>CM035844.1:307584046-310206453 GCA_020510985.1 Pholidichthys leucotaenia
CAACTTGTCATGTTTGGAGGAGAAAGAACACCATACCTACTGTGAAGCATGGGAGTGGAAACATCATACTTTGGGGCTGTTTTTCTGCAAAGGGACCCGGACGACTGATCCGTGTAAAGGAAAGAATAAATGGGGCCATGTATCGTGAGATTTTGAGTGAAAACCTCCTTCCACCAGCAAGGGCATTGAAGATGAAACGTGGCTGGGTCTTTCAGCATGACAATAATCCGAAACACACCGCCCGGGCAACAAAAGAGTGGCTTCGTAAGAAGCATTTCAAGGTCCTGGAGTGGCCTAGCCAGTCTCCAGATCTCAACCCCATAGAAAATCTTTGGAGGGAGTTGAAAGTCTGTGTTGCCCAGCGACAGCCCCAAAACATCATTGCTCCAGAGGAGATCTGCATAGAGGAATGGGCCAAAATACTAGCAACAGTGTGTGAAAACCTTGTGAAAACTTACAGAAAACGTTTGACTTCTGTCATTGCCAACAAAGGGTATATAACAAAGTATTGAGATGAACTTTTGTTATTGACCAAATACTTATTTTATCGAGGAATTTACCAATTAATTCATTAAAAATCCTTCAATGTAATTTTCTGGATTTTCTTTTTCTTGTTTTGTCTCTCATAGTTGAGGTATACCTATGATGAAAATTGGAGACCTCTCTCATCTTTTAAGTGGGAGAACTTGCACAATTGGTGGCTGACTAAATACTTTTTTACCCCACTATAAGTGGTAGAGGATGGATGGATGTGAATTATAACCTGTACAATCCAATTGAAAAACAAACTGAAATCTTTTAAGGGAAAAAATAAATACTAACAATAACCTGGTTGCATACAGTAAATACAGTGGGGCAAAAAAGTATTTAGTCAGCCACCAATTGTGCAAGTTCTCCCACTTAAAAGATGAGCGAGGTCTCCAATTTTCATCATAGGTATACCTCAACTATGAGAGACAAAATGAGAAAAAAAAAAAATCCAGAAAATCACATTGTCTGATTTAGCATGTTGTGTAAACCCAAAAGTCATTGTCGATGATCAATATAATATTTACAACCGCGCCTGCATCAACTAGTTATCATAAAAAAAAAACGCAGCCGCTGACTGGACTGTGGTGCCACCCACCGAATGAAGGGCGACACCACCATGACGTCAGCGACAGAACGGACTCCAGTGTTAACTGGAATGACAGCAGCTTTGTAGCTCACAGTTTCTCTAGTTTCTTGTTTTAATTTTACGGCTATGCCTTCGCGGGCTTGGATAAACAGCAGTACGTGAAAGACCACATCACACGCTTCAGCTCCAACTGTCATAAGCCTCCTCGAGTGCTTTTACGCAGGAGGAGCGCATGAGGAGGGGAAGGATTAATGGATTGACACGCAGCTTTGACCTGCTTTCTGTGAGCGCATGCTGACATCTCACCGGTCCGGCCACGTCCCCTCTATCATTAACAACAGCGTGATTCAAACTCCCGCTGATGATCTTTCCCGGTCCTCGCCCACGTGCTTCTCATCACACCATCACCAGCAGTGTATGTACTTTGCGGCCGTTTGCCAGTCACGCACTGCTGGTCCATAGTATTGTCATCTGTGCTGTTAGTCTGCCAGTATTTTCAGCACTCTCACGACGTTAGTCACTCCATGTTTGCCGTGGTTCTTGTGCGTCTTTGAAGCGATGTCGGCTCTGGGGCACACCTGTGGCTTTGTCTTCTCGCATTTATTCTCTGGGCAATGCCGGCCCCCAAATGCCATCAGTAAGCGTGTTTGTGTTTCTTGTACGTCTTCACCTTTTTGGGAATTGTCTGTCTTTTTGTATTAAATGTGCTGTGGTGAACCCTGCACATAAATCCTCGTTATTTCATCCTCCCTCTCCATGTCCTTTGTAAACGCGCACGAGGAGGGAAGGAAGAATGGATTTATGTGCAGGATTCACCACAGCACATGTATTGAACATAAAGACTGATCCCAAAAGCTGAAGACTTACAAAAATACACAAACAGTAGGCGTTGGGGCCAACATCGCCCAACAAATGTATGGAGAGGAGACGTGTTAACCACGGTTGCGCCCCAGAGCAGACATGGCTACAACGACACAACAGAACCACGGCTGTGTGGAGTGGCTAACATGTCGTGATAGTGTTAACGATATTGGCTGGCTGACAACACGGCAGATGATGCACACAAAACATGAACAGCTGACTATCAAAAGAGAGAGGGGGCATGGTCGGACTGGCGAATCTTGGAAAATGCCCACCTGAAAGTGGGTCAAAATGGAAATTTATGAACAAATAATTTGTTGCAATATCTGTAACAAAAGCATAACACTCGGTATTCCCCTGCCGTGTGTTTGTCGCTGCTGCTGTGCCGGCCATATGTGCCTCCCCACTGTCATTCTCTTAGTCTGACTCGCTAGGCATGATGCCCACTTGGCACGGCTCAAACCTATACGGTCTGATGCCCCCAGAGTCTTCATTGTCATCCTATTTTTCAGAACTATCAACGTTTGAAGATTGGACAACACAAACCAATTCCAGACTACATGTGCTGGAACCATCGTCGATGTTTTCTGCCGCTTCCATCCTGTGTGTACAATGGGCAGCCAAGCGCTGTGTTCTGTCGATAACGTGACGACATGACCAGGGGGTTTTCCGGCCGCTGACGCAATTGGTGACATGGCGCTCATGAAAACGTCGGCTATTTGCATGAAAAAAGCCTGTTTGACTTAAAACTGCACAGACCAACCTATTTCGTCATATTGTGTTTTGTGTTGGAAAAATTACTGTAGATGAAGTCAAAAACGTGTCATCAGACCTTTAAATGTTTCAGATCATCAAAAAAATGTAAATATTTGATAACACAAACACAAAATGTAGTTTTTAAATGAAGGTGTTTATTATTAAGGGTAAATAAAAAATCCAAACCTACATGGCCCTTTGTGGAAAAAGTTATTGCTCCCCCCATTAAAACATAAATTAACTGTGGTTTATCACGTCTTTGGGAAACAGAGTTCAATTTCTCTTAACCACACCCAGGCCTGATTACTGCCACACCTGTTCTCAGTCAAGAAATCTTTTATTGGGTTTTAGACTTTTGAGTTTTTAACCTCTTTGACTAGTCTTTAACTTTTTAATATGACCCTTCTCTCTCATCTCTCTGTTTTTCTCTCATCTCTTTGTCTTATGTCCTGATTGATGGAGCCTTGAGTATTTTTATCATGTTTATAGTCAGCTTCATGCGTGCCTGGGTTTGTGTTTATGTTGAATGTAATTGTGGTTTGTAAATATGGATGTCACCTGACTGCAAAACAAATCTACCTACAGGTACAAATAAAGGAACCTGAACCTGAGAAATCACTTAAATAGGACCTGCCTGACAAAGTGAAGTAGACCAAAAGATCCTCAAAAGCTAGACATCATGCTGCGATCTAAAGAAATTGAGAAACAAATGAGAAACAATGTAATTGAGATCTATCAGTCTGGAAAAGGTTATAAAGCCATTTCTAAAGCTTTGGGATTCCAGCGAACCACACTGAGAACCATTATCCACAAATTAGGGATGTGATTTTTCCACTAATTCGTGGAATTCCGCTTTTTTTTATCTTCCAAAAATTTTCAGACCAGATGGTGGCGCTTGCACAGCGCGAGGCTCAGCGTCTCTTCAGATTTTGTGGATTAGCAGTGATATTTCTGCTCATTTCGGGTCTGTTCGTTCAGAACAGCTTTGCTTTTAACATCCTACACCCGAAATGAACTTTTGGACATTGGATTACAAAATAACGACCTTATTACCAGCAACCTACGTTTCATCCCTGAGCTCTGGAGAACACCCGACGCTAGGTAAGCTACCCGGCCGACCAGAAGTGCTCGCAGGCGGCGTAGAGACCGTAAACAAAGGCGGGGGAAGTGCGGAGGGCTAAGAGCTAAGCTAAAGCTAACACCGCTTTCTCTACCCAGCATTTTCCTCGCTAATGTACGGTCAGTGGCGAACAGAATGAATGAGCTACGGCTTCGGATCACCAACAATAAGAAACTTATGAACTGCAATATCATGATTTTCACGGAAATATGGCTACATAGTGGAGTACTTGTGTGACGCCACGAGACGGCTTTTGTTGTGATGTGGCGCATTATAAATAAAGCTGAATTGAACTGAATTACTTGACGGTGCTGTCGAGCTGGCCGGACGGCACACTCTGCGGGCAGACAGAGCAGCTGATGACTCCGGTAAGACTAGAGGTGGGGGAGTATGCATTTATATTAACAAGGCTTGGTGCACGAACTCTGTCGTTGTTGGGAGACACTCCTCAACTAACCTGGAGTTTCTCATGGTTAAATGTAGATCTTTATATCAATCAATCAATCAAAGACTTTATTCCAGACTCATGGTCCATCAAAAATAAAATAAATAAATAAAATAAAATAAAATAAAACAAGACAGTTGAAAACAGATAATAAGAAAAACAATCAAAAAGTTACAAAACAATAAGACACAACTACTAAAAGTACAAAGACAGTACAGACTTTAAAAAGACAACTGTACCAGTGCCTTCTAAACTGTGACTGACAGCGAATAGAACTGAGCTTAATGCTAGACATGAATTGAATGATTTCATTTCTAGATACATCAAGCCGACAGATGAATTTATACATAAGATTCTTTATTACTGCATGCAGTGTATTTACACATGATGAGACAAATAACTCAGAAGCACTGCACCATCGAGGCTTTAAAGCATCATTGTAAGCAACCTGTGATTTCTGCATACTTTGTTTCCTATAATTTATCCATAAATGAGCAGTGTATAAAGGTGTACAATAGGTTTTAAAAAGAACCAGTTTCACCTCATCTGAACAAAAACCAAACCTGCGTGCAAGAATATTTGCTTGCATGTAGATTTTGCAGCGTTGTCTGAAAATATCATCATCATCAGTCATTCTATCATTAATAAAATGTCCCAGATATTTAATTTTATCCCTGACAATTAATTCCCTGCCTGCCAATTCAAAGACAGGGAATTTCATTAACAAATCTTCTTTAGTGCGGCAAATCAGCACACAACTCTTATTTGTATTATATTTTGTCATTTTCCTCTCCATAAGCAGTACACACTCTTAACCACTTGCACTCCGGGCAATTTTCCTAAAAATGCCAAAAAAAACCGTGCCCAAAGTAAATCGAAAGCTGTTATTCAACCCTTTGCAGCATCTTCATGGGGTTGGTCTCATTTAAAAGAAAACACTTTGAATTTTTTGGCAAAAAAAACATAATCTCTCTACGTGCTCCGGCCACTGAGTTACAGTCATCTAAACATACTGAACTTGAAGAAAAAAAATTTGGACACAGTGTTTTTTTGGATACAAATGCTTGTAAATAACACACAGCTGTCCGATCCGGGCTGGAAAATGCAACAGAAATGTAGAACCAAGTGTTATCCAGCTGAGATCCAAATTTGGTAACAATACCACAAAAAATGAATATTTTACACAGCTTTGTTCTCAGGTAGTTCCCAGGCGTTATGGAACTGTGCCAAATTGTGCCAAATGGCACAGTTTGGAGAAACGTCTGTAACTTTTGAATAACTCAATGTAGAATCTTCATTTTAGGCTCTAATGAAAGGTCACACTCAGGGCTGTGTCTGTGTGTGGGCGGGGGGTCGTCCCCCCCCCCCCCCCCGCTACCAAGGACCAAATTCGGCCCTCGCTACAAGACGAAATACACTCTTTTTTTTTTTCCTTGCATGTTTTCACAGCGGCTCCCCCCCCCCCCTCGCTACTGTGTGTGTGGGGGGGGGGGACCGTGAACGGACCGTGAACGCCCCCCCCCCCCCCCCCTCGGTACAGAAGAGGGCCATCGCTACATGATGGAATAGACTGATATGCTTCCTCCCGCCGACCGAGGAGCGTTCAGACCGTGCCCCCCCCCCCTCTTCTGCAGCGGGTGGGGGGGGGGGCGTTCACGGTCCGAACACGGCAAATGAACCGTTTATCGCGGCGCACGCACTTCGTATTTCGTGCGCAGTACAGTTGTAAATTACCGATCGGTCAAAAGTCATTTTTGGATTACAGTTTTCAGGGATAAATAATAATTTAGCTTATAACACCTTACCTCTTCAAAGCAGCAGAGTCGTGGCGAACAGCTCTTCCCACGCGTCAGACGAACGCGACGCTGCTCCGCTCGTGGGTCCCGATCAACATAATTCCATTACATATTGCCGTTTTGGCGAATGATTTACGACTTTTGTCGTCGGCCTCCGTCTATTCTGCTGGAATGAGTGCAGGTCCCACTTGTGGGTGTTCTCCATGCTGCTGGGTGAGCCTGGGTCTGTAGGAGATTTGTCCAGCGTCCTTTGTTTTCATCTGTGGCAGCAGTAAATATCGCTTCACCCAGCCAGAATTTCTGTGCTTCAATTGGCTCCTGCGTTCACAGTAGGCGGGTCCTCCTTCCTAGATTTTCATTCATTGGTTCTTCAAGGTTTCAGAAACCCAGCTCTTATTAGTCCAATGAGAGGTCAATCAGATGAACTAATCTGTTCGCGGCTGTCTCTGCAGTTTTTTTTTGAGTGGCGCTTGGACGCCACTACATCACCATCACCACCATCATGCGTCATGCGCACGAGGGCGCACGAGCGCGCTCTCGCGCGCCCTCATGCGTCATAGGACGCAGAGACTTGCCCGCCCGCGGAACAACGGAGCGCAAGTGGTTAATAACTCCTGAAGACCAGCACTACTTGGACTGAGAATAACTAGATCATCAGCGTACATAAAATGATTCACTAACTTATTCCCTATTAAACACCCAGTTTTACAGGCATTCAGTTGTTTTGACAAATCATCCATATAAAGATTAAATAGAATAGGGGACAATATACTGCCCTGTCTGACACCACTGCTCACACCAAATGGGGATGAATGACTCTTCCCCCATTTGACCAGCATCTTCTGATGTGCGTACCAGTAAATCAGGATACGTACTAAGTACTTGGGAACCCTCCTGTCAATCATTTTCCTAAACAATATCCTGTGATTAACACGATCAAACGCCTTAGAGGCGATCAAACGCCTTATATCTGCCATAGGAGTTCACTTTTCACTTTTCTTCATCTTGCCTGCTGAAGATGTTTTGGACTTTATTTTAAAAATATTTTTAACGCCACACATGTGATGGATAATGCTTGTTGGAATATTTTAGGAATGCTATCTTCTTGGAACATAAGTCAATATTATACAGTAATAAGGGACATTCAGCTGTTTGTTTTATGTCATTTAAGCACAGTTCTGGTACTTAAAAATCATAAAAACCCAGGAGCTTCGGGGGGCTTTGCCCCCCTTGCCCCCCCAACGGGGCTCTGCCCCGGACCCCGCTGGGGGACTATGTCCCCCAGACCCCCTGCTAAATTTTCAGATAATTTCCCCAAGCCCAAATCACATCCCTAACAAATGGCAAAAACATGAAACAGTGGTGAACCTTCCCAGGATTGGCTGGCCGACCAAAATTACCCCAAGAGCGCAGCAACGACTCATCCAAGAGGTCACAAAAGACCCTACAACAACATCCAAAGAACTGCAGGCCTCACGTGCCTCAGTTAAAGTCAGTGTTCATGACTCCACCATAAAAAAGAAACTGGGCAAAAATGGCCTGCATGGCAGAGTTCTAAGACAAAAACCACTGCTGAGCAAGAAGGATATAAAGGCTTGTCTCAGTTTTGCCAGAAAACATCTTGATGATGCCCAAGACTTTTGGGGAAAATACTCTGTGGACTGACGAGACAAAAGTTGAACTTTTTGGAAGGTGTGTGTCCCTTTACTGGCATAAAAGTAGCACAGCATTTCAGAAAAGGAACATCATACCACCAGTAAAAAATAGTGGTGGTAGTGTGATGGTCTGGGTCTGTTTTGCTGCTTCAGGACCTTGAAGACTTGCCATGGTAAATGGAACCATGAATTCAGCTGTCTACCAAAAATTCCTGAAGGAGAATTTCTGGCCATCTGTTCATGGCCTTAAGGTGAAGCGCACTTGGGTTCTGCAGCAGGACAATAATCCAAAACACACCAGCAAGTCCACCTCTGAATGGCTTAAGAAAAATAAAATGAAGACTTCAGAGTGGCCTAGTCAAAGTCCCATACCTGCCAACTACTCCGGTTTTGCCGTAATGGTTCTGGTTTTCAAGACCCCATTCCGGGTTACGGCTTTATTAATGAAAATTACGGTTTTTCACTAAAAATTCAGTCAAAAATTTTAAATTGTAAAAAAAAACACGAAAGCAATTCCAAACACGAGATCGCTAGGCATCGTATCTAATTTAGAGCAAAGGCAATCGGCACTGCTTCCTGTAGGTGTATTGCGCATGTGCGAGAGGTCTGAGCCTAAGGTGCACCCTTTCAGCCAGAACTGGAAGTGGCGTATGGCCAGGTGGAGAGCCAGTAACTCTCTGTCGAACACGCTGTATTTACGCTCACTGTCGTGCAAAAACCTGCTAAAAAAGGTGAGCGGCTGCCAAGAACCGGCGACACATTGCTCTATGACGGCGCCAGTAGTGCAGCGTTCGCCAGAGCTGTTTTAACCTCAGAGAACGCCCGCTCAGGAGTCCAGTCGACTCTGTCCGGCCATTTCTGTTTCTTGAATGCAGCGTCCAACGGCTGTATGAGCTGGGCTGCGCGGGGGAGGAAACGGTTATAAAAGTTAACCATCCCCAAAAACTCCTGCAGCGCCCTGACATTGATGTTGAGGAGAAAAAAAATAGCAAAACAATTTAGTTAGATTACTTTTATGATTCCAAACAGTTTGAAATTGACAGTGCACAGTGGACATTGACTCATAACTTTTGAATATTTCTAAGACTTGGCTGCATCAGTGATTGTGCAAAATGAACTGCTCAAGACTCAATGGAGATTGAAACTGGTGATCTGAAATGAATGCTGAAATTATAAAAAAGTAATGGTATGTTGGAATTTTATTTCTATTATGGAATAGATAAAATTAACTGATTTTGATTTGATCAGGTGTTAAAGCATGTGATGGATAATGCTTGTTGGAATATTTTAGGAATGCTATCTTCTTGGAACATAAGTCAATATTATACAGTAATAAGTGGCATTCATCTGTTTGTTTTATGTCATTTAAGCACAGTTCTGGTACTTAAAAATCATAAAAACCCAGGAGCTTCGGGCCCCCCTTGCTCCCCCACCGGGGCTCTGCCCCAGACCCCGCTGGGGGACCATGTCCCCCAGACCCCCTGCTAAATTTTCAGATAATTTCCCCAACCCCAAATCACATCCCTGGAGCCATTGTTTTCATATGGAATCGTGAAGGAATTAGGTCAGCATTGTATACGTTTTCATCATGGAATCTGCCGGAGAAAAATCACAAATGAGCATGAAACCCAAACGAAAATTACAGTCTTTTCATGAGGAATACTCCAAAGCATTTCCAGGAATTATTATTCGCTCAAGAAAGGGTGAAAATTACGCCAACTGCACTTTGTGTAGACAAGATTTTTCGATCGGACATGGAGGAATCAGCAAAGTGAAAGACTTTGTGGGAACGAAAAAACACAAGTCGAATGCCAATGCCAGTGACACCAGCGGCAAACTTTCTACGTTCTTCGTAAGAAAAATAGAAACATGATTACTGAAGAAATATGAGGTTGTTAGCCACATTTTAACTTGATTTAATGCTAATATTTGTTTGGCGTCAGGGGGCTTTGCCCCCCTGAACCCACCACCAGGACTTTGTCTTGGACCTACCGGGGCCTGCGGCCCCTGGACCCCGGCTAGCTACTAGGCTTTTCAGGTTTTAAAAGTTGGCAGGTATGAAGTCCTGACCTGAATCTGATTAAGATGCTGTGGCATGGCCTTAAAAAGTGGGTTCATACTCAAAAACCCTCCAGTGTGGCTGAATTACAATTCTGCAAAGATGAGTGGGCCAAAATTGCTCCACAGTACTGTAAAAGACTCATTACCAGTTATCGCAAATGCTTGATTACAGTTGTTGGTGCTAAGGGTGGCCCAACCAGTTATTAGGTTTAGGGGGCAATCACTTTTCCATACAGGGCCTTGTAGGTTTGGATTTTTTTCCCTTAATAATAAACACCTTCATTTAAAATCTGCATTTTGTCTTTTCTTGTTATCTCTAATATTTAAATTTGTTTGATCTGAAACATTTAAGTGTGACAAACATAAACAAAAACAAGAAATCAGGAAGGGGCAAACACTTTTTCACACCACTGTAACTGGGGATGTGGCTATGTTCAGAATTAACCAATGACATTCAAACTCATGTTAAATGGAAGTCAGCACACACCTGCCACCATTTAAAGTGCCCATGATTAACCCCAAATAAAGTTCAGCTGTTCTAGTAGGCTTTTCCTGACATTTTTGTAGTCACATCTTACAGCACAAGCCATAGTCTACAGAGAACTTTCAAAGCATCAGCGGGATGTCATTGTTCAAAGCTATCAGTCAGGAAAAGGGTAGAAAGAATTTCCAAGGCATTAAATATACCATGGAACACAGTGAAGACAGTCATCGTCAAGTGGTGAAAATATGCCACGAGTGACATTACCAAGAACTGGTGTCTCTCCAAAATTGATGAAGGCTGCCAAGAGGCCGACAGCAACATTGAAGGAGCTGCAGGAATTTCTGGCAAGTACTGGCTATTTAGTATTTGTGACAACAATCTCCCGTCTCAGGTGGCAAGACGGAAACCTTATTTTATGAAGAAAAATATCCAAGCCCGGCTACATTTCTCAGAAACACATCTGAAATCTCCCAAACACATGGGGAAATGTGTTATGGTCTGATGAAACCAAGGTTGAACTTTTTGGGCATAATTCCTAAAAGGTATATTTGGCGCAAACACAACACTGCTTATTACCAAAAGAACACCATACCTACAGTGATGCATGGTGGCGGCAGCATCATGCTTTGGGGCTGTTTTTCTTCAGCTGGAACTGGGGCCTTAGTCAAGGTAGAGGGAATTATGAACTGTTCCAAATACCGGTCAGTGTTGGCGCAAAACCTTCAGGCGTCTGCTAGAAATATGAAGAGGAACTTCATCTTTACACACAACAATGACCCAAAGCACACATCCAAATCAACAAAAAAATGGTTTCACCAGAAGAAGATTAAGGTTTTGGAATGGCCTAGCCAGAGTCCAGACCTGAATCTGATGGATCATCTGTGGGGTGGTCTGAAGAGGGCTGTAGACAGGAGGTGCCCTCACAATCTGACAGAGTTGGAGCGTTTTTGCAAAGAAGAGTGGGCAAATTTTGCCACATCAGGATGTGCCACGCTGTTCATCTCCTACCCAAAAAAGACTGAGTGCTGTAGTACAAGCCAAAGGTGCTGCAACAATGTATTAGTTTAAAGTGCTGATGGCATGTTTTTGACTTCCTCAAATTTTTCAACACATAATGCAATATGACAAAATAGGTTGGTCTGTGCAATTCTAAGTCAAACCGGCTTTTTTTCACGCGAATATCCGACGTTTTCATGAGCACCATGTCACCAATTACGTCAGTGGCTGGAAAACCCCGCTGCCATGTCGTTACATCATCGACAGAACACAGCGCTTGTTAGCTCATTGTACACACAGGATGGAAGCGGTAGAAAACATCGACGATGGTTCCAGCACATGTAGTCTGGAATTGGTTTGTGTTGTCCATTCTTCAGATGATTATAGTTCCGAAGAATGGGATGATCATGAAGAATCTGGGGGCATTAGACCGTATAGGTTTGAGCCGTGCCAAGCGGGCATTGTGCCAAGCTAGTCATACTCAGAGAGTGACGGTGGAGAAGCACACATGCCTGCCATAGCAGTAGCAACAAACACACGGCAGGGGAACACCAGTGTTATTCTTTTGTAACAGATATTGCAACAAATTATTTGTTCATAAATATAATTTATTTAATCCCGATTTTTCAATAAAATCATAGCAGTATATTCTCTGTGGCTCAGGCATCAGGTTTATTATGGATTTTATTTTGAGTTCTTGTTGTTTTTGTTTTGTGCATGTGTTTTATGTGCGTTTTGAGCCACTTTCAGGTGGGCACTGTCCAAGATTGACCAGTCCGAACCCACGTGCCCTCTCTCTTTGACAGTCAGCTGTTCCTGGTTTGTGTGCATCATCTGCCGTGTTGTCAGCCAGCCAGTGTTGCCAGCGCTATCACGACGTGTTGGCCGCTCCACACAGCCGTGGTTCTGTTGCGCCCCTTGAAGCGATGTTGGCCCTGGGGCGCAACCATGGTTAACACGTCTCCTTTCCATGTTCGCTGGGCAATGTCGGCCCCGAACGCCAACTGTGGGTGTTTCTGTTTATTTTTGTGGGTCTTCACCTTTTTGGGAACTGTTGTCATCATTCTTATGTTCAGTACATGTGCTGTGGTGAATTCTGCACGTAAATCCATTCATCATGGCCCTCCGTGTGCTCTTACGCAGGGCAGGGAGATGGAGGATGAAATAACGAGGATTTGCGTGCAGGGTTCACCACAGCACATTTAATACAGAAAGACACAGTTCGCTGAAAGGTGAAAACGTACAAGAAACACAGACACACTTGCTGATGGCGTTTGGGGGCCGGCATCGCCCAGTGAGCGAATGAGAGGAGACGTGTTTGCCACAGGTGCTCCCCAGAGCCGACATTGCTAGAAGGCCACACGAGAGCCACTGCGAACATGGAGTGCATGAGAGTGCTGAAAATACTGGCAGACAAACGGCACAAATGACAATACTATGGACCATCAGTGCATGACTGGCACGTACTGCTGATGATGGTGTGATGAGAAGCACCTGGGTGAGGACCGGGAAACATGACCAGCGGGAGTTTGAATCAGCTGGTGATAATGATAGAGGAGATGTGGCCGGACCGGCGAGATGTCAGCATGGGATCACAGAAAGTAGGTCAAGGCTGTGCATAAATCCATTAATCCTTCCCCTCCTTATGTGCGCTCCTCTTGCATAAAAGCACACAAGGAGCGGAGGAGGCTTATGACAGTTGGAGCTGAAGCGGGTGATGTGGTCTTTCATGGCCTGCTGTTTATCTAAGCCTGTGACACAACGCAAAGGCACAGCCGTAAAATTAAAACAAGAAACCAGAGGAACTGTGAGCTACAAAGCTGCTGTCATTCTAGTCAACAACACCAGAGTCCGTTCTGTCGCTTACGTCATGGGGGTGCCGCCCTTAATTCGGTGGGCGGCACCACAGTCTAGTCAGCGGCTGCTGTTTTTTTGATAACTAGTTTATGCAGGCGTGGTTGTAAATGTTATATTGATCATCGACAATGACTTCTGAGTTTACACAACATCCTAAAAAATGTTAAAATTGTGTCATCAGCACTTTAAGGGTGTGAGTAATAACTCACACCCTTAAAGTGCTGATGACACAATTTTTTATTTTTTTAGTTTTCCTCTTAAAAGATTTCAATTTGTTTTTCAGTTGGGTTGTACATGTTATGGAGTTTTTGCGTAGGCTCGTAAAAATCACGTGACTCGCGGGGGTAAACATAAACACGCCGTACGTGCCGCCATTTTGGATGGCAAGAGCAGCAGTTGCACTGTGACAACCCAGGCGTAACTTGTACTGTTTAGCGATCAGAATGAGTGAGGAGAACGCACAGTCACAATCTGACATAATAACATCCTATCATCCTCTTCAACAGCTGACACTATGGCCTCTGAAACTGTGTCTGCGATGTCTGTCACATTCAGTGGAGTCATTGTCAGCAGTCATTAACAGCAGACAAGTGTTTTTAATCTTGCTCCCGTGCGCTCCTCTGGTGTGCTGAAATGCCTCAGTTGAACGGAGGTGACGGGTGTGGGGTAACAGCTGGAGCAATTAGCAGAACAATGACTGCCAGTAATCTGCTCAGCGGGGATGATTTGGGGGCAAACGATGAGATGATATCTTTCAAAGACGAAGGGGAGCAGGAGGAAAAAATATCGGAAAACGTGTCAGCGGAAAGGGATGTGGATGATGTGAAGTCTTGGCTGGTGAACGAGTCGGAAAACAACAGCAGCTCCTCACTCAGAGGTGAGTGAAGCGTGCTGCGTGTTTTTTTTGTTTTTTTTTAAAGGCTCTCCACGTCGCGCCACGTTAAAACGTACCTGATTTTATGCACATGTACAATAGTTTTCTCCCCTTTCATGTGTGCATCGTAGCAAGCAGAGAGGCGCCCCCAAACCACAAAGTTGTTTTTTTTTTTGTTACTTATTTGTACCCGTAGGTAGATTTGGTTTGCAGTCTGGTGACAAGCCACCGGCCGCTGCGTGCGCGAGCGCCCTAAACCCACGGTCTCATGATCCCCGCGATCCCCCGGCCGAGGGTAAAACTGTGCTGCCACAGTGCTAAACCACTGCTCCACCTTGCAGCCCGTTATGACAAAGCGAGAGATTACGTCAGTGAAGGTAATTATTCAAAAATCCAACTTTTTTTTTTTTTTTGCATTTCACACCGGCCATTTAATTCCCTGCTTATCCCCTTATCAGGGGGAACAACAGGAGTACACCATTTTGCGGAGTTTGTAGATACACGTGAGCTATGTGGTTTATTTCACCCTGCTGCTGCTGTTTCTTGCCATCCAAAATGGCGGCTCACTCTAACGGGCCAGTGCGGCACGCCCCCTGACGTCATATGCAAAAACTCCATAGGTCATATTAATGGTGGAAAAAGTTTTGAAATGATTTATCTTGGTCTCATTTTTTTACATCACAAAAACCTGGCATTTGATCAGAGGTGTGTAGACTTTTTATATCCACTGTCGGTCATTGTGTTCCATTCAACCACTGATCTGCTCTGAGTTTGACACGGGGTGACAAAATTAAATAGAAGACCTCAAGTCAACTTTATTCATATACAGTGGGGAATATAAGTATTGAACACGTCAACGTTTTTCTCATTAAACATATTTCTGATGGAACCATTGACCTGAGTTTTTCGCCAGATATCCGTAACAACCCAAGTAATCCATACATAGAAATAAATT
The DNA here is from genome assembly GCA_020510985.1 of Pholidichthys leucotaenia. Lineage (NCBI taxonomy): Eukaryota > Metazoa > Chordata > Actinopteri > Cichliformes > Pholidichthyidae > Pholidichthys > Pholidichthys leucotaenia. The sequence continues at coordinate 307,599,024 of CM035844.1, forward strand.
AAGACAACCGTTTTCACAAAACAAGTTGTATTTAAGGCAGCACGGTGGTGCAGTGGTTAGCACAGTGGCAGCACAGCAAGAAGGTCACGGGATCAATTCCATCCTTGACCATCGTGAGTTCGATCCCACCCCCAGGCCATCGGTGACCCTTCTGTGTGGAGTTTGGATGTTCTCCCCGTGTCTGCATGGGTTTACTCCGGGTACTCCGGTTTCCTCCCACAGGCCAAAGACATGCAGGTGAGGTTAATCAAACTGGGGATTCTATGACTGTGAGAGTGAATGGTTGTCTGTCTCTTTCTGTTGGCCCTGTGATGGACTGGCAATCTGTCCAGGGTGTACCCTGCCTCTCGCCCAAAGATGCTGGGATAGGCTCCAGCCCCCCCTGCAACCCGAAAAGGATTAAGCGGTAGAAGATGGATGGATGGAAGTTGTATTTAATAAAGTAGAATGATACAGGGAGTAAGTATTGAACACGCTGGGTGAAATTCATTTAATATTTAGTAGAAAAGCCTTTGTTGGTAACAACGGCTTTCAGACACCTGTATGGAGAAACTAGGCACAGGCATTGCTCAGGAATGATTTTAGCCCATTCTTCCACATAAACTGTCTTCAAATCTTGAAGATTCCATGGGTGTTTTCTATGAACTCTGATCTTCAGTTTGTTCCATAGATTTTCAATTGGATTCAGGTCAGGTGACTGACTGGCCCATTCTTGTAGCTTTATTTTTCTTCTCTGGAGCCAGTTGAGTTTCCTTGGCTGTGTGTTTGGGATCATTGTCTTGCTGAAATGGCCACTTTTGATTCATCTTCAGCATCTTAGCAGATGGCAACAGATTCTTATCAAGGATGTCTCTGTACATTTGCCCATTCATCTTTCCTTCAGTCATATGAAGTTTGCCTGTACCATGTGCTGAAAAACACCCTCATACCATGATGCTTCCACCTCCAAAGATCACTGTTATTTGTTTTTGGGCTGATGTGTAGTGCCATTTCTCCTCCAAACATGTTGTGTGTTGTGACATCCAAAAAGTTCAATTTTGGTTTCATCTGGCCAGACTATATTCTCCCAGTATTTTACTGGCTTGCCCAAATGTTGTGCAGCAAACTTTAAACGAGCTTCAACATGCTTTTTCTGAAGCAAAGGAATCTTGCGAGGTGAGCAAGCATAAAGCCCATGTCGCTTGAGTGCATTACTTATTGTTTTCTCTGAAACAGCAATACCTGCTAACTCCAGGTCTTTCTGGAGCTCTCCACGAGTGGTCTTTGGTTCTTGGATAACTCTTCTGCTAATTCTTTTGACTCTTCTGTCAAAATTCTTGTGAAGAGCTCTTGGTCATGGCCAATTTATGGAAAAATGATGTTCTTTCCACTTCTGAGTGATTGCGCCAACAATGCTCACTGGAACATTCAGCAGTTTCAAAGTGCACCAGTAACCAATGCCATCATTATGTTTTGCAACAATAAGGTTGCAAAGGTCTAGAGGGGCTCTTTGCATCTACACATAATGAGATCTTTGTGGTGTGACAATCTGATATTCACAGACCTTTTTAAAGGTTATCAGTTAGGACTTAACCAGCTGAACTTAATTTGCACCAATGAAGGATGGGATGGCTTCCTAAATTCTGATGGATTTCAGCTGGTTTCTTGGTTTTCTGTGCCTCTTTTCACTGCTTTTTCTTCATGTGTTCAATACTTATTCTCTCTGTCATTCCACTTTATTGAATATAACTTGTTTTGTGAGCACAGTTGCTTTGATTTCTTTGTATGTATGGATTACTTGGGTTGTTACTGATATCTAGTGAAAATCTCAGGTCAATGGCTCCATCAGAAATGTGTTTGAGAAAAATGTTGACGTGTTAAATACTTATCTTCCCCATTGCAGATAAAATAGGGAAAGCAGCCATGACAAGTTTAAAACAAATTAAAATAGATGAATAATGCATAAAATAGAATAGATTAATGAATTTAAAAAAATAGTAAAAGGGTAAAAACTAAAAAACTAAGAAGGCCAGGATAACTCACCTCGACTGGGACTAAAACGCCAAGGAGAAAAGATGAGTCTTTACAATGTTTTAAAGTGTCTGTGTACCTCTGACCTGGTAAGATAGGCTGTTCCACAGTTTAGGGGCAACCACTGAAAAGACTCTGTCACCACACGTTTTTATGCGTTTTTATGCTTCTGGCTGGGAATAGCCAGAAGCAGCTGATTAGCAGACCTCAGTGCTCTGGCTGAAGAATAAGGGTGAGGAAGCTTGGATGAATAAGAAGGTGCTAAAGCATTTTGTACATTTAAAAATGACTAATAGACTTCCGGGAAGATGGCGGAGAGACACGACGCTTAAACAGAGAGCTCTCCCTAGTCGGATTAAAAATCTTTGGTAAATGGCCAACTCGACATAAATGGATCAATAAACCAAGGGATGAAAACACGAAGAAGTCGGGCACACGGGCAAAAGCAAGGTAAAACTAAAGAATCCCTCTTCAACAACGCGGGAGAAATCGCTGAACACGTGGCCCAAAAAAACGAGGTGACTACAGCAGAGAAAATGGAGGACGCCAAACTCGATATTATGAACACTGGCTTCGCCAATATAAGTAAAGACATAGAAGACTTCAAGCGACAACTCCAACAGGATTTAACGGCTCTTAAGGAAGAACTGAAAAAAGGGATGAAGGAGGAAATTATGGGCCTCCGAAAAGAAATGGAACGCAAGCTAGCTGAAAACATGGAGGAACTGCGCACTCAACGGGCGTGTATGGCAGAAGCACAGGCTCGAATATCAGAGTTGAAAGACTGGAAGACCGAGGCAAGCGAGCGGCTGCAGACCCTGATGGCACAAACACAGAGGATGCAGGAAAAAATAACCAACCTGGAGAGCAGGTCCAGGCGGAGCAATATACGCATCTTCGGGATTCCGGAGGGCATTGAAGGCAACTCGATGATGAAATTGATGGATCAATTCTTAAAAAAAGAGCTTGAGCTGCCTGATGAAACAGACCTGCAGATCCAACGAGCGCACAGAGCCTTGGCACAGAACCCGAATCCAAACTCTACACCCATGTCAGTTGTGGTAAACTTTCTAAAATACGACGTAAAGGAAAGAATCCTGACACAAGCGTGGAAAAAAAAAGATACGAGTCGGCGACAAACAGATATTCTTTGACCATGACTACCCGACAGAAATTGTGCAGCAGCGAAAGAAATATGCCAACATTAAAAAAACGCTGAAAGAGAAAAAAATTAGATTCCAAACGCCGCTAACGAAGATGAGAATTCATTGGGAGGACGGCGTGAAAACCTACAGCACGGCCAGAGAGGCAGCGCGGGACATGACAGAGCAAGGCTTTGTGGTGAGCATACCGGATGAAGCGGCTGGAGCAGCGGCAGCACGGAACGCATCGCGACAGCCGTAATGGAGGCGAGTGAGCGGCAGAGGGCGGGAGACGGACGTGGTGCACTGGGCCCAAGAAAAACTGCAAGGCTTTCAACGGAAAGCCTAGATTATAACAAAGATTAAGAAGGACACAGAAGAAATGAAGGCCAAGAAGACAAAGTAAAAGAGAAACAAACGGCTAGGAGAGGTTTAAGTGATTTTTGTTGGACATTTCTAGACTAATGACTGTTACTTGGATAGTAACTACAGGTCTAGGGAGGGCCCCTCACTCGGTGAGGACAATCCCTCCACCCACCAACAGGGACCAGTGGGCAGAAGAAAGGCCCAAAGTACGGAGGTCGAGATTCGTTAATGTGTTTTTGTACAAATATGTGTTAGTTTTGTTGTTAAAGGGGTTAGGAGCACAAGTTAAAAAAATGGAAAAACATGAATATGGTTAAAAATCTTAAAATAATGACATTAAACGTGAATGGTCTGAACTCACCTGTTAAAAGGGAAAGAATAATAAGAAAATTCAAGAAGGAAAAAGCCGAAATTATATTTATGCAAGAGACACATTTGAACAAGACAGAACATGAGAAACTAAAGAGATTTGGCTATAAGAACTCCTACTACAGTTCATTTAAGGGAGGAACTAAAAGGGGGGTTATGATACTAATTTCAAATAAAATACAAATTGAATGTGAACAAGAAATCCAGGGTAAAGAAGGCAGATATGTAATAATAAAGGGAAGAATAGATGGTATGCAGATCACATTAGTGAACATCTATGCCCCACCAGAAAGTGACAAGGGTTTTTTTCGACAACTGTTTGATCTCATAGCAACACACAGTGAAGGAGTCCTAATTTGTGGAGGAGACTTAAATGCCGTCATGGATCATGAAGTTGACACAACAAGTGTTAAGAAGACAAAAAAACATGTAACAAAGTTCATAAGAACCTTGCTGGCAGAAATGGGTATGGTAGACATATGGAGGGACCTGCACCCACTCGAAAAAGACTATACACATTATTCAGCAGTCCATAAAGTACACTCTAGAATAGATTACTTCCTTATGAATGAAGGTGACAGACACAGGGTGAGAAATTGTTGGATTGGAGGGGCAGAAATATCAGATCATAATCCTATATACATGGAAATATATTTAAACAATAGAAAACGACAAACAACATGGAAACTTAATGTAGGACTATTAAATGATGAGAAAATGAAAGAAAGAATAAAGGTAAACATAACTGAGTATATCGAGGAGAATGATAATGGAGAAGTGGACCCAACAATACTATGGGATGCACTAAAAGCCGTGGTAAGAGGTAAATTAATTGTTGAATCAGGAAAAGCAAAAAAGTCTAAACTGGAATCATATGAACAAAGATGTGAGAGACTGAGGGAATTAGAACATAAACATCAAAACACAAATGACCCAAAAATATATCAAGAAATTAAGGAAGAAAAAATAAAGATAAAAGAAATACAAATAGATGAAATTAAAAGGAAAAATAGATATTTAAAACAAAAATATTATGAAACGGGGCCAAAGGCCACAAAACTGCTGGCAAAACGGTTAAGAAAACAACAAACAGTGTTGATGGGGTCACAAATAAAATCCAACATCATGGATTTTATTTGTGACCCCATCACAAATAAAACCACAGTTACCCCAGAAAACATCGAAGAAATATTCCATAAATTCTATCAAGAGCTATACTCACAACCTGAAGAGACAAATGTTAAGGATATTAAAAAATTTCTATGCACATTGGACTTGCCATCAATAGGAAACCAACAAAATGAAAAGCTAACAGCAGAAATAACATCACAAGAGATTAAAGATGTGATTAAGTCACTTAAAAATGGTAAATCACCAGGTAGTGATGGATACCCTTCTGAGTTTTATAAACTGTTTATAGAAGAACTCACGCCACAGCTCCTAAAGTCATTTAATTGGACATTAAACAACAACAAAATACCTCCATCATGGAACGAAGCTATTATTTCAGTTATATTAAAGCCAGGGAAAGATGGGGAACAATGCGGAAACTATAGGCCAATCTCTTTATTAAATGTGGATTATAAAATATATACAACAATTATCTGTAAACGAATAAAGACATTCTCGACGGAATTGATAGAGGATGATCAAACTGGTTTCATAGAGGGACGCCAAACACATGATAATATCAGGAGAACAATACATATAATTAATCAAATACATAAAGAAAAGAAAAGAAAAGCGCAGTAATAATGAGTTTAGACGCAGAAAAAGCATTTGATAGGGTTAATTGGATGTTCCTATATAATGTGCTGGAACGCTTTGGATTTAACGAAAAATCACTACAATGCATAAAGACACTGTATCAAAAACCTGTGACAAGAATCAAGATAAACGGAAGCTTAACAGACAAAGTAAATATACAAAGATCGACTAGGCAGGGATGCTGCCTATCGCCCACCTTGTTTGCTCTGTTCATAGAGCCACTGGCTCAAGCGATGCTACAAAATAAGAAATTAAAAGGTGTAACAATAAAGGGAGCGGAACACAAGATTGGGCTATTTGCAGACGATATTATAGTTTACCTTGAACAACCAGATGAATCAATAATGGAAATGATGGACTTGATAGAAAATTTTGGAAAATTATCAGGATACAAGAAAAACATAACAAAAACTCAAATACTGACCTTCCACTATAACCCTTTAAACCAGATAACTGATAAGATCAAACTAAACTGGAAACAAAAAGAAATAAAATACCTTGGAATGAACATACCTAAAGATTTAAGCAAAATCTATAAAGCAAACTATGATAGGTTAGAACAAGAAATAAAAAAAGATATTGATAGATGGTCAATCTTAAATATGGATCTGAATTCAAAAATTAAGACAGTCCAAATCAGCATACAACCTAGATTACTCTACCTCTTCCAGGCTCTACCAACAGAGATTCCTGGTGCCCAGTTCTCAAAGTGGGACAGGATGATATCGAGATTTGTTTGGGGAGGTAAAAAGCCAAGAGTGAAATATAAAACTCTCCAGTTACCAAAAGAGAAAGGAGGCATGGGTCTACCGAGTCTAAAGGATTATTACTACTCAGCACAAATAAGATATATCATATGTTGGTACGACGGAGGATATGAGGCAAAATGGAAAGAAATGGAAAAGGAAATTGAGGGACTCCCAGTACAAAGCATAATAGGAGATAAGGATGCATATAAGCAAATCAAACAAATAGACCCAATCACTAAATTTACTTTGGAACTGTGGTATAAAATAGTACAAAAGTATAATATAAAGGAGGACATAAAACTATTGAAATGGGTAGCATTTGACAGTGAGTTTGAACCAGCAAAGCAAGATAGGGGATACAAAAATCTGGTGAACAAGGGAATCACAGCATGGGGCAATATCGGAAAAACAGATTTCGGGAGTTTTGTAAACATGAGAAGAAAATTTAAACTAGAAAAATCTGAATTCTTCAGATATCTGCAGATGAGAGATTATTATATGAGGAAGATTAGGCATAACCTCCACACAGATGTGAGCGAGATTATACAATTCATTTTAAGCTCGTATGCAGGAAATAAAACAAGAATTATTTCAAAGCTATATCAGAAACTTACGGCAAACAAACATTCAAGTAACTATATAAAGGAAAAATGGGAGAAAGAGCTAAATTTAAACAGAAGAAAACTGGCAAGAAATATGGAAAACACAACACACATCAACAAGTTCAAGGACATGGAGGGAATTTGGATGGAAAAACTTGATTCGCTATTTCATTATACCACAGATTCAAAGAAAATATACAAATATCCAATCTATATGCTGGAGGGGCTGTGGGGCTCAAAATGCAGACCACTCACATATGTTTTGGAAATGCTGCAAAATCTCATCATTCTGGAAATCTATACAGAGGATATTAGGATATAATATACCAATGAACTGTAACTTGATGTATTTATGTGATCTTAAGAGACAATGTAATACATGCTGAGGACAGATATCTAGTTAAAATCTTGCTGATTGCATGTAAAAAAAACAATCACAAGAAAATGGCGATCAGAAGTTCTTGCTGACCAAGAGCAATGGACTGACATTGTTGAGGATATACATTTAATGGAAAAACTAACATATCGACAAAGAATGCAAGAAGGACAATATGAAAAAAAAATGGTGGAAATGGACACACTACAAAGTGCAACAACGAGACAGAAATTGAAAGAATAACCAAAGACACTGGAAAAAACCAGAAGAATTAAGAGATGGAAACTAAAAACTTGATGCTCCAACATTTGTCCCCCCCCCCCCCTTTTTCTTTTTTTTTTCCTTCCTCTAGCTCCTTTTTTTAAATATAGAGACTGTGATCTGAATGTAATATGTATGAAAAATGAATAAAAATCAAAGTTACAAAAAAAATGACTAATAAAATTTTAAACTGGATCCTAAAGTTAACAGGAAGCCAGTGCAATGGGGCAAGAACCAGGGTGATGTGGACGTGAAGTTTCTTTCCCACCAGTAGGCGAACAGCAGCATTTCACATGTTTTGCAGTCATTTTAATGACGACTGGTCAAGACCAACATACAGTTACAGTAGTTAATGTATAATGTAATAAAAGTGGGGATAACTCAAAGTGAGGTTGGGGGAGGTCGGCTTTGATCTTTGCTAAAAGTCGTAATTGATAAAAGCTAGTCTTAATCACTGAACTGATTTGTTTATTTGGGCCCGAGCCACTGACGTCGTCAGTGGGCAAGAGCCCTATCGTATCCACTCTGTTTGTTTTTCCTGCCTAATCGATCTCATTTTTGACCCTCTAAATGTAAACCAAAAAGCAATTTTTTTTTTCGCACATACCCCAGACCCGGTGAAAAATTTGATAAACCTGGAAAAAATATGTGCCCCCCCCCCCCTCAATTTTTGTGTGCGGGGCCAAATGGACATGGTCAATGGAGAGCGGCAACACTAAAGGTTGCCGTACAGACATGAAATTCGGGTGAGGTGTGCATCACCTCAAGACATGCAAAAAAACATAATTGTGGCCCTTACCCACGGCCAGGAAGTCCACCATCTTGCCTCAAATCCGCCCCACCTCCAATTTGGCCAAAAACCAGCCCTCGCATTTGAACAAAATCCTCCTAGGAGCCTCCTCCGATTAAGCTCATTTTCACATGGCAGCATCTATAGGCATGGGCCATTAAAGGTTGCATAAGTCACAGTAAAAACCCCAAAGGTGTGGCCAGGGCACCATGGTGAAGTTTGACTCCGCCCCTTACAACATCAAACAGCTGTAACTCCAGCAAAACTTGTCCGATGTCCACCAAAGTTTCCATGATGGAAAATGGTCCCGCCCCAAATGTGTCAAAAAAAAATACCTGACAAAAGATATAGCGTCACCTAGTGGTTAACAGAATTGCAGAAAACTGTTTTCATTATTACTCACGTGCCGCTTGCCAGATTGAGGTGAAATGTTCTGAGATTCATCATATCCCATGGATGATCATAACTGTACATCACCTTGAGCATGGTGTCACTGTTGTTCCCATGGACACGCCCTTCTCGCCATTCAATCTGTGGTCTTGTTGGAAGGGTTGGGAATGACCTGGAGTCATGAGATCTGGATCATAGGTCGAGGTGACTGTCATCAGGGATGGCAATTTTCCGCCAGTCCGTGGATTTCCGCCGATTTATTTTCAAATTGATCATTTCTGTAAATCGTCTAAATCCGTTGAGAAAATTTTAGGGGGGGTAAGGTACCTTGTTGTTACCGATTTTAACGAAAATCAACACGATTACATAAGCGCTCGGCGCTTCCCCGGAAGTCTCCCGCAATAACCCGGATGTGTTGTGTTCAAGCTACTGCTGTATTGGAAACAGCCCTGCGATTGGATAGTTGGAAAAGATTGGACCCATCAAATGGCTTGTTGTATGCTTTGTCAAAAATTCATGGCGGCGTTCTCAGGGATGTGATTTTCCTCTAATTCGCCGAATTCCGCTTTATTTTATCTTCCAGGAAGATAAAGTACGTTAAGTACGTTAGCGGCTTGTGGTCCACGAACGCATTGAAAGTGCGCCCTTTTAGCCAGAACTGGAAGTGGCGTATGGCCAGGTGGAGAGCCATTAACTCTCTGTCGAACACGCTGTATTTACGCTCACTGTCATGCAAAGACCTGCTAAAAAGGTGAGCAGCTGCCTAGAACCGGCACGCATTGCTCCACTATGGCCGCTTTGCCCATGTCCGAGCTGCCAGTAGTGCAGCGTTTGCCAGAGCTGTTTTAACCGCAGAACGCCTGCTCCTGCTCAGGAGTCCAGTCGACTCTGTCCGTCGGTTTCCGTTTCTTGAGTGTGGTGTACAACAGCTGTATGAGCTGGGCTGCGGGGGGGAGGAAACGGTAAAAAAAGTTTACCATCCCCCAAAACTCCTGCAGCGCCCTGACATTGATGTTGAGGAGGAAAAAATAGCAAAACAATTTAGTTAGATTACTTTTATGATACCAAACAGTTTGAAATTGACAGTGCACAGTGGACAATGACTCATAACTTTTGAATATTTCTAAGACTTGACTGCATCAGTGATTGTGCAAAATGAACTGCTCAAGACTCAATGGAGATTGAAACTGGTGATCTGAAATGAATGCTGAAATTATAAAAAGTAATGGTTTGTTGGAATTGTATTTCTATTATGGAATAGATAAAATTAACTGATTTTGATTTGATCAAGTGTTAAAGCATGTGATGGATAATGCTTGTTGGAATACTTTAGGAATGCTATCTTCTTGGAACATAAGTCAATATTATACAGTAATAAGTGGCATTCAGCTGTTTGTTTTATGTCATTTAAGCACAGTTCTGGGACTTAAAAATCATAAAAACCCAGGAGCTTTGGGGGGCTTTGCCCCCCTTCCCCCCCACAGGGGCTCTGCCCCGGACCCCACTGGGGGACTGTGTCCCCCAGACCCCCTGCAAAATTTTCAAATAATTTCTCCAAGCCCAAATCACATCCCTGGTTCATGTTGGAATTCTGAGCTTTCGGTATTGTTTTCAGCGGAATTATGAGATTTTTATCGAAGGATCAGGAGTCATCAGTGCTAGAAATAGACAAAAGTGTCAAAAATAAGTTCCAATGGAATTGGCTTGAGAGAAAAGTGACGGTAAAGGTGAAAATTGGCTCAAAGTTCGACGAGGTAACAGAAACACTCGGACAGTTTCTGAAGAAACCAGAAAAGGAGATGAAGTTCAAAGTTCAGAGACTGACACAGCTTGCTGCCAAAAGGAAGAAAGTTTCACATTAGAAGTGACTTGGTGACCAGTGTAAATGCTGTAATAAACTCTTATAGAACTGTTAAATGTGTTGGACTAAAGACAGTGAGACAACATTGGAGAAAAAGTAAGTTAACTTTTCATTAAATTTAATGATTTAATCTAAGTCTAGTATTTCATTTTTTTAAATCATTTTTTTCAGTCTAAATTACTTCTGTTTTACTGAAAACCTCTCAGCTTCAGGGGGGCTGCGCCCCCCCATAAGTCAATCGACCAAATTAGATTTCAGCTGAAATCAGAATTTCCTGTTGTCATCCCTGTGTCATATGTAGTTCTATATTCATGGGCAACACATAATTGATAGGTAAGTGTTGCCATGCTGACATGGCGAAGGTTGACTTCTCGCCATGGAATATTGGAGAGTTGTAACTTGGACAAACTTTCTGATTTTCAACAAATTCTCTATGATGGATATTAGTCCCACCCTGAACATTTCTATGTAAAAAACTAGAAAAGCACTCGGAGAGCGCAGACCTCCGCCAAGCGCCACAGTTCCCCTGTGGGCATGTTGTCCTGTATTTTTTTTTTTCCCCAAGTGTTGTGACGATTTTTTGGCAGAGTTACATGCACAAAAAAAAAAATATTGAAAAAATATTGAAAATGGCCCTATCTGGCAATGTTAAAAAAAAAAAAAAAAAATCCTTTAAAAAATTCCTGAATCCAGACGGTGATCTGGATCACCACCAAAATCTAATCATCTGTAGGATACCCCATTTCTGACAATCTCTGATAATTTCATGAAAATCCATCCATAACTTTTTGAGTTATCTTGCTAACAAACAAACAGACAAACCAACGCTGATGAAAACATAACCTCCTTGGCAGAGGTAATAATTGACAAACGTTACAGCACTACCTTGTGGTTAGAACATTGGACACTTGTAACTTCAACAAACTTAATCCGATTTTCACCAAATCTTCTACGATGGATATTAGTCCCATCCTGCATGCTCCACTCTAAAAAGACTTAACAAAAGTTGTAGCGCCACCTAGTGGTTAGCCCCATGGACACTTGTAACTCAAACAAACTTTGTCCAGTTTTCACCAAATTTTCTACTATCAATATTTGTCCCGCCCCAAACGCGTCTATAAAAAATAATTAAAAGTTATAGTGCCACCTAGTGATTAAAGGAAGAATTGGGTGAAAACTTTTTTTTATTTTTCTCTCTACAGGTGCAAAAATGTAGAGAGATGGAATGACTAGGACTCATTGACAGTACATGTACATAGTACAGAACTGTTTCCATGGTGACCGGCATGCTTCAATGGCTTCCTCGCCATGCAAAATATGAGTTACAGCTCAAGCAATCCTTGTCTGATTTGGACTAAACTTTGCACAAATCGTATTAATCCCCCTGTAAACATGTCTGTATATCAATATTCACAAAATTGTCACAGCACCACGTTGTGCTGACATGAGGTACTGCACAAAATTGTATCAACTTTTGTGCAAAGACCAGTAATCAGAATGACATGACATTTTCAGAGGTTTCTCAGAGCACATTGGATTACCCTCAGTGGAAGTCACTTTTGTCTTGCGATCATCACAGTTGCCATGGAAACCCACTCCTCGCCATGCAGTGTTTTTTTACTTTTGGAAGGTTGGGAAAGGCCAAGCATCACAAAATGTGGAACATTTGGACAAACTTTGTCCAATTTACCCCATCATTGCTATGATGGATCTTTGGCCCGCCCCACATGCTCCTACATAAAAATGATTGACAAAGTTATAGCGCCACATACTGCTCACAAGAAAGTACTTCCCCAAACGTTTTTCTTTATTATTCACGTACCGCTTGCTGCCACGACGGGAAATTTGCTGGGTCCGACAGGCAGCAGGGTCCGTGGGCATGTGGGGGGCGAGGGTCCGCTTACAGCTGCTTGCAGCTTTAATTAAATTTAAAATCACATCAAAAATTACACTCAGTTTTCTCACACACAATCTAAAATAAGAACTGAGGGTCCCAATGGCATCATCATAGCCTTTGAGGATGTCTTGTTCAGTCCCTCCAGAATTTTGCGATGTTGCGATTGTTCCGACTCCCACGACTTCAGCAGGTCCTGCATAATTTGAATATTGTCCAATCACCACAACTTTACCGCAATTTTGGCCAATTGTTGTCAACTTCTGCCAATTTTGCCAGTCAGATTTGTCCCTAAGTAGCACGCAAAAGTGTACCTCGTCACTTTGACTGATCAAATGCGGCACTGCACTGTGCTCATTTACGTGTTTACAATGAGTGTATATACAGAACACATCAGCAAAAAAAAGATTTAAAAAAAAAAAAACCCCACCTGTGAGTTTTCTCATATTGTTCCTTCTTCCATCTCCCCCGGCCCACCAGTGAACATCTCCTCAAGTCTCCATAATGACCACCCATATGAAGTGCCGGGTTTGTGTTTAAAAATGTCCGCCTGCCTGAAAGCACCCCTGTCTCGGGAGCACATGTGAAGAGAGATGCTGTAAAACCACAGCCAAACAAGTGAATCTAATACTACAGCTAGTGTTTTAACACCTTATACATCTTTAGAGGTAAACGTTACTACTACATCTTGTCAATGAGTTTTAAAGCTGTGAACCTCCGGTCTGGACATGTGCCAACACGCGATTTAGGCAAAGCTCCAAGGAGAGCCCCACAACTCGGCACAACAATCAAGAAAAAAATCCTGTGAAATTCTGAAGGGACTGCTTGTTGTCCAAACACAATGATTTCAGTCTTATTTTTGTTTAAACTCAGGAAGTCTGTTTCTATCCAAGACTGATCATCTTTGAGGCAGTCTAATAGAATATGGACTGAAACACAACTGTCAGTTTTTAGAGGCAGATAAATTTCCACATCATCTGCAAAACAGTGAAAACTTGCATCATGCTTCCTAAAAATACCCAGAGGCAACATGTATAAAGTAAAAGGAAGAGGGCCCAAGATTGAGTCCTGAGGAACCCCACAATTCAGTTGGGATGTAGCTGAACAGAAAAACTCCTGTTGGCGAGGTAGGACTTAAACCACTTAAGGGCAGTGCCCTTTATACCCACACACAACTCCAAACATGAAAGAAGAATATTGTGATCAATTGTGTCGAATGCCGCAGTCAAGTCCAAAAGCACCAGAACAGCAGAATTACCAGTCAGCTGTTACAAGAAGATTATTTAAAACCCAAGAGCTGGTTCCATGTTGTGACGTGATTGAAAACCTGATTGGAACTTCTCAGAAATATTATCCCTTGCTGGTCTTGGCCCAAAGGGCTCTTCAACCCGGGCGGTGCGGTGGCGCAGTGGTTAGCACTGCGGCAGCACAGCAACTCACCCTTGGCCATGGGATCCCTGGTTCGATCCCAGCCCCTGACCAACAGTGATCTGTGTGGAGTTTGCATGTTCTTCCCGTATCTGCGTGGGTTTACTCCAGGATTTCTCCGGTTTCCTCCCACATGCCAAAAACATGCAAGTTAGGTTAATTAGAGACTCTAAAGTGGCCCTAGGTGTGAATGTGTGTGTGTGAATGGTTAAGGGATAGCGCCATACCATGGCCGCTTCATCCATCCAGGTGGATGCCCTCAATTTCCCCTCTGGGGATCAATAAAATATACAAAATCAAAAAACAAAAACAAAAAAAAACCCTTTGGGCTTTGACCGGTGGGGGATTATGTTATGGGTCAGTCTGTTTGTCCGTCTGTCCCACTTTTGTGAAATAACCTCCTCCTACAGTTTTGTTCCCATTGTTTTGAAACTTGGTACCATGATTTGATATACCCTCATGATGCGCATATTGCAATTTGACTCTCACCGGATGATCTTGAGGTGAAAGGTCAGAGGTCAGATTTTCTTTAAATCTTCTAAACACAGTAACTACTGAAATGATGTAGGTTAAGCTTAAGAAGTTAAAAAAAAAGTATGGGATATGCAATCATATATAATTGAGTCCATAAAAATTCAGGAGTTAAGTCATTTCGAAACCGTGCCAGTGGTCTTGATTGTCTGGTTGAATGCCATGTGGCAGAAGGGTGTAAGTGATGACTGGGTGAAGTTTGGTTCAATGGAGGGGCCTGTTCTTCTTTTAGACCTGGATCATTGTGAGGCATGAGGTTGCAAAGGGCCCAAGGGACTTTGTTCTTGGCCGCTGATTTCTCAGGTGATGGCAGGGCAACTGGCAGTGGTGTTTCATGGGCACCAATAGAGGGCTCCGGTGACGGAGCTGAGCCGGCCTGCGTAGAAAGTGGGATAAGTACAGTTTACTTGAACTCGAAAGATGGGGTAACAGGGATGTTGATCAGTGCTCTGTCAGCTGCCCTGGTATTAGGGTTAGGTTTTTGGTCTGAGGTGAATAAGGGCAGTGGTGGGCAGGGTGATGGGCCGGTTGCCATCAAGAAAGGTGTTCGTTAAATAACTGGGATGTACTTTCGCAGGAACTTCCGGTTACGTAAAGTGACACTACCGGAGCCATCAATCCTCACGTTATATTGATCAAACTGCCTCACTTCTACAATGATTCCAGTCTTGTCCCATTTTGTGGGGTTGGGACCAGTTTGATTCTGGATTCTGACGCACGCATGCGTCAGTTACATAAGGCTTCTTCTCTAGACGCAAGTGTCTCGTGCCATGTGCTGTGTGGTTGGTACTTTGTGAAGTATCGCACACTGAAAGGCATTGGTGTCGAGTGAGCCCTCGGCGTCAGTGTTGTCAGTGAGGATTCTATTCACGGTCTTAACACCCATTTCTGCATGGCAGTTGCTGTGAGGAAAGGCGACAGATGAAGTGCGATGATGCACGTCCCAGTCACGTTAGAAGTTGCAGGTGGCGCTCGCTGTAAATTCAGGCCCACCATCTGGTATCAGTTCATCGCTGATGCCATAGGTCACAAAGATGCGGTGTAGGGCAGCAATTAGTCCCTTGGCACCATTAGCAGCCTGCTTGACAATCAGCCAGTTACTGTACCTATCCACCACAACCAAGTAATTCTGGCCACGATAAGTGAAGTAGTCTGTGGCAATGCACTGTAATGGATACTCTGGCTCGGCAGGAGGAGTGGGTGGTGAACTTGGCTGTGAAGGTGCCATGCAATTGCAGGATGAACAGCGGGCCCGTATCTCAGTGATGGCGGGAGTCGTACCAGGCCAGAAGAATGAAGACTCTGCTTGTGAGCACATGGTGACGTTTTGGTGGGCTGAATGTAATGTCCGGGGTACTTGGTCACGGAGTGATGGGGGGATGATGATACAGTCCTTGTAGATGCATACCCCATCAAATTCAGTGAGGTTCTCCCGAAATTGATATGGACAAAGGTCATGGGGCAATTCACTGTTGAGGTTGAGGAAGCCCTACTAAATTAGCTCAGCTAATCTACACATTGTTGGGTCACTAGATGTAGTAACACAAACATTTTCCTATGTGACTGATTTAATTACCTCTGTAGCGGGGGAGGGGGTGACTAACTGCAGACTTCGGCAGTATCCAAGACATGGGTGCGGATAGCAGCAAGGAAGTCATGTGGCAGTTCAGGCGGCTGGCAAAAGTTGTTAAGTGTACTAACGGGTGCAACATCATCACGGAGGTGAAGCTGTGTGGCCTCTCCAATGGGGTGTCTAGATACTCCATCAGCCGCAGCATGGCATACTCCCAGGAAGTGGACCATGCGGAAAAAATACCGAAGTGACTCCTCAAGATTGCGGAGTCTTGGGTTTGGTATGTCATCAAGTGATTGATCGCCAGACACCTTCAGGATGGATTTGTGGTCCACTGCGAGAAGAGTGGAACAGCCGAAGATGAAATGGCGTGCTTTGTCTAGTGCATCTACAACTGCAAGTGCTTCCCCCTCCACTGGGGCATAGCGAGATTCGGCGCTTGAGGTAAAGCGACTTCCAACAAGGGTGATCTTCCAGACAGTCCTACAGCAGAAGGGTTTGGTAGATAAACAGTACAGTGCTTTTGGAAAAGCCAAAACCTGATGCCATCTTTGCTCCAATCAGTTGCAAGGCAGGTTGGTTTGCTCTTGTCAAAGATTTCCACTCCTTTGTGAATTTCACTGATAATAATGGATTTTGATTCCTCAAAGAGGTGGTTACGCTGGTCTGTCCATTGGAAGGAAGTGCCGGGTTTGAGGAGCATACAGAAGGGCTTCATGTGCTCGGTCAATGCAAAGGCATACGATACTTGGTTGATGAGGCCAAACCAATTGCAAACATCTGTAATATTGTAAGGGGTGGGGAAGTTTTGGATCACCTCAAGGTATTTGGAGCAGGGACACACAGTGGTTTGTGTGATCTCAAAGCCAGCAATTCTACTGCTGTCTTGGTGAATGAGAATTTGGCGGGGTTGAGAGTGATGCCGTTGTTGCCACACGTGTCAAGCCATTCAACTGCCTGAAAGAATGCTTCCTCAATGGTATCAGACCACATCAGGGTATTGTCCACACACAATTCCATGGTATGTCAGAGACAATTTCGTCAAATCAGCGACTGTAGCCATCCCCTGAAGCAATATAGCCTTGGGGGGCAACAACGTTATGATGGCGGCCCCAAGGCGCGATAAACGTTGAGAGGTGGCAATTGTCTTCATGTAGGGCAATGCTGTGGTGGTACCCACTCCATGTGTCGAAGACTGTTTTAAGAGTGTGTGGTGGGATTGCACGCGCTTGATGGAAGGGTCACTGTGTGTGATGGGTCTTTCAGATGGCGTGGCGATCTAAGGGCTGGAAGTCGACTATCTACCTGGGTTTGCCAGATTTCTTGGGGCATATCACCATCTTGCGGTACTGTGTAACTGGGGTGCCAACTGGGCAGTTCACTGACCCCAGGTCATGCATCTTGGTCGAGACCTGCCTTCAACTCGTATTGCCAGTGCACAGGGACAGGAATGGGTGTATGGGAGGCAACGGGTTGAGCATTAGGGTCCACCAGGAGTCGTAGTGGAGGACTGGCCATCATTGGTAATGGTTGGTGCTCGCATACAGTGGCGTGAAAGTGTTTGCCCCTTCCCGATTTGGCTTTTTTTTTTTTTGTATGTCAAACTTAAATGTTTCAGATAATCAAACAAAATTTAAATGTTAGACAAAGATAACACAAGTAAACACAAAATGCAGTTTTTAAATGAAGGTGTTTATTAAGGGGAAAAAATCCAAACCTACATGACCCTGTGTGAAAAAGTAATTGCCCCCTAAACCTAATAACTGGTTGGGCCACCCTTAGCAGCAACAACTGCAATCAAGCCTTTGTGATAGCTGGCAATGAGTCTTTTACAGCGCTGTGGAGGAATTTTGGCCCACTCATCTTTGCAGAATTGTTGTAATTCAGCCACATTAGAAAGTTTTCGAGCAGGAACTGCCTTTTTACAGTCATGCCACAGCATTCAGTCGGATTCAGGTCAGGACTTTGACTAGGCCACTCCAAAGTCTTCACTTTGTTTTTCTTCAGCCATTCAGAGGTGGACTTGCTGGTGTGTTTTGGATCATTGTCCTGCTGCAGAACCCAAGCGCACTTCAGCTTGAGGTCACAAACAGATGGCCAGATATTCTCCTTCAGGAATTTTTTGGTAGACAGCAGAATTCATGGCTCCATTTACCACAGGAAGTCTTCCAAGTCCTGAAGCAGCAAAACAGCCCCAGACCATCACACTACCACCACCATATTTTACTGTTGGTATGAAGTTCCTTTTCTGAAATACTGTTACTTTTACGCCAGATGTCATGGGACACACACCTTCCAAAAGGTTCATCTTTTGTCTTGTCAGTCCACAGAGTATTTTCCCAAAAGTTTTGGGCATCATCAAGATGTTTTCTGGCAAAACTGAGATGAGCCTTTGTTCTTTTTGCTCAGCAGTGGTTTTCGTCTTGGAACTCTTCCTTTCAGGTCACTTTTGCCCAGTCTTTTTCTTATGGTGGAGTCATGAACACTGACCTGAACTGAGACAAGTGAGGCCTGCAGTTCTTTGGATGTTGTGGGGTCTTTTATGACCTCTTGGATGAGTCATTGCTGTGCTCTTGGGTTAAATTTAGTCAGCTGGCCAATCCTGGGAAGGTTCACCACTGTTCCATGTTTTCACCATTTGTGGATAATGGCTCTCACTGTGGTTCGCTGGAGTCCCAAAGCTTTAGAAATGGCTTTATAACCTTTTTCCAGTGGAATAGATCTCAATTATTTTGTTTCTCATTTGTTCCTGAATTTCTTTGGGTCGCATCTTGATGTCTAGCTTTTGAGGATCCAAATATCTTGCATTATGAAGTGGTTATAATTAATGCCATTTTATTTAGTGAATGACTGCTTGTGTGATTAGGAAAACCTACATTGGCTATAATTTTGGCTTTATATATAATTTATATAATTGGCTACGTCACTTTGTCAGGCAGGTTCCATTTAAGTGATTTCTGGATTGAGAACTGGTTTGACAGTAATCAGGCCTGGGTGTTGCTACAGAAATTGAACTCAGCTTTTCAAAGATGTGATAAACCACAGTTAATTTATGTTTTAACGGGAGCAATCGCTTTTTCAAACAGGTCCATGTAGGTTTGGATTTTTTTTTACCCTTAATAATAAACACCTTCATTTAAGAACTGCATTTTGTGTTTACTTGTGTTACCTTTGTCAAATATTTAAATTTGTTTGATGATCTGAAACATTTACGTGTGACAAACATACCAAAAAAAAGAGAAATCAGGAAGGGGGCAAACACTTTTTCACAGCACTGTACATTAAACATGCTTGACTTGTAGTGTTCAAGCAACCAGGTCTCAAGTTTCTTGCAGTTTTTCTCTGTGGCTGGGAATGAAAGATATGTGGGGCGAGTGGGTAGTTGAGGGCATTCGCAAGTGGATATGGTACAGGATGCAATGCCGGGTTTATTGGGCCTACTGGCCTCACCAACAGTGGGAAAGCTGCTGGAAATCATACCAAGTGCGACACATGCTTGCTTTGATGGGAACAACCTATCAGATGAGTCGGTTCGAGCCGTGGGTTCTGATGGGTTCGAGCCATGGAGTGGAATAGAGAGGCCCAAGGCATGGGCGTCAGCTGATTTTGCCGTGACAGAGATGTTGATGAAGGGTTGAGGAGGCCGAGCACAGGGTGTTGAAGATGGTGGTGGCATCATCCTGTGGCACCTGTGCACTGGTTGCTGGTAATGCCTGCTTTCATTGTGTCTGCCAGCATACACTTTCATGATGGTGGAGCAGTCCGCATTTAGCGCATGTGTGATTGTATGCAGAGCATTTCTTCTTTCGCTCCCGTTTATTGCATCCATTGCCTGGTTTGCCACATTAGTCACAATGCTGAGGCCTACTGTCACAAGTCTGTGCTTTGTATTTTTCACGGTGCTTGTAGGAGCTAGTCGCTGCTGCCATCGTAGTGATGCCACTCTCTGAGAGGCGACTTGCAGAGTGCTTGCCATTCTCTTTAGCCTCTACAAATTGTAACACATTCTCCAAACTCACGTCCTGGTTCAATTTTCCGAGAATGTCTAGGCAGATTTTTTCATCCTCAAGACCACGGATTAGTGTGTCTTTAATCATGGTGTCACTGAAGTTGACAAGTGAGGTGCAGGTGCTGGCCTTTTTGAAGTTGCACACTCCGGATTTTCCACGGAGGCGTGCGGCAAAGGTCCTCACTGGCTCATCACGGTCCTGACGCATTTGCTGCAGCTGTATTTGGGCAACCATAATGTTCTCATGTGAAACCACTAAGCTTTTGATACATGTTAGGACTGTCTTTTCATCTTCTGAGGTCAGTGCTCCGAAGGTTCTTGTCAGGTCTCTTCTGAGACCATCATCGCAGCATTCAAGTAACTGGTGGGCAATGTTGGAACCTGTGAGATGAGTAGCTGTTTTGTATTCAGACCAACGTAGCTCAAAGTAGGACCAGTCTTCACTAGTTCCCGCAGCCGTGACCATTGACCGTTTGACTTTCTCCACTTTGGTGATGCGTGGGGTGGGAGTAGGTGCTGGTGTAGAGTTGGCTGGATGAGCAGTGCGGGCATGGAGGTTGATCAAAGTAAGAAGTATCTTTGGGGGTGTTGAGCTTGGCCATGACATCTGGCAATTAGAAGCTGAGCATGCGATGGTGTCTGACATCTTTATGCAGTTGTCATCAATGAGTACAACTCTTTGATCAATCTTTTCAAAATCTTTTATTAGTCAACCAATGAAAACAGCCTCTGAAACACACAAACAACGAAATTACATATAAAGCAAAATAACACAATTACCATACGACCCATAGCTCTATAACGGTCATGCGCGTTGTTAGTGTGCGCGCTTGTGGACCGTCATTCCTTCATATTGGTTTCTTAAATTTATCTTTCCTCATAGAGTGGCAGCGTAAATTCAAGCATGGAGGTCACCACCCAGAAATGTTACCAGAGGAAACCCTGTGTTATCTCCGTGCCAATGATGTGCTGACAGCCTGTCAGTGCGCTAGTGGCTGCAGTGCAAGCAGCACTTTTTTTACTTTCACTTTCAGAGTGGTTCACTTATTGCCGGGCTCCTCAAATAGCAAATCCCGGTCTGCATCTAGACCCAGAGGGTCTTCCATCTGGACCCGAAGCCTTTTTGACACCACGGACCAGTGATCCAAACATGATGCAAAAACAAAAGTCAGAGAGCCACCGTCAGACAGTGGTATTTCCAGTTTTTATTAGAAGTCTATTTGTTAGAAATTGTGTTTTTCACTGAAGAATTGTTACTGTTTATTTCACCTTTATTTAATATATTCGCTTCTTTGTGCTTATCACTTTTTCTGCGCTGCCTTCAGCGTTGTGTACATGCATTGAGCAACACCTGTGTTTGTGAGCTCTCCATTCAAACAGCAGATTTGACCGACCAACATGGCCTTGCTGTCACTGTAGCTCGAAGACTGTGCTCATTTTCCGTGTGTGTGGGCGCGCCCACTTCTGTTGCAATTTCGGGGACTAATGTTCCGCTGAAAGATGCTGCCTTCACCCAGCAACTCCTACAGCAGAAAAGCCTGGTGACATGTTCGTAAATCGGGGGGGGGGGGGGGGGGGGTCTTTAAATTTTGCAGCTTTTCTAATAAATTTGTAACTTTCTCTTATTAATTTGCTACATTTGGAAATGTCAAACTTTTTTGTTGTAAATTTGCCACTTTTTTCTCAAATCTTTTTTCGCATCTTGAGAAAATGTTCCATTTATTGTCCCTCTCAACATAAAAATGAAATATCCACCCATGCAACTTATTGGCGTTGCTCCAGACCACTGGCCCACTTAAAAAAACAAATGCAGACCCCTGGCCTAGGATGTGTGTGGGTGTGGGTGGGTGTGGGTGTGTGGAGCTGAAGGCACGTCGTGACCTTTTGTTTTGTCTCTTACCCTCCAGATATCCCTCGGCTACATGATTATAAGGAGGAGGTTCTCACTGTCCAGCAGCTCTGTAACCAACAGAGGAACTTCAGTCTGGACAAACAGATTAAAGAAGATGAACAGCAGCTTGGACTGAAGCAAAAGACTGATTCTTTCATGGTGACTCCATTTTATGAGAAAAATGACCAAAGTCAAACTGAACCAAAACGGGAACAGCTTCTCTGTCACAACTTTTCTGAAATTGAGATCCAAAACCAGAAAGCAAGTAATCATGTAAAACCAGGCTCAACTAATCACAAAAAGCCAAAGAATGGTAAAAGTCTGTTCTTTTGTGAAAGTTGTGGAAAAAGTTTCAAGCAGCGCTACTTTTTGGGTCAACACTTGAGAATCCACAATGGGGAGAAGCCATATTGTTGTCAAACATGTGGGAAAAGCTTTACTGCGTCATCTTCATTAACTACACACATGAGAATACACAGTGGTGAGAAGCCATATTCATGTAAAACATGTGGCAAACATTTTAGTCAAAGAAGTCATTTGTCCCGACACATGGGAATTCACACTAATGTGAAGCCATTTTCTTGCAAAACATGTGGAAAAAGTTTCATTTGTAAGGACAAGTTGGCTCGCCATTTAGAAACCCACAAAGGTCTAAAGCCTTATTCTTGTGAAACTTGTGGGCAGAGATTTGCTACACATCAAAATTTGAAAGGTCACCTGAGAATCCACCAAGATGATAAATCTTATACCTGCAAAACATGTGGGAAAAGTTTCACTAGTGACAGTGGTTTAACCTACCACACGAGAACTCATACAGGACAGAATCTTCATTCTTGTGAGTCATGTGGGAAATGTTTTGTTTTTAACAGTCTTTTGCGCAAGCATATGTTGATACACACTGGTGAAAAGCCATTTTCTTGTGAAATATGTGGGAAGTCTTTCACTGGCAGGCATAGTTTGGTCTACCACATGACAACTCACAAAGACCTGAAAAAACATTCTCATAAAACAGTTGGCTAAGTCTAGCCCAGTAGCCTCAGTGGGTTTATCCATTCAATAATTGTGAGGCTGAAGATATGGCAACAATAATCTTTTTCTTTTCTTGAAAATTAATCTGATCTCCCCTTAGAATTTTTTCCCCACTGGCACCCTCCATGCTGTCGCTACACCCTCCATGCTGTTGCTACATTTTCTGGTGGAGCTTGGTGATGAAGGGACAACATGATATTGCTCACGTTGTTTTTTTTTCAGGTATTCCCCTCTCACTGTTGTGTGCATGTATGCGAGAGCTTTCCAAGTACTGCCCCTTTAAGACATGCCTGTGGAGTTACAGGTGCAGACACATATCTCTGGAACCAGCACAGTCAACGCTGTTCAGATGCACCAGAACAATTAAAAATGGCTTGTAATAAAAACAAATGCGGTCCATCTACATAGTGTGTGATGATTGACTTTTTATCTCATCTGAAGATGCCAAAAAAGTGAGTGAAGTGCACAGATATTAACACAAAAAGGAGCAGAAGCTAAGTCGCAGTTATCAACATCATAAGATAAGATAAGATAAGCCTTTATTAGTCCCACAACGGGGAAATTCCAGGATTGCAACAGCACAGGGATAGCAACACTCAGAGCAACAATCAGAAGGCAAGAAAAAAAAGACCTCCGCGGCTGGGGTAGTCGCAGGCGCGCGCCTTCGTCCCCCCAAGAGCAGACGTCTCTCTATACGTCTCTCTTTTCATCCCAACCATTTTACTGAATGATTGTAAATGGACAAGCTAAGCCCGTTTTAAGACACTCGTTATCATTATGTGGTGGTAACACAATTTAGAAAATAACTTTTCTTACACACTTCATCTTTCAAACATGAAGGACAAACATTCTTTGGGCGGCGCGATGGCGGAGTGGTTAGCATTGTGGCAGCACAGCAACTCACCCTTGGCCGGGAGATCCTGGGTTCGATCCCAGCCCCCGACCAACAGTGATCTGTGTAGAGTTTGCATGTTCTCCCTGTGTCTGCGTGGGTTTACTCCGAGATTTCTCCGGTTTCCTCCCACATGCCAAAAACATGCAAGTTAAGTTAATTGGCATCAAACTGGGGATTCTAAATTGTCCTTAGGTATGACTGTGAGATTGAATGGTTGTCTGTCTCTCTGTGTTGGCCCTGCAATGGAGTGGCGATCTGTCCAGGGTGTACCCTGCCTCTCGACCAAAGATGCTGGAATAGGCTCCAGCCCCCCTGCGACCCGAAAAGGATTAAGCGGAAGAAGATGAATGAATGAACTTCATCAAACAAGTCTGAGCCTATGGCATTTTGTGAGTCTTATTACAGGCTTCGTTCAACTCTGTCAGATGCAGTGTTCAGGAACAGCTAGCAGATATCGCTGTTGAAGACAGTACTGAATGGTTTGAAGCAGTCACTCATTTCAAGTGCAGATGGCTCAAAGTGTGCCAATACTTCAGAAAGCTTCAATTTATTGATCACTAGTCGTGGATGTTCTTGCATGTGCATGCCTTCTATGTGTTCAGGATTTCAAGTGTATATTGTGCAATGTGGTTCAGAAATGTGGGGCAGTGTGCTTTAACACGCTGAAAGATGCCACAGTGACAGCGGGGAGGGCCAGAAATTTGGGCCTCCAGTTGGCAACCAGTCATCTAGAACATCATTACTGTTCCACATTGCTGTATTTTTAAAGCTGTCTTTTTATATTTTGAAATGTATAAAAGTTGTACTCTGTTGAATGTAATTGTATAGATTTTTACACAAATTTAGTCTACAAACTGATGTGCCTTTACTGTCCTGGGTCACACAAGCAAGTCTAAAATTTTCAACAATCTCTTAAAAGTGCAAGAGATAACATTCTGACCTCCTGGCCAGTAGGTGTCGCATTCACTGTTGACTCACTATAATCTCAGACCGATTGCCAGGTAGAGAAATAAACAGCACTTCCTGGAGGCTAACATCAATATACTGCAGACTACTGAATCTCAGACTTTCGGTTAGTATGAGCCAGACACTGTCAAGCGAGGACTCTTATGGTATAAAGTCATGAATTTAACATAATCCTCTCTGATGTGTATCTCCAGTAAACATTTTTTTCAAATAACTATGTTGTATAGTGTTATTGACAGTAATGCTAATGTAGCACAGCAGTGATCGAACCGGATAGCGCTCCAGTTTTGACAACGTAATTATGACAACACTTTAGTTCAGATAGTAAGGACTTTGACTGCTGTTAGTTGTGTGGTTTCTGTAAATGTGCTGAATCACTTTTATGGTCTCTTAATGTTCATCTGTTTTAACTATGCATACTTTAAAAAAAAAAAAAAAAAAAAAATTGTAGCTATTACCCCCTTGACGCCTGAATTTATTTCCAACTGTGAACAATTTTTTTTTTTCATAATTGAAAATCGTTTTTTTGTTTTGTGTTTCTTTTTTGGGGGGGGATTGATGCAAATTTGCAACAATAGGCGTCAAGGGGTTAAGCTGCAGCAGTCATTTATGTCAGTTCCAATTCATTTTAGGTTGTAAATATGTTGTATTTTTGTAGTTTTAAATGATGAAATATATAAATAAATGTTGTGAAACGTTGGATGCCTGAATTCATTTGTTCCCTTTCAGTTATCTATAGATGAAACCTATTGTTTATTCAGTGTGACAGATTGACAAAGTAATGGTTTACCTCACCTCTGAAAAACTAAAGTATTTCCAACCTTTGTATAATGTAGTGATAAACAAGTGCCTAATATTTACTGTATGTATTAGATATATACATAACATTGTAATCAATAATCCTCAGCAAAGTTGGAAATATTGTACAAACAGGACTGCATCTCCAAAAAATAGCACATCACATTCAGATCTATATCATATAGCTGACATGTTCATCCAAATTTTAAAAAAAATAGCTAAATTTATATGGGATTATTGTAAAATATGAAAGTTTTACTTCTTAGGTTTCAGTTATTTCTAAAAAATTTCCACAATATTCAACTTTTGGAGGCGCATGAGTAGAATGTAAAAGAAAATCAACCTCAAATCAAGTGAGTCAACATATAACAAACAGGAATTTATTTGGGGGGAAATACACACCCGTCAAGTGATACGGTTTCGCCGTATTTTAATACGGGGAAAATGCAATTTTAGCAAATACGGGCGTATTGCCATTTCTGTATGCCAAAAAGAAAAATATACAGCAAAAAAAAAAAAATATTGAGAGAACCTAAAATCAACTGAACAGTAATTTGATGCCTGGCGAAATTGAGCGCACCTAAGCAGTCTTTTTGTGATTTTCAAAATGGCTTCATGCAGCGCGCCGCCGGCGAAGAAAACAAAGCTTGAAGAAAAGGGAAATCTCTATGGCGACCAATCACGTGCAAGCCCTGCAGGCCGCCAATTAGAATATTATATAGAAAAAGTCTATGTATCAGATGTAAATGAAGCCTATGACACATTTATAAACATTGTAACCACTCTTTATGGAAAAAAAATTGTCCATTAGTAAAGAAAAAGCTTAAATATAAATTTGCCGATAAGCCATGGTTAACCAAAGGACTACAAAAGGCGTGTAAAAAGAAAAAATTATTATATAAATCTTTCCTAAAGAAAAGGACAAAAGAAGCAGAGCAGCGGTATAAAACATACAAAAATAAGTTAACATATATAACTAGAAAAGCACTCGGAGAGCGCAGACCTCCACCAAGCGCCACAGTTCCCCCCATACAGTGTTTGTGTGTACGTTTTCAGATTCCTTGACCATGAAAACATATGACTAGCAATTGGATTCACAATGATAGGATTAGTGGTTCAGTAGTTATTGAGGAAAATGGCATTTTCCGTAACGGCGGTTTAGCGCCACAGTTCCCCCCATACAGTGTTTGTGTGTATGTTTTCCGATTCCTTGACCATGAAAACATATGACTAGCAACTGGATTCACAATGATAGGATTAGTGGTTCAGTAGTTATTGACGAAAATGGCATTTTCCGTAATGGCGGTTTAGCGCCACAGTTTCCCCCATACAGTCTTCAGATTCCTTGACCATGAAAACATAGGACAAGCAATTGGATTGACAATGATAGGATTAGTGGTTTAGTAGTTATTCACTACTAAATGGCATTTTGCGTAATGGCGGTTTTCTTGTGGACGGTGATCCGGATCACCACCAAAATCTAATCATCTGTAGGATACCCCATTTCTGACAATCTGTGAAAATTTCATGAAAATTTCATGAAAATCCGTCCATAACTTTTTGAGTTATCTTGCTAACAAACAAACAGACAAACCAACACCAATGATCACATAACCTCCCCCTTTGGCGGAGGTAATAAGATGTAGTAAAAGAGACTATTACAGTAAAGAACTGGAGAAAAACAGAGACAATATTAAAAATACATGGACTGTGGGAATGTGAAAAGGATGAGACTGATCTCTCTCAAAGCAGCTTTATTCACATTCACCATCATCTCAACAAAGAAAGAGGATATCACAGGAAACTCTCGTCCCTGAAATACCCGGGACTCTCAGCTCACAAGTCAATTTGCATCACAAGTCACATTGCATTATAATCACGTCACATTGCATCACAAGTCACATTGCATTATAATCACCAGTAACAATGCATCTCCTCTATAATCTCTTAATATCACCCCCACAGTCTCAGGCCCTGCATACCAAAGCTAACACCTTCCAGCTTCCTGTTATCTCCCAAGGAAATTCTGTCTTTGTTCTTATCGCAAATGTGAGGCCTTAAATAAGTCACAAAGTAAGTCACATGTGTGCCCCCCCCCCAAATATTTAGATCCAACAACAGAATAACAGTTTGCATGCTGTGATAACATCATTGTACATCAATCCACATGCTGCTTGGGCCTCAGTCTTCTCCCGTATCTGCTGTAACCAGGTTTCACCGCCTCCACGGCGCCGTCATGCTGGGGAGCTGCTGTCTGAGGGTGCAAACTTTCTGTCAGTCTCTGCGGGTGATCTGGGGGAATATTACTCTGGGAAACACCCCGTGGTGGCCTGCCGCGTCGAGGGGCCCTTGCCAACAGCACTTGCTTGTCTGCCACCACAAAAGCGGGTTTGAGTCTGTCTATGCCAACCTTTTCCCTTCTACCCCCCAAATCTAGCACAAAATGCTTGTCCCCAGTTTCCAACACTCTGAACAGCCCATCATAAGGTGGTCGCAGTGTTGTGCGATGCGCGTCATGTCTGATAAAAACAAACTGCACGTTTTTCAAAGCTTTAGGCACAAAAACGCACGGAAAACTGTGGTGCACGGGGCCGGGCAGCGTGCTTGATTCTATGTTACTCCGCAACAGCTGAGACAGGGAGGTGTCTGGAGCCGGATTATCTGGGAGAAACTCCCCAGGCACCCGAAGTGGTTGCGCAAACATGAGCTCCGCTGGGGAGGCTTCTAAGTCCTCTTCAGGCGCAGAACGCAACCCCAATAAAATTCGCGGTAACTTGTCTACCCAATTTGCATCCGTCAGTGACGCTCTGAGAGCCGCTTTCAATGACCGATGAAAACGTTCGCATAACCCGTTAGCCTATGGATTGTACGCGGTTGTGCGATGAATTGTGACACCCAGGTTGCGGGCCATTGTCAACCAAAGTTCAGACATAAATTGAGGGCCTCTGTCGGACGTAATGTCCAACGGAACGCCGAAGCGCGCCACCCAAGCTGTTAAAAACGCGCGCGCCACCTCCTTGGCCGTGGTTGATGCCAGCGGGACCACTTCAGGCCAGCGCGTGGTGCGGTCCACCATTGTCAGAAGGTGTGTGCACCCTTGTGATGGCGGGAGGGGGCCCACGAGGTCCACATGAACGTGATCGAACCTCTTGGCCAAAATGTGAAACGGCTCCAAAGGAGCCCTCGTGTGCCTGTGTACTTTGGCTCGTTGACACGCCGTGCAGGCTGCTGCCCACTCTTTAACTTGTTTGCGGAGGCTCGGCCACACAAATTTCTCTCCTACCATTTTGACCGACGCGCGCACTCCTGGGTGCGCCAAAGAATGAATCGAGTCAAAAACATGGCGGTGCCACGCGGCCGGTACTACTGGACGCGGCCGTCCCGTGGAGACATCGCAGATTAGGGGGGGCATACCGTCTTGCAACACCCTGCTCTCCAGCCTTAACCCTGTTGGTCCAGACTGGAGCGCGCGCACATCCGCGTCACTAACCTGCTCCGCGGCCATGACTGCGTAATCTATCCCCACGCTGACTGGAGCCACCACGGCGCACGAGAGGCAATCTGCCACTACATTCAGTTTGCCCACCACATGCTGAATATCAGTGGTAAACTCTGAAATCGCGGCCAGCTGTCTCTGCTGCCAGCCTGACCACGGTTCGGAAACCTTGGCCATCGCGAATGTTAGCGGCTTGTGGTCAACGAACGCGGTGAAACAGCGTCCTTCCAGCCAGAACTGAAAGTGGCGGATGGCCAAATGGAGAGCCAGCAGCTCCCTGTCGAACGCGCTGTATTTACGTTCACTATCGCGCAAGGTCCTGCTGAAAAAGGCGAGGGGCTGCCAAACCCCGGCTACGTGCTGCTCCACGCCGCCTCTATGGCCACATCAGACGCGTCAGTAGTGAGCGCTATGTGGGCCGTTGGGTCTGGGTGTGCCAACAACGCAGCCTTTGCCAAGGCTGCTTTAACCTCCGAGAACGCTTGCTCCCACTCCAGGGACCACTCAACCTTATTTGCGAGTTTCTGTTTTTTGAGCGCGGCATACAGCGGTTGCATGAGTTGCGCTGCGCGGGGGAGAAAACGGTTATAAAAATTCACCATTCCCAAAAACTCCTGTAACGCCCTGACCGTCTGCGGCCGGGGAAAATCTGCTACCGCGCGCACTTTGTCAGGAAGCAGAACGGCTCCTTCGGGGAAGACGCGGTGTCCTAAAAAATCAATCTGCGCCACCCCAAACTGACACTTCGCTGGGTTGATTATTAACCCGTGATCTCCCAACCTCCGGAAAACTGTGTCTAGGTGGTTTTCGTGTTCGTCTTCGGACGCGCTGGCTATCAAAATATTGTCTAAGTAGACGAACACGAAAGGGAGATCGCGTAGCACCGCGTCCATCATGCGTTGGAACGTCTGTGCAGCCCCTTTAAGCCCGAATGGCATGCGTAAAAACTCGAATAGGCCAAATGGGGTTATTACCGCTGTTTTGGGTATGTCCTCAGCGCGCACTGGGACTTGGTGGTAACCGTGGACCAAATCGATCTTAGAAAAAAACACGAGCCCCTGCCAAATGAACGGAAAAATCTTGGATATGCAGGATTGGGTAGCGGTCATGCGCTGTAGCGTTGTTTAACCTGCGGAAATCCCCGCAAGGTCGCCATGATCCGTCAGCCTTCGGGACCATGTGTAGCGGGGAAGCCCATGGACTTTTTGAACGCCTGATAATGCCCAACCTCTCCAGGTTGGCGAACTCCTCGCGCGCTATGGCCAGTTTAGCTGCGTCCAAGCGCCGAGCTTTTGCAAAAACGGGCGGTCCGGTAGTGGTAATAAAATGCTCCACCCCGTGTTTAGCGACTGTTGCCGAAAATGTGGGGACCGTGAGTGCTGGGAACTGAGTGAGCAGTGTGTGGAACTTACCGCTTGCAGCTGTGACGTTGGCTTGTGCTGTAGGCGGGGCCACTCGCGCTGTACAGGGAATAGAATCAAAAGAAAATGCATTAACCAGGCGCCTGTTAGCAAGATCAACCAATAAACCATGTGAGCACAAAAAATCAGCCCCCAACATATTGAAATTCACTGCTGCTATAACAAAAGTCCACTCAAATGTACGGCCGTGTAGAGACAGAAGCAGAGTCTTCTCACCAAAGGTCTTAATCGCCGAGCCATTCGCTGCTGTCACCCCGGGACCTCTGGAACCTGCCAGCCTGTCCGCGTAGGAAGGTGTGATGAAACTCAACTGGGAGCCTGTGTCCACGAGGAACTGCCTCCCCGAGCGTGCGTCCAACAAGTAGAGCAGCTTGTTCTCTTCCCCGAGGGCCGCGGCTGCTACCGACCCCCACGCTTGGCGTTTCCCGAACGCTGAAACTGGCACGGCGGTACACACTTGCGTGCCCTTTCTGCGAAACGGCGATGGTAGAAACAAAGGACGTCTCCTCCGCGTTCCCTGGCTCTCGCCGCCGCCGTCGTCGGTGGGTCTGCTACTGCTGCCCCTGGCCCCCTGCCATCTGCGGTCGTCGCGCCGAGTTCCGCTGCTGCGGCCGTGGCCGCGCGCTGTCTGCTGGCGTTGACAATTCGCTGCGCCTCCAGGGCCAGCACGCGGTAGTCCCGCTGGGCCAACAACGGCGAACTGGTCAGGGTCGCTCTCGTCGCTGACGGTAGGGTCCTGAGGAAGAGGTGGGTGAAGATGAAGTGGCCGTCATCTGAGCCTTTCAACCTCAACATCTTCTCCATCAGATTAACGGGCATGTCATCTCCCAACTCAGTCAGCGCCAGGAGTCTCTCTGCTCGCTCCTCGACGGAGGGGGTGAAGTGCTGGATGAGTGCAGCCTTCAACGCGCCGTATTTGTCGCTGTCTGGCGGCTGCTCAATAAGGCTCTCCACGTGCTGAGCCGTGTGGTTGTCCAGTCTTGCGACCACTTGGTAGAATTTTGTGTCGTCTACCGATATTCCCTGGAGGTTGAATTGTGCCTCAACCGCATGGAACCAGGAGCACGGATTGTTCTGCCAAAAGTCCGGTAGCTGGACCGTAGCGGCATTCGCTTGGCTGGGGGCTCCTGACAAGGCTGGCCCCGGGGAACTCTCCTGTTGTTGCATGCTACGTCTTGGGTCACCAGTGTGGGAATGTGAAAAGGATGAGACTGATCTCTCTCAAAGCAGCTTTATACACATTCACCATCATCTCAACAAAGAAAGAGGATATCACAGGAAACTCTCGTCCCTTAAATACCCAGGACTCTCACAGCTCACAAGTCAATTTGCATCACAAGTCACATCGCATTATAATCACGTCACTTTGCATCACAAGTCACATTGCATTATAATCACCAGTAACAATGCATCTCCTCTATTATCTCTTAATATCACCCCCCACAGTCTCAGGCCCTGCATACCAAAGCTAACACCTTCCAGCTTCCCGTTATCTCCAAGGAAATTCTGTCTTTGTTCTTATCTCAAATGTGAGGCCTTAAATAAGTCACAAAGTAGGTCACATGTGTGGCCACAGGACAATACTTAACAATATTCTTGGAAATAAAAACAGAAATACAAGCTACCCAACCAATTTTTCAAAAAATAATAAAATGACTCAGAGTGTGACTGCAGCTTCACCTGCAGATGAATTTAATAACTTTTTTGTTAACACTGGTCCTAATTTGGCTCGAGAAATACCCATTACGGCACCCACAGGTGATACAATAAGCAAAAACACTGCTATAAAAGACTCCATTTTCATAAAGAACACAGACGAGTGAGAGGTCATTGAAATTGTTAAATCGTTTAAAAGTAAAACATCTACAGACTGTGATGGTATTGACATGCTCTTAGTCAAAACTATCATTGAATGCTTAGTGAAACCACTGACGTATATCTGTAACCTGTCTCTCCAAACAGGTATATTTCCCAATAAAATGAAAATAGCTAAAGTAATTCTGATATACAAGACAGGTGACAGAGAGGAACTTTCAAACTATAGACCAATTTCACCATTGCTGCAATTTTCCAAGATACTTGAAAAAATATTCTATGAGAGAATTGACAACTTCATACTGAAGAATAATTTATTGTGTGAGCAGCAATATGGGTTCAGACACAAGAGGACAACTGCATTTGCTCTAATGGAATTTATAGAAAAAATATCAACTGCCGTTGAAAATAAAGAGTATTCAGTTGGGGTATTCCTGGATCTTAAAAAAGCATTTGATACAGTGGATCATAATTTATTATTAAAGAAACTACAAAATTGTGGTATTAGGGGGGTAGCACTGTCCTGGTTATGTAGTTACTTAAAGAATAGATATCAGTATGTATGTGCTGGTAACAAAAACTCACAGTTACTGAAGGTTACTTGTGGAGTCCCACAGGGTTCAGTTTTGGGGCCATTGTTAGTCAATATGTATATAAATGATATATGTAAAGTTTCAGAAAAAATGGATTTAATATTGTTTGCCGATGACACTAATTTATTATACAGTGGAAGCAATTTGGAACAACTTTTGGATACACTCGGAAAGGAATTAGGAAAGCTTAAACTGTGGTTTGATTCAAACAAATTAACGCTCAATTTAAGTAAGACAAAATTTATAGTTTTTAACAACCATCACAACAACTTAGTATCTAAACTCAGTGTAAATGATGTAGAGATTGAAAGGGTATCCGAAACTAAATTTCTTGGTGTAATAATTGATAATAAACTGTGTTGGAAGTCACATATTAATTATATTAAAGGTAAAATATCCAAATCAATTGCAATACTACACAGAGTGAAATATTTGCTGAATCAACCCACACTATATACCTTGTATCATTCATTAATACTCCCATACATGACATATTGTACTGAAGTATGGGGAAATACATATAAAACAAACATATATCCAGTCTTTATGCTTCAGAAGAGAGCTATTAGAATAATAAACAAAGCTGCTTACAGGGAACTAACAAACCCACTTTTTCTTAAATTAAAAGCTCTCAAGTTGAAAGATCTGGTTGACTTTAAAATTGCAGTAATAATGTTTAAAGTGAAGAATCTATCACTGCCCGCAAATATCCAAAAGCTGTTCCAAATAAGGGAGAAACAATATCATTTCAGAGGAACATGTATATTTCAAAAACCTTCAGTGAGAACTACCACCAAGCAACACTGTGTTTCAGTGCAAGGAGTCAGATTATGGAACGATTTTGGACCTGAATTAAAATCATGTACAATGCTTGGACAATTTAAACGAAAACTAAAGGAAGAAATACTCCAAAATCCTTATGTGTATAAAATCACATAAGGATTGTCATATCCAGTCTGCGTTGTGTTGTTGCTTAGTTTTTTTGTCACATTTTGTCTTAGCTATGTTCTGAATTGTAATCGCTCTTGTTTTGCTTTTCTTTTGAATTCTTGGATGGAATATGGGTGGGCAATATAAGCTGCGGCTTCAGCCATCACCCATTTCGGATAACTTATGTTGAACTGTATAATCAGAGGAGTTATTGTCTAATTTGACCTTGTTGAATTTTCTTTCCCCCTTTGTTATATTATTCTGTTTCTTTTAATCTGTACTTTTAATCTATCCGAAATAAAGATTGATTGATTGAAATTGAGGGACTGGACGTCACCGAAAAGAATGGGAGAGTCCGAGCTTTGAGAAGGGAAAATATGCTGGACGGATAAAGGCTTCTCCAGAGGGCCCTACACACTAGTCTAGTGGCTAGGAAGGGTTCCCATGCACCCCCCGGAAATCAACTTTTAACCAGCATTTCTGGAATGCTCTGGATAAGCTGTTAACGAAATGCCATGTTCCCAAGCTTGCAAAATGTCCCACGTGACTTTTTTATGCTAATTTTATGTAAACTATTGCCGCCATTACCAGAAAATGCATTTTTTGTTATATCTCTTTAAATGTTTGAGAAAACTCCTTTATTATGGCTTCTACACCCATGTTATGAAGGTCAATTGTCACATTGAACCTATTTCCAGAATGCCCACATTTGTATAGAACAAGAAAATATGCAAATTAGGTCCGCCATTGTGCAAAAATCTTTATTTCTCTATATCTCTACCAGTCTTGGACATAGCCTCACCAAAATGGTTTCTACCTCCCTTATTACATGGTCAAACAACATGATAACGTTATCATTGTTGTGAATACACGTGTTACTAGTATGAGAACAAGAGAATGAGTTCGAGAACAAAAAGCAATTATGTAATTTACTACTACGTGTTTGGAGTGGCCGAGAAGCAGCATCGAGGCTCCAAAACACGCAGAAAGCAGTGATTATTGTTGAAGGACGGGCCCATGAACTGGTCATTTCAAACGGGGAGGTCTGTCGATAACATTTCAATTACTTTTATGCCCATGCAATTACTGAAGTAAAAAACTTTGTTTGTATTTTATTGCTTTCAGGTGGAAGAGCGAGAACTCCCCGAAATATACAGTGATCAGGAAGAAACTGACACAAGGGTGGTGCTATACCTTCACTTTGCCGCCAGAATTGGCTATGAGAATGCTGTGGTCCGTACGCCAGACACGGACTTCTTCGTGATTCTGCTCTACCATGCCCATACAATAAAACTTACTGTCTACTTGGACACAGGATCTGGCAAACACCACAAGCTACTCAATCTCTCAGAAATTGCTGAGTCCTTGGGACGCAGCTACTGTTCCACCATACTTGGCTTCTACGTGTTCACTGGAGAAGATTGTACAGGCTCCTTTAAAGGAAAAGGAAAAGTCGGTCCTCTGAAAAAACTTGAGAAGAGCCCAAGGTTTCATGAGGCATTCCGTCAGCTTGGAGAGAACTGGAACGTCGACCCTGAAGTGGTTACGCAGCTGGAGAAGTTCACCTGTATCATGTATGGGCAGCCTCATGAATCGTCCGTGGATACCGTACGTGTCAAACTGTTTCGAAAGATGGTTGGTGAAGGTGAGAGGCTCACTACCAAGTCAAAAGTCGACCTGTCACGTCTCCCTCCGTGCCGCTCTGCGCTCAAGCCACACATCCAGCGTGCAAACTACCGGGTTGCGCTGTACAAACAAGCTCACCAAGCTATCTTCGAAAAGCCGAAACCACACGATGAGGGTCTGGGTTGGTTAAGAACAGACCAGGAAGTACTAGAACCCATCTGGTACTATGGAGAGGCGCTACCTACTTCACTCGTAGATATCCTAGATACTGCTGGTGAAGACGACAGTGAAGAAGAAGAGTCTGAAGACGAAGTAGAAGATGACATAGAAGAAGAGGATGATGATGATGATGATGATGCGTAATATTTACATATTACTGTGAGAAATGAACACATGATTAGTTTTTATCATGTTCCTTGACCATGTTAATAGGGAGGTAGAAGCTCCCAGAAAACGTTTATCTCTAAAAGGAGCCAAAATAGGGCGAAAAAACTATTTTTTCTTAATGGCAGCTGTAATTACAGGATTTCATAACATACTAGTAACACATGTATTCACAACAATGATAACGTTATCGTATTGTTTGACCATGTAATAAGGGAGGTAGAAACCATTTTGGTGAGGCTATGTCCAAGACTGGTAGAGATATAGAGAAATAAAGATTTTTGCACAATGGCGGACCTAATTTGCATATTTTCTTGTTCTATACAAATATGGGCATTCTGAAAATAGGTTCAATGTGACAATTGACCTTCATAACATGGGTGTAGAAGCCATAATAAAGGAGTTTTCTCAAACATTTAAAGAGATATAACAAAAAATGCATTTTCTGGTAATGGCGGCAATAATTTACATAAAAGTAGCATAAAAAAGTCACGTGGGACATTTTGCAAGCTTGGGAACAAGGCATTTCGTTAACAGCTTATCCAGAGCATTCCAGAAATGCTGGTTAAAAGTTGATTTCCGGGGGGTGCATGGGAACCCCTCCTAGCCACTAGACTACACTCCTTCTGTGTTTCATGTAGGAAGAGCATAAAAGTGACTGCATCGAGGATTTTCGACCTGAAGTCGCACTTTGCTACACAGGGCCACAAAAACTGTGTAGCCAAATCGAAAACGTATCGATGGATGGATGAACATTTTCAGCCAGTGAGAGAACCGACGCCTTCCAAATCCAATGCATCACTAGCAGAAATGATGTTTTGTCATTTTGTGGCAGAGCACAATCTACCCCCATCGGTGGCAGGTCACTTCAGTGATTTGGTGTCAACAATGTTTCCTGACAGCAAGAGTGCTCAAGACTTTGCTTGCAAAAGAACCAAAATGACCATGATCATCAAAGAGAGCCTGGCGCCTGCCTACACAGAACAAGTCATAGAAGCATGCAGGAAGGGGCCTTTCTCAATCATGGTCGATGAGAGCAACAACAAGAACACCGAAAAGCGTCTTGTCATCCTTGCAAGAATTTTCGATGGGGAGATGTCCCAGACCAGGCTGCTGGACATGCCCATTCCAGCATCGGGAAAAGCCACCGACATTTTTGCGGAAATTGACAACTTCATGAGGTACGAAATGGATTTTTTTTTTTTTTTTTTTTTTGCTTGCATACAGACCACTTTTGACCAAATTCTTTTATTTTTTATTATTTATTTATTTATTTATTTTAGATTGCACAATATTCCATGGGAGAATGTTGTGGGCTTTGCTTCGGACAATTGCAACACGATGGTGGGTCGAGACAATTCTGTCCTTTCCAGACTGAAGGAGAAATCTCCAAATGTTTTCAGGTATGGGCAGTATTATTCACCTTCAAATATTACCTAAATATAACAAAAAAAAATGCTTTAAAATCTTAACAAACATGCTTAGAGGTAGCCTAAATTCCCTATAGTGTACTGTTATTTTGTATCTTGGAACTTTGCTTTACATCTGAATGTATAGCATTATATTGAAAGAGCTGAATAAGATTGATATTTTCATTGTTATGATTATTAACACAATTTCAAAGAGAATTATTTCTGATACTTAACTTATGAAACAAAAATCCATTCTGCTTTTGTTTCAGCTTTGGCTGCATATGTCACCTGGCTAACCTGTGCATGAAAGCTGGAGTGAAAGCGCTGCCCATGAAGCTGGATGATTTCCTAGTCGATATCTTCTATTTCTTCCACAACAGCTTCAAGAGACTGACGGACTTCAAGGAATTCCAGCAATTCACTGAGGTAAGTCAGATGTTAAATCCAAGGTATTTGTTCCATAAAGTAAAATTGAGTTTAATGAGAAACCTGCATTTCATTATAACAGGCAACATAATAACAGTGTCGTTAATATGTTTTCATTATTTGTCAAACACTACATGTAGTGCTAAGGTAGACTTACAACATTTCTTTATAATATGTTTCAGGTAGAAGAAGAGAAAATAACCAAGCATTGCCCGACTCGCTGGCTGTCACTGGAGAAAGTTGGCAACAGAACACTATCACAGCTTCCTGCCCTCAAGTCATATTTTGCCAGCCATGAGGATGTTGAGAAGCCAGGCAAAGTCAAGTCCATCAACAAGAGGCTACATGACCCCCTCACAGAACTTCTTCTGCTCTTCATGAAGTTCATCCTGCCTATCATCAACGGCTTCAACACCATCTTTCAAGCAGACGAGAGCAAGATAGGCAGTCTCCTCCCTGAAATGGATCGTCTCTTGAGAAAACTATTGGTCAAATTTGTTCAAATGAAGTATGTAAAGGCGACCAATGACCTAAGAAGGCTGGATTTCCTGGACAGTGACCTGCAGCACTCTGATGAGTTTATCGCCATTGGACTGGAAACCAGAGAAGCCCTACAAACCCATGAACTTGACCCAGGCACAGAGCAGAAGTTCTTTGAAGCAGTAAGAGGCTTCTATGAAGCTGTAGAGAGAAAGATGCTCAACAAGTTCCCCTCTGACGACAAAATTCTGCCACACCTCTCTGTCCTCAACCCCAGGAAAACAGAGTCCCTGACCTATGGCCCCATTGTAGAGGTTGCTGCTGCATTTTGCCCCACTGTTGATACAGAAGAGCTGAAAGAAGAATGGGAGGACCTGCCACTGCTGCCAGAAAAC
The DNA here is from genome assembly GCA_020510985.1 of Pholidichthys leucotaenia. Lineage (NCBI taxonomy): Eukaryota > Metazoa > Chordata > Actinopteri > Cichliformes > Pholidichthyidae > Pholidichthys > Pholidichthys leucotaenia. The sequence continues at coordinate 307,637,699 of CM035844.1, forward strand.
ACAGTGCCTCTACAAGACAAGGATGGCAAGCCTGTCCATGTTGATGTCTACTGGGGTCAAGTGATGGCCTTGAAGACAGCCCTTGATGTGCCCTGCTTCCCCCAGCTCCTCAAAGTGTACTCAGCACTGCTTTGCCTTCTTCACAGCAATGCTGACAGTGAGAGGGCTTTCAGCATGGTCAGGAAAATTCACACCGACTTCAGAAAAAGTATGCTCCCAGAAACTCTGACTTCTTTCATGCAAGTGAAAATGAATTGTGACACTCCATGCTTCAAGGTCAAGCCTTCAAAAGAAATGCTACTTGGAACTATAACAAGCAGCATCAGTGAACATTTTCTTGTTTCAAGTTCATCCAAGTGCATTAGTGTAACAAAGCTGACAATTAAAAACTCTTTAATTCCAAGTGTATATATCTAGCTGACAATTAAGAACTATATTCAGAATTATTCTTATTGTGTACTTTCAAATTAAGCAATCTACCTTGTGCAAATGTAAATTTGAAAAATATTTTTTTAATTTATTTTTATTCATTTATTATTAATATTATCATTTTTTTAATGTATTTATTTTTTTACTTTTTTATTTAATTTTTTTTGTGCTACTTGGCTTATTATTTTCACATTACCAAAAAGTTATGGCTCAAGATTGTGTCCATATAAGTGTACATTTGAATAAATATGTTTGAAATAGTTCATGTTGCAATTGTTGTTGTTTGTTTGGTTTTTGTTTGGGTTTTTTTGCTTCTGTTTTCTTTCATCTGCCGATAAATACAGTTTTTAAGTACTCAGTACAGGTGTGAAAGCCCCCCCCCCCCCCCCAATAAGGGAAGCATGAGGTATGCCTTGACAGGTATGAAAATATTTATTAAAAAAATAAACAGTCCAGATGCAGGGTCCATGGGGCAGATCTGGGAGAGCAATAGAGAAATTAATTAGATCAGGATTAGGGCACTCTGGAAAGCTTTTGTTGTCACTGTAGTCAGTGTTGGCCTTTTTTACTGTAGTCGGGTACAAACTGCTGATGTACAAAAGGACAGTCTTTGAGAAAGTGTCATCATAGACTAACATTAACCCCTTGACGCCTATTGTCACGAATTCGCATCAATCAAAAAAAAAAACAAAAAAAAACGATTTTCAATTATGAAAAAAAAATTAGATATATACATAACATTGTAATCAATAATCCTTAGCAACGTTGGAAATATTGTACAAACAGGACTGCATCTCCAAAAAATAGCACATCACATTCAGATCTATATCATATAGCTGACATGTTCATCCAAATAAAAAAACAACAACAACAAAATAGCTAAATTTATATGGGATTATTGTAAAATATGAAAGTTTTACTTCTTAGGTTTCAGTTATTTCTAAAAAATTTCCACAATATTCAACTGTTGGAGGCGCATGAGTAGAATGTAAAAGAAAATCAGCCTCAAATCAAGTGAGTCAACATATAACAAACAGGAATTTATTTGGGGGAAAATATTTATTAAAAAAACAGTCCAGATGCAGGGTCCATGGGGCAGATCTGGGAGAGCAATAGAGAAATTAATTAGATCAGGATTAGGACACTCTGGAAAGCTTTTGTTGTCACCGTAGTCAGTGTTGGCCTTTTTTACTGTAGTCGGATACAAACTGCTGATGTACAAAAGGACAGTCTTTGAAAAAGTGTCATCATAGACTAACAGCATTAAAACATGACAGTATGTGAACTACTAGACCGTTTTAGGACTACAGCAGTGCTGCAAAGAGTGTTTTTGGTCTACATAATGTGAAGTACAATATACTGTCGGTGAAGGAAAGAGCAGGTTCAGAAATGGAATTACTTTTTGTGTGTGTGTGAGTGAGGAGTGAGGAGACCCCGGGGCAGACCCCAGGGCAGACCCAGAACACGTTAGAGAGACTTTGGGGCAGATTTACTATCGTGCTGCACCATCGCAAAACCCTGTTTTGGTGTTAAAAAATTACTGCTGAGATTTACTAAAGGGCGCGGGACAAAATTAGCAGTGGAAAGGCATGGACTATGTTAATTTGCCTGGCCTCACTGCATATGTACAGACGTGGACAAAATTGTTGGTACCCCTCTGTTAATGATAGAAAAACCCACAATGGTCACAGAAATAACTTGAATCTGACAAAAGTGGTAATAAATAAAAATTCTAGGAAAATTAACCAATGAAAATCAGACAATGCTTTTGAATTGTGGTTCAACAGAATTATTTTAAAAAACAAACTCATGAAACAGGCCTGGACAAAAATGATGGGACCCTTAACTTAATATTCTGTTGCACAACCTTTTGAGGCAATCACTGCAATCAAACAATTTCTGTAACTGTCAATGAGACTTCTGCACCTCTCAGCGGGTATTCTGACCCGCTCCTCATGAGCAAACTGCTCCAGTTGTCTCAGGTTTGAAGGGTGCCTTCTCCAGACGGCATGTTTCAGCTCCTTCCACAGATGTTCAATAGGATTTAGATCAGGGCTCATAGAAGGCCACTTTAGAATAGTCCAATGTTTGGCTCTTAGCCATTCTTGGGTGTTTTTAGCTGTGTGTTTTGGGTCATTATCCTGTTGCAAGACCCATGACCTGTGACTGAGACCAAGCTGTCTGACACTAGGCAGCACATTTCTCTCTACCTTGATAGTCTTGAGATTTCATTGTACCCTGCACAGATTCAAGACACCCTGTGCCAGATGCAGCAAAACAGCTCCAGAACATAACAGAACCTCCTCCATGTTTCACAGTAGGGACAGTGTTCTTTTCTTGGTATGCTTCATTTTTGCGTCTGTAAACATAGAGCTGATGTGCCTTGCCAAAAAGTTCCAGTTTTGTCTCGTCTGTCCATAGGACATTCTCCCAGAAGCTTTGTGGCTTGTCAACATGCAGTTTGGCAAATTCCAGTCTGGCTTTTTTATGATTTGTTTTCAACAGTGGTGTCCTCCTTGGTCGTCTCCCATGAAGTCCACTTTGGCTCAAACAACGACGGATGGTGCGATCTGACACTGATGTACCTTGACCTTGGAGTTCACCATGAATGTGTTTAGAGGTTGTTCTGGGCTCTTATGTTACCATTCGTATTATCCGTCTCCTCCTGCGACCACGTCCAGGGAGGTTGGCTACAGTCCCGTGGATCTTAAATTTCTGAATAGTATGTGCAACTGTCATCACAGGAACATCAAGCTGCTTGGAGATGGTCTTACAGCCTTTACCTTTAACATGCTTGTCTATAATTTTCTTTCTAATCTCCTGAGACAACTCTCTCCTTTGCTTCCTCTGGTCCATGTTCAGTGTGATACACACCATGTCACCGAACAGCACAGTGACTACTTGTCACCCTTTAATTTTCATTTTCTCTCGGCGCCACACCAGTCGGCTGCCTTTTGCAACAGCGGCTCGATTCCGAGTTTTTTTTTTTTTTTTTTTTTTTTTTTTTCCCTTCCTCTCTCTTTTGATCACTTTTTTTTTTCACCCCACTTATATCACGGACACACAGATCGTCCCAAATGTCTCCTGAGCCGGTGGACGGAGCCACTGTTTATAGCAGGATTCGATACAACAGGGAAGAGCTGCTAGCATTTAACCGCCACCCGGTCCCACTGGAAAAACTCGACATACCGAGAGAACTGAGGCGAAAACGCCGCGGCTGCCGGGCTGGAGTAAGGCGGAGGACAAAAAATATAAGGTACAGACCCTCCCTTCCATCTGTTGTCATGGGAAATGTACGGTCGATACTGGGAAAGTTAGATGAGCTAGCGGCTATCTCCCGTTATGATAGCACTTACCGGGAGTGCTCTCTCCTTTTGTTTACTGAGACGTGGCTAACTGAACTAGCAGCAGATGCTAACATTGAGCTGGAGGGTTTTCACATGATACGAGCTGACCGAACACCAGAGAGTGGCAAAACTAGGGGCGGTGGAGTGATAATGTATGTTAACAACAACTGGTGTAGACCGGGACATATCACTGTTAAACAACGACACTGCAGCAAAGACATTGAGTTGCTAGCTGTTAGCATGAGGCCTACATATCTCCCGAGAGAACACTCACACGTGATCTGCATTGTTGTTTATGCAAATCCGACGGCGAACGCTGGGACAGCGCGTGACGTCATCCATTCAGTAACTGGCAGGCTGCAGACAGAACACCCAGATGCTCTTCTCCTCATCTCAGGCGATTTCAACCACGTTTCACTGTCTCCCATTCTGCCCACTTTCACCCAGTATGTCACATGCCACACTAGAGACAATAAAACACTGGATTTGTTCTACGCAAACACTAAGGAGGCGTACACCTCATCACAACTCCCCCCACTTGGGAGATCGGATCACAACTTGGTTCATCTCCGACCGGTGTACAAACCCCTAGTGCACAGACAACCTCCGGCCATGCACACTGTGGAGTTATGGTCTGAGGAGACAATGGACACTCTAAAGGACTGTTTTGAAGCCACTGCCTGGAAGCAGCTCTGCGATCCACATGGTGAGGACATCGATGGCCTCATTCACACCTTCACGGGCTACCTCAGCTTCTGTGTGGACAAATCCGTTCCCACCAAGACCATACGGCGTCACTCAAACAACAAACCCTGGATCAACCCTGAGATAAAAACACTTCTGAGAGAGAAGAAGAGGATCTTCAGGTCGGGGAACAGGGAGATGCTGAAGTCCGTACAGAGGGAGCTGAGGAGAAAGATCAGAGAAGGCAAGGACAGCTTCAGGAAGAAGATGGAGGACAAGCTGCAACAGAGCGACATTAGCGGGGTCTGGAGAAACCTCAAAACCATCTCGGGGCTCCAGAATACCTCCCCCCAGGCCACGGGGGGCAGGGAGTGGGCGAACAACCTGAATCTGTTTTTCAATAGATTTGACCAACCACCCTCCCCCCTGTCTGCACAACAACCACTGCTGCCTCTAAGAAATCAAGTCCTGCTACCCACTCCCCACTCCACCGACACCCCCCCCACTCCCAACACACAGTCCCCCATCCTGACCCTGACCAAGACCCAGGTGAGGACGGAGCTGAGGAAGATCAAGGCGAGGAAGGCGTCGGGACCGGACGGCATCAGCGCAAAGCTCCTCAAGTCCTGTGCAGACCAGCTGTGTGGGATTGTGACGTATATCTTCAACATGAGCCTGAAACTGGGGAGGGTACCACAGCTGTGGAAAACATCTTGTGTGGTACCTGTACCAAAAACTTCCCACCCCAAAGACCTGAACAGCTTCAGACCGGTGGCCTTGACGTCCCACTTGATGAAGACCCTGGAGAGACTGCTCCTTGCTCATCTCCGCCCCCTGGTGGAACCAGCGATGGATCCACTCCAGTTCGCCTACCAGCATGGCATTGGGGTGGAGGATGCGGTGATCTTCCTCCTTCACCGTTCTCTGTCCCACCTGGAGAAGCCCGGGAATATGGTGAGGATCATGTTCTTTGACTTCTCCAGTGCTTTCAACACCATCCAACCAATGATCCTGAAGGACAAGCTGCTGCGCGCAGGGGTGGACCAGCACCTGTCATCATGGATCCTGGACTACCTCACGAACCGGCCTCAGTTTGTGAGAACCCGGGACTGTGTTTCCTATACGATCATCAGTAGCACGGGGGCCCCCCAGGGAACGGTGCTGGCTCCCTTCCTGTTCACTCTTTATACTGCGGACTTCTCACACAACACAACACATTGCCATCTACAGAAGTTCTCTGATGACTCTGCGATCGTTGGTCTCATCTCCAGCGGAGATGAAGCTGAGTACAGAGGGCTTATCCAGGACTTTGTGGACTGGTGCCATCGGAACTGCCTCCAGATCAACGCGAGGAAAACTAAGGAGCTGGTGGTGGACTGCCGCAGGCATGGGCAGCCCCTCACAGCACCAGTAAATATACAGGGAACAGACATCGAGATGGTGACATCCTACAAGTACCTGGGTATTCATCTGAACAATAAACTAGACTGGTCACACAATACTGACGCACTCTACAAGAAGGGACAGCGCAGGCTGTTCCTGCTGAGGAGACTCAGGTCTTTTGGTGTACAAGGGGCGCTGCTGAAGTCATTCTATGACACGGTGGTGGCATCAGCCATCACTTTTGGAGTGGTCTGCTGGGGCAGTGGCATTACTGCAGCCGATAGGAAGAGACTGAACAAACTGATTAAGAAAGCTAACTCTGTCCTGGGGCAACGCCTTGATCCGATGGAGGAGATAGGAGAGAGAAGGACGGTGGCTAAACTGTCATCTCTGCTGGAGTCCGAGTTCCACCCTATGCAGGACATACTGGATGCACTGAGGAGCTCATTTAGCAGCAGACTACATCATCCCAGGTGCACAACCGAGAGGTTTCGTAGGTCCTTCCTACCAACGGCTGTCAGACTGTACAACCTAAGCAGGGCTGCTCGCAGAGATAGCAAAAAGACGTAACAAACTAATAGTTTTTTTTTTTGAATGCAAAAGATGCAATAGACTTACACAATGGTCCTCTCCGGCATACAACTAGGAACATACCGGTCGCTATGGAGGGTGAGAATATGTATGGGCACATAATCATACCATGTAGGATAACTAAATAGACGGTTATGCTGTTTCATCCCACCTAGCATCAATGCTCTGCACTGTGTGTGTTTATATATTTACATATTTATTCCATCTAGCTACAATGCTCTGCACTGGGTGTGTTTATATTTATATATCTATATATTTATTCCATCTAGCTACAATGCTCAGCACTGGGTGTGTTTATATTTATATATCTATATATTTATTCCATCTAGCTACAATGCTCCGCACTGTGTTTTTATATATCTACATATTATTCCATCTAGCTACATTGCTCCGCACTGTGTGTGTTTATATACTTGCATATTTATTCCACCTAGCTGCAATGCTCCGTACTGTGGGTGTTTATATATTTACATATTTATTCCATCTAGCTACAATGCTCTGCACTGTGTGTTCATATATTCATATATTTATTCCATCCAGCTACAATGCTCTGCACTGTGTGTCTCTGTGTGTGTGTGTGTATATATATATTTTATAGTAATATGTACATATGTATATTAGCTGCTGTTGCTTGCTTGTTTTTTTTCTTGCCTTCTGATTGTTGCTCTGAGTGTTGCTATCCCTGTGCTGTTGCAATTCTGGAATTTCCCCATTGTGGGACTAATAAAGGCTTATCTTATCTTATCTTATCTTATCTTAAATAGGAAGACTGACTGATTACAAGTTTGTAGACACCTGTGATGTTAATTAGAGGACACATCTTGGTTGAAGATGTCCCTATGGTCACATTATTTTCAATCTTTTCTAGGGGTACCATCATTTTTGTCCAGGCCTGTTTCATGAGTTTGTTTTTTAAAATAATTCTGTTGAACCACAATTCAAAAGCATTGTCTGATTTTCATTGGTTAATTTTCCTAGAATTTTTATTTATTACCACTTTTGTCAGATTCAAGTTATTTCTGTGACCATTGTGGGTTTTTCTTTCATAAACAGAGGGGTACCAACAATTTTGTCCACGTCTGTATTTGTGGGAGTTGCCATGTCAACACGCAAATTTGAGGGAGGGGGTATTTAAATCACTGGCGCAAGATGATTTTCAAATCAGATCAAATCAACCTTGTCATATTGCTGTACATACAACTGTAGTGCAGGCAAGATGAAATTGCGTTTCTCTCGGCATCCATATAAATAAAAGAACATGATTTAAGACACACTCACACATATCCTCACACCCCACCCCACCACATCCATTCACACATCCCTGAGACATACTTGAAAAAAACTAACCAGAACTATAATATACAAATAATATACATAATGTCCATAGGTGCAGTAGTACGTATGAGAGATTCCGGATCAACTGTTCAGCATCCTAACAGCTTGTGGAAGGAAGCTGTTAATCAGTCTGGTGGTTCTGCCTCTGATGCTCCGGAATCGTTTGCCAGATGGCAGAAGTTCAAAGTGTTTATGCAGAGGGTGAGAACGGTTCTTGACAATGTTCAGTGCCCTGCTCCTACAACAGTACTGAATAAGTTCTTGGACAGAGGGGAGGGAGACTCCAATTACCCTCTCAGCTCCCTTGACTATCCTCTGCAGAGCTTTTTTGTCTGACATACTGCAGCTGGAGTACCATGTAGCAATACAGTACGTCAGAACACTCTCCACCACACCTCTGTAGAAGGTCCTGAAGATGCAGATGGGGAGAGAGGCCTGTTTGAGTGCAGTCTCTGCTGGGCCCGCTTCCTGATCCCCAAGGAATTCTTGCTCCAGGTCAGGTCCTGCGAGATCTGCACTCCTAGGAACTTGATGTTCTCCACTCTCTCCACTAAACGGCCGCCGATGCTGAGGGGGACGTGTTCAGGCTGTGACCGCCAGAAGTCGATAATCATCTCCTTCCTTTTGTCCATGTTGAGCACCAGATTGTTCTCCCTGCACCAGCCCTCCAGGTCTCTCATTTCTTCCCTGTACATTTATTTCTCATTCCTCTGAATAAGTCCCACCGCCGTGGTGTCGTCTGCAAACTTAATAATCTGGTTCCCCTCGTGTCTGGATACACAGTCATGTGTTAGAAGTGTAAACAACAGTGGACTGAGTACGCAGCCTTGAGGGGATCCAGTGCTCAGCGTGACAGAGTTGGACCGTGGTGTCGTCTGCTAACTTAATAATCTGGTTCCCCTTGTGTCTGGATACACAGTCATGTGTTAGAAGTGTAAACAACAGTGGACTGAGTACGCAGCCTTGAGGGGATCCAGTGCTCAGCGTGACAGAGTTGGAGATGTTATTTCCAACCCGGACAGACTGAGGTCTCTCAGTCAGGAAATCCAGGATCCAGAGACATGTGGTGGTGTTCAGACCAAGAAGGAGTAATTTCTCCATCAGTCTCTGGGGAATAATGGTGTTGAATGCTGAACTGAAATCAATGTACAGAAGTCTGGCGTAGGTGTCTTTCTGATCCAGGTGGGTGATGACAGAGTACAGGGTGGTGACTATAGCATCCTCCGTGGAGCGGTTTGAACGATATGCAAACTGGAGCGGGTCATGTGATGCAGGGAGGCAAGCTGTAATGTGTGGTTTGACAAGCCGTTCAAAACACTTCATCACAATTGGTGTCAGTGCAACAGGACGATAGTCATTCAGACAGGACACAACTGGTTTCTTTGCCACGATACTATGATAGAGGTCTTGAAGTATCTGTGAACGATGGCCTGACTCAGGGAGATGTTATAAATGTCAGTCAGTACATCCGCCAACTCGCTCGCGCAGTCTCGGAGCACACGTCCCGGGATGTTGTCCAGACCTGCAGCTTTACGTGTGTTGACCCTGGTTAGGGTCCTCCGTGTGTCCGCTGTGTTGATGGTGAAAGCTGGTCCGACCAATGGTGGGGATGGGCCAGCCCTCCCTCTGATTGTCGGGTTTGATGCTTCAAAACGTGCAAAGAAGTTGTTGAGCCTGTCTGGAAGCGAAGCGTCGTCATCATCGACCCCCTGCCTAGACTTATAGCCCGTCAGTGTCCGAACTCCCTGCCACATCTGCTTGGTGTTCCTAGTGTCACAGATGTGTCCCTGGATTTTCTCCGCATAGGCGCGCTTCACCATCTTAATTCCCTTTGAGAGCACAGACCTGGCTGAGCAGAGGGCGATCCTGTCCTTCATTCTGAAGGCTGCATCTCTGGCTGTAAGCAGCGAGCGCACCTCTGCGATCATCCAGAGCTTATGGTTTCCCCGTACAGTGATGGTCTTCACTGTAGAGACATCCTCTGTGCACTTCGCGATGTAGCTGGTGACCATTTCAGCATACTCCTCCACATCTGTCTTGTCTTCCTGGGAGGCTGCTATTTTGAAGACCTCTCAGTCTGTGTGCAGAAAACAGTCTTTCAGTGCAGAGGTTGCACTCTCTGGCCAAATCCTGATTTGTTTCCCTACTGGCCTGCTGCGCTTCAGTAGAGGTTTGTAGGCAGGCACCAGCATCACGGATATGTGGTCAGAAAGGCTGAGGTGGGGGCGGGGTATAGCCTTATATGCATCTGTGTTTGTGTACACTAAGTCCAACATATTCTCTCCTCTGGTCTTAAAGTCTACACATTGTTTAAACTTGGGGAGCACAGTCTTTAAGCTGGTGTGGTTAAAATCCCCCGCAACCACCACAAAACTGTCCGGGTGTGAAGTTTGGATTTCACTAATAGCATCGTGCAGTTCCCCGAGTGCCTTCTTAGCATTAGCGTTAGCGCTCGGTGCTATGTAAACAGCAGCTACAAACACGTTGCTGAATTCCCTCGGCAGATAATATGGCCAACAATTTACAATAAGTAACTCCGCCAACGGAGAGCAGTGTTTAGATACTAACGTGGCGTTAACGCACCAGTTCTTGTTAACATAGATGCATAGCCCACCCTCACGGCTCTTACCGGAGCTCACCGTTTCTCTGTCTGCCCGGAACAATGTTGTATCTTCTAGTTGAATGGCCTCGTCAGGGATGTTGTCGTGGAACCATGTCTCCATGAACGCAAGCACACAGCAGTCCCTCCACTCTCTTCGGGTTTCTCTCAGTAGACGCAGCTCGTCCAGCTTGTTGTCGAGGGAGCGGACGTTAGAGAGAAGGAGCGATGGTACTGCTGGTCTGGAGGGGTTAGCCTTTAGCCTAGCATGAATCCCGGCCCTTTTTCCACGCTTTTGCTTGCGTTCCCTCCGCTTACACTTCCTCCTCTCCCGTGTAGCCTCCAGCAGGGACTCCGCCAGAATTCCATGCTGGCGTAGAATGTCCAAGTCATAACCGGGCACCACGATTCTTGCAGCGTGCAGTATCTTGATGTTTAATAAGGTCTCACGGTTGTAAGTTTTACAGAATGTACGTCTGGGATGATCAAAACTCTCACACTCGCTGATGCCAAGAGGGGCCGCTGGGTCTAGGCGCGCCGCCATCTCATATCATTTTTAAGGTTTGCGGTATTTAATGCCCCAAAAAAGCTCTTCTTACAGAGATCGGTGTTATGCTGAACTGGACATCAACCAGCAGGTTTTTTTTTTTTCATTTTTTTATACTGTATATAGCCTACTGCATGAATTTGTATTCATAAAATAGGATACGATAGGAGCACTTATAACCACAGTGGACATACAGATAGTGTCAGCCGATAGTGACTTTTTCTCTCTTTTCTGCGGAGGTTAGACTCAAATTCTGGAGTTTTCCTATCAGCTCTCCCTCACTCTTAAAGCAAAATCTTAAACATTGCCAATTGTCTTTGTTTTTTTCCCCCCTCTATCCATATTTCTACATTTACAGTATTTCTTTTTGCTGAGCATAAAACGGTAATTCAGTTTCCTTTTCTCTCCATTTCTCACTCCCAGTTCAGGACACACAATGTAGGAGAACAACAGCAATCAGATTATTAACAAAAAGAGCCCACAGATCCATAGAAACGTCCTCCAAAATTCCAACACCATAACTCAGTGGCATTTATAAAAAGTCATGAACTGGGAGACCTGTAGGTTTTGTTTCAACAAAGTTATTCACATGATAAAACCCCAGAGCCTCCACCAGACCATCTTGATAGTTCTCGTGTTAATAAAATAAACATGTTGGTAAAATGAGCGACTTCCGGTCATGGCCGCCACGTAGGAGGACGTGCTTCACTCTACTCTGCTCTTAAAAATAAAAAAAATCGGCAAATAACCCTCTCAATTGGAACAAAACCTATCCCAACGTTTGGGCGAGGACATGCCGGTAAAGCCTAAGGCTGGGAAATCAGGTGGAGGAAAAACTGAACCGCCGAAACAGTCCAAGTTAACGGACTTTCACATCCATGACGAAGCAGAAAAATCCCCAGATATGGCGGAGCAAGCTAGTGGAGCGGTGAATGCTGGCGACGGCACAGGTACGGTGCTTGCTGCCATTGGCTCAATGAGAGCAGACTTCTCTACTAAGTTTGATGGGATTATAGCAGCGATAGAGGGTTTGAGAAAGGAATTAAGCGATTGTATGGAAGGTGTAACGCAGGTAGAGCTCCGAATTTCCAGCACTGAGAATGACATCACCAGCCTACAATTAAAGGTGTGCACATTGGAATTAAACAATAAACGTCTGGAAGATAATGTCCTGGATTTAGAATCCCGGTCGAGACGGAACAATCTGAGGCTGGTGGGTCTTCCTGAGGGTACGGAGGGGCGGGACTCATGTTCCTTTTTGGAAAAGTGGATCCCAGAAGCGCTGAACAACGCGGAGCTGCAGTTATCAGTCGTTCTGGAAAGCGCCCACCGAATTGGCCCAGTGAGAGATAATAAGGCACCACCGAGGAGCTGATTATGAAGTTCCTCAGCTACAGAGACAGGATGACGATCTCCAACGCGGCGCGGGCCAAAGGAGAAATTAAATACCAGGATCAACAGGTGCGGTTCTACCCAGATTTGGCCACAGGAATCCAACAATTAAGGAAACAGTTTGACCCCGCCCGTAAAGAGCTACGCAACCTTGGGATTCGTCATGGAGTGATTTATCCTGCAAGACTGCTGGTCACATATAAAGGGAGAACCCACACCTTCAAGACCCCAGAAGAGGCGCAGGAGCTCATCAAGAAGATCCAAGTAGAGACTGGTGGGAGCTAAGCATGAAGCATGAATAAGATATAAGGTAGAATATTTAAGCATTTGCACCGGCATCTGACTGATCTGAAACAAATAGCAAGTTCACAAAATACAGATTGTATTGTATTAAAAAAAATCTATGATGTACAAAGTTGCTATAAAATTTTGGAGTTAAGCTGGAAAACTACAGAAGAGAGTTAATGTTATGTCATTAAAAAGTAGTAGAGTCAGGGTGATTGAGAGGAGAAAGAAAGAGTGGTTTTGCCTGATCCTTGTGAGTGAGGAGCAGTCAATGGCTATAGCGGGAGACAGAATTTTTTTTTTTTGATTTTGGGGGGATTACCACGAATGTGGGAAGGGGGAATTTGTTTGTGTGTAGTTTGTAGGATGAATGTTCAACCACTCATGTTTTTGCTTCTCTGTGTGAGCATGTTTACATTGCGAGGTAATCCCAAACTCCTTATTGATCATAGACCAAAGCGTTAATCTTAATTTAACTTCATGGAATTGCAGAGGTCTACAAAATTTAAAAAAACTTAAACAAGTTATGAATAAAATAAAAGACATAGTGTGGTATATATCACTCAGATATTCCATACCTACATTGGTTAGAGCATGTGGAAATGTTTGGGACAACATATACAAAGGAACTTCACACCTCTGAAAGAACAAAGGAATCTCACCGCCGTGTGAAGACCCATGACGTCACAGGACGCCATGGCAACAGACTCGACACCTTCACCCTGAGAGAGGAGAAGGTCTTCCCATCACCTCCCAAGGCGAAGGGAGGAGTTAACAGGACTAATGGGGGATTTAGATATTGGGGAGATGTTACCTTTTTCAATGAGTGGACTCTGACATCAGCTGTTTCAATGAGTTGTGCCATGTATGCTTGTATTTAACCAGCGAGCAAAGCAGAGATCTCTCTCTTGCCTTCTGCTAAGCTCTGCACCTGTTGAGATTTGATAGAGGAGCTATTCAATAAAAACCCTGTTTTTAATTCAAAGCCGCCTCGTTATTTCAGCTCCACTACACTGGTGACCCTTACGCGAGAATATGGACCGGAGGCGCTCTTCAAGCTGTTCATCCATGGTGGCTCTGGCACACGCCAGCGACGACGCAGACGAGGGAACAAGCAGACAGCTGTTCCCCGCGGCAGAGGGCACTGAGAGAGCTCAACCGAGCTCCAACACCGCCGCGAGAGCCGTAGAAACGCACTCTCACCCGGCGAACACGACAATGATGGTGTGCACGAACGCCGTCGCTGTCAAGCTGCCAGACTTCTGGAGAGAAGACCCTGCATCTTGGTTCCAGCAAGCCGAAGCCCAGTTTATACTGGCGGGTATCACAGCAGATGATACCAAATTTTATCACATCATCTCCAAGCTCGACTCCGCAACTTCAAAGTGTGTGCGGAGCTTGGTCCAGCAACCACCAACCCAGGACAAATATGAGACACTCAAGGCGACCATCGTGGCAAATTATGTCCCATCAGCGGAGGAAAGAGCCGAGAGAATCCTGGCGGTCTACGGCCACAGAGGGGGCAATCCAAGGACCCTCATGGAGGATTTGCTGCAACTCAAGGAGGAGGATAATGATAATTTCCTTCTCCAATTCATTTTCCTCAGCACGCTATCACCGCATTTGAGAGGGACACTCGCCAGGATGAAGTGCAATAACCATCAGGATTTCCGCACACTGGCCAACGAGGCTTACCGGCTCGTCAACGCCTACAGAGAACGGACACCCACAGCGGCATCCGCAGATCTGAGAACTGACACCCCGAGCCTTGGAGAGACTCAACCCACGGTGACAGCGGCGCGGCCCAAGCGCAACGAGCAGAACGACGTCTGCTATTATCACCACCGCTTCGCAGAGAAAGCCCGCAAATGCGTTCCCCCCTGCAAGTTTACGAGGTCGGGGAAACGCCAAAGCCGAGGGCCATTAACAGCAGCATTTCTCAGCGAGAAGAATAAGCTGTTATACGTGACGGATGGATACACAGGCAAGCAGTTCCTCATCGACACGGGAGCTCAGCTGAGTTTCGTCATGCCCTCCCACGCAGAGCGAACCATGGGCACCCGGGGCAACGGAGCAGTGGCAGCCAACGGCTCTGACATCGACACGTTCGGGGAAAAGAGCCTGCACCTCCTCATCCACGGCCGCAGCTACAGATGGACATTTGTTGTAGCAGCGGTGAGCTTTAACTTGTAAGGCGCAGATTTTCTGTGTGCACATGGGTTATTAGTGGATCTTGCAAATAGGCGCCTGGTTAATGCACTCTCTTTTGCTTCTATTCCATGCTCAGCTCGAGTTTCTCCACCACCTGTGCAGGCCAACGTCACTACGGCAGGAGGTAAGTTTGAGCAACTCCTCACCCAATTTCCAGCACTCACAACCCCCAAATTCTCAGCCACCGTAGCCAAACACGGGGTTAAACACTTCATTCCAACAAACGGACCTCCCGTTTTTGCCAAAGCTCGCCGCTTAGACGCGGCCAAGCTCAACATAGCAAGGGACGAATTTGCAGCTCTTGAAAAATTAGGCATTTGCCGACGTTCAAAGAGCCCTTGGGCCTCACCACTTCATATGGTCCCGAAATCCGACGGTTCTTGGAGACCGTGCGGAGATTACCGCAGGCTAAACAACGCTACAGCGCATGAACGCTACCCCATTCCTCACATTCAGGATTTTTCATTGCATTTAGCAGGTGCGCGCATTTTTTCAAAAATAGACTTAGTCCGCGGTTATCACCAGGTCCCAGTCCGAGCTGAAGATATTCCTAAAACAGCGGTTATAACCCCTTTCGGCCTTTTTGAATTCCTAAGAATGCCATTCGGCCTCAAAGGCGCGGCTCAAACTTTTCAACAGATGATGGACGCAGTCCTACGCGACCTACCCTTTGTTTTTGTCTACCTCGATGACATGCTTGTAGCCAGTTCATCCGAGGAAGAACATGAACAGCACCTCACTACCGTTTTTCAGAGGCTGGAAGAGCACGGACTTATAATCAATCCAGCCAAGTGCAAATTCTGCGTATCACAAATTGATTTTTTGGGACATAGGGTCTCCCCGGCAGGGGCAATTCCGCTTCCAGACAAAGTTCGTGCGATAGAAAGTTTTCCACGGCCTCAAACGGTTAAGTTGCTACAGAAATTTTTGGGGATGGTTAATTTTTACAACCGTTTCCTCCCCCATGCAGCTCAGCTCATGCAACCCCTATATGATGCGCTCAGAAAAAAGAAAGCTTCCAACGCGGTCGAATGGACCCCGGAGCGCGAACGCGCTTTCGCGGAAGTAAAAAGCGCCCTAGCTAACACCACAATGTTAGTCCACCCAGATTCCTCAGCCCGCATTGCTCTAACCACAGATGCTTAAGACCTGGCTATAGGGGCAGTTGTAGAACAACTTGTCAGTGGGGTCTGGCAACCTTTAGCATTCTTTAGCAAATCGCTAAACCCTACTGAACGCAAATACAGCACTTTTGACAGAGAGCTGCTGGCGCTTCATTTGTCCATCCGCCACTTCCAGTTTTGGTTAGAAGGGCGGAGTTTCACGGCTTTTGTGGACCATAAGCCGCTCACTTTTGCTATGGCTAAAATTTCAGAACCATGGTCAGGCAGACAGCAAAGACAGCTAGCTGCGATTTCAGAGTTCACCACAGACATTCGACACGTAGCAGGCAAACTTAACGTAGTAGCTTACTGTCTCTCCCGTGCTGTGGCACCGCCAGAGCACAAGGAGACAGATTACACTGCTTCAGCAGCTGAGCTTTTCTCTAACGCAAACACATATGCAGCACCTATCCATGAAGGGATAGATTATGCAGCCATGGCGGAAGAGCAAGGTAGTGATGTGGACGTGCGCGCGCTCCTGTCTGGACCAACAGGGTTAAGGCTGGAGGAAAAAGGGTTGCGCGACGGCGTGCCCCCCCTAATATGCGATGTTTCAACCGGCCGACCTCGCCCGTTAGTACCAGCTGCTTGGCGCCGCCGCATTTTCGACGCAATTCACTCCCTCGCGCACCCAGGTGTGCGCGCCTCGGTCAAAATGGTTGCCGAAAAGTTTGTGTGGCCAGGCCTACGCAAAAACGTAAAAGAATGGGCAAAAACTTGCATTCCTTGTCAGCGCGCCAAAGTACACAAACACACTAAAGCCCCTCTGGAGCCTTTTCCAATCCCTGCTAGAAGGTTCGACCACATTCATGTCGACCTCGTGGGGCCGCTGCCTTCCTCCCAAGGTTTCACACACCTGCTAACAATGATAGACCGCACCACGCGCTGGCCAGAGGCAGTCCCGCTAGCGGTAACCACAGCGGAGGAAGTCGCTCGCGTTTTTCTAACAAATTGGGTGGCACGTTTCGGCGTCCCATCAGACATCACGTCAGATAGGGGGCCTCAATTTGTCTCAGAGCTCTGGTCAGCCATGTCCAACAGTTTAGGGGCAACAATTCACCGTACCACCGCTTATCACCCTCAGGCTAATGGGTTATGCGAGCGTTTTCACAGGTCCTTAAAGGCTGCCCTCAGAGCCTCATTAACGGACACAAATTGGGTAAATAAACTTCCCTGGGTTTTATTGGGGTTGCGTGCGGCACCTAAAGAGGATTTAGACGCTTCCCCTGCAGAATTAGTCTTCGCTCAGCCTATCAGACTACCAGGTGAATTTTTACTAGAAAACCCGGAACCAGGGCACCTCCTGGTCCCAAGGTTTTTAGGCAGTAACAGTCCGGACTTTCTCCACGGTCCAGCTCATCACTCCTTTCCACGAGTTTTTGTTCCTCAAACTTTAAAAAACGCTGAGTTTGTTTTTGTTAAGCATGAAGCTCTAAAACCAACGTTACGCCCAGTATACGATGGCCCGTATAGAGTGCTGGAAAATGGTGACAAACACTTTGTGGTTGATTATGGGGATAGAAATGAAACGGTCAGCATTGACAGACTCAAACCTGCCTTCTTGTTGAGAGACGGACCTGCACAGCTGGCCCGAGCACCTCGGCGAGGTAGACCCCCAAGGAGAAAGTCTCAGCCCCCAGGCAGGGAACAGATAATCTCTCTCCTTCCCACACTGCAGATTCCTCACAACAAGGTCCCAGCAGGACGCCTAAACCAACCTACAGCAGCTTTGGGAGAAGATTGAAACCCAGACTACTCAGGGACTGATTACACCACTATGCAAATTTTCGCTAATTGTGCCGCAACAGTTTAGGACTGATTTATGATTATACTATGCCGTTATGTTTTCACTGAACTCTCTTAGGAGCATGGCTGCTTGAAAGTTTCTTCTGTGGCAACAGCTGTAACACGTAGTATGTCTTAGTAATTACCCTAGACTGTGAATCTTTCTGTGTTCCTTCATAGTTGTTTGGGGGGCCTGTGGTATATATCACTCAGATATTCCATACCTACATTGGTTAGAGCATGTGGAAATGTTTGGGACAACATATACAAAGGAACTTCACACCTCTGAAAGAACAAAGGAATCTCACCGCCGTGTGAAGACCCATGACGTCACAGGACGCCATGGCAACAGACTCGACACCTTCACCCTGAGAGAGGAGAAGGTCTTCCCATCACCTCCCAAGGCAAAGGGAGGAGTTAACAGGACTAATGGGGGATTTAGATAATGGGGAGATGTTACCTTTTTCAATGAGTGGACTCTGACATCAGCTGTTTCAATGAGTGGTGCCATGTATGCTTGTATTTAACCAGCGAGCAAAGCAGAGATCTCTCTCTTGCCTTCTGCTAAGCTCTGCACCTGTTGAGATTTGATAGAGGAGCTATTCAATAAAAACCCTGTTTTTAATTCAAAGCCGCCTCGTTATTTCAGCTCCACTACAATAGGTTCAAAAATTGTGTTTTTACAAGAAACTCATCTAATAGAGGAGGATGTAAAAAGAATTAAAAAAAGATGGCAGGGAAGTGTATTCACCTCATCATTTTCATCTTGAGCCAGGGGAGTTATGACTCTCATACACAAAACAGTCCCATTTCAAGTGAAAAATGTAATTGGAGACAAATTAGGAAGATACCTAATCATTCAAGGATCTTTGTTATTAGAAAATATAAATCTGGTGAACTTATACGGTCCCAATATAGATGATCAAAACTTCTTTGCTAATTTATTTCTTATTTTATCATCACTTACAGGGCAGCATATAATAGCAGGGGATTTTAATTGTACATTGAATCCCAGCATAGATAGATCAACAGGACTGGACTGTACGCATAATGGATGCAGGATGATCATTAATCAATTTATGAAAGAATTGAGATTGCTAGACATATGGAGAGAAATGAAACCCCAAGTTAAAGCCTACTCTTGTTATTCTAATACCTACAAGACATTCTCACGTATTGACTATTTTTTGATCTCCACAGAATTAAGGTCCAAGATTCAAAACTGTTTCTATGATAACATTGTGATCTCTGATCATGCACCCTGCTGTCTAATATTTGTAGATAAGAAATTGACAAAGGAACCAGGTAGGTGGCAATTTCAGCATAAATGGCTTCAGGACGAGGAATTTGTTAAGTACATAGAAAAACAGATAGATGAGTTCTTTGATATCAATACTACACAAACATCAGCATGTATAAAGTGGGAGCTCTTTCAAAGCTTTTATTAGGGGGCATATTATTAATTATACAGGTTCAAAATCTAAGAAGACTCGAGAGGAGAGAGTCCAATTGGAACATAAAATAAAAATTCTCCAAGAAAAAGTGTATGCAGGAAGTGACCCAAAGTTAGAGAACGAATTACTGATTCTGAGAGCTGAATATGACAAAAAATCAGCGAATAGAGCTGCCTCGAGTCTTCTAAGATTGAAGCAATCTTTTTATGAACAAGGTGAAAAATCAGGGAAATTATTGGCATGGCAGATTAAACAATTAGAATTTAAAACACCAATTACCAGTATTATAAGTAACGGACAGGCAGTTGTAGATCCTTTAGAAATTAACAGTGCCTTTAGAGATTATTATGAAAAACTATATGACACAAAGAATGAAACTGACTTAACAAAACTAAATGGGTTTTTGGACGAATTATCTATACCTTGTATTCCAAATGAAAACAGGGAGATACTGGAGTCTAAAATTAGTCAAGAAGAAGTTGGGCTAGCCATTGATGATATGAAATCAGGAAAAAGTGCAGGACCAGATGGTCTTCCAGTTGACCTCTATAAAAAAATTTAAGAATAAATTAATAAAACCATTTTTGGAAATGGTTTTAGAAGCATTTCAAAATAGTAATTTACCACTATACATGAATAATGCCTTAATTATACTGTTGCCAAAACCAGGTAAACCCTCTAATAAATGTGAAAATATGAGACCAATAAGCCTATTAAATGCTGACCTTAAGATAATCTGTAAAATTTTAGCAAGACAGCTACAAGAAATATTACCAAATATTATTAACCGAGATCAGAATGGCTTTATAAAGGGAAGACAAGGCTTCCATAATGTAAGAAGACTATTTAATATTATCTATTCTAATAAAGAAGCACCGGATACAGCTCTCCTATCATTGGACGCCGAAAAGGCCTTTGATAGGGTCGAATGGCCCTTTCTTTTTGAAGCCCTACAAAGGTTTGGATTTGGAAATAATTTCATAAAATGGGTTCAGATAATATACAATAATGCTACAGCAGAAATCCTAACAAACAGCAATATCTCAAAATCAATAAAAATCAATAGAGGATGTCGACAAGGCTGTCCACTTTCACCTTTACTGTTTACTATGGCAATTGAACCTTTAGCGATGGCAGTACGTTTGCATCCACAAATATATGGAATTAAAAATAGGACCAACAGAACATAAAATCTCCCTGTATGCTGATGACATAATTTTGTTCATGTCGAATCTTAAAAAATCAATTCCGACCTTGTTGAATTTAATAAAGAATTTTGGGGAAATATCAGGATATAAAATAAATAAAACTAAACCTTCAATATTAATGCTAAATGAGACCCAGAGAAATCACCCAGGTCCTGAGGTAAATCAATTCAAAGTTGTAAATCAGTTTAAATATTTAGGAATTCAAATTTTGCCTAAGCTAGAATTAGTCGCCAGTGCCAACTATGAAGCCTTAATGATAGACATTAATGAGTTACTTCAGAGATGGATGTCACTACCAATATCAATGATTGGGAGAATTAATATACTTAAAAGTAATATCTTACCCAAAATGCTTTATTTATTTCAATACATTCCTTTTCCACCACCTTCAGATCTATTCTTAAGAATTAAAAAAAAGTTAGTGGAATTTATATGGAACAATAGGAAGGATAGATTACGTCTGTCCTTACTATATTTACCATTTGATCGTGGAGGTCTGAAATGTCCAAACTTTATGTTGTATTACTGGTCAGCACAACTGAGGTCTATGCCATATTATTTTTCATCAAATGATCTCCCTCACAGGACTGAAATGGAATCATACAATTTACCTTTACCTCTTCCCTTATTCATATACTCAGACTCGGCTAAAAAATTACAGAAACAAGTTAAAAATCCAATTGTAAAGCATATGATCAAAATATGGTGTGAAACCAAAAAATATCTAAAAGAACCACACTTATTGTCACAATTTAGCCCAATATGGGGTAATCAATATTTTAAACCAGGGAGAGTGGATGCTGTATTTAAAGTATGGAATTTAAAAGGGATTCAAAAGATTCGAGACTTATATTTGTCAGGTTCAGATAACATAATGTCTTTTGAAGAACTGAGGATCAAATTTAATCTTAATAGAACACATTTTTTTAAATATCTTCAGCTTAGGAACTTTATTCGATCAAGTCAAAATAATGCTGTCATCCCACCTACTTATTCATCCTTGGAAAAAATCTTGACGAAAGATAGTAAGAGAAAGGGTATTATTTCAGAGTTTTATAACTCATTGACATTATCCTCAAGTGAAAACTCACAGAAAAGACTGAATTATTGGAAAGAAGACCTGCAAACTGAAATTTCAGAGGAACAATGAGAATTGGCTTGTGCAGAAGCTCAAACCAAATCAATAAATGTACGTCTTAAATTGATACATTTTAAATGGTTAATGCGGATGTATGTTACACCGGTGGAGTTAAATAGATATAACAAAAACATACCAGATACATGCACAAAATGTATGGAAAGTAAAGGAACTCTATTTCATTGTTTATGGGAATGTAGAAAAATTAGAATGTTTTGGGAAGAGGTGAGGGTAACAATTGGAAAAATAATTTCAAAACAAATCATATTGAATCCTAAACTGTTTTTGTTGGGTATTTATCCAGAAAAGCATAACTTTAACAAGAGTGAGAGAGCATTCATAGACCTCAGTTTGCTTAACGCCAAAAAATGTATTGCACTATTGTGGAAAAAGACTCATAGACCAGATGTGACTCAGTGGTTAAGACAGATGTTAACAAACCTTCCACTAGAAAGAATAACATACATACTGAAATCAAAAGAAATTGTGTTTGAGAATATATGGAGACCTTTCATTGATTATGTAAAGAATTTAAACATAACTTTTGAAGAAGAAGGTGAATGATGTGTGTGGACCTTGTAAATTCCAAATTGGTGAATGTATAGTATGTATACTTACGTAATGGATTGCCTAGACTAAATAGAGGAGCATTGTTGAAGACCTGCCTTTGTTAGTGGTTGTTGGTGTTTTTAGTATTTTTTTTTAAATTATTTTAGTGTTAGTGTTTGATTGTTTGTGTTTTGTTTGTAAAAAGGTTCAATAAAAATATTGTGGAAAAAAAAAAACATGTTGGTAAAATAATTAAATCAATTTATTCATGAGAAGTCCTTTTTTAAATTAGATACTTCATTTATTCATATTAAACAAAAAAGTTTGCCATGTTAAATGAAAATCTAAGTTTTGAAATATAATGAACAAAAATAAACTATTTTAGTGGGGTTTGTGCTTAAACAAAAACTTTAAAAAAAAAGCTTTATATATGAGCTTAAGAGACTGGGAGTGGATATCGCCACTCTCCAGGAAACACGGTTGGCTGACGCAGGCACACTGAGAGAGAAGGACTACACGTTCTACTGGAAGGGAAAGGGCAGTGACGAACACAGGGAACACGGAGTGGGCTTCGCAGTGAAGAGCACCTTGCTGAAGATGGTGGAACCGGGCAGCAATGGCTCTGCACGAATCCTCACCCTCCGCCTCAACACCACTCAAGGCCCAGTCACCCTCGTCAGTGTGTATGCCCCAACACTGACAGCCACACCAGAGGCAAAAGACGAGTTCTATGAGAATCTCGCAACAACTGTCAGGATCATCCCCAACTCTGAACAACTCATTCTCCTTGGAGACTTCAATGCCAGAGTGGGTGCTGACCACGACTCCTGGCCCTCCTGTCTTGGACCATTTGGTGTGGACAGAATGAACGACAACGGACAGCAGCTGCTCGAGTTCTGCACATATCACGATCTGTGCATCACAAACTCGTTCTTCAAGACCAAGCCCCAACACAAGGTTTCCTGGCGACATCCGCGCTCAAAGCACTGGCACCAGCTGGACTTGATCCTGACCAGGCGCACCTCACTGAAGAACGTGCTAATCACCCGCTCGTTCCAGAGTGCAGATTGCGACACAGACCATTCATTGGTGTGTTGCAAGGTCAAGCTGCAGCTGAAGAAATTCCATCATGCTAGACAGCCTGGAAAGACACGGATCGACACCAGCAAGATGGCCCAACCAGAACTTGTTGAGCAGTTTGCCTCCACCTTTGAGAAGGAACTTGGTGTACCACAAGAAGGAGAATCTGCAAAGCAGAAGTGAGAAGAGCTGTGAAACACCATCCACCGCACAGCCTTGGCTACCTTTGGGAGGAAGACCTTGAAGTCACAGGACTGGTTTGATGCCAAGTTGACCGAGATGACACCCGTCATTGAAGCCAAGCGCTCAGCACTTGCTGAGTACAAGAAGTACCGAAATGAGAAGAATCTCCAGATTCTCAGGGCTGCGAGAAGCAAAGTTCAGCAGACTGCTCGGCGCTGTGCCAACGAGTACTGGACTCAGCTCAGCCAAGACATTCAAACCGCTGCCATAACAGGGAACATCCGTGGTATGTACGATGGCATCAAGAAAGCACTTGGTCCGGCTCAGAGCAAGACGGCCCCCCTCAAATCCTCCACTGGGAAGATGATCACAGAAAAGAACAAGCAGATGGAGAGACGGGTGGAACACTACTCCGACCTCTACTCCAGACAGAACACCGTGACACCGTCAGCCCTTGATGCCATTGACTGCCTGCATCCATGGATGAACATGACGCCGAGCCAACCATCGACGAACTCAGCAAGGCCATTGATAGCTTGGCTGCTGACAAGGCACCCGGCTACGATGACATACCCCCCGACCTGATCAAGCACTGCAAGACCACCCTACTGCTGCCATTCCATGACGTCCTCTGCCAGTGCTGGAAGGAAGGTGCCGTACCACAGGACATGAGGGACGCCAAGATCATCACCTATAAAAACAAAGGGGAGAGAAGCGACTGCAACAACTACAGGGGCATCTCCCTCCTCAGCGTTGTTGGCAAAGTCTATGCACGAGTTGTTCTCGTTCGTCTACAGAAGCTTGCCGAACGTGGCTACCCCGAGTCTCAGTGTGGCTTCCATGCTGAGCGATCGACGGTAGACATGATATTCTCCATCCGCCAACTCCAAGAGAAATGCAGAGAACAGAACATGCCCCTGTACGTCACCTTCATCGACCTCACCAAAGCGTTTGATCTGGTCAGCAGAGAGGGCCTTTTCAAGATCCTGCCAAAGACAGGATGCCCACCGAAGTTGCAAAGCCTCATCGAATCGTTTCACACCAACATGCAGGGGATAGTGCAGCACGACGGCAATGTCTCAGAGCCATTCAACATACGCAGTGGGGTGAAACAGGGCTGTGTACTTGCGCCAACCCTCTTTGGGATTTTCTTTGCTATGCTCCTGAGGCATGCCTTCAGCACAGCAACAGAGGGAATCTACCTGCACACAAGATCTGACGGCAGGCTTTTCAACCTTGCCCGCCTGAAAGCCAGAACCAAAGTACGCGAGGCTCTAATCAGAGACATGCTGTTCGCAGACGACGCTGCAGTCGCAACCCACACACAGCAGGAGCTTCAGACCCTGATGGACCATTTCTCCCAGGCATGCAAGGACTTCGGGCTTACCATCAGCCTGAAGAAGACTAACGTCTTGGCGCAAAGCACAGAAGCACCACCAACCATCACCATCGACGACTACGAGCTGGAGGTCGTGAATCAGTTCACGTACCTGGAGTTCACGATCAGCAACAACCTCTCCCTTGATACAGAGATCAATAAGAGGATTGGAAAATCAGCCTTCACACTCGCTCACCTCACCACACGAGTGTGGGAGAATCCCAACCTCTCTGTCAAGACGAAGATGGCAGTGTACAACGCCTGTGTCATCAGCACACTGCTCTATGGGAGTGAGACGTGGACAGCATACGCCCGGCAGGAAAAGAGACTGAACTCCTTCCACTTGCGCTGCATTCACCACATCCTGGACATATCCTGGCAGGACAAAGTGCCCAACACAGAAGTTCTGTCCCGCGCCGGCCTTCCCTCCATGTTCACTCTACTCAGGCAGCGCAGGCTCCGCTGGCTAGGCCACGTTCACCTTATGGAGGATGGCAGAATCCCCAAAGACGTCCTCTATGGAGAACTGGCGACTGGCAAGAGAGACGTTGGCCGCCCACAGCTGCGCTTTAGAGACGTCTGCAAGAGAGACATGAAGGCCCTGGAGATGAACACAGAGCGCTGGGAGGACCTTGCAACGGACCGCTCCAAATGGAGAGGCACCCTGACCAGACAGCTCAAGGCGGGTGAAGAGAGACTGACTGCTGCAGCAGATGAAAAAAGGACCCGCAGGAAGAACCACCACAGACCCAGCAGCACGGAGACCACCCACAAGTGCGACCTGTGTGACGGGGACTGCCATTCGCGCATCGGCCTGTTCAGCCACAGGCGGTGCTGTTCCAGCAGAGTAGACGTTTAGGATTCTCTTCCATGGTCATCATAGACCGACGGAGGCCGACGACGAGAAAAAAAAAAAAGCTTTATTTATTATGCTCCTCCAAACTGGCTATGCTTGTGTTGATGACCCGCTCCCTTATCAGCTGACTATGCCTGTGCGCAATTTTGCGGTGCTTTTGGTGGATGGGTGGGCATTATTGAAATAAAGTGTCTGCGTCTGTGTTCATAATTCTGCATGTTGTTAGTAGATCACTTGCAAAAATTGGCCACTCCCTTAGGCGGTCTGTCTAAATTGCGCATTCGCTAATTTGCCCTGCCTTAGTAAATCTGCCCCCATGTCTCCAAGCTGGTCTGAGAACATCTTGGTGTCCTCTCTGAAGATCTGGAGGAGGTGGCTGGGGAGAGGGAAGTCTGGGCTTCTCTGTTTAGACTGCTGCCTCCACAACCTGGACCCCCAGAAGAGCCATAGAAGAAAGTTGCAAATTTTTGAGAAAAGTCACAAATTTGTGAGAAAGGTGCAAAAAAGTCATAAATTTAGGGAGAGTTTACTTTCATTTCTTTTCCTCTATTTGTCCCGCATTTTCATTTTTATTTATTTATTGTTGCTGTAATTCTTCAATTCAACACGACCCACCTGGGTCAGTCGGCCCAGCAGCTGATTATTTAGATGTTTAATGTTGAGCTAATTCTGCTTCTGTAAGTCATCCAAAGACTTGATCAAAACAACAATCCTATCATAGAAATATGAGTGAATAGCATAGAGTATTATCCATGCCACTGTTTTTTTTTTCTGATGTATTTATTTCAATCTATTTTAATAATAATCCATGAAGGATGAAAATAACTTAATTAGCAAGAAATAAAAAAGTAATTAATGTGTAAATATATGTATATATAAATATAAATATATATATATACATATATAAATGAATATATAATTAAATAAATGCATAATTAAAATAATAATTGTATAGCTGAAATAAATGTAGAAATAAATAAATGCAGAAACAAATAAATGAATGATTTTAATGTATTTTATTGAATAAACGTGGAAGAACAGGTATTTCAGTGAGTTCTCTGATGTCCGCGAAAGAAGCCGGAACCCGATTGGCTGTTGCTCCCACAACTGCGGTGCATATGTAAACGTGAATCCTATTGGCTGTCACCGCGTTACACCTATTCACGCCTGGCCATCCCCTGGCCAAGGGTGAGTTGCTGTGCTGCCGCAGTGCTATCCACTCCACCACCGCACTGCCCTTATCACATACAATCTATTTGAAATGAAATTGAATTCTAACTAACTAACTAACCTGCACTTATATAGCGCTTTTCTAGTCACAAAGACCACTCAAAGCGCTTTCATTAATACTAACCCTCTATTCTAAGGGCCTATAGGAAACAGATATCTAGGGACAATTTAGAACAGCCAATTAACCTAACATGCATGTTTTTGGCATGTGGGAGGAAACCGGAGAAATCCCGGAGTAAACCCACGCAACACGGGGAGAACATGCAAACTCCACACAGATCACTGTTGGTCGGGGGCTGGGATCGAGCCCACGATCCCACGATCCCCACAATCCCCCGGCCAAGGGTAAACTGTGCTGCCGCAGTGCTAACCACTGCGCCACCGTGCAGCCCAGTTTCTCATTCTCATTCTCAGGGGGAAGGAAGTTGAAACAAAAAAAAAACATTTCTCCCCATCGGGGAATCGAACCCCGGTCTCTAGCTAAACTTCCCTAAACCGTTTCCCATTCATTCTCAATGGTAGCGCTGAACCACTACGGACGTAATTTTATTTTTGGCCGCTGGGGTTGGGAGCGGCGCTGTGGCGCTGTTCCCTCCGTGGTGCTGCGGTGGGTCTCCGACTCCAAACTTTCCCGCTGCGGCGCCGGTTCGAGACCGCTGTTAAGCAATTTATTACAATTTAAGTTCTTTTTCAAACACTTTTTTTATGTGTGTGTGTGGTTTTTTTTTTGGTTTTTTTTTAGCTGAGACTACTGTGGATTTCGCGTGAGTTCATTATTATGCAGAGCTAATATTGTGAAATTGTGTGTTTTTCAAAGTAGAGTAGTGTGGCGGTTCGTTTTAACCCCACAACAGACTAAGGACACTCAGCCCTCTTTTCTCTGTTTTCCTGCTACACTACTGAGAAGCAATGTGCCATTCATGTATTTGTGATGCAAACATGCATGTGTTGTGATGTAATGCGCCATTCTGTATAGTGTGCATATGGCTTGTCCTTACTATGCTTTTTCTGAGCATCTTAGATGTGCTTTGGTGTATTAATGTCTACAGGTAGACGAGTTTCTTCTGTCTCACCTATGTGATGTTAATCGATGCCTTTCATCCTTTGTATTCATGCATTTTGCCCTTACTGTGACCTAGAGACTCAGATCAATATGTAGATGTGCTTGTTAGCCTCTTTGTCTGACACTTGGAGCGAGGTCTAGCTAATCTGCCCATTGTGATGTATGTCTTACAAATGCAAATACCTCCTGCCTGTTCTGTTGTCCCTTTGATCATTCTAAACTGTGGGGTACGTCTCTTTGATGTATTGTTATGATCAAGTATTTAAGGTGCAACTCTGTAACGCAATCTCTCTCTTACTCTTACTCTCTCACTCTGATCCTGCAACAGGTGGACACACTGTGTCCGCCTTCTCTGAGAGCTTAGGGATCCCGCTCCGGGCTGCTCCACTATGCACCGGAGAGGGGATCCCGTGAAGGCGACATGATTAATAAAATCTGCTTAAAACCACAGCACTGCTGCTTATTTTTTCATGCCGCCTCACTGGTGACCCCTCGAACACGCACACGTTTTGTGCGAAAGCAACCTTCCGAGCTGGACAGCCACACAGCTGCGTTGGTGGCCCCTTGAAGACGCACACGTTTTGTGCAACGCAGCCTTCTGTTTTGGATGGCCACGCTGGCGAACCGACGCTGAAAAAAACGAGCGGCCAGCGAACGCAACACCCGGGCATGAATGCTCCGTCGCAGCGGCCTACTGGTTCCCCCTCCCTGCGGCTTCAGGGAGACTTAGACGCGGAGCCAACACAGGCGAGCCGTTCTCCGGACATCACCCACGACCGGGTAAACTGCAGAAAACGTCATGGCGCGACCCTCGCCTGAGATCTGCACAACCACGCTGGACCGGCCGCTCTCACAGAGAGCGCACGCACCTCGTCCTCTCCCCAGACGGCAACCTCCAGGGCCGACGGGGAGCGCAGCGCGTGGAACTGAACGCACCATGGCCGCACGAGCGACAACGATCGTCTCCTCCCTCTCACCGCTCCAACGCAGCTGCACGAGCCCGGGGCACAAAGATCGTCTATTGCCTTGCACCGCTCCAACGCGCCTCCACGAGCCCGAGGGACGGAGATCGTCTACTTCCTCACACCGCTCCAACGCAGCTGCATGAGCCTGAGGAACAAAAGATCGTCTATTCCCTCCCGCCGCTCCAACGCCTCTGCACGGGCCTGAGGGACTTAAGATCGTCTATTTCCTCTCAACGCTCCAACGCACCATGGCCAAATCTACAACAGCAACAGCAACAGCAACAGCTCAACCTGGATTTTATTGGCGCCGTCTGCGCTGATCTCCGCCAAGTTTCTGCACCCTGACTCACCACTCCAGCGGCCCACCCACGCACTGAACCCCCGCGCACGCACCGGGGAGTTACAAGGACGGCGCATCACGCATGGGACAAGTAACGGCTCCACAGACTGCCTTCCTCCTTCGCCGCTGCCTTTCAGGGCTGCTCGCTCACCTGAGGTACGCATACAGCATACTGGAAGGATTTGTTAACAGTCTCAGCCACGCCACAGACCGCCATCGTCCTCCGCCGCTGCCCACAGAACCTTCAGGGTTGCTCGTTCACCTGAAGCAAGCACGCAGCTCGCCACTGGATTTTTTAATGGTCTTAGCCACGGCACAACGGGATTTCAGCCGTCAGCTGTTCCCGGGAGCTTTGGGGTTGCTTCAGCACCCAAAACCAACAGTCCCCCTGCTTTGTTTACTTTCTCTCTTACAGCCGCTCCTGCTTTTCTTCATGGCCACGAGAGGAGTCAGAGACTAATTTTTCTTCTTGTGGACCGCTGCACGTTCAACGGGACCAGCCCTTCGACATTGCGGACCCACAAGCAATTTTTGCGCGGCTCAGGACGATTTCACAGCTCCTGCCGGCACTTACTACCCCTCCCCTCCCTCCCCCTCCGCCTGCAGCGAGCTTCTCCCACAGCTCGCTCACACAGATGGATTATCGAGGTCGCGACCCCCTGCCGCGTCCTCTGGGGGGGACGCGGCAGGGACACACTGTGTCCGCCTTCTCTGAGAGCTTAGGGATCCCGCTCCGGGCTGCTCCACTATGCACCGGAGAGGGGATCCCGTGAAGGCGACATGATTAATAAAATCTGCTTAAAACCACAGCACTGCTGCTTATTTTTTCATGCCGCCTCAGTAGCATTATTTACTGGATCGTCTTAAATATTTTAAAATACTGTAGCGGATATTTCAAATGTTCTCATTCTATGCATAAGTTTGGTATGAATCTAGTTGACTTGAGTTTGCTTTCATACAGTTTTACTACTACATCAGAATCAGAATCTTAGTCTTAATTGTCATACATCAGAATTAGTTGTGACCCTCAAATGATGTCTTTAAAACTTACAAAAACACAAGACACAGGACATTCAGTGATAATTTAAATCATAAATCTTTAAAGTGCATCAAAAGTGTTCAGGGATGATAGGATTATTAGTATGGCTGTGTTGTGAGACATGTATATGTTGGACACTGCATATGTGATTTAACCACGATGAAGGAGAGCCAGCCCCCTGCGGTGCGGAGCCACAGAGCCTGGACCCCCTGCGGAGGACAGGGGACAGAAGACTTCCTGACCACTGAGGCTCGGGAAGAGAGAAGGGGGAGTTATGTAAATAAAAGGCTAATGAATGTGAATAAAGAGATTTTGAGAGAGATGTGTGATTTCCCCCGCGAGGGAAATGGTTTGATGTCAGAATGTTTAAATGAGAGAACTTTGGTGTGTTCACTCTCTTTGTTCGCTGCTCAAGAATGAGAGCAGACGGTGGAATGATTACTTGAATAAACTGGAATGAAAGACAATTCGGTTTCGTTATTCAAGTCTCCCCACATTGGTGACTGACGACGTTGAGAATGAACGAAGAAATTCTCAAGGTCCCGGACTCACAGCGCTCAGAGCTGGCGAGCGCAGTGGCCGTTAAGCTGCCTGATTTCTGGCAGGATAACCCACGGTCGTGGTTTCTGCAAGCAGAGTCGCAGTTCGCGCTCGCAGGAGTAACGGTGGATGACACTAAGTTCCACCATGTCATCGCTAAACTGGACAACAGCACAGCTCGGTGCGTGCAAAGCTTGGTGGAGCAGCCACCCGTGACCGACAGGTACGGCAAGCTGAAATCCACCCTCATCAAGTTTTTCACCCCCTCGGCTGAAGTGAGGGCGAGGAGGATCCTGTCTTTGCTAGACCAAGGTGGACACAGGCCGAGCGCCCTGATGGAGGAGATGATACAGCTGAGAGGGTTGGACAACGATGATTTCATTTTTCAGTTCATCTTCCTCTCCAACCTCCCGGCGCATGCAAGAAGCACGCTGGCCGGCAAAAAGTGTCACACCCTGGAGGAGTTCCGGGAGCTGGCCCAGGAGGCAGATGGGATCCTGGACGCCTGCGGCGGGCAAGCAACCACAGCAGCGACCCGAGACAGCGGGGAGCCAGAGGCGGCAGAACCAGACTGGCCGACGACGGCGGCAACACGGCCGCGACGAGGGGGAGCCAATAGCCCGGCGGCAGAGGCGCGGGCACGACACAGCGGAGGAGAAGATCTCTGCTTTTACCATTGGAGGTTCGCAGAGAAGGCACGCAGGTGTGTGCCGCCCTGCATCTTCAGGAGTTCGGGAAACGGCAAGACCGGGGGTCGCTAGCAGCTTCGACCCTCGGAGAACGCAACAAGCTGCTCTACATCACGGATGCGCGCTCCGGACGAGAGTTCCTCATCGACACCGGAGCACAAGTGAGCTTCATCACCCCAACATACGCGGACCGGGTGGCTGGACCCCACGGTAGCGGAGCTACAGCGGCAAATGGCTCGAACATCAACACCTACGGGAGAAGGACCTTGCCTTTATGCTTACATGGCCGCACATATGAATGGACTTTTGTGATAGCGGCGGTGAGTTTCAACATGTTGGGCGCGGATTTTTTGTGTTCACACAATCTGTTAGTTGATCTTGCTAATAGACGGCTGGTAAATGCACTCTCTTTTTACTCTCTCCCCTGTTCAGCTCGAGTGTCCCTGCCACCAGTACAGACCCACGTCGCTACAGCAGGTGGTAAGTTTCACACACTCCTCACCCAATTTCCAGCGCTCACTGTGCCCACTTTTTCAGCGACGGTCGCGAAGCACGGGGTGAAACACTTTATCCCCACTTCTGGTCCTCCCGTGTTTGCAAAAGCTCGGCGCTTGGATGCAGTTAAGCTCGCCATTGCGCGCGAGGAGTTCGCCAGCCTGGAGAGGCTGGGCATCGTTCGTAGGTCGAAGAGCCCGTGGGCTTCGCCGCTGCACATGGTACCGAAAGCCGATGGCTCCTGGAGACCGTGCGGGGATTACCGCAGGCTAAACAACGCTACGGCGCACGATCGTTATCCCATCCCGCACATTCAGGATTTTTCGGTGCACCTGGCGGGGGCGCGCATTTTTTCAAAGATTGATCTAGTTCGCGGCTATCACCAAGTCCCGGTCCAACCGGAGGACATTCCTAAAACAGCGGTAATAACCCCGTTCGGACTTTTCGAATTTTTACGCATGCCGTTTGGTCTCAAAGGGGCGGCGCAAACATTTCAGCGGATGATGGATGCCGTGTTACGCGATCTCCCTTTCGTGTTTGTGTACCTCGACGACATTTTGGTCGCGAGTACTTCAGAGGACGAACACGAAACGCACCTCACAGCAGTTTTTAGGAGGCTGGGAGAGCACGGCTTAATAGTTAACCCAGCCAAGTGCCAGTTCGGCGTCGAGCGGATCGATTTTTTGGGTCACCGCGTCTCCCCGGAGGGAGCGGTTCCGTTACCAGAGAAAGTACGCGCGGTAGCGGATTTTCCCCGTCCACAAACGGTCAAATCACTACAGGAATTCTTGGGGATGGTGAATTTTTATAACCGATTCCTGCCCCACGCAGCTCAAATCATGCAACCGTTATATGCCGCGCTCAAAAAACAAGAACCGACCCAGGCGGTCGAATGGTCCCCGGAGCGGGAGCGCGCGTTCACAGAGGTTAAAAAAGCCTTGGCTGACGCTGCGCTCCTGGCCCACCCAGACCCTGCAGCACGTATCGCGCTGACGACAGACGCTTCAGATTTAGCCATAGGGGCCGTTATTGAGCAACAGGTAGCCGGAGTTTGGCAGCCTTTGGCTTTCTTTAGCAAATCTTTAAGCGCGGCTGAACGAAAATACAGCGCGTTTGACAGAGAACTGTTGGCGCTGCATTTGGCTATTCGTCATTTCCAGTTCTGGCTGGAAGGACGGTGCTTCACCGCTTATGTGGACCACAAGCCGCTCACATACGCCATGGCCAAAATTTCAGACCCGTGGTCCGGCAGGCAGCAGAGGCAGCTGGCCGCAATCTCGGAATTTACCACTGACATTAGGCACGTCGCGGGCAAATTCAATGTAGTAGCGGATTGTCTCTCACGCGCGTTCACGACCCCAACACGCGCAGAGGCAGAACGGGCCACCGTGACCGCGCCGCAGGAGAGCGGCACGGTGGCGCGCGCAGCCCCCGTGCACGTGGGTATAGATTATGCAGCCATGGCAGCGGACCAGGGGGCGGACGCAGACGTGCGCGCGCTCCAGTCTGGACCAACAGGGTTGAGGCTGGAGAGCAAGTGTTTACAAACCGGTATGCCCCCCCTGATCTGCGACATGTCGACGGGGCGCCCGCGTCCGGTGGTTCCGGCCACGTGGCGCCGCCGTGTTTTTGACTCGGTCCACGCACTGGCGCACCCGGGGGTGCGCGCGTCGGTGAAACTAGTGGCGGAAAAGTTTGTTTGGCCGTGCCTGCGCAAGCACGTGAAGGAATGGGCAAAAACCTGCATTTCCTGTCAACGGGCCAAAATTCACAGGCACACAAGAGCCCCGTTAGAACCGTTCCGCATTCCGGCCAGAAGGTTCGACCATGTGCACGTCGACCTTGTGGGCCCCCTACCGGCATCACAGGGGTTCACGTATCTTTTGACAATGGTGGACCGCACCACACGTTGGCCGGAAGTGGTCCCACTTGCGACGACCACGGCCGCGGAGGTGGCTCGCGTTTTTTTAACCGCTTGGGTGGCGCGCTTCGGGGTTCCGTCGGACATTACGTCCGATAGAGGACCGCAATTCATCTCTGAGCTGTGGTCAGCGATGGCCAACGGCTTAGGAGCCAAAATTCACCGCACTACGGCTTACCACCCTCAGGCCAATGGTTTATGCGAGCGTTTTCATAGGTCTTTGAAGGCAGCACTCAGAGCGTCGCTCACGGATGCAGATTGGGTGAATAAACTTCCATGGGTTTTATTAGGGTTGCGTTCTGCGCCTAAAGAGGACTTAGACGCCTCCCCAGCGGAGCTGGTATTCGCACAAACTCTGAGGCTGCCGGGCGAGTTTTTACCAGAGCACCCAGAGCCCCCACCTCTCTCGGCTCTGGGACCGTTAGTCGGCACGGGGGCAGACACGCTCCCGGGTCCGGTTCATCACGCTTTTCCACGAGTTTTCGTCCCCAAGGCTTTGAAAAATGCCGATTTCGTTTTTGTCAGGCGCGAAGCCCTAAAAGCAACGCTCAAACCACCTTACGAAGGGCCATTTCGAGTGCTGGAGGCAGGTGATAAGCAATTTGTGCTAGATTTTGGAGACAGAAAAGAGACAGTCAGTATTGACAGACTAAAACCTGCTTTTGTCATGAAGGACGTGTCTGTACCGGTCGCAGTGGCGCCTCGACGAGGCAGGCCCCCGCAGGGGGCAATTAATCACTCTCTCCCTCAGTCAACAGACCCGAAGCAGAAACGCACCGCAGGCAAGGCGGGGCCAATGCACAGCAGATTCGGCAGACGGCTGAAGCCCAAGCGGCGCACAGACTGAATGTTGGTGTTGATTATTCAGTAGTGAGTAAGGTGCTATTTAATTTTAGGAATTAGTCTGTTCTTCATCGTTGGGGGGGGGGTTATATGGCTGTGTTGTGAGACATGTATATGTTGGACACTGCATATGTGATTTAACCACGATGAAGGAGAGCCAGCCCCCTGCGGTGCGGAGCCACAGAGCCTGGACCCCCTGCGGAGGACAGGGGACAGAAGACTTCCTGACCACTGAGGCTCGGGAAGAGAGAAGGGGGAGTTATGTAAATAAAAGGCTAATGAATGTGAATAAAGAGATTTTGAGAGAGATGTGTGATTTCCCCCGCGAGGGAAATGGTTTGATGTCAGAATGTTTAAATGAGAGAACTTTGGTGTGTTCACTCTCTTTGTTCGCTGCTCAAGAATGAGAGCAGACAGTGGAATGATTACTTGAATAAACTGGAATGAAAGACAATTTGGTTTCGTTATTCAAGTCTCCCCACAATTAGCAGAGTTATTTAAGTTTTTATTTAGTGTGTTGATGGCTGTGGGGAAGAATCTTATACATAAATTTAAGGCTTTGAGTCATACATATACTGTACATGCATATACGTATATGTGTATATATACAGGCATATACATATATGTCTCTCTCACTCTCTCCTGTACTCACTCAAGGAAGAGATAGTATGTAATAATGTTGATATTATACTTTTTTTTTTCTTTGATAGGCCATCA
This sequence comes from Pholidichthys leucotaenia, assembly GCA_020510985.1. NCBI lineage: Eukaryota > Metazoa > Chordata > Actinopteri > Cichliformes > Pholidichthyidae > Pholidichthys > Pholidichthys leucotaenia. The sequence goes on from CM035844.1 coordinate 307,673,138, forward strand.
TGAGCAAGATATTTTTTCCAGGGAAAATCCAGGTTGTGTTCCGCAAACTTGCTGCACCCTCTAACCCAGCAGCATCCTCCAACCTCACTCTATTCCCTTGCCTGGCATCAGCTTTAAGCAAGGCCACACCCTTCAGACCTGCAGCATCTTCCAGTCCCTCAGCGTCCTCCAGTCTCTCAGCGTCCTCCAGTCTCTCAGTGTCTTCCAGTCCTTCTGCGTCCTCCAGGCCTGCAGTATTCTCCAGACCTGCAGCACTCCCTAGACTTGAGTCATTCTTCAAACATGCAGCATCCTCCAGACCTAAAACATTTTTCACACTTGCATCATCCTCCACTTCTGCAGCATCTTCCAGACCTGCAGCATCTCTAAGACTTAAATCATTCTTCAGACACACACCATCCTCCAGCCTCACAGCATCCTTCACACATGCATCACTCTCCAGCCCTCCATCATCCTCTACCCCTGCAGCATTCTACAGTCCTGCATCCTCCCCTGGTCCTGCAGGATCCTCTAGTCCTGCAGCAGTATCCTCTGCTGGCATTCTGCCAGTAACCATGGTTAAGAGTGAAATATCTGAATGGGACCTGCATTCACCAGTGATAGGCAAGTTAAAGACATTTTTGACACAGTAATTTTATAAATGTAAAACTGCTATATACTGTATGTGTAATTTTTTTCATTTATTTTATTTTTATTTTATTTTCAGGAATCCCACCAGCTCTGCCTCTGCAGACCTCACCCAGAGGAGCACGCACTGGGCCAGTTAAAACTGGCGGTCGTGTATTTGTCCTAGATCATTCCCGCTGGCCATCACCAATGAGGGAGAAAATTGATGGCCTTTTGACAAAGTACCGCGGCCAAAAAGACATGCTTAGACTTGTCGATCACGAATACGCAGAAATGGTACAGAAGTCTGCCACTGACCCAAATAGTCTCCTTCACCCAACAACCAAACAACACATTTCCCGTTATATTAAATATCTGGCCAAACTTATGAATGCAGCGTCATCTCTAAACACCAGCCCCGAGAAACTCCTTGAGACCCAAACACTGTGGCACAATTTGACTGACGGTAGCAAAAATCCACAGGTCCCTGTTACAGAGATACCACCCGCAGTATTTAATCCGCCCCACCCAGAACCAAAAGAACACCTTACCCAAGAAAAACAAATCAGGTTAGTGGTGCAGGACATCCTGCAGCAGCAGCAACAAGAAGCTCCACCACCAAAGCCAAAACACTCAAAATCCTGTCTCTCTTGTGGGCAGCCCAAATCACGCCACATGAATGATGGCTCTTCAGTTCACTTTTTTTTTATCAGCAGGGGCCTGTGAGATACTTTTACTGCTCAACGAGGGTTTATAAACTTTACAGTGGGCAGGGTCTCCACCACCCAAAAATGCCGTTTGAAGAATTCATTCAAACTGAATTTTTCCCACAAGAGTTGAAGTTGACAAGGCAGAGGGTGGAGGAAAAAGCAAAAAGGAGGCAGCCTCCACAACCACAGGGACGACTCTGTCGTTTCTGTCGTTCAGAGCTCAGACAAGGCCCAAACAGTGCTCATGTACACACTGGATTTCCAGGGGTGTCTGGAAAATACATTTATTGTCCATCTAAAATCTTGAGCATGTACAAAGACAAAGGCATGACTGAGGAACTGAGTTGGGACAAATTCAAGCGCTCCCCATATTATGACATGGAGAGACTTACACTACCTTTCAAAAGTTTGGGGTCACCCAGACAATTATTTTGTGTTTTCCATGAAAAGTCACACTTATTTACCACCATGAGTTGTAAAATGAATAGAAAATATAGTCAAGACATTGACAAGGTTAGAAATAATGATTTGTATTTGAAATAATATTTTTTTCCTTCAAACTTTGCTTTCGTCAAAGAATCCTCCATTTGCAGCAATTACAGCATTGCAGACCTAACATGATTGCACAAGGGTTTTCTAATCATCCATTAGCCTTCTGACGCAATGAGCAAACACATTGTACCATTAGAACACTGGAGTGATAGTTGCTGGAAATGGGCCTCTATACACCTATGTAGATATTGCACCAAAAACCAGACATTTGCAGCTAGAATAGTCATTTACCACATTAGCAATGTATATTAGATATTAGAGTGTATTTCTGATTAGTTTAAAGTTATCTTCATTGAAAAAACAGTGCTTTTCTTTCAAAAATAAGGAAATTTCTAAGTGACCCCAAACTTTTGAACGGTAGTGTAGGTGGGTGGCAGAAAAGATGAAATAAAAGCTGTGTTTTTTATTGCAGAATTTGCTTTGGACGACACACTGCCTTACCCAGGACAGAAATTCTAACATTAACAAAAATAAATTCATGAAAATGTGTAAAGGTAGTCTAAAAGCAATTCTTCAAGTAACTTTAGTGTTCTTTGTGGATGGTATTGTGTTAATTAAAGTGTTTGTTTTTCATTATTGTTTACCTGTCATCATTGCTGCACTCCAGTGCAGTGGCAGTTGGCTGAAACAGGATTTTGTCCAGTTCAAACTTATGTGACAGAGATCATCCTGCGCAGTTCGCCCCACACGGGACACGAACCCGCGACCTCTCAGTCAACTACACAGTTCGAGCATGGGAGACACAGTACGATCGCGCTGAGCTAAAGGTCCGACCGGTAGCTCAGCGCTACCGATACTGTATGAGGCTTTGGGAGGGAGGTTTTATTAACGTTCTACGCCGAACAGCACTAGTTGGCATCCGTTACACTCTCCCCCTTAAACCTCACTCCCATGCCGGGTTCACGGCACCAGTGTGACAGAGATCATCCTGCGCAGTTCGCCCCACACGGGACACGAACCCGCGACCTCTCAGTCAACTACACAGTTCGAGCATGGGAGACACAGTACGATCGCGCTGAGCTAAAGGTCCGACCGGTAGCTCAGCGCTACCGATACTGTATGAGGCTTTGGGAGGGAGGTTTTACTAACGTTCTACGCCGAACAGCACTAGTTGGCATCCGTTACACTTATATGAGTGAATACAGTTTACAATTAAGAATATATGCATTATACAATTAAGAATAAAAATAAAAAATTGATTTTCACTGCGCACTGAAACGAAGTTTGGTATCTTAATGTTTTAATATGAGCAGGAATAAACGTGGAAGAACAGGTATTTCAGTGAGTTCTCTGATGTCCGCGAAAGAAGCCGGAACCCGATTGGCTGTTGCTCCCACAACTGCGGTGCATATGTAAACGTGAATCCTATTGGCTGTCACCGCGTTACACCTATTCATGCCTGGCCCCCGCATGACAGGCGGGGATACTCACCACTATACTAACGAGGAGTGGTAATAAAAATAAACTTCCCTAAACCATTTCCCATTCATTTTCAATGGTAGTGCTAAACCACTACGGACGTAATTTTATTTTTGGCCGCTGGGACTTGGAGCGGCGCTGTTCCCTCCGTGGTGCTGCGGTGGGTCTCCTACTCCAAACTTTCCCGCTGCGGCGCCGGTTCGAGACAGCCAGGTAAGCAATTTATTACAATTTAAGTTCTTTTTCAAACACTTTTTTTGTGTGTGTGTGTGTGTGTGTGTGTGTGTTTTTTAGCTGAGACTACTGTGGATTTCGCGTGAGTTCATTATTATGCAGAGCTAATATTGTGAAATTGTGTGTTTTTCGAAGTAGAGTAGTGTAGAGGATGCCTTTCACAAACGAAACTGAGTTTATTTCTCAGGGTTGGTTTATTGAGGGGTCACATCCTCCAACAAGAACAGAATCTCAGAAAAGAGGTAGAACAATCATCCTTCACAGTTCTTATACCCCAACATCAAATAACACCCCCCCAACCCACAGTCCTTGAGCAAACATACAGCCCCTGAGGCTCCTTGGCGTCTCCATTGTCTCTCTCATCCTTCTAGCCTCCGGGGCTGCTGCTGGGACATTCTCTCCCACTTCCTGTCTCCTAAAAGACCAACTTCACACCTCTCGTAGGTCTCTGCAGGGTCAGGTCCTCTTTGGCCATTTAGACGTGAAGCTTCCAGAATATGCACCGTCATGCCTACTAGGTATATGTGGGTGAATATGAATGCCATATATGCGCCCTAAATATGCACCATATAACCCCCCCCCAAACGTCTAAATAAGGACAAAGTACACCCCAAAATGCATAGAAACATGTCATATCACACAGAACAGCAAAATGGCACAACATATCACACTTCCAACTGCTTGGGCTTCAACCTCCTGCCATATCTGCTATGGGCAGGTTTCGATCTGCCTGTAGCTGTTTCTTGCATCTGTGGATCAGAGTCATTAGCACATCCTTGTGAAAGCTTAGAAGAGTGTCTCCTCGGTGGCCTGCCGCGACGGGGGGCCCTGGCTAACTGCATTTGTTCATCAGCCAACACAAAAGCGGGTTTGAGTCTGTTAATGCAGACTAATTCTCTCCTGTCACCCAAATCGAGCAAAAAATGTTTTTTCCCAGTTTCCAACACTCTGAACGGTCCATCATAAGGCGGCCTTAAACCTGGCCTCTGAGCGTCGTGTCTGACAAAGACAAATTCTGCGTTCTTTAAGGCTTTAGGCACAAAAACGCGTGGGAAACTGTGATGAACTGGGCCGGAGAGGGTGTTTGATCCCATGTCGCTCTGCTGCAGCTGAGCGGGTGGGCAATTTGGTGCGGGGTTCTCTGGAAGGAATTCGCCCGGTAACCGGAGGGGTTGGGCAAAAACTAGCTCAGCCGGAGAGGCTTGCAAATCTTCCTTAGGTGCTGAACGCAACCCTAATAAAACCCATGGAAGTTTATCAACCCAATTTGTGTCCGTGAGAGCCGCTCTGAGGGCTGCTTTCAATGACCGGTGAAAGCGTTCGCACAAACCGTTGGCCTGGGGATTATAAGCGGTAGTGCGGTGAATTTTCACCCCCAGGCTGAGGGCCATGGATGACCAGAGCTCGGAAACGAATTGGGGACCCCTGTCAGACGTTATGTCTGACGGGACTCCAAAACGCGCGACCCAAGCCGTTAAAAACGCACGCGCCACGTCTGCTGCTGTAGTTGACGCCAGGGGGACCGCTTCTGGCCAGCGCGTTGTGCGGTCTACCATGGTTAGAAGGTGTGTGAACCCCTGCGACAGCAGGACGGGTCCCACCAAGTTGATATGCACATGGTCGAAGCATTTGGCCGGGATGTGAAAAGGTTCTAAGGGGGCCCGCGTGTCCTTGTGTATCTTTGCTCTTTGACACGCTGCACAGGCTGCGGCCCACTCTTTGACCTGTTTACGCAGCCCCGGCCAAACGAATTTTTCTCCCACCATTTTGATCGAAGCGCGAACTCTCGGATGTGCCATCGAATGGATTAAATCAAAAACGCGGCGGCGCCACGCAGCTGGGACCACGGCGCCCCGTGGAGATATCGCAGATTAGAGGAGGCATACCTGTCTGATGCACCCTGTGCTCCAGCCTTAGCCCTGTTGGCCCAGACTGGAGCGCGCGCACATCCGCATCACTAACCTGCTTGGCGGCCATGGCTGCATAATCTAAGCCTACGCAGGCCGGGGCTGCGAGCGCTTCCGCGCCGCAAGCCTGGCCCGCGTCCACGGCCACCATGTCTGCCCCCTGGGGGCCTGGCGTTGCAACTGCGCGCGAGAGGCAATCTGCCACTACATTGTGTTTGCCCGCCACATGTTGAATGTCGGTGGTAAACTCTGAAATCGCGGCCAGCTGTCTCTGCTGTCGGCCCGACCACGGCTCTGAAATCTTGGCCATTGCAAATGTTAATGGTTTGTGGTCTACAAACGCGGTGAAACGGCACCCTTCCAGCCAGAACTGGAAGTGGCGGATGGCCAGATGCAGGGCTAAAAGCTCCCTATCGAACGTGCTGTATTTCCGCTCGTTATCGCGCAATGTTTTGCTGAAAAACGCAAGCGGTTGCCAGCTCCCTGCTACCAGTTGCTCAACAACCGCCCCCACTGCTATGTCGGAAGCGTCCGTGGTTAGTGCGACCACGGACGCGACCTGCTGGCACGGGGTGTGCCAACAGCACAGCGTTTGCCAGGGCCGACTTGACCTGGGAGAAAGTGCGCTCCCATTCCGGGGACCACTCGACCTTATTTGCAGGTTTTTGTTTTTTTAGTGCCGCGTACAGTGGGTGCATGAGCTGTGCCGCGCTGGGGAGGAAACGGTTATAAAAACTGACCATCCCCAAAAATTCTTGCAATGCTTTAACTGTCTGCGGTTGGGGAAACTCCGTTATCGCGCGTACTTTATCGGGCAGCGGGACCGCTCCTTCTGGAGAAACGCGGTGGCCCAAAAAATTGATTTGCGCTACCCTGAATTGACATTTCACTGGGTTAATTATCAGCCCATGCTCTGTCAGCCTCTGAAAAACCGCTGTGAGGTGGTGTTCGTGTTCGACTTCGGATGCACTGGCTACCAAAATATCATCCAAATAGGCGAACACGAAAGGGAGGCCACGCAACACCGCATCCATCGTGCGTTGGAACGTCTGTGCGGCGCCTCTGAGGCCAAAAGGCATGCGCAAAAACTCAAAAAGCCCAAAGGGGGTTATTACTGCCGTTTTGGGTATGTCTTGAGCGCGGACTGGGACTTGGTGATAACCGTGGACCAAATCTATTTTGGAAAAGATGCGCGCCCCCGCCAAATGCGCCGAAAAATCCTGGATGTGCGGAATCGGGTAGCGGTCGTGTGCTGAAGCATTATTTAACCTGCGGAAATCACTGCAAGGCCGCTACGAGCTGTCAGCCTTGGGGACCATATGCAAGGGTGACGACCAAGGGCTGTTAGAGCGTCTAGCAATGCCCAGTTTTTCCAAGTTGGCAAATTCCTCGCGCACGATGGCCAGTTTAGCTGGGTCCAAGCGCCGAGCTTTTGCAAAAACAGGGGGGCCGGAGGTAGTTATGAAGTGCTCGACCCCGTGTTTAGCTATTGACGCTGAAAATGTTGGGACCGTGAGTGCTGGGAACTGATTGAGTAGTGCATGAAACTTACCACCCGCGGCTGTGACATTATGATGTGCAGAAGGCGGGGCCACCCGAGCTGTACAGGAGATAGAGTGGAAAGACATTGGTGCATTTACCATACGTCTATTAGTAAGATCAACTAATAAACTGTTTGAGCATAAAAAATCAGCACCTAACATGTTGTTGCTAACTGCAGCTACGACGAAAGTCCACTCGAAGGTGTGCCCGTGGAAGGATAGAAGGAGCGTCTTCTCCCCATAGGTTTTGATCGTCGAGCCATTTGCCGCTAGCACCAGGGGTCCGCTGGAAGGCGCCAGCAGGTCCGCATAGGAAGGCTTGACAAAACTCAGCTGGGAGCCTGTGTCCACCAGGAAATCCTTCCCAGAATTCGCGTCCGTCACGAAAAGCAGCTTGTTCTTCGCGCTGAGAGCAGCAGCTGCTACCAGCTCTCGGTCTTGGCGTTTCCCTGGCGCTTGTATCGGCACGGTGGGATGCATCTGCGCGCCCTCTCGGCGAAACGTCGATGGTAAAAACAGAGGGTGCCGTCCACTCCGCTTCTCCTGGTCTCTGCCGCTGCTGACGTCAGTGGGTCTGGTGCTGCGACCTCTGGTCTCCCCTCGTCTCGCGGGGGTGCGCTCAGCTCCGTTGCCGCCGTCGTGGCTGTGTGTCGTCTATGGGCGTCGACGAGCCGCTGTGCCTCCTGGCCCAGTCTGCGGTAGTCGCGGTCGTTGAGCAGCTGTGAGCTGGCCAGGGTGACTCTCACTGCTGGCGGTAGTGTTCTGAGAAAGAGGTGGGCGAAGATAAAACTGTCATCATCTTCGCCTCTCAGGTTCATCATCCTCGCCATCAGATCTGCCGGCCTGTCTGCTTCCCCTTCTGTCAGCGCCAGAAGTCTCTCTGCTTGCTCTCCCTGCGAGGGAGTGAAAGCTCGAATGAGGGCGGCTTTCAGTGCGCCATACTTGTCGTCCTGGGGCGGGTGGTTGGTCAGGCTCTCCACCCGCTGCACTGTGAGGCTGTCCAGCTTCGCGACGACATGGTAGAACCTCGTTGCGTCCGTTGAGATTCCCCGAAGATGGAACTGCGCCTCCACAGTGGTAAACCAGGAGCGCGGGTTATGTTGCCAGAAATCGGGCAGCTGTAGTGTGGTAGCTGCGTTAACCCGGTTGGCTCCTGAAGAGTCCGGTGCGGGAAGATCATCGCCACCAGCCATAGTTTGTCGTAGGTCACCAGTGTAGAGGATGCCTTTCACAAACGAGACTGAGTTTATTTCTCAGGGTTGGTTTATTGAGAGGTCACATCCTCCAACAAGAACAGAATCTCAGAAAAGAGGTAGAACAATCATCCTTCACAGTTCTTATACCCCAACATCAAATAACACACCCCCAACCCACAGTCCTTGAGTAAACATACAGCCCCCGAGGCTGCTTGGCGTCTCCATTGTCTCTCTCATCCTTCTAGCCTCCGGGGCTGCTGCTGGGACATTCTCTCCCACTTCCTGTCTCCTAAAAGACCAACTTCACACCTCTCGTAGGTCTCTGCAGGGTCAGGTCCTCTTTGGCCATTTAGACGTGAAGCTTCCAGAATATGCACCGTCATGCCTACTAGGTATATGTGGGTGAATATGAATGCCATATATGCGCCCTAAATATGCGCCATAGTAGCATTATTTACTGGATCGTCTTAAATATTTTAAAATACTGTAACGGATATTTCAAATGTTCTCATTCTATGCATAAGTTTGGTATGAATCTAGTTGACTTGAGTTTGCTTTCATACAGTTTAACTACTACATCAGAATCAGAATCTTAGTCTCAATTGTCATACTGTGGCGGTATAAAATAATAAGCAGTGAACTGAGAGTTTTTAAGAGAGTTTATCATCCGCCATCACAGAACTCACTCCAGCACCGTGCAGGCGCGCCAGAGCGAGCCCTCGGGCTCTCAGGCAAAGCGTGTGGTCAGTTGAGCAGCAGTAGTCAGAGAGAGAGAGAGATACAGAGCGATATGCAGTTTAAATACTCAGCTACAGACAATGCATGAATGGCACATTAACATCACAGTAAAAGGCAGGAAGGCAAGGACATTTGCATCACAGTACAAAGCAGGAAGGAACATTTGCCTTTGAGTCATACATATCCACAGCAGGATACTGGCAGGAAAGCCCTAGACAAAGAGAGGCTGCCTATTGGTATCAATACACACATCTCATTGTTCTGCTAATTGCTCCAGCTGAGCGCTCTGCTTGTCCCAGTATGTTGTGGGGGTTACCCACAATACAACAGAATTAGTTGTGACCCTCAAATGATGTATTTAAAACTTACAAAAACACAAGACACAGGACATTCAGTGATAATTTAAATCATAAATAAGGTAAAAATCTTTAAAGTGCATCAAAAGTGTTCAGGGATGATAGGATTATTAGTAGAGTTATTTAACTTTTTATTTAGTGTGCTGATGGTTGTGGGGAAGAATCTTACACATAAATTTAAGGCTTTGAGTCATACATATACTGTACATGCATATACGTATATGTATATATATACATGCATATACGTATACGTCTCTCTCACTCTCTCCTCTCTACTCACTCAAGGGAGAGATAGTATGTAATAATGTTGATATTATACTTTTTTTTTTCTTTGATAGGTCATCATGAGCAAGACATTTTTTCCAGGGAAAATCCAGGTTGTGTTCCGTAAAGGACCCCTTGGATATCTTTTGCAGGATCCAACTCTGGAGGCCAGACAAATTAAAGATGCTCCATCTTCAACAAACAAATCTGCACCAGTGAGGCAGGACTTGGTCAAGCAGAATGCGCTGACTGTTGTCCGTCAGAGTGGGGGGGGGGATATATCAGACAAGGTGGAAGTGCTAGGAGAGTACATTTTACAGTTTGGTAAATACAAAGGGAAGTCCTTTCAGTGGCTTTTGGAGAATGACATACTGTAGGATACACTATCTATCTTATCAATTCCCGTAAGAAGGAAGAGGCTGTGGGACTTGCCACGAAAGAAGGACATGACAAAGACAGTTTGAAATCTTTTATTGACTATGCCCGTAGTTTTGCCAAGATTCGTGCTCTTCTTCAGTATCTTTCTGAAAGCTCTGTTGGATCCCAGCTTGGCCCTTGCGAGGATGACCAGCTAGTTGGCTTTGGCTCACGGAGCAAAAGCAGTTGGCGAGAGGTTTGGGAGAGCAGGAAAGATGGCTATGCATCATTCATCCTGGGTAAAAAGTGAGTTCCAGGCACAAGGATGCACAAATTGCAGCAATACTTACAGAAGAAGGAAGACTCTGCTCATCTTTCCTCCCAATCTAAGCTACCTAGAGCTTGCCCAGCCAGTTTCACAGGTATGTACTAAGTCTCTCTCTCTCTCTCTCTCTCTCTCTCTCTATCTCTCTCTCTGGCTGTCTCTCTCTCTCTCTCTTGTGCGCATGCGTGAGCGTTTGTGGGAGCAGGGGTGTTGAGTGGCGTTGATTGAGTACTCTAAACTTTGTTTTTTTCTAACTTTTCTCTATCGTGTGTGTTTGAGGTGTGTGTGTTTAGTATATAGTGGTTTGAGTGTGTGTGTGCTGGGGTGTGAGTGTTGGAGTGAGTGTGTCGGGGAACGGTAGCTTCTGCTGCCTGTTTTTCCCGGCCGGCATCATGCCGGTGTTTGATGGTGGTGTGGAGTTTGAGCGCTTGACCCGGCGGCATGGCGTGAGAATCCTCCCGACAGTTCCCTGTTCTGTGGAGGAGGCCAGCCTCGCTGTAGGACAGGTGGTTGGGCATGACAGCATAAAATCAGCATCAAGGATGAACAGCGCAATTGTGATCTTTCTGGATTCAACTGAAAAAGCTGATCAGGTGGTGGAACAGGGAGTGGTCATAAATGACACTTTTACTCCTGTTCTACCACTGGTGAACCCTTCTAGGAGGATCACCATCTCAAACGCTCCTCCTTTCATTAAAAACGATCAGCTGATAAGAGAGTTGTCCCGTTTTGGCCAAGTTGTTTCCCCCATCAGAATGGTCTCTCTGGGTAGTAAATCACCCCTGCTGAAGCATGTCGTGTGTCACAGGAGGCAGTGTTTCATGGTGTTAAAAGACAGCTCTGCTGAACTGAACGGGTCATTTAACTTCAGGATTGACGGCTTTAGCTACTTGGTGTTTGCAACATCTGAAACCATGAAGTGTTTTGCGTGTGGTGCAGAAGGCCATCTCATTAGATCATGTCCTGAAAAGGCGAACACAAAGAACACTGGCAGTAAGAAAGGTGACGCCGCTGTTTCTGGTGGTCCGGAGGGTAGCGCTACATGTGGTGCGGCGGATGCCGCTGCGGCGTCCGCTTCCGCTGGGGCGGCCTCGTCCGCTGCTGCTGGGGCGTTCGCGGCCGTGGCCGTGTCCGCTTCTGCTGGGGCGGCCGCGGCGGGCACGGTAGTTGCCCCTTCAAACAGTGATGGTGGGGAGTTTCTGTCTGGCGGCAGCTCTGATCATTGTGATGAGCCTGTCACCCGGAGTAAAGAGGTGGAGGGCGAAATGAGTGCAGTTAAACGAAGGAACGTGAATGAACAGACTTTGCAGGCGGGGGAGAAGCGGATTGAGGCTGTAGCGGACACACAGAGTAAACACTGCATGACAAACGTTGCAGTTCACGAAGAAATGCAGGAATGTAGTTTTGTTGAAGAGGATTCTTTTAAAGCTGCACAAAAAAGAAAAAGTGCTGAAAACTTGCAGAGCTCTGCTAAATCTAGTAGGGTTGGGAATTTAGAAATACTGGATGAGAGCGCTTCTGACGAAAGTGGAGCTGAGTCTGAACTGATGCAGACGCAGGAGGAGCAAAGCTCCTATTGTGTTACCAAGATTAGGAAATTTCTTCAGGTGACTAAGGGGAGCAGAGCTGTGGAAGTGGAAAATTACTTTCCAGATCTGGAGTTATTCGTGGCATCAGCTCGCAATTTTATGAAACTGAATGATGGGAATGAGACTTTCACTGATCAGGAAATATATCGTTTAAAGAAACTGGTTGTTAAACTGAAATCGCAAATTACTAACAGTCATGTTGACTCTTAGTTTGTTTCTTCCCTTTTATGCTATGTGTGTGTTTTTTTTACTGTACCTTATTTTTATCCTTTTTAATGCCCCACCTTAGAATTGGCACTCTCAACATTAATGGGGCCAGGGATGATGTAAAAAGGGCCTCTTTATACAAGCTTTTTAATTTTTTTTTTTTTTTTTGTAACTTAAGATTTTTATTCATTTTTCATTATATATATTGCATTCAGATCACAGTCTACATTTAAAAAAAAAAAACAAAGGGGCTAGAGTAAAAAAGAAAAAGGAAAAAAAAAAAAAAAAAAAAAAAGGGGGGGGGGGACAAATGTTGGAGCATCAAGTTTTTAATTTCCATCTCTTAATTCTTCTGGTTTTTCCAGCGTCGTTGGTTATTCTTTCAATATCTGTCTCGTTGTTGCACTTTGTAGTGTGTCCATTTCCGCCATTTTTTTTCCCATAGTCCTTCTTGCATTCTTTGTCGATATGTTAGTTTTTCCATCATACGTATGTCCTCAATAATGTCAATCCATTGCTCTTGGTCAGGAAGAGCTTCTGATTGCCATTTTTTTGTGATTGTTTTTTTACATGCAATCAACAAGATTTTAACTAGATATCTGTCCTCCGCCTGTATAACATTGTCTCTTTTAAGATCACATAGGTACATCAGGTTACAGTTCATTGGTATATTATATCCTAATATCCTCTGTATTGTCACATGTATAGATTTCCAGAATGATGAGATTTTGCAGCATTTCCAAAACATATGCGAGTGGTCTGCATTTTGAGCCCCACATCCCCTCCAGCATAAAGATTGGGTATTTGTATACTTTCCTTGAATCTGTGGTGTAATGAAAAAGCGAATCAGGTTTTTCCATCCAAATTCCCTCCATGTTCTTGAATTTGTTGATGTGTGTTGTGTTTTCCATATTTCCTGCCAGCTTTCTTCTGTTATGTTTAAATTGAGCTCTTTCTCCCATTTCTCCTTTATATAGTTACTTGAATGATTGTTTGCCATAAGTTTCTGATATAGCTTTGAAATAATTCTTGTTTTATTTCCTGTATATGAGCTTAAAATGAATTGTATAATCTCGCTCACATCTGTTTGGAGGTTATGCCTAATCTTCTTCATATAATAGTCTCTCATCTGCAGATATCTGAAGAATTCCGATCTTTCTAGTTTAAATTTTCTCCTGATGTTTACAAAGCTCCCGAGATCTTTTTTTCCGATATTGCCCCATGCTGTGATTCCCTTGTTCACCAGATTTTTGTATCCCCTATCTTGTTTTGCCGGTTCAAACTGACTGTCAAATGCTACCCATTTCAATAGTTTTATGTCTTCCTTTATATTATACTTTTGTACTATTTTATACCACAGTTCTAAAGTAAATTTAGTGATTGGGTCTATTTGTTTGATTTGCTTATATGCATCTTTATCTCCTATTATGCTTTGTACTGGGAGTCCCTCAATTTCCTTTTCCATTTCTTTCCATTTTGCCTCATATCCCTCGTCGCACCAACATATGATATATCTTATTTGTGCTGAGTAGTAATATTCCTTTAGACTCGGTAGGCCCATGCCTCCTTTCTCTTTTGGTAATTGGAGAGTTTTATATTTCACTCTTGGTTTTTTACCTCCCCAAACAAATCTCGATATCATCCTGTCCCACTTTGAGAATTGGGCATCTGGAATCTCTGTTGGTAGAGCCTGGAAGAGGTAAAGTAATCTAGGTTGTATGCTGATTTTGACTGTCTCAATTTTTGAATTCAGATCCATATTTAAGATTGACCATCTATCAATATCTTTTTTTATTTCTTGTTCCAACCTATCATAGTTTGCTTTATAGATTTTGCTTAGATCTTTAGGTATGTTCACTCCAAGGTATTTTATTTCTTTTTGTTTCCAGTTTAGTTTGATCTTATCAGTTATCTGGTTTAGAGGGTTATAGTGGAATGTCAGTATTTGTGTTTTTGTTATGTTTATCTTGTATCCTGATAATTTTCCAAAATTTTCTATCAAGTTCATCATTTCCATTATTGATTCATCTGGTTGTTCAAGGTAAACTATAATATCGTCTGCAAATAGCCCAATCTTGTGTTCTGCCCCCTTTATTGTTACACCTTTTAATTTCTTATTTTGTCGTATCGCTTGAGCCAGTGGCTCTATGAACAGAGCAAACAAGGTGGGCGATAAGCAGCATCCCTGCCTAGTTGATCTTTGTATATTTACTTTGTCTGTTAAGCTACCGTTTATCTTGATTCTTGCCACAGGTTCTTGATACAGCGTCCTTATGCATTGTACTGATTTTTCGTTAAATCCAAAGCGTTCCAGCACACTATATAGGAATTTCCAGTTAACCCTGTCAAATGCTTTTTCTGCGTCTAAACTCATTATTACTGCGCTTTTCTTTTCTTTATGTATTTGATTAATTATATGTATTGTTCTCCTGATATTGTCATGTGTTTGGCGTCCCTCTATGAAACCAGTTTGATCATCTTCTATCAATTCCGTCAAGAATGTCTTTATTCGTTTACATATAATTGTTGTATATATTTTATAATCTACATTTAATAAAGAGATTGGTCTATAGTTTCCGCATTGTTCTTTATCTTTCCCTGGTTTTAAAATAACTGAAATGATTGCTTCGTTCCATGATGGAGGTATTTTGTTGTTGTTCAGCGTCCAATTAAATGACTTTAGGAGTTGTGGCGTGAGTTCTTCTATAAACAGTTTATAAAACTCAGATGGGTATCCATCACTACCTGGTGATTTACCGTTTTTAAGCGACTTAATCACATCTCTAATCTCTTGTGTTGTTATTTCTGCTGTTAGCTTTCCATTTTGTTGATTTCCTATTGATGGCAAGTCCAATGTGTATAGAAATTTTTTAATATCTTTAGTATTTGTTTCTTCAGGTTGCGAGTATAGTTCTTGGTAGAAATTATGGAATATTTCTTCGATGTTTTCTGGGTTAACTGTGGTTTTATTTGTGGTGGGGTCTTTAATCTTATATACATTATTCATTGTTTGTTGTTTTCTTAACCGTTTTGCCAGCAGTTTTGTGGCTTTTGGTCCCGTTTCATAATATTTTTGCTTTAGATATCTATTTTTCCTTTCAATTTCATCCATTTGTGTTTCTTTTATCTTTATTTTTTCTTCTTTAATTTCTTGATATATTTTTGGGTCATTTGTGCTTTGATGTTTATGTTCTAATTCCCTCAGTCTCTCACATCTTTGTTCATATGCTTCCAGTTTAGTCTTATTTGCTTTTCCTGTTTCAACAATTAATTTACCTCTTAACACGGCTTTTAGTGCATCCCATAGTATTGTTGGGTCTACTTCTTCATTGTCATTCTCTTGGATATATTCATTTATGTTTACTTTTATTCTTTCTTTCATTTTATCATCATTTAACAGTCCTACATTAAGTTTCCATGTTGTTTGTCGTTTTCTATTGTTTAAATTTATTTCCATGTATATAGGATTATGATCTGATATTTCTGCCCCTCCAATCCAACAATTTCTCACCCTGTGTCTGTCACCTTCATTCATAAGGAAGTAATCTATTCTAGAGTGTACTTTATGGACTGCTGAATAATGTGTATAGTCTTTTTCGAGTGGGTGCAGGTCCCTCCAAATGTCTACCATACCCATTTCTGCCAGTGAGGTTCTTATGAATTTTGTTACATGTTTTTTTGTCTTCTTAACACTTGTTGTGTCAACTTCATGATCCATGACAGCATTTAAGTCTCCTCCACAAATCAGGACTCCTTCACTGTGTGTTGCTATGAGATCAAACAGATGTTGAAAAAAACCCTTGTCACTTTCTGGTGGGGCATAGATGTTCACTAACGTGATCTGCATTCCATCTATGCTACCCTTTATTATTACATACCTGCCTTCTTTATCCTGGATTTCCTGTTCACATTCAAATTGTATTTTATTTGAGATTAGTATCATAACCCCCCTTTTAGTTCCTCCCTTAAATGAACTGTAGTAGGAGTTCTTATAGCCAAATCTCTTTAGTTTCACATGTTCTGTCTTGCTCAAATGTGTCTCTTGCATAAATATAATTTCGGCTTTTTCTTTCTTGAATTTTCTTATTATTCTTTCCCTTTTAACAGGTGAGTTCAGACCATTCACGTTTAGTGTTATTATCTTAAGATTTTTACCCATAATCATGTTTTTCCATTTTTTTAACCTGTGCTCCTAGCCCCTTTAACAACAAAAATAACACATATTTATATAAAAACACATTAAAAAATCTCGACCTCCGTACTTTGGGCCTTTCTTCTGCCCACTGGTCCCTGTTGGTGGGTGGAGGGAATGTCCTCACCGAGTGTAGGGCCCTCCCTAGACCTGTATTTACTCTCCAAGTAATAGTCATTAGTCTAGAAATGTCCAACAAATATCACTTAAACCTCTCCTAGCCGTCTGTTTCTCTTTTACCTTGTCTTCTTGGCCTTCATTTCTTCTGTGTCTTTCTTAATCTTTGTTATAATCTAGGCTTTCAGTTGAAAGCCTTGTAGTCTTTCCTGGGCCCGCTGCGCCACGTCTCCCCCCGTCTTTTGCCGTTCACTCGCCTCCACTCCGGCTGTCGTGATGCGTTCAGGGCCTCCGCTGCTCCTACCGTTTCCTCCGGCACGTACACCTCAAGGCCCCGCTCCATCATGTCCTGCGCTGCCTCTCTGGCTGTGTTGTAGGTTCTTACGCCATTCTCCCAATGAATCCTCATCTTCGTTAGCGGCGTTTGGAATCTAATTTTTTTTTC
Organism: Pholidichthys leucotaenia; assembly: GCA_020510985.1. Lineage (NCBI taxonomy): Eukaryota > Metazoa > Chordata > Actinopteri > Cichliformes > Pholidichthyidae > Pholidichthys > Pholidichthys leucotaenia. The sequence continues at coordinate 307,689,893 of CM035844.1, forward strand.
TTTCAGCGTTTTTTTAATGTTGGCATATTTCTTCCGCTGCTGCACAATTTCTGCCGGGTAGTCATGATCAAAGAATATCTGCTTGTCGCCGATTCGTATCTTTTTTTTCCACGCTCGTGTCAGGATTCTTTCCTTTACATCATATTTCAGAAAGTTTACCACAACTGACCTGGGTGTAGAGCGTGGGTTCGGGTTCTGTGCCGAGGCTCTGTGCGCTCGTTGAATCTGCAGATCCGCTTCGCTGGGCAGTTCCAGCTCTTTTTTTAAGAACTGATCCATGAATTTCGTCATCGAGTTGCCTTCAATGCCCTCCGGGATCCCGAAGATGCGTATATTGCCCCGTCTGGACCTGCTCTCCAAGTCGGTTACTTTCTCCTGCATCCTCTGCATTTGTGCCGTCAGGGTCTGCAGCTGTTCGCTTGCCTCGCTATTCCAATCTTCCAGCTCTGATATTCGGGCCTGCGCTTCTGTCATACACGCCCGCTGGGAGCGCAGCTCCTCCATGTTTTCTGCTAGCTTGCGCTCCATTTCTCTTCGGAGGCCCATAATTTCCTCCTTAATCTCTTTTTTCAGCTCCTCCTTAAGAGCCGCTAAATCCTGTTGTAGCTGCCGTTTGAAGTCTCTCAACTCTTTACCCAAACTGGCGATGCCAGTGTTCATGGTATCGAGTGTGTCCTCCATTTTGTCTGCTGCGGTCACCTCGTTTTTTTGAGCCCCGTGTTCAGCGGTTTCTCCTGCGTTGTTGAAGAGGAATTCTTTAATTTTACTCTGCTTTTGTCCTTGTGCCCGGCTCCTTCGTGTTTTCATCCCTTAGTTTATTGATCCGCTTATGTCGAGTTGGCCATTTACCGATGATTTTTAATCCGGCTAGGGAGAGCTCTCTGTTTAAGCGTTATGTCTCTCCGCCATCTTCCCGGAAGTCCACAAGCTTTTTAATTTAAAGAAACTTGACGTGCTGATGCTCCAGGAGACTCACAGCACTGTAGACATTGAGAGCCATTAGAGGAAAGAGTGGGATGGCTGCATTTTTTTGAGCCACAAATCCAATAACAGTGGAGGGGTGGCTGTACTTTTCTCTAGGGGTTGTGTGCCTGTCTCTTATGAGGTAGAAGAGGTGGTGAAAGGACATGTACTCTTACTAAAGGTGCAGTTTGAAAACGTGAACTTGGTTTATATAAACGTGTATGTGCCAACACAGAGAGCAGAGAGGATCAGGGTCTTTAATGTGCTATCAGATACGGTTAGATCCTGTAATCCAAATAGTTTTTTATTTTTGGGGGGTGATTTTAACTGTACATTAAACCACAGACTAGACAGGAACCATCAGGAGCCTCACCCTGCTTCTGCCAATAGGCTGAGGGAACTGGTGAAGACACATGAAATGGCCGATGTGTGGAGATCACATCATGGGGACCAGAGGCAGTACACCTGGAGCCATGCTAAAGATAACCTTTTATCTATGGCTAGGTTAGACCGTTTCTATGGTTTTAAACATCAAATGAGTGTTTTTAAAAATAGTTGTATCTGTCCTGTGGGTTTCACTGATCACTGCCTGCTGTTTTGTTCTGTTTTTATTGAAAATGTAAAGTGTAAGAGTGCTTTTTGGCATTTTAATAATACACTTTTAAATGATGCGTTTTTTAAAGGAGTTTTTCATGATGTATGGAAGTTGCACAGGGAACAAAAACCCTCTTTTAGTTCTCTCCAAATGTGGTGGGATTTTGGTAAGGCACAGATAAAACAACTCTGCCAACAGTACACTCGAAATGTCACTCGTAGCTTGACCCAGTCCTTGAAAGTTCTGGAGACTGAGGTGGTAGAGCTAGAGGAGTTGTTCAGTTCTACAGGAAAACAAGAGCACTTAGAGGCTCTTAAGTCAAAAAGGTCAGCCTTGGCTAGCCTGCTAGGGGTCACCGCACAGGGTGCTCTGGTCCGCTCGCGCTACATGGATGTAGCTCTGATGGACTCGCCCTCCCAGTACTTTTTTGGACTGGAGGGGAAGAATGGACAGAGGAAACTCGTTCACTCCTTGTTGGACGATGACGGGAGAACATTCTCCACAGCAGCAGAGATCAGGAAATATGCTGCTAGTTTCTACAGTAATTTGTTTAGAGCAGAGTGGAGGGAGGACACGTCACTGGGCCAGGTTTTCCTTGATGGTCTTCCAGTGCTCTCAGAGGACCTTGTTGCCGGCTTGGATGCTCCACTGTCTCTGTCTGAGCTGCATACGGCGCTAATGAGCCTCCAGAATGGAAAATCACCAGGCATAGATGGTCTCTCTGTGGACTTTTTTAAGGAATTCTGGCCCCTGCTTGGTCCAGACCTGCTGGAGGTTCTCCACGATAGCTTGAAAAGGGGGATCCTACCCACGACCTGCAGGAGGGCCATCATCACACTGTTGCCGAAAAAAGGGGACCTACAGAGCCTAAAGAACTGGAGGCCAGTCTCTCTGCTCTGCACGGACTATAAGATTCTTTCAAAAGCTCTGGCCCGAAGACTGAGAAAGGTGATGAGCGAGCTCATTCATGTAGACCAGACTTACTGTGTGCCTGGCAGGCTGATTAGTGACAACGTCACTTTAATTCGGGATGTTTTGGAGGTCTCTGGTTCATTGGCGGTGGAAACTGGTTTGATTTCAATTGACCAGGAAAAGGCATTTGACCCGGGTTGAACACCAATATTTATGGACAGTTTTAGCAACTTTTGGGTTCAGCCCAGGCTTCATAGCCAGGATACGGGCCTTGTACAGTGACATTGAGAGTGTGCTGAAGATAAATGGGGGCCTGTCTGCCCCTTTAAAAGTCCAGAGGGGGGTTCGGCAGGGCTGCCCTCTGTCAGGGATGCTGTACTCCCTCGCCATAGAGCCTTTGCTTCACTGCTTGAGAAGGAGCCTGTCAGGAGTCACTTTTCCTGGCTGTGACACCACGTTCAAGCTGTCGGCCTATGCAGATGATGTAGTCATTCTGCTAAACAAGCAGAGTGACATTGATGTTTTGGTTAGGAGTGTTAATCTTTCTGGCCAACTTTCTTCTGCAAAAATAAACTGGGGAAAAAGCGAGGCTCTAATGGTGGGGGAGAAACTAGAAAGTCAGCTTACGCTGCCTGGTGGGCTGATTTGGAAAAAAGGAGGGTTTAAGTATCTTGGTGTCTTTATTGGAAATCAGCAGTTTGAGCAAAAAAATTGGGATGGGGTCATAGAGAAAATCAGCGGGAGACTAAACAAGTGGAAGTGGCTAATGCCAAAAATATCTTTTAGAGGGAGAGTGCTCATTTTAAATAATCTTGTTTCCTCATCCCTGTGGCACCGCCTCATGTGCATGGACCCCCCTGCTGCTTTGTTGTCAAAAATCCAGTCTGTTATGGTGGACTTTTTTGGGGGGGTGGACTCCACTGGGTCCCTCAAGCCCTGTTATTTCTTCCCAAAGAGGAGGGGGGGGCAAGGAGTGGTTCATTTAGCTAGTAGAGGTGCTGCCTTTAGACTGACTTTTATACAGAGACTGCTGACGGGCCCCCAGGACCTGGTATGGAGGCCTTTGGCCTGTGTTATTTTACAGATAGTCCTTGGGCTTGGGCTAGACCTCCCTGTGTTTTTAATGGATTTTAAGAACTCTAATGCACTGTCTTTGCCCAGTTTTTACCGCAGTCTCTTTTCAGTGTGGACTCTTTTTAAAAAACAAAGAGGGCCATGCGATTCCCTCCACTGGTTGTTGAGGGAGCTGCTGGTTTTTGGTGGTCGCCATGGTGTCCTGCCGGGAGTTGGAAGGACTTTCCTTGATAGGCTGTGTTCCAGGAACGTTCTCACTCTGAAGCAAGTGGTGGAACTGGCTGGTCCTGGCCTCAACAACGCCTCAGCTTTAGCAGCTCATCTTGGTGTCAGATCAAATCGTTTCATCGATGGTCTTCTTGCACACTGGAAACAGGAGCTTCATGGACTTGAGCACTCCCTACTCATGGACTTTAGCAATGGCACACTGCAGCCAGAAAGCATGGACCCTTTTCCCTCTCTCACGCTTTATATGGACTTTGACGTCTCTCCTTGCTCCTTACTGGCTTTCTGTGCTCCCACGGGTGTGGACTTTGGAGGAGCCAGTGGTAAGGCACTCTACAGGCTGGTGGTGATGGCACTCAACAAAGACAGATTGAACACCTGTGTGGACACTCCATGGAGAGCCTATTTTAGACTAGGAAAAGGGCATCGGCCTGCCTGGAGGGCTCTTTATAAAGCCCCTCTCCCTAAGAGGCATGGAGACTTACAGTGGAGGGTCCTGCATGGCATTATAGCTGTCAATGCTTTTATTTCTGTGATTAACAGCAGTGTCAGTGATCAGTGTGTTTTTTGTTCCTCTAGGGAGACAGTTTTTCATTGTTTTACTGAATGTCAGCGCCTGAGTGGTCTCTTTGAACTTCTCACAGAACTTTTTCACATTTTTAAGGAAGTTTTCTCTAAGCAGGTTTTCATTTGTGGTTTTATGTACAATCGTCGTTTTAAGCAGAAGTGTCAACTACTGAACTTTGTTTTAGGGCAGGCAAAGCTGGCTATCTATGTAAGCCGGAGAAGAAAACTTGAGAATGTTGAGAATGATGTTGATGTCAAAATTTTATTTGTGAGGCTACTTAAAGCCAGAATCAGGCTGGACTTTCAGTTTTTTATGGGGAATGGGGATGTGGAAGGTTTCAGGACCCTCTGGTCCCTGGAGGATGTCCTCTGTTTAGTTCGTGATGGACAGCTTTTTTTTGGGCGTTTTTTGGGGGAATAATTTTCTGTGTAATATAGCATGACATAGAAATTGTATTGAATGATGGACAAGTGTGTTTATTAAAGATCTTTTAAAAATCATAATCTCTCTCTGGCTGTCTCTCTCTCTCTCTCTCTCTCTGAGTGGGTGTGGTCGTGAGTGCGAGCTGAGAGCTGAGAACTTTTTTCTATCTTTTTGTGTTTAAGGTGGTTTTTTTTGCTAAATAATCTTAAGTTTTATTGTTTTCTGTAGCTGGGGTAGACGTTTTGGGAGGGGTGTTTCTGCTGCCAGCTCTGCTGGTCAGCATGGTTTTGGAGCGAGGCTCCGGGTTTGAGAAGCTGACACGCCGGCATGCTGTCAAACTGACACCGGCTGTCAGCTGCTCAGTAGAGGAATGTAGTCTGGCTGTGGGGGAGCTGGTTGGTTATGAAAGCGTTAGATCAGCTTCTAGAATGAGTAGTGCCGTGGTGATCTTCCTCGATAGTGTTGAAAAAGTTAACCAGGTAGTGGAGAGCGGGGTTGTGATTAAAGACACACTGGTTCCTGTTCTGTCTCTGGTGAATCCCGCGAAGAGAATTACGATCTCGAATGTCCCACCATTTTTAAAGAATGAGCTGTTGGAGAAGGAGCTGTTGAGACACGGGCAGCTTTTGTCCCCGATTAAGCACATCCCTCTCGGTTGTAAGTCCCCGCGTTTAAAACATGTCATGTCTTTTAGGCGACAGGTGCTCATGATTTTAAAGAATAGCGAGGAAAGCCTCAACCTCGTATTTAAATACTGGATTGACGGCTTTGATTACACCATCCACGTCACCTCTGATAATATGAAGTGTTTCGGCTGCGGAATGGAGGGACACTTGATTCGATCATGCCCTCAGGGAGTGGGGGGTGATCACTCGGGGGAGGCCGCTAGTGCGGCCTCGGGGCCATCTGGCAACGGAGCGGCTTTGCCGCTCTCTGAGGCTGGCGGCGCTGCCGCGCCGTCGGGCGCTTCAGCCAAGACCACGGGGCCGTCTAGCGGCGGGGCGGCTTCGCTGCCCTCCGCAGCCAGCCTGTCGATCATAAATGAAACCGCAGCAAAAGTTAAAGCACATCGCAGGGCTGCTGCACAGACCAACATTGCGGACAAGGGTGAGATTACCGAGAGGGATCACGCTGAGGATCAGACAGAGGAGCCAAATGAGGCCCAGGTAGATGGTGGGACTAGAAAAATGAATATAAAACCACAGCACAGGGTGAGCGAAAGACAGGAAGAGACAGCTACCAGGGTGGCTGAGTCAGTGTTGGAGGATGAGGATGACATTGAAATAGATTAAGAATTATGTAAAATCTCAATCAAGCGGAAGAATGTGGAAACCAAACAGCAGAGGAGCAAAGTAAAAAGGGTTGTCAAAGACAGTTCTGAGGTTTCTCTATCTCAGCCAGATTCTTATGCTGGGTCTGAGATAGAGAGTGATGGTGAAAGCAGTGATGATGTGGCCAGTGGAGGCGGTTACCCCTTCACAAAAATACAGAAGTTTTTGCAGGACACTAAGGGGTCCAGAATGGTTAAAGTTGAAAATTTCTTCCCCGATCTAAAACGTTTTGTTGACTCTGCTCGGGCCTACATGAAAAATAGGGGAGAGCTTGAGCAGGAAAGTTTCACTGATCAGGAGGTCTACAGACTAAAAAAGCTTGTGCTAAAAGTTGAGAACCAAATTGCCCAGGATGATTAGTCTTTTATCGCTTATTCTTTCTTTTCTGTTTTTGTATTGGTTTTACCCTTTTATATGCATGTGCAGTTTTAATTTTGGCACACTCAACATCAATGGAGCAAGAGAAATGTCCAAGCGAGCATGTGTTTTTACTCTTGCAGAATGCAAGAAAATTAATGTTCTGTTTGTTCAGGAGACTCATAGTTCTGAGGACAATGCTGCTGACTGGAGGAGGGAATTTCGAGGTGAAATTATTCTTAGTCACAAAAGCAGCAGTAGTGGTGGAGTGGGTATTTTATTTTCTCGAGATTTTATTCCACTTTCTTATGACATTGATGAGGTAATTGCAGGCCACATTTTAAAAGTTCGAGCTGTTTTTGAGAATGTGAAAGTTGTTTTTATAAATGTGTATGCTCCAACCGTAGGCACAGAAAGATTGGCCTTTTTAAATATTTTAGATGACACGATCAAAAATTGCAGTAATGATGACTTTTTATTTGTGGGAGGTGATTTTAATTGCACAGAAAATCCTCTTATGGATAGGAATCACCCAGAGCCACATGCTGCATCCAAGAAAAGTTTAAAAGGTCTCATAGAAGCTCATGATCTGTGTGATGTGTGGAGGGATTTTCATGGCAAGGCTAGACAGTACACATGGAGCCATAGAAAAGACGATATTCTGTCCTTAGCTAGACTGGATAGGGTTTACAGTTTTAAGCACCATTTTAGCATTTTTAAAAGTGCTTTTATAGTCCCTGTTGGCTTTACAGATCACTCTCTGGTTCAGTGTTGTGTTTTTATCAAGAATACAAAGTGCAGTAGTGCATACTGGCATTTTAACACATCACTTTTATCGGATAACAGTTTTAAAACTGCTTTTATGTTTTTTGGAGTAATTTTAAATTAACAAAATCAAGTTTTAGTTCTTTGCAGCAGTGGTGGGATGTAGGGAAGAGCCAAATAAAGAATCTGTGCCTACAGTATACTCGCAATGTCTCTGGAGACTTGGCCAGGTCTGTCAGGGACCTGGAGAGAGAAGTAGTGGAGCTGCAGTCTTTGGCAGGCTCCACAGGAGAAAGAGGACATTTTGAGGCCCTCAATGGCAAAAAGTCTGTTTTAACTGACCTACTAGGTGTGGCCACCAGGGGCGCTGTAGTACGCAGTAGGTTCCAGAACATCGCACTAATGGACGCTCCATCTCATTTTTTCTTTGGTTTGGAGAGGAAGAATGGTCAGAGGAGGATGATCCACTCTCTCAGCTCCGAGGACGGGCGGCTAATCCATGAGTCTGCGGAGATCCGTCGCTTTGCAGCTGCTTTCTACAAAGATCTTTTTAAGAAAGAATTTTTGAGAATCCACATGTGCTGAGTCATTTTTTTTGACGGACTTGCCAAAAGTGATGGCTAGCATGAATGCGGAGCTGGAGAGTGGGATCACTCTGCAGGAACTAGCAGTAGCTGTCCAGTCTCTTCAGTGTGGAAAAGCCCCAGGGATAGATGGTCTACCATCGGAGTTCTACAAGGCGTTCTGGTCTGAGATCTGTGAGGACTTGCTGGAAGTACTGTCTGACAGTCTGCGGAAGGGTCACCTGCCCCTAAGTTGTAGGAGAGCAGTCCTCACCCTCCTTCCCAAGAAAGGCGACTTGAAAGACATTAAAAACTGGCGTCCGGTGGCCCTCCTCTGTACTGGCTATAAAATTCTCTCCAAAGTGTTGGCTACCAGGCTGAGGAAGGTGATGGAGCAGGTCATACATGTAGACCAGACCTACTGTGTACCTGGTAGGTTGGTTACAGACAACATTTTTTTAATTCGTGATGTTTTGGACCTCTCCAGCTCATTGGTCAAGGAACTTGGTCTTATTTCAATAGACCAAGAAAAGGCGTTTGACCGAGTTGAACATCCATACCTGTAGCAGACACTAGAGGCCTTTGGTTTCAGCTCAGGGTTCATCGCCAAGATCCAGGCTTTGTATAGAGACATTGAGAGTATTCTTAAGATTAATGGTGGTTTGAGTGCTCCTTTCAAAGTTGAGAGGGGTGTCCGACAGGACTGCCCCCTCTCAGGTATGCTGTACTCTTTTGCCATCGAGCCCCTCCTTTGTAAACTAAGGCAAGGCCTCACTGGTTTTAAAATCCCCAACTCTGACTCTGTTTTTAAAGTGTCTGCCTATGCTGATGATGTTGTTGTTTTTACAAGAAATCAAAATGATGTAGACTACCTTTTAAGAACTGTTAATCTTTTTGGTGAGTGCTCCTCAGCGAGAGTGAATTGGGGTAAGAGTGAAGCTGTTGTGGTGGGGGGGAGACCACAAAAAATTGCCCTACCTGGTGGCCTTTCGTGGACACAAGGTGGTTTTAAATATCTTGGTGTGTTTTTAGGAAATCAGACTTTTACTGAGAAAAATTGGGAGTGTTTTTTAGAAAAAACTGAAGGAAGACTAAAAAAATGGAAATGGATTCTGCCAAACTTGTCCTTCAGAGGTTGTGTTTTAATTATCAACAACTTGATTGCTTCAATGCTGTGGCATCGACTGTCTTGTCTGGACTCTCCACCCAATTTGCTGGCCAGAGTGCAATCTATAGTCGTGGACTTTTTCTGGGACCGTCTTCACTGGGTTCCACAGAGTATCCTGTTTTTACCGAGGGAAGAAGGTGGTGAAGGGCTCATCCATCTGGCCAGCAGGGGGGCTGTCTTTCGCCTGCAGTTCATTCAGCGACTGCTGAGTGGCCCCCTTGACCTTGTGTGGAGACCTATTGCCAGGGCTGTCCTGGCTCGCTGTGGAGGGCTTGGACTAGAGGAGTCGCTGCTTTTAATGGATTTAAGGGGCCAAAAACTCCCAGAACTTCCCCAGTTTTACCAAAGTGCTTTTAAAATCTGGGGACTTTTTAAAAAGAACTCTCCCCAGGCTTCCTTGTCGCCTTTCTGGCTTTTAAAGGAACCACTTGTGTTCGGGACCCGTTTTGATGTGGGCAATGTTTTAGGACCTTCTGTTTTAAAAAAGTTCATTTCTGCAAAGGTTACAACGCTGGGACATTTGGTGAATTTATGTGGTCCTAACTTGGACAATGCTGTTGCCCTGTGCTCGGCTCTTGGCGTTTCTTCAGTCAGAGTTATAATGAACTTGTTGAAAGATTGGAGAGACTGCCTGTCCGCAGAAGAACACTCTGCTATTGTTTTACACTGCGAAAACTCTGTGCAAACTGCTGATGAACCTTTTCCTTTTAGTGTTTTATCTCCTGATTTTAAAGATGGCACTGGTGTGTTTTTAAACTCTGAACACATTAACATTTGTGACTCTCCTGGTAAAAAAAATGTATGGACTTTTGGTGAAAATTCTAAATGTGAATAAGTTAAAAGGTCGAGCTGATACACCATGGAGGAAACACTTGGGTCTGGGTCCAGAGGTGAGGCCTGCCTGGAGAGCACTCTATAAACCACCATTAACTAAGAAGGTTGGAGACCTACAATGGCGAGTTTTACATGGTGCTGTGGCTGTAAATGCTTTTATCTCTCTTTTAAACCCAAATGTTGTTGAGGTTTGTCCATTTTGTCCTCAGAAAGAAACTGTGTTCCATTGTTTTCTGGACTGTAACAGACTGCAATTGTTGTTTGTTTTTTTTGGGGAAGCTGTTTTATCTGTTTGGAGAAGTCTTTTCCCTGCAGATTTTTATCTTGGGCTTTTCATATAGACAGAGGACTAAGAAAAAGAGTGAACTCTTAAATTTCATCCTGGGTCAGGCTAAAATGGCTATTTATGTTACTAGGAAAAGAAAAATTGAACAAATGCTGGATTGTAATGCAAAATACATGCTGGTTGACATGATCAAGGCTCGAATAGTGATTGATTACAATTACTATCATCTGATGCAAAATGTTGAAACTTTTGAGGCTATGTGGTGCTTTAAGCACATCCTGTGTTGTGTTAAGGAGGGGAAAATTACCTATGGTATGGTCCTGATGTAAGAAGCAAGTTTTTGTTTGTTTTCCTGGTTTGGTTACTTATGTCTTTGATTTCTTGTCAGTGAGTCATTTTACTTTTCCATTGCTTCTTTTAGTTGTTTTAATTGTTGTGTTTTTCTGTTGAACTTGTGACAATAAAGGTGTGTTGAAAAATCAAAAAATCTCTCTCTCTCTCTCCTGCATATAAATCTAGATATAGATCTGTGTCTATATATATTTATGTATGTATAAATGTATAGATAGATATGTGTGTGAATGAGATGACTTTTCTGTTCATATACTGCTTGTGTCTAACAGAAATGGAGGAAGATGAAGAGCTGGAGAAGGAGATGCTGAACATCTCTCCTTCTAAATTACAAGCTCAGAACTGTATGTAAACCTTTTTAAAAATATTTTATTGATGTGCTTTCTTGTGTATCTGCAATAAATTTTATGTTTGTTTTCAACAGCTCCTGTCCAGTCGCAGCTCTCATCTGGTCGGGCTTCATCTACAGACTCCAAAGAAGGTTTATCAAACGATTTCAGCTGCAGCATTGCATAACATGACAGTTTTTTTTTTTCAATATTGAATTGTCTCATTGTGTGTGTGTGTGTGTGTGTGTGTGTGTGTGTGTGTGTGTGTGTGTGTTCTGGCCTGTTCTGGCCATGTTCTGGTCATTTAGGGCCGTTCCGGCCATGTTACAGAATAGTATTTTCACTATGAACTGAAACCACAGTGGTAAGTTACATTTTCAGTAACTGTTCTTGGTTACTAACATGAAAATGCATGCCTTAACTTTACTTCACCTGCTTACACTAGATCGTATTAAATGTAAACTCACACTCTTTCCTTTAGATTGATTTGTAGTATCTTTAGTATCTTCTTAACTTAGTAAGGCAGAGATAAGCAAGTGAAGTATAAAGCATGTTGGCAAATAACACTTGAATTTATTGAGGTTTCTAATGACTGACAATATACGTTCCTGTCCTAGTTCCATCTGCGGCCCTGTCAGAACCACCTGACACTGACAAAAGCAGTGGACCACATCCACCACCAGATCACGGCAAAATTGGTGCAGTGTAATTAATTTACTTCCAAATAGTTCTCTGTGATGAAAAAAAAAATCATTTATTTATTTATTTTTTCGGGTCTGCCTGCTTCCTTCCTTTTTACGAACAGCTGATCCTCCTGCACCCCCCCCCCCCCCCGCCACAAGAGGTGATTCAGGTATGTTTTATGTCATGGCTGTTATACATTTTCTCTCATATTGACCAAACACTTTTTAACTAGAGGCTATTTAAATTTAAAAGAAAAGGTTCTTGTTGATGCATTAATGCACATACAATGTGTTGCATATGGCAATTTTTTTTCAAGTCACTATTTACTTGTTCCTTTATACTAAAATGAGAGACAGGAACAAAAGACAGGAAGAAGTAATGAAAGACACAAGGCTGGAATCACTGGGCAGGAATTTATATCATGAACAGCACGCACAATGATCACATTTCACAGTTTCTCTAATTGTTTTTGTTTTTGAATTCAGTTCCCCTGGCTGGGTTCTCTGCTTCTCTGCTTCGTCAAGACCGTGACATCAGCACTTGGACCTGTTCGTACCAACAGAAGTTCTGGATTCGGAGAGAACTTCAAGATCTTGGTCTGTGGCCTGGATCTCAGCAAGTGAGAAATCCAGGAAACACAATTTCCTTATGGCGTTTCCCACCCCAGCCAGAGCTAACTGACACTGTAGCCAGGCTGCCTTCATCCAATTTCTTCCAGCTCCACCCATTTTTTATTTGGAAGCCAGAGAACCCCATCATGGCCAGACTCAGAAATACCTATGTGCTTCCATGTCTCAGTGACTGTCCCGTGCCACAGGTGGTTTCTGCTGGTGTGGGTAGACCTCGAGTCATTGTGGGCACCTCAGGACAATATTACATTTTTTCATCCAGACTCCGTTGCAGAGCCTGCAATCGAGTCTGGTTTGCTGATAGTCCTCAGTGGCTGGAGAAATTGCCCAAACGCTTTACAAACATTCTGCCAGTGTCATGATGGCCGCTAGGCCATCATCAGCATCATCAACATCAGCTGCGCTCACTTCAGCAGGTGGCAATCAGCGGGCCATAAAAGCCCAACGCGCGGACGCCTCAGCACGGAGTCGTCTGTCACCCTCACTGAGCAACGTGCCAAGATCTCGACTTCTCGTGGAGAACTCTACGCTTCGCCAAACCAGGCCACATAAGCCTTCTCCTCACAATTCCTCTGCTAGCCCTTTCCCCTGTGCACAGGTGGACCTCCCTGGTGGTGGACCACCCTCCTCTGCTGACGAGGCACCGTCCCCCGCTCTGCGGAGCTCCTCCTCACCTCCACAGCACCGGACACCACGAACACAACGTCGCTCGGACACCAGGAGTCTGTCAGCCTCTCATTGTGGCACCTGCAAGTAAGCCCCTGCAGCATACCCGCCGAACATTGTTATTGAACAACCGTAACCTTGTGCTTGTGTTTTCCAGGGTTGCCAGGTTACCACAAGACGGGCTCAGCTCCAGTGGCCAGACGAACATTCACACATTCACTCACACTTCACTCACAAATTTACAATAAAGATAATTGTCTGTATCTCTCGTGTCAGCGTCTGTCTCTTGGGTCGTAAATCATGTCAGTACGATTCCGTCAGGATGACCCATCAGACAGTGCGTTGTCGCGCCGCTTTAACACACTCAGCGCACGAGTAGACATGATTTCCCACCAGCAGACAGTACTCTTAAACCAACTAACTCAGATTAACAGCCGGCTGGATCGCCTGGAAGGTCACCAGGCATTCCCCCCGGCTAGCGGGGCGCCTTCTGCACCCGCAGTTGCGGCTACTAGCCAAACCAGCCCATCTTCCACACATCGCCTAACTCCTGTACCAACCCCCGCACGCTTTACTGGTAAACTGGGGGAGGCTCGGGGGTTTTTGCTACAGTGTGAGTCAGTTTTTCTCCGCGTCCCGGGGGACTTTGCCACTGATATGAATAAGATTGGGTACATCATCAACCTGCTGGGAGGCAGGGCTCTTGATTGGGCTTATACCATCATGGCCAAACCAAATTATTCATTGTTAACTTACCAGCTGTTCGGGGCGGAGTTCATGGAAGTGTTCGATCATGTGGACCGGGGCGCGGTGTTAACTGAACGGCTGCTTGGACTTCGGCAGGGCAGTAGATCTGCCGCCGATTATTCTGTGGACTTCCGGGTATTAGCCGGTCAGGTTGGGTGGGGGGAGCCAGCACTCTGTGGAATTTTCCTCCGCAGCCTTAACTCCGAGTTGAAAGACAAGCTAGCGGCAAAGGAGAAACCAGATAGACTTGGGGAATTAATCTCCCTCACCATCAGCCTAGATAGCAGACTGAGGGAGCGAGCGGCAGAACGGCGAACAGCTGTCCGTGCTAATAAGTCTCGCCCTCGCTCCACTAGGTCCCCCCTCCTTGCTCTGCCCGCATCTGAAGAACTTCCGGGGCAGGAGGATATGGTTATGGGGCAATCGGGCCTTACAGCAGCTGAGAGACAGCGTCGCAGGGAGCAGGGGTTATGCTTCTACTGTGGGAGTGAGGCACATGGAGTAGTCGATTGCCCGTTAAAAGGGGAGGTCCGCGGATCACAGTAGGGGGATTCGTGGACAAGAATCAGACAAAGCCCCTCACTAGTTGCCACATTCCCATTCGGCTTATTCATAAACACAAGGAACACACCACACTAGCCTTAGTTGACTCTGGGGCTGAGCAAAACTTTATCTCCAGAGACCTGGCAACCCTGATGGGCCTCAGCTGTCAACCTTTACGCCCGCCCATCCATCTGGTCACCCTGTCAAAAACATCTTTGACGTCAGTTTCTCATCAGACGACACCTGTGTTAACGATAGTTTCTGGTAACCACAGGGAGGAAATACGGTTCCTGGTCTTGCCCTTCTCCTCCTCACCCGTCATCTTGGGGTACCCATGGCTCCGGTTGCATAACCCCACATTCGACTGGCAAGTTGGGAGAATAACGGCTTGGAGCTCATTCTGCCTGAGCGCCTGTCTTCAGTCCGCTGCATGCGCTCCCTCAGTGCCGATGACGCCTCCCTCAACACCTCCTCCGGACCTGTCAAAGGTGCCTGACGTTTACCATGATTTGGGCCAGGTGTTTAGTAAGTCACGGGCGTTGTCCCTTCCCCCCCATCGCCCATACGACTGCACGATTAATCTCAAGGCTGGGGCCCCTCTCCTGGCGAGCCGCCTGTACAGCCTGTCAGCCCCGGAACGCGAGGCCATGGATACGTACATCAAGGAGTCCCTGGCCTCTGGTATCATCCGTCCATCCTCCTCGGTCGTTGGGGCAGGGTTTTTCTTCGTTGGGAAGAAGGACGGGTCGCTGCGCCCCTGCATCGATTTCTGGGGTCTCAACGACATTACTATTAAAGACAAATACACTCTTCCCTTGATGAACACTGCCTTCGATTCCCTCCAGGGGGCGTCTTGGTTTACTAAACTAGATCTAAGGAACGCCTATCACCTGGTGCGCATTCGGGAAGGAGATGAGTGGAAGACTGCTTTTCGGACCCCGAGCGGCCACTTTGAATATTTGGTGATGCCGTTTGGGTTAACCAACGCTCCGGCAGTGTTCCAGCGCTTAATAAATGACGTTCTCCGGGACTTTCTGAATTCCTTCGTCTTTGTTTACCTTGATGATATCCTCATCTTCTCGCGCACACTGGAGGAGCATCAGGTGCATGTACGACGGGTCCTACAGCGCCTCCTGGAGAATCAGTTGTTCGTCAAGGCGGAGAAGTGTGAGTTCCACACGGCTCGCACCTCCTTTCTGGGGTTTATAATCACCCGTAACCAGGTGCTTCCTGACCTGGACAAGGTCAAGGTGGTGGTGGACTGGCCTACGCCCACATCCAGGAAACAGCTACAGGGTTTTTTGGGGTTCGCCAATTTTTACCGGCGCTTCGTGCCAAATTTTGGGAACATCGCCAGACCCCTGACTGCACTCACATCCCCGAAGGTCCCTTTCCATTGGAGTGAGGAGGCTGCCGCGGCATTTGACAGGCTGAAGGGAGAGTTTGCTTCGGCCCGTGTGTTGACCCAGGTGGACCCGGCACTCCAATGCCTGGTGGAGGTGGACGCATCGGATTCGGGGGTGGGGGCGGTACTCTCTCAGCGCTCCCCGACAGACGGGAAGATCTGCCCCTGCGCTTACTTCTCTCATCGTTTGACACCTGCTGAGAGGAATTACAGCATCGGCGACAGGGAGCTATTGGCTGTCAAACTTGCGCTGGAGGAGTGGAGACACTGGCTGGAGGGGGCTGCCCAGCCGTTTGTTGTCTGGACTGACCACCGCAATCTTGAATATCTTAGGACTGCCAAGCGGTTGAATGCACGTCAGGCCCGCTGGTCTCTCTTCTTCGGCCGTTTTAATTTTACGATCACCTACCGGCCAGGGAGTAAGAATGGCAAGCCTGACGCCCTTTCCAGGCAGTTTGACGCGCCCTCCGCTGACGACTGGGAGGAGCCTATTCTGCCACCTGCGTGTGTGGTTGGTGCGTTGAACTGGGGCATCTGTGATAAGGTCAGAAGAGCACAGGAGGTGGAGCCCGATCCGGGTGGGGGGGCCCCGGGTCGCTTGTTCGTCCCTCGTCCTGTCAGGAGCCAAATAATAGAGTGGGGTCACGCGTCCAAGCTGGCGTGCCATCCAGGTGTGAGTCGGACCGTTGATCTCCTCCAGAGAACCTTTTGGTGGCCAGGACTGCGAAGGGACGTTAACAACTACGTCAGGGCCTGCGCTCAGTGCGCCACGGGGAAGACATCATTATCGGCCCCGGCAGGTCTGCTTCATCCTTTGCCCGTTCCCTCCCGCCCCTGGTCCCATGTAGCCATGGACTTTGTGACTGGTTTGCCCCCCTCCGGCCACTTCACGACCGTTTTAACCATCGTGGACCGCTTTTCTAAAGCTGCCCATTTTGTGCCTCTCCGGGGGTTGCCTTCAGCGTGGAAGACGGCGGACCTCCTCGTTCTCCATGTGGTTCGCCCTCACGGAATCCCCGCTGACATTGTTTCGGATCGAGGGCCACAGTTCGTCTCGCAGGTTTGGAAGGCGTTCTGTATGGCGCTTGGGGCCACGGCCAGTCTCTCCTCTGGATACCATCCTCAGAGTAACGGCCAGTGCGAGCGAGCCATTCAGGAGCTGGAGGCTGTGCTGCGCTGCGTCATCTCCTCCTGCTCTTCTTCATGGAGCATGTACCTCCCGTGGATCGAGTACGCTCATAACACCACGGTGTCCTCGTCCACAGGGATGTCCCCCTTCAAGGCATCACTGGGGTACGATCCACCCTTGTTCCCGGAGGAGGAGGGGGAGGTAGCAGTCCCGTTTGTTCAGGCTCACACCAGACGCTGTCGGCAAGTTTGGTCCATTGCCCGCAGAGCCCTTCTGAGGACCACGGAACGGAACATTGAGGTGGCCAACCGCCATAGGAGGCCTGCCCCGGATTACAAGGTGGGTGACAAGGTATGGTTGTCCACAAAGAATGTCAGTGTGCTTGCCGAGAAGCGTAAGCTAACCAAGCGCTTCATCGGTCCCTTTGTCATCTCCCGCATTGTCAACCCTGTATCTGTGCGTCTTGCTCTCCCCTCTCACATGCGCATCTGCCCCACTTTCCACGTCTCCCAGGTCAAGCCCTACATCGCCGACCCGCTGTGCCCGCCCCCTGCGGCTCCCATTCCCCCGAGGATGATCGATGGCCATCCGGCCTGGGGGGTAACGGCAATCCTGGACATCCGCAGGAGGGGTCGGGGCCTTCAGTATTTGGTGGACTGGGAGGGGTTTGGCCCTGAGCACCGCTCCTGGATATGCCCTGCGTTGATCCTTGACAAGCAGTTGATCCGCGATTTCCATCGGGCTCATCCAGGTAGGATTGAGCAGGTGCCTGGAGGCACCTCTAGAGGGGGGAGTACTGTCATGATGGCCGCTAGGCCATCATCAGCATCATCAACATCAGCTGCGCTCACTTCAGCAGGTGGCAATCAGCGGGCCATAAAAGCCCAACGCGCGGACGCCTCAGCACGGAGTCGTCTGTCACCCTCACTGAGCAACGTGCCAAGATCTCGACTTCTCGTGGAGAACTCTACGCTTTGCCAAACCAGGCCACGTAAGCCTTCTCCTCACAATTCCTCTGCTAGCCCTTTCCCCTGTGCACAGGTGGACCTCCCTGGCGGCGGACCACCCTCCTCTGCTGACGAGGCACCGTCCCCCGCTCCGCGGAGCTCCTCCTCACCTCCACAGCACCGGACATCACGAACACAACGTCGCTCGGACACCAGGAGTCTGTCAGCCTCTCATTGTGGCACCTGCAAGTAAGCCCCTGCAGCATACCCGCCGAACATTGTTATTGAACAACCGTAACCTTGTGCTTGTGTTTTCCAGGGTTGCCAGGTTACCACAAGACGGGCTCAGCTCCAGTGGCCAGACGAACATTCACACATTCACTCACACTTCACTCACAAATTTACAATAAAGATAATTGTCTGTATCTCTCGTGTCAGCGTCTGTCTCTTGGGTCGTAAATCATGTCAGCCAGCTTTCATCACATATAAAAAGGCCATCTGCAAAACGATTATGGATGAGTTGAGGCACACAGGCAAGTCTCCAGGGGACATGGCAAACCAAGTAAATGAGCTAATGCTCTTGAAGTATGAAAGAGCTCATCTGGCTTACCTGCAGACAATAGAAAACATCTGGGATGCTGAGGCTGGAATCCATGGGCAGGAGACCATTGGGCAGTTCATAAGGAAGGAAGATGAACCACGGCCGTTTGGAACATATGAGGACCCGAATGCCTGGTGTGGAGTGACAGTGCCATCACACTACCTCTGCGACTGCCTTTTGGACGAGTTCAGACGACAAGAGCCTGCAGTTGCCCAGATGCTTCAGGGCACATTCGGGCAGGTCTTTAGATCTGACCACACAAGGAAGGTGGCACGGAAGGTGACGTTGTCATCAGGGGTCATGTCCAGTTATGCCGTAATGAATGAGAACTGGATGATAGTGTCCTGGGTGATGGTCCAGTCTGAAACTGAGAGGTCTTTGGAGCCATTGTTTAAGGGTCTGGCAAAGAGGTACGGGGATGCAGGACAGCAGAAGGCGCAGTATCATTGGATGGACAGGTGAGGCCTGGAATTATTGTCATTACATAGCCATATACATGGAGAAAAATGTATACTTTATCTATCTATCTATCTATCTATCTATCTATCTATCTATCTATCTATCTATCTGTCTGTCTGTCTGTCTGTCTGTCTGTCTGTCTGTCTACATACAAACACACACACACACACAGAGAAAAACATATGAATCATTTTTCTTTTGTTCTAATTTCATTCTGTTTCATATAGGGATTGCTGCGCATCGTTCACCATCCCTAATTCTCTGCCTGATGAATATCTCCACTGCGGTAACTGGATGACCACACCTGCCATTGTAACAGAAGCCACTACAGGTGTGCTGGAGAACACTTGTGCATCCCGGTTGCATTACAACAGCAACATCACAGTGAAGCTGGATGTATTCCACTGCATGAGACGTTTCTCACGCGAGTGCACATCTGAGCATCATTCCCTTTACAGCACTTTCTGCCAGCTCCTCTCAGCAGCATTTTTTATTGTGGACCAAAGTGACCTGCAGAAGCTCCGTGATGCATATGAGTTTTGCAGAATCCAGCCAGCCACTCCATCAAAACAACACATCAGAGAGCACTGTAGAACAAAAATTCCACAACCAACTGAGTTGCTGGACAGAGTGGAAAAGGTAATGAAGCATTTCCATCTTGCAACAGACCCCAACAATGTGCCACTCTTCAAACCATCAATGCTGAAGACCTGGCGTATACAGAGGGTGCACATTCTTCGTGGCTGCCTCAGTGATCCTGAAGTTGAAGAAGGGATAATGTACAGGTATGGGGGAACGTTGCAGCTTAACCATGTCTCCGGTGAAGGTGCCAAAGTACCTATCTGGATACCTGTCAGAGGAACATCCCAGCAGGAGGGATACCACCATCACCAGGCCCAATGGGTGACTGGAATATTTGTCTCCCCTGAACTTTTCCAAGCTCAAGGAATGACAGGTGTGGCACGCTGGAATTACCAACGGCTGGTGGACCTCAAACAGCCAGGTGTAAATCTCCCTGCAGTGTTTGACCCAACTTTGTTTGTTGAGTTGAACTCTGTGTCAAAGACTGCAACTGGGCAGGAAAAGTACCCAGTCTTTCACCTATCTGACAAGGACACAGGAGAAAGGTTTGGCTTGACTTACAAAGAACCAGGGTGTCGCCCAGTACCTCTCGACTGGGATAAACACCGGTCAAGAAAGCGCAGTGTAGAGTCAGTGGATTTGCCGAGGGCTTGTGCTCAAAGTACCGCCTCTGATGTGACCACACCCTCCAAACTTGCTGCACCCTCTAACCCAGCAGCATCCTCCAACCTCACTCTATTCCATTGCCTGGCATCAGCTTTAAACAAGGCCACACCCTTCAGACCTGCAGCATCTTCCAGTCCCTCAGCGTCCTCCAGTTTCTCAGTGTCCTCCAGTCCCTCAGAGTCCTCCAGTCCCTCAGTGTCTTCCAGTCCTTCTGCGTCCTCCAGGCCTGCAGTATTCTCAAGACCTGCAGCACTCCCTAGACTTGAGTCATTCTTCAAACATGCAGCATACTCCAGACCTAAAACATTTTTCACACTTGCATCATCCTCCACTTCTGCAGCATCTTCCAGACCTGCAGCATCTCCAAGACTTAAATCATTCTTCAGACACACACCATCCTCCAGCCTCACAGCATCCTTCACACATGCATCACTCTCCAGCTCTCCATCATCCTCTACTCCTGCAGCGTTCTCCAGCTCTCCATCATCCTCTGCTCCTGCAGCATTCTACAGTCCTGCATCCTCCCCTGGTCCTGCAGGATCCTCTAGTCCTGCAGCAGTATCCTCTGCTGGCATTCTGCCAGTAACCATGGTTAAGAGTGAAATATCTGAATGGGACCTGCATTCACCAGTGATAGGCAAGTTAAAGACATTTTTGACACAGTAATTTTATAAATGTAAAACTGCTATATACTGTATGTGTGATTTTTTTTCATTTATTTTATTTTTATTTTATTTTCAGGAATCCCACCAGCTCTGCCTCTGCAGACCTCACCCAGAGGAGCACGCACTGGGCCAGTTAAAACTGGTGGTCGTGTATTTGTCCTAGATCATTCCCGCTGGCCATCACCAATGAGGGAGAAAATTGATGGCCTTTTGACAAAGTACCGGGGCCAAAAAGACATGCTTAGACTTGTCGATCACGAATACGCAGAAATGGTACAGAAGTCTGCCACTGACCCAAACAGTCTCCTTCACCCAACAACCAAACAACACATTTCCCGTTATATTAAATATCTGGCCAAACTTATGAATGCAGCGTCATCTCTAAACACCAGCCCCGAGAAACTCCTTGAGACCCAAACACTGTGGCACAATTTGACTGACGGTAGCAAAAATCCACAGGTCCCTGTTACAGAGATACCACCCGCAGTATTTAATCTGCCCCACCCAGAACCAAAAGAACACCTTACCCAAGAAAAACAAATCAGGTTAGTGGTGCAGGACATCCTGCAGCAGCAGCAACAAAAAGCTCCACCACCAAAGCCAAAACACTCAAAATCCTGACTCTCTTGTGGGCAGCCCAAATCACGCCACATGAATGATGGCTCTTCAGTTCACTTTTTTATCAGCAGGGGCCTGTGAGATACTTTTACTGCTCAATGAGGGTTTATAACCTTTACAGTGGGCAGGGTCTCCATCACCCAAAAATGCCGTTTGAAGAATTCATTCAAACTGAATTCTTCCCACAAGAGTTGGAGTTGACAAGGCAGAGGGTGGAGGAAAAAGCAAAAAGGAGGCAGCCTCCACAACCACAGGGACGACTCTGTCGTTTCTGTCATTCAGAGCTCAGACAAGGCCCAAACAGTGCTCATGTACACACTGGATTTCCAGGGGTGTCTGGAAAATACATTTATTGTCCATCTAAAATCTTGAGCATGTACAAAGACAAAGGCATGACTGAGGAACTGAGTTGGGACAAATTCAAGCGCTCACCATATTATGACATGGAGAGACTTAGGTGGGTGGCAGAAAAGAGGAAATAAAAGCTGTGTTTTTTATTGCAGAATTTGCTTTGAACTACACACTGCCTTACCCAGGACAGAAATTCTAACATTAACAAAAATAAATTCATGAAAATGTGTAAAGGTAGTCTAAAAGCAATTCTTCAAGTAACTGATTATTTTTATGCATGTGAGTTATTCTGTGGTTTTTAATTAAGCATTCATTGATTTTTTTTTCTCAGATGTGTTCATAAGTTTATTGTTGTTAATCATTGTTGTGTTAACTTCAGTGTTCTTTGTGGATGGTATTGTGTTAATTAAAGTGTTTGTTTTTCATTATTGTTTACCTGTCATCATTGCTGCACTCCAGTGCAGTGGCAGTTGGCTGAAACAGGATTTTGTCCAGTTCAAACTTATATGAGTGAATACAGTTTACAATTAAGAATATATGCAGTATACAATTAAGAATAAAAATAAAAAATTGATTTTCACTGTGCACTGAAACGGAGTTTGGTATCTTAATGTTTTAATATGAGCAGGAATAAACATGGAAGAACAGGTATTTCAGTGAGTTCTCTGATCGAGACAAAGTTTGATATTTTAATATCAGTCGTAAAAAACACTTATTATGACGAGATCGCTACTTCCGCGGTAGAAGCCGGAACCCGATTGGCTGTTGCTCCCGCAACTGCGGTGCTATGTAAACGTGAATCCTATTGGCTGTCACTGCGTTACACCTATTCACGCCTGGCCTCCCGCTGACAAGCGGGGATACTCACCACTATACTAACGAGGAGATATAAATACTAGTACCAGTAACACTATTTATAAAGTTACTACCAATCTTTCATGCGTTCAATTTTTGTAATACATTTAACTATAGTTTCCACTGATCAAACAAATTAGTCAGCATCCTTGCAGACCTGGAATGTTTCACCAGGCTGTATGACAAGAAACATGCTTGCACATTAGTGGGGTAGGCCTCTGCGTCACAGCGCCTGCTCTGCTTTGCTCTGCCTGTTGTAGGACACAAAGGAACAATCGGTGACTGACCGTAGGAACAAGGGAACCTCAAATGTTTAAAAAAAATAACAGAAAAGTGCCAGCCCCCACAGACAAATTCTGTTGGGTTTAACTGTTTCTGGGGAGAATTGGAAGGCAGAATTTAAAAAATGGGTATTATGAGCAGTGGATAGAGATGTCCAACTCTGTCATGGAGGGCTAAAACCTTGCAGGCTACCTCCAACCAGCGTCTTCAACAGCAGATTTCGCTGAATTTCTTCCCACTGATTGCTGACAAGTGCAAACACTTGCTGAAGAGACTGGGTAGAAGAGAAATCCAGCAGGGTCTTGGCCCTCTATGGCACGTGATTGGACATCCCGGTGTAGGGGAATGTAAAATATTGGGATTCAAAAAGCTAAACTACAAAAAGAGTTACCAATTGCATTGGCCAGGAATCAAACCCAGGCCTCCTGTGTGGCAGGCAAGAATTCTACCACTGAACCACCAATGCACACACAAAACAAATATTTTAGCTAAACTTCCCTAAATCATTTCCCATTCATTTTCAATGGTAGTGCTAAACCACTACGGACGTAATTTTATTTTTGGCCGCTGGGGCTTGGAGCGGCGCTGTTCCCTCCGTGGTGCTGCAGTGGGTCTCCGACTCCAAACTTTCCCGCTGCGGCGCCGGTTTGAGACAGCCAGGTAAGCAATTTATTACAATTTAAGTTCTTTTTCAAACACTTTGTGTGTGTGTGTGTGTGTTTTTTTTTTTGTTTTTTTTTTTTTTTAGCTGAGACTACTGTGGATTTCGCGTGAGTTCATTATTATGCAGAGCTAATATTGTGAAATTGTGTGTTTTTCGAAGTAGAGTAGCATTATTTACTGGATCGTCTTAAATATTTTAAAATACTGTAACGGATATTTCAAATGTTCTCATTCTATGCATAAGTTTGGTATGAATCTAGTTGACTTGAGTTTGCTTTCATACAGTTTAACTACCGTACTACATCAGAATCAGAATCTTAGTCTTAATTGTCATACTATGGGTAACCCCCACAACAGACTGGGACAAGCAGGGCGCTCAGCTGGAGCAATTGGCAGAACAATGGCTGATATCAATAGGCAGCCTCCCTTTGTCTAGTTCAGGCGCCAGTGTCCTGCTGTTATTTATGACTTCCTGCTCTGTACTGTAATGCAAAGGTCTTCCTGTCAGTAATCCTCCGATTGATGTATGTGACTCTCAAATGCAAATGTCCCATGCCTTCCTGCAGTTACTTTGATGATAATGTGCCTTTCATGTATTGTCTGTAACTGGGTATTTAAACTGCATCTGTCGCGCCCATAATGGTAACATTATGTAGCTCACATATTTCACTGCAGAGACTCAAGTATAGAAGGACTTTAAGCTTGCGGTGTGTATTGACATCACGCCTCAGATGGACAATGAGTCTGGACCACCTGCGGACTTGGAAGCAAGTCAGAGGCTCTGGGGCGAGAGCCTGAAAGGACTGTCTGACCTCCTGGGGTCAGACAGAAGAGCAAAGAGGACTTTGAAGTGATTAAGTGTAAATAGAAGGATTTGACTTGATTGTGTGATTCTGTATTTGATGTGTGAGTATAAATGTATGTGGGTTTACCGCAGCTCCCTCTTTGTTTTCCTGACTGAGAGAGAGAGAGCTGGGGACTTGAGATGAATAAACCATACTGAGAAATAATCCAGTCTCATCATTTCATGATCCCCACATTGGTGACCAAGATGTACGATGCCGGGAGAACGTTACCCTGACCCGGATTCACCGGGGACCGACCGCACGAGCACAGGCTCGATTAAGCTCCCCGAGTTCTGGCAAGACGACCCGCACTCATGGTTCCAACACGCGGAATCGCGGTTCGTGCTTGGGGGAATATCAGCAGATGACACCAAGTTTCATAATGTCATCGCAAGACTCGACAGCCGCACAGCTCGATGTGTGCGGAGCCTGGTGCAGCAGCTGCCCGCTGCTGGCAAGTACGACGCGCTGAAAGCCGCCCTCATCGAGAGTTTTGTGCCATCAGCCGAGGTGAGGGCCAGGCAGCTTCTGGACCTGCGCGACAGAGGAGGACGCAGAGCGACCGACCTGTTGTGACCTGTTGTAACCTGTTGTAAACCTGTTGTGACCACCACAAAGAAATTGACCAGTGAAGCTGGAGAGAAACTGAACATATGCATGGAAATAACTGACTGGGGCATGTTTAAAAGAGCCACACATGATCTTAATGAGTACACGGACACTGTGAACTCATATATCAACTTCTGTGAGGAGGACATTCTCCCATCGCGCACCAGGGTGAGATATTCTAATGACAAGCCCTGGTTCACAGCTAAGCTCAGACGGATCAGGAAGGAGAAGGAAGCAGCGTTGAAAAGTGGAGACAGGGACTGCTACAGAGAGGTCAAATATCGGTTTAACAGAGAGCTGAGGAGAGCTAAATTTGTGTATTCTGAGAAACTCCAGCAGCAGTTCACTGCTAATGACTCGGCTTCTGTGTGGAGAGGACTGAGGCAAATCACCAACTATCGGCCTCAGGCTTCTAAAGGTCAGGATGACAAAGCCCTTTGTCAAAAACTGTCCCAACATTACGCCCGTTTTGACACCTCGTCAGCTGTGTCCAACTCACCCACTCCACCCAGCTCCACTGCCTCCTCAGCCCCTAATTCATCAAAAGCGGTCCCCCCCCTCCCCCCCCTTCCCTTGTCATCAGTGAGCAGGACGTGCACAGACAGTTCTCCAGACTGAACCCGCACAAGGCCCCCGGGCCGGACGGTGTGTCTCCCTCCACCCTGAGACACTGTGCGAAAGAGCTGGCTCCTGTCTTCACAGACATTTTTAACACCTGCCTTAAGCAATGTCACGTGCCGACCTGCCTCAAATCCTCCACCATCATCCCTGTCCCCAAGAAGCCACGGATTAATGGACTTAACGACTACAGACCTGTAGCGCTCACCTCTGTAGTCATGAAGTCCTTTGAGCGCCTGGTCCTGTCTCACCTCAAGTCCATCACCACACCCCTCCTAGACCCGCTGCAGTTTGCCTACCGTGCTAACAGGTCTGTGGACGACGTAGTCAACCTGGCCCTCCACTCCATCCTGCAGCACCTGGACTCCCCGGGAACCTACGCCAGGATTCTGTTTGTGGACTTCAGCTCCGCATTCAACACCATCCGCCCCGATCTGCTCCAGGACAAGCTGTCCCTGCTCAACGTGCCTGACTCCCTCTGCAGGTGGATCACCGACTTCCTGACGGACCGGAGACAGCATGTGCGGCTGGGGAAGTCTGTCTCAGACTCTGTTAGCATCAGCATTGGATCACCCCAGGGCTGTGTACTTTCCCCCCCTACTCTTCTCCCTTTATACCAGCTCCTGCATCTCCTCCCACCAGTCTGTTAAGCTGATTAAGTTTGCGGACGACACCACCCTCATCGGGCTCATCTCCAACAGCGACGAGTCCACCTACAGGGAAGAGGTGGCCCAGCTGGTGTCCTGGTGCAGCCACAACAACCTGCAGCTGAATGCTCTGAAGACAGCGGAGATGATTGTGGACTTCAGGAAAGTCACAACCCCCCTGCCCCCCCTCACCATTACAGGCTCTCCCATCACCATTGCAGATTCCTTCCGCTTCTTGGGCACCACCATCACCCGAGACCTCAAATGGGAGCCAACCATCAGCTCCCTCATCAAAAAGGCCCAGCAGAGGATGTTCTTTCTGCGGCAGCTGAGGAAGCTCAAGCTACCCACCAAGATGTTAGTGCAGTTCTATACGGCCATCATCGAGTCCATCCTCACCTCCTCCATAACTGTGTGGTATGCAGGAGCCACTGCCAGGGACAGACTAAGGCTGCAGCACGTCGTGCGCACTGCTGAGAAGGTGATAGGCTGCGAGCTCCCATCTCTCCAGGACCTGTACATCTCCAGGACCCGGAGGCGTGCTGGCCGGATCATAGCCGATCCTTCACATCCTGGTCACGTACTGTTTGCCCCCCTCCCCTCAGGTAGAAGACTTCGGTCCATTCGGACTAAAACCTCCCGGCACATGAACAGCTTTTTCCCCTCTGCCATCAGACTGCTGAACATTAAGTGACTTTTTGACTCTCGTGCACTATGTACAGCAGCTCAACCAGACTCACATCATTCATCACTGTTTTTCTGTTGCATTATCGACTGCACTATGTGGTACTTCACATTATCTGCTACTTGCTAATTTTTTAAAACTGCCTTGACTAGTACTACTCATTATTACTAGTATTATTATTATTATTATTATTATTACTTATTATTACTTATTTTTCTACACTTATTGCACGTTTTTAGTCCTTTAGTTTTTTAGTTTATCCCTTTTTCTCATCATGTTTTTAATGTTGCAGCATGGCACCGAGACAAATTCCTAGTTTGTGTACTACATGAACAATGGCAATAAATCTGATTCTGATTCTGATTCTGATTCTGATCTGATTCTGATTCTGATTCTTATTCTGACCGACCTCATGGAGGACATGCTGCAGCTGATCGGGACAGACAACGATGCGTTTCTGTTCAAACACATCTTCTTTATGACCCTCCCAACACACATGAGAGGTACCCTGTCTGGCAGGAGGTGTGTGAACCAGCAAGACTTCCGCGCGCTGGCCAAGGAAGCGCAGCGGCTCCTCAATGCCTGCGATGAGCAGGAGACCTCCGTGGCAGCAGCAGACCTCGGCGCGGCGGCTGGGGGTAGTGAGGAGCCGGAGGCAGCAGGAGCTACCCCAGCGACGACGGCAGCGGCGCGGTCCCGAAACAGAGGAGGAGACGGCCTCTGTTCCTACCATCGACGCTTCGCTGAGAAGGCGCACAGATGCATCCCGCCGTGCAGTTTCAAAAAAACAGGGAAACGCCCGGGCCGGGGGTCGTTAGCAGCTTCGACTCTCGGCGAACAGAACAAGCTGCTTTATCTAACAGACGCGGGCTCCGGACGGCAATTCCTTGTGGACACCGGAGCCCAGAGGAGTTTCATCACCGCGACCTATGCGGATCGGGTGGCGGGGCCCCGCGGAGATGGGGCAACGGCGGCGAATGGCTCGTCGATCAAAACTTTCGGGGAAAGGACTCTGCGCCTGTCCTTGCATGGCCGCACCTATGAATGGACCTTCATAGTAGCGGCGGTGAGTTTCAACATGTTAGGTGCTGATTTTTTGTGCTCACATGGCTTGTTAGTGGATCTGGTTAATAGACGCCTAGTAAATGCACTCTCCTTTTGTTCTATCCCTTGTGCAGCTCGAGTGTCCCCGCCGCCAGTACAGACCAACGTCGCCACAGCAGGCGGTAAGTTTCACACTCTTCTGACCCAGTTCCCAGCACTCACAGTTCCCACGTTTTCAGCTAAGGTTGCGAAGCATGGGGTGGAGCACTTTATCACCACAAGTGGACCACCAGTTTTTGCGAAAGTTTGGCGCTTGGATGCAGCTAAGCTCTCCATTGCGCGCGAGGAGTTCGCCAACCTGGAAAGGTTGGGCATAATTCGCCGCTCGAAGAGCGCTTGGGCCTCCCCGCTGTATATGGTGCCTAAGGGTGACGGCTCGTGGAGACCTTGTGGTGATTACCGCAGGTTAAACAATGCCACAGCGCAGGACCGCTACCCAATTCCGCATATCCAGGATTTTTCAATGCACTTAGCGAAGGCGCGCATTTTTTCTAAAATAGACCTGGTCCGCGGTTATCATCAGGTCCCGGTCCGACCAGAGGACATTCCCAAAACAGCGGTAATAACCCCGTTCGGACTTTTTGAATTTTTATGCGTGCCTTTTGGCCTTAAAGGTGCCGCGCAAACCTTCCAACGAATGATGGATGCCGTGTTGCGCGACCTCCCTTTCGTTTTTGTCTACTTGGATGATATTTTAGTCGCCAGTGCCTCCGAGGAGGAACACGAAAAACACCTCACCATGGTTTTTCAGAGGTTGGGAACGCACGGGTTGATAATCAACGCGGCCAAGTGCCATTTTGGCGTAGCACAAATCGATTTTTTAGGACACCGCGTCTCCCCAGAGGGAGCAGTCCCTCTGCCGGCCAAAGTACGCGCAGTGGCAGAGTTTCCCCAGCCACAAACGGTCAAAGTGTTGCAAGAGTTTTTAGGAATGGTAAATTTTTATAACCGTTTCATACCCCACGCAGCGCAGCTTATGCAACCGTTATATGCCGCGCTTAAAAAGCAGAAGCCCTCCAATGTGATCGAGTGGTCCCCGGAGCGGGAGCGCGCATTCACGGAGGTTAAAAAAGCACTGGCAGACGCAGCACTGCTGGCTCACCCAGACCCATCAGCCCGCATAGCGCTAACCACCGACGCGTCAGATGTGGCCATTGGGGTCATTGTAGAGCAACGGGTCGCCGGAGTTTGGCAGCCGCTCGCTTTTTTCAGCAGGTCCTTGCGCGATGCTGAGCGGAAATACAACGCGTTTGACAGGGAGCTGCTAGCGCTCCACCTGACCATTCGCCATTTCCAGTTGTGGCTGGAAGGGCGGCGTTTCACCGCATTTGTCGACCACAAACCGCTCACTTTTGCAATGTCCAAAATTTCAGAACCGTGCTCAGGACGGCAGCAGAAACAGCTGGCCGCAATTTCGGAATTTACCACTGATATTCAGCACGTAGCCGGTAAACTCAACGTAGTAGCGGACTGTCTCTCACGCGCGGTAACAGCGCCTTTCTGCGCGGAAGCGGATTGTACTACCGCAGACGCGGGGCGGGGTAACAGCGCGGACGCGCACGCGGCTCCTGTTCACGTGGGGATAGATTATGCAGCCATGGCAGCGGAGCAGAGCGAAGACGCAGACGTGCGCGCGCTCCTGTCTGGACCAACAGGGTTAAGGCTGGAGAGCAAAAGTTTACAAACCGGTTCGCCCCCTCTAATCTGCGACGTATCCACCGGGCGACCGCGCCCGGTGGTACCGGCCGCGTGGCGCCGTCGCGTTTTTGACGCGGTGCACTCCCTAGCGCACCCGGGAGTATGCGTTTCGGTGAAAATGGTAGTGGAGAAGTTTGTTTGGCCGAGCCTGCGCAAGCACATGAAAGAGTGGGCGAAAGCCTGCATGGCTTGCCAGCGGGCCAAAGTCCGCAGGCACACGAAGGCCCCTTTAGAACCGTTCCACATTACGGCTAAGAGATTCGATCATGTGCACGTAGACCTAGTGGGCCCCCTACCGCCGTCACAAGGGTTCACACATCTCTTGACAATGGTGGACCAAACCACACGTTGGCCGGAAGTGGTCCCGTTAACATCGACCACAGCGGCAGAGGTGGCTCGCGCTTTTTTAACAGCCTGGGTAGCACGGTTCGGGGTTCCGTCGGATATTACGTCTGATAGGGGACCTCAATTTGTGTCGGAGCTGTGGTCAGCAATGGCCAGCGGCTTAGGAGCGGCGGTCCACCGCACTACCGCTTATCACCCCCAGGCCAACGGTTTATGCGAGCGTTTTCACAGGTCTTTGAAGGCAGCCCTCAGAGCGTCGCTCACGGATGCAGATTGGGTAAACAAACTACCATGGGTTTTATTGGGGTTGAGTTCGGCACCCAAAGAGGACTTAGATGCCTCACCCGCAGAATTGGTTTTTACGCAACCTCTCAGGCTGCCCGGCGAGTTCCTACCAGCCCATGCGGCACCAGGGCGCCCCCCGGTGTGGGGACCTCTGATTGGCACGGGAGCAGAAATGCTCCCGGGCCCCGCTCATCACACTTTTCCGCGTGTTTTTGTTCCCAAGGCTTTACAAAACGCTGAATTTGTTTTTGTCAGGCACGACGCTCAGTGACACAGTCTCCGCCCACCGTATGATGGTCCATTTCGAGTGCTGGAAACCGGGGAGAAATATTTTGTGCTAGATTTGGGGGGCAGGAAAGAAACAATCAGTATTGATAGATTAAAGCCTGCCTTTGTGTTGCACGACGAGTCTGTACGACCGGCGAGGACGCCTCGACGCGGCAGACCACGCAGGGAACGGCCCCTGGAGCCCCCGCAGGGGACAAGTAACCTTTCTCCCCCTCATTCCACAGATTCGCCGCAGGACAGCACAACACAGGCTGTGAAACCTGCGCACAGCAAGTTTGGGAGGAGGTTGAAGCCCAGACTACAGGCAGAGTGATGTGTGTTTCGATCAAACTGTGTAGGCCTTGCTGTAAATTCTGCAGGTGGGGGGTGACATATGCTGTATTGCCATTAGGATACGGTTATCGGGTGTGTCCATTCTTTGGCGTTTGGGGGGGAGTGATGTAGCGCCCATAATGGTAACATTATGTAGCTCACATATTTCACTGCAGAGACTCAAGTATAGAAGGACTTTAAGCTTGCGGTGTGTATTGACATCACGCCTCAGATGGACAATGAGTCTGGACCACCTGCGGACTTGGAAGCAAGTCAGAGGATCTGGGGCGAGAGCCTGAAAGGGCTGTCTGACCTCCTGGGATCAGACAGAAGAGCAAAGAGGACTTTGAAGTGATTAAGTGTAAATAGAAGGATTTGACTTGATTGTGTGATTCTGTATTTGATGTGTGAGTATAAATGTATGTGGGTTTACCGCAGCTCCCTCTCCGTTTTCCTGACTGAGAGAGAGAGAGCTGGGGACTTGAGATGAATAAACCATACTGAGAAATAATCCAGTCTCATCATTTCATGATCCCCACACATCGCTCTGTAACTCTCACTCTCTCTCTCACTGCTCATCAGACGGCACGCATTGCTTATCTGCTGGAGTGCCTCTGGGCTCGCTCTAGCCCGCACCCACAGGGCTGGAGTGAGTTCCATGATGGCGGGATGAATAATAATAAACTCCCTCAAAAACTCTCAGTTTGCCGCTTATTATTTCATTCCGCCACATTGGTGACCCCGAGAAAGCACACGCTTTGTGCAACGCAACCTTCTGGTCTGGACAGCTACACTGGTGACCCGACGACAACGAACACAGCACCCGGCGGTGATTCTCCGACGACAAGCGAACGCAGCAGCCTGACGCAAATGATCTGCCCTCCCCTCTGCTACAGGGAGACCTCGACGCAGAGCCACCACCAGGTGAAACTCTCCGGAGATCACCCCCGACCGGGAAAGCTGCAGAATGCTTCATGGTGAGATCTGCACGCCTGAGATCTGCACATCCATGCTGGTACCAGCCGCTCTCACAGCTCCTCCACACGAGAGCGCACGCACCTCGTCCTCTCTCCACGACGGCGACCTCCAGGGCCGACGGAGAATGCAGCGCGTGGACCTGAACGCACCATGACCAATCTACAGCAACAGCTTACAGGGATGACCATCGGCGCCGACGACGCTGATCTCCAGCAAGCTCCCTGACCCTGACTCGCCTCTACAGCGAACCTGCCATGCACCAAACCCCGCACGCACACCGGGGGGTTATGAGGACAGCGCACCACGCACGGGACAATACCGGCTCCACACAGACTGCCATCGTCCTTCGCCGCTGCACACAGAACCTTCAGGGCTGCTCACACATCTGAAGCACGCACGCAGCTCGCTCACAGGATTTTCTAATGGTCTCAGCCACGGCGCACAAGGGAATTCAGCCGTCAGCTTTCCCCGAGGACTTTAGGACTGCGCACGCACCTAAACTCAACACGCCAAGTCCCACACTGCTGCAGCTCCTTTTTTCTTCATGGCCGCGAGAGGAGTCAGAGACTAATTTTTCTTCTTACAGCTGCTGTGGACCTCCGCACGTTCAATGGGACAGCCCCTCAACATCGCGGATCCACAGGCAATTTTTGTGCGGCCCAGACAATTTCGTTGTCCCGGGCCGGCACTCGCTACCCCCACCCCCCTCCCTCCACCGCCGCCTGCAGCGAGCTTCCCCCGCAGTTCGCTCCCAAAGCCGAACTATCGAGGCCTCATCTTCCTGCTGAGCCCTCTGGGGGGGAGTGTATGGGTAACTCCCACAACAGACTGGGACAAGCAGAGCGCTCAGCTGGAGCAATTGCAGAACAATGGCTGATATCAATAGGCAGCCTCCCTTTGTCTAGTTCAGGCGCCAGTGTCCTGCTGTTATTTATGACTTCCTGCTCTGTACTGTAATGCAAAGATCTTCCTGTCAGTAATCCTCCGATTGATGTATGTGACTCTCAAATGCAAATGTCCCATGCCTTCCTGCAGTTACTTTGATGATAATGTGCCTTTCATGTATTGTCTGTAACTGGGTATTTAAACTGCATCGCTCTGTAACTCTCATTCTCTCTCTCACTGCTCATCAGACGGCACGCATTGCTTATCTGCTGGAGAGCCTCCGGGCTCGCTCTAGCCTGCACCCACAGGGCTGGAGTGAGTTCTCGTGATGGCGGTATGATTAATAAACTCCCTTAAAAACTCTCAGCTCGCAGCCTTATTATATCATGCCGCCACAATACAACAGAATTAGTTGTGACCCTCAAATGATGTATTTAAAACTTACAAAAACACAAGACACAGGACATTCAGTGATAATTTAAATCATAAATAAGGTAAAAATCTTTAAAGTGCATCAAAAGTGTTCAGGGATGATTATTAGCAGAGTTATTTAACTTTTTATTTAGTGTGCTGATGGTTGTGGGGAAGAATCTTATACATAAATTTAAGGCTTTGAGTCATACATATACTGTACATGCATATACGTATATGTATATATATACATGCATATACGTATACGTCTCTCTCACTCTCTCCTCTCTACTCACTCAAGGGAGAGATAGTATGTAATAATGTTGATATTGTGGCACATATGTTGGGTTCATATTTTCCACAAATGTGTTGCTGTATGTGTATTGGGTGCTTCACGTCTCGCGGGACAAAGAAGGTCTGGATCTGCAGAGATCCGCAGGAGATAACGAGGAGGTGTGAGATTTGGCCTTTGTCTCAGAGAAGATGCCCCAGAAGGATTTCCGGATCATTGAAGAATGAGAGACAATGGTGACAGATCAAAGAGTTGCATTGTGACTGGGATTAAGTACCATGTGACTGTATGTTTGCTAAAGCACCGTGTGACTTAGGTTTCGATGCTTAGGTTTCGATGCTCCAGGAGTATAAGAGTGTGATGTTCCATTGATCAGCCTCTTTTCTTGTTGAGAGGATGATAGACCATGTGTTCTGACAATAAAGCTGAACCTGAGAAATAAACTCAGTCTCATCCTTGAGCACATCCTCTACAATATTATACTTGTTTTTTTTCTTTGATAGGTCATCATGAGCAAGATATTTTTTCCAGGGAAAATCCAGGTTGTGTTCCGCAAAGGACCCCTTGGATATCTTTTGCAGGATCCAACTCTGGAGGCCAGACAAATTAAAGATGCTCCATCTTCAACAAACAAATCTGCACCAGTGAGGCAGGACTTGGTCAAGCAGAATGCGTTGACTGTTGTCCATCAGAGGGGGGAGGGGGTGATATATCAGACAAGGTGGAAGTGCTAGGAGAGTACATTTTACAGTTTGGTAAATACAAAGGGAAGTCCCTTCGGTGGCTTTTGGAGAATGACATGGGATACACTATCTATCTTATCAATTCCCTTAAGAAGGAAGAGGCTGTGGGACTTGCCATGAAAGAAGGACATGACAAAGACAGTTTGAAATCTTTTATTGACTATGCCCGTAGTTTTGCCGAGATTCGTGCTCTTCTTCAGTATCTTTCTGAAAGCTCTGTTGGATCCCAGCTTGGCCCTTGCGAGGATGACCAGCTAGTTGGCTTTGGCTCACGGAGCAAAAGCACTTGGCGAGAGGTTTGGGAGAGCAGGAAAGATGGCTATGCATCATTCATCCTGGGTAAAAAGTGTGTTCCAGGCACAAGGATGCACAAATTGCAGCAATACTTACAGAAGAAGGAAGACTCTGCTCATCTTTCCTCCCAATCTTAAAGGGCAGGGTATAACCGAGCGAAAAGCGAGGTGTGATTTGACGTCAACCGATTGCTAGCCACTGATTGGTCAGGGCGTAACGTCACAAAAGCGTCCCTTTTCTGTTTTCTGTTGAAGCTACACGACCGCCATTTGTAATTTCAGCGAGTAACCACGGTGAGCGGCTTCACAATTGTGTTAACGATGTCCAAAAGAAAAAAAATGAAGAGCGATTATTGGGCGATTATTGGGCCATAAAGGACCATAACGGACGCAGTGGTGCGAGTAGATAGGAGTGGAAATGGTACGAGCAGATGGACGCCATATATACGGACATCGGCCTGCTAGCAATGGTAGAAATGTGCTCGACACGGCCACGCAATTGGAAAAAGTTGACGGTGAGTGTTGTTTTAATATTGTCTGTCTTTTCGCCAATTGGTCCTTTCGGTCAAAAGCTCACTTCTTTTAAGCAATAAAGAAATTTTTTCGATTGTGGGCAATGGTTAGTGATGATGGTTAGCCAGCTAATATCCGGCTACCTCCGCAGCTTGCTGTGAGGTAGCAGCTTCACGCTTTTATTTCAGTATTCACTTAAACCAAACGCTGAAAGAAGCTTATTATTGTATTCTGGTTAAAAAGTTTGGTGTTTTCTGTACATGTTGCACTTTGTTGGTGAGCTTTATTGTGTGCATTTTCCTTCTAGAATCACTCCGGTGTCTGTCTGGGGGCCAGAATCGGAGTCGAGACCATTGTCCGCAATATCAACAGCTCCATCAGTAACCGTCATGTCCCGGGCAAGTTCTGGTAAGGCACAACTGAGAATGACCACCCGGTTTTTTTTAATGTGATTATTGTTATTTTCTTTAGACACATAATAAGGAATTTAAATTGTCTTTGTACGTTTAAAAAAAACATTAGATGCAGGGGTGTTTTCATAACAACCTGAGATGCTGGCCCATGATAGGATGCTCGAACAGCATCAACAGCTCCAGGAACGGCTCCACGAACAGCGCGAAAGACACCATCAGGAGCTACGAATGCTTGCAGCAAACCTGCAGTCAGCCCAGGAGAAGGAAGAAGCATTCAGAAGGGATGAGCTGACCGAGACGGCTTCTTTCAACAGAGTTTTCCTAAACCATTTTGGCAGTCTGGTCGAAGTACTGAAAAATCCCCGTTTTTAAACATGTTTTGGGAATATTTCTAATGTTATTAAATTCTTACTTTTTTGGATAAAAGTGTGGTTTGTCTGTTATAACTAAATGAGAAAGGCGAATAATTACATACACATTCCATTGCCTCATATTAGCCAAATGCCGCTGTTCATCCATAAAGGTGTCACGATTTTTAAAGGTAATGTAATTGTTATTGTTAAAGTTAATAAAAATTATCACGGCTGTATACATTTCTCTAAATTGTGTACAGTTTTCAAGTTAAATTGTAAACAGTGGCACAGGTGTACTTTACATTCAGCAGTAGACACTGATGAAGGTAAAAGTCGAAGTAGGTAAAAGGTAAGTACATGTAAATTGAATGTTCTATCGTCATTCCAAATTCAGAGAATTTCAGTACATTATAAGGAGTCTAGTATAATATAAAGGGAAAATACCCATACATGTAAACCCAAATATAACAGTTTTGTAGTTGTAAACATTGACATGAATATGATAAGCCTATGATTTTCTGATTCAATACATCCAAAGTGTCATAGGTTTGAAAAATAAAATTATAATTTGGTGTTGGCCAGTCTGACAATGTCACAGTATTTAATAGGAATAACAAAAGTTTCATCAGAAAATTTCGTGGTCCATTGACAATTCCATCAAACCCAAAGTGAGTTGTCTAGCTGCTGTTTTTTTTTTGCAGTGATTTTCTAAGGTGTTTTAACGTGTAATTACCCATCCCTGGACACATATCCCTTATAAATATCAATAGATTGGAAAATGGTACTCAAATGACACTCGACATAAAAAATGGTGCTACAGTTTGATTGACTTTCTTTAACATTTTAAAATTTATTTTGTAAGACAAAATGGGCTAGGATTAACTGGAAATAACAATTTTCCACATATAATTCCAAGGTCAATTTGGAATTCCATCAAACCAAAAGTGAGTTGTCTAGCTGCTGCCTTTTTTGTTGTAGTCATTTTTCTAAGGTGTTTTAACGTGTAATTTACCCATCCCTGTACACATATCCCTTATAAATATCAATAGATGGGAAAATGATACTCAAATGACACTCAACATGCAAAATGGTGCTACAGTTGGATTGCCTTTCTTTAAAATTTTTAAAATTATTTTGTAAGTAAAAGTGGGCTAGGATTAACTGGAAATATAACAAGTTTCCACATATAATTCCAAGGTCAATTGGCAATTCAATCAAACCAAAAGGGAGTTGTTCAGCTCCTGCATTTTTCTGCAGTCATTTTCTACGGTGTTTTAGCGTGTAATTTCCCATCCCTGAACACATATTTTTCCATCTTGCCTTGAGAGAGAGCAGTCGCATTTTTCTTCCCTCCTCCCCTGCCTTCCTGATCTATTCCCAGCTTTTGCAATGTTGCGTTTTTGTCTGTGTTTAGTCGCTCTTCTTCTGCTGAATCTTAATCTAAACGGAAATTATGGATTTGGAAGCGGCTTAAATGTGCTATTGTCACTATTTTTCAACAAGAATTGGGCCAAGGGGGAGCCCAAGAATTGGAACCTACGAGGAGACTCATGGACATTGGAATTCATGCGTCTATGGAAACATTATTGGTTATGATCTCAGGACTTCTATTTTTGGCTGTGGAGTTCCCTGATGTATCAGAAATTGAAGGAAAGTGAGAGAGCTGATCAAGCGGACCCGGCAAGCTCCTTCATCAAATTCGACCAGTTGGGGAGGGCACGAGTAGCGGCAAACGGTGAACTGAATGACAGTGATGGAAAAACAGTTTAAGCCTGCATATATAATGGAAGCACAGAACTACACGGATGAGGACAAATTCTATTCTCTGAGTGCACTGTGCTGATTTGATTTGATTTGATTTGACCTTGTTTGCCCCGTGTTTACATTCCTCCTGACTGAGATAAGCGGAAGGATCGGCTCATGTCTACCCAAACAATCAACAATCAGTTGTTTGTCGTCAGCGGATTGGACCCTCGAGGACAATGCCCATGTGCCTTCTGCAAGCAAGAGAGAGAGAGAGATAGACTCTGGACTCTGGACTTGTTTATAAGTCACATGATTATAACATCTATCCACTGCCAGGAGGCGCCCTCTGCTGCTCACTAACAACTGTTACATTTACACTACACAATGCATACAACACTACATGCATACGATATACACACACTGCTCTCCTTCTGCGTGTGATTTGTCTACTAA
Organism: Pholidichthys leucotaenia; assembly: GCA_020510985.1. Taxonomy (NCBI): domain Eukaryota; kingdom Metazoa; phylum Chordata; class Actinopteri; order Cichliformes; family Pholidichthyidae; genus Pholidichthys; species Pholidichthys leucotaenia. The sequence continues at coordinate 307,727,645 of CM035844.1, forward strand.
ATGTCTGCTAAATATGCATTGAAGTTTTTTTTTGCCTGCAATCAAAATTTCGCTTACTCATTAAGCGTCAATTTGATAAAACATGTTTTTTTCTCTCGCCTATTGTGTCATATCCTTTCTTTTCTTTTTTTTCCTTTCTTCTTTATGACTGGCGCCTAGCGGCTGCCCCGGCCTTGGATGCGCTCTGCAGAGCGTGCCCAAATGCCAAGTCACGTTTCGTTACCTTGTATTCATACATGTGTAATGACAATAAAGTTGAATCTCAATCTCAATCTCAATCTCATATCCCTTAAAAATAACTATCAATGGGAAAATGATACACAAAAACAAGAATTTTACTACAGTTGAATTGGCTTTTTTTTAAAGTAATTTAAATTATTTTGTAAGTAAAATAGGGCTATGATCAATTGGAAATATAACAAGTATCCACATATAATTCCAAGGTCAATTACAAGGTTTTAGTATTTAATTAGCTGTCCCTTAACAGTTAACCGTTATGAACAACAGAGGAGACGTAGATGAAAAGTGCACCAAATTTTATTTAAAAAACAAACGTTTGACATATGTATGCACATGAATGAGGCTCCATGCATGGACGCAATTTGTGGCACAAGTAGGTGAAAGTGTCCTCGGACATCCGGAAGTTCTGCAACCACTGTGTGCTTGAGAAGCTGGGGACAATATTCTCCCACCACTGCGAGCTACGGTTTACTGCCCAGGTCCATGGTCTGCAACGTTGATTTTGCAACAATGCAGCCAACTAAAACACACACACAGCATACATATTAATACTGATAACCTGGTGACATCAAAATGCTGTACACAACAATGACATGACGATAAAATGACAATAGAAAGCATTAAATTATCAAAAACTGTTTCCTCGTGTGCTTGATGTGCCTGATGTGCTGGGTAATTAAGCTCTCTGCTTCATATTCCGCTTCATATTCCGCTGCTTGATATTCCCCAATGGCAACAACAAGTCTCTGGTACTGCCCCAACGTGTGTTCTCTCAATGCACGTCGTCTTCTCCTGTAAAACTCTCTTCTCTGGTTAAAAACATTCATTTATTGTGTTCAAAAGCCAGAGAAGAAGCAACGTGGAAATCCTCCGCTCGTAATCCGCCATTTTCTTTGTTGTGAAGGATTCGGTCGCATGCTTTTTTTTTTTTTTTTTGTTACTTATTTGTACCCGTAGGTAGACTTGGTTTGTAGTCTGGTGACAAGCCACCGGCTGCTGGTCGCTGCATGCGTGAGCGCCCTAAACCTACATGTTTTTGGTGTGTGGGAGGAAACCGGAGAAATCCCGGAGTAAACCCGTGCAACACGGGGAGAACATGCAAACTCCACATAGCTCACTGTTGGTCGGGGGCTGGGATCGAACCCACGATCTCATGATCCCCGCGATCCCCCGGCCGAGGGTAAAACTGTGCTGCCACAGTGCTAAACCACTGCGCCACCGTGCTTGACGTCAGCAGAGTGTGGCGCCGCCTCAATCCCGCCCACTACCGAGTTTACACGGCTTTACAGGGTTGTAATGGATCAACAACCCAGGGAGAAAGAAGTAGTGGAGAATCGAAACAAGTAAAAAAGAACTGTGACTATGGAAAAGAGCCATAACTGGCACGAAAATCGTATCGGTTAAAGCGGGTAGGGTACTTTGGAAAGAGCAAGAAAGTGAATAAAGTAGAAGTAAGTAAAGCTAAGGTGATACTTGTGGAAAAGTGACTTAAGCTACCTAGAACTTGCCCAGCCAATTTCACAGGTATGTACTAAGTCTCTCTCTCTCTCTCTCTCTCTCTCTGGCTGTCTCTCTCTCTCTCTCTCTCTCTCTCTCTCTCTCATGCATATAAATCTAGATATAGATCTGTGTCTATATATATTTATGTATGTATAAATGTATAGATAGATATGTGTGTGAATGAGATGACTTTTCTGTTCATATACTGCTTGTGTCTAATAGAAATGGAGGAAGATGAAGAGCTGGAGAAGGAGATGCTGAACATCTCTCCTTCTAAATTACAAGCTCAGAACTGTATGTAAACCTTATTAAAAATATTTTATTGATGTGTTTTCTTGTGTATCTGCAATAAATTTTATGTTTGTTTTTAACAGCTCCTGTCCAGTCGCAGCTCTCATCTAGTCGGGCTTCATCTACAGACTCCAAAGAAGGTTTATCAAAAGATTTCAGCTGCAGCATTGCATGACAGTTTTTTTTTTCAATATTGAATTGTCTCATTGTGTGTGTGTGTGTGTGTGTGTGTGTGTGTGTGTGTGTGTGTGTGTGTGTGTGTGTTCTGGCCTGTTCTGGCCATGTTCTGGTCATTTAGGGCCGTTCCGGCCATGTTACAGAATGGTATTTTCACTATGAACTGAAACCACAGTGGTAAGTTACATTTTCAGTAACTGTTCTTGGTTACTAACATGAAAATGCATGCCTTAACTTTACTTCACCTGCTTATACTAGATCGTATTAAATGTAAACTCACACTCTTTCCTTTAGATTGATTTGTAGTATCTTTAGTATCTTCTTAACTTAGTAAGGCAGAGATAAGCAAGTGAAGTATAAAGCACGTTGGCAAATAACACTTGAATTTAGACTTGAATTTATTGAGGTTTCTAATGACTGACAATATACGTTCCTGTCCTAGTTCCATCTGCGGCCCTGTCAGAACCACCTGACACTGACAAAAGCAGTGGACCACATCCACCACCAGATCACGGCAAAATTGGTGCAGTGTAATTAATTTACTTCCAAATAGTTCTCTGTGATGAAAAAAAAAATCATTTATTTATTTATTTTTTCTGGTCTGCCTGCTTCCTTCCTTTTTACAAACAGCTGATCCTCCTGCACACCCCCACAAGAGGTGATTAAACGGCAGAACCCAACATCAGAGAAGCCAGTGGCACCTTCAGGTACACTACTGTTCAAAAGTTTGGGGTCACTTAGAAATTTCCTTATTTTTGAAAGAAAAGCACTTTTTTTCAATGACGATAACTTTAAACTAATCAGAAATACACTTTATACATTTCTAATGTGGTAAATGACTATTATAGCTGCAAATGTCTGGTTTTTGGTGCAATATCTACATAGGTGTATAGAGGCCCATTTCCAGCAACTATCACTCCAGTGTTCTAATGATACAATGTGTTTGCTCATTGCGTCAGAAGGCTAATGGATGATTAGAAAACCCTTGTGCAATCATGTTAGGTCTGCAATGCTGTAATTGCTGCAAATGGAGGATTCTTTGACGAAAGCAAAGTTTGAAAGAAAAAATTATTATTTCAAATACAAATCATTATTTCTAACCTTGTCAGTGTCTTGACTATATTTTCTATTCATTTTACAACTCATGGTGGTAAATAAGTGTGACTTTTCATGGAAAACACAAAATAATTGTCTGGGTGACCCCAAACTTTTGAACGGTAGTGTATGTTTTATGTCATGGCTGTTATACATTTTCTCTCATATTGACCAAACACTTTTTGTTTAACTAGAGGCTATTTAAATTTAAAAGAAAAGGTTCTTGTTGATGCATTAATGCACATACAATGTGTTGCATATGGCAATTTTTTTTCAAGTCACTATTTACATGTTCCTTTATACTGAAATGAGAGACAGGAACAAAAGACAGGAAAAAGTAATGAAAGACACAAGGCTGGAATCACTGGGCAGGAATTTATATCATGAACAGCATGCACAATGATCACATTTCACAGGTTCTCTAATTGTTTTTGTTTTTGAATTCAGTTCCCCTGGCTGGGTTCTCTGCTTCGTCAAGACCGTGACATCAGCACTTGAACCTGTTCGTACCAACAGGAGTTCTGGATTCGGAGAGAACTTCAAGATCTTGGTCTGTGGCCTGGATCTCAGCAAGTGAGAAATCCAGGAAACACAATTTCCTTATGGCGTTTCCCACCCCAGCCAGAGCTAATTGACACTGTGGCCAGGCTGCCTTCACCCAATTTCTTCCAGCTCCACCCATTTTTTATTTGGAAGCCAGAGAACCCCATCAGAATCAGAATCAGAATCAGGTTTATTGCCATTGTTCATGTAGTACACAAACTAGGAATTTGTCTCGGTACAATGCTGCAACATTAAACATGATAAGATAAGAGAAATAAACTATACATGTAATAAAGTGTAGGATAAGATTAAGTGATACTGGTCAACAGTTAAAATATATATTAGCCAGCAGCAGATACTGTGGAGAACTATATAGTGCAGTCGGTAATGCAGGAAGAAAACAGTGATGATTGACATGAGTCTGGTTGAGCTGCTGTACATGGTGCACGAGAGTCACTTAGTGTTCAGCAGTCTAATGGCAGAGGGGAAGAAGCTGTTCATGTGACGGGAGGTTTTAGTCTGGATGGACCGAAGTCTTCTACCAGAGGGGAGGGGGGCAAACAGTACGTGACCAGGGTGTGAGGGATCGGCTATGATCCGGCCAGCACGCCTCCGGGTCCTGGAGATGTACAGATCCTGGAGAGATGGGAGCTTGCAGCCGATCACCTTCTCAGCAGTGCGCACGACGCGCTGCAGCCTTAGTCTGTCCCTGGCAGTGGCTCCTGCGTACCACACGGTTATGGAGGTGGTGAGGATGGACTCGATGATGGCTGTGTAGAACTGCACTAACATCTTGGTGGGTAGCTTGAGCTTCCTCAGCTGCCGCAGGAAGAACATCCTCTGCTGGGCTTTTTTGATGAGTGAGCTGATGGTCAGCTCCCATTTGAGGTCCCTGGTGATGGTAGTGCCTAGGAAGCGGAAGGAATCAGCAGTGGTGATGGGAGAGCCTGAGAGGGTGAGGGGGGGCAGAGGAGTAGTGACTTTCCTGAAGTCTACAATCATCTCCACTGTCTTCAGAGCGTTCAGCTGCAGGTTGTTATTGCTGCACCAGGACGCCAGCTGGGCCACCTCTCTCCTGTAGGCGGACTCGTCGCCGTTGGAGATGAGCCCGATGAGGGTGGTGTCGTCCGCAAACTTGATCAACTTGACAGACTGGTGGCTGGAGGTGCAGGAGTTGGTGTAAAGGGAGAAGAGTAGGGGGGAAAGTACACAGCCCTGGGGTGATCCGGTGCTGATGCTAGTATAGTCTGAGACAGTCTTTCCCAGCCGCACATGCTGCCTCCGGTCCGTCAGGAAGTCGATGATCCACCTGCAGAGGGAGTCAGGCACGTTGAGCAGGGACAGCTTGTCCCGGAGCAGAGCGGGGCGGATGGTGTTGAATGCGGAGCTGAAGTCCACAAACAGGATCCTGGCGTAGGTTCCCGGGGAGTCCAGGTGCTGCAGGATGGAGTGGAGGGCCAGGTTGACTGCATCGTCTACAGACCTGTTGGCTCGGTAGGCAAACTGCAGCGGGTCCAGGAGAGGGGTGGTGATGGACTTGAGGTGGGACAGGACCAGGCGCTCAAAGGACTTCATGACTACAGAGGTGAGCGCTACAGGTCTGTAGTCATTAAGTCCAGTGATCCGTGGCTTCTTGGGGACAGGGATGATGGTGGAGGATTTGAGGCAGGATGGCACGTGGCATAACTTAAGGGAGGTGTTAAAAATGTCTGTGAATACAGGAGCCAGCTGTTTCGCACAGAGTCTCAGGGTGGAGGGAGACACGCCGTCTGGGCCGGGGGCCTTGCGCGGGTTCAGTCTGGAGAACTGTTTGAGCACATCCTGCTCACTGATGATAAGGGGAGGGGGGGAGGTGGGGGGGGGGGTGCCTTAAATGAAGTAGGGAATGTGGAGGCTGTGGAGCTGGAGGGAGGGGGGGAGTTGGACACAGATGACGAGGTGTCAAAACGGGCATAGTGTTGGGACAGTCTCTGACAAAGGGCTTTGTCATCCTGACCTTTAGGAGCCTGAGGCCGATAGTTGGTGATCTGCCTCAGTCCTCTCCACACGGAAGCCGAATCATTAGCAGTGAACTGCTGCTGGAGTCTCTCTGAGTACACAGATTTAGCCCTCTTCAGCTCTCTGTTAAACCGGTATTTAACCTCCCTGTAGCAGTCCCTGTCTCCACTTTTCAGCGCTGCTTCCTTCTCCTTCCTGATCTGTCTGAGCTTAGCTGTGAACCAGGGTTTGTCATTAGAGTAACTCACCCTGGTGCGTGATGGAAGAATGTTCTCTTCACAAAAGTGGATATATGAGTTCACAGTGTCCGTGTACTCATCCAGATCATGCGTGGCTCCTTTAAGCATGCCCCAGTCAGATATTTCCATGCACGTTTCCAGCTTCTCCTCAGCATCACTGGTCCGTATCTTCGTAGTGCTCACAACAGGTTTAGTGAGCTTCAATCTCTGTCTGTATGTGGGAATGAGGTCATCATGGCCAGACTCAGAAATACCTATGTGCTTCCATGTCTCAGTGACTGTCCCGTGCCACAGGTGGTTTCTGCTGGTGTGGGTAGACCTCGAGTCATTGTGGGCACCTCAGGACAATATTACATTTTTTCATCCAGACTCCGTTGCAGGGCCTGCAATCGAGTCTGGTTTGCTGATAGTCCTCAGTGGCTGGAGAAATTGCCCAAACGCTTTACAAACATTCTGCCAGCTTTCATCACATATAAAAAGACCATCTGCAAAACGATTATGGATGAGTTGAGGTGCACAGGCAAGTCTCCAGGGGACATGGCAAACCAAGTAAATGAGCTAATGCACTTGAAGTATGAAAGAGCTCATCTGGCTTACCTGCAGACAATAGAAAACATCTGGGATGCTGAGGCTGGAATCCATGGGCAGAAGACCACTGGGCAGTTCATAAGGGAGGAAGATGAACCACGGCCGTTTGGAACATATGAGGACCCGAATGCCTGGTGTGGAGTGACAGTGTCATCACACTACCTCTGCGACTGCCTTCTGGACGAGTTCAGACGACAAGAGCCTGCAGTTGCCCAGATGCTTCAGGGCACATTCGGGCAGGTCTTTAGATCTGACCACACAAGGAAGGTGGCACGGAAGGTGACGTTGTCATCAGGGGTCAGGTCCAGTTATGCCGTAATGAATGAGAACTGGATGATAGTGTCCTGGGTGATGGTCCAGTCTGAAACTGAGAGGTCTTTGGAGCCATTGTTTAAGGGTCTGGCAAAGAGGTACGGTGATGCAGGACAGCAGAAGGCGCAGTATCATTGGATGGACAGGTGAGGCCTGGAATTATTGTCATTACATAGCCATATACATGGAGAAAAATGTATACTTTATCTATCTATCTATCTATCTATCTATCTATCTATCTATCTATCTATCTATCTATCTATCTATCTGTCTGTCTGTCTGTCTGTCTGTCTGTCTACATACAAACACACACACACACAGAGAAAAACATATGAATCATTTTTCTTTTGTTCTAATTTCATTCTGTTTCATATAGGGATTGCTGCGCATCGTTCACCATCCCTAATTCTCTGCCTGATGAATATCTCCACTGGGGTAACTGGATGACCACACCTGCCATTGTAACAGAAGCCACTACAGGTGTGCTGGAGAACACTTGTGCATCCCGGTTGCATTACAACAGCAACATCACAGTGAAGCTGGATGTATTCCACTGCATGAGACGTTTCTCACGCGAGTGCACATCTGAGCATCATTCCCTTTACAGCACTTTCTGCCAGCTCCTCTCAGCAGCATTTTTTATTGTGGACCAAAGTGACCTGCAGAAGCTCTGTGATGCATATGAGTTTTGCAGAATCCTGCCAGCCACTCCATCAAAACAACACATCAGAGAGCACTGTAGAACAAAAATTCCACAACCAACTGAGTTGCTGGACAGAGTGGAAAAGGTAATGAAGCATTTCCATCTTGTAACAGACCCCAACAATGTGCCACTCTTCAAACCATCAATGCTGAAGACCTGGCGTATACAGAGGGTACACATTCTTCGTGGCTGCCTCAGTGATCCTGAAGTTGAAGAAGGGATAATGTACAGGTATGGAGGAACGTTGCAGCTTAACCATGTCTCCGGTGAAGGTGCCAAAGTACCTATCTGGATACCTGTCAGAGGAACATCCCAGCAGGAGGGATACCACCATCACCAGGCCCAATGGGTGACTGGAACATTTGTCTCCCCTGAACTTTTCCAAGCTCAAGGAATGACAGGTGTGGCACGCTGGAATTACCAACGGCTGGTGGACCTCAAACAGCCAGGTGTAAATCTCCCTGCAGTGTTTGACCCAACTTTGTTTGTTGAGTTGAACTCTGTGTCAAAGACTGTAACTGGGCAGGAAAAGTACCCAGTCTTTCACCTATCTGACAAGGACACAGGAGAAAGGTTTGGCTTGACTTACAAAGAACCAGGGTGTTGCCCAGTACCTCTCCACTGGGATAAACACTGGTCAAGAAAGCGCGGTGTAGAGTCAGTGGATTTGCCGAGGGCTTGTGCTCAAAGTACCGCCTCTGATGTGACCACACCCTCCAAACTTGCTGCACCCTCTAACCCAGCAGCATCCTCCAACCTCACTCTATTCCCTTGCCTGGCATCAGCTTTAAACAAGGCCACACCCTTCAGACCTGCAGCATCTTCCAGTCCCTCAGCGTCCTCCAGTCCCTCAGCGTCCTCCAGTCTCTCAGTGTCCTCCAGTCCCTCAGTGTCCTCCAGTCACTCAGTGTCTTCCAGTCCTTCTGTGTCCTCCAGGCCTGCAGTATTCTCCAGACCTGCAGCACTCCCTAGACTTGAGTCATTCTTCAAACATGCAGCATCCTCCAGACCTAAAACATTTTTCACACTTGCATCATCCTCCACTTCTGCAGCATCTTCCAGACCTGCAGCATCTCTAAGACTTAAATCATTCTTCAGACACACACCATCCTGCAGCCTCACAGCATCCTTCACACATGCATCACTCTCCAGCTCTCCTTCATCCTCTACTCCTGCAGCGTTCTCCAGCTCTCCATCATCCTTTACTCCTGCAGCGTTCTCCAGCTCTCCATCATCCTTTACTCCTGCAGCATTCTCCAGCTCTCCATCATCCTCTACTCCTGCAGCATTCTACAGTCCTGCATCCTCCCCTGGTCCTGCAGGATCCTCTAGTCCTGCAGCGGTATCCTCTGCTGGCATTCTGCCAGTAACCATGGTTAAGAGTGAAATATCTGAATGGGACCTGCATTCACCAGTGATAGGCAAGTTAAAGACATTTTTGACACAGTAATTTTATAAATGTAAAACTGCTATATACTGTATGTGTGATTTTTTTCATTTATTTTATTTTTATTTTATTTTCAGGAATCCCACCAGCTCTGCCTCTGCAGACCTCACCCAGAGGAGCACGCACTGGGCCAGTTAAAACTGGCGGTCGTGTATTTGTCCTAGATCATTCCCGCTGGCCATCACCAATGAGGGAGAAAATTGATGGCCTTTTGACAAAGTACCGCGGCCAAAAAGACATGCTTAGACTTGTCGATCACGAATACGCAGAAATGGTACAGAAGTCTGCCACTGACCCAAATAGTCTCCTTCACCCAACAACCAAACAACACATTTCCCGTTATATTAAATATCTGGCCAAACTTATGAATGCAGCGTCATCTCTAAACACCAGCCCCGAGAAACTCCTTGAGACCCAAACACTGTGGCACAATTTGACTGACGGTAGCAAAAATCCACAGGTCCCTGTTACAGAGATACCACCCGCAGTATTTAATCCGCCCCACCCAGAACCAAAAGAACACCTTACCCAAGAAAAACAAATCAGGTTAGTGGTGCAGGACATCCTGCAGCAGCAGCAACAAAAAGCTCCACCACCAAAGCCAAAACACTCAAAATCCTGTCTCTCTTGTGGGCAGCCCAAATCACGCCACATGAATGATGGCTCTTCAGTTCACTTTTTTATCAGCAGGGGCCTGTGAGATACTTTTACTGCTCAACGAGGGTTTATAACCTTTACAGTGGGCAGGGTCTCCATCACCCAAAAATGCCGTTTGAAGAATTCATTCAAACTGAATTCTTCCCACAAGAGTTGGAGTTGACAAGGCAGAGGGTGGAGGAAAAAGCAAAAAGGAGGCAGCCTCCACAGCCACGGGGACAACTCTGTCGTTTCTGTCATTCAGAGCTCAGACAAGGCCCAAACAGTGCTCATGTACACACTGGATTTCCAGGGGTGTCTGGAAAATACATTTATTGTCCATCTAAAATCTTGAGCATGTACAAAGACAAAGGCATGACTGAGGAACTGAGTTGGGACAAATTCAAGCGCTCCCCATATTATGACATGGAGAGACTTAGGTGGGTGGCAGAAAAGATGAGATAAAAGCTGTGTTTTTTATTGCAGAATTTGCTTTGGACTACACACTGCCTTACCCAGGACAGAAATTCTAACATTAACAAAAATAAATTCATGAAAATGTGTAAAGGTAGTCTAAAAGCAATTCTTCAAGTAACTGATTATTTTTATGCATGTGAGTTATTCTTTGGTTTTTAATTAAGCATTCATTGATTTTTTTTTTCTCAGATGTGTTCATAAGTTTATTGTTGTTAATCATTGTTGTGTTAACTTTAGTGTTCTTTGTGGATGGTATTGTGTTAATTAAAGTGTTTGTTTTTCATTATTGTTTACCTGTCATCATTGCTGCACTCCAGTGCAGTGGCAGTTGGCTGAAACAGGATTTTGTCCAGTTCAAACTTATATGAGTGAATACAGTTTACAATTAAGAATATATGCAGTATACAATTAAGAATAAAAATAAAAAATTGATTTTCACTGTGCACTGAAACGAAGTTTGGTATCTTAATGTTTTAATATGAGCAGGAATAAACGTGGAAGAACAGGTATTTCAGTGAGTTCTCTGATCAAGACAAAGTTTGATATTTCGCTACTACCGCGGTCCGCGAAAGAAGCCGGAACCCGATTGGCTGTTGCTCCCGCAACTGCGGTGCATATGTAAACGTGAATCCTATTGGCTGTCACCGCGTTACACCTATTCACGCCTGGCCGAGCAGTTAGTGGGGTGTGTTCCACATCATATATTGGCTGATATTATCATAGACTCATAATATGATCACGTCGGAAATAAAATTTAGTTGGGTACATAGTTTAGACTGCTGCCCCCCCTCCCCCCCGCGCGCACGCGCGCGCCTAACCACCAAATTATCAGCAGAAAATGAATGAGCTAGTTAGCATCATAGCTAGCACTGGTTACCTTCCCTGTCAGAAGAAAATGATGACGTCTGCATGACTTTTCAGCCCTTTGAGACTCTTCAGCAGACATTAGCCATTAAAAGCAGAACCCATATTTATCCTGCGCTTTTGTTTGTCATGTCATACTTAAGAATAATGGGAAACTGACGTCTGCCTTCACTCAGCTGAATAATTCACTACCTGGCAACACAACAACCGAAAACTAGACAATGGCACAACATGAAGCTAACGATGCTAGTGGCTGTGACATCATCACTGGACTTCCGTGTCTGTCTTCCTCCAGCTGCTGGATGTAAATACATTTATATTATTTTCAACCCGTAAAAAAATATTTTTTTTTTTCATCAATATACAAGTTTTTAGAAGAACATTACGACTTACACTGTGCACGTTTCTAAGCTCTTTGTTGATATATTTTTTTAATCTTTGTTTTCATGAGAATGCTATCTCTTGCACCTTTAAATGATGCTTTTCTGTGTTGCTGGTAAAGCCCCTGTCACAACCTGACAATTTAGGCAGCGTATGCTGGCGTACGTCTAATACGTTAAGGGTAAGTTTTGTATAAGTTAAAAGCATGCTGGTATACGTCGAAGAACAGCGAGGTCATCTTGTAGACGCTGGGATAAGCATCTCAGACTGAATGCAGAGGGTAAACAGAGGAGGACAATAGGTATTGAGGTGGGAGAGATTATGGCGATGTAGCAGGAAGGAGTAGCTCGGGGAGAAGGGTTGAATGTATTGTGATGTGAGATGTCATGCAGATGTGAGATGGGCGGATGATATAAAAGGGGAGACCCTGGTGTATTGGGATGATGCTTTTTCTGTGTATGACTGATGTGAGAGTGAATAAAGTCGTCTGCTGCACGAGTCTGGTTACGTTATTTTGCACTTTCCACACTGGTGACCCTTGACGAATTATGGAACACGAAGAAAGAACCCCAGAGTCGGCCCGGACGGGAAGCCCCAGCAATGCGGCAAGCATCCCAGAAACGGCCCGGATGGAAAGCCCCAGCAACGCATGCACTGTTTCGGTCAAACTACCAGGCTTTTGGCTGCACGACCCACGGTCTTGGTTCCACCACACCGAGGCTCAGTTCGCCCTCCGGGGAATAACGGCAGACGACACCAGATATTACTATGTGGTCGCAGCGCTGGACGCTCACACGTCTCAGCAAGTAGCGAGCCTGCTCCAACAGCCTCCAGCCCACGACAAATACGGGGCTCTCAAGGCTGCGCTGACCCGGCACTACACACTCTCGGACTGTGAGAGAGCAGAGAGGCTCCTGAGGCGCTCAGAGTTAGGAGATGGGTCGGCGGTCGAACTGATGGAGAAGATGTTGGCGTTGATGGGCACGGACGACGGGCATTTTCTGTTTGCCCACCTTTCCCCCCCGGACCCTCCCAACAGAGGCGAGAGTGGTCCTTGCCAATTCACTGTTGCTGCCCGCGCGTGACTACCGTGCGCTAGCCCAGGAGGCAGATCGGATCATCCTCACCACCAGAGCCCTCACAGTGAATGCGGCGGCGTCGGAACCCAGCGAGACGACCAGCGGAGGTGAGGAGCCGGCGACAGTAGCGGCAGCGGGGGCCAGGAAGCGCCAGAGAGACACGCTCTGCTTCTACCACCGCCGCTTTGGAGAGAACGCACGCAGATGTGTGCAACCGTGCCAATTCAAGCGTTCGGGAAACGCCAAGGCCGGCAGTCGGTAGCAGCTGCGACCGCCGGTGAAGAGAACAAGCTGCTCTACGTGACGGACTCGCGCTCGGGGAGACGGTTCCTCGTAGACACCGGCTCCCAAAAGAGCCTCATCCTGCCGTCCTACGCCGACCGGCTAGCGGGAGCTAGTGGCCCCCAGCTGGTAGCCGTAAACGGCTCGGACATTGAGACTTTTGGTGAGAGAACACTGACTTTATCCCTACACTGCCGTATGTACGAGTGGACTTTTGTCATAGCGGCATTGAGTTTCCCAATCCTGGGAGCTGATTTTCTATGTGCACACGGGTTGCTAGTCGATGTTGCTAACAGACACCTGGTTAATGCAATGTCTTTTGATTCTCTCCCCTGTACAGCTCGAGGAGCCGGGCCAATAACACAAGCCAACGTCATAGCTCCAGGCGGTAAGTTCCACACACTGCTCACTCAGTTCCCAGCACTCACTGTCCCGACGTTTTCGGCGGCCATCACTAAACACGGGGTGGAACACTTTATCACCACCACTGGGCCGCCCGTTTTCGCACGACCCTGGCGCCTGGACACAGCTAAACCGGCCATAACATGCGAGGAGTTTGCCAACTTGGAAAGGTTGGGCATTATCAGGCGCTCAAACAGCCCATGGGCATCCCCGCTACACATGGTCCCTAAGGCCGAGGGATCGTGGCGACCGTGCGAAGATTTCCGCAGATTGAATAATGCCACAGCGCACGACCGCTACCCGATTCCCCATATTCAGGATTTTTCAGTTCACCTCGCCGGGGCACGCATTTTTTCTAAAATAGACCTGGTCCGTGGTTACCACCAGGTCCCGGTGCGCACGGAGGACATACCCAAAACAGCGGTGATAACTCCGTTTGGCTTGTTTGAGTTTTTATGCATGCCCTTCGGATTGAAAGGCGCAGCACAGACATTCCAATGCATGATGGATGCGGTGTTGCGCGATCTGCCATTTGTGTTTGTCTACCTGGATGATATCCTGGTGGCCAGCGCGTCCGAGGACGAACACGTAATCCACCTCAGGACGGTTTTCCGGAGGTTGGAAGAGCACCGGTTAATAATCAACCATGCGAAATGCCAGTTTGGCGTGACGGGGATTGACTTTTTGGGGCACCGCATCTCACCGGAGGGAGCGATACCCTTGCTCGACAAGGTTCAGGTTCAGGTTACTTTATTTGTACCCGTAGGTAGATTTGTTTTGCAGTCAGGTGACATCCATATTTGCAAACCACAATAACAACATAAAACATAAACATTCAACATAAACACAAACACAGGAACACATGAAGCTGACTATAAACGTGATAAAAATACTCAAGGCTCCATCAATCAGGATATAAGGCAAAGAGATGAGAGAAAAACCAGAGGTAAGAGAGAAGGGTCATATTAAAAAGTTAAAGACTAGTCAAAGAGGTTAAAAACTCAAAAGTCTAAAACCCAATAAAAGATTTAGAACCCAAATAGAAAACCTACAAAAATAAGTAAATATAAAATGAAATTAATAAATAGGTAACTAAATTATGTGCAATATATTGTTACAACTTAACTCTTTGACAGCAGCAGGAACAAAGCTGTTTTTGTAGCGCTGGGTTTTGCTTTTTGGGACAGCAAACCTCTGTCTTGAGGGAAGAAGCTGAAAGTGGCAGTGCAAAGGGTGGGAGTCATCATTTAAAATGGAGGTAGCAATCCTCTGTACCTGTCTGGTGTACAGGGATGTCAGGCTCAGCTGTGACTCACCAAGCAAACGACTGGACCATCTAACTACCTGATCCAAGGATTTCCTCTGTTTCAGTTTTATCTGACCAAACCATGACACTAAAGAAAAGGATAAAACAGATTCAATAAAAGCCCGATAAAACATTGTCATTATGGTTTGGTCAATTTGGAAGCGTGCAAGTTTCCTTAAACAATGCAAATGTTGCTGACCCTTTTTGCACACCCTTTCACAGTTCTCTTCAAAGTTTAAATTACTATCAATAATCGTCCCAAGATATTTGTAGGATTGTACACATTCAGTCGTCCCAAGATATTTGTAGGATTGTACACATTCAGTGGTCTGGCCTTTTAGTACTGTGACTTTGTGCCTGGTAGTTTTTCTCCTAAAGTCAATAATCATATCTTTAGTTTTTGTCATATTCAGCTGCAGGTAGGAATCCTCACACCAGTGAACAAAATCATCAACTACTGGGCCGTGGCCACTCACCATCCTGGAGGAGACTGACAATAACTGAATCATCAGCATACTTTATAATGTGTCTGTTGTCATGTCTGCTCCGACACATGTTTGTGTACAGGATGAAGAGTAGTGGTGACAACACACACCCCTGAGGAGAGCCAGTAGAAGAGCACTTTAGGTCAGACAATGTACCATTGACCCTTACTCTCTGTGTCCTGTTGGTTAAAAAATCCAGAATCCAACCCACCAGATTATTGCTCAAATCAAATTGTTGCAGGAGCCTTTCAACTAAAATATGAGGTTGGATTGTATTAAAGGCGGAAGAAAAGTCCACAAATAAAAGCCTGGTGTGTGTCCCGTTAAAATCCAGATATTTAAAAAGCATGTTAAACAGAGTGACAGTGGCATCCTCCATTCCTCTGTGAGGCCTATAGGCAAACTGCAGAGGATCCAATGCATGCTCAGTCTGCTTTAGGACCTCACATCTGACCAGTTTTTCAAAAATTTTCATTAAAATTGAAGTCAAAGCAACTGGTCTAAAGTCGTTTACCATTTTAGGACAGCTGGATTTTGGAACGGGGACAACCACGGCATATTTCCAGATCTTAGGCACATGCTATGTCTGTAAGGACTTATTGAAAATGTAGTGAAATACAGGACTCAATTCATGTGCACAGGACTTTACCAATCGCCCACATATATTATAGCGCTAAAAGCGCTATATAAGTGCAGGTTAGTTAGTTAGTTAGATATATTATCAGGGCCCTGACTTTTGCTCAATTTTACAGCACAGAACATCCTTTTAACATCCTGCACCACAATATTAAAGTGCTGATTGTCTTTGAGTTTCTGTTTCAAATCTTGGGTTTCTGTGCTAAAGTCAAAGGAGTCAAAACGACAATAAAAACAATTAAGAGCATTAGCCAGCTCTGTGTCTGAATTAAAAACCATCTAAAAAGACACAATTACTGCGCTCTGTGCTCTGAAGGCCTGCAATAGTTTTCATACTGGCCCAGGCTGAACCAAGTTTCTTTGTTGCCATCTTGCTTTCCAACTCTGATTTATAATTCTGTTTTGCTCTTAAAATTTCGGACTTCAGCTCTTTTGAGGCAACCCGTAGCTCAGAAACAGACCCCCTGTTTAAAGGCAAGTGCTTTCCTCTGTAAGCAGTACTGCGCTCTGTGCTCTGAAGGCCTGCAATAGTTTTCACACTGGCCCAGGCTGAACCAAGTTTCTTTGTTGCCATCTTGCTTTCCAACTCTGATTTATAATTCTGTTTTGCTCTTAAAATTTCGGACTTCAGCTCTTTTGTGGCAACCCGTAGCTCAGAAACAGACCCCCTGTTTAAAGGCAAGTGCTTTCCTCTGTAAGCAGGATTTAACTGATTTTGTAACCCATGGCTTGTTGTTGGGATATACACTACCGTTCAAAAGTTTGGGGTCACTTAGAAATTTCCTTATTTTTGAAAGAAAAGCACTTTTTTTCAATGAAGATAACTTTAAACTAATCAGAAATACACTCTAGACATTGCTAATGTGGTAAATGACTATTCTAGCTGCAAATGTCTGGTTTTTGGTGCAATATCTAGATAGGTGTATAGAAGCCCATTTCCAGCAACTATCACTCCAGTGTTCTAATGATACAATGTGTTTGCTCATTGCGTCAGAAGGCTAATGGATGATTAGAAAACCCTTGTGCAATCATGTTAGGTCTGCAATACTGTAATTGCTGCAAATGGAGGATTCTTTGACGAAAGCAAAGTTTGAAAGAAAAAATTATTATTTCAAATACAAATCATTATTTCTAACCTTGTCAATGTCTTGACTATATTTTCTATTCATTTTACAACTCATGGTGGTAAATAAGTGTGACTTTTCATGGAAAACACAAAATAATTGTCTGGGTGACCCCAAACTTTTGAACGGTAGTGTATTTTGACACGTTTACGTGGAATGATCATATCTCTACAGAAAGCCATGTATGAGCATGTCACATCCACTAAAGAGTCCAAATCATCCCCGCAGGACAGTGTGAAAACCTCCCAGTCTGTACAGTTAAAGCATTCCTGGAGGCAGTGCACTGAATCCTCTGTCCACACATCTATGTCTCTGGTCTTCACCTTGCCTCTTCTGAGAGCAGTTTTATATGTGGGCAGCAAATGTACACAGTTGTGGTCTGAGGATCCTAAAGGAGGGAGGGGAAGTGATTTATAGGCCCTCTCTATGGAGCCGTAGCACATAGGTGCGTAAGGTGCGCGCCGTGGCAAATTTTCCCCGGCCTCAGACGGTCAGGGTGCTACAAGAGATTTTGGGGATTGTTAACTTTTATAACCGTTTCCTCCCCCATGCAGCTCAGCTCATGCAGTCATTGTACGCCGCGCTCAAGAAACGGAAACCGGCGGACAGAGTCGAGTGGACTCCGGAGCGGTTGCAGGCATTCTCTGAGGTTAAAACAGCCCTGGCAAATGCCACACTGTTGGCGCACCCGTACCTGGCTGCCCGGATAGCGCTCACTACTGATGCCTCGGACGTGGCCATAGGGGCTGTCATGAAGCAACACGTCGCTGGTTCTTGGCAGCCGCTCGCTTTTTTCAGCAGGGCTTTGCGCGACAGTGAGTGTAAATACAGCGCATTCGACAGGGAGTTGCTGGCTCTCTACCTGGCCATACGCCACTTCCAGGTCTGGCTGGAAAGGCGCAGCTTCACCGCGTTCATGGACCACAAGCCGCTAACGTTCACGATTGCCAAGGTTTTGGAACCTTGGTTGGGCGGGCAGCAGAGACAGCTGGCCGCGATCTCGGAGTTTACGACCGATATTCAGCATGTGTCGGGTAAACTGAATGTGGTGGCGGACTGCCTCTCGCGTGCAGTAGTGGCCCTGGTCTGTGTAGGGATAGATTATACAGCCATGGCCACAGAGCAGATTGGCGATGCGGACGTGTGCGCACTCCAGTCTAGACCAACAGGGTTAAGGCTGGAGAGCAGAGTACTGCAAGACGGCAGCCCCCTCCTAATCTGCGATGTCTCCACGGGACACCCGTGCCCAGTGGTCCCAGTTGCTTGGCGCCGCGGAGTGTTTGAGTCAGTTCATGCTCTGGCACACCCAGGAGTGCGCGTGCCAGTCAAAATGGTGGAAGCGAAGTTCATGTGGCCAGGCCTGCGCAAACAAGTGAAAGAGTGGACTGCAGCCTGCGTAGTGTGCCAACAAGCCAAAGTACACAGACACACGAAGGCCCCTTTGGAGTCGTTCTGTATACCGGCTAAGACAGGGGTCGGCAACCCGCGGCTCCGGAGCCACATGCGGCTCTTTCATCCCTCTGCTGCGGCTCCCTGTGGCTTTAGAAAATAAATAATGAGTATTTAATTAAAATGTATTTTATTTTAGTTCATTAGTTTTTAAAATGTAATTCTAAATTTGAAGATTATGGTGATCTTGTAAAATCTAAAAAAAACGTGTTAAAGTTTAATCACCGTCAGTGAAAATCAACACGAAGTCGGAAGTCGTCTCCCGCGATAACCCGGATGTGTTGTGTTCAAGCTACTGCTGTACTGTAAACAGCCCTGCGATTGGATAGTTGCAAACGATTGGACCAATCAAATGGTTCGTTGTATGCTTTTTCAAAGATTCATGGAGGCGTGTTCTCAGGGATGTGATTTTCTGTTAATTCGCTGAATTCTGCTTTATTTTATCTTCCAGGAAGATAAAGTACGTTAAGTATGTTAGCGGCTTGTGGTCCACGAACGCAGTGAAGCTGCGCCCTTTCAGGCAGGACTGGAAGTGGCGTATGGCCACCGGTAACCGGTAATCGATATGGCCAGGTGGAGAGTCATTAACTCTACAATGGCTGTATGAGCTGGGCTGGCGCGAGGGATGAAACGGTAATAAAAGTTAACCATCCCCTTTTATGATTCCAAACAGTTTGAAATTGACAGTGCACAGTGGACATTGACTCATAACTTTTGAATATTTCTAAGACTTGACTACACCAGTGATTGTGCAAAATGAACTGCTCAAGACTCAATAGAGATTGAAACTGGTGATCTGAAATGAATGCTGAAATTATAAAAAGTAATGGTATGTTGGAATTTTATTTCTATTATGGAACAGATAAAATTAACTGATTTTGA
Organism: Pholidichthys leucotaenia; assembly: GCA_020510985.1. Lineage (NCBI taxonomy): Eukaryota > Metazoa > Chordata > Actinopteri > Cichliformes > Pholidichthyidae > Pholidichthys > Pholidichthys leucotaenia. The sequence continues at coordinate 307,746,781 of CM035844.1, forward strand.
TTTGATCAAGTGTTAAAGCATGTGATGGATAATGCTTGTTGGAATATTTTAGGAATGCTATCTTCTTGGAACATAAGTCAATATTATACATTAATAAGTGGCATTCAGCTGTTTGTTTTATGTCATTTAAGCACAGTTCTGGTACTTAAAAATCATAAAAACCCGACTTCCGGTTATGGCTGCCACGTAGGACGGACGTGTCTCGCTCTGCTCTGCTCCTGGAGAAAAAAAATCGGCAAATAACTCTCTCATTTGGGACAGAACGTATCCCAGCGTTTGGGCGAGGATATGTCGGCGAAGCCTAAGGCTGGAAAACCAGGAAAAGGAAAAAGCGAGCCGCCGAAACAGTCCAAATTAACGGACTTTCAGGTCTGTGACGCAGCAAACAGGGCTCCATATATGGCGGAGGAGGCTGGCAACGCTGCGATTTCTGCGGGGAATGGCGCAGATGCGCTGATGGCTGCCATGAGTTCAATGAGAGCGGACTTTTCCTCTAGATTTGATGGGATTATGACAGCGTTGGAAGGAATAAGAAAGGAATTGGGTGACTGTGTAGAACGAACGGCGCAGATGGAGCTCCGTCTCGCTAGTGCTGAAGATGACGTCACCCGTCTTCAATTAAAGGTGCGCACTTTGGAAAAAAAAAATAAATCTCTGGAAGATAATATTTTGGATTTGGAATCTCGGTCGAGACAGAATAATTTGAGGCTGGTGGGTCTTCCAGAGGAATCAGAAGGTCGGGACGTATGTTCCTTTCTGGAAAAGTGGATTCCGGAGGTGCTGGGCAGCGAGGAGTTGCAATCAGCAGTGGTTCTGGAAAAAGCACATCGCATTGGCCCACGGAGAGATAAGGGACCGCCGAGGACCTTAATTATGAAGTTTCTTAACAACAGAGACAGGATGAAGATCTTCAACGCTGCACGAGCTAAAAAAGGAGAGATTAAACACCAGGACCAGCAGGTGCGGTTCTACCCAGATTTGGCCACAGGAATCCAGCAATTGAGGAAGCAGTTTGATCCCGTACGTAAGGAGCTGCGCAACCTTGGGATTCGTCATGGTGTAATCTATCCTGCGAGACTGCTGACCACGTATGAGGGCAGAACCCACATCTTCAAGACCCCAGAGGAGGCGCAGGAGTTCATCAAGAAGATCAAAGAAGAAGAAGAGACTGGTGGGAGCTAAGCATGAACAAAATATAAGGTAGAATAATTAAGCATTTGCACAGGCATCTGACTGACTTGAAGTAAATAGTAAGTTTACAAAATATAGATTGTATTATATATTAAAAAAAAACAAAACAAAAACAAAACAAACAAAAAAAAAACTATGATGTACAAAGTTGTTAAAAATTTTGGAGTTAAGTTGGAAAACTACAGAGGAGAGTTAATGTTACGTCATTAAAAGCAGTAGAGTTAGGGTGATTGGGAGGATGAAGAAGGAGTGGCTTAGGCTGTTCCCCGTGGGTGTGGAACGGTCGATGGCTATATCGGGAGACAGAATTTTTCTTTTGATTTTGGGGGGTTTGCCACAAGTGTGGGAAGGGGAAATTTGTTTGTGTGTAGTTTGTAGGATGAATGTTCAACCACTCATGTTTTTGCTTCTCTGTATGAGCATGTTTACACTGCAAGGTAATCCCAAACTCTCTATTGATCATGGACCAAAGTGTTAATCTTAATTTAACTTCATGGAATTGCAGAGGTCTACAAAATTTAAAAAAACTTAAACAAGTTATGAATAAAATAAAGGACATGGGTTCAAGAATTGTGTTTTTACAAGAAACTCATTTGATAGAGGAGGATGTTAAAAGAATTAGGAGTAGATGGCAGGGAAGTGTATTCACCTCTTCATTTTCATCCCGAGCCAGGGGAGTTATGACTCTCATACATAAATCAGTTCCTTTTCAAGTGAAAAATGTAATTGGAGACAAATTTGGAAGATATGTAATCATTCAAGGTTCTTTGCTATTAGAAAATATAAATCTTGTGAACTTATATGGTCCCAATATAGATGATCAGAAGTTCTTTGCTAATTTATTTCTCATCTTATCATCACTTACAGGGCAACATATAATAGCAGGGGATTTTAATTGTACATTGAATCCAGGTGTGGATAGATCAACAGGACTGGATTGTACGCACATTGGATGTAGGATGACTATTAATCATTTTATGAAAGAATTGAGATTGTTAGATATATGGAGAGAAATGAAACCACAAGTTAAAGCCTATTCTTGTTATTCCAGTACCTACAAGACATTCTCACGTATTGATTATTTTTTGATTTCCACAGAATTAAGGTCCAAGATTCAAAACTGCTTTTATGATAACATCGTGATCTCTGATCATGCACCCTGTTGTCTAATATATGTAGATAAAAAATTGACAAAGGAATCAGGTAGATGGCAATTTCAGCATAAATGGCTTCAGGATGAGGAATTTGTCAAGTATATAGAAAAACAGATAGACGAGTTCTTTGACATCAATACTACACAAACATCAGCATGTGTAAAGTGGGAGGCTTTCAAAGCTTTTATTAGGGGGCATATTATTAGTTATACAGGATCAAAATCTAAGAAGACTCGAGAGGAGAGAGCTAAATTGGAACATAAAATAAAAAATCTTCAGGAAAAAGTGTATGCAGGAAGTGACCCAAGGTTGGAGAATGAATTACTGATTTTGAGAGCTGAATACGACAAAAAATCAGCGAATAGAGCTGCCTCGAGTCTTCTAAGATTGAAACAATCTTTTTATGAACAAGGTGAAAAATCAGGAAAATTATTAGCATGGCAGATTAAACAATTGGAAATTAAAACACCAATTACCAGTATTATAAGTAATGGACAGGTAGTTATAGATCCTTTAGAAATTAATAGAGCCTTTAGAGATTACTATGAAAAATTATATGATACCAAAAATGAACCTGATTTAACAAAACTAAATGGGTTTTTGAACGAACTATCTATACCGTGTATTCCAAATGAAAACAGGGAGATATTGGAGTCTAAAATTAGTCAAGAAGAAGTTGGGCTAGCCATTGATAATATGAAATCAGGAAAAAGTGCAGGACCAGATGGTCTTCCAGTTGACCTTTATAAAAAATTTAAGAATAAATTAATAAAACCTTTTTTGGAAATGGTTTTAGAAGCATTTCAAAATAATAATTTACCATCATACATAAATAATGCCTTAATTATACTGCTGCCAAAACCAGGTAAGCCCTCTAATAAATGTGAAAATATGAGACCAATAAGCCTATTAAACGCCGACCTTAAGATAATCTGTAAAATTTTAGCAAGACGAATACAAGAAATTTTACCAAATATTATTAATCGAGATCAGAATGGCTTTATAAAGGGTAGACAAGGCTTCCATAATGTAAGAAGACTATTTAATATTATCTATTTTAATAAAGAAGCACCGGATACAGCTCTCCTATCATTGGACGCCGAAAAGGCCTTTGATAGAGTTGAATGGCCCTTTCTTTTTGAAGTCCTACAAAGGTTTGGACTTGGAAATAATTTCATAAAATGGGTTCAAATAATATACAATAATGCTACAGCAGAAATCCTAACAAATAACAATATTTCAAAACCAATAAAAATCAATAGAGGATGTCGACAAGGCTGTCCACTCTCACCTTTACTGTTTACTATGGCAATTGAACCTTTAGCGATAGCGATACGTTTACATTCACAAATATATGGAATTAAAGTTGGACCAACAGAACATAAAATCTCCCTGTACGCCGATGATATAATTTTGTTTATGTCGAATCTAAAAAAATCAATTCCAACCTTGTTGAATTTAATAAAGAATTTTGGGGAAATATCAGGATATAAAATAAATAAAACTAAATCTTCAATATTAATGCTAAATGAGACCCAGAGAAATTACCCAGCCCCTGAGGTAAATCAATTCAATGTTGTAAATCAGTTTAAATATTTAGGAATCCAAATTATGCCTAAGCTAGAATCAGTCGCCAGTGTCAACTATGAAGCCTTAATGTCAGATATCAGTGAGTTAACTCAGAGATGGATGTCACTACCAATGTCGATGATCGGGAGAATCAATATACTTAAAAGTAATATTTTACCTAAAATACTTTATTTATTTCAATACATTCCCTTATCACCACCTTTAGATCTATTCTCAAGAATAAAAAAAAAGTTAGTGGAATTTATATGGAACAACAGGAGGGCTAGATTACGTCTGTCTTTATTATATTTACCATTTGATCGTGGAGGTCTGAAATGTCCAAATTTTATGTTGTATTATTGGTCGGCACAACTGAGGTCTATGACATATTATTTTTCATCAAATGATCTCCCTCACTGGACTGAAATGGAATCATACAATTTACCTTTACCTCTTCCCATATTCATATACTCAGATTCGGCAAAAAAATTACAAAAACAAGTTAAAAATCCATTTGTAAAGCATATGATCAAAATATGGTGTGAAGCTAAAAACTATTTAAAAGAACCACAGTTATTGTCACAATTTAGTCCAATATGGGGTAATCAATATTTTAAACCAGGGAGAGCGGACGCTGTATTTAAAGTATGGAATTTAAAAGGGATACAAAAGATTCAGGATTTATATTTGCCATGTGCAGACAACATAATGTCTTTTGAAGAGCTGAGGATCAAATTTAATCTCAATAGAACACATTTTTTTAAATATCTTCAACTTAGAAACTTTATTCGATCAAATCAAAATAAAGCTCTCACTCGACCTATTTATTCATCCTTGGAAAAAATGATGATGAAAGATTGTAAAAGAAAGGGTATTATTTCAGAGTTTTATAACTCATTGACACTATCTTCAAGTGAAAATTCACTGAAAAGATTAAACTACTGGAAAGAAGATCTGCAAATTGAAATTTCAGAGGACCAATGGGAATTGGCTTGTACAGAAGCTCAAACCAAATCAATAAATGCACGCCTTAAATTGATACATTTCAAATGGTTAATGCGGATGTATGTTACACCGGAGGAGTTAAATAGATATAACAAAAATATACCAGATACATGCACAAAATGCATGGAAAGTAAAGGAACCCTATTTCATTGTTTATGGGAATGTAGATTAATAAGAATGTTTTGGGAAGAGGTGAGGGTAACAATTGAAAAAATAATCTCAAAACAAATCATATTGAATCCTAAACTGGTTTTGTTGGGTCTGTACCCAGAAAAGCATAATTTCAATAAAAGTGAAAGAACATTCATAGACCTCAGTTTGCTTAATGCCAAAAAATGTATTGCACTATTATGGAAAAAGACTCATAGACCAGATGTGACTCAGTGGTTAAGACAGATGTTAACAAACCTTCCATTAGAAAGAATAACATATATACTGAAATCAAAGGAAATTGTGTTTGAGAATATATGGAGACCTTTTATTGATTATGTAAAAAATTTAAACATAACTCTTGAAGAAGAAGGTGAATGATGTGTGTGGACCTTGTAAATTCCAAACTGGTGAACATAATATGTATACTTATGTATTGGATTGTCTAGACTAAACAGAGGAGCATTGTTGAAGACTTGATTTTGTTGGTGGTTGTTGGTGTTTTTAGTGCATTTTTTTTTTTTTGTAGTACTTTAGTGTTAGTGTTTGATTGTTTGTATCATGTTTGTTAAAAAAAAAAAAAGGTTCAATAAAGATATTGTGGAAAAAAAAAAAAAAAAAAAAAATCATAAAAACCCAGGAGCTTCGGGGGGCTTTGCCCCCCTTGCCCCCCATCCCACCCCGGCTGGGGGACTATGCCGCAGTGCTAACCACTTCTCCACCGCACCGCCCACAACCAATCCACTAGTTGTCAAATTGAGAGTCTGGGGAACAAGTGAAGGATACAGATTTATATTATATTAATACATTTGAACAAGGAGCATTATGAGGAAACAGGATGAAAAGTAGCTTCTTCTAAATAAAACTTTCATCTCTAATTTATGAAAATATCAGGAACTAAAGCTATGTGATCACTGTTGAAAGTAGGAGATGGGTGATATTTTTCAGATTTAAACAATTTATGAATGTGCTGATAATTAAAACTATGCAAAAATTATGGTCAGATATTCAGAAATTTATTTTTCAGCACAAAACAATTTATAATATATATCTAACATTTATTTCATGAATGAAGCTATATAAATGAAGCTATAAGCAGTTTTTTCCCACTGCTGTAGTAGGAATTCATTAATGCCACATAATATTCAGAGCTATGTACAGTATATAAAAAACTTTATAAGCAGCATAATCTTTATTTTAAAGGTCAAATTGCCGTTGTGGCTCTCAGCCACATCTGTTTTAGTTGGAGACGGGCAAAACGGCTCTTCGGCTGGCAAAGGTTGCAGATCCCTGGGCTAAGAGGTTCGATCATGTTCACGTGGACCTTGTGGGCCCCCTCCCGCCATCGCAGGGGTACACGCACCTTCTGACAGTGGTGGACCGCACCACACGCTGGCCAGAAGCAGTCCCGCTGGCGGCAACCGCGTCCGCGGACGTGGCGCGCACTTTTTTGACAACATGGGTGGCACGTTTTGGCATCCCGTCGGACATCACGTCTGATAGGGGCCCTCAGTTTGTTTCCGACCTCTGGTCTGCGATGGCCCGTAGCCTGGGTGTCGCAATTCATCGCACAACCGTGTACAACTCCACAGGCCAATGGGTTATGTGAGCGTTCCATAGGTCACTGAAAGCAGCGCCCAGGGCTTTGCTGATGGATGCAAATTGGGTAGACCGGCTGCCGTGGGTTTTGTTGGGGTTGCGTTCCACACCAAAAGAGGATTTGGAGGCTTCCCCGGCGAAGCTTGTTTTTTCTCAGCCACTACGGCTCCCCGGGAAATTTTTACCAGATAATCCCATGCTGAACAACTGTCCGTCTCAGCGTTTGCAGCATAGCGCAGATACAGGCACGCTGCCGGGCCCGGCCCACCACTGTTTTCCATGCGCTTTTGTGCCAAAAACTTTGAAGAACGCAGCGTTCGTGTTTGTCAGGCACAATGCCCACCGCCCCCCATTGCGCCCACCCTACGATGGCCCGTTCAGAGTGCTGGAACCAATTCAATTCAATTCAACTTTATTTATATAGCGCCATTTCACAACAACAGTCATCTTATAGCACTATCAACTGTAGGGGGAACCCCCACAGCTGCAGAAAGACCCCAGCAATCAGGCGATCCCCTGTGAGCAAGCACTTGGCGACGGTGGAGAGGAAAAACTCCCTTTTAACAGGAAGAAACCTCCAGCAGAACCAGGCTCAGGGAGGGGCAGTCATCTGCTGCGACTGGCTGGGGGGTGAGGGGATAGAGAAGAAGAAAAGAACAGACATGTAGAGAGCAAACAGCACGATGGGGACTCAATCTATGGGAGAGAACAAACAAATGTTAATGACCAGCAAAAAAAATATTTCATTGAGAGTGAGGAAAGGAGTGAGGCCCAGTGCATTACTGGAGGTCCCCCGGCTGACTAAACCTATTAGCAGCATAGGTGCTAATAGGCCTATTAGCAGCATAGCAGCATAGCAATAGGTGCTATTAGCAGCACCTATTAGCAGCAAGGGAGGGTTCAGAAACACATGATCCCTCCCTAATTGTATGCTATATCAAAAAGGTAGGTTTTAGCCCTATTCTTAAAAACAGAGATCGAGTCTGACTCCCGAATCCAGATTGGCAGCTGGTTCCACAGGAGAGGAGCTTGATAACTGAAGGGTACAACCAGGGGACAAACATTTTTTGTTAGACTTGGGGGGGTCGTCGGGAGAAAATATGTATAGACAGACTTAAGCCTGCCCTTTTGGTGGCGGACGAGCAAGTGTTGTTGGCTCGGGCCCCTCAGCGTGGAAGACCCCCACGGAGAACTCCCCAGGTAAACGATTCATCAGAGCAGCCACATGGGAAAGTCGAAGTTTCCCCCCCCTCACCATTGCCCACCTGCAGACAGACACACCCCCAGGAGCCCCCCACCGGCACAGCAGCGCTGCGGAGGCTGAGAACCCCTGTTACAGCAGATATGGGAGGAGACAGAAGCCGAAAGGACGTGAGGACTGAAACTCGGTCTGAGATTCTGGGGGGGGGGGGGGGGGGGGGGTGTTGTAGACTGTGGGATAAGCATCTCAGACTGGATGCAGAGGGTAAACAGAGGAGGAAAATAGGTATTGAGATGGGAGAAATTATGGCGATGTAGCAGGAAGGAGTAGCTGAGGGGAGAAAGGTTGAATGTATTGTGATGTGAGATGTCATGCAGATGTGAGATGGGCGGATGATATAAAAGGAGAGACCCTGGTGTATTGAAAGGATGCTTTTTCTGTGTATGACTGATGTGAGAGTGAATAAAGTCGTCTGCTGCACGAGTCTGGCCACGTTATTTTGCACTCTCCACAATCTAAAAATTTGGTGCATGTGTAGCGGTCATACTTCTGTGTTGTTTTTTTTTTTACAAAATGTAGAAACTTTCCTCTCTTTTTAGTGCCTCTATTGCTGTACACGAACAAAAAACTCAGGCCTTCAGCTCCAGCTTACATGCCACATGTTGGCCATGGAAGAGAAAGAGGAAAAGAACAAATAATAACATGATACATGAAATTAAATAAAATAACCACATACCTGCATGAACAAGAAAATACAAAAAAAAAAACATGTTAAGCATTCATTGGTATAAGTTATCTATGTTATCGAAACATAGATAAAAGAAATTTTGATACGTCGGCAATCGCTGCCTAAATCATCAAGGTGTGACAGGGCCTTAAAAAGAGTATTTACGTCTCTCACAAGTCATTTTGTTTGCTTTAAATATTATGTCTGTAGTCTTAAATTCTATTAAATACTCAAATTAGAGCAAAATATTTGGTATGTATATCCAGCATTATTTCTTATTCTAATATTTTTTGTTTGTATATGCATAGACCACTTTTCCTTTGGTTTCTATTCACATATAGAACATACTGAAGAACTGATCCACACTGAATGATTAGGATACATACAGTCAATCAAACTTTTTTCATTGATCACCGAGTGTCTTTCCACACTTGATTTTATTGTAGATAGACTATAATATTATATTATAGTTTATATTATAGTTTATATTATATTATAGTATATATTGAAGAGAGACTGACTGCTGCTGCAGATGAAAAAAGGACCCGCAGGAAGAACCGCCACAGACCCAGCAGCACGGAGACCACCCACAAGTGCGACCTGTGTGACAGGGACTGCCATTCGCGCATCGGCCTGTTCAGCCACAGGTGGTGCTGTTCCAGCAGAGTAGACATTTAGGATTCTCTTCCATGGTCATCATAGACCGACGGAGGCCGACGACGATTGTCGACTTGACAAGCCAAGTACAAATGCTTTTAGCAACACTTTCACATTCAGCCAGCAACTAGAAAGAGTTGTTAGATTTTTTTATTGTGCTCTACAAGTTCTTTCTACAGTGAATGAAGGGTGTGTGCAGATGTGGAGTCGTGTGGGAATATGTACATTTCAACAGTTCTGTCTCTACAAGTTCAAGGTTATACAGTCTCTCTCCTTCAGGTTCAAGGGGGAGGATTACAGGTTCTTTCACAAGGTAGGTAATTTCCCAGGGCAGCAGGAATTTATGTAAATGGCAAGTACCAGTCTTACAGGTGGAGTGGACAGGCAGGGAGGAGACTGTGTGAGCAGAGATATGTGAGTGTTGAGTCCAAGTTCCAAGGAAGGGAAGAGGAGGGCTGGGGTGAGTTGGGTCAATTCAGAATTATGGTTTGCAGTCAAAGCAAAGGCTAGCTAGAGTGATACCACATCAGGCTTGGCCAAACCAGAGAAGATGCCTTAAATACAAGAGAGTACACAAGACGATGAAAAAAACAGCTGGTCACATCCAAAGGAACAGGGAGAGGAGGTGTAAACCACACATCCAAAAAAACAACATGGGATAACACTGGCTGTCCAGGATCGTGAAAGTTTCCCCCCACCCCACCCCAAATGGGTGCCTCCTGGAGATGTTCCAGGTTTATCTGAATGGAAATTCTTTCAGCATTTTCAGGTCCTAGATGAAAACATAGGAAATCGAGGACTGCTCAGGTCCACACCCCTTCCAGCCCATAAGATATTGGCAGCTTCAACCCTTACAGTGAATGTCCAGGATGCAGTGAACCATGTAGTAACCATGTAGTGTACTTGTATTTTATAAGGTTAAAACACATCAACGTGCCACTTTTGCATGATGTTGGACCTTTGTTTAATGAGCAGGATGATCAAGTTTCAGACAATCCAGTTCATTTTATGAGTGCATGTAATTGTTGTGGAAAGTACAGCACAGACCAAAGATAGCAATCAGTCATCATACCACATCCACTGTTCTCCCACAGGTTTACCTTCCACTAGGGCTGTGTGATATATATGACCAAAATTTCATATCACAATTTAAGTAATATTATTTGACGATAATGACACATACAGTATCACAATATACATTTTCTGTAAATTCTATAATTTATACACGATAAAAAGGACCATCTATTTTTCTACATTTTAAATTACATACTGGAAAGAGCAATTGTACAAATTCATGTCATTAATTTTATGCATTTTCCCTTTTAATTTTGCAGTGTTATAAAAAAATGTTTAATGTGCATTTGAGATGACTTTAACTTTATTCTTTATACCTACTGGACACCTTAAGGTTTACCTTAAGGATAATACACCTTAATAATACACCTTAAGGATAATTAAAAATGATTAGAAATCAAGTTACATTTAGAGCCAGTTTGTTCCTCTAACACATTTTAATTTATTTATTTTTTATTTAGTGTGTATGTGGCAACTGTTATGCACTTTTGCAGCTTTAGTAATATTTTTTTCAGACAAAATTAAGAAACTCGGCAGTGATTTAAACCAGAACGATGGGCTGATACACTATAATGTTTCCTATTAGCAACAAGTTAGCATCGTCATTTAGCATTTGCCATCTTATGATTAGAGAGAGATGGTGTTAACGTGACTTATCTCCAATTAAAACAAGGCTAGAGGACTATTCTCTCTGACACAGCACGGTGGGAAAAAGTCCAATATCCCTGGCTGGCACAGAAGTAGCAGCAAAACAGTAGCTTGCAGTTAGCTGCTGTGGCACATCTGCCACACTGGGGGGGGGGGGGGGGGGGGGGGGGGGGGGGGGGGGGGGGGGGGGGGGGGGGATGGCGAGGCAGTGACAAATAGAAATGGGTATGTGTCTTTTCAACCCCGATAGAAACGATGTAGTTTTATATGAAACGGTAGATGTTTTGTTGGTACCCCTCTGTTAATGAAAGAAAAACCCACAATGGTCACAGAAATAACTTGAATCTGACAAAAGTGGTAATAAATCAAAAATTCTATGAAAATTAACCAGTGAAAATCAAACAATGCTTTTGAATTGTGGTTCAACAGAATTACTTTAAAAAACAAACTCATGAAACAGGCCTGGACAAAAATGATGGTACCTCTAGAAAAGATTGAAAATAATGTGACCATAGGGACATGTTCAACCAAGATGTGTCCTCTAATTAACATCACAGGTGTCTACAAACTTGTAATCAGTCAGTCGGCCTATTTAAAGGGTGACAAGTAGTCACTGTGCTGTTTGGTGACATGGTGTGTACCACACTAAACATGGACCAGAGGAAGCAAAGGAGAGAGTTGTCTCAGGAGATTAGAAAGAAAATTATAGACAAGCATGTTAAAGGTAAAGGCTATAAGACCATCTTCAAGCAGCTTGATGTTCCTGTGACTACAGTTGCACATATTATTCAGAAATTTAAGATTAACGGGACTGTAGCCAACCTCCCTGGACGTGGCTGCAGGAGGAAACTTGATGAAAAATAGAAGAGACAGATAATACGAATGGTAACATAAGAGCCCAGAACAACCTCTAAACATATTCAAGGTGAACTCCAAGGTCAAGGTGCATCAGTGTCAGATCGCACCATCCGTCGTTGTTTGAGCCAAAGTGGACTTCATGGGAGACGACCAAGGAGGACACCACTGTTGAAAACAAATCATAAAAAAGCTAGACTGGAATTTGCCAAACTGCATGTTGACAAGCCACAAAGCTTCTGGGAGAATGTCCTATGGACAGACGAGACAAAACTGGAATTTTTTGGCAAGGCACATCAGCTCTATGTTCACAGACGCAAAAATGAAGCATAGCAAGAAAAGAACACTGTCCCTACTGTGAAACATGGCGGAGGTTCTGTTATGTTCTGGGGCTGTTTTGCTGCATCTGGAACAGGGTGTCTTGAATCTGTGCAGGGCACAATGAAATCTCAAGACTATCAAGGTATTCTAGAGAAAAATGTGCTGCCCAGTGTCAGACAGCTTGGTCTCCGTCGCCGGTCATGGGTCTTGCAACAGGATAATGACCCAAAATACACAGCTAAAAACACCCAAGAATGGCTAACAGCGAAACATTGGACTATTCTAAAGTGGCCTTCTATGAGCCCTGATCTAAATCCTATTGAACATCTGTGGAAGGAGCTGAAACATGCCGTCTGGAGAAGGCACCCTTCAAACCTGAGACAACTGGAGCAGTTTGCTCATGAGGAGTAAGCCAAAATACCTGCTGAGAGGTGCAGAAGTCTCATTGACAGTTACAGAAATCGTTTGATTGCAGTGATTGCCTCAAAAGGTTGTGCAACAAAATATTAAGTTAAGGGTCCCATCATTTTTGTCCAGGCCTGTTTCATGAGTTTGTTTTTTAAAATAATTCTGTTGAACCACAATTCAAAAGCATTGTCTGATTTTCATTGGTTAATTTTCATAGAATTTTTATTTATTACCACTTTTGTCAGATTCAAGTTATTTCTGTGACCATTGTGGGTTTTTCTTTCATTAACAGAGGGGTACCAACAATTTTGTCCATGTGTGTATCATCATATTGCACAGCCCTACCTTCCACCATTGAAATTCATGTTATACATTAAAGATTTGTTGAAGTTTTACAAATACTAGAATAAAAAACAGCGGCCTTAGTACAGAACCCTGAGGCATCCAATATTAAACATCCTTCTCTTCTGACGTTCCATTTCCGAAGTGGACAAATTCAGAGCCATTTCTGACGTAACTGGGTATTAAATTAAGTGCAATACATCTGATTCCATATTTCTGCAGCATAAAGTCATGTAGCAATGATCAAAAACATTGAGAAGTGAGTAATTTTGAGATTTATGACAAATTTTTGCACAGTGTTGAAAATTCTCAAAGACTTCAGATATTTTTTCATTGTTGTAAACACTCTTCTTCAATGACTTTACAGTCGGTGAAGCATGGGATACATTCGAAATTTTGTTTTGGAAAATTTGCCTGGTAACACCGGAATACATTTTTATGACCTATTTTATTCCCAATTCTTCCAAGGGAAATTTCTACACTCTTTTTACTGTATTCAAAGTCTTTGGGCTTGAATGGATTTTGAAACACGAATGCCTTACTCCCCCATGATTTTTTATCAAACAGGGTCTTGAGCTTGCCGAGGATGTCGCTTTGATTTTCTTCATTTGCACACTTTTCAACACAAGGGGAAGCAAAAGAAAAGAAGACCATCAAATCACCATCTTTGCTTTCTAACGGTGCATCTTTAAGGCCATGTAGAACGCGCCATTCTGCGTGTTCGGTGTACTTCCTTTCTTGTGTTTTGTCATCCAGTATATGTTTCCTTATGGCCATTACTAATCGAGAGCTTTTGAACACCACACCATTTCTAACGTCTCGTTTCTCCTCATTTGTGGGTTTCTGCACGTTCTGGAAGTCGTACACATCTTCTTTTGGAATGCTCAGAGCCATGGCATGCATTTCAGTGATCTTTTCTCCATTTTTCCTGTTGTGACACACACACACAAACAAATTAATTTTTTTGTTGGTTTATATGTAGACAAAAGAGGGTGTTGACTTACATTTGCTTGACTTCCATTAAGCTTTTTATGAGATCTGCAAGTTTGTTTGTGTCTATATCAGCCAGACTTTGAGCAGCCATCTGGATGCAGAGGTGACACACAGATACTGATTTAGTCTTCAAATCACTCCTTATCAGTAGGTGATTTGTTATGTTTTGATAAGGGGGATGGTGGTAGTGGTGTTTTTAAAAATTTAGCATGAGGTACACACATATAAATCTAAATTAAAGGGTACCTGTACTGGTCATTGTAATCAATTGTGCTTTAGGTATTACTTATAAACAAAAGATGCGCTTATTCAGTAAAAATAACACCATAAAGGCAGTATGCTGAATAATTTCATCCCATGATTTACCTGCTCAGATAGAACTGATGAGGAGCAGCCATTGCTGCTCCTCATGCCTCCTGGACGCCTCCCACTTGAGGTGTTTCAGGCACGTCCCACTGGGAGGAGACCCCGGGGCAGACCCAGGACTCGGTGGAGAGACTATGTCTCCCAGCTGGTCTGGGAACGCCTTGGTATCCCCTCTGAAGAGCTGGAGCAGGTGGCTGGGGAGAGGGAAGTCTGGGCTTCTCTGCTTGAACTGCTGCCTCCGCGACCCGGACCTCCGGAAAAGCGGTAGAAGATGGATGGATGGATTTACCTGCTCAGATAGAACTGATGAGGAGCAGCCATTGCTGGCCAAAAGTGATGTACAGTCGTTGATTCCGGCTTACTGTGGATGAGTAAATGTAATGCTCAGTGGGTCAAGATCCGAGTTGAAAACAGCGCAAAATCTGCACGAATATACTGTATACTGCACAAACCGTCCTTGGAAATGGCCTTCATTGACGGCATGATCCGCAGGTACCTTCAAGGAACCTGACGAACAGGTAAGTTCCCGGTCAGGTAACTTCAGAGCACATTGAATAAATCTTGATATGCTAGATTTTTATTTCATTAAATTATATGTGGGTAAATTTGCTTGTACATGGTTGTAAAAAATTACATAAAATTCTGATGTTAAAACTTTGTTGACTTCTATACTGCAGCCCAGTCAGTCGCACAAAGCAGTGACTGTGCATCATTACCAGTGCTGGAACAGCCCATGTAGGAGGCATCATGTCGCTGACCATGCCTGACTGACCAAGCAGTGACTTGGAACTCATGCCTACTTGGCAAGGATTCATGACCAGCATTACCAGACGGAACCACTAATATGATACTTGATCTTTAAAATAGCTATTTTTTAAAATTCACTACACTCACCCTTTAAGTATGAATTTGTAAGAAGAAAGGTGCGAATATATGGTAAAAGATGCTGAGTGACAGTTTTAAAAAGTCACAAATTTACCATAAGCAAATCCAAAATTTCCCAAGAAAAATTTTGCAAATTTACAAGAGCGAAAGCTACACATTTGTATAAATTTGTGACCCTTTTTCCTAATAAATTTCCTATTTTCTCTGGAATTTGTGAAATTTTTCTTTAAAACATTTAGCATTTCTATTGGAATCCATAACTTTTTGTGGTAATTTTGCAAGTTTTTCCTGGCAAATCTGTGACTACGAATAAATGTAGTACATTTTTCCTACAAATTTTCCCACGCAAATTTACAACTATATTAGTCTTAACTTCAAACATGCATATGGTGTCTTCAGTCATTGTATTCTTACTCTTTGTAAACAATGACTTTGTCTAAGGGTAAATGAAGCACATATCAATTTGCAAGTTTTTAGTTAGGGTTAAATGTGTGATTTTTTTTTTTAGTCGGTACTTGAATTTACATGCTGTATGAAATGTGTTCTATTAATAAATCTGACTTGAATGTGAACGCCATCAAATTCCTCATCTAATTAAATTGCATTCCAATTATCTGCTACTTGATACTAGAATGTAAAGTTAACTTATCAGGCCAAGATGAACTGCAAGGGGCAGGAGAGTGCAGTACAGAGCACAGAAGGTACTTCTGGTGAGACGCAGGAAGAGTTTGGCCTGGAGACACCCCACTGTACCCATAACCTCCAAGTGTCAAACTTTTCAGCTCCATGTGGAGTAGTCTTGCAGCAGCAGATCAAGTGGCCAGCAACAAACCACAACAGTCTCTGGTCCCAGTTTAATGAAGGTGTGGCACAAATCATTATCACCACTGCAAAGGGCAATGTGGATGAGAGACTCCAACTTATGACTACCATCATCACCAGTTTTGCGACCGAGAGATTTGGTGTTAAAGAGAGAAAGGCTGGCGGACCAAGGTACACCATGAACCGTAGGGCAGAGCAGATCCACCGGCCCCACCAAGATCTTTGAGCTCTGACAAAGCAGTATAAGAGAGTAACTCAGGAGGAGAAGATGCCACTCACTGAGCTCCATTACATCTTGAGGAAGAAACTGATGACCCAGTGAAGAGCAGAATGGCATAAATGGCGGCGGAGGGAGAGAGCCAGGAAAAGAACAGCATTTATTGCTAACCCCTTTAAGTTTATTAAACAACTCTTAGGGCAGAAGCACAGTGGATTGACTTGCTCAAAGGAGGAAGCTGATAGTTCCTTGCATAATGCACTAAGCGATTCACAGGAGGGAAAAAGACTTAGGACCGCTCCCCCTTCAAGCCATATTGGATGTATCTTCTCCATCAGTGGAGTTTAACATCAGTGAGACTTCATGGAAGGAGGTACAAGAGGTGGTGAAAACAACCAGATCCAGCTCTGCACCAGGATCACGTCGTGTACCTTACAAGGTGCATAAGCGCTGTCCAGAACTTCTCAGAGTTCTTTGGAAGATTCTACAAGCAGTGTGGTGCAGGGGAAGAGTGGCAGCCCAGTGGAGGCAAGCAGAGGGAGTCTGGATTCCGAAGGAGGAAAGGCCTTCCAAGCTAGAGCAGTTCAGAGTCATCTCACTTCTTAGTGTGGAGGGCAAGATCTTTTTCAGTGTTTTAGCTAGACGAATGACAGTCTTTGTCTTAAAAAAACAGCTACATCAACACCTCATTTCAAAAATGTGGCATCCCAGGAATTCCAGGGTGTCTGGAACATACTGGGGTCATCACACAGCTCATCAGGGAGGCCCGTGAGGGGAACGGTGATCTCATGGTGCTTTGGCTTGATTTGGCCAGTGCTTCTGGTTCCATTCCGCACAAACTCGTAGAAACAACCCTGGACCGACACCATGTACCCAGTAAGATCAAGGATCTCATCCTGAACTACAATGGGAGTTTCAGGCTTAGAGTTACTGCTGGGAATTTTACATCACAATAACATCGGCTAGAGAAGGAGATTGTAATTGGGTGCACAATCTCAGTTATCCCCTTTGCCCTTGCCATGAACATGGTAGTTAAGTTAACAGAAGCCAAGTGCAGAAGCCCCCAGTCCAAATCTGGTGTGTGACAGCCACCCATCAGAGCCTTTATGGACGACCTCACAGTCACCACAACATCAGTTCCAGGAAGCCGGTGGATTCTCCAAGGCCTGGAAAAACTCATATCTTGGGCCAGAATGAGTTTTAAACCATCCAAATCCAGATCCATGGTGCTGAGAAAGGGAAAGGTGGTTGACAAATTTTGATTTCAGCTGGATGGTGTTATGATTCTTCTGATTCTGATTTTAAACCATCCAAATCCAGATCCATGGTGCTGAGAAAGGGAAAGGTGGTTGACAAATTTTGATTTCAGCTGGATGGTGTTATGATTCCCCCCTCATGGATCGTCACCTTATCGTGGTGGGGGGGTTTGCGTGCCCCAGTGATCCCAGGAGCTATGTTGTCCGGGGCAATTTGCCTCTGATAGGGTCTCCCAAGACAAACTGGTCCTGGGTGAAAGGCCAGACGAAGAACGATCCAACAGACTCTCATGATAAATTGTATATCAAGGATTCAGTGTACCCCGCCCGGTATGGGGTTACCGGGGCCCCACCCTGGAGCCAGGCCTGGGGGAGGGGCTCGAAGGCTAGCGTCTGGTGGCCGGGTTTCCACCCATGGGACCCGGCCGGGCTCAGCCCGAAGGAGTTACATGGGTCCGCCCTCCAGTAGGTTCACCACCTGCAGGAGGGATCATGGAAGTCCGGTGCTATGTGGATTAGGTGGCAGTCAAAGGCGGAGACCTTGGCGGACTGATCCCAAGCTTTCTAAACTGGCTTTTGGTACGTGGAATGTCACCTCTCTGGTGGGGAAGGAGCCTGAGCTGGTGTACGAGATTGAGCGATACCGGCTAGATATAGTTGGCCTCACCTCAACACACAGCTCCGGTTCCGGAACCAGTCTCCTGGAGAGGGGCTGGAGCTTGGCCTTTTCTGGAGTTGCCCCGGGCGAGAGGCGACGAGCAGGGGTAGGTATTCTTGTATCGCCCCACCTTGCTGCCTCTATATTGGAGTTTTCCCCGGTGGACGAAAGGGTTGCTTCCCTGCGCCTTCGGGTTGGGAAACGGGTCCTGACCATCATTTGTGCCTATGCACCAAATGATGTTTCAGAGTACCCACCCTTTTTGGAGTCTGTGACTGGGGTGCTGGAGGGTGCTCCTCCTGGAGACTCCATTGTCCTACTGGGGGACTTCAATGCGCACGTGGGCAACGACAGTGAAACCTGGAGGGGGGTGATTGGGAGGAACGGCCTGCCCGATCTGAACCCGAGTGGTGTTCAGTTATTGGACTTCTGTGCTAACCACAGTCTGTCTATAACGAACACCATGTTCAAGCATAAGGGTGTCCATATGTGCACCTGGCACCAGGACACCCTAGGCCGCAGGTCGATGATCGATTTTGTTATCGTATCATCAGACCTGCGACCGTATGTCTTGGACACCCGAGTAAAGAGAGGTGCAGAGCTGTCAACTGATCACCACCTGGTGGTGAGTTGGATCCGATGGCAGGGGAGGAAGCCATTCAGACCTGGTAGACCCAAACGTATAGTGAGGGTGTGCTGGGAGCATCTGGCTGAGGCCCCTGTCCGGGAGGTCTTCAACTCCCACCTCCGGAAGAACTTCAACCACATTCCGAGGGAGTCTGGAGACATGGAGTCTGAATGGGCCATGTTCTCCACCTCTGTTGTTGAAGCGGCAGCCCAGAGCTGCGGCCGCAAGGTGGTCGGTGCATCTCGTGGTGGCAACCCCCGAACCAAGTGGTTGACACCAGTGGTGAGGGGGGCCATTAAGCTGAAGAAGGAGTCCTATCAAGCTTGGTTGGCTTGTGGGACTCCCGAAGCAGCTGAGGTGTACCGGCAGGCCAAGCGGAGTGCAGCTCGGGTGGTTGCTGAAGCAAAAACCCGGGTATGGGAGGAGTTCGGTGAGGCCATGGAACAAGACTTTCGGTCGGCTTCAAAGAGATTCTGGCAAACTGTTCGGCGGCTCAGGAGGGGAAAGCAGCTCCCCGTCCACACTGTGTATGGTGCGGATGGGACACTGTTGACTTCAACTGGGGATATCGTCGGGCGGTGGAAGGAATACTTCGAGGATCTCCTCAATCCCACTGATACGCCTTCCACAGAGGAAGCAGGGTTTGGGGACGAGGGGGATGACTCGCCTATCACAGGGGCTGAGGTCGCCAAGGTGGTTAAAAATCTCCTTGGTGGCCGGGCCCCGGGGGTGGACGAGATTCGCCCCGAGTACCTCAAGGCCTTGGATGTTGTTGGGTTGTCATGGTTGACACGCCTCTGCAACATTGCGTGGAGGTCGGGGGCAGTGCCTTTGGCATGGCAAACCGGGGTGGTGGTTCCTCTCTTCAAAAAAGGGGACCGGAGGGTGTGCTCCAACTTTAGAGGGATCACACTCCTCAGCCTCCCTGGGAAGGTCTATGCCAAGGTATTGGAGAGGAGAGTCCGGCCGTTGGTCGAACCTCGGATTCAGGAGGAGCAATGTGGTTTTCGTCCTGGCCGTGGCACATCGGACCAGCTCTTTACCCTCTCGAGAATTCTTGAGGGTTCGTGGGAGTTTGCCCAACCAGTTTACATGTGTTTTGTGGACTTGGAGAAGGCATTTGACCGCGTCCCTCGTGGATTTTTGTGGGGGGTGCTTCGGGAGTATGGGGTATCGGGCTTGTTGTTACGAGCTATTCGGTCTCTGTACGACCGTTGTGAGAGTTTAGTTCGCATTGCCAACACTCGGTCGGAGTCATTCCCAGTGAGAGTTGGACTCCGCCAGGGCTGCCCTTTGTCACCGGTCCTGTTCATAATTTTTATGGACAGGATTTCTAGGCGCAGCCAGGGAATGGAGGGTGTCATGCTTGGTGACCACAGGATCTCATCTCTGTTGTTTGCAGATGATGTTGTCCTGTTGGCTTCATCCAGCAATGACCTACAGCTCTTGCTGGGACGGTTTGCCGCTGAGTGTGAAGTGGCTGGGATGAGAATCAGCACCTCCAAGTCCGAGTCCATGGTCCTCAGCCGGAAAAAGGTGGATTGTCCTCTCCGGGTTGGGGACAGGCTCCTGCCCCAAGTGGAGGAGTTTAAGTATCTTGGGGTCTTGTTCACGAGTGAGGGGAAAATGGAGCGAGAGATCGACAGACGGATTGGAGCAGCATCTGCAGTGATGCGGACGTTGTACCGGTCTGTTGTGGTGAAGAGGGAGCTTAGTTCTAAGGCAAAGCTGTCGATTTACCAGTCAATCTACGTTCCTACTCTCACCTATGGTCACGAGCTTTGGGTAATGACCGAAAGAACGAGATCGCGGATACAAGCGGCTGAAATGAGCTTTCTCCGTAGGATTGCTGGACTCACCCTCAGAGATAGGGTGAGGAGCTCAGTCATCCGGGAGAGGCTCAGAGTAGAACCGCTGCTCCTCCACATTGAAAGGAGTCAGTTGAGGTGGTATGGGCATCTGATTAGGATGCCTCCTGGACGCCTCCCACTTGAGGTGTTTCAGGCACGTCCCACTGGGAGGAGACCCCGGGGCAGACCCAGGACTCGGTGGAGAGACTATGTCTCCCAGCTAGTCTGGGAACGCCTTGGTATCCCCTCTGAAGAGCTGGAGCAGGTGGCTGGGGAGAGGGAAGTCTGGGCTTCTCTGCTTGAACTGCTGCCTCCGCGACCCGGACCTCCGGAAAAGCGGTAGACGATGGATGGATGGATGGATGGGTGTTATGATTCTTTGTGCGCTTTTACGCAGCGCACAGAAGAAGAAATGAAAACCCAATTGCAGGAGTAGAACGTGCACTTTATTAACCAAATCCCAAGATAACAAGTCCAGCTAACAATCACGATAATCAACAGAGAGTTGGAATGGTTAGGATAAGGCCACCAGACATACAGGAACGCCACCTGGATGTTCCGCAGCCTACGGGAGGGAATGCCTAGTGCCGCAGGGTTGCTGCTGGCACGAGGAGAAAGGCAAGCATGACTTACAGCTGGAACGATCCGGGGCAGTCCGTGTAGTCCGGTGGATGAGAGTAAGCAGGAACAGCCACAAGGAAACCAATCTTGTGGTGCCAGGGAAGACAATAATGCCAGCTGAAGGAAAATGTAGGTAATGATGACAAACACGGAAGAACATGCTGCCGTGAATGAAACTCAATGCTCCGACGGTCTCTTCCTACTAACCCAGCATTTAAGTACTAATAATACTAACGAGGGAAGAGACCACCAGTGTGAGAATGCGTGGGCTGAACAATAATTAACACCATGTGTGTATGAGTGAGTGTCTGAGCGTATGAATGGGAGTGAACGAAGTGCGTGCGTGTACGTGTGTGAAACATCCACAATACAGAACAGCTGGTGATACTGACAGGAGGAGGAGGTGCACCCGAGCTGTCAGGGAGAGGAGGACCCAAAGGACTCCCTGACACGCCTGATGGAAAATAGAGCTAAACTAACCTTGGGCCAGAACTGCGTTTGGAACCACCAAACCCAGGTTCATGACAGAGCCCCCCCCCATCCCCAAGGGGAGGATTCCAGACACCCCAGTATCACCAGCTGAAAACAAAAAACACAACCAAGGACCCCCCCCCTTCCAGAGACAGATAACTACCCAGGATGGGAGGTGGGGGGAAGACAGGTTAGGAGGGAAGCAACAGGTGAAAAAACAGCACATAAAATGCAAAAATAATAATGTGAACCTCCTAACAGCTCCCCCTCCAGGAGTCCAAAGTTCAGGTGGCCGACCAGTGTTCCAGGGCCCCGGCATGGTGAAGGGTGGCCTGCCCGAGTCCCAGGCTGGCCCGCTGAACAGTGTCAGGCGGCCTGCCAGGACTGTTGGGCCACCCGATCCGAGATCAAAGTCTTTCAGGTGGCCGACCAGCATGGTTGAGCCACCAGGACCGGGAGGGAAACAGGCAAAGAGGTTGCCTACCCACTGGGGACCATAGAGGTTGGTGGCCAACCCGAGGGATAGGAGCCCCCCCGCCCCTGAGGCTTGGAGCAGGGGGACCGTATCACCCGTGTTGGTCCCGGTTTGGGACATGGTTGCACCCGCATTGGTCCTGGTCTGGAACATGGTTGCACCCACATTGGTCCCGGTCTGGGACATGGCTGCACCCACATTGGTCCCGGTCTGGGACATGGCTGCACCCGCGTTGGTCCCGGTCCGGGACATGGCTGCACCTGCGTTTGTCCCGGTTCGGGACATGGCTGCACCCGCATTGGTCCCGGTCTGGGACATGGCTGCACCCTCATTGGTCCCGGACTGGGACACTGCTGCAGTGGCGGTGGACTCCAGCTGGAGCTCTGCTGCACCCGTGGTGGACTTTGGCTGAAGCACCATTGCACTTGCGGTGGTCCCCATCGGGGACCTTATTGCTTCCACGGTGGCCTCCTCAATGGGGGAGGTAGGGTTTCTTCCTGATCCCAGCACTGGACCCAGACCCTCGGTGGTCTCAGGAGGCATCGGCTGCTCTCCAGCTAACCTAGCCTGGAGCGCCGAACCCTGAGGGAGAGAGAAAGAAACCGAGTCAGGGTTGCCGGCAGCGGCAGAACCTGGTGAGGTGGCCCCGAGGGCTACTGGGAGCTGCCCCGGCCCCTCGTTGCCATGAGTCAGGCAGTGTGACATCAACATAGACATAACTGACGTGATGGAGCACACTTGCCTGAACTTGGGCTCCACCGCCGTCCAGGACTGCGGCGACTTAGGGTGCGCGGGCTCCATCCAGTCATCTGGTGATACACCCACATCAACCTCTCACGGGGCGGCTGGGCTCACATCGCCATCAGCTGTGGACCACCCAGGTTGCAGCGGCTCCTCTCCGGCGAACCTAGAATGGAGCTCAGGGAAGACGGAAGAGGGGAGACAGCTAGGGTCGTCGGCAGCGGTAGAGCCCGGTGAGGGGGGTCTAGATGCAGCTGAGAGCTGCACCCAACTCTCCTCCCCAAGAGCCAAGCAAGATTTCTCAACTATTGACAGGAGAACTACAGGAGAGATTACTTGCCTGTGCTCGAGCACTACCGACGTCCAGGACTCCGACGATGAAGTTCCGGGCCCAGTCAGCTGGAGGTCAGGTCCAGGAGATGACTGCCACGGCGGCCTCCGCAGCAGGTGTGATGGAGATTGCAATCTCGGTGCCCCCCTGCACCGTCCTCCACGTCTCCGGCTCCTCTGGTGTGGCGGCCGGGAGCGGCCTCACCGCTGGCCCATGAGCTGGACTCTCCTGGGCCTCCGGTTCCTCTCCCCTCAAGCGACCTTGTTCCACAGCCGGCGAGCTGTTCTCCTGGCACAGGTCATCCCCAGCAGCCTCTGAGGCTTCTCTTCTCTCCAGGCGTTCCTCCTCCGTTCAATATTTTCAGCGATGAGCCGCGCCCACTGAACGTCCTTGGGGAACTTCAGCCACTGGGCAGAGAAGAGCGCCTCTTCCAGCAGGTCCTGTGCCTCTTGTTCCTCGTCCGTCCAGACTACCATGTTGTTGCTCCAGGAAAAAAAAAAGGGAAAAGAGGGTGAAAAGAAAAAACACACATCTACACACGTTTTTTTCTTGCTGGTCGGAGCAGTCTGTTATGATTTTCTGTACACTTTTACACAGCGCATGGAGGAAGAAATGAAAACCCAATTGCAGGAGTAGAATGTGCACTTTATTAACAAAATCCCAAGATAACAAGTCCAGCTAACAATCATGGTAATCAACAGAGAGTTGGAATGGTCAGGATGAGGCCACCAGACATACAGGAACGCCACCTGGATGTTCCGCAGTCTACGGGAGGGAATGCCTAGTGCCACAGGGTTGCTGCCGGCACGAGGAGAAAGGCAAACATGACTTACAGCTGGAACGATCCGGGGCAGTCCGTGTAGTCCGGTGGATGAGGGTAAGCAGGAACAGCCACAAGGAAACCAATCTTGTGGCACCAGGGAAGACAATAACACCAGCTGAAGGAAAATGTAGGTAATGATGACAAACACGGAAGAACATGCTGCCGCGAATGAAACTCAGTGCTCCGACGGTCTCTTCCTACTAACCCAGCATTTAAGTACTAATAATACTAACGAGGGAAGAGACC
Source organism: Pholidichthys leucotaenia (assembly GCA_020510985.1). Taxonomy (NCBI): domain Eukaryota; kingdom Metazoa; phylum Chordata; class Actinopteri; order Cichliformes; family Pholidichthyidae; genus Pholidichthys; species Pholidichthys leucotaenia. The sequence continues at coordinate 307,771,065 of CM035844.1, forward strand.
ACCAGTGTGAGAATGCATGGGCTAAACAATAATTAGCACCATGTGTGTATGAGTGAGTGTCTGAGCGTATGAATGGGAGTGAACGAAGTGCGTGTGTGTACGTGTGTGAAACACCCACAATACAGAACAGCTGGTGATACTGACAGGAGGAGGAGGTGTACCCGAGCTGTCAGGGAGCGGAGGACACAAAGGACTCCCTGACGCACCTGATGGAAAATAGGGCAAAACTAACCCTAGGTCAGAACTGGGTTTGGAACCACCAAACCCAGGTTCATGACAGATGGCATCACAATTCCATCCATCACTGAGAAACCAGTCAAGAGCCTTGGTAAGGTTTTTGACTGCAGCCTCAAGGATATAGCTGCTATCAGAGCAACCATGAAGGAGCTGGACTCTTGGCTCACCAGTATTGATAAGTCAGGTCTACCTGGCCAATATAAGGCCTGGATTTACCAACAGGGCATCTTACCTTGAGTCCTACAGCCACGTTTAGTGTATGAGGTAACTTTGTCAATAGTGGAGAACATGGAAAGGAAGCTTAACAGTTACCTCCATAGATGGCTGGGTCTGCCACTTAGCTTGAGCAGCACAGCACTCTATGGGAAGAGAAACAAGCTCCAACTCCCTTTCAGCAGTCTTGAGGAAGAGTTCAAGGTCTCACGCCTTGTTATACCAGGACTTCAAGGACTCACGAGTAGCATCAGCTAGCATTCTTGTCTGGGAAGGTAGGAAGTAGAATGTTCAGGAAGGTCTGGAAATGGCTGAGTTACGACTGAGACATAGGGCTGTGGTGGGCACTGGAGCTCTGAGCCGAGCTGGTATGGGAGCCATCATCCAGCCCCAGTATGACAATGTCCATGGCAAAGAAAGATGCCAGCTGGTCTTAAATGAAGTTCAAGCTGGTGTTGAAGAGGAAAGAACCACCAAGATGGTGGCCATGTGGCAACAGGGTGCATGGACAAGGTGGGAGGGTGCAGTTGAGAAAAAGATTTCCTGGACCGAGATCTGGCAAGCAGAATCAGAACGAATCAAATTTTTGATACGTGCGGTCCATAATGTTCTTCCCAGCCCTATAAATCTTTACATCCAGGGGAAGAAGGACTCAACAACTTGTCTTTTGTGCTCAGGAAGGGGTTCCCTAGAGCATATTTTCCCTAGAGCGTGTTGGAAATAACATCTCCAACTCTATCACGCTGAGCACTGGATCCCCTCAAGGCTGCATACTCAGTCCACTGTTGTTTACACTTCTAACACATGACTGTGTATCCAGACACGAGGGGAACCAGATTATTAAATTTGCAGACGACACCACAGTGGTGTGACTTATCAGAGGGATGAGGAATCAATGTACAGGGAAGAAGTTAGAGACCTGGAGGGCTGGTGCAGGGAGAACAATCTGGTGCTCAACGTGGACAAAATGAAGGAGATGATTATCGACTTCTGGCGGTCACAGCCTGAACATGTCCCTCTCAGCATCGGCGGCCATTTGGTGGAGAGAGTGGAGAACATCAAGTTCCTCGGAATGCAGATCTCGCAGAACCTGACCTGGAGCAAGAATTCCTTGGAAATCAGGAGGTGGGCCCAGCAGAGACTGCACTTCTTGAGGAAACTCAAACAGGCCTCTCTCCCCATCTGCATCCTCAGGACCTTCTACAGAGGTGTGGTGGAGAGTGTTCTGACGTACTGCATTGCAACATGGTACTCCAGCTGCAGTATGTCAGACAAAAAAAAAAAAACCCTGCAGAGGATAGTTAAGGGAGCTGAGAGGGTAGTTGGAGTTTCCCTCCCCTCTGTCCAAGAACTTTTTCAGAACCGTTGTAGGAGCAGGGCACTGAACATTGTCAAGGACCACTCTCACCCTCTGCATAAACACTTTGAACTTCTGCCAACTGGCAAACAATTCCAGAGCATCAGAGGCAGAACCACCAGACTGATTAACAGCTTCCTTCCACAAGCTTTTAGGATGCTGAACAGTTGATCCGGAATCTTTCATACATACTACTGCACCTTATGAACATTATGTATATTATTTGTATATTATAGTTCTAGTTAGTTTTCAAGTATGTCTTAGGGATGTGTGAATGGCTGTGTTGGGGTGGGGGGTGAGGGTGTGTGTGAGTGTGTCTTAAATTATGTTCTTTTTACTTATATGGATGCCGAGAGAAACGCAATTTCATCTTGCCTGCACTACAGTTGTATGTACAGCAATATGACAATAAAGGTTGATTTGATTTGATTTGATTTTGATTTTGATATTTTAAGCAGTTGCCCAACAGCCCTAAGTGACTGCCGCTACCGCTGACGGCACGATCAGGTTCTCAAGTCCATAGCAGAAACCATATCAAATGCTGTGGCTAACCACAAGCCAGTCTGCCAGCAAGAAAACATCACCTTAGTCAGAGCTGGAGAGCAGCCATGTATTCAGCCCAAATCTGCATATATATTTCTGAACTTGGCGTTGAACTGGGAGCTTTGAGTAGATCTGCGGAGACAGCTTAAGTTTTCAGACCACGTCACAACTTCCTTGAGACCAGACATGGTATTAACATCTCTGGCCTTAAAGCAGGTTTTGCTGCTAGAGCTTACAATTCCATGGGAGGACCGAATTGAAAAGGCAAATGAACGCAAGCGGCCAAGTACCAGGAGTTGGTGGAGCAATGCAGGAGGGCAGGCTGGAAGATGTGCTGTGAACCCACTGAAATGGGTTGCAGAAACTTCGCTGATTGATCACTGCATAAGGTGTACACATTGCTTGGTATTAATGGGGTCGCCAGAAAAAAAACATAAAATTGACCATGGAGGCAGCAGAAAAGGCCTCCAGATTGCTGTGACTCAAGAAGAGTGATTTGTGGGCCAGTACTGCTGCTGGGACACAAGCCAGGGGCTGATCAACCCTGACTGGGTCGCCTGAGTGAGGCTGTATGATGTTGAAAGACCCGAAATACCCAATGAGCTCAGGTACATCATTGATGATGTGTCCCAGTGCATCTACAGTATAGGTGTGTCTTAAACAAACATGTGCAACTTACAGTGGTGTGAAAATTGTTTGCCTCCTTCCTGATTTTTCATTTTTTTGTATGTTTGTCATACTTAAATGTTTCAAACCATAAAACAAATTTAAATATTAGACAAAGATAACACATGTAAACACAAAATGCAGTTTTTAAATGAAGGTGTTTACTATTAAGGGGGAAAAAGATCCAAACCTACATGGCCCTGTGTGAAAAAAAATCCCCCCCCCCCGGTAAAGCATAAATTAACTTTGGAAAGCTGACTTTCTTTGGAAAGCTGAGTTCAATTTCTCTAGCCACACCCAGGCCTGATTACTGCCACACCTGTTCGCAATCAAGAAATTACTTAAATAGGACCTGCCTGACAAACTGAAGTAGATCAAAAGATCATCAGAAGCTAGACATCATGCTTTGAGCCAAAGAAATTCAGGAACAAATGAGAAACAAAGTAATTGAGATCTATCAGTCTGGAAACTGTTGTAAAGCCATTTCTAAAGCTTTGGGACTCCAGCGAATCACAGTGAGAGCCATTATCCACAAATAGCGAAAACATGGAACAGTGGTGAACCTTCCCAGGAGTGGCTGGCCGACCAAAATTACCCCAAGAGTGCAGCGATGACTCATCCAAGAGGTCACAAAAAACCCCACAACAACATCCAAAGAACTGCAGGCCTCACTTGCCTCAGTTCAGGTCAGTGTTCATGACTCTACCATAAGAAAGACACGGGGCAAAAATGGCCTGCATGGCAGAGTTCCAAGATGAAAACCAACTGTTGAGCAAAAAGAACAAAGGCTCATCTCAGATTTGCCAGAAAATATCTTGATGATGCCCAAGACTTTTGGGAAAATACTCCGTGGACTGACGAGACAAAAATTGAACTTTTTGGAAGGTGTGTGTCCCTTTACTGGCATAAAAGTAACACAGCATTTCGGAAAAGCAATGTCATACCAACAGTAAAATATGGTGGTAGTGTGATGGTCTGGGGCTGTCTTGCTGCTTCAGGACCTGGAAGACTTGCTGTGGTAAATGAAACCATTAATTCTGCTGTCTACTAACAATCTTGAAGGAGAATGTCCGGCCATCTGTTCATAACCTCAAGCTGAAGCGCACTTGGGTTCTGTAGCAGGACAATGATCCAAAACACACCAGCAAGTCCATCTCTGAATGGCTGAAGAAAAACAAAGTGAAGACTTTGGAGTGACCTAGTCAAAGTCCTGACCTGAATCCGATTGAGATGCTGTGACATGACCTTAAAAAGGCGGTTCATGCTCGAAAACCCTCCAATGTGGCTGAATTACAACAATTCTGCAAAGATGAGTGGGCCAGAATTCCTTGACAGTGCTGTAAAAGACTCATTGCCAGTTATCGCAAACGCTTGATTGCAGTTGTTGCTGCTAAGTGTGGTCCAACCAGCTATTAGGTTTAGGGGGCAATCACTTTTTTACTTTTTCACACAAGGCCATGTGGGTTTGGATGTTTTTTACCCTTAATAATAAACACCTTCATTTAAAAACTCAATTTTGTGTTTACTTGTGTTATCTTTGTCTAATATTTAAATTAGTTTAATGATCTGAAACATTTAAGTGTGACATACAAAAAAAATGAGAAATCAGGAAGGGGCACACACTTTTTCACACCACTGTTTGTGTCTTGTAAATTGTCAGCTTTTTGTCCTCATTAATTTGCAACTTTTTTCTCAAAAATCTGCAACTTTTTTCTCATAAATTTGCTCTGTTTTTTTCTTTTAAATTTGCTATTTGTACCTGCAAATTTTCAACTTGCTTTCCTGTAAATTTTAAATATTTTTTCTCATTTTTCAACCTTTTTCTCATTAATTTTCACCTTTTCCTGTTAAGCTTTTCATCTTTTTCTCAAAAATTTGTAGTTTTTCCCTGTAAATTTTCAACATTTTCTTATAAATTTGCAGCACTCATTTGGATGCGAGTTAATTTTTTAATCTGTGTCATTAAATTGTAATTTGTTACTTTTTAAATTTTATATTGGCATCTTTTATCATATCTGTCCACCTCAAATTTGGACTTAATTCACATTTATACATTTGTACCTCATGATCAATTGATTATGTCTTCCGAATACAAGATTACATATTGTGAGAAATAACCACTTTGAAAAACAGAAATGGAACTATGCATTTTTGTTGAGTCCAAAAACTCAAAAAAAAGACCTGAAGAACGTGTTTTAAATGTAATTCATTTTAAAAATGGCAAATAAATGATGGCTTAATTTAATACTTTTTTCTATATATCTGTATATTACAAAGTCTTTCCTGTTGCAACTACTATACTAGCCCCTGATATAATTTATTTTGGATGTATATCCAATTGTATTAATTTAAAAGCCTCTTTTACCTGCAGAGAAAGATGTGAGATGATGGGATGAGAAGTTGTGCGTGTCCTCAGTTCAGGTGACATGTGCAGCTGCAGTGGCACAGTCAGAGTTCAGGGGAATTTATAAGAGTAGAGTCCATGTTCACACCCTACAGACAGGAACATTAGTCTGGAAACACCCTTAATTCATGACCAAAAAATGGTTTCTGTGAAGTTAATTTTCTGTTAAATTTGCAACTTTTTTCTTTTAAATTTGCCATTTTTTCCTCATTCTCTTTTGTGAGTAAATTTGTGGCTTTTCTTGTAAATTACAATGTTTTTCCTCATGAATTTGCAACATTTTTCTTGTAAATTAGCTAAAATTTCTCCTAAAGTTAGTTTTTCCTCATGAGTTTGTAATTTTTCTCTAACTTATTTACATTTTTCTCATAAATTGTATCTTTTTTCTTTAAAATTTGCCACTTTTTCTTGCCACCAGTGAGGACCCACCTCTTTTACCACCGCATACCCCCGCCTCTTCAGCTTCCTCTTCCCCATCCTGCTCACTCCTCAACTTCACTGACCAGATGAAGAAGTTGGTCACTATGGCCACAAAACTGACCCCATCCCATAGTCCCAATTTTCTCTCCGCAAAACCTCCCACTTCATCCTCCCCCCATCTACCCCTCCAGCAACTCCTCAGCGAGCTCTAACACAGCTGCCAAAGCCATAGTGGCCCCCTCCAGCAATTCCTCAGCTAGCTCTGATACAACTGCCAAAGCCATGGCACCTACCCCCCACCCCCACCCTCAAAGCTGAACTGAAATCCACAGCCTGAATGCAAGCAGGGTTTGATGTACTGGGTCCAGGCTCTGATACCGCTGGTGCTCGTGGCTCTTTCCAAGACAAGCTGGGGCCCGGTATGGAAATAGTTTCCTTAATTCATTTTTAATAGGTTGCAGAAAAAGGTTGGTAAATTTACAGAGACACAAGATCCATCCTACACATCCTGACATATTGTTGGCCCAGGAAACACGCACGCAGGCTCAGGTAGATTTGATAGCTTTATTGAACAACAAGGTGAGTGTATGGATGCGTGTGTGAGAGATTGGTGTGTGATGCGGGTGGAGGATGCAAGCCAGGACAGAGCAGCACATCGTGCAGCCAGACAACCCTATGGGAGAGAGGAGAAAAGAGATTAGCTAGGCAACCACATGGGAACGTGATCTAGAGCTGTGCTTACTTGCAGAGATGCGGTGGCTGGCGTTGGCAGATCCCACGCCTGGGAGACAACGTCCTGCTGTGCGTCCAGGCGAAGCGGTGAGGCAGAGGAGCGGCGGGATGAAGGAGGGTAAGTCCGCCGCCGGGTTATCCACCTGTGCACAGGGGAGGCTGATAGAAGAAGATGAGAAGATAATAATGACAGCTTATGTGTCCTTTAGCGTAGATCAGCAGGCCTGATGAGGAGGAAGCTGCTGGGAGAATTCGATGTTGGGAGACAGACGGCTCCAGGCTGCAGCTCAGGGCAGGATGGAATAAATAGCGGCACACTAACGAGGAGCAGGTGTGCGCGCAGCTGAGGTGGAAGCCCGTGAGCTGTGGGTGATGACAGTACTCCCCCCCCCCCCACCAGCGCCTCCTGGCGCTGGCTTACCTGGGTGTGTCCGGTGAAACTCCGCGATGAGGTCAGGGTCCAACACCCACGAAGAGCGCGCCCAGGATCTCCACTCTGGCCCATAGCCCTCCCAATCCACCAGGTATTGCAGCCCGCGACCCCGACGCCGGGAGTCCAGAATGGCAGTAACACCCCACACCGGGTCACCGTCGATCATTCTAGGCGCGGGAGGAGACCTAGGAGGAGGGCAGAGTGAATTGGACACAACAGGCTTAAGCTTGGAGACGTGGAAAGTGGGACACACGGAGGGAGGGGGGGAGGGCCAAACGCATAGCCACCGGGTTGATGATTTTGGAGATCACGAAGGGGCCGAGGAATCTCGGGGCCAATTTCTTCTTTTCTCCTTTCAGGTTGATGTCTTCAGACGACAGCCACACCCGCTGACCCACCTGGTAAGCAGGAGCTGGTCTCCTGTGACGATTGGCGGTGGAGCTGTTGCGTGCCGCTGTGCATAAAAGCGCGTCCTTAGTTTTGGCCCAAATCCTCCAGCAGCACCTGATGTGCGCCTGGACAGAGAGAACAGCTAACTCACCCTCCTGCTCAGGGAAAACAGGGGGGTTATACCCCAAGGACGCTTCAAAGGGTGACACTCCAGTTGCCGTGGACTGGGCTGAATTATGGGCGTATTCTACCCAGGTCAGGTAGGAGCTCCAGGACGAAGGATTGGAGGATGTTACGCAGCGCAGAGCGGCTTCCAACTCCTGGTTCGTGTGCTCGCACTGCCCCTTGGATTGGGGATGGTGACCTGAGGAGAGACTCACCGTGGCCCCTAAGGCGCTGCAAAAACTCCTCCAGACCTGGGAGACAAACTGCGGACCCCTGTCCGAGACCACGTCCAGCGGGATACCATGCAGTCTGACAACATGGTGGACCAGTAGATCGGCCGTCTTGCGTGCTGAAGGGAGACCCTGAAGAGGCACAAAATGGACGGCCTTGGAGAATCTGTCCACAATTGTCAGGACCGTGTCATAGGTGTTAGAGACTGGTAAACCGGTGACGAAGTCAAGGGCGATGTGCGACCAGGGCCTGCCCGGGATCGGCAGGGGCTGGAGTAGACCCGCAGGTGGAGAATTCTGGGTCTTGCCGGTTGCGCACTGGGGACAGGCCCGGACATAGTTGGTAACGTCTTTATGGAGACCTGGCCACCAAAATGAGCGCTGCAGCCAACCCACCAGATGGGTAATGCCGGGGTGACAAGCGAGTCTGGAGGTGTGGGCCCAATGGATCACCTCACCCCAACCTGCAGATGGAACAAAGAGCCTCCCCTCCGGCCCCCCGCCAGGATCTGGTTCCGTCTTCTGAGTGTCCAGGATCTTGTCCTTAATGGGCCAGGCGATCACTCCTAAGATGCACGACTTGGGCAGGATGGTATGACCGGATTCTTCTGGACCCTCGGGGGCAAACTGTCTGGAGAGGGCGTCGGGCAGCCCATTCTTTGAGCCTGGACGGTACGTGATGGTGAAGTTGAAACGAGCAAAAAATAGAGACCAGCGCACCTGGCGGGCATTCAGACGCCTCACTGACCTCAGGTACTCGAGATTTTTGTGGTCCGTCCAGACCATAAAGGGTTAGGCTGCCCCCTCCAACCAGTGACGCCATTCCTCTAGCGCGAGCTTGACAGCGAGAAGCTCCCTGTCGCCGACGTCATAGTTACGTTCCACCGGCGTCAGCCGTCGAGAGAAGAAGGCGCAGGGACGCTTGACTCCATCCACCGGCGAGCGCTGAGAAAGCACCGCCCCCACCCCCGTGTCAGACGCGTCAACCTCCACTAAGCACTGAAGCGCAGGATCGACCTGGGTCAGGTCCCGGGAGGACGAGAATTCCGCCTGGAGGGTCTTGAAGGCGGTGGCCGCTTCCTCGGACCACTGCAAAGGCACCTTCGATGACGTGAGGCGGGTTGGGGGGAGACGATGGCGCCAAACTTAGGAATAAAACGCCGGTAGAAATTTGCGAAGCCAATAAACTGCTGCACCTGCTTCCTGGACGTGGGCGTGGGCCACTCGACCACCGCTTTAACCTTCGCGGGGTTGGGGAGGATCTGATTATGCAAAATGATGAACCCCAGGAAGGAGGTGGTACGGGCATAAAACTCGCATTTCTCGGCTTTAATAAACAGCCGGTTCTCCAGCAGCCGTTGCAGGACCCGCCTCACATGGGAATGGTGTTCATCTCGTGCCTTGGAGAAGATGAGTATATCATCCAGATATACAAAGACGAACACTCCCAGAAAGTCCTGGAGGACGTCGTTGATTAGACGTTGGAAGACGGCAGGTGCGTTGGTGAGCCCAAACGGCATCACGAGATACTCGAAGTGGCCGCTGGGCGTCCTAAAGGCCGTCTTCCACTCGTCTCCCTCCCGGATCCTAACGAGATGGTAGGCGCAGCGGAGGTCAAGCTTGGTGAACCAAGTCGCCCCCTGGAAGGAGTGGAAGGCAGGGTCCATAAGGGGCAGTGTGTAACGGTCCTTAATGGTGATGTCGTTCAGGGCTCTGAAGTCGATACAGGGGCGTAGGGACCCATCCTTTTTTGCCACGAAGAAGAATCCCGCGCCAAGTGGGGACGAAGAAGGGCGGATGATCCCAGCGCTGAGCGACTCCTTAATGTACGTGTCCACTGCTTCTCGCTCCGGTGCAGAGAGGCTGTACAGACAGCCTGACGGCAAGGGGGCCCCCAGGCGGATGTTAATCGCGCAGTCGTAGGGTCGATGCAGGGGAAGAGACAAGGCTCTGGACTTACTGAACGCCGCCCCTAAGTCGTGGAATTCCTGCAGCATCAGGGTCAGGTCCGGAGGTTTGGAGACGGGCGCCGATGGAGGGGAGGACAGTGCGCAGGGCGCCGACTGGAGACAGGTGCCCAGGCAGAAGGTGCTCCAGGACATGATGCTGCCGGTCCTCCAATCCAGGACAGGGTTATGCAGCCGCAGCCAGGGGTATCCCAGGATGACACGGTCTGACAAGGAGGGCAGGACGTAGAAGGACAAATCCTCCCGGTGGTTGCCGGAGACTATGATGGGGACTGGCTTCGTGCGATGTGTAACAGTTCCCAGGGAAGAATGGGAGAGAGTGGCCAAGTTTAGGGGGTTAGGCAGTGGTTGACATGGTATGCCCAAATGGGTTGCCAGGCTTTTAGAAATAAAGCTCTGCTCTGCCCCTGAATCCACCAGTGCGTGAATGGAGTGCCCAGTGGAGTTGTGGCAGAACCGTAAGGGCAGTGTACAAGAGGATAGGGAGGTAGACCGGTTAGAGTCCGCGAGGCCCCCTATAGTGACTCGCGGACCTCCCCATTTGGCTTAACCGGGCACAGCTCCACGGGATGCTGGTCATCTCCGCAATACATGCAGAGACCCCGTTCCCGCCGGCGTTGTCTCTCTGCTAGAGGGGGCCTAGTGCGCCCGATAGCCATGGCCTCTGGTTCATCGGCGGACTCTGGAGCCAGTAACGCCAGGGGGCGAGACTGAGCTGGGTGGAGGGAAGCTCCGCGCGAGCGGCTGGCAGACTTCCGCTCCGCAGCCCGCTCACGTAGCCTGTTGTCCAGGCTAATCGTGAGCGAGATTAGCTCAGAGAGTTGCCCTGGGAGGTCCCGGCCAGCTAGCTCATCCCTCAGACCAGAGTTGAGGCTACGGAGGAAAACGCTGCACAGAGATGCCTCTCCCCAGCCCACCTCCTCCACTGCCACCTGGAAGTCGACCGCGTATTCTGCCGCTGACCGGCCTCCCTGTTGGAGACCGAGAAGCCGGTCAGCGAGGACGCTGTCGAGACGGGAATGGTCAAAAACTTCTAGAAAGTCCCGCACGAACCGGTCATACGAGAGGTTAACGTAACTGGGCTTCATCATTACGGCATAAGCCCAAATTAATGCTCGCCCCTCAAGCAGATTGGCCATGTAACCGATTCGGCTGTGGTCTGAGGGGAAATCCCCAGGGACGCGCAGAAACACCGACTCACACTGTGGGATAAACCCCTTCGCTCCACCGAGTTTCCCGCTGAAGCGAGCGGGGGTTGGGATCGGTGTGAGACGGGTTGGCGTCCCCGAGCCAGGCTGGCCAGCCGAGGAGACAGCCGGAGCCGCGGCACCAGGAGGACCCGGGGGGAAGGACCGTGGAGGATCCAGGCGGTCTAACCGGTCAGTAATTAATGTCAATTGATTTAATATCACCTGCTGTTGGTGAGCTATCATATCCACCCGAGCCTCGAGGGTGGAAAAACGGCGTGCGAGCCCGCTGTCCGCTGGGCCGCTTGGCTGGAGCCGTACTGACATATTGTCGGCCCAGGAAACACGCACGCAGGCTCAGGTAGATTTGATAGCTTTATTGAGCAACAAGGTGAGTGTATGGATGCATGTGTGAGAGATTGGTGTGTGATGCGGGTGGAGGATGCAAGCCAGGACAGAGCAGCACGTCGTGTGGCCAGACAACCCTGTGGGAGAGAGGAGAAAAGGGATTAGCTAGGCAACCACATGGGAACGTGATCTAGAGCTGTGCTTACTTGCAGAGATGCGTTGGCTGGCGTTGGCAGGTCCCATGCCTGGGAGACAACGTCCTGCTGTCTGCTGTGTGTCCGGGCGAAGCGGTGAGGCAGAGGAGCGGCGGGACGAAGGAGGGTAAGTCCACCGCCGGGTTATCCACCTGTGCACAGGGGAGGCTGATAGAAGAAGATGAGAAGATAATAATGACAGCTTATGTGTCCTTTAGCGTAGATCAGCAGGCCTGATGAGGAGGAAGCTGCTGGGAGAATTTGATGTTGGGAGACAGACGGCTCCAGGCTGCAGCTCAGGGCAGGATGGAATAAATAGTGGCACACTAACGAGGAGCAGGTGTGCGCGCAGCTGAGGTGGAAGCCCGTGAGCTGTGGGTGATGACACATCCTGTAAATTTATCAAATCTCGTGTTCATTTCTCACCAGTCACAGCCTAAGCAAAATAAAAATCTAGCAGATGATGTTCTTAACACACTGAAACTAGCTTTATTAAATATTAAGTTTTTGGCAGGAAAAACATTTTTAATAAATGAGCTCATTATTAAATACAAACTGGATTTTGTGTTTTTAACAGAGATGTGGTTAGATGATAACAGTGGATCTCTTTATCGAAGCAGCCCCTCCTAACTAAAGCTTCATAAGTGAACCTAGGCTGCATATGAAACGAGGAGTAGCTGTTTTGTTTAATGATTTCCTCCAAAGCAAGCAGATGTCTTATGATATGTTTACTTCATTTGAATATGGGGCTCTTCAGCTGAATTCCTCCTCCCGTATGTTGTTGCTTAATGTTTACAGACCATCTAAATACCATGCAACCTTTTTTGATAATTTTACAAAGCTGCTGTCTATTATCTGTGTTGACTCTGACTGTGTAATTATTGCAGGTGATTTTAACATCCATGCTGACAACCCTCCAGACAGAGGGACCAAAGAATTGTGCTATGTCCTTGATAACTTTGGACTGACTCAGCATGTAAGAGAAAACACACACAACAGAGGACACAATCTGAACTTGGTCATCTCCAAAGGTCTGAACATCTCTGAGGTTATGGTGATGGACGTTGCTTTATCTGACCATTCCTGTGTTTTCTTTGAGAGTGCTATTAATGTCAACAGAAACATCCAGACAGAGGTCATCAAAAAACTGTACATCAGATTCATCCAAGCTTTGTCTTCCTCACTCCCCTCTCTTCACCTTCAGTAAATGGGCTTGCAGAAAATTTCAATGGTAAAATTATAAGTATTATCAATGCTATTGTTCCCATCAAGGTGAAGGTGGTCACTATTAAAAAGAAACCTCCATGGAGAAATGCCAAACTAGTAAGAGCTGAAAAAAGAGTGTCAAAAAGCTGAAGCAGGTGCCGAAAAACTAAATTACAGGTTCATTATGAAATCTATAATGAGAGATTGAGCATTTATAATTTGGAACTGAGAAATGCAAGGCGAGCATATTTTTCTGACATCATGGCTAAAAACAACAATAATGCAGGCACCTTGTTCACTACTGTTGGCAGGATAATAAACCCCCCTGTTAGTAGCTCCTGAACTTCTATCCAACCATGCCTGCAATGACTTTGCCTTTTTCTTTACTGACAAAATTCAGAAAATTAAGACAGTCAGTCAGTGCTCCTATGCCAGGTGGTGGACATGTTCTTCGTCTGTGTCTACGTAGAGAAGATGGTTACACCAATTACACCATGGTGAAATTTTTTCCATTCAATCATAAACTCTTGGATGACATCATACACACGTGGACACAATTGTTGGTACCTCTCTGTTAATGAAAGAAAAACCCACAATGGTCACAGAAATAACTTGAATCTGACAAAAGTAATAAATAAAAAGTCTATGAAAATTAACCAATGAAAATCAGACAATGCTTTTGAATTGTGGTTCAACAGAATTATTTTAAAAAACAAACTCAAGAAACAGGCCTGGACAAAAATGACGGTACCCTTAACTTAATATTTTGTTGCACAACCTTTTGAGGCAATCACTGCAATCAAACGATTTCTGTAACTGTCAATGAGACTTCTGCACCTCTCAGCAGGTATTTTGGCTCACTCCTCATGAGCAAACTGCTCCAGTTGCCTCAGGTTTGAAGGGTGCCTTCTCCAGACGGCATGTTTCGGCTCCTTCCACAGATGCTATATAAGTGCAGGTTAGTTAGTTAGTTAGTTAGATGTTCAATAGGATTTAGATCAGGGCTCATAGAAGGCCACTTTAGAATAGTCCAATGTTTCACTCTTAGCTACTCTTGGGTGTTTTTAGCTGTGTGTTTTGGGTCATTATCCTGTTGCAAGACCCATGACCTGCGACTGAGACCAAGCTGTCTGACACTGGGCAGCACATTTCTCTCTAGAATACCTTGATAGTCTTGAGATTTCATTGTACCCTGCACAGATTCAAGACACCCTGTGCCAGATGCAGTGAAGCAGCCCCAGAACATAACAGAACCTCCTCCATGTTTCACATTAGGGACAGTGTTCTTTTCTTGGTATGCTTCATTTTTGCATCTGTGAACATAGAGCTGATGTGCCTTGCCAAAAAGTTCCAGTTTTGTCTTGGCTGTCCATAGGACATTCTCCCAGAAGCTTCGTGGCTTGTCAACATGCAGTTTGGCAAATTCCAGTCTGGCTTTTTTATGATTTGTTTTCAACAGTGGTGTCCTCCTTAGTCGTCTCCCATGAAGTCCACTTTGGCTCCAACAACGACGGATGGTGCAATCTGACACTGATGTACCTTGACCTTGGAGTTCACCATGAATGTGTTTAGAGGTTGTTCTGGGCTCTTTTGTTACCATTCGTATTATCAGTCTCCTCCTGCGACCACATCCAGGGAGGTTGGCTACAGTCCCATGGATCTTAAATTTCTGAATATGTGCAACTGTAGTCACAGAAACATCAAGCTGCTTGGAGATGGTCTTATAACCTTTACCTTTAACATGCTTGTCTATAATTTTCTTTCTAATCTCCTGAGACAACTCTCTCCTTTGCTTCCCCTGGTCCATGTTTAGTGTTGTACACACCATGTCACCAAACAGCACAGTGGCTACTTGTCACCCTTTAAATAGGCCGACTGACTGACTACAAGTTTGTAGACACCTGTGATGTTAATTAGAGGACACATCTTGGTTGAACATGTCCCTATGGTCACATTATTTTCAATCTTTTCTAGGGGTACCATCATTTTTGTCCAGGCCTGTTTCATGAGTTTGTTTTTTAAAATAATTCTGTTGAACCACAATTCAAAAGCATTGTCTGATTTTCATTAGTTAATTTTCATAGACTTTTTATTTATTACCACTTTTGTCAGATTCAAGTTATTTCTGTGACCATTGTGGGTTTTTCTTTCATTAACAGACGGGTACCAACAATTTTGTCCATGGCTGTATGCCACCTGAAATCCACCACCTGCTGCCTTGGTACCCTCCCAACAGGGTTTTTTTAAAAAATGTTTCATATTGCATGGCCTCAGATCTACAACAGATCATAAATATGTCTCTGCATTCAAGTGTCTTCCCTCAGTGTTTTAAAACAGCTGTCAAGCCACTTGTAAAAAAGAGCAACCTTGACACCTCACTCATGAACTGCTATAGGCCCATATCAAACCTCCCTTTAGTAAAAATAATAGAAAAAGCTCTTTTTCAACAATTGTACAACTTACTGACATTAAATAACTGTTTTGATGTCTTGCAGTCAGGTTTTCGGCCACACCACAGCACTGAGACAGCTCTAGTTAAGCTCCTTAACCCCTTGCACTCTGGTCAATTTCCATAAAAACGCCAAAAAATAATGTGCCCAAAGTAAATCGAAAGCTGTTCTTCAACCCTTTGCAGCATCTTCATGGGTTTGGTCTCATTTAAAAGAAAACACTTTGAATTTTTTGGCAAAAAAACATGATCTCTCTAAGTGCTCCGGCCACTGAGTTACAGTCATCTAAACATAGTGAACTTGAAGAAAATAAATTTGGCCTGGGTGTTTTTTTGGCTACAAATGCTTGCAAATAACACGCAGCTTCAGATCCGGGCTGGAAAATGCAACAGAAATGTAGAACCAAGTGTTATCCAGCTGAGGTCCAAATTTTGTAACAATACCACAAATAATGAATATTTTACACAGCTTTATACTCAGGCTGTTCCCAGGCGTTTTGGAACTGTGCCAAATGGCACAGTTTGGAAAAACGTCTGTAACTTTTGAATGATTCAACATAGAAGCTTCATCTTGGGCTCAAATGAAAGGTCACATTCAGGGCTGTTTCTGTGTGTGTGTGTGTGGGGGGGGGGTTGTCCCCCCACCCCCCCGCTACAGAGGACGGAGATCCGCCCTCGCTACATGACGGATTACACTCGGATAAGGCATGTTTCCACAGCAGTGCTGTCACCGCGGCTCCCCCCCCCCCCCCTTGCTACTGTGTGTGTGGGGGGGGGGGCCCCCCCTTCCCTCGCTACAGCGGACGGAGATCGGCCATCGCTACATGACGGAATAGACTCATATGGCTATGTGGCGACTGCTGCGCAGTCACCGCGGCTTCCCCCCGCTCCTCTTCTGCAGCGGGGGGGGGCGTTCACGGTCCGAACACGGCAAATGAAGAGTTTATCGCGGCGCACACACTTCGTACTTCGTGCGCCGTACAGCTGTAATTTACCGATCGGTCAAAAGTCATTTTTTGATTACAGTTTTCAGGGATAAATAATAACTTAGCTTATAACATCTTACCTCTTCACAGCCACATTGTCCTGGCAAACTTCTCTTCCCCATTGTCAGATGAACACAACGCTGGTCCGCTCGTGGATCCCGGTCAAAACATAATTCCATTATTGCGGTTGTGGCGAATGATTTATGACCTTTGTCGTCGGCCTCCGTCGGTTTATGATGACGGAAGAGAATCCTAAATGTCTATTCTGCTGGAATGAGTGCAGGTCGCACTTGTGGGTGTTCTCCATGCTTCTGGATCTGTAGCAGGTTCTTCCAGCGTCCTTTTTTTCATCTGTGGCAGCAGTAAGTCTCTCTTCACCCAGCCCGAACTTCTGTGCTTCAATTGGCTCCTGCATTCACAGTAGGCGGGTCCTCCTTCCTATGTTTTCAGTCATTGGTTCTTCAAGGTTTCAGAAACCCAATTCAAGGCTCTTATTAGTCGAATGAGAGGTCAATCAGATGAACTAATCTGTTTGCGGCTGTGTCTGCAGCTTTTATTTTCAGCGCGTGCTTGGACGCCATCACCATCTACATCACCACCATCAGGATCATGCGTCGAGAGCGCACGAGGGCGCACGAGAGCGCACGAGGGCACTCTCGTGCGCTCTCGTGCGCCCTAGGACGCAGAGACTTGCCCGTCCGCGGTACAAAGGAGCGCAAGAGGTTAATGGCATCCACTCCAATGCAGATAATGGCAACATTTCAGTCTTGGTTCTACTGGACCTCATTGCTGCATTCGACACGGTTGACCATAACATCTTACTAGACTGGCTAAAAAACTGAGTGGGACTTTCTTGCAGATCACTTAGCTGGTTTGAGTCCTATTTAAAAGACAGACTATTTTGTGTCTATAGGTAACTACAAATCTGAGGAAACAAAAATAATCTGTCGAGTTCCCCAAGGTTCCATTTTGGGACCTTTGCTTTTCAACGTCTACGTGCTCGCACTAACGCAAATCATTAAAAAAAACAACAAAATATATTACCATAATTATGCAGATGATACACAAATCAACAAAACTGTCTCACCAGGAGACTATGGTCCAATTAAAACCCTGATCAAATGCATTGGTCAAATTAAAGAGTGGATGTGCCAGAATTTTCTTCAGTTAAATGAAGACAAAACTGAAATAATCGTTTTTGGAGCCAAAGAAGAAAGACTCAAAGTTAGTACTCGGCTTCAATCAATGATGCTAAAAACCAACATCCAAGCCAGAAATCTAGGTGTGGTTCTGGACTCAGACCTGAATTTTAACAGCCTCATTAAGACAGTAGTGAAGTCAGCCTATTATAACTTAAAGAACAGAGCGAGGATTAAAAGTCTGATGTCTCAGCAAGATCAAGAAAAACTTGTCCATGCATTTATCTTCAGTAAACTGGACTACTGTGACGCTGTCCTCACAGGTCTGCCTAAAAAGTACATCAGACAGCTGCAGTTGGTTCGGAACGCTGCAGCTCGAGTCCTCAGTAAGACCAAGAAAGTAGATCATATAACTCCAGTTCTCAGATCTGTACACCGGCTTCCTGTCTGTCAAAGAATAGATTTCAAAATACTGCTGTTGGTTTTTGAAGCTCTGAATGGTATAGCGCCAAAACACATTTCAGATCTGCTAGTCCATTATGAACCATCCAGAGCCGTCAGGTCATCAGGGTCAGGCCTACTATCTGTGCCCAGAGTTAGAACCAAAGATGGTGAGGCAGCATTTAGTTTTTATGCCCCTCACATACATATGGAACAAACTCCCAGAAAGCATCAGGGCTACTGAAACTCTCATCTGCTTAAATCGAGGTTAAAAACCCTCTGTGGCCTTTCTCTTTTATTTACTTTTTAGTTTGCTTTTAAATTCTTATATATTCCTTTTGCAACTTGCTGTAATGCTTTAATGTTTTTTATGTAAAGCATTTTAAATTGTTTTGTACATGAAATGTGCTATACAAATAAACTTGCCTTTTCTTTGTTCACCTATTTTCTTATAAATCTGCTACTTTTTTTTATTTGTAACCTTTCATCATTTTTAAAAAACTTTTTCTTTTAGATTTGTAACCTTTCCTAGTAAATTTGTGGCTTTTTTCTTTTAAATTTGCCACTTTTTTCTTTTACATTTGTCCCTTTGTCACTTTTTCACCTTTTTCTTATAAATTTGCAACTTTTTTGTCATAAATTTGCAACATTTTTCTTGTAAATTAGCTAAAATTTCTCTTAAGTTTGCAACTTTTGTCTCATAAATTTGTAACTTTTTTCTTGTATATTAAATTTTTCTCATCAATTCACATCGTTTTTATTTTCAATTTGCTACTTTTTCTTTTTTTTACGTTTTCTTGTAAATCTGCAACTTTTTCACAAACATGACAATTTTCTTGCAAAATTTATGAAAAAAGTTGTAAATTACAAAAAATATTCACAAACTTATAAGAAAACAGTAGCAAATTCATGAGAAAAAATTTGCTGATTTTTTAAATATTTTTAGCTAATTTACAAGAAATAGTTGCAAAATCATGAGGAAAAAATTTGCAACTTTATAAGAAAAAGTTACAAATTTATGAGAAAACTTGCAAGTTTACCAGAAAAAAGTTTTAGAAAATTCTCAGAAAAAGTGGCAAATTCAAACTAAAAAAAATGAAAATTTATCAGAAAATTTTAGCCAGTTAACAAGAAAAAAAAATGATAAATTTATGAAAAAACTAACAAATTTAAAAGAAAAAAGTTTCAGCTTTATGAAAAAAGTTGCAAATTTTCCAGAAGTCCCACATTTCTGAGAAAAAGGTTTAACATTTAAAAGCAAAATACAGCAAATTCACAAGAAAAAAGGTAAACTTGTATCTTGGGGCTGAGGGGGCCCATAGCATTTGTGTACTCTGCTTTATAGCCAGAAATAGCACTGGCCAAATTATTTATATCCAGTGGAGATCAAAATTACAGAACAGTGTATTAATACTTGATTTATTCTAACATATGTTTTTCTTCAGAATAAAGTTTTGTGTCATCCAGCTCGTTGCCTCGCCTGCATCTTTCCTCTACACTGGTGACCCCTGACATGCCATGGAGCATCTATCCCTTTCACCACACTGTGGACTCTGAAGTGCCATGGATTGCCTATCTTCTTTCTCCACACTGGTGACCTGACGGGCCAGGGAGCACCTATTCCGTTCCCTACACTAGGACCAAGATGCGCCATGGAGAGCGATATGAGCATACCTGCGGAAACTGCCAGAAGGGAGCGCATCAGTACCATTTGCGCTGTTTCAGTCAAGCTCCCAGACTCTGGCTTCACGACCCAACAGCAGGGTTTCAGCACATAGAAGCCCCGTGCACATTCCACGGGATTACGAGAATGACACAAGATACGGCTACGTAGTTGCTGCGCCGGACGCATTTGCCACGCACACACGTTCGGGGAGAGGTTTCCCGGTGGACTTCCCCTCCCAGAGGAGCATCCTGCTGGTCAATGCAGCAGGGTGGCAGTGGGCAGCGGTCCCGAGCTTAGGCCGCAACAGGTCCACCATCAGGACACGTTGCCCACGGACACAATTGGGTTGGCCACCTGTCCAGAGTTCCCTCAGGGCTGCGCTCTGCACCTAAAGAACATTTGGCAGCCTCACCGATAGAACTTATATTTGTTTCTCAGCCACTACATGTCCCCGGGGAATTGGGTCGACCACCTTCCCCGGATCCTTTAGGGCTGCGCCCCACACCTAAAAAAGATTGGCAGCCTCCCCGACAGAGCTTATATTTTTTTCAGCCGCTGCGCATTATCAGGGAATTGGGCCAACCGCCGTCCCAGGATTCCTTTAGGGCTGCGCTCAGCACCTAAGGAGGAATTGGCAGAACGTGTTTTTCTCAGTCACCGCAGATCCCCGGAGAGTTTTTTCCGAAAATCCCGCACCCAAGGTTGATCCTCCCACACAATTTTTGCGTGGCCCGGAGGCTTTGAATGTACCGGGCTGGCCCACCATTGATTTCCCTGCACCTGCATCCCAAAAAGCCTGCAGATTGCCGGTTTTGTTTCCGTCAAGCATGATGCGCACCGGACCCTGTGCGCCCACATACTATGGATCGTTCAACGTGTTGGAACCTGGAGCAAAGCATAAGGTGTTTTCCCCACCTCCTTTTTTTGTCCCTCCACAGACCAATGTGCCCTCCTGCACACCTCGCTAGCAGGGCAGTTCGACTGGACTGGGGACCCCCCGCTGCAGCCACTATGGATGCGGCTCAAGTCCAGAGGACCAGGGGATTAGTGCCCCTTCTGGGTGTTTGGGGGGAGGGGCTGTCTGGCAGACACAATTCACATGACATTCCACCCAGAACAAGGGAGTTGGAAGGGGAGAATTAACCTCGCCAGCCCACGTGACAAACGCGCAATGCATTCTGGGCAGGGTAGGAACAGCGATCGTAAACGGACTGCAAGCACACAGCGCCTCGGCATTTCTTGTGAATGAACGGAAAAAAAAAAATCACAAAATGGACCGTGAAGGAAAATTTAAAGGGACCATACTCCGCCAAATTGAATGGGACTGCAAAGGCACGCTATTTGGCGAAGCTTGAAGGTGTTAATGGACTAGATCCCTACCAACATATCACATGGAGTTCGGATGTAAACATTCTGCCAAACTTCGACCATGCCTTCATTTATAATTATATGACTGTAAGCATAAGTCCACACACACATGAAGTTTTTAGTAACTTTAGGTCTTTGAAGCAAGAAAAAGTGCAGTTCACAGATGGATGGGTGCATGACTTGGAGATGTACAAGGTAGACTTGAAGACAATTGTGCTCACAAAGGTGTTTTTTTTTTATTTCTTGTCTTGATTACAAGTATTTATTTACTAAATAAAATAAGTGCATGCCATAAATTGAATTATGCACCCAATATACATGTGAAAGTGTGCTTATAATATTTTATAATCAACCCCTCCTTTCCTGAAGTTGGTGCAACCCCTGATGTACTTGTGTCCTGCACCTGTTGTGAAAAAGGCTGTGTGCAAATAAAATCCCATATAATCACCGCAACAACAACATCCTGCAGGCCTGTGCAGACAAGGATTTTTACCTGGAACTCTCTGATGGGAGACTAGAACTCAAGCACAGTCACAAGGACTACAAGCAGGTAAGATAAGATAAGATAAGCCTTTATTAGTCCCACAATGGGGAAATTCCAGGATTGCAACAGCATAGGGATAGCAACACTCAGAGCAACAATCAGAAGGCAAGAAAAAACAACATCTAGTAAACATATGTCCATATTACTATAAATGTATATATATATAGACACACAGTGCAGAGCATTATGGCTGGTGAATGTGCAGCAGAAAGTCGTTCTCTCTCCGCGGATGCAGCGGGCCAGCTGGAAGTCTTTGGGCATGATGGTGACCCCCTTAGCGAAGAAGAGACCACCAGGTGGGCCTCGCTGGTCTCCTGCAGAGCCACGACGGCGAAGCTCAGGAAACGCAGGACGGTCTTGAAGTCCTGAGCGATCTCCCTCACCAGGCGCTGGACGGGCAGCTTGCGGATGAGCAGCTCCGTGGATTTCTGGCAGCGACGGATCTCTCTCAGAGCCACGGGCCTGTGACGGCGAGGCTTCTTCACTCTGCCGGTGGCCGGAGCGCCTCTCCGAGCAGCCCTGGTGGGGGGGGGGGGGGGCTTCTTCCTCCAGTAGATTTTACGGGCGGTCTGCTTGGTTCTTGCCATCGCTCTTTATTATTCTGTCTTATATTTCTTTCACGCCGCCTAAACTCCAGCCCGGCACCGCGTCGTTTTCGCTACAGCTCCCGGTATGTCGAGTTTCCCATTAGCACCGGGCGGCGGCCAAGTGCTAGCTAGCACTAGCTCCTCCCCGCTGTAACGTCTCCCGCTGCAAACCGTGGCTCCGTCCGCCGACCCGGGAGACCCCCGGGGCGATCCGTGCATCCGTGATATATATACAGAGTGAAAGGTGTAGAAAGAAGAAGGAAGATAAAAAAAGGCTGTTGCAACAGGCAGCCGACTCGTGTGGCGCCGCCGGTCCGGCGGAACCGGAACCGGAAAAAAAAAAAAAAAAAAAAATATCATACCGCCGTCACGGGATCCCCTCTCCAGCCCAAGTGTGTGCAGGCTGGATGGGGATCCTCTGGCTCTCAAAGAAGGAGAGGAGAGGCGGACACAAAGTCTGTGTCCTGCAGCAGAGGCTGAAGTGTGTGTGTCAAACACACACACTTCAAATGCACAAATGCAAATCTTTGTGACAGGCTCACATTTCTGTGACTTTGTTGTGTGGACCACAAAAAGTTGTGTTGTTGTACGCATCACACCAGATTCTGACCTGTGGGAGCAAACACTTTTACCAGTGGCCCAGAACTTTTTTTTATAAAGATTTCCTACCTGAGCTTGTTGCCCGTCACTTTACTGACTCTGACCTCACAACACAAAAGAGGAAAGCTGCAGCTGATAAACCCACCCAGAAGCCCAAAAGATGACGTCTAACTGCATTACAGCCAGGTCCCACACACAGTCCCAAAAGACAGGCACAGAACACAGCAGAAGTGTGGTGGACTTGCAGGCAGCCAGAAGAGCTGGATGACATGGTTGCCTGTGATAACCAAAACTGTGAAATTCAGTGGTTCCATTTAGGATGTGTGGGACTCTGAAGCACCAGCCCCACAGCAGCCGTGGTTTTGTGACGTGCACATTAGAGTAGTGCTGTAGCATGAGATAGTTATGCGCTATAACGTTGTGTGAACAATGATACATGTCGATCATGCATGTCAATTTATATTCTTGTATTGTGTCATGGTTATGGTTACAGTTTTGCATCTTTGAAATAAAGCGCTGGAGTTTGTAAGCCATCGTGTACTTTATTCCAAAAATTGTTACAAAGCAAGCAAGTGTATTTATATAGCATATTTCATACACAAGGGCAACTCAGTGTGATTTACATATATAAAAAGAGGAAAGAAAGCAAAATGTTTGAGCAATAAGAAAAATTGAAGAGATGCTGCTTTAACTGCTTCAATATTATTGACACAGTTAAAGACATGATGTCAAAATGGCTAAACCACACCAAAAACATGTCAGTGTCTACATTCTAAAACTAAAAAGTTCAAATCAGTCAATAATAACTGTGACCTTACTGCCAAACATTTCAACGTACTGATGTGGCGTGCTAGCCTGCAAACAAGGTCTCTGGCCAGGACACCAAAGGGCTGAGGTGTGCATGGAGCACATTTATGGTGTTGCAGAATAGGATGGATGTGGTTTGTCTGCTTATGTCAAAAAAATGTGCAATATGGTCAAGAGGCAAATTAATCCGCAAACGCATCATAGTTAAAAGGAGAATTTGAAATTGGGAAATTTTTCTGTCTTTGGTAGGCTGGGAAAAAATTGCATCAGCAGAGCCATTAAACTGAAAGATGGAAGCCCAGTGTAGTATTTCACCTTTGAGTCATTATCTTTGAGGAAATTCTCATCCAGGGTCTTTCTGGAGAGTTCTCCCTTGAACTTTCTATTCTCCTCTTGCAATAGTAAAATTTCTTTAAGCCTAATGTGGCACATGCTGCAGTTCTGTAGTTCTTGCACATTTTCTACTGGAGCATCATCAGCCTGACAGATCAGTGCTGCTTCATCAGATGTTGTCTCCTCCATCTCAGCCAGAGGTGTGGTGTCATCTGCTGCTGATCAGGACAATAAACAACTGTAGTTAATATATTTTGTAATCAAAAGGAATCCCAAGACACATTTTAGAAAGAAAAACATAGGTAAAAAAAAGACTACCTGAAGGAGCTACATTATCCATCTCAGCCATGGGGTCAGTGATGTTGGGGGTCTGTGCTGGGGGGTCACTTGCATGCCCTGCTTATTCTTTTTGTCATAATCTTGTCCGTCTGCATAAGCGGTTAAACCTGTCAGGAGTGGCAGCTGGAAGCTCTGCATGCCCAAGGTTGAGAGAAGGTGCCCAGTCAGGATCACAGTCTAGCATTTCATAAGCTGGTCTGCTGTTAAAGCAAAGGAAACAGGAAGAAAATACTTTGGTGTAGAACAAATTAAACCCGCTTACACAGGTGTGTGAGTGGGAACTTTTTTAGCTACTCGGATATCGGAGTCTTTCTTTAGCTTAGCTCTGTTTAGCTTAGCACTGCTGACGTGACATGACGTAGGGTAAAAGCTATGACCAAGCAAGTCTTAACCACAACACAAGCAAGTTTTAACAACAGACATACACAATAAATCATAACGTACCTTTATGAAAATGCTTTGAGCACACCATCATCGATACAGGTGCGTGTTTGAAAGTTATGTTGGGTCTTCTGACTGCTGCAATCCAGGCCAGGCGTCGCCTCTTTTTTACATCTGAAACGTGTGCTGTGCTGTTCTTCTTCCATGCTGGAAAACGATAAAAGCCTATTCCGTGCTTTACCTTTTCTCCACGGCAGTTGTGAGAACGACTATTACAGTTTAAAACACAGCTGCTTTGTGACGATGTCTCCTACGTTGACGTGATCTCAGCGAACTAACGGTTCCTACCCTACCCAGAATGCACTTGGTCAATTCTACGGACACTACGTAACACTGGCGGAATCAATTTTGACTGAAGGAGGAAGTGTCTCCGGCGGGTATCAAACGGGACAGTTAGTTCTGTGCACCCCCCCGGGAGAGGAAGATTAACCAGGAGCCGCAGAGAGAGTAAAGGTGTCAAAGCGGCACCCATGTATTTTATGTTAATGTGCCACACATTCTCTTTGTCCTATACATAATGTATGAGGGTTGGAAAGCCCGAGTCTCCATGCATGGTAATAATGTTATAAAAGGAGAGTGCACAGAGACCTGGGAGGCTTTTAGCCTCAGTGCGCTTGCGCTGAAGGGTGATTGCTGTTTGCTGATAATAATAGGCAATCCCTCATCACTGAGGATGATGTCTACCCAAGGGGGATACAGAAAGAGACAAACAAACAAAAGAAAAGAAAAAGGTTTAATATGTCAAGAGGTGGTGTGAGTTTTAGATGATTAATGAGACCAATTTGAGCCCTGCACTCCCTTCCCAGTCTGTTGGATTAATGCCACCTCTCTGGAGGTATGCTTTCAGTGTATCGTTGTAGCGCTTTCTCTGACCACCTTGGGTTCGTTTGCCGTGACACAGTTGGGAAAAGAACACCTGCTTTGGTATACGGGTGTCATCCATGTGCACATAGTGGCCAGCCAAACAGAGTTGGTGTTTCATGATCTGTGCTTCAATACTGGTGGACTGGGCTACAGACAACACATCAGCATTTGTGCGATAGTTATCCCATCTAATGTGCAGTATCCTCCGTAAGCAGCGTTGATGGAAGCTCCCAAGGCTTTTCAGATGGCAACGGTAAGTTACCCATGTCTCACACCCATAGAGGAGTGTGGGCACAACCACAGCATTATACACCAAGACCTTGATCTCATTCTGCAGGACTCGATTTGCAAACACTTGATGAAGCAATCTTCCAAAGGATGCACTGGTACACTGTGTCCTGTGCTGGATCTCGATGTCAAGGTTTGCTGACTGAGAGAGATGGCTACTGAGATAGGGAAAGTAATGGACAGTCCCCAGTGTCTCCCCATTGATAGCACAGGGTTACAAAAATATTTTTTTTTTGTAAGTTGTCTGTGTTTTTTCAACTGATTTAAAACAATTTTGCACTGCTGAATCTGAAAATGACATCTGATTCTCTCGATCAGGTCAGGTTTTTATGCTAAGTTGATTTTTAAAAAATCTGATCTTCTGACTAAATCAATTACATTTTTGTGACATTGGTTGATTTTTGTCAATATTTCTCATTGAAATAGATTTTTAAGAGAAAAAATCATTTTCTAACACAATTTATTGATGAAATGTTACAAACTTCAATTACTGTAAATTGAGTAGTAGACATTGATAAAGGTAAATACATATAAGTTGAATGTTAGGTCATCTTTGTTCAACATTCAGAGCTTCAACTTTCGTTTATTCAAACCTCTAGAATTCTCAGTGGCAGGGATGTCTCTCTTCAGAGCCCAACAGTAATCAGCCATCATGACAATTTATGACATCATGTCATAAATTGGTGCATGCAAACTCTTCAGAGTTTGAGAAATTTCAAGAAATCAAAAAGAATTTTGCATCATATAAAGTGAAAATACCCGTACATGTAAACAAAAATGTAAAAAGCAAACATGTGGCCATAGTTCAAAAAGTTGACCTGATTGAGCAAAACCAATGTGATTTTTGGATTCAGCACATCAAAATTGTCCTTAATCAGCTAAAAAAACTTAGACAATAAATTTGGTGTTAACCAGTGCAGTGATTTGTGGGGAGGAGGATGGATAACTTGCCCCTGGGGCAGGCTGAAAAAGCACTTTGGTCTTCCCGATGTTGAGGGAAAGCCCCAAGTTGTGGTAGGCACTGGAGAACAGATTCAGAGTAACTTGTAGAGCTTCCTCAGTATGTGAGAGGATGGCACAGTCATCAGCATACTGTAGCACAGAAAAAGCACAGAAAAAGCAGTTCTGGTAACCTTGGATTTGGAGCGGAGGCGTCCCAGGTTGAAAATGGAAGCATCCATTCGGTATTCAATCTCAACACCAGGGGGAAGGCGGTCGTGTACAAGGCTCAAGATCACAGAGACAAAGATAGTAAAAAGGGTTGGAGCCACTACGCAGCCCTGCTTAACACCGGTGCTTTGGTGACACATGGGGAGTGCATAATTGTATAGCATCTTAGACAAGAACAAAGAGCAGAGGTTCCCTGGGCAATAACAGGGAGGTGTGAAGGATGAATGCAGTGTGACCTTTTGTGTGTTAGAAACTTCTAGAAGAATGTTAAAGGATTAAGGAAGTGAATGCAATGTGACCTTTTGTGTGTTAGAAGCTTCTAGAAGAATGCCATGCTTTTTAAGAGGAGAGTCTCTGCTGAGTATTCATTCTGTCTATGCTTCTTGTGTGAGATGTGTAATAAACTGTCTGAGTCAAATCCGCCTCGTTATTTACACGCTCCACACTGGTGACCCAAGACGAATCATGGAACACAACGAAAGATCCCCGGAGCCAACCTCGACGGGAGCCCCCAGCCACGCATGTGCTGTTGCAATCAAGCTACCGGATTTTTGGCAGCACAACCCGCACTCCTGGTTCCACCTAGTCGAGGCGCAGTTCGCCCTCCGGGAGATATCGGCGGATGACACACTATGTGAAATTCCACTATGTGGTCGCAATGCTCGACGCCCGCACGGCTCAGCATGTAGAGAGCGTGCTCGATCAGCCACCAACCGACAAGTACGGCGCGCTGAAGGCTGCGCTCATCCAGCACTACACACTCTCAGATGGTGAGAGAGCAGAGAGACTCCTGACTCGGACCGGGTTGGGAGATGGGTCGGCCATAGACCTGATGGAGAAGATGCTGAGGTTAAAGGGCACAGACGACGACCATTTCATTTTTACCCACCTCTTCCTCCGGAACCTTCTGTCAGCGACAAGAGCGACCCTGGCCAATTCACCGTTGCTGGCCAAGCGGGACTATCGTGCGCTAGCCCAGGAGGCAAACTGGATCATTGTCACCAGCAGGGAGCGGCAACGACGGAGCTCGGCGCGGCGGCGAGGAGCCATCGATGGCAGCAGCAGAGCCACCGACGGCAGCAGCAGCGGGGGCCAAGGAACGCGAGGGAGACATGCTTTGCTTCTACCATCGCTGCTTCGCAGAGAGGGCACGCAAATGTATACCACTGTGCCAATTCAAGCGCTCGGGAAACGCCAAGACCGGGGGTCGGTAGCAGCCGCGACCCTCGGGGAGGAGAACAAGCTGCTCTACTTGATGGACACACGCTCTGGGAGGCATTTCCTCTTGGACACCGGTGCCCAGAAGAGTTTCATCCGGCCGACCTACGCTGACCGGCTGGCAGGATCTAGCGGCCCCGAGATGGCAGCAGCAAACGGCTCGGGATTAAGACCTTTGGTGAGAGGACTCTACTCTTGTCTCTACACGGCCGTACATTTGAGTGGACTTTTGTCATAGCAGCATTGAATTTCCATATACTAGGGGCTGATTTTCTATGTGTACATGGTTTGTTGGTAGATGTCGCTAACAGACGCCTGGTTAATGCACTGTCTTTTGACTCTCTCCCCTGTATAGCTCGAGTGACCCGGCCAACAGCACAAGCCAACGTCACAGCTACATGCAGTAAGTTCCACACACTGCTCACTCAGTTCCCAGCACTCACTGTCCCGACGTTTTCCGTCGTTTTTCCGACGTTTTTTGGCAGCCATCGCTAAACACGGGGTGGAGCATTTTATCACCACCACCGGGCCGCCCGTTTTTGCAAGACCTCTGCGCTTGGATGCAGCTAAACTGGCCATAGCGTGCGAGGAGTTCGCCAACCCGGCCGCGTGGCACTGCCGCGTGTTTGACTCGATTCATTCTTTGGCGCACCCGGGAGTGCGCGCGTCGGTCAAAATGGTAGGAGAGAAATTCGTGTGGCCGAGCCTTCGCAAACAAGTGAAAGAGTGGGCGGCAGCCTGCATGGCGTGCCAACGAGCCAAAGTACACAGACACACGAAGGCTCCCTTGGAGCCGTTTCACATCCCGGCTAAGAGGTTCGACCATGTTCACGTGGACCTCGTGGGCCCCCTCCCGCCATCACAGGGGTGCACGCACCTTCTGACAATGGTGGCCCGCACCACACGCTGGCCGGAAGTGGTTCCACTGGCGGCAACCACAGCCGAGGAGGTGGCACGCGCGTTTTTAACAGCATGGGTGGCGCGTTTTGGAGTCCCGTCGGATATTACGTCTGACAGAGGCCCTCAATTTGTTTCCGAACTCTGGTCAACAATGGCCCGCGTACAACCCGCGTACAACTGCGTACAATCCACAGGCTAATGGGTTATGCTGTAGAGGATGTGCTCAAGGATGAGGCTGAGTTTATTTCTCAGGTTCAGCTTTATTGACAGAACACATACTCTAACAATCTCCAAGCAAGAAAAGAGACAGATCAATATCATATCGCTCTTTTATACTCCGGAACATCGAAACTCAAGTCACATGGTGTCTAAGCAAACATACAGTCACATGGTACTTAATCCCAGTCACGCTGTAACCCTTTTGATCTTCCACCATTGTCTCTTAGCCTTCGATGGTCCGGAAATCCCTCCAGGGCTTCTCTCTGAGACAAAGGCCAAATCTCACACCTTCTTGATATCTCCTGCAGACTCAGCCCTTTTGTCCTTCGAGACGTGAAGCACACAATAAACATACAGCAATACATTTGTGGAAAATATGTACCCAACATATGTGCCACATGACCCCCCCAAACGTCTAATATGGGACAAACATAATCAGAGAAGCATGACATAAAAACATTACCACATATCAAATATCAATTCACCAGTTGCCTAGGTCTAAACCTCCTGCCGTATCTGCTGTAAGCCGGCCTTGCTGCTTCTGCAGTGTCTTCCTGCACCTGTGGATTAGAACTGTTAGCCAATCTCTGTGGGGGTTCTGGAGAATACCTTCTCGGAGGTCTGCCGCGACGGGGGACCCTCGCCAACTGCACTTGTTCATCCGCCAAAACAAAAGCAGGTTTGAGTCTGTTTATACAAATCGACTCCTTCTTGTCTCCCAAATCTAACAAAAAATGCTTCTCTCCTGTTTCCAGCACTCTGAAAGGTCCATCATAAGGTGGCCGCAAATTTGGGCGATGAGCATCATGTCAAACAAAAACAAACTCTGCATTTTTTAAAGCCTTCGGCACAAAAACGCGTGGGAAACTGTGATGAACGGGGCCAGGAAGTGTGTTTGATCCTGTGTTGCTCTGCAACAGCTGAGTGGGGGGGGGGGCAATTTGGCGCAGGATTGTCTGGGAGAAATTCACCGGGTAAACGGAGAGGTTGTGCAAAAACAAACTCAGCTGGGGAGGCATGCAAATCCTCCTAAGGTGCAGAACGCAACCCCAATAAAACCCATGGAAGTTTGTCAACCCAATTTGTATCCGCAAGCGACGCTCTGAGGGCTGCTTTCAATGACCTATGAAAACGTTCGCATAAACCGTTAGCCTGGGGGTTATACGCGGTAGTGCGGTGGATCTTCACCCCTAGGCTGCGGGCCATCGATGACCAGAGTTCGGAGACAAATTGAGGACCTCTGTCGGACGTTATGTCCGACGAGACTCCAAAACGCGCAACCCAAGATGTTAAAAACGCGCGCGCAACTTCCTCCGCCGTGGTTGATGCCAGAGGAACCGCTTCTGGCCAACGTGTGGTGCGGTCCACCATCGTCAAAAGGTGTATGTGCCCCTGTGACAACGGAAGGGGGCCCACCAAGTCGACATGCACATGATCAAAGCGCTTAGCCGGGATGTGAAAAGGCTCCAAGGGAGCTATAGTGTGCTTGTGTATTTTGGCTCGCTGACACGCTACGCAGGCTACTGCCCATTCCTTGACCTGTTTGCGCAACCCCGGCCAAACAAATTTCTCCCCCACCATCTTGATCGATGCACGCACCCCTGGGTGCGCCAGGGAATGGACTGAGTCAAAAACACGGTGGCACCACGCAGCTGGTACCACGGGGCGCGGCCGTCCCATGGAGACATCGCAGATTAGGGGGGGGCATACCGACTTGCTGTACCCTGTGCTCCAGCCTTAACCCTGTTGGTCCAGACTGGAGCGCGCGCACATCCGCATCACTAACCTGCTCCGCGGCCATGGCTGCATAATCTAAACCTACGCGGACCGGGGCTGCGTGCGCTTCCACGCCGCTACCCTGGCCCGCGGCCACGGCTGCCGAGTCTGCCCCCACGGGGCCTGGCGCCGTTACAGCACGCGAGAGACAGTCTGCCACTACATTATGTTTACCTGCGACATGCTGGATATTGGTGGTGAACTCCGATATCGCGGCCAGCTGTCTTTGCTGCCGGCCCGACCAAGGTTCTGAAATCTTGGCCATCGCAAACGTTAGCGGCTTGTGGTCCACAAACGCGGTGAAACGGCGCCTTTCCAGCCAGAACTGGAAATGGCAGATGGCCAAGTGTAGGGCCAACAGCTCCCTGTCGAATGCGCTGTTTTTTCGCTCGCTATCGCACAAGGTTTTGCTGAAAAACGCGAGCGGCTGCCAGGTCCCTGCAACAAACTGTTCAACGACCGCCCCCACCGCTAAATCGGAAGCGTCAGTGGTGAGCGCCATGCAGGCCGTTGGGACTGGGTGTGCCAACAAAACCGCGTTTGCCAGGGCTGATTTGACTTGGGAGAATGCGCGCTCCCGCTCCGGAGACCATTCGATCTTATTTGTGGGTTTTTGCTTCTTTAGTGCAGCATACAATGGTTGCATGAGCTGCGCTGCGCTTGGGAGGAAACGGTTATAAAAATTAACCATTCCCCAAAACTCCTGTAATGCTTTGACCGTTTGAGGTCGGGGAAAATCTGTTATTGCGCGTACTTTATCGGGCAGAGGGACCGCTCCTTCTGGCGAAACGCGATGCCCCAAAAAATCAATTTGCACCACCCCAAACTGGCACTTCGCTGGGCTAATTATTAACCCGTGCTCTGCCAGCCTCCGAAAAACCTCTGTGAGGTGGCTTTCGTGTTCGTCTTCGGACGTGCTGGCTACCAAAATGTCATCCAAGTAGACGAACACGAAAGGGAGGTCGCGTAGAACCGTGTCCATCATACGCTGGAACATCTGCGCGGCACCCTTGAGTCCAAAAGGCATGCGCAAAAACTCAAAAAGCCCGAAAGGAGTTATTACCGCTGTTTTGGGTATATCCTGAGCGCACACTGGGACCTGATAGTAACCACGCACCAAGTCTATTTTAGAAAAAATGCACGCCCCCGCCAAATGAACCGAAAAATCTTGGATGTGCGGAATCGGGTAGTGGTCATGTGCTGAGGCGTTATTCAACCTGCGGAAATCACGGCAAGGTCGCCACGAACCATCAGCCTTTGGGACCATGTGTAGCGGTGAAGCCCAGGGTCTTTTAGAACATCTAATGATGCCCAGTTTTTCCAAGTTGGCGAACTCCTCGCGCGCTATGGCCAGTTTAGCTGAGTCCAAGCGCCGAGCTTTTGTAAAAACGGGCGGCCCGGCGGTAGTGATAAAATGTTCCACCCCATGTTTAGCCACTGTTGCCGAAAACGTTGGGACTGTGAGTGCTGGGAACTGAGTGAGTAATGCGTGGAACTTACCACCCGCAGCTGTGACGTTGGCCTGTGCAGTAGGCGGGGCCACCCGGGCTGTGCAGGGAATAGAGTGAAAAGACATGTGCATTAATCAGACGTCTATTAGCAAGATCAGAATCAGAATCAGAATCAGAAAAGCTTTATTGCCAAGCATGTTGAAACATACAAGGAATTTGACTTGACATTGGCGCGCTAATGTAAGCGCATCACAATGACACGGCAGCCATAACAAGGCGCCTCATCAAAACAGTGGGGGAGAAGAGGGGAGGAGGAAGGGAATGACACATTGGGCAGAGAGAAAAAAACATCGTTATCAAAATACAGCTCGTTGTATAAGCGGGATTGTGATTACATAGAAAAAAACCTCTCTATTGCACAAAGCAGACAAAACAAATCCACACAAAAACAAAGCAGAGAGAGACCAGTGTGTGTATATCAGTTGTGATATCAGTGTGGGTGCAGTGTGGGTGTATCAGTTACTGGAGTACAACAAAAATCGTCTCCCAGGCAACGGGAGATGTTATATTCATGTATTGTAAACACAGATAGACATGTCCCAGAGTTAATCTCTCTTCATGCCAGATGGTAAAATTCCATGTTAGTCCCATGACAACGCTGTCCTTGGAGAGTTCTGATTATTGTGCAGCAGCAGCAGTGTTTGGGTTAAGCAAAGCCAGCTCTCACATCCACTTATCTCTACTCTGGAGGAGTGAATTGTCCCGGGTCAATCAAGGCCGAATCTGCACAGTCACTTAGAGCATAGAAATTTCTTCTCTCATGCGGTTCTGTGCTTCACAATTTAAATTAACATTCACTGGCTTTAAATTCATTCCTTGAAGAACACTCAGCGACTCCGAGATGTTACCAACTTTCCGATTCAGTTCAACATTTGCCGCCATCAGCGCTCTTCCCAGCTGGTCAAATTGATGGAGAAGCTTCGCCGGGTCCGCATTTTGATTAGCTCCTTCCAGCTTTTTAAATTTTCGATACACAAGGAAGACTCCCAGGCCAATCAGTAGAAATCCTGTGATTGTGAAGCCAAACAGGTATATGTCTTCCACATCTTTGATCGAAAGATCACACAGACACATGAGTCTCCAATTATCCCATGAGTCCCTCACATAACCCGCAGCTGAAGTGCCTGCGGGACATTTGGGCTCCCCCGGGCCTGATTCTCTGTTTGAAAAAGTGGTGTCAATTGCATTTAAAGCCCAACTTACGAGATCCATTTTTTCCGTTTGGGTTGAGATCAGCAAGAAGGAGAGCAGAGACACAGACACAGACGCAGCAAGCTGGGATCAGTCAGGAAGGCAGGAGGAGGAGGAGGGAGAGAAAATGCAACTGCTCTCTCTGAAGGCCGGAAGAAGAAGGGTTTTTTTTTTTCTTCAGAATCAGAAAAGCTTTATTGCCAAGCATGTTGAAACATACAAGGAATTTGACTTGACATTGGCGCGCTAATGTAAGCGCATCACAATGACACGGCAGCCATAACAAGGCGCCTCATCAAAACAGTGGGGGATAAGAGGGGAGAAGGAAGGGAATGATACATTGGGCAGAGAGAAAAAAACACCGTTATCAAAGATCAACCAATAAACCATGTGAGCACAAAAAATCAGCACCTGACATGTTGAAATTGACTGCCGCTATGACGAAAGTTCACTCGAATGCCGTGTAGAGACAGAAGCAGAGTCTTCTCCCCGAAGGTCTTAATCGCCGAGCCGTTCGCTGCCGACACCAGGGGACCACT
Source organism: Pholidichthys leucotaenia (assembly GCA_020510985.1). Lineage (NCBI taxonomy): Eukaryota > Metazoa > Chordata > Actinopteri > Cichliformes > Pholidichthyidae > Pholidichthys > Pholidichthys leucotaenia. Next base: position 307,805,133 of record CM035844.1, read on the forward strand.
GGAAGGCGCCAGCTGGTCAGCGTAGGAAGGTGTGATGAAACTCAGCTGGGAGCCTGTGTCCACAAGGAAATTCCTCCCTGACCGCGCGTCCATCAGGTAGAGCAGCTTGCTCTTCTCACCGAGAGCCGCAGCTGCTACTGACTCCCGGTCTTGGCGTTTCCCGAGCGCTTGAACTGGCACGGTGGAATGCACTTGCATGCCCTCTCGGCGAAACGGCGATGGTAAAAGCAAAGGACGTCGCCCGCTCCGCGTCTCCTGGCCTCCGCCGCTGCAGTCATCAGCGAGTCTGGTGCTGCAGCCTCTGGCCCCCTGCCATCTCCGGGTGTTGCGCTCAGCTCTGCTGCTGCGGTTGTGGCCGTGTGTTGCCTATGGGCGTCGACGAGTCGCTGCGCCTCCTGGTCCAGCTCGTGGTAATCTCGGTGGGCCAGCAGCTGTGAACTGGCCAGGGTAACTCTCACCGCTGACGGTAGTGTCCTGAGGAAAAGATGGGTGAAGATAAAGCCATCATCTTCGGCGTCTCTCAAACTCAGCATCTTTGCCATCAGGTCTGCAGGTCTCTCGACCTCGCCCTCAGTCAATGCCAGGAGCTTCTCTGCTCGCTGTCCCAGCAAGGGGGTGAAAGCACGGATGAGAGCAGCTTTCAATGCGCCATACTTGTCGTCGTCTGGCGGGTGGTTAATCAGGCTCTCTACCCGCTGGGCTGTGTGGCTGTCCAGCTTTGCAACCACATGGTAGAATTTTGTGGTGTCCGCTGAAATTCCCCGAAGATGGAACTGTGCCTCGACTGTGTTAAACCAGGAGCGCGGGCTATGCTGCCAGAAATCAGGTAGCTGGACTGTGGTAGCTGCATTAGCCTGGCTGGCTCCTGATGAGTCCGGTGCAGGAGAGTCGTCACCGGCCATAATTTGTCTTAGGGTCACCAGTGTAGAGGATGTGCTCAAGGATGAGGCTGAGTTTATTTCTCAGGTTCAGCTTTATTGACAGAACACATACTCTAACAATTTCCAAACAAGAAAAGAGACAGATCAATATCACATCGCTCTTTTATACTCTGGAACATCGAAACTCAAGTCACATGGTGTTTAAGCAAACATACAGTCACATGGTACTTAATCCCAGTCACGCTGTAACCCTTTTGATCTTCCACCATTGTCTCTTAGCCTTCGATGGTCCGGAAATCCCTCCAGGGCTTCTCTCTGAGACAAAGGCCAAATCTCACACCTTCTCGATATCTCCTGCAGACTCAGTCCTTTTGTCCCTCAAGACGTGAAGCACACAATAAACATACAGCAATACATTTGTGGAAAATATGTACCCAACATATGTGCCACAATGCGATCGTTTTCATAGGTCATTGAAAGCGGCTCTCAGGGCGTCACTGACGGATGCAAATTGGGTAGACAAGCTACCGTGGGTTTTATTGGGGTTACGTTCTGCGCCTAAAGAGGATCTGGAAGCTTCCCCGGCTGAACTCGTTTTTGCGCAACCACTTCGGCTGCCCGGGGAGTTTCTTCCAGATAATCCCGCGCCGGGCAGCTCCCCATCTTAGCTGTTGCAGCGTAGCATAGACACAAGCACGCTTCCGGGCCCTGCTCACCACAGTTTTCCATGCGTTTTTGTGCCTAAAACTTTGAAAAACGCGGAGTTCGTTTTTGTCAGACACAATGCCCATCGCCCTCCACTGTGCCCACCTTATGATGGACCATTCAGAGTGCTGGAAACAGGGGACAAGCATTTTTTGCTAGATTTGGGGGGTAGGAGGGAAAAGATTGGCATAGACAGACTCAAACTCGCTTTTGTGGTGGCGGACGAGCAAGTGCTGTTGGCGAGGGCCCCTCGGCGTGGAAGACCCCCACGGGGAGCTTCCCAGAGAAAAGATTCCCCAGAGCACCCACACGGACAGACTTTTACCCCTCAAACATCAGCCCCCCCCCCCCCCCAGCATGACAGCGCCGCGGAGGCGGTGAATCCTGGTTACAGCAGATACGGGAGAAGACTGAAGCCCAAGCAGCATGTGGATTGATGTTTAATGATTCTACCACAGCATATGAACTGTCATTCTATTGTTCTATCCAAGATGCTCGGGGGGGGGGGGGTCGTTTGGTGACACATGGGGAGTGCATAATTGTATAGCATCTTAGACAAGAACAAAGAGCAGAGGTTCCCTGGGAGATAACAGGGAGGTGTGAAGGATGAATGCAGTGTGACCTTTTGTGTGTTAGAAACTTCTAGAAGAATGTTAAAGGATTAAGGAAGTGAATGCAATGTGACCTTTTGTGTGTTAGAAGCTTCTAGAAGAATGCCATGCTTTTTAAGAGGAGAGTCTCTGCTGAGTATTCATTCTGTCTATGCTTCTTGTGTGAGATGTGTAATAAACCGTCTGAGTCAAATCCGCTTCGTTATTTACATGCTCCACAGTGCAAGTAGCAAATGAATCTGACTCCAAGCCTTTGTAGAGGACAATGGCAGTCATCCCATCATGAAGCAATCTCAGTACTCTGATGAACTTTGATGGACAGCCAAACCTTGAGGGTACCTTCCATATGGCTTCACAATTGACAGAGTCAAAGGCCTTAGATAGGTCAATGAATGCTATGAACAAATTCTGATGTTGCTCTCTGCACTTCTCCTGGATTTGTCATGCTGCAAAAATCATGTCAATTGTGCCACGAGATGGTCTAAAGCCACATTGACCTCAGCAAGAGGAAGAAGGCAATTGAGGAGGATGAGGGCAAGGATCTTCCCAGCAATTGAAAGAAGGAAGATACCACAGTAGTTCCCACATATGGACTTTTCTCCTTTCTTAAAGATTGTCACAATGTTAGCATTTCTGAACACAGCAGGCAGGGCCTCATATTCCCAGACCTTAAGAAACAGCTGGTAAAGTTTCTGCACAATCAGTGATCCACCTACTTTAAAGATCTCAGCGGGGATGCGTCTGGTCCAGGTACCTTGTTTTTGATCTGACTGATTGCAAGACAGACCTCTTCAGGTGTTGGCAGGTCAGCAAGCGGTTCTCAGGGTGCTGAGGGATGGACTCAATGGTAGCATCTGATACCTCTGATTCACGGTTCAGGAGTGTCTCAAAATGCTCCTTCCATCTTTGCTTGATAGTGACATCATCCCTGAAGAGAGTGGAATGATCATGTGATCTCAGAGGTGTGGGACCATGCAAACTAGGCCCATAAATAGCCTTCGTTGCTTAAAAGAAGCCTCTCATGTTGTGCTTGTCAGCAAGGTGTTGGATCTCTTGGGCCTTTGCCTGCCACCATAAGTTCTTGAGGTGGTGTAATTTCCTTTGCACCTCGGCTTTAAGCCTGTAATAAGCTGTTAGCTTAGACTGGCTGGCTGGCTGACTGGTTTTGCCATGCATGGTAGGCCTTTCTCTTCTGGCTGAGGAGTGCTTGGATTTCCAAGTCATTCTCATCAAACCTGTCCTGGTGTTGGAGGGTGGAATAGCCAATTGATTCAACCAGGGCCTTATGAATGGCGGTCTTGAGTCCTTGCTAGCACTCCTGGATGTTGTTGGAGCCATCTGGAAGATCAGAGAGGTTTTCAGCATGGTGGTGTTGCAAGTCAATGCAGCTGGCTGGGTTTTGAAGAGCACTGACATTTAGCCTCTTATGAACTGCCTTTTGCTTGCGATGCATTCTGGAGAGTCTGAGAGACATAGATGATCTGACTAGACGATGGTCTGTCCAGCAGTCGTCAGCACCTCTCATAGCTCTGGTGATGAGGACGTCAGACATGTCACAGGCTCTGACGATGACATAGTCAAGAAAATGCCAATGCTTGGAACGGGGGTGTTTCCATGTGGTCTTGTATTTGTTAGCTTGCCTGAAGATGGTATTGGTGATGATAAGGCCATGCTCTGCACACTTGCTGAGTAGGAGGACACCGTTAGAGTTAGCTTTTCCTACTCCGTTTCTTCCAGTGGTACCACCCCAGACTTCATAGTCACGTCCAACCCTTGCATTGAAGTCACCCAAGAGAATCAGCATATCCTGTTTGGGCATGGCAGTGAGGACGGCATCCAGGTCCCAGTAGAAACGCTCCTCGTGTTCATCCTCATCAACAAGTGTAGGAGCATAAGCACTGATGATGGTGGCATACTGATTACCTCTGAGCTGGGCACGGAGGGTCATGAGACGTTCATTGATGCCAGTGGGTAGCTCTGACAGTTGGTTGACAAGTTTGTTTTTGATGGCAAAACCAACACCATGTGTTCTTCTCTCTCCTGATGGCTTTCCTTTCCAAAAGAAGGTATAGCCACCTCCTACTTCCTTCATCTGGCCTTCATCTTCCCAACACGTCTCACTGACAGCAACGATGTCTATGTCATATCTGGAGAGTTCTCTTGAGATGATAGTGGTTCTTCTCTCAGGACAATAACTAATTGGATTGTCTAGTAGAGTGCAGACATTCCATGTAGCAAAGTTGAGTGTCTTGTTCTTAGAATTCTGACCGCATGTAGAGTGACCCCACTGGACGCGGTTATCCACTCAGGAGAGTTGTGAGACAGCCTATATGTAGGGCACCTTTTCTAGCCCCTTCCCCAGTTTTGGGCAAGCAGAAGGGATCCTAAAAAGGGCTGCTTGGTCACGGCTGCTGCTGCTGAATAACACTCCTGTCTCAAGCCAAGTGCTAGACGACCATCACACGACTGCCACCTGTGTGCAGACTTGTAACTAGGGGCTCCCAGAGTACACTGCTCCTGCCCCTGTCACCACGCATCCATCGCCATTGGACTTGGGTGGCTTAATCTGGGTTCCCCGAAAGGTAGAGGCCTGCGAGTGATACTTATAACATGAGGAGGCTGGTGCACCAACGGCAACCACATGAACTTGACAGGTTGGGGTCTGAATCCAGTGGCAAGAAGTAGCCCAGACAACCGGAGGCACCCATCCTGCTGCAGCCCTCATCCACCATCACAGGGTGACGAGCAGCCTGTTCCGCCTTTGGGGTCTTCAGTTTGGACTGTGCTTAGTCTGGACCCTCAACTCTGACCTGTTCACCAAGGGTGGCCCTACCAGGAGTACAAGACTCCAGGTGACATAGCTCGGAGAATCACCAAGACACACAAGCCTCTCCACCATGAAAAGGTGACGGTCCAGCGGAGAGGATATGTTTGATGGAGGATATGATTGCTGATATGTTGTTAGAGAAAGAATAAAGTTTTGTGTTGTCCAACTCGTGTCTCACCTGCATCCTTTCCTCTACAAGGGTGCATTATCTAAAATGAATTGTGATCATGACAGTTTAAGACGGGTTTTGCACTGACCAAAGCCCGTATGTGTGAGCCAAAATACACACGATAGTAGTGCTGCTTGGTAATAAGGAAGACATCAATCACAGTTGATGCCCAGTTAGTTATGTTAGAAAGAAGAAATGGTGAAGAATGGGCTGAAAATTAGCTGAATGGTTTAATGGTTTAACGGATGCAACACACAGACATGAATGGGTTTGACACTTAATGAAAAGAGGATGATGATGCCTGTGAAAATTTTCATAAACTTTCATTAATGATGGCACAGAAGTTGCTCCCTGACATCATTTCTGTCAAGGATGTTAGATGAGTGAAGCATTTTGACTTATAGATTATCTTTGTTTGATGACTTATGCACGAAAAGGGAGAGCTGATTGGCTGTGTGAGGGGATTCGGGGGAAGTGTGGAGTTTTTGGCAAATATAGCCATTTGTGAGCATACAAGGCATTCATTAAAAAGAGTTTGGAACATTTGCCGGCGTTTGGAAATACATGTTGGTGAAATCTGTGCTCAGTTTGTAAGAGTTCCTGAGCGCTGGGTTAAGTTATGCAGAGTTTACCTAAGTCAGCCTAAGTTAAAGTTGGGATCATTCTATAGCGTTTGGACCGACTTTTACAGACATTTTGAAACATCAGAGAAATACTCAGCTACTCAGCGCAGATCAGCTGACATCAGCTTCAGGTGACACTCATATAAAGATCAGTGTTTGTGGAGGCTTCCTGCAGTTCTGCTTCTGGAGTAAACACATCTCCCTTGGGCATACATTTCAGTATTAATTTTCGTTTGATATTCCTATGTAGTTACTTCTGCATACCCTTTTCCCCTGTTCATTCATTCATTCATCTAAAAAAATAAATAAAATAATGCTATCGACTCCAACACTAAGTCTGCAATTAAAATGTGAATGTGGATGGAATAAAAAAAAAACTATTTAGTGAATCATCATATAAATAAAATGATGGGTGGTTATATTTTGACTGTTACACCTCTCTCCATTAAAATAACATAAAATCCTGTTAAATGTCATTTACTTTTTGACACGATATCAGCGCTGTTTGATTCCCACAATGGAAGTCAACCAATCCTGGAGAATGATTACACAGGGAGCAGAAAATTAAGAACAGTAAATTTCTCAATGAGATTTTTTTTTCCTTTTGGGCCGTCACATTTTTGGGAGATTACACGCAGCCTAATTGTCGACCAAATGTGGTTTTTGTCACCTGACCGCCATGAATGTCTTTTTTCAGCACTTGTGCACTGTGCTCTGGAAAAAAAGTCTGTGCCCGGTATCCTAGCAACAGCGTGTCAGTCACAGCTCAGCACTTTCGCTTTTCCTATGGTCAGACTTTCTACTTATTTTTAATAGCAGTCTCTAAATAACAATGGACAGGAAACATATTCTAGCATTGGCAACAGCTCTGGATGCAAAATATGATGACAGGGAAAGCAGGAGTCTGAGTACAGACTGTACCAGCATCCTATGGCCCACCCTTCCTGAATTCTGATTGGCTGCTTAGAAAGGTCTGACATTGGCAACTCAGCTGCAGTCTGAAAAGTTGAACTTTTTCAACTCTGAGCGCCCAAAGCACCATGACAAAAAGTGGCCACTGCCGAGAGTGTTTCATCACCGAGGGCACTCAGCGCTGTAAACACTGGACCACATAGGGAATGAATAGAAAATGGTTGCCCAGAGAAGAAATTTCTCAATAAGGAGATTTTTTTTTCTTTTGGCTGTCACATTTTTGGGCGATATATATATATATATATATATAGTATATATATATATATATATATATATATATATATATATTGTGGCGCATATATTGAGTTCATATTTCCCACATATGTATGACTGTATGTATATTGGGGGCTTCACGTCTCGTGGGACAAAAGAGGTCTGGGCCTGCAGAGATCTACAGGAGATGACGAGGAGGTGTGAGTTTGGGCCTTTGTCTCGGAGAGGATGCCCCAGGAGGATTCCCGGAACATCGAGGGATAAGAGACAATAGAGGAACATCAAAGAGTGCATTGTGACTGGGATTATGTACCATGTGATTGTATGTTTGCTAAAGCACCATGTGACTTAGGTTCGTGGCTTCAGCAGGGTATAAGAGTGTGGTATTTGATTGCTCAGTCTCTTTTGTTGCTTAGAGATTGATAGAGCATGTGTTCACTTAATAAAGCTGAACCTGAGAAATAAACTCAGCCTCATCCTTGAACGCATTCTCTACACTGGTGACCCTACGACAAGTTATGGCCGGTGACGACCTTCATGCACTGGACTCATCAGGAGCCAGCCAGGCTAACGCAGCTACCGCAGTCCAGCTGCCCAATTTCTGGCAGCACAGCCTGCGCTCCTGGTTCAACACTGTCGAGGCGCAGTTCCATCTTCGGGGAATTTCAGCAGATGCAACGAAATTCTACCATGTAGTCGCAAAGCTGGACAGCCTCACAGCACAGCAGGTGAAGAGCCTGACTAACCACCCACCAGACGACGACAAGTACGGCGCATTGAAAGCCGCTCTCATCCGTGCTTTCACCCCCTCGCTGGGAGAGCGAGCAGAGAAGCTCCTGGTGTTGACTGAAGGCGAAGCAGACAGGCCCGCGGACATGATGGCGAGGATGCTGAGTCTGAGGGGCGATGATGATGACGGCTTTATCTTCGCCCATCTTTCCTTAGGACACAACCGTCAGCGGTGAGAGTCACCCTGGCCAGCTCACAGCTGCTGACCAATTGAGATTACCACGAGCTGGGCCAGGAGGCACAGCGACTTGTCGACGCCCATAGACGGCACACGGCCACGACGGCGGCAGCCGAGCTGAGCGCAACGCCTGGAGACGGCAGGGGGCCAGAGGCTGCAGCACCAGATTCGCTGACGTCAGCAGCGGCGGAGACCAGGAGACGCGGAGCGCGCGACGTCCTCTGCTTTTATCATCGACGTTTCGCCGAGAGGGCACACAAATGCATTCCACCGTGCCAGCTCAAGCGCTCGGGAAACGCCAGGACCGAGAGTTGGTAGCAGCTGCTGCTCTCGGCGCGAAGAATAAGCTGCTCTACCTTACGGACGGGAAATCAGGGAGGCAGTTCCTGGTGGACACAGGCTCCCAGCTGAGTTTCATCACACCTTCCTACGCTGATGGGCTGGTGCCTTCCAGCGGACCCCTGGTGTTGGCGGCAAACAGCTCGACGATCAAGTCCTTCGGGGAGAAGACCCTCCCCCTGTCTTTTCACGGTCGGACATTTGAGTGGACCTTCGTCGTGGCAGCAGTCAGTCATAACATGTTAGGTGCTGATTTTTTGTGCTCAAATGGTTTATTGGTTGATCTTGCTAATAGACGTCTGGTTAATGCACTGTCTTTCCACTCCATTTCCTGTACAGCCCAGGTGGTCCCGCCTACTGCACAGCCCAATGTCACAGCTGCGGGTGGTAAGTTCCAAGCACTACTCACTCAGTTTCCAGCACTCACAGTCCCAACGTTTTCGGCGTCAGTGGCTAAACATGGGGTGGAGCACTTTATACCTACCACCGGGTCCCCCGTTTTTGCAAAAGCTCGGCGCTTGGACCCAGCTAAACTGGCCATAGCGCGCGAGGAATTCGCCAACCTGGAAAAACTGGGCATCATTAGACGCTCTAACAGCCCCTGGGCTTCACCACTGTATATGGTCCCCAAGGCTGATGGCTCGTGACGGCCTTGCGGTGATTTCCGCAGGTTGAATAAAGCTTCAGCACACGACCGCTACCCGATTCCGCACATCCAGGATTTTTCGGTGCATTTAGCGGGGGCGTGCATTTTTTCTAAAATAGATTTGGTGCGCGGGTACCACCAAGTCCCAGTCCGCGCTCAGGACATACCCAAAACAGCGGTAATAACTCCTTTTGGGCTTTTCGAGTTTTTGCGTATGCAGTTTGGACTCAAGGGGGCTGCGCAGACTTTCCAGCGCATGATGGATGCGGTTTTACGTGACCTCCCTTTCGTGTTCGTCTACTTGGATGATATTTTGGTAGCCAGCACGTCCGAAGACGGACACGAAAGCAATCTCACAGCGGTTTTTCGGAGGCTGGCAGAGCACGGGTTAATAATTAACCCAGCGAAGTGCCAGTTTGGGGTGGCGCAAATCGATTTTTTGGGGCACCGCGTTTCACCAGAAGGAGCGGTCCCTCTGCCCGATAAAATACTCGCAATAACGGATTTTCCCCAACCTCAGACGGTCAAAGCATTGCAAGAATTTTGAGGAATGGTTAATTTTTATAACCGCTTCCTCCCAAGCGCAGCGCAGCTCATGCAACCATTGTACGCGGCACTTAAAAAACAAAAACCTGCAAGTAAGATCGAATGGTCCCCGGAGCGGGAGCGCGCATTCTCCCAGGTCAAATCAGCCCTGGCGAATGCTGTTTTGTTGGCACACCCGGTGCCAACGGCACGTATGGCTCTCACCACGGACACTTCTGATTTAGCGGTGGGGGCGGTCATTGAACAGTTTGTGGCAGGGAGCTGGCAACCTCTCGCGTTTTTCAGCAAAACCTTGCGCGATAACGAGCGGAAATACAGCACGTTCGACAGGGAGCTGTTGGCCCTGCATTTGGCCATCCGCCATTTCCAGTTCTGGCTGGAGGGGCACCGTTTCACCGCGTTTGTGGACCATAAGCTGCTAACGTTTGCGATGGCCAAGATTTCAGAGCCTTGGTCAGGCCGGCAGCAAAGACAGCTGGCCGCGATATCGGAGTTCACCACCGATATTCAGCATGTCGCGGGCAAACATAATGTAGTGGCAGACTGTCTTTCGCGTGGAATAGCAATGCCAAGCCCCGTGGGGGCAGGCTCGGCAGCCATGGCCGCGGGCCAGGGTTGTGGCGCGGAAGCGCTCACAGCCCCGGTCCGCGTAGGTTTAGATTACGCAGCCATGGCCGCGGAGCAGGTTAGAGACGCGGATGTGCGCGCGCTCCAGTCTGGACCAACAGGGTTAAGGCTGGAGCACAGGGTGCAGCAGATAGGTATGCCCCCTCTAATCTGCGATGTCTCCAAGGGGCGCCCTCGCCCCGTGGTTCCAGCTGCATGGCGCCGCCGCGTTTTTGACTCAATCCATTCTCTGGCACACCCGGGGGTGCGCGCATCGATTAAAATGGTGGGGGAGAAATTTGTTTGGCCGGGGTTGCGTAAACAGGTCAAAGAATGGGCAGCAGCCTGCGTAGCGTGTCAGCGAGCCAAAATACACAAGCACACTAGAGCCCCTTTGGAGCCTTTTCACATCCCGGCTAAACGTTTTGATCATGTGCATGTCGACTTGGTGGGCCCCCTTCCGTTGTCGCAGGGGTGCACACACCTTTTGACGATGGTAGAGCGCACCACGCGCTGGCCAGAAGTGGTTCCTTTGGCGTCAACTACGGCAGCAGACGTTGCACACGCATTTTTAACGGCTTGAGTCACGCGTTTTGGAGTTCCGTCGGACATAACGTCCGACAGAGGTCCCCAATTCGTTTCCGAACTCTGGTCATCCATGGCCCACAGCCTGGGGTTGAAGATTCACCGTACTACCGCGTATAACCCCCAAGCTAACGGTTTGTGCGAACGCTTTCATAGGTCATTGAAAGCAGCCCTCAGAGCGTCTCTTACGGATACAAACTGGGTGGATAAACTTCCATGGGTTTTATTAGGGTTGCGTTCCGCACCTAAGGAGGATTTGCAAGCCTCTCCGGCTGAATTAGTTTTTGCTCAACCCCTCCGTTTTCCGGGAGAATTCCTTCTGGACAACCCTGCACCAAATTGCCCCCCCGCTCAGCTGTTGCAGAGCGGCACAGGATCAAACACCCTTCCTGGCCCAGTTCATCACAGTTTTCCGCGCGTTTTTGTGCCGAGGGCTTTAAAAAATGCGGAGTTTGTTTTTGTTAGACATGATGCTCAACGACCAGGTTTGCGACCGCCTTACGATGGGCCTTTCTGAGTGTTGGAGACAGGGGAGAAACATCTTTTGCTTGATTTGGGAGACAGAAAAGAGTTGATTTGCATTAACAGACTCAAACTCGCCTTTGTTCTGGCTGATGAACATGTGCAGTTGGCCAGGGCCCCCCGCCGTGGCAAGCCGCCGGGAAGACATTGTTCCGAGCCACCACAGAGATGTGCTAATAATTCTGATTCACAGATGCAGGGAGCCGCTGCAGAAGGAACAAAGCCGGCTTACAGCAGATATGGCAGGAGGTTAAAACCCAAGCAACTGGGGGATTGATTTGTGACATGTTGTGATGTTTTCTGCCATGCATCTCTGATTATGTTTTGTCCCTGAATAGACATTTGGGGGGGGGGGGTTATGTGGCGCATATATTGAGTTCATATTTCCCACATATGTATGACTGTATGTGTATTGGGGGCTTCACGTCTTGTGGGACAAAAGAGGTCTGGGCCTGCAGAGATCTACAGGAGATGACGAGGAGGTGTGAGTTTGGGCCTTTGTCTCGGAGAGGATGCCCCAGGAGGATTCCCGGAACATCGAGGGATAAGAGACAATAGAGGAACATCAAAGAGTGCATTGTGACTGGGATTATGTACCATGTGATTGTATGTTTGCTAAAGCACCATGTGACTTAGGTTCGTGGCTTCAGCAGGGTATAAGAGTGTGGTATTTGATTGCTCAGTCTCTTTTGTTGCTTAGAGATTGATAGAGCATGTGTTCACTTAATAAAGCTGAACCTGAGAAATAAAGTCAGCCTCATCCTTGAACGCATTCTCTACAATACATATATATATATACATATATATATATATATATATATATATACACTACTGTTCGAAAGTTTGGGGTCACTTAGAAATTTCCTTGTTTTTGAAAGAAAAGCACTGTTTTTTTCAATGAAGATAACTTTAAACTAATCAGAAATACACTCTAATATCTAATATACATTGCTAATGTGGTAAATGACAATTCTAGCAGCAAATGTCTGGATTTTGGTGCAATATCTACATAGGTGTATAGAGGCCCATTTCCAGCAACTATCACTCCAGTGTTCTAATGGTACAATGTGTTTGCTCATTGCGTCAGAAGGCTAATGGATGATTAGAAAACCCTTGTGCAATCATGTTAGCACAGCTGAAAACAGTTTAACTGGTTAGAGAAGCTATAAAACTGACCTTCCTTTGAGCAGGTTGAGTATCTGGAAAAAATTATTTCAAATACAAATCCTTATTTCTAACCTTGTCAATGTCGACTATATTTTCTATTCATTTTACAACTCATGGTGGTAAATAAGTGTGACTTTTCATGGAAAACACAAAGTAATTTTCTGGGTGACCCCAAACTTTTGAACGGTAGTGTATATATACGTATATATATATATACTGTATATATATATATATATATATGTGTGTGTGTGTGTGTGTGTGTGTGTGTGTGTGTGTGTGTGCGTGTGTGTGTATACTGCTCAAAAAAATAAAGGGAACACTTTGAAAACACATCAGATTTTAATGGGAAAAAATAGGCTGGATATCGAAATTGTGGCAGGCTAGTCCAGCTTACTCAGATTAAAGGAACACTTTTTAATCTGAGTAATCTGGACTGGCCTGCCACAATTTCAATATCCAGCTTATTTTTTCCCATTAAAATCTGATGTGTTTTCAAAGTGTTCCCTTTATTTTTTTGAGCAGTATATATACTGTATATATATATATATATATATATATACTGTATATATATATACATTGTGGCGATGGTGAAATAAGGCACGGCGAACTGAGGTTTAAAAGGGTGTTTTTATTCATCCCCATCACAGAAACTCACTCCAGCACTTGTAAGCATGCTGGAGCGAGCTCTCAGGCTGTCGTCAGGAGACAGGGAATGCGTGTGTTCAGAAGCAGTCAGACAGAGAGAAAGTTTGAGCGATATGCAGCTCACTTAAATACTCAGCTACAGACAATGCATGAACGGCACATTAACATCACAGTAAACGGCAGGAAGGCAAGGACATTTGCATTAGAGACACAAAAATCAATAGCAGGATTATTGGCCAGAATTCCTCTCCACCTATTGATAACAGTCCATACCTCACACTGTTCTGCTAATTGCTCCAGCTGAGCACTCTGCTTGTCCGTGGCTGTGGGGGTTACCCATAATATATATATATATATATATATATATACTGTATATACATACATACATACATATAGATAAATAGATAGATAGATAGATACCAGGCAGAGAGCAGACAAACTTTGACTGAAAATTTCACGAATAACCTTTATTCCACAGACCAAGAAAATGTTAAGAAAAATGGCTGTTGTTTCCAAGGCAACCAGTAATCATACTGGCAAGAGACAGGTTTGTGCAACAGCGCAACCTAGTGGCAGAAAAATAACACTGCAAAGACAAGAAACCACTACCAAACCACACCCATCACCTGCAAAAAAAACCCTCCACAAACAATTCAACAATTCAAAACTATTCAAATGTCTGTTTTATATATATATATATATATATATATAGATTTATATATATATCCCATAGATTAAATTTTTTTTGAAAAAACATGTCATACACACCATGTTATCACCAAACAAATACTGCACATTGTCCTTTTACATATATATATTTTCCTTTTTTTAATTACCCCTTCTTTCTATTTCTCTTTCGTTCCTGCATGTCTGAACTAACTTACTTACTTATCCTCTTCGTCCCAGGTGGGATATAAGACTGCAACAAGCAATCCCCACCTTGTCCTGTCCTTTGCAACATGTTGAGCTTGTCCCCAGGTGTATCCCATCTCCTGTAGTTCAGCTTGGACTGTTCAAATCCAGGTCAATCGTGGTCTGCCTGGCTTTCTTTTCCCTGATGGTGTCCAGTTTAGAGCAACTGTTAGGTTAATTTGTTATTCTAAATTGTCCCTAGATACAGTATCTGTCTCCTATAGGCCCTTAGAATAGAGGGTTAGTACTAGTGAAGCGCTTTGAGTGGTCTTTGAGACTAGAAAAGTGCTATATAAGTACAGGTCCTTATCCCTTAACTTTTGGTATTTGGTTTATTTGACATTCTTAGCACGTGCCCTAGCCATCTGAATTGTCTTTGTTTGACCTCTGTAGAAGTTCTTTTAGCATTACATCTTTTCCGGAGTGGTGGCTCAGTTGGTAGAGCATCCGCCCCGCACCTGGGAGGCAGGGGTTCAAATCCCGGCCGGGTCATGCCGAAGACCATATAAAAAGCGGAACTTCCTGCCATCCAGCTTGGTGCTCAGCAATAATGGATGGAGGAGGGAAATCTGTGGCAGTGCTTTGCATGGCAGCAGCCCTTCTGATTCTACACATGGGGTGTATGTGATTGACACTGTAGATAGGAAAAAGCACAATTTCGTTCTACTGTACATGATTGGTTGTATGGTCGAATGACAATAAAGGGTGATTTAATTTAATTAATTTAATTTAATTTAATTTCCAAAGTTCTTCATTTGAAATTTTGTTTGGCCAGTAGATTCTCAAGATCTTGCGGCAACGGGTGCTGTGGAAAACCTCTATTTTTTGCATATCATGCTGTATGACTCGCCAGCATTCCGATCCATATAACAAAACGGAGTGGTGGCTCAGTTGGTTGAGCATCCGCCCCACACCCGGGAGGCTAGGGGCTCAAATCCCAGCCGGGTCATGCCAAAGACCATATAAAAGTGGAACTTCCTGCCGTCCAGCTTGGTGCTCAGCAGTAATGGAATGGAGGAGGGAAATCTGTGGCGGCGCCTTGCATGGCAGCGGCCCTCTGATTCTGCACTGGGGTGTGTGTGATTGACACTGTAGATAGGTAAAGCACAATCTCGTTCTACTGTACATGATTGGTTGTACGGTTGAATAACAATAAGGGTGATTTAATCAATTAATTAATTAATTTAAAAACAGTTTTAACATTGCTATTAAATAAGTGGAGCTTGGTTTTTGTGCTGGACTTATTTGACTTTCAGACATGGTACGAACATTCCAAGCCCCAACTTTGATTTTGCTTTTTGGTTGGAGGAGGCTCTCACTCAGTCTTCTAGCTTCCCTATATGGGCTTTCACCAGGAGATGTCATACTGCTATGCTCTTCATCACAGCTAGAGTCATCCATTGGAGCAGTAACAGGGTTAGATTCAACATTGCTTGTTGCAGTTTCTGTAACGGTATGCTGTTTTCTAGGATGGAGTAGTTGGCCCCATGCCAAACCTCCACTCTGGAGGGCTGGGTTTTCTCTCTGGGTTATCCTTCCCATACAGATGTGGACAAATTTGTTGGTACCCCTCTGTTAATGAAAGAAAAACCCACAATGGTCACAGAAATAACTTGAATCTGACAAAAGTGGTAATAAATAAAAAATTCTATGAAAATTAACCAATGAAAATCAGACAATGCTTTTGAATTATGGTTCAACAGAATTATTTTAAAAAACAAACTCATGAAACAGGCCTGGACAAAAATAATGGTACCCCTAGAAAAGAGTGAAAACTAGAAAAGCACTCGGAGAGCGCAGACCTCCGCCAAGCGCCACAGTTCCCCCATACAGTGTTTGTGTGTATGTTTTCAGATTCCTTGACCATGAAAACATATGACTAGCAATTGGATTGACAATGATAGGATTAGTGGTTCAGTAGTTATTCACGAAAATGGCATTTTCCGTAATGGTGGCCACAGTTTGTGTGTATGTTTTCAGATTCCTTGACCATGAAAACATATGACTAGCAATTGGATTGACAATGATAGGATTAGTGGTTCAGTAGTTATTCACGAAAATGGCATTTTCTGTAATGGCGGCCACAATTCCCCCATACAGTGTTTGTGTGTACGTTTTCAGATTCCTTGACCATGAAAACATATGACTAGCAATTGGATTGACAATAATAGGATTAGTGGTTCAGTAGTTATTCACGAAAATGGCATTTTCCGTAATGGTGGCCACAGTTCCCCCCATATAGTGTTTGTGTGTACGTTTTCAGATTACTTGACCATGAAAACATATGACTAGCAATTGGATTCACAATGATAGGATTAGTGGTTCAGTAGTTATTGACGAAAATGGCATTTTCCATAATGGTGGTTTTCTTCTGGACGGTGATCTGGATCACCACCAAAACGTAATCATCTGTAGGATACCCCATTTCTGACAATCTGTGAAAATTTCATGAAAATCCATCCATAACTTTTTGAGTTATCTTGTTAACAAACAAACAAACAGACAGACAAACCAACGCCGATGATCACATAACCTCCTTGGCGGAGGTAATAATGTGACCATAGGGACATGTTCAACCAAGATGTGTCCTCTAATTAACATCACAGGTGTCTACAAACTTGTAATCAGTCAGTCGGCCTATTTAAAGGGTGACGAGTAGTCACTGTGCTGTTTGTTGACATGGTGTGTACCACACTTAACATGGACCAGAGGAAGCAAAGGAGAGAGTTGTCTCAGGAGATTAGAAAGAAAATTATCGACAAGCATGTTAAAGGTAAAGGCTATAAGACCATCTCCAAGCAGCTTGATGTTCCTGTGACTACAGCTGCACATATTATTCAGAAATTTAAGATCCACGGGACTGTAGCCAACCTCCCTGGATGTGGCCGCAGGAGGAGACGGATAATACAGATGGTAACAAAAGAGCCCAGAACAACCTCTAAACACATTGAACTCCAAGGTCAAGGTACATCAGTGTCAGATTGCACCATCCATCGTTGTTTGAGCCAAAGTGGACTTCATGGGAGACGACTAAGGAGGACACTGTGGAGTGTGTAAATAACGAGGCGGATTTGGCTCAGACAATTTATTACACATCTCACACAAGAAGCATAGACAGAATGACAACTCAGCAGAGACTCTTCTCTTAAATAGCATGGCATTCCTCCAGAAGCTTCTAACACACAAAAGGTCACATTGCATTCACTTCCTTAATCCTTTATCATTCCTCTAGAAGTTTCTAACACACAAAAGGTCACACTGCATTCATCCTTCACACCTCCCTGTTATCTCCCAGGGAACCTCTGCTCTTTGTTCTTGTCTAAGATGTTATACAATTATGCAATCCCCATGTGCCGCCATACGACCCCCCCCGAGCATCTTGGATAGAACAATAGAATAACAGTCCTTATACTGTGGTAAAATCATTAAACATCAATCCACATGCTGCTTGGGCTTCAGTCTTCTCCCGTATCTGCTGTAACCAGGATTCATCGCCTCCGTGGCACTGTCATGCTGGGGGGTTGATGTTTGAGGGGTAAAAGTCTGTCCGTGTGGGTGCTCTGGGGAATCTTTTCTCTGGGAAGCTCCCCGTGGGGGTCTTCCACGCCGAGGGGCCCTCGCCAACAGCACTTGCTCTTCCGCCACCACGAAAGCGGGTTTGAGTCTGTCTATGCCAATCTTTTCCCTCCTATCCCCCAAATCTAGCAAAAAATACTTGTCCCCTGTTTCCAGCACTCTGAACCGTCCATCATAAGGTGGGCGCAGTGGAGGGCGATGGGCGTTGTGTCTGAAAAAAACGAACTCCGCGTTTTTCAAAGTTTTAGGCACAAAAACGCGCGGAAAACTGTGGTGGGCAAGGCCCGGCAGCGTGCTTGTGTCTATGCTACGCTGCAACAGCTGAGACGGGGAGCTGCCCGGCACGGGATTATTTGGAAGAAACTCCCCGGGCAGCCGAAGTGGTTGCGCAAAAACAAGTTCAGCCGGGGAAGCTTCCACATCCTCTTTAGGCGCAGAACGTAACCCCAATAAAACCCACGGTAGCTTGTCTACCCAATTTGCATCTGTCAGTGAAGCCCTGAGAGCCGCTTTCAATGATCTATGAAAACGTTCGCATAACCCATTAGCCTGTGGATTGTACGCGGTTGTGCGGTGAATTGTGACACCCAGGCTGCAGGCCATTGTTGACCAGAGTTCGGAAACAAATTGAGGGCCTCTGTCGGACGTAATATCCAACGGGACTCCAAAACGTGCCACCCATGCTGTTAAAAACGCGCGCGCCACCTCCTCGGCTGTGGTTGCCGCCAGTGGAACCACTTCTGGCCAGCGCGTGGTGCGGTCCACCATTGTCAGAAGGTGCGTGTACCCTTGTGATGGTGGGAGGGGGCCCACGAGGTCCACGGGAACATGGTCGAACCACTTAGCCGGGATGCGAAACGGCTCCAAGGGAGCCTTTGTGTGTCTGTGTACTTTGGCTCGTTGGCACGCCATGCAGGCTGCCGCCCACTCTTTCACTTGTTTGCAAAGGCTCGGCCACACGAATTTCTCCCCTACCATTTTGACCGATGCGCGCACTCCCGGGTGCGCCAAAGAATGAATCGAGTCAAACACACGGTGGCACCACGCGGCCGGGACCACGGGACGCTGGCGCCCCGTGGAGACATTGCAGATTAGGGGGGGCACGCCGTCTTGCAGCACCCTGCTCTCCAGCCTTAACCCTGTTGGTCCAGACTGGAGCGTGCGCACGTCCGCGTCACTAACCTGCTCCTCGGCCATGGCTGTGTAATCTATCCCTACGCCGACCGGGGCCGCCACGGCGCGTGAGAGGCAGTCTGCCACTACATTCAGTTTACCCAAGACATGCTGAATATCGGTAGTAAACTCTGAGATCGCGGCCAGCTGTCTCTGCTGCCGGCCCGACCACGGTTCTGAAACCTTGGTCATCGCGAATGTTAGCAGCTTGTGGTCAACGAACGCGGTGAAACTGCGCCCTTCCAGCCAGAACTGGAAGTGGCGAATGGCCAGGTGGCGAGCCAGCAACTCCCTGTCGAACGCGCTGTATTTACGTTCACTTTCGCGCAAAGTCCTGCTGAAAAAGGCGAGTGGCTGCCAGGTCCTGGCTACGTGCTGCTCCACGACCGCCCCTATGGCCACATCTGAAGCGTCAGTGGTGAGCGCTATGCGGGCCGTTGGGTCTGGATGTGCCAGCAATGCGGCGTTTGCCAGGGTTGCTTTGACTTCCGAGAACGCCCGCTCTCGCTCCGGGGTCCATTCGACCTTATCCGCGGGCTTATGTTTTCTGAGCGCGGCGTACAGTGGTTGCATGAGCTGCGCTGCGCGGGGAAGGAAATGGTTATAAAAATTCACCATTCCCAAAAATTCTTGTAGCGCTCTGACCGTTTGCGGCCGGGGAAAATCTGCTACCGCGCGCACTTTGTCAGGCAGCGGGACTGCTCCTTCGGGAGAGACGAGGTGCCCCAAAAAATCAATCCCCGTCACCCCGAACTGACATTTCGCTGGGTTGATTATTAACTCGTGCTCTTCCAACCTCCGGAAAACCGTCGTGAGGTGGGTTTCGTGTTCGTCTTCGGACGCGCTGGCTACTAAATTATCGTCCAGGTAGACGAACACGAAAGGGAGATCCCGCAGCACTGCATCCATCATGCGTTGGAACGTCTGTGCAGCCCCTTTAAGCCCAAAAGGTATGCGCAAAAACTCGAATAAACTGAATGGAGTTATTACCGCTGTTTTGGGTATGTCCTCAGCGCACATTGGGACTTGGTGGTAACCGTGGACCAGGTCTATTTTAGAAAAAATGTGCGCTCCCGCAAGGTGAATGGAAAAATCCTGAATGTGAGGAATTGGGTAGCGGTCGTGCACTGTGGCATTGTTCAACCTGCGGAAATCCACGCAAGGTCGCCACGAACCTTCAGCTTTAGGGACCATGTGTACCGGGGAAGCCCATGGGCTGTTTGAGCACCTAATGATGCCCAACCTCTCCAGGTTGGCGAACTCCTCGCGCGCTATGGCCAGTTTAGCTGCGTCCAAGCGCCGAGGTCTTGCAAAAACGGGCGGCCCGGTGGTGGTGATAAAATGCTCCACCCCATGTTTAGCGATGGCTGCTGAAAACGTCGGGACAGTGAGTGCTGGGAACTGAGTGAACAGTGTGTGGAACTTACCGCATATAGCTGTGACGTTGGCTTGTGCTGTTGGCCGGGTCACTCAAGCTATACAGGGGAGAGAGTCAAAAGATGCTTTAAGTGCATTAACCAGGCGTCTGTTAGCGACATCTACCAACAAACCATGTGCACATAGAAAATCAGCCCCCAGTATATGGAAATTCAATGCTGCTATGACAAAAGTCCATTCAAATGTACGGCCGTGTAGAGACAAGAGTAGAGTCCTCTCACCAAAGGTCTTAATCCCCGAGCCGTTTGCTGCTGCCATCTCGGGGCCGCTAGATCCTGCCAGCCGGTCAGCGTAGGTCGGCCGGATGAAACTCTTCTGGGCGCCGGTGTCCACGAGGAAATGCCTCCCCGAGCGTGCGTCCGTCAAGTAGAGCAGCTTGTTCTCCTCCCCGAGGGTCGCGGCTGCTACCGACCCCCGGTCTTGGCGCCTCCTGAGTCGCTTGAATTGGCACGGTGGTATACATTTGCGTGCCCTCTCTGCAAAGCGGTGGTGGTAGAAGCAAAGCGTGTCTTCCCCGCGTTCCTTGGCCCCTGCTGCTGCTGCCGTCGGTGGTTCTGCTGCTGCCGTCGATGGCTCCTTGCCTCCTCCGGCCGTCGCGCCGAGCTCCGTCACTGCCGCAATGGTCGGGAACTCCCTGCTGGCGACGATGATCCGGTTTGCTTCCCGAGCTAGCGCACGATAGTCCCGCTTGGCCAGCAACGGCGAATTGGCCAGGGTTGCTCTTGCCGCTGACGGAAGGTTCCGGAGGAAGAGGTGGGTAAAAATGAAATGGTCGTCTTCTGTGCCCTTTAACCTCAGCATCTTCTCCATCAGGTCTATGGCTGACCCATCTCCCAACCTGGTCTGAGTCAGGAGTCTCTCTGCTCTCTCACCATCCGAGAGTGTGAAGTGCTGGATGAGCGCAGCCTTCACCGCGCCATACTTGTCATCGGTTGGTGGCTGATTGAGCAGGCTCTCTACGTGCTGAGCCGTGCGGGCGTCGAGCGTTGCAACCACATAGTGGAATTTTGTGTCATCCGCCGATATCCCCCAGAGGGCGAACTGCACCTCAACTAGGTGGAACCAGGAGCGCGGGTTGTGCTGCCAAAAATCCGGTAGCTTGATCGCAACAGCACATGCGTGGCTGGGGGTTCCCATCGAGGTTGGCTCCGGGGGTCTTTCGTTGTGTTCCATGATTCGTCTTGGGTCACCAGTGTGGAGCGTGTAAATAACGAGGCAGATTTGGCTCAGACAATTTATTACACATCTCACACAAGAAGCATAGACAGAATGACAACTCAGCAGACTCTTCTCTTAAATAGCATGGCATTCCCCTAGAAGCTTCTAACACACAAAAGGTCACATTGCATTCACTTCCTTAATCCTTTATCATTCCTAGAAGTTTCTAACACACAAAAGGTCACACTGCATTCATCCTTCACACCTCCCTGTTATCTCCCAGGGAAACTCTGCTCTTTGATCTTGTCTAAGATGTTATACAATTATGCACTCCCCATGTGCCGCCATAACACCACTGTGGAAAACGAATCATAACTAGAAAAGCACTCGGAGAGCGCAGACCTCCGCCAAGAGCAACAGTTCCCCCCAGTATTGTGATTTATACCATAAATATTCTACACTAATTTTGTTATTGTTCTTTCCCTGTATCATGTGTTTCTGTATGTCATATGATTGGTCAAGAAAACAAAAAAAAATGTTATTTGAACTACACAAATACAGTTTATTTAATTTAACAAGAAATACAACATGTACAAGTCTTTAGTTGAAGAACACATTCATGAAATTTATTCCTAATAATAAGTTCTGGATATTGAAAAGCTACCATTAACATAATTTTTCTAACTTCGTTTCTTTCCAGGAAATTAAAAATATGTACATATACGTAGTGTAGAATAGAACAATATTAACTCCAATCTTCTTTTTAAAAAAAAACATAACCTCCTGGCGGAGGTAATAAGAAAAAAATCAATAAAATAAAACTAAGCTCGACGAGCTTCAATAGCATCTGGGGATAGCCCCTCATCCTGTCTATGCTGCCGTGTGTAGAAGAGCTTGGAATAACGAGGCGATGTGATTTATAAACCAAAGTTTATTATCAGCTTCGCTTCTCTAACAAGTCTCATCTCAGTGCAGAAGCAGAATAAGAGATCGAACACATTCAGACCTACATATTTGTACCTACACATAACAAAAGACATTGCACATCAAAGCTGACATCCCGCATTAGCTTAATCCCCCCTCCTTTGTCTTCCTACTCCTCCACCTGACCCTGGGTGGTCAGGGCGATCGATCTCCTTCATTGTCCTCTGTCTCTTCCACCTGGCCCTGGGAAGTCAGGGCGATCGATCTGGTCTCCACCGCAGCGCCTCGGATGCTCTTTGATCTTTGCTGGCGGTTGAGACCTCTTGTCCTGTTCTGAGGCGTGAGGTCGTTGTACATATGTAATCCCCAAACATTCTAACATGCTTATACATATGTAGGTTATGGGATATATGATTAATATAAACCACAGCCCCCCCCAAACGACTAAGAAAAGGACAATTAAAGAAAGTCCACAGTTTAAGATAATTAGAACTCAGAACTCAGAACTCAGAAAAGATTTATTGCCAAGTACATTAACAGATACTGATAACAGATCACTGATAACATACGAGGGATTTGACTTGACACAGAAAATGAACCTGCATTTCCGGTTACTATGACATACTAACTGTTAAACCTCTTGACAAGGAAGAAACTTTCCAGCAGCTATGCTCCTGTAGAGAATTCAGTGGTAATCATAACAGCGCAGTAATATCACAAGTCAGTCTTAAAACTGTCACAGCACAATCTGATAAAATAGTCAACAACTTTAGGTTAATTTGTATCAGTCCCTGTGCCGTCTGGGTTTTAGTCTTCTCCCGAATCTGCTGTGGGTCCGCTTGGGCGTCCCGGCAGGACCTTCCTGTAAGGAATCTGCAGCTTGGGGAGGAGAGTGGTTATTTGTTCCCTGCAGGGGGGCTGAGTCTTTTTTCTTGGGGGGTCTACCCCGCCGAGGTGCTCTCGCCAACCGTGCAGGTTCGTCTCTCAACAAGAAGGCAGGTTTAAGTCTGTCAATGCTGACTGTTTCTTTTCTGTCCCCTAAATCAAGCACAAAATGCTTATCACCAGGTTCCAGCACTCTGAATGGTCCATCGTATGGTGGACGGAGGGTAGATTTTAAAGCTTCATGCCTAACAAAAACGAATTCGGCATTTTTTAAAGCTTGGGGGACAAAAACCCGTGGAAAAGAGTGGTATGCCGGTCCGGGGAGAGTGTCCGGTCTGCTGCTGCCTGAAAGCCTCATGGCTGGAAGATGCCCAGGCTCTGGGTTCTCTGGTAAAAATTCACCTGGGAGTCTGAGAGGTTGTGCAAACACTAACTCTGCTGGGGAGGCCTCAGGCCTCAGGCTTCTAAAGGTCAGGATGACAAAGCCCTTTGTCAAAAACTGTCCCAACATTACGCCCGTTTTGACACCTCGTCAGCTGTGTCCAACTCCCCCACTCCACCCAGCAACACTGCCTCCTCGGCCCCTAATTCATCAAAAGTGGTCCCCCCCTCCTCCTCCTCCCCCCCTGCCCTTGTCATCAGTGAGCAGGACGTGCACAGACAGTTCTCCAGACTGAACCCGGGCAAGGTCCCCGGGCCGGACGGTGTGTCTCCCTCCACCCTGAGACACTGTGCGAAAGAGCTGGCTCCTGTCTTCACAGACATTTTTAACACCTCCCTTAAGCAATGCCACGTGCCGACCTGCCTCAAATCCTCCACCATCATCCCTGTCCCCAAGAAGCCACGGATTACTGGACTTAACGACTACAGACCTGTAGCACTCACCTCTGTAGTCATGAAGTCCTTTGAGCGCCTGGTCCTGTCTCACCTCAAGTCCATCACCACTCCCCTCCTGGACCCGCTGCAGTTTGCCTATCGTGCCAACAGGTCTGTGGACGACGCAGTCAACCTGGCCCTCCACTCCATCCTGCAGCACCTGGACTCCCCGGGAACCTACGCCAGGATCCTGTTTGTGGACTTCAGCTCTGCATTCAACACCATCCGCCCCGCTCTGCTCCAGGACAAGCTGTCCCTGCTCGACGTGCCTGACTCCCTCTGCAGGTGGATCACCGACTTCCTGACGGACCGGAGGCAGCATGTGCGGCTGGGGAAGTCTGTCTCGGACTCTGTTAGCATCAGCATCGGATCACCCCAGGGCTGTGTACTTTCCCCCCTACTCTTCTCCCTTTATACCAACTCCTGCACCTCCTCCCACCAGTCTGTTAAGCTGATTAAGTTTGCGGACGACACCACCCTCATCGGGCTCATCTCCAACGGCGACGAGTCCGTCTACAGGAAAGAGGTGGCCCAGCTGGTGTCCTGGTGCAGCCACAACAACCTGCAGCTGAATGCTCTGAAGACAGTGGAGATGATTGTGGACTTCAGGAAAGCCACAACCCCCCTGCCCCCCCTCACCATCACAGGCTCTCCCATCACCATTGCAGATTCCTTCCGCTTCTTGGGCACCACCATCACCCGGGACCTCAAATGGGAGCCAACCATCAGCTCCCTCATCAAAAAGGCCCAGCAGAGGATGTTCTTCCTGCGGCAGCTGAGGAAGCTCAAGCTACCCACCAAGATGTTAGTGCAGTTCTACACGGCCATCATCGAGTCCATCCTCACCTCCTCCATAACTGTGTGGTATGCAGGAGCCACTGCCAGGGACAGACTAAGGCTGCAGCGCGTCGTGCGCACTGCTGAGAAGGTGATCGGCTGCAAGCTCCCATCTCTCCAGGACCTGTACATCTCCAGGACCCGGAGGCGTGCTGGCCGGATCATAGCCGATCCTTCACACCCTGGTCACGTACTGTTTGCCCCCCTCCCCCCAGGTAGAAGACTTCGGTCCATTCAGACTAAAACCTCCCGGCACATGAACAGCTTTTTCCCCTCTGCCATCAGACTGCTGAACATTAAGTGACTTATTGACTCTCGTGCACTATATACAGCAGCTCAACCAGACTCATGTCATTCATCACTGTTTTTCTGTTGCATTATCGACTGCGCTGTGGTACCCCATATTATCTGCTACTTGCTAATTTATTTAAAACTGCCTTGACTAGTATTACTCATTATTATTATTATTATTATTATTATTACTTATTATTCTACACTTATTGCATGTTTTTAGTCCTTTAGTTTTTTAGTTTATCTCTTTATCTCATCATGTTTTTAATGTTGCAGCGTGGCACCGAGACAAATTCCTAGTTTGTGTACTACATGAACAATGGCAATAAATCTGATTCTGATTCTGATTCTGATTCTGATTCTGAGGCGTCTAGATCCTCTTTAGGCGCAGCACGCAACCCCAATAAAACCCAGGGGAGTTTATTTACCCAATTTGTATCCGTTAGTGAGGCTCTGAGGGCGACCTTTAAAGATCTGTGAAAGCGCTCGCATAACCCATTAGCCTGAGGGTGATAAGCGGTGGTGCGGTGAATTGTCGCCCCTAAGCTGGTGGCCATGGCTGACCAAAGCTCTGAGACAAATTGAGGCCCCCTATCGGACGTGATGTCCAATGGGAAGCCGAAACGTGCCACCCAGTTTGTCAAAAAAACGCGAGCGACTTCCGCCGCTGTGGTTGACGCCAGAGGGACCGCCTCAGGCCAGCGCGTAGTGCGGTCTATCATTGTTAACAGGTGTGTGAAACCCTGAGACGAAGGTAGTTGTCCCACGAGGTCGACATGAACGTGGTCGAACCTTCTAGCTGGGATTCGAAAAGGCTCTAGAGGGGCTTTTGTGTGTTTGTGTATTTTGGCGCGCTGACAAGACATGCAAGTTTTTGCCCATTCCTTTACATTTTTGCGCAGGCCGGGCCACACAAACTTTTCGGCGACCATTTTAACCGAGGCGTGCACACCTGGATGCGCGAGGGAGTGAATTGAGTCGAAAATACGGCGGCGCCATGCAGCTGGGACTACCGGGCGAGGTCGGCCGGTTGAAACGTCGCAGATTAGGGGGGTACACCGTCGCGTAAACCCCTTTCCTCCAGCCTTAACCCTGTTGGTCCAGACAGGAGTGCGCACACGTCCACGTCACTGCTTTGCTCCTCTGCCATGGCTGCGTAATCTATCCCTACGTGAATTGGGGCCGCGTATGTGTCCGCGTTGGCGAAGAGTTCTGCGGCTGAGGTAGTATAATCTGTCTCCTCGCGCTCTGGCGATGTCACAGCGCGAGAGAGGCAGTCTGCTACCACGTTAAGTTTTCCTGCCACATGTCGAATGTCTGTGGTGAACTCTGAAATTGCAGCTAGCTGTCTTTGTTGCCTGCCTGACCATGGTTCTGAAATTTTAGCCATCGCAAAGGTGAACGGTTTGTGGTCTACAAAAGCCGTGAAACGCCGCCCTTCTAACCAGAACTGGAAGTGGCGGATGGATAAATGAAGTGCTAGCAGCTCGTTCGCGCTCCGGGGTCCATTCGACCGCGTTGGAAGGCTTTTGTTTTCTGAGCGCGGTATACAGGGGCTGCATGAGTTGAGCTGCGCGGGGGGAGGAAACGGTTGTAAAAATTAACCATTCCCAAAAATTCTTGCAGCGATTTGACCATTTGTGGTCGTGGAAAATTTTTTACTGCGCAAACTTTGTCTGGCAATGGGACTGCCCCCTCTGGTGAAACTCTGTGTCCCAAAAAATCAATTTGTGACACGCTGAATTTGCATTTGGCTGGATTGATTATTAACCCGTGCTCTTCTAGTCTCTGAAAAACCGTAGTGAGGTGTTGTTCATGTTCTTCCTCTGATGGGCTGGCTACCAGCATATCGTCGAGGTAGACGAACACGAAAGGGAGATCGCGTAATACCGCGTCCATCATCCGCTGAAAGGTTTGAGCAGCGCCTTTGAGGCCAAATGGCATCCGCAAAAATTCAAAAAGACCGAAAGGGGTTATTACAGCCGTTTTAGGAATGTCTTCCGCTCGAACGGGGACTTGGTGATAGCCGCGGACCAGGTCTATTTTAGAAAAAATGCGCGCACCCACCAGATGTAGTGAGAAATCTTGGATGTGAGGAATTGGGTAGCGGTCATGCGCTGTCGCATTGTTTAATCTGCGGTAATCGCCGCACGGTCTCCAAGAACCGTCGGTTTTCGGGACCATGTGGAGTGGCGATGCCCAGGGGCTTTTCGAGCGTCTAATAATGCCTAATTTTTCCAGGGTGGCAAACTCGTCCCGTGCTATGGCGAGCTTGGTCGCGTCTAAGCGCCAAGCTTTGGCGAACACGGGTGGGCCTGTTGTGGGAATGAAGTGTTCGACCCCGTGTTTCGCTACTGTTGCTGAAAATTTTGGAACTGTGAGTGCTGGAAATTGGGTAAGGAGTTGGTCAAACTTACCTCCTGCTGTTGTGACACTGGCCTGCACGGGTGGTGGAGAGACTCGAGCTGAGCAGGGAATAGAATAAAATGACAGTGCATTAACCAAGCGTCTATTTGCTAGATCGACTAACAACCCACGTGCACACAAAAAATCAGCACCCAACAAGTTAAAACTCACCGCCGCTACAATAAATGTCCATCTATAGTTGCGGCCGTGAATGCAAAGAGGCAGGCTCCTTTCACCGTAAGTGTCGATGATGGAGCCGTTGGCTGCCATCGCCCCATTTCCCCGGGGACCCATGGCCCGATCTGCGTGGGAAGGGGTGATAAAGCTCAGCTGAGCTCCGGTGTCGATCAGGAACTGTCTCCCAATGTGTCCGTCAGTCACATAAAGAAGTTTTCCCAAACTTTTGAACTTGCAGGGGGGAACGCATTTGTACGCCCCCTCGGAGAAACGGTGGTGGTAATAGCAGATGTCGTTCCGCCTGCTGCATCTTGGTCGTGTTGCCGCCATGGTGGGCGGGGTCTCTCGGTTGTCTGTGGTTCTCCGCTGCTCTGGGCATCTGCGGATGCTGCTGTGGCCACCTGTTCCCCGCAGGTGTTGGTGAGTCGCTGCGCTTCTCGGGCCAGCACGCGGAAGTCCTGCTGGGTGCTGCACCGCATGTTGATCAGCGTCCCTCTCATGTGTGACGGCAGAGTGCTGAGGAAGATGTGTTGGAAGAGGAAGTTGTCGTTGTCCTCCTCCTTGAGCTGCAGCATGTCCTCCATGAGGGCCTTGGGTCTGCATCCTCTGTGGCCATAGATCGCCAGGATCCTCTTTGCTCTCTCCTCGGCTGAGGGGACGAAGTTCTTGACGATGGTCGCCTTCAGCTCTCTGTATTTGTCATGGGCGGACGGCTGTCGGATTATGCTCCGCGTGCATCTTGACGTGGCAGTGCCGAGTTTGGCGACGATGTGATAAAATTTCGTCTCATCCGCCGTTATGCCCGCCAGTGCAAACTGAGCCTCAGCTTGCTGGAACCACGAGCTCGGGTCTTCTTGCCAGAATTCTGGCAACTTGACGGTGACGGCGCTTGTGTGGGCCGTCCTTGATGTGTCCGCTGGGTGAGAGCGCCTTTCTTCTGCTCTCATGGCGGGGCTGGGGATGGTGCTCGGTTGAGCCCTCTCTTCTGCCGTGGGGGAACGTCTTCCATCCGTTCCCCTGTCTGCATGCCTGGGTCGCCTCCGATGAGTCAATCGCGGGAGAACGTCTCTGTTCCATCCTCACGTCTGGTCACCAGTGTAGAAGAGCTTGGAATAACGAGGCGATGTGATTTATAAACCAAAGTTTATTATCAGCTTCGCTTCTCTAACAAGTCTCATCTCAGTGCAGAAGCAGAATAAGAGATCGAACACATTCAGACCTACATATTTGTACCTACACATAACAAAAGACATTGCACATCAAAGCTGACATCCCGCATTAGCTTAATCCCCCCTCCTTTGTCTTCCTACTCCTCCACCTGACCCTGGGTGGTCAGGGCGATCGATCTCCTTCACTGTCCTCTGTCTCTTCCACCTGGCCCTGGGAAGTCAGGGCAATCGATCTGGTCTCCACCGCAGCGCCTCGGATGCTCTTTGATCTTTGCTGGCGGTTGAGACCTCTTGTCCTGTTCTGAGGCGTGAGGTCGTTGTACATATGTAATCCCCAAACATTCTAACATGCTTATACATATGTAGGTAATGGGATATATGATTAATATAAACCACACCGTGTACTGTCTCTGTCTTTAGCACGGCGAGAAGCAGCAGCCTGTGGGCTCTCATTCAGTCTATGCTGCATTTTAGCGGCTCTGTCACAAGCTTGACGAGCTTCAATATGTAGTTCAGTGCTTCCTGCTGGCGGAAGCACTGAACTACACATTACCTCCGGGCCCTATCTGACAATGTTAAAGAATCCTTTAAAAAATTCCTGGATCCAGACAGTGATCCGGATCATCCCCAAAATTTAATCAATTCTTCCTTGTACCATTTCCAACAACGCCTGAAAGTTTCATCGAAATCCGTCCAAAACTTTTTGAGTTATCTTGCTAACCAACAGACAGACAAACAGACAAACGCCGGCAAAAACATAACCTCCTGGCCTGCGGCCTGGCGGAGGTAATAAAAAAATCCAGATTGGAATTTGCTAAACTGCATGTTGACAAGCCATGAAGCTTCTGGGAGAATGTCCTGTGGACAGACGAGACAAAACAGGAACTTTTTGGCAAGACACAACAGCTCTGTGTTCACAGACGCAAAAACTAGAAAAGCACTCGGAGAGCGCAGACCTCCGCCAAGCGCCACAGTTCCCCCCCATACAGTGTTTGTGTGTACGTTTTCAGATTCCTTGACCATGAAAACATATGACTAGCAATTGGATTCACAATGATAGGATTAGTGGTTTAGTAGTAAAAGCATTACCTCCTTGGCGGAGGTAATAAACTGAAGTGTTGGTGTTGTGTCCATCTCCTCCACTGAAAGCAGCACTCAGGGCTTCACTGACAGATGCAAATTGGGTAGACAGGTTGCTGTGGGTTTTATTGGGGTTGCGCTCCGCGGCAAAAGAGGATTTAGAAGCTTCCCCGGCAGAGAGCTCGTTTTTGCGCAGCGCCTATGGCTGCCCGGGGAATTTCTGCCAAATAATCCGGCGGCGGACAGCTGCCCGTCTCAGCTTTTGCAGCGTCGCACAAACACAGGCAGGCTGCCGGGCCCTGCCCACCACTGCTTTCTGCGTGCTTTTGTGCCTAAAACTTTGAAGAACGCGGAGTTTGTGTTGGTGAGACACGACGACCAGCGCCCTCCATTGCACCTGCGCACATGTTGAAAATGGCCATATCTCACAATGTTAAAGAATCCTTTAAAAAATTCCTGTATCCAGATGGTGATCCGGATCATCCCCAAAATTTAATCAGTTCTCCCTTGTACCATTTCCAACAACTCCTGAAAGTTTCATCGAAATCCGTCCAAAACTTTTTGAGTTATCTTGCTAACCAACAGACAGGCAGACAAACAGACAAACAGACAAACGCTGGCAAAAACATAACCTCCTCCTGGCCTGCGGCCTGGCGGAGGTAATGAAGCATAAACGTCTGATTGCAGTGATTGCCTCAAAAGGTTGTGCAACAAAATATTAAGTTAAGGGTACCATCATTTTTGTCCAGGCCTGTTTCACGAGTTTATTTTTTAAAATAATTCTGTTGAACCACAATTCAAAAGCATTGTCTGATTTTCATTGGTTGATTTTCATAGAATTTTTATTTATTACCACTTTTGTCAGATTCAAGTTATGTCTGTGACCATTGTGGGTTTTTCTTTCATTAACAGAGGGGTACCAACAATTTTGTCCACGCTGAAGATACTTGCAATTACCATTCTCATGAGTGTCATTTACCCAGATTTTCTGTCAGAGTTAACTCCCTTAGCCTTTGCCTTTCCCAAGACTATCACAAGGCAGTGATACTATTTAACCCATAGCTGGGGACTAGGTTTGCAGGCATCAGGGCATATCCACACACTGGTGTGCCATTAGGGGCTTAGTCTTGTCCAAGACCCTGTGGTTTAGCGGGGGGCCGCAAGGCACCCAATTACCGTCTGCTACCTCGGGGCGGATCCCATATCTGGGCCAGATAGGTGTAACTGTGGAGAGGCTATACCTGGCAGGGAAAATTTACACATGCTACTTCCTTTTCACAGCAAAAGTGCTAGCCAGGGGTGATAATGGAAGCAAGAGTGATTAGCACAGACACAGACACACACACTGTGCGCATCACACAGCCATTTTAGCAGGCATGTCTGAATTGAGTTTTGATCTAAAAACATCTGTTTTCACCAGCATTTCAGTCAATGTTTGCCAAAGGAATTTATCTTAGGCTGACTTTGGCAAACTCTCCATAACTTAGAAGAACTTTTACAAACTGAGCACAACTTTCACCAATGTTTATTTCCAAATGTTGGCAAATTTTCAGCAAGTTCAGCAAATTCTCAACGAATACAGCATACGCCAGCATTTGCCAACAAACACCAACTATCATTAACTTTAATAAGCTTTGGCCAGCAGAGCCAGACGTTTGCCAAAACATCAGTAAATGGTCCAAACGCTGTAGTGTGAATCCACCCAAAAAAGCAGGTCCAGGATGGCAGGAAAGCTCCACAAACGCTGATCTTTATATCAGCGTTGCCTGACGCTGATGTCAGCTGACCTGCACTGAGTATTCCTTTGCTTAAGTTAACCTAAGTTGGCAACTGCTGCACATACGCTAGCCTAAATTGGCAAAAGTTTGACAATGCTGAATGCAACGCTGGGAATTGCTAGCAAAAGTTCATAAAAGTTTGTAAAACTTTGTAAAAGTTGGTGTGTGCTCACTAACATAATTTCACCAACGTTTGGACTGATTTCTCTGATTTTTCAAAACATCAGTAAAAGTCAGTCCAAATGTCATAGTGTGAACCCAGCTTTAAGAAAATGCCGAATTTCAAGCCACCGGAAAATTTCAGTTTTGACAGGCTGGGGGAATGGCAGATGTGGCGGCAGCATTTTCTACGGTATTGCATGGCATCAAAGTTGAGGACCAGGTAGTCCAAGTGAGCACATTAATCTGTGCGATGGGATATGAGGTGGAAAACATCATGAAATCATTCACATTCCCTACGAGAGAGAGTGAGAATGACTTTGACGTCGTCCTGAAGATGTTTGACAAATACTTAGTACCTCAGAAAAATGTGATCCACGAGAGAGCCCAGTTCCACCAGCACACACTGAAAGCGGGTGAGAAGGGAAAGATCTTTATAAGGACTTTGTATCAACGGTCTAAGCACTGTGACTTTGGGGATAAAATAAATGAAAATATCAGAGGCAGGCTGGTTGTGGGAATATTGATAAAGAGCTATCAAAAAGACTGCAGCTAATGAAAGCTTTGACTCTGGAAGCAGCTGTACAGATGGTCAGACAAGCTGAGGATGTCAAGCTGCAAATTAGCCAACAGGGGGAGGCCTCACACAGCATACAAGAGATAAAGCATCAGCCAGGTAAAGGATTATACAGGGGTGATAGATATGACATAAAAAAGCTTCAGACCTAAACAAGGTGAGAGGAATGGACTAGACAGCAGAGGTGGAAGATGCACAAGATGTGGAAAAATGCATCATAAAGATAAGTCAAATTGCCCAGCTTTGGAATCAGTGTGCAGGAAATGCAATAAAAAAGGGACACTGAGAGTGCATGTGCAGATCAAAGGCAGTGATGGAGGTGAGAGACAGGACAGAGGAAACAGGAGCATGTTACCTCAGGTCCATTCACTCAGATAGCCACCCAAAAAAGTGGACAATGATTCGTGGCCTAGGTCAAACTTCAGTTCCATTCAAGATTGATAGAGGGGCTGATGCCACAGTGTTGAGCTACAAAAGTTTTAGAAAAATAAAACAAACCCAAACTCTACAGAAACCAGATATCCCTCTTGTCAGTCCTGGGGGTAACTTTGAATGCCTTGGGTTCTTCAAAACTGACCTCAGCTACCAGGGAAAGCACCACAACACAAAGATGTATAGGATCACAGGCCCAACAGTGAGCAACCTGCTGGGGAGAGAGGCAGCCGTAGCACTGGGGTTGGTGAAAAGAGTGGAAGAGATAAAAGGAGCATTTGGAGAGCATGGCACCCTGAAAACAGAGCCTGTTAAAATATGTCTCAAAGAGGGGGCAGTGCCACATGCAGTAACAACAGCATGGAGAGTACTGTTGCCTTTAATGCCTAAAGTTAAGGAGAAACTTAAAAGAATGGAAACATTGGAGGTGATTGAGAAAGTGACACATCCAACTGACTGGCGCAGTCCCATGGTGCCAGTCGTAAACACAAAAGGAAAAGTACATATTTGTGTGGACATGAAAAGAGTAAATTAGCAGATAAAAAGAGAGCAGTATTTGCTTCCCACTACTGAAGAGGTCTTAGCAAAGCTAACCAGTGCTAAGGTCTTTTCCACC
Organism: Pholidichthys leucotaenia; assembly: GCA_020510985.1. Lineage (NCBI taxonomy): Eukaryota > Metazoa > Chordata > Actinopteri > Cichliformes > Pholidichthyidae > Pholidichthys > Pholidichthys leucotaenia. Next base: position 307,838,620 of record CM035844.1, read on the forward strand.
CTTAATGCTTTTAGCGGGTTCTGGCAAATCCCTTTTCACAGTGAGAGCAGTGTGCTAACAACATTCATCACACCCTTTGGTAGATTCTGTTTCAAAAGGCTACCATTGGGTATGAACATAGCACCAGAAATCTTCCAGAGAAAAATGCACAAAATTTGGGCAGATGTAGATGGAGTGGAGGTTTACATGGACGATGTGATAGTTCATGGGTCCAGCATGCAGGAGCACAATGGGCGACTGGAGACAGTTCTGAGTAGGTTGGAGAAAACTGGACTAAAGCTCAACAGAGACAAGTGTTGATTCATATAATCGCAGCTGAACTTTCTGGGATGTGATAAATGGCTGAGACATGCAGCCAGACCCAGAAAAAGTTATAGCTAGCACAGATCTCTCAGCGCCAACAAACATAAGTGAGTTAAAATATGCGCTTGGAATGATTAATTATGTAGGGAAGTACATTCCTCATCTGGCAACCATCACCGCACCACTCAACGATCTTCTGAAGGCTGACAATGCATGGACATGGGAGGTTCCACAGGAAAGAGCCTTTCAAAGTCTGAAATGAGCCCCCATGAGTGCACCAGTGTTAGCGTATTATGACCCAAACAGACCTAGCTCTGTATCAGCAGATGCCAGTAGCTTTGGACTGGGAGGGGTGCTTATACAACAGCACGGAGATAGTTGGAAGCCTGTAGCATATTGCTCAAGAATGCTCACCAGTGCTGAAAAATGCTACGCACAGATCAAAAAGGAGTGCCTGGCTGGGGTATGGGCATGTGAGTGCTTCAACAAATATTTGAGCTGCATAGATCGTTTCAAACTCATGACCGCAAACCCCTGGTTCCTCTAATAAACACTAAAGATCTGGACACCGTGCCAATAACATGCCAAAGATTGCTTCTCCAACTGATGAGGTTCAGCACAATAGCAGAATAGGCAACAGGTAAGACATTAGTGGTGGCAGACACACTGTCTCGAAGCCCTACAGACAGCACCACAGACAGTGACGCAGAAGAAGACGTCAGCTGCTATGTGAACTCCGGAGTGGTGGCTCAGTTGGTAGAGCATCCACCCCACACCTGGGAGGCAGGGGTTCAAATCCCGGCCGGGTCATGCCGAAGACCATATAAAAGTGGAACTTCCTGCCGTCCAGCTTGGTGCTCAGCAATAATGGAATGGAGGAGGGAAATTTGTGGCGGCGCCTTGCATGGCAGCGGCCCTCTGATTCTGCACTTGGGGTGTGTGTGATTAACACAGTAGATAGGTAAAACACAATCTCGTTCTACTGTACATGATTGGTTGTACAGTTGAATGACAATAAAGGGTGATTTAATAAGTACTGTACCTGCTTCCAGGAGGAAGCTAGATGAGATCAGAGCAGCCACAGTTGCAGATGTGGAACTACAGATGGGGATTGAACACGTAAGGAATGGCTGGCCAGAGCTCACAGCTCAACTGCACCCATTGGTGAGAGACTTTTACCACCACAAGACTGAGCTTTCAGAGAGTGATGGACTGATCACCAGGGGGTGGTGCTGTATAGTGATCCCACGGTCAGTGAGAAAGGAAGTGTTAAAATGGTCCATGAAGGTCGCCAAGGCCTCTCCAAATGCAGAGAAAGGGCACAAGGATCAATGTGGTGGCCAGGGCTCTCAGCAGAACTAAAGCAGCTGCTGGAGAAATGTGAGTTCTGCTGTGAGAACAAGAGAGCACAGCGGAAAGAACCACTAAACCCTAACCCATTACCAAACAGGCCCTGGCAGAGGGTTGCAATGGACTTATGTGAACACAAAGGGAAAAACTACCTGACTATTGTTTCTGACTATTTCTCATAGTACCTCGAGATCCTGGAGCTACCAGTAACAACATTTGAACAAGTTGTGTCAAGACTGAAGGCGACATTTGCAAGATATCAGATCCCAGATAAAGTATGTTCTGATAACTGTCCACAATTTTCAAGTGAAACATTCAAAAGATTCAGTCAAGAGTATGACTTTACACACAAAACATCCAGTTAACGCCACCCATCTGGAAATGGTCAGGCAGAACGTGCAGTGCAGACAGCCAAGAGAATCCTGCAGCAGAAGGATCCTGTGCTGGCCCTCATGAGCTTCCATGCTACACCCACAACTACTATGGGGTGAGTCCGGCAGAGCTCCTGATGGGCAGGAAGATTTGCACAATGTTGCCAACACTGGATTGTAACCTGAAACCTGAATGGCCCGATCTCTCCAGTGTCAGACAGAAGGATTCAGGGGAGAAGGAGCAGCGGGCCTTTTACTTCAACCGAAGACACAGAGCACGACATCTACCTTCTCTGAAGCCCGGTGATAGGGTGCTGATAAAACTGGACTCTGAGAAATGCTGGAACACTCCTTCTGTTGTCCAGCAGGAGATTTCTACAGAGAGGTCATACATGGTCAACTCCCCAGGGGGAGGAGAAAAGAGGAGAAATCTCAGATATCTGCAAGTTCCCCAGCAGGAGTCTGGAGGTGATGAAGGTGACAACGCTTTAGGAAAAGAGGCTCACAGTGTGGAGGAACAAATAGTTCGCAGTGCGGCAGAAGGGAGAGCAGTCCATTCACGTCAGGTCACCAGTGTGGAGGAACGAAATAAGTGCGGGCGGACACAGCAAGCCGAAGTTTAAAGGTGTTTTATTCCTCCATCACAAGACTCACCCAGCGCTGTGGCAGTGCGCTGTGAGTGAGCTCTGAGTGCGTTGCCTAAGAGTGTTTACAGTGAGCTTTGAGTGAGCACATTTATACCGGCAAGAGAGAATGCATGGGACATTTACATAACAGTCAAGAAAGAATGCATGGCAGATTTACATAACAGTCAAGAGAGAATGCATGGCAACTTTACATAAGAGTCACACATATCAATTGCCTGATTACTGGCGCCGGAATTCTTCTCTTTGCTCCGGGGCTGTAAGACAAAAGAGAATGCAAGCACATTTACATATTGATATCAGTCCATACATATCATTGTTCTGTTTCCTGCTCAAGCTGAGTGCTCTGACTGTCCAAGCTGACTGTGGTGGGTCACCCCACACCACTCCCCCCAGAGTGCTCAGCAGGGGAACGAGACGGCAATCGGCCGGCTTTGGAAGCGAGGTGCGGGAAAAGCTCTGTGCAGGAGGAGGTGGGGGTAAAGACTCTGAGCTTGACTCTGGTAAGACTGCGTGTGTTCCAAAGCAAATGACACAGACTGCAGAATGACTTAAGGTCACAAGGTCGGAAACAATTTGCAAACCAGGGGAAAAACTAAATATGGAACAGTGCTGGTAAAGGTTAGAACCCGTGTTACACACTATACAGGGTTGTGAATTTAAGTAGTTGTTCCAACGCATAGTAAGCTAACATAGTCAAGTTAATTTATGTTTTGATATTCCAGAAGAAAATGTGATTTGTGAGTTAAACATTATGTTGCATTATGTTGTATTAAAACTCAAAAGGGGGAGGTGTCAAGGATGTTAGATGAGTGAAGCATCTTGATGTATAGATTATCTTTGATGACGTACAGTGCATCCGGAAAGCATTCACTTTTTTCACATTGTATGTTACAGCCTTATTCCAAAATGGAATAAATTCATTTTTTTCCCTCAAAATTCTACACACAATACCTCATAATGACAACATGATTTTTTTGAGATTTTTGCAAATTTATTAAAAATTTTAAAAAACAAACAAACTAAGAAATCACATGCACATAAGTATTCACAGCCTTTGCTCAATATTTCGTTGATGCACCTTAGGCAGCAATTACAGCCTCAAGTCTTTTTGAATATGATGCCACAAACTTGGCACACCTATCTTTGGGCAATTTCGCCCATTCCTCTTTGCAGCACCTCTCAAGCTCCATCTTGTTGGATGAGAAGTGTTGGCACACAGCCATTTTCAGATCTCTCCAGAGATGTTCAGCTGGATTCAAGTCTGGGTGTTATGTATGAAATGAGTGAGCCGTGAGCCATCTTACGCCGAACAACCAACTGAACTTTATTCAAGAGGGATGAACATAAGTACAGCAGCCACAGCCCGCCTGACGTCATCCCCTCTGATGCCCGAGTCCGGCTTCGGCAAGCCCCAGAGCTCAAACCCTCCCAAACTCACACATCACCCCCACCTCCCCCACTTTGTAATTGCAGAACAACATGTAACCTTAGCAGATCAACGCTCCCAAAATTTAGCATTTCAAATGCTCATTAATAAGAACACAATTTTTCTTACAACATGAGCATTTTGTTTTATTTTAAACAACCCCATTTATTTTAAGAGAACACTTTGTTTTATTCAAAGAACACCCTCAGCTAACTGGGCACTTGGGGGAACTACCAAGATACCCACGTGTTGAGGTGGATTATTCTGCCACCTATTCACTAACACATTCTGGCTATCCAAACCCCATGATAAAGTCTTTCAGATGACCCTGTCTCTGACGGACCCTCGCCGAGCACCTCACTGGTTGAGGTTCTGCTGCTGGCTGCGTCAGCTGTTCTCGTGCATCCTCCAGCACCGCATCAGCAAAGTCCCAGCCGGTGTCCGTCTTGTCCATCGGTGCTTTCAGATCCTGGGTCGACGATGATTTCCTGAGTCAGCTAGCATGCCATCAAAACTGGGGATTCTAAATTGTCCTTAGGTGTGACTGTGAGAGTGAATGGTTGTCTGTCTCTCTGTGTTGGCCCTGCGATGGACTGGTGATCTGTCCAGGGTGTACCCTGCCTCTCGCCCAAAGATGCTGGGATAGGCTCCAGCCCCCCCGCGACCCAAAAAGGATTAAGCGGAAGAAGATGGATGGATGGATGGATGGAGCTAGCATGCCACTGTGACCTGTCCAAGAGGCAAAACGTGTCTGGACCCAGCTGCTCCATGATCTGCAGTGGCCCTGTCCAGAACAACTGCAGCTTGTGTGTGTGGTTAGGGCGCCTGATCCTAATCCAGTTCGCTATTCTGAGTTCATGTGTTCTTGCTCTGTGCTTCTTGTCAAAACGTCATTTCATTTGCTGGTGTCGTTCAAGTGCCTGCCCCCTTGGCGATGCTATGTCCACCGGATGGGTGGCTGTGGGAGGCCGCAAACGGTCCAGGGGAAGGCATAATTCACACCCCAGCATGAGCTTTGCTGGAGCACACCCCGTCATGGCGTGGGCTGTCGCTCTGTAATGGAGGAGTGTGTTCTGAAGAGCATCGATGAACTGGAAACCATCCACCAGGGGTGCCCTCAATCCATTCTTTAGCATCTTGTTGAAACGCTCCACTCCCCCATTTTCCTGAGGATGATAGAAAGCAGTTCTTATGTGCTCCATACCTCTCTCCCCCAAAAACTCCTCAAACCCCCCAGAGATGAATTGCAGCCCATTGTCCATTGGGAGAGCAAAGTAAGAATTTCATTGCTCAAGAAATGTAGCATTTCTTAACTGGGCAAGCCTTTGAATCTTGAATCTTGAACACCCCACCAAGCGAAAAGTGAAGTGAGGAAACTAATGACCACGTCGGTCGTGACCGAACCAGTGAGCAAGCCCTCCGGCCATTTTGAATACAAGTCATAGACTACTAACAGGAAGCGGCTGTTCTCAGGGGCCATATACAGTTCGCCACAGATGTCCAGCTGAATGTGTATCCAGGGGCCCTCCGGATACTGGAATCAGCTGCCAATCTGGATTCGGGAGTCAGACTCGATCTCTGTTTTTAAGAATAGGGCTAAAACCTACCTTTTTGATATAGCCTACAATTAGGGAGGGATCATGTGTTTTCTGAACCCTCCCTTAGTTATGCTGCTAATAGGTTTAGTCAGCCGGGGGACCTCCAGTAATGCACTGGGCCTCACTCCTTTCCTCACTCTCTATGAAATATTTTTTTTTTGCTGGTCATTAACATTTGTTTGTTCTCTCCCATAGATTGAGTCCCCATCGTGCTGTTTGCTCTCTACATGTCTGTTCTTTTCTTCTTCTCTATCCCCTCACCGCCCAGCCAGTCGCAGCAGATGACTGCCCCTCCCTGAGCCTGGTTCTGCTGGAGGTTTCTTCCTGTTAAAAGGGAGTTTTTCCTCTCCACCGTCGCCAAGTGCTTGCTCACAGGGGATCGCCTGATTGCTGGGGTCTTTCTGCAACTGTGGGGGTCCTCCCTACAGTTGATAGTGCTATGAGATGACTGTTGTTGTGAAATGGCGCTATATAAATAAAGTTGAATTGAATTGAATTGAATTGAATTGAATTGAATTGAATACTGTAAAGGTTGCAAAGGCGGAGGCAGCAGCATCCCAGTTTTCCCACTCTCCAAGCACGACACACAGTCCTTAACCATAACTTCAATATCCTTGTCGATGCCCGGCCACCAGACCGAGTCCCTGCAGCGCTGTTTCACCCTAACCACCCCCAGATGGCCCTCATGAAGCATAGCCAAAACGCAGGCACTCAGTGACCCCGGAACCACTGTGCAATGTCCTCTTGCTACGCATACATTGTTCCAGCAACTCAGTTCATCCCTAACCCCGTGAAAAGGTGCCATCTCACCCTGCATCTTCATGAGCCACCCCACTCTGATGAACGAACAAAGTTGAGACAGCGTCGTGTCCTGTTCTGACTCTGCCTGAAGTTCCTGGAGAGACACGGCATTCTGGAGAGGGTCATGTAACGTGTTGATCAGGTCCGCCTCCAGGGGGTTGCAGTCAGTAGTTTGTTCGGTGTTGGGTGTGGCACAGGACAGAAGGTCCCCCAAGACATTCTCTCTGCCCGGGGTGAACTGGGTAGTGAAGTTGTAGGCCCACAGCCTCTCAGTCCATCTGTGGATCCACAGAGGTTTGTGGCCCGATCCTGTCGTTTACAGTAAAGTCTTCAGTGCCCTGTGATCCATCCGCAGTGTGAAGTGCCGTCCATAGAGATAGATGTGCCATTGTTCACACGTCCACACACATGCAAGCGCTTCCCTTTCACCCACTGTGTACCTTTGTTCCGCCGATGTGAGGGACCTCGATGCAAACGCCACTGGGCGTTCTGTCCCGTTCTGGAGTTGGGACATGACTGCTCCCACCGCCAAGCCAGATGTGTCACAAGTTACAAAAGTGGGGCATTGTGGGTCAAAATGAGCCAACACTGGCAGGGAGGTGAGTTGTGCCTTCAGTTTAGAGATGGCAGCTGAACAGGCCGGAGTCCACTCCCATGGCGCATTCTGTTTCAGTAGATCGTGGAGTGGTTCTATTGTTTACAAATAACGAGGGATGAAGGGTCCGTAGAAATTTTCCATGCCCAGGAGCAACTAAATTTGTGCAGGCGTTGTGGGGTCCAGGAGTTGCAGGACCGCCTCCACATTCGAATGTAAGGGGCTCAGTCCCTCAGCGGACAAGCGAAACCCCACAAACTCAATGGCTTCTGCTGCAAAAAGGCACTTTTCTTCGTTCAGCGTGACTCCCTGTTCTAATAGCACCTCCATCACTTGTCTCAGGCGTTCGTCATGGGTGGCTTGTGACGCGCCATGTACCACAATATCATCCAGGTATACCACCACGCCCTTGAGGTCCACAAGCATCGTACTCATGATTTTTTGGAAGCAGCTCGGTGCTGAGATGAGGCAACAGGGCATGCGAGTATACCTGAAAATGCCCATATGGGTCACAAATGCCGTCAGGTTGTGACTGGCTGGGTGGAGAGGCACTTGTAGATAGCCCCAATGGAGGTCCAGCGTTGAGAAAATACTGGAACTGCTGAACGTCACGGTGATCTCTTTCATCCTGGGCAAGGGGTATCTATCCGGAATAATCGCTTTGTTGACTATCCTGAGGTTGATGCATGGCTGTGTGCTGCCTGACTTCTTCTTAGCCACCACGATATTTGAGATCCATGGCGAGGCATCCACTTTCTCAATGATGCCAGCACCCAGACGTTTATATAGTTCCGCCGTGATGTCGTCCCACAGTGCAAGGGGTAACAGGCAAAGGGGCTGAATCTTGGGTGTCACTTTTGGGTCAATGAGTGGATGGTGGTTGAAAGCAGCTATAAATCCCAGGCCAGCGAAGCGAGGGGAGAGGTAAGCACCTATTTCAAATTTGGAAAAGTGTTAAAAGGATGAGAGTGGGATGTGGTGACAAGAGAAAGGAAATTGTTGAGGTTGGGGCACTGTGGGTTGAAGAAAACACAGACTACTCGGGAAACTTATGTCTGGAAAGTAGGGCAGCGGCGGCAGGAGTTGTTTTGAACTGGAACTTTATTACAAGCAGAGAAATAGTACATGTGTTGCAGTGTGGCTAATATGCAAGCTAGTCTTATGGTTACACAGGCTGTGGCTGTATGGAGGTGGAGCACCAAAGAAGCCAGCTCCCGCCAAGATTCCTCCTAAATAGGCACAGCACCCTGACGTCACCCATGAGTCTGACATCAAGCTCCAGCTGTCTATTTGTGATTATTGTTAATACCTAACATCTACCTCCCCCTTGAAAAACTCAAAACACCATTAACACAAATCACAGCAGATCTTTTTTTTTTTTTTTTTTTTGTAACAGGCAGAGAAATAGAACCTGGGTCACCGGGTAGACGGCCGGTTAACCCTGCACAACTGGATGGGTTATTCTGTCACCACTGAAACAGCCGTGCTGTCTAAACATATTCAAAAACAGTCACAGCTTATAGTGGGGCCACAGATGAGCCTGCGGTGGGCCTGCCCTGGAAATGCCAGCTGCAGCGGACCTGGGCGCCATCTCGCTGAAGCCACAGCTCGCTCGTCAGCAACATCCCATACCAGCTGGATCGGCTCCAGCACTGTATCTTGATCCGAGGCAGCTGCTCTTACCTTCTGCAGACGGCTGATGTGCCATCTCGAACCATCGGCCATCTGGACAGCAGCTGACCTCTTTCGTGCGGTGATTCTCAGCCGTGATGACAGGGCTGTCTGTGGGTCCAGGTGGTTGGATCGCTGGATCCAAACCCATTCAAATAGTGCGAGCAGTGATCAGTTCGGCTACATCCGGCGCTGCTGCTCTCTCATCGCTGATGCTGGTTGCTGCTGTGGTGGCATGCCATCCACACCACCAGCAGGACGTGCCCTCGGTTGTCGATGCTCTGCTGGGTCCTGCTGGGCCACAAACTCTCCACTCTGGTGTGTCACCTGGAACTGGAATGCTGGGATTGTTCTGTCACCATATTGCACTGCGAAGATGATGTTTCTGCTGGTCATGGAGCATCTGACGCCTGGCTGATCCGTCACTTCAGGTCGCTGGAGAGTCAGCCTTCTAACCGTGGCCTCATTTACCAGGGACCTTGAGGCAGCGGTGACCATCATCATTGATACACTGATGCTGTCCAGCTTTACTACACACTGCAGACCTGACCAATTTATGGGGCCTACAGTGTTGACGTCATCCGTGTCAGGCATGGGGTTGACGGGCTCAGCAACTGGGACAACTGTCTGTACTGGCGGAGGTAACTATGGGGAATGTGGGCCAGGGCCCACTAACTGTGATGTTAACTGAGCAGCCTCTTCTCGCTCTAGCTGGGACGCCATCTCCAGTGCTTCAGCTAGCGTCACGAGTGTTGTGAACATTTTCAACTGCAGCTTGGTATTTGTAGTGTTCTCCGCCAACTTGTCTCACACAACCTCCTCCCCTAAGCATCCATACTCGCATACACTAGCCAAACAGCGGAGGTCGGCGACAGACTTCTGGACCGACTCACCCACTTGCTGTTGGCGCTAATTAAACCTGGTTCATTTCACCACTAAACTCTCCGGCCGGGGTGCCCGACACGCGCCTCTCTTCTTCAAGGAAAGTGTCGAGTTTTCCCTCAGAAAGCCAATTTTTCTCCTTGTCGCCATTTCTTATGTCTGGAAAGCAGGGCCACAGAGGCAGAAGTTGTGCTGAACTGGAACTTTATAACAAGCAGAGAAATAGTACACGTGTTGCAGTGTGGCTAATATGCAAGCGAATCTTATGGCTACACAGGCTGTGGCTGTACAGAGGCAGAGCGCCAAAGAGGCCGGTTCCCACCGACAGTCCTCCTAAATAGGTATGGCACGCTGATGTCACCTGTGTGTCTGACATCATGCTCGTGCTGTCTATTTGTTATTATTGTTAATACCTAACAGAAACATCAGACAGGTTTGTGTGAAAGGTGCTTAGAAGAGGAGTCAGTAGGTAAAAAGGGTATGACGCACAGAGGGCAGTACTACAGACTGAGTTGAGGGAGCTGGGGGTGCAGTAACTTACACTGAGTGGACTACTGAACGTGGTTGAACGGGCACAGGTTAGGGTTTTGGTGGAATTTTTAAAGGACACGGGGGTTTATAATAGGATATAAGGAATAGCTAAAAGTAGTAAAGAAGTTGGTTGAGACATAGGGTGAAAGGTATTGTGTTTTTTTTCCTGGATATTAGTGTGTGAACCTGCCTATGGCCTACACTCCAGAGCATTAGGGGGCGGTAATGCACTAATAAGCTAGCTGCCAACTGCCGTAAAACGTGAAGAAGAAGAAGAAGAAGAAGAACATTAACAGAAGAAGAAAGTGAATGTAAACAAAGTTAAAACAAGCATTTACCTTAGGAATAATTATTATAATTACTTACAGCTCTATACTGATGGTTCAAAAAAGAAATAGGGCTCTGCTGGAATTGGCGTATACATTCCAGAGTTTAAAGTGACCATCTCAAAAAGACTGTCCAACAATACATCCGTGCATACAGCAGAAATGGTGGCAGTGTAGAGTGTGTAAATGAAGAGGCAGATTCATGACAGACAATTTATTACACACTCACATCTCACAAGCACAGAATGGACTGACTGGTTACAGTAAGCTCTCCTCTCTATATAACAAGTCACACGTCACAAGTTTCATGGCACTTCACATCACACAGCATGATATTTACACTACACTGCATTCAACCCCCTCTGTCCTTCCTGAGCATTGTTCTTCCATGTTTATTCCCTGTCTCTATCTGAGGTGCTAAATAACCTGACTTCCCCAAGGTCCCAAACCGCCCCCCCCCCCCCAGCATCTAAGACAGAACATCAGTCCACACTTGCTTTTGGCTTCAGTCTCCTCCCATATCTGCTGTAACTAGGGTTTACCGCCTCCGTGGTGCTGCTGTGTCAGTGGGGGGCTGCTGGGAGCGTGTCTGACTGCGGGTGAGCTGTGGTGAGGGGGGGGGGGGGACTTCGTTCTGCCCGTGTGGCTGCTCTGGTGAATCGTTTCCCTGGGGAGTTCTCCATGGGGGTCTTCCACGCCGAGGGGCCCTAGCCAACAGCGCTTGCTCATCCACCACTACAAAGGCGGGTTTGAGTCTGTCTATGCCAATTTTCTCCCGTCTACCCCCCAAGTCTAGCACAAAATGCTTATCCCCTGTTTCCAACACTCTGAACGGTCCATCATAGGGTGGGCGCAATGGAGGGCGGTGGGCATCGTGTCTGACAAACACAAACTGCGCGTTCTTCAAAGTTTTAGGCACGAAGGCACTTGGAAAACTGTGGTGGGCAGGGCCCGGCAGCATGCCTGTGTTTGCGCTATGCTGCAAAAGCTGAGACGGGGAGCTGCCCGGCGCCGGATTATCTGGTAGAAATTCCCTGGGCAGCCGTAGGGGCTGCGCAAAAACGAGCTCTGCCGGGGAAGCTTCCAAATCCTCTTTTGGCGCGGAGCGCAACCCCAATAAAACCCACGGCAACCTGTCTACCCAATTTGCATTCGTCAGTGAAGCCCTGAGTGCTGCTTTCAGTGATCTATGAAAACGCTCGCATAGCCCATTGGCCTGTGGGTTGTATGCGGTTGTGCGATAAATTGTAACACCCAGGCTGCGGGCCATCGCGGACCAGAGGTCGGAAACAAACTGAGGGCCCCTGTCGGATGTAATGTCCGACGGGACTCCAAAACGCACCACCCATGCTGTTAAAAAAGCGCGTGCCACGTCCGCGGACGTGGTTGCCACCAGCAGGACTGCTTCTGGCCAGTGCATGGTGCGGTCCACCACTGTCAGGAGGTGCGTGCACCCCTGTGATGGCGGGAGGGGGCCTACGAGGTCCACGTGCACATGGTCGAACCTTTTAGCCGGTACCGGAAACGGCTCCAAAGGAGCCTTCATGTGCCTGTGTACCTTGGCTCGTTGGCACGCCACGCAGGCTGCAGCCCACTCTTTTACTTGTTTGCGTAGGCTTGGACACACAAACTTCTCTCCCACCATTTTGACTGACGCGCGCACCCCTGGGTGCGCCAGAGTGTGAACCTACTCAAACATGCGGCGGCGCCACGCGGGCGTCCCGTGGAGACATCGTAGATTGGGGGGGGGGGGCATCTTGCAGCACCCTGCTCTCCAGCCTTAACCCTGTTGGTCTAGACTGGAGCGTGCGCACGTCTGCATCGCTATTCTGCTCCGCGGCCATGGCTGCGTAATCTATCCCCACGTAGAATGGGGCCACCACGACGCGCGAGAGGCAGTCCGCCACCACATTCAGTTTACCCGACACATGCAGAATATCGGTAGTAAACTCTGAGATCGCTGCCAGCTGTCTCTGCTGCCGGCCCGACCACGGTTCTGAAACCTTGGCCATCGCGAACGTTAGTGGCTTGTGGTCTACGAACGCGGTGAAGCTGCGCCCTTCCAGCCAGAACTGGTAGTGGCGTATGGTCAGGTGGAGAGCCAGCAACTCTCTGTCGAACGCGCTGTATTTACGTTCGCTGTCGCGCAAAGTTCTGCTGAAAAAGGCGAGCGGCTGCCAAGCCCCAGCGACGCGCTGCTCCACGACAGCCCCTATGGCCACGTCTGAAGTGTCAGTGGTGAGCGCTATCCGGGCCGTCGGGTCCGGATGCGCCAGCAGTGCGGTGTTTGCCAGGGCTGCTTTGGCCTCCGAGAACACCCGCTCTTGCTCCGGGGTCCATTCGACTCCATCCGCGAGTTTCTATCTCTTGAGCGCGGTGTACAATGGTTGCATGAGCCGCGCCGCACGGGGAAGGAAACGGTTATAAAAGTTCACCATCCCCCAAAATTCCTGCAGTGCTCTGATCGTCTGAGGCTGGGGAAAATCTGCCACGGCGCGCACTTTGTCAGGCAACGGGATCGCTCCTTCCAGAGAGACGCGGTGCCCCAAAAAATCAATCTCCATCACGCCGAACTGGCATTTCGCCGGGATGATTATTAACCCGTGCTCCTCCAACCTCCAGAAAACTGTCGTGAGGTGGGTTTCGTGTTCGTCTTCGGACGTACTGGCTACCAGGATATCGTCCAGGTAGACGAACACAAACGGGAGATCACGCAGCACTGCATCCATCATGCGCTGTAACATCTGTGCTGCGCCTTTTAACCCGAATGGCATGCGTAGGAACTCGAATAAACCGAACAGAGTTATTACTGCTGTTTTGGGTACATCCTCTGTGCGCACTGGGACTTGGTGGTAACCGCGGACCAAGTCTATTTTGGAAAAAATGCGTGCTCCGGCGAGGTGAACGGAATAATCCTGTATGTGGGTAATCGGGTAGCGGTCGTGCGCTGTGGCGTTGTTCAATCTGCGGAAATCAACGCACGGTCACCACGATCCCTCAGCCTTAGGGACCATGTGTAGCGGGGATGCCCATGGGCTGTTCGAATGCCTGATGATGCCCAACCTTTCCAGGTTGGCGAACTCCTTGCGTGCTATGGCCAGTTTAGCTGCATCCAAGCACCGAGGTCTTGCAAAAACAGGTGGCCTGGTGGTGGTGATAAAGTGCTCCACCCCGTGTTTAGCGATGGCCGCCGAAAACGTTGGGACCGTGAGTGCTGGAAACTGAGTGAGCAGTGTGTGGAACTTACCGCCTGGAGCTGTGACGTTGGCTTGTGCTGTTGGCTGGGTCGCTCGAGCTATACAGGAGAGAGATTCAAAGGACAGTGCATTAACCAGGCGCCTGTTAGCAACATCCACAAGTAAACCATGTGCACACAGAAAATCAGCCCCCAGGATATGGTAATTCAGTGTTGCTATGACAAAAGTCTACTCGTATGTACGGCCGTGTTGAGATAAGATCAGTGTCCTCTCACCAAAGGTCTTAATTTCCGAGCCGTTTGCTGCCAACATCCCGGGGCCGCTAGGTCCTGCCAGCCGGTCAGCATAGGTCGGCAGGATGATGCTCCTCTGGGCTCCGGTGCCCACGAGGAAATGCCTCCCCGAGTGCGCGTCCGTCATGTAGAGCAGCTTGTTCTCTTCACCGAGGGTCGCAGCTGCTGCCAACTGCCGGCCTTGGCATTTTTCCGAGCGCTTGAATTGGCATGGTGGCGCACATCTGCATGCGTTCTCTCCGAAGCGGTGGTGGCAGAAACAGAACGTGTCTCTCTGGTGCTCCTTGGCCCCCGCTGCTGCTACCGTCGGTGGCTCCTCGCCTCCTCTGGTCATCTCGCTGGGCTCCGCCGCCGCCGTGTTGACTGTGATTGCCCTGGTGGTGAGGATTATCCTGTCTGCCTCCTGGGCTAGCGCACGGTAGTCACGCGCGGCCAGCAACGGCGAATTGGCCAGAACCGCTCTCGCCTCTGTTGGAAGGTTCCGGAGGAAAAGGTGGGCAAACAGAAAGTGCCCGTCGTCCGTGTCCATTAACGCCAGCATCTTCTCCATCAGGTCGACGGCCCACCCATCTCCTAACTCGGTCCATGCCAGGAGTCTCTCCGCTCTCTCACATTCCGAGAGCGTGTAACGTCGGGTGAGCGCAGCCTTGAGCGCCTCATATTTGTTGTGGGCTGGTGGCTGATCGAGCAGGCTCACTACCTGCTGAGCTGTGCGGGAGTCCAGCGCTGCTACCACATGGTAGAACTTGGTGTCGTCTGCCGTTACTCCCCGGAGGGCGAACTGGGCCTCGGTGTGGTGGAACCAAGAGCGCACATTGTGCTGCCAGAAATCCGGTAGCTTGACTGAAACTACACACACGTTGCTGGGGGTTCCAGTCCGGGCTGTCTGTGGAATGGCTGCTGCGTCGCTGGGGCTTCCCGACCGGGCCGACTCCGGGGTTCTTGCCTCGTGTTCAATAATACGTCTTGGGTCACCAGTGTGGAATGTGTAAATGAAGAGGCAGATTCATGACAGACGATTTATTACACACTCACATCTCACAAGCACAGAACAGAATGACTGGTTACAGCAAGCACTCCTCTCTATATCACAAGTCACACTTCACAAGTTTCATGGCACTTCACATCACACAGCATGATATTTACACTACACTGCATTCAACCCCCTCTGTCCTTCCTGGGCATTGTTCTCCCATGCTTATTCCCTGTCTCTGTCTGAGGTGCTAAATAACCTGACTTCCCCAAGGTCCCAAAGCAGTAATTATTGGTTTGCAGTGGGTCGAGGAGGTCAGACCGGACCGGGTGGTGGTGTGCACACATTCACTTGCAGCTTTAAAAACCATACAGACACTAAAATCTACAAGGGAAGACTTGGTGATTGAGCCATATCACAGTTTATTTAGGATACACAGGGGTGGTGGAGATGTTCAATTTTGTTGGGTTCCTGCACATGAATGGCTGAAAGGGAATGACTGTGTAAACAAATTAGCAAAAATTGCACTTGGAAAAGAAATAACTATACCATTGTCACTTGGAAAAGGAGAAGGAAAACAGTAATCAAGAAAAAAGGAATTGAGCTATGGCAAAAAAGATGGGATGAAGATCACAAAGGTAGATCGTATTACAAAATACAAAAATCTATTGCAATAAAGAATTATAAAAGAATAAACAGGAGGGAAGACAAAATTATGGCAAGACTCAGACTAGATCACACAGGTTTAAACAGCACTTTATTCATCATGGGGAAAAGCGATAGTGACAAATGTAGAGAATGTGGAGTAAAAGAAAATGTAGAGCATGTGGTGGTATGGGTGGGGGATTCTCCACCCAGAGAAGGCAGCTGGGGAAAGGGGGGACAATGAAGGAGGAACTGTCACCAGGGGGTCTCAGACGGGACAGTAAGGACTATCCGCCTCTCGGGGAGAGGAGAGAGGAGAGAGCACCGGAGCCGCTGGAAGAGGAATGGGTGTGAGAAGCGGTGCCGGCGGGATGTTATGTTAATGTGCCACACAGGTCTTTGTTCCAAACAATGTATTATGGTCAGAAGTTCTGGTTCTCAATGCATGGAATTAAAGGTATAAAAGGAGAATGCACAGAGACCCGGGGGATCTTTTGCTGTACTGTACGTTGGAGAAGGAATAAAGGTTGTGTGTTGTCCCAGCTCGTTGCCTCACCTGCTTCCTTTCTCCACATTCGTGACCCCAAGACGTGCCATGGACAGAAAGCCGAGCACCGCCCCAGAGACTACCTAGAAGGAGAGCACCAGTGTCGTGTGTGCTGTCTCAGTCAAGCTCCCAGACTTCTGGCTTCACAGCCCAATCGCGTGGTTCCTGCACATAAAATCCCAGTTCACACTCCGAGGGGTAACAACGGACGACACAAAATATTACTATGTGGCCACTGTGCAGGATGCACACGTCACGCAAAAGGTGACGAGCCTGTTCCAGGAGCCACCGGCCCAGGGGAAATATGAAACGCTCAAGTGGAAGCTACTCCAGCGCTATACCTTGTCTGACAGTGAGAGGGCAGAGAGACTCCTAACACGTTCAGAGTTAGGTGACAGATCAGCAGTGGACCTCATGGAGAGCATGTTGACGCTGAGGGGGAACAACGACTAATCTTTCCTTTTTGCCCACTTGTTCCTCAGGAACCTACCTGCTACAGTGAGGGTGATCCTGGCCAACTCGCCGCTGCTGGTGACCAAGGACTACCGCACCCTGGCGCAGGAAGCGGATCGCATCACCTGCATCATTGAGGGACTCCAGCGAGATCGAGGAGCCGTTGGTGGTAGCTGGGACGGACCCCAAAGGACGCAGGAACAGGGGGATTTGTTCCTATCACCACCGTTTTGGCTCAGATGCCCAACGCTGTTTGCCGCCGTGCCAGTTCAAGAAGTCGGGAGGACAGCGCGGCCAGCAGACAGTTGCAGCTGCAACCGCTGGCGACAGGAACAAGCTGCTTTATATCACAGACGCACATTCAGGGAGATGGTTTTTGGTGGACTCCGGCTCCCAGAACAACCTCATCCTGCCGGTCAGCACGGACAGGTCAGCAGGAGGCAGCGGCCCCGAGCTCAAGGCCACCAATGGATCCACCATCAGGATGTTTGATGAACGGACGCTGACAATATGCTTGCACGGATGCAATTATCAATGGGACTTTGTTGTAGCTGCATGCTCTGCCCCCATTTTAGGTGCAGATTTTTTATGTGCTTATGGGCTGTTAGTCAGTGTTGCCAGTAGACAATAGTGGACACTGTCTCTTTCACTTCACTGCCCTGCACAGCTCGGGCAGCAGGGTCAACAACACTGGCTAATGTTATAGCTGCAGGGGGTAAGTACCAGCAATTACTTGCACAGTTTCCAGTACTCACAGCCGCGATTTTTTCGGCTACGGTAACGAAACATGGTGTCAGACATTTCATAACTACTCAAGGCTCCCTGGTGTTCACGCGACCTCGGCGCCTGGATGCAGCTAAGCTGGCCAGCGCGTGTGAGGAGTTTGCCAACTTAGACCAGTTGGGCATCGTCAGGCGCTCCAACAGCCCGTGGGCATCCCTGCTACACATGGTGACAAGGCCGACTGGTCGTGATGACCGTGCGGCGATTTCTGCCGTTTGAACAACGCCACGGAACATGATCGGTATCCTTTCCCGCACATCCAAGATTTTTCCGTGCACCTGGCTAGGGCCACATGTTTTTTCAAAAGTGGATCTGGTCTGTGGTTACCACCAGGTCCCGGTGCGCACGGAAGATGTTCCAAAAACAGCGGTAATGACTCCTTTCGGCCTTTTTGAGTTTTTACGCATGCTGTTCAGATTAAAAGGTGCAGCGCAGACTTTCGAGAGGATGACGGACACAGTGCTTCGTGACTTGTCCTTCGTTTTTGTCTACTTAGATGACATTCTGATAGCTAGCGTGTCCGAGGAGGAGTACATCACCCATTTCAAGACAGTTTTCCAGATTTTAGAAGCACATGGGCTTATACTGAACCCGGTGAAGTGCCAGTTCGGTGTGCCAGTGATTGATGATTTTGGGTCACCGCATTTCGCCAGAGGGTGCGATTCCGCTACCGGATAAGGTGTGCGCTGTGTCGGACTTTCCGCGTCTGCAGACCGTGAGGGCCCTACAGGAGTTTTGGGAAATGTTCAATTTTTATAATCATTTCCTTCCCCAGGGAGCCCAGCTGATGCAGCCGTTGTATGCTGTGCTAAAAAAAAAGAAGCCCGCGGAAAACGTTGACTGGACTCCCGAGTGAGTCCAGGCTTTCACGAATGCCAAAACAGTACTTGTGGATGCCGCATTGCTAGCCCATCCGGATCCGTCGGCATGGATAGTATCTGATGTTGCCATAGGGGCAGTGGTGGAGCAGTACGTCTCCAGTTTGTGGCAGCCGCTTGTGTTTTTTAGTTGAACTTTGCTCGACAACGAACGCAAATATAGCACGTTTGTCAGTGAATTGTTGGCTCTACACCGGGTGACGTGCCATTTCCAATTTTGGATAGAGGGGCGTGAGTTTACCGCATTCGTGGACCATAAGCCACTGATGTACACGATGTCCAAGGTCTCGGAACCGTGGTTGGCCCGGCAGCAATGGCACTTGGCCATGATCTCGGAGTTTACGACCGACATCCAACACGTTGCCAGTAAGCTTAACGTAGTGGCCAATTACCTGTCGCACGCATTAGTCTCCCCTGTTTACATGGGAATAGATTTTCCTGCTATGGCTGTGGAGCAAACTGGGGACGTGGACATTTGCGCGCTCCAGTTGGCACCTACTGGGTTACAGCTGGAGAGCAGGGTGGTGCAAGAAGGGTGCCCTCCCTTGCTCTGCGACGTCTCTACCGGCCACCCACGCCCAGTGGTTCCGAGCTCTGGTGCCGCCTCATTTTTGAGTCAGTCCACTCCCTTTCCTATCCATGCATGTGCGCTTCGGTGAAACTAGTGGGGGCAAAATTTGTCTGGCCACGCTTGTGCAAGGACGTAAAGGAATGGGCTGCAGCTTGCGTCACGTGCCAGCGGGCCAAATTGCACAAGCACACCAGAGCCCCCCTCGAGCCCTTCTAAATCTCAGCCAGGAGGTTCAACCATGTCCACGTGGATTTGGTGGGACCCCTCCCGCCATCGCAAGGTTTCACCCAACTTTTGACAATCGTGGACTGCACCATGTGCTGGCCTAAAGTGGTTCCGCTGGCTTCTACCATGTCCGCGAAAGTGGCTCACGCTTTTTTGTCGGCTTGGGATGCACAGTTCGGATCCCCATCAGACATCACTTCCGACAGGGGTCCACAATTCATTTTGCAACTCTGGTCCGTGATGGACTAGTAGAGCCTGGGGGTCAAAATTCATCGTACTACCGCGTGCAACCCTCAGGCTAACAGCTTATGTGAGCATTTTCATAGGTTGCTTAAGGCAACGCTCAGAGCTTCACTCATGGATACAAATTGGGTCGACCGCCTGCCATGGGTTCTTTTAGGGTTGCACTCCACGCCTAAGGAGGATTTGGCAGCCTCCCCGGCAGAACTCATTTTTTCTCAGCCGCTGCGGATCCCCAGAGCATTTTTATCGGAAAACCCCATGCCTGAGGTTGATTTGCTTGTGCAATTTTTGCAAAGTAAGATAAGATAAGCCTTTATTAGTCCCACAATGGGGAAATTCCAGGATTGCAACAGCACAGGGATAGCAACACTCAGAGCAACAATCAGAAGGCAAGAAAAAAAACAAGCAAGCAACAGCAGCTAATATACATATGTACATATTACTATAAAATATATATATACACACACACACACAGAGACACACAGTGCAGAGCATTGTAGCTGGATGGAATAAATATATGAATATATGAACACACAGTGCAGAGCATTGTAGCTAGATGGAATAAATATGTAAATATATAAACACCCACAGTACGGAGCATTGCAGCTAGGTGGAATAAATATGCAAGTATATAAACACACACAGTGCGGAGCAATGTAGCTAGATGGAATAATATGTAGATATATAAAAACACAGTGCGGAGCATTGTAGCTAGATGGAATAAATATATAGATATATAAATATAAACACACCCAGTGCTGAGCATTGTAGCTAGATGGAATAAATATATAGATATATAAATATAAACACACCCAGTGCAGAGCATTGTAGCTAGATGGAATAAATATGTAAATATATAAACACACACAGTGCAGAGCATTGATGCTAGGTGGGATGAAACAGCATAACCGTCTATTTAGTTATCCTACATGGTATGATTATGTGCCCATACATATTCTCACCCTCCATAGCGACCGGTATGTTCCTAGTTGTATGCCGGAGAGGACCATTGTGTAAGTCTATTGCATCTTTTGCATTCAAAAAAAAAACTATTAGTTTGTTACGTCTTTTTGCTATCTCTGCAAGCAGCCCTGCTTAGGTTGTACAGTCTGACAGCCGTTGGTAGGAAGGACCTACGAAACCTCTCGGTTGTGCACCTGGGATGATGTAGTCTGCTGCTAAATGAGCTCCTCAGTGCATCCAGTATGTCCTGCATAGGGTGGAACTCGGACTCCAGCAGAGATGACAGTTTAGCCACCGTCCTTCTCTCTCCTATCTCCTCCATCGGATCAAGGCGTTGCCCCAGGACAGAGCTAGCTTTCTTAATCAGTTTGTTCAGTCTCTTCCTATCGGCTGCAGTAATGCCACTGCCCCAGCAGACCACTCCAAAAGTGATGGCTGATGCCACCACCGTGTCATAGAATGACTTCAGCAGCGCCCCTTGTACACCAAAAGACCTGAGTCTCCTCAGCAGGAACAGCCTGTGCTGTCCCTTCTTGTAGAGTGCGTCAGTATTGTGTGACCAGTCTAGTTTATTGTTCAGATGAATACCCAGGTACTTGTAGGATGTCACCATCTCGATGTCTGTTCCCTGTATATTTACTGGTGCTGTGAGGGGCTGCCCATGCCTGCGGCAGTCCACCACCAGCTCCTTAGTTTTCCTCGCGTTGATCTGGAGGCAGTTCCGATGGCACCAGTCCACAAAGTCCTGGATAAGCCCTCTGTACTCAGCTTCATCTCCGCTGGAGATGAGACCAACGATCGCAGAGTCATCAGAGAACTTCTGTAGATGGCAATGTGTTGTGTTGTGTGAGAAGTCCGCAGTATAAAGAGCGAACAGGAAGGGAGCCAGCCAAAGTGCGGAGGCTTTTAACATACCGGGCCTGGCCCACCATTGTTTTCCCCACACTTTCGTCCCCAAGAGTTTGCAGAACACCAGCTTTATTTTTGTCATGCAGGATGCACACCGGATCCCACTGCGCCCATTGTACGACAGCCCATTCAGGGTGTTGGAACCTGGGACGAAGCATTTTGTGTTAGACTTGGGGGGGCCTAGGGAGACCGTCTGCATTGACAGGCTGAAGCCCGCTTTTGTGTTAGCCAATGAGCAGGTGGTGTTGACCCAAGCTCCCCAGCGCGGACGCCCTCCTGTACACCTCGCCAGCAGGGTGTTTTGACTGGATCGGCAACCCCCCACTACAGCCGCTATGGGCACCGGCTACAGCCCAAAGGACGGGGGGATTAGTGCCCCTTCTGGGTGGTTGGGGGGAGCTGTGTGGTGGTACAGGTGGGGGATTCTCCACCCAGAGAAGGCAGCTGGGGAAAGGGGTTACAATGGATTGAAGGAGGAAGTGTCACCGGGGGTCTCAGATGGGATAGTAAGGACTATTCACCCCCCAGGGAGAGGAGAGAGCACTGGAGCAGCTGGAAGAGGAATGGGTGTGAGAAGCAGTGCCAACGGGATGTTATGTTAATGTGCCACACAGGTCTTTGTTCCAAACAATGTATTATGGTTGGAAGTTCTGGGTCTCAATGCATGGAAATAAAGATATAAAAGGAGAATGCACAGAGACCCGGGGGATCTTTTGCTGTGCTGTATGTTGGAGAAGGAATAAAGTTTGTGTGTTGTCCCAGCTTGTTGCCTTGCCTGCTTTCTTACTCCACAAGCACATCTTATTGCACTGTCACAAGTATGGAAATGAAAGAGAGAGAATGGAAAATGAAGTTCAAGGGCAGGTAGGAAATGTGATTTAACTGGGATTCTGGGAACAGAAGGAGATGGAGAGGCAATGAGGATCACGAGAAGGGCTCTTTTTTCTTTTTTAAATAACACAGGGGATCCTGGGTTCGATCCCAGCCCCCGACCAATAGTCATCTGTGTGGAGTTTGCATGTTCTCCCCGTGTCTGCTTGGGTTTGCTCCGGGATTTCTCCGGTTTCCTCCCACATGCCCAAAGCATGCAAGTTAGGTTAACTGGCATCAAACTGGGGATTCTAAATTGTCCTTAGGTATGACTGTGAGAGTGAATGGTTGTCTGTCTCTCTGTGTTGGCCCTGCGATGGACTGGTGATCTGTCCAGGGTGTACCCTGCCTCCCACCCAAAGATGCTGGGATAGGCTCCAGCACCCCCGTGACCCGAAAAGAATTAAGCAGAAGAAGATGGATGGATGGATGGATGGATGGATGGAGGGAGGGAGGGAGGGATGGAGGATTAAGTCATAGAATTTAGGGGTCGGTCTCAAATGACATAATGTTACACTCTTGTACGGTAGGTGGCGGTATGCACCTTTCAGTTGCTTGTTATCAGCCAGTAACCGAGAGAAGAGGAAGAAGAAGAACGTAAACAAAGGACGAGTTTCAGATGAATATTTTTTTTTTCCCAATTTAGACCAACAATGTTTCCAGTTCAGCATCTCAGAGAGTTTATCGGCCAGAAACTAACCGCTGCTGCTGAAGAAATATTATCAGAGTTTGGAAATGTGATCATCCGGTACGAAGAAGAGCTCAAGCGGCAGAGAAAACTGCTGACCTGGATATCCGAAACAAAACTGGACAGAATCGGTATGTGGAGCTAAAATGGTCAGAATGAACTAAACAGTTGTGTGACTCATGTAGAATTACCGTTAAAGAGCTCTGTGGTACATTTATTTCACTGGACAGGGGCTAATGCTAGCGGCCGCTAACAGCTACATTCACGGAGCTAAAAAAAACAAACAAAAACAAAACAAAACTGAAATGACGTCTAATATTGACTTTAACAGTTGATTGTAACTGCTACACGTCTGTCAGAGACATCCGCCCTGTACATTTGTGTCTTAAATATTCGCCACAATCTGTCTACTGAAGTAAACGGCTTTGCTAAAGGCCTATAACCAGTACGTAATTTATTTTTTTTTAACTGGGGGGGGGGGGGGATATTCTTCTTTTATATTTGATTGGTGGTTGGCAACCAGCTTACAGGTGCATTACCGCCACGTACTTCACTCTATATCACTATCTGGTCAGGAGCCGTAGTCGTTACTGCCACATACTTCACTCAGTAAACACCACTATGCTTATCAAAAGTCAGAATTCTTCTGGGTTGGCAACCTCTTCTTCGTCTTCTTCACTCTATATCTTTGTATAAGAAGTTCCCACAAGGAATTCTGAACAATCTTCTTCTTCAAACAGTGAGATTTCCATGTCTACATGATGTCTGTAACACTATCGGTCCCACTCTATATAATCACTCTATATATCTTGGCCAAGGATGGCATGTATTCACAAATTTATCATAACGTCACTGAATGGCGTAAATATCATATGGCCAATGTTTTTTTTTTTACTATTATTGAACTAATTATAAGCATTACAAAACCCATGTAAATAAATCATGTAGCTTCTAAATTAATGAGAAACTATTTTTTCTTATTTCCTGGAAAATGTCTGTTTTGGATATACAAGATCTGCTGCAGACAGTGATGATAACGTATAAATGTAAATTAATGTAAGATATAAATGTAAAATTAAAACAGTCCCAAATTACAATTTGAATCCACAGAATAAAACTATAACAGGCATCCAGATGAACGTTTCAAATCTAGAAAAAGTTGAAAGTTTACAAGAATTTTTTTTTTTTGTGCAAATTTATGAAGAAAAGAAAGTTTTTTAAAAAACTGAGAATAAGTTGCAAATCTGTGAGGAGGAAAAAGTTTGCAAATTTGCAAAAAAAAAAAAAAAAGCAGAAATTGTTGAAGTTGCAGATCTACTAAAAATAAATAAATAGTGCAAACAACTCAAAAATGCGTCTTTTTTCAGTTTTCATTTTAACACAATTTACCATGTCAGGTTCAGGTTCAGGTTACTTTATTTGTACCCGTAGGTAGATTTATTTTGCAGTCTGGTGACATCCATATTTACAAGCCACAAATTACATTCAACATAGACACAAACACAGGCACACATGAAGCTGACTATAAACATGATAAAAATACTCAAGGCTCCATCAATCAGGGTATAAAAAGACAAAGAGATGGGAGAAAAACCAGAGGTAAGAGAGAAGGGTCATAATAAAAGTTAGAAACTAGTCAAAGAGGTTAAAAACTCAAAGGTCTAAAACCCAATAAAATATTTAGAACCCAAGTAACATCCTACAAAAATAAGTAAATATAAAATGGAGTTAATAAATAGGTACCTAAATTATGTGCAATATATTGTTACAGCTTGTTCAACTCTTTGACAGCAGCAGGAAGAAAGCTGTTTTTGTAGCGCTGGGTTTTACTTTTTGGGACAGCAAACCTCCGTCTTGAGGGAAGAAGCTGAAAGTTGCAGTGCAAAGGGTGGGAGTCATCATTTAAAATGGAGGTAGCAATCCTCTGTACGTGTCTGGTGTACAGGGATGTCAGGCTCAGCTGTGACTCACCAAGCAAACGACTGGACCATCTAACTACCTGATCCAAGGATTTCCTCTGTTTCAGTTTTATCTGACCAAACCATGACACTAAAGAAAAGGATAAAACAGATTCAATAAAAGCCCGATAAAACATTGTCATTATGGTTCGGTCAATTTGGAAGCGTGCAAGTTTTCTCAAGCAATGCAAATGTTGCTGACCCTTTTTGCACACTTTTTCACAGTTCTCTTCAAAGTTTAAATTACTATCAATAATCGTCCCAAAATATTTGTAGGATTGTACACATTCGGTGGTCTGGCCTTTTAGTACGGTGACTTTGTGCCTAGGGGTTTTCCTCCTAAAGTCAATAATCATGTCTTTAGTTTTTGTCGTATTCAGCTGCAGGTAGGAATCCTCACACCAGTGAACAAAATCATCAACTACTGGGCCGTGGCCACTCTCACCATCCTGGAGGAGACTGACAATAACTGAGTAATCAGCATACTTTATAATGTGTCTGTTGTCATGTCTGCTCCGGCACATGTTTGTGTACAGGATGAAGAGTAGTGGTGACAACACACACCCCTGAGGAGAGCCAGTAGAAGAACACTTTAGGTCAGACAATGTACCATTGACCCTTACTTTCTGCGTCCTGTTGGTTAAGAAATCCAGAATCCAACCCACCAGATTATTGCTCAAATCAAATTGTTGCAGGAGCCTTTCAACTAAGATATGAGGTTGGATTGTATTAAAGGCGGAGGAAAAGTCCACAAATAAAAGCCTGGCGTGTGTCCCATTAAAATCCAGAAGTTTAAAAAGCATGTTAAACAGAGTGACAGTGGCATCCTCCACTCCTCTGTGAGGCCTATAGGCAAACTGCAGAGGATTCAATGCATGTTCAGTCTGCCTTAGGACCTCACATCTGACCAGTTTTTCAAAAATTTTCATTAAAATTGAAGTCAAAGCAACTGGTCTAAAGTCGTTTACCGTTTTAGGACAGCTGGATTTTGGAACGGGAACAACCACGGCTTCTTTCCAGATCTTAGGCACATGTTGTGTCTGTAAGGACTTATTGAAAATGTAATGAAATATAGGACTCAGTTCATGTGCACAGGACTTTACCAAGCGCCCACATATATTATCAGGGCCCTGACTTTTGTTCACTTTTACAGCGCAGAACCCCCTTTTAACATCCTGCATCTCAATATTAAAGTGCTGATTGTCTTTGAGTTTCTGTTTCAAATCTTGGGTTTCTGTGCTAAAGTCACAGGAGTCAGAACGACCATAAAAACAATTAAGAGCATTAGCCAGCTCTGTGTCTGAACTAAAACCATCTAAAAACACACGATTACTGCGCTCTGTGCTCTGAAGGCCTGCAATAGTTTTCATACTGGCCCAGGCTGAACCAAGTTTCTTTGTTGCCATCTTGCTTTCCAATTCTGATTTATAATTCTGTTTTGCTCTTAAAATTTTGGACTTCAGCTTTTTTGTGGCAACCTGTAGCTCAGAAACAGACCCCTGTTTAAAGGCAAGTGCTTTCCTCTGTAAGCAGGATTTAACTGATTTTGTAACCCATGGCATGTTCTTGGGATATATTTTGACACGTTTATGTGGAACGATCTTATTTTTACAGAAAGCCATGTATGAGCATGTGACGTCCACCAAAGAGTCCAAATCATCTCCGCAGGCCAGTGTGAACATCTCCCAGTCTGTACAGTTAAAGCATTCCTGGAGGCTGTGCACTGAATCTTCTGTCCACACATCAATGTCTCTTGTCTCCACCTTGCCTCTTCTGAGAGCAGTTTTATATGTGGGCAGCAAATGTACACAGTTGTGGTCTGAGGATCCTACAGGAGGAAGGGGGAGTGATTTATAGGCCCTCTCTATGGATCCATAGCACAGGTCCAATGTCTTTTTTCGCCTGGTTGGGCAGGAGACATACTGATAAAAGTTTTTAAGTGTCTTCTTTAAAGAAACATGGTTAAAATCCCCAAGAATGAAGTTTGGCGCCTCTGGAGAAATTGATTGGAGCCGCTGGACCACATCAAAGACGGTGCTGGAGGCGGAGTCAGCGTCTGCCCTCGGGTGAATGTACACAGTTGTGATGAAAAGCTGGGGGAACTCGCGAGGCAAATAAAAGGGGCGTAGCGATACGGACAGCAGCTCCACATCGGGTGTACAGATGCGCTCTCTGACCGTGACAGATGTGCAGTACTGCTTATTAATGTATAAACATACGCCACCCCCCTGACGTTTCCCCGTTACCTCTTCCTGCCGATCCGAGTGCAGTGGAGCTCCAAAGCCATCAATCCACAGGTCTGCGTCCCGGTCATGCGCATTAAGCCAAGATTCGGTGAAAGCCATGACACAGCAGTTCTTAAAGTCCTTCTGGTAGCGTACATTCCCTTGAATTTCATCCACCTTGTTTCTCAAGAGATTGTACGTTCCCAAAATCATAGAAGGAAGAGGAATGTTACTAAACTGACGTCTTCTCAGGCGCAATTTCACGCCTCCACGCTTTCCGCGTTTCCTTCTCCCGTCTCTCCCGTCTCTCTTTCCACCTCTGTGTCCGTCTCTCAAAATAAAGTCCGGCAGTTGCGGCTTAGGCTCAATCACAGCCGCTGCATCAACCGTGTTTAAATGCAGCAACATGTCCCTGGAATAATGTATTCTGCCCGCCATGATGCCGAACGCGTTTACCTCAGAGACAAAGAGCCGGAGGAAAAGTAGCAGCAATGCAAAAAAGGGGAGGAAATCCATCTTGATGGATCCAGGGAGCTCTTCGCCATACAGTCCACAAACATTCCAGGACAGAAACAACACAGAGAATTTCGTAAAAACACATTAAAGTGCATAAAAACAAGACACACAGATGACAGACTTTTTCACCAGCTGCCAGTCGCTGCATGCGCATGCGCCCTGAAAACCACATTATTAACGCACCTCTTCTAGCTTGGTACTTTTAGCCGTGAAAAGTGTATTTGGCAGTGTAGGTTTACAGCTGTTATTTCAGCTACGTGGTGGTATGGATGTATTTTCATATTTTGCACTGTGCAGGAAATTAAGACCAGAATACCAGATGAACTGGGATATTACCCAGCACTGCTACAAAATTTATCAGAAAGGAACGTTTTAACCCTGTTCTTAAAAACAGAAATCGAGCCTGTCTCCTGAATCGAGATTGGCAGTTTGTTCCACAGGAGAGGAGCCTGATAACTTAAGCTTTGCCTCCCATTGTACTTTTAGAGACTCTAGGTATTACAGTAATCCTGTGTTTTGGGAGCGCTGTGATCTCATAGGATGATAAAGTATGATGAACTGTTTTTGTTAACAAGGGCCAGGGGCCTTGTGTATAAAGGATTGCACAGCTTTCATACTGAAAGATGGCGCACTCACAAAATTTGAGAAGTACGTGCTCACAAAAATTTTCAGATTTGTAAAACTGTGTGCACATCCGATTCTCTGCTCCTTCTCTTTATACATCTCACCTCACGTGAAAAGTCGGCGCACGTGCACAATCTCTTTACTCTGCCTCGATTCCTCCCACTAATGACTATGTAAATGAAGAAAAACGCCCCTTCTGTCACTCTTCTGTCAAACAGTGATCGTCAATCCTGTGGGAAAGCACAACATAAAAAAAACAATAACTTCACGGAGTGTGACACTGAGGTGTTGATCACGGAGGTGGAGGTCAGGAAAAAAAAAAGTTTTATTTTGTTCTGACCTTCCAGAATCCACAATAAACCTAACTTTACTGAGAGGACCGCGTTACAATGACAGTTCATTCATTCATTTTTCTTTATTCCTGTCGGATCACAGCAAGGCAAAAAAGAAAAGGAAAGAGAAAAAGACAACATATTTTGGACAGAAAGGGTGTAGGCCGAAGCAACAACTTGCGCCTACCCCTCAGTTAATACAGCTGGCTCAGACTGAAATAAAATGAAGTGTAATTAAAGTTAAATGGTAAATAGATTTTAAATTTATTTCTTGTTGATAATTTGTTAGTTACTTGCATTTTTTCTTGTATCTTTGGCCCTCCAGATGGCCCACAGCTACATGACTCTAGGGAGGAGGTTCTCACACAGCAGCAGCTCTGTAACCAGGAAAGGAACTCCAGCCAGGACCAGGAGGAACAAAATGCTGCTCGGATTATTAAAGAGGAAGAGGAACAACTGTGGATCAGTCCAGTGGAAGAGCTACTTGAACTGAAGCAGGAGGCTTCAAATGATGGCTGTCTAATGCCTCACACTTCTCCTGAAATTGACAGCCGAGAACAGGGAACAAGTAAGAATGTGAACCCAGAATCAAAGAAGAAAGCATACAGAAACACAAGTGAGAAGTCTGTAAAATATGATGTTAATGAAAATGTCTTGCCCCAAATATGCCCCAAATGAAGAAACACCAGACAATTCACACAGTAATAACGGCACATGGTTGCACAGCATGTGGGAAAATATTCATGCGTGGGTCTGCTTTATTAATGTACAGTGGTACCTCTACTTACGAACGTCTCTACATACGGAATTTTCAGGTTACGACACGCCTCAACGGGAAAATATTGCCTCTTGTTACGAACGAAATTTCAGGATACGAAAGGCAAAAAAGTACGCGCTCCTCGCAGCTCCCGTAGTTTACCGAACGTAAACATACCTGTAGCTGCTCTGCCATTGGCTATCGCCTAGCATCTTCCTGGTATCCCATTGGCCACGAAGTTTTGTTTTGTTTTTTTTTTCCAAAACTTTATTAAGAACAAGGTGAAAGTTTTACGTGTGTGTACAGTACAGAATTAACATTTATTCGCTATGGGCCCCAAGAAAGTGACGGAGATAAGTAGAAAAGGAGAAAAGAAGAAGAGAGTTTTTTTTTGTCCATACAAACAAAGAAGGAGATAATCGAAAGGTATGAAAAGGGGATGCGTTTGGTTGATCTCGCCAAAGAATATGGCCGTAATACATCAACGATCAGCACGGTATTAAAACAAAAGGAAGCACTTACAAGCCGACAAAAGCAAATGTCCTTGGATCGTTTCTTCACAAAACGTCAGGCAAAAACCACTGATGAGACAGAACATGAACCAAAGAAGGCAAAAGGTGACGACGACGATAGCAGTTAAAAGGTAAATGAACATAATTTTTATTATTCTTTCTCTTTTATTATTCTCTTTTATTATTCTTTCTCTCATTTTAAACTCTCATTTTATGTTTATTGTGCAGTAATCTAATTGTAACATGTATTTGTTACATGTTTTGATGCGTTTTTATGATTTATAAAAAATTTATGCCCGAATTTTGGGGGGCTTGGAACGGATTACGGCATTTACATGTAAAACGCGCCTCTACTTACAGAATTTTCACGTTACGAGAATACTTCCGGAACAAATTAATTTCGTAAGTAGAGGTACCACTGTACTTTAGAACCCACACAGTCGAGAAACCATTTTCTTGTGAAACATGTGGAAAGTGTTTCACTCAGTATAATAATCTAAAAAGGCACATGGAATGTATAAAAGTGAGAAATCATATTTATGTGGAAAGTTGGGGAAAAGTTTGGAAAAACACAATGCAGGAATACGATTTTATTGTGAAATTTGTGGAAAACCTTTTGCTTAAAAATATAATTTGGAAATTCACATGAGAGCTCACACTGGTGAGAAGCCTTTTTCTTGTGGAGCATGTGGGAAACGTTTCAGTCAAAGTGGTCATTTTCACCGGCACACGAGAACTTGCAACCATGTGAAGGGGTTTTTGTGTCAGACATTACTGGAAAAATCACCGGCGCACCCCCACAACTGAGGCTTTTTAGGCCAGTAGTTTTGATAATTAGATTTACTGATTATAAAATTTTGAAAGACTTGGCAAAGAAATATGAAATTCATCAGTTTCTTTCTCAAAAATGAATTTTCTTTAGATCTTGGTAGGTGTGTAAATGTGTGTGTGATTTCTAAAAAGGATTTCTGTTTGTGTCAGGAGTACTGGACAGTTTCTCTCATCAATTCAGTCCATCTTCACAGAGAGATAACGTCTAAACTAATATTGACTTTAACAGTTGATTGTAACTGCTGGACATGTCTGTCTGACAGAGACATCCATCCTGTACATTCGTGTCTTAAATATTCACCACAATCTGGCTACTGAAGCAAACGGCAAGGCTTTGCTAAAGGCCTACAACCAGTACATAATTTATTTTTAACAAAGGGGATGCAGGCATTCACAAATTTATCATAACATTGCTGTCCAGTGCAAACATCATATCACCAATGTTTTTTGCTATTATTGAGCTAATTATAAACATTAAAAAGAAACCCATGTAAATAAATCATGTAGCTTCTAAATTAATGAGAAACTATTTTTTCTTATTTCCTGGAAAATGTCTGTTTTGGATATACAAGGTCTGCGGCAGACAGTGATGATAACGTATAAATGTAAATTAATGTAAGATATAAATGTAAAATTAAAACAGTCCCAAATTACAATTTGAATCCATAGAATAAAAATATAACAGGCTCCAGATGAACGTTTCAAATTTAGAAAAAGTTGGAAGTTTACAAGAAAAAAAACTGTACATTTCTGAAGAAAAGAAAGTTTTAAAAAATTGAGAATTAGTTGCAAATCTGTGGGGGGGAAGGTTGCAGATTTGCAAAAAAAATTACAAATTGTTGAGGAAGTTGCAGATCTACTAAAAAATAGTGCAAATAACTCAAAAGCTTCTTTTTTTCGGTATTCATTTTAACACAATTTACCATGACAACCACATTACTAACGCACCTCTTCTAGCTTGGTACTTTTAGCCGTGAAAAATGTATTTGGCAGTGTAGGTTTACAGCTGTTATTTCAGCTATGTGGTGGTATGAATGTATCTTCATATTTTGCACTGTGCAGGAAATTAAGACCAGAATACCAGATGAGCTGGGATATTATCCAGCACTGTACAAAATTTATCAGAAAGGAACGTTTTAACCCTGTTCTTAAAAACAGAAATCAAGCCTGTCTCCTGAATCGAGATTGGCAGTTTGTTCCACAGGAGAGGAGCCTGATAACTTAAAGCTTTGCCTCCCATTGTACTTTTAGAGACTCTAGGTATTACAGTAATCCTGTGTTTTGGGAGCGCTGTGATCTCATAGGATGATAACGTATGATACAATGTTTTTGATAACAAGGGCCAGGGGCCTTGTGTATAAAGGATTGTGTAGCTTTCATACTGAAAGATGGCGTACTCACAAAATTTGAAAAGTACATGCGCACAGAAATTTTCTGATTCTCCACTCCTTTTCTTTATACATCTCACCTCACGTGAAAAGTCAGCGCACGTGCACGATCTCTTTACTCTGCCTCGATTCATCCCACTAATGACTATGTAAATGAAGGAAAATGCCCCTTCTGTCAGTGATTGTCAATCCTGTGGGAAAGCACAACATTAAAAAAAACAATAACTTCACAGAGTGTGACACTGAGGTGTTGATAATGGAGGTGGAGGTCAGAAAAAAAGTTTTATTTTGTTCTGACCCTCCAGGATCCACAATAAACCTAAGTTTACCGAGTGGGCCATGTTACAATGACAGCTCATTAATTTTTTAAAATTTCTGTTGGATCATAACAAGACAAAAAAGAAAAGGAAATAGAAAAAGACAACATATTTTGGACAGAAAGGGTGCAGGCTGAACCAACAATTTGTGCCTACACCTTAGTTAATGCAGCTGGCTCAGACTGAAATAAAATAAAAGTGGCATTAAAGTTAAATGGAAAAGTGCGTTCACTTATCTAGTGCTTTTTACTCATCTCTGGATGACCAAAGTGCTTTACAGATCCTGCTATCCACCCATTCACACACACATTCATACACTGATGGCGGCAGAGCCGCCATGCACAGGTGCTGGCCTGACCCACCAGGATCAACTATAGACAGATCACTATATGACAGTGTGATTGGGGGGCTGACACACGGGAAAAAAATGCTGTGAAACAAAGCTGTCCATAATCCACATAGACAGACGTGATGTTACTGAGTAAAATAAGTAACTAAAATAAAGTAAATAAACACCACTGAGTACCACTCCACTCTTACAGCTGAACTTATACAGTAGTTACAAACCAAATCTGTGTTAGAATCCAAATTACGTACGGCAGCCAGGTAGAAGCCTTTAATTCCCAGATTGTAATCTCCAAACAGAGATATTTTAGACTATGGAAACATCTCTTCACTCTGACACAGCTGCAAATGTCACCACTGCAGCTACTGGGGTTCACCTGCAGGGATCCACAATCCAGTTGCCTCCAAGTAGGCTACGATCACACTGCAGGTTTTAATGGTCAATTCCGATTTTTTTGCACAAATATGACCCATATCTGATTTTTTTTTTTTTTTTTTTAATGACTGTCTGAACAGCACATATCCGTTTTGGTTTTTTTTTTTCACACCAGACCCAGGCCACTTTCATATGTGGTACTAATTCGGATATGTATCTGATATTTTCCAAAGCATCCTCAGTCTGAACTGTCATGTCGCATTTCATCTGACTTTTTCCTCATTGAAGTGAGACAGACGCTACAATTCTGCTGTGGAGGATGCAGCAAGCATGGCAGACACAGCTGATTTGTGCTCTGTTTTAATCAAGCTTCTTTCCTTTAAGATAAGATAAGATAAGCCTTTATTAGTCCCACAGTGGGGAAATTCCAGGACTGCAACAGCACAGGGATAGCAACACTCAGAGCAATAATTAAGAAGATACGAAAAATATAAATAAGAGCAGTGGATATACATACGTACACATAAATATATAAATATATATACAAAGTGCGGAGCATTGTAGCAAGATGGAATAAACAGCATAACCGTCTACTTAGTTATCCTACATAGTATGAATATGTACCCATACATATTGTCACCCTCCGTAGCGACTGATGTTGTCCTAGTTGTATACTGGAGGGGACCATTTGTGTAAGTCTGTTGCGTCTTTTTCATTCAATACTACTAGGTCGTCACGTTTTTTGCTATCTCTGCGAGCAGCCCTGCTTAGGTTATACAGTCTGACAGCCGTAGGTAGGAAGGACCTGCAAAACCTCGCGGTTGCGCACCTAGGATGATGTAGTCTACTGCTAAATGAGCTCCTCAGTGCGTTCAATATGTCCTGCATAGGGTGGGACTCGGACTCCAGCAGAGATGACAGTTTAGCCACCATCCTTCTCTCTCCTATCTCCTCCACTGGGTCAAGGCGTTGCCCCAGGACAGAGCTAGCTTTCTTGATTAGTTTGTTTAGTCTCTTCCTATCGGCTGTTGTAATGTCGTTGCCCCAGCAAACCACTCCAAAAGTGATGGCTGATACCACCACCGTGTTGTAGAATGTCTTCAGCAGCGCCCCTTGTACACCAAAAGACCTGAGCCTCCTCAGTAGGAACAGCCTGTGCTGTCCCTTCTTGTAGAGTGTGTCAGTATTGTGTGACCAGTATAGTTTATTGTTCAGATGAACACCAAGGTACTTGTAGGATGTCACCATCTCAATGTCTGTTCCCTGTATGTTTACTGGTGCTGTGGGAGGTTGTCCTTGCCTGTGGCAGTCCACCACCAGCTCCTTAGTTTTCCTCACGTTGATCTGGAGGCAGTTCCAATGGCACCAGTCCACGAAGTCCTGGATAAGTCCTCTGTACTCAGCTTCATCTCCATTGGAGATGAGGCCGACGATCGCAGAGTCGTCAGAGAACTTCTGTAGATGGCAGTGTGTTGTGTTGTGTGAAAAGTCCGCAGTATAAAGGGTGAACAGGAAGGGAGCCAAAACCGTTCCCTGGGGGGCCCCCGTCCTACCGATCATCGTGTCAGACACACAATCTTGGGTTCTCACAAACTGTGGCCGGTTAGTGAGGTAGTCCAGGATCCATGATGACAGGTGCTGGTCCACCCCTGCGCACAGCAGCTTGTCCTTCAAGATCATCGGTTGAATGGTGTTGAAAGCACTGGAGAAGTCAAAGAACATGATCCTCACCGCATTCCCGGGCTTCTCCAGGTGGGACAGAGAACGGTGAAGGAGGAAGATCACTGCATCCTCCACCCCAATGCCGTGCTGGTAGGCGAACTGGAGTGGATCCATCGCTGGTCCCACCAGGGGGCGGAGGTGAGCAAGGAGCAGTCTCTCCAGGGTCTTCATCATGTGAGACGTCAGGGCCACTGGTCTGTAGCTGTTCAGATCTTTGGGGTGGGAAGTCTTTGTTACAGGTACCACACAAGATGTTTTCCACAACTGTGGTACCCTCCCCAGCTTCAGGCTCAGGTTGAAGATATGCTCCACAATCCCACACAACTTGTCTGCACAGGACTTGAGGAGCTTCGCGCTGATGCCGTCCGGTCCCGCGGCCTTCCTCGCTTTGATCTTCCTCAGCTCCATCCTCACCTGGGTCTTTGTGAGGGTCAGGTTGGGGGGCTGTGTGCTGGGAGTTGGGGGGTGTTGGTGGAGTGGGGAGTGGACAGTAGGTCTCGATGACTTTAGAGGCAGCAGTGGTTGTTGTACAGTCGGGAGGGAGGGCGGTTGGTCAAACCTATTAAAAAACAGGTTCAGATTGTTTGCCCACTCCCTGCCCCCCGTGGCCTGGGGGGAGGTATTCTGTAGCCCAGAGATGGTTTTAAGGTTTCTCCAGACCCCGCCGATGTCGCTCTGTTGCAGCTTGTCCTCCATCTTCTTCCTGAAGCTGTCCTTGCCTTCTCTGATCTTCCTCCTCAGCTCCCTCTGTACGGACTTCAGCATCTCCTTGTTCCCCGACCTGAAGATCCTCTTCTTCTCTCTCAGAAGTGTTTTTATCTCAGGGTTGATCCAGGGTTTGTTGTTCGAGCAACACCGTGTGGTCTTGGTGGGTACGGTGTTGTCCACACAGGAGCTGATGTAGTCTGTGATGGTGTGAGTGAGGCCATCAATGTCCTCACCATGTAGATTGCAGAGCTGCTCCCAGGCAGTGGTTTCAAAACAGTCCTTTAGAGCGTCCATTGCCTCCTCAGACCATAACTTCACCGTGCACATGACCGGAGGTTGTCTGTGTACTAAAGGTTTGTACACCGGCAGAAGATGAACCAAGTTGTGATCCGATCTCCCGAGTGGGGGGAGTGGTGATGAGATGTACGCCTCCTTAGTGTTTGCATAGAATAAGTCCAGTGTTTTATTGTCTCTAGTGTGGCATGTGACATACTGGGTGAATGTGGGCAGGATGGGGGACAGTGAAATATGGTTGAAATCACCTGGGATGAGGAGAAGAGCATCTGGGTGTTCTGTCTGCAGCCTTCCAGTTACTGAGTGGATGACGTCACGCGCTGTCCCAGCGTTCGCCGTCGGATTTGCATAAATAACAATGCAGATCACGTGTGAGTATTCCCTCAGGAGCTATGTAGGCCACATGCTAACAGCTAGCAACTCATTGTCTTTGCTACAGTGCTGTTCCTTAACCGTGATATGTCCCGGTCTGCACCAGTTGTTATTGACATACATTATCACTCCTTCGCCCCTTGTCTTCCCACTGTCTGGTGTTCAATCTGCCCGTATTGCGTAGAAACCCTCCAGTTTGATGTTAGCATCTGTTGCTAGTTCTGTTAGCCACGTCTCAGTATATAGCATCAAACTACTCTCCCTGAAGACACTCTCGTAGCGGGAGATAGCCACTAGCTCATCGGTCTTACTGAGTAGAGATCGAACATTCCCCATAATAACAGATGGGAGGACGGGTCTGTACCTTATATTCCTCGTCCGCTGTCTTACTCCAGCTCGACACCCACGCCGTTTCCGTCTTATCACTTTATCACTGGATTGTAATTTTGTCAGATCCAACTGCACAATAACTTCAAAATACGGGGGGTGGGGTGGGGAGGGGGGCTGAAACCGCCAGACAAGCAAGCGCTCTAATGGGACATTTACTGGATGCTGCAGATTCCTTGTTCCCTGTAAATGGCACACCATGAGTCCTGGCTGTTGTAATATCTAAAATGTAAAGTTAACATGGACATGACTCTGGAGCAGAATGGCCAGATAGCGGGACACACAGGAGAGAGGAGTCTGACGGCTCCACCTTCCTGCAGCAGGACCGGTGTTACGTCGCTGGTATAAGCCGTGTAATTTATTATTAACCTTATTTATATAGGTAATCTCATTGAAACACAGGGTCTCATTTTAAAGAGAGTTGTTTAATCGATCAGTTCTGTTAAAGCAGAGCTGATCACAGCGGTCATCTGGTGTGTAGAGGAAGGGAGCTGGCTTCATATTTATGGTTTTAACATTTTATTTTGCTGCGCTGCAACAAGAAGAAGACGTTCTGTCGCCCAAACACAACGCTGTGTCCGACGTTATGTTTTCTTCTGCACATGCAGGTCACTTTATAGCTGTAGATCGTTCATACTCGAGTCTGATAGGGGTGGCATTTAAATAACAATGTGAACGCCCACACACACAAAAAAAAAATTGGATCTTCGCAAAAAATTGGAATTGAGCATCGAGATCTGCAGTGTGACTGTAGCCATATTCTGCAGTCAGGGGCTTCTCGTTGCCTTGGAACATGTTGCGATGAAGCTGGGGCTCGATTAGAATGCATTTTGCCAAACAGAATTCCTTCCAGAAGAGATGGATCTGTGTGCGTTGCCTCGTGAGTCAGCTGTATACTGTGCGGTAATTTTTTTTTTTTTATCTCTGTCACATTTACAGAGAGAGGATCCAGTTTCCAGTGGCGCTGGTTTTGGACCAGGTCATATCTGAGGGAAACTGGTTATTATTCATTGGGGTTCCACTGTGCTCAATAAGCCGAGTTGTGGAGATAAATCTTGTAATAATAATAATCATGTTTTTCAACCACTAATTTGTAGATAAATCATTTTAACTGAAGTAGAAATGCTATTTTAACACTTTCTGTGAGTTTCAGCTGTTTTGTAGTTTAACAGACCCACCCGATAGTTAAACAGAATTTTGCAGCAATCTCACAACTTCTCACGGCAGGTGGAAACTTTGCAGCTCCACCTGCAGATTCTCACGTCACATTTGTTTTTATACATCCCACTGTGTGCATGAAAATCAGCGTACACCATGTCTTGTGCGTGCACACCGTTTATTCATGAGGCCCCAGGTCATTTAGTCCTTTGTAAGGGAGAGGAAGGATTTTAAATTTATTTCTTGTTGACGTTTCGTTTAGTTACTTGCATTTTTTTCTTGTATATTTGTCTCCCCAGATGGCACACAGCTACATGACTCTAGGGAGGAGGTTCTCACACAGCAGCAGCTCTGTAACCAGGAGGGGCACTCCAGCCAGGACCAGGAGGAACAAAATGCTGCTCGGATTATTAAAGAGGAAGAGGAACAGCTGTGGATCAGTCCGGGGGAAGAGCTACCTGAACTGAAGCAGGAGGCTTCAAATGATGGCCGTCTAATTCCTCACACTTCTCCTGAAATTGACAGCCGAGAACAGGGAACAAGCAAGAATGTGAACCCAGAATCAAAGAAGGAAGCTCACAAAAACACAAGTGAGAAGTCTGTAAAATATGATGTTAATGAAAACGTCTTTGAGAATACGCCCCAAATGAAGAAACGCCAGACAATTCACACACTAGTAAAGGCACATGGTTGCACAACATGTGGGAAAAGATTCAAGTGTGGGTCCACTTTATTAATGCACTTTAGAACCCAAACAATCGAGAAACCGTTTTCTTGTGAAACATGTGGAAAGTGTTTCACTCAGCATAATAATCTAAAAAGGCACATGGGAATGTACAAAAGTGAGAAATCATACTTCTGTGGAAAGTTGGGGAAAAGTTTGGAAAAACACAATGCAGAAAGACGATTTTATTGTGAAATTTGTGGAAAAGTTTTTGCTAAAAAATATAATTTGGAAATTCACATGAGAGCGCACACTGGTGAGAAGCCTTTTTCTTGTGGAGCATGTGGGAAACGTTTCAGTCAAAGTGGTCATTTTCACCGGCACAGGAGAACTTGCAACCATGTGAAGCGGTTTTTGTGTCAGACATTACTGGAAAAATCACCGGAGCACCCCCACGACTGAGGCTTTTTAGGCCGTTTGTTTTGATAACTAGATTTACTGGTGATAACATTTTGAAAAAAACTATGTAAAGAAATATGAAATTCATCAGTTTCTTTCTCAAAAATGAATTTTCTTTAGATCTTGGTAGGTGTGTAAATGTGTGTGATTTCTAAAAAGAATTTCTGTTTGTGTCAGGAGTACTGGACAGTTTCTCCTATCAATTCAGTCCATCTTCACTAATCTTGTATCCAGAGAACTTCCATATCCAGTTATGTTTTCGCTGTTCCAGTTGCAGTTTAAATGTGTTTGTTGAAACTGTGACAAAATTATATACTAGAATAATTAATTTAAAAGTTCGAGATACACTGATGGAGTTGGTCCTTAAAACAGAAAATGTGTTCCGTGTACACATAAAGTATCTGTCAGATTTGAAATACAGAGATCACAGACCACTGAATATGCTGTGGTGAATGTAAAACACTGAAAATATGTAAGAAAACTAATTAGTTACTGCATATTCTGGTGTAAACACTGTTCAGAATCAAGACTGAACTTTCATCTTTTTTCCACTTGCATCACAGTTGAAAAGACATCAAATGTATCCGAGTCACACAGATAAAACTTGACGCATCTGTGGGGCTGGAATCTGACCAGAACTGCGTACTAGAAAGGAATACACTTGTAAGGTTGAACTTTGAGGATGACCTCATCAATGGTCATGCCATAGGTCCGAGTTGGGTGGGAACCAAATGTTAAAGCAGACTGTGATTTGCAGTG
Source organism: Pholidichthys leucotaenia (assembly GCA_020510985.1). NCBI lineage: Eukaryota > Metazoa > Chordata > Actinopteri > Cichliformes > Pholidichthyidae > Pholidichthys > Pholidichthys leucotaenia. The sequence continues at coordinate 307,878,063 of CM035844.1, forward strand.
GATATAAAAAGTCTACACACCCCTATTCAAATGCCAGGTTTTTGCGATGGAAAAAAAAAAAAAAGAGACCAAGATAAATACAGTGGTACCTCTACTTACGAAATTAATTCGTTCCGGAAGTATTCTCGTAACGTGAAAATTCCGTAAGTAGAGGCGCGTTTTACATGTAAATGCCGTAATCCGTTCCAAGCCCCCCAAAATTCGGGCATAAATTTTTTATAAATCATAAAAACGCATCAAAACATGTAACAAATACATGTTACAATTAGATTACTGCACAATAAACATAAAATGAGAGTTTAAAATGAGAGAATAATAAAAGAGAATAATAAAAGAGAAAGAATAATAAAAATTATGTTCATTTACCTTTTAACTGCTATCGTCGTCGTCACCTTTTGCCTTCTTTGGTTCATGTTCTGTCTCATCAGTGGTTTTTGCCTGACGTTTTGTGAAGAAACGATCCAAGGACTTTGCTTTTGTCGGCTTGTAAGTGCTTCCTTTTGTTTTAATACCGTGCTGATCGTTGATGTATTACGGCCATATTCTTTGGCGAGATCAACCAAACGCATCCCCTTTTCATACCTTTCGATTATCTCCTTCTTTGTTTGTATGGACAAAAAAACTCTCTTCTTCTTTTCTCCTTTTCTACTTATCTCTGTCACTTTCTTGGGGCCCATAGCGAATAAATGTTAATTCTGTACTGTACACACACGTAAAACTTTCACCTTGTTCTTAATAAAGTTTTGGGAAAAAAAAAACAAAACTTCGTGGCCAATGGGATACCAGGAAGATGCTAGGCGATAGCCAATGGCAGAGCAGCTACAGGTATGTTTACGTTCGGTAAACTACGGGAGCTGCGAGGAGCGCGTACTTTTTTGCCTTTCGTATCCTGAAATTTCGTTCGTAACAAGAGGCAATATTTTCCCGTTGAGGCGTGTCGTAACCTGAAAATTCCGTATGTAGAGACGTTCGTAAGTAGAGGTACCACTGTAATTTCAAAACTTTTTCCACCATTAATGTGACCTATAACCTGTACAACCCAATTGAAAAACAAACAAATTTTTTAAGGGAAAAAATAGAAAAACAGAATAACCTGTTTGCATAAATATTCACACCCTTAAACTAAAGCTGGAATCATGCTGCACCTCCGCTGTCCACGTGCGTGCAACCGGAAACCTCGTGTGACAAAATTTACGTCATCATCTCCACTCCGTTAGTGTACCCAGAAATCTACCGCAGATGACTGCGTGCAGCCCAAATTTTCTGACCATGCGGCCTGCCCACAATCTAAATGCGTTGACAGAGCATGCGCAAGACTAAACGTCCCATTCACAAGATGGCGCTATCAACACAGCATACAAAGACAAAGTAGACAAGACAATGAGGAGGCGGAAGACGAGAATAAACATACATGAATCCTTTTGCAGCAGCAGCAGCAGCTTGAGCGGAGGAAAGCACTGGAAAACGGTAATTCCTCCTTTCCCATGAAACAACACCATTGTTGTTGCTACAAAAAAAAAATGTGCATCACTCTCGTGTTTTACAGCCGGTGAACAAACTGGCGTGTTAGCGCATTTGCGCTACCCATAGAGCTGGGGCGAAACTAGAAATAACAGTTGTGCACATGCGTCAGCTGCTTGGCCAGGTAAACGAAAAAAGTGAGCATGTACAACGCCGCATGCACGCCGGGGTCATCTAAAGCGCACGCGGACTAGAGGGGAAATGCAGCATGAATAAGGCTTAATACTTTGTTGCAGCACCTTTGGCTTTTATTACAGCACTCAGTCTTTTTAGGTAGGAGTCTGTCAGCGTGGCACATCTTGATATGGCAGTATTTGCCCACTCTTCTTTGCAAAAACACTCCAAATCTGTCAGATTGTGAGGGCATCTGCTGTCCACAGCCCTCTTCAGCTCACCCCACAGATGTTCGATCAGATTCAGGTCTGGACTCTGGCTGGGCCATTCCAAAACGTTAATCTTCTTCTGGTGAAGCCATTCTTTTGTTGATTTGGATGTGCGCTTTGGGTCATTGTCGTCCTGAAAGATGAAGTTCCTCTTCATCTTCAGCTTGCTAGGAGAAGCCTCAAGGTTTTGTGCCAACACTGACTGGTATTTGGAACTGTTCATAATTCCCTCCACCTTGACTAGGGCGGAGGGAATTCTCTGTATTATGGTCCAATGAAACGTCCCTTTCATCGGACCATAACATATTTTCCCACATACAGTCGTGTGAAAAAATTAGGACACCCTGAATAAGCCTGTGTGTGTGTGTTTTGTTTTTTTTTTTTTAACATATTTGGACATATGGCTGTTTAATCCATTTATCCATCTGTCACAGTTTGGAAGTGCCAATCATTGTGAGCATTATGAATAAAATAAATGATTCTCGGGCCACAACAACACAAACACTCAAGAAGGCAGGAAAGCATTTATACACTTTATTAGACACAATGTTAAAATAGTTATAGACTACAACATTCCCTAATAAGAACCATAAATTCCCAGTAAGAACCATAAATTCCCAATGTGCACAGTTTAAGAAACTAACCCCTCAATAAATACTATAAATACCCTAAAATGCACACAAAAAAACCCAAAACAATACATTTGTCATTCATATGAGAATCACTTCCTACGCTACATGGAAAAAAAAAACCTTCTGAACGTCCACAATAGAGCGTAATGCATTCACTGGCTGTCCGGCCAGGAACTCCCACTATCGTCCTCCTTGTCCTGGAAGAAAGGTACCGTCTGTCCGGGCTCATCCAAGACCCTCCTGTATGCCTCGAAGAGGGAGTGTTCCAGGCCCGAGGAGAGGTGGCAAACAGGCAGAGAGAAGAGGAGCGGCTCCTTCGTATCCGTCGTCCGGGGGAAACCTGCAGCACACAGCGCAGCACAAACTTAGCCTCCCGTGAACACACCGGGGCTAATATACATCCACAACACACAGACAATAAGCACGTTCCTTTACTTAGCTGTGCATTTGCCTTCCATCCAACGCAATGGCACCTCTGTCGTCTGGTCGCCCTCGGCGTCTTCGGTCCCATGCTGCCGCTGTCAGATCACCACACCTGCGCTTCCTCCGTCCTTTCTCCGCTCCTGACCTCATTTCCTCCGTGCTCCTCGTTAATTCACCTTCGCATATCCTCAGGTCTTCCGTCAGCACGTCCTGCTGTCCACATGTCCTGCTGTCCACATGTCCTGACCTCGTCTCCTTCACCTCGTCAGTGACAACGTTCCATTGATCTGATCCGTCTGACCTGATTGTTCAACCTGTCCTGAACTCGTCCGAGACTTCTCTTGACTTCTGTCGACTTCTCTTAGACTTCTCCTAGACTCCCTTTAGACTTCTCTCTCCTAACACAGTCACGCACCATCCTTAAATGGGTCCTTCCCAGACAAGAGTTCACAACGGAGCTCGCTAATTGGCTCCTGCTGATTTAATCAGTCGGCGGAGGTGTAAATCATAATCAATCCATAATAACAGAAATGCACTCACACAAATGTCAAAATATACAAAAGAAAACACATTAATCCAATATACATTATATTAATAATATCATTCACTTTAACAGCATTAAAGCTGTAACAAACCCAAAAAACAATACACACACACACACACAACCCTAAATTTCTCTACCCTGACACATCCATCCAGCTTCTTCCGCTTAATCCTTTCATTATTAAAAATACTGGGAGATTCATGAAATACAACTAAACAATTAAAAATGAATTAGACTTTTTTCAGATTTTCTGTAAAATGTAATTCTTAACAAATAGTGAGGAATAAATTAGGAGACCCCCACATTCATTCCCACTTAAAATTGCTAAAATACAGACGTGGACAAAATTGTTGGTACCCCTCTGTTAAAGAAAGAAAAACCCACAATGGTCACAGAAATAACTTGAATCTGACAAAAGTGGTAATAAATAAAAAAAATCTATGAAAATTAACCAATGAAAATCAGACAATGCTTTTGAATTGTGGTTCAACAGAATTATTTTAAAAAATAAACTCATGAAACAGGCCTGGACAAAAATGATGATACCCCTAGAAAAGATTGAAAACAATGCGACCATAGGTACATGTTCAACCTAGATGTGTCCTCTGATTAACATCACAGGTGTCTACAAACTTGTAATCAGTCAGTCGGCCTATTTAAAGGGTGACAAGTAGTCACTGTGCTGTTTGATGACATGGTGTGTACCACACTAAACATGGACCAGAAGAAGCAAAGGAGAGAGTTGTCTCAGGAGATTAGAAAGAAAATTATAGACAAGCATGTTAAAGATAAAGGCTATAAGACCATCTCCAAGCAGCTTGATGTTCCTGTGACTACAGTTGCACATATTATTCAGAAATTTAAGATCCACGGGACTGTAGCCAACCTCCTTGGACATGGCCGCAGGAGGAGACGGATAATACAAATGGTAACAAAAGAGTCCAGAACAACCTCTAAACACATTCATGGTGAACTCCAAGGTCAAGGTACACTACCGTTCAAAAGTTTGGGGTCACCCAGACAATTATTTTGTGTTTTCCATGAAAAGTCACACTTATTTACCACCATGAGTTGTAAAATGAATAGAAAATATAGTCAAGACATTGACAAGGTTAGAAATAATGATTTGTATTTGAAATAATAATTTTTTCCTTCAAACTTTGCTTTCGTTAAAGAATCCTCCATTTGCAGCAATTACAGCATTGCAAACCTAACATGATTGCACAAGGGTTTTCTAATCATCCATTAGCCTTCTGACACAATGAGCAAACACATTGTACCATTAGAACACTGGAGTGATAGTTGCTGGAAATGGGCCTCTATACACCTATGTAGATATTGCACCAAAAACCAGACATTTGCATCTAGAATAGTCATTTACCACATTAGCAATGTATAGAGTGTATTTCTGATTAGTTTAAAGTTATCTTCATTGAAAAAAAATGTTTTTCTTTCAAAAATAAGGAAATTTCTACGTGACCCCAAACTTTTGAACGGTAGTGTACATCAGTGTGAGATCGCACCATCCGTCATTGTTTGAGCCAAAGTGGACTTCATGGGAGACGACCAAGGAGGACACCACTGTTGAAAACAAATCATAAAAAAGCCGGACTGGAATTTGCCAAACTGCATGTTGACAAGCCACAAAGCTTCTGGGAGAATGTCCTATGGACAGACGAGACAAAACTGGAACTTTTTGGCAAGGCACATCAGCTCTATGTTCACAGACGCAAAAATGAAGCATACCAAGAAAAGAACACTGTCCCTACGGTGAAACTTGGAGGAGGTTGTGTTATATTCTGGGGCTGCTTTGCTGCATCTGGCACAGGGTGTCTTGAATCTGTGCAGGATACAATGTCAGACAGCTTGGTCTCAGTCGCAGGTCATGGGTCTTGCAACAGGATAATGACCCAAAACACACAGCTAAAAACACCCAAGAATGGCTAAGAGCGAAACATTGGACTATTCTAAAGTGGCCTTCTATGAGCCCTGATCTAAATCCTATTGAACATCTGTGGAAGGAGCTGAAGCATGCCATCTAGAGAAGGCACCCTTCAAACCTGAGACAACTGGAGCAGTTTGCTCATGAGGAGTGGGCCAGAATACCTGCTGAGAGGTGCAGAAGTCTCACTGACAGTTACAGAAATCGTTTGATTGCAGTGATTGCCTCAAATGGTTGTGCAACAAAATAATAAGTTAAGGGTACCATCATTTTTGTCCAGGCCTGTTTCATTAGTTTGTTTTTTAAAATAATTCTGTTCAACCACAATTCAAAAGCATTGTCTGATTTTCATCGGTTAATTTTCATAGAATTTTTATTTATTACCACTTTTGTCAGATTCAAATTATTTCTGTGACCATTGTGGGTTTTTCTTTCATTAACAGAGGGGCACCAACAATTTTGTCCACGTCTGTAAATGTTAAAAAATGCAATTAAAAGCAAAAACAAGGTTAGCCACAGATATGTGAACATTTCTTAATAAAGAACTGAATATTTAATGGGGTGTCCTAATTTTTTCACATGACTGTACGTTTGGGAGATTTTAAATGTGTTTTTGCAAAATGTAGCCGGTCTTGGATGTTTTTCTTTGTAAGACAAGGCTTCTGCCACCCTACTCCATAGCCCAGACACATGAAGAAGACGGGAGATTGTTGTCACATGTACTAAACAGTCAGTACTTGCCAGAAATTCCTGCAGCTCCTTCAATGTTGCTGTCGACCTCTTGGCAGCCTCCCTAACCAGTTTTCTTCTCGTCTTTTCATCAATTTTGGAGGGACGTCCAGTTCTTGGTAATGTCACTGTTGTGCCATATTTACTCCACTTGATGATGACTGTCTTCAATGTGTTCCATGGTATATTTAATGCCTTGGAAATTCTTTTGTATCCTTCTCCTGACTGATACTTTTGAACAATGAGATCCCTCTGATGCTTTGGAAGCTCTCTGCGGACCATGGTTTGTGCTGTAAGATGTGGCTACAAAAATATCAGGAAAAGCCTACTAGAACAGCTGAACTTTATTTAGGGTTAATCAGAGGCACTTTAAATGGTGACAGGTGTGAGCTGACTCCCATTAACATGAGTTTGAATGCGATTGGTTAATTCTGAACACAGCCACATCCCCACTTATAACAGGGTGTGCATATTTATGCAAACAGGTTATTTTATGTTTTTTTTATTTTTATTTTTCCCATTAAAAGATTTCACTTTGTTTTTAAATTGGGTTGTACAGGTTATAGTTCACATTAATGGTGGAAAAAGTTATGAAATGATTTATCTTGGTCTCATTTTTTTACATCACAAAAACCTGGCATTTGAACGGGGTGTGTAGACTTTTTTAAATTCACTGTATATGTGTGGATTTTTTGTGTACGCAATGAGAGCACTCTGGATAATAACAGAAGGTGTCACCATGTCTACATCTGGTTTAGAGAAGCAGGGGTTAACTCCCTGTCTGAAATGTAAGGATACCAAGATTTTCCTGTATCTCCCAGTGCTGAATAAACTGCCTCAATAGAAGAATCAACTTGTCAGCTCCTTTGTTCATCATCCTCAGAAGTCTCTCTGACAACACTGTATGTACTTTACTGAATGAAATGTTGAAATGGTCTTTGCAACAATTGCACATCACTGTATGATTACAGATCCTACTCTGACAAACATTTGCCCGCCCCTTGACAAAGTAGCATGTTTTGGTGATATAATGACTTTGTTGAGATAATGTGAGTCGTTATGTTGCAGGTCCGGTCTAGAGTTCAGACCCACAACAGGTAATTCCTCTATAAATGGGGAAAACGATGAGACAGGTGACTACTTGGTGTTGTTGCTGTGCAGTTTCCTTCATAGAATTTATTAACAAATTGTCACAAAAACATACAGTACATTCTGCTTTCACATACAATTTCTTAAACTTATGTATCTCCATATCCAAAATACATAACAAGCTTGCCTTTTTCCAAAGTTGTATCCACTAAAATGTCATTACTTCAAAAGGACTATATTAAACTTACATTTATATTTTAATTAAAAAGTTCACACTTGGTGGGTCTGAGTTTTACACCATGCTGTCAAAGTGCCCTCAGTACACGCCTTAACCCCTCAACATGCTCTTCAAAGGTCTTTGCATAACAGAGAATATCATCTAAGTATGGTATGCAGCACTCATCTCTCAGAGAGCACAGCCTCTCCTCCATACTTCTCTGAAAAGCAGCAGGAGCATTAGATAGGCCAAAGGGGATTCTCATCCACTCGTACAATCCCCATGGAGTGATAAAGGCTGTCATTTGTTGTGATCCTTCTGCTACAAAGCCTTGGTGATTGGCTTTTCCCTGATCCAAAATTGAGAACCAGCTGAACTCACCTAGCTTATCGATGAGATCTTGAATTCGTGGCAGGGGGTACCTGTCTGGGTATGTATGGTACATATGTATGAAGTTCACAATTGTTTCAGGTTTTTCATTTTCAATTTGCATGGCATCCCTCAATAACTCAACAATGACAGTAGCCAAGTCCATTCCTCCCTCCTGTCCCAGAACCAGTTCCTGAAGGACATTGAAGCCCAGTATAGGTCATCCAAGACTTACTCTGCTGACCAAGAAGGGTACTTGGATGGTGAGATCTGGATTATTGTTACCAGGTAAGTTGAAAGCCAGTTCAGTCCACCCATCATATGGAATTGGTTCACCGTTAGCTGCTTTCAGGTCCAGTGGCCTGTCTCCTAAGAGTTCAGTGAGATAATGTGCTTTTTGTTGGGGTAGGAACTTTTGTTTCCAGGCACGATCAATAATACTGACCTGAGCACGAGAGTCTTTTAGAAAGACTGTTGCAGCATATCCATTCAGGTTATATTTTAATGGACATCTTTACCCCATAAGTTTAGCTACTCTCTGAGATCTAAACATTACATCAACTGGTGGGTAAGGAGCAACATCTTTTGGCCCTGTTGGTACAGGTTATTTGCCATTTAAGTGGGACACAGTGTTTTTACCAGTCACAGGTGGTCCCTCTGCTGAGACTGGGGTCCGTTTCCCTGCTGCCTGATTTTCTTCATGTACCCAAGAGCGCAGTGCCCCTCCTCTCCACAGGCAAAACAGTGATTGCAATTAGTTTTGCCATTTGCAGCACAGTTGGGGCAGCAATATCATTTAACCCTTCTTAACTATTTATTTTGGTCATCAGAATTGTAACGTGCATTGTGGTCTGTGCTCACAAGTTTGCAGCTTTTCTCTGTATTTGTCTTTTTCCTGCAGGGAGCTTATAACTTGGGTCAGGGTCTGTACTTGGGCACTCAGTTGATGAATACGCTCATCTCTGGCCTTCATGTCTGGGGTTGACTTAACGATAGGAGCTTCGCTGGTGTTGGCTTCATTACTATGTGCATGAGTCACTTTTGGACGAGTGGCATGGCCTAAACGTCTTTTTTGTTCACTTTCCTCATTTGCAGTTTTTATTATTTGTCTCAGAAGCACATCATCTATAACTATGAGGTCAGAAAGTAAAGGCTTTAGCACTCGTCTTATGTCATCATGTTTTTCATTCAGCCCTTGGTAAATTGTATGAAGGAACACATTCTGGACTGTTTGTGTTTCATACCTAATGTCAGAATCTGCTTGTTTTGATGTGAACATAACTTTCTGTCTTAGCCCCATCATTCTATAAAGAAACTGCTGCAGAGCTTCATGATTGTGCTGTTTGGCATTTATTGTGATGGCCTGAGTGCTGATCCCATCCGCGCTCGAGTTGTTCAGTATTTTCCCTGTTCTCCCATTTTATTTCGGGACTGGCGATGTGGCCTCTCCAGGGCTTTTATTGTGACAGCGTCACTGCGGGACTTCTGGCTGTCAAAGCCAAGTCGGCGCTGTGACAGCTGTATGTCATTTCATTAATTACATTCCCCTTCTGTGATTGGTGTGTGTTCTACACTTAAGGAAGCAGCTGAGGCTCACTCCTCGCTGCAACCTACAACTCCGTACAACTCCGTGTACGTGACTGAAGTTCCAATCTCTGACTCCAGCCTCTCCTGTGATTCTTTTCGTCATCCTCCCGTAAGTGTTTATGGTTCAGCGCAGGCTCCGTCCTCGCTGCCTCTCATAGTAATCTTCAAATTCAGTGTTCTTGTGTCTAAGTTTATGTTCGTGTTTTGCCCCACGTGGCTGTTTATTTTGTCATTCTAGTCTTTCATTAATAAACAAGCATACTCACCGGTTGGTCTCTAGCATCTCATTGATGCCCTGCAAGGGGCATCCATAACAGTTATTAGCTCCTGGAACAGTTCAGTGCTGCTCTTCTCTCCTAAGTGTGATGGCAGGAAGCTCTTTAACTCTGTTGTGGACATTTCATCCTTGCTGGCAAGCCTATCTTTAAAAATATCAGGCTTTATGATGCAGAGTACTGCTTGGACTAGTTCTCCTTCAGTGTGGTTCTCCTTTAGCCCCCGATCAATCTGCTTGCTGATATTACTGTAGTTAATGTCAGAGGCGCTGTCACCTATTTGTCCACCTTGAATCTTGAATTCTTTTCTTTGCAGGAGGAGAAAGTCCTTCAGAGCAATCATACTTTCAGAAGGGAGAGGTGAGTACTGAATAGGGTACGCTGGCGGCGACTGCAAAACAGGCTGACTGCTTCCATAATCAGTGGGCTGGGTGTTGGTTGAGGGGAGAGTAGGTGAGGTGCTACCCTGAGTCAAGTTTTGGCATAAAGCGTTATAATTTGAGATAAACTTGTTTAGTTGTGACTCAAGGGTTTCAGTGTGGGAGACTAAATGAGCTGCTTCACTTTCTGTGTGGGCAGCACCCAGTGGCAGGCATGATGAAACATAGTCAGCAGCTCTAGCTTGGCCGCAGGATTCAGTCATCTTGGTTATAGTGCCATGAAGATGCAACAGCTCAGACAGACGTTGATCTTCTAATTCCAGCAGAGGTGCACTGTCCATATAAACTTCAAACTTTATTTATTTACAGTATATAGCACCTTTCATGCCATAAAGTGCTACTCAGAGTGGTTTACAATTAAAAACAATTCCAGATAGAACAAAAACAAAACAATAAAAAGGCAATAAAAATGATGAGAACCCGCCCCTACTCTCGTCCAAGACGTCCAACCACCCGACCCCTCAACTCACCCCAGACCCCACCTCCTCCCACCCTGACCCACCACACCCACAAGTAATAATAGACACAGTTAAAATATGGCTGAGCATTGAGGACTAGAGTGAGGAAATGCCATCATAGGAGGACCGTCAGCACCAGGAGGCAGTCTCAGCTCACAGCTGCAGAGACACTGCCACAGGGGCCACCACGGCCCAGGCAGACAACCAACAGGCTGTGACTGAACTCCCCCACCCCACCAAGCCAGGGCCACCACCATAGAAGCATCCCCACCACCAGAGCCAATTACAGCTCCCAATGCTGACAGCCCCCCAGTGAGGAAACACGAGAGCTAAAAGTAACAAGATAAAATACAATAGAATACCATACGAACCAAAGTAAGATCATGAATAAAAATAAATGGAAAGAAAATAAAATGGTTAAAGGAATAATAAATCCATATATAAAATGTAATGCAAAACTGAAATAAGACGATCTAAAAATATATACAGTGATGTGAAAAAGTGTTTGCCCCCATCCTGATTTCTCATTTTTTTTGTATGTTTGTCACACTTAAATGTTTCAGATCATCTAACTAATTTAAATATTAGACAAAGATAACACAAAATGCAGTTTTTAAATGAAGGTGTTTATTATTAATGGAAGAAAAAAATCCAAACCTACATGGCCCTGTGTGAAAAAGTGATTGCCCCCTAAACTGGTTGGGCCACCCTTAGCAGCAACAACTGCAGTCAAGCGTTTGCAATAACTGGCAATGAGTCTTCTACAGCGCTGTGGAGAAATTTTGGCCCACTCATCTTTGCAGAATTGTAATTCAGCCACATTGGAAGGTTTTCAAGCATGAACCACCTTTTTAACATCATGCCACAGCATCTCAGTCAGATTCAGGTCAGGACTTTGACTAGGCCACTCCAAAGCCTTCATTTTGTTTTTCTTCAGTCATTCAGAAGTGGACTTGCTGGTGTGTTTTCATTTTTTCATTGTCCTGCTGCAGAACCCAAGTGCACTTCAGCTTGAGGTCACAAACAGATGGCCGGACATTCTCCTTCAGGATTTTTTGGTAGACAGAAGAATTTATGGTTCCATTTACCACAGCAAGTCTGCCAGGTCCTGAAGCTGCAAAACAGCCCCAAACCATCACATTACCACCACCATATTTTACTCTTGGTATGATGCTCCTTTTCTGAAATACCTTTACACCAGATGTAATGGGACACACACCTTCCAAAAAGTTCAATTTTTGTCTCAAATCAAATCAAATCAAATCAAACTTTATTGTCATATTGCTGTACATACAACTGTAGTGCAGGCAAGATGAAATTGTGTTTCTCTCGGCATCCATATAAGAAGCAGCATGATTAAGACACACTCCCACATAGCTCCCACCCCCCCATCCATTCACACATCCCTGAGACATACTTGGGGAAAAAGAATAACTAACTATAATATACAAAATGTCCATAGGTGCAGTAGTGTGTATGTGAGATTCCGGGTCAGCTGTTCAGCATCCTGACAGCTTGTGGGAGGAAGCTGTTGATCAGTCTGGTGGTTCTGCCTCTGATGCTCCGGAATCGTTTACCAGATGGAAGAAGTTCAAAGTGTTTATGCAGAGGGTGAGAACGGTCCTTGACAATGTTCAGTGCCCTGCTCCAACGGTTCTGAAAAAGTTCTTGGACAGAGGGGAGGGAGACTCCAATTACCCTCTCCGCCCCCTTGACTATCCTCTGCAGGGCTTTTTTGTCTGACATACTGCAGCTGGAGTACCATGTAGCAATGCAGTACGTCAGAACACTCTCCACCACACCTCTGTAGAAGGTCCTGAGGATGCAGATGGGGAGAGAGGCCTGTTTGAGTTTCCTCAAGAAGTGTAGTCTCTGCTGAGCTCGCTTCCTGATCTCCAAGGAATTCTTGCTCCAGGTCAGGTCCTGCGAGATCTGCACTCCGAGGAACTTGATGTTCTCTACTCTCTCCACTAAACGGCCGCCGATGCTGAGGGGGACGTGCTGATGACGTCTCATCAGTCCACAGAGTATTTTCCCAAAAGTCTTGGGGACAATTAAGATGTTTTCTGGCAAAACTGAGATGAGCCTTTATGTTCTTTTTGCTCAGCAGTGGTTTTTGTCTTGGAACTCTCTTTCTTATGGTGGAGTCATGAACACTGACCTTAACTGAGGCAAGTGAGGCCTGCAGTTCTTTGGGTGTTGTTGTGGGGTCTTTTGTGACCTCTTGGATGAGTTGTTGCTGCACTCTTGGGGTAATTTTGGTTGGCCAGCCACTCCTGGGAAGGTTCACCACTGTTCCATGTTTTCACCATTTGTGGATAATGGCTGTCACTGGGGTTTGCTGGAGTCCCAAAGCTTCAGAAATGGCTTTATAGCCTTTTCCAGACTGATAGATCTCAGTTACTTTGTTTCTCATTTGTTCCTGAATTTCTTTGGATTGCAGCATGATGTCTTGTTTTTGAGGATCTTTTGGTCTACTTCAGTTTGTCACGCAGGTCCTATTTAAGTGATTTCTTGATTGAGAACAGGTGTGGCAGTAACCAGGCCTGGGTGTGGCTAGAGAAATTGAACTCAGTTTTCCAAAGATGTGATAAACCACAGTTAATTTATGTTTTAACGGGAGGGGGGGGGGGTCACTTTTTCACACAGGGCCATGTAGGTTTGGATTTTTTTTTTTTACCCTTAATAATAAAGGCCTTCATTTAAAAACTGGATTTTGTGTTTACTTGTGTTATCGTTGTCTTATATTTAAATTTGTTTGATGATCTGAAACATTTAACCCTCTAAGTGTGTGAATTTGCATGCCCCTAGTGGCAGAGCATGGCGCTGTGCCTGTCATCTCACTCTGACATGATCGACTCCATTCAGCATTTGTACTGATTTGCCAGTTTCAGAAGGTGGCAGACATCCGTTGGAGGACTCAATGGATGACATGTAATACACCAAAGAAGAAGAACTCCTCACTTCCTTTTCCTGTTTTTAGCATTTTAGCCCAGAAAGCTAATATGGCCATGATCGGTCGTCGTCACCATCACTTAGATGGCTTTGTACACGGAAAGTAGTCGTGGGATGCAAGCAAAATTTATGTGGGATAATCATAAGACTTTGTAGATGTGGTAGAGAGCATAAATGACCGACAGGACACAAAATAACAACCACAATGGGTGAAAACGCAGCGACCACGGCAGCGAGCAAGTCCCGTTAGCCACTGGTAAGGGACTTATTTCTGTTTTTTTTTTTTTTTTTTTTAATAATGTACTGATTTCTTGTTCATATACTTTGAAGATAAGATGATTGATTAGGTACCTCTGTACAAAAAATGGTGTCAAAAGACCGAACCATTCTTTGTGTAAATATGTCCAAAGTCCAGTTTTGACTGAGTGATGGAATCTAAAGAGCTGCCGCGACGTTATGCAAATTAGATGTGTAAATTTATTCCTATCTGAAACTTTGGATCATATTTTACATCTTTCTAATTGACAGTAAGCCATAATCTCTGACCACTTTCAAGTTATAGCCTTGGAAATCTGAGCTATTTTATTGACAAAAACATTGACCACTAAGGGTTATGTCACAATTCGGCGACAGACACACTCAAAAGGTTAAGTGACAAACATACAAAAAAAATGAGAAATCAGGAAGGGGGCAAACACTTTTTCACACCACTGTAGCTGTTGGTCATCTGGAGGGTAAAAGACAAAACAAAAGGTCATGAAGCACCTTCATCTCTTTATATTCATGTGTATAGCCTAGGTCATCTGAGAGATGAAATGACATATAGTAACAGTTTATCATCTTCGATCCTGATCTTGATCATTAGCCCTACCTGGATGCAAGCCCATCTTAGGATAATTGTGTGTGTTTGGTGAGCATTAGGGAGATTGTGTTGGTGTAATCGCAATTCCTGTGAAATGTGGCTGGACAGATGAACAAATGGAACACTATGACATCCACTTTATTTCCTGGGTGCTGCTGTAGAAACAATTATAAGCACAACTTCTGCCATAGGGTGGAAGTAGTGTTAAAGCAGTCAGTAGTGGTGAAGTAGTGGATCATTTAAAATAGTGTTTTGAAAGTATTTTGACTTTGATTTAATGCTTTTGCAGTCAACTGGCAGTTAATTTCTGCACTTCTTACTTTTGTATTTTAGAATGTCTTTGCATAGTTCTGTTATTTGTTGAGCTGCTCATGATTGTACTTGCAACCAAGCAAAGATAAACTTGTGACTTCAACAGCAATGTGTATATCGTGCACCAAAAACTAAAAAGGTGTCTTTGTGGCTCTGACTCAATGCCATATCTACTTTAAGGTAAATTAGATTATGTCCAAAATATGACTGAGTTTATTACCCATGCTGATGTGAGTTGGGTGGCCTTGCTTTAACGCAACAGGAAATAAGGCTATGGCCACCAAATGTGGTACATACGTAGGTTGTAGGTTGGCTTTGGGACTAGCACCTATGGCTATATTGTTGGGGACAAAAGGTCAAGGTCAGAATACCATATAAACTTTATCTCAACAAATAATAATAATGGATTGCATTTATATGGCGCTTTTCATGATGCCCAAAGCACTTTACAATGAGTCCATTATTCATTCATTCCGCAGACAGACAATAGTTGTGGTAAGCTACTGCTGTAGCCACAGCTGCCCTGGGGCACACTGACGGAAACCTGGCTGCCAATCCATGGCAACATCCTCTCCAACTACTACCCAACATTTATACACATTCATACCCAGTGTCATGGACACTGGAGGGACACAATGGCAGAATGGCTGGGGACAGCGGGACCTTACTGGACAACCCGCTCTACCTTTTGAGCCACTGCCATTCCATGATTGAAAGTTAGGGTCACCGAACTTGGTACACAGGTTCATCTTGGGATCTTGAACAGTGACTATGGTTTGGGGATCACAAGGTCAAAGGTAGAAGTCAAAATACCATATAAACTATATTTGAAGAACAAGGAAAGCTAGCATCACCAAACTTGGTAGACAGATTTACCCTGACCTCTAACTATGGGTTTGGGGTGAAAAGGTCAAGGTTCACATATATATATATATATATATATATACAGTATATACACTACCGTTCAAAAGTTTGGGGTCACTTAGAAATTTCCTTATTTTTGAAAGAAGAGCACCTTTTTCAATGAAGATAACTTTAAACTAATCAGAAATACACTCTATACATTGCTAATGTGGTAAATGACTATTCTAGATGCAAATGTCTGGTTTTTGGTGCAATATCTACATAGGTGTATAGAGGCCCATTTCCAGCAACTATCACTCCAGTGTTCTAATGGTACAATGTGTTTGCTCATTGCGTCAGAAGGCTAATGGATGATTAGAAAACCCTTGTGCAATCATGTTAGGTCTGCAATGCTGTAATTGCTGCAAATGGAGGATTCTTTGACGAAAGCAAAGTTTGAAGGAAAAAATTATTTCAAATACAAATCATTATTTCTAACCTTGTCAATGTCTTGACTATATTTTCTATTCATTTTACAACTCATGGTGGTAAATAAAAGTGTGACTTTTCATGGAAAACACAAAATTGTCTGAGGTTACCCCAAACTTTTGAACGGCTCTGCTGCTGCCTGCAGCGTAAACACACACAGAGAGCTAAACACACGTACTTGTACATATGATGGCAACTGTTGGGATGTGTCTGAGCACTTTCAAGCTACAGGATAAAGATTTTGACCTTTTTCTGCAGTCTGTAACATCAGCTGTCCGGTGTTGTTCTGATTAATATGTCAAAACACCGGAGGAGGTGGATCTAATCAGCTGATCCCGCTTGCACTGAAAAAAAATTACCAGTATAATTAGATGCTATAAACATTCTAAATTAGGACAGTGATGTTTTTATAGTCGCCTGAAAAAGGAGGATTTTTGCCAGTCAGTGCATTGTGACATGCACTACACAAAGAGCAGAGGTAAACAAACCTATCATCAAAAAAAAATAAATAAATAAAAAAAATCTGGTCAGTCACTGCAACAGATACTGGAGTCAGTTTGTCTTGGCCTGTCCTTGCCACTGATAATACCTCTATCTGCCAAGAATGTGCCGCTAGTCCAGCAAAAGCTAGCGGTACTCAAATACTTTGTAAGTAGTTTCATGAAATGGTCAGTCAGAAAACAACTCATACTGGCTTGGACGTTGCCCGGGTTTGCAGGGTCAGGAGTTCCTGGCAGCAGAGGGCAGGGGACAGAGCTGCATAGAGGAATCTGACCAGACCTAAATGAAACACTCATTGTCGCCCGTAACAGACTGCTATAATGATGATGATGATATATACAGTATATACCTACAAACAAGCAAGATTTCTAGCTCTCACAGACCTGTAACTTCTTCTTTAAGAGGCTCCTCTGTCCTCCACTCGTTACCTGTATTAATGGCACCTGTTTGAACTCTTTATCAGTATAAAAGACATCTGTCCACAACCTCAAACAGTCAGACTCCAAACTCCACTATGGCCAAGACCAAAGAGCTGTCAAAGGACACCAGAAACAAAATTGTAGACCTGCACCAGGCTGGGAAGACTGAATCTGCAATAGGTAAGCAGCTTGGTGTGAAGAAATCAACTGTGAGAGCAATTATTAGAAAATGGAAGACATACAAGACCACTGATAATCTCCCTTGATCTGGGGCTCCACGCAAGATCTCACCCCGTGGGGTCAAAATAATCACGAGAATGGTGAGCAAAAATCCCAGAACCACACGGGGGGACCTAGTGAATGACCTGCAGAGAGCTGGGACCAAAGTAACAAAGGCTACCATCAGTAACACACTACGCCGCCACGGACTCAAATCCTGCAGTGCCAGACGTGTCCCCCTGCTTAAGCCAGCACATGTCCAGGCCCATCTGAAGTTTGCTAGAGAGCATTTGGATGATCCAGAAGAGGATTGTGGTCAGATGAAACCAAAATAGAACCTTTTGGTAAAAACTCAACTTGTCGTGTTTGGAGGAGAAAGAACACCATACCTACTGTGAAGCATGGGGGTGGAAACATCATGCTTTTGGGCTGTTTTTTTGCAAAGGGACCAGGATGACTGATCCATGTAAAGGAAAGAATGAATGGGGCCATGTATCGTGAGATTTTGAGTGAAAACCTCCTTCCATCAGCATGGGCATTGAAGATGAAACGTGGCTGGGTCTTTCAGCATGACAATGATCCCAAACACACCGCCCAGGCAACGAAGGAATGGCTTCGTAAGAAGCATTTCAAGGTCCTGGAGTGGCCTAGCCAGTCTCCAGATCTCATCCCCATAGAAAATCTTTGGAGGGAATTGAAAGTCCGTGTTGCCTAGCGACAGCCCCAAAACATTATTACTCTAGAGGAGATCTGCATGGAGGAATGGGCCAAAATACCAGCAACAGTGTGTGAAAACCTTGTGAAGACTTACAGAAAACGTTTGACCTCTGTCATTGCCAACAAAGGGTATATAACAAAGTACTGAGATGAACTTTTGTTATTGACCAAATACTTATTTTACCGAGGAATTTCCCAATTAATTCATTAAAAATCCTTCAATGTGATTTTCTGGATTTTTTTTTTTTTTTCATTTTGTCTCTCATAGTTGAGGTATACCTATGATGAAAATTGGAGACCTCTCTCATCTTTTAAGTGGGAGAACTTGCACAATTGGTGGCTGACTAAATACTTTTTTGCCCCACTGTATACATATAGGGCTGCAAAAAAGCGTGGGTCTGCATCTCAGTTGCTTGTGTTCTAGTTGCTGTGGAGAAATCGATAGGCCATAGACTTATTATTTTGTTCATCGCGTTACCATCTCAGTAACACAGCTAACTTCGTGGACTGGTGCCATCGGAACTGCCTCCAGATCAACGCGAGGAAAACTAAGGAGCTGGTGGTGGACTGCCGCAGGCATGGGCAGCCCCTCACAGTACCAGTAAATATACAGGGAACAGACATCGAGATGGTGACATCCTATAAGTACCTGGGTATTCATCTGAACAATAAACTAGACTGGTCACACAATACTGATGCACTCTACAAGAAGGGACAGCGCAGGCTGTTCCTGCTGAGGAGACTCAGGTCTTTTGGTGTACAAGGGGCGCTGCTGAAGTCATTCTATGACACGGTGGTGGCATCAGCCATCACTTTTGGAGTGGTCTGCTGGGGCAGTGGCATTACTGCAGCCGATAGGAAGAGACTGAACAAACTGATTAAGAAAGCTAGCTCTGTCCTGGGGCAGCGCCTTGATCCGATGGAGGAGATAGGAGAGAGAAGGACGGTGGCTAAACTGTCATCTCTGCTGGAGTCCGAGTTCCACCCTATGCAGGACATACTGAATGCACTGAGGAGCTCATTTAGCAGCAGACTACATCATCCCAGGTGCACAACCGAGAGGTTTCGTAGGTCCTTCCTACCAACGGCTGTCAGACTGTACAACCTAAGCAGGGCTGCTCGCAGAGATAGCAAAAAGACGTAACAAACTAATAGTTTTTTGAATGCAAAAGATGCAATAGACTTACACAATGGTCCCCTCCGGCATACAACTAGGAACATACCGGTCGCTATGGAGGGTGAGAATATGTATGGGCACATAATCATACCATGTAGGATAACTAAGTAGACGGTTATGCTGTTTCATTCCATCTAGCAACAATGCTCTGCACTGTGTGTTTATATATTTACATATTTATTCCATCTAGCTACAATGCTCAGCACTGGGTGTGTTTATATATTTATATATCTACATATTATTCCATCTAGCTACATTGCTCCGCACTGTGTGTGTTTATATACTTGCATATTTATTCCACCTAGCTGCAATGCTCCGTACTGTGGGTGTTTATATATTTACATATTTATTCCATCTAGCTACAATGCTCTGCACTGTGTGTTCATATATTCATATATTTATTCCATCCAGCTACAATGCTCTGCACTGTGTGTCTGTGTGTGTGTGTGTGTGTGTGTGTGTGTGTGTGTGTGTATATATATATATATTTTATAGTAATACGTACATATGTATATTAGCTGCTCTTGCTTGCTTGTTTTTTTCTTGCCTTCTGATTGTTGCTCTGAGTGTTGCTATCCCTGTGCTGTTGCAATCCTGGAATTTCCCCGTTGTGGGACTAATAAAGGCTTATCTTATCTTAACTAATGGAGTGACTTATGTAATGCACAGACACTTTTTAATGTCATCTTCCCATCCCCTGGCAGTCATAGGAAGTGGTATGATTATATTACTCTTTTTGAGATCCAAAAGATCATGTTCCCACATTTTTTATGCTCTTTTTTTTTAACAACTGTCCTCGTTCCATGACAGTGCCAGAGTATCGGAAGTTGCACCCAAAATTCATGCAAGGTATAACGGGGGCCAGGAATAAAGGGGATTAGCTTCTTTTGGCTTTGTTGGAAAAAATCTCTTCAACCAGTAGTCAAGAAACAGGCAGGATCAAAGTTTCAGCAAATTTAATACGCACTGATCAGCGGAAGACAATACAGAGTACAGCTTTTACAGACTGCTGCAGTGCATTGGCTTAACTAACAGAGTGTTTCTGGCTAATCCATCCAAGGGACTGTTGGGGTGGGGTCTCTTCTTGATAAGTTCATTCATGACTCAGTGTGATAAGGTTTGCTGAGCCTCTTATTTCATTCATGACTATGTATCTGCTGAGTCCATGCAGAAAACACTAGTGATAAGCTGAACAGTCAGTGATAGAACTGAACATTCATAGTCACATCAGCATCCTTCAATCTGTTTTTTCCACTACTCAACAACTCTAAATATGGTAACATGATTTCCTAGGTATATACATTAAGCTTTATAAAGAAAAATTCATATTCATAAAAATCCATATAACTCAGTGTAACATAAAATTTTTCCATCACTACCCCCCCCCCCCCCGATGCCCAAAAGGCATCATAAAAGAAAAGTGGTTTCAAGTTATGATATTGAAAACTGTGTTTTTAACAGTTCTTTGTCCCACTGCTTCAATCACCTCGCCAGGTGACCAGCAAGAGAGTTCACTCGTGGACACTGTTGATGAGTCCTGGATTCAGGACCTTTTTGCAATGGTTGATTCCCCGCTGTGGATCTTTCTGCAACCTTGATAGCTGTGAAAGCCATCGACAGGACCTTTGTGGCATGGTTTCAGGCAGATGATCCTCTTTCCATTGCATAAATGAAGCCGTCAGCATCTTCACAATGTCTCCACGATGGCAATCTGGGCCCCTCCTTATCTGCCTCAGTCTCCTTCTACACTCCGCCAATAGAAGCATCGTCTCAGTTTTATTTTGTTTACTGCTTTTATCTATGGAGAAAGCAAAACAAAAACAACCATATCTCCAAATACTTACCACTTACCTGTATACACTCAAAACTCAATTCATTTGAAATGTGTTATTGTGCAAGCAATGTTATGTTTCGATGGTAGACATGACAAAGCAAGCTTATAGGTTAGTCATCATTATTAGCAACATTGTCTTCTTTTATAACAATGTATGCTAAACCAACCAAAATTTAATCAGTTTCGTCAAATCAATCTTTGCTTTACAAACCAAATTATAATTTACTGATTTCAATTTATGGGCATGTAGTCAAAATACTCGAATTACTTGTTAGACTTTATAGTTCCATGTTTGTTGATCAAAATTTTATGAAATCAATTAATCATACAGTTCACAGGACTGCCTCCTCTGGATGCCAATTTTTCAAGATTTTCTCCATAATCCATGCTCAAGTTTGTCCTGTAATGAGAGAAAACATTTTTCATTTTAATTTTTTATAATTTATTTTGTAGTCACCCTTGAAGGAAGAAATCTGAGAAAGGTATAAGTAAGATTCTTTATTTTCAGGCAATGGAAGAGCTCTTCAGTTTCTATTTTTGTCATTTTGATCTCAAAATATATTTATTCCATGCATGGTTTAGATAAAACTTTAAGTAATTATCATTTTGAAATTCAAATATAAGCATATACTTTAACACTTTTACACTTAAGAAGTATATTTAGAGTATATTTAGTTAAAAGGTTAACCATTATCTCAGACTCATTGGCTGCCATTCTAAATAATGTTGCACATTACTTTTGATTAAAATTTATCAACACCGGTGGTTTAAAAGCTTTTCTCTCTCTGGTTTGGAGCTCGTCAAGCATTCGCTCACTCATTCACACATTCACTCATCTGTTTACTTCAGTTCTGGTCTGTAATCTGTCTGGTGTGTAATCAATTAAGCGTGAGGGCATTATTGTCATATTATGCTTTTGTACTAGTAAAGGTGTGATTACTTAAATACTTAATACTGTGTACTCATAACTGTAAGCTATATCTCAAATGTGTATGTACTTTTCTGACTATTGTCTTACATGTAAAAATATATTGACAGGAAAAACAAACAACAAAATGAACAAAAAAAAATATTGGTGCAGGTGCATTTTACCACAGTTTTTTTTTTTTTTTTATCCTATCTGTTGGGCTAGTAAACCATGGCAAACGGTGTCCATTCGTCCCTCTCTTCAGCACCCAGAGAATGCCCATCTTATCGTTGTCTTTGTCCATTCTTCAGCTCTCAGCTGTTATCATATCTTCGGCACACACACAGCAGAGAATGTTCATGACCCACTTACAGAGGTGGGGTTATATTACTCAGCAGTTCTTGGAGATGATTGCCACAAACGAAGTACACAGAGGTGGAGTTACAGTGGGGCAAAAAAGTAGTTAGTCAGCCACCAATTGTGCAAGTTCTCCCACTTAAAAGATGAGAGAGGTCTCCAATTTTCATCATAGGTATACCTCAACTATGAGAGACAAAATGAAAATTCTTACGAAGCCACTCCTTCATTGCCCGGGCGGTGTGTTTGGAATCATTGTCATGCTGAAAGACCCAGCCATGTTTCATCTTCAATGCCCTTGCTGATGGAAGGAGGTTTTCACTCAAAATCTCACGATACATGGCCCCATTCATTCTTTCCTTTACACAGATCAGTCGTCCTGGTCCCTTTGCAGAAAAACAGCCCCAAAGCATGATGTTCCCACCCCCATGCTTCACAGTAGGTATGGTGTTCTTTCTCCTCCAAACACGACAAGTTGAGTTTTTACCAAAAAGTTCTATCTTGGTTTCATCTGACCATATGACATTCTCCCAATCCTCTTCTGGATCATCCAAATGCTCTCTAGCAAACTCCAGACGGGCCTGGACGTGTACTGGCTTAAGCAGGGGGACACGTCTGGCACTGCAGGATTTGAGTCCCTGGTGGCGTAGTGTGTTACTGATGGTAGCCTTTGTTACTTTGGTCCCAGCTCTCTGCAGGTCATTCACTAGGTCCCCCTGTGTGGTTCTGGGATTTTTGCTCACCGTTCTCGTGATCATTTTGACCCTACAGGGTGAGATCTTGCGTGGAGCCCCAGATCGAGGGAGATTATCAGTGGTCTTGTATGTCTTCCATTTTCTAATAATTGCTCCCACAGTTGATTTCTTCACACCAAGCTGCTTACCTATTGCAGATTCAGTCTTCCCAGCCTGGTGCAGGTCTACAATTTTGTTTCTGGTGTCCTTTGACAGCTCTTTGGTCTTGGCCATAGTGGAGTTTGGAGTCTGACTGTTTGAGGTTGTGGACAGGTGTCTTTTATACTGATAACGAATTCAAACAGGCGCCATTAATACAGGTAACGCGTGGAGGACAGAGGAGCCTCTTAAAGAAGAAGTTACAGGTCTGTGAGAGCCAGAAATCTTGCTTGTTTGTAGGTGACCAAATACTTATTTTACTGAGGAATTTACCAATTAATTCATTAAAAATCCTTCAATGTGATTTTCTGGATTTTTTTTCTCATTTTGTCTCTCATAGTTGAGGTATACCTATGATGAAAATTGGAGACCTCTCTTATCTTTTAAGTGGGAGAACTTGCACAATTGGTGGCTGACTAAATACTTTTTTGCCCCACTGTATGTTTGTCACTCAGCAGCTCTTGGTTACAAGCAATTGCCACAAGCAAAGCAATACTGGCCTGTTGTTGTCTTCAGCCACCCTCCAGTGACTAGCAAGACAGTTCTTAGCCCATTGTGCCAGAGAGTTACTCATTCAGGAAGTGTGCATGCTGTACTGCTGGTTGATGGATGGATTTGGTGATGATGTTGGTGTTGACACTGGGTGATGATGCTGGGGTGAGGGAAGCAATGAGACAAAGATAGCACTGGCCTGCCATGGTTCAGTTTGCCCTTAAAAAAACAAACAAACAAAAAAAAAAACCAAAGGAGAAAAAGATTCCTGAGATGTATATTCTGTTCATATATCATCCACATGGAAATTAAAAATAGAACTTAAATAAAATGCCACTGTTTTTCTGTTTTGGGTGTCAGTCTGGGAGGTTACTTTCTTAATACAATTAGATGGATAGATGTACTTTATTGATCCCAAACTTGGAAATTACAGTGTAACAGCAACATGACAGTAGACAACCAAACGACAGAAACACACGCATGACAGACAAAGGGATTACCCATGGAAAGTAAAAACTAACATGACTATAAAACCTATATACAGTACATCATAGCTTAATATATGATGACCTGTATAAACACATGAATCATCCTATTGCCCAATGAAGGACTATCAGGAGCAGAGTTAAGTGTGAAGTACCAGTTAGACTGTAAGGTGCAGTGTGGCAGCATTGTTATGACCGTAATACAACATCATAGTGAGTTATTGTACAGTGAAATGGCATGTGGCAGGAAAGATTTCCTGTACCTGGCCGTTCGGCAGCGAAGCTGTAGTAGTCTACTGGAGAAAGTGCTTCGCTGTCTGTCCAGTGTGTGGTGGAGGGGGTGATCAGGATTGGCCATGATGAATCGCAGTTTATTTAGTTTTCTCCTCTCTACCACTGTCTCAAAGGTCTCTGGTCTGAGACCAATTACAGAGCCAGCCCTCTTGATAAACTTGTCAAGTCTGTTGGTGTCTCTGGCCCTGATACTGCTACCCCAACAGACAGCAGCAAAGAAGATGGTGCTGGTGACAACGTTCTGGTAGAAAAGCTCCAGCGTCCTGCTACGTATACACGTTGAAGGATCTCAGCTTCCTCAGGAGGTAGAGTCTGCTCATCCCCTTCTTGTGCACAGCATCGGTGTTGGATCTCCAGTCCAACCCGCTGCTGATCCTGACACCCAGGTATTTGTAATCCTCAACCACGCCCACATCCTCCCCCCTAATCTGCAGTGGCTGAGAAGGCATCTTCCTCCTCCAGAAGTCAATAACCATCTCTCTGGTCTTGCTGACATTCAACCTCAGGTGATTCTGCTCTGTCCACTCCACAAATCTGTCTACCAGTACCCTATACTCCCCCTCCTCTCTCCTACTCTTATACACCCCACAACAGCTGAGTTGTCAGAGAATTTCTGCAGGTGGCATGACTCAATGTTGTACTGAAAGTCAGTGGTGTATAAAGTAAAGAGAAAAGGAGAGAGCACAGTTCCCTGTGGAGCTCCTGTATTACTAGCCACCACTCCAGTCAAGACACTGCCCAGCCGGACAAACTGTGGCCTTCCTGTCAGGTAGTCAGCAATCCAGGAGATCACAGAGCTGTCAACCCCCATCACCCGCAGCTTCTCACCCATTAGCAGTGGCTGGATGGTGTTAAAGGCACTGGAGAAAAAGTGATTCTCACAGTATCTCCTCCGCCATCCAGGTGCAGATGGGCTCGTTGCACCAGGTAGATGACAGCATCTTCAACTCCTAAATGGGGCTGATATGCGAACTGCAAAGGGTCCACCCACGTCTTCACCTGCGGCCTCAGTTGGGCTAAGACCAGTCTCTCCAGGACCTTCATCACATAAGATGTGAGAGCAACTGGTCGATAGTCGTTCAGGTCCAAAGGAGATGACTTCTTGGGGACAGGAACCAGGCAGGATGTCTTCCACAGCACCGGTACTCTCTCCAGTCTCAGGCTCAGGTTGTACAGGTATTTCAGTATAGGTACTTTACAGGTTGTACAGGTATTTCAGAATATGTGATTCCTTGAAATTGATTAAAAAATGTGTAGAATTATAAGATCATTAAGTACAATGAAAAGGGTAAATTAGGTCATAATATATACCTTGATAAATAATACTATTATGTTGTCAAATGTTGCCTCTTTTTTATCCAGGGGTAAACTGCAGCTTGTGGTGATGTTTCCTGGGCGTTAGTGAGCATGTCATGTAATAGTTGTTCTGTTAATGTCAAAAGAAGCAATGCTGAGGCGTGATTTCCTGTGTGACCTTGTGCAACAAACAAAAAAACATATTCACTGTCAGTGTATACTGTGAGTGCTTTTCCCTGTCCTAATTTACAAGCCTCAGTTAGAGCAACTAATTCAGCTGCTTGTGCAGAATAATGTGATGGGGGTTTCATGTTTGCTTTATGAACCGCAATGAGTCTAAAATAAACCAAAATAAGGATAAGGCTAAGGGCCTGTACTTATATAGCGCTTTTTCGAGTCTCATCAATAAAATAAAACATGTTTTCTGCTTAGATTCATAGGGCCATATGAATTTCTGCATCCTTGGACTTTAAATAAAGTCACAAGTTCAACAATAAAAGTGGAAATAAAATGTAAAATGTGAGCTACAGAATTATTACTAAAAATTCAAAACCGGCAAAAGGGTTTGTTGGGGAGAGAAAAATAAAATTCAAAAGAAGAAAACACTTTCATTTAAAGAAAAATACATTCATAGGGCCCTAGTTTCAGTTTTTTCTCTAATATTTATTCATTTATTTATTTCAAATCCTTCTGACTTTGCTCTAATACTTGGGGTCATAAGAGCATTTTAATAGCCCACACCTCAAATTGATTCAAACCAGATACTGTTGGTAAAATAAATATCAACTATATAGTTAGCAAATAGGCTTTTGTTTTCACTTTTATAACTTCTTGTGTACACGTTCTCACACATTTTCATGCAAACACATTCTCACAAGATGTCCTATGAAACTAATTTACTTTTCAGGTACATGATGTCATAATTTATTTAGATGGAAGGAGCTCTTTTATTTATCATACATTCTTATTTTCTGCTTTTCTCATCTAACTTTTCTTTCAGATAATGTAATTGATGGAGATTAAATGATCCTCGATCTGGAAAACCCATTTCAGACCAGATAGGCACCAGCCAGACACTTTCATCACCATATTTTTACATATGGGAATTGCTGTAAAAGCTCACAAGCTAACTTTGAGATTTTCCCATATTCCATCAAAGTAAAACCCTGGAGATGTTATTTCAATTCTTCATCAACTTCAGGCCATGTACCGCAGGCTTTTAAAACGGCTGTAATTAAACCCTTACTCAAAAAGCCAACGCTAGATCCAGGAGCTTTAGCTAACTATAGACCAATCTCTAATCTCCCTTTCATTTCAAAAATCTTAGAGTTGTTGCTACGCAATTATTTGACCACCTGCAGGGAAATGGTTTACTTGAAGAGTTTCAATCTGGGTTTAGAATCCATCATAGTACTGAAACAGCCTTACCGAAGGTCACTAACGACCTCCTCATCGCATCTGATAATGGACTGGTTTCTGTACTTGTCCTTTTAGACCTTAGTGCAGCTTTTGATACTATCGATCATAATATTCTACTCGATAGATTAGAAGACTATGTTGGACTTAATGGAACTTCGTTGCAGCGGTTTAGATCTTATTTATCTGATAGGTTCCAGTTTGTTCATGTAAATAATGAGTTTTCTTTCAACTCAAAGCTTAGTCATGGAGTTCCACAGGGATCTGTGCTAGGCCCTGCTCTTTTTAGTTTATATATGCTTCCGTTAGGCAACATTATTAGAAAGCACTGTATACATTTTCATTGTTATGCAGATGACACACAATTATACCTGTCAATGAAGCCAGATGATAGTAATCAATTAGCCAAGTTAGAAGCCTGTCTTAAGGAAATCAAAGCTTGGATGACTTGTAATTTCCTGCTATTAAATTCAGATAAGACTGAAGTCATTGTTGGTCCAAAAAACCTTAGAAATACCTTTCCAAATCAAACTTTCAGTTTGGATGCAGTTACTCTTTCTCTTAATAGCTCTGTGAGGAACCTTGGAATTATTTTTGATCAAGATCTGTCCTTCAATTCACTTATTAAATTTGTTTCTAAGACTGCCTTCTATCATTTGCGTAATATTGCCAAGACTAGGAGTATCTTGTCTCAGAGTGATGCTGAGAAACTGATCCATGCTTTTGTTAGCTCGAGATTAGATTATTGTAATTCTTTATTATCAGGCTGTCCTAAAACATCTTTAAAAAGTCTTCAGCTGATCCAAAATGCTGCAGCAAGAGTTTTAACAGGTACTAGAGAGATCATATCTCTCCGGTTCTGGCCTCCCTTCATTGGCTTCCCATAGAGTTTAGAATTAAGTTTAAAATCCTTCTTCTTACTTACAAAGCTCTAAACAATCAGGCTCCTTTTTATTTAAAAGATCTGATACTACCGTATTATCCTAACAGAGCACTACGCTCCCAAAATGCAGGATTACTTGTAATACCTAGAATCTCCAAAAGTACAATGGGAGGCAGAGCCTCTGTCCTGTGGAACCAGCTGCCAATCTGGATTCGGGAGTCAGACTCGATCTCTGTTTTTAAGAATAGGGCTAAAACCTACCTTTTTGATATAGCCTACAATTAGGGATGGATCATGTGTTTCTGAACCCTCCCTTAGTTATGCTGCTAGTAGGTTTAGTCAGCCGGGGGACCTCCAGTAATGCACTGGGCCTCACTCCTTTCCTCACTCTCAATGAAATATTTTTTTTGCTGGTCATTAACATTTGTTTGTTCTCTCCCATAGATTGAGTCCCCAGCGTGCTGTTTGCTCTCTACATGTCTGTTCTTTTCATCTTCTCTATCCCCTCACCCCCCAGCCAGTCGCAGCAGATGACTGCCCCTCCCTGAGCCTGGTTCTGCTGGAGGTTTCTTCCTGTTAAAAGGGAGTTTTTCCTCTCCACCGTCGCCAAGTGCTTGCTCACAGGGGATCGCCTGGTTGCTGGGGTCTTTCTGCAACTGTGGGGGTTCCCCCTACAGTTGATAGTGCTATGAGATGACTGTTGTTGTGAAATGGTGCTATATAAATAAAGTTGAATTGAATTTATTTAAAAAATAAACTGTCATAATTTATTTTTTCTTAGTTTAAAGGCTATTTTATTCTATTTTAAGCTTATTTTAAGTTATATCTTATGGTATTTTAGTTATTGTTATTATATTAAGGTTATTCCATATTATATTAAAGTTATTTGTCTTTATTTTAAAGCTATTTCTTATAACTATTTTTCCTCTGTTTTTTCTCTCTTCTATTTTTTCTTCAGCCGTTAATATCACTCCGCCGTGCTCTGTATACTTCGGCGCACTTATTTCTCGAATTTAGACTCAAACTAAAATCCAGTAAAAATGCATTTTCACCGAGTGGTTCTGTACAACCATGGTACTTTTACCCGACCGGACCCGAACCGGCGCTACCTTATCTCAACTTTTACGCATAAATACAACAACCGGACTTGAACCGGCGCTACCTTATCTCGACTTTTACGCGTAATTACAATGACTGGACTCGAAGCAGCGCAAGATGTCTATAAACCATTAATAAATACTTCAATCTGCCTTCAGTTCAGCTCCGTCACCCTTTGGTCTGCTCCCAGCATCTCCGGACCTTGCCTCACTTCCGCAAAGCCGATCCTTTGGAATCAGTGGAGGAGGTCTTCTCAGCAGCTGTGCACTAGCTGTCTCGGTCCAAAAATGCCAGAACCAGGAGGAGAGGGGTATCTGGAGTCCCTTTTTTGGTGCGCCAAGTACGTTGGAAAAATCTCTTCAACCAGTAGTCAAGAAACAGGCAGGCTCAAAGTTTCAGCAAATTTAATACGCACTGATCAGCGGAAGGCAATACAGAGTACAGCTTTTACAGACTGCTGCAGTGCATTGGCTTAACTAACAGAGTGTTTCTGGTTAATATATGTCCAAGGGACCGTCGGGGTGGGGTCTCTTCTTGATAAGGTCATTCATGACTCGGTGTGATAAGGTTTACTGAGCCTCTTGATTATTTCATTCATGACTAAGATTGTATCTGAGTCCATGCAGAAAACACTAGTGATAAGCTGAACAGTCAGTGATAGAACTGAATATTCACAGTCACATCAACATCCTTCAATCTGTTTTTTCCACTACTCGACAACTCCAAATACGGTAACATGATTTCCTAGGTATACACATTATGCTTTATAAAGAAAAATTCATATTAATTCATATAACTCAGTGTAACATATGTAGAATTTTTCCATCAGGCTTCTACAGAATGAGCTAAAAAAACAACTTTTGTCTTTGTTTAGGGTCTACCTTGATCTCCCTGTCACATTCAGTGAGATGTTCTGATTTGTCTGTGGTTGTTACATGAGAACCAGAGGTCACTGGAATGATACAACCACTCCAGCATTTATTTCTACCAATTTTAATGATGGTGAATGTTTTTTTCCTGTCTTTTTTTATGTTTAGCTCATTCTGGCAAAACCCAAAGGAGTTAATACAATGCTGCTGGGTCTGTCGTCCGTCCCTCCACATTTCATGGGAATCACAATGTCTCCAAGGCAATTGTCCCATTGCTCACCGAACTTGTACAAAATAATCCTCAAGTGGGTCTGCATGCAGGTGGTGCTCAAGATCAAGTTCAAAGGCCAGGAGATCTGAGCACTGTAAATGATTTCATCAGGCCAGAATGAGCTACGGTCATTGATGGTCTGATTTATTTGAACCACTAGCCATCTTGAATCATTCTGTTTTTTTTCCATTACATTTCAGCCAGGATAGCCCTATATTCACATCAGTAGTAGCTTAGCTTATTTGTTGCTGGTGGCTCCCCTTGACATCTTTCTCTACTCATCCAGAAAATGTGATCCCAGCAAGATCATCTATCAACACTTGATTATAAATCACATTCCTAGAAGTTATTTTAGCTTAGTTTACTGTAGTTTATTATACACTGGCTGTGAGGACTCTTAACAGTGGTGGTTAGCTGCAGTTAACAGGTCTAGCCAGTCAGTCAGGATTATTTCCCTGCACATTACATCCCAGTGACCAATCCTGTCTTAAACACTCAACCTCTCACTCTGATGATGCTTTATTTGGGCCTTTGCACTCTTACCACCACCAGAGTGGTGGCCTAGTTGATAGAGCATCTGTCCCACAACCGGGAGGTTGGGGGTTCAAGTCCTGGCCCGGTCATACCAAGGACCATATAAAAATGGTACTTCCCGCCTTCTACATTGGTGCTCAGCGTAATAGAGTGGGGGAAGGAGAAGTTGTTTGTGGCAGTGCCTTGTATGGCAGCGACTCCTCCTGATTCTACATTTGATGTAGATAGGAGAAATGTAATTTCATTCTACTGTACATGATGGACTGAATGACAATGGAGATGGCTTCTTCTTACAATCAAACAGTTTTACATTAATTAGCACAGGCTGTGGCCCATTTACACTGAAGGAAACAGACACTGAAAATGGTCAATGTGAATAAGTGTTTATTTTAGCAACTCAATGCTAGCTAACAGCTAGCATTGAGTTGCTAGCTGTTAGCATGAGGCCTACATATCTCCCGAGAGAACACTCACACGTGATCTGCATTGTTGTTTATGCAAATCCGACGGCGAACGCTGGGACAGCGCGTGACGTCATCCATTCAGTAACCAGCAGGCTGCAGACAGAACACCCAGATGCTCTTCTCCTCATCTCAGGCGACTTCAACCACGTTTCACTGTCTCCCATTCTGCCCACTTTCACCCAGTATGTCACATGCCACACTAGAGACAATAAAACACTGGATTTGTTCTACGCAAACACTAAGGAGGCGTACACCTCATCACAACTCCCCCCACTTGGGAGATCGGATCACAACTTGGTTCATCTCCGACCGGTGTACAAACCCCTAGTGCACAGACAACCTCCGGCCATGCACACTGTGGAGTTATGGTCTGAGGAGACAATGGACACTCTAAAGGACTGTTTTGAAGCCACTGCCTGGAAGCAGCTCTGCGATCCACATGGTGAGGACATCGATGGCCTCATTCACACCTTCATGGGCTACCTCAGCTTCTGTGTGGACAAATCCGTTCCCACCAAGACCATACGGCGTCACTCAAACAACAAACCCTGGATCAACCCTGAGATAAAAACACTTCTGAGAGAAGAGGATCTTCAGGTCGGGAAACAGGGAGATGCTGAAGTCCGTACAGAGGGAGCTGAGGAGAAAGATCAGAGAAGGCAAGGACAGCTTCAGGAAGAAGATGGAGGACAAGCTGCAACAGAGCGACATCAGCGGGGTCTGGAGAAACCTCAAAACCATCTCGGGGCTCCAGAATACCTCCCCCCAGGCCACGGGGGGCAGGGAGTGGGCGAACAACCTGAATCTGTTTTTCAATAGATTTGACCAACCGCCCTCCCCCTTGTCTGCACAACAACCACTGCTGCCTCTAAGAAATCAAGTCCTGCTACCGACACCCCCCCCCACTCCCAACACACAGCCCCCCATCCTGACCCTGACCAAGACCCAGGTGAGGACGGAGCTGAGGAAGATCAAGGCGAGGAAGGCGTCGGGACCGGACGGCATCAGCGCAAAGCTCCTCAAGTCCTGTGCAGACCAGCTGTGTGGGATTGTGACGTATATCTTCAACATGAGCCTGAAACTGGGGAGGGTACCACAGCTGTGGAAAACATCTTGTGTGGTACCTGTACCAAAAACTTCCCACCCCAAAGACCTGAACAGCTTCAGACCGGTGGCCTTGACGTCCCACTTGATGAAGACCCTGGAGAGACTGCTCCTTGCTCATCTCCGCCCCCTGGTGGAACCAGCGATGGATCCACTCCAGTTCGCCTACCAGCATGGCATTGGGGTGGAGGATGCGGTGATCTTCCTCCTTCACCGTTCTCTGTCCCACCTGGAGAAGCCCGGGAATATGGTGAGGATCATGTTCTTTGACTTCTCCAGTGCTTTCAACACCATCCAACCGATGATCCTGAAGGACAAGCTGCTGCGCACAGGGGTGGACCAGCACCTGTCATCATGGATCCTGGACTACCTCACGAACCGGCCTCAGTTTGTGAGAACCCGGGACTGTGTTTCCGACACGATCATCAGTAGCACGGGGGCCCCCCAGGGAACGGTGCTGGCTCCCTTCCTGTTCACTCTTTATACTGCGGACTTCTCACACAACACAACACATTGCCATCTACAGAAGTTCTCTGATGACTCTGCGATCGTCGGTCTCATCTCCAGCGGAGATGAAGCTGAGTACAGAGGGCTTATCCAGGACTTTGTGGACTGGTGCCATCGGAACTGCCTCCAGATCAACGCGAGGAAAACTAAGGAGCTGGTGGTGGACTGCCGCAGGCATGGGCAGCCCCTCACAGCACCAGTAAATATACAGGGAACAGACATCGAGATGGTGACATCCTACAAGTACCTGGGTGTTCATCTGAACAATAAACTAGACTGGTCACACAATACTGACGCACTCTACAAGAAGGGACAGTGCAGGCTGTTCCTGCTGAGGAGACTCAGGTCTTTTGGTGTACAAGGGGCGCTGCTGAAGTCATTCTATGACACGGTGGTGGCATCAGCCATCACTTTTGGAGTGGTCTGCTGGGGCAGTGGCATTACTGCAGCCGATAGGAAGAGACTGAACAAACTGATTAAGAAAGCTAGCTCTGTCCTGGGGCAACGCCTTGATCCGATGGAGGAGATAGGAGAGAGAGAAGGACGGTGGCTAAACTGTCATCTCTGCTGGAGTCCGAGTTCCACCCTATGCAGGACATACTGGATGCACTGAGGAGCTCATTTAGCAGCAGACTACATCATCCCAGGTGCACAACCGAGAGGTTTCGTAGGTCCTTCCTACCAACGGCTGTCAGACTGTACAACCTAAGCAGGGCTGCTCGCAGAGATGGCAAAAAGACGTAACAAACTAATAGTTTTTTTTTTTTTTTTTTTTTTTTTTTTGAATGCAAAAGATGCAATAGACTTACACAATGGTCCCCTCCGGCATACAACTAGGAACATACCGGTCGCTATGGAGGGTGAGAATATGTATGGGCACATAATCATACCATGTAGGATAACTAAATAGACGGTTATGCTGTTTCATCCCACCTAGCAACAATGCTCTGCACTGTGTGTGTTTATATATTTACATATTTATTCCATCTAGCTACAATGCTCTGTACTGGGTGTGTTTATATTTATATATCTATATATTTATTCCATCTAGCTACAATGCTCAGCACTGGGTGTGTTTATATTTATATATCTATATATTTATTCCATCTAGCTACAATGCTCCGCACTGTGTTTTTATATATCTACATATTATTCCATCTAGCTACATTGCTCCGCACTGTGTGTGTTTATATACTTGCATATTTATTCCACCTAGCTGCAATGCTCCGTACTGTGGGTGTTTATATATTTACATATTTATTCCATCTAGCTACAATGCTCTGCACTGTGTGTTCATATATTCATATATTTATTCCATCCAGCTACAATGCTCTGCACTGTGTGTGTGTGTATATATATATTTTATAGTAATATGTACATATGTATATTAGCTGCTCTTGCTTGCTTGTTTTTTTTTTTTCTTGCCTTCTGATTGTTGCTCTGAGTGTTGCTATCCCTGTGCTGTTGCAATCCTGGAATTTCCCCGTTGTGGGACTAATAAAGGCTTATCTTATCTTATCTTATCTTATTTTTTGTGGAAAATAGTACTGTGATATTTAAACTTGGGTACTGTGACCAAAGCATGTCAGTGTAGGAAACTCGAAATGAAGAGACTGAATGATTTTTCAGTATAGGTTTATTCCATCTCAATTCCTACAGCTCCTCTCTCAGTCAGGGAATGAAGAGACCGAGCTGAGATAAACCACATACCTTTATACTGTTACAACAGACACAAATCACATTCACATCAAACACAGAATTCCATTCATAACTAATCCCCCCCATTGTCCTCTCGGCTTCTCTGTCTGACCCTATGAGTCAGGCAGTGGTCTTCAGGTTCACTCTCAGATCTTCTCACTTCTCCTCTAGTCCGCAGGGGGTCCAGACTCAATGTCCATCTGGGGCGTGATGTCAATACACACTGTGAGCTCAAAGTTCCTTCCTGTCTGGGTCTCTGCCAAGGAATATGTGAGCTACATAATGTTACGCCACATCAGAAACATTCCATTAATGCACATCTACTTCCGGCGCCACACGAGTCGGCTGCCTTTTTGCAACAGTGGCTCAATTCTGAGTTTTTTCTTTCTTTCTTTACACACTTTATATATCACGGACACACAGATCGCCCCAAATGTCTCCCGAGCCAGCAGATGGAGCCACTGTTTACAGCAGGAGACAGTACGGCAGGGAACAGCTGCTTGCACTTAATCGCCACTCGGTGCTAATGGAAAAACTCGACGTACCGGGAGAAATGAGGCGAAAACGACGTGGTTGTCGGGCTGGTGTTAGACGGCGGACAAGGAGTATAAGGTACAGACCCACCCTCCCATCCGTTATTATGGGGAATGTACGTTCTATATTGGAAAAGGTAGATGAGCTAGCAGCTATCTCCCGCTACGACAGCTTATACCGGGAATGCTCCCTCCTTTTGTTTACAGAGTCGTGGCTAACTGAACTAGTAGCAGATGCTAACATTGAGCTGGAGGGTTTCCACGCGATACGGGCAGACCGAACACCAGACAGTGGCAAAGCACGGGGCGGTGGAGTGATGATCTATGTTAATAACAACTGGTGCAGATCGGGACATATCACTGTTAAACACCAGCACTGCAGCAAAGACATGGAGTTGCTAGCTGTTAGCATGCGGCCTACATATCTCCCGAGGGAATACTCACACGTGATCTGCATTGTTATTTATGCAAATCCGACGGCGAACGGTGGGACAGCGCATGACGTCATCCACTCAGTAACTGGCAGGCTGCAGACAGAACACCCAGATGCTCTTCTCCTCATCTCAGGCGATTTCAACCATGTCTCACTGTCTCCCATTCTACCCACGTTTACCCAGTATGTCACATGCCACACTAGAGACAATAAAACACTGGACTTATTCTACGCAAACACTAAGGAGGCGTACACCTCATTACAACTCCCCCCACTCGGGAGATCGGATCACAACTTGGTCCATCTCCGGCCGGTGTACAAACCCCTAGTGCACAGACAACCTCCGGCCATGCGCGCAGTGAAGTTATGGTCTGAGGAGGCAATGGACACTCGAAAGGGCTGTTTTGAAACCACCGCCTGGGAGCAGCTCTGCGATCCACATGGTGAGGACATCGATGGCCTCACTCACACCATCATGGACTACATCAGCTTCTGTGTGGACAACACCGTTCCCACCAAGACCACACGGTGTTGCTCAAACAACAAACCCTGGATCAACCCTGAGATAAAAACACTTCTGAGAGAAAAGAAGAGGATCTTCAGGTCGAGGAACAGGGAGATGCTGAAGTTCGTGCAGAGGGAGCTGAGGAGAAAGATCAGAGAAGGCAAGGACAGCTTCAGGAAGAAGATGGAGGACAAGCTGCAACAGAGCGACATCAGCGGGGTCTGGAGAAACCTTAAAACCATCTCTGGGCTCCAGAATACCTCCCCCCAGGCCACGGGGGGCAGAGAGTGGGCGAACAATCTGAATCTGTTTTTCAATAGGTTTGACCAACCGCCCTCCCGCCCGACTGCACAACAACCACCGCTGCCACTGAAGACATCAAGTCCTGCTTCCCACTCCCCACTCCACCATCACCCCCCCCCCCACTCCCAACACACAGCCCCCCAACCTGACCCTCACTAAGACCCAGGTGAGGACGGAGCTGAGGATGATCAAGGCGAGGAAGGCGTCGGGACCGTACGGCATCAGTGCAAAGCTCCTCAAGTCCTGTGCAGACCAGCTGTGTGAGATTGTGGAGTACATCTTCAACCTGAGCCTGAAGCTGGGGAGGGTACCACAGTTGTGGAAAACATCTTGTGTGGTACCTGTACCAAAGACTTCCCACCCCAAAGACCTGAACAGCTACAGACCAGTGGCCCTGATGTCCCACATGATGAAGACCCTGGAGAGACTGCTCCTTGCTCACCTCCGCCCCCTGGTGGGTCCAGCGATGGATCCACTCCAGTTCGCCTACCAGCATGGTATTGGGGTGGAGGATGCGGTCATCTTCCTCCTTCACCGTTCTCTGTTCCACCTGGAGAAGCCTGGGAATACAGTGAGGATCATGTTCTTTGACTTCTCCAGTGCTTTCAACACCATCTAACCGATGATCCTGAAGGACAAGCTGCTGTGCGCAGGGGTGGACCAGCACCTGTCATCATGGATCCTGGACTACCTCACAAACTGGCCACAGTTTGTGAGAACCCGGGACTGTGTGTCCGACACGATCATCGGTAGCACGGGGGCCCCACAGGGAACGGTGTATCACCCTTTATACTGCGGACTTCTCACACAACACAACACACTGCCATCTACAAAAGCTCTCTGATGACTCTGCGATCGTTGGCCTCATCTCCAACGGAGATGAAGCTGAGTACAGAGGGCTTATCCAGGACTTTGTGGACTGGTGCCATCGGAACTGCCTCCAGATCAACGCGAGGAAAACTAAGGAGCTGGTGGTGGACTGCCGCAGGCAAGGACAACCCCTCACAGCACCAGTAAACATCCAGGGAACAGACATTGAGATGGTGACATCCTACAAGTACCTGGGTGTTCATCTGAACAATAAACTAGACTGGTCACACAATACTGACGCACTCTACAAGAAGGGACAGCGCAGGCTGTTCCTACTGAGGAGACTCAGGTCTTTTGGTGTACAAGGGGTGCCGCTGAAGACATTCTACGACATGGTGGTGGCATCAGCCATCACTTTTGGAGTGGTCTGCTGGGGCAGTGGCATTACAGCAGCCGATAGGAAGAGACTGAACAAACTGATCAAGAAAGCTAGCTCTGTCCTGGGGCAGCATCTTGACCCAGTGGAGGAGATGGGAGAGAGAAGGATGGTGGCTAAACTGTCATCTCTGCTGGAGTCCGAGTTCCACCCTATGCAGGACACACTGAATGCACTAAGGAGCAATGCTCCGCACTGTGTGTGTTTATATATTCATATATTTATTCCATCTAGCTACAACGCTCCACACTGTGTGTGTTTATACAGTGGGGCAAAAAAAGTATTTAGTCAGCCACCAATCATGCAAGTTCTCCCACTTAAAAGATGACAGAGGTCTCCAGTTTTCATCATAGGTATTCCTCAACTATGAGAGACAAAAGGAGAAAAAAAATCCAGAAAATCACATTGTCTGATTTTTAAAGAATTTATTTGCAAATTATGGTGGAAAACAAGTATTTGGTCACATACAAACAAGCAACATTTCTGGCTCTCCCAGACCTGTAACTTCTTCTTTAAGAGGCTCCTCTGTCCTCCACTCGTTACCTGTATTAATGGCACCTGTTTGAACTCATTATCAGTATAAAAGACACCTGTCCACAACCTCAAACAGTCAGACTCCAAACTCCACTATGGCCAAGACCAAAGAGCTGTCAAAGGACACCAGAAACAAAATTGTAGACCTGCACCAGACTGGGAAGACTGAATCTGCAATAGGTAAGCAGCTTGGTGTGAAGAAATCAACTGTGGGAGCAATTATTAGAAAATGGAAGACATACAAGACCACTGATAATCTCCCTCGATCTGGGGCTCCATGCAAGATCTCACCCCGTGGGGTCAAAATGATCACGAGAACGGTGAGCAAAAATCCCAGAACCACACGGGGGGGACCTAGTGAATGACCTGCAGAGAGCTGGGACCAGTAACACACTACGCTGCCAGGGACGCAAATCCTGCAGTGCCAGACGTGTCCCCCTGCTTAAGCCAGTACATGTCCAGGCCCGTCTGAAGTTTGCTAGAGAGCATTTGGATGATCCAGCAGAGGATTGGGAGAATGTCATATGGTCAGATGAAACCAAAATAGAACTTTTTGGTAAAAACTCAACTTGTGTTTGGAGGAGAAAGAACACCATACCTACTGTGAAGCATGGGGGTGGAAACATCGTGCTTTGGGGCTGTTTTTCTGCAAAGGGACCAGGACGACTGATCCGTGTAAAGGAAAGAATGAATGGGGCCATATATCATGAGATTTTGAGTGAAAACCTCCTTCCATCAGCAATGGCATTGAAGATGAAACGTGGCTGGGTCTTTCAGCATGACAATGATCCCAAACATACCACCCGGGCAACGAAGGAGTGGCCTCGTAAGAAACATTTCAAGGTCCTGGAGTGGTCTAGCCAGTTTCCAGA
The DNA here is from genome assembly GCA_020510985.1 of Pholidichthys leucotaenia. Classification (NCBI taxonomy): domain Eukaryota; kingdom Metazoa; phylum Chordata; class Actinopteri; order Cichliformes; family Pholidichthyidae; genus Pholidichthys; species Pholidichthys leucotaenia. Next base: position 307,916,994 of record CM035844.1, read on the forward strand.
TCTCAATCCCATAGAAAATCTTTGGAGGGAGTTGTAAGTCCATGTTGCCCAGCAACAGCCCGAAAACATCATTGCTCTAGAGGAGATCTGCATGGAGGAATGGGCCAAAATACCAGCAACAGTGTGTGAAAACCTTGTGAAGACTTACAGAAAACATTTGACCTCTGTCATTGCCAGCAAAGGGTATATAACAAAGTACTGAGATGAACTTTTGTTATTGACCAAATACTTATTTTTCACCATAATTTGCAAATAAATTCTTTAAAAATCAGACAATGTGATTTTTCTGGATTTTTTTTTTTCTTCTCATTTTGTCTCTCATAGTTGAGGTATACTTATGATGAAAATTGGAGACCTCTCTCCTCTTTTAAGTGGGAGAACGTGCACAATTGGTGGCTGACTAAATACTTTTTTACCCCACTGTATATTCACATATTTATTCCATCTAGCTACAATGCTCCGCACTGTGTGTGTTTATATGTTCATATATTTATTCCATCTAGCTACAATGCTCTGCATCGTGTGTCTATATATTTATGTTTATATGTACATATGTATACTCGCTGCTCTTTGTTTTTTTTTCTTGCCTTCTGATTGTTGCTCTGAGTGTTGCTATCCCTGTGCTGTTGCAATCCTGGAATTTCCCCGTTGTGGGACTAATAAAGGCTTATCTTATCTTATCTTAACACCTGTGGTAACTGTCCATCCATCCAGCCATCTTCTTCCGCTTAATCGTTTTCGGGTCGTGGGGGGACTGGAGCCTATCCCAGCATCTTTGGGCGAGAGGCAGGGTACACCCTGGACAGATTGCCAGTCCATCGCAGGGCCAACACAGAGAGACAGACAATCATTCACTCTCACGTTCATACCCAAGAGCAATTTAGAATCCCCAGTTGATGCCAATTAACCTAACCTGCATGTCTTTGGCCTGTTGGAGGAAACCAGATAAATCCTGGAGTAAACCCACGCAGACATGAGAAGAACATGCAAACTCCACACAGATTACTGTTGGTCGGGGGCTGGGATCGAACCCAGGATCCCCCGGCCAAGGGTGAGTTGCTGTGCTGCCTCAGTGCTAACCGCTCCGCCACCGCGAAACTGGTAACTGTGTCATGTTGAAATTGGGCACAATACATCCCCTTTAAACAAGAGTGCAATATCCCCAGCCATCATTTACTTTGAAGATCCCAATACTTACTGAGAGAAAGCAGTTTTCAACTTTTCAATATAATTACCGTGGCAGAACCAAATTATGATAAGCCCATTATTCACGAACATACAACCCATAGTCAGAGGTCAGGATCCCAAAATGAACCTTTGTAGCAAATTTGGTGAACCTAGCTTTCTTTGTTGTTGAGATATAGTTTAAGCCATTTTGATGTTGACCTTGTGATACCAAAACCATAGTAACACTTCAGGATCACAGGGTGAACCTGTGTACCAAGTTTGGTGACCCTAATTTTACTCGTACAGTAATAAAGGATAGGAAATGTTAAACTTGACCTTTGCCCTTTTGCCCCCAAACCCATAGTCTGAGCTCAGGATCCTAAGTTGAACCTGTGGACCAGGGGCCTCATGTACAAAGATTTGTGTGGATTTCCTACTGAAAGATGACGTACGTTTAAATCCAGAAAATGCCGTAAACAAAAAAAAAAAAAAAAATCCAGATGTATGAAACCGTCTGTACACAGGAATCCAAGCAGGTTTGATTCTCCTGTATCCACGATCAAAAATAGTGGATTTAATGGAATTTCACAGAATGTGAGTTAGAGGTGCTGCTGAATGAGGCAGAGGCACATAAAAACATTTTGTTTGGCATGCTGTCTTCCGGCATTAGCGCCGGATACAGGTAATTTAATAGCCTGCTCACAGCCGTCAAAGTTTAGTTTGTTTTATTCAGCCAGGGATAAGAAACAGAAGTTTATTTAACTTTGACATATTTAGATTGACGTCTACAGTCATCCTCTGAAGCGTCAGCTGATTGCTGTGGTTTGTACCGTGTATAGTTAAGTGGTTTAACTGCCAGCGTTTAAAGCAGAAGGTTGCAGGTGTGAGACCAGCTGCAATCTCTGCAATCTCCGGAGTGGTGGCTCAGTTGGTAGAGCATCCGCCCCACATCCGGGAGGCAGGGGTTCAAATCCCGGCCGGGTCATGCCGAAGACCATATAAAAGTGGAACTTCCTGCCATCCAGCTTGGTGCTCAGCAATAAATGGAATGGAGGAGGGAACTCTGTGGCGGCGCCTTGCATGGCAGCGGCCCTCTGATTCTGCACTTGGGGTGTGTGTGATTTACACTGTAGACAGGTAAAGCACAATCTCGTTCTGCTGTACATGATTGGTTGTACGGCTGAATGACAATAAGGGTGATTTAAATTTAATTTAATTTTATAGGGACCCCAACAGAAATAAAGTGTGCGCACTTTCTTGTGTCATCGTATTGTTTTTAAATGTATGTTGTATCTTTTATACAATGTTATTTTAAACAATGAATCAATCAATCAATTTGTGACCAGCCGGGAGGATCAGCTGGTTGAATTAAAGGAAAAGTCACAAAAAAGAAGACAATATGAACCTACGTATTTAGTGGGCAACGCACAGCTTCTCGCTGTGTCGTGCTCCAAGAGCGGCCATAGCTCTGTTCAGGTCAGTTCCACAGGGATTACCCGTGTAAACCTAAACCGGCTGACAAACCAGTCATCATCCTGAGCCAGAAAATATTCTGTCTCTAAATACCCTTTCTCTGCTCACTGCGCAATCTGCAATATCCTCTGATCCTCTGTTGTTAGAGGCATTTTCTGCACTTCATTGGACTTGGACGTGCTTGCTTTTACAGTATATCCACTCATCTAAGTGCGCACACTTGGATGTTTGTTCATCTTGTCTCTGGTGTACAATAATTTCCACGTCATTATCAGTCTCTCAACATCACCTCTAAGTGTCGCCAATGCACCAATACCAGTAGAAATGCACCAATACCAATGCCAGCTGTGAAGTTGGTATGGGGCTGCGCATATTTCCACGGCCATTTCATTCTTGATACATCTGAAATTTTCTGTGGAAAAGGATGTATACCATGTTTTTGTGCACAAGTACTTGGGGGCAGCAGTGGCTCACGGGGTAGAGCAGGTCGTCCAATAACCCCATGGTTGGCGGTTCGAATCCCGCTCTCCCCAAATATCCTGCCGTTGTGTCCCTGGGCAAGACACTTCACCCCCAATTGCTCCTGGTGGGTCTGGAAGCATCATGTTAGGTAGCATGCCACCATCAGCGTGTGAATGGGTGGATAGCAGGATCTGTAAAGTGCTTTGGTCATCAAGAGATGAGAATAAAAGTGCTTTATAAGTGAATACCCTTTGTATATGAGGCCCCAGGTTTGGCAGCTGATGGAAAAATTCCATTTATCCACATTATTATTGTCACTAATAATGTATTATTATACTTGAGAAGTATCATGCCTTTCAAATGCTATGTTTACTGTTTATATGTGCATTCCATATAGGCTAAGTTCATATATTCTTGGCATGTTTCTGTGAGCAATTATTGGCCATCAGAGAATTTAGACTGAGGATCAGTACAGGATCAGTACATGCGTAAGGAATGATCTAAGCTATTTTGATAATCACTTTGAAATGTCCTGTTCTCTTTTGGGTCCCAGGAATGCACAGGAACTTCTAGCTTGCGTAGATTGTTTTATGGCATCACCCCAGATAAGCTCTGGTTATCAGGACTCTCTCTCTCGTTGTCTCTCTCCCTTCCTCCTCTCATCCTCCACCTCCCCCTCCTTTTCTCTTACCTACTGTATATCAGACCTAAAGAATGTATTCTTTAGAGATTCTAAGTGTGTGTGGAAGACCATGTTTTGTAATCTCTCCCCCAAATGGCCATTGGGGTAAATAAATGTACATAAATCCAATTTTCTGCCTGATCTTTGACTTTGAATAATTTAACCTCAGAAATATTCTACAGATGTGGACAAAATTGTTGGTACCCCTCTGTTAATGAAAGAAAAACCCACAATGGTCACAGAAATAACTTGAATCTGACAAGTGGTAATAAATAAAGTCTATGAAAATTAACCAATGAAAACCAGACAATGCTTTTGAATTGTGGTTCAACAGAATTATTTTAAAAAACAAACTCATGAAACAGGCCTGGACAAAAATGATGGTACCCTTAACTTAATATTTTGTTGCACAACCTTTTGAGGCAATCACTGCAACCAAACAATTTCTGTAACTGTCAATGAGACTTCTTCACCTCTCAGCAGGGATTTTGGCCCACTCCTCATGAGCAAACTGCTCCAGCTGTCTCAGGTTTGAAGGGGGCCTTCTTCAGACGGCATGTTTCAGCTCCTTCCACAGATGTTCAATAGGATTTAGATCAGGGCTCATAGAAGACCACTTTAGAATAGTTCAATGTTTCGCTCTTAGCCATTCTTGGGTGTTTTTAGCTGTGTGTTTTGGGTCATTATCCTGTTGCAAGACCCATGACCTGCGACTGAGACCAAGCTGTCTGACACTGGGCAGCACAGTTTTCTCTAGAATACCTTGATAGTCTTGAGATTTCATTGTACCCTGCACAGATTCAAGACACCCTGTGCCAGATGCAGCAAAGCAGCCCCAGAATATAACAGAACCTCCTCCATGTTTCACAGTAGGGACAGTGTTCTTTTCTTGGTATGCTTCATTTTTGCATCTGTGAACATAGAGCTGATGTGCCTTGCCAAAAAGTTCCAGTTTTGTCTTGTCTGTCCATAGGACATTCTCCCAGAAGCTTTGTGGCTTGTCAACATGCAGTTTGGCAAATTCCAGTCCGGCTTTTTGATGATTTGTTTTCAACAGTGGTGTCCTCCTTGGTCGTCTCCCATGAAGTCCACTTTGGCTCAAACAACGACGGATGGTGCGATCTCACACTGATGTACCTTGACCTTGGAGTTCACCATGAATGTGTTTAGAGGTTGTTCTGGGCTCTTTTGTTACCATTCGTATTATCAGTCTCCTCCTGCAGCCACATCCAGGGAGGTTGGCTACAGTCCCGTAGATCTTAAATTTCTGAATAATATGTGCAACTGTAGTCACAGGAACATCAAGCTGCTTGGAGATGGTCTTATAGCCTTTATCTTTAACATGCTTGTCTATAATTTTCTTTCTAATCTCCTGAGACAACTCTCTCCTTTGCTTCCTTTGGTCCATGTTAAGTGTGGTACACACCATGTCAACAAACAGCACAGTGACTACTTGTCACCCTTTAAATAGGCTGACTGACTGACTACAAGTTTGTAGACACCTGTGATGTTAATTAGAGGACACATCTTGGTTGAACATGTCCCTGTGGTCACATTATTTTCAATCTTTTCTAGGGGTACCATCATTTTTGTCCAGGCCTGTTTCATGAGTTTGTTTTTTAAAATAATTCTGTTGAACCACAATTCAAAAGCATTGTTTGATTTTCATTGGTTAATTTTCATAGAATTTTTTATTTATTACCACTTTTGTCAGATTCAAGTTATTTCTGTGACCATTGTGGGTTTTTCTTTCAATAACAGAGGGGTACCAACAATTTTGTCCACGTCTGTAACATTTTGGCACGCCAAACAGCAGATCCACATATCTCCATCTTTCCGGCGCCTCTGCCCGATTTCAGCAAGTGCACAGCTGATAAAAGACCTTCCCAGGCTGAGTACAAGGCTCAGTGTTACTGCAGTGAAGGCATTTCGAACCGGGGCGCTGGAACTGACTGGGTGATGGATCTGAGAATCCTTCAGGCGGCTTGGATGTCAGTACATTTGTTGTTGTTGAGTTTATGGACATTGGGTTTGAGTCCCAGTGAGATGTTATAAGGTTTCCCCGGACCGCTTGACACCACTAAGTCTGTTTAAGTTCCTCATTGCAACCTAATCGCTAGTTTCTCTGCCAAAGTGAGCTTTATTGCAAGATTCTGGGGGAGGAAATCTGGGATCTCCTCCGCCACGGTGAGCCTTATTGCAAGATACTGGGAGAGGAAGATTCGTTGCTCTCAGAACTTTGCCAGTAAGGTGGAGGTTTTGGAAGTTGCGTGCAAGAAGGGAAAGATTTGTGCCCTTTTGCCACGAATGTCTTATTGCCTAAATACCTAGGCTCTCGGCATATCGTGGGGGGGTTACATGACCCTAAAAAGTAGATTCTTAGGGAAAGATTTGTGCCTTTTGGCCACGTCTGCTTTGTCCAGGTGTCTGGGCTCTCAGCATACTGTGGGAGGTTACATGACCCTGGAGAATGGATTTTTTTTTTTTTTTTCAGGGGAAGTGCCTTTTTACCGTGTCTGCTTATTGCCCGATTTCGGGGCTCTAGGCACACTGCGAGAGGTTACATGACCGCTGAAAATACTGGTACATTTTTATTTTGAAAGTTTGTTGTAGCGCTGGATAAAAGTTACTGCAGTTTGGTTTGTTTTGTCTCTGTGTCTTATGACATCTGCTCCGGTGTGAAAGAGTGACAGAGTTCTCCGTGGAGGCAGAAAGAGCAGGTTGCACGAGGTTGTAAAATTGTTGTTTGTGATTCTTTCTGGTATTTGTGGAGCATAAAAGAGTTGGTTAATTAATTGTTGTCCTCTTGAGGAATGTTTAAAATTATGGGTATTTGAAAATAGTAGTTTTGAGCAAAAGGAGTTGACTAGTGTTGTGTTTTCACAGCAGTGTAGAAAAAAATAGAAGGACCTTCATGCTGCAGTGAGAGTGTGTGGTTTCCAGATGTGCGTGTTTTCCGCTAAAGCCGCCAGTTTTGGAGATTAATTGAAGTAATTTTCACGCTGTTTTGGTTGCTGGCATAAACCTGAAATCTTCATTGTGTGCGTGTTTTGTCTCGCTCCGACCTTGTGCAGATAACAGATAAAGAAGCATTTCTGTCTGGGCCCTGTGTGTCTATGTGTGTTAGTGTGGTTGCTTGAGGAAAAAAAGAATGGGGGGGGGGACAGACTGTGTGGGTGCTGACCTGTGTGACAGGGGAGTGAAAGAGAAATAATCTATATATGGGTATTTTTGCAAAGCTTTGGGGTTTTAACAGTTTACTTTTTTTCAATCTATCTTTGCGGGTTTTGACTCTAATGTTGCATACGTGGTAAACTATTTACATATTTTTGAAGCCAGCATTTTCATTTTCTCCAGTTTTTCTTTGGAAAATGAAAAACATTGAGCTACTTTTATTCAATTTTTTGACGTATCACTGAATATTATTGACTCGATTGCTTTATTTCTCGGACTGAAGCATAACAGTGAACTTTACAGGGGAAAAGGACACAGGACTAACGATTTCAAAGGGGGTTTTCCTTCCCTCTGTTCCCTGTTCTTGCCTAACAACCAGCCTCTAGGACCCAGCAAAACATCGCCTCTCCATTGTCCGTGCCCCTCTCGACACTGAGATTTGATGGCTAAACCACTAAGTTAAGTACAATTGCTTGCATCTTAATCAATGCTACCAGCATGACAATGATGAAATTAACTAAACATTACATATCATGCTGTCACTTAACCTGCTGCACTTTGGTGTACCACGGGTGGACACGTCTCTGCGTCCTAGGGCACACGAGGGCGTCCTAGGACGCACACTGTGTGTCTTAGGAGGCACTGAAAAAAAAAAAAGCTGCATTTCCATTCTTCCACTACAGACACAGCCGCGAACAAAAAGCCAAAGGAGTGCTTTGATTGGTTTAGATGTGATTGACCTCTCATTCGACTAACAAGAGCCTTGAATTGGGTTTCTGAAACCTTGAAGAACCAATGACTGAAAACCTAGCAAGAAGGACCCGCCTACCAACGGCTGCGAATACAGCGAGCCAATTGAAGCACAGTAGTTCGAAAGCGTGCCTCCCTTGCAAAATCTGTTTTGTTTTAGCCGCTGGGTGCCACACACGCGTTCACCAGTCTTTTTTTCTTACTACTGTTCTTATTTGTTTTGAAAAATCGTTCGCCAAAACTGCAATCATGGAAGCGCAAAACCGCAATAATGGAATTATGGTTTGACCGGGTCGCGTGACCAGAACCACGAGTCGTAACAAGCGGACCAGCGTCATGTTCATCTGACAATGAGGAAGAGAAGTTCGCCAGCGACACTGCTGTTGTGGACAGGTAAGTGTTATAAGCTAAATTATTCTTTATCCCTGAAAATTGATCAAAAATGACTTTTGACCGATCGGTAAATTACAGCTGTGCGTAGTAGACCGTGCCGTGACCGCGGTGCACCGGGCAATGTCCGTCCTCTGTAGCGGGGGGGGGGGGGGGGGGGGAGTTGTTATCTTCTACATTACAGATATTTTAGGATAATTTTTAGTGCGCTGTAGGTTATTTTTTTCTTGTAAAAAAAAAAGCCACACATTTTTTACGTGGCATGCTTCTTTGTTTATGAGGACTTGTTTGTTCATTCATTCATTCATGAATGAACAACCCCTCCCCACACACACACACACACACACACACACAACCCTGAGTGTCACCTTTCATTAGAGCCCAAGATCAAGCTTCTATATTGAATCATTCAAAAGTTACAGACGTTTTTCCAAACTGTGCCATTTGGCACAATTTGGCACAGTTCAAAAACGCCTGGGAACAACCTAAGAAAAAAGCTGTGTAATATATTCATTTTTTGTGGTATTGTTACAAAATTTTGACCTCAGCTGGATAACATTTGGTTCTACATTTCTGTTGCATTTTCCAGCCCGGATCTGACAGCTGTGTGCTATTTGCAAGCATTTGTATCCAAAAAAACATCCAGGCCAAATTTATTTTCTTCAAGTTCAGTATGTTTAGATGACTGTTACTCAGTGGCCAAAGCACTTAGAGAGATTATGACTGTTTTGCCAAAAAATTCAAAGTGTTTTCTTTTAAATTAGACCAACCCCATGAAGATGCTGCAAAGGGTTGAAGAACAGCTTTTGATTTACTTTGGGTACGTTATTTTTTGGCGTTTTTAGGGAAATTGACCAGAGTGCAAGGGGTTAATAATGCCTAATCACTCAAGGTTTTATGTACACCTTATATTACATGATTCAAAGCATAGCAGAGGTCAATAATTACTGTGTTTGTACATATGATTTGCCAGAGTCTACTGACTATCAAACACAGGTCTTGGTAATTCTATGCCACATTGTTGCTTTGTTTCAATAACACTAAACTCACTCTTTAATAAATGACATATGCAATCTTATTTACAGGGGAGAGCAGGCTCTGAGATGGTTGATGCTGATTTGTGTGAGAAATGAGAGAAGAGAAAAAAACTCTTAAACATGGATTGTTGTTATAGCAAATATGGCATAAGACAGCCTCAAAATATTCAGACAGGTAGGAAAAAAATAGCTTGTCTTGCTGTAAGGGTTACACAACACAGCAAGATGAGAATGAAATTTTTGTATTATCAGGAGATGGTAAATTTATGAAGAGAAAAGACAGAAATAGCACAAGATTTCTGGCAAAATGGAGAAGGAAATTTAATTTCAATGGTAAACTCAGAGTTAAGTCTGTCAAGACAGCATCAGACTGGCCTAGATAAGGTGACTGTAAACAGACCGAATCAGTCTTAAAGGACTCGGATACTTGTAATAAAAGGAGAAGTCTCAAGGTCTGAAGGGTTGCAGGATTTAGGGGGGGGGGTAAAAAACAAATAAACCATAGATTGCAGTATCAATCATTCTGACCTTAGAAGGTTCTTCTTTCCTGTGCAATAAATTCCTGAACACACAGTGCTGCTCTGTGACCTCGGCTACTCAGGAAAGAGATTAGGATTGCACTTTGCATTTACTAATTCTAAATGCTGCATTGGTTTAAGGCTTCTAATATAATTAAAATTAAATTACCCTTTATTGTCATTCAACTGTACAACCAATCATGTACAGTAGAACGAGATTGTGCTTTACCTATCTACTGTGTTAATCACACACACCCCAAGTGTAGAACCAGAGGGCCGCTTTCATGCAAGGCGCCGCCACAAATTTCCCTCCTCCATTCCATCTTTGCTGAGCACCAAGCTGGACGGCAGGAAGTTCCACTTTTATATGGTCTTTGGTATGACCCGGCCGGGATTTGAACCCCTGCCTCCCAGGTGTGGGGCGGATGCTCTACCAACTGAGCCACCACTCCGGTCAATGATATCAATATATGGTCAATATATGACACTGTTTTGTTTAAACATAATCCTAAAGTAGTAATGACCCATGTCAATTGGTAAAACATTTACTGATTCACTGAATATTTGGCAACTACTTGTTGTGAATAGCAAAATCAAATTATTCAAATTGTGGAAGCTTTAGATGTAATTTAAAGTTTTTTTCTATTATTCTCCATTCCTGTTCATGTTTTCGTTTTTCAACAGGAAAGGGGAAGCATTCACAAAATCTTTTGCCAAATCAACAAGGTGAAAAGATAGGGATCATAACATCACCATTACCTTTCAATTTAATAAATCCTTGGTGACATATGCAATATGTAACAAAATAATAAAAACAGTAATTCACTTGTGTTTCTTAACACTACACGTTATAATAAACAGTGGGATAAACAACTGGGATAAACATTTAAGGGACACAAAACTAATGATGATAACTGGAACATTAGCAAAATTAATCTGCGGGGTGATAAAATTTGCACTCCTGTTGATGTAAATACTGACGTGTGGACGGGGGTAGCCTTGAGGCTTCCTCCCAAAAAATTTTTTTACAGGATGGCACCGAGATTTGATCTTTGTGGGAGATGTGAGGAGGCCGGACAGTGTGTGACAGGTGTCTCATTGGCTGGGGGGGGTGGGGCAGTGGCTACGGGGGAAAGGACCTCTCACTTGACAAGCATTGCCAAAGCTAAGTAGAACAAATGACTTTGCATATGACATAAAGCACATCAATTTAAATGACTTTGAATTTAAAAATGTAGTGTTTATATGACTTCACACTGCAGGATACATCTGACACATTGCAATCTCACACCTTGCAATGATGCCATTCACCACATAATGGTGTGACAGTATCACATTTCAGAAATGTGACAGTAATTGTGTTGTATGACGATGACTGCTACAGACCTGGCCTGTGCTACCAGTGCCTTGGGACTACAGTCCACACCATAATCTACCAAGGAATAGCATTCCTTGTACAAAATTAAGCCAAATTCTAATTAGGCAATATGCCCACCTTTCCATTGACTGAAGGAGTGTGACACAATCTTTCACAAGGATTCACTTACAAAAATTCAACCTGTCTATGTTCAACTGGACAAACGGATGTGATCTTAGTGACTAACTCAGAATGGCTGCCATAAATGCTAAATTATGCAGAAAGATTATGCAGAAAGACCCCAGCTAATTGCTGGGGTCTTTCTGCAACTGTGGGGGTTCCCCCCTACAGTTGATAGTGCTATGAGATGACTGTTGTTGTGAAATGGCGCTATATAAATAAAATTGAATTGAATTGAATTAAATCATATCAAATCTGCACAGAGAGCTATATTGCTTTTTCCTAAATGGAATTTGTAATTAGGTCAAGAGACGACACATGATTACTGAAACCTCATTTTGAAGGAGCTATACTACTCACAAATTTTCATCTAAATTAACCTCTTGCACTCCGGGATACCACGGGCGGTCACGTCTCTGCGTCCTAGTGCGCACTGAAAAAAAAAAGAAGCTGCATTTCCGTTCTTCTACTACAGACACAGCCGCGAACAGAAAGCCAAAGGAGTGCTTTGATTGGTTTAGATTTGCTTGACCTCTCATTCGACTAATAAGAGCCTTGAATTGGGTTTCTGAAACCTTGAAGAACCAATGACTGAAAACCTAGCAAGAAGGACCCGCCTACCAACGGCTGCAAATACAGCCAGCCAATTGAAGCAGAGAAGTTTGACGATTGAAAGCGTGCATCCTGTGTGTAAAATCTGTTTTGTGTAAACCGCTGTGTGTAACGGCAGCGTTCGCCAGTCTTTTTATTACTACTGTTCTTATTTGTTTTGAAAAATCGTTCGCCAAAACCGCAATCATGGAAGCGCAAAACCGCAATAATGGAATCATGCTTTGACCGGGTCGCGTGACCAGAACCACGAGTCGTAACAAGAGGACCAGCGTCATGTTCGTCTGACAATGAGGAAGAGATGTTCGCCAGCGACACTGCTGTTTGTGGACAGGTAAGTGTTATAAGCTAAATTATTCTTTATCCCTGAAAACTGTAATCAAAATGACTTTTGACCGATCGGTAAATTTCAACTGTGCGTCATCGCCACATGACGGACCGTGGTGCATGGACCGGACCGTGCGCTGAGAACGGTTTCTCCCCCCCCCCCACTACTCCTCTGTAGCAGATTGCAGATATATTGCAGATATTTTAGTACAACTGTGTGTAGTAGACCGCATTGCACGGTCCGGTCCGTGCGCTGCGGTCCGTCATGTGGCGATGGACGATGTCCGTCCTCTGTAGCCGGGGAGGGGGGGGAGTTGTTATCCTCTACATTACAGATATTTTAGTATAATTTTTATTGCAGTGTAGGTTATTTTTTCTTGTAAAAAAAAAAAAGCCACACATTTTTTACGTGGCATGCTTCTTTGTGTGTGGGGGCTTGTTTGTTCATTCATTCATTCATGAATGAATAAACAACCCCCCCCCCACACACACACAGCCCTGAGTGTCACCTTTCATTAGATCCCAAGATCAAGCTTCTATATTGAATCATTCAACAGTTACAGACGTTTTTCCAAACTGTGCCATTTTGCACAATTTGGCACAGTTCAAAAATGCCTGGAAACAACCTGACAAAAAAGCTGTGTAATATATTCATTTTTTGTGGTATTGTTACAAAATTTTGACCTCAGCTGGATAACACTTGGTTCTACATTTCTGTTGCATTTTCCAGCCTGTATCTGACAGCTGTGTGTTATTTGCAAGCATTTGTATCCAAAAAAACACCCAGGTGAACTTTATTTTCTTCAAGTTCAATATGTTTAGATGACTGTTACTCAGTGGCAGGAGCACTTAGAGAGATTATGACTGTTTTGCCAAAAAATTCAAAGTGTTTTCTTTTAAATGAGACCAACCCCATGAAGATGCTGCAAAGGGTTGAAGAACAGCTTTTGATTTACTTTGGGTACGTTATTTTTAGGCGTTTTTAGGGAAATTGACCAGAGTGCAATGGGTTAACTGTGTGTAACACATAAACAGTGGTAACACGCTTCCCTCTAGTAAAAAGACACTACCCATCAAACAAATACCCTGAAACTTTGATGTATGTGCATCTCCATGCATCGGGGGGGGGGGGGGTTACCAAAGAAATTAATAAGCAAAAACAAATTAGCAAAATCCTCAGAAAAATAGATAATACATAACTATTATCAATAAATGATCAATAATGTAGAGAAAGATATAGATGAAACCGCTTGGTAATGAAATCACAACATTCAGTAGGAGAAGTTAAAATTTACATCAAATAAATTTTCAGATATTTAAGAAAATATTTGCAGATTATTGTAAAAAGAAATATGTTTATAAAAACAAGGTAAACTGATAAGGAAGAAAACTATGCAAATTTATGAGAAAAGTTCCAAATGTCTAAGAAAAGTCCAACTTGTGCTGAATTTATGTTTACTATGGGACTTAAGAATCTGTATTGTCTTTGTAGTAGATTCTAAATTAAGGGAACGATGCTTTAGGGAGCTCAAAGCAAAATAATTTGATCTTCCCTGCATAAACTTAGTCTTTTCAAAACCTTTGCATGAATCTCATTGAGCTAAATAAGAGTGAAGGTAAAAATGTTTAGAAATTATTTACACACTTGTTGAACATACAAAGGCTTTCCCCTGCACTAATCTGAATACTCCTATGGTGACACTGAAACCCTTAAAACCTCTTCCACTCTGGTCAGTTTCCCTAAAAATGCCTAAAAATAACATACCCAAAGTAAATCAAAAGCTGTTCTTCAACCCTTTGCAGTATCTTCATGGGGTTGGTCTCATTTAAAAGAAAACACTGAATTTTTTGGCAAAACAGTCATAATCTCTCTAAGTGCTCCTGCCACTGAGTAACAATCATCTAAACATACTGAATTTGAAGAAAATAAAGTTTGCCTGGGTGGTTTTTTTTTTTTTTTAGATACAAATGCTTGCAAATAACATACAGCTGTCAGATACTGGCTGGAAAACACAACAGAAATGTAGAACCAAGTGTTATCAAGCTCAGGTCAAAATTTTGTAACAATACCACAAAAAATGAATATATTACACAGCCTTTTTCTCAGGTTGTAACAAGGCATTCTTGAACTGTGCCATCTGTGCCAAATGGCACAGTTTGGAAAACTGTGTTCCAGAGTTCACTATTTCAGCAGTTTACACAGTAAAACCAAGGGGTAATAACTCAGACACACACAGCACAGTTCCTGTTTTTTTTACATGCAAAAATACCCTACAGTGTGTGGGACAACCCCCACAGACTAAGGACAGACAGCTTGCTACTCCTGGTTATTTTCCGCAGCACTAGTGTGATGTTAATGTGCCATTCATGCTTTGTGTTCACACGTCCTGTCCTCACTGTGACCTAGAGACAGATCAATATGTAGATGTGACTTGTCACCTCTTTGTCCTGCAAGCTGGAGCAGGGGCTGGCAATCTGCCTATTTGATATGTATGTCTCTCTCATATGCAAATGCCCATGCTCTTTCATGCATTGTCTGTAACTGGCATAAATACCGCACATATCCTGTAACTCACCCACTCTCTGCGACTGCTCAACCTACTGCACCTGTCTTCACGCTACTGAGAGCCCTCAGGGCTCACTCTGGGCCACTCTGCACAGCACCAGAGTGAGCTCGTGTTGGCGATGTGATTTAATAAAGGCACTTTAAACTCCCTCAGTTCGCCGCTTATTATACCATGTCGCCACACTGGTGACCCCGAACACGCACACGTTTTGTGCAAAGCAACCTTCTGGTCTGGACCGCGACACTGGTGACCACTTCACGCTTCACGGTGAGATCTGCACGCCTGAGATCTGCACATCCACGCTGGACCGGCCGCTCTCACAGCTCCTCCACACGAGAGCGCACGCACCTCGTCCTCTCTCCACGACGGCAACCTCCAGGGCCGACGGACAGCGCAGCGCGTGGACCTGAACGCACCATGGCCGCACGAGCAACAACGATCGTCTCCTCCCTCTCACCGCTCCAACGCAGCTGCACGAGCCCGGGGCACAAAGATCGTCTACTGCCTCGCACCGCTCCAACGCATCTCCACGAGCCCGAGGGACAGAGATCGTCTACTTCCTCGCACTGCTCCAACGCACCATGACCGAACGACGCAACAGACAACAGGGATGATCTCCAGCAAGCTCCCTGACCCTGGTTCTTCTCTCCAGCGGCCCATCCACGCACGGGACCCCGGCACACGCACCGGGGAGTCACGGGGATGGCGCACCACGCACGGGACACATACAGCTCCACAGACTGCCTTCCTCCTTCGCCGCTGTCCTTCAGGGTTGCTCGCTCACCTGAGGCACGCATGCAGCATGCTCGAAGGATTCGTTAATGGTCTCAGCCATGGCACACATAGGGAATTCAGCTGTTTTGCGATTCCCGAGGACTTTAGGGCTGCGCCCGCACCTAAAGTAACACGCCACGTCCCTCTGCTGTTGTTTTTTCCCTCACAGCCGCCCCTGCTTTTCTTCATGGCCAGGTTCAGGTTCAGGTTCAGGTTACTTTATTTGTACCCGTAGGTAGATTTGTTTTGCAGTTGGTGACATCCATATTTACAAGCCACTAATTACATTCAACATAGACACAAACACAGGCACACATCTTACAAAATAGGTAAATATAAAATATGTACAATATAATTTTTATAGCTTGTTCAACTCTTTGACAGCAGCAGGGACAAAGCTGTTTTTGTAGCGCTGGGTTCTACTTTTTGGGACAGCAAACCTCCGTCTGGAGGGAAGAAGCTGAAAGTTGCAGTGCAAAGGGTGGGAGTCATCATTTAAAATCGAGTCGGCCATCCTCTGTACTTGTCTGGTGTACAGGGATGTCAGGCTCAGCTGTGACTCACCAAGCAAACGACTGGACCATCTGACTACCTGATCCAAGGATTTCCTCTGTTTCAGTTTTATCTGACCAAACCATGACATTAAAGAAAAGGATAAAACAGATTCAATAAAAGCCCAATAGAACATAGTCATTATGGTTCGGTCAATTTGGAAGCGTGCAAGTTTCCTCAAACAATGCAAATTTTGCTGACCCTTTTTGCACACCCTTTCACAGTTCACCTCAAAGTTCAATCCACTATCAATAATTGTCCCAAGATATTTGTACGATTGTACACATTCGGTGGTCTGGCCTTTTAGTATGGTGACTTTGTGCCTGGGAGTTTTCCTCCTAAAGTCAATAATCATATCTTTCATTTTTGTTGTATTCAGCTGCAGGTAGGAATCCTCACACCAGTGAACAAAGTCATCAACTACTGGGCCGTGGCCACTCTCACCATCCTGGAGGAGACTGACAATGACTGAGTCATCAGCATACTTTATAATGTGTCTGTTGTCATGTCTGCTCCGACACATGTTTGTGTACAGGATGAAGAGTAGTGGTGACAACACACACCCCTGAGGAGAGCCAGTAGAAGAGCACTTTAGGTCAGACAATGTGCCATTGACCCTTACTCTCTGCGTCCTGTTGGTTAAGAAATCCAGAATCCAACCCACCAGATTATTGCTTAAATCAAATTGTTGCAGGAGCCTTTCAACTAAAATATGAGGTTGGATTGTATTAAAGGCAGAAGAAAAATCCACAAATAAAAGCCTGGCGTGTGTCCCATTAAAATCCAGATATTTAAAAAGCATGTCAAACAGAGTGACAGTGGCATCCTCCACTCCTCTGTGAGGCCTATAGGCAAACTGCAGAGGATCCAATGCATGTTCAGTCTGCCTTAGGACCTCATGTCTGACCAGTTTTTCAAAAATTTTCATTAAAATTGAAGTCAAAGCAACTGGTCTAAAGTCGTTTACCGTTTTAGGACAGCTGGATTTTGGAACGGGAACAACCACGGCATCTTTCCAGATCTTAGGCACATGTTGTGTCTGTAAGGACTTATTGAAAATATAATGAAATATAGGACTCAGTTCATGTGCACAGGACTTTACCAGGCGTCCACATATATTAGCAGGGCCCTGACTTTTGTTCACTTTTACAGCGCGGAACTCCCTTTTAACATCCTGCATCTCAATATTAAAGTGTTGATTGTCTTTGAGTTTCTGTTTCAAATCTTGGATTTCTGTGCTAAAATCAAAGGAGTCAAAACGACCATAAAAACAATTAAGAGCATTAGCCAGCTCTGTGTCTGAACTAAAACCATCTAAAAACACATGATTACTGCGCTCTGTGCTCTGAAGGCCTGCGATAGTTTTCATACTGGCCCAGGCCGAACCAAGTTTATTTGCTGCCATCTTGCTTTCCAACTCTGATTTATAATTCTGTTTTGCTCTTAAAATTTCGGCCTTCAGCTCCTTGGTGGCAACCTGTAGCGCAGAAACAGACCCCTGTTTAAAGGCAAGAGCTTTCCTCTGTAAGCAGGATTTAACTGATTTAGTAACCCATGGTTTGTTGTTGGGGTATATTTTGACACGTTTACGTGGAACAAACTTATTTTGACAGTAAGCCATGTATGAGCATGTGAGCTCAGCCAGAGAGTCCAAATCATCCCCGCAGGCCATTATAAACATCTTCCAGTCTGTACAGTCAAAGCATTCCTGGAGGCTGTGCTCTGAATCTTCTGTCCACACATCAATGTCTCTCATCTCCACCTTGCCTCTTCTGAGAGCTGTTTTATATGTGGGCAGCAAATGAACACAGTTGTGATCTGAGGATCCTAAAGGAGGAAGGGGGAGTGATTTATAGGCCCTTTCTATGGATCCATAGCACAGGTCCAATGTCTTTTTTCGCCTGGTTGGGCAGGAGACATACTGATGAAAGTTTTTAAGTGTCTTCTTTAACGAAACATGGTTAAAATCCCCAAGAATCAAGTTTGGCACCTCTGGAGAAATTGACTGCAGCCGCTGCACCACATCAGAGATGGTGCTGGAGGCGGAGTCAGTGTCTGCCCTCGGATGAATGTACACAACTGTGATGAAAAGTTGGGGAAACTCTCGAGGCAAATAAAAGGGGCGTAGTGACACAGACAGCAGCTCCACATGGGGTGTACAGATGCGCTCTCTGACCGTGACAGATGTGCAGTACTGCTTATTAATGTATAAACATACTCCGCCCCCCTGACGCTTCCCAGTTACCTCTTCCTGCCGATCCGAGCGCAGCGGAGCTCCAAAGCCGTCAATCCACAGGTCTGCATCCCGATCATGCGCAGTAAGCCAAGATTCAGTGAAAGCCATGACGCAGCAGTTCTTAAAATCCTTCTGGTAACGTACATTGCCTTGAATTTCCTCCACCTTGTTTCTCACAGACTGTGCATTCCCAAAAATGATCGAAGGAAGAGGAATGTTACCAAACTGACGTCTCCTAAGGCGCAATTTCACACCTCCACGTCTTCCACGCTTCCTCCTGCCGCTTCTTTTTTCACCGCTGTGTCCGTCTCTCAAAATAAAGTCCGGCAGCTGAAATTTGGGCGCAATCAGAGACTCTGCACCAGCTGCGTTAAAGCGTAGCAACACGTCCCTGGAATATTGTATTCTGCCCGCTATTCTGCTCGCCATGGAGCCGAACGCGTTTACCTCAGAGACAAAGAGCCAAAACACAGAAAGCAGCAGTGCGAGATATGAGAGGAAATCCATGTTGCAGATACCAGGGAGCTGTTCGCCATATATTCCACAAACGCTCCAGGGCAGAAACGACACAGACGATTTTCTAAAAACGCAAAAAAGTACAAAAAACACACACACGCACACACGCACTATATCACCAAGCTGCTGGTCGCTGCGTGCGCATGCGCCCAGGGTCCAGGGCCACGAGAGGAGCCAGAGACTAATTTTTCTTCTTATCTCCGCACGCTCAATGGGACAGCCCATCGACATCGCGGATCAACAAGCAATTTTTGCGCGGCCTGGACGATTTCACTGTCCCCGGCAACCCCCACCCCCCTCCACCTTCACCGGCACAGAGCCTTCCCTGCTCGCTGCCATGCTGCACTATCTGGGGGGGAGCAGTGTGGGACAACCCCCACAGACTAAGGACAGACAGCTCGCTACTCCTGGTTATTTTCCGCAGCACTAGTGTGATGTTAATGTGCCATTCATGCTTTGTGTTCACACGTCCTGTCCTCACTGTGACCTAGAGACAGATCAATATGTAGATGTGACTTGTCACCTCTTTGTCCTGCAAGCTGGAGCAGGGGCTGGCAATCTGCCTATTTGATATGTATGTCTCTCTCATATGCAAATGCCCATGCTCTTTCATGCATTGTCTGTAACTGGTATAAATACCGCACATATCCTGTAACTCACCCACTCTCTGCGACTGCTCAACCGACTGCACCTGTCTTCACGCTACTGAGAGCCCTCAGGGCTCGCTCTGGGCCGCTCTGCACAGCACCAGAGTGAGCTCGTGTTGGCGATGTGATTTAATAAAGGCACTTTAAACTCCCTCAGTTCGCCGCTTATTATACTATGTCGCCACACAGTGTAAGAAAAATTATGCTAAAAATTATTAAATTTCACTAAAGTATACACAAAAACAACCCTCCCCCTCCAATTTTTTCCAGTGTTCACTATCTCACCAGTTTACACAGATACAGGTCAACTGAACCCCTGACCAAGTGTGCACCCCAAGTGGACCACGGAATTCAATCTGTACATCTAAAGGTGCATTCTCCAGCCAGTGATTTATAAATGCTGCCCCAGATGAAAATCCAGTCTTTGGGCCTATAATGTTCTGAATGAGGCTTTAGAAAATTATGAATCACTTTGTAAATCATTGGATTGAAAATGTACTTGTACGGATTGGATACCGGAGTCCACCTGGGGTGCTCACATTAGTGTGCTCACTTGGTCAGGGGTCCATTTCACCAGATCCCATTTACACAGTAAAACAAAGGCATAATAACCCAGACATACACAGCACAGTTCCTTTTTTTTTACAGTAAAAAATAGCCTACAGTGAAATAAAAATTACACTAAAAAATTATTATATTTTTCTGCAATATACACAGTAACAACCCCCCCCACCCCCCGCTACAGAGGAACACAGCGCACACAAAAACTTGTGGCCATGCGGGACCCTTGTAATTACTGATTGGTCAAAAGTCATTTTTATTACTATTTTTATCGATAATAATTTAGGTTATAACACTTACCTGTCCACAACCGCACTGTCGTTGCGTGGCTTGAGATTTCTAATTGTTCCATTGTTGCAACCTCCAATTGTTCTTTTACTGATTCGTTGTCCTGGTCACCCGACCCGGTCACCCGATGGTCAGCCATCTACGCTTTCATGCACACGCTTTCGGTTTAATTTGTGAACCATTTTTCAAAACAAGTAAAATAGTGGCTAATGTTACCCTTATGCACAGGACTGCGCGTCACACAGGATTGCACGTCACACAGCGGCTCAGTCAAAAGAGATTTTACGCACAGCAATGCATGGCATTTTCCCGGAAATATAAACACGGAACAAGCGCATGTAGGGTATCAGTGAATTCAGCAATTGATTGGCTAAACGACACATTCATCATCAGATTACTCAGCTTCAACTGGCTTGTTGCATTCACAGTCGTTGGTGGGCAGGTCCTTCTTGCTAGGTTTTCGGTCATTGGTTATTCAAGGTTTTAAAAACCCAAATCAAGGCTCTTATTGGCCGAATGAGATGCCAATCAAATCTAAACTAAACACTCCTTTGGCTTTCTGTTTACGGCTGTGTCTGTACCGGAAGACCAGAAATACAGCTTTTTTTTTTCCATTGCGCCCGCCCGCAGTATTGCTGAGTGGAAGAGATATTTTAAATATCAAGATTTAAAATAGCTGAAATGATTTACTTAGATAATGGAAAACATTTAAAGGGCCTATATCGTGCAAAATCGACTTTTTTGAGCTTTTAAGCATGTTATAATGTTAATTCCTCACCAAAAACACCCCCAAAGTGGTATTTTGCTCCATTCACGCATCTCTGAGTATTCCTCCTCAACCCTGCTCTCTGAGCTGCTGCTCCACCCTGTCCCTGATAATGATCAGGTCCCCACATTCATACGTATGACCGTGGGTGAGCCGCCCATTCCAGGAAGTGCCTGTGCTTCCAGCACCGCCCCCAGGCTAATGCACACACCCACTTTCTCCGAGCAGCTAACGGAGCGGTGATCAGCAAAACTCTTTCACTTTAGCATTGACGCTGTGAAGAAGTAGTTCCTCTCGCACCTAATCTGCTCAGTGACAACAACTGTTTGCTTTTTTAAGTAAGACAATGTCTTCTAAATGGCGTAAATGTGTCTTTGGCTGTGACAGATTTAGGAACCCAGCGACACGCTGCAGCAGCCGGCTCAGGGGTTAGGTCATGAAATGGGCGGCAGCCACAAGAAGGAGATGCGGAGCCTCAGAGATCGAGGTATCTTACTTCCGGGTTGGAAAAGTAGCTCGCAAAAATAACTCATGTTTCGTAAGAAATTCATTCTCCAGTGTACCAAAGGTAATATACTATCACATACATGCATATAGTTTACTCTGAAAGGCTTAAAATAGCATGACATAGGCCCTTTAACGGAATACACTTTGTAAATCAAATCATGTCACATTACAGTACCCGAATTATTAGTACCAAACATTTACCTAGGAAACCATTTAGCTTACCACCAACAATCTACAGGATTAGTATAATACACAATTAAGAAAAATAGGGAAACTTGTGAATGGCAAACCCATTTAACTTAGGTGATAAGGAAGGGTTTCTGAGTGATTACATGCAAAGAATGACAACTGACAGCGATGTTATCCATACTGCCCTTCCCAGGAGGGACCATGTGACAAAGGAACTGTGGGAGATGCACCCATCTCTTGGGTGAACCAGGGGATCTGGTCACCACAGGAAACTGGACCAAAACTCCCTGGCAAGGACAGCACAAAGGTTATCCTGCTGACCTAAGCAGCCATGGAAAACGAAGGACGTGGCACTTGGGTGCATCTAATGTTTTACCCCACTTGAAATCCTCGGCAAGAGACTATTTAATACACATTGTATACTTATTTTTAAAAAAAAAACAAACCCCCCCCCCCCAAAACAAATGACTGTTTAACTGTTTTTCTATGCAAGTGTCAGCTGATGGCTTGGCATCCAGTAACGACCTTTGCTAACAGAGAAGCAGGCTGTTTGTTTATCATGACAAGGGAAAAATACAAGGGTGTGGAGATGTGTTGAAGGATGAGACTGAGTTTATTCCTCAGGTTCAGCTTTATTCACAATCACATACTCCAACATTTCAAAGCAGAAAAAGAGGATGAATCTTCTCACATCTGTCCTTTTATACCCAGGACATCAAACCTACAGTCACATGGTGTTTAATCAAACATACAGTCACATGGTACTTAATCCCAGTCACAATGTAACTTCCCCCAATCTTAACACCATCCACCCCCAAGTCTCCGTTGGTCAGGAAATCTCTCAAGGCCATCTCCTTGAAACAAAAGGCCAAATCTCACACCCTCCTGTTACTTCTAGGAGGCTCAGTCCCTTTGTTCCCCTGAGACGTGAAGCACACAATAAACATACAGTAATATATCTGTGGAGCATATGAAACCAACATATGTGCCCCACAAGGGAAAGAAAAGTGCGGTTAGTGTTGTTACCTTATCATCCTCATCATCCTCTAGTAATACTTAACATTGGTTATTAAGTTGCTCCATTGCTTATACACTGTAGAGAATTGTTATGTTTACTCCTTAATAACACTAACAGTTAGGCAAATTATCTTTTATTGCTAAAATAATGCAGCTACTACAGGCTGTTTGTTTTTTAAGAGATGCTATATACAGAAATAACAGCAAACTTCATTTTGAATCACACCTGGCACGACATATCACTCCACTGATCAGAAACATGATGACACTCCTACTCTGCGAATGTAAGGTTAATTTCATCAGGGAACTCCTCTTTTTGAAGTGGTGATGTCCCATTCCAGTAGCTTAACACTCTCCAAGTATGCAACGGCTTACAGTGCGTCTCTCCCTTGTACTGCTACCCTGCTTGACCAACGAAGTGAGCAAGTGTTATACCAAGGATCTACATTGTCAAAGGTCACTGAGTCATTGGGCGTATTTGCACCTGGCCAGGACACTGGGCAGGTTTGTGCACCCCGTTTTGGCAACTGACCGTACCCTCATCATGTCGGCAGGGCAGGTGGGCAGGGTGAAGAGAGATGCTTTTCTACCACATGATGCCATTTTTGAAGCATGAATGCAATTTCAGATGGAAAGTACAGGAGTGAGGTTTTTGTTCACTGTTTCTTTGAGTGAGCGTAGATACAAATACCTTAGGGATTAAAACAATTATAAACTACAATCATTTACAAAATTATAACAAAGGATAGAATGGTTCTTGATCGACTAATTGCCACCAGTAGGGGTGTGTGCCCTATTATAGGAGGTTATTGTTTTACTTCTATCCCTGAAAATGATGCAAATGGTCATATTAATACTTCAGATACACATGGCTTCATTGCCTTGCAGGCAATGATAACAAAACTGATTAAGATAGTGTTTCTCTTCATGGAGACGTCTCATCATAAACTCGGTAATGATTTTTATAACTTCGGATTTTTCTTGTGTGAGTCCTTAATATGGTGATGAGGCTGATTATTATAAGCTTAGCGATATGTCTTCATACAACTGCTGCAGATGATGAGGATGATAAAAGGGGTAATACTAACCTAAGGAGTTTGAAGGTTGCAATATAATTTAAGGCTGTTTCATATTATTTTCTGCATTCTTATTTGACACAGTCTAAGTTTAATTTTGATCATATAACACATGTTCACTCTTAATGACATATTCTACACACGTTTTTAACTTGTAAAGGCACATAACAGCATGTAAATTCTTACACATATCCTTATATTATTTCATTCACTACCACTTTGATTATTTTTCTTTTAATCCTGATGCTATTTTAAGCATTGGGGGGGGGGGGGGTATTGTAAGAAAAATTCCATTTATCTACGTTATTATTGTCACTAATAATGTATTATACTTGAGAAGTATCATGCCTTTCATATGCCATGTTTAATGTTTATATGTGCATTCCATATAGGATAAGTTCATATATTCTTGGCATGTTTCTGTGAGCAATTACTGGCCTTCAGAGAATTCAGACTGAGGATCAGTACAGGATCAGTACATGCGTAAGGAATGATCTAAGCTATTTCGATAATCACTTTGAAATGTCCTGTTCTCTTTTGGGTCCCAGGAATGCACAGGAACTTCTAGCTTGTGTAG
Source organism: Pholidichthys leucotaenia (assembly GCA_020510985.1). NCBI lineage: Eukaryota > Metazoa > Chordata > Actinopteri > Cichliformes > Pholidichthyidae > Pholidichthys > Pholidichthys leucotaenia. Next base: position 307,941,393 of record CM035844.1, read on the forward strand.
ATTGTTTTATGGCATCACCCCGGATAAGCTCGGGTTATCAGGACTCTCTCTCTGTCTCTCTCCCTTCCTCCTCTCATCCTCCACCTCCTCCTCCTTTCTCTTACCTATATATATCAGACCTAAAGAATGTATTCTTTAGAGATTCTAAGTGTGTGTGTAAGACCATGCTTTGTAATCTCTCCCCCAAATGGCCATTGGGGTAAATAAATGTGCATAAATCCAATTTTCTGCCCGATCTTTGACTTTGAATAATTTAACCTCAGAAATATTCTAACAGTGGCCCTAGCTTTACTTGTTTTATAGTAATAGTGCAACTGGAATGCTAACCTTGACCTTTGACCTTTTGACTCCAAACCCATAGTCAGAGGTCAGGATTCCAAGATGAACCTGTATATCAGGTTTGGTGGCCCTAGCTTTACTTGTTTTAAAGTAATAGTAAATGTATCATTTACTATAGTGCAAGTGCAATGTTAACGTCAAACTTTGACATTTGACCCCTTGACCCCAAAACCATAGTTAGGTGATAGGGTAAGTCATCCAAAATGTGTATTAGATACAACTACTGTATCGATTTGAAAAGCCTACATCATTTCTTTCAGCAGTTATTGTGTTTAGAAGATATAGGGAAAAAAATCTGACCTCTAACCTTTGACCTCAAGATCATCTGATGAAAGTGAAATTGCAATATACCTATCATCAGAGTATCTCAAACCATGGTACCAAGTTTCAAAACAATTGGAACAAAACTGTAGGAGGAGTTGATTTCACAAGACAGTAACTGTCTTTGAAGTGAGGTGAAACAGGAGGTCCAGGGATGAGAATGGGATTTTGGAAAAAAAGAGGAAACTTAGCCGGGGGTGTTGGGGGATGCAGGCCCCCAAGCCGGATCCAAGGCGGAGCCTTGGTGGGGGGTCTTGGGGGCAACGCCCCCCAGAAGCTAACAAAATCTGGTGTTTTAGAATGCTCAAATGTGGTCTTATATTTAAAGTTAGAAGTAAATACAAATGCATTTATAGTTTATCTTTTTAATCTGCTGCTGCATCACATGTGTAATCATGTTCAATACTGTTTTGATTCAGTGTCACTTTCCCTGGTACTTTCCATTTCGCTATGAAGTTGGCCATTTTTTCAACCACAAAATAAAGTGAAACAGTACATATGTATTAAATTTATGATATCTGAATAGTATGTTGATGTAATAATACTAAATTATATTTTACTACTATCTAATATGTTTAGAACTGACACAGAATTACATTTACATAGTTCTAGAACAGACAAAATAATTTAACCAAGTAAAATAAATTATAAATATTAACAAAATTCCATCACCAAGTCCATCACCCATTTATTAAAATATACTGACATTCTGCAAACATTTTGATTTATTAATGTGTGCATTTGTTAGTGTTACTAGGAATATAAAAAAGTTGCATATTAGTATATTTTTAACCCCTTGAACTCTTGTGAATTCAGCGGGCGGTCACGTCTCTGCATCTCAGTGCGCACTGAAAAAAAAAAAAAAAAAAAAAGCTGTATTTCCGGTCTTCCAGTACAGACACAGTCTTGTTACAATCTCAGAAAAAGGCTGTGTAATATATATTCATTTTTTGTGGTATTTTTACAAAATTTTGACCTGAGCTTGAAAACACTTGGTTCTACATTTCTGTTGTGTTTTCCAGCCAGTATCTGACAGCTGTATGTTATTTGCAAGCATCTGTATCTAAAAAACACCCAGGTGAACTTTCCTGTTACTCAGTGGCAGGAGCACTTAAGAGAGATTATGACTGTTTTGCCAAAAAATTCAGAGTATTTTCTTTTAAATGAGACCAACCCCATGAAGATGCTGCAAAGGGTTGAAGAACAGCATTGTGTAATGCTGTGATGCAGTAAGTTGTGATGGCATGCCATCACAACTTACACATGCTATTTCATAACAAATTCATTACGCGAAAATTCTCAAGTACATTACTTAAACGAGAAAAAAAAAATCTTACCTCGGAATGCGTCTTCCGATCACTAATTGCTGTAATCGGGGGCGACTGTGATGAACTTTGATTGACTGGCATCTGAGTTTGACCGTGTCCATCGATCGTTTTGAACGCAGCACCGAGTGAGTAGTTCGATCTCATTGTAGCCACAATTTTGAGATGTTTCTGTTTTGAACAGTGCTCAACTAAGGCAACACAACCACGAGATCCATAACTCAAGAAATCGTTGCAATAAACACACTGGGCTTTCCCTGGTACTTCGCATTTCGCTATGAAGTCGGCCATTTTTTCAACCACAACTTCGGTATTTTTACCGATCTTTACAGTCATTGACACAGTTTTTTCAAGCCATTCCCAACAAAACTTGTTCTTTATCCCTTTGTCGATTTCTAAAATTCTTGCTTTGTTGTCTTTCGTGAGTTTTAGGTTCACCATTTTGACGAAATCGGGAAAACTCAGTTGATTGAACTGACTGAACCGTCCGCCACTTGCATTTCACCCCGCGTGTTATCCGGATATGACATAGGAAATCTAACAACATCGCCGATTGGTTGCTTCAATAAGTATCAGCCTATCAGTGGCCTTGTTACATTACATTACTGATCTCGCTGGGTAGCGCGTTCTGCGCAGTGGATTTTCACAGCCGATCGAAAATACGACTCGCTGCCAGACCCCCCCCCCCCCCCCCCCCCTAAAATTTTGTCCTCGAATTTAGACAATTCACGAGAATGACCCTAGACAATCAAATCCGGATCCGAGGAGGATTCTCATCCCTAGAGGTCATAGGTCAGGGACGACATAGGTCAGGGACGACAATTCCCGCAAAAATCATTTGATCAGAACCAAATTACAATATGTGCATCCTCAGTACATACCAAACCACGGTACCAAGTTTCAAAACAATCTGACTAAAACTGTAGGAGATGATTTCACAAATGTGGGGCAGATGGGCAGGCGGACGGACTGACCCATAACATAATCCTCCTTCGGTCTCCACCCAAAGGGCTCTTCGACCATTTGAGCTTCGACTGGCGGGGGATAATAATGCAAGAACTACGCTGACAAAAAGTCTTGCAATGCTTCTAGTATATTACATCACTCTTTATTTTTACTGTATTTCATTTGTGTGCAGAGGTATGGGCAACATGTACTACACTACTTTACATTCAGAAAATGTATTACAAATAAAACTGAAATTATTAGGATAAGACATAATGCTAGACATACATACCATTTTTTTTCAAATTCAAGTATTTCCTAGAACTTAAAACTACAAACATAATGTTTAAAGCAAATAAAACAACTTATGAACGATATACAAAAAATCTTTTTACTAGCAACATAGAACAATATCCTTTAAAAGATCATTGAAAATTTCAGATTTGCTCCTGTGACACAGAAAAGTAAAGGCATATCATATCAGTTTGTACGGTAAATTTGTGTAAAAATGTATACAATTACTTTGAACAGAATACAACTTATTCAAGAAAATAATTTAAAACCAGACAGTCAATGATGGAGTTGCTCATTCTGGCCCGACAAAATCACTCCGAGAGTGCTCGGATTTCCTTGACCACATCCTAGATGCAGACCCATCTAGGATGTACTTAAAGGTTAATGGCCTAGGACAGGGGTCTGCAACCTTTGCCAACCAAAGAGCCATTTTGCCCATCTCAGACTAAAATAGAAGTGGCTGAGGGCAACAACAGCAATTTGACCTTTAAAATAAAGATTATGCTACTTATAAATTTTTTTATATACATAGTTCTGAATATTATGTGAGATTAATGAATTCATACTACAACAGGGAAAAAAACTGTCAAGGTTTACAAATAGCCGCATTCATGAAATAAAAATTAAAAATATATTACAAATTGTTTTGTGCTGAAAAGGCTATATCTGAATATCTGACCATATATATTTTTTTTTGTATAGTTTTAAGTTATCAGCACATTCATAAATTGTTTAAATATGAAAAATGTCATCCATCTCCTACTTTCAACAGTGATCCACACAGCTTGAGTTCAGGAACAAAGTTGTATTTAGAAGAAGCTACTTTCTTTCCTTTTTATGTTTCTTCATAATGCTCCTTATTCAAACGTATTAATATAATATAAATCTGTATCCTTCACCTGTTCTCCAGAATCTCAATTTGACAACTAGTGGATTGGTTGTCTGATAATTGGTTGTCTGATATTCTACTTTATTCATTTTGGAATAAAACAAAAAGAGTTTTAAACAACTTTCTAAATAATATAACTTCAAAATAATTTGGGGCAAATTAAGCCAATTAGAAATAATTACAGCAGCGTAATTCTTAGTAGTTCTTCCTCTGAGCAGTATAAAAAAATGCATGGCATTGATAGACAGTCTGCACTTACAATTCACTGTCCAAAACCCCACGTTAACCCCCATAGCTAGCAGTTATCCTACAAACAAAAAGCTGAAAACATCCTAAAAACAAAAGGCTCACCTTTACATCACTGTCAGACAATAATCTCTCCTCTTTTTTTCTTTATTTACAAATCATGAGGGAAAACCATCGGCTGTTGGTTGCTGATTTCAGACAAGTATATCCTGTTGATGGCATTTCACAATAAAAGCACATAACAGGCACAACCACTCTTAAAATAAAATTGCTATAAAGGGCTTTTATTTGGACATAACTCAGGAAGTATTGAGTTGTGATGGTGAAAATAAATTTACACCAATTCAGACTTCAGTCATGTCTGGTGAATCCAGCATTTATAGCGCAGGTGACTAATTTTAAGGTTATTAAGCAGGAATTCAAGGATTGCTTCTAATTTTTAAGGACAAGTAAGGCATTGATTTTAGATAATCACATTAAAGATTTTTTTATGGACCTGTAGACACTAATGAAGTGGCTGTTTTTCCTCCTTGTTTGTGTACTATACATGAATGCAAATTAATCTATCCACACAGAATTAAACTTTCCATTTTCCTCTGCGATTTTACTTTTTTCTGGATTTGTTCATGTCTTACCGGGGGGAGGGGGGGGCTGCAGTTCCCTGCTCTGCACATGTGCTGTACAGAGAGGCTCAGAGGCTGTCGATGTGTGAGCCACTGTCAGATGTCACGAATGGTTGACAACATAATAAATAATTTTAAAATGAAAGTATGTGTTGGGCAGCGCGGTGGCAGAGCGGTTAGCACTGCGGCAGCACAGCAGCTCACCCTTGGCCGGGGGATCCTGGGTTCAATCCCAGCCCCCGACCAACCGTGATCTGTGAGGAGTTTGCATGTTCTCCCTGTGTCTGCGTGGGTTTACTCCAGGATTTCTCCGGTTTCCTCCCACATGCCAAAAACATGCAAGTTAGGTTAACTGGCACCAAACTGGGGATTCTAAATTGTCCTTAGGTATGACTGTGAGAGTGAATGGTTGTCTGTCTCTCTGCGTTGGCCCTGTGATGGACTGGCGATCTGTCCAGGGTGTACCCTGCCTCTTGCCCAAAGATGCTGGGATAGGCTCCAGCCCCCCCGCAACCCAAAAAGGATTAAGCAGAAGAAGATGGATGGATGAAAAGTATGTGTTTCCATTGAGAAACGTATCCAATAAACAATTTGAAAAATCAAACGATTAAAATGAACCATTAATTTCCATGTGTTTTGAGATATAACTGCAGGGAGCCACAGCATGGGGGCTGAAGGGGGCTGTGGGTTGCCGACCACTGGCCTAAGAGGAGTATCATTTTTCAGGAAATCATAAATGCCCAGATATCCTGACCTTTCACCTTGACCACAACTTGGATGCAGACCCCCCGAGGATCATTATAAATGAGTTTGGTGAGCATCGCCGCAAATTTCTAGGAGGAATAGCAGTTCCTGTGAAATGTGGATTGACAGATGGACAAACGCCATGTCATAGCAATAGCTCTTTTCTGCTTTGCCGGAATATAATTCAATTCAACTTTATTTATATAGCACCATTTCACAACAACAGTCATCTCATAGCACTTAAAACTGAAGGGGAAACCCCCACAATTGCAGAAAGACCCCAGCAATCAGGCGATCCCCTGTGAGCAAACGCTTGGTGACGGTGGAGAGGAAAAACTCCCTTTTAACAGGAAGAAACCTCCAGCAGAACCAGGCTCAGGGAGGGACAGTCATCTGCTGCGACTGGCTGGGGGGTGAGGGGATAGAGAAGATGAAAAGAACAGACATGTAGAGAGCAAACATCATGATGGGGACTCAATCTATGGGAAACAAACAGATGTTAATGACCAGCAAAAAAAAAAATTCATTGAGAGTGAAGAAAGGAGTGAAGCCCAGTGCAATTACTGGAGGTCCCCCAGCTGTCTAAACCTATAAGCAGCGTAACTAAGGGAGGGTTCAGAAACACATGATTCCTCCCTAATTGTAGGCTATATCAATAAGGAAGGTTTTAACCTTATTCTTAAAAACAGAGATTGAGTCTGACTCCCGAATCCAGATTGGCAGCTGGTTCCACAAGAGAGGAGCTTGAGTCATTAGTGTTGACTCAGTGAGTGTTGAGTCATTAGTGATGCACAATAATACTGTGCAATACTAATGATGTTCCAGATGGATGCATTTACTTCACTGATCACAATGTAATGAATGGAAAAAAAATCAGTGTAATAAGCTCAACAAGCAACAAGGAAAACTGTTCTGTGGCCTGACCAATCGCAGCTAGAAATTCACCCTGGAAAGTGTTATGACCCCGAGCAGTAGTAGATGCATTTTCCAGAAAACAGATTATCTGATGGCAAAGTAGATGCATTTTCCAGAAAAAAAGTTTTCTTACCATAACTTTAGTTTCACAATTGTTGAAAGGATAGATCTATTGACACTACTGTACTAGCTTCAGAAAGTGGTTCCAGATCTTTGTGAGTTGCCATGTGGTCAACCAAACCACTCCTTTCATTAAAAGACTTCTCACATATTTCACAAGAATATGGCTTCTCACCAGAGTGAATTTGCATATGCTTGCGCAAATAACAATTATAAGTGAAACATTTCCCACATGAGTCACACGAATGCAGCTTCTCTCCTGTATGAGTTCGCATGTGACAAGTTAAAGTGGTACGATTAGTGAAACTTTCCGCACATGTTTTACAGGTATACGATTTGTCATCTGTATGGATTCTCATGTGAGCTTTCAAACTCTGATGTGTAGCAAACCTTTGCTCACATGTTTCACAAGAAAAAGGCTTTAGACCTTTGTGAGTTTCTTCATGGCGGGCCAACTTATCGCTAGATATGAAACTTTTACCACATGTTTCACAAGAATATGGCTTCACACCAGTGTGAATTCCCATGTGTCGCGACAAATGACTTGTCTGACTGAAATGTTTTCCACATGTTTTACAAGAGTAGGGCTTTTCACCAGTGTGTGTTCTCATGTGGGTGCCTAATGCATAAGGTGTTTTAAACATATTTCCACAGACTTGACAGGAATGCAGCTTTTCACTTGTGTGAATTCTCAAGTGAATCTTTAAATGTTGAGCACTACTAAAACTTTTACCACATGTTTCACAAAAGTACAGCTTTTCACCTGTGTGACTTCTCAAGTGAATTTTCAAATAATTACCTCTACTAAAACCTTTCCCACAAATTTTACAAGAATATGGTTTCACATCTGTGTGAGTTGCCATGTGCTGGTCCAAATAACTACTGCGACCAAAACTCTTTCCACATATTTCACAAGAATATGGTGTTACACCAGAGTGAATTCCCATGTGTCGGGACAAATGACTTTTTTGACTGAAATGTTTGCCACATGTTTTACAAGAATATGGCTTCTCGCCAGTATGCGTTCTCATATGGATGCTTAATGAAGCAGCTATGGTAAAAGTTTTTCCACATGTTTCACAACAATATGGCTTTTCCCCTGTGTGGATTCTCAAGTGTTGTGTCAAGAAGAAGCGCCCATTGAAACTTTTCCCACATATTTCACACGGATACCGTTTTTCTCCCTCCTCTGCCATTGGATCATTATTATTTAAGCCTAGATTTACATGATTACCTGCTTTCTGGTTATGGTTCTCAGTTTTAGAAGAGTTGTAACAGAAGAGCTGTTCCATGTTTGATTCCATTTGACTTTGGTCATTTTTCTCATAAGCTGTAGTGATCATGAAGAAATCAGTCTCTTGCTTCAGCCCAAGCTGCTCTTCAGTTTCCTGTTTAACCTGTGTAGGATCTTGTTCCTCCTGGTCCAGACTGAACTTTGTCCCCTGGTTACAGAGCTGCTGGAAAATAAGGACCTCCTCCTCATCATCATCCTTATAGTCATGTAGCTGTGGGGTATCTGGAGGGTAAGAGACAAAAAGTCATGAGGACCCTCCATCTCTATATACACGTATACTATAGTTGTAATGATAGTTTTTTTAAATGTACGATCTGATATTTTAAAATTTTTATATCCATTGATACTGATACAAAACAGCAGCTTGTGGCCTGAATAAATTCATGGTACTTCTTTCCATGGTATTTCTTCAAGTGTTTAAGGTTGGAGATGTAAAGTTAAGACAACACTCTGAAAACTACAATTTCTTCAAAATTTTGTCATTTATTAAGCAAAGAAATTCCCATTTATCTCTATTTTAATAAAAATATTATCTATTATAATAATATCTATTTTAATAAAAATTATATATATATAATAAGCTGTAACATTTATATATCAGCATAAGATTGTTAACAGCAATAAGGTAATTGTGTTCATTCTAATACCGAACGGCAACATTACTATAATATCAACATTAAAATTTAGAATGTTTAGAACCTTTTAAACAATCATTAGAATATATGCACTATAGACATTAATATCAAATAACACATAATAAACTTTTTTAAAAATTAGTCATTAAATTGCAAATGCATACCTGCCAACTTTTAAAACCTGAAAAGCCTAGTAGCTAGCCGGGGCCCAGGGGCCGCAGACCCCAGTACATCCAGGACAAAGTCCTGGTGGGGGGTTCAGGGGGGCAAAGCCCCCCAACGGCAAACAAATATTAGCATTAAATCAAGTTAAAATGTGGCTAACAACCTCATATTTCTTCAACAATCATGTTTCAATTTTCCTTAAATTGTCAATGCAGATATGCTGATGGAAAAGATCAAGGACAAGCATTGTTGTTTTCCATGGTGCACCTCTTAGCTTTCTTCAGTTGGTCTTTTGAATGGAACACACTGTGGCACTTGTTACCCGAAGCTGTCATCATCATTTTCCTGGTCATGAGGTTGCCCAGAACTTTAGTTGACAGACTGGACCTGAACTCAGTTTTGTTCTTGTTCACATGGGCTGAATATGCGCTCACAGTCCACAATAATAATTCCTGGAAATGCTTTGGAGTATTCCTCACGAAAAGACTTCCATGTGTGTGGATATGGATTATCATAGCCTCTTAAGTTTCTTAATCAGTGTTCATCTATATTTACTGTATTTAAGTCAGTAACATCTCTTGACTATTATACTCTTTGCTTCCTCAGGTGTTCCATTTAGTTTGATCCAAACTCTACAATTTCTTGTCCATTTTGCCTGTATCTTAGTTTGTCTTTTCAGCATCTGTGCTTGCCGTGCTATTTCAGCATTAGTTTTTGTTAGATGTTCATTTAGGTAAACTTCTGTTCCCCTTAAGTTTCTGGCCTGCCTCAGTATGTTATTCTTCACCCAAGGATGTGATTTGGGGTTGGGGAAATTATCTGAAAATCTAGCAGGGGGTCTGGGGGATGCATTCCCCCAGCGGGGTCCAGGGCAGAGCCCCGGTGGGGGGGCAAGGGGGGAGAAGCCCCCCGAAGCTCCTGGGTTTTTATGATTTTTAAGTACCAGAACTGTGCTTAAATGACATAAAACAAACAGCTGCCACTTATTACTGTATAATATTGACTTATGTTCCAAGAAGATCTCTTCCATTTCCTCCTTCTTTGGTGGCATTTTTACTGACCTGTTGATAGTAAAACAATCTCTGCTGGTGACGCCAATATCCGATCCAACTGACCTCGAATCCAGCTGGGCCTCAGCTAGCCCCCTCCGCTGCTAGTCCCGCTGCTTACCACCGCTGCAATTGAGCTCCTGTCCAGCCAGGGTACCGGCAACTCCTCCACAGAGTCCCGCGGCCCACCGCCACTGTAGTTGAGCTCCGATCCTGCTCCTGTCCAGCTGGGGTCCCGGTAGATCCTCCGCTGAGCCCCGCCGTTGTAGCTGAACTCCGATCCGGCTCCCGTCCAACTGTTGCCTCGGTTGGTTCCTCCGGCGAGCCCCAATCACCGGGGACGGAGTCGCTTCTTTGTATTGGTGTTAGGTGCTACGACTAGCTATGGCGTTAGCTATAGCGATAGCGTTAGCTTAGCAAACGCTTCAGGTAAATTTAGACACGATTCCTAGCGATCTCGTGTTTGGAATTGCTTTCGTGTTTTTTTTACGACTTAAAATTTTTGACTGAATTTTTAGTGAAAAACCGTAATTTTGATTAATAAAGCCGTAACCCGGAATGGGGTCTTGAAAACTGTAACCATTACGGCAAAACCGGAGTAGTTGGCAGGTATGCAAATGACAGTCTATAGATTCTTTGAAAACATCACAGGAAAAATAAGTGTATAAAAGATCTGAGTTTATGTCCAGTCTGATTTTGAGGAGTCTGATATGAAGTCTTAATAAACACTCAGGCATCTGTCTTCCATCACAGTTTTAAACACTAATATTTATAGTATTATATTTAAACAATAATATAAAGTTATATTTAAGTCATTTTCTGCACCATTAAATTATGATTGCAGAAATATCTCTGAAGAAATGCTTGCTATATTATGGATGAACTGACATGAAAAACACTTTAGAATAATTTAATAACGTCCTAAATAATTAACAACTCAACTCATCATCACAGCCATGGGACACATGTAAATTTCTCATGAATGTTTTTTTTTTTTTAATTATTTCAGAGCATTTTTAACTTCCAGAGGACAACATTTAGGTTTCAGGGAGCAAACCAAAGATCTTCTCTGTAAGCACGAGCATTCACTGTGTTAGTCTAAAATATTTTACGAAGAGTAAACTATTCAGAACAGATAAAATCTGTTATTTGTCTGTCTTCCATTTTGTTTTTATTGATGTTTTTGTTTGCAATCATTTTTTTAAATTTAGATTTCATGTGTTTTTTAATCCTACAAAATGGTAGTTAACCATCTTGTCTCTAACATAACATCTTTGACATGTAGTCTCTGTGCTCACACACATACACAGGACTTGGAGAGAGTGGAAAAGTGAGAGAAAACCAGCAGTTTCAAAAGCTGTTTGCTGGTTTATTTATTACCTCCACCAAGAGGAGGTAATGTTTTCTCCTGTGTTGGTTTGTCTGTCTGTTAGCAACATTACTCAAAGTTATGAACGGATTTTGATGACATTTTCAGGAAAGGCGTGTAATGGCACACGGAACAGATGATTAGATTTTGATGATGATCTGAGAGTGCATACCTCCACCAAGGGCTTTATATTTGTGCAGCAGGATTACACAAAAACTACCGGATGGATTTGAATGAAATTTTCACCAGAGGTGGTCCTTGGACTAGAGAGGAACCCATTACATTTTGATGATGATGTGAGAATGCATATCTCCACTAAGGCTCTTATCTTCTCACAGTGTGTTAGCAACAATATTTCCAAACTAATGGACAGGACTTTGATGCAATTTTCACCAGAAGTGGCTCGAGGCCTACACACAAACCCATTACATTTTGGAGGTGATCCATGAGGGACGGAAGGAGCCTTGGCGGAGGTATGCGCTCTCAGTGCTCTTCTAGTTTTATATGTTTTCATGGATTGTTTTATTTTTTAATTGCTCCCCTCATGGATCATTACCTTATCGTAGTGGGGGGTTTGCATGCCCTAGTGATCCCAGGACCTATGTTGTCCGGGCAATTTGCCTCTGGTAGGGTCACCCAAGATAAACTGGTCCTGAATGAAAGACCAGACTAAGAATGACCCAAAAGACTCTCATGATGAATGTTAGAATAAGGATTCAGTGTACCATGCCCGGTATGGGGATACCCGGGCCCCGCCCTGGAGCCGGGCCTGGGGGAGGGGCTTGATGGCAAGCATCTGGTGGCCAGGTTTCTGTCCATGGGACCCGGCCAGGCTCAGCCCGAAGGACCTATAGGGGTCCGCCCTCCAGTGGGCTCACCATCTGCAGGAGGGACCACGGAGGTCCGGTGCTATGCAAATCAGGTGGTGGTCGAAGGCAAAGACTTTAGTGGTCTGACCTCCGGCTTCCTAAACTGGCTTTTGGGATGTGGAATGTCACCTCTATGATGGGGAAGGAGCCTGAGCTGGTGCATGAGGTTGAGAGATACCGGCTAGATATAGTCGGCCTCACCTCAACACACAGCTCTGGTTCTGGAACCAGTCTCCTGGAGAGGGGCTGGAGCTTGGCCTACTCTGGAATTGCCCTGGGAAAGAAGCGGTGAACAGGAGTGGATATTCTTGTATCCCCCCCCGCCCCCCCCACAAACACACACACACCTAGCTGCCTCTACATTGGAGTTCTCCCTGGTGGATGAAAGGGTTGTTTCCCTCCACTATCGGGTTGGGAAATGGGTCGTGACCATCATTTGTGCCTATGCACCAAATGATGGTTCAGAGTTCTCACCCTTTTTCGAGTCTCTGACAGGGGTGCTGGAGAGTGCTCCTCTTGGAGACTCCATTATCCTAGAGTGGGACTTCAATGCACACGTGGACAACGACAGTGAAACCTGGAGGGATGTGACTGGGAGGAACGGCCTGCCCGAGCTGAACCTAAATGGTGTTCAGTTATTGGACTTCTGTGCTAACCACAGTTTGTACATAATGAACACCATGTTCAAGCAAAAGGGTGTCAATATGTGCACCTGGCACCAGGACACCCTAGGTTGCAGGTTGATGATAGATTTCGTTATTGCGTCATTTGACCTGCGACCGTATGTCTCGGACACTCGGGTAAAGAGAGGTGCAGAGCTGTCAACTGATCACCGCCTGGCGGTGAGTTGGATCCGATGGCATGGCAGGATGCCATTCAGACCTGGTAGACCCAAACGTATACAGAGGGTGTGCTGGGAATGTATGGCTGAGGCCCCCTGTCTGGGAGGTCTTCCAACTCCCACCTCCGGAAGAACTTCAACCACATTCCGAGGGAGTCTGGAGACATGGAGTCTGAATGGGCCAAGTTCTCCGCCTCCATTGCTGAAGCAGCGGCCCAGAGCTGTAGCCGCAAGGTCGTCGGTGCATCTCATGGTGACAAAACCCAAACCAAGTGGTGGAAACCAGTGGTGAGGGGGGCCATCAAGCTGAAGGAGTTCTATCAAACGGTTGGCTTGTGGGACTCCCAAAGCAGCTGAGGTGTACTGGCAGGCCAAGCGAAGCGCAGCTTGGGTGGTTGCTGAAGCAAAAACTCTGATGTGGGACGAGTTTGGTGAGGCCCCAGAACAATACTTTCAGTCTGCCTCAAAGAGGTTCTGGAAAACTGTCTGCCGACTCAGGAGGGGGAAGCAGCTCCCTGTCCATACTGTGTATGGTGCAATGGGGTGCTGCTGACTTCAACTGGGGATATCGTCGGGTGGTGGAAGGAATACTTTGAGGATCTCCTCAATCCCACTGACGCACCTTCCACAGAGGAAGCAGAGCTTGAGGATGAGTGGGTTGCTCGCCCATCACAGGGGCTGAGGTCACCAAAGTGGCTAAAAAACTCTTCGGTGGCTGGGCCCCGGGGGTGGACAAGATTTGCCCTGAGTACCTCAAGGCTCTGGATGTTGTAGGGCTGTCATGGTTGACACGCCTCTACAACATTGTGTGGAAGTTGGGGGCAGAACCTTTGGCATAGCAAACCGGGGTGGTGGTTTCTCTCTTTTAAGAAGGGGGACTGGAGGGTGTGTGCCAACTTTAGGGGGATCACACTTCTCAGCCTCCCTGGGAAGGTCTATGCCAGAGTACTGGAGAGGAGAGTCCGACCGCTGGTTGAACCTCAGATCAGGAGGAGCAATGTGGTTTTCGTCCTGGCTGTGGCACATTGGACCAGCTCTTTACCCTCTCAAGAATCCTAGAGGGTTCGTGCAAGTTTGCCCAACCAGTCTAAATGTGTTTTATGTACTTGGAGAAGGCATTCAACTGTGTCCCTCTTGGTTTTTTTGAGGAGTGCTTTGGGAGTATGGGGTATTGGACTTGTTGCTACGAGCTATGCGGTCTCTATACGACTGATGTGAGAGTTTGGTTCGTATTTTCCAACACAAAGTTGGCCTTGTTTCCAGTGAGAGTTGGACTCCGCCAGGGCTGCCCTTTGTTACCAATCCTGTTCATATTTTTTATGGACAAAATTTCTAGGCACAGCCAAGGAACGGAAGTTTAATATGTTTGGTGACCACAGGATCTCATCACTGCTGTTTGCATATAATGTTGTCCTGTTGGCTTCATTGAGCAATGACCTACAGGTCTTACTCGGACAGTTTGCTGCCGAGTGTGAAGCAGCTGAGATGAGAATCAGCACCTCCAAGTCCGAGCCCATGGTTCTCAGCCGGAAAAGGGTGGATTGTCCTCTCCTGGTTGGGGACAAGCTCCTGCCCCAAGTGGAAGAGTTTAAGTATCTTGGGGTCTCATTCATGAGTGGGGGGGGGGGGGGGGGGGGGGAATGGAGTGAGAAATTGACAGACGGTTCAGAGTAGTATCTGCAGTGGCGCGGACATTGTACCGATCTGTCATGGTGAAAATGGAGCCAAGCTCTCAGGCAAAGTTGTTGATTTACCAGTCAATCTACGTTCCTACCCTCATCACCTATGGTCATGAGCTTTGGGTAATGAACAAAAGAATGAGATTGTGGATACAAGCGGCTGAAATGAGCTTCTTTCGTAGGATTGTTGGACTCACCCTTAGAGACAGGGTGAGGAGCTCAGTCATTTGGGAGAGGCTCAGAGTAGAACTGCTGCTCCTTTCACTTCGAAAGGAGCCAGTTGAGGTAGTTTGGGCACCTGATCAGGATGCCTCCAGGATCCTTGCCACTTGAGGTGTTTCTGACATGTCTCACTGGAAGGAGACCCCAGTACAGACCCAGGACTCGCTGGAGAGACTATGTCTACTTGCTGTCCTAGGAACGCTTTGGCATCCTCTCAGAAGAGCTGGAGCAGGTGGCTGGGGAGAGGGAAGTCTGGGCTTCTCTGCTTAAACTGCTGCCTCCGCAACCCAGACCTCCGGAAAAGCGGTAGAAGATGGATGGATGGCTCCCTAATACGATCCAGTTATTTTGCCTGGATCAAACCCCATACCAATAGTAAACATCAGATTGACTTTGGTCATTTTCTTCATACATACGAGTCACCATGAAGGTGTCGGGCTCCTGCTTCAGTTCAGGCTGCTCTTCCTCACAACTGGGCCATGGCCATAGCTCTTCCTCTTTAACCTGTGAAACTTTTAGTTCCTCTTGGTCCAGACTGGGGTCTCGCTCCTGCTTACACAGCTGCTGGTCTGTGAAATCGTCTTCCTCCTCCTCCTCCTTCCAATCATGTGGATCCAGGATTACTGGAGGGACAAAGCGACAGAAGAAAAATGGTACTAATAGTAAGATAAATCCTAAAAGATAATCAAGAAAGAAGAGTAAAAGGCCACCGTTATAAATTTACTAAAAGAAACAAATATTTGATCCCCTACTGACCAACAAGAATTTGGGTGTATTATATACCCAAATTATCTCTACATAATAATGACTATCCATCACAACATGAAAGGAGCGGCTGTGGTTATATGGCTGGTTAAATGTCTTCAGTGAAGGCCAATCAGCAGTGGAAGCTAACCACAGTATTCTGTCCACTATCAGACTTGTTAAAAGTGCCATGAAGGTTGGAATGTGGCAAATAACTGTTGGACTATTTTAGAGGTCCCATTCACTGAAATTTTTTTCACCTTCTGAAATGTATCTATGATTACTGAACAAATGTCTAAATGCACATTTCTCTTAAAAACACGCACAGCCTTTATATCAATGTTGTCTGAAGAATCAGAATCAGAATCAGAATCAGAATCAGGTTTATTGCCATTGTTCATGTAGTACACAAACTAGGAATTTGTCTCGGTACAATGCTGCAACATTAAACATGATAAGATAAGAGAAATAAACTATACATGTAATAAAGTGTAGGATAAGATTAAGTGATACTGGTCAACAGTTAAAATATATATTAGCCAGCAGCAGATACTGTGGAGAACTATATAGTGCAGTCGGTAATGCAGGAAGAAAACAGTGATGATTGACATGAGTCTGGTTGAGCTGCTGTACATGGTGCACGAGAGTCACTTAGTGTTCAGCAGTCTAATGGCAGAGGGGAAGAAGCTGTTCATGTGACGGGAGGTTTTAGTCTGGATGGACCGAAGTCTTCTACCAGAGGGGAGGGGGGCAAACAGTACATGACCAGGGTGTGAGGGATTGGCTATGATCCGGCCAGCACGCCTCCGGGTCCTGGAGATGTACAGATCCTGGAGAGATGGGAGCTTGCAGCCGATCACCTTCTCAGCAGTGCGCACGACGCGCTGCAGCCTTAGTCTGTCCCTGGCAGTGGCTCCTGCGTACCACACGGTTATGGAGGTGGTGAGGATGGACTCGATGATGGCTGTGTAGAACTGCACTAACATCTTGGTGGGTAGCTTGAGCTTCCTCAGCTGCCGCAGGAAGAACATCCTCTGCTGGGCTTTTTTGATGAGTGAGCTGATGGTCAGCTCCCATTTGAGGTCCCTGGTGATGGTAGTGCCTAGGAAGCGGAAGGAATCAGCAGTGGTGATGGGAGAGCCTGAGAGGGTGAGGGGGGGCAGAGGAGTAGTGACTTTCCTGAAGTCTACAATCATCTCCACTGTCTTCAGAGCGTTCAGCTGCAGGTTGTTATTGCTGCACCAGGACGCCAGCTGGGCCACCTCTCTCCTGTAGGCGGACTCGTCGCCGTTGGAGATGAGCCCGATGAGGGTGGTGTCGTCCGCAAACTTGATCAACTTGACAGACTGGTGGCTGGAGGTGCAGGAGTTGGTGTAAAGGGAGAAGAGTAGGGGGGAAAGTACACAGCCCTGGGGTGATCCGGTGCTGATGCTAGTATAGTCTGAGACAGTCTTTCCCAGCCGCACATGCTGCCTCCGGTCCGTCAGGAAGTCGATGATCCACCTGCAGAGGGAGTCAGGCACGTTGAGCAGGGACAGCTTGTCCCGGAGCAGAGCGGGGCGGATGGTGTTGAATGCGGAGCTGAAGTCCACAAACAGGATCCTGGCGTAGGTTCCCGGGGAGTCCAGGTGCTGCAGGATGGAGTGGAGGGCCAGGTTGACTGCATCGTCTACAGACCTGTTGGCTCGGTAGGCAAACTGCAGCGG
This sequence comes from Pholidichthys leucotaenia, assembly GCA_020510985.1. Lineage (NCBI taxonomy): Eukaryota > Metazoa > Chordata > Actinopteri > Cichliformes > Pholidichthyidae > Pholidichthys > Pholidichthys leucotaenia. Next base: position 307,958,727 of record CM035844.1, read on the forward strand.
GTCCAGGAGAGGGGTGGTGATGGACTTGAGGTGGGACAGGACCAGGCGCTCAAAGGACTTCATGACTACAGAGGTGAGCGCTACAGGTCTGTAGTCATTAAGTCCAGTGATCCGTGGCTTCTTGGGGACAGGGATGATGGTGGAGGATTTGAGGCAGGACGGCACGTGGCATAACTTAAGGGAGGTGTTAAAAATGTCTGTGAATACAGGAGCCAGCTGTTTCGCACAGAGTCTCAGGGTGGAGGGAGACACGCCGTCTGGGCCGGGGGCCTTGCGCGGGTTCAGTCTGGAGAACTGTTTGAGCACATCCTGCTCACTGATGATAAGGGGAGGGGGGGAGGTGGGGGGGGGGTGCCTTAAATGAAGTAGGGAATGTGGAGGCTGTGGAGCTGGAGGGAGGGGGGGAGTTGGACACAGATGACGAGGTGTCAAAACGGGCGTAGTGTTGGGACAGTCTCTGACAAAGGGCTTTGTCATCCTGACCTTTAGGAGCCTGAGGCCGATAGTTGGTGATCTGCCTCAGTCCTCTCCACACGGAAGCCGAATCATTAGCAGTGAACTGCTGCTGGAGTCTCTCTGAGTACACAGATTTAGCCCTCTTCAGCTCTCTGTTAAACCGGTATTTAACCTCCCTGTAGCAGTCCCTGTCTCCACTTTTCAGCGCTGCTTCCTTCTCCTTCCTGATCTGTCTGAGCTTAGCTGTGAACCAGGGTTTGTCATTAGAGTAACTCACCCTGGTGCGTGATGGAAGAATGTTCTCTTCACAAAAGTGGATATATGAGTTCACAGTGTCCGTGTACTCATCCAGATCATGCGTGGCTCCTTTAAGCATGCCCCAGTCAGATATTTCCATGCACGTTTCCAGCTTCTCCTCAGCATCACTGGTCCGTATCTTCGTAGTGCTCACAACAGGTTTAGTGAGCTTCAATCTCTGTCTGTATGTGGGAATGAGGTGAACCATCACGTGATCAGATAATCCCAGCGCAGCTCGAGGGACAGCGTGATATGCGTCTTTCACTGTGGTGTAACAGTGATCCAGTGTGTTTAATCCTCTGGTGGGGCATTTAATAAACTGTTTGTAGCGGGGGAGATCGTGGCTCAGATTGCACTGATTAAAGTCGCCAGCCACAATAATCAGCGAGTCTGGAAAACTCCGCTCTGTGTGTTGAATGTGATCCGCGAGCACGCGCTGAGCTTCGCGCGTGTCCGCGTCGGGAGGGGCGTACACAGCGATCAGTATAAAAGAAGCAAACTCCCGTGGGGAATAAAAAGGCTTGCAGTTGATAACAAGAAATTCCAAGGCAGGAGAACAGTGTTTGGAAATTACCGTTACATCAGAGCACCAGCTACAGTTGATGTAGAAGCAGACTCCGCCTCCTGTGGTCTTGCCGGAAAGCTCTGTCACGATCAGCACGGAAGAGCTGGAAGCCGTCGAGGCGCAGCGCGCTGTCCGGTATATTTTCCCGGAGCCAGGTCTCAGTAAAGCAGAGGACAGCTGAGGAGGCGAGGTCCTTAAAACGCATCAGCAGTCTCAGTTCATCCACCTTGTTAGAGAGAGAGTTGGTATTGGACAGAAATATGCCAGGCAGCGCCGTTCGCGAGCCTCTCCTGCGAAGTCGTACGAGAGTGCCCGCTCGTCTTCCTCTCTTCCGCCGTCTCACTTTCCGAGCCAAACAATAAACCAGATCGGCGGCAGGGGCTAGAAAAACTGGGAGGAGGTCCGTGGGGGTCAAAGTCCTGATATTTAAATTCTTCACGGGTATAAGTGCAAGCAGACACACAATTGACAAACAAAAACAAACAAAGAGCGCAGCGAAGCACCATGTCGACCGCTGTGGGCGCCATCTTGGATAGACTGACCTGGCCCAGGACTCGAGGCTGCTGGCCGACCTGAAGGCTCATTGAGCTGAGCTGTCGAGTCACAGGATCTCAAAGGCCAGTGGCTTGCTTTGCGAGACTCTGCTCCCACGGCCAGCTGGGGGACGCCCTGTTGTGAGGTGGCTCCCCTACACCGCGCATGAGAGTGGAGTCGTGCGGAGCCCCAGAGGATGGTGGGGGAACTCTCCGTGAGAGCCAGCAGCCTCGGTCGAGCCGATGTAAGGGATAAGGGATAAGGACCTGTACTTATATAGCGCTTTTCTAGTCTCAAAGACCACTCAAAGCGCTTCACTAGTACTAACCCTCTATTCTAAGGGCCTATAGGAGACAGAAATCTAGGGACAATTTAGAACAACCAATTAACCTAACATGCATGTCTTTGGATTGTGGGAGGAAACCGGAGCCCCCGGAGTAAACCCACGCAGCACAGGGAGAACATGCAAACTCCACACAGAAAGGTTCCTACCCCTGCCAGCCTGGGGATTCAAACCTGGAACCTTCTAGCTGTAAGGCAACAGTGCTAACCACTGCACCACTGTGCTGCCCCATTCATGCAACTCTCGGGATTGCGCCTGTGTGTCATGAAAAGGTAAAGTAAGGTAAAGATAAACCTATACAAAACCTGAAGGTTATGTGATCTGGTTGTCCTCTCTCTAAGGGGATGTGTCTAATGCGTGCTAAGCAAAGGATAGAAGAAGAAGAAGGGAAAAGTAAAGGCCAGAAAAGGCATATAAACCTTTGCTCATATATTTCATTTTATAAAGCAGCTGTAACCATTTGACAATCAGAAGATGAACAGTGGTGCCCTGAAACAGAAAGATAAGGATTATTATATTTAAATACAGGTCACTGTCTGGATCTACCTGCTTTACTTCATGATTTAAAGGAAACCTGTACTGGTCATTATAACAACATCAATCCTGCTTTAGGTATTACTTGTAAACCACAAATGTGTTTATTCAGTAAAAATAATGCCCTAGATTCAGTACACCGAATAATTTCATGCCATGAAAACTGCTCGGACAAAACCAATGGGGAGCAGCCATCGCCGGCCAGTGACGTACACTCGTTTCTGGCTTTACCACGGACGAGTAAACACATTCAGCAGAAGCTCAGTGGGTCGAGATCAGAGTTGAAAACGGCGCAAAATCTGCACGGATATGTACTGCACAAACTGTCCTTGGAAATGGCCCTTATTGATGGCATGATCCGCAGGTACCTCCAGGAACTGGCAGCTGAAGGGGGCCTGACGAACAGGCAAGTTCCCAGTCAAGTAACTTCGGAACACGTTGAGTAAATCTTGATATGCTAGAATTTTATTTCATTAAATTACATACACTACTGTTCAAAAGTTTGGGGTCACCCAGACAATTATTTTGTGTTTTCCATGAAAAGTCACACTTATTTACCACCATGAGTTGTAAAATGAATAGAAAATATAGTCAAGACATTGACAAGGTTAGAAATAATGATTTGTATTTGAAATAATAATTTTTTCCTTCAAACTTTGCTTTCGTCAAAGAATCCTCCATTTGCAGCAATTACAGCATTGCAGACCTAACATGATTGCACAAGGGTTTTCTAATCATCCATTAGCCTTCTGACGCAATGAGCAAACACACTGTACCATTAGAACACTGGAGTGATAGTTGCTGGAAATGGGCCTCTATACACCTATGTAGATATTACACCAAAAACCAGACATTTTCAGCTAGAATAGTCATTTACCACATTAGCAATGTATAGAGTGTATTTCTGATTAGTTTAAAGTTATCTTCATTGAAAAAAGTGCTTTCCTTTCAAAAATAAGGAAATTTCTAAGTGACCCCAAACTTTTGAACGGTAGTGTATATGAGGGTAGATTTGCTTGTACATGGTTGTAAAGAATTACATAAAATTCTGATGTTAAAATTTTGCTGACTGCTATACTGCAGCCCACTCCATCGCACAAAGCAACAACTGTGCATCACTACCGGTGCTGAAACTGGCCATGGAGAAGCCACGATGTCGCTGACCATGACTGACTGAGAGCAGTGACTTGAAACTTGCGCATATTTGAGAAGGAATCATGACCAAAATTACTGGACAGAACCACTAGTATCATATTTGATCCTTTGAAACAGCTTTTGATTAAAATTCACTACAGGTACCCTTTAAATACTTTAAGAGCTTCTATATGATATTCAGCAACGTGCCTTTCCCAACCAGCCCTGATGTCACCTTTCCTACATTTATAGAAGGGCTCAGCTGTCTTACACTTCTGACCTTCACAGTTAGTGCCCTAACACAAAACTGCTTTTCTGGCAAGATTGATATCGCTTCAAATTCTTCATCTTTGTTGACACAGAACATCACAAATACTCTGTTGAAAGGTTAGTTGGCTTCAGAGATTACTACAACACGGAACAAACAGTACAGAACGTTCCGTATACACTCTGTAAACTGCCATTTCCAAGTGTGGCAGATATGGAGCACTAGCAGTCCTGTTAGGTAGCGGTCTTGAGTGTTTTACGAGCATGCACTTGTAACATTACATCAGGAATATTCCGTATTAGGGGTGTAACAGTACGCCTAAAATCATGATTCGGTACGTACCTTGGTTTTAAGGTCACAGTTCGGTTCATTTTTGGTACAGTAAGGAAACAAAATGCAAAACATAAAACTGCTTATGTTTTGTATAAATGGGAACAGCTTTACTAACAAAAAAACCTGCAAACTACCAGCAGTAAATTCTCCAATAAATTATTCTCAAAAAAAAAAAAAAATGTATACAATAAATAAATTCTCTTTTTAGGAGATGAACGATGCAGACAAGTGCAACAATCAAAGTTTAAAGGTGAACTGAACTGAACGGCATTGAACGGCACTGGGTGATAGTACATACAATTATAAAGATAATTTATCATTGGCACCCCCTCCACAAATCCCGGAATCTTGGAGAAAATCGCGATTTTGAATTTCCCGCCCTGAAAAATCAGACGAATCCGCCGATTAACCGGAAGTGGAGCCGGAGTTCCGCGTGACGTCACGAGTGTGACCCAGTCCTCATGTTTACCATTGCGAGCACGTCGACACTGGTTGTTTTTGGTGCATTTTGTCATGATAGTCGACTACAAAACACTTCCAACACCTGGGAAGATCTGTTCAGTGGCCAAGGAAAGCTGTCATGGCGACGAAAGAAAAGAAAGGGGGAGGAAAAGCGACCCGGAAGCGATGCGTTTCTAGATATACAGTGATCCCTCACTTATCGCGTTTAATGGGGACCAGAACCGACCGCGAAAAGTAAAAAACCGCGAAGTAGCGTCACCCCCCCCCCCAAGGGCGTCACAAGCACTATTTTGCACAAAAAGGCACAAGAGAACAGCGAAAAGTGCCACTAAGCAACATGAGCGATAAAGAACAATGAATGCGGTCTTCCTTCGCTGGGTAAAACGTCTCGGCCAATCAGCTTGCGAGATTCCCGAGCGGTGAAGAGGTTGGCGGAGAGGAGTGGAGCGGTGGTCAGAGAAGTGGACTTTGAGTTGTGCGGGCTCTCCGTGTTGATACCTGATGTTCTAATGTAGTCTCCCTGCCTTCTCCATTAGAACATCAGGTATCAACACGGAGAGCCCGCACAACTCAAAATCCACCTCTCCGACCACCGCTCCACTCCTCTCCGCCAACCTCTTCACCGCTCGGGAATCTCGCAAGCTGATTGGCCGAGACGTTTTACCTCGCAAGCTGATTGGCCGAGACGTTTTACCCAGCTTCGCTCCCTGCCGAGCGCCCATACCCAGCGAAGGAAGACCGCATTCATTGTTCTTTATCACTCGTGTTGCTTAGTGGCACTTTTCGCTGTTCTCTTGTGCCTTTTAGTGCAAAATAGTGCTTGTGACGCCCTTGGGGGGGGGGGGGGTGACGCTACTTCGCGGTTTTTCACTTTTCGCGGTCGGTTCTGGTCCCCATTAAACGCGATAAGTGAGGGATCACTGTAATAAGTTGGAAAAATGCTGATGTTTTTTTTCTTTTCTTTTTTATTGTTAATTTTCCTTATCCTGACACCCCAAACATGCCAAAGTAAAGACTCACCATTCTGTATTCAATAAGCAACTCTCCTCCCCATCACTGCTGCGGTCTGAGTCGGTGCCGGAATCCCCCGAAAATTCTGGCTCTAATCTGTACGGTTCGATGCCTCCCTCGCTCTCTTCCTGTTCACTTGACACTCCTGCATCCTCCTCTGTCTCGTCACCGATCCTGAATGCCTCTTCACTCTGAAAACTCTGGTGTTCTTGACTGCTGGAACTGCTATCATCTGCCATTGTTGTTTTGATAAGGGTCACACTCGTGACGTCACGCAGCGTCGTCTGCACTACTTCCGGTTTGTTTGGCACTGCCAGCCAGAGGCAAAAGTTTATCGGCTTATAGCTTGGCCATCGCACGGCCTAAAAATTTCTTATGTGTTGAAAAATACAATAGGTAATAAGGAATTAATCTGTTATTCTACTTTTTCGGCAAAAAGGTGGGTTCAGTTCTACTTATAAAAAGTTCCCATAGCTAAATAAAATAATAACCCATGAAACATGAGAGGGAAACTTGAACTTAACAGCTTAAAAGTGTTTGTAACAACACAAATTAAATAACAGACATTGAAGTTTGGTTTTTTAGCCCCAAAACTAAAGAAATAAAATTCAAATATCAACTTCTACTGCACCATCCAGGGCTGTTACAGCTCTACTGTTCAAAACAAACTGGAGTGACAGCATTCAGCTCCATTAAAGTCAAAAAGAAAATAAACTAGTCCATCCTGTTTGAAACCTTGCTGAGTCTAGAAGTTTAAAAGTTTAATAATTAGGCTTCAGATGAAAATTAAAAGAACTTTTTCTGACTTCCGGTTATGGCGGCTACGTAGGAGGACACGTCTCACTCTGCTCTGCTCCTAGAGATAAAAAGTCGGCAAATAACTCTCTTATTTGGAACAGAACCTATCCCAGCGTTTGGGCGAGGATATGCCGGTGAAGCCTAAGGCTGGGAAATCAGGTGGAGGAAAAATTGAACCGCCGAAACAATCCAAATTAACGGACTTTCACGTCTGTGATGCAGCAGAAAAAGCTCCAGATATGGCGGAGGAAGCTAGCGGTAGTGCGGTGACTGCTGGCGATGGCACAGGTGCGGTGCTCGCTGCCATTAGCTCAATGAGAGCAGACTTTTCCACTAAATTTGATGGGATTATAGCAGCGATAGAGGGAATGAGAAAGGAATTGGATGATTGTGTGGAACGAGTGGCGCAGGTGGAGCTTCGAATCTCCAGTGCTGAGGATGACGTCACCAGCCTTCAAATAAAGGTGCGCACTTTGGGAAAAAAAAAAATAAATGTCTGGAAGATAATGTCCTGGACTTGGAGTCCCGGTCGAGACGGAACAACCTGAGGCTGGTGGGTCTACCGGAGGGAACCGAGGGTCGGGACCCATGTTCCTTTTTGGAAAAGTGGATTCCAGAAGCGCTGAACAACGCGGAGCTGCAATCATCAGTCGTTTTAGAAAGCGCCCACCGAATTGGCCCACAGAGATAATAAGGGACCACCGAGGACGTTAATTATGAAGTTCCTCAGCTACAGAGACAGGATGACGATCTCCAACACGGCGCGAGCCAAAGGAGAAATTAAATATCAGGATCAACAGGTGCGGTTCTACCCAGATTTGGCCACAGGAATCCAACAGTTAAGGAAACAGTTTGACCCCGCCCGTAAAGAGCTGCGCAACCTTGGGATTCGTCATGGAGTGATTCACCCTGCAAGACTGTTGGTCACGTATAAGGGCAGAACACACATCTTCAAGACCCCCTGAGGAGGCACAGGAGTTCATCAAGAAGATCCAAGAGAAGACTGGTGGGAGCTAAGCATGAAGAAAATATAAGGTAGAATATTTAAGCATTTGCACAGGCATCTAACTGATCTGAAGCATATAGCAAGTTTACAAAATATAGATTGTATTACATATTAAAAAAAAAAAAAAACTTATGATGTACAAAGTTGCTATAAAATTTTGGAGTTAAGTTGGAAAACTACAGAAGAGAGTTAATGTTACGTCATTAAAAGCAGTAGAGTTAGGGTGATTGGGAGGATGAAGGAGTGGCTTTGGCTGATCCTCGTGGGTGTGGAGCGGCCGATGGCTATATCGGGAGACGGAATTTTTTTTTGATTATGGGGGGATTACCACGAATGTGGGAAGGGGGAATTTGTTTGTGTGTAGTTTGTAGGATGAATGTTCAACCACTCATGTTTTTGCTTCTCTGTATGAGCATGTTTATATTGCGAGGTAATCCCAAACTCCCTATTGATCATAGACCAAAGCGTTAATCTTAATTTAACTTCATGGAATTGCAGAGGTCTACAAAATTTTAAAAAACTTAAACAAGTTATGAATAAAATAAAAGACATAGGTTCAAAAATTGTGTTTTTACAAGAAACTCATCTAATAGAGGAGGATGTAAAAAGAATTAGGAGTACAGTGATCCCTCACTTATCGCGGTTAATGGGTTCCAGAACCGACCGCGAAAAGTGAAAAACCGCGAGGTAGCGTCACCCCAATGACGTCATCCATAAACAATACGTACGTTCATTCTCTCACTCTCATATGATACGTGTGTGTGTGTGTGTACGTGTATATACATACGTAGATGTAAACAAAGTGTACATAAATATGTTTTTAGAACTCTTTTATTCTTATAACAAGATACGTAACTCGAGATGAAAATGATTTACTGCACAGGTTAATGAGAGCTTTACTGCTCCTCAGGTGACGCCTCATCGTGAGGTGCTGGAGGCGCAGGATCATCGAGGGCAGCTTCCGATAGAGCTGAAGCTGCAGGAGGCGGCGTAGTGGCTCGACGGGAAGACTATTTCGCACAAAATGGCACAAGAGAACAGCAAAAAGTTCCACGCGGCGAGACTAAGTAACACGAGCGATAAAAAGCAATGAATGCGGTCTTCCTTCCCTTCATGGGTGCTCGGCAGGGAGAGGAGGTGGGTGAGACGTCTCGGCCAATCAGCTTGCGGGGTGAAACATCTCGGCCAATCAGCTTGCGAGATTTCCGAGCCCAGCCAACACGACAACAGCGAACAGAGAGTTGTGCGGCTCTCCGTGTTGATACCTGATGGTCTAATGTCGTCTCCCTGCCTTCTGCTAGCGCCCGCCCATTATTTCTCAATTTTGAATTTTTGATGAATATTTTTGAAAAATCCGCGATGCACTGAGGGCGCGAAAGGTGAAGCGCGAAGTAGCGAGGGATCACTGTAGATGGCAAGGAAGTGTATTCACCTCATCATTTTCATCCCGAGCCAGAGGAGTTATGACTCTCATACACAAAACAGTCCCATTTCAAGTGAAAAATGTAATTGGAGACAAATTTGGAAGATATCTAATCATTCAAGGATCTTTGCTATTAGAAAATATAAATCTGGTGAACTTATACGGTCCCAATATAGATGATCAAAAGTTCTTTGCTAATTTATTTCTTATCTTATCATCACTTACAGGGCAACATATAATAGCAGGGGATTTTAATTGTACATTGAATCCCGGTATAGATAGATCAACAGGACTGGACTGTACGCACAATGGATGCAGGATGATCATTAATCATTTTATGAAAGAATTGAGATTGCTAGATATATGGAGAGAAATGAAACCACAAGTTAAAGCCTACTCTTGTTATTCTAATACCTACAAGACATTCTCACGTATTGATAATTTTTTGATCTCCACAGAATTAAGGTCCAAGATTCAAAACTGCTTTTATGATAATATTGAGATCTCTGATCATGCACCCTGTTGTCTCATATATGTAGATAAGAAATTGACAAAGGAACCAGGTAGGTGGCAATTTCAGCATAAATGGCTTCAGGATGAGGAATTTGTTAAGTACATAGAAAAACAGATGAGTTCTTTGATATCAATACTACACAAACATCAGCATGTATAAAGTGGGAGGCTTTCAAAGCTTTTATTAGGGGACATATTATTAGTTATACAGGTTCAAAATCTAAGAAGACTCGAGAGGAGAGAGTCCAATTGGAACATAAACTAAAAATTCTTCAAGAGAAAGTGTATGCAGGAAGTGACCCAAAGTTAGAGAACGAATTACTGATTCTGAGAGCTGAATATGACAAAAAATCAGCGAATAGAGCTGCCTCGAGTCTTCTAAGATTGAAGCAATCTTTTTATGAACAAGGTGAAAAATCAGGAAAATTATTGGCATGGCAGATTAAACAATTAGAATTTAAAACACCAATTACCAGTATTATAAGTAACGGACAGGTAGTTGTAGATCCTTTAGAAATTAATAGAGCCTTTAGAGATTACTATGAAAAATTATATGATACAAAAAATGAAACTGACTTAACAAAACTAAATGGGTTTTTGGATGGACTATCTATACCGTGTATTCCAAATGAAAACAGGGAGATACTGGAGTCTAAAATTAGTCAAGAAGAAGCTGGGCTAGCCATTGATAATATGAAATCAGGAAAAAGTGCAGGACCAGATGGTCTTCCAGTTGACCTTTATAAAAAATTTAAGAATAAATTAATAAAACCTTTTTTGGAAATGGTTTTAGAAGCATTTCAAAATAGTAATTTACCACCATACATGAATAATGCCTTAATTATACTGCTGCCAAAACCAGGTAAACCCTCTAATAAATGTGAAAATATGAGACCAATAAGCCTATTAAATGCTGACCTTAAGATAATCTGTAAAATTTTAGCAAGATGAATACAAGAAATATTACCAAATATTATTAAACGAGATCAGAATGGCTTTATAAAGGGAAGACAAGGCTTCCATAATGTAAGAAGACTATTTAATATTATTTATTCTAATAAAGAAGCACCGGATACAGCTCTCCTATCATTGGACGCCGAAAAGGCCTTTGATAGGGTCGAATGGCCCTTTCTTTGTGAAATCTTACAAAGGTTTGGACTTGGAAATAATTTCATAAAATGGGTTCAGATAATATATAATAATGCTACAGCAGAAATCCTAACAAATAGCAATATCTCAAAATCAATAAAAATCAATAGAGGATGTCGACAAGGCTGTCCACTTTCACCTTTACTGTTTACTATGGCAATTGAACCTTTAGCGATGGCAGTACGTTTACATTCACAAATATATGGAATTAAAGTTGGACCAAAAGAACATAAAATCTCCCTGTATGCCGATGACATAATTTTGTTTATGTCGAATCTTAAAAAATCAATTCTGACCTTGTTGAATTTAATAAAGAATTTTGGGGAAATATCAGGATATAAAATAAATAAAACTAAATCTTCAATATTAATACTAAATGAGACCCAGAGAAATCACCCAGCTCCTGAGGTAAATCAATTCAATGTTGTAAATCAGTTTAAATATTTAGGAATTCAAATTGTGCCTAAGCTAGAATTAGTCGCCAATGCCAACTATGAAGCCTTAATGACAGACATTAATGAGTTAATTCAGAGATGGATGTCACTACCAATGTCGATGATAGGGAGAATCAATATACTTAAAAGTAATATCTTACCTAAAATACTTTATTTATTTCAATACATTCCTTTACCACCACCTTCAGATCTATTCTCAAGAATTAAAAAAAAGTTAGTGGAATTTATATGGAACAACAGGAAGGCTAGATTACGTCTGTCCTTACTATATTTACCATTTGATCGTGGAGGTCTGAAATGTCCAAACTTTATGTTGTATTACTGGTCAGCACAACTGAGGTCTATGACATATTATTTTTCATCAAATGATCTCCCTCACTGGACTGAAATGGAATCATACAATTTACCTTTACCTCTTCCCATATTCATATATTCAGACTTGGCAAAAAAATTACAGAAACAAGTTAAAAATCCATTTGTAAAGCATATGATCAAAATATGGTGTGAAACTAAAAAATATTTAAAAGAACCACACTTATTGTCACAATTTAGCCCAATATGAGGTAATCAATATTTTAAACCAGGGAGAGCGGATGCTGTATTTAAAGTATGGAATTTAAAAGGGATTCAAAAGATTCAAAATTTATATCTGTCATGTTCAGATAACATAATGTCTTTTGAAGAGCTGAGGATCAAATTTAATCTTAATAGAACACATTTTTTTAAATATCTTCAGCTTAGGAACTTTATTCGATCAAATCAAAATAATGCTCTCACTCGACCTATTTATTCATCCTTGGAAAAAATTTTGACGAAAGATAGTAAGAGAAAGGGTATTATTTCAGAGTTTTATAACTCATTGACACTATCCTCAAGTGAAAACTCACAGAAAAGATTGAATTATTGGAAAGAAGACCTGCAAACTGAAATTTCAGAGGAACAATGGGAATTGGCTTGTACAGAAGCTCAAACCAAATCAATAAATGTACGTCTTAAATTGATACATTTTAAATGGTTAATGCGGATGTATGTTACACCGGTGGAATTAAATAGATATAACAAAAACATACCAGATACGTGCACAAAATGTATGGAAAGTAAAGGAACCCTATTTCACTGTGTATGGGAATGTAGGAAAATTAGAATATTTTGGGAAAAGGTGAGGGTAACAATTGAAAAAATAATTTCAAAACAAATCATATTGAATCCTAAATTGTTTTTGTTGGGTCTGTACCCAGAAAAGCATAACTTTAATAAAAGTGAAAGAGCATTCATAGACCTCAGTTTGCTTAATGCCAAAAAATGTATTTCACTATTGTGGAAAAAGACTCATAGACCAGATGTGACTCAGTGGTTAAAACAGATGTTAACAAACCTTCCACTAGAAAGAATAACATACATATTGAAATCAAAGGAAATTGTGTTTGAGAATATATGCAGACCTTTCATTGATTATGTAAAGAATTTAAACAACTTTTGAAGAAGAAGGTGAATGATGTGTGTGGACCTTGTAAATTCCAAACTGGTGAATGTATAATATGTATACTTATGTAATGGATTGCCTAGACTAAACAGAGGAGCATTGTTGAAGACCTGTCTTTTAGTGGTTGTTGGTGTTTTTGGTACATTTTTTTTTCTTTTTTTTTTTTTTTTTACTACTTTAGTGTTAGTGTTTGATTGTTTGTGTTATGTTTGTAAAAAAAAAAAAGGTTCAATAAAAATATTGTGGAAAAAAAAAGAACTTTTTCCTGTCCAAAATAACAATTTACAAATGCTTTGTTACAATAGAGGAATGTGAGGCTTCACTACACATACAGTGAAATATTTAAGCTGTTTTAATTTGTGATGATTATAGTTATCTTTTTTAAATTAAATTACAAATCATGGTATTCTAATTTACCGAGCACTAATATTCAGAATGAGGGCTTAATACTGCGACAGTAATGGAGACGATGAAAAAGAATTAGCTGCTCATGTAATTCACTCATTTACTGGAAGTTAACACGTTACCAGCAGAACTGAAACAGCTCAGCTGTCAGCAAACATCAATCAAGAGAGATTATTGTCCGACAGGTAATGCTAGCACATGCTAGCAGTTTAATCAGTTTTCTAAAGCTCAGACAGTTGCTCACTGAAAATAAGGCTACGGTCACACTGCAGGTTTTAATGCTCAATTCCAATTTTTTTGCATAAATGTGACCTAATGATCGTCTGAACAGCACATATCCAGTTTTTTCACACCAGACCCAGGCCACTTTCATATGTGGTCCTAATTCAGATACGTATCTGATATTTTCCAAAGCGACCTCAGTCTGAACGGTCATGCCGCATTTCATCCGACTTTTTCCTCATTGAAGTGAGACAGACGCTACAATTCTGCTGTGGAAGATGCAGCAAGCATGGCAGACACAGATGATTTGTGCTCTCTCTTCAATCAACCTTCTTCCCTTTATCACTGGAGCGTAATTTTGTCGGCTCCGACAGCACAACAACTTCAAAATTGCGGGCGGGGGGAAGGGGTGTTCAGAGTTTGGGGGCTGAAACTGTCAGACAAGCAGGAGCACAGTAAAGGCAAAGGTAAAGAAAACTTTATTATCATCCAATCCATACAGCCAATCATGTACAGTACAACAAAATTACGTTTCTCTTATCTACAATGTTAATCACATCTAGAATCAGAGGGGTCGCTGCCATGCAAGGCGCCGTCACAAATTTCCCTCCTCTGTTAAATTATTGCTGAGCACCAAGCTGGACGGCAGGAAGTTCCACTTTTATATGGTCTTTGGCATGACCCGGCTGGGATTTGAACCCTGGCCTCCTGGGTGTGGGGCGGATGCTCTACCAACTAGGCCACCACTCCGACTACCACAGTAATGGCACATTTAAAATAAAAAGCAACGGCACATTTACTGGACGCTGCAAATTCCTTTTTCCCTGTAAACAGCACAGTCCTGGCCGCTGTAATATGTAAAGTTAATACTGACATGACTGTGGAGCGGAATGGCCAGATAGGGGCATACGAGAAAACACAGTCAAGGAGAGGGGAGTCTCTGGCGGCGTCTCCTTCCTGTGCAGGACCGGTGTTACGACGCTGGTAAGAGCCATGCTGTTTATTAGGACGAGAGCCCTATTGTAATCACTAGGATTATTTATCCATCCATCCATCCATCTTCTACCGCTTTTCCGGAGGTCCGGGTCGCGGAGGCAGCAGTTCAAGCAGAGAAGCCCAGACTTCCCTCTCCCCAGCCACCTGCTCCAGCTCTTCAGAGGGGATACCAAGGCGTTCCCAGACTAGCTGGGAGACATAGTCTCTCCACCGAGTCCTGGGTCTGCCCCGGGGTCTCCTCCCAGTGGGACGTGCCTGAAACACCTCAAGTGGGAGGCGTCCAGGAGGCATCCTAATCAGATGCCCATACCACCTCAACTGACTCCTTTCAATGTGGAGGAGCAGCGGTTCTACTCTGAGCCTCTCCCGGATGACTGAGCTCCTCACCCTATCTCTGAGGGTGAGTCCAGCAATCCTACGGAGAAAGCTCATTTCAGCCGCTTGTATCCGCGATCTCGTTCTTTCGGTCATTACCCAAAGCTCGTGACCATAGGTGAGAGTAGGAACGTAGATTGACTGGTAAATCGACAGCTTTGCCTTAGAACTAAGCTCCCTCTTCACCACAACAGACCGGTACAACGTCCGCATCACTGCAGATGCTGCTCCAATCCGTCTGTCGATCTCTCGCTCCATTTTCCCCTCACTCGTGAACAAGACCCCAAGATACTTAAACTCCTCCACTTGGGGCAGGAGCCTGTCCCCAACCCGGAGAGGACAATCCACCTTTTTCCGGCTGAGGACCATGGACTCGGACTTGGAGGTGCCGATTCTCATCCCAGCCGCTTCACACTCAGCGGCAAACCGTCCCAGCAAGAGCTGTAGGTCATTGCTGGATGAAGCCAACAGGACAACATCATCTGCAAACAACAGAGATGAGATCCTGTGGTCACCAAGCATGACACCCTCCATTCCCTGGCTGCGCCTAGAAATCCTGTCCATAAAAATTATGAACAGGACCGGTGACAAAGGGCAGCCCTGGCGGAGTCCAACTCTCACTGGGAATGACTCCGACCGAGTGTTGGCAATGCGAACTAAACTCTCACAACGGTCGTACAGAGACCGAATAGCTCGTAACAACAAGCCCGATACCCCATACTCCCGAAGCACCCCCCACAAAAATCCACGAGGGACGCGGTCAAATGCCTTCTCCAAGTCCACAAAACACATGTAAACTGGTTGGGCAAACTCCCACGAACCCTCAAGAATTCTCGAGAGGGTAAAGAGCTGGTCCGATGTGCCACGGCCAGGACGAAAACCACATTGCTCCTCCTGAATCCGAGGTTCGACCAACGGCCGGACTCTCCTCTCCAGTACCTTGGCATAGACCTTCCCAGGGAGGCTGAGGAGTGTGATCCCTCTAAAGTTGGAGCACACCCTCCGGTCCCCTTTTTTGAAGAGAGGAACCACCACCCCGGTTTGCCATGCCAAAGGCACTGCCCCCGACCTCCACGCAATGTTGCAGAGGCGTGTCAACCATGACAACCCAACAACATCCAGGGCCTTGAGGTACTCGGGGCGAATCTCGTCCACCCCCGGGGCCCGGCCACCAAGGAGATTTTTAACCACCTTGGCGACCTCAGCCCCTGTGATAGGCGAGTCATCCCCCTCGTCCCCAAACCCTGCTTCCTCTGTGGAAGGCGTATCAGTGGGATTGAGGAGATCCTCGAAGTATTCCTTCCACCGCCCGACGATATCCCCAGTTGAAGTCAACAGTGTCCCATCCGCACCATACACAGTGTGGACGGGGAGCTGCTTTCCCCTCCTGAGCCGCCGAACAGTTTGCCAGAATCTCTTTGAAGCCGACCGAAAGTCTTGTTCCATGGCCTCACCGAACTCCTCCCATACCCGGGTTTTTGCTTCAGCAACCACCCGAGCTGCACTCCGCTTGGCCTGCCGGTACACCTCAGCTGCTTCGGGAGTCCCACAAGCCAACCAAGCTTGATAGGACTCCTTCTTCAGCTTAATGGCCCCCCTCACCACTGGTGTCCACCACTTGGTTCGGGGGTTGCCACCACGAGATGCACCGACCACCTTGCGGCCGCAGCTCTGGGCTGCCGCTTCAACAACAGAGGTGGAGAACATGGCCCATTCAGACTCCATGTCTCCAGACTCCCTCGGAATGTGGTTGAAGTTCTTCCGGAGGTGGGAGTTGAAGACCTCCCGGACAGGGGCCTCAGCCAGACGCTCCCAGTACACCCTCACTATACGTTTGGGTCTACCAGGTCTGAATGGCTTCCTCCCCTGCCATCGGATCCAACTCACCACCAGGTGGTGATCAGTTGACAGCTCTGCACCTCTCTTTACTCGGGTGTCCAAGACATACGGTCGCAGGTCTGATGATACGATAACAAAATCGATCATCGACCTGCGGCCTAGGGTGTCCTGGTGCCAGGTGCACATATGGACACCCTTATGCTTGAACATGGTGTTCGTTATAGACAGACTGTGGTTAGCACAGAAGTCCAATAACTGAACACCACTCGGGTTCAGATCGGGCAGGCCGTTCCTCCCAATCACCCCCCTCCAGGTTTCACTGTCGTTGCCCACGTGCGCATTGAAGTCCCCCAGTAGGACAATGGAGTCTCCAGGAGGAGCACCCTCCAGCACCCCAGTCACAGACTCCAAAAAGGGTGGGTACTCTGAAACATCATTTGGTGCATAGGCACAAATGATGGTCAGGACCCGTTTCCCAACCCGAAGGCGCAGGGAAGCAACCCTTTCGTCCACCGGGGAAAACTCCAATATAGAGGCAGCAAGGTGGGGCGATACAAGAATACCTACCCCTGCTCGTCGCCTCTCGCCCGGGGCAACTCCAGAAAAGGCCAAGCTCCAGCCCCTCTCCAGGAGACTGGTTCCGGAACCGGAGCTGTGTGTTGAGGTGAGGCCGACTATATCTAGCCGGTATCGCTCAATCTCGTACACCAGCTCAGGCTCCTTCCCCACCAGAGAGGTGACATTCCACGTACCAAAAGCCAGTTTAGAAAGCTTGGGATCAGTCCGCCAAGGTCTCCGCCTTTGACTGCCACCTAATCCACATAGCACCGGACTTCCATGATCCCTCCTGCAGGTGGTGAACCTACTGGAGGGGGATTATTTATTATTAACCTTATTCATACAGGTAATCCCATTGAGACACGGGGTCTCATGTTCAAGAAAGTTGTTTAATTGATCAGTTCTGTTCAAGCAGAGCTGATCACAGCGGTCATCTGGCATGTAGAGGAATGAAGCTGATCTCAGTTATTTTGTGCATAATAATTTCTGAATGTTTTTAGCATTTTATTTTGCTGTCCTGCATCAAGAAGAAGTTCTGTCCCCCTTAATCGTTTGGGCCTCATATTTACTTCAGTAAACACAACGCTGTGTCTGACGTCAAGTTTTCTTCTGCACATGCGGGTCACTTCATAGCTGTAGACCATTCACACTGGAGTCTGATGGGGGTCACATTTAAATTATAATGTGAATGCCCACCAAAAAAAAAAAAAAAAATTGTAATTGAGCATTAAGACCTGCAGTGTAACCATACCCTAAGAAGCACTAACTTTACTCGCTGAAAACTCACTAACCTTACTGGTGTTGTGTTTAGAAGTAGCCCAATTTCAGTCATTCTTCACCGGGGTGGAACGCTGCAGGAGTCTGCTGACAGGTAGCTGGAGACTATATTGAGTAATGGATAGTTACACTTTCTGTCTGTCACTCAATATAGTCCATGTCGTACCTTGGTACGCGTCTGTGGTGTACCGAAAAATCAGAATACAAGTACCGTTACACCCCTATTCCGTATGGAACGTTAGCTAGCTCAAGTGTTTTACTAACATGAAAATATAACATTACTTACATGTACATCTTCCATAGTGGTCCTGCTAGCTAATAGGTTGTACATGTTCTGTAGACACTGAATGTTCCACACGGAACGCTAGAAAACCATAGGCATCAGAGACAGTTTGTTTATAAAGGATTTTTTTTTATAAAACCGGACCTACCAGAAAAAAAATTTACGTGGCCATGCACGTACGTACGTGCATGCATGGTGTCAACTAGGGGTGGGCAATATGTCCTAAAAATGATATCACAATATTTCTCTGAATTTTCACGATAACGATATTTTTAATGATATTATAGAATACAGGGTTTTTTTTCCATTTCAACTTTATGCAAAAAGGAGCGTTTCACACGCCAGCATTATTTACCTTCAACATATTCAGGAAAAGCAAAACAAAAACTTATTTCTCCAGTTTATAAACAGCAGCTCAGATTTAGTTTTTGTTCTGTGTCAAATAGTACAAGACAATAATATAAACTGTTACATCTTAAATGCACACAGATGTTGGGTTTATGCTGAATCACTTTACCTGCATTGTAACTCTCATTGCACGGACCTTTCCTGGGGCTTTTTGGCTCTTGTTACACTGAACGGATGCATTTTTCCCCATCTTCAGGTGGTGGAATAAAATCAAGATGAAGCAGCCAAAACAGAATGAAAATACAACTACAGACACTTAGAGCAGCACACTGTCAGTCATTAACACCATGTCGGGAACATGCAGGCAGATTATCCACATTGCTGCACTTTTTTTTTTTTTTTTTTACCATGACAGCAATGTGAAACAGAAACTTAAGTATTTCCACTCAACTGGATGTAGACGGTCCAACTTTGGAGCTGCAGCTTCCCACGCCATGTTTGCTTTGCAGTTTCTATGGTAACGCGTAACTTCTGTCGGCAGTGTAACGGTGTGACGTCGTCACGCAGCAGACCCCAAATATTGCAATATTCATTTTTACACCAGTATCAAGTTTTATACCGGTATTATGGTGAATGATACGATATGGCACACCGCTAGTGTCAACCACGTCTTTTGGCTGACTGCATGGATTAATGATTAATGAAGAAACACAAACAGGCAACCTGAGCTTTTCTGAAAGAACACAAAGAAATTTTAACACCAGTATTAACAAAAATTATAAATCAATCCATAAATGAGAGTACCTTTCCCACAACTTTGAAAACAGCCATTGTACGGCCAGTGTACAAATCAGGTGATAAGCTCCAGGTCGCAAATTACAGCCCCATCAGCATACTCCCAACCATTTCCAAAGGCTTGGAGAAAGCTGTAGCACAACAGCTGGTGGACCACCTTGACTCCATGGCAGCACTTAACCCCTTTCAGTTTGGTTTTAGGAAAGGATATTCCACTGAAACAGCATGCCGCTATCTATTAGAAAACATCAAATCCAGCCTGGATGGGGGAGGGGTAGTGGGGGCTGTTTTTCTTGATTTGCGAAAGGCTTTTGATACAGTTAACCATGAGTTACTTTTAAACAAATTATCACAATTCTTCCTTCATAAAAATACACAAAATTGGATAAGGTCATACCTCAGTGACAGACAGCAGTGTGTAATTGTAAATAATGTTACATCTCCCTTAAAAGCATGCAGTATGGGTGTACCGCAGGGCTCCATTTTAGGGCCTTTGCTGTTTACATTATATATTAATGATCTCCCGTCTGTGTGTAATGCAAATATAATTATGTATGCTGACGACACTGTGGTATATACTCATGGTAAAACGACTGAAGAGGTGACTGAAAAATTAACACAGGAAATGGAGAAAGTCTCACATTGGTTGAGGAATTCTTGTTTAACCTTAAACATCAATAAAACTGTGTCAATGTTTTTTACAAATCGCTACAAATCCAAGAATTCTTGTCATATCTTGATAGAAGGACAGAAAATTAAGAATGTGACTGAATTTAAATATTTAGGTGTTACACTTGACTCAAATTTAAGCTTTAAAAAACACATTAAAAAGATGACAAACACGGTCAAATTTAATTGTGCTAATTTCAAACATATCAGAAATTCACTGTCTACTGAAGCATCAAGTATGTATCTAAATGCTATGATAATTCCACATTTTCTTTACTGTATGACAAGTTGGTCACAGGCGTGTAAATCTGCCCTGAGGCCTCTGGAATCATTATACAAGTATTCTATCAAGATTCATGACAAGAAAAGACGAACGTTCCATCACTGCCCAATCCTGTCCAAATAGAACCTGTTGAGCTTTGAAAATCTAATTATGTATACAAATGTGTGTCTTTTGTTTAAGATAATCCATAACTCTGCTGCTCCTCCCTTAAAAAGGTTTGTTTCATTAAGTTCTGTAAATACATCTCGGACAACTCAATCAACAGCACGCGGCGAGTGCAGGATTCCTAAGCACAAGACAACGCTAGCAAATTCAACATTTTCATGTGTGGCTATGCGACAGTGGAACATGTTACCAATGGAGTTACTTGCAGTAACAGACTATCACACATTTTCACACTTGGTGAAAAAACATTTAATCTCTAAGCAAACCTGTGTCCATAATGTGCTGTGATGTAAAGAGTGTACTGATGTGTGTGAGATGTTGACAGTGGGACCAATAAGAGTCAGTGGTTTGATGTGAAAAATTGTTTATAAGGATGGAGTTATAAAAATGTATTATTGTATGTTTTAGTTCTTATCAATGTTTTGGGTTCTTATTAATGATATTAATGTTTTTAGCTTATGTTTTTAGTTTTTAGCTTTTAGCAATGCTTGGTTTTAGTTTTTTAATCAATGTTTGGTTTTAGTTTTTTATCAATGCTTACTTGTAGTTTTAGCAAATGTCTGCTTTTATTAATGCTAACACCAGCCTGCCCAGGGACTACAGGTGGAAATTAGCACTTGTGCTATAACCTGGTACAATGCAGCTTTCCTTTTTAAGGTCAATGTATATTGTGCATGTCCCTGCATAAATAAATTAATTTTAAAAAAAAAGAATCAACAACCCTTACGGTATGTTCCTTAATATCTTATTGTATGTACTGATTTACTGATAATTGCAATTGTGTTCATTTATAATCATCAGGTATGGAACATACACTACTGTTCAAAAGTTTGGGGTCATCCAGACAATTATTTTGTGTTTTCCATGAAAAGTCACACTTATTTACCACCATGAGTTGTAAAATGAATAGAAAATATAGTCAAGACATTGACAAGGTTAGAAATAATGATTTGTATTTGAAATAATAATTTTTTCCTTCAAACTTTGCTTTCGTCAAAGAATCCTCCATTTGCAGCAATTACAGCATTGCAAACCTAACATGATTGCACAAGGGTTTTCTAATCATCCATTAGCCTTCTGACGCAATGAGCAAACACATTGTACCATTAGAACACTGGAGTGATAGTTGCTGGAAATGGGCCTCTATACACCTATGTAGATATTACACCAAAAACCAGACATTTGCAGCTAGAATAGTCATTTACCACATTAGCAATGTATAGAGTGTATTTCTGATTAGTTTAAAGTTATCTTCATTGAAAAAAGTGCTTTCCTTTCAAAAATAAGGAAATTTCTAAGTGACCCCAAACTTTTGAACGGTAGTGTACATGTTATATGTATGGAACATGCTAAGTGCAGCCTGTGGCTTATGACAAAAGGCACATTGACATAGAACCAAAAGCAGGCAGGACTGGCAGATGCCCTGTATGGAACATGTTTGGTATGGAACATGTATGCAAAGTGTTCTGAATGTTCTGTACTGTATTGTTCATTCCCTGCGTTATTAGGCACTGTTAGCTTCAGCTTTTTTATTACTACTTGAGCCAGGGTTTACATGATTACCTGCTTTCTGGTCTTGGATCTCAATTCCAGAAGAGTTGTGATAGAGACACTGTTCCCTGTCTGGTTCAGTTTCCTCATAAGTTGGAGTCACCATGAAGGAATCAGTCTCTTGCTTCAGTTCAAGCTGATGATCTTCATGTTCCACTTTAACCTGTGCAGCATCTTGTTCCTCCCGGTCCAGACTTAAGTTCTTCTCTTGGTTACAGAGCTTCTGGAGTGTGAGAACCTCTTCCTTCTCCTTATAGTCATGTAGCTGAGGGACATCTGGAGAATGTAAAAAACAAAAAGTATGAAGTGCTTCTCTGTAATGTTTATCTCCATCCATTTTAATAATGAAGAGCCATGGTTTTTCTGGCTATTTTCTCTATGTTTGGCTCATTCCGGTGAAGCCTGAAGGAACTAATGAAAATTTGTTCATCTGGCTTCAGATTTTTATGATTACCTGCTCTAGGGTTTTGGCTCTCAGTTTTGAAAGCATTGTGAGGAAGGAAATGTTCTCTGTCATTTTCCTCATATGTAGGAGTCACCACGAAGTTATCGGCCTCCTGCTTCAGTTCAAGCTGCCCTTCCTCTTCCTCTCTAACCCGTGAGACATTTTCTTTCTCCTGGTCCAGACTGGAGTCTCTCTCCTGCTTACAGAGCTGCTGGCCTGTAAAATTGTCCTTCTCCTCCTTCCCATCAAGTGGATCCAGGATTACTGAAGGAAAAAAGAGACAAAAGAAAAATGGTACTAGTCAATGGAAAAAAAAGAGTTAGGCCACAACTGTAAATCTACTGATATGTATAGCCTCAAGCCAAGACCATTGGGTTCCAAGCAAATGCAGACTTCTAGCAGATGTAAACTGCTAGATTAAGCTTGCAGCTTTTGGGATTCTAGTTTGAAAAAATAAAACTTTAGCTAAGCTAAAATAATGTCCAAGAATGAAATATATGACCAAGTGTTGTTAGATCAACAAGGATTCCAGTCAGGGTGAATAGAATTTATAAAATAAATGGCAATCAAAACTGGCTGGATCGACAGTTAAGCTAACGCTAGGCAGCATGTCAGCCACCTTCCTGCCAGGGCAAGCTGCATCCACCGCCGACTGCCTAGCACGCTAATGCTGACACTTCAATACAGCATCAAGGTGAAAATATAACAAACAGAATAAGCCAGAATAACGGCAGGTATGCTATTGACTGCAGATTAGTGAATCAGGTGGAAACAGGGATGTCTGCTAAGAAAAATAAAATGCTTGGTGCAAGCTTCCTCGGCTAGTACCACTGTTAGCTTGGGGGCTAATACCTTTAGCTCCTTGTCCATCTACATGACAGTCAGCTTTACTGGTCAACGATAGAGCAGTGGGTGGGTCTCAAGGACAGCTCTGGGCTGAGTTTAACATTTCTTGACATATAAGAAGAGTCAAAATAATTTCTTGGAGAGAAAAATGAAATAAATGCTGTGTTTTTTAGTAGAAGTGAGTGCTTTGATTTTTTTTTTTTTTTTGACAATCCCGTGACCAATAGACATTTCAGATGGTTAAAATGGCCAAACACACCATTTTTCAGTCACTGAGCCCTTTAAAACTTAAGGTGTGCTATACATTAATCACAGGGCACAGGTTTAGCCACCAACAACAAAGCACCATGTGATTGGCTGTTGGGACTCAGGTCATAATTGCCAAACTTTTCAGTGATCCTACCAAAAAAAAAAAAATACAAAAAAAGCTGTTGCAGGAACATCTATGCAGAAAATGGACAAGACTTGGAAGAAATGTGTTTGGTGAGATCCACAGCATTCTCCATCATGACCTATGGAAGCAAATTCTGGACCTTTTCAAAGAAGGTGGAGAAAAAGCGGAATGCTTTCGAAACGTGGACCTGCCGACGGCTGCTGTGAGTCTCCTGGAGAGAAAAGAACCAGTCAGCAGGCACTCGAGAAGCTTGACACAAAGTCGATGCTTCATGAGAAGGTCAGAAACAAGAAGGCAATGAGAGGCTGCTGTTGAGGGATTTTATTAGTTGTGAGAGGAAAAACTCACGCTACACTTCTTAGATATCAACTCAATCTTCATTTATTTGCCAGCAATACAGATGACAGGACACTCATATGTGAATACATGGACTGTCTGTAGACACAGCAGATCAACAGAGCTTCCATAAATGTACGGAATCTCTGTGTCTCTTCCAGGCATATCTCTTTGAACTGTTCATCAGACTGGCCTAAGATTTTATACGTGCTTTGCTGAGGTTACAAGGGTGTGCATCCCAAAGTATGGAGTTGCTCAGTCAAAATATGTAATTTTTAATCAATAAACGTTTAGCCACCGCTCTGTCTCTTCATGCCCTGGCTTCAGGAAGTGTGGGCGGGTTTCGGATCGATTCTGTGCTGATTGGATAATACAGGGCATCACAACCACACTGACTGGATAATACACGGCATCATGACCATGCTAATTGGATAATACACGACGGCATCATGACCATGCTGATTGGATAATACACGGCATCATGACCATGCTGATTGGATAATACACGGCATCATGACCATGCTGGTTGGATAATACATGGCATCACGACCATGCTGATTGGATAATACACGGCATCACGACCACGCTGACTGGATAATACACGGCATCATGACCACGCTGACTGGATAATACACGGCATCATGACCACGCTGACTGGATAATACATGGCATCACGACCAGTCAGTCCCCACAGCTTCACTGAACAAAACAAGGAAGTGAAAAATTACAAATCTGACTAGAAAAAGATAATGCTGAAGAATTAATGCTTAAAAAATTATAAGATAAGATAAGCCTTTATTAGTCCCACAACAGGGAAATTCCAGGATTGCAACAGCACAGGGATAGCAACACTCAGAGCAACAATCAGAAGGCAAGAAAAAACAAGAACAGCTAGTATACATATGTATATATTACTATAAATATATATACACTACCGTTCAAAAGTTTGGGGTCACTTAGAAATTTCCTTATTTTTGAAAGGAAAGCACTTTTTTCAATGAAGATAACTTTAAACTAATCAGAAATACACTCTATACATTGCTAATGTGGTATATGACTATTCTAGCTGCAATATCTACATAGGTGTATAGAGGTCCGTTTCCAGCAACAATCACTCCAGTGTTCTAATGGTACAATGTGTTTGCTCATTGCGTCAGAAGGCTAATGGATGATTAGAAAACCCTTGTGCAATCATGTTAGGTCTGCAATGCTGTAATTGCTGCAAATGGAGGATTCTTTGATGAAAGCAAAGTTTGAAGGAAAAAATTATTATTTCAAATACAAATCATTATTTCTAACCTTGTCAATGTCTTGTCTATATTTTCTATTCATTTTACAACTCATGGTGGTAAATAAGTGTGACTTTTCATGGAAAACACAAAATAATTGTCTGGGTGACCCCAAACTTTTGAACGGTAGTGTATATATATAGACACACAGTGCGGAGCATTGTGGTTGGTGAATGTGCAGCAGAAAGTCTAAGCTCTCTCTCCGCGGATGCGGCGGGCCAGCTGGATGTCTTTGGGCATGATGGTAACCCTCTTAGCGTTGATGGCGCACAGGTTGGGCTGCACGGTGGCGCAGTGGTTAGCACTGCGGCAGCACAGTTTATCCTTGGCCGGGGGATTGTGGGGATCGTGGGATCGTGGGTTCGATCCCAGCCCCCGACCAACAGTGATCTGTGTGGAGTTTGCATGTTCTCCCCGTGTTGCGTGGGTTTACTCCGGGATTTCTCCGGTTTCCTCCCACATGCCAAAAACATGCATGTTAGGTTAATTGGCTGTTCTAAATTGTCCCTAGATATTTGTTTCCTATAGGCCCTTAGAATAGAGGGTTAGTATTAATGAAAGCGCTTTGAGTGGTCTTTGTGACTAGAAAAGCGCTATATAAGTGCAGGTTAGTTAGTTAGTTAGTTAGTTGGTGTCCACGAAGAGCAAGCCATAAAGTTTCAGGAAGTGTGGGCGGGTTTCGGATCGATTCTGTGCTGATTGGATAATACAGGGCATCACGACCACGCTGACTGGATAATACACAGCATCATGACCATGCTAATTGGATAATACACGACGGCATCATGACCATGCTGATTGGATAATACACGGCATCACGACCATGCTGATTGGGAAATACACGGCATCATGACCACACTGACTGGATAATACACGGCATCATGACCACGCTGACTGGATAATACACAGCATCATGACCATGCTGATTGGATAATACACGGCATCACGACCAGTCAGTCCCCACAGCTTCACTGAACAAAACAAGGAAGTGAAAAGCCATAAAGCCATAAAGCGGATGCGGCGGGCCAGCTGGATGTCTTTGGGCATGATGGTGACCCTCTTAGCGTGGATGGCGCACAGGTTGGTGTCCACGAAGAGCAAGCCATAAAGTATACCATAAAGTTGCCATGATTACGTAGCTCTAAAGGATAATTTGGCATATGTGGAGAACATATGCACGCGAGCAGACTGGGCGGAGCGTCAGCGGGGACCCAGGGGTTACTGGACACCCGTACCCTTGCTACTCCGTACACAAATTACAACGTACCCTAGCCACTCCATACCCACTTCCATTCCAAATGCGAACGGGTGAATTTATAACTTCTACAGCAATGTTCAATCTGCTGTGGAAATCCCCAAAACAACATCATGCTTAGGTTTACATTAACCGCCGGGGGGGGGGGGGGGGGGGGGGGGCTCACCTGAAAAAGTTGTCTTTACCTCCAAAACTTCTCAAGATGGGCATTTATGTTGCTAGCTTGCTAGCACGTCCGTGGGTAAACAACAACATCCGGTTCTTCTGTCTTTTTAAACTAGTTTACTCTTCAATGTTGATACTTTTACTCCGGTTACTCTGACGTTTGTTTGGAACCAAAATATTGTTGTGGATTATTTTTGATATCAAAGTGTGATGCAAAACAGATAAAAAGAATTAACAACAACAAACACAACAATAAAAATAAACTCAAATGGTACCAATGCAAAATATATACCAGAGTTCTGTTTTACGTACGGAAGTGGGTACGGAGTGGCTAGAGTACGGTGCGAGTGGCAAGGGTACGGAGAGTCTTGATACCGACCCAGGTGTGACAAAGAACACCAGTGTATGCAACACAGAGTACGCCAGGAGAAGCAGCAGCCCGACATGACCTCAAAGGCACGCTAACTGATGGCGATAAAAAAAGATTATTTTCAATAAAGTGAAAAAAAAAAAAAACCCAAAAAACAGATAATGCATGGAGTGTGCTTTTGCTGAGAGGCACAGCCAACAGCAAAGTGTGATTTTGGCTGTGTGTCCACCAAACGTGTTTTTTATCGGCCAATTGCCCTGCACGTCTTTTTTTCAGCATTTGTGCGCGGTGCTCTGGAAAAAAAAAAAGCCTGTGCACTGTCCATTCTCCCAGGCTTGCAGCTGTTGTCTTCCATGAGTTTCCAGACATTTGAAGGTCCTTGTATTCTTTTAAGGAGAAACTGTGTAAGTGCGGATAACGGCGGACTTCTTCACAAAGTTTCTCTTCAAATATAGAGTCCATTTCTGCTGCTTGACTTCATGGTTTTCACTCCTTTTCCACAACGATGCTGCTGCTGTAAAAGAAAGTATGTATGTATGACTCATGTATGTTTTTATTCTCGTTTTCCGCCTCCTCATTGTCTTCTTCGTCTACTGATGTATGCTGTGTCGATATCACCACCTCATGAATGGGATGTCCAGTCTTGCGCATGCGCTTTTCAACGTGTTCAGGTCGTGGACAGGTGGAGCGGTCACAAAATTTGGGCTGCATGCGGTTGTCCGCAGTCAAGCACTGCGGACACTAGCGGAGTGGACATGGGTTTAGTCTGGGATTCCTCCGGTTTCCTCCCACATGCCAAAAACATGCAAGTTAGGTTAATTGGCATCTGTCCAGGGTGTACCCTGCCTCTCGCCCAAAGATGCTGAGATAGGCGCCAGCCAGCCCCCCCCCCCCCCCCCCCCCGGACCTGAAAAAGGATTAAGTGGAAGAAGATGGATGGATGGTTTCCGGTTACATGTACGCAGACAGCAGAGGTGTAGCATGAATCCAGCTTGAGAAGTTGCATCTGGTGATAAGAGCCTCTCTACAAAAACACACTCCTTCTGATTTCCTGTTTTTCCCAACAATGCCTGTGCAAGAAGGTCAACCCTCAGTCATCAGACTCAAACTCAGGCCCAAACTCTGTCCCCCACTATTTCTATGCATTACTGTAAACATCTATACTGCAATAATTATTAAATGAAGGACAATTTAACCAAAATATGTCACAAATATTTCATTAAGACCCATAGGAGCTGTCTATATGTGGGAAAAGTGGAGTACATTGGACCTTTAAAAGGTTTCTCAAAAGCTTCATATATCACAGATGTGCGCCTGCAGCACTTTAGCCCAAGTGAAAGCCACAACTTACTTTTGTTCTTCAATTGTCTGAACCATCCTACGTTATTGTAACGCCTTTATTCATTACACAACATTTAGCTAAACGTGAAGGAGCCTTTAGCCTAGCCTAGCATGATAGCTGTTAGCTTTGGCTTTAAACACAAAGCAGGTTTAACATTCAGTCTATCATTCTCAACGTTTTTTCATGTTTTTTACTAACGAGATATGTTCAAGTTAAAAATGAGCCATCAAAGTTAAAATTATGTTACCTGACAAGTTTAGTCGTTATTGTTAGCGGCCTGTTAGCGTTAGCCTCATAAGCCCCAACCACGTGACCTACTGTCCCATGACATACCTGCACCGTAGAGCTCTAACGATCAGCCTACATAAGTCACGCAGTTGTGTTCGTTCATTCAGACCACTATCCACATACCTGCTCTGTGAGGGTTTGCTGTGGGTATCAGTGTGATGCTAAACTTTCTTCTCTGGCGATCGAGCCGCTCCTCTTTCTCCGCCATCATGCTTCTTCTTCTTGGCTTTTTACACCCGAGGGCATTCCATGAAGGAGGTTCAACAAATTCTGGGCATTATTCATGAACCGCTAGTAAATCTGTGGATAGATTTGCAGTAAATCACCTCGATACTAACTTCGATTTAACGAACGCTATCCCCGATTCCATCCATTGGTAAACATGACCGCGGCTCCCCTTCTCCTGCTCTAGCCCTTGTTGCCAGGTTTCACGAGAGAAACAAGCAACCAGCTCTATGGAAACAAGCCCCCCAAAAGTCCAACAAGCAACCTACCACATTGTGTAAAAGAGAGGCTGCTTGATAACATATATCGATATATAGATTTATTTTTGTTTGCAGTGAATTGACTAAACACAGTCAGCACTGAATGATAGAATGTTATAAACGCTAATTAAAGGAAAATACATATGCATTCTTCATAAGCAACAGCAAATTTATTGTAAACACAGTCAACATAAAAACTTTGAATAAATTAAATTTTTAAACACTGATCAAAAGAAAAGACGTGTGCATTCTGCATAAGTAACAGCACTAAACACGATTACAGTTTAGTGATGTGGGATGATGGGAGATGTTGTCCACTAGTCGTTTAAACAAAACTAAATATTACTCTGTTATTACATGACAACTGACAACTTTAATTACGTGGAAAATTATCTTTTAAATTGACAAACATCATATGTGTAACTATAACATAAGGAATTGTACCACCATGTCAGGCGGGCTACAGCTGGGCATATTGTAGCTGCCATATGGAAAACATAATGACTCGCGTCTTAGATAAGAACAAAGAGCAGAGTTTCCTGGGAGATAACAGAAAGTTGTGAAAGTGTGATCTTTTGTGTGTCAGAGACTGCGAGGGGGATGTTAAGGGATTAAGGAAGTTAATGCAATGTGACCTTTGATGTGAATGCAATGTGAACTTTGATGTGTAGAAGCGGCTGTAGGAAGACCTGGTATTTAAGGGAAGAGTTTTGTCTGTGATGCTCTCTTTCTACTATGCTTATGTGTAAGACGTGTAATAAACTGCCTGAGACAAATCTGCCTCATCATTTACACACTCCACACTGGTGACCCAAGACGAAGTATGCAACACGAAGAGAATTCCCCGGAGCCAGCCTCGTTGGGAGCCCCCAGCCAAGCGTATGCCGTTGCAATCCAGCTACCGGATTTTTGGCAGCACAATCCGTGCTCCTGGTTCCACCTGGTTGAGGCGCAGTTCGTCCTCCGGGGGATATCGGTGGATGACACGAAATTCTACCATGTGGTCGCAAAGCTCGACACCCACACAGCTCAGCATGTGGAGAGCCTGCTGGATCAGCCACCAGCCAGCGACAAACACAGAGCGTTGAAGGCCGCACTCATCCAGCACTACACACTCTCGGTTGAGGAGAGAGCAGAGAGACTCCTGGTGCGGACCGGGTTAGGAGATTGCACGGCTATTGACCTGATGGAGAGGATGCTGAGATTGAAGGGCTCGGACGACCACCACTGCATTTTTACCCACCTCTTCCTCAGGAACCTTCCGTCGGCGACGAGAGCGGCCCTGGCCAGTTCGTCGTTGCTGGCCAAGCGGGACTACCGTGCGCTGGCCCGGGAGGCACACCGGATCATCATGGCCAGCAGAGAGCTCGCAACCACGGCAGCAGCGACGGAGCTCGGCGCGACGGCTGGAGATGGCAAGGAGCCATTGACGGCGGTAGCAGAACCACCGACGACGGCGGCTGCGGGGGCCAAGGAACGTGCAGGGGACGCCTTTTGTTTCTACCACTGCCGATTTGCAGAGAAGGCACGCAAATGTATACCACCGTGCCAGTTCAAGTGCTCGGGAAACGCCAAGACCGGGGGTCGGTAGCAGCTGCGGCCCTCGGGGAGGAGAACAAGCTGCTCTACTTGACGGACGCACGCTCGGGTAGGCATTTCCTCGTGGACACCGGCGCCCAGTTGAGTTTCATCATGCCGTCCTACGCCGACTGGCTGGCAGGATCCAGTGGCCCCGAGATGGCAGCAGCAAACGGCTCGGAGATTAAGACCTTTGGTGAGAGGACTCTACTCCTGTCGCTACACGGCCGTGCATTTGAGTGGACTTTTGTCATAGCAGCATTGAATTTCAATATATTGGGGGCTGATTTTTTGTGCTCACATGGTTTGTTGGTTGATGTCGCTAATAGGCGCCTGGTTAATGCACTGTCCTTTGATTCTATCCCCTGTACAGCTCGAGCGTCCCGGCCAACAGCACAAGCCAACGTCACAGCTGCAAGCGGTAAGTTCCACACACTGCTCATTCAGTTCCCGGCACTCACGGTCCCGACATTTTCGGCAGCCGTTGCTAAACACGGGGTGGAACATTTTATTACCACCATCGGGCCGCCCGTTTTTGCAAAACCTCAGCGCTTGGACGCAGCTAAACTGGCCATAGCGCGCGAGGAGTTCGCCAACCTGGAGAGGTTGGGCATCGTCAGGCGTTCAAATAGCCCATGGGCTTCCCTGCTACACATGGTCCCTAAAGCTGAGGGTTTGTGGTGACCTTGCGGAGATTTCCGCAGGTTGAACAATGCCACAGCGCATGACCGCTACCCAATTCCTCACATCCAGGATTTTTCCGTTCACTTGGCAGGAGCGCGCGTTTTTTCTAAAATAGACTTGGTCCGCGGTTACCACCAAGTCCCAGTGCGCGCTGAGGACATACCCAAAACAGCGGTGATAACTCCGTTTGGTCTATTCGAGTTTTTGCGCATGCCATTCGGGCTTAAAGGGGCTGCACAGACGTTCCAACGCATGATGGATGCGGTGCTGCGCGATCTCCCTTTCGTGTTCGTCTACCTGGACGATATCTTGGTAGCCAGCGCGTCCGAAGACGAACACAAAAACAACCTCACAGCGGTTTTCCGGAGGTTGGGAGAGCACGGTTTAATAATCAACCCAGCGAAGTGTCAGTTCGGGGTGACGCAGATTGATTTTATGGGGCATCGCGTCTCTCCCGAAGGAGCGGTTCCGCTGCCTGACAAAGTGCACGCGGTAGCAGATTTTCCCCGGCCGCAAACGGTCAGGGTGTTACAGGAGTTTTTGGGAATGGTGAATTTTTATAACCATTTCCTCCCCCGCGCAGCGCAGCTCATGCAACCACTGTACGCCGCGCTCAAAAAACAGAAACCCGCGAATAAGATCGAATGGTCCCCGGAGCGAGAGCGGGTGTTCTCGGAAGTCAAGGCAGCCCTGGCAAATGCTGCGTTGTTGGCACATCCAGACCCAACGGCCCGCATAGCGCTCACTACTGACGCGTCAGACGTGGCCATAGGGGCGGTCGTGGAGCAGCATGTAGCCGGGGCTTGGCAGCCGCTCGCCTTTTTCAGCAGGACTTTGCGCGATAGTGAACGTAAATACAGCACGTTCGACAGGGAGTTGCTGGCTCTCCACTTGGCCATTCGCCACTTCCAGTTCTGGCTGGAAGGACGCTGTTTCACCGCATTAGTTGACCACAAGCCACTAACATTCGTGATGGCCAAGGTTTCAGAACCATGGTCAGGCCGGCAGCAGAGACAGCTGGCCGCGATCTCAGAGTTTACTACCGATATTCAGCATGTGGCGGGTAAACTGAATGTAGTGGCAGACTGCCTCTCATGCGCCATGGCGGCCCTGGTCTGCGTGGGGATAGATTACACAGCCATGGCCGCGGAGCAGGTTAGTGATGCGGAAGTGCGCGCGCTCCAGTCTGGACCAACAGGGTTAAGGCTGGAGAGCAGGGTGCTGCAAGACGGTATGCCCCCCCTAATCTGCGATGTCTCCACTGGGCGACCGCATCCCATGGTACCGGCCGCGTGGCGCCGCCGCGTTTTTGACTCGATTCATTCTTTGGCTCACCCGGGAGTGCGCATGTCGGTCAAAATGGTAGGAGAGAAATTTGTGTGGCCGAGCCTTCGCAAACAAGTTAAAGAGTGGGCAATAGCCTGCATGGCGTGCCAACGAGCCAAGGTACACAGACACACGAGAGCTCCCTTGGAGCCATTTCACATCGCGGCTAAGAGGTTCAACCATGTTCACGTGGACCTCGTGGGCCCTCTTCCACCGTCACAGGGGTGCACGCACCTTCTGACAATGGTGGACCGCACCACGCGCTGGCCGGAAGTGGTTCCACTGGCATCAACCACAGCCGAGGAGGTGGCGCGCGTGTTTTTAACAGCATGGGTGGCGCGTCTTGGAGTCCTGTCGGACATTACGTCCGACAGAGGCCCTCAATTTGTTTCCGAACTTTGGTCAACAATGGCCCGCAGCCTGGGTGTCACAATTCACCGCAAAACCGCGTACAATCCGCAGGCTAATGGGTTATGCGAACGTTTTCATAGGTCATTGAAAGTGGCTCTCAGGGCGTCACTGACGGATGCAAATTGGGTAGACAAGCTACCGTGGGTTTTATTGGGGTTACGTTCTGCACCTAAAGAGGACTTGGAGGCTTCCCCGGCTGAGCTTGTTTTTGTGCAGCCACTTTGGCTGCCCAGGGAGTTTCTCCCAGATAATCCTGCGCCGGACAGCTCTCCTCTCTCAGCTGTTGCAGCGTAGCATGGACACAGGCACGCTGCCGGGCCCTGTCCACCACAGTTTTCCGCGCGTTTTTGTGCCTAAAACTTTGAAAAACGCGGAGTTTGTTTTTGTCAGACACGATGCACATCGCCCCCCAATGCGACCACCTTATGATGGACCGTTCAGAGTGCTGGAAACAGGGGACAAGCATTTTTTGCTAGATTTGGGGGGTAGGAGGGAAAAGGTTGGCATAAACAGACTTAAACCCGCTTTTGTGGTGGCGGACGAGCAAGTGCTGTTGGCGAGGGCCCCTCGGCGTGGTAGACCCCCACGGGGAGATTCCCAGAGTAAACTTTCCCCAGAACACTCGCAGGGGCTGACAAAAGGTTTTCACCCCCAGACAGCAGCTCCCCAGCATGACAGCGCCGCGGAGGCGGTGAATCCTGGTTACAGCAGATACGGGAGAAGACTGAAGCCCAAGCAGCATGTGGATTGATGTGTAATGATTCTGTCACAGCATACAGACTGTTATTCTTTTGTTCGATCCAATATGCTCGGGGTGGTGGGGGTGGTGGTGGTGTAGCTGCCATATGGAAAACATAATGACTCGCATCTTAGATAAGAACAAAGAGCAGAGTTTCCTGGGAGATAACAGGAGGTTGTGAAAGTGTGATCTTTTGTGTGTCAGAGACTGCTTGGAGGATCCTTTGTGTGTCAGAGACTGCGAGGGGGATGTTAAGGGATTAAGGAAGTGAATGCAATATGACCTTTGATGTGAATGCAATGTGAACTTTGATGTGTAGAAGCAGCTGTAGGAAGACCTGGTATTTAAGGGAAGAGTTTTGTCTGTGATGCTCTCTTTCTACTATGCTTATGTGTGAGACGTGTAATAAACTGCCTGAGACAAACCTGCCTCATCATTTACACACTCCACAGTGGGGAGCCTGCTGGATCAGCCACCAGCTAGCGACAAATACGGCGCATTGAAGGCTGCACTCATCCAGCACTACACACTCTCAGTTGAGGAGAGAACAAAGGGCGGTAGCAGAACCACACTGGTGACCCAAGACGAAGTATGCAACACGAAGAGAATTCCCTGGAGCCAGCCTCGTTGGGAGCCCCCAGCCAAGTGTATGCCGTTGCAATCCAGCTACCGGATTTTTGGCAGCACAATCCGCGTGGCTGGGGGCTCCCAACGAGGCTGGCTCCGGGGAATTCTCTTCGTGTTGCATACTTCGTCTTGGGTCACCAGTGTGGTTCTGCTACCGCCCTTAGTTCTCTCCTCAACCAAGAGTGTGTAGTGCTGGATGAGTGCGGCCTTCAACGCGTCGTATTTGTCGCTGGCTGGTGGCTGATCCAGCAGGATTGACTAAACACAGTCAGCACTGAATGACAGAATGTTATAAACGCTAATTAAAGGAAAATACATATGCATTCTTCATAAGCAACAGCAAATTTATTGTAAACACAGTCAACATAAAAACTTTGAATAAATTAAATTTTTAAACACTGATCAAAAGAAAAGACGTGTGCATTCTGCATAAGTAACAGCACTAAACACTATTACAGTTTAGTGATGTGGGATGATGGGAGATGTTGTCCACTAGTCGTTTAAACAAAACTAAATATTACTCTGTTATTACATGACAACCGACAACTTTAATTACGTGGAAAATTATCTTTTAGATTGACAAACATCATATGTGTAACTATAACATAGGGAATTGTACCACCATGTCAGGCGGGCTACAGCTGGGCATATAAATATAAGAGTTCTGGTTAATAATAAATAAAGAATGTTCCTTTCAGCTCTCTGGCTTGTGGTTATTTTGGGATGTAACAATTGGCGACGAGGATAATAATGGCGGCGTGCATTGGGCACGTGCCTGTTTTTCTGGAGCACCCAGGTTTACCAGCTGTGTCACGGCCTCAATGGAAAAAGAGTTTTGAGGCGTTCGTGACAGCAGTGGGCTTGGACTCGGCCAGCAAGGAAAGGCAGAAGAGTGTTTTACTCCATCACCTTGGCACCGAGGGACAGAGGATTGCTCTCGGTCGGTGCCAGGATGTCTCGCTGGAGGAATGCATGAGGGTGTTGGACGGAGCCTTTGGCGACCCCTCCCCGGTCTCAGAGAGCCGGTGGGAATTCTTCCAGAGACGGCAACAGAAGGGTGAGTCGCTAAGCTCTTTTCTGCTGGAACTTCTAAGCCTGGCGCATAAGGGTAATATTTTGCCGCAGGCTTTTGGACTGGTGAAGGACAAGTTAGCGCATGGTGCCAGATGCTCGCAGTTAGCAGCTAAGTTGCTGTTAGCCGCAGAACCAACGTCATGGGGGGAAGTGCTGGAGTTGGCGAGGAGAGAAGACTCAGTGGCCCAGTTGGAGCAGAGGGCTAAGGCTAGCCAAGGGTCATCCAAGCACAGTTTCCTGCTGGATGAGGAAGTTGGTACGCTGACGGGGCAGCGTAGTGGAGGCAAGAAAAAGAGGAAAAAGAAGAAGAGGCGAGCGGTTTTGCGGTTGGGAAGACCCGGAGGCCCGGCTCAGGTTCACGCTGCAAGGATGGGGAAAGGCCCGCTGAAGTGGTACGTCCTCCAACTGGACGGAGTTGACGTGTCACTTATGGTGGTCTCGGGGGCCGGGAGGTCAATCCTGAGCCTCCCATCCCTGCGGCGTCTGGTCCCCGTGAAACACATTAAGGGTGGAGCAGTGAGACTTTTTGGCTACGGCCATGCAGAGATCGAAATGGTAGGCACAACGGACTTTGAGGTGACCTGCGGGTCGAAGAGGGTCCATAACTTTACGTTTCAAGTGGCACATCAAGGGACCGACCTGCTGGGGGTTGAGCTATTGGGACGGTTAGGGTTTTCCATAACGGACCCTGAAGGTTTGCGGGTGCATTCTCTAGTGCATGAGAGCGTCACGCCAAAGATTCAACCATTGATGCGTCTCCCACTGACGCTGCGGGCAGAGGTGTCGTTGGAGACTGTTGGAGCCGGGTGTCATCGAGAAGGCTGACGCTTCCCCATGGATTTCCAATCTCATGGTGGCGAAGAAGAAAGGGGGAGGCATTTGGCCTTGCATCGACCTCAGAGCAGTGAATAAGGCGGTTGTCCCGGATAAATACCCGCTGCCTACTATGGAGGAACTGACGGCGACGTTCAGTGGGGCGAAAGTTTTTTCGAAGTTGGACCTGCAGCAGGGCTACCTGCAGGTGCCGTTACACCTGGACATCAGAAACCTGACTGCCTTCGTGACGCACTTGGGGGTGTTCTGGTACACAAGGATGCCGTTCGGCCTGAGGTCGGCACCGAGCTGCTTCCAGAAGGTCATGGCTACCATATTAGCCGGTCTGAAGGGGGTAGTCATGTACCTTGATGACATTGTGGTGCACGGGGCATCGAGCGAAGAACACGACAGGAGACTGGAGAGGGTCCTGGAGAGGCTGCAGGAACACGGGGTTACTCTGAACAGCGACAAGTTTGTCCTGGTGGCGGAGGCGGTGGACTTTGTGGGTTTCCAGCTGTCAGGAGATGGAATGAAGCCTTTGGTTTTGAACGTGGAGGCGGTGCACCACCTCGCGGACCCCTCCTTGCTGGCGGAGATCTTATTGTTCCTGGGAATGGTGAACTTTTATGGACGTTCATTCCGAGATACTCTGAAACGATTGAGCCACTCAGAACGCTGCTGAAACAGGACACGCCTTGGGTTTGGACTCCTGCCTTCTCAGCAGCTGTGAGGAAGCTGAAACGGCAGCTCACCTTGCCCCGGTCTTGGCCCATTTTGACCCGAACTGTGCTACAATCATGACCTGTGATGCTTCTGGTTGCACCCTGGGGGCAGTAATGTCACAGGTGCAGGATGATACAGAGCGTCCGGTCACTTTCACGTCAAGATCTCTGCCAGGGGCTGAGAGGAAGTAAGCTGTCGGCGAGAGGGGGGTGCTGGCCTGTGTTTGGGCCTGTGAGAGGTGGCATATGTACATCTATGGCCGGCGCTTCACGATGACGGACCATTGAGTGTTGATGACCCATCGAGTGTTGACGACCCTGCTGGAGACTTCGGGGTCAGGCCACAGGCCGCTGCGTATCCACAGGTGGTCCGAAAGACTCAGGGCTTACACCTTTGAGACTAAGTACACTCCGGGCAAGGACAACGTCGTAGTGGACCTTCTGTCTAGGGCCCCGACGTGTGTGTTGGTGCCGGATGTGGAAACCTTGGACCCAGTCGAGACGGAACTGGTCCACGCCCTACATAGGACTCTCTGGGACATTGTGTCTCCTGGGGAACTTAAGAAGGTTTTGGAGAATGACCAAGTGATGAAGAGACTGCTCACGGCGATCAGAGAGGGCTGTCCGGCGTGAGCGCCAGGGGTCCTGGCTCCATTCCAACGGTTCAGAGATGAGCTCAGCTGCTGGGACGAGGTGTGTGTGGCCAGAGGCCATTGTGCGGTGATCCCGGAGGTGCTGAGAGGATGTGTGTTGGACATGTTGCATGAGGGCCACCTTGGGGTGGTTAAAGTCAAACAGCGGGGCAGGGATTCAGCTTGGTGGCCAGGGATTGACAAAGACATTGAAACGATGGTCATAAACTGTGTCCCATGCCTGGAGAGTGGTAAAACTGGTAGGCCACCACCACCCCCTCTCCAGTCGATTGCTTACCCGGAGGGGCCCTGGGAACACATCGAACTGGACATTTGTGGTGAACTGCACGCCCCCCCGGGCAGCAGGTTCCTGGTGGTGGTGTACGACTTGTTTTCTAAATGGCCAGAGGTGCTTCCAACGGGCTTGGGATGACTGAGGTCATTATGGGGTTCCTGTCGTTGTTGTTTGCTAGATGGGGGACCCTGACTTCAGTGACGATGGGCAATGGCCCGTGGTTTATTTCGGAGGCTTTTGAGAGTTTCCTGCGGGCGAGAGGGATTAAGCACATCCAGATGGCGGTGTACCACGCACAGGCTAATGGGGGTGTGGAAAGAATTAATAGGACTTTAAAGAATGGGTTGAGGGCTCACCTGGCTGATGGGTTTTCATTCGTCAACGCTCTGCACAACACCCTGCTCCATTATAGGGCGTCGGTGCACACCACGATGGGTCGCTCCCCGGCGGTGCTGATGCTAGGAAGGTTGTTGCTGCTTCCGGTGAGATGACTGGGGCTGGCTCAAAGGGAGTGCAGTGAGGATTCGGGGGTGCTGAGGCGCAGGGTCATGGAATGGCAACAGTGGATGAAAAACTTATTCTGGAAGCCAGTGTACTCCTAGTGCCAGTCCCAAGCCCGGGTAAATGGGGAGGGTTGTGTCAGGAAGGGCATCCGATATAAAACTTTTGCCACATCAAACATGTGGATCATGACGAATGAGACTTTCATACCGGATTGGTCGAGGCTCGGGTTAACAACAACCGCCGCTGGTGCTGTTAACTGACGGGGTGCCGGTGGAAATTGGGCTACTGTTGGTCGAAGATCGAGGAGGAGAGGGGGAAGGCATGTTAGGAGAGAGAAAAGGAAATGTAGAAGTGTGGAGGTGAGAGTAGGGGCAATAAATGTAGGGACTATGACTGGTAAAGGCAGAGAGTTGGCTGATATGATGGAGAGAAGGAAGGCATGTTAGGAGAGAGAAAAGGAAATGTAGAAGCGTGGAGGTGAGAGTAGGGGCAATAAATGTAGGGACTATGACTGGTAAAGGCAGATAGTTGGCTGATATGATGGAGAGAAGGAAGGCAGATATCCTGTGTGTTCAAGAAATGAGATGGAAGGGAAGCAAGGCTAGGAGTATTTGGGTAGATTTAAACTGTTCTACTATGGTGTCGATAGGAAGGGAAATGGAGTAGGAGTAATCTTGAAGGAAGAGTATGTGAAGATTGTTCAGGAGGTAAAGAGGGAGTTGGACAGATTCATGAGTTTGAAGCTAGAAGTCAAAGGTGTGATATTGAATGTTGTCAGTGCGTGGATCTGGTGGAACTGGTGGATAGGCTCACCCGCCCTTTGGTGTCGCTGCCAAAACCTAATCCTCCGGACGGTCACACTGTCCGGGGTGTGAAAATGGTGCGCTAGCAACTTGACCATATCCTCATATGGTCAAGTTGCAGTATGTCAGACAAAAAAGCCCTGCAGAGGATAGTCAAGGGGGCGGAGAGGGTAATTGGAGTCTCCCTCCCCTCTGTCCAAGAACTTTTTCAGAACCGTTGTAGGAGCAGGGCACTAAACATTGTCAAGGACCGTTCTCACCCTCTGCATAAACACTTTGAACTTCTTCCATCTGGTAAACGATTCCGGAGCATCGGAGGCAGAACAACCAGACTGATCAACAGCTTCCTTCCACAAGCTGTCAGGATGCTGAACAGTTGACCCGGAATCTCTCATACACACTACTGCATCTACGGACATTTTGTATATTATAGTTAGTTATTCTTTTTTTCCCCAAGTATGTCTCAGGGATGTGTGAATGGATGGGGGGGTGGGGGTGGGGGGGGGAGCTATGTGGGAATGTGTCTTAAATCATGCTGCTTCTTATATGGATGCCGAGAGAAACGCAATTTCATCTTGCCTGCACTACAGTTGTATGTACAGCAATATGACAATAAAGTTTGATTTGATTTGATATGAATCGGAAGCCCCGAGTGTACGCAGGATATGCTGGCCCTCAATCCCCAAATTATGCACCAGAAGCGCACGTGCCCTCAGTTTATCTCACTTACCCAGGTCGAGCACCACGGTGTAGTTTTGAAACCTTGGTCGTCTCCCATGAAGTCCACTTTGGCTCAAACGACGATGGATGGTGCGATCTCACACTGATATACCTTGACCTTGGAGTTCACCATGAATGTGTTCAGAGGTTGTTCTGGGCTCTTTTGTTACCATTTGTATTATC
The DNA here is from genome assembly GCA_020510985.1 of Pholidichthys leucotaenia. NCBI lineage: Eukaryota > Metazoa > Chordata > Actinopteri > Cichliformes > Pholidichthyidae > Pholidichthys > Pholidichthys leucotaenia. The sequence goes on from CM035844.1 coordinate 307,999,086, forward strand.
CGTCTCCTCCTGCGGCCACATCCAGGGAGGTTGGCTACAGTCCCGTGGATCTTAAATTTCTGAATAATATGTGCAACTGTAGTCACAGGAACATCAAGCTGCTTGGAGATGGTCTTATAGCCTTTACCTTTAACATGCTTGTCTATAATTTTCTTTCTAATCTCCTGAGACAACTCTCTCCTTTACTTTCTCTGGTCCATGTTAAGTGTGGTACACACCATGTCAACAAACAGCACAGTGGCTACTTGTCACCCTTTAAATAGGCCGACTGACTGATTACAAGTTTGTAGACACCTGTGATGTTAATTAGAGGACACATCTTGGTTGAACATGTCCCTATGGTCACATTATTTTCAATCTTTTCTAGGGGTACCATCATTTTTGTCCAGGCCTGTTTCATGAGTTTGTTTTTTAAAATAATTCTGTTGAACCACAATTCAAAAGCATTGTCTGATTTTCATTGGTTAATTTTCATATAATTTTTATTTATTACCACTTTTGTCAGATTCAAGTTATTTCTGTGACCATTGTGGGTTTTTCTTTCATTAACAGAGGGGTACCAACAATTTTGTCCACATCTGTAACAGAAATAACTACATTTTTGGTCATTTAATTTATTTCATTAAATTCAATTTTATTAATATTTTTTCTTTGAAATCAGAGTTAAATTATTGTTCTGTTCTGGCTCTGCAAAATTATGGGCCAAAATGTAAATCGTTATAAGGAAAAAGTAAAAAAAAATACCACAGTCTGTTTCAACTCTATTAAAAAAAACTAGTAATTTTATTTCAAAAAAACAGACAAAAAGTAGCTATAAAATAATCCACAAGTTTATTATAATAAAGTCTCAAATGTACAAGAAAAGTCAATTTTACAAGAGGAAATTACAAATTTGAGGAAAATGGTTTCAAATTTAGATAAATTTACAGAGAAAAGTAGAGAACTATAAGAAAACTGTTATAAATTTTGGAGAAAAACCTCAAACCTTCAAGACTGAAGTCATTACTCAAGCTTTTAAGTGGGTGCTCTTTGTACCTTTAACTCAACTAGAACTTTCTTGTTGTCTACTTTTAATTATTAATTTCATAGCACTGCTTTTACATGAATAGAATTTCTGGCTACTATACCCACCTCTGATCATATAATTTAAGTACCATGAGTAAATTGCTATTATGAATGTTTTTTTCCCTTCCCTTTCCTTCTCTTTCTCAATGGAAAAAGAAACACTAGAATAAAAATACAAAAAAAAAACAAAAACAAAAACAAAACACATATTTGTGTCATTTATGTAAACCATGACAAAAAAAAAAAAAATCCTGCTGGACAAAACATGACACTTGATATTTTCTAACCCGTTTGTATACCACCACAGACAGAGAGAGAACCTGAATTAGACAGAGCTCAGAGAGGGAAAGATGAGACAGATAAGATGAGCCAAGGAGAGGAAAGTGTTCAGACAGAAGGTCCAGGAGAGGTGAGAGCAGAGGAAGGATGACACCAGTAAAAAGTCCAAACACAGGATGTCTGGGTTGGACCCCAACTGGCCCAATACTCCAACATTCAAGCCTTGGTTGTACAATACTTCAAATGGTAAGTTCAATATGCAAAGTTACTGTGCAAAATAATAAAAAAAAAGAAAAATAGTGTAAAATCAACAAATTGTGGTTACAATAATATCATGTGCTTTGTGCCTCCCCCCGGAAAAATATGTTGCCACCATGGCAAGGGCTTTCAGCCAGAGGAAACACTGCATAACATTTGGACTGACTTTCACAGACGTTTTGAAAAATCAGAGAATTTAGTCCAAATGTCGTGAAGTTACATTGGTGAGCGCTTTTTTTTATGTTTATATCTTTAAATTTACTCCCTGCTTGTTTCAGGGTCAACAGTTTCTGAAACCGGACCTAAATTGCTTTCTATAGGTGCTGTTTTTCTTTTAATATCTTCCTGCCTGCCTCAGGGACAACAGATGGAAATTAGTGAGAGTGCTATAATTTGGTACAGAGCATCTTTACCCTGTGTTTAATGTTTTTTTTTTTTTTCTCTACATGGTCCCTGACAAATAAACCAATAAACTACACATACTGGACTCTACCATTCAGTTAGCAGGGCTAACATGCTAATGTGGGGACAGAGTGCTCAAGGAAGGAGGGAAAATCCGAGGCAGAGGCGTCTGTGTCTACATCAGTGACACTTGGTGCCATGATGCAACTGTTGTGGATAAACACTGTTCTCCGTTGGCGGAGTTTATGATCATCAAGTGCTGACCTTTTTATCTTCCGAGAGAATTTTCATCTGTCCTACTAGTCTCTGTGTATGCCCTGCCCACTGCCATCAGCAAGAGGAGTAAAGCACTAAAGGAACTCTATCAGGGTGAGGGGTTCGATTCCCGCTCTGTCTGCAGTCTACATGTCGAAGTGTCCTTGAGCAAGACACTGAACGCCCAGTTGCTCCTGGTGGGTCAGGCCACTGCCAGTGTAGGGCAGCTCTGCCGCCATCAGTGTGTGAATGTACGTGTGAATGGGTGGATAGCAGAATCTGTAAAGCACTTTGGTCATCTAGAGATGAGAAAAAGCGCTATTTAAGTGAACACCACTTGCCATTTACCATTTTATCAGGCCATCAGTGAGACACAAACAGCACATCCAGATGGATTCCTCATCACAGCAGGATACTTCAACCATGTAGATTCATAGGCCCTCCTACCAAATCTACACCAATATGTACAGTATCTCACAAAAGCGAGTACACCCCTCACATTTTTGTAAATATTTTATTATATCTTTTCATGGGACAACACTGAAGATATGACACTTCGATACAATGTAGTCAGTGTACAGCTTGTATAACAGTGTGTTTGCTGTCCCCTCAAAATAACTCAACACACAGCCATTAATGTCTAAACAGATGGCAACAAAAGTGAGTACACCCCTACTGAAAATGGGTGTGTGGGGTAGCTGCCAATGTAGTCCACACCTGTATATTCCCAGGGTTTCTGCAGTTTGATGGAAACCATAATCCCGGCTGGCTTCCTCTAACTCGGCTTGGTAATTTGACACACTGCACAAGAAACTGCATAGCTCTTGACATCAAAAGCCATGTTTGGCCAAAAGAATCTGAACTGTAGACGTGCCAGTGTTTTAGTGACGCCCAAATGTCCTGCAGTGGGATGATCAGGATAATATGCCAGCAAACAACCACACATGACAGTGGGAGTGTAAAGCTTCAGCTGTTTAAGTGGGTGCAGGCTGCATTTCAACTTTGGGTCAAAAAAGTAAACAAGACCCTCATGCACAGTGTACTGTGAGGAAACATCACCGTTTTCCTTATTTTGGAGACTGTCTTCAAGCTGGCAAAGTAACTCTCCAGTTACAGGATCATCCGACTGCAGCTGCCTCACGTGAAGGCGATCAGCCAGCATTCCTTGGGCAGTGCACAGAGATCCAGGCTCCCTATTACTGCATGATCAGGCAGAATACTGAAGGGGCCAATGGTGGCAGAGAGAGGATTGGGAGACAGGGCATCTGGTACTTTGTTACGTTCACCAGGTTTGTGTATTATGCTGAAGTCAAAGTCCTGAAGACGAAGAGACCACCTGGCCAGCCTCCCAGATGGGTTTGGACATGACATCAGCCACTTGAGGCTGTTGTGGTCTGTGAACACCGTTACATGGAAGCCTTCGACGTATGGCCTAAAGTGCTCTAAAGCCCAAATGACAGCCAAACACTCCTTTTCAGGAGTTGAATATGGTTTCTCAGACTTGTGCAGAGCATGACTAGCATATGCCACAGCCACATCTTTGCCCTCTTCATCCCTTTGATGAGGGCTGCTCCAAGGCCTGCATCACATGCGTCTGTATGAATGAAGAAAGGATGAGCAAAGTCTGGAAGTCTTAATATAGGTGTGGAAGTTATGGCAATTTTCAGGAGGTCCAGGGCTGCTTGGCATTTGTTATCCCAGCTGAATGGGACCTCCTTGCTTGTGAGGGAAATGAGTGGCTCTGCATGTTTGGCATAATTTTGGACAAAGCGACGGTAATACCCTGAAAAGCCAAGAAACTGTCGTACCTGTTTAAGGGTGGTTAGTACGCCAAATTCAATCACAGCCCTCACCTTGTCGTGGTCTGAGCAAAAGCTGGAGGGGGTGACATAGTAGCCAAGGAAGGTAAGTTCACTGAGGCAGAACTGACATTTGCTCAGCTTTAGAGTGAGACTGGCCAATTTCAGTCTGGCCAGGACCTCCTCCAAATCTTTCAGGTGTTGATTGAAGGTTGGCGAAGCCACAACAATGTCATCAAAGTACACTGCACAAGATTTATATATAAGACCTGCCAGGACAGCATTCATGAGCCTCTGAAATGTGGCTGGTGCATTGCACAGACCAAAGGGAAGAATTCTGAACTGGAACAGGCCACAGTGTGTGATAAATGTAGTCTTTGGTCTAGACTCCTCAGCAACATCCATCTGCCAATAATCTCGAGCTAGTTCGAGGGTGATGAGATACTTGCCCCTAGACAGAAAGTCAAGGGACTCATCAATCCGTGGCAAACGGTAGGAGTCAGCTGGTTGAGGCCACGAAAATCAGCACAGAACCATGGGTCACGATAGGGTTTGGTCATAATGACTACTGGGGCAGCCAAAGGACCAGACGCTGGTTCAATGATGCTATCTTGCAGCATCTTATGGACCCATTCCTCAATAATTTGCTTCTTAACAGGAGAGGTATGGTAAGGGGGAAGGTTGACAGGCTTTGTCTCACCGGTCACAATGATGTGTTCAGTAAGGGAGGTGCGGCCGAGGTGACCATCAGATCTGTGAACAACAGCATCTCCGAATATCTAATACATTCTGTAAGTCGTCCCACTGGCATCTGTTGAGGCTGAGACTTATTTAAACACTGTGATATCTGACAAATCTCCCCAGCGCAGATTAAGCTACTTACTCTTTAGTACCATTAGTATTTTTTTCACCATATCTTTCAAGCAGGTCCGATAGCTGGGCTTTTTCAATGCTTGTTAAGTTGGCACCCTCCGCCTTTTCATCAAGAGAAGGTGGTAATGATTCAAGAAACATTATGGACTCACCAGCTAACACAAGTCACATCAGAGTGTCTTCCTCAAGTTCCTCAATGTAGGTGTGGTATATGGAAAAGGGGCACTTTATTGTGAAGTGCAGTGTGGTGACGTTGACTTCCTGTCATGTCACTGCACTGCCCTATATAGTGGGCCGGCCACCATGTTACGACCTCTTATGCCGGATGCCGGATGCGGCGTCTGGTCCCCGTGAAACACATTAAGGGTGGAGCAGTGAGACTTTTTGGCTACGGCCATGCAGAGATCGAAATGGTAGGCACAACGGACTTTGAGGTGACCTGCGGGTCGAAGAGGGTCCATAACTTTACGTTTCAAGTGGCACATCAAGGGACCGACCTGCTGGGGGTTGAGCTATTGGGACGGTTAGGGTTTTCCATAACGGACCCTGAAGGTTTGCGGGTGCATTCTCTAGTGCATGAGAGCGTCACGCCAAAGATTCAACCATTGATGCGTCTCCCACTGACGCTGCGGGCAGAGGTGTCGTTGGAGACTGTTGGAGCCGGGTGTCATCGAGAAGGCTGACGCTTCCCCATGGATTTCCAATCTCATGGTGGCGAAGAAGAAAGGGGGAGGCATTTGGCCTTGCATCGACCTCAGAGCAGTGAATAAGGCGGTTGTCCCGGATAAATACCCGCTGCCTACTATGGAGGAACTGACGGCGACGTTCAGTGGGGCGAAAGTTTTTTCGAAGTTGGACCTGCAGCAGGGCTACCTGCAGGTGCCGTTACACCTGGACATCAGAAACCTGACTGCCTTCGTGACGCACTTGGGGGTGTTCTGGTACACAAGGATGCCGTTCGGCCTGAGGTCGGCACCGAGCTGCTTCCAGAAGGTCATGGCTACCATATTAGCCGGTCTGAAGGGGGTAGTCATGTACCTTGATGACATTGTGGTGCACGGGGCATCGAGCGAAGAACACGACAGGAGACTGGAGAGGGTCCTGGAGAGGCTGCAGGAACACGGGGTTACTCTGAACAGCGACAAGTTTGTCCTGGTGGCGGAGGCGGTGGACTTTGTGGGTTTCCAGCTGTCAGGAGATGGAATGAAGCCTTTGGTTTTGAACGTGGAGGCGGTGCACCACCTCGCGGACCCCTCCTTGCTGGCGGAGATCTTATTGTTCCTGGGAATGGTGAACTTTTATGGACGTTCATTCCGAGATACTCTGAAACGATTGAGCCACTCAGAACGCTGCTGAAACAGGACACGCCTTGGGTTTGGACTCCTGCCTTCTCAGCAGCTGTGAGGAAGCTGAAACGGCAGCTCACCTTGCCCCGGTCTTGGCCCATTTTGACCCGAACTGTGCTACAATCATGACCTGTGATGCTTCTGGTTGCACCCTGGGGGCAGTAATGTCACAGGTGCAGGATGATACAGAGCGTCCGGTCACTTTCACGTCAAGATCTCTGCCAGGGGCTGAGAGGAAGTAAGCTGTCGGCGAGAGGGGGGTGCTGGCCTGTGTTTGGGCCTGTGAGAGGTGGCATATGTACATCTATGGCCGGCGCTTCACGATGACGGACCATTGAGTGTTGATGACCCATCGAGTGTTGACGACCCTGCTGGAGACTTCGGGGTCAGGCCACAGGCCGCTGCGTATCCACAGGTGGTCCGAAAGACTCAGGGCTTACACCTTTGAGACTAAGTACACTCCGGGCAAGGACAACGTCGTAGTGGACCTTCTGTCTAGGGCCCCGACGTGTGTGTTGGTGCCGGATGTGGAAACCTTGGACCCAGTCGAGACGGAACTGGTCCACGCCCTACATAGGACTCTCTGGGACATTGTGTCTCCTGGGGAACTTAAGAAGGTTTTGGAGAATGACCAAGTGATGAAGAGACTGCTCACGGCGATCAGAGAGGGCTGTCCGGCGTGAGCGCCAGGGGTCCTGGCTCCATTCCAACGGTTCAGAGATGAGCTCAGCTGCTGGGACGAGGTGTGTGTGGCCAGAGGCCATTGTGCGGTGATCCCGGAGGTGCTGAGAGGATGTGTGTTGGACATGTTGCATGAGGGCCACCTTGGGGTGGTTAAAGTCAAACAGCGGGGCAGGGATTCAGCTTGGTGGCCAGGGATTGACAAAGACATTGAAACGATGGTCATAAACTGTGTCCCATGCCTGGAGAGTGGTAAAACTGGTAGGCCACCACCACCCCCTCTCCAGTCGATTGCTTACCCGGAGGGGCCCTGGGAACACATCGAACTGGACATTTGTGGTGAACTGCACGCCCCCCCGGGCAGCAGGTTCCTGGTGGTGGTGTACGACTTGTTTTCTAAATGGCCAGAGGTGCTTCCAACGGGCTTGGGATGACTGAGGTCATTATGGGGTTCCTGTCGTTGTTGTTTGCTAGATGGGGGACCCTGACTTCAGTGACGATGGGCAATGGCCCGTGGTTTATTTCGGAGGCTTTTGAGAGTTTCCTGCGGGCGAGAGGGATTAAGCACATCCAGATGGCGGTGTACCACGCACAGGCTAATGGGGGTGTGGAAAGAATTAATAGGACTTTAAAGAATGGGTTGAGGGCTCACCTGGCTGATGGGTTTTCATTCGTCAACGCTCTGCACAACACCCTGCTCCATTATAGGGCGTCGGTGCACACCACGATGGGTCGCTCCCCGGCGGTGCTGATGCTAGGAAGGTTGTTGCTGCTTCCGGTGAGATGACTGGGGCTGGCTCAAAGGGAGTGCAGTGAGGATTCGGGGGTGCTGAGGCGCAGGGTCATGGAATGGCAACAGTGGATGAAAAACTTATTCTGGAAGCCAGTGTACTCCTAGTGCCAGTCCCAAGCCCGGGTAAATGGGGAGGGTTGTGTCAGGAAGGGCATCCGATATAAAACTTTTGCCACATCAAACATGTGGATCATGACGAATGAGACTTTCATACCGGATTGGTCGAGGCTCGGGTTAACAACAACCGCCGCTGGTGCTGTTAACTGACGGGGTGCCGGTGGAAATTGGGCTACTGTTGGTCGAAGATCGAGGAGGAGAGGGGGAAGGCATGTTAGGAGAGAGAAAAGGAAATGTAGAAGTGTGGAGGTGAGAGTAGGGGCAATAAATGTAGGGACTATGACTGGTAAAGGCAGAGAGTTGGCTGATATGATGGAGAGAAGGAAGGCATGTTAGGAGAGAGAAAAGGAAATGTAGAAGCGTGGAGGTGAGAGTAGGGGCAATAAATGTAGGGACTATGACTGGTAAAGGCAGATAGTTGGCTGATATGATGGAGAGAAGGAAGGCAGATATCCTGTGTGTTCAAGAAATGAGATGGAAGGGAAGCAAGGCTAGGAGTATTTGGGTAGATTTAAACTGTTCTACTATGGTGTCGATAGGAAGGGAAATGGAGTAGGAGTAATCTTGAAGGAAGAGTATGTGAAGATTGTTCAGGAGGTAAAGAGGGAGTTGGACAGATTCATGAGTTTGAAGCTAGAAGTCAAAGGTGTGATATTGAATGTTGTCAGTGCGTGGATCTGGTGGAACTGGTGGATAGGCTCACCCGCCCTTTGGTGTCGCTGCCAAAACCTAATCCTCCGGACGGTCACACTGTCCGGGGTGTGAAAATGGTGCGCTAGCAACTTGACCATATCCTCATATGGTCAAGTTGCAGTATGTCAGACAAAAAAGCCCTGCAGAGGATAGTCAAGGGGGCGGAGAGGGTAATTGGAGTCTCCCTCCCCTCTGTCCAAGAACTTTTTCAGAACCGTTGTAGGAGCAGGGCACTAAACATTGTCAAGGACCGTTCTCACCCTCTGCATAAACACTTTGAACTTCTTCCATCTGGTAAACGATTCCGGAGCATCGGAGGCAGAACAACCAGACTGATCAACAGCTTCCTTCCACAAGCTGTCAGGATGCTGAACAGTTGACCCGGAATCTCTCATACACACTACTGCATCTACGGACATTTTGTATATTATAGTTAGTTATTCTTTTTTTCCCCAAGTATGTCTCAGGGATGTGTGAATGGATGGGGGGGTGGGGGTGGGGGGGGAGCTATGTGGGAATGTGTCTTAAATCATGCTGCTTCTTATATGGATGCCGAGAGAAACGCAATTTCATCTTGCCTGCACTACAGTTGTATGTACAGCAATATGACAATAAAGTTTGATTTGATTTGATATGAATCGGAAGCCCCGAGTGTACGCAGGATATGCTGGCCCTCAATCCCCAAATTATGCACCAGAAGCGCACGTGCCCTCAGTTTATCTCACTTACCCAGGTCGAGCACCACGGTGTAGTTTTGAAACCTTGGTCGTCTCCCATGAAGTCCACTTTGGCTCAAACGACGATGGATGGTGCGATCTCACACTGATATACCTTGACCTTGGAGTTCACCATGAATGTGTTCAGAGGTTGTTCTGGGCTCTTTTGTTACCATTTGTATTATCCGTCTCCTCCTGCGGCCACATCCAGGGAGGTTGGCTACAGTCCCGTGGATCTTAAATTTCTGAATAATATGTGCAACTGTAGTCACAGGAACATCAAGCTGCTTGGAGATGGTCTTATAGCCTTTACCTTTAACATGCTTGTCTATAATTTTCTTTCTAATCTCCTGAGACAACTCTCTCCTTTACTTTCTCTGGTCCATGTTAAGTGTGGTACACACCATGTCAACAAACAGCACAGTGGCTACTTGTCACCCTTTAAATAGGCCGACTGACTGATTACAAGTTTGTAGACACCTGTGATGTTAATTAGAGGACACATCTTGGTTGAACATGTCCCTATGGTCACATTATTTTCAATCTTTTCTAGGGGTACCATCATTTTTGTCCAGGCCTGTTTCATGAGTTTGTTTTTTAAAATAATTCTGTTGAACCACAATTCAAAAGCATTGTCTGATTTTCATTGGTTAATTTTCATATAATTTTTATTTATTACCACTTTTGTCAGATTCAAGTTATTTCTGTGACCATTGTGGGTTTTTCTTTCATTAACAGAGGGGTACCAACAATTTTGTCCACATCTGTAACAGAAATAACTACATTTTTGGTCATTTAATTTATTTCATTAAATTCAATTTTATTAATATTTTTTCTTTGAAATCAGAGTTAAATTATTGTTCTGTTCTGGCTCTGCAAAATTATGGGCCAAAATGTAAATCGTTATAAGGAAAAAGTAAAAAAAAATACCACAGTCTGTTTCAACTCTATTAAAAAAAACTAGTAATTTTATTTCAAAAAAACAGACAAAAAGTAGCTATAAAATAATCCACAAGTTTATTATAATAAAGTCTCAAATGTACAAGAAAAGTCAATTTTACAAGAGGAAATTACAAATTTGAGGAAAATGGTTTCAAATTTAGATAAATTTACAGAGAAAAGTAGAGAACTATAAGAAAACTGTTATAAATTTTGGAGAAAAACCTCAAACCTTCAAGACTGAAGTCATTACTCAAGCTTTTAAGTGGGTGCTCTTTGTACCTTTAACTCAACTAGAACTTTCTTGTTGTCTACTTTTAATTATTAATTTCATAGCACTGCTTTTACATGAATAGAATTTCTGGCTACTATACCCACCTCTGATCATATAATTTAAGTACCATGAGTAAATTGCTATTATGAATGTTTTTTTCCCTTCCCTTTCCTTCTCTTTCTCAATGGAAAAAGAAACACTAGAATAAAAATACAAAAAAAAAACAAAAACAAAAACAAAACACATATTTGTGTCATTTATGTAAACCATGACAAAAAAAAAAAAAAATCCTGCTGGACAAAACATGACACTTGATATTTTCTAACCCGTTTGTATACCACCACAGACAGAGAGAGAACCTGAATTAGACAGAGCTCAGAGAGGGAAAGATGAGACAGATAAGATGAGCCAAGGAGAGGAAAGTGTTCAGACAGAAGGTCCAGGAGAGGTGAGAGCAGAGGAAGGATGACACCAGTAAAAAGTCCAAACACAGGATGTCTGGGTTGGACCCCAACTGGCCCAATACTCCAACATTCAAGCCTTGGTTGTACAATACTTCAAATGGTAAGTTCAATATGCAAAGTTACTGTGCAAAATAATAAAAAAAAAGAAAAATAGTGTAAAATCAACAAATTGTGGTTACAATAATATCATGTGCTTTGTGCCTCCCCCCGGAAAAATATGTTGCCACCATGGCAAGGGCTTTCAGCCAGAGGAAACACTGCATAACATTTGGACTGACTTTCACAGACGTTTTGAAAAATCAGAGAATTTAGTCCAAATGTCGTGAAGTTACATTGGTGAGCGCTTTTTTTTATGTTTATATCTTTAAATTTACTCCCTGCTTGTTTCAGGGTCAACAGTTTCTGAAACCGGACCTAAATTGCTTTCTATAGGTGCTGTTTTTCTTTTAATATCTTCCTGCCTGCCTCAGGGACAACAGATGGAAATTAGTGAGAGTGCTATAATTTGGTACAGAGCATCTTTACCCTGTGTTTAATGTTTTTTTTTTTTTTCTCTACATGGTCCCTGACAAATAAACCAATAAACTACACATACTGGACTCTACCATTCAGTTAGCAGGGCTAACATGCTAATGTGGGGACAGAGTGCTCAAGGAAGGAGGGAAAATCCGAGGCAGAGGCGTCTGTGTCTACATCAGTGACACTTGGTGCCATGATGCAACTGTTGTGGATAAACACTGTTCTCCGTTGGCGGAGTTTATGATCATCAAGTGCTGACCTTTTTATCTTCCGAGAGAATTTTCATCTGTCCTACTAGTCTCTGTGTATGCCCTGCCCACTGCCATCAGCAAGAGGAGTAAAGCACTAAAGGAACTCTATCAGGGTGAGGGGTTCGATTCCCGCTCTGTCTGCAGTCTACATGTCGAAGTGTCCTTGAGCAAGACACTGAACGCCCAGTTGCTCCTGGTGGGTCAGGCCACTGCCAGTGTAGGGCAGCTCTGCCGCCATCAGTGTGTGAATGTACGTGTGAATGGGTGGATAGCAGAATCTGTAAAGCACTTTGGTCATCTAGAGATGAGAAAAAGCGCTATTTAAGTGAACACCACTTGCCATTTACCATTTTATCAGGCCATCAGTGAGACACAAACAGCACATCCAGATGGATTCCTCATCACAGCAGGATACTTCAACCATGTAGATTCATAGGCCCTCCTACCAAATCTACACCAATATGTACAGTATCTCACAAAAGCGAGTACACCCCTCACATTTTTGTAAATATTTTATTATATCTTTTCATGGGACAACACTGAAGATATGACACTTCGATACAATGTAGTCAGTGTACAGCTTGTATAACAGTGTGTTTGCTGTCCCCTCAAAATAACTCAACACACAGCCATTAATGTCTAAACAGATGGCAACAAAAGTGAGTACACCCCTACTGAAAATGGGTGTGTGGGGTAGCTGCCAATGTAGTCCACACCTGTATATTCCCAGGGTTTCTGCAGTTTGATGGAAACCATAATCCTGGCTGGCTTCCTCTAACTCGGCTTGGTAATTTGACACACTGCACAAGAAACTGCATAGCTCTTGACATCAAAAGCCATGTTTGGCCAAAAGAATCTGAACTGTAGACGTGCCAGTGTTTTAGTGACGCCCAAATGTCCTGCAGTGGGATGATCAGGATAATATGCCAGCAAACAACCACACATGACAGTGGGAGTGTAAAGCTTCAGCTGTTTAAGTGGGTGCAGGCTGCATTTCAACTTTGGGTCAAAAAAGTAAACAAGACCCTCATGCACAGTGTACTGTGAGGAAACATCACCGTTTTCCTTATTTTGGAGACTGTCTTCAAGCTGGCAAAGTAACTCTCCAGTTACAGGATCATCCGACTGCAGCTGCCTCACGTGAAGGCGATCAGCCAGCATTCCTTGGGCAGTGCACAGAGATCCAGGCTCCCTATTACTGCATGATCAGGCAGAATACTGAAGGGGCCAATGGTGGCAGAGAGAGGATTGGGAGACAGGGCATCTGGTACTTTGTTACGTTCACCAGGTTTGTGTATTATGCTGAAGTCAAAGTCCTGAAGACGAAGAGACCACCTGGCCAGCCTCCCAGATGGGTTTGGACATGACATCAGCCACTTGAGGCTGTTGTGGTCTGTGAACACCGTTACATGGAAGCCTTCGACGTATGGCCTAAAGTGCTCTAAAGCCCAAATGACAGCCAAACACTCCTTTTCAGGAGTTGAATATGGTTTCTCAGACTTGTGCAGAGCATGACTAGCATATGCCACAGCCACATCTTTGCCCTCTTCATCCCTTTGATGAGGGCTGCTCCAAGGCCTGCATCACATGCGTCTGTATGAATGAAGAAAGGATGAGCAAAGTCTGGAAGTCTTAATATAGGTGTGGAAGTTATGGCAATTTTCAGGAGGTCCAGGGCTGCTTGGCATTTGTTATCCCAGCTGAATGGGACCTCCTTGCTTGTGAGGGAAATGAGTGGCTCTGCATGTTTGGCATAATTTTGGACAAAGCGACGGTAATACCCTGAAAAGCCAAGAAACTGTCGTACCTGTTTAAGGGTGGTTAGTACGCCAAATTCAATCACAGCCCTCACCTTGTCGTGGTCTGAGCAAAAGCTGGAGGGGGTGACATAGTAGCCAAGGAAGGTAAGTTCACTGAGGCAGAACTGACATTTGCTCAGCTTTAGAGTGAGACTGGCCAATTTCAGTCTGGCCAGGACCTCCTCCAAATCTTTCAGGTGTTGATTGAAGGTTGGCGAAGCCACAACAATGTCATCAAAGTACACTGCACAAGATTTATATATAAGACCTGCCAGGACAGCATTCATGAGCCTCTGAAATGTGGCTGGTGCATTGCACAGACCAAAGGGAAGAATTCTGAACTGGAACAGGCCACAGTGTGTGATAAATGTAGTCTTTGGTCTAGACTCCTCAGCAACATCCATCTGCCAATAATCTCGAGCTAGTTCGAGGGTGATGAGATACTTGCCCCTAGACAGAAAGTCAAGGGACTCATCAATCCGTGGCAAACGGTAGGAGTCAGCTGGTTGAGGCCACGAAAATCAGCACAGAACCATGGGTCACGATAGGGTTTGGTCATAATGACTACTGGGGCAGCCAAAGGACCAGACGCTGGTTCAATGATGCTATCTTGCAGCATCTTATGGACCCATTCCTCAATAATTTGCTTCTTAACAGGAGAGGTATGGTAAGGGGGAAGGTTGACAGGCTTTGTCTCACCGGTCACAATGATGTGTTCAGTAAGGGAGGTGCGGCCGAGGTGACCATCAGATCTGTGAACAACAGCATCTCCGAATATCTAATACATTCTGTAAGTCGTCCCACTGGCATCTGTTGAGGCTGAGACTTATTTAAACACTGTGATATCTGACAAATCTCCCCAGCGCAGATTAAGCTACTTACTCTTTAGTACCATTAGTATTTTTTTCACCATATCTTTCAAGCAGGTCCGATAGCTGGGCTTTTTCAATGCTTGTTAAGTTGGCACCCTCCGCCTTTTCATCAAGAGAAGGTGGTAATGATTCAAGAAACATTATGGACTCACCAGCTAACACAAGTCACATCAGAGTGTCTTCCTCAAGTTCCTCAATGTAGGTGTGGTATATGGAAAAGGGGCACTTTATTGTGAAGTGCAGTGTGGTGACGTTGACTTCCTGTCATGTCACTGCACTGCCCTATATAGTGGGCCGGCCACCATGTTACGACCTCTTATGCCGGATGCCCACGCCAGGTTTCTGCTTTGTTACTGCTGTGTTCAAGACCATCAATAAAGCTGTGTTTGATGCTACTTCATCTTGCCTCATTCATCACCAGGTTTTTCATACATATCAATTGATGACTGATGATTAACTCATGGAGGCATGCGCTACACCACTCCGTCCCTTCCTCGAGCTCCTGGGCAAACCACCGGTTCCATGGCCGCATTGGTTGGAGGCCCATCAAATGTACATTACAGCACTGGAGCTTGGGAAGCTTGATAAGGTGAGGGCATGTGCGCCTCTTGTCCACAACCTGGGTATTGGAAGGCTGGAGGGTCCTACGGATGCTCGGTGCGTCGGACTCATATGAGGACGTCTTGGAACTGCTAGCTAAACGTTTCTCCACCACAGACATTGTGACTGTTCGGAGAATTCACTTTTGCCAGAGATGGCAGCGTGTAGGTGAGCCTATCTGCCAGTATGTCATTGACTTGAAGCAGCTAGCTAGCGAGTGTCGTTTTGGACCGCTTGAAGACGAGATGGTATGCAACCAATTAGCAGAGCACACGTGCAATGCTGAGCTGCGTGCTAGGCTATTAGTGGTGCCTAATGATTTGATGTTAGCTAAAGCAGTTGAGCTAGGTCTCTAGTTGGAAGCCGTTGATAAGCTAGCTGTGGAACTAAGTTGGCGCCAGCCACAAAACCGCCAGAGCCGCCCGCCTCAGCTAATGTTGCAGACCCTGATAGCGAGGATAGCTTGGACGAAGATTATTGGGAAATCAGTGCTGCCAGCCGAAGGTCTGCCCCGGGAAACTCTCATTGCAGGGGTTGTGGGTCCGAGATGCACTGCCATAAAGCGAAGGAATGGCCGGCAAGAGGAAAACATTGTAGTAGATGTGGACACTTGAATCCTTACACCTGGGTGTATTCTTTGTCTTACCTGGGGAACCCACGGGAGAAATCACTTCGCCTGTCCCCGACAGACACTGGGAGCGAATGGTACAAGGAGCTAACGGACACCCTCGCTTTCAACTCGGCCAGTTCTCGCTCAGTGTCGGTACCCGTGCCAATGGGCGACACCATGCTAGCCCCAGATGCCTCTGGTACTTGGCCACAGTTGGGTTGGGGGTCTGCAGCTACGACGGTGAACACTACGTTTATAGAAGAGGACGGGGCCAGACCGACGAGCGTGGAGTTACTGCATGCTCAGCATAATCGTTATGGTGATTATATTAAATGGATGAGACAACTGTTGTGTTGCAGCGCGGTGGCGGAGTGGTTAGCACTGCGGCAGCACAGTAACTCACCCTTGGCCAGGGGATCCTGGGTTCGATCCCAGCCCCGACCAACAGTGATCTGTGTGGAGTTTGCATGCTCTCCCCGTGTCTGCGTGGGCTTACTCCGGGATTTCTCCGGTTTCCTCCCATATGCTAAAAACATGCAAGTTAGGTTAATTGGCATAAAAGTGGGGATTCTAAATTGTCCTTAGGTATGACTGTGAGAGTGAATGGTTGTCTGTCTCTCTGTGTTGGCCCTGCGATGGACTGGCGATCTGTCCAGGGTGTACCCTGCCTCTCGCCCAAAGATGCTGGGATAGGCTCCAGCCTCCCCGCAACCCGAAAAGGATTAATCGGAAGAAGATGGATGGATGGACTTCTACTGTTAAACTGAATAATGGATAGTCTATGTTCTGTCTTAATGTCCTTGTTGAATTGATCATCTGAATAATAGCAGCAGTTATCATTCAAATTGGAGAAAAAGTTGTTTACAGGATCAATATCACATTCCATGTCCTTTGAGTTATGTTCAGTGTATTCAAATGTTTTCTGTTCTAGGTTATCAGAATGAACAATCCTTTGTTGTAAATTATCTCCAAATGTGTTGCTCAAATTATCCATCAGGGAAAAGAAAAAAAAAACTAACTAAAAAGATGAATCATAAACACAATAAATTAATTGATATATGCCATGTTATTCATTACAAAATAAGAAAACAATAGCTAATCGTAGCCCTTTACATAGTAAGTTATTTGTGTTTATCCAGTTCCTTTATGTTTCTTATTTGTTTAGAATTTGACCCTTCCTTTTCTTTTACCCAAATTTTGCAGCTCCATACCCATGTAGCAAAAAATTTTTAAGCTCCCTTAATTTTCTC
The DNA here is from genome assembly GCA_020510985.1 of Pholidichthys leucotaenia. Classification (NCBI taxonomy): domain Eukaryota; kingdom Metazoa; phylum Chordata; class Actinopteri; order Cichliformes; family Pholidichthyidae; genus Pholidichthys; species Pholidichthys leucotaenia. The sequence goes on from CM035844.1 coordinate 308,015,941, forward strand.
AATTGGCTGAGTACTGAGCATAAAACAGGAATCAGATGAAGGAATTCCTGTCTACACAAAGCGAGGTCGCAGCAAGGAATGAACCCCACAAGCGAGCTTAAACAATAATAGGAGGGAAACCAAAATGTGAATCAGGTGTACATGAGTGAGAAAGTAATTAAAGACACTAAACAGCTGTGACAACCCGTGAAAAGATTTGACAGGAGAAAGTGACAAGTGGAGCTGTCAAAATAAAAGCACAAACCATAATAGATGAAAATCAAGAACAAATACATACACAGAAAAAGAGTAGCAACCAAGAGACCCGAGCTCGGCATCGTGACACAAGCTTGAAATTATAATATCAGCTTTCCCAGAATATTGCTCAAGTTCATCCACTCTCTGCTCAAGATTCATAATACGTTTGTCTTTTTCTTTAATCAGGGTTTTAAGTTCTTTTATTTCTTCCACGAGTCCAGACAGCTTTGAAAGTCCATTAGACATAAAATTTAATGATTTTTAATTTCCTCCATATCCTCTTCAAGTTTTTCAGTTTTCTCACTTTTCTTAGGAGGGGCCATTGTTATTGGTGGAGCCTGTTCTCAGCCTCATGGCTCTGCTGCTGATGGTGGAGATTGGAATCAGCACCATATTCAGGCAGGCGACCAATGTGAGTGATGGAGCCCCAGCTCAGTTCGATAGCTGCCGAGCTGCTGCTGGTGCCGGGCTTGGACCCCTGCCCAGCGGCCAGTCCCGATGGCTGGTGAGTAGTCCAGCTGGGCCTGCTGGTTGGTGACGGAGCCCGGGCCAGTCTGGATTCCAGTCACAACGCAGCACCAAAACAGCCCTTCTCAAAGTGACAAATGACCTCCTCCTCTCAGCCGACTCTGGACTCCTGAACATTCTCATCATGCTCAACCTCACAGCTGCCTTCGATACAGTCAACCACTCCATTCTCCTCTCCCATCTGGAAACCTGTCTCAACATCACTGGTACAGCTCTCTCCTGGTTCCACTCATATCTCACCAACAGACAGCAATTCATTCCCATCCACAACTGCACCTCCCTCACAGCCCCCCTTTCCCATGGTGTTCCTCAGGGTTCTGTGCTTGGTCCTCTCCTCTTCATCACCTTTATACTCCCGCTTGGTAACCTCACTGTTCAACCTCACTGCTGCCAACTCCACACTTTCCCCATCCCCACAGTTAAGAAACCTTGGAGTCATCTTTGACAGCCACCTCACTTTTGAACTGCACATCAATCATGTCAACAAAACTGCCTTCTTCCACCTAAAAAACATAGTCCAACTCCATCCCTCCTTCACCTTCTCCAACACAGAAACCCTCATCCAAACATTTATCACATCAAGACTCGACTATTGCAATAACATTTTTTATGGCTCATCATCCAAAGTCCTCTAAAAACTTCCAGTACATTCAGAACTCAGCTGCCAGTCTCTTTACCCAGTCCCACTCCCATGGCCACATCACCCCTGTTCTGCAGAACCTCTACTAGCTCCCAATCTCACAACTCATACAGTTCAAAGTCCTTCTCCTCACCTTTAAAGCCCTCCACTACCAGGCCCCTTCCTATCTGAAGCCCCTTTTCCACTAGTACCTACTTAGCCCTACTCATCTCGACTTGACCCGCTTTGTAGGGTTTTCCATTAGTACCTGGTATGAGGTACCAGGTACTTTTTTCGGATCAGCTTCTGAGAGGTTCCAACCGTGCTGAGTCGAACTGAAAATGTGATGTCAACAGACTGTAAGCCACTGATTGGTCAGGGTGTAACGTTATGAGAGCGACACGTTCGCCACAATCTTCACCCGCCATTTGCAAATTCTTCACAAGCAAGCAATCGAGTGAGCAGTAACTACAGAAATGGCTTTGCAGAAATCAACACCATGGTCCAGCGAGGAGGCGCAGACTTTTTTGTGCTTAGTGGCCGATGATAGAATCCAGAGACAGTTAAAAGGAGCGACCCACAATGAAAGTTTACCAGGAGGTCTCTGAACTGATGGCCGCCCACGGATACAACTGGACATTAAAACAATGTAAGGAGAGACTTCCGGTCTGACCACCATGGTGATAGCAGCTTAACGCTGAAGCTCCCAGAACCAATCCAGGAAAATATCTTGAAAATCAGATTTAACAGATTTTTGGAAGAGTGAAAATCAAAGACAAAGTCATCATGCCTAAAGGAAAACAGAAGAAATCGACATTTTCCAGGCCAGGACACGCATCGGCCGAAGAATCTGATCCGGAGGATTTCCATTCAGAAGACGAGGAGCTGAATGTAGCTAACAAGAAGGTTAGCTTGAAAAAGTTATTTGAAGAATTAAGACGATTTCGCCGAGAGGTTTGGGCCGAATTTCGTGAATTCAGAGAAGAATTAAAAAGGACAAACAGCAGAGTGGACCAGGCTGAGAACCGAATCTTGGAAGCAGAAGAAAGAATAAAAGGGCTTGAAGATTCCGTGCTGGATCTACACAAAAGGCACTCAAGACTGGAGGCTAAGCTAACCGACCAAGAAGGAAGACTGAGAAGAGACAACATAAGAATTCATGGTCTGAAAGAAGGAGTCGAGGATGGTTTCAACACAATGGCGGAATGCGTGGAATCCTTACTGAGAGAGAAGTTGGATATTCCCCAAACCACCGACTTGAAGACAGAAAGGGCCCACCGTACATTAGCCCCTAGGCTGGCGGCGGAAGCGCCACCACGATCGGTGGTGGTGAGATTCTCCAATTTCAAAATAAAACAAGAGGTTGTAAGACTGGCTTGGCAGAAAAAAGGATTTATGCACCAAGAGAGAAAAGTCTTCGTGGAACACGACTACGCCCTGGAGGTCCTTAAAAAGCGCCGGGAATACAAAGACGCTAAAAAGGTGCTACGAGAGAAAAAACTGCACTTTCAGATGCCATTTCCTGTGAAGTTAAGGGTCTTCTATGGTGAAGAGACATGTCTCTATAATTCGGCGGAAGAAGCAACAGCTGACATGGCGAGAAGAGGGCTCCCGGTAACGGTGTTTAAACCCGCAGCAGACCCAAGCGATAAAATCAAGGCTCAAATGTGGTCCACACAGAGACCTTCAAAATCCACGGGCCAGCAGCAGGAAACCCAGCGCCAGAGCTACAAGGATAAACTGGCCGTTTACAGGAGGGAATAGCGACCTTTTTTTTTTTTAGTCAATCTGCACATCCAACCCCCCTCCTACAAGGTAACAAACATTAAAGGAGATGCAGAATCAGCATGTGGTAAAACATTTCATGGAACAGTCATAATATTAGAAACAAATAAGTCTTTTTAATAAAAAAAAAAAAAATGTTAAAATAGAAATGTGACAATGATCCACATGTTCTCCCCACACTAACAAATACTGTATTAGCGCGAATGTTTGCTGTGATGGTGGTGGGAGGGTGCACACAATTTCATAGGGTATAGGCATAAAAGAAAAAAAATCATTACAAGTTCGGATTGGGATCCGAAATTCACGTTAAAAACATGGGACAACTTATAGGGGTAAGAGAGGGCCCTCAACACGTAACAGAGTTTGAGGAATTTCCCTCAGAGCCTACACTCCATCAAGGCTCTTCCAGGGTCTTTAAAAAGACCTCAGCTCAGGAAGTTCTTTTGACAGTTTTTTGTTTTAAAGTTTTATACACTATGTTCTTAATGTTTTTTATGTTCTTAATGTTCTTTCAGTTTCTGAGTAGCATAAAAGAGGGCCACCACACTGTTATACTAAATAAGACAATACAAAGGAGAAACAGGGTGTAACCAAAATAATCTCATATAATGTAAAAGGGATCCTGAATCCAGTTAAAAGATCCAAGATTCTAGGCAAAATGAAAAAAGACAAAGCAGGAATAATATTTTTACAAGAAACCCACCTAACAGACGTGGAGCACACTAAACTCAATAGACAAGGGTTTAAAATGATCTCTTCATCTTCATATAAGTCAGAGAGGAGGAGGGGAGTAGCGACATTGATATCAACCAAAATTACATTTGAAAAAAAAATCAGAACACAAAGATAAAGAAGGGAGATACAGTTTGGTAATTGGGCGGCTAGAGGGAGAAGATATCACCCTGCTGAATGTATATGCACCTCCAGGGGCTAATTGGAAATTTTATAAAAATGTATCTGACCTAATGATAACTAAAGCCCAAGGTTTAGTGATATGTGGTGGAGACTTCAATCTAAGACTGAATCCATACTGGGATGCATGAGGTAATTCTCCACATCAAAATAACACTCAAAGTAGGAAAACTCAGATGCTACTAAAAGAAATGGGAATCTGTGATGTGTGGAGGGAATTCAACCCCAGTGTAAAAGATTATACATTTTACTCAGCGCCACATTCATCTTACTCAAGGATTGACTATTTTTTTATGTTTAATAGAGACATTGGAAGAGTAAAAACATGTAAAATAGGACTGATTGATCTCTCTGACCACAGTCCGATCTATATGGACTTAAGTATCCAAAAATACACAAATAATACATTTTCTTGGAGGTTGAATTCAAATGTCCTGAAAGGACCACTGAAAGATGAATTGGAATCAGATATTCTCAGATATTAGGAAGAAAACAATAATGGAGAAGTATCCCCTTTAATACTGTGGGATGCATGCAAAGCTGTAATAAGGGGAAAGATTATTGCAAAACTGGCAATCCAAAAGAAACTGAGACAAGAAAAACTAATCACATTAGAGTCAGAACTTAAGAACCTAGAAAAAGAACACAAAGGCAACACTCATTCTAATGACCCGCTCAAAATTAAGGAAATTAAAAATCAAATAAATGAGATCTACACAATAGAAATCCAGAAGAAACCTACATTTCTGAAACAAAAATATTATGAAGCAGGCAGCAAAACGGCAAAATTACTAGCCTATAAATTGAGGAAACAACAAACAGAAAGAGCAATCTACAAAATCAGAGACCCAGTATCAAAGGAAATAAAATTCAGAATTCAGGATATTCTTAAAAGCTTCGAGAACTACTATAAGAACTTATACTCCCTCAAAAAACATAAAAATGCATCCGAAGCATTCCTAAACACATTAAACCTTCCCCAACTTACTGAATCTCAAAATAAAACACTACTGTCAGAAATACAACTTAAAGAATTGGAAAAAGCAATTATGAAACTTAAAGCTAACAAATCCCCAGGAGCAGATGGCTATACAGCAGAGTGGTACAAAACATTTAAACAGCAACTATCTCCTCTCCTCCTGAAAACATTTAACTATGTCCTCCACACAGGGGAAATCCCCCCCTCCTGGAGAGAAGGGGTCATTGCAGTCATACCTAAACCTGAAAAGGATAAACTAGAATGCTCCAACTACAGACCAATCAGTGTATTAAATCAGGACTATAAGCTTTTTACCACTATCCTTGCCAAAAGGTTAGAAAATATACTGACAGACTTAATTCATTTAGACCAAACAGGTTTTATAAGACAAAGACAGACACAAGACAACATTAGACGCACTTTACACATAATTCATCATATAAAAAAATATAACTTAAATGCAGTCATATTGGGATTAGATGCTGAAAAAACATTCGATTCGGTTGACTGGTCTTTCCTATATAGAATCTTATCCAGTTTCAATTTTCATAACAACTTCATTAGAACTATCCAGGCATTATATAAAAAACCAACAGCTAAAATAAGGATTAATGGTAATTTATCATCATCTTTTGAGCTGGAAAGAGGATGTCGTCAGGGCTGCCCCTTGTCTCCACTGCTCTTTGCAATCTTCATAGAACCTCTGAGCCAATGGATAAGACAGAATTAAAAAATTCAAGGTATTACACTTGGTCAGAAGGAATATAAAATAGCACTCTTTGCTGATGACATTTTAATATACCTGGGGCAGCCGGACACCTCTTTACCAGAACTAATCTCAGTTTTTTCAGAGTATGGAGATTTATCGGGGTACAAATTAAACATGCATAAAACCCAAGTTTTAACATTCAACTATGACCCAAATCTTTATTCACTAAGCAAACTCAAAACTAACTGGGAGATGGAATCTATGAAATATCTGGGGGTCAATATCCCGAAACAACTCAACAAAATTATAACACTAAACTATGATCCACTGGTGGCAAAAATAAAATCTGACCTAGCAAGATGGAATATGATACCATTCTTGGGTACTGCACAAAGAATTGAAGCAGTCAAAATGAATATACTTCCACGTCTTCTATACCTTTTCCAAACAATACCGGTAGAACCTCCCAAAAAAACATGGCAGGAGCTGGACAGAAATATCTCAAGATTCATATGGCAGGGCAAGAGACCTAGAATCAGATATAGAACCCTACAGCTAAACAAAGACAAAGGTGGGCTTGCGCTGCCAAATATCAGGGACTATTTTAAAGCCGCACAAATTAAAACTTTAGTAGAGGTATGTAACCCAGTCTACACTGCACAATGGAAGGAGATGGAATGCCAAATAACAAGTGACATCCCCCTACAGGCGATAATAGGGAACAATGCCTTACCTAAACTTTTGAATAACACTAACCCGTGGATAGAGACCCCGCTAAAAATTTGGTTTAAGATAGTCAGAGAGAATCAAACTAAAGAGCCATATCGACTTCTGCAATGGATTGCCTATGATCAAGACTTTACTCCTAATAAAACAGACACTAGATTTAAAAAGTGGAAAGAGAACGGACTGATAAAATATTACGATTTTTTTAAGGGGCAAATTTTAAGAAGTTTTGAAGATTTGAAAAAACAAGGCCTAATAAATCAAGACCTTTACAGGTTCTTCCAGCTTAGACACCACATAAACAATATACTTAAAAAGGAGGATTTGGAAAGGGCCCAGTCAGGTGTTCTGAAGGTCTTCTTAATGGCATATAAAGGGATCCCAGGGATCAGATACATTTCTAAAATATACCAAGGTCTTCAAGACTTGAAAGGAGACAACACATCATATATAAAAGAGAGATGGGAAAAAGAGGGGAATTTCACTTTACAACTGGAAATATGGGAAAAGCTAAATAAACAGCAATGGAAAACTACCTCATCCCTGCAGTGGAGAGAATTTGGATGGAAAAATTTGGTAAGATTTTTCAGAACACCTGCACAAAACAAATTTACTCATAAGGGGTTGAATTGTTGGCGCTTGTGTGGTGAAGAGACTGCAAATCATTTTCATGTGTTTTGGTCATGCCCAGTTATCCACCAATATTGGACCAATATACAGACAATATTGGGGAAAATATTCAAAATAACAGTCCCCTTTTCTTTTGTAACTTTGTATTTGGGTTTACTACCAGACTCACTGGAAAGACGAGGAGAAAAATACTTATTCACTGTTTTAATATTGGCAAGTAAAAAAGCCCTAACTAAAAAATGGATGTTGAAGAACTGTCCTACACCTGAAGATTGGATTAACGTGATCTAAGACATTTACTCGATGGAAAAGTTGACATTCGCACTGAGACAGGACATGAACGGGTTCTTGAACTTTTGGCAACCCTGGATTGCATACGTGTCTTCCATTAGATCTAATCTTTGAAAAATACCATTTCAATAATGGCACCGCTCTTTGTTCCAACGTTACTCAGATGCTCTTTTATTTTTAATTGTTTATTTTTATTTTTCTGTTTGTTTGTTTGTTTGTTTGTTTTTTGCTCTTTTGTTTTGTTTGTTTTTTTATTCTCTTTAATTTCACTTTTTCTTTCACTTTAAAAAAAAAAAAGGGGTGTTGTAATAATTATTCTTCCAATGTTGTCAAATAGCAAAAAATAAAGGAACATGTGATGAAAATGTAAACAATGCAATGCTGTAATGACCTGTATACCCTATACAAAAACTTAAAAAAAAAAAAAAAAAAAAAAACAATGTAGGGAGAAGCTAAAGAAATTGAAAATCAATTACCGGGCCATCAAGGGCCACAACGGTCGAAGTGGGGTGAACAGAAAGCACTGGAAGTGGTTCAACTAAATGGACGCCATTTACGGCCATCAACCAACCAGCAATGGCAGGGAGATTGGGGTTGACCCGGCCATGGCCACGTTATTGTTGCAAACCATGGATGGTGAGTGTTTGTGATATTATGCATCTTTTTGCTTATTTATCCTATCGGTGGCAAGCTCACTTTTTTGAACAATAACAAGCTAGCTAGCTAGTATCCAACTCTGCTGATTTGCGCTTGCTGTGTCTGAAGTATTTGCTTCTGAGAGCAAAATGACGAAATAAGCTAATCCTGGTTAAAAAGTTTTATTTACTGTACATGTTGCACTTTCGTGCTGTGCATAAAGTTGTGTGTGTATTTTCTTTCTGGAATCTGTTTCCACGTGCGAGGGGTCCGCCTCCTTCAGCATGAACAGGGCTCTCCTGCATCTGTCGCAAAACTAGCATCGGATCTGACACCGGTGCCAGCCCCATCACCAGCAACAGCTCCGTCAACGTCTGGCACGACATGTGCAACTGCTGGTAAGGCACAATAAACAAGATTAACACCCTGTTGTTTTTATGGATACAGGTCAAGTGGACCCCAGGATCCAAAATCTTTACATATATAAGTGCATTTCCAAACCAGTGATTTATAAAGTGATTCATGCAATTTCCTGAAGCGTCAAAGTCCCACATACTTATTCTGTGGATTTTCCAACAACAGTGTTGGAACACTGTTGTGCTGTTTTTCCCCACCGTAAATCACTGGATTGAAAATATACTTGTACAGATTGTGTCCTGGGGTACTCACTTGTCAGGGGTCCACAACCTGATCCTGTTTTTAGTTGTCGTGGAGGAAGTACTCATAACTCTTGTTTTAGAAAAAGCTGATGTAGCACAAGAACTCACTTTCAAATGTACTTGTAATATAATGATGAACGTACTTCATTCAAATGATTCAAGTCATCTGATTGTATTAACTCATTCTGATTTCTGAGGCCACAATCGAAACAAATTATTTGAAACATAACCTGACGCTTGTAAAATCTGCTTTACTAAAGTGCAGCAACATGAAAATTGTGCTTAAATACAACAACAAAGCTTTTTTTGTCACATCCCACCACTAGCTTTTACAAGTGTATTTCCCAAATATATGTTTCAAACTTGCTTTAACTAACCACCACCCATTTCTGTTTTTCGTTAAGGCAAGAGGAAAAGCAGCCACTCCACAACGGACCTTGCCACTGTGTTTGCCCAGATGCAGGCTAACGAGGTGCGGCACCATGAACAGCGTGAGCAGCACATCCACCTGATTCTAAACGACACATGTGAATCAAGGGAGCAAGAGGCCGCCTTGAGAAGGGAAGAGATGGCTCAAACTGCTGCCTTCAATCAGGCTTTCCTGTGTGTACTGGGCGACCTTGTGAAGGCAATGAGTGGCTGGCATGTGTGACCCAGTCTTCCCACCCCAAGTGTCTTTTTTTTAAGCTTTTGCACATGCGAAACAATCTGTAATTGGGCTGATACTTTTAATAAACCATAGTGACTAATGTGTTTGCATCATGATTGTGTTTTGTCTGTTACGATACTGGTGGGAAAAGAGTCAGCAGTACAAACCATAAATTTGTCTGTTAATAGAATTATGAATCATGTGTTAAAACATGTTAAATCCCATTTAACCCTAACCCATTATTATGAAATACTTAAATGTTTTGGTTACTTTTTTAACCCCTTAGCATTGACCTTGATCTATTAACTTTTATAGTTTTTAATTTGTTCAACAGTCAGTTGACTTAAATCATTTGAATGAAGTACGTTCACTATTACAGTGATCCCTCACTTATCGCGGTTAATGGGTTCCAGAACCGACCGCGAAAAGTGAAAAACCGCGAAGTAGCGTCACCCCCCTTTGTGGAATTCCAGGCTGATCTCGTTAGTTTTTTGATACATAAAATAATGTATAAATAATATAAATAATACGTACGTTCATTCTCTCACTCTCTCTCTCTCGGGAGAGAGAAAGAGCGAGAGAATGAAAAGAATCTCGCGAGAGTGCATCTCTCGCGAGATTCCCGAGCCGAGTCAACACGAGAACAAAATCTAGAGTCGGGAGCGATCTCTTAGGGGGGAGATGCTGGCCAGCGAATCAGAGAGGTGAATTTTGAGTTGTGCGGGCTCTCCGTGTTGATACGTGATGTTCTAATGTATTTTTTCTCAATTTTGAATTTTTGATGAATATTTTTGAAAAATCCGCGATGCACTGAGGGTGCGAAAGGTGAAGCGTGAAGTAGCGAGGGATCACTGTACAGTATATTGCAAGTACATTCGAAAGTGAGTTCTTGTGCTACATCAGTTTTCTAAAACAAGAATTTTATGAGTACTTCCTCCACTACAGCTAAAAACAGGATCAGATCATGGACCCCTGACAAGTGAGCACCCCAGGATCCAATCTGAACAAGTACAAGTACATTTTCAATCCAGTGATTTATGGTGGAAAAGAAACAGCATGACAACACTGTTGTTGGAAAATCCACAGAATAGGTATGTGGAACGTTGAGGCCTTAGGAAATTATATGAATCACTTTATAAATCACTGGTTTGAAAATGCACTTGTATATGTAGAGATTTTGGAACCACTTGACCTGTATCCATAAAAACAACAGGGTGTTAATCTTATTTATTGTGGCTTACCAGCAGTTGCACGTGTTGTGCCAGACATTGACAGAGCTGGAGCTGGCGATGGGGCTGGTACCGATGTTGGATCTGATGCTGGTGTTACAACAGATGCAGGAGAGCCTGGGAGTTGCATGTAGAAACAGATTCTAGAAAGAAAATACACACACAACTTTATGCACAGCACAAATGCACAGCATGAAAGTGCAACATAAACAAAACTTTTTTTTAACCAGGATTAGCTTATTTTGTCGTTTTGCTCTCAGAAGCAAATACTTCAGACACAGCAAGCACGAATCAGCAGAGTTGGATACTAGCTAGCTAGCTAGCTCATTAGCAGATTTTAAGGCCCTCCTACCAAATCTACACCAACATGTAGATTTTCCAACAAGAGGAGACAATTTCCTGGACCTGGTGTGCACAACTCATAAAAAAAACATACAAAGCCTCCCCTACTTCCCCACCTGGGTCTCTCTGATCACATCACCATCCTGTTAAGGCTGGCATACAAACCCAGAGTGAAAACAATCAGACCAACAAAAAAGCTGGTACATGTGTGACCAGAGGGGGGCACTGATGCTCTGAAAGATTGCTTCAGCAACTACAGACTGGGACACTTTCAAGCACGCAGCCACTCACAATGGACACAAACCTAGAGGAGTACACTGAGGTTGTTGTAGCATACATAACAAAATGCATTGACACTCACTGCAAAGCCATCACTATTCATGCCAACCAAAAGCCATGGATGACAGTAGAGGTCCACAGGCTCCTGAGGGCTTGGAATGCAGCCTTCAGGGCTGGTGACACTGCAGGACTAACAACAGCTAGGGCCAACCTGTGCTGTGGCATCAAAGAGGCAAAACAACAGTACAGAAAAAAAATATCCAGCCACTTTAGCAACACCAGAGATGCACATTCCCTCTGGCGTGGCATACAGACCCTCACCAACTACAGACCTCCACCTCAGACCAGTTCGAGTGACAACACACTGCTCAACAACCTAAATGACTTCTTTGGCCGCTTTAAAGCACAAAACAGTACATCAGCGCAGAAGACCACTCCTCCTCCAGACGAGCAGGCCATAAGTCTGGATCCAGCTAGCGTGAAGAGGACCCTCTGCAGGATCAACCCACACAAGGCAGCTGGACCAGACAACATATCGGGTTGCATCCTGAAGGACTGTGCAGAGGAGCTCACGAATGTCCTGGCTGAAATCTTCAACATCTCCCTGACTCAAGCTGTTGTCCCCACATGTTTCAAAACTCCACCATAATACCAGTCCCAAAGAAGCCCATCCTATCCAGCTACAAAGATTACTGGCCCATAGCACTGACCCCCATCATAATGAAGTGCTTCGAGTGGCTGGTCATGCAGAACATCAAGTCCATCCTCCCTCCCTCCCACGACCCATCTCAGTTTGGATACAGGTCAAACAGATCCACAGACAATGCCATCACTGCTGCTCTCCATCCAGCCCTCACCCACCTGGATTCAAAGAACTCCTATGTGTGAATGCTGTTCTTGGACTTCAGTTCAGCATTCAACACAATCATCAACCAGCATCATCATCATCATAGCAGTCTGTCAGAGGTGACAATGACTGTTTCATTTAGGTCTGATCAGATTCCTCCACGCAGCTCTGTCCTTTGCCTTCTGCTGCCAGAAACCCCTGACCTTGTTAACCCAGGTGACATCCAAGCCAGTATGAGCTGCTTTCTGACTGACCATTTCATAAAACTGCTTGCAAAGTACTTTGAGTACCACTAGCTTTTGCATTCTTGGCAGATAGAGGTATTATCAGTGGCAAGGACAGTACAAGACAAACTGAATCCAGTATCTGTTGCAGTGACTGACCAGATGATAGGTTTGTTTAACTCTTATATCTTTTACAGTATATCTTTGTGTAGTGCATGTCACAATGCACCAACTGGCAAAAGTCCACCACAGACCTTGCAACAGATGTGCTTATCTGCCAGGATGTCCAGTCTCACCCTGTGTAACTGGGAGTGGTCCACCGCAGCCCTGTGACAGATATTGTGTTTTTAGTTCTTCCAGGATACCCAGTTTCACCCTCCATACCCTTGGAAGGAAGGGGTTGCCGATTGAGTCGCCGACGGCCTGACCCATGAGACAGGTAGTACCGGTTTTCATGGTTATCCGGTAGCAAGCAAACCAATGCCTGACCTGACATCCCCCAGCACCTGATACAAAAACTCAGATACTTTGGACTCAAAACTTCTCTCTGTAACTGGGTACTGGATTTTCTCACGGGGAGGCCACAGAACATGGGGGTTGGCAGTAACACCTCCCAGACCATCACACTGAGCACAGGGGTCCCACAAGGGCATGTGCTCAGCCCGCTGCTCTTCACCCTGGTGACCCATGACTGTATACCAGCCTACAACACCAACCATATCATCAAGTCTGCGGATGGCACGATGGTGGTGGACCTCATTACCAACAATGAGGAGGCCAACTACAGAAATGAGGTGAGCCAACTGTTCCAGTGGTGTAGAGACAATAACCTCTTCCTGAATATGGTGAAAACCAAGGAGATTGTGGTTGACTTCAGGAGGGGATACACACAGCACCCCCATCTGATCATGGATGGTGCAGCTGTGGAGAGGGTGAGCAGCACCAAGTTCTAAAGTAACCTGAACATGAACCTTGAGACACTGACATTTTTTGTTGTGGTATACCCACCACTGTTGTTGGCGTTTGTTTCAATAAATTGTTTGAGATGAGGAAATAACCACTGCATGCTTTTACTTAAATGCCCTACTTTCATGATATAATATCACCATAGTGTGAAGTTTTTACATTTTCCATAAATTTCACCCAAAAGCCAAATATCTATAACTTTTTGTGAGTAGTGTATATATACGGCCATTAGCCTGATACGGGCAATATACAGTCATGAGAAAAAATTTGGACATCCCTTTAAATATTCAGTTCTTTATTAAGAAATGCTCACATATCTATGTCTAACTTTGTTTTTGTTTTTATTTGCATTTTTTAACATTTATTTTAGCCGTTTTAAGTGGGAATGAATGTTGGGGTGTCCTAAAAATGGTGGGGGGTGTCCCAATTTGTTTAGGACACCCCCTAAAAATATGTGTTTGCATATTTGTTCCATCTAGCTACAATGCTCCGCACTGTGTGTGTTTATATATTTGCATGTTTGTTCCATCTAGCTGCAATGCTCCGCACTGTGTGTTTATATATTCATATATTTATTCCATCTAGCTACAACGCTCCACACTGTGTGTGTGTTTATATATTCACATATTTATTCCATCTAGCTACAATGCTCTGCACTGTGTGTTTATATGTTCATATATTTATTCCATCTAGCTACAATGCTCCGCACTGTGTGTTTATATATCTATATATTTATTCCATCTAGCTGCAATGCTCCGCATCGTGTGTCTATATATTTATGTTTATATGTGCATATGTATACTCGCTGCTCTTGATTTTTCTTGCCTTCTGATTGTTGCTCTGAGTGTTGCTATCCCTGTGCTGTTGCAATCCTGGAATTTCCCCATTGTGGAACTAATAAAGGCTTATCTTATCTTAATTTATTCCTCAGTATTTGTTTAGAATTACATTTTCCAGAAAATTTGAAAAAAGTCTTCAATTCATTTTTAACTGTTTAGTTGTATTACATGAATCTCCCAGTATTTTTTTTACATTGACATTAAATATCCATATGTCCAAATATGTTAAAAAAAACAAAACACACAGACTTATACAAGGTGTCCTAATTTTTTCACATGACTACAAATGGTGAGGTTACTTGGTGTTTTCCCTTTCTTTGCATTTTGCCATATTCATAGCATTCCTATATCTTCTGTCTTTATCAGTGCTATCACAAACATTCTGAACTAGTCTGCAACAGGCTAGTCGGTCCTTTGCAGTGGCTCTCCAAGTGTCCAATCCCCCCCCCCCCCCCAATCAGCCTGCATGAAGCCTAACCACACCTGTTCACTAAGCCACTCATTATTGATCCTGTTACCAGCGGGTTAAAACCAGGATAAATGCCTCCACTGCTTACACAGCTCTTCTGCTCCCCCCCCCCCATTTAAAATACTTAAATAAGGTCATGCTTCGATCTAACATGGAATCAGGTTTTGGAATCTGGTTTGTCTCTCGGACAGTGATGCTAGATAGACAGGTCTGCTTGCCAAATGAAGTGGTCATGCGCATGGCATGCACCCAAACTCCAACCCGAGGGTGACTGTCACGTACGTTTTTTGGGTGTGCGCATGCGGAGCATCATTTCTTTGTTTATTTTCTTTAGCATGTTGGTGTGGCGGCTCAGATTCTGGCGTGATGGGCCGCCACACAGAAATGCTACCAGCAGAAACCCTGATCTCCCTTCAGTCTTCACCCAAAGGGCTCTTTGACCCCTTTGGGCTTTGACCAATGGGGGATATAAAGGCTTACCAGGAGTTAAAACTGATTCCACAATAAATTAATAATAACCAGACCGTCAATGAAAAAGTAGCTCATTCCAGCCGCATGAAATCACCCTGGGAGTGGTCAGATCTCCTGACCTTTGACACATCATCATAAATGGGGTTAAACAGTCAAAAACTACCAGTTGGCCTACAACCTGTTGTACAAAAGATTTATTTAAAGGGATCCACACAGTGAAACAGAGTAATTTAAAGAGTAATTTATTGTGTATCATTTCCAGCTATCTATTATATCTGAAAGGTAAAATGTAAGACATTATTTACTGTGGTCTGCATCGCCCTCTAGTGCTAACAGTTCATTGTACAATCATGGCAAAATTATTAAAACATAGGCGAGAAAGATGTGCAATATCGACTGTGGGTTACTGGGCCAGGTGGTAACAGGGATGGCTATTAGGGTGACTAAGAGCTGAAGAAAATAACAAAATAAGTCATGTTTGGTGCTGAGCCCCTGAGCTAACAGCATTAACTCAGGGGTAAATACCTTCAGCTCCCTTTCCATTTACATGACAGACAGCTAGGAAGGTCATTAACTCTTTGAGTGTGAGAATTTTTGTGCCCCTAGTGGCAGAGCGCGGCACTGTGCCTGTCTTCTCACTCTGACATGATTGCCTGCCTTGGGGATTTGTACTGATTTGCCAGTTTCAAAAGGTGGCAGACATCCGTTGGAGGACTCGGTGTATGACACGTAATACACCAAAGAATAAGAACTCCTCATTTCCTTTTCCTGTTTTAGCATTTAGCCCAGAAAGCTAATATGTCCGCGATCGTCACGTCACTTTTTCAGCTTTGTACACTGAAAATATCCACAGCATACAAGCGAAATTTATGTGGTATAATCATAAGTTTTTGTAGATGTGGTAGAGATTTTATATTACCGACAGAATGCAAAATAAGGACCATAATGGGTGAAAACACAGCGACCACGCCAGCCCCCCTTTGTCAACAGATTGTACAACAGTAAGTAACTTATTTTGGTTTTTTTTTTTAAATGTATTGATTTATTGTTCATATACTTTGAAGATAAGCTGATGACGTACCTCTGTAAAAAAAAAAAAAAGGTGTCAAAAGACTGAACCATTCTTTGTGTAAATACATCCACAGTCCAGTTTTGACTGAGTTATGGAATTTAAAGAGGTGCCGTGACATTATGCAAATTAGATGCAAAAATTTATTCCTATCTGAAACTTTGGATCATATTTTACATCTTTCTAACTGACAGTAAGCCATTATCTCTTGCAACTTTCAAGTTATAGTCTTGGGAATCTGAACTATTTTATTGACAAAAAATATTTACCACTCTTGACCACTAGGGGTTATGTCGCAGTTCGGCAACATACACACTCAGAGGGTTTAGAACAGTGGGCAGGTGGAAAACCCTGGAAGAGTCAAAATGGTTTCTTGGAGAGAAAAGCGAGATAAAGGATGCTTTTTTTTTTTTTTTTTTTTTTTTAAAGACGCACTGCGATGGATAAAAATCCCCTATAAAAACAAATGTCCATTGTCTAAAATGGTATCACATTCCCTTTTTTCTACAAAAAAGCAAAAACAAACAAAAAATACTGCATTGGTCCTTAAAAGCAGTTTAATGGTAAAACACATCTTAATTTGGGTCAAGTTTTCAAAGCAGCTATCCAAATATGCTAACTGGGCCAGGAGGCTAACTTCATTAAGGCCAGAGAGTCCTGATTGACTCAATAATATGGACTTGCTATAGTTAGGTCACCAAAAACAGTCTAAACCCACCTTTTTTTGGGGGGGGGGGGGGTCAACAAAATTTCACAGTAAAAAAAATAGACATGACACATTTGATTTCACTCTTGATATGTCTTGTAAGTCATAAAACACATGATACAGATGTGAGTCATGACAAGGACAAAAACAATTTTTGGTGGAGTGTCACTTTAAGAGAATTGAGTGCTTTGATATATATTTTTTGATAATCATTTGACCAATAGACACATTTCAGATGGTTAAAACCTACAAACATACCATTTTTCAGTCAGTGATCCCTTTAATAATCTGTTAAAAATTACTGGTCTTTATTTTATCAAGCTCATCCACAGCCAGTCTAGAATGTCGAGACTGGAAGTAGCAGAGCAGCATTGCCTAAAACACAGAAATCATTGTACAAGTAGTCCATTCAAACTGGGCAGTTACATACAAGAACAAGAACTACTCCTCCTCAGTCTGACATGCCTAGTGTTAAATTTTAAAGGTAAGTTTTCACAGTCAACATGAGGTCATTTTCTCAGAGTTTTCAAAATGAACAACTTCCATCTTTCACATCACCTTATTTCAGAGTATAATTACCACTACTGACCAGGCCGTCACTATGGTGGTCACTTCTGCCCCTCTCTGTACATTCTAACTCAGAAACCAATGACCCCTGAGGGTTACCAAACTGGGAACAGGCATACATATGGTTCCACTGATTGACGTGACTGTAGGAGAATTATAATGTTCAGCTGAATAAATGAGTTTTCATGTGAATGTTTAAACTACCAGTGTAAGTGAAACTGCGCCCACATATTTCACAAGGCAATGGCTTATCATCTTTATGAGTTCTCAAATGATTGGTCAAAGCATGACCTGAAACAAAACCTTTCCCACATGTTTCACAGGAAAATGGCTTTTTACCTGTGTGAGTTCTCACATGTTTGGTCAAAGCATGACCTGAAACAAAACCTTTACCACATGTTTCACAGGAAAATGGCTTTTCACCTGTGTGAGTTCTCATGTGTCTTTTCAGATTACAACTTAGACTGAAACTCTTCCCACACAGTTCACAAGAATATATCTTTTCACCTGTGTGAGTTCTCATATGGCTGGTCAAAACATGACCTGAAACAAAACTTTTACCACATGTTTCACAGGAAAATGGCTTTTCACCTGTGTGAATTCTCATGTGTCTTTTTAGACTACAACTTAAACTGAAACTCTTTCCACACAGTTCACAAGAATGCAACTTTTCACCTGTGTGAATTATCATGTGAGTTTTCAGATTATTTCTTCGACTGAAACTCTTCCCACACATTTCACAACAATGTATCTTTTCCCCTGCATGAATTGTCATGCCATTTTTCAGATGACTATTTTCACTGAAACTCTTCCCACACAATTCACCAGAATGCATCTTTTCACCTTTATGAGTTCTTACATGGCAAGAAAAAACATGTGAAGAAAAATGTTTCCCACATATTTCACAGGAAAACAGCTTTTCACCTGTGTGAGTTCTCATGTGAGTTTCTAGATGATGTCTTTGACTGAAATGCTTCCCACATATTTCACAGCAATGCATCTTTTCCCCTGTGTGGGTTCTTACGTGGTGATTCAAATCATAGATAAAAGAGTAACCTTTCCCACATATTTCACAAGAAAAAGAAAATGCCTTCTCTGAGATTGAGGCGTTGCTCACATTTTTACTTTGACTTCTACTCCTGTGAACTTTCTTTTGTGATTTTCCTATTTTATGTTTACTTGATTCAAGGTTGTGAGAAGGGAGATAGTCACTGTCTGTTGAAGTGTCACTGTGGTCATTTTCCTCACAAGCCGGACTATCCATGAAGGAATCAGTCTCCTGCTTTAATTCATGCTCGTCTTCCACAGGAATGTTCTCTAGCTCTACCTCTGTAACCTGTGTGGCATCTTGTTCCTTCTGGGCCAGACTGGAGTCCCTCTCCTCGTTATAGAGCTTCTGGATATTGAGAACTTCCTCCTCCTTACAGTCATGTAGCTGTTGATCATCTGGATGGATGAAAACAAGAAAAATTATACTTACAGTAAAAGATTTATCAACACAATGGTCAAGAAAAATTGTTATATCACAGTTATACATTTACTGAATAATTCATTCAGTTATTGAATGAATTATTTGATCCCCGACTGACCACCAAGAATTTATACATACATATTAGGAATGCAAGTTATCAATTAATTCATTAATCATTAGTTGATTCCCCTTACCATTTGATGAACGATTATAAGTTTCCCTTGGTGCAATATGGTCTATCTTTAACATATAAAAAGTTAATTACTGTTTTTGATATAGTGAATAAAACATGAACAACATATTCCTCAGTGATTTATTGTACCATTTGCCTTTTTTTTTTTTTTTACTACAGACAATGGGATTTTGTGTATTTTAACAAATTTTGTATTGCATAGTTTATACTATGTCTTGGTACATCTCAGTAAATTACAAATGTCCTGATTTTTAATTTATTTTACAAACTTTATCTTTTTTAGTTATATGACAAAGAAATACCTTTTACGTTTGCATTTACTGAGATGCACGAGTAGACTGTTTAAACCAGAAAATAAACTGTGACCTGCTTCATCTGCTGCATGTTAAACATCATCACTGTACCCCGGCAAACCAGCAAACCCAGTATGATCTAGACTCCCTCTGTTGTCTGTTACCTCGGTGGTAACTTGAATCTTGTCTGCTTTCCTGACTAGCAGCAGGATGAAGGTAGCGGGGTTGGGTTTTTGCAATCGTGTAGTCTTTTTCCTTGCTCTAGACCATTTCGCCGCCCTGTTGATTTGAAGCAGCAGGGTGGATCTTGAAGCTCATGTGCCATTGGAACTTCTTGTGGTTCTGCGACATAACCCGGAGGGGTGAGTTTTTTTCGTGCTGCACAGCACATGCGCTCTGGGGGCTTGGTGCCTTTTTCTGTTTTTTCGGTTGAAATGCAGCAGTGGATGATCGTGTGCATCCCCGCCTGGATGACGATGCCATTACATTTCATAGAATGAGCTCCTATTGAAAAGGACTGCTGAATTATCAATTAATTGACAACTAATTTAATTTAGTCGACTAAATTCTTATCGACAATCAAAAGTCAATTAATCGCTAACATCCCTAACACGTATCAATTTCTTATATAACAATGCTAAGTGTTTTTCAGCTGTATATGAAAGGGGAGGCCGCAGTTATCCAATTGGTTAATGTCACCAATGATGGCCGGTTTCCCCAACTACACTAACGAGACAATCAAATAATCCATTATCATAATCACTAAGCGTGCGCTCACACTGTAGTACCTGTTCCGTGCTGAACTTGGTTTGACCCCTAAAGTTTGGAACATGTGTTAAGTGTGATCGCTCACTACTGTTCTGCAATGGAACGTTTCCACAGCTTTGGAACAGTTGGTTGAGGTAGGCTCAGGCACAGAACAAATGCGAATGGGCACTCATGTACGAGCAAGTGCATGTGCACTTGACATACGTTTGATATGCAGTATATTTAGGGCTGTCACTACAACCACAATGTTACAATACCTCGTGATTGACAAGCCAACTGCAGAGATTGCCAAGCAACTGCGATAACTGCTTCATTCACCTTTATTATAGCCCCATTCAATCTACCTTGGCAATCCAGGCAAACCCAGTACGATCCAGGCTCCCTTTGTTGTCTGAATAGGGTTACCCACGCTACCTGATGTGGGCTAATTGACCCTACAAGCACTGGTCAATGCCCAGCAGGCATCCTCGTCACCACGTCACAGCGCAGCGTCATACTGTGGAAATGAATCAGAATGCTGTCCATCAGTATTCTGACTGATTTATATACTAATTTTGAAGCAGACAACTGTGTGTGCTACAATTACACAAATACTGTAGTGACTGAGAGCGAGAGGTTTCTTTTCAGAGAATTTTCTTTAGTCAATCACAGAATCTGCAGCAGCTCTGATGGTCAGATGAGATGGTGAAACGAAAGCTGTGGGAGACGCCAACGGTTTGGTGTGGGACTGTCTCCCTGTTCAGTTCTGCTCTGTGATTATTCAGGCAGCCCTGCTCATCCCCACGTTAACATGCAACCTGTGATCCTATGCGGTTCTTTTTTCCCCACTACAGCCTCCAGCAACAACAACAAAAAGCTTATCCTGCTTTGTGTGCTGCTGGACATAAAGGGGCCCTGCACACAGGAATGTTTTCATCCCAAACTGGGGTGAAAACTTCTTTTATAATTCAGCTGTCTGTGCACTGGACGCCAGGATTTTGGAGGTGTGAAAGTGTAAAGATTTTAAACCAGTCTCCAGAGTGGAAATGGCTTACGACAGGGCTTTTTCTCATCCATGTGGACTGGAAAAACAGCCATTGAGACGTACCCTAAAAATGACAGTAATTATGTAAAATTTCTGGTGCATTTTGCAATCCTGTCAATTAAAAATGAGGACAAAGAGCAGTAATCACTGAACGACTGTATCTCTCACCTCGACCATTTTCAGAAAAATGTTTTGCTTTTTACTTTTTAAGATATAGGCAAAACTTTAACGTCCAGAAGTGTCGTGAACAGACTAGAGCAGCCCACCCACCAGGAGTTGCGGTGACAAATTACTTGCAAGTCCTGCAGGTCGGGGAGCATGGCGACCAATCATATGCAAGCCCTGCATGTTTGGGAGAGCAAAGCGTGTTGGGGTAGACAGAAAATGCCCATCAACCTGCACTTTTGTAACCAAAAATACTGCTCGAAAACCGGCCGAAATTCTCTGACCAGACAGTGATCCGTGCAGTTTGTGGCTACAGAGTATTGGGCTCATGACTCTTGCCTGGTTACGCCCCCTCATAGGAAGCATGAAAACGCACGCCTAGGTGGACACATAGTTTTAGGGGGATGAAGGTATCCGTTTTGCATAGCAGTCTTCGGGTCAGAGATGAGTTCTCCCCTCTCCTCTGAGAGGCTGGCTTTGCAGCATCAGCTACTGGTGGGCAGGAGTATGGGTGGAGCTAATTAGAATATTCATCGATCCGCACATACTTAAGTAGGTGCAAGATTTAAAAGCCACAATATACTATTTTGGACAACACATATTTATTTTTGAGGTGGTTTTAGAGCCGCTAGAGTGCATCTTTAAATTTATTTTCTAAAATAGTGTCAACTGGTGTGTGCAAGTAAGAATGTTAAACAGTGGTGTAGTGGGGACAAGCAGCCAGGCAAGAGTGTGCCAAGACCAACCCCACACCCCCGAACCAGAGTAGTCGCACCCCCACTCCGCCAGCACCCTCCCTCTCTGATTGTTTCTTGCATTTTTCCCCCAAACGTTTTACCTGTTTCATTCTCCCACTGAATCACAAATTCATCATCGCTGTTACTGTGACTTCTGATTGTGAGAAATCTCTTCTTTGGTTTGGGTTCTTCTTCTTTAGTTGATTTTGAGTCGGCATGCCAGCTTCTTTCTTCATCATTGACCTCAGTTACAGTAGAGTTGTGATAGAGGAGCTGCTCACTGTTTGGTTTGACTTCACTGTGGCTGTTTTCCTCATAAACAGGAGGCACCATGAAGGTACTGTCCTCCACCTTCACTACCAAGAGCTCTCCCTGCTGACTGAAGCAGTATTCCTCCTCTTCCTCTTTAATATGCCGAGGTTCTCGTTCCTCCCATTCTTCTTTTATCTCTGGAGGTTCTGGTTCCTCTTGTTTCACAAAAGAGTTCCTCTCCTGTTTCCAGAACTGTTGGTCAGCCTGAACATCCTTCTCTTTACAATCAACTTGTGGGAAGTCTGGAGGGAGAGAGAAACACAAGACAGAGGAAAGAATAGGATTTCCAACAACTGTTGAGACAAATGTTGATTATTTGATGACATTATCTAGTAGCAACTGTTACTGAAGCGATATGATGGTCCAAAAATGTCTAATAGATGGTGGACTGAGTGGCTCCATCTGCTTTAGTTTTTGAGATGATCGATTCCTGTCCAGAGAGTAGCTGATTTTCACAGATATGCCAATGCATATTTTTCAAAACATGAATCTGTTTGTTGGCAGGCTAAATATGTGCATATCTTTATATGAAAATTAAACTTTAGTTACCAAACCTGATAAGGCAGCTCTGAGGCATCCCTAAGGACCGCTATATGCTTAACCAATCAAAACAGCGCTCCAAGGTCATCTGACTTGAATTCAACCAATGAGCTGCGTCATTGTTGGAAGTAAATGTGAACGAAAGATGGGCTGATACAGCTGCTAGGTAAGCATAATAACACTATATTTATGTCCATATATTTTCTTTCATGATACAGATCTCCATAGTTAATATTAGAATCAAATGCTGCTCCCCATTGTCCCTTGTCTTGTGTTGCATATTGCTAAATAAAGTAATTACACATCCTTGTCGTAGTTGTATCCCTGCTGAAAATCCAGCATACAAATGCATCAGACCAGCACCAAAACTGTTCTGTGTTTTAGGTTTTGGAGCAGCATCTTTTTTCATATTGTTAATTTTTTTTTCTGCTTTAGTTCTTGTTTTTATAAGCTTTGCAAAAAATGTGTATCTACTATAACTATCTAGCATTTATTACAGATGCGGTGTTCTTAGATAGACTGGAACCTCTTTTTGTTGAGCAGAGACCCCAGTTTGATTGGGGATTTGTATCTGAAGTATGTGTGACAGGTCTCTCTTGAAAATGAGACCTTGTGTCTCAATGAGACTACCTGTATAAATAAAGGTTAATAATAATAATAATAATAATAATAATAATAATGTGATTGCTCATCTAAAATATTGTAAAAGAGGCAAAATTGGGTGGGAAGCTTAACTGTGGACAACTACACTGTATGAAAGCTCAGTTAACTGGATCCATTTTTTTTTATTTTTTTTTTTTTACTCTTAAACGTTCCACCATCCATCCAATTCACCATTAAGAGTAAAAAATCCTTGATTCCAGTTGACTAGACTGAGCTTTCATATTTACTCAGCTGGATGACTGAGAATCTTCATCAAAGTGTGGACTATTTCATTACTGCATGAATGTTCATTCAAAAGATAACTAGCTACATTGTGTTAACATTTTGTCACAATCTGAGCATTGGGGGGATCCCACCGTGCTCTGTGTCCTTACCTTTTTTCTATATTTGTATGGTGTTGTATTTTTGAGTTCTTATTCTTGTTATTTTCTCTTTGGTTAATTTTCATATATTCTGTATTGTTTCTTAGTATTGTTCTTAGTACTGTATTTTTTTTTTCTTTTTCGACTTCTGGCGCCACACGAGTAGGCTGCCTTTTGCAACAGCGGATCAATTTCTGCCTATTTCTATTTACGATGTGGCTCTCTTGCCAATCTTTCTGATCCAGCATCACCTTTATTCCATCCAAACACGTAGATCACCCAAATGTCTCCTGAACCAGTGGACGGAGCCACTGTTTCGTGCAGGAGGCAGTATAATAGAGACCAGCTGTTAGCACTTAACCGGCCCACAATGCTAACGGAAAAACGACATACCGGGAGAGATGAGACGGAAACGGCGTGGTTGTCAAGCTGGGGCAAGACGGCGTGCAAGGAATATAAGGTACAGACCCACCCTCCCATCCGTTGTTATGGGGAATGTACGATCGATACTAGGAAAAACAGATGAGCTAGCGGCTATCTCCCGCTAAGAGAGCATATACCGGGAGTGCTGCCTTATGCTATTCACGGAGACGTGGCTAATTGAACTAGCAGCAGATGCTAACATTGAACTGGAGGGTTTCCACACAATACGGGCAGACCAAACACCAGACAGTGGGAAAGCAAGGGGCAGTGGAGCGATGATGTATGCTAATAACAACTGGTGCAGACCGGGACATATCACGGTTAAACAACAACACTGCAACAAAGACATGGAGTTGCTAGCTGTTAGCATGCGGCCTACATATCTCCCGAGGGAATACTCACACGTGATCTGCATTGTTATTTAAGCAAATCCGACGTCGAACACTGGGACAGCGCGTGACGTCATCCACTCAGTAACTGGCAGGCTGCAGACAGAACACCCAGATGCTCTTCTCCTCATCTCAGGCGACTTCAACCATGTTTCACTGTCTCCCATTCTACCCACGTTCACCCAGTATGTCACATGCCACACTAGAGACAATAAAACACTGGACTTATTTTACGCAAACACTAAGGAGGCATACACCTCATCTCCACTCCCCCCACTCGGGAGATCGAATCACAACTTGGTTCATCTCCGGCCGGTGTACAAACCCCTAGTGCACAGACAACCTCCGGTCATGCGCACAGTGAAGTTATGGTCTGAGGAGGCAATGGACGCTCTAAAGAACTGTTTTGAAACCACTGCCTGGGGGCAGCTCTGCGATCCACATGGTGAGGACATCGATGGCCTCACTCACACCATCACGGACTACATCAGCTTCTGTGTGGACAACACCGTACCCACCAAGACCATATGGTGTTGCTCGAACAACAAACCCTGGATCAACCCTGAGATAAAAACACTTCTGAGAGGAGAGAAGAAGAGGATCTTCAGGTCGGGGAACAGGGAGATGCTGAAGTCCGCACAGAGGGAGCTGAGGAGGAGGATCAGAGAAGGCAAGGACAGCTTCAGGAAGAAGATGGAGGACAAGCTGCAACAGAGAGACATCGGTGGGGTCTGGAGAAACCTTAAAACCATCTCTGGGCTCCAGAATACTTCCCCCCAGGCCATGGGGGGCAGGGAGTGGGTGAACAATCTGAACCTGTTTTTTAATAGGTTTGACCAACTGCCCTCCCCCCCGACTGCACAACCACCACTGCTGCCTCTGAAGACATCGAGTCCTGCTGCCCACTCCCCACTCCACCATCACCGCCCCCCCCCCCCCCACTCTCAACACACAGCCCCCCAACATGACCCTCACTAAGACCCAGGTGAGGACGGAGCTGAGGAAGATCAAGGCGAGGAAGGCGTCGGGACCGGACGGCATCAGCGCAAAGCTCCTCAAGTCCTGTGCAGACCAGCTGTGTGGGATTATGGAACACATCTTCAACCTGAGCCTGAAGCTGGGGAGGGTACCACAGTTGTGGAAAACATCTTGTGTGGTACCTGTACCAAAGACTTCCCACCCCAAAGATTTGAACAGCTACAGACCAGTGGCCCTGACGTCCCACTTGATGAAGACCCTGGAGAGACTGCTTCTTGCTCACCTCCGCCCCCTGGTGGGACCAGCGATGGATCCACTCCAGTTCGCCTACCAGCATGGCATTGGGGTGGAGGATGTGGTGATCTTCCTCCTTCACCTTTCTCTGTCCCACCTGGAGAAACCCGGGAATGCAGTGAGGATCATGTTCTTTGACTTCTCCAGTGCTTTCAACACCATCCAACCGATGATCCTGAAGGACAAGCTGCTGTGCGCAGGGGTGGACCAGCACCTGTCATCATGGATCCTGGACTACCTCACTAACCGGCCACAGTTTGTGAGAACCCGGGACTGTGTGTCCGACACGATCATCGGTAGCACGGGGGCCCCCCAGGGAATGGTTTTGGCTCCCTTCCTGTTCACCCTTTATACTGCGGACTTCTCACACAACACAACACACTGCCATCTACAGAAGTTCTCTGACGACTCTGCGATCATTGGCCTCATCTCCAACGGAGATGAAGCTGAGTACAGAGGGCTTATCCAGGACTTTGTGGACTGGTGCCATCGGAACTGCCTCCAGATCAACGTGAGGAAAAGTAAGGAGCTGCTGGTGGACTGCCGTAGGCAAGGACAACCCCTCACAGCACCAGTAAATATACAGGGAACAGACATCGAGATGGTGACATCCTACAAGTACCTGGGTGTTCATCTGAACAATAAACTAGACTGGTCACACAATACTGACGCACTCTACAAGAAGGGACAGCGCAGGCTGTTCCTACTGAGGAGACTCAGGTTTTTTGGTGTACAAGGGGCGCTGCTGAAGACATTCTACGACACGGTGGTGGCATCAGCCATCACTTTTGGAGTGGTCTGCTGGGGCAGTGGCGTTACAGCAGCCGATAGGAAGAGACTGAACAAACTGATCAAGAAAGCTAGCTCTGTCCTGGGGAAACGCCTTGACCCAGTGGAGGAGATGGGAGAGAGAAGGATGGTGGCTAAACGATCATCTCTGCTGGAGTCCGAGTCCCACCCTATGCAGGACATACTGAACGCACTGAGGAGCTCATTTAGCAGCAGACTACATCATCCTAGGTGCGCAACCGAGAGGTTTCGCAAGTCTTTTCTACCTACGGCTGTCAGACTGTATAACCTAAGCAGGGCCGCTCGCAGAGATAGCAAAAAAACGTGACAACCTAATAGTATTTAATGCAAAAGACGCAATAGACTTACACAATGGTCCCCTCCGGTATACAACTAGGAAAATACCAGTCGCTACAGAGGGTGAGAATATGTATGGGTACATAATCATACCATGTAGGATAACTAAGTAGACGGTTATGCTGTTCATTCCATCTAGCTACAATGCTCTGCACTGTGTGTTTATATATTTATTCCATCTAGCTACAATGCTCCACACTGTGTGTGTTTATATATTTTTTCCATCTAGCTACAATGCTCCGCACTGTGTTTATATATTTATTCCATCTAGCTACAATGCTCCGCACTGTGTGTTTATATATTTATATATTTATATGTACATATGTATATTCGCTGCTCTTGTTTTTTCCTGTCTTCTGTTGCTCTGAGTGTTGCTATCCCCGTGCTGTTGCAATCCTGGAATTTCCCCATTGTGGGACTAATAAAGGCTTATCCTATCTTATCTTTTTTTTTTTTTTTTTTTTTTTTTTATTTAAGTTTTTGTAAAGGGTATACAGGTCGTTACAGCAATGCATTGTTTACATTTTCATCACATGTTCCCTTATTTTCTGATATCTGACAACATTGGAAGATTAATTCTTACAACACCCCTTTTTTTTTTTAAAGTGAAAGAAAAAGTGAAATTAAAGAGAAAAAAAAACAAAAAACAAATAACAAAAAAAACAAACAAACCAGTAAAAAACAAACAAAAAGAAAAAGTAAGTAAATAAAGATAAAAGAGCATCTGAGTAGCGTTGGAACAAAGAGCGGAACCATTATTGAAATGGTATTTGTCAAAGATTAGATCTAATGGAAGACACATATGCGGTCCAGGGTTGCCAAAAGTTCATGAACCCATCCATGTCCTGTCTCAGTGCGAATGTCAACTTTTCCATCGAGTAAATGTCTTGGATCACGTTAGTCCAATCTTCAGGTGTAGGACAGTCCTTCAACATCCATTTTTTAGTTAGAGCTTTTTTGCTTGCCAATATTAAAACATTGAATAAGTATTTTTCTCCTCGTCTTTCCAGTGAGTCCGGTAGTAAACCCAAATACAAAGTTACAAAAGAAAAGGGAACTGTAATTTTGAATATTTTCCCCAATATTGTCTGTACCTTGGTCCAATATTGGTGGATAACTGGGCATGACCAAAACACATGAAAATGATTTGCAGTCTTTTCACCACACAAGCGCCAACAGTTCAATCCCTTATGGGTAAATTTGTTTTGTGCAGGTGTTCTGAAAAATCTTGCCAAGTTTTTCCATCCAAATTCTCTCCACTGCAGGGATGAGGTACTTTTCCATTGCTGTTTATTTAGCTTTTCCCATATTTCCAGTTGTAAAGTGAAATTCCCCTCTTTTTCCCATCTCTCTTTTATATAAGATGTGTTGTCTCCTTTTCAGTCTTGAAGACCTTGGTATATTTTAGAAATGTATCTGATCCCTGGGATCCCTTTATATGCCATTAAGAAGACCTTCAGAACACCTGACTGGGCCCTTTCCAAAACCTCCTTTTTAAGTATATTGTTTATGTGGTGTCTAAGCTGGAAGAACCTGTAAAGGTCTTGATTTATTAGGCCTTGTTTTTTCAAATCTTCAAAACTTCTTAAGATTTGCCCTTTAAAAAAATCGTAATATTTTATCAGCCCTTTCTCCTTCCACTTTTTAAATCTGGTGTCTATTTTATTGGGAGTAAAGTCCTGATCATAGGCAATCCATTGCAGAAGTCGATAGGGCTCTTTAGTTTGATTCTCTCTGACTATCTTAAACCAAATTTTTAGCGGGGTCTCTATCCACGGGTTAGTGTTATTCAAAAGCTTAGGTAAGGCATTGTTCCCTATTATCGCCTGTAGGGGGATGTCACTTGTTATTTGGCATTCGATCTCCTTCCATTGTGCAGTGTAGACTGGGTTACATATCTCTACTAAAGTTTTAATTTGTGCGGCTTTAAAGTAGTCCCTGATATTTGGCAGCGCGAGCCCACCTTTGTCTTTGTTTAGCTGTAGGGTTCTATATCTGATTCTAGGTCTCTTGCCCTGCCATATGAATCTTGAGATCCTTCTGTCCAGCTCCTGCCATGTTTTTTTGGGAGGTTCTACCGGTATTGTTTGGAAAAGGTATAGAAGACGTGGAAGTATATTCATTTTGACTGCTTCAATTCTTTGTGCAGTACCCAAGAATGGTATCATATTCCATCTTGCTAGGTCAGATTTTATTTTTGTCACCAGTGGATCATAGTTTAGTGATATAATTTTGTTGAGTTGTTTCGGGATATTGACCCCCAGATATTTCATAGATTCCGACTCCCAGTTAGTTTTGAGTTTGCTTAGTGAATAATGATTTGGGTCATAGTTGAATGTTAAAACTTGGGTTTTATGCATGTTTAATTTGTACCCTGATAAATCTCCATACTCTGAAAAAACTGAGGTTAGTTCTGGTAAAGAAGTGTTCGGCTGCCCTAGGTATATTAAAATGTCATCAGCAAAGAGTGCTATTTTATGTTCCTTCTGACCAAGTGTAATACCTTGAATTTTTTGGTTTTGTCTTATCCATTGGCTCAGAGGTTCTATGAAGATTGCAAAGAGCAGTGGAGACAGGGGGCAGCCCTGACGACATCCTCTTTCCAGTTCAAAAGAAGGTGATAAAATACCGTTAATCCTTATTTTAGCTGTTGGTTTTTTATATAATGCCTGTATAGTTCTAATGAAGTTGTTATGAAAATTGAAACTGGATAAGATTCTATATAGAAAAGACCAGTCAACCGAATCGAATGCTTTTTCAGCATCTAATCCCAATATGACTGCATTTAAATTATATTTTTTTTATATGATGAATTATGTGTAAAGTGCGTCGAATGTTGTCTTGTGTCTGTCTTTGTCTTATAAAACCTGTTTGGTCTAAATGAATTAGGTCTGTCAGTATATTTTCTAACCTTTTGGCAAGGATAATGGTAAAAAGCTTATAGTCCTGATTTAGTACACTGATTGGTCTGTAGTTGGAGCACTCTAGTTTATCCTTTTCAGGTTTAGGTATAACTGCAATGACCCCTTCTCTCCAGGAGGGGGGGATTTCCCCTGTGTGGAGGACATAATTAAATGTTTTCAGGAGGAGAGGAGATAGTTGCTGTTTAAAGGTTTTGTACCACTCTGCTGTATAGCCATCAGCTCCTGGGGATTTGTTAGCTTTAAGTTTCATAATTGCTTTTTCCAATTCTTTAGGATGTATTTCTGACAGTAGTGTTTTATTTTGTGACTCCGTAAGTTGGGGAAGGTTTAATGTGTTTAGGAATGCCTCGGATGCGTTTTTATGTTTTTTGTGGGAGTATAAGTTCTTATAGTAATTCTCGAAGTTTTTAAGAATATCCTGAATTCTGAATTTTATTTCCTTTGATACTGAGTCTCTGATTTTGTAGATTGTTCTTTCTGTTTGATGTTTGCTCAATTTATAGGCTAGCAATTTTGCCGATTTACTGCCTGCTTCATAGTATTTTTGTTTCAGAAATGTAAGTGTCTTCTGGATTTCTATTGTGTAGATCTCATTTATTTGGTTTTTAATTTCCTTAATCTTGAGCGAGTCAGTAGAATGAGTGTTGCCTTTGTGTTCTTTTTCTAGGTTCCTAAGTTCTGACTCTAATGTGGATAGTTTTTCTTGTCTTAGTTTCTTTTGGGTTGCCAGTTTTGCAATAATCTTTCCTCTTATTACAGCTTTGCATGCATCCCACAGTATTAAAGGGGATACTTCTTCATTATCGTTATCTTCCAAATATCTGAGAATATCTGATTCCAATTCATCTTTCAATGGTCCTTTCAGGACATTTGAATTTAACCTCCAAGAAAATGTATTATTTGTGTATTTTTGGATATTTAAGTCCATGTAGATCGGACTGTGGTCGGAGAGATCCATCAGTCCTATTTTACATGTTTTTACTCTTCCAATGTCTCTATTAAACATAAAAAAATAGTCAATCCTTGAGTAAGATGAATGTGGAGTTCAGTAAAATGTATAGTCTTTTACACTGGGGTTGAGTTCCCTCCACACGTCACAGATTCCCAATTCTTTTAGTAGCATCCGAGTCTTCCTGTTTTGGGTGTTATTTTGATGTGGGGAATTACCAGAAGCATCCCAGTATGGATTCAGTCTAAGATTGAAGTCCCCACCACATATCACTAAACCTTGAGCTTTAGTTATCATTAGGTCGAATACATTTTTATAAAATTTCCAGTTAGCCCCTGGGGGAGCATACACATTCAGCAGGGTGATATCTTCTCCCTCTAGCCGCCCAGTTACCAAACTGTATCTCCCTTCTTTATCTTTGTGTTCTGATTTTTTTTCAAATGTAATTTTGGTTGATATCAATGTCGCTACTCCCCTCCTCCTCCCTGATTTATATGAAGATGAAGAGATCATTTTAAACCCTTGTCTACTGAGTTTATTGTGTTCCACATCTGTTAGGTGGGTTTCTTGTAAAAATATTATTCCTGCTTTGTCTTTTTTCATTTTGCCTAGAATCTTGGATCTTTTAACTGGATTCAGGATTCCTTTTACATTATATGAAATTATTTTGGTTACACCCTGTTTCTCCATTGTGTTGTTTTGTTTAGTATAACTGTGTGGTGGCCCTCTTTTGTGCTACTCAAAAACTGAAAAAACATTAAAAACAAGAAAAACATTAAGAACATAGTGTAAAAAACTTTAAAACAAAAAGCTGTCAGAAGAACTTCCTGAGCTGAGGTCTTTTTAAAGACCCTGTAAGAGCCTTGATGGAGTGAAGGCCCTGAGGGAAATTCCTCAAACTCTGTTACGTGTTGAGGGCCCTCTCTTACCACTGAAAGTAGTCCCATGCTTTTAACGTGAGTTTCAGAACCCAATCCAAACTTGTAATGATTTTTTTTTTTTCCTTTTATGCCTAAACCCTGTGAAATTGTGTGCACCCTCCCACCCCCATCACATCAAACATTCACGCAAAAACAGTATTTGTTAGTATGAGGAGAACATGTGGATTATTGTCACATTTCTATTTTAACAAGTTTTTTTTTTTTTTTTTTTTATTACAAAGACTTATTTGTTTCAAATAATATGATTGTTCCATGAAATGTTTTACCACATGCTGAATATGCATCTCCTTTAAAGTTTGTTACCTTGTATGAGGGGGGTTGGATGTGCGGATTGATTCAAGAGAAAAGAAAAAAAAAAAAAAAAAAAAAAGGTCGCTATTCCAACCTGAAAACGGATAGTTTATCCGCGACGCTCTGGTGCTGGGTTTCCCGCTGCTGGTCCGTGGATTTTGAGGGTCTTTGTGTTGTCCATGTTTGCGCTTTGATCTTCTCACTCGGGTCTGCTGCGGGTTTAAATACCGTTACCGGGAGCCCTCTTTTCGCCATGTCAGCTGTTGCTTCTTCCGCCGAATTATAGAGACACGTTTCATCGCCGTAGAAGACCCTTAACTTCGCAGGAAATGGTGTCTGAAAGCGCAATTTCTTCTCTCTTAACACCTTTTTCGCGTCATTGTATTCCCTGCGCTTTTTAAGGACCTCCGGGGCGTAATCGTGTTCCACGTAGACTTTTCTCTCCTGGTGCATAAATCCTTTTTTCTGCCAGGCCAGTCTTACAACCTCTTGTTTTATTTTGAAATTGGAAAATCTTACCAACACCGAACGTGGGGGCGCTTCCGCCGCCGGCCTAGCGGCTAATGAACGATGTGCCTTTTCTATCTTCAAGTCGGTGGTTTGTGGAATATCCAATTTCTCTCTTAGTAAGGATTCCACGCATTCTGCCATTGAGTTAAAACCATTTTCGGTTCCTTCTATCAGACCATGAATTCTTATGTTGTCTCTTCTTTGTTTTCCTTCTTGGTCGGTTAGCTTAGCCTCTATAGCTGCTTGTCTTTTGCGTAGGTCATCCTATCTTATCTTAGTATGATTTATTTTCCTGTTTATGTTCATTGTAGTTTTGTTATTTATATGTTTGGGTTTACTTGTCTTTTTTTGTTATCTCATTATATTCATATTCTGTTGTGTTTTCTCTCTTCCCGGGGCTGCAGCTGTCAGTGGCACTTCTGGGTTTTTTGCTCTGTTGTGGGCGGTGCTCCTGTCAGCTGTCAGTCCCGTCTTCTCCCTCTCATTGCTCCCAGCTGATCCCAGTTTGTAATCATTGTTTCCTACCGCCCGCTCATGGTATCCACACCTGCCATCATTTGTTTTATTTGTTTCTAGCTCTATTTAACCTCTTGCACTCCGGGATACCGCGGGCGGTCACGTCTCTAACTAACTAACTAACTAACCTGCACTTATATAGCGCTTTTCTAGTCACAAAGACCACTCAAAGCGCTTTCACTAGTACTAACCCTCTATTCTAAGGGCCTATAGGAAACAGATATCTAGGGACAATTTAGAACAACCAATTAACCTAACATGCATGTCTTTGGATTGTGGGAGGAAACCGGAGCCCCCGGAGTAAACCCACACAGCACAGGGAGAACATGCAAACTCCATACAGAAAGGTTCCAACCCCTGCCAGCCTGGGGATTCGAACCAGGAACCTTCTAGCTGTAAGGCAACAGTGCTAACCACTGCACCACCGTGCTGCCCTCTGCGTCCTAGGGCGCACTGAAAAAAAAAAGCTGCAGACACAGCCACAAACAGAAAGCCAAAGGAGTGCTTTGATGGGTTTAGATTTGATTGACCTCTCATTCGACTAATAAGAGCCTTGAATTGGGTTTCTGAAACCTTGAAGAACCAATGACTGAAAACCTAGCAAGGAGGACCCGCTTACCAACGGCTGCGAATACAGCCAGCCAATTGAAGTTCCACGATTGAAAGCATGCGTCCCGTGCGTAAAATCTGTTTTGTGTAATCCGCTGGGTGACAAACACGTGTTCGCCAGTCTTTTTTTCTTACTACTGTTTTTATTTGTTTTGAAAAATCGTTCGCCAAAACCGCAATCATGGAAGCGCAAAACCGCAATAATCGAATCATGGTTTGACCGGATCGTGTGACCAGAACCACGAGTCCGTAACAAGCGGACCAGCGTCATGTTCGTCTGACAATGAGGAAGAGAAGTTCACCAGCGACACTGCTGTTGTGGACAGGTAAGTGTTATAAGCTAAATTATTCTTTATCACTGAAAACAGTAATCAAAATGACTTTTCACTGATCGGTAAATTACAACTGTGCGTCATCGCAACATGACGGACCGCGGCGCACGGACTGGACATGGTCCGTGCGCCGCGTCCGGACCGTGAACGCCCCCCCCCCCCCGCTACTCTTCTGTAGCGGATTGCAGATATTATTGCAGATATTTTAGTACAACTGTGCGTAGTAGACCGCGGCGCACCATCCCCGCGGTCCGTCATGTAGCGATGGGCGATGTCCGTCCTCTGTAGCGGGGGGGGGAGGAGTTGTTATCTTCTACATTACAGATATTTTAGTATAATTTTTAGTGCACTGTAGGTTATTTTTTCTTGTAAAAAAAAAAAAAAAGCCACACATTTTTTACGTGGCATGCTTCTTTGTGTGTGGGGGCTTGTTTGTTTATTCATTCATTCATGAATGAATAAACACCCCCCCCACACACATACACACAGCCCTGAGTGTCACCTTTCATTTGAGCCCAAGATCAAGCTTCTATATTGAATCATTCAAAAGTTACAGACGTTTTTCCAAACTGTGCCATTTGGCACAATTTGGCACAGTTCAAAAACGCCTGGGAACAACCTGAGGAAAAAGCTGTGTAATATATTCATTTTTTGTGGTATTGTTACAAAATTTTGACCTCAGCTGGATAACACTTGGTTCTACATTTCTGTTGCATTTTCCAGCCCGGATCTGACAGCTGTGTGTTATTTGCAAGCATTTGCATCCAAAAAAACACCCAGGCGAACTTTATTTTCTTCAAGTTCAGTATGTTTAGATGACTGTTACTCAGTGGCAGGATCACTTAGAGAGATTATGACTGTTTTGCCAAAAAAAATTTCTTTTAAATGAGACCAGCCCCATGAAGATGCTGCAAAGGGTTGAAGAACAGCTTTTGATTTACTTTGGGTACGTTATTTTTAGGCGTTTTTAGGGAAATTGACCAGAGTGCAAGGGGCTAAAGACTGTTATTTTGCTCCCTCTTTCCCGGAGTCTTATAAGGCGCTTTTCCATTTGGAACTGTTTGGCCTCGTTTGGCCTGGAACGGGACAGTACAGTTCGGCACGCATGTTTTTCTACTGCACTAGGTGTCATTTGAAGTGGGTGGGAAATAGTTAAAAGGGAGGCGGCGCAACCCTGTCCCTCCCGCTACGTAAAACAAACGTAACTGGCGTAAATCAAGCGTAACGTTACGCAAAACACAAGTTGGCAGGATACGAGGCGTCTGCGTTCTCTGGCTGTTTTTGCCAGAATAAAGGCAAAAACGGAGAACAGAAGGCAAACCCGCAATACGACACACTCTGGAAAGGTACTGGAGCATTTAGAAGCCATGAGGATGCGAACTACATTATGTATGACGTTAAGCTAATGATTGCTGATGCTACTTTGCTTTTAAATCCACCGTACAACATTGTAATGTCGGCAAGTTATCGATATTAGGTCCTAAAATCTGTATTCTGTGTGTGTGTTTCAGATGGCTCTCTTCTGGCAAAAATATCACTTCAAACGGTCGGCATTAATGTTCATCACAGTGATGTGACCCCAAGTTCACAAACGCGAAGTGGCTATAATGTCTGTAGAAATGTTTAGCTTCCTGTGAAATATACTGCTCTGATCTGTGTCAAAATCATGGAGAGACTGCTGAGACGTCATGGAATTTATCTGCTCCAGCCAGTGGTGTCGTGGCAAAACATGGATCAGGTGCCATATGAGCTGTTAAATATATATTTCAACAGGTAAACAGTACTGAGTTAGGCATAAGATATATTTAGCAATTATGATGCATTTTAAGCAAAAACAAGTGGATCTAGGATTAGAAGTAATTAAAATAAAGCAGTCCCAAGGATACATGGAGAAATACGTGGATTAACTGGAAATATATCGTATTGAGTATTGCTGACTACCTGTAGATATTCTCTGCATCAACAGTGAGCTATACATGTATTCATGTAGTATTGCCCTGCGAATTTTGACAATAAACCTTTGTACTTTTGCAGATGTCTCTATTTTGTTTTACAGTCTTCATAATTGTTTTGGTTACTTTTCTTAAAAATGAGCCATTACTTTCAAAGTCACTGATAAATGGTTCGTACTGTTGACTCTTTTCCCACCGGTGTCTGAACAGACAAAATAGAAAATCATGATGCAAACACATAAATTACTAAATTGTTTATTCCAATCAGCAGCAAATTACAGATTATTTAGAATGTGCAAAATTCAAACTGTAAAAAAAAAAAAAGAAACTGAGACAAAACGTGACAAAAAATAAGCAACAGCACAACACAGACTGGATATGATAATCCTTGTGTGAGTTTACATGTCGTTTTGTATATACAGCCGTGGACAAAATTGTTGGTACCCCTCTGTTAATCGAAGAAAAACCCACAATGATCACAGAAATAACTTGAATCTGACAAAAGTGGTAATAAATAAAAATTCTATGAAAATTAACCAATGAAAATCAGACAATGCTTTTGAATTGTGGTTCAACAGAATTATTTTAAAAAAACAAACTCATGAAACAGACCTGGACAAAAATGATGGTACCCCTAGAAAAGATTGAAAATAGGCCATAGGGACATGAACATGACCATAGGGACATGTTCAACCAAGATGTGTCCTCTAATTAACATCACAGGTGTCTACAAACTTGTAATCAATCGGCCTATTTAAAGGGTGACAAGTAGTCACTGTGACCATTGTGAGTTTTTCTTTCATTAACAGAGGGGTACCAACAATTTTGTCCACGCGTGTGTGTTTGGAGTATTTATTCCTTTAGTTTTTGTTTAAATTGTCCAAGCTTTGTACATGATTTTAATTCAGGTCCAAAAGCGTTCCACAGTCTGACTCCTTGCACTGAAACACAGTGTTGCTTGGTAGTAGTTCTCAGACCCCAGGGCAGACCCAGAACTCACTGGGGAGACAACATCTCCCAGCTGGTCTGGGAACACCTTGGTATCCTCTCTGAAGATCTGGAGCAGGTGGCTGAGGAGAGGGAAGTCTGGGCTTCTCTGCTTGAACTGCTGCCTCTGCGACCTGGACCTCTGGAAAAGTGGTACAAGATGGATCGATGGATGTCATGTATGGGAGCATTAATGAATGATACAAAGTCTATAGTGTGGGTTGATTCAGCAAATATTTCACTCTGTGCAGTATTGTGACTGATTTGCATATTTTACCTTTAATATAATTAATATGCGACTTCCAACACAGTTTATTATCAATTATTACACTAAGGATTTTAATTTTGGATACCCTTTCAATCTCTACACCATTTATACTGAGTTTAAATACTGAGTTGTTGTGATGGTGTGAAATAACGTTATCAATAAAATTTAGCCACCGCTGTGTCGCCCTGGTTTCAAGTGTGGGTGGTGTTTTGTGCTTGTATTGCTAAAATATAAAAGGAAGCACTACAATGGGTCTCAAATATTTGTAATGTGTTCTATTACTGAATGAGTTTAAAGATGAAATACTATACACATATAAACTAAATTCTAATGGTGACTGAACAGCTCCCATTCCCCAAGGTGCAAGATACACTATTATGACTATAACTCATAAAGGATCACAGAAATGATCTGATAAAAATAAATAAACAAGCGGTTTATTTTATGGTGGCCATTATTGGATGTGCCATTCATTTTCAATTACTCTGTAATTAATATTCACACAAATAAATCTCAATTCAGTCCCTTTCATATTAAGTGGAAATTGTGCTACTTTAAATCTGGCACTTTACCTAAACTTTAACTTAAAGCGAGGTAGTCGGATCCGGGAAAAAAATGTTTTTTTTGCGTGCATGGAAAGAAAATCCTACAGACACATATAGCGCGATTGTCTGCAAGTGTGAATGACCTGTTCCATGAGCAAATGTACGTTTTTTGGTCCGTGGCTGTTTAAATTGAATTCTTTCCTCCCGAAAATATCATTTTTGAATATTAATTACAGCTAAATGGGAGCAGTTTCGATGCCGACATTTCACATCCTAATATACGTGTTCTATACACCATCGGCTTTTGCGTATCCGACTACCTCGCTTTAAAAAGCAAAAGATTTGACTATAAATATGATGTGTTGTTTACCTGTCAAAATACATTGGTGTCAAAACGTCGCCATTCTGAGCAGATCCTGTTTGGACTCTACAATGAAATACACACAAACAAGGTACATGCACAGCACGAAAGTGCAACATGGAAAAAAAAAAAAATAAATAAAATAAACTTTTTAACCAGGATTACAACTAGCTTATTTCATCAGATATTATCAACACAAAAAAGCAACATACAAGGACAGACATAGCGTTAAGCTAGGTCATCGTTTAAACACGATTAAGTTTTCGTCTGTCCTAAGTGAACTTTCCACTGTTGGAAAAAATAACAAAGCATGAATATCACATCACTCACCGTCCTATATATCACAATATCACGGCTTCAACTGCTGAAGTTGGGTGCGTCGCGGCTGTACATTCAATTCAATTCGGGTGGCTGGGTCTAATTCCCGGTGCGTCTCTGTGTATTTTCTGGTGCGTCTGTTTGTGCGCACCACTGCAAGCTCAGTCTGCTTCCCTCTGCATTCTCTCATCAGCCGAAACACACAGGAAACTCTGCTGGACTGCGGTGTTAGATTTCTGCTGATTTCTGTTAAGCCATTCTATCGTTGTGGTTTATAATATCACTTGTTCGCGGGCTCACTGACGAAAAATTGCAAATGGCAACCAGCAAGCAATTCTCGAAAGTCAGCGTAATGCCCACTCTCACGACGCTACGCCCAGACCAATGAATGGCCAGCAGTGGCGTGACGAAACCGTGCCGGTACCCTTCAGACCTACTTTTAACAATGCTGATAAAAGTGTCGATAAAAGTGGAACAGTTCCGAAATAACGAACTGTGACGCCATTGGGTGCCAAAAGGAAAAGCGGACAAAGGAGGACGAACCGTGCTAAAGGAGGCCAAACGAGGCCAAACAGTTCCAAATGGAAAAACGCCTATAGAGTACTCTTCTCCACCAGAACTCTTCCCCTGTTATGGTGAATGTTGTTTCCTCGCTTTGTAAGTTTGCTTTGTTTTCAGTTTGGACTTTTGTGTTTTGGTCAATAAATATCACAACTAGTAGTTCAGCATCTGGGTCTCTCTTCCCTGCCGTTCAGACAATTCATGACACATTTTCTCTTCTGGTCTACAGGTAACTCCAGATGCTCA
Source organism: Pholidichthys leucotaenia (assembly GCA_020510985.1). Classification (NCBI taxonomy): domain Eukaryota; kingdom Metazoa; phylum Chordata; class Actinopteri; order Cichliformes; family Pholidichthyidae; genus Pholidichthys; species Pholidichthys leucotaenia. The sequence goes on from CM035844.1 coordinate 308,055,377, forward strand.
GACATTCCTGACATCTCCTGGACCTGTCTGGATCACTGTCTCTGTCTTGTTTGTCTTAAACTGACTATTAACGTTTACAGTCATTAATGCACATGGTCAGTTCAGCTGGAGTTCATCAGATTAAAGCTGCTTACTCATCATCATTCGCTTAAGCTGATTTTTGTCTCATTTTCGGGCTCGCAACACTTCTTTTATTAGTATACTGCATGTAGCGTTGTCTATGAAAGCCTATGTGGACTGGCACATCTGAAGTGTGGCTATCAAGCAGCTAATGTTTTTATGTCTTTTCAGTTATTTTGCTTTACTTTGTAGCAAGATTCACAAAGTCCAGAGAATGTTCCTACCTCAACACTGTATTGTATTTACATATGCAGCACTTCACAGATACCCCTGCTGACATTCACAGTAACTAATGAAAATGTGTCTGATTTGACATAAGAGACATTACCAATAAAGATAGGGTCATGCCAAGGCAAGAAATTGGGTAGCAGACAAAGAGTGACACAAAGTAGTTTATTTTGACATTCTGATCAGATTTAAAAACACAAATGATGCTGGTGTAACAGTCAATTATGAATCAATATTAAATTTGATCAAGATGTTTTGATAAAACAGTCTTGTGGTATTATGTTTTTTCTAAAGAACAAACGGGATAATCTAGGTAATGAATCAAAGCTTATTAATAAATATGTTCTATCATTGGTCATTTGTTTTATCACTTGTCTGGTGTTTAATTCAACCAATGTAATACTTTGTAAGCTAGTTATAGACATTCTTATATTTCTTAAACTTTACTGAACAACAAAGAAAGTACAAAAAAATCAGTACATGCACATAATCGGTAAAGAATATGTACAATGGAGTACAGGGAACATAGATTGAAAACAGTCCAGGGAGCATCAGATAAAAATAATAATAAACCAGATTCAAATAAATATGTAGAAAAAAAGCAGCAAAGTAAAATTCAACAGTTTTAAAGGAGGTACAGATCGTTACAATCTTTACTGCTTTGGGGTGTTTTTTTTTTTTTTTTAAGAAATTAATTATTAATAAATCAGCTGTCAGAAAGACCCGTTATACTTTACCCTCAGGGTCCTGATTAAGTCGAATGTGATTGGTGTATGTGGTCACCTGGGGGACAAAACCGCAACCTGACTGGTTCATCAGCTAGTGTCGCTCTGAAAGATGCCGGAGAGGACTGACAATAAAAAGATAAGTTTATTAAAACCTCTTAGCATTCTGGTACACCACCCATGCGATGTTTTAGGGCTAGGGTTACTGGCTGAAATTATAAGGGATTTAAATCTTGAGCTGTAAATCAGGTACAGTGGATATAAAAAGTTTACACACCCCTGTTAAAATGCCAGGTTTTTGTGATGTAAAAAATGAGACAAAGATTAATCATTTCAAAACTTTTTCCACCATTAATGTGACCTATAACCTGTACAACCCAATTGAAAAACAAACTGAAATCTTTTAAGGGGAAAAATAAAAAATAATAAACTTACAATAACCTGGTTGCATAAATATGCACACCCTGAAACTAATACTTTGTTGCAGCACATTTGGCTTTTATTACATCACTCAGTCTTTTTGGGTAGGAGTCTCTCAGTGTGGCACATCTTGATGGGACAATATTTGCCCACTCTTCTTTGCAAAAACGCTCCAAATCTGACAGATTGCAAGGGCATGTCCTGTGCACAGCCCTCTTCAGATCACCCCATAGATGTTCGGTTGGATTCAGGTCTGGACTCTGGCTGGGCCATTCCAAAACCTTAATCTTCTTCTGGTGAAGCCATTCTTTTGTTGATTCGGACGTGTGCTTTGGGTCATTGTTGTGTGTAAAGATGAAGTTCCTCTTCATCTTCAGCTATCTAGCAGAAGCATGAAGGTTTTGTGCCACCACTGACTGGTATTTAGAACTGTTCATAATTCCCTCCACCTTGACTAAGGCTCCAGGTCCCGCTGAAGAAAAACAGCCCCAAAGCATGATGCTGCAACCACCATGCTTCACTGTAGGTAAGGTGTTCTTTTGGTGATGAGCAGTGTTGTGTTTGCACCAAATATACCTTTTGGAATTATGGCCAAAAAGTTCAACCTTGGTTTCATCAGATCATAACACATTTTCCCACATGCGTTTGGGAGATTTCAAATGGCTTGTATGTTTTTCTTCGTAAGATAAGTCTTCCATCTTGCCACCCTACCCCATAGCCCAGACATATAAAGAAGACGGGAGATTGTTGTCACATGTACTAAAGCTGCTCGGTGGTGCAGTGGTTAGCACAGTAAGAAGGTCACGGGATTGATTCCACCCCTGACCATCATGGGTTTGATTTCACCCCCTGACAATCAGTGACCCTTCTGTGTGGAGTTTGCATGTTTTCCCCATGTCTGTGTGGGTTTACCCCGGGTACTCCGATTTTCCTCCCACAGGCCAAAAACATGCAAGTTAGGTTAACTGGAGACTCTAAAGTGACCCTAGGAGTGAATGTGTGTGTGGAGGGTGAAGGGACTGGCGCCATACCTTGGCTGCCTCATCGATCCAGGTAGATGCCCTGAATTTCCCTCTGGGATTAATCTTCGTCGTCGGCCTCCGTCGGTCTATGATGACCATGGAAGAGAATCCTAAACGTCTACTCTGCTGGAACAGCACCGCCTGTGGCTGAACAGGCCGATGCACGAATGACAGTCCCTGTCACACAGGTCGCACTTGTGGGTGGTCTCCGTGCTGCTGGAGCTGTGGCGGTTCTTCCTGCGGGTCCTTTTTTCATCTGCTGCAGCAGTCAGTCTCTCTTCACCCTCCTTGAGCTGTCTTGTCAGGGTGCCTCTCCATTTGGAGCGGTCCGTTGCTAGGTCCTCCCAGCGCTCTGTGTTGATCTCCAGGGCCTTCATGTCTCTCTTGCAAACATCTCTAAAGCGCAGCTGTGGGTGGCCAACGTCTCTCCTGCCAGTCGCCAGTTCTCCGTAGAGGACGTCTTTGGGGATTCTGCCATCCTCCATACGGTGAACGTGGCCTAGCCAGCGGAGCCTGCGCTGCCTGAGTAGGGTGAACATGGAGGGAAGGCCAGCACGGGACAGAACTTCTGTGTTGGGCACTTTGTCCTGCCAGGATATGTCCAGGATGCGGCGAATGCAGTGCAAGTGGAAGGAGTTCAGTCTCTTTTCCTGCCGGGCGTATGTTGTCCACGTCTCACTCCCATAGAGCAGTGTGCTGATGACGCAGGCGTTGTACACTGCCATCTTCGTCTTGACAGAGAGTTTGGGATTCTCCCACACTCGTGTGGTGAGGCGAGCGAGTGTGAAGGCTGATTTTCCAATCCTCTTGTCGATGTCTGTATCAAGGGAGAGGTTGCTGCTGATCTTGGACCCCAGGTACGTGAACTGATTCACGACCTCCAGCTCGTAGTCGTCGATGGTGATGGTTGGTGGTGCTTCCGTGCCTTGCGCCAAGACATTAGTCTTCTTCAGGCTGATGGTAAGCCCCAAGTCCTTGCATGCCTGGGAGAAGTGGTCCATCAGGGTCTGAAGCTCCTGCTGTGTGTGGGTCGCGACTGCAGCGTCGTCTGCCAACAGCATGTCTCTGATTAGAGCCTCGTGTACTTTGGTTCTGGCTTTCAGGCGGGCGAGGTTGAAAAGCCTGCCGTCAGATCTTGTGTGCAGGTAGATTCCCTCTGTTGCTGTGCTGAAGGCATGCCTCAGGAGCATAGCAAAGAAAATTCCAAAGAGGGTTGGCGCAAGTACACAGCCCTGTTTCACCCCACTGCGTATGTTGAATGGCTCTGAGACGTTGCCGTCGTGCTGCACTATCCCCTGCATGTTGGTGTGAAACGATTCGATGAGGCTTTGCAACTTTGGTGGGCATCCTATCTTTGGCAGGATCTTGAAAAGGCCCTCTCTGCTGACCAGATTGAACGCTTTGGTGAGGTCGATGAAGGCGACGTACAGTGGCATGTTCTGTTCTCTGCACTTCTCCTGGTGTTGGTGGATGGAGAATATCATGTCTACCGTCGATCGCTCAGCGCGGAAGCCACACTGAGACTCGGGGTAGACACGTTCGGCAAGCTTCTGTAGATGAACGAGAACAAATCGTGCGTAGACTTTGCCAACAACGCTGAGGAGGGAGATGCCCCTGTAGTTGTTGCAGTCGCTTCTCTCCCCTTTGTTTTTGTAGAGGGTGATGATCTTGGCGTCCCTCATGTCCTGTGTTACGGCACCTTCCTCCCAGCACTGGCAGAGGACATCATGCAATGGCAGCAGTAGGGCGGTCTTGCAGTGCTTGATCAGGTCGGGGGGTATGCCGTCGTTGCTGGGTGCCTTGCCAGCGGCCAAGCTATCAATGGCCTTGCTGAGTTCATCGATGGTTGGCTCGGCGTCAAGTTTGTCCATGGATGGCAGGCAGTCGAAGGCATCAAGGGCTGACGGTGTCACGGTGTTCTGTCTGGAGTAGAGGTCGGAGTAGTGTTCCACCCATCTCTCCATCTGCTTGTTCTTTTCTGTGATCATCTCCCCAGTGGAGGATTTGAGGGGGGCCGTCTTGCTCTGAGCCAGACCAAGTGCTTTCTTGATGCCATCGTACATACCACGGATGTTCCCTGTTATGGCAGCGGTTTGAATGTCTTGGCTGAGCTGAGTCCAGTACTCAGCGCAGCGCCGAGCAGTCTGCTGAACTTTGCTTCTCGCAGCCCTGAGAATCTGGAGATTCTTCTCGTTTGGCTACTGCAAGTGCTGAGCGCTTGGCTTCAATGACGGGGGTCATCTCGGTCAACTTGGCATCAAACCAGTCCTGTGACTTCGAGGTCTTCCTCCCAAAGATAGCCAAGGCTGTGCGGTGGATGGTGTTTCGCAGCTCTTCCCACTTCTGCTTTGCAGATTCTCCTTCTTGTGGTATACCAAGTTCCTTCTCAAAGGTGGAGGCAAACTGCTCAACAAGTTCTGGTTGGGCCATCTTGCTGGTGTCAATCCGTGCCTTTCCAGGCTGTCTGGCACGATGGAATTTCTTCAGCTGCAGCTTGACCTTGCAACACACCAATGAATGGTCTGTGTCGCAATCTGCACTCTGGAACAAACGGGTGATTAGCACGTTCTTCAGTGAGGTGCGCCTGGTCAGGATCAAATCCAGCTGGTGCCAGTGCTTTGAGCACGGATGTTGCCAGGAAACCTTGTGTTGGGGCTTGGTCTTGAAGAACGAGTTTGTGATGCACAGATCATGATATGTGCAGAACTCGAGCAGCCGCTGTCCGTTGTTGTTCATTCTGCCCATGCCAAATGGTCCAAGACAGGAGGGCCAGGAGTCATGGTCAGCACCCACTCTGACATTGAAGTCTCCAAGGAGAATGAGTTGTTCAGAGTTGGGGATGATCCTGACAGCTGTTGCGAGATTCTGATAGAACTCGTCTTTTGCCTCTGGTGTGGCTGTCAGTGTTGGGGCATACACACTGACGAGAGTGACTGGGCCTTGAGTGGTGTTGAGGCGGAGGGTGAGGAGTCGTGCAGAGCCATTGCTGCCCGGTTCCACCATCTTCAGCAAGGTGTTCTTCACTGCGAAGCCCACTCCGTGTTCCCTGTGTTCGTCACTGCCCTTTCCCTGCCAGTAGAACGTGTAGTCCTTCTCTCTCAGTGTGCCTGCGTCAGCCAACCGTGTTTCCTGGAGAGTGGCGATATCCACTTTCAGTCTCTTCAGCTTATTATTGATGATGGCAGTCTTCCTGGTATCGCTGATGTCCTTGAGGTTAGCAGCGAGTCCTGTCATCATAGTGCGGACGTTCCAAGTTCCCAGTTTTAGAGTTGGTCTCTTTTGTTTGCTTGCCTGGTGCGAAGGTTCTCAGCCTGATGTTCGGACTTCTCGTCATCCCCATGCACCCAATGAGGAAAGCAGGCTGTGGCGGGACAACACCTTATTGGCTGGGGGCTGCCCAGCTTGAGGCGAACGGTAGCTGTCCAGTGAGATCCACTGATCCCTCCCACCGTCGGGAACAACCCCTGGCGCTGCGCTCTACGCCAATTGCGCGGTGGCTTATAACCGGTAACTGTCATTCCCCGTGTTTTGTCTACGCCAAAGGCAAAGCTGGAGTGTCCTCTCCAGTGATCCAGTGTTCTACCTTCCAGTGTTGGGCGTTGGTAGGATTCAAGCCTGGGCAGGAAGACATGGAGGACAAGATGTTGCCCATGCAGCATGTCCCCCCTCTCCACATCACTGATGAATCCAAAGGAACAGCAGGGCTGCTACAGTTTGGCACCAGCGCCATCGCAGGAGCTGCCAGAACGATGTTGAGCACAACAGAGAACTGCCTTAGGGACTTCGACTCCGGATTTTTCCTCAGGGTTGACTCCCGAAGCCTTTCCCATGACCGGGTGTGCCGCAAGGCAGCGGAGGTTTGAAATCAGGGTTTACCTTCCCCTAGATGGGCTACCTTCCCAGGGTGACGAGCCACCATCTACCCAAAGCATCTGGTTTTAAGGCGCCAGAGATCCGCCCTCGCCCCTTCTCCTATTAGTAAAAGCAGTTCCGCCGGGCTTAGAGACTAAACCACACGGGCAGGCTAGGAGTTGGACTTAGTTGTCAGAGGCTTTTTGAGACGCACGCCATAAGGAGCATTTTATAAGCACTGGGAGCTTAACCCCAGTGCCGCTCCTGGCTATGACAACCTTGGAACAAAATACAAAAATACAAAATACTTGCCAGAAATTCCTGCAGTTCCCTCAATGTTGCTGTCGGCCTCTTGGCAGTCTCCCTGACCAGTTTTCTTCTTGTCTTTTCATCAATTTTGGAGGGACATCCAGTTCTTGGTAATGTCACTGTTGTGCCATATTTACTCCACTTGATGATGACTGTCTTCAGTGTGTTCCATGGTATATTTAATGCCTTGGAAATTCTTTTGTACCCTTCTCCTGACTGATACCTTTGAACAATGAGATCCCTCTGATGCTTTGGAAGATCTCTGCAGACCATGGCTTGTGCTGTAAGATGTGACAACAAAAATGTCAGGAAAAGCCTACTAGAACAGCTGAACTTTATTTGGGGTTAATTAGAGGCACTTTAAATGGTGGCAGGTGTGTGCTGACTCCCATTTAACATGAGTTTGAATGTTAATTCTGAACACAGCCACGTCCCCAGTCATAAGAAGTTGTGCATATTTATGCAAGGAGGTTATTGTAAGTTTTTAATTTTTCCCCTTAAAAGATTTCAGTTTGTTTTTAAATTGGGTTGTACAGGTTATAGGTCACATTAATGGGGGGAAAAAGAAAAAAGAAAAATGCCAAGAAAAACTTGGCATTTGAACAGGGGTGTGTAGACTTTTTACGATTTTTGTATGACAGATATGTGAAAAGACATCAAAAATATGCCCCCAAAACAAAGATAAAGATGAACACTGCCAGAGCATATGCCCAGTAGTGGCTGGGCTCACATGGCATCTACTGTAATACAGGTTGGATCAATATTAGGGTAAAACTTGGACAGTTTCTGTCTGGTGTGATGTAAGCAGTGCAAAACTCTGAATTGAATGAGGCAATGCCTTAGACATAAGGAGGTAGTGTGAACACGCTGTAAGGCGTCTGACCATGTCTTTTCTGCAAGTAAAATTTGTAGGTCCTCTTCCCAGGCTGTTTTAGTTTTATCAAGGGAAGGCAGGGTGCAGTTTTGGATGGTCCTATAAATCTCTGAAACAATACCCTTCATCTCTGGTTCCCAGGCTAATATAGTATCTAAAACGTTCTTCTCTGGTGGGCTAGGAAATCTGTAGTGTGTTTTGGCAAAGCTACAAATTTTGGATGTACCTAGAGAAGTGTGTTCTTGGCAAATTTTTGTTCTGCTGAAGAGTTTCAAAGGATGCAAAGGTGCCGTCTATGAATAGATCATTAAAAAACACCAAACCATTATCATGCCACAACTGGAATGCTGTGTCAGTCTGGGAAGGGTGGAAGAAGTGATTGTGTATTAGTGGCATATGGATGCATGTATTATTGACACTAAAGTGTTTTCTGAACTGACGACATATACGGAGAAAGCCCTGAACCACAGGATTGTTGATATGATTGACAGTTCCACCCATGAGGGGAGAACAAAGAGTAGATATTGGACAGGCTGAAGAGTTATGGCCCTTTTCGACTAGTGAGCCTGACTTGCCTCGACTCTACTCAGTATGTAGGGTTTTCCATTAGTAGCTAGAACTTGGTACCTTTTTGATACCTACTCCAGTGAGGTTCCAACCATGCTGAGTCGAGCTGAAAATGTGACGTCAACAGATTGTAGGACAATGATTGGCCAGGGCATAACATCAGTGGATGAGAGTGACGTCTTTGCAAGATTCAAAACTGCTTACTATTTCTGTGATAATCAATGAGATAAATGGCTACACAAAAATCAACACTGCGGTCCAATGACAAGGTGCAGACTCTTCTGTGCTTGCTGGCTGATGAGAGAATCCAGAGGGAGCTATGGGGCTGAAAAGTTCATATACGTAGTGGTCAAATTTGACCAAATATGGTGGAGCTTGTCTCCCCGTCAGTGCACACACGTCTTCCATCGGTGTTGCAGCGCTTGGATCCCTGCACTTAAAAAATAAACTACATTTGGTCAAATTTGACAACTATTAACTTTTTGGCCTATGAACTTTTCAGCCCTGTCACCGGCAGAGCGACCCGAAATGAAAAAGTATATCAGGAGGTCTCCGAGCTAATTGCTGCTCACAGGGAAGATGTTGAGTGTTTTGTAATTTTAGGCATCTTTTACGTTATCAGTGAAAATGTCAGCATGTCAACAACATAAAGGGATAACGGCTGCGTTCCTGTAATGAACCCACCCACCTTGAGGTGGTACTCAGTTGCAATGGAAAATGACCTAAACTGTGTCAGGCTGAGTAGAATTGAGGCGAGTCGAGCTGAGTAGATGCGAGTGGAAAAGTGGCTTTAGAAAGGGTTTCCATGTGAGCCCAGATAGGAACACTTTTCTTTTCAAACACTGCAATCCAGTAAGATAGTTTTGCAATATTTGCGGCCCAGCAATAATACAAAAAATTAGGCAAGCCTAGTCCACCAGTTTTCCTAGGCATCTCTAGAAGGGACTTTTTCGTACGAGGACTGGCTTTATTCCAGATAAATGTGGAAATGTGGCAGTCAAGATCTCTAAACATAGATTTTGACAAAAAGTAAGGAATCATCTGAAACAAATACAGTGGTACCTCTACTTACGAATTTAATTCGTTCCGGAAGAATTCTCGTAACGTGAAAAATTAGTAAGTAGAGGCGTGTTTTACATGTAAATGCCGTAATCCGTTCCAAGCCCCCAAAATTCGGGCATAAATTTTTTATAAATCGTAAAAACGCATCAAAACATGTAACAAATACATGTTACAATTAGATTACTGCACAATAAACATAAAATGAGAGTTTAAAATGAGAGAAAGAATAATAAAAGCGAAAGAATAATAAAAATTATGTTCATTTACCTTTTAACTGCGATCGTCGGCGTCGGCGTCGGCGTCACCTTTTGCCTTCTTTGGTTCATGTTCTGTCTCATCAGTGGTTTTTGCCTGACGTTTTGTGATGAAACAATCCAAGGACGTTTGCTTTTATCGGCTTGTAAGGGCTTTCTTTTGTTTTAATACCGTGCTGATCGTTGATGTTGTTTTTTTTTCCCCAAAACTTTATTAAGAACAAGGTGAAAGTACAGAGTTATAACGTAGATGGTGATAAACATGGCAGTTAACAATTTTTTTTTCTCTAAATTGTGTAGTTCAGTCAACAGTCTTACAAGAGGTAAGAAGGATAAAATAAAGTAGTAAGAATAGTAAATAATAATAAGATAAAGCGAGATCAACCAAACGCATCCATTCGTGGCCAGTGGGATACCAGGAAGATGCTAGGCGATAGCCAATGGCAGAGCAGCTACAGGTATGTTTACGTTCGGTAAAATACGGGAGCTGCGAGGAGCGCGTACTTTTTTTGCCTTTCGTATCCTGAAATTTTGTTCGTAACTAGAGGCAATATTTTCCCGTTGAGGCGTCTCGTAACCTGAAAATTTCGTATGTAGAGACGTTCGTAAGTAGAGGTACCACTGTATAAAAAACGGGAGAACTATCATCTTGATCACGTTAACCCTGCCTGCAAGAGAGATTGGTAGGGATGACCATCTTACTAAGTCTAGCTTTGTATGGTCTATTAACGTCTTAAAGCTGTGACTGTATAGGCTATCGTGTTTTCATGTGATAGTAATACCCAGATAGGTAAATGAATTAGACTCTAGTTTAAAAGGAAAGTTGTCATAATAAAGAGTCAAAGCTAGTTGGTTTACCAGAAATAGAAGACTTTTGGAAAAATTAAGTTTATATCCAGAGAGAGAGAGCTGGCTGAAGCTACGGAATAGGTCTATGGGCCGTGGTCAGGAATTTATCGGGTCAGCTATGGAAAGAAGAAGGTCATCCGAGTAAAGAGAAACTTTATGACAAGAGTCACCTCTTGTAACACCAGCAATTTTTCCATCAGCTCTAAGGGCTATGGCAAATGGTTCGATGGCAATATTAAATAAATACAGAGATAGGCAGCAGCCTTGTCTGACATCACGATGGAGACAGAAGTAAGACAGATAAACTGTTTTTTTTTTTTTTTTTTTTTTTTTTAAATCAAGATCAGCTGTGCAGTCAATTTTGAGAGACGGCTTGTATGCTTCTTCCCCTCATAGGATGTGTAGGAAATTATCTGGCCTCAAAGGAAAGCTTTGAGGGATTCCCATATTGTAATATATGACATTCCTGGAGTGACATTAATGTCTAAGTAAATATCAATTTGCGTATTAAAAAATTTTGTGAATTTATTTCTGGACAGCAGTAGCAGAATGACACGCCAAGTGCGTCGTGGCACAGTGCAGTTAGGAAAACATATTTCTATTTGGACCGGTCTATGGTCAAAAATGACAGTGCTGTGATACTGACAATTATTCATGAAGTGAAGAGCTCCACTGTCAAGCAGGAACAAGAGCACTTTGAGGCGAGTGCAATATCCCCCACCTCTGTTTTCTTTGAAGATCCCAATACTTACTGACGGAGAGCAGTTTTCAACATTTCAATATAATTATTGTGGCAGAACCAAATTATGATAAGCCCATCATCCACAAATATCCAACAAAGTATACAACCCATAACTGTAGGTCAGGATCCCAAGGTGAACCCATGCAGTAATTATGGTGACCCTAGAGAGCTTTACATGTTTTATAGTAAGAGATCATAGGAAGTGTACAACGGATGGTCACTACATTAGCCAATATATCCCATAATGCAATGTGCAGCCAACGGAGCAATGAGAGGAGAGCTTCACATCACAACATAAACTACCTTAATGTATTTATATTTATTAATTTGGGAAAATCAATTTGATTTAATATACATTTACTACAAATTACATGCAGGTATTCATTTTTTACCACCATTGCTCTGTTATGTTTTATTGTCTCACCATGATGATGTCATTAACGGCACCGCAAAAACAAGCCCAATAGTGCCCGAAATCTTATAATTTTATTGTTATATCGAGTTTACTATATAGTCCCCTATATCTAAATTCTCTATATAGCGAGTAGGGAGTGAGTGAGTGAACATTCCGAACACAGCCATAGTTTATGAGCCATGTTGATGTTGACCTTTGACCTTGCGATCCCAAAACCACAGTCACACTTCAGGGTCACAGGGTGAACCTGTGTACCAAGTTTGGTGGCCTTAGCTTTACTCGTACAGAAGAAGAAGAAGACATCTTTACTCTCATTCAGTCCAGACAGCCAATCATGTACAGAAGAATGAAATTACGTTTCCCCTATCTACAATGTTAATCACGTGTAGAATAAGAGGGGTCGCTGCCATGCAAGGCACCACCACAAACAACTTCTCCTTCCCCCATTCTATTACCCTGAGCACCAAGCTAGAAGGCAGGAAGTACCATTTTTATATGGTCTTTGGTATGACCCGGCTGGGACTTGAACCCCCAGCCTCCCGATTGTGGGGCGGATGCTCCATCAACTAGGCCAGAGGTTCCCAAAGTGGGGGTCCCAAGACGCTGAGGGGGAGGGTTGCAAGATGCTTTTCAGAATCCTCCTGAGGTGATTACACAGGTGGCATGTCACTTTAACTGTGCCATGCGCCACAGTAAACGACACAGGTCAGTGTGCACTGGTAGATTTCGTCTGAATAGCTCAAATCAACACACTATGCTTTAAGCCTAGGATATTATTTTAAAAAATGAAATGGTGGTTAATACCAACCAAAGGCAACACAGAGAGGCCAGCAGAGATGACAGCAGAGAACGGAGAAATGCCATCAGAAAGGCCATTGACTTCTGGCGCAGGGGGAGGAGGAGGAGGAGGAGGAGAGCATCGCACAGGGCTCCATAAGCAGTCAGACCAGCCACCAAGTGTTGCAAGTATCGAGAGGAATATATATACAGTATGGATTCATGCATCGTTATCAATGAAGTACATCATCCCCAATGTGTAGTGTGCACTGAGGTGCTTGCACATGAGAGTTTAAAGTCCGTAAAAATGCTCAGAAACTTGATAACTAAGCACCCATGTCTTGCCACTAAACCAGCGGATTTTTCCACTAAAAGGAGAGAGAACTGCAAGGCCAAAGAAAGTCATAACTAATCAAACAACAACCACTACCAAAGCTTAAAGGTGGTATATTTAATTGCAGAGGCAAAAACGGCACACACAATCAGAGAAACCCTAATAAGCCCTACTGCGATATGAGTCAGACAATGTATGGGGAAAAACAGATACGGGAGCTGGAAGCAGTGCCGCGTGTCAGCAGTGTCAGCGTATTGACAGAGTGAAGAAAGGGAAATATACTTTGCAGTAAGATGAATCTACACATATATCAAACTGTGCGCACGTTCTCTTATGTATCAGTCACCTCCAGGGATAGTGGGGGTCCCCAGTCTCTGTCACCGTTATTTCGGGGGTTGCGGGCTGAAAAGTTTGGGAACCTCTGAATCAGGTCACTCCACAGCAATACGGCATAAGGAATGTTAACCTTGCTCTTTGACTTTTTGACCCCAAACCTACAGTCAGAGGTCAGGGTCCCAAGGTGAACCCGTGTACCAGGTTTGGTGGCCCTAGCTTTACTCGTTTTATAGTAACAGTAAATGTAGCATTTACCATAGTGCAACTTCAAATCTGACCTGACCTTTGACCACAAGGTCATCTGATGAGAGTGAAATTGCAATATGCGCATTAGAGCATATTAAACCATGGTATCAAGCTTCAAAACAATTGGAACAAAACTGTAGGAGTTGATTTCACAAGACAGTTATTGTCTATGAAGTGAGGTGAAACAGGATGCCATACGTCAGGGGCTACAATTCCCGCAAAAATCATCCGATCAGAACCAAACTGCAATATGCACAAAACAATCTGACAAAACAATGGGACCAAAATTGTAGGAGGAGTTGATTTCACAAAAGTGGGACAGACGGACGGACAGACGGACTGACCCATAACATAATCCCCCTTCGATCTTTGCTTAAAGGGCTCTTCGACCCCTTTGGGCTTTGTGTTATGTATGGTAAAATACCTTGGGTGGAGGCTGAGGCAAGATGACTGGACAAACACAGCTTACAGTGGGGCAAAAAAGTATTTAGTCAGCCACCAATTGTGCAAGTTCTCCCACTTAAAAGATGAGAGAGGTCTCCAATTTTCATCATAGGTATACCTCAACTATGAGAGACAAAATGAGAAAAAAAAAATCCACAAAATCACATTGAAGGATTTTTAAAGAATTTATTTGCAAATTATGGTGTTAAGTAAGTATTTGGTCACCTACAAACAAGCAAGATTTCTGGCTCTCACAGACCTGTAACAACTTCTTTAAGAGGCTCCTCTGTCCTCCACTCGTTACCTGTATTAATGGCACCTGTTTGAACTCATTATCAGTATAAAAGACACCTGTCCACAACCTCAAACAGTCAGACTCCAAACACCACTATGGCCAAGACCAAAGAGCTGTCAAAGGACACCAGAAACAAAATTGTAGACCTGCACCAGGCTGGGAAGACTGAATCTGCAATAGGTAAGCAGCTTGGTGTGAAAAAAATCAACTGTGGGAGCAATTATTAGAAAATGGAAGACATACAAGACCACTGATAATCTCCCTCCATCTGGGGCTCCACGCAAGATCTCACCCCGTGGGGTCAAAATGATCACGAGAACGGTGAGCAAAAATCCCAGAACCACACGGGGGGACCTAGTGAATGACCTGCAGACAGCTGGGACCAAAGTAACAAAGGCTACCATCAGTAACACACTACGGCGCCAGGGACTCAAATCCTGCAATGCCAGACGTGTCCCCCTGCTTAAGCCAGTACATGTCCAGGCCCGTCTGAAGTTTGCTAGAGAGCATTTGGATGATCCAGAAAAGGATTGGGAGAATGTCATATGGTCAGATGAAACCAAAATAGAACTTTTTGGTAAAAACTCAACTTGTCGTGTTTGGAGGAGAAAGAACACCATACCTACTGTGAAGCATGGGGGTGGAAACATCGTGCTTTGGGGCTGTTTTTCTGCAAAGGGACCAGGACGACTGATCCGTGTAAAGGAAAGAATGAATGGGGCCATGTATCATGAGATTTTGAGTGAAAACCTCCTTCCATCAGCAAGGGCATTGAAGATGAAACGTGGCTGGGTCTTTCAGCATGACAATGATCCCAAGCATACCACCTGGGCAACGAAGGAGTGGTTTCGTAAGAAGCATTTTAAGGTCCTGGAGTGGCCTAGTCGGTCTCCAGATCTCAACCCCATAGAAAATCTTCGGAGGGAGTTGGAAGTCCGTGTTGCCCAGCGACAGCCCCAAAACATCACTGCTCTAGAGGAGCTCTGCATGGAGGAATGGGCCAAAATACCAGCAACAGTGTGTGAAAACCTTGTGAAGACTTACAGAAAACGTTTGACCTCTGTCACTGCCAACAAAGGTTATATAACAAAGTATTGAGATTAACTTTTGTTATTGACCAAATACTTATTTTTCACCATAATTTGCAAATAAACTCTTTGAAAATCAGATAATGTGATTTTCTGGATTTTTTTTTTTTTCATTTTGTCTCTCATAGTTAAGGTATACCTATGATGAAAATTGGAGACCTCTCTCATCTTTTAAGTGGGAGAACTTGCACAATTGGTGGCTGACTCATCATCGAGTCCATCCTCACCACCTCCATAACCGTGTGGTACACAGGAGCCACTGCCAGGGACAGACTAAGGCTGCAGCGCGTCGTGCGCACTGCTGAGAAGGTGATCGGCTGCAAGCTCCCATCTCTCCAGGATCTGTACATCTCCAGGACCCGGAGGCGTGCTGGCCGGATCATAGCCGATCCCTCACACCCTGGTCACGTACTGTTTGCCCCCCTCCCCTCTGGTAGAAGACTTCGGTCCATCCAGACTAAAACCTCCCGTCACATGAACAGCTTCTTCCCCTCTGCCATTAGACTGCTGAACACTAAGTGACTCTCGTGCACCATGTACAGCAGCTCAACCAGACTCATGTCAATCATCACTGTTTTCTTCCTGCATTACCGACTGCACTATATAGTTCTCCACAGTATCTGCTGCTGGCTAATATATATTTTAACTGTTGACCAGTATCACTTAATCTTATCCTACACTTTATTACATGTATAGTTTATTTCTCTTATCTTATCGTGTTTAATGTTGCAGCATTGTACCGAGACAAATTCCTAGTTTGTGTACTACATGAACAATGGCAATAAACCTGATTCTGATTCTGATTCTGACTAAATACTTTTTTACCCCACTGTAATTAAAGATGTAGAACAGCAATACGGATGCCCTCTGCTATACAGTATATAGGGCGGTGCAGTGACATGACCGGAAGTGCATGTCACTATACTGCACTTCACAATGTGCCAAAACACTATATCACATTCTCTCCCTCCTTTAGAAAAGTCCACAACCATGCACACAACTGAAACCCTCCCGAAATTTGGGACCCAAATCACACACTAACCTAACGAAAAACAAGGCAGGTGGACTACCGTGCAGCTCGCACAGTGGGGTGGATTATTCTGCCACCTAATAAACTAAAAAGAGCCTATAGATAAACTAAAATTACACGCCGTGCTCCTAAACTAAACAAAATACACAAAATAATCCCATTTTACAACATACATACACCAAAACACAAGAACTATGAACAAATAATTATTTACAGCACTGTTCCTTGGGCAGGAGGAGTAGAACCAGAATGGGGGGGGCAAGGCAGCCCCTCAGCAAGCGTGCCCCTGTGAGCAGCAGACCCCGGGACGATTGCTGA
Organism: Pholidichthys leucotaenia; assembly: GCA_020510985.1. NCBI lineage: Eukaryota > Metazoa > Chordata > Actinopteri > Cichliformes > Pholidichthyidae > Pholidichthys > Pholidichthys leucotaenia. The sequence goes on from CM035844.1 coordinate 308,071,684, forward strand.
TCTTCCCGACGAAGGAGCCTCGCTTCTTCACCACCAACACCTGCTCTCGGTCCAGCCCCGTCACCTGAAACCTCTTCCTGGACACAGTGAAGTTGATTTGCATGCCTCGCCGAGCCATCGGACAACTTGAAGTATGCGGCACCCAGCTTAGCCACTATGCGTAGACACCCATGATGTTTAGCTGGCTGTTGTCTGGCCCATCTTTGCCGTGGATGTTCTTCAACCCGAACCCAAACCAAGTCCAAAACCCTCAGCGGGACCTGGCTTGGCCTGAAATGGTGCTGCTGAGCATGCAGTTCCTCCATGCTTGTCGTTCTGGCCCCGACCTCTTCTAAGACCATCGTAGCATTCACCATCGTAGCTGCAGACCCTCCATCCCCCTGCAGCCAAGCTCCGGAGGCATCTGGGGCTAGCACATTGGTGTCACTCACCAGCACAGGCGCCTCGCTGCCACACTCGGTACCCCCGCTACCGTTTCCTGAGCGCCGGCACTAAGACCCTCCTGCGCTGAACCTGAGTGAAGCTTGACCTGCTTGACCGCCGTGGTATCCGGTAGCTCTCCGTCCCACACAACGTCCTCATCAACCACCGGAACCGGAGGGTTCCAGTGACCACAACCTGACCATTCATTCCCAGCGTCGTCTTTTATGGTGAAACCCAGTTCATAAAACAAATCACAGCCCATGATGTTATTGCCTCGGGCTGTCACGTGGAACGTGAAGTCAACCATTGTTGCAGTCGTCATTGCAACCATCGCCGTCCAACTCCACTGTGCAAAACGTGTACCCGTTTGTGCTGGGGGACACTGAATGGATGGTTGTTGGGGGTGAGCGGAGTGATTTCCTCCGTGGGCTCTCCGGTTCAGATACACAGCACACTCTAGTATAATGGTTCAAGCGTCCACATCTGCTACAACATACTCCCCTAGCTGGGCAGTCTTTAGCCTTATTGCGGTGCGTTGTGGACCCACAACTCTTGCACAGGGGTGTTCCTGGGGCAGACCTTTGGCTGGCAGCACTGGCTTCCATATTATCATCATCCACGCTATCCTTGCTATCCGAGTCCATAACATTTGCCACGGCAGGAGGCTCCGGCGGCCGTTGTGACTGGCACCAGTTTAGCTCCGAAGCTGGCTTGTCTGCGGCCTCCAGCTGGAGAGCTAGTTCAACAGCTCTGGCTAATGTTATGTCATTGGGCGCTGTGAGTAGCCTAGCCCGCAATGCGGTACTACGCGGGTGCTCCGCAAGCTGGTCACGTACCATTTCACCCTCCAGTGGCTCAAAGCAACACTCACAAGCTAGCTGCTTCAAGTCGGCGACAAACTGATGAATAGGCTCACCTACTCACTGATGTTGCTGCCAAAAACGAATCCTCCGGACAGTTATGCTATCCGGGGTGTGAAAGTGGTTGGCTAGCAGCTCCACAACATCTTCAAAAGAGTCCGAAGTTCCGAGTGTGCACAGGACTCGCTGGCCCTAAATACCCAGGTTGTGAACAAATAGCATATGTGCTCTTAGCTTGTCGAGCTTACCCAGGTCCAACACAGTGATGTATGTCTGGAAAGCCTCAAACCACATCGGCCAAGGCACCGGCGGCTCACATGGGAGCTCAAGAAAGGAGCGTAGTGGTGTGATACACACCTCCATGAGTTAATCCTCAATTGCCAAATGTTATGTGTGGTAAAATACCTTAGGTGAAGGATGAGGCAAGATGACTGGACAAACACAGCTTTATTAAAGATGTAGAACAGCAGTAACACGGTAGGCACCTGGCAGAGGGTACTGGTCAAAGAGGCCGCAATATGGATACCCTCTGGTATATACTGTATAAGGCGGTGCAGTGACGTGACAGAAAGTGCATGTCACTACACCGCATGTCACAATAATGTGCCAAAACAGTATATCACACTTTGACCGGCAGGGGATTAAAAAGTCAATATGTGAGTACGACAGATGTACTGATGAGAAAAATGAATACTGTTTATGTGTAGGACTGAGTTTTCTCCATGGGTCTGTGAGTTTATAAAGATGAATAAATGACAGGAGAACCTTACTAGACTTAGAGATTGCATTTAAGGCTGAAACGATTAGTTGACGCCGTCAATAACGTCGACAATAAAAATTTGTTGACAAATATTTTTATTGTCGACAAATTGTTTAATTATAAAGTTTATATGCATGTCGCAGTAATGCTCAGTTGTAACTGCAATTTATTTATTTAGCGAATGCAAAGTCCTCAAGCCAAGCAGTTGCCTCCTGATTTGCTGTATGGAGGGTGTGTAATCCTCCTTCCAGTCTTTGGAGTGGGCAAGCCTCTATGATGTGTTCCATTGTTTGCTCCCCTCCACATGCGCACAGTGGGCTAGGGCTACTGCCCCATCTGTGAAGGCTGGCCAAGCAGGGGCCATGTCCAGTCCTTAAGCGACTGAGTGTAGACCACTGTCTCCTTGGGAGGTTGGTGCCCGGGACCTGTTGGTTGGGGTTTGTCACCAGGTGTTTGTTTGGGACCTCCTTGGTCTCCCATTCCTCTTGCCAAGCTGTTTGGATGGTGAAGTCAGCTGGGGGAGGGTTTTTCCAAATCGGCCGTCTGGATGGAAGTCGGGCAGTGGGTGGGGTGTAGATACAGTGGGGCAAAAAAGTATTTAGTCAGCCACCAACTGTGCAAGTTCTCCCACTTAAAAGATGAGAGAGGTCTCCAATTTTCATCATAGGTATACCTCAACTATGAGAGACAAAATGAGAAAAAAAAAATCCAGAAAATCACATTGAAGGATTTTTAATGAATTAATTGGTAAATTCCTTGGTAAAATAAGTATTTGGTCATCTACAAACAAGCAAGATTTCTTTCTTTTTTTTCACAGACCTGTAACTTCTTCTTTAAGAGGCTCCTCTGTCCTCCACTCATTACCTGTATTAATGGCACCTGTTTGAACTCATTATCAGTATAAAACACACCTGTCCACAACCTCAAACAGTCAAACTCCAAACTCCCCTATGGCCAAGACCAAAGAGCTGTCAAAGGACACCAGAAACAAAATTGTAGACCTGCACCAGGCTGGGAAGACTGAATCTGCAATAGGTAAGCAGCTTGGTGTGAAGAAATCAACTGTGGGAGCAATTATTAAAAAAAAGAAGACATACAAGACCACTGATAATCTCCCTCCATCTGGGGCTCCACGCAAGATCTCACCCCGTGAGGTCAAAATGATCACGAGAACGGTGAGCAAAAATCCCAGAACCACACGGGGGGACCTAGTGAATGACCTGCAGAGAGCTGGGACCAAAGTAACAAAGGCTACATCAAAAACACACTACGCCGCCAGGGACTCAAATCCTGCAATGCCAGACGTGTCCCCCTGCTTAAGCCAGTACATGTCCAGGCCCGTCTGAAGTTTGCTAGAGAGCATTTGGATGATCCAGAAGAGGATTGGGAGAATGTCATATGGTCAGATGAAACCAAAATAGAACTTTTTGGTAAAAACTCAACTTGTCATGTTTGGAGGAGAAAGAACACCATACCTACTGTGAAGCATGGGGGTGAAAACATTATACTTTGGGGCTGTTTTTCTGCAAAGGGACCAGGACGACTGATCCGTGTAAAGGAAAGAATGAATGGGGCCATGTATCGTGAGATTTTGAGTGAAAACCTATTTCCATCAGCAAGGGCATTGAAGATGAAACATGGCTGGGTCTTTCAGCATGACAATGATCCCAAACACACCGCCCGGGCAACGAAGGAGTGGCTTCGTAAGAAGCATTTCAAGGTCCTGGAGTGGCCTAGCCAGTCTCCAGATCTCAACTCCATAGAAAATCTTTGGAGGGAGTTGAAAGTCCATGTTGCCGAGCGACAGCCCCAAAACATCACTGCTCTAGAGGAGATCTGCATAGAGGAATGGGCCAAAATACCAGCAACAGTGTGTGAAAACCTTGTGAAGACTTACAGAAAACGTTTGACCTCTGTCATTGCCAAAAAAGGGTATATAACAAAGTATTGAGATGAACTTTTGTTATTGACCAAATACTTATTTTACCAAGGAATTTACCACTTAATTGCACGGTGGCGCAGTGGTTAGCACTGCGGCAGCACAGTTTACCCTTGGCCGGGGGATTGTGGGGATCGTGGGAGCGTGGGTTTGATCCCAGCCCCCGACCAACAGTGATCTGTGTGGAGTTTGCATGTTCTCCCCGTGTTGCGTGGGTTTACTCCGGGATTTCTCCGGTTTCCTCCCACATGCCAAAAACATGCATGTTAGGTTAATTGGCTGTTCTAAATTGTCCCTAGATATCTGTTTCCTATAGGCCCTTAGAATAGAAGGGTTAGTATTAATGAAAGTGCTTTGAGTGGTCTTTGTGACTAGAAAAGCGCTATATAAGTGCAGGTTAGTTAGTTAGTTAGTTAGTTAATTCATTAAAAATCTTTCAATGTGATTTTATAGATTTTTTTTTTCTCATTTTGTCTCTCATAGTTGAGGTATACCTATGATGAAAATTGGAGACCTCTCTCATCTTTTAAGTGGGAGAACTTGCACAATTGGTGGCTGACTAAATACTTTTTTTCCCCACTGTATCTGCATGGATTGGTAACTGAGGAGAATCTTTGGCTTTTTGAAGCATCCTTTGAGTTAGTGCTGCTCGCCGGATGTGTGTGTGGGCTATGTTTGACAGTACAGGGAGCCAGGGGAGTGGTGTTGAGCGGATTGTCCCAGTTATGGTTCTCATGGTTGTGTTGAGCTGGGTGTCTACGTGGTGTGTGTAGGATGACCTGGACCAGACAGGGGCACAATATTCTGCTACAGAGTATGAAAGGACCAGTGCTGAGGTGCGCAGGGTGGAGGCTGCCGCTCCCCATTTTGCACCAGCGAGCTTGCAGAGCAGGTTGTTTCGTGCCTTCACCTTTGCAGCCGTCCCCTTTAAATGTTCCTTGAAGGATAGGGTCCTGTCAAGGGTCACTCCAAGGTAGGTTGGATTCGAGGCATGCTTAAGCTTGAGTCCGCTCAGGTGGATGTTTAGTTCTCTGGCAGCTTTTACATTGTGGAGATGGAATACACTGGAGACGGTTTTTGCAGGGCTTGGTTTTAGGTGCCAGGTTTTGCAGAACTGGTCCAGTTTGGCAAGATCTTCCGTGAGCACCCGTTCCAGTGACTCAAAGTCTGGTGCTTGGAGTGCCAAACAGATGTCGTCTGCATAGATGAATTTGCGGGATTTTGTAGTGGGCAGGTCGTTTATGTAGAGGAACCTTCGGTTGGTCAGCAGGGTTTTTATAATTGCTGTTGCCCAAGCAGGGATCGCCTTTGTAAGTTTCAGGAGGCCTTTGTGCCAGACCGTGTCATAGGCGGCTGTAAGATCGAGAAACACAGCCCCTGTCTTCAGTCTGCTCTCGAAGCCATTTTTGATGAAGGTGGTTAGGGCCAGTACTTGTTCTCCTGTGCTGCGGTCCTTGCGGAAACCTGCTTGATCCACACTTAGAATTTCCTCTATTCTTGGGGAAATACGTTGCAGTATTAGGCACTCCATGATTTTATAAGGAACGCTGAGTAGGGAGATTGGGTGGTAGCTTGCTGGTAGTTTGTGGTCTTTGCCAAGTTTTGGTATGGCAATGACCTTTGCTGTCCGCCATTTCTTTGGGATCGAGTTTGTTTGTATGATCCTTGTGTAGAGTTGTGTCAACCAGGTTAGGGTTTGGGGGCCAAGATTTTTCATGAATTCTGGGAAGATGTCGTATCCTGCTGCCTTTCCACATTTCAGGCCCTGTAGGACTTTCTCCAGTTCAGCAGCCTCGAAGGGTTCAGGGTTCGTTTCCTCTACGGGCATTTTTTGGTGTTTTTTTAGCTCAGTTGTAACTGCTCTTCTGGTGTCTTTGTCTTGGGGTGCTTTGGCGATGGTCAGTAGGTGGGATGCAACTTGGTTGGGTGTGACAGATGCTCGGCTTTGGCTAGGGGGCTTCTGTGCAGCTCCTAGGCGACGGATGAGGCTCCAACATTTCCTGCTAGAGTGGATAAAGCTCCGGTCAGCAACTGTCTCCTCCCATTTCTTTCGCCGGGCTGTACTTAGCGATTCAATGAGATGGTCTGCTGTAACTGCAATGCACAACCAGAACTGCTGAGGGCAGTAGCACCTCTGTTGTCCGGCATGCGTGAACAATTTCCAGCAAAGAAGAAGAGGAGCACATTTACAGCTCTGAGCACGGCGAATGTCAACGTGGATAAAAAAAAAAAGGCAGACCCAAACTTTCTGTTCTTTGGGAACATTTTACAGGAGACAAAAAGCAAAACAAGTAAAATGCAGACTTTGCAAGGCTGACCTTTCTTACCACGGCAGTACTACAGTGATGCATGAGCATCTGAAACAACGGCACCCGGGAGCCATGACATTACCGTCTGCTGGCTAAGTTTCAGTGAGTAAAGAAAGTTAGCGCCACTTATTTTCAATGGCCAACTGTTTCAAGCTTTAGAAAAATGACAATACTGTTAGTATGTGCTGTTAATGTTAGCTTACCTGTTTGACAATCTCTCTGGCTGCTGAGGGTTGAGCTGTCATGGCTAACGTGTTGAATGCATTAAATGACTGAATTACAGGAGTCGCTATCACTTTTTCATATTAGTTAATATTAGGCCTCATCTTGAATATTAGTTACACTGTGTTACACTGTGTCCAGCTGAGACAAAATGGCATTTAAATGCCTCCCGCCCATGGGAAACGGAATGCTAAGCGGTATTAAACAGTGGGTGAGGTAAAATATGCACTAGACTACAGCCCCAACAAGAAGCAGAGATGGTGGACATGAGAAAAATAAAACGTGATTAGTCATCTAGTTGAAAAAAATAGTCGTTAGATTAGTCGACTGCTAAAATAATCTTTAGTTGCAGCCCTAATTGCACTGTCAGGTTTAGGTCTGGATTTGTCTAGTCCTGGGTGTAACACACAATTGAAGTCCCCTCCTAGAATCAGATGATGTGAGTGGAGGTCAGGTAGTTTAGCTATGAAAAGGGAGAAAAACTGTGGATTGTCCCAATTCGCACCATAAAGATTAGCTAAAAAGATCTGCGAGCCAAAATGTTTGTCAGCTACAGTTATGAATCTACCATTATTGTCAGCAGTTACAGAGGTTGCAACAAAAGGAATTCCTTTTCTGATCAAAATGGCTGTGCCTCTAGATCTGGTCTCATATTTAGAACAGAATATCTGCCCAACCCAGTTTCTCTTCAGTTTAGAGTGCTCGCTAGTGCGCAGGTGGCTTTCTTGGAAGAAAATAATATCCGACCAAACAGATTTCAGATGTGTAAACACTACTGCATTTCATAGGGTGGTTGATCCCCTTAATATTTCAGCTAATAAACTGGATAGAGCTTGGCGAGCCAGAGCTAGACGTCACCATAGTATATTAACATCTGAGTAATATTACTGAATGGTTTGAGCTTAGGTGAAAAAATAAGTCCCTGTTTGGTCCTGCCGCAAAATAGAAATGCATGAAAAAAAAGAAAGAAAAAAAAGGGGAGTCCTAAAACACTAACTCTATGTCGATCTCAAAATACTGTAAGGGGGAGCTCGCACTAACCTCCTCTGAACTAAGGAAGCAAAGGCACATGAAAGGTGCTTGTTGCACTGGAAGCCGCAAACCTGAACATGGCCTACAGAACAAAACTTAACATTAAAGCACTAAAGTGGATGAAATAGTATAAGCCAAACAGTGGCATTTTGTAAAGATATGTCAGAGAGCTATATTCGCAAATAATAAAAGTCCTCAGCTCAAACCGCAATCATCATGCTCAGGATCAGTCGCCCTCAGAAACTAAGATGTTACCAGTCCACTGGTCCGAACTGTGTGTGGCGTGATGAACTGTGAGATGTAGGTCTGAGCTTCTTCTAGGACAGAGAAAAAGTTCTCTTTGCTATTGTAAGTGATGCAGAGCCGAGCTGAGTGAAAGATGCGGAAGCATACCCCATCTAGTCCCCTAAGCTGCTGTCTGATGCCGCTGAACGCAGCGCGGGCTTTAGCCGCCTGTGCTATGTAGTCGAGGAAGATGGAGATGATTATGTCGTTCACTTTGATCCTCTGTTTTTCCCTGGTGAGGCATAGAATCTTGACACAGTCACTGTAGTAATTCTTTAGAAGTCACATGACTCAATTCAATTCCGATTTTTGATTCAAAACGATTTTCTGTTTGCATTTAGCTCTCAGTTCAGTACAAAAACCCACTAATCTCAGAAAAAAAGTCCACTGCACTGCAAAAAATGGTGAGGTCAGCTTGAAAGCAGAGTACAGTGTGTTGATGTTTTGGAGGGTTATATTTAAAAAAAAATTAGATCAACTGATTTGCAGTAAAATACCGTTAAAAGAAAAAAGCAGGCTTAGGTTAGTAACTGCTTTTTTATTTCTTGAAAACTTGTGAGTTTCAAAAATGAAATTGTACACAAGTTAAATAAATTTTGAAAATTTTCCTTTTCAGCACATCACAATTCCTAACAGCTTTTACACAGTGTGTAGGTTTGGTCGGCCTCCAGCATTCCAGAAATATAGGCTATTCATTAAAAAACAAAAGTAAATTCTATCACAAATACTTTGACCATCCATTTAAATAGCAGTGCTACCTGACTGTATGCAGTCAATGTACAATTACCCAGGGTTTCCTCTGGTAACATTTCTGCATGGCGGTCCGCCATCCTTGGATTTATGCCGCCACGCTAAGGAAATATGAATATAAGAAAAAAAAAAAAAAGTAGGACTGATGCGCCGCAAGCACGCACACAAACAACGTACGTGACCGTCATCCGCGCAGAGTTCGGAAGCGTGCCCCCTGTGTCTGTTCCTGTCAGCAGGCAGAGTGTCTCTAGTGCAGGGCTCCTCAAATGGTGAACCCCGGTCTGGATTCGGACCCAATCACAAGTCAGTCCGGACTCGAACATGTGTCACATTATGTGCGTTTCTTACCAACTTTGCGCTTCCTGAGCGTTGTATACGTGTGTTGCGCAACACCGTTGCATAGAGCGCGCCTGTCCATGCGTGTGTGCGCGCATTCAGCCCATATCTAAACAATGAGCTTGCCAGCCCACGTGACAAACACGCAATGCACTCTGGGTTGGGTAAGCTGGGTGACTGTAAACAAACTGCACAAGTACACGGCGCCTCTGCATTTGTTATGAATGAAAAAAAAAAAAATCACAAAATGGACCGTTGGAAGGAAAATTTAGAGGCATCATACGATGCCAAACTAAGCAGGACAGCAAAGGCACGCTACTGAGCAAAGCTTACAGGAGTCAACGGGCTGGATCCTCACTAACATACAACGTGGAGTTCGGACAGAAACATTCTGCCTAACTTCAACCATGCCTTCACTTATAATTATATGATTTTAACTGTAAGTCCATATACACACAAAGTTTTCAGTAACTTTAGGTCTTTGCAGCAAACCCAAGTGCAGTTCACAGATGGATGGGTGCATGACTTGGAGATGTGCAAGGCAGACATGAAGACATCTGTGAGCACAAAGGTATGTTTTTTATTTCCTCTCTTGTTATGCTAAACATCGTTCTTTCCCTATACAACCAGATGAAATTAAAATGTGCAGCACTCTGAAAATATTTTTAAAATGTACAGAAATTACATCATTTTCAAGTACTGTAAAAAATATGTGAAGTTGTCATTTATTGTTTTAAATCTATATGAAACATTTATCAAATTGTTAACTTTGTTTTGATTATACAAATTTGCTTGTTCTGATTACATCTCTTCTGCTTAATCTGTCGTAATTCTGAATGTGTTGTGGTGTACTTGCAGGTAGTGTCATAATCTGGGCTTCATCTTAGGATCAGGCCCACATTTTATGTTCATGTATTGTTTTTTGTGATCATGTGTGATTATTATTTGCAATTACTGCCCTCTGTGTTCCTCTCCTGTCATTGTCTACTGTGTCATCCTCATATTTCCCACATCTGTAGCCACTGCCCTCTCTGTTTTACTCCTGCATTGTTGTCCTGCATGTTCATGAGTCATGTGCTCTTCCCGTCTGTGTTCTGTACAGCCCGCCTGTCCTGTACTCCTCACCTGTAGCCACTTCCCTGATGCCTTTGATCATGCCCACCTGTCTTGTGTTTGTTAATTACCCTCGTCTATATGTACTAGTGGTGGTCTGTGTCAAGTGTGGTGTCATTAGTGTTCCTGCCTGCTCCCTGTGCGCGCTCTGGCCCATTTCCCCGTGAGTTCTGCCTGTTTGGCTTTGTTCTGTTTTCTGCCCATGTGCTGCCTTTAATTTGCTCCAATTTGTTTTGTTAATAAATCATTGTTTTTGGCACCATACTCCTCCCTGCACATAAGTCCTCTCCACCACTACATCTGCTCGTTAAAAGCGGATTCTTCACAGGCAGCCAGAAGAGCTGGATGACATGGTTTCCTGTGAGAACCAAAACTGTGTAATCCAGTGGTTCCATCCAGGATGTGGGACTCAGTCAAGCAGCAGCCCCACAGCAGCTGTGGTTGTACCACATGTGCACACTAGAATAATACCATAGCATGAGTCTGGTTGTACAGTATAACATTGTTGCGTGAAACACACTGATGCATGTCATTTTATATTCCTGGATTTTTTTTAACTATAAGTTTTCCATAATCCTGGGCTATTTTTTATTTCAGTTGTGTGTTCTGTAACTGTTTTATCTAATCCTTCTCTCATACTTAACTGTGCAGTAGCCTGACGGAGCACCCACAATTTCACTGTAATGTACAACTGTACAATAACAGTAAAGCCTATCTAGTCTTTGTGACTTGAAAGTGTTCCACATTTTACAAAGCTTTTGAAAATTATTACAGCCAAAAGGACCCATTTTTGGACTGCACTTTGCACATATTCTCTACAGTGTTTTCCGCAACTTAAGTTATGCTCAGAATTTTGCACCTTATAAATAAAGAGCTGGAGTTTGTGAGCCATTGTGTACTTTATTTTCAAACTGTTACAAAGCAGTTAAAGACATTATGTCTGAAGGGGTAAACCATACCAAAAACATGTCTGTGTCTACATTCTAAAACTATGGCCTTATAATGACACTTGGACACACTTTGGTCAAAGCACAGGCTACAGCAACAATCTTTTCCAGTAAAGTTATGTCCTTGCCTTCACATAGTACCACAAAGGCCAGACATATAGTGTCATTCAGTATTGTGTATATATAAAGAAGTTAGATTATCCATCTCAGTCACGGGGCCAGTGTTGTTGGGGGTCCACTTGCATGCCCTGCCGATTCTTTTTGTCATGATCTCCTCACCCTTCTGCATAAGCAGTTATACCTGTCAGGAATTGTAGCTTGAACCTCTGCATGCCCAAGGTTTACAGGGTTTCTGGACACTCTGTACCCCTGCCACTCCATCTGTCATGATCTGCATAATTACTTACCAAACCAAAATGCTGTTTATTTGTAATATCAAAATGTGATTACTAGCTTATCAAAAGCTTCAAAACAGAAGCTGAAATTAAGGCTACTGTCAAACTCTCAAAAATGTCATGGCAATCAGTGGCATAAGAGTAGCAGCTGACCGCTAGACACCAATGGAGGAATGTTTTGCCCTTCATTTACACTTTTTTTTTGGGGGGGGGGGGGATTCAAGAAGTCAAAAGAAAATTTTCATATAAAAATTTATTTATTAAAAAAAAATCACTGCAGATTCTATAGTATAGTAAAGACCAGCCATAATACAGCAAACCAATCTAGTAATTGGCTGGGGTTTGGTTAATTAAAATCAACTGCTACTCTTATTCCGCTGATTGATATGACATTTTTGAGTTTAATTTCAGCCTTAATTTCTGTTTTGAGTCACATTTTCATATTAAAAATAAACCACAACAACATTTTGGTTTGGTACGTATTTAATTAAACAGGTACACAACATCTAGGGTACGTTGTGATTTGGGGACGGTGTGACTTGGGACGGAATGGCAAGGGTACGGATTGACCTCATACCAGTTTAGAGAAGGTACCCAGTTTGGATCACACTCTAGCATTTCATAAGCCGGTCTGCCTGTAAAAGCAAAGAAAACAGGAAGAAAATACTTAGGTGTATAACAAATTCAACTACTTACACATTCGGAAGTGTGTAGTTATATACTTTTTCTAGCTACTCAGATATCGCAGTCTTTGTTTATATTAACTTTGTTTAGCTTAGCACTGCTAACATAGGCAAAACACTATTCATTCATTCATTCATCTTCTTCCGCTTAATCAATTTTTAACTCAGCAACAACAGTTATTTGCAGTAAATCGTAACGTACCTTTATGAAAATGCTATGAACACAACACCATTGACAAAGGAATGTGGTTGAAAGTTATGCTGGGTCTTCTCACGGCTGCAATCCAGGCTATACGTTGCCTCTATTATATCCAAAACATGTGCCGGCTGTGCTTTTTTTCTTCTATGTTGGAAAACGATAAAACCCTATTCCGTTGTTAATCTTTTTTCGTTAGTGGTTGTGAGAACAACACAGCAATACTTCCCCATGTCTGCTTCTTTGTTATGCTAGGTGTAGACGTAATCTCGGTGAACTACCGTTGGCCTACCCTTCCCACAACGCACTTTGTCACTTTTGTAAACACAATGTCCCACTGGCAAGCCTAATAGCAGGGTTGCCGAATGCTACTACCACCTTGCTGAGACCTGCGTGAAGTTGGACCCCCATCTTAAAGAGCTGCCATCGCTTGTGTGTGACGCTCATTGCTTGTATGTGAATGCATCCATTTCTCGTGTATGTGCGCCCATCAACACCGGTGCAATTACATGGAGTGATGTTCTGTAACTGCCGCCGTGATGTAGCTAATACCAAATGGCATGTCGCTTTCAAAGTTGGCACTAGCAAAAAAAAAAAAAAAGGAAGGACGATCAGAAAAAAACAAGAATTCAAAGAGGAATGGACAGAAAAATGTGTTCATTCTGCCAGAGTCCAGCATAAAACCAATGTGTCTGATTTGCAGAGACACGGTCGTTGTATACTGAGGTGAGGTCAGACAAATTTGCTCAACTGAAATCTTCATGTTAAGCTACAGACTGTCAGATCTATGCATGACCCAGCAAGAAAGAGCAGCTGAGACCTCACTTGGAGTGGCCTGGTCTTGCAAACCAGCTAACTGGTGATATTAAAAATGCACAGTGCATTTCATTAGCTGTGGATGAATCAACAGACTGCACAGACAAAGCACAGTTACTGTATGTGTCTTTGTCAGATATTACAGTGAAGCGAAGGGAGAATTTAAACGGGACAGCCTCCGTACAGAACTCTGCGTGGCTCTTGTCTCCATGATTTTTGCCACCGTCCAAAAAAATCACGTTCAAACAAGCAATGCACTACACAGTAGTTGTTTGGCTCTCGGAGCTCAATTGTCAGGATCATAAACACTCCGCTGAGAAAGAAATGACACGCTTTGTGCACCTTTAGCTTTCACTGTCACATCTGTATTTAGCAAGGAGTCCAAACGCTTCCACCACTAACTGCCTGCTGGAGTCCATCTGGAGAGAGAGTGCCCCACACAGTGCTGCCGCCACCAGCACCCGGTGTTATGGAAGCTTCCACAGTACCGGGTGCAAACATGCTGTTGGCAATAAAAGTACACTTAAAATTTAACAATCTATTTAATAATCAATAGGGGCACATGAGTGACCAACAAGGTTTAACCACACACACAAAAAAGTGAACACTGCGGTTGTTGAGGTTGCTCGTTATCCTCTGAGGTAGGCTTGTCCATAGCACATCCATCCATCCATCCATCTTCTACCGCTTTTCCGGAGGTCCGGGTCGCGGAGGCAGCAGTTCAAGCAGAGAAGCCCAGACTTCCCTCTCCCCAGCCACCTGCTCCAGCTCTTCAGAGGGGATACCAAGGCGTTCCCAGACTAGCTGGGAGACATAGTCTCTCCACCGAGTCCTGGGTCTGCCCCGGGGTCTCCTCCCAGTGGGACGTGCCTGAAACACCTCAAGTGGGAGGCGTCCAGGAGGCATCCTAATCAGATGCCCATACCACCTCAACTGACTCCTTTCAATGTGGAGGAGCAGCGGTTCTACTCTGAGCCTCTCCCGGATGACTGAGCTCCTCACCCTATCTCTGAGGGTGAGTCCAGCAATCCTACGGAGAAAGCTCATTTCAGCCGCTTGTATCCGCGATCTCGTTCTTTCGGTCATTACCCAAAGCTCGTGACCATAGGTGAGAGTAGGAACGTAGATTGACTGGTAAATCGACAGCTTTGCCTTAGAACTAAGCTCCCTCTTCACCACAACAGACCGGTACAACGTCCGCATCACTGCAGATGCTGCTCCAATCCGTCTGTCGATCTCTCGCTCCATTTTCCCCTCACTCGTGAACAAGACCCCAAGATACTTAAACTCCTCCACTTGGGGCAGGAGCCTGTCCCCAACCCGGAGAGGACAATCCACCTTTTTCCGGCTGAGGACCATGGACTCGGACTTGGAGGTGCTGATTCTCATCCCAGCCGCTTCACACTCAGCGGCAAACCGTCCCAGCAAGAGCTGTAGGTCATTGCTGGATGAAGCCAACAGGACAACATCATCTGCAAACAACAGAGATGAGATCCTGTGGTCACCAAGCATGACACCCTCCATTCCCTGGCTGCGCCTAGAAATCCTGTCCATAAAAATTATGAACAGGACCGGTGACAAAGGGCAGCCCTGGCGGAGTCCAACTCTCACTGGGAATGACTCCGACCGAGTGTTGGCAATGCGAACTAAACTCTCACAACGGTCGTACAGAGACCGAATAGCTCGTAACAACAAGCCCGATACCCCATACTCCCGAAGCACCCCCCACAAAAATCCACGAGGGACGCGGTCAAATGCCTTCTCCAAGTCCACAAAACACATGTAAACTGGTTGTGCAAACTCCCACGAACCCTCAAGAATTCTCGAGAGGGTAAAGAGCTGGTCCGATGTGCCACGGCCAGGACGAAAACCACATTGCTCCTCCTGAATCCGAGGTTCGACCAACGGCCGGACTCTCCTCTCCAGTACCTTGGCATAGACCTTCCCAGGGAGGCTGAGGAGTGTGATCCCTCTAAAGTTGGAGCACACCCTCCGGTCCCCTTTTTTGAAGAGAGGAACCACCACCCCGGTTTGCCATGCCAAAGGCACTGCCCCCGACCTCCACGCAATGTTGCAGAGGCGTGTCAACCATGACAACCCAACAACATCCAGGGCCTTGAGGTACTCGGGGCGAATCTCGTCCACCCCCGGGGCCCGGCCACCAAGGAGATTTTTAACCACCTTGGCGACCTCAGCCCCTGTGATAGGCGAGTCATCCCCCTCGTCCCCAAACCCTGCTTCCTCTGTGGAAGGCGTATCAGTGGGATTGAGGAGATCCTCGAAGTATTCCTTCCACCGCCCGACGATATCCCCAGTTGAAGTCAACAGTGTCCCATCCGCACCATACACAGTGTGGACGGGGAGCTGCTTTCCCCTCCTGAGCCGCCGAACAGTTTGCCAGAATCTCTTTGAAGCCGACCGAAAGTCTTGTTCCATGGCCTCACCGAACTCCTCCCATACCCGGGTTTTTGCTTCAGCAACCACCCGAGCTGCACTCCGCTTGGCCTGCCGGTACACCTCAGCTGCTTCGGGAGTCCCACAAGCCAACCAAGCTTGATAGGACTCCTTCTTCAGCTTAATGGCCCCCCTCACCACTGGTGTCCACCACTTGGTTCGGGGGTTGCCACCACGAGATGCACCGACCACCTTGCGGCCGCAGCTCTGGGCTGCCGCTTCAACAACAGAGGTGGAGAACATGGCCCATTCAGACTCCATGTCTCCAGACTCCCTCGGAATGTGGTTGAAGTTCTTCCGGAGGTGGGAGTTGAAGACCTCCCGGACAGGGGCCTCAGCCAGACGCTCCCAGCACACCCTCACTATACGTTTGGGTCTACCAGGTCTGAATGGCTTCCTCCCCTGCCATCGGATCCAACTCACCACCAGGTGGTGATCAGTTGACAGCTCTGCACCTCTCTTTACTCGGGTGTCCAAGACATACGGTCGCAGGTCTGATGATACGATAACAAAATCGATCATCGACCTGCGGCCTAGGGTGTCCTGGTGCCAGGTGCACATATGGACACCCTTATGCTTGAACATGGTGTTCGTTATAGACAGACTGTGGTTAGCACAGAAGTCCAATAACTGAACACCACTCGGGTTCAGATCGGGCAGGCCGTTCCTCCCAATCACCCCCCTCCAGGTTTCACTGTTGTTGCCCACGTGCGCATTGAAGTCCCCCAGTAGGACAATGGAGTCTCCAGGAGGAGCACCCTCCAGCACCCCAGTCACAGACTCCAAAAAGGGTGGGTACTCTGAAACATCATTTGGTGCATAGGCACAAATGATGGTCAGGACCCGTTTCCCAACCCGAAGGCGCAGGGAAGCAACCCTTTCGTCCACCGGGGAAAACTCCAATATAGAGGCAGCAAGGTGGGGCGATACAAGAATACCTACCCCTGCTCGTCGCCTCTCGCCCGGGGCAACTCCAGAAAAGGCCAAGCTCCAGCCCCTCTCCAGGAGACTGGTTCCGGAACCGGAGCTGTGTGTTGAGGTGAGGCCGACTATATCTAGCCGGTATCGCTCAATCTCGTACACCAGCTCAGGCTCCTTCCCCACCAGAGAGGTGACATTCCACGTACCAAAAGCCAGTTTAGAAAGCTTGGGATCAGTCCGCCAAGGTCTCCGCCTTTGACTGCCACCTAATCCACATAGCACCGGACTTCCATGATCCCTCCTGCAGGTGGTGAACCTACTGGAGGGCGGACCCATGTAACTCCTTCGGGCTGAGCCCGGCCGGGTCCCATGGGTGGAAACCCGGCCACCAGACGCTAGCCTTCGAGCCCCTCCCCCAGGCCTGGCTCCAGGGTGGGGCCCCGGTAACCCCATACCGGGCGGGGTACACTGAATCCTTGATATACAATTTATCATGAGAGTCTGTTGGATCGTTCTTCGTCTGGCCCTTCACCCAGGACCAGTTTGTCTTGGGAGACCCTATCAGAGGCAAATTGCCCCGGACAACATAGCTCCTGGGATCACTGGGGCACGCAAACCCCCCCACCACGATAAGGTGACGATCCATGAGGGGGTGTCCATAGCACAGTATTACATAATTGTGGTTATCGTGACAGCCCTATATGAAGGATTTTGTGTACGTTGAAGGATGAAGCACTCGCGCAGGGCCAGAGTGGGACCAATTTTCAGCCCGGGAGTTTCATGCCCAAGACCAGGCCACTTTTTGCCAAGTGGATGAAATTGGAGCAAAAGTTCTATTTCTATCCAATAGTTTTTTATTGCAGACATGTTTTGACAAGAATATAGAACTTAGTTCACCTCAGTAAACCAGCTGACAAATAAATGAGAAACTGAAAGATAAATCACAAACAGGGACATCAATTCAGTTCAGTGGCATAAAAATTCTACAGAAACAAAATAGCTCCTCTCCCCTCACCTGTGCCGTGTGACTTCAGTTTTCTTTAGGAAAATTGCCTCTTGTATCAATTTCTGCCATTTGTTAACCATCAAAATGTGAACACACCTTCTGGAATCCCGCGCCCTGATGAATGCTGTCAGTCTGTCTTTCATTCGGACCAATCATTACTGGCACCAAATTCTGAGAGATGCTCTGGTGCGTAGCTCAGTCAGGCAGATTTCGGGCTATTAAACATTGGGATAGTGCTAACAACATGCCTAATTATATTGATGTTAATTAATTATACTTGCAATTAGAACACTGGCCCATCAGTGAAGTGGCCCACTGGGAATCCTCCCTATGGGCCACTCCGATCCTGCACTTGCGCCTCCAGTCACTCACTTGCACCCTGTCACTACCTGAATTAGAAGCGGCAAGCACAGTACGGTCTACCATCTTGGATCGCTAGATATGGCAACTCCACTTGGAGAAAAAGTAGTTCTGCGTAAAGGAATAGGAAGTAAATTTTTAGTTTTTATAGAAGTATCATTTTTCCACGCAGCCAAGTGGCACACACCGGAAATCCAGCACGGTGCCGGAAAACTTAAAGCCCTGTCTATATATAAAGAAAATAGTTGGGAGTACTGTGATCCAAATACTCAAGTGGTCCAGGGAGTAGATGGCTGCTGTGGTGGTAGTCTGCTCCTCCACACTGACAGGCAACCTGGCAGGACCGTCCCTCTTCCACAAAGTCCAAATCACCACTAGCAGGAGAAAATCACAAGCAGCGGGTGATTCATGGCAAGCGAAGGCAGACACAGAGGTAACTAACGTGTGTTCTCAGCCGCAGCTGCACATAGGGCTGTGCGATATGACAATATACATCAGTGACATGATAAAAAAACGTCTACCGCTTCATATGAAACTTTATCATTTATATTGGGACACATACCCATTTCTACTTGTCACCACCCCGCCTCTCCCTTGCAGTGCACCAGGTGGGTTCCGGTGGTTAGCACCACAGCAGCTGAAACAGCAAGCTAATGTTTTGCAGCTGCTTCTGTGGGGCTGCTACTTCTGTGCCAGGGATGTGGGACTTTTTCCCCACCGTACTGCGTCAGAGGATAGTCCTCTAACGTTGTTTTAATTGGAGGTAAGTAACATTAACACAATCTCTCTCTATAAAATGGTAAATGCTATATAATGCTAACTTTCTTAGTGTATCAGACCATCGTCTGGTTTAAATCACTGCCGAGTTTCTTAATTTTGTCTGAAAAAATATTACTAAAGCCGCAAAAGTACGTGACAGCAGCTGCATACACACTAATAATAAATAAATTAAAACGTGTCGAAGGAACAAACTGGCTCTTAATATAACTTGATTTCTAGTAGTTTTTAATTAGTCAAGTAGTGACAGTGAATAAAGTTGAAGTGATCTCAAATGCACATTAAAAACAATTTTAGAAAAACATTGCAAAATTGAGAGGGGGAAAAGTGCATAAAATTAATGACAGATGAATTTGTACAATTGATTTTTTTTCAGTATTTCACTCTATAAATTCAAGAAATCTGTGTCTGTGTCACGATCATAGGACACCATAGGACGGCCTATGATGTGCCTATGATGTCTGCATCATAGGACATCAAGCCTGCCTTCATGTCTTTATGATGTCATATACAGTGAACATCAGGACTTGCGGTGCCATCATATAGACAAAAGGACCATGCCGTCCTATACACAATAGGACACAGCACTTTAAACCACACCCATTCGAAGCAGCAAATCTGGAAATCTTAAAAAATATCACTCGATAAATTCAAGAAATCTCTTGTCAGTTTGTGTGTAAATCTGGAAATCTTACACCCATTCGAAGCAGTACATCATCACTATGCCATTATCAAAGATCATAGAACATAGTCCATCTTCAAAGATCAAACGCAGGCATGACTCATGATCATAGCACTCGCTATGACATCATCAAAGATCATTGGCCTCACTAAGACACCATCAAAGATCAAAGGCAAGCATCACTGAATGAGTGCTGACATGGTTGCTTACACCTCCTTTCTACGGGCATGCAGAAATACTTGCTTATACTTGGTTTCTATGGGCAAGCACGGGTATGCATGGGTATGTACAAGTAATTTAAAATGTAGAAAAAGAGATGGTCCTTTTATTAGTTATTGTATAAACAGTGGTGTGAAAAAGTGTTTGCCCCCTTCCTGATTTCTCATTTTTTTGTATGTTTGTAACACATAAATGTTTCAGATCATCAAACTAATTTAAATATTAGACAGACAGCACAAGTAAACACAAAATGCAGTTTTTAAATGAAGGTGTTTATGATTAACCCTTTGAGTGTGAGAATTTGCGTGCCCCTAGTGGCACAGCGCTGCGCTGCACCTGTCATTTCACTGACATCACCGGCTGCATCGGGGATTTGTATTGATCTGCCAGTTTCAGAAGGTGGCACACATGTGCTGGAGGACTCAATGGATGACATGTAATTCACAAAAGAAGAAGAACAACTCATTTCCTTTTCCTGTATTCCCTTCTTTTAGCTCAGAAAGCTAATCTGGCCGCGATTGGTCATATTACCGTCACTTAGACGGCTTTGTACACGGAAAATAGCCGCGGGATACAAGTGAAATTTATGTGGGATAATCAAAAGACTTTGTAGATGTGGTAGAGAGCGTAAATGACCAACAGAATGCAAAATAACGACCACGATAGGTGAAAACGCAGCAACCATGGCAGTGAGCAAGTCCCATTAGTTGCCGGTAAGTGACTTATTTCTTTTATTAATACTGTACTGATTTCTTGTTCATATACTTTGAAGATAAGATGATGAGGTACCTTTGTACAAAAAAAAACGGTGTCAAAAGACTGAATCATTCTTTGTGTAAATATGTCCAAAGTCCAGTTTTGACTGAGTTATGGAATTTAAAGAGCTGCTGCGACATTATGCAAATTAGATGCATAAATTTATTCCTGTCTGAAACTTTGCATCATGTTTTACATCTTTCTAATTGACAGTAAGCCATTATCTCTTACCACTTTCAAGTTACAGCCTTGGAAATCTGAACTATTTTATCGACAAAAAATATTTACCACTCTTGACCACTAGGGGTTATGTCGCAATTCCGTGACAGACACACTCAAACAGTTAAGGGGAAAAAAAATCCAAACCTACATGGCCCTGTGTGAAAAACTGATTATTTACTAACAGTAAATGGATGTTGAATAGATACATTCAATCTTGGATTGACGATTCTTG
The DNA here is from genome assembly GCA_020510985.1 of Pholidichthys leucotaenia. NCBI lineage: Eukaryota > Metazoa > Chordata > Actinopteri > Cichliformes > Pholidichthyidae > Pholidichthys > Pholidichthys leucotaenia. Next base: position 308,092,379 of record CM035844.1, read on the forward strand.
CATTTTTCAGTGTGTGGTTATTTTATATTGCTTCTCATTTTTGTACTTTAAAACATGGAAACAGAAGCGGGACACAAATATGGACCTCCCTCTTGACTACCTGGAGAGGTCAGAGGAGAGACAGCAGGAGCAAAGCAGAAGGGATAAGTAGCTGATCTCCGCTTCGCTGCAAAGCATCCAGAAGATGGAGAACAGTAGCAATAACCTTGTTTGACTGATGGGACACATTGTGTCTGTGCTTGAGGGACTGCAAAAAAAGTAACTATCACAGCATTGATATTTTTGGCTGTGTGTACACAATATTTCATATGCAGCAGTCTTAAATTTTTGCACATTTTGTAAATAAAAGCTGTCTTTCCTTAAGTGTTTTTCTGCTTCCATTTTAAGTAATTGTTATCCTCACACCGAACATATGCATGAAATGTAAAGCTATTTAGGATAAACAATGCAAATCACTATGACATTATAGCGGTGGGAAGTGAAAGTACGAGTACTGAATTACTGCACTTAAGTTATTTTTTTCAGGTATTGGACAGTATAGCAGGTATTTGTGGACTTTACTCACATATTTTTGACAACTTTTTTTTGACATTTTCTGAAGAACAAGCAGCAACAAACTTTAAATCTATGCACTTTTTCTGTGGAAAATGTTCTAAGTTGCCAGCTTTAAAAATGATAAATAATAAGTTTATATTATTTTGACAACGTACCACATGACATTCTATCAGCTCTGGACAAGATCATTTCTGGGGAAAGTACTTTTAACTTGTACACTTTAGTCTGTCTCTTGTTACCCCTACGTGAATAAAAACTTGAATCAGTACTTTAACCAGAATAGATTATGTACAAGTACAGAAGGGTATACCTTTAACAACTCTGTAAATGTCCCTATAAAATATATACATACACCATAAATACTTCAAAACAGAGTACACTGAGGACCAATTGTCAGCTGAATTTTTTTTATTCATTAATGCTTTTGCACTACTTCGTATATGTTATATTTTGTAAATGAAATGGCAGGCACTAAACAGGTTATTGCTCCCCACTGTTAAAATACTCCATTAAAGCTGCTCTAATGTCATTCTACACTGGCATGGTCAGGTAGTGGTTGAACTGGAGGCTGACTGTGATCAGGTGTGTCTGGGAGTCCAAAGTTGTCACCATATTCCTCACAAATATTATCAAGTATGCAACAGGTGAGCACCATTTTCTTGCGCAGCTCCAGTTTGCAGTCATTCCTTGTCAGGAGGGACCGCGATCGTCCTTTCAAGCCGCCAAAAGCCATTTCCACAACTGAACGTGCACGGCTCATCCGGTAGTTGTAGTTACAGACGTGGACAAAATTGTTGGTACCCCTCTGTTAATGAAAGAAAAACCCACAATGGTCATAGAAATAACTTGAATCTGACAAAAGTGGTAATAAATAAAAATTCTATGAAAATTAACCAATGAAAATCAGACGTTTTTGAATTGTGATTCAACAGAATTATTTTAAAAAACAAACTCATGAAACAGGCCTGGACAAAAATGATGGTACCCCTAGAAAAGATTGAAAATAATGTGACCATAGGGACATGTTCAACCAAGATGTGTCCTCTAATTAACATCACAGGTGTCTACAAACTTGTAATCAGTCAGTCGGCCTATTTAAAGGGTGGCAAGTAGTCACTGTGCTGTTTGGTGACATGGTGTGTACCACACTAAACATGGACCAGAGGAAGCAAAGGAGAGAGATGTCTCAGGAGATTAGAAAGAAAATTATAGACAAGCATGTTAAAGGTAAAGGCTATACGACCATCTCCAAGCAGCTTGATGTTCCTGTGACTACAGTTGCACATATTATTCAGAAATTTAAGATCCACGGGACTGTAGCCAACCTCCCTGGACGTGGCTGCAGGAGGAAACTTGATGAAAAATGGAAGAGACAGATAATACGAATGGTAACAAAAGAGCCCAGAACAACCTCTAAACACATTCATGGTGAACTCCAAGGTCAAGGTACATCAGTGTCAGATCGCACCATCCGTCGTTGTTTGAGCCAAAGTGGACTTCATGGGAGACGACCAAGGAGGACACCACTGTTGAAAACAAATCATAAAAAGGCCAGACTGGAATTTGCCAAACTGCATGTTGACAAGCCACAAAGCTTCTGGGAGAATGTCCTATGGACAGACGAGACAAAACTGGAACTTTTTGGCAAGGCACATCAGCGCTATGTTCAGACGCAGAAATGAAGCATACCAAGAAAAGAACACTGTCCCTACTGTGAAACTTGGAGGAGGTTCTGTTATGTTGTGGGGCTGTTTTGCTGCATCTGGCACAGGGTGTCTTGAATCTGTGCAGGGTACAATGAAATCTCAAGACTATCAAGGTATTCTACAGAGAAATGTGCTGCCCAGTGTCAGACAGCTTGGTCTCAGTCGCAGGTCATGGGTCTTGCAACAGGATAATAACCCAAAACACACAGCTAAAAACACTCAAGAATGGCTATGAGCAAAACATTGGACTATTCTAAAGTGGCCTTCTATGAGCCCTGATCTAAATCCTATTGAACATCTGTGGAAGGAGCTGAAACATGCCGTCTGGAGAAGGCACCCTTCAAACCTGAGATAATGGAGCAGTTTGCTCATGAGGAGTGGGTCAAAATACCTGCTGAGAGGTGCAGAAGTCTCATTGACAGTTACAGAAATTGTTTGATTGCAGTGATTGCCTCAAAAGGTTGTGCAACAAAATATTAAGTTAAGGGTACCATCATTTTTGTCCAGGCCTGTTTCATGAGTTTGTTTTTTAAAATAATTCTGTTGAACCACAATTCAAAAGCATTGTCTGATTTTCATCGGTTAATTTTTATAGAATTTTTATTTATTACCATTTTTTTTGTCAGATTCAAGTTATTTCTGTGACCACTGTGGCTTTTTCTTTCATTAACAGAGGGGTACCAACAATTTTGTCTACGTCTGTACATTGTTCAGTGGTAAGTCTGCCTGTGTCCGAAAAGGGTTTCATCAGCCACTTCTGCATAGGGTCAGCTGGGTGGTGAAATCCGGTGTCGTGGCAAAAAGTGATCACCGTCTACACGAGCCAGGAGTGCCTGCTTGTTAAAGGTGTACTGCCTGGTCTCAGTCCACCTAAAATGTGTCTAAATATTTTGAGGTTATATCATACCTGAAAAATTATAGTGTTGGCCGAAGTGTTGCAGTTTGGATAACAACATATAGAATTTATCAGATTACAATTGATTGCAATATTTATGTGCAAAAGCCTTGTTGTTTTGGAGGTACATAGAATATATATTTATATAGTATCTATATGTATCTATCCAGTAAATCTATTTATTTTTCCATGTAACCTTGTGACTGCATTATTTTAATTGCTTTTAATACTTTGTTTCGGGTTGAAAATGCAACATAAGTGATAAATATATCTTATTATACCTAACTAAGTACTGTTTACCTGTTGAAATATATATTTAATGGATAATATAACCCAATAACAAACATGCAAGTTAGGTTAATTGGCATCAAACTGGGGATTCTAAATTGTCCTGAGGTGTGACTGTGAGAGTGAATGGTTGTCTGTCTCTCTGTGTTGGCCCTGCGATGGACTGGCGATCTGTCCAGGGTGTACCCTGCCTCTCGCCCAAAGATGCTGGGATAGGCTCCAGCCCCCCCGCGACCCAAAAAGGATTAAGCGGTAGAAGATGGATGGATGGATGGATGGATGGCACCTGGCGATCATTTTTTTGGCAGCTGATCACTTTTTGGCATGACATAACAGGCGACCTCCGTCTCGTAATGCGCCATAACACCACCTATTACAGAATTGACATAAATACTACGTTTAAAAGTGTAGTCAAAGCTAGCTAGTTGAGCTACAGACTTGAGCTAACAACGGCTGATAACTGAAATATTGATAATTACCGGTCTCCTTAAACGTAGCCGCCGTTCTCCGCGATTAAGAATAAAACTGTTTTTGGATGGTAATACAGGTTTGGAATAATAAAAACAGACAACAAACTCCTCCATGTTGACAAGTTAGCACTGCTTCTTCTTCTCCTCTTTTTACTTCTTCTTCTGTGGTGTTCTGCAGGGTCGCATAAAGACGCTTTACACTATGTAATGACGTAGCACTGACGTAATCCCCGATTAGCTCTATGTCGGTGGAAAACCAACTGGTTCTTATGAGACACTACAGTTGAACTGGTTAAGCACTGGCACAAGCTCCAGAACTGAACTAGCACTGGCTCTTATTGGGTGGACTTGACGGTAAACACCCCCTCCCCATGATGGCGTTTTCTCACTCTGGTCCTCAGTCATGTTTTAACTATTACCTGTGGGGGGTGGAAGGAGATGGGCTCTGGGGCGGGTTGGTGGCTGGATGTCTTGGACGAGAGCGGGGACGGGGGGACTGGGGCAGCTCTCTTTGTCTTTTTGATTGCTTTGTTTGCGTTTTATCTGGAATTGTTTTGTTTTGTTTTTTTTAACCTGTTGAACTCTGTGACTTCCGCGGGCGGTCACGTCTGTGCGTCTTAGTGCGTCTCAGTGCGCACTGAAAAAAAAAGCTGTATTTCCGGTCTTCCAGTACAGACACAGCCCTAAACAGAAAGCCAAAGGAGTGTTTGATTGGTTTAGAATGAGACCAACAAGAGCCTTGATTTGGGTTTTTAAACCTTGAATAACCAATGATCGTAAACCTAGCAAGTAGTATCTGCCCATCAACGACAGCGAATACAATGAGCCAATTGAAGCCGAGTAATCTGACGATGGACGTGTTGTTTAGCCAATCAATTTCTGACTTCAATGACATCCTACATGCCTAGTTCAGTGTTTATATTTCCGGTAAAATACCATGCGTTCTCGTGCGTAAAATGTCTTTTGACTCTGCCGCTGTGTGACGCGCAGTCCTTTGTGATACTGTGCAGAAGGGTCAGGGTAAGATTAGCCGTTATTTTACTTGTTTTGAAAAATGGTTCACAAAATAAACCGAAAGGGCGTGCATGAAAACGTCGATGGTTTGACCAGGTCGGGTGACATCGACAATGAATCAGCAAACAAACGGAGGTTTCAATAATGGAATAGCTGACGATCCAGACGCCAGTGGACAATACCAGCGGCAGTGCGGTTGTGGACAGGTAAGTCTTATAATCTAAATTATTCTTTATTGATAAAAATAGTAATAAAAATAACTTTTGACCAATCGGTAATTACAAGGGTCCCGCATGGCGACGTTTTTGTGTGCACCGTGGGGGGGGGGGGTATTTGTTACTGTGTATACTGCAGAAAAATTTAATCATTTTTTTAGTATAATTTTTATTTCACTGTAGGCTATTTTTTCCTGTAAAAAAAAGGAACTGTGCTGTGTATGTCTGGGTTATTATGCCTTTGTTTTACTGTGTAAACGTGATCTGGTGAAATGGAGCCCTGACCATGTGAGCACACTATTGTGAGCAGCCTAGGTGGACCCCGGTATTCAATCTGCACATTTTCAATCCAGTCATTTACAAAGTGATTCATAATTTTCTAAAGCCTCATTCAGAACATTATAGACCCACAGACTGGTTTTCATCTGGGGCAGCATTTATAAATCACTGGATGGAGAATGCACCTGTACATGTACAGATTGGATTCCGTGGTCCACTTGGGGTGCACACTTGGTCAGGGGTCCAGCTGACCTGTATCTGTGTAAACTGGTGAGATACTGAACTCTGGAAAAATTGGAGGGGGGAGAGGGTTGTTTTTGTGTATACTTTAGTGAAATGTATTAATTTTTTGCATAATTTTTCTTACACTGTAGGCTATTTTTTTCTGTAAAAAAAAAACAAAAACAGGAACTGTGCTGTGTATGTCTGGGTTGTTACCCCTTGGTTTTACTGTGCAAACTGCTGAGATAGTGAACTCTGGAATATAGCTTTCCAAACTCTGCCATTTGGCACAGTTTGGCACAGTTCAAGAATGCCTTGTTACAACCTGAGAAAAAAGCCGTGTAATATATTCATTTTTTGTGGTATTGTTACAAAATTTTGACCTGAGCTTGAAAACACTTGGTTCTACATTTCTGTTGTTTTCCAGCACATTTCACACAGCTGTATGTTATTTGCAAGCATTTATATCTAAAAAAAAAAAAAAAAAAACACCCAGGCGAACTTTATTTTCTTCAAATTCAGTATGTTTAGATGATTGTTATTCAGTGGCAGGAGCACTTAGAGAGATTATGACTGTTTTGCCAAAAAAAATCAAGTGTTTTCTTTTAAATGAGACCAACCCCATGAAGATGCTGCAAAGGGTTGAAGAACAGCTTTTGATTTACTTTGGGCATGTTATTTTTAGGCGTTTTTAGGGAAATTGACCAGAGTTCAACAGGTTAACTGTAAAGCAGTTTGAGCTGCACTTTGTTGTATAAAAGGTGCTATAAAGTTTAAAGCGGACCAGAGGGGAAATGCAGCCTGAACAAGGCTTCAGCCTCCTTCAGCTCCGATCACGTCCCGTTAAATAAATGTACCGTAGAGCTCTAACGATCATCCTACATGAGTCTGATTACCGTGTCAGACGGTTATAGCTCCACATACCTGATCTGTTAGGTTCCATCGTGGGTATCCGGCTGATATTAAACGGGTTTCTCTGACGCTCCTCTCCCTCCGCCATGTTCTTCCTTTTCTTCTTCTCCTCTCGCTTCTCTGGTGGGTTTTCTCTGACACCCTCTGCCTCTCTGGCGGGGAGAGAGAGGCAGAGAAACTACAGAAACCCTTATAAAATATAGATTTATTATATGTTGGAAAGCAGCCACAGATACGACACAGTCCCGGACTGTGACCACAAAAGAGCCAGAAGAAGAGACGAAAGAGTTTCCCAGCCCTGTGGATGTTCTCTGCTGGACTCCCAGCCTCACACAGGGCCGCCGAGTCAGCTTTTTTTTTTTATTGAAACATTGAGAAAATACAAACTCTGGTGAGGAGCATAAGCGGTAATCAAAGGTAGTGTCTAAGACAGAAAAGAGAACCAACTTTAGAACAAAAAATAACACAAAAGAACAAACAGTCAACTCGGGGTGTGAATTTAAAAAAGACCATATATACTGTATATATACTGCTCAAAAAATAAAAGGAACACTTTGAAAACACTTCAGATTTTAATGGGAAAAATAAGCTGGATATCTACACTGATATGGACTGGATAATGTGTTAAGAATGAAAAGATGCCACGTCTTTTGATGGAAATGAAAACACTCCAAAACTTAAAGTGAAAAAATTGTGGCAGGCTAGTCCAGTTTACTCAGATTAAAAAGTGTTCCTTTTATTTTTTTGAGCAGTATATATATAAGCTGGATGAAACATAGGGTTAGGACATACATCATTGTTTCACTCAATGACATTTTTTTCCCTCATGCTGTCATAGCACATATAAGGGAAGAGCTAAAAGAGAAATAAAGACAAATAAAAGTCTCAAGGTGTGGAAGTTGTGTTCAATGACGAGACTTGAGTTTATTCCTCAGATTCGGCTTTATTGCAGAACACAATCATCCAACATTCTCAAAAAGCAAGAAGAGGCAGAATCATGTTACATCACATTCTTATACCTCCGGGGGATTAAGAACTCAAGTCACATGGTGCTTCTGCAAACATTTAATCACAATGCAAGTCTCTGAAGATTCACCATTGTCTCTTATTCTCTGATGTTCCGGGGATCCCCCCAGGGCCTCCTCTCTGAGACAAGAGTCCGACTTCACACCTCCTCGCCATCTCCTGTCGGCCCCCGTCAATCCAGACTCTTTGTTCCTCCAGACATGAAGCCCCAATCCACATAAGCCATACATTTGTGGGAGATATGAATCAGACATATGTGCCACACTCTTGTGGGAAATATGAACCAAACATATGTGCCACATGACCCCCCCAAACGTCTGCATGGGACAAATAAGTGCATAACATAAAAGACATTACCACATAACCAACAATCAATCCCCCAATCTCTTAGGTCTTAACTTCCTGCCGAATCTGCTGTAAACCGGCTTCGCTGCGTCTGCAGCGTCTCCTCGCACCTGGGGATTAGATTTGTTAGCACATCTCTGAGGGAGCTCTGGAGCCTGCCTTCTCGGTGGCCTGCCCCGGCGGGGGGCTTTCGCCAACTGCACGTGTTCATCAGCCAGAACAAAAGCGGGCTTGAGTCTGTTTATGCAAGTTAGCTCCCTTCTGCCCCCCAAATCTAGCAAGAAATGCTTCTCATTTTTTTCCAGCACCCGGAACAGTCCATCATAAGGCGGACACAGCCCTGGGCGTTGTGTATCATGTCTAACAAAAACAAACTCTGCGTTTTTTAAAGCCTCTGGCACAAAAACGCGTGGAAAACTGTGATGCACTGGGCCAAGCAACGTGTTTGATCCTGTGGCGCTCTGCAACAGCTGAGCGGGGGGACAATTTGGCGCAGGATTTTCCGGAAGAAATTCCCCCCGGCAAACAGAGAGGTTGTGCGAAAACTAACTCCGCTGGGGAGGCCTGCAAATCCTCCTTAGGTGCAGAACGCAACCACAATAAAACCCATGGCAGTTTGTCCACCCAATTTGTATCCGTGAGCGATGCTCTGAGGGCTGCTTTCAATGATCTATGAAAGCGTTCACATAAACCGTTGGCCTGCGGGTTGTACGCGGTAGTGCGGTGTACCTTCACCCCTAAGCTGCGGGCCATAGACGACCACAGTTCGGAAACAAATTGAGGGCCTCTGTCGGACGTTATGTCCGACGGGACTCCAAAACGCGCGACCCAAGTTGTTAAAAACGTGCGCGCAACCTCTTCCGCCGTTGTTGACGCCAGAGGTACCACTTCTGGCCAACGCGTGGTGCGGTCCACCATCGTCAAAAGGTGTGTGTGCCCTTGAGACGAGGGAAGCGGGCCCACCAGATCAACATGCACATGATCGAACCGCTTAGCCGGGATGTGAAAAGGCTCCAAAGGGGCCCTCGTGTGCTTGTGTAATTTTAGCCCTCTGGCACGCTACACAAGCTGCTGCCCATTCCTTGACCTGTTTGCGCAACCCCGGCCAGACAAATTTCTCCCCCACCATCTTGATCGATGCGCGCACCCCCGGGTGCGCCAGCGAATAGACCAAGTCAAAAACACGGCGGCGCCACATGGCTGGAACCATCGCATATTAAGGGGGGCATACCTATTTGCTGCACCCTGTGCTCCAGCCTTAACCCTGTTGGTCCAGACTGGAACGCGCGCACATCCGCATCACCAACCTGCTCTGCGGCCATGTCTGCATAATCCAATCCTACGTGGACCGGGGCTGCGCGCGCTCCCGCGTCACTGCCCTGGCCCACAGCCACCGAGTCTGCCCCCACGTGGCCTGGCGTTGCCACAGCACGTGAGAGACAGTCTGCCACTACATTGTGTTTGCCTGAGACATGCTAGATATCGGTGGTGAACTCCGATATTGCGGCTAGCTGTCTTTGCTGTCGGCCTGACCAAGGTTCTGAGATCTTGGCCATCGCAAAAGTTAACGGTTTGTGGTCCACGAAAGCGGTGAAACGACGCCCTTCCAGCCAGAACTGGAAATGGCGGATGGCCAAGTGTAGGGCTAAAAGCTCCCTGTCAAACACGCTGTATTTACGCTCGTTATCGCGCAAGGATTTGCTAAAGAACGCGAGCGGCTGCCAGGTCCCTGCCACACACTGCTCAATGACTGCCCCCACCGCTAGATCAGAAGCGTCGGTGGTGAGCGCCAAACGGGCTGTTGGAACCGGGTGCGCTAACAAAACGGCGCTTGCAAGGGCTGATTTGACCTGGGAGAAAGCGCGCTCCCGCTCCGGAGACCATTCGACCTTATTCATGGGTTTTTGTTTTTTCAGTGCCGTGTACAGTGGCTGCATGAGCCACGCTGCGCTCGGAAGGAACCGGTTGTAAAAATTAACCATTCCTAGAAACTCCTGCAGCGCTTTTATCGTTTGAGGTCGGGGGAAATCTGTTATTGCGTGCACTTTCTCAGGCAGGGGAACCGCTCCTTCTGGCGAAACGCGATGCCCCAAAAAAATCGATTTGCGCCACCCCAAACTGGCACTTCGCTGGGTTAATTATCAACCCGTGCTCTGCCAGTCTCCGAAAAACCACTGTGAGGTGGGTTTCGTGTTCGTCTTCGGACGTGCTGGCTACCAATATGTCATCTAAATAGACGAACACGAAAGGCAGGTCGCGTAAAACTGCATCCATCATGCGTTGGAAAGTTTGCGCGGCGCCCTTTAACCCAAACGGCATGCGCAAAAACTCAAAAAGCCCAAACGGAGTTATTACCGCGGTTTTGGGAATATCCTGCGCGCACACGGGGACTTGATGGTAGCCGCGCACTAAGTCTATTTTAGAAAAAATGCGCACCCCCGCCAAATGAACTGAGAAATCCTGGATGTGCGGAATCGGGTAGCGGTCATGTGCTGAGATGTTGTTCAACCTGCGGAAATCGCCACAGGGTCGCCACGAGCCATCAGCCTTTGGGACCATGTGTAACGGTGAAGCCCAGGGGCTGTTCAAGCGTCTAATTATGCCCAGTTTTTCCAGGTTGGCAAATTCCTCGCGCGCTATTGCCAGTTTAGCTGAGTCCAAGCGCCAGGCTTTTGCAAAAACGGGCGGCCCAGTGGTGGTGATAAAATGCTCCACCCCGTGTTTGGCCACTGTCGCCGAAAATTTTGGGACTGTGAGTGCTGGAAAGTGAGTGAGCAGAGCATGAAACTTACCACCCGCAGCTGTGACGTTGGCGTGTGCAGTCGGCGGGGCCACCCGAGCTGTGCAGGGGATAGAATGAAAAGACAGTGCATTAACCAGACGTCTATTAGCAAGATCAACCAATAAACCATGTGAGCACAAAAAATCAGCCCCTAACATGTTAAAACTGACTGCCACTACAATAAAGGTCCACTCAAATGAATGGCCCTGTAAGGACAGAAGCATGGTCCTCTCACCGAATGTCTTAATTGCTGAGCCATTCGCTGCTGATACTGACACCCAGGGAGCTTTAGACGGCATCAGCCGTTCCGCGTAGGTAGGCGTGACGAAACTCAGCTGGGAGCCCGTGTCCACGAGGAATTGTTTCCCCGAGTGTGCATCTGTCAGGTAAAGCAGCTTGTTTTCTTTTCTGAGGGACGCAGCTGCTACCGGCCCCCGGTCTTGGCGTTTCCCTGACGCTTGAAGCGGCACGGTGGGAGACATCTGTGTGCCCTCTCCGCAAAACGGCGGTGGTAGACGCACAGGCCGTCTTCAGCTCCGCGTTGCCTGACGCCTGTCGCTGCCGTCGTCGGTTCGTCTGGCGCCGCCACCACTGGCTCCAAACCATCTCCGGGCGCTGTCCTCTGCTCAGCTGCCACGGCCGAAACCGCGCTCCGCTTGTGGGCGTCGACGAGTCGCTGCGCCTCCTTGCTGAGCCCATGGTAGTCCCTCTTGGCCAATCGGGGTGAGTCTGCCAGGGTCACTCTCACTGCTGGCGGTAGAGTCCAGAGGAAAAGGTGGGCGAAAATAAATTCGCCATCCTCGGAGTCTTTCAGTCTCAGCATCTTCACCATCAGGTCCACCGGTCTGTCGTTCTCTGACTCCGTCAGCGCTAGGAGCCCCTCTGCTCGCTGTTGCACCGAGGGGGTGAAATGGCTGATCAGCGCCTCCTTCAATGCGCCGTACTTGTCGGTGTCCGGTGGGTGGTTAACCAGGTCTTCCACCCTCTGGACCGTGTGACTGTCCAGCTTCGCTACCACGTGGTAGAACCTCGTTTCATCCTTTGAGATTCTCCGGAGGTTGAACTGCGCCTCGACCGCGCTAAACCAGGAGCGCGGGCTGTGCTGCCAGAAATCGGGCAGCCGGAGCGGGGAGGCAGCCATCAGGCTGGCCTCTGATGAGCTCCGCTCGGGAGAATTCTCTCTGCTCATTCTTTGTCGTGGGTCACCAGTGTGGAAGTTGTGTTCAATGACGAGACTTGAGTTTATTCCTCAGGTTCGGCTTTATTGCAGAACGCAATCATCCAACATTCTCAAAAAGCAAGAAGAGGCAGAATCATGTTACATCACATTCTTATACCTCCGGGGGATTAAGAACTCAAGTCACATGGTGCTTCTGCAAACATTTAATCACAATGCAAGTCTCTGAAGATTCACCATTGTCTCTTATTCTCTGATGTTCCGGGGATCCCCCCAGGGCCTCCTCTCTGGGACAAGGGTCCGACTTCACACCTCCTCGACATCTCCTGTCGGCCCCCGTCGATCCAGACTCTTTGTTCCTCCAGACGTGAAGCCCCAATCCACATAAGCCATACATTTGTGGGAGATATGAATCAGACATATGTGCCACACTCTTGTGGGAAATATGAACCAAACATATGTGCCACAAAGGTTACTAAATCAAAATAATAAAAAAACGAGCAATGTCTGTACATTTTCCTGCCTATTGTTGTGTTCACTCTCTTGAGGGATGGAAAAAAGGGCTTAAAATCATTTATAAGCCAGGCAAAAGAGGGCTTACTGTTTCTCCACTTGCAATAATGAATATGATATTTACCCATAAGGATAATCATGCTGATCATGTCAGAGCAGCTCTGCTCCAGGTGCTCCATATAAAACAAAATGTCTGCGAGGTTAAAAGAAGGGATTTTAACTAATTTGAGAGACAACCAGTTACAGTATCTTACAAAAGTGAGTACACCCCTCACATTTTTGTAAATATTTTATTATCTTTTCATGGGACAACACTGAAGATATGACACTTTGATACAATGTAAATTATTCAGTGTACAGCTTGTGTAACAGTGTAAATTTGCTGTTACCTTAAAATAAATCAACACACAGCCATTAATGTCTAAACCGCTGGCAACAAAAGCAAGTACACCCCTAAGTGAAAATGTCCAAATTGTGCCAAGGAGTGTCAATGTTTTGTGTGGCCACCATTTTTTTCCAGCACTGCCTTAACTTTCTTGGGCATGGAGTTCACTAGAGCTTCACAGGTTGCCACTGGAATCCTCTTCCACTCCTCCATGACGACATCATGGTGTTAGAGACCTTGTACTCTTCCACCTTCCATTTGAGGATGCCCCACAGATGCTTAATAGGGTTTACGTCTGGAGACATGCTTGGCCAGTCCACCACCTTTACCCTGAGTTTCTTTAGCAAGACAGTGGTTGTCTTGGAGGTGTGTTTGGGGTCAATATCATGTTGGAATAATGCTCTGCGGCCCAGTTTCCGAAGGGAGGGGATCATGCTCTGCTTCAGTATGTCACAGTACATGTTGGCATTCAGGGTTCCCTCAATGAACTGTAGCTCCCCGGTGCTGGCAGCACTCATGCAGCCCCAAACCATGACACTCCCACCACCATGCTTGACTGTAGGTAAGACACACTTGTCTTTGTACTCCTCACCTGGTTGCTGCCACACACACTTGACACCATCTGAATCAAATAAGTTTATTTTGGTCTCATCAGACCACAGGACATGGTTCCAGTAATCCATGTCCCTAGTCTGCTTGTCTTCAGCAAACTGTTTGCAGGCTTTCTTGTACATCATCTTTAAAAGCGGCTTCCTTCTGGGATGACAGTCACGCAGACCAATTTGATGCAGTGTGTGGCGTATGGTCTGAGCACTGACAGGCTGACTTCCCAATTCTTCAACCTCTGCAGCAATGCTGGCAGCACTCATACGTCTATTTTCAAAAGACAACCTCTGGATAGGACGTTGAGCACGTGCACTCAACTTCTTTGGTCGACCATGGCGAGGCCTGTTCTGGGTGGAACCTGTCCTGTTAAACCGCTGTATGGTCTTGGTCACCATGTTGCAGCTCAGTTTCAGGGTGTTGGCAATCTTCTTATAGCCTAGGCCATCTTTATGTAGTGCAACAATGCTTTTTTTCAGATCCTCAGAGAGTTCTTTGCCATGGGGTGCCATGTTGAACTTCCAGTGACCAGTATGAGGGAGTGTGAGAGCAACAATACCAAATTTTAACACACCTGCTCCCCAGTCACATGACACCGGGGAGGGAAAATGGCTAATTGGGCATAATTAGCCATAATTAGCAGCTCTGGATGTAAAATATGATGACACGGAAAGCAGGAGTCTGAGTACGGACTAGTACTGGTATCCTATGTCCCGCCCATGCAGCAGTTCTGATTGGCTGCTTAAGGTCTGACACTGACGAGCTCAGCTGCAGTCTCTGAAAAGTTGAACATTTTTCAACTCTGAGCGCTCTGAGCGCTGCAACAAAAAACAGCCACCGCCGAGAGTGTTTCAGCACCGTGGGCACTCAGCGCTGTAAACACTGGACTACATAGAGAATGTTGTTCCAAATAAGTTGTTCCAAATAAGGGAGAAACAATATCATTTCAGAAGAACATGTATATTTCAAAAACCTTCAGTGAGAACTACCACCAAGCAACACTGTGTTTCAGTGCAAGGAGTCAGATTATGGAACGATTTTGGACCTGAATTAAAATCATGTACAACGCTTGGACAATTTAAACAAAAACTAAAGGAAGAAATACTCCAAACATTGTCATATCCAGTCTGTGTTGTGTTGTTGCTTAGTTTTTTGTCACATTTTGTCTTAGCTATGTTCTGAATTGTAATCGCTCTTGTTTTGTTTTTCTTTTGAATTCTTGGATGGAATATGGGTGGGCAATATAAGCTGCAGCTTCAGCCATCACCCATTTCGGATAACTTATGCTGAACTGTATAATCAGAGGAGTTATTGTCTAATTTGACCTTGTTGGATTTTCTTTCCCCCTTTGTTATATTATTCTGTTTCTTTTTTAATCTCTACTTTTAATCTATCCGAAAATAAAGATTCATTCATTCATTCATTCAATGAATGGAAAATAGCCACCCAGAGCTGAAAAAACGCGTTTGGTGGACATGCAGCCTTACACTGTTATACAAGCTGTACACAGACTACTTTACATTGTATCAAAGTGTCATTTCTTCAGTGTTGTCCCATGAAAAGATAATAAAATGTTTACAAAAATGTGAGGGGTGTACTCACTTCTGTGAGATACTGTATTTATGTCCAACCAAAATCTCTTTGAAATGGGACAAGAGAAAAAGAAGTGAACTAGGGTTTCAAAAAGTTACAAGGATCCACTTCAAACTTGAAGCATCTTTGAAGGAATTCTGCAACTGGTTGAACATTGTGAATAATTTTAAAACATGTTTCCCTAACCTTTGGTGAAACAGGCCACTTAATAAATTTAGAATAAACCTTTTCCATTATAGAAAATATGTCTGTCAGACACTGAGATATACTGTAGTCTGTTGTAATCACAAAAAACTTATGATTTTAATGAGGTACTAATAAGCCTGTTGTTACACTTATGATCATTCAAATTACAACCACTAACCACTAGACTTGGTAACGTAGGAGACACCTGGGAAAACCTGATGGTATTTTGAATTAAATGGATCAGTGGTAGTGGAATAGCTTTGCACATCTTATATTCATTCTGTCATGATTACTGCCCCTTTGGGGCAGAAGAGACAAAGAAACACACGCAGGATGATGTTGTGCAGGATGATGTTGTGCATTTATGAACATGAAAAAGTAATTACAGTAGCTCCAACAAACAAACTGGCAAGCTAGTAACATAAAGAATAAGTACAAAATGTCCCCAAACTTACTGGTAAACGGACAACATGAAAACAGACCCAAGGCGCTCCCAAGCGAAATGGTGAGTGCGGGGAAGAAACACATGAACCCCAAAACGCTCCTAAGCATGAAAAGTGGCAGGTGCCAGGCAACCCAAAACACTGAACATGCACATAGGAAGTGCCAGGAAAATTAGGGAAAAACCAAACACTCCAACAACTGGCAGGTGCTGGGTACTTATGTGACAGAGATCATCCTGCGCAGTTCGCCCCACACGGGACACGAACCCGCGACCTCTCAGTCAACTAACAGTTCGAGCATGGGAGACACAGCACGATCACGCTGAGCTAAAGGTCCAACCGGTAGCTCAGCGCTACCGATACTGTATGAGGCTTTGGGAGGGAGGTTTACTAATGTTCTACGCCGAACAGTACTTGTTAGCATCCGTTACACTCTCCCCCCTAAACCTCACTCCCATCCCTGGTTCACGGCACCATTGTGACAGAGATCATCCTGCGCAGTTCGCCCCACACGGGACACGAACCCGCGACCTCTCAGTCAACTAACAGTTCGAGCATGGGAGACACAGCACGATCGCGCTGAGCTAAAGGTCCGACCGGTAGCTCAGCACTACCGATACTGTATGAGGCTTTGGGAGGGAGGTTTACTAACGTTCTACGCCGAACAGTACTTGTTAGCATCCGTTACACTTACACAGATGATTATACCAGAGCAGACCGTGCTCTAGTGGAGGAGTGACAATACAATGAACTGGAAAACACCAGGCGAACAAACAGAGAGTCACGCCTCGCCGCCCATCAGCGGTGCCAGCTGCACGCACACCTGCGCCTCGTCAGCGGCGAGGGATTTAAGCCGTCTCGCCCTGGGCTTCAGCCTGAAGCCGTCTGTCTTCGTTGGCTTCCCTTGCTGCAAGGAATCCCTTTCGTCGAGCAAGAATACACGTAAGAATCTCTTACCTTCTCCTTCCAGTCACCTCCCCTGTGCACAGGTGGATTTCCCGGCGGCGGACTATTTCCTCCTGCCACCGCCTCCTCGCTGCTGCATCGGGTGCTCCAGGTCGCTGTCTACCGGGCTACGCCCTTGCTGTGCCAGCCACCTGCCAGAACCAAGTAAGCCTGTGATCATTGTCATTTCTCCCGTGTTGGTGTGGTGCCCGTTACCCTTCTCCCTTTGCTTCTCCCATAGGGTTGTCCGGCTGTACGGCCTCCTGCCTCCGTGCCTGACGCAGACGCCACCACCAACACATTTACATCTCGCATACACACACTCATACACACTTGTTGTTAATAAAGCTATTAAATCTACCCTGAGCCTGCGTGTGTGTCTCCTGAGCCGTGCATTATGTCAGTACGGCTTCAGCAGAGCGGCTCGGCAGACAGCGGGCTCGCATGCCGACTTTCCACTCTCGAGGCTCGGGTGGACTTAATAGCCCACCAACAACAGGTGATTTTAAATCAGTTATCCATAATCACTAACCGATTGGACCGCTTGGACCCCCAACAGCCGTTCCCCCCGGCTCGTCAGGGCGGCGCGGCTCCTGCTGTTCCAGCAGCCGTCCAGCCTGCTCCGGCAGCACCGACTCGGCTCACACCCATTCCGACCCCCGCCCGCTTTAGCGGTAAGCTCGGTGGAGCGCGGGGGTTTATCATGCAATGTGAGTCCATGTTCCACCGTGTGCCCGGAGATTTTCCCTCAGACCATAGCCGAATTGGCTACATAGGGAACCTCTTGGAGGGGCGTGCGCTTACCTGGGCTTACGCCGTAATGAATCAGAATCAGAATCAGAATCAGAAAAGATTTATTGCCAAGTACATTAACAGATCACTGATAACATACGAGAGAATTTGACTTGACACAGAAAATGAGCCTGCATTTCCAGTGACACGGCTGCATCAGAGACGCGCCTGCCAACAGGATAGTGGGTACAAGCATAAGAATAAGAATAATACGAGGAACAATAGGAAGGAGCAAAAAAATCATTGATTCAAAATACTGGTTACATAATTAATCAATATTAAGATTTCAAGGAAAAAAAAAAGCTCTCGATGCACATTCGCTACACAGGATTCACAAGACACAAGAGAGCAGTGTGTGTATCTTTATTCAGTTCATGGATCAATGTGTGTGCGGTGTTGAGCAGTGTTGATGATAATAAGAGAGACAACAAGGACACTTGGCAGGAGATGTTTTGTCTGGCTGCCGCCGAGTCCTTATCTTGGCAGGCTGTCCAGATGGCTGTCCAAGGCCTTATGCTCAATGATTTTGAAAACACAGACTGCAGACAGCCAGGAGGAATTTTCATGGGGAAATTGAGCCAAATCGCACTGATCACAGAGAAGGCTTTTTATTTCTTCTGTAGATTCAGTACTTAATCCTTCATTGCGGGGCTTTAAATCCATCGTGGAAAGACCTAAGCGAGACCATGATGTAATCCACCTTCCGAGACAGTTCTCCATTTGTCGCTATCAGGGTCTTCTCCAGTTTTTCAATTTGACAGATGCACCTCGCCTGGCCAGCATTTTGATAGGTTGTATCCATCTTCAGCAATTTGCGGTACACCAGGACAATCCCAGTTCCAATCAGAAAGATCCCGATCACCATTACCACGAAGACATACAAATCTTCAATATCTTCGATAGAGAGATTAGTGAGACACAAGATTTTCCAATTACTTGTGTCACGTAAATAGCCCACTGGAGCCGTACCTGCGGGGCAGACAGCTTCCCCCGGAGCACTTTTCCTTGTTGAAAAAATAGTGTCAATTGTGTTCAAAGCCCAGCTTATTAACTCCATAATTTCTTTCTTTCGACGGTCGCAGTTAGACGCAGACAGACAACAGCAAGCTGGGATCCAGTAGTTGGGGGGGAAGGAAAAAAAAAGTCAGAGCAGGAGAGGAGGAAAAAGCGTCTACTCTCTTGGGAGGGCGGAAGTGAAGAAGCCCAGTTACGCCACCCTCATCTATGGCCAATTCGTGAGACTGTTTCTGGAGGTATTTGATCATTCTCGAACAGAGAGCGTTCAGGTCGATCAGCTTCTCAGCCTTCAGCAGGGAAGCCGGTTGGCAGCTGACTACGCGATCGACTTCCGGGTAGCGGCGGAGGAGGTTGGCTGGGGAGAACGTTCTCTCTGCGGCATCTTCCTTCGCAGTCTCAGCGCTGGTCTGAGGGACGAATTGGCTAGACGGGACATCCCGGAGACTTTAGCGGAGCTAATTTCCCTAGCCATCAGCCTGGATAACAGGTTGCGCGAGCGTGCCTCGGAGCGGAAGTCGTCTTCTTCTCGCCCTCGAGGTGCCTCGTCGCGCCTGTCCCAAGCTCGCCCCCTGGCGTTGCCGTCACCGTCGTGCTCCGAGGAGTCGGAGCCGATGGTGACGGGCTGGACGAAGCTCCCCCCAGCGGAGAAACAATGCCGCCGTGAGTTGGGTCTCTGCATGTATTGCGGAGACAGCCAACACACGGTGGAGCTTTGTCCACAGAAGCCAAACGGGGAGGTCCGCGAGTCACTGTAGGGGGCCTCGCGGACGCCAATCGGTTAAATCCCCTCTCTCAATTGAAGCTGCCCATCCGGTTTTGTCACAACCCCACTGGGCACCTCACCCACGCACTGGTGGATTCGGGTGCGGAGGGCAGCTTTATTTCACAAAGCCTGGCAACCCGATTGGGCATCCGTTGCCAAGCCCTCAAATCTCCTCTCGCCCTGGTCAACCTCTCCCATGTCTCCCTGGGGAGAGTTACACACCAGACCGTCCCTGTCCCTGTGATCATCTCTGGGAACCACCGGGAGGAAACCTCCTTCTACGTCCTACCCAGCTCTGTGTCACCCGTCATCCTGGGATACCCATGGCTCTGCCTCCACAACCCTGTCTTGGACTGGAAGTTCGCCAGGGTGTCAGCGTGGAGTTCCTTTTGCATGAGCACCAGCCTTCAATCCGCTGCCTGCTCCCCGTCCTCTCTTCCTACTCCCAAGGACGCCGCGCCTCCGGATCTCACCCTGGTGCCATTGGAGTTTCACGACCTGGGTATGGTATTCAGCAAGTCCAAGGCGATGTCTCTTCCTCCGCACAGGCCTTACGACTGTGCGATAAACATCCGCCAGGGGGCACCCTTACCCTCAGGGCGACTCTACAACCTGTCTGCGCTGGAGAAGGAGGCCATGAACTCCTATCTCAAGGAATCGCTGAGTGCTGGAATCATCCGTCCCTCATCATCTCCATTAGGCGCTGGATTCTTCTTCGTGGGCAAGAAGGACGGCTCCCTCCATCCTTGTATTGACTACCGCGCCCTGAATGACATCACGGAGAAGGATCGCTACACCTTGCCCCTAATGGACACCGCCTTCCACTCCCTCCAGGGGGCGACTTGGTTCACCAAGCTGGATCTTTGCAGCGCATACCACCTTGTCCGGATCCGGGAGGGAGACGAGTGGAAGACAGCCTTCCGTACCCCAAATGGTCATTTCGAGTACCTGGTGATGCCGTTCGGGTTGACCAATGCTCCAGCCGTCTTTCAGTGCCTTATAAATGACGTCCTCCGGGATTTCATCGGCCTGTTTGTGTTCGTCTACCTGGATGACATCCTCATCTTCTCCAGATCCAGGGACGAGCATCGGGTCCATGTGAGGCGGGTCCTCCAAAGGCTGCTGGAGAACCGGTTATATGTCAAGGCTGAAAAGTGTGAATTTTACGCTAAGACCACGTCCTTCCTCGGGTTCGTCATCTCCCACGACCAGGTGCTTCCGGATCCAGCGAAGGTGAAAGCGGTGGTGGAATGGCCCACACCTACATCAAGGAAACAGGTGCAACAGTTTATTGGGTTTGCCAACTTCTACTGCCGCTTCGTCCCGAACTTTGGTACCGTCGTCGGCCCTCTGACCCGCCTCACGTCCCCTAAGGTCCCGTTCTGGTGGACTGAAGAGGCTGCAGCTGCTTTCCAGGCGCTGAAGGGGGAGTTCTCCTCCTCCCGGGTCCTCAGCCAAGTCAATCCCTCGCTGCAATGCATCGTGGAGGTCGACGTTTCGGACACGGGGGTGGGTGCGGTTCTATCTCAGCGGTCACCTGACGACGGAGTCAAACGGCCCTGCGCCTTCTTCTCCCGGCACTTGTCCCCGGCGGAACGAAACTACGACGTGGGGGACAGAGAGCTCCTCGCCATCAAGCTCGCGCTGCAGAAGTGGCGTCACTGGCTAGAGGGGGCGGACCTGCTGTTCGTGGTTCTAACTGACCACAAGAACTTGGAGTATTTAAGATCTGCCAAGCGTCTGAACGCCCGCCAGGCGCGTTGGTCCTTGTTCTTCACCAGGTTCCGCTTTAACATCACCTTCAGGCCTGGCTCCAAGAACGGCCTGCCTGACGCCCTCTCTAGGCAATTTGCCCCTGAGGCGTCTGAGGACGCAGTCCACACCATCTTGCCCAGGTCATGCATCGTGGGAGCCGTCACTTGGGACATCGAAAGTAAGATCTGGAAGGCGCAGGAATCGAAACCTGACCCTGGCGACGGACCGGAGGGGAGGCTTTTTGTGCCATCCACGGTCCGGGGGGAGGTCATCCATTGGCTGCACACTTCTAAGCTCACCTGCCACCCTGGTTCCTCCCGGATGATCGACCTACTTCAACGATCCTTCTGGTGGCCGGGCCTGCGGAAGGACGCTGCCCGCTACGCCCGGGCCTGCCCCGTCTGCGCCACCAGCAAATCAGGTAATGCCCCTCCAGTGGGTTTGCTCCAGCCTCTGCCCGTCCCTGGCAGGCCCTGGTCGCATATCGCCCTGGATTTCGTCACCGGTCTCCCAGCCTCTAACACCTTCGACACTGTCCTGACCATCGTTGACCGTTTCTCCAAGGCCGCGCACTTCATCCCATTGCGAGGGCTTCCATCTGCCTTGGAGATGGCAGACCTCCTAATCCAGCACGTGGTCAGGCTGCACGGGATTCCGGTGGATGTGGTCTCGGACCGGGGCCCCCAGTTTTCCTCAGAGGTTTGGAGGTCCTTCTGCAATGCCCTGGGAGCCAAGGTAGGCCTCTCCTCCGGCCATCACCCCCAAACCAACGGGCAGTGTGAGCGGACCAATCAGGAGCTGGAGGCTGCGCTCCGCTGCGTCACTACATCCAAGCCTGCGTCCTGGAGCAACCATCTCGCCTGGGTTGAGTACGCCCATAACACTGCCCGCTCTTCTGCCACTGGGATGTCTCCATTTAAGGCGTCCCTGGGCTACGACCCCCCTCTGTTCCCTGCGCAGGAGAGTGAGGTAACTGTCCCCTCAGTTCGGGCGCACCTCAGGCGGTGCCGCTCCATTTGGGCGTCGGCGCGCAATGCACTTTTACGCACGGTGGAGCGCAACAAGTCTACGGCGGACCGGCACAGAAGACCTGCCCCAGCCTACCAGGTAGGCCAGCGTGTCTACGTGTCAACCCAGGACGTCGTGTTAAAGGGTGAGAGGAGGAAGCTGGCACAGCGTTTCATGGGCCCATACCCCATTACCAGGATTATTAACCCGGTGGCTGTGCGTGTGGCTATTCCCCCCTCCCTCCGCATCCATCCCACCTTCCATGTTTCCAAGGTGAAGCTGGCAGTCTCCGACCCCCTGTGCCCTCCCCCTGCTGCGCAGCCCGCGCCCCAGATGATTGGTGGTCATCCGGCCTGGCCAGTCTCTTCCATCCTGGACTCCCGGAGCTGGGGTCGCAGTACTTGGTGGACTGGGAGGGCTATGGACCTGAACATCGGCAATGGGTACCCTCGTCGTTTGTGTTGGATCCATCCCTCATTACTGAGTTCCACCGAGCGCACCCGGAGAAACCATCGCCAGGAGGCGCTGCTAGAGGGGGGAGTACTGTCACGCCTCGCCGCCCATCAGCGACGCCAGCTGCATGCACACCTGCGCCTCGTCAGCGGCGAGGGATTTAAGCCGTCTCGCCCTGGGTTTCGGCCTGAAGCCGTCTGTCTTCGTTGGCTTCCCTTGCTGCAAGGAATCCCTTTCGTCGAGCAAGAATACACGTAAGAATCTCTTACCTTCTCCTTCCAGTCACCTCCCCTGTGCACAGGTGGATTTCCCGGCGGCGGACTATTTCCTCCTGCCACCGCCTCCTCGCTGCTACATCGGGCGCTCCAGGTCGCTGTCTACCGGGCTACGCCCTTGCTGTGCCAGCCACCTGCCAGAACCAAGTAAGCCTGTGATCATTGTCATTTCTCCCGTGTTGGTGTGGTGCCCGTTACCCTTCTCCCTTTGCTTCTCCCATAGGGTTGTCCGGCTGTACGGCCTCCTGCCTCCGTGCCTGACGCAGACGCCACCACCAACACATTTACATCTCACATACACACACTCATACACACTTGTTGTTAATAAAGCTATTAAATCTACCCTGAGCCTGCGTGTGTGTCTCCTGAGCCGTGCATTATGTCACAGAGCTTAAATAAAAAGTGATATAACAAACTGAGTGAGTGCAGGTGTGTGTGTGTGTGTGTGTGCGTGGGCTGACCTGAGCAGAGAGGGAAGAAACAATTAACAATTGGAACCAGCTGTCATGCAATGACAGGAGAGGGAGGAGTGACTGCCAGCTGACAGGTGGCACAACAAGACCCGGAAAGGCCCCTGACTGCTGCCAGTCACAAAATTAATATAAACAAAACCAAAAACAGACTGAAAAGTAATTACAAATAATACAGGAGATAATCAAACAACCAAAACATAAACAGACAAATGGCAGGCACCAAAAAAAAAAATAAATAAATACAACAAATGGAAATAAATACAGGAAAAAAGCTATGACGCTGAGTTTGGAAAAAGTCCAAACTCAGTTCAGGACAGAGCCCCCCTCTCAAGGGGTGGAGTCCAGACACCCAGAGTAACATCAACAGAACAAAAAAGATAAAACCTGCCCCCCTTCAACAGGAACTGCAACAAACTGCCCAGGGCAGGTGGTGGGGGAGCAGGCTAGGAGGGAACAAAAAAAACAACCCTGCACAGGGCCCACGCCGGAAGACACAAAATTAAGGCCCCCAAGTCCTGGAGCTAGAGGGCTCTGGAGGCCACCCAAAGTCCCAGGACTCAAGGACAGCAAGGTGAGATCGGTCAGGTGGTTTGCCAGAGTCCCAGACCAGCCGGACAGCCAGGTGGAACGAGTCAGGTGGCCTACCGGGGAAAACAGGCCCAGCGGCTCAGTCCATCGGGCGGCCGGCCTGAGTTCTTCAGCCACCATGACCGAAAGAATGACCCAGGAGGTGGCTCCCACACAGGGAGGCCCAATCCAGGAGGAGTGAACCGAGGAAGGGGCACCCTGATAACATAAGATAAGATAAGATAAGATAAGATAAGCCTTTATTAGTCCCACAATGGGGAAATTCCAGGATTGCAACAGCACAGGGATAGCAACACTCAGAGCAACAATCAGAAGGCAAGAGAAAAAACAAGAGCAGCAAGTATACATATGTACATATAAATATAAATATATATATATAGACACAGTGCGGAGCATTGTAGCTAGATGGGATAGATATATAAATATATAAACACAGTGCGGAGCATTGTAGCTAGATGGAATGAATATGTGAATATATAAACACACAGTGCAGAGCATTGTAGCTAGATGGAATAAATATGTAGATATATAAACAAACAGTGCGGAGCATTGTAGCTAGATGGAATAAATATATAAATATATAAACACACAAAGTGCGGAGCATTGTAGCTAGATGGAATAATATGTAGATATATAAACACAAACAGTGCGGAGCATTGTAGCTAGATGGAATAAATATATGAATATATAAACACAGTGCGGAGCATTGTAGCTAGATGGAATAAATATGTAGATATATAAACACACAGTGCGGAGCATTGTAGCTAGATGGAATAAATATATAAATATATATATAAACACACAGTGCGGAGCATTGTAGCTAGATGGAATAAATATGTAAATATATAAACACACACAGTGCGGAGCATTGTAGCTAGATGGAATGAAACAGCACAACCGTCTACTTAGTTATCCTACATGGTATGATTATGTGCCCATACATATTCTCACCCTCCATAACGACCGGTATTTTCCTAGTTGTATACCGGAGGGGACCATTGTGTAAGTCTATTGCGTCTTTTGCATTCAAAACTATTGTCATGTCTTTTTGCTATCTCTGCGAGCAGCCCGGCTTAGGTTGTATAGTCTGACAGCCGTAGGTAGCAAGGACCTGCGAAACCTCTCGGTTGTGCACCTAGGATGATGTAGTCTGCTGATAAATGAACTCCTCAGTGCATTCAGTATGTCCTGCATAGGGTGGAACTCGGACTCCAGCAGAGATGACAGTTTAGCCACCATCCTTCTCTCTCCCATCTCCTCCACTGGGTCAAGGCGTTGCCCCAGGACAGAGCGAGCTTTCTTGATCAGTTTGTTTAGTCTCTTCCTATCGGCTGCTGTAATGCCACTGCCCCAGCAGACCACTCCAAAAGTGATGGCTGATGCCACCACCGTGTCAAAGAATGTCTTCAGCAGTGCCCCTTGTACACCAAAAGACCTGAGTCTCCTCAGTAGGAACAGCCTTCGATGTCTGTTCCCTGTATATTTACTGGTGCTGTGAGGGGTTGTCCTTGCCTGCGGCAGTCCACCACCAGCTCCTTAGTTTTCCTCGCATTGATCTGGAGGCAGTTCCGATGGCACCAGTCCACAAAGTCCTGGATAAGCCCTCTATACTCAGCTTCATCTCCGTTGGAGATGAGGCCAACAATTGCAGAGTCATCAGAGAACTTCTGTAGATGGCAGTGTGTTGTGTTGTGTGAGAAGTCCGCAGTATAAAGGGTGAACAGGAAGGGAGCCAAAACAGTTCCCTGGGGGGCCCCCATGCTACCGATGATCGTGTCGGACACACAGTCCCGGGTTCTCACAAACTGAGGCCGGTTTGTGAGGTAGTCCAGGATCCATGATGACAGGTGCTGGTCCACCCCTACGCACAGCAGCTTGTCCTTCAGGATCATCGGTTGGATGGTGTTGAAAGCACTGGAGAAGTCAAAGAACATGATCCTCACCACATTCCCGGGCTTCTCCAGGTGGGACAGAGAACGGTGAAGGAGGAAGATCACCGCATCCTCCACCCCAATGCCATGCTGGTAGGTGAACTGGAGTGGATCCATCGCTGGTCCCACCAGGGGGCGGAGGTGAGCAAGGAGCAGTCTCTCCAGGGTCTTCATCAAGTGGGACGTCAAGGCCACTGGTATGTAGCTGTTCAGATCTTTGGGGTGGGAAGTCTTTGGTACAGGTACCACACAAGATGTTTTCCACAGCTGTGGTACCCTCCCCAGCTTCAGGCTCAGAAGATGTACTCCACAATCCCACACAGCTGGTCTGCACAGGACTTGAGGAGCTTTGTGCTGATGCCGTCCGGTCCCGACGCCTTCCTCGCCTTGATCTTCCTCAGCTCCGTCCTCACCTGGGTCTTAGTGAGGGTCCTGTTGGGGGGCTGTGTGTTGGGAGGGGGGGGGGTTGTTGGTGGAGTGGGGTGTGGGCAGCAGGACTTGATGTCTTTAGAGGCAGCAGTGGTTGTTGTGCAGTCAGGGGGGAAGGCGGTTGGTCAAACCTATTGAAAAACAGATTCAGATTGTTCGCCCACTCTCTGCCCCCGGTGGCCTGGCGGGAGGTATTCTGGAGCCCAGAGATGGTTTTAAGGTTTCTCCAGACCCCGCTGATGTCGCTCTGTTGCAGCTTGTCCTCCATCTTCTTCCTGAAGCTGTCCTTGCCTTCTCTGATCTTTCTCCTCAGCTCCCTCTGTACGGACTTCAGCGTCTCCCTG
Source organism: Pholidichthys leucotaenia (assembly GCA_020510985.1). Classification (NCBI taxonomy): domain Eukaryota; kingdom Metazoa; phylum Chordata; class Actinopteri; order Cichliformes; family Pholidichthyidae; genus Pholidichthys; species Pholidichthys leucotaenia. The sequence continues at coordinate 308,118,761 of CM035844.1, forward strand.
TTCCCCGACCTGAGCCTGATGGCATCAGGCTGAAGAGAGAAGGGGATCACGATGCCCTCGGTGATCTTGGATGGAGGTAAACTAGCACCCACGGTGGCTCTGAGCTGGAGCTCAGCTGCACTCACTGTGGGCACCGGCTGGGCCAATGTAACATCCATGGTGGCTCCCGGCTGGGCCAACGCTGCACCCTTGGTGACTCCGGGCAGAAGCAACACTGCACCCTTGGTGACCTCAGCCGGAGGGGAAGCAGGACCCATGGCTGTCTTGGGCAGCAGACCTGGACCCACGGAGTCATCTGACGCTGATGGAATGACCTCGGTGACCCTGGAAGGAAACTCAGACAACAGATGCATAGATACAGGATCAGGGTCACTGGTAGCGGTAGCGGTGGAGCCTGGCGAGGTGAGCTCAAGTGCGGCTGATGGCTGGATGGCTGATGGCCGGAAGGTCCATGGAAAGGACACCATATTTTAACATTTTTTTAGACGATAATAATGTTATATTTTGACAAAAGTTCCGTGGAAAGGACGCCATATTTAAACGTTTTTTTTAGCCGATTATAATGTTGCATTTTGAAATTACATTTTAAAATTATATTTCTCGTTAATTTGGAACTTCTTTCTTTTAAATTCGCAGCTTTTTTCTTTTACAATTTCAATTTTTTTCTTGTAAACATGCAACTTTTTTCCTCCTGAATTTACTTATTTTTCTCCCTTGTAAATTCAATACTTTTTTCATCATAAATCTGCAACTTTTTTGTTGTAAATGTGACTTTTTTCTTCTAAATTTGCAATATTCATATCAATGCTGGCCAAGTTTTTATTCTATGTAATGACTTAAATTTTGTCTCTTAATCAAGCCAAGGGGTCTGTAACCTTTGCCAACCAAAGAGCCATTTTGATCGTCTCCAACTAAAATAGAAGTGGCTGTGGACCACAACAGCAATTTGACCTTTAAAATAAAGATTATGCTGCTTAATTTTTTTAAATATACATAACTCTGAATATTATGTGGCATTAATGACTTCATACTACAACAGTGAAAAAAACCTGTCAAGTGTTATATATAGCTTCATTCATGAAATAAAAGTATTACAAAAATATTACAAATTGTTTGGTGCTGAAAAATAAATCTCTGAATATCTGACCATAATATTTTGCATAGTTTTTTTTTTAATTATCATTGTTATGTATGGTAAAATACCTCTATAAAGGATGAGGCCAGGTGACTGGACGAACTCAGCTTTATTGAACTTTGGTAACACAGCAGACACACAGTAGACACCAGGCAGAGGGCACAGGTCGAAGAGGCCACATAAGATAAGATAAGATAAGATAAGATAAGCCTTTATTAGTCCCACAATGGGGAAATTCCAGGATTGCAACAGCACAGGGATAGCAACACTCAGAGCAATAATCAGAAGGCAAGAAAAAACATCTACTAAACATATGTCCATATTACTATAAATATATACGGTATATATAGACACACAGTGCAGAGCATTATGGTTGGTTGGTGAATGTGCAGCAGAAAGTCTAAGCTCTCTCTCCGCGGATGCAGCGGGCCAGCTGGAAGTCTTTGGGCATGATGGTGACCCCCTTAGCGAAGAAGAGACCACCAGGTGGGCCTCGCTGGTCTCCTGCAGAGCCATGACGGCGAAGCTCAGGAAACGCGGGACGGTCTTGAAGTCCTGAGCGATCTCCCTCACCAGGCGCTGGACGGGCAGCTTACGGATGAGCAGCTCCGTGGATTTCTGGCAGCGACGGATCTCTCTCAGAGCCACGGGCCTGTGACGGTGGCTAGCTGCATCCTGGGGGGCTTCTTCCTCCAGTAGATTTTACGGGCGGTCTGCTTGGTTCTTGCCATCGCTCTTTATTATTCTGTCTTATATTTCTTGCACGCCGCCTAAACTCCAGCCCGGCACCCGCATCGTTTTCGCTACAGCTCCCGGTATGTCGAGTTTCCCATTAGCACCGGGCGGCGGCCAAGTGCTAGCTAGCACTAGCTCCTCCCCGCTGTAGCGTCTCCCGCTGCAAACCGTGGCTCCGTCCGCCGACCCGGGAGACCCCCGGGGCGATCCGTGCGTCCGTGATATATATACAGAGTGAAAGGTGTAGAAAGAAGAAGGAAGATAAAAAAAAAAAAAAAGGCTGTTGCAACAGGCAGCCTACTCGTGTGGCGCCACCGGTCCGGCGGAACCGGAACCGGAAGATGTACATACAACATAATGGATGTCCTCTGCTATTTATAGGGCGGTGCAGTGGCGGAACAGGAAGTGCCCGCCACCACACCACACTTCACAATAAGGTGTCAAATCCCAACACCCCCCCCCCTTAGAAAAGTCCAAAACCACTCAATTACCGCCCCCCCCCCCTCCACAATTTGGGACCCAAATCACGCACCAACAAAACGAAAACTGATGTATCTAAATGGCTTAATACATTCACACAACAAAACATAAAATAAGGTGGACAGGATTACCGTCCTGCCCACACGGCACGGTGGATTATTCTGCCACCTGATAAGCTAAATGAAAAGTCCATTAATAAACTAAAATCATTGCCGTGTTCCTAAACTAATAAAAACATACAGAACAATCCCATTTTACCACATATTTAAACATCACAACTATTAACATAAAATTGACAGCACAGTTCCTTGGGCAGGAGGAGCAGAAACAGCATGGGGGGGCCCAAAACAGCCCCTCAGCAAGCGCGCCCCTGGAAGCAGCAGGCCCCTGGACAATAGCTGATCTCCCGGACGAAAGCGCCTCTCTTCTTCACCACTGACTCTCGCTCTCATCCAGCCCGTTACGTGAAGGCCCTTCCCAGACACACCAAAGCTGATTGGCGTGCCTCGCCAAGCCATCAGACAGCTTGAAGTACGCTGCCCCCACCTTAGCCACAATGTGCAGATACTCCCGATGGTTCGCTGGCTGTCGTCTGGCCCATCTTTGCCGTGGACATTCCTCTCCTCGGACCCGAACCGAGTCCATAACCCTACGAGGGGCTCAGCTCGGCCTGACATGGTGCTGCTGAGCACGCGGTTTTCCCGTGCTCGTCGGTCTGACCCTATCCTATTCTGAAGCCATCGTAGCAGTCACCATCATAGCTGCAGACCCTCCATCCCTCTGCAGCCAAGCTCCAGAGGCATCTGGGGCTAGCACATCAGTGTCACTCACTGATGCAGGTGCCTCGCCACCACACTTGGTACCCCCCCTACCATTTCCCAAGCGCTGGCACTGAGACCCTCCTGTGCCGAACCTGAGTGAGGCTGGTCCTGCTTGACTGTTGTGGTGTCCGTTAGTTCTTTGTCCCACACAATGTCATCACTGTCCACCGGAACCGGAGGGTTCCACTGACCACAACCTGACCATTCTTCCCCAGCATCATCTTTAATGATGAAACCCAGTCCGTAGAACAAGTCACAGCCCATGATGTTGTCGCCTTGGGCTGTCACAAGGAACGTGAAGTCAACCATCGTCGCAGACTTATCCCAAACTGTTAACTCCAAAGTCCCAACCGTGCACAGCCTGCCACCTCCATAACCACACAACGGCGCCGGGTTACCTCTTATCCTGTAGTGGGGAAAAACTTCGTCACCATGGCCCAATTCAGCGAGGACCCCTCTGCCCCTGTGCCAAGCAGCAGCGGCACCTCCACGCTGTCTAGTGTCACTGCGCAGAACATGTACGCGTTGGTAATGGGGGACACCGTATGGATGGATGTCAGGGGAGGGCAGAGTGATTTCTTCCGTGGGCTCTCCAGCTCAGATACACAGCACATTCTAGCATAATGGTTCAAGCGACCACACCTGCTACATTGTTTCCTTCTAGCTGGGCAATCCTTAGCATTGTTTTGGGGTTTTACAGACCTGAAACCCTTGCAGAGGGGTTTTCCCAGGGCAGACCTTCGGCTGGCAGCATTGACTTCCGTAGTATTGTCGTCCAAGCTATCCTCGCTATCTAAGTCCACCACTAATGCCGTGGCGAGAGGCTCCGGCGACCATTGTGACTGGTGCCAATTTAGCGCCAAAGCTAGCTTGTCTGCAGTCTCCATCTGGAGAGCTAGCTCGAAAGCCCTGGCTAACAATAGGTCACTCTGCGCCGTGAGTAGCCTAACCCATATAGCGGTGATACTTGTGTGCTCCGCTAGCTGGTCACATACCAATTCAACCTCCAGCAGCCCAAAACAACACTCGCTAGCTAACTGCCTCAAGTCGGCAACAAACTGATGTATAGGCTCACCCACACGTTGATGTCACTGCCAGAAGCGAATCCTTCGGACAGTCACGCTATCCGGGGTATGAAAATGGCTGGCTAGCAGCTTGATGACATCTTCAAAAGAGTCTGAAGCTCCGAGTGTGCGCAGGACTTGCTGGTCCTCAATCCTGAGGTTGTGAACAAGTAGCGCATGTGCTCTTAACTTGTCAAGCTTACCCAGGCCAAGCGCGGTGATGTTGCTCTGGAAAACGTCAAACCATCTCGGCCACAGGACGGGCGGCTCGACTGGGAGCTCAAGGAAGGGCGAAGTGGGGTAACACATGCCTCCATTAGTTAATCCTCGATCACCAAATGTTATGTATGGTAAAATACCTCTATAAAGGATGAGGCCAAGTGACTGGACGAACTCAGCTTTATTGAACATTGGTAATACAGTGGACACACAGTAGACACAAGGCAGAGGGCACCGGTCGAAGAGTCCGCATAATGGATGCCCTCTGCTGTTTATAGGGCGGTGCAGTGGCGGAAAAGGAAGTGCCCGCCACTACACCACACTTCACAATAAGGTGTCAAATACCAACACCACAATCAGCACATTAATAAATTGTTTAAATATGAAAAATATCATCCATCTCCTACTTTCAACAGTGATCTACACAGCTTTAACTCCTGATATTTTAATAAATTAGAGAAAAAGTTGTATTTAGAAGAAGCTACTTTTCTTCCTTTTCATGTTTCCTCATAATGCTCCTTATTCAAATGCATTAATATAATATAAATCTGTGTCCTTCACCTGTTCTCCAGACTCTCAGTTTGATAACTAGTGGATTGGTTGTCTGATATTCTTCTTTATTTATTTTGGAATAAACACAAATAATTGTAAACAACTTTCTAAATAATATAACTTCAAAAATCATTTGCTGCAAATTAAGCCAATTAGAAATAATTACAGCAGAGTGGAAAAAACATTGAAAAATATCTTCTCCTGTTTTGCTAAATATTAGTTATAATTTTAAAAAATGTGTGGCATTGATAGACAATCTGCACTTATTATTCACTGTCCAAAAGCCCGCAGGTAACAAATTAGCAGTTATCCTACAGACAAAAAGCTGAAAACATCCTTAAAAGTAGAAAAGCACTGAGAGCACATACCTCTGCCAAGGCTCGTTCTGTCCATCATGGATTACCTCCAAAATGTAATGTGTTTGTGTGTAGGCCACGAGTCAGTTCTAGTGAAAATTGCATCAAAGTCTCTCCAGTAGTTTTGGAGGATTCTTGCTAACACACTGTGAGAAGATACGAGCCTTGGTGGAGGTATGCATTCTCGGCTCACCACCAAAATGGAATGGATTCCTCTCTAGGCCAAGACCACTTGGTGAAAATTTCATCCAAATTTATCCAGTAGTTTTTGTGTAATCCTGCCCTGCTGCGCAAATACAAACAAGGTCCTTGGTGGAGGTATACATTCTCAGATCATCACCAAAATTTAATGGGCTCCTCTTTAGCCCAAGGACTACCTCTGGTGAAAATTTTACCAAAATACGTAAAGTAGTTTTTGCGTAATCCTGCTAGAAAACAACACAGACAGACAGACCACCCTGAGAACATAACCTCCTTGGTGGAGTTAATAAAAGTCTCACGTCTACACCAGTGTCAGAGAATGTTCTGTCCTCTTTTCACTCATTTGAGTGCCTTTTACTATTTTTTAAATTTTTTATTTACAGATTGTCAGGAAAAAACTGTTGACTATAGGTTGTTGATTTCAGACAAGTATATCCGGTTGATGGTGTTTCATAATAAAAGCACATAACAAAAACAACCATTCTGAAAGTGTACTCGCTGTAGAGGGCTTTTATTTTTTACATAACTCAGGAAGTATTGAGTTGCAAAGATGAAAATAATTTCACACTAATTCAGACTTCAGTCATGTCTGCTGAATCCAGCATTTATAGTACAGACAACTAATTTTAAGGTTATTGAGCAGGAATTCAAGCATTGTTTCACATTTTTAAAGATAATTAAGGTGTTGATTGTAGATAATCACAGCCTTCACAGCCATTGTGGATTATGGGGGGAGGTTGTGGGGGTTGTGCGTGACTACAAATACCTGGGTGTCATGATCAGCAGTGGACTGGGCTGGAAATCTAACACCGATACAAGAAGGGGATGAGCAGACTCTACTTTTGAGGAAGCTGAGATTCTTTAACATTTGCAACAAGATGATGGAGCTTTTCTACCAGGCCATTGTTGCCAGTGCCATCTTTGCTGCTCTCTGTTGGGGTAGGAGTATCAGAACCAGCGACACCAACAGATGACAAGATTATCAAAAAGGCTGGCTCTGTGATTGGTCTCAGGCCGAAGACCTTTGAGTCTGTGGTGGAGGGGAGGACACTGAACAAACTGCGATCCATCATAGACAATCCTGATCACCCCCTCCACACCACACTGGACAGACAGCAAAGCACTTTCTCCAGCAGACTGCTACAGCTTCACTGCGGAACGGCCAGGTACAGGAAATCTTTTCTGCCACATGCCATTTCACTGTACAATAACACTCTAATATTGAATTTTGGTCATAACAATGCTGCCATACTGCACTTTACAGTCTAATTGGCACCTCACATTTCACCCTGTGCCTTATAATCCTTCTTTGTACAGTCAGTACTATCCAAAGACTCATAAGGATCATCATCTGTGTAACCTAGTAGTAGCCTATGTTGTATATAAAGTTTTTGAAGCATTTTTACTTTACTTCCCTGGGTAATTCCTTTTTCTATTATGCTGTGTGTATTTCTGTTGGTTGGGTTGTCTACTGTGTCATGCTGCTGTTACACTGTAATTTTCCAGTTTGGGATCAATAAAGTATATCTATCTATCTATCTATTCACATTTATGACTTTTTGTGGACCTGTAGACACTAATGAGGTGGCTGTTTTTTGTTGCTTGTGTTGTGATGGAGAAATTATCTCCACAACAACCATACATGAATGCAAATTCATCTGTCCACACAGAATTAGACTCTATTTTTCTCTGTGATTTTACTTTTCTGGATTTGTTCATGTCTTGCCGAGGGTGGCAGGAAGCTGCTGCTGTCCATGCGCTCCACATGCACTGAGGAGAGGCTGAGTGGCTCTCTGTGCAGCCGCCGTCAGATATGATGCAGTTACGCATGGTTGACAACATAATAAACAATTTTAAAAATATACTGTATATTTTACATTCATAAAAGGATGTTTCTGTTGAAAAATGTATCCAATTGCAATAAACAATAATTTGAAAAATAAAATAATGAAAGTACCAAGGTGCTGATGCCTCAGTGCCAGAGCCTTGGCAGAGGTCTGCATTCTCAGATCATCACCAAAATGTTATGGGTTCCTCTCTAGACAAAGGACCACTTTTGGTAAAAAATTTCATACAAATCCATCCAGTAGTTTTGGAGTACACACATGCACAATGAAAATAATCTGCACTTGACATACCCGGACTGTCGGCAGCAGCTAAGAGCCACCAAACTGATTTGAACAGCTGCAATCAAAACACAAGAGAAGCACACTAAATGGCTGAAGTGAAGGGGGTACGTGAATACAAGACAATCAAGATGAACAGGAGCTTTTGCTGTTTAGTGGCAGAGGAAGAAAACAGATGGGCAAAAAGATGGACATATGTACACCCAGTACTGGTGGATTGCTCAGTACTTCCCTGTGGCAGGAGTTTCCGGGCGCATGCAGAGTTCATTGCGGCCATTTGCGGGTGAGGAATGTTAACGAGTTTTACCTCGTCCTTCCTCTGCAAAACCAGTGTGAAAACAATCAATGTGATGAATAAATAGTGTAGCTGCAGAATACTTTTTTTTTTTTAGTAACCACTATTTTATAACACTTCATCTCCACGTGCTGTAAAATAAAAGTGCTGTGTTGTGCTGTAAAAAGGTCACACTGCCACCTCTAGTGGCCTGGCATAGTTATTACAATACCCTTTCCCCGGGCTTAATTGATGTTAAAGGTGAGTTAAATTTGTATTTATTTAAAAAACAAAGCCTTATCTCAGAATTCTGGCAAATTAAAAGTCAATAAAATATGGCAATACAATGATATAAGCCTTTAGTTCCACTTAATTTTGACCAGGTGAGCTGAAACAGAGAGGCGGACAGACAGACAGATACAGGTACACACACACATCCACAAACAGATACATTAACTGATTACCATATGCCTCATTTCATAGAGGCATAATTAAAATGAACTTCATTAATTTCCATGTGTTTTGAAATATAGTAACTGCAGGGAACTACAGCATGGGGGCTAAAGGGCCTCATGCAGCTCTGGAGCCACATGTTGCTGACCCCTGATCTAGACAATGACTCAAGTTTGCGTTTATAAAGTTTTTGTTTTAACGGGTTTGAACTCTTCTCTATTACAAAAATAGGGGCCCCTAAACACAATCTTGCATAGAGCCCAACTACCTATAATGACAAAATAAGCCCCCCCCCCACCAAGAAAATCAGGAGGCTCTAAGTGAAATCATAAATGCCCAGGGGCCTCATGTACAAAGGGTACTTACGCACAAAAACATGGCGTACATCCTTTTCCACAGAAAATTTCAGATATATCAAGAATGAAATGATAGTGGAAATATGCACAGCCCCATGCCAACTTCATGGCTGGCATACGTACGTTTCTACTGTTATTGGTCTGTTGGCAACATTTAGAGGTGATGTTGGGAGACTGATAATGACGTGAAAATTTTTGTACACACCAGCGATACATGATGAACAAGCATCCAAGTGTGCACAATTAGATGAGTGGATAAAAAAGCAAGCACAAAGAAGTTCAGAAAATGCTTCTAACAGCAGAGGATGAGAGGATATTGCAAATCTCACAGTGTGAAGAGAAAGGGTATTTTAGAGACAGAAGATTTTCTGGCTCAGGATGATGACTGGCTTGTCATTGTGGCTTGTTTTTTTGCTAATTAAACTACAGTTTGACAGCATTGTACCAAGCCCCCAACTGCCTCTGTGTGCACAGTAGTTATGTCAACAAACACATGCGTAAAGTTTGAAATGCAACAGTCTTATGCATTCCCCTTGTGCACGTCATTCATTTACAATAGTATGTGTGTAATCCATGTAAGTTGTACGTATATACAGTGGTGTGAAAAAGTGTTTTCCCCCTTCCTGATATCTCATTTTTTTGTATGTTTGTCACACTTAAATGTTTAAGATCATCAAACAAATTTAAATATTAGACAAAGATAACACAAGTAAACACAAAATACAGTTTTTAAATGATGGTGTTTATTATTAAGGGGGAAAAATCCAAACCTACATGGCCCTATCGTACCATTTCATCCTCCAACGGCCCAAAGTGACACTCGCTAGCTAGCTGCCTCAAGTCGGCGGCAAACTGGTGAATAGGCTCACCTTCCCATTTATGTCACTGCCAAAAAGGAATCTACCGGAGAGTCACGCTATCTGGGTTGTGGAAATGGTTGGCTAGCAGCTCCACGATGTCCTCAAAGGAGTCCGATGCGCCGAGTGTTTGCAGGACTCACTGGCCCTCGATACCCAGTTATGGACGAGAAGCGCACGTGCTCTTAGCTTGTCGAGCTGTCAAAGGCCAGTGTGGTGATGTAGGTTTGGAAGGCCTTGAACCACCTGGGCCAAGGAACCGGCGGTTCACCCGGAAGCTCAAGAAAAGGACGAAGTGGTGTTATACACACCTCCGTGAGTTAATCCTCGATCGCCAAATGTTATGTATGGAAAATACCTGGGTGAAGGATGAGGCAAGATGGAGCTGTCAAACACAGCTTTATTGATGGAACTCAAGTAGCGGTTACATGGCAGGCATCTGGTGATGGGCACCAGTAAAAAAGACCATAACATGGTTGCCCATCCCATATATAGAGCAGTGTGGTGACGTGATGGGAAGTGCATGTCACTACACTGCGCTTCACAATAAAGTGCCTTTTCCCATATGCCACACAAATGGCAGAAACATTTTTTCTCCAAGTGTCATTTCAATTGCAAACTTCCAAATGCTGAGTACGTTTCAAGACAAGCTTCTACAATGGTGTGAAAAAGTGTTTTCCCCCGTCCTGATATCTCATTTTTTTGTATGTTTGTCACACTTAAATTTGTTTGATGATCTGAAACATTTAAATATTAGACAAAGATAACACAAGTAAACACAAAATGCAGTTTTTAAATGAAGGTGTTTATGATTAAGGGGGGAAAAATCCAAACCTACAAGGCCCTATGTGAAAAAGTGATTGCCCCCTAAACCTAATAACTGGTTGGGCCACCCTTAGCAGCAACAACTGCAATCAAGTGTTTGCGATAACTGGCAATGAGTCTTTTACAGCACTGTGGAGGAATTCTGGCCCACTCATCTTTGCAGAATTGCTGTAATTCAGCCACATTGGAAGGTTTTTGAGCATGAACTGCCACAGCATCTCAATTGGATTCAGGTCAGGACTTTGACTAGGCCACTCCAAAGTCTTCATTTTGTTTTTCTTATGCCATTCAGAGGTGGACTTGCTGGTGTGTTATGGATCATTGTCCTGCTGCAGAACCCAAGTGCACTTCAGCTTCAGGTCATGAACAGATGGCCGGACATTGTCCTTCAGGATGTTTTGGTAGACAGTAGAATTCATGGTTCCATTTGCCACAGCAAGTCTTCCAGATCCCGAAGCAGCAAAACATCCCCAGACCATCACACTACCACCACCATATTTTACTGTTGGTAAGATGTTCCTTTTCTGAAATGCTGTGTTACTTTTACGCCAGATGTAATGGGACACACACCTTCGTCAGTCTACAGAGTATTTTCCCAAAAGTCTTGGAGATCATCAAGATGTTTTCTGGCAAAACTGAGACGAGCCTTTATGTTCATTTTGCTCAGCAGTGGTTTTCATCTTGGAACTCTGCCATGCAGGCCATTTTTGCCCAGTCTCTCTCTTGTGGTGGAGTCATGAACACTGACCTTAACTGAGGCAAGTGAGGCCTGCAGTTCTTTGGCTGTTGTTGTGGGGTCTTTTATGACCTCTTGGATGAGCCGTCGCTGCGCTCTTGGGGTAATTTTGGTCGGCCGGCCACTCCTGGAAAGGTTCACCACTGTTCCATTTTTTTTGCCATTTGTGGATAATGGCTCTCACTGTGGTTTGCTGGAGTCACAAAGCTTTAGAAATGACTAGAAAATTGAACTCGGCTTTCCAAAGATGTGATAAACCACAGTTAGTTTATGTTTTAACAGGGGGCAATCACTTTTTCACACAGGACCATGTAGGTTTGGAATTTTTTTTACCCTTAATAATAAACACTTTCATTTAAAAACTGCATTTTGTGTTTACTTGTGTTATTTTTGTTTAATATTGAAATTTGTTTGATAACCTGAAACATTTAAGTGTGACATACAAAAAAAATGAGAAATCAGGAAGGGACAAACACTTTTTCACACCACTGTAAACAATGATATTTTTTCCACTAAAAGCTGGGTTCACACGATAGCATTTGGACCGACTTTTACAGACGTTTTGAAAAATCAGAGAAATTAGCCCAAATGTCATGAAATTACGTTCGTGAGTATTTTTTTTTAATCCAGCGCACACCAACTTTAACAAACTTTATTGGTGCTTTTTAACTCCACAGCCTTGCTTGGCCATGGATGAGAGCTGTCCGCTACAATTCAGAGATGATGCCAGTCTTTCTCTTTGTCCAGGAGTTGTAAAGTTCCCTCAGGTATATTATCATTCATCTCAGCCTGAGTTCTATTAATCTGTTCTAGTGACTCAAAATTAGATTTAATTCAAAACAACACACTGTTGGGATATTTTCATTTTGAATCATTCTTTTAAAAGAATGACAGTGAATGAGGTTAACACAGGCAGGCAGGCAGGCAGGCAGATAGATAGACAGACAGATGTACTTTATTGATCCCAAACTGGGAAATTACAGTGTAACAGCAGCATGACAGTAGACAACCAAATGACAGAAACACACACATGATAGACAAAGGGATTACCGGTGGAAAGTAAAACTAACACTGTGGAGCGTGTAAATGAAGAGGCAGATTTATTTCAGGCGATTTATTGCACACTCACACTTGTCAAGCACAGAACAGACTGAATACTTCAGCAGAAACTCCTCTCTTAAGTTTCATGGCATTTACATCACACACAACATGACATCTGCATCACACTGCATTCAACTCCCTCATCCTTGACTCCTTCCTGCTATCTCACCAGGAATCCTGCTCTTTGTTCTCCCAAGCTTATCTACTGTCTCCTGCCTGAGATGCTAGACAAACTGGCTCTCCCAAGGTGTTACACATCGCTACACATCACCCCCCCCCCCCAAGCATCTTAGATAGGACAATAGAATAACAGTCCACATGCTGTGATAGAACAATTGAACATCAGTCCACATGCTGCTTGGGCTTCCATCTCCTCCCGTATCTGCTGTAACTGGGGTTTACCGCCTCCGCGGCGCTGCTGTGCCGGGGGGGGGGGGGCATTTCGGTCTGTCCGTGTGGCTGCTCTGGTGAATTGTTTCCCTGGGGAGCTCTCCGTGGGGGTCTTCCACGCCGAGGGGCCTTAGCCAACAGCACTTGCTCGTCCGCCACAACAAAAGCGGGTTTGAGTCTGTCTATGCCAATTTTTTCCCTCCTACCCCCCCAAGTCTAGCAAAAAATGCTTATCCCCTGTTTCCAACACTCTGAACGGTCCATCATAGGGTGGGCGCAATGGAGGGCGGTGGGCGTTGTGTCTGACAAACATGAACTCCGTGCTCTTCAAAGTTTTAGGCACGAAAACACGCGGAAAACTGTGGTGGGCAGGGCCCTGTTAGAAAAATACCCGATTCTTTGATTGAAAGATCCAAGAACAAACCGGAGATTTCTTCAATTTAAAGGATGGTACATTTATTTAGAAGTCACATGTAAAGCAAGCAGCGCTGGGTGCAGCGTGACGCAGCTCCCTCTGGAGCGTTGCCACACTGAACCACGACTTCCGGGTGCACGTTACAATTATCCTTTCAGGTGGGGCGACCCAGTACAATAGGATGGGCTTATACGCGACCGTCTGATTGGCTAGTTTAACTCTGATGTGAACAGGCCATCCTCTGTTCACATTAATTTCTCCTAAAATGTACTATCAAAAGTGTGTGTGAGAATGCTGTTTTTGGGTGTGCAACTAATGTGAAAGACCTGACTTAAAAAAGAGCAAAAAGACAGAGAGAGAGCTCTATACCTTTGTCTCATTCCTGTTTTATCAATATACCATAACATAATTGTTCATAAGCATGCAAACAGAATTTGTATGGAATATGTGTAGAGCATAATGGGAGATCACCTACAGAATTATTATTCTGGCACTAACTATACATTAACCCTTTCATTCCCCCCTTTGACATGATTTTATCATGTCAACCATGTATGGTGTGAGAGACTCTAGCAATTAACAGATGGTGAATAAGGCAGGTCCCTGCATTGTGTGTCAACCCAAGAGGCTTGCACCATTGGTTCTGCTACCCTTGCCTCCCCCCTTGTGGACACCTTAGCACGGTGCAGCGATGTCTAAGAGATGAACTGCCACCAGGCCCTGTACCCCCCCTCGAGGTCTCCTCCTGATCACAGTTCTTTGTCCAGTGGAGTGGACCATTTAGGGGTCATAGGGTAGAATAGAGTCCGTCCACAAAGTCCACGAAACCTTTGTCCACCGGTTGACCCTTGCCAGGGCACACATCATTCGGCTGCACTCATCACACGGTTGCGACAGAGGTTTGACCTTCCTCTGTGTCTGCTTCCCGTATCTGCAGCTGTGGAGCACAGTTCCATCTTGTTGACACAGAAGCGAAACAACTGTGTGTCCCCGCTCTCAGAGGCACACCTCATCCCATGAGGTCTACAGGACAGTCTGGTGGGTGCAGCAGAGGGTATGTAACATCCAGTCCAGCCAGTGAACAGTTCAGTGATGCTGTCCCAGGGATGCCACTCCCCCTGTCACTGGAAAGAGGTGGACATGCTGGTGTTGATAAGGCTCAAGCTCCTGGTTCCCCCCTGGATGCTGGAGGTGCGGTGGATGCGCTCGGGTACCAGTCCATTCTTCTTCTGGGGATTGAAGTCATACAGTCACTCGCCCTACGACCTTTTCTATGTCGCAGGCACACGTCCTGATGGTCTGGTGCTCTCCGGCATGCATCTTCCCTGTACCCTACACCTTTAATTAAGTGTCGATACAAAGGGCTCAGCTGGGGCAGGACCAATAATGGCCTGAGGGGTTGCCATCACAATGCATGGAGCCTGTACAGTTTCATCCTTATTCACTACATCTGTAGTAATCTATGTGTTGTTGTAAGTTATCTCCCAGCAGCCTTGAGTGTGTGATTGTTGACTATATGAAATCTGCATGTGGTGATTGTGTTGTGATGTGTGTGTTGGGTGATGGGACCTATATGTGCAGTGGGTAGGTAGTAAACAATATTGTTCAACGTTAGGAGACATCCATATCCATGCATTGTTGTATTCAGGCATTCAGAGCTTCTAACCTTCCCCCTTATTCAGATTACCTAACCGTAATTAGCATGATGGAGCTAAATAACGCAAGAACCCTATAAGTCTCACACCCCTACATCCGTGTGGTGAGCTATGTATGATTTATGTATTATCATTAGCCCACTGTGTTTACAAATAATCTGTGATGGCAGAATGGTCTTCCTCGTCATCATCCTCCGTCTTGGGGTCCTCAGCTCTTCCTCTCGACCCAGCAGTTGGTCTAAGACTTGCTGACGACTCCCACTGTGGAAAATTGCATTTGTTAACGCCCTTCTGGGCTTCTGAATATATGGCCTATAGTGTCGTACTCTGCTCCTTTTATTAGATCTACATCTGGTTATCCTTTTACCATAACCAATTTGGAATTTGCTTCAAATTTTCCTCATCCCCTCATGTTAATGTTAAGATTGGTCATATAGGAGATTTCTGGGCGTCAATGTGTGCCGCCTTTTGTGCTGTGGTTACCCAGTTAAGAGACAATGCTTATGGTTTTATTTTGGGAGAATATTCTATGTTAAGGTCAGGTATTGGCTTTCCATGGATGGCTCTATTCTGCACTAGAGATGACAATATGTCCAACATTTTCCAATCCATGTGTTTGGGTCTAACCAGCGGGATGTGTGGAAATGTGTTGAAATGTCTCTTATCCTCTTCAATTAGGACAATGGATGCTTCCACACATTTCTTTGTTTATCAGTCTAATTTTATGACCAATCTGGAGGATGGATTTGCATATAATGGTAGTTCATAATTTGGATCAGATCCATTCAATTGCCTATAGTACATTGGGTACAATGCTACCTTTACAGATGTTGATAGGTGTTCTACTGGTAGCTTGTCATTTGCAGAATTTGATTGTTGCTTTTCTGACCTTGAAAAGTCCTGTATGTCATTACCCGGAGTTCTTACTTTAGATAGATACATGCAATAATTTAATTTTTGCTAATTTTCTGCATACGTGTAGAAGTGAGTCCACTTATCTGTTCTAGTCTCTAAGTATGCAGTCCAGTTTTTCAGTGGTGGAGGTGGACGCCTCTCTCCTGCCAGCAGCGGCCATTGTGGGGCGTGCTCCTTCCTCCTTCTCCTTGCCGTCCTCCCCCCTCGTCCTCTTGGCCTCCTTTTATAAGAGAAACAGATTCATGGGGAGCCTCAGGCTCCCCTTGTGTCAGCCATTCCATAAATAAGTTCAGTTTTTCTCCAAATTTTCTTTTCCCTTCTTATCTAGATTTCCAACTTTGAGTCAAGAAAGGAACTGCTTCAAAGTCCTCATTTAATTTTCCTAATTAATATAAGATGGGATAATAAGATTAACTCTCCACCATGCTAACAGATATTATCTGCACTACTGTAATTGAATGCTGTGCGGACCTTCGTGTTGCACTGGCATACACCTCCATGCTGCCACCAATTCCTTCCACTCAGTGTTTGTCTTCCAAGAGTTCTGTTCAATGACATCCTATGCATACCCTCTGTTGGGGAGGAACATAACTAGGTTGTTAGATTGACTTTAAATGACTGTGTATATAGTAAGGCTATAATCGTTGCAGTGAATGTTTGCTTATTAATGTTAATATTCACAACTAAAAGAAATGCACTGAAAGAATGGACACCTAATGCCTCATTGCTGCTTTAAGTACTTGGAAACATTTAAGACGGCTGCCTGCGTTTGTGCCTTCTTCCTGACACTCTTAAGCAGAATTTAATTTATTTATTGTTGATTTTCTGTTTGTTTTTTTTAAAGCTACAGCTGCAAATCTTACGTGGATCTTTATTTTTCTTTGGTTACACATACTCTGCTTTCATTTCTTTCTCCATTTCCATCTCAACATCAGAAATATTTTCTACACTTGCTAAATCCACCGTTCTTCCCCTACGTACTTTTTCCCATCAGAAACACTCACTCAATTCTTTTCCATCCACTATCCATCTGTGTACAAGACTTCACCTTTCCCTGGACTAGCTGATGAAACATCTCACATCTATAATCTCTTTCAGTATTAAAACTTCCTTCTGTTCATCTGGTCTCCGTTCTCTTCAGCCTTCATCAACATTCTGTTACCACCTGCTTGTCTTATTCATGATTCACTGTCCCGTCATTCATACTACTGACTACTGTCCACAGCTAATGCTCCATGCAAGATCCTGCACATAAAAGTGATCGGTTTCATTCTGAAAAGTCAGCTTTATAATAAACCAACATGGCTCAATTCAAAATTCTGTTTTGTGACAAAACTCATCTCTTGATTTATACCCTGGCCTTGGATGCTTTTTAATTACTGGTCTTTTGAATTTGTTTTGGAATTAAATGATGCCTCTGGGTCTGAACATCTGCCTTTCAAGGAATGTATTAAAATAAGACATCTGCTGATTACTATGAAAGCTTAAGTTTAACAGAGTCATCTGTATCTTGGTGTGGTGGAGTCTTCTGTCTTTTTCTCCTGAACAGATAACTTCAGACGAGCTAACACTATGCCTACAAAACTATAACAATTTTAGATACGAAAATATAAAACTTTCATTAGCCCCCCAAAACAATTCTAAATAATATTTAAATCAGGACTTAACCATGTGACACACAGACCATGCGGGTGTGAACCGCTGGTTTGTTTGTCAAGCTACATTGGTTGTCTTGTGTGTTCAGAGCTGCAGATCTATGTGCACAGGACATTAAAGCCTTGTTCATGCTCCACCTCCGCTCTGTGCGTGCTCTATGATGATCCCTTGGATAAGGCTGGTGTGCACACAGCTATATTTATGTATATGCTTCATTCTTGAGTCTATTCGGCCGAGTGTTTGCTGTTTTTACCCCAAATTATCTTCTTGTTTCTCTAGTCTACTCTGGTTGTGTTTGTTTTAATTCATCGTCTTCTATAATGCTTTTTACTCATCTCTGGATGATCAAAAACCATAACCCTTGTTACACTGCCATCCCCTATCTCCATACAAAGTGTAAGAAAATGTGTAATGTTCCACACTGTGTATTTATATTTATGGGTACATATGTATATTCTCTGCTCTTTTTGTAATTTGAATTTTATTGGGTTTTCAATTTAGAAAATAAAGCAAACAAACAAAAATGAAAAAAAACAAAACAAACAAACAAAAAAACATTAAAAAAAACAAAAAAAAAACAACAAATATACCCAGTGAGAGGATAAAACATTCCATTTCCACCCTAATACTCTTAAGATGATTGGCTTAATCTACAACACCTATAAAGGTAAGATAGGATCCCTACTTATTGTAGAAGCTGTTCATCCTGTCCAAAAGTTTATATGAAAGGCGTTCTAGTGCAGCAAGCTTGCCCAACTCCCTGAGCCATTGAGCTACGGGTGGGGCAGAGGAAGATTTCCAGTAAGAAGTGATCAACTTTCGGCCCACCATCAGAGCAGTCTGAATCCACTCGGCATCAGAGATTGGGTCCTGAATCGTTGATGGATCACCAAGGACACAAAGTCTCTGAGTAAATGGCACTTCTTGCTTAACAATTGTCATAATATGTCTATGGATCTGCAACCAAAAGTCCTGTATTACCGGACAACTCCAGATCATATGGATTAATGTCCCCTCCCCCTGTAGACATCTCCAGCAGCTTGAAGAATGAATGAGATTCGCTCTCAACATTTTACGAGGTGTCCAGTAAAATCGATTCAAAATTTTAAATTGAACAAGTCTGGTTTTCAATTCCCTAGACACTTTCTTCCCATTCTTTAAAATATTTGCCCATTCAACATCAGTAAATTGTGAATTCAGTTCTTTTTCCCATACGTGTTTAAGGAATGAAGAATCTTTATTTGAGCTCTTAAGGAGCATTAAATAAAAATTTGAGGCCTTAGATCTTTTAACACAGGAACTCAAAGCCTGGATGAGCCAATCTACATCAGGAGGAGGGGTAGTTGTAGATCCGAAGACTTGACACAGCAGATGTCGAAGTTGTAAATATTTCCAAAACTGATTCTGTGGTAGTCCATACTGTGCCCGTAAAACATCAAATGATTTGAGAGCTCCCCCTTCATATAGATCTTTTAACATCAAGATGTCCTTTTTCACCCAGATTTTCCACATAAATGGAGATTTTCCAATATGGAGACTTGGGTTAAGCCAAATAGAAGCCATAGAATGAAGATGAGAGCTAAACTCTAGTATAGAAGCAACTCTCTTCCAAACGTATTGTAAAAAGGATACAATAGGATGTGACTGAAATTCAGAAGAAAGTTTGATTGTGATTAGATGTACTAGGGGAAGAGGGCTGCTCAGGTAACTCTCCAAATAAAACCAAGGGGGAGCTCTCTCAGGGGGGAGAGCCCAATGAATCAAATGTCTACGACTAAAAGCGTAATGATATAAAACTAAATTTGGGACCCCCAAACCTCCTGAATCTGTAGACTTCTGTAATCTTTTTAACTTTAATCTAGGGCACTTACCATTCCATAAAAACTTATTGCACAACCTATCAAATTGCCGAAAATAACCAACTGGGATCCTAAGAGGAAGAGATTGCAGAAGGTAATTAAATCGGGGTGCACAAATCATCTTAATAACATTGACCTTGCCCCAGAGAGACAAAAAAAGAGGTGGCCACCTTTCTATGTCTATTTTAAATTTTTCGAGCAAAGGCTCAAAATTAATCTGAATCAGATCCGATAAAGTGTGAGGAAACAGGATGCCAAGATATTTAATTCCTAATTTTGGCCAAGAGAAGCCTATATTTTGACCAAATGTAAACAGTGTTTTAGGGCAATAAGATGTTAGAGGGAGAATTTCTGATTTTATCCAGTTAACTCTATAACCAGACAAACATGAAAATTGGTTAATAATTTTAAGGAGAGCTGGAATTGATTTTTGAGGTTGTGTAATCAGTACCAATGCATCATCAGCATACAACATTATCTTATGGGTACTGCCATGGACCTGAATACCTGGAAAATTGCCGTCTTTGCGGATAGCAACAGCTAATGGTTCTAATGCCAAAGCGAAAAGCAGGGGACTTAAAGGGGAGCCCTGGCGCATACCCCTATAAAGTCTAAAAGGCTGTGATGTAACTCGATTTGATATCACTGAAGCTCTAGGTTCATTATATAGTAATTTAATCCAAGAAAGAAACTTTGAACCAAAACCAAAAGTCTCTAGAGTCGCAAAGAGATACTGCCACTCAACCCTGTCAAATGCTTTTTCAGCATCCAGGGAGAGGGCTGCTACTGGAGAGAGGTGTGCAAGTGAGGGATCATTTTGAACTGACCATATGATATCAATAAATCGCCTAATATTGTCTGCCGCACCCCTGGAGCGAATAAAACCCACCTGATCAGGATTTATAAGAGATATCATTACTTTATCTAATCTTAATGCCAAAATTTTGGAGAGAATTTTACAATCACAGTTTATAAGACTAATTGGTCTATAATTCTTACACTCTAACGGATCTTTATTGCTTTTTAAAATAAGCGAAATGAAAGCCTCTGTTAAAGAAGGGGGCAGACGGCCTTGTTCAAAAGATTCCGCAAACATTTCTAAAAGTAAAGGAGAAAGCTCATCAACACAGGCCCTGTAAAATTCTACAGTGAATCCGTCAGAGCCCGGTGCCTTTCCAGTCGGGAGGCTCTTAATAACTTTCACAATTTCCTCTTTAGTAATTGGGGCATCAAGTAAGTCTATTTGTTCCTTCGTTAGGGAGGGCAAAGACAGGGATGACAAAAATGCATAGATCTCTTGAGATCCAGCCTCCATTTCAGAAGAATAAAGCGAAGTGTAAAATTCTCTGAAAGCACCATTAATTTCATTTAAGTCTGACACCAGAGTACCATCCTGTGTCCTAATAGCAGATATAGTACACTGAGCTTCTTTCATTTTAATATATCTAGCCAGCATTTTGCCAGCTTTGTCCCCCTCCTCGAATTGTTTATGCCTAAGGCGAAATAGGGAAAATTCAACTTTTTGTGTTAGGATTGAATTCAGCTCATACTTAAGCTTCAGAAGGGGTGACAAATTTACTAAATTTGTGTCTTGTTTGAATGAAGTCTCTAATATGGCTATTCTCCTCTCCAAATCAATCTGTTTAGCAATGTTAGTTTTCTTTTTAAAAGATGCATATTGAATAATATGTCCCCTAATAAATGCCTTAAAAGCCTCCCAAGCAACACTGGCAGAGGGAGCAGAATCCCAATTTGTCTCAAAATATAAGGAAATCTCTGCTTTCAAAGAGGACACAAAATCTGGATTAAGAAGAAAGCTTGAATTAAGCCTCCATCTAGAATTTTTTTTTAACTGACAAGGCGGGGTCATATGTAAAAAAACAGGGGCATGATCTGATAGTATTATGCTACCAATGAAGCTCGAATTTACAGAAAAAACAGAGAATTTTGACATTAAAAAGTAATCAATCCTGGAAAACACATTATGAGCAGTGGAATAAAAAGTGTAATCCCTTGTGGACGGATTAAAAAGCCACCACACGTCTACCAAACCAATTGCATTGCACATGTCTTTCAATGTAGAGCCAGATTTAGATGAACGCTGTGAGGGGGTGCTCCGATCTAAAATGTTGTCTATGACCTGATTAAAATCCCCGCCTACTAAAATGGGATAATTACCCATTTCGCTTAATTCGTGTTCCAGTTGTGCAAAAAATGCACAATTAACTATATTTGGTGCATAAACATTAGCGAGTATCATCCTATGGCCCTGAATTTCTATAAGAATTATAAGGAGTCGTCCATCATCATCACTAACCTCTTTTAGACACTTGAACTGCAGATGTTTATGAAAAAGGATTGCCACCCCCCTGCTCTGACTATTACCGCAAGACGAAAACCCATGGCCCACCCAATCCCGACAGAGTTTTTTAGATTCTGTTTTAGTGAGGTGGGTCTCCTGAAGCAATGCTACATCCACTTTTTTTGATTTAATAAACGCCAAAATTTTTTTCCTCTTAATTGGGTGGTTGAGGCCTTTAACATTCCAAGTAATGAGGTTAAGAAAGCTCTGACAATTAGCCGACATCATAAACAGTACATATTACCATCCAAAATATCCAGCAATTCTCCACCAAAAACCCCCTCACTGGGCAAAAGACAAACACAATAAAAATTAAAAATACAAAAAAAAGAAACAAAAACCACTTAATCATAAAGTAACATAAACGGTGACCTAAAACCAATGTCACCCATCGGTGCACAAAAACAGCACCAACCAAAAAAAAGAAAATAAAAAACTCTAGGACTGTGACTGTGAACAGTGCAACAAACTTAGGGAGAGCCGCATCATCGCAGCAGCCTCATGCCTATAGATAATACAGCGTGGGCAGTAAAAAAAAATGGAACCTTACATTAATACTGCATCAAATCCTCCGTCAAAAATATATAACAAATAAACATATAGCATATATTCATACCATTATTCATCAATGTCTCACGGTAGTGAAAGAATTAGGTTCAATGCTTTCTTAGGGTCAGTGAACTCCTGTTTACCACTTGCCAACTTCACAACGAGAACTGCAGGATACCTGAGAGAGAATGCGATTTTCTTCTGGTGCAGCAGGTGTTTACACTGCTTGAACGCCGCTCTCATCTCGGATACTCGTCTGGAATAATCCGGGAAAATCATGATGTGATGACCATTCCAATCCAGCTTTCCCATCCTGCGCGCTGCCTCCACAATACGCTCCCTATCCTGGAAGCGCAGAAGTCGAATCAGGATAGCCCTGGGTGGCTGGCCGTCTGGTTTGCGTCTGGCGAGGCTCCGATGCGCACGGTCAATTTCCAGCCCTCCAGGGAAGTCCATTTTCAGCAGATCTGGAATAGTTTTGCGCATGAAGGTAAGGGCATCTGATTTTTCACAGTTTTCTGGAAAGCCGACAAAGCGTAGATTGTTTCGGCGTGATCTATTTTCCAAGTCGTCCAGCTTCAGAAGTAAATTTTCCACCTGCGTCTGGGTTGCGGGGGGATTAGCATCCAGAGCTATATTGGCATCCTCAAGAAAAGCGATGCGCGATTCCACGTCTCCCAGCCGGGTGGCTAACTCCGTTAACTTGGTGTCCACCGCCCTCGTTGACGCCTCAATAGAGTTAAGTTTAGCGTCTTGCCTCTCCGATATTTCTTTCAACAGTGCATAGATCTTAGAGATGTCTTCCGCCATTTGGTCTTTGGCAACACCTGCACCTGTTGAAGGTGGCGGAGAGGGAGGAGGGCTCGTTGTGGTATCACCAGCTTTAGCCAGATTTTCCTTGCTAGCATCGGCTTTGGAGCGAAGATTAAGTTTCTGTTGTTGCGTTGGCATTTTAATCCTGTTCTCCACAAATCCAGTCTCGATGCAATGTGTAGTAGTATTAATAGTTTCAGCTGAGGAAACAAGAGAAAAACGCCCTTGTAGAAGAAAAAAAGGCTGTCTGCACTGCGGTGCTCCTCACCTAAGCAGCCATCTTCACTGCCCGCGTCTCCCCATATTCACTGCTCTTATTTTCATATCTTCTAAATCATTGCTCTGAGTGTTGCTATCCCTGTGCTGTTGCAATCCTAGAATTTCCCCATTGTGGGACCAATAAAGGCTTACCTTATCTTAATGTGGCTTTCATGTAAGCTTACAGCTTTTTTCAAATTTAAACACTTCCCTTCTAACTTTGCAACCTTTTCTCTTAACAGTTATTTTCTCCTAACAAATTTTGGATTTTTTTTCCTTGTAAATTTGCAAGTTCCTTTTCAGGAATTTGTGGCTCTTTCCAAAATATTTTGCAAATTTGCACCTTTTCCTCAAATGTGCAATTTCCTGAAAGTTGCAGCTTTACCCTTATACCTTATTGCGTAAATTTTCAACCTTTGTCTTAAGTTGTAATTGTAAATCAGCATTTTATCATATTTTGCACCTCCATGCTCATACCTTATTTTAAGTTAAAATGTCTACTGTAAATCTTTAACAGTGTTATTAGATTTCACCAGATTTGTACAGCATAAGCAATACTTTTCTCTAGCTGGTTGTTCCAAATTGTCCCCAGACATCCCTCTCCTATAGGCACCCAGAATAGAAGGCTAGCACTAGTGGTTGTCTTTGAGACTAGAAAATGTGCTAATAAGTTTAGTTCATATCCATAAAGTTTTGGGAAATGTGCAAAAAATACAAATAGGAGGGTCTGGGAACCTCCAAATTTGTATTTGGCCCTTCAGCATTAAGGCGCCCTAAACCTGCCTCATTTTTCTTGGTCAGCAGGTGGCTAGTTTTCTTGTAGCAAAAGTTCCCACTGCCTGATATTCTGTGGAATAATGACCTTTCAAGCGTCAAGAATTTTCAGATTTTGGTCTTAGTTGCTGGCCTTTGTATTATTAGATGTTTTTTAGATGAAGAATGGGTGGGCAATATAAGCTGCAGCCTGAGCCATCACGCTTTTCGGATAACTTATGTTGAATTGTGCAATCAGAGGAGTTATTGTTTAATTTGACCCTGTTGGATTTTTCCTTGATATATTGTTCTATTCCTTTCTTTTAATCTTTTTCCAAAAAATAAAAATTCATTCATATTTCTGCTCTCTTTCTGTAGCTACTCAATAGTTTGCATACATGGTAGCATTTTAGATGAGAAAGCACACCGACCTCTCAGCTATAAGACTTCAAGCCTTAATGGAGCCTTCAAACCTTAATGGATTAGTAACTTTTCTATCTGTTCCTGTCTTGACCTCTCGTCTTGACCTCGCCTTCAAACCTTAATGGATTAGTAACTTTTCTATCTGTTCCTGTCTTGACCTCTCGTCTTGACCTCTCCCCCCTTGAAACAGAACAGCTTAATATCAAAGCCGTTCTTTTTCAACATCCTGTTTGGAAGGATACCCATTGTGTTGCTAATTTGGGGGACCCCCTGGGTGCCCTTGTGGGTGTTTGAGCTCAGTGGCCAAATTGCTTAACATAGGAAGTATTAGTCCCATGGGGGCCTCTGACTATTCTGACCTCCTGTGGCCCTGCAGCTGATACTGATAGGTCAGACTAGGTGGGGTGTCCAGGTAAGATCTATATTGCTGTAGTGTGAGGACTTGAGGTGGTTGCATTTGTGAAAATGGAGTGTAGTTTGTGGTCACACAGCCTCCAACTGATGTCGCCGTGGTCAGTGGCATTTGCCTCGCTTGGGGGCATGGCTTCTATTCATACCTGTGTGTACGTTACCATGGCTAGGTGTGTGGGCTGCCATGTGTGGGCTGTGTTCTGCAGAGGAGGCAGCATGATGTGGATATGTTCCCATATCCTGAAGGGCTAAAGTGAGGGCGTTGACAGATGATGTGTCTTGGTCAGTACCTGTCTCAGTATATGACCTGGTGACGAAAGTACAATCTGCCCTTGCCCCTATATTATCAGGGGTGTTTGTAGCACTTTCTACAGTTTTTCCTAGGAATTCCTTAATTTGCTCGCTACCTTCAGGCTCCTCCTTAGCTGTTTGTAACAACCCATTTTTAATCACCATCGGGGGGGCCATTATCGTGGGTGTTGATTGGGCAAGCTCAATTGGCACCTCGGCTGAGACAGTAGGTTGATTGGTGCGGCTCTGGCACCTCTCTGATAGAGCTTGTGTCCCAGTGTAGGGAGGTAGGGGTGCAAGTAATTCTCCACCTAGAGGGGATGCTGTGGACTTAACAGCAGGTGGTTCAATGGCCTGAGGCCGCATATCTGCCTTTGTGGTGGAGGCTTCTGGGGTCAGTGGAGGGCCATTTGCGTTACCTGACATCCTCTGCAGGGTGAGTTTAATTTCCCCCAGAAATCATTGACAGTCTGTGAGAAATTCTCCTGCTCTTTTTAATTCCTTTCCTGTTCTCCCTCTCCTAAATATACTGGCCTCCCGGTGTTTATTGCTTGCCTGCTCATGCCCTCCTCTTGACTGTCTTATAAACATAACTAGGTCTCCCTGGTGGGGGGGGGGGGGCTGTTTTCACATCCTGCGAACATTCCTCTGTCCTGCATTTGTTTGACCCATCTGGCAAATCTCTCCCTTCCTTTCTTTTGATCTGTGACTGGGACCTTTGTTAACCATCTAGCCATTGTCTAGGATAGTGCCGACCCCAGGGAGTCGGGCTTACAGGCCTGCCATCGTTCCATTGTTTCTTGAGACATTTCATATAGGTGTTACCCGTACCCTTTGCTGCAGCTGAGTGACGTATTGTCCGTGTATTTAGACCCCAACAGGAAGCTTCTACACAGACTAACCGTCTGTGCGCCTGTTAGCTGGGACTTAACGCCAGCCTATCTACACGTTTTAACTCAGGGCAACAGTGGTACCGTATCTGCTTGTATTCCCGCTATCCTAGTCCAACCCCTTGTATTTACACTATCACTCAAGATCTGTTTTGCTGTGTGGAATTCTCAGTCAGTCTCAACTGGTTGATACACACACAGGAATACAGTAAAGATATCAGTTGAGTGATGAACCACCCCACATTTCACAAATAGAGAATAACAAACTTAATTTTCTACCAGCCTCAGCGGCTTGATACATATACAGGAATACTATACAATATCAGATGTGTGAGGACTCACTCTGCTGGTGTGCTCAATTGTTCCTCTTTAGACCCATTGTTTTTCTTTCTTTGATTGCTGAAGTGGGACAGCGAAGTGGAGGGAGGAGGGGGTCACTGCGTGAAGGAGGAGGATGGTAGACGCCTCCAGGGGGCCCAAAGAGGGTCTCACAAGGCCACTGGGGGAGGGATGGTTCACAGCCACCACTGTCTCAAATTTAATGGAGAGAAACAGGCTATTAAACAGCGTGTTTTTGTCCTTTTCTGTTATATCGTGTTTATTGATTATTTTGCATTTGTTCTCACCATTGCAGCATAAGTCTCTTACTCTTACGTTTTTTCCTTCCTCCAATTGTTTCTCCATATTTTTTTGTCTTGCGTCCTGCACAAAACTTTAACATTTCATCAGTTTTCAATTTTCTTCAAAAACAAATTTCCGTTTCCATATTCTGCCCACTCTCATCTCCACAACAATAACTCCTATTTACTTCATTCATTCATTTTAGTTTATTGTATTTATTCAATTATTTTGTATTTATAATTTAATTCATTTATATATTTACTTATCTGTACCAACCTGCAATTTTTCATTTAAATTCTCTCACCTTTATATAGTGTCCATCTAGGATTTCCTACAATTTTGTTGAGGAATAAATCTCCTTATTCTCCAGTTTTATTGTAAACCTCCCTCTTCCTAATTTAAAGTTGAACCTTTTTCTCTCCAAGCTGAATGGGTATGCTTTGCCTCATTATAGGCAAACCTGCATTTTAGCAGGCCACTGAGGTCTTTTGTTTTTTATTTACCATGCATGGATTTAGCTGTCCTTTCAGCCAGAGAGATAAAGTTCCAGATTTATTATTAAGATTTAAGTTTTTTGTTGGCAGTAATTTTGTGAAATAGTGCACTTCCTATATTCGGCCACACGATGGAGGCACTGTGCCACAGCTTGAATGTGATCCAAGATGGTGCCCTCATATGCGCAGTAAATGGAACACGTGTAAGATGGCCCCTGAGCCTATTGTTCACAACCCACATGTTTTTTTGTTTTTTTTTTTTTAAATGGAGCACTGTCTCCTTAACCCCAGCTATACATACACTAGCACAGTGTAATGACCTTACAACTTTAATTTAGCGCTTCATTTTAATGCTGTTACCTCAAATAATTCTCCTCTCAGTAACCTGTTTTACCTATTGCACCTCCACTCGGTGGTGGGGGCGCGTTGCTTCCCTTTGTTCTTGACCACACGGTCCGGAGCCCGCCATTAGTTAACTCATTATGGGAAAAAGTTAAATCATTATGGGAAAATTTTTATAAATATTCCCAACTCCCGGTATTTTCCCAAACCACACTTTTATCCCCTAAAGCAGGGGTGTCAAACTCATTCCATGGAGGGCCAAGACCCTGCAGGTTTTACTTCCACCCAGTCTCTTCAGCAGGTGTTTTCACTGATCAGCAATCAGTGGGAGGAAATTCAGAGAAAACACCTGTTGAAGCCACTGGGTGGAGGTAAAACCTGCAGGGTCTTGGCCCTCCATGGAATGAGTTTGACACCTGTGCCCTAGAGACACTGAATTAAATCATACTATGGGATAGGTTCAGCAGATATTTCCAACCCCTGGTATTTCTCAAATCACAGTTTTATCCCCTATAAACACAGAATTACAAACATTTGGGACCAGGCTAACCCTAGTTCCCATATTTGAGGACACGAAGACGGTTAAATTCTGCTTCCCTAAGTCTCTTATTTCGGCACAGACTGTAACCGAAATTTGCTGGCCCCCAGGCTAATCCGGGTCCTTTAATTTGGGAGACGAATGTGGTTGATCCCGCAATTCTCTAAGTCTCGTATTTATTTCGCAACAGACTGCTCCGAAATACTTCACCTACGTGGCATCGTTCCTTTTTTTTTTTTTTTTTTGAACGGCATCGGGTCGATTCTTTAACCCCACCGGCATCAGGCTAACCCTGGATATCAGTTTGGAAGACAGGCACGGCCGTTGCCTCCTATTGTCTTATCAATTCTGGGTACAGACTGCAACCCAGAATCTCACCGATCCATTTAATCTTTTGTTAAACAGAGGGTACTTTCGCTGAGGCTTCGGCAAGTCCCCCAATGCACAAGCGGTATCTTGTTTAACTCTAATCACAGCGGATACTTTCCCTCGGGGTCTTCTTTCAGCTCCGAGAACAAGTGGTGTCTTGTGTTTAGCAAATTAGATGATCGTGGCTTCACTTCCCAAAGTGGCATCGAGTCGAACACTTTCAATGTCTCCCCTCGGCATCAGGTTCCTAAAACCTGGCTTATAATTTGGGAGACGAACCTGGGTGATTATTAGTCACCCTGGCATCCTAAGTCTCTTATTTTGGTTCAGACTGACTCCAAAATGTTTTAAAATTTGGCGGACCATACACCCGTCATGTACGTCCAGGACCGCAGCCGTTCTATCTCAGACTGAAAATAGAACACGTGCACTCTCTTTAACTTTTCAAACTATTGTTTAAACTTTACATGTGACTCCCAACCAAATGATAAATTTCGAGATCGGATATACCCCTTTATCAGACAACTGTAAATTTAGAATGGCCAAACTGCAGAATTTTGTAGAAAAAAGGCTCTGCTTACCTTATTATTATTATTCAGGCGCCACAGTCGTCTGCAAAAGGGTTCTTCCAATGTTGTGGTGTGTTCAGGCTCGTCCCGGAATAATTCAATCCGGGTCACGGCACCAATTTGTTAGAAAAATACCCGATTCTTTGATTGAAAGATCCAAGAACAAACCGGAGATTTCTTCAATTTAAAGGATGGTACATTTATCTAGAAGTCACATGTAAAGCAAGCAGCACTGGGCGCAGCGTGACGCAGCTCCCTCTGGAGTGTTGCCACACTGAACCACGACTTCCGGGTGCACGTTACAATTATCCTTTCGGGTGGGGCGACCCAGTACAATAGGATGGGCTTATACGCGACCGTCTGATTGGCTAGTTTAACTCTGACGTGAACAGGCCATCCTCTGTTCACGTTAGTTTCTCCTAAAATGTACTATCAAAAGTGTGTGTGAGAATGCTGTTTTTGGGTGTGTAACTAATGTGAAAGACCTGACTTAAAAAAGAGCAAAAAGACAGAGAGAAAGAGCTCTATACCTTTGTCTCATTCCTGTTTTATCAATATACCATAACATAATTGTTCATAAGCATGCAAACAGAATTTGTATGCAATATGTGTAGAGCATAATGGGAGATCACCTACAGAATTATTATTCTGGCACTAACTATACATTAACCCTTTCAGCCCGGCAGTGTGCCTGTGTTTGCGCTACGCTGCAAAAGCTGAGACGGGGAGCTGCCCGGCGCGGGATTATCTGGTAGAAATTCCCCGGGCAGCCGTAGTGGCTGCGCAAAAACGAGCTCTGCCGGGGAAGCTTCCAGATCCTCTTTCAGTGCGGAGCGCAACCCCAATAAAACCCATGGCAGCCTGTCTACCCAATTTGCATCCGTCAATGAAGCCCTGAGTGTCGCTTTCAGTGATCTATGAAAACGCTCGGATAACCCATTGGCCTGTGGGTTGTACGCGGTTGTGCGGTGAATTGTAACACCCAGGCTGCGGGCCATCGCGGACCAGAGTTCGGAAACAAATTGCGGGCCCCTGTCGGACGTAATGTCCGACGGGACTCCAAAACGCGCCACCCATGCTGTTAAAAAAGCGCGCGCTACCTCCGCGGACGTGGTTGCCACCAGCGGGAGCGCTTCTGGCCAGCGTGTGGTGCGGTCCACCATTGTCAGGAGGTGCGTGCTCCCCTGTGATGGCTGGAGGGGGCCCACGAGGTCCACGTGAACATGGTCGAACCTCTTAGCTGGAATACGAAATGGCTCCAAGGGAGCCTTCGTGTGTCTGTGTACCTTGGCTCGTTGGCACGCCACGCAGGCTGCAGCCCACTCTTTCACTTGTTTGCGTAGGCTCGGCCACACAAACTTCTCTCCCACCATTTTGACCGACGTGCGCACTCCTGGGTGCGCCAGAGTGTGAACCGACTCAAACACGCGGCGGCGCCACGCGGCCAGGACCACCAGACGCGGGCAACCCGTGGAGACATCGCAGATTGGGGGGGGCCGCCATCCTGCAGCACCCTGCTCTCCAGCCTTAACCCTGTTGGTCCAGACTGGACCGCGCGCACGTCTGCATCGCTAATCTGCTCCGCGGCCATGGCTGCATAATCTATCCCCACGCAGACCGGGGCCACTACGGCACGTGAGAGGCAGTCCACCACCACATTCAGTTTACCAGACACATGCTGAATATCGGTAGTAAACTCTGAGCTCGCGGCCAGGTGTCTCTGCTGCCGGCCCGACCATGGTTCTGAAACCTTGGCCATCGCGAATGTTAGCGGCTTGTGGTCCACAAACGCGGTGAAGCTGCGCCCTTCCAGCCAGAACTGTAAGTGGCGTATGGCCAGGTGAAGGGCCAGCAACTCTCTGTCGAGCGCGCTGTATTTACGTTTGCTGTCGCGCAAAGTTCTGCTGAAAAAAGCAAGCGTCTGCCAAGCCCCGGCAACGCGCTGCTACACAACAGCCCCTATGGCCACGTCTGAAGCGTCGGTGGTGAGCGCTATGCGGGCTGTCGGGTCTGGATGCGCCAGCAGTGCGGTGTTAGCCAGGGCTGCTTTAACCTCCGAGAACGCCCGCTCTCGCTCCGGGGTCCATTCGACCCTATCCGCGGGTTTCTGTTTCTTGAGCGCGGCGTATAATGGTTGCATGAGCTGTGCCGTGCGGGGAAGGAAACGGTTATAAAAGTTCACCATTCCCAAAAATTCCTGCAGCGCCCTGACCATCTGCGGCCGGGGAAAATCCGCCACGGCACGCACTTTGTCGGGCAGCGGGATCGCTCCTTCGGGAGAGACGCGGTGCCCCAAAAAATCAATCTCCGTCATGCCGAACTGGCATTTTGCTGGGTTGATTATTAACCCGTGCTCCTCCAATCTCCGGAAAACCGTCGTGAGGTGGGTTTCGTGTTCGTCTTCGGCTGCACTGGCTACCAGGATATCGTCCAGGTAGACGAACACGAATGGGAGATCGCGCAGCACTGCATCCATCATGCGCTGGAACGTCTGTGCTGCTCCTTTTAACCCGAATGGCATGCGCAGGAACTCGAATAGACCGAACGGAGTTATTACCGCTGTTTTGGGTATGTCCTCAGCGTGCACTGGGACTTGGTGGTAACCGCGGACCAGGTCTATTTTGGAAAAAATGCGCGCTCCGGCAAGGTGAACGGAAAAATCCTGTATGTGGGGAATTGGGTAGCGGTCGTGAGCTGTGGCATTGTTCAACCTGCGGAAATCCCCGCACGGTCGCCACGAACCCTCAGCCTTAGGGACCATGTGTAGCGGGGAAGCCCATGGGCTGTTCGAGCTCCTGATGATGCCCAACCTTTCCAGGTTGGCGAACTCCTCGCGCGCTATAGCCAGTTTAGCTGCGTCCAAGCGCCAAGGTCTTGCAAAGATGGGCGGCCCGGTGGTGGTGATAAAGTGCTCCACCCCGTGTTTAGCGATGGCTACCGAAAACGTCGGGACCGTGAGTTCTGGGAACTGAGTGAGCAGTGTGTGGAACTTACCGCCTGTAGCTGTGACGTTGGCTTGTGCTGTTGGCTGGGTCACTCGAGCTATACAGGGGAGAGAGTCAAAAGAGTGCATTAACCAGGCGCCTGTTAGCAACATCAACCAGGAAACCATGTGCACACAGAAAATCAGCCCCCAGTATATGGTAATTCAGTACTGCTACGACAAAAGTCCACTCATATGTACGGCCGTGTAGAGATAAGAGCAGAGTCCTCTCACCAAAGGTCTTAATATCCGAGCCGTTTGCTGCCAACATCTCGGGGCCGCTAGGTCCTGCCAGCCGGTCAGCGTAGGTCGGCCGGATGAAGCTCTTCTGGGCTCCGGTGTCCATGAGGAAACGCCTCCCCGAGCGTGCGTCTGTCAAGTAGAGCAGCTTGTTCTCTTCACCAAGGGTCGCAGCTGCTACCGACCCCTGGCCTTGGCGTTTCCCGAGCGCTTGAATTGGCACGGGGGCGCACATCTGCGTGCCTTCTCTCCGAAGCGGCGGTGGTAGAAACAGAGCGTGTCTCTCTCGCGCTCCTTGGCCCCCGCTGCTGCTACCATTGGTGGCTCCTCGCCTCCTCTGGTCGTCTCGCTGGGCTCCGCCGCTGCCGCGTTGACTGTGATAGCCCTGGTGGTGATGATGATCTGGTCTGCCTCCTGGGCTAGCGCACGGTAGTCCCGCGCGGCCAGCAACGGCAAATTGGCCAGGGCCACTCTCGCCGCTGTCGGAAGGTTCCGGAGGAAGAGGTGGGCAAACAGAAAGTGCCCGTCATCCGTGTCCATTAACGCCAGCATCTTCTCCATCAGGTCTATGGCCGAACCATCTCCTAACTCGGTCCGCGTCAGGACCCTCTCTGCTCTCTCATAGTCCGAGAGTGTGTAGTGCTGGATGAGCGCAGCCTTGAGCGCCTCGTATCTGTTGCCAGCTGGTGGCTGATCGAGCAGGCTCGCTACCTGTTGAGCTGTGCGGGCGTTGAGCGATGCGACCACATGGTAGAATTTGGTGTCATCTGCCGTTACTCCCCGGAGGGCGAACTGAGCCTCGGTGAGGTGGAACCAAGAGCGCGGGTTGTGCTGCCAGAAATCCGGTAGCTTGACTGAAACCGCACATGCGTGGCTGGGGGTTCCAGTCCGGGCTGTCTGTAGGATGGCTGCCGCCTTGCTGTAGCTTCCTGACCGGGCCGGCTCCAGGGATCTTGCCTCGTGTTCCATAATACGTCTTGGGTCACCAGTGTGGAGCGTGTAAATGAAGAGGCAGATTTATTTCAGGCGATTTATTACACACTCACACTTGTCAAGCACAGAACAGACTGAATACTTCAGCAGAAACTCCTCTCTTAAGTTTCATGGCATTTACATCACACACAACATGACATCTACATCACACTGCATTCAACTCCCTCATCCTTGACTCCTTCCTGCTATCTCACCAGGAATCCCCTGCTCTTTGTTCTCCCAAGCTTATCCACTGTCTCCTGTCTGAGATGCTAGACAATCTGGCTCTCCCAAGGTGTTACACATCGCTACAACACGACTATAAAACCTATACACAGTACATCATAGCTTAATATATGATGACCCGTATAAACACATGAATCATCTCATTGCGCAAAGAAGGACTATCAGGAGCAGAGTGAAATGGGAGGTACCAGTTAGTTTGTAAGGTGCAGTGTGGCAGCATTGTTATGACCATAATACAACATCAAAGTGAGTTATTGTACAGTGAAAGTGCATGTGACAGGAAAGATTTCCTGTACCTGGCCGTTCAACAGCGAAGCTGTAGTAGTCTACTGGAGAAAGTGCTTTGCTGTCTATCTAGTGTGTGGTGGAGGGGGTGGGGGGATTGTCCATGATGGATCGCAGTTCATTTAGTGTTCTCCTCTCCACCACTGTCTCAAAGGTCTTCAGTCTGAGACCAATTACAGAGCCAGCCCTCTTGATAATCTTGTCAAGTCTGTTGGTGTCTCTGGCCCTGATACTGCTACCTCAACAGACAGCAGCAAAGAAGATGGTGCTGGTGACAACGTTCTGGTAGAAAAGCTCCAGCATCCTGCTGCACACGTTGAAGGATCTCAGCTTCCTCAGGAAGTAGAGTCTGCTCACCCACTTCTTGTGCGCAACATCAGTGTTGGATCTCCAGTCCAACCCACTGCTGATCCTGACACCCAGATATTTGTAGTCTTCAACCACTCCCACATCCTCCCCCCTAATCTGCAGTGGCTGAGAAGGCGTCTTCCTCTTCCTGAAGTCAATCACCATCTCTCTGGTCTTGCTGACATTCAATCTCAGGTGATTCTGCTCCGTCCACTCCACAAATCTGTCTACCAGTGCCCTGTACTCCCCCTCCTCTCCTCCTCTTATACACTCCACAACAGCTGAGTCATCAGAGAATTTCTGCAGGTGGCATGACTCAGTGTTGTACTGAAAGTCAGTGGTGTATAAGGTAAAGAGAAAAGGAGAGAGCACAGTCCCCTGTGGAGCTCCCGTATCACAAGCCACGACTCCAGACAAGACATTGCCCAGCCGGACAAACTGTGGTCTGCCTGTCAGGTAGTCAGTAATCCAGGAGATCACAGAGCTGTCAACCCCCATCACCCGCAGCTTCTCACCCAGCAGCAGTGGCTGGATGGTGTTAAAGGCACTGGAGAAATCAAAAAAAGTGATTCTCACAGCATCTCCTCCACCATCCAGGCGCAGATGAGCTTGTTGCAGTCATCGGGTTTGTGCGCACATAACCTGCTTTTCTCCTGGGTCATGGAGAAGGGCAACCGTTTTCCCAGTAGGGCAGACTGGTTTGGCAACATTTTTTACCTCTGTGTAGTGAGAAACCCTGTTCTGGCTTCAAATAGGTAATATTTAACCCTTGAACAGTCATAATTAAAGTTGTGGGTTGATATTTATCAGTTGTAAGTCCTTATTTCACTCTATTTTTCTGCTATTCAAGCTAAACCTAGAGCTTTATGGTCATTCACTTTATTTAATAATTGTCAGCGGCTATGGATACGGAAGCTGTAGCCCTATACAAAATGTCTATTGGTACAGAAGAGCTGACAGTCCGACAAAACCTTTTCAGATCAGCTCCAAGCCAGCTGCTGCTGTGGCTTAGGTAGATAGTACGTTGGGCCTGTGATCAGAAGGCTCCATCAGAAATATGTTTAATGAGAAAAATGCTGACGAGTTCAATATTTATTTTCCCAGCAGCATACACACACACACACACACACACACACACACACACACAAAGTTAGGGATGGTTGGCTTTTGGGTGAAATTTCTGGAAAATGTAAAAAGTTCACGCTACAGTGATATTATATCATGAAAGTAGAGCATTTAAGTAGATGCATGCAGTGGTGATTTCTTTATCTTAAACAAATTATTGAAATAAACATCAACAACAGTGGTGGGTATATGCTGAAGGATGTCCTTGAGGGTATCCTTGTAATGCAGAAGAGGGCAACCAACTTCTCTAGATCCTTCAGCTAGCTCCTCAAATAATTCAATTCAATTCAATTCAACTTTATTTATATAGCGCCATTTCACAACAACAGTCATCTCATAGCACTATCAACTGTAGGGAGGACCCCCACAGTTGCAGAAAGACCCCAGCAATCAGGCGATCCCCTGTGAGCAAGCACTTGGCGACGGTGGAGAGGAAAAACTCCCTTTTAACAGGAAGAAACCTCCAGCAGAACCAGGCTCAGGGAGGGGCAGTCATCTGCTGCGACTGGCTGGGGGGTGAGGGGGTAGAGAAGAAGAAAAGAACAGACATGTAGAGAGCAAACAGCACGATGGGGACTCAATCTATGGGAGAGAACAAACAAATGTTAATGACCAGCAAAAAAAAAAATATTTCATAGAGAGTGAGGAAAGGAGTGAGGCCCAGTGCATTACTGGAGGTCCCCCGGCTAACTAAACCTATTAGCAGCATAACTAAGGGAGGGTTCAGAAAACACATGATCCCTCCCTAATTGTAGGCTATATCAAAAAGGTAGGTTTTAGCCCTATTCTTAAAAACAGAGATCGAGTCTGACTCCCGAATCCAGATTGGCAGCTGATTCCACAGGAGAGGAGCTTGATAACTGAAGGCTCTGCCTCCCATTGTACTTTTGGAGATTCTAGGTATTACAAGTAAACCTGCATTTTGGGAGCGTAGTGCTCTGTTAGGATGATACGGTAGTATCAGATCTTTTAAATAAAAAGGAGCCTGATTGTTTAGAGCTTTGTAAGTAAGAAGAAGGATTTTAAACTTAATTCTAAACTCTATGGGAAGCCAATGAAGGGAGGCCAGAACCGGAGAGATATGATCTCTCTTTCTAGTACCTGTTAAAACTCTTGCTGCAGCATTTTGGATCAGCTGAAGACTTTTTAAAGATGTTTTAGGACAACCTGATAATAAAGAATTACAATAATCTAATCTCGAGCTAACAAAAGCGTGGATCAGCTTCTCAGCATCACTCTGAGACAAGATGCTCCTAATCTTGGCAATATTACGCAAATGATAGAAGGCAGTCTTAGAAACAAATTTAATATGTGAATTGAAGGACAAATCCTGATCAAAAATAACTCCAAGGTTCCTCACAGAGCTATTAAGAGAAAGAGTAACTGCATCCAAACTGAAAGTTTGATTTGGAAAGGAATTTCTAAGGTTTTTTGGACCAACAAGAATGACTTCAGTCTTATCTGAATTTAATAGCAGGAAATTACAAGTCATCCAAACTTTGATTTCCTTAAGACAGGCTTCTAACTTGGCTAATTGATTAGTATCATCTGGCTTCATTGACAGGTATAATTGTGTGTCATCTGCATAACAGTGAAAATGTATACAGTGCTTTCTAATAATGTTGCCTAATGGAAGCATATATAAACTAAAAAGAGTAGGGCCAAGCACAGATCCCTGTGGAACTCCATGACTAAGCTTTGAGCTGAGAGAAAACTCATCATTTACATGAACAAACTGGAACCTATCAGATAAATAAGATCTAAACCACTGCAACGAAGTTCCATTAAGTCCAACATAGTGTTCTAATCTATCAAGTAGAATATTATGATCAATAGTATCAAAAGCTGCACTAAGATCTAAAAGGACAAGTACAGAAACTAGTCCATTATCAGATGCAATGAGGAGGTCGTTAGTGACCTTCGCTAAGGCTGTTTCAGTGCTATGATGGATTCTAAACCCAGATTGAAACTCCTCAAATAAACCATTTCCCTGCAGGTGGTCAAATAATTGCATAGCAACAACTCTTTCTAAGATTTTTGAAATGAAAGGGAGATTAGAGATTGGTCTATAGTTAGCTAAAGCTCCTGGATCTAGCGTTGGCTTTTTGAGTAAGGGTTTAATTACAGCCGTTTTAAAAGCCTGCGGTACATGGCCTAAAGTTAATGAAGAATTGATTATATGAAGAATAAAGCTACCAATAAGTGGGAAGACTTCTTTAAATAACCTGGTAGGAATAGGGTCTAAAAGACAAGTTGAAGGTTTGGATGAGGAAACTATTTTGTCTAACTCACAAAGGTCGATTGGAGTAAACTCATCAAGACAGACATCAATAGAAGGAGTTGTAGTAGTTACAGTATTTAAGTTAACTGTGGGAAGAATCTGATTGATTTTATCTCTGATGGATGAAATTTTATTATTGAAAAAGTTCATAAAGTCCTGACTAGTAAGCTCTAAGGGGATGCTAGGATTGACAGAGTCCTGACTCTTTGTCAACCTGGCTACAGTACTGAAAAGAAACCTGGGATTATTCTTGTTCTCTTCTATTAATGCAGAGTAATAACTCGTTCTAGCTTTTCTAAGAGATTTTTTATAAATTAAAAGATGATTTCTCCAAGCTAAATAGATTTCATCTAAATTAGTAGAGCGCCATTTTCTCTCTAATTGACGAGTCTTCTGTTTTAAGCTACGAGTTTCTGTGTTGAACCAAGGAGTTAAAAATCTCTGATTAGACTTTTTCTTTTTTAAGGGGGCCACCAAGTCTAGAGCCTGATGCAGAGAAGCTGAAACACTATCCACCATGTTATCAATTACAGAAGGAGCAAGCTGTCTATAGCTTATTTCCGTTGTGTTGACACATGGCATAGAGGAAACAATCTGCATAAATTTGGAAACAGCATCATCTGAGAGGCATCTACTGTGATAATATTTTTCTTTAGGAGCCAAATAGTCAGAAATAGTAAAATCAAAGGTTAACAGACAATGGTCTGACAGTACAGGGTTATGAGGAGACACTACAAGATTTTCTATTTCTATGCCATATGTCAGAACAAGGTCCAATGTATGGTGGAGGTAATGAGTAGAATTTCCTACTTTCT
Organism: Pholidichthys leucotaenia; assembly: GCA_020510985.1. Lineage (NCBI taxonomy): Eukaryota > Metazoa > Chordata > Actinopteri > Cichliformes > Pholidichthyidae > Pholidichthys > Pholidichthys leucotaenia. The sequence continues at coordinate 308,156,920 of CM035844.1, forward strand.
GAGAAAACCCAATCGAGTCTAATATTGAATTAAAAGCCACATTAAGGCAGTCACTATCTACATCCACATGTATATTAAAGTCCCCTACTATAATTATTCTATCAGATTTCAGCACTAAATCAGCTAAGAAATCAGGAAATTCGGATAAAAATTCTGAATAGGTTGATGGGGGACGATAAACTATGGCAAATAAAATTGGGTTTAACCTGGAATTGCTAAAGTACCGTAAATAGAACCGTTTTAACAGGCCACTCATCCGGCGCACGGACAGCATGTCCTAAAAAGCGCAGTCTATTTCTGATTAGCACTACCTCGATACCCGCAGCTTTGACACGGTCCAACACTTCATCATGCGTGATGAAGTTGTCCCAGCTAATTTTGAGAATGGATCTTAGGTGCCGCCGTCGGACAGTTCTTAAAATCTGTATCTGGCGATGGTATAGGGTCCAGGTCTCGCTTCCGTATTTTAAAAGCAGAATAATGCACTGGTTGTGGTGGAATAGAATAGAATGGGCTTTATTGAATAGAACAGAAACAGGTTAGAAAATACCAAGGGTCACATTTTGTCCTGGAGGACTTTTTTTTGTCATGATTTACATAAATGACAAAAATATGTGTATTTTTTTGTATTTTTATTCTAGTGTTTCTTTTTTCCATTGAGAAAGAGTAGAAAAGAGAAGGAAAAAAAACATTCATAATGATAATTTACTTGCACATACTTAAATTATATGATCAGAGGTTGGTCTAGTAGCCAGAAATTCTACTCATGTAAAAGCAGTGCTATCTTATGAAATTAATAATTACAAGTAAACACCTAAAAATTTCAAGCTGAGTTAAGGTACCAAAATCACCCACTTAAAAAAAACCCACAAAAACTTGAGTAATGACTTCAGTCTTGAAGGTTTGAGGTTTTTCTCCAAAATGTATAACAATTTTCTGATCGTTTTCTACTTTCCTCTGTAAATTTATCCAAATTTGCAACCATTTTCCTCAAACTTGGAATTTCCTCTTGTAAAATTATGATTTTTCTTGTACATTTGAGACTTTCTTTTAAATTTGTGGATTATTTTATAGCTAATTTTTGTCTGTTTTTTTTTTTTAAATAAAATTACTGGTTTTATTTATCAATTTGAAACAGAATGTGGTAAAATTGACTTTTATTCCTCATACAATTTAAATTTTTGACCATTATTTTACAGAGCCAGAACAGAACAATAATTTAGCTCTGATTTCAAAGCAACATTATTCATAAAATTATATTTAAACAAATAAACTAAAATGACCAAAGGTGCAGTTATTTCTGATATAATATTTCTATATACAGGGGTGAAAGCAAAAAAAATTCCTCAGCCTAAACTTTTTTCTGGGGGCAGGGTCATCGGGGTGGACACACACACACATTTTATATATATATTGTGGTGACCCAGCACGCTGTGGACGGACATTATCTCACACCCACCAGGGCTGGAGGAAGGGTAGGACAATTGACATATGGACAGAGAGCCCCGGGGGGCAATCAGACTGGACTATTATGTATGCGCCCCCCAGGACGGAAAGGACATCCAGGTGCCAGCTGATGTCACGCTAATGATATGTATCGACTGATGTGTATTAGATGACAATCACTATGCTAATGTGCCATGCATTCTCTCTGTCTGTATAACGTGTGTAAAAGAGCTTGTTACACACGCCTCAGCAGCGAAGTAGCTCACAGGAGCTACAAAGCGTGTTTCAGTATGTTGGAGGAATAAAACCTTGTACCCTTCCAGCTCGTTGCCTCTCGCCTGTTCTATTACCTCCACGTTGGTGACCCTGGACGTGGCATGGAGCGTCTCGACCATGGCATTTTCTCCACACTGGTGACCTAACAGGAAACGGACTATCTCCCCCGTTGCTGCGCTGTGGACTCCCTCTTCATCCACACCGGAGTGCGCTCGCTGAAGCAGAAAGCACTGGGAATGAGACTCACCATGATCGGTGAAACGAGCAAACCAAAGGAAACAGCCTGGAAAGAGAAAGTCTGCGCTGTCTGTGTGGTTTCTGTACAACTCCACAACCCTGGCTTCACCTCCCGACAGTGGGGTTCCGACACATAACCGACCCATGCGCACACCGCAGGACTATATGGAGCACACCTGACAGCTACGTGGCCCCTGCGCCAGAGCGCGCATCATGTACCAGGGACAAGCATGGCTCCAAGAACTGATACGGGTCCTTGGCTGCTGCACATTCCGGGGAACACAGCCGATCGCCATCCTTGGAGCCTTTAGGGCTGCCCTCGCACCTAAAGGAGTCGGCAGCTCACCCACAGGACTTAGATTGGTTTCTTCACATCCACTACGCATCCTCGAGGAATTGGGCCGATCACCTTCCCCAGATCCTCGCTGGACCGGACCCTCACAAGGAGGAATCAAAGACAGCAATTTTTTTTTTTTTCACAGCTGCTGCGGATCATCTGAGGGTTTACTGGAAAGTTACTCGCCCAAGCCTGATTGGCACGCAATTTTTGCGCAGCCCAGACACTCTTGACGTCCTGGGCCGGCACTCCATTGATTCCCACCCACCTCCCCCTCGTTCTCCACATCGCTATTCCTGCACTTCTGCCCCAGAGACCTGCCGATTGCCAGCTTCGTTCCTTCAGTGAGACGCACACTGGCCCCGTACACCCATGATCCACAGCCGTTCAACGTGTTGCAACTCGCAGTGGAGCAGACTAGGTTTTTCACCCCTCCCCTGTTCCCCCCACGGACTGACATGCCCTCCGACACTCCTCTACAGCAGGACAGTTCTACCGGAGCGGCACCCCCCGCTGCAGCCTCCACGGGCACCAACTGGAGCCCAAACGACCAGGGGGGTCACACAGCCCCTTCTGAGTGTTTGGGGGAGGGGGGGCTGTGTGGTGACCCAGCATGCTGTGGATGAACATTATCTCACACCCACCAGGGCTGGAGGAAGGGTAGGACAATTGACATACAGACAGAGAGCCCCGGGGGGCAATCAGACTGGACTATTATGTATGCGCACCCCCCCCCCCCCCCGAGGACAGAAAGGACGTCTGGGCGCAAGCTGATGTCATGACAATGATATGTATTGACTGATGTGTGTTAGATGACAATCAATATGCCAATGTGCCATGCATTCTCTCTGTCTGTATAACGTGTATAAAAGAGCTTGTTACACATGCCTCAGCAGCGCAGTAGCTCACAGGAGCTACGAAGCGTGTTTCAGTATGTTGGAGGAATAAAACCTTGTACCCTTCCAGCTCATTGCCTCTTGCCTGTTATATTACCTCCACAGTATATTTATTAGGGGTGTGACGGTACGTTAAATTCACAGTTTGGTACGTACCTTGATCTTAAGGTCACGGTTCAGTTCATTTTGGTACAGTAAGGAAACAAAATGCAAAACATAAAACTGCTTATCTTTTGTATCAGCGGGGACAGCTTTAACAAAAAAAACCCCTGCAAACTGCCAGCAGTAAATGTTCTAATGAATAAAATGTATACAATAAAACAAATAAATTTTCTTTTCAGCAAATGATCAGACAAGTGCAACAATAGAAGTTTGAATAGTCTGAATTATGCTTTTGTTTTTAGGAAATTAAAGTTTCTTATTGCCTGAAGCAGTGTTTTTAACCAGGGTGCTCTGGTATGTTCAGGTTTCTGTGGGAAATTATCTAATTTCACTTGTTAACTGGTCAATAATTTGTCATTGTTGTATATAGGTTCTGACGGCAGCCATGCACAACAACAACAAATTATTTGCAAATTTTTGGACAATTAAGAAGTTAAATTAAATAATGTCCCACAAAAATCTGAGCATACCAGGACACCCCTGAAAAACACAGACCTCAAGGGCAGCATTAACAGATTCAGCTTTTTCTTAAAAGGATGGTATTATTTTCTGGCTGAAGTGGGCACAACAAGGAACTTCATACCGGGACTCAGTTACCTTCAGCATGTGTTTAAACCCGATATTCTTAACAACTCAATATGGCCTTAGATCCGCTGCTATAAAAACACCAATGGCATTTGTTATTGCTTTGGCTCGATCTGAAAAGCCCTGGAGAGGCCGTCTAAATGCTGCTTGTACCGCGCTAGGTTTTTTTTTTTTTTGTGCTGGACGTTTGCCCAGCAGGAGCAAGCTCCATTTGTGGCATAGGCAGCTGCCGTGGAACCTCTTACTTCCTTCCGGGAGCTGTCGCGGCACCTCCTACCTAGTTCCATGCTGTTTCAAATGAGTGAACAAGGTAAACATACTGCCAAAAGCATATCCAATGCCATTTTCATCATATTCACTTACCTTGGTCTGTCTTCAAGTTCTGGCTTCTCTGTACAGGGCTGAACTGTTTGTTTAAAAGTCCAGCACGAGGCCGTTTACACTTCATGTCCGTAACTCAACATGGTCCGTGTGGAAACTCGGTACACCTCTGCACCGAACTGAAGGTTCCATACGGAAAAATTTGAATTCAAATATAAAAACCATTACACCCCTAATTATATATATTATATATATATATGTATTGTATGTAGGGTGGAGGATGTTGACGGATTTAAGGCACTGACTTCGTGAATTTCGATTATTTTAACTTGCCAGGTATTTAATAATGAATATAAATTAGTTAATATTGTAGTGGTTGGTGAAGAAAATCCTGAGTAATTCAGTCATCCTTGCCTTTCCCACAATCAGCTTGCATGAAGCCTAACCATACCTATTTGCTAAGCCATTCATTATTGTTCCTGATACCAGCAGGTTAAAACCAGGATAAATGCCTCCACTGCTTACATAGCTCTTCTGCCCCCCCCCCTTTAAAGTACTTAAATAAGCTCATGCTTCGCTCTGACATGGAATTAGGTTTGTCTCTGCTTTGTCTCTCGGACAGTGATGCTAGACAGACAGGTCTGCTTGCCAACTGAAATGGTTACGCGCACGGCATGCACCCAAATTCCAACCTGAGGGTGACTGGCACATGCATTTGTTGGGCGTGCGCTTGCGGACCATCATTTCTTCTTTTATTTTCTTTAGCATGTTGGTGTGGTGGCTCAGATTCTGGCATGGAGGGCCGCCACGCAGAAATGTTACCAGCGGAAACCCTGATCTCCCTTCAGTCTTTACCCAAAGGGGTCTTCAACCCCTTTGGGCTTTGACCGGTGGTGGATATAAAGGCTTACGAGGAGTTAAAACTGATTCCACAATAGATTAATAATAACCAGACCATCAATGACAGAGTAAAAGATAAGGACCTATCCTTATACTGTATAGTGCTTTTTCTAGTCTCAAAGACCACTTAAAGCGCTTCACTAGTACTAACCCTCTAGTCTAAGGGCCTTTTGGAAAAAGATATCTAGGGACAATTTAGAACAACCAACTAACCTAACATACATGTCTTTGGATTGTGGGAGGAAACCGGAGTCCCCGGAGTAAACCCACGCAGCACAGGGAGAACATGCAAACTCCACACAGAAAGGTTCCTACCCCTGCCAGCCTAGGGATTCGAACCTGGAACCTTCTAGCTGTAAGGCAACAGTGCTAACCACTGCACCAGAGTAGCTCTTTCCAGCCGGATGAAATCACCCCGGGAGTGGTCAGATCTCCTGACCTTTGACCTTGGGCACATCATCATAAATGGAGTTAAACAGTCAAAAACTACTAGTTGGCCTACAACCTGTTGTACAAAAGATTTATTTAAAGGGATCAACACAGTGAAACAGTCATTTATACAGAGTAATTTATTGTGTGTCATTTCCAGCTGTCTATTATATCTGAAAGGTAAAGCTTAAGACATTATTTACTGTGGACCACATCACACTCTAGTGCTAACAATTCATCGTACAATCATGGTGGAATTATTAAAACATAGGTGAGAAAGACATCAGAATCAGAATCAGAATCAGAAAAAGATTTATTGCCAAGTACATTAACAGATCACTGATAACATACGAGAGAATTTGACTTGACACAGAAAATGAACCTGCATTTCCAGTGACACGGCTGCATCGGGAACGCGCCTGCCAACAGGATGGTACAGATAAGAAATCATACAATAGGAAGGAGCAAAAAAATCATTGAATTCAGAATATTGACCATAAGTAATCAATATTATGATTACAAAGACAAAAAAAGCCCACGATGCACATTCAAGACCAGAGTTCACAGGACACAAGGAGAGCAGTGAATGTTATCTTGTTGTCAGTTTCTGGGTCAGTATGGATGTAGTGTTGAAGCAATGTTGTATCAATATGAGCACAAGGACACTTTGGCAGAAGATGTTTTGTCTGGCTGCAGCAATTGTCCTTGGCAATTGTCCCAAGCAGCTACTGTCCAGAGGCCGTGTGCTCAGTGTTTTGAAAAACAAAGACTGGGGATTATCAGGAGGATTTTTGTAAGGGAAATTGAGCCAAATAGACTGAACACAGAGAAAGAACTTTATTTTCTTCTGCAGATTCAGTGCTTAATCCTTCATTGCGGGGCTTTGAGTCCGTCGTGGATAGACTTAAGCGTAACCATGATGTAAACCACCTTCCGAGACAGTTCTCCATTTGTCGCTATCAAAGTCTCCTCCATTTTTCCAATTTGATGGATGCACCTCGCGTGGCCAGCATTTTGATAGGTTATCCATCTTCAGCAATTTGCGGTACACCAGGACAATCCCAGTTCCAATCAGAACGATCCCAGTCACCATTATTACGAAGATATACAAATCTTCAATATCTTCGATAGAGAGAGTACTCAGGCACAAGATCCTCCAAACACTTGTCACCCGTAAATAGCCCGCTGGAGCCGTCCCTGCGGGGCAAACAGCTTCCCCCGGAGCACTATTCCTTGTTGAAAAAATAGTGTCAATTGCGTTCAAAGCCCAGCTTATCAATTCCATAATTTATTTCGATAATCAGCAGTAGACGCAGACAGACAACAGCAAGCTGGGATCCAGTTAGTTAGGGAAGTGGGGAGCTAGAGCAGAGAGAAAAGAGAGAAGCGTCTACTCTCCTTGAAGAGCGGAAGTGAATGCGATATTTTATCAACTGTGGGTTATATACAGTATATATGGCTAATATAAGTCATAATTGGTGAGGAGCCCCTGAGCTAATGCTGTTAGCGTAAGGGCCAATACCTTTAGCTACCCTTTCATTTACATGACAGAAAGCTAGGCAGGCCAGTAAAGAGCAGTGGGCAGGTAGAAAAACCCCAGAAGAGTCAAAACGGTGTCTTGGAGAGAAAAGCAAGATAAAGAATGTTTTTTTTTTTTTTTTTAAGACACACTGCGGTGGATAAACATCCCCTATAAAAACAAATCATTGTCTAAAATGGTTTCATATGCCCTTTTATTCTACAAAAAAAGCAAAAACAAACAAAAAAAAATGCTGCATCGGTCCTTAAAAGCAGTTTAATGGTAAAACACATCTTAATTTGAGTCAAGTTTTCAAAGCAGCTATCCAAATATGTTAACTGGGCCAGGAGGAACTTCAGTAAAGCCAGAGAGTCCTGATTAACTCAATAATATGGACCTGCTATAATTAGGTCACCAAAAACACTGTCTAAACTCGCCTTTATTCAGGGGGTGGGAGTTAAACAAAATTTCACAGTAAAAAAATAGACATGACACATTTGATTCCACTCTTGATATGTCTTTTAAGTCATAAAACACGATACAGACATGAGTCATGACAAGAAAAACAAAATTAACTTTTGGTGAAGTGTCACTTTAAGAGAATTGAGTGCGTTGATATATACAGTTAGGCCCAAAAATATTTGGACAGTGACACAAATTTTGTTATTTTAGCCGTTTACAAAAACATATTCAGGATACAATTATATAATCACTGTGGGCTTAAAGTGCAGACTCTCAGCTGTAATTTGAGAGTATTCACATCCAAATTGGAGCAAGGGTTTAGGAATTACAGCTCTTTCATACGTAGCCACCTCTTTTTCAAGGGACCAAAAGTAATTGGACAATTGACTCAGAAGGCTGCAAAAAAAAAAAAAAAAAAAAAAAAAAAAAATAAGGCTGCATGGGCTCTTCCCTCGTTAACCTGTCATCAATTAAGCAGTTAAAAGGTCTGGAGTTGATTCCAGGTGTGGCGTTTGCATTTGGAAGCTGTTGCTGTGAACACACAACATGCGGTCAAAGGAGCTCTCAATGGAGGTGAAACAGACCATCCTGAGGCTGGAAAAAAAGAAGAAATCCATCAGAGAGATAGCAGAAGTGTTAGGAGTGGCCAAATCAACAGTTTGGTACATTCTGAGAAAAAAAGAGTGCACTGGTGAGCTTGGGAACTCAAAAAGGCCTGGACGTCCACGGAAGACAACAGTGGTGGATGATCACAGAATCCTTTCCATGGTGAAGAACAACTCCTTCACAACATCCACTCAAGTGAAGAACACTCTCCAGGAAGAAGGTGTATCAGTATCTAAGTCTACCATAAAGAGAAGACTTCATGAGAGTAAATACAAAGGATTCACCACAAGGTGCAAACCATGAATCAGCCTCAAAAATAGAAAGGCCAGAATTGACTTTGCCAAAAAACACCTGAAGAAGCCAGCCCAGTTCTGGAACAGCATTCTTTGGACAGTTGAGACTAAGATCAACCTGTACCAGAATGATGGGAAGAAGAAAGTTTGGAGAAGAATTGGAACAGCTCATGATCCAAAGCACACCACATCTTCTGTAAAACGTGGTGGAGGCAGTGTGATGGCATGGGCATGCATGGCTGCCAATGGCACTGGGTCACTTGTGTTTATTGATGATGTGACAAAAGACAGAAGCAGCCGGATGAATTCTGAAGTGTATAGGGATATACTTTCTGCTCAGATTCAGCCAAATGCAGCAAAGTTGATTGGACGACGCTTCACCAATGATCCAAAACATACTGCAAAAGCAATCCAGGAGTTTTTTAAAGCAACGAAGTGGAATATTCTGCAATGGCCGAGTCAGTCACCAGATGTCAACCCAATCGAGCATGCATTTCACTTGCTCAAGACAAAACTTAAGGCAAAAAGACCCACAAACAAGCAACAACCAAAGACAGCTGCAGTAAAGGCCTGGCAAAGCATCACAAAGGAGGAAACCCAGCGTTTGGTGATGTCCATGGGTTCCAGACTTCAGGCAGTCATTGCCTGCAAAGGATTCTCAACAAAATATTGAAAAGTAACATTTTATTTAGGGTTATGTTTATTTGTCCAATTACTTTTGAGCCCCTGAAATGAGGAGCGTTTGTATAAAAATAGCTACAATTCCTACATGTTAAATCATATATTTTTGTTCAACCCCTTGAATTAAACCTTGAAGTCTGCACTTCAATTCCGTTGTAGTTGTTTCATTTCAAATCCAATGTGGTGGCATGCAGAGCCCAAATCATGAAGATTGTGTCACTGTCCAAATATTTCTGGGCCTAACTGTATGTATATATATATATATATATATATATATATATATATATATATATATATATATATAATCATTTGACCAACAGACAAATTTCAGATGGTTAAAACCTACAAACACACCATTTTTCAGTCAATGACCCCTTAAGTTATCTGCTAAAAATTACTAGGTCTTTATTTTTGTCAAGTTCATCCAAAACCAGTCTAGAATGTAGAGACTGGAAGTAGCAGAGCAGCACTGCCTAAAACACAGAAATCATTGTGCAAGTAGCCCATTCAAACTGGGCAGTGACATAGAAGAACAAGAACTCCTCCTCCTCAGTCTGACATGCCTAGTGTTCAATTTTATAGGTCAGTTTTCACAGTCAACATTAGGTCATTTTCTAAGCGCTTTCAACAAGAACAACTTCCATCTTTCACATCACCTTATTTCAGACTGTAATTACCACTACTGACCAGGTCATCATAAAGGTGGTCACGTCTATCTGTCTCTCTCTGTACATTCTAACTTAGAAACCAATGACCCCTGAGGGTTACCAAACTGAGTACAGGCATATGTAACAGGTTAATTATATTTATTTGTTGAATTCCACCAAATCAACGTTATTTTATCGTTCATACATGGATGGGTGCCTGGGGCAGTAAAGCAAGACTGAGTACCCACGTCCCTTGAACGCATCACAGTCAGTGCCTATTTCTGTGTGCTGGTGTATAGTATCCAAAACTGACTCAAGCTGTCAGAGAGGTAAGATGTGGGAGGTTGTGGATTGTAAGATAAGCACTTTATTACTTTGAAATGCATGTACTGTCTTTAAATGCTGAATCCATGTTTTATGTTAGAAATACTTTTAACTGTATTTGAATGCTTTTGAGCATGAGTTCCATTTGCAAATGTTTTACCAAGTTAATAGTCAGTCGACGTCAAGGCTAATATAGCTTAGATGGAAGCTAAAGCTAGTTTACCGTGTGCTTTCGTGTGTCTGTTTCTAATGTCAGCTTTATGTGTTTTTACTTTTGTTCAAACAGGTACGCTATGTATGTAATTGTGTATGTGGAGAGTAGTATTTTTCACTTTGTATGAATGTTATAGTTTATGAATGTTATGTGGGACAATGTTCTGCTGTTTCACTGATTTCTGAGAACAAAATGGGTGATTTATTGATTATTTGTATTTCTTTTGTTTGTATTATGAAATACAACATACCTTAGTAAAGTATAAAAAAAACTGACGCTAGCTGTCGGAGAGGGGGTGCTTTGGACTTGTATGCCAGATAACACAGTGAATGTGTTTTTACTTTTGTTAAAAAAGTAAAAGCTGAAGTCACCCAGAACAGTCTCGTGTCGCCTTTGTACTGCCAAAACACAATGCAGAGGACATCACCTGTCACACATACATATGGTTCCACTGATTGAAGTGACTGTAGGAGAATTATAATGCTCAGCTGAATAAATGAGTTTTCATGTGAATGTTTAAACTACCAGTGTAAGTGAAAGTTCGCCCACATACTTCACAAGGGAACGGCTTGTCATCTTTATGAGTTCCCACATGGTTGGTCAAAGCGTGACCTGAAACAAAACCTTTCCCACATGTTTCACAGGAAAATGGCTTTTCACCTGTGTGAGTTCTCATGTGTTTTTTCAGATTACAACTTTGACTGAAATTCTTCCCACATAGCTCACAAGAATATATCTTTTCATCTGTGTGTGTTCTCACATGGTTGGTCAAAGTATGAAATGAACAAAAACGTTTCCCGCATGTTTCACAGGAAAAGCCTGTGTGATTTCTCACATGGTTAGTCAAAGAAGAAGCCAAAGAAAAACATTTCCCACATGTTTCACATGAAAACGGCTTTTCACCAGTATGAGTTCTCACATGCTTGGTCAAAGCATGACGTGAACGAAAATGTTTCCCGCATGTTTCACAGGAAAATCCTGTGTGATTTCTCACATGGTTAGTCAAAGTAGAATCCGAAGAAAAACATTTCCCACATGTTTCACATGAAAATGGCTTTTCACCAGTGTGAGTTCTCACATGCTTGGTCAAACCCTGACGTGAACAAAGACGTTTCCCACATGTTTCACATGAAAACGGCTTTTCACCAGTGTGAGTTCTCACATGGTAAGACAATGCATAACCCAAAGAAAAACGTTTCCCACATGTTTCACATGAAAATGGCTTTTCGCCAGTGTGAGTTCTCAAATGCTTGATCAAACCCTGACGTGAACAAAAAGGTTTCCCACATGTTTCACAAGAAAATGGCTTTTCACCAGTGTGAGTTCTTGTGTGCCTTTTCAGATAACTACTTTTATTGAATTTCTGCCCACATGTTTCACAAGAATATGGGTACTCACCTGTGTGAATTCTCACATGGCAAGACAAATCATAACCCAAAGAAAAACGTTTCCCACATGTTTCACAGGAAAATGGCTTTTCACCTGTGTGTGTTCTCATGTGTCTCTTCAGATGAAAATTTAGACGGAAACTCTTCCCACACACTTCACAAGAATGCATCTTTTCACCTTTGTGAGTTTTCACATGACTGTTAAAAACACTTCGTGAAAAAAAATGTTTCCCACACATTTCACAGGAAAATGGCTTTTCACCTGTGTGAGTACTCACATGCTCTTTCAAAGCATGAAGTGAACGAAAACGTTGCCCGCAGGTTTTACAGAAAAAGCCTGTGTGAACTCTCATATGGTGAATTAAACCCGGATGTGAACTAAAACATTTCCCACATGTTTCACAGGAAAATGGCTTTTCACCTGTGTGAGTTCTCATGTGAGCTTTCAGATGACCTCTTTGATTGAAACCCTTCCCACATATTTCACAACGATGTGTCTTTTCCCCTGTGTGAATTGTCATGTGTATTTTCAGATGACTACTTTTACCAAAACTTTTCCCACACAGTTCACAAGAATGCATCTTTTCACCTTTGTGAGTTTTCACATGGTTAGTAAAACTACTTTGTGAAGAAAAATGTTTCCCACACATTTCACAGGAAAATGGCTTTTCACCTGTGTGACTTCTCATGTGATCTTTCAGAAGACTTCTTTGACTGAAAGTCTTCCCACATGTTTCACAAGAATATGGGCACTCACCTGTGTGAGTTCTCACATGGTAAGCAAAATAATTACGTGAAGAAAAACATTTCCCACATGTTTCACAGCAAAATGGCTTTTCACCTGTGTGTGTTCTCATGTGTGTCTTCAGATAATATTTTAGACTGAAACTCTTCCCACACAGTTCACAAGAATGCAACTTTTCACCTTTGTGAGTCATCACATGGCAAGAAAAACCGCTATGTGAAGAAAAATGTTTCCCACACATTTCACAGTAAAATGGCTTTATATCCATGTGAGTTCTCATGTGAGTTTTCAGATTAATTCTTTGATTGAAACTCTTCCCACAAATTTCACAACAATGTATCTTTTCCCCTGTGTGAATTATCATATGAATTTTCAGACGACGACTTTCACTGAAACTCTTCCCACACAATTCACAAGAATGCATCTTTTCACCTTTGTGAGTTCTCACATGGCAAGAAAAACCACAACGTGAAGAAAACTGTTTCCCACATATTTCACAGGAAAATGGCTTTTCACCTGTGTGAGTTCTCATATGATCTTTTAGAAGACTTCTTTGACTGAAACACTTCCCACATATTTCACAAAGAAATGCCTTCTCTGAGCTACAGGAGTTGCTCACATTTTTACTTTGACTTCTACTCCTGTGAACTTTCTTTTTTGATTTTGCCATTTTATGTTTACTTGATACTAGGTTGTGAGAGGGGAGATAGTCACTGTCTGTTGAAGTGTCACTGTGGTCATTTTCCTCACAAGCAGGACTATCCATGAAGGAATCAGTCTCCTGCTTTAGTTCATGCTCGTCTTCCACAGGAATGTTCCCTAGCTCTACCTCTGTAACCTGTGTGGCATCTTGCTCCTTTTGGACCAGACTTGAGTCCCTCTCCTTGTTATAGAGCTTCTGGATATTGAGAACTTCCTCCTCCTTAAAGTCATGTAGCTGTTGATCATCTGGATGGATGAAACCAAGAAAAATTATACTTACAGTAAAAGATTTATCATCACAACCGTCAAGAAAAATTGTTACATCACAGTTACGCATTAACTGAATGAATTCAGTATTTGATCCTCTACTGACCACCAAGAATTTATACATACATATTAGGGATGCAAGTTATTAATTAATTCATTAATCATTAGTTGATTCACCTTATCATTTGATTAATTTATAAGTGGCAAAATTCCCTTGGTGCAATATGGTCTATCGATAACATACAGTATAAAAGTTAATTACTGTTTTTGATATACTGAATAAAACATGAACATCATATTCCTCAATGATTTATTGTACAATTTGCATTTTTTTTTACTACAGACAATGGGATTTTGTGTATTTTAACAAATTTTGTACAGCATAGTTTATACTATGTCCTGGTACATCTCAGTAAATTACAAATGTCATAATATTTAATTCATTTTACAAACTTTATCTTTTATTTTAGTTCCATTACAAAAACATACCTTTCACGTTCTAATTTAATGAGCTGCACGAATAGACAGTTTTAAAAGGAAAATAAACTGTGACCTGCTTCATCTGTTGCATGTTAAACATCATCACTGTACCCTGGCAAACCAGCAAACCCAGTATGATCTAGGCTCCCTCTGTTGTCTGTTACCTCAGTGGTAACTTGAATCTGGTCTACTTTCCTGTCTAGCGGTGGGATGAAGGCAGCGGGGATAGGTTTTTGCGCTTGTGTAGTCTTTTTCCTTGGTCCAGTCTGTTTCTCTGTCCTGTTGATTTGAAGCAGCAGGGTGGATCTTGAAGCTCATGTGCCATTGGAACTTGTGGTTCTGCGACGTAACCCAGAAGAGTGAGATTTTTTCCCTCTGCACAGCACATGCACTCTGGGGGACTGGTGTCTTTTCGGTTGAAATGTGGCAGCGGATGACTGCATGCGCCCCTGGCTGGACGGCGATGCCACTACATTTCACAGAATGAACTCCCATTGAAAAGGACTGCTGAATTATCAATTAATTGAGAATTTAATTCAGTCGACTAAATTCTGATCAACAATAAACGACTATCGCATTACGAGTGCGCATGTGCGGACTATGTGAGTTCAAAGTTCACAACTACCAAACGTTTCGGTAGCCACCTTGCTTTTGTATAGAGACAGTACTGTCACACCTGAACAATTGCTGTTTAAAGTCTGCTTCAAGCTTTAAATCTCCGTTATGCCAGGTGCACACTGTGCCATAGTGAAGTGTGGAACGGCATGTATCATCTTGAGCGGTGGAAAAAGCAAACCTGTAGCATACATGCATGTAACTTCGGGACCAGCGTGTGCACATGTCCGCCGCCATTCACATTATATACATTCCCCACGGAGCTGAAGGATCCGGACGGACGTAATTGTTGGATTAAAGTAGTAAGTCTACGTATATTATAACATAATTAAATAGTGTTGTGTATTGTTCAAGTTCTAGCCTAATTGACACGAGTCTAAACCCTGAAGTAGTAGGTATGGACAGGCAGGCCTGGATCTAGGATATAGTTCTTTGTATATTGGTAATGAAGCTTGATCTACACACACGTGTAATTAAGGCCATTGATAAGTAGGCTGGTATAAAATAAAATTGCAAATCATTGAAAACGTGTGGTACTTAAACTAAAGTAGTATCGACCTATAGATCTAAGTAAGCAGGCTATGCCTTGTAGTGAAATTTACTCAAAATGACAAAACCAAAGCTGAGCTGTCAAACCACTCGCTTACCTTCTTTGTAGTTGTTTCAGAGTCTTGCAAGTAAGGGTGCTTGGTCTTTTGACAACAAAAAGTCTGCTATGTCAGCATACATACAGGGGGGCCATTTTGGCCAATTTCTGCAACGTGGCCGTGAATGCAAGCACAACTAGTTCATCCTTGCGTTTGCGGGTACAACCGGGAAGACCTCTACGCATACAATATGTTCGTAGATCAGGAACTTTCCATAAGCTAAATGTATCGATAGAGCATGTTTGGTAGCTACGTTCCCATGATGCTTTGCACGAGCCAAGATGCGAAAGTCGCTTATTAATCAAAAGTCAATTAATCATTAACATCCCTAATACGTATCATTCAATTTCTTATATAACAATGCTAAGTGTTTTTCAGTTGTATATGAAAGGGGATGCCGCAGTTATCTGATTGGTTAATGTTACCAATGATGGCTGGCTACCCCAACTACACTAAAGAGATGATCAAATAATCCACTAGCATAATCACTAAGCATGCGCTCACAGGGTGCATGATGCTGTGATTGCGAGACGTTCCGAGACTGTTGTGCAATAATCCAAAATAGTGACTCAGATTTTTCCACAGGTAGCGTTTCTTTCTTTTGTAATTAATCTGCTATTTGTCTGTCTGTTCCATCATATATCATTTCGTCATCTTCTCGATGGAGCTGGAGGAACTTGAGAATTATGTAGACGAGTTTTATTATCACTACTTTAACATGGAGGACAACGTACCTCCCAGGCCATCTTCCTCCAACTCCGTATCGAAGCGCCTCAGACCGGCGGATTCTCTGAATTGACCATCCAAGAAATCACAGGAGGGCTCAGAGGTTAGTGATATTCTTTTCTCTATTGAAAATAAACTTACCAGCATGGATGGCAGACTAGCATTAGTAGAGTTGCTCCACAAAGAATTCCAGAGCGTACGGGAGAGTCTGGAATACAGACAGACGCAGCTCGTCTCTCTCTTAGAGGAAAACAATAGTTTGAAAAAGTCAGTAAAAATGCTAACCACGCGACTTGGCATTGTTGAAAGAGAGAACCGGAAAATGAAGGAAATGGTTCTCAATTTGCAGTCATGCGGCATGAGAGATAACCTTGTTTTTTCCAGGAAATTGCTGAAATAAATAATGAAAATCCAGAACAGCTGGTCTGTGAATTTATGTCCACACAACTGAAACTGCCCCCCGAAGTTACAAAATCAATTACCTTCCACCGAGTCCACAGCATTGGGCAAAAAAAATCCCCAAGATAAATGTCCCAGACCTATTGTTGCCAAACCTGAACATTTCAAACACAAGATTCTGCTACAGAGGCAGGGTAGGCAGCTTAGAAACACCAATTATGGTCTAAATGATCAATTTCCACAGGACATCTTGGAAAGGAGAAGGAAGCTTTTTCCAATGAGGAAAACAAAACATCCAAGAAGGTAAACGAGCTATTGTATCTGTAGATAGATTGTTTGTAGACGGCAAGCTGTTTATGGATGAAACTATAACCCCCTGGTTATTCTAGAGCCTCCTTTGTTTCCTTAGCTACAGGTGGAAAATGAGCGCGATTGTGCGCAGGTCTCTTATTCAATCTCAGTTTAATTTATTAACATTTGACTGTTTTGGGTTTTTTTTTTGCTGAGGTTGTTGCTTGCTTGTCTGTTGTAGCTAATTATGACCCGTGCTGGCAAAATGAGTTGGAATGTGCACCGTGTCATTACGAGCTACAGGCATGAGAAGTCATAAATCATGACTCTCTTTGTTTGCTAGCAGCAAAGCCCCGAGAAACCCCCATGAGTGCCTGGTATCATTGGAAAGCTTAGAAATCATACTTTCTAAAAATACACATGTTTTTGTGGAAGACATACACTACCGTTCAAAAGTTTGGGGTCACTTAGAAATTTCCTTATTTTTGAAAGAAAAGCACTGTTTTTTTCAATGAAGATAACTTTAAACTAATCAGAAATACACTCTATACATTGCTAATGTGGTAAATGACTATTATAGCTGCAAATGCCTGGTTTTTGGCGCAATATCTACATAGGTGTATAGAGGCCCATTTCCAGCAACTATCACTCCAGTGTTCTAATGGTACAATGTGTTTGCTCATTGTGTCAGAATTCTCCAGATTACCTCAACAAATTAACAGCTAGAATGCCAAAGGTCTGCAATGCTGTAATTGCTGCAAATGGAGGATTCTTTGACGAAAGCAAAGTTTGAAGGAAAAAATTATTATTTCAAATACAAATCATTATTTCTAACCTTGTCAATGGCTTGACTATATTTTCTATTCATTTTACAACTCATGGTGGTAAATAAAAGTGTGACTTTTCATGGAAAACACAAAATTGTCTGGGTGACCCCAAACTTTTGAATGGTAGTGTAACTCCCCACCTATCGAACGCGAGTTTTCAACCTAGCCAAAATATAAACAAATCATCTTTTTCCGGGTCTGTTTTTGCACACTTCCTACAAATAAAATATCATTTTGAAGGTCTTTCAATACAGAATATGGAAATAACGTTACATCAGTTTTGAAAATGTCCTCAAAGTGACTCATTTTGCCAGCACGGGGAACAATTTTGTTGAAGTTGTTAGGTTGTTATCTGTATTTTTTAACCACTTCCGAACCTTTATGTCTGTTCTCTCTCATACTTCTGGTTTATAGGAAATAACTTGAAGTACATGCACCTTTAGTACATGCACTCCATTTGCTTAAAATTGCAAGCAAATGGAACAGAGACATCATGCGTGCTCACCCAAACATACATACTACGTAGGTGTATATTTTACACACAACATATATACACAGTTTTAAATGTCGCCTTCTCTCCACAAATGCTTATTCCTGTTTTGAGCTGCAACCATTTGTGGTGGATCTCACAAGTCCTGTGTTATTTGCTGTTGTCTATCGTCCTCCAAAATATTATACGTATATATACTGTATATACAGTATATATATATATATATATATATATATATATATATATATATATATATATATACAGTATATATATATATATATATATATATATATAAAATAAGGACTTCATTAATGAGTTTTCTGAATTTTTGGCAGATGTTATGTCAAAATATGATAAACTTTTTATTTGCGGGGACTTTAATATTCATGTCTGTTGTCCATCTGATCAGCTGGCATCTGATTTTAAAAGACTGTTGGCAACATTTAATTGAATATTTTAGCAGACAAACCAACACACCGTCTTGGTCACACTCTGGACCTTGTTATCTCTTTTGGGCTCTCAATCTCATTCATTCATTCATCTTCTTCCGCTTAATCCTTTTCGGGTCGCAGGGGGGCTGGAGCCTATCCCAGCATGTTTGGGCGAGAGGCAGAGTATACCCTGGACAGATCGCCAGTCCATCGCAGGGCCAACACAAAGAGACAGACAACCATTCACTCTCATAGTCATACCTAAGGACAATTTAGAATCCCCAGTTTTGATGCCAATTAACCTAACTTGCATGTTTTTGGCATGTGGGAGGAAACTGGAGAAATCCCGGAGTAAACCCACGCAGACACGGGGAGAACATGCAAACTCCACACAGATCACCGTTGGTCGGGGGCTGGGGTCGAACCCAGGATCCCCCGGCCAAGGGCGAGTTGCTGTGCTGCCACAGTGCTAACCACTCCGCCACCACGCTGCCCGCTCTCAATCTCTCTCAAAGAAATTTCTGAGTCTGTCATCTCAGATCATTTCCCCATTATTATTGAATTGTTGACCCCTTCATCACCCAGCAAGCCTGTGACTCCATCATGCTGGCGTTGCATCATCACTTCTTCAATGCCAGAGGAGTATTCTGCTGCTTTTAGGGATTCACAGTTTTTGGGTTTTTTTTGCCTTGAATGGACTCGTTTCCCCTTCCCATACGGATAATATTCTTTTCTCCTTTCATACCACCTGCTCTGGGATTTTGAACACTATTGCCCCATTTCGGCTTAAATAAAACTGAAAACAGATCCCTGGCTAAATGACACTACCCGTGCCATTAGGCAACAGGTCAGGCAGGCTGAACGGAGATGGAAAAAGGACAAATTACATATGTCTCTGGGAATTTTTAGGGACTGTCTTGCTGATTACCAGAGGACCGTGCAAAAGGCAAAATTTCAGTATCTCTCTGATATTATTTCTAGCAGCAGTCACTGTCCTAGAGTGCTATTTAACACAATTAATTCTTTTATAAATCCAAGCACTCTGACTGTAACAGATGATTCGTTTACAACGTGTGAGTTTTCTTCACTTTTTTGTTGATAAAGTGGACTCTGTCAGATGAGCTATTAATAACAGTTTTAATGGGAGCTTGTCTGTTGTCCAGGGTTACTCTGCTGTATTTGAACAGGCTGAGTTGGTCTCTTTATCATCACTTACTGATACAGTGAAGTCTCTGAAGCCGACAAATTGCTCACTGGATGTTGTTCCTGCTGGAATACTGAAAAGGTTTTTTTTTTGTAACTTAGATTTTTATTCATTTTTCATCATATATAATGCATTCAGATCACATTCTACATTTAAAAAACAAAGGGGTTAGGGTAGGGAAAAAAAAAAAAAAATTATATAAAAAAAAAAAATAAAAGGGGGGGGGGCAAATGTTGGAGCATCAAGTTTTTAGTTTCCATCTCTTAATTCTTCTGGTTTTTTCAGTGTCTTTGGTTATTCTGTCAATTTCTGCCTCGTTGTTGCACTTTGTAGTGTGTCCATTTCCGCCATTTTTTCTCCCATATTCCTTCTTGCATTCTTCGTCGATATGTTAGTTTTTCCATCATACGTATGTCCTCAACAATGTCAGTCCATTGTTCTTGGTCAGGAAGAACTTCTGATCGCCATTTTTTTGTGATAGTTTTTTTACATGCAATCAACAAGATTTTAACTAGATATCTGTCCTCAGCCTGTATAACATTGTCTTTTTTAAGATCACATAAGTACATCAGGTTACAGTTCATTGGTATATTATATCCTAATATCCTCTGTATTGTCACATGCATAGATTTCCAAAATGATGATATTTTGTAGCATTTCCAAAACATATGTGAGTGGTCTGCATTTCGAGCCCCACATCCCCTCCAGCATAAAGATTGGGTATTTGTATATTTTCCTTGAATCTGTGGTGTAATGAAAAAGCGAATCAGGTTTTTCCATCCAAATTCCCTCCATGCCCTTGAATTTGTTGATGTGTGTTGTGTTTTCCATATTTCCTGCCAGCTTTCTTCTGTTATGTTTAAATTGAGCTCTTTCTCCCATTTCTCCTTTATATAGTTACTTGTATGATTGTTTGTCATAAGTTTCTGATATAGTTTTGAAATAATTCTTATTTTATTTCCTGCATATGAGCTTAAAATAAGTTGTATAATCTCGTTCACATCTGTTTGGAGGTTATGCCTAATCTTCTTCATATAGTAATCTCTCATCTGCAGATATCTGAAAAATTCCGATCTTTCTAATTTAAATTTTCTCCTGATATTTACAAAGCTCCCGAGATCTTTTTTTCCGATATTGCCCCATGCTGTGATTCCCTTGTTCACCAGATTTTTGTATCCCCTATCTTGTTTTGCCGGTTCAAACTGACTGTCAAATGCTACCCATTTCAATAGTTTTATGTCTTCCCTTATATTATATTTTTGTACTATTTTATACCACAGTTCTAAAGTAAATTTAGTGATTGGGTCTATTTGTTTGATTTGCTTATATGCATCTTTATCCCCTATTATGCTTTGTACTGGGAGTCCCTCAATTTCCTTTTCCATTTCTTTCCATTTTGCCTCATATCCCTCGTCGCACCAACATATGATATATCTTATTTGTGCTGAGTAGTAATATTCCTTTAGACTCGGTAGGCCCATGCCTCCTTTCTCTTTTGGTAATTGGAGGGTTTTATATTTCACTCTTGGTTTTTTACCTCCCCAAACAAATCTCGATATCATCCTGTCCCACTTTGAGAATTGGGCATCTGGAATCTCTGTTGGTATAGCCTGGAAGAGGTAAAGTAATCTAGGTTGTATGCTGATTTTGACTGTCTCAATTTTTGAATTCAGATCCATATTTAAGATTGACCATCTATCAATATCTTTTTTTATTTCTTGTTTCAACCTATCATAGTTTGCTTTATATATTTTGCTTAGGTCTTTAGGTATGTTCACTCCAAGGTATTTTATTTCTTTTTGGTTCCAGTTTAGTTTGATCTTATCAGTTATCTGGTTTAGAGGGTTATAGTGGAATGTCAGTATTTGTGTTTTTGTTATGTTTATCTTGTATCCTGATAATTTTCCAAAATTTTCTATCAAGTTCATCATTTCCATTATTGATTTATCTGGTTGTTCGAGGTAAACTATAATATCGTCTGCAAATAGCCCAATCTTGTGTTCCGCCCCCTTTATTGTTACACCTTTTAATTTCTTATTTTGTCGTATCGCTTGAGCCAATGGTTCTATGAACAGAGCAAACAAGGTGGGCGATAAGCAGCATCCCTGCCTAGTTGATCTTTGTATATTTACTTTGTCTGTTAAGCTACCGTTTATCTTGATTCTTGCCACAGGTTCTTGATATAGCGTCCTTATGCATTGTACTGATTTTTCGTTAAATCCAAAGCGCTCCAGTACACTATATAGGAATTTCCAGTTAACCCTGTCAAATGCTTTTTCTGCGTCTAAACTCATTATTACTGCGCTTTTCTTTTCTTTATGTATTTGGTTAATTATATGTATTGTTCTCCTGATATTGTCATGTGTTTGGCGTCCCTCTATGAATCCAGTTTGATCATCTTCTATCAATTCCGTCAAGAATGTCTTTATTCGTTTACATATAATTGTTGTGTATATTTTATAATCTACATTTAATAAAGAGATTGGTCTATAGTTTCCGCATTGTTCTTTATCTTTCCCTGGTTTTAAAATAACTGAAATGATTGCTTCGTTCCATGATGGAGGTATTTTGTTGTTGTTCAGCGTCCAATTAAATGACTTTAGGAGTTGTGGCGTGAGTTCTTCTATAAACAGTTTATAAAACTCAGAGGGGTATCCATCACTACCTGGTGATTTACCGTTTTTAAGTGACTTAATCACATCTCTGATCTCTTGTGTTGTTATTTCTGCTGTTAGTTTTTCATTTTGTTGATTTCCTATTGATGGCAAGTCCAATGTGTCTAGAAATTTTTTGATATCTTTAGTATTTGTTTCTTCAGGTTGCGAGTATAGTTCTTGGTAGAAATTATGGAAAATTTCTTCGATGTTTTCTGGGTTAACTGTGGTTTTATTTGTGGTGGGGTCTTTAATCTTGTATACATTATTCATTGTTTGTTGTTTTCTTAACCGTTTTGCCAGCAGTTTTGTGGCTTTTGGCCCCGTTTCATAATATTTTTGCTTTAGATATCTATTTTTCCTTTCAATTTCATCCATTTGTGTTTCTTTTATCTTTGTTTTTTCTTCTTTAATTTCTTGATATATTTTTGGATCATTTGTGCTTTGATGTTTACGTTCTAATTCCCTCAGTCTCTCACATCTTTGTTCATACGCTTCCAGTTTAGTCTTATTTGCTTTTCCTGTTTCAACAATTAATTTACCCCTTAACACGGCTTTTAGTGTGTCCCATAGTATTGTTGGGTCCACTTCTTCATTGTCATTCTCTTGGATATATTCGTTTATGTTTATTTTTATTCTTTCTTTCATTTTCTCATCATTTAACAGTCCTACGTTAAGTTTCCATGTTGTTTGTCGTTTTCTATTGTTCAAATAGTATATTTCCATGTATATAGGATTATGATCTGATATTTCTGCCCCTCCAATCCAACAATTTCTCACCCTGTGTCTGTCACCTTCATTCATAAGGAAGTAATCTATTCTAGAGTGTACTTTATGGACTGCTGAATAATGTGTATAGTCTTTTTCGAGTGGGTGCAGGTCCCTCCATATGTCTACCATACCCATTTCTGCCAGTGAGGTTCTTATGAACTTTGTTACATGTTTTTTTGTCTTCTTAACACTTGTTGTGTCAACTTCATGATCCATGACAGCATTTAAGTCTCCTCCACAAATTAGGACTCCTTCACTGTGTGTTGCTATGAGATCAAACAGATGTTGAAAAAAACCCTTGTCACTTTCTGGTGGGGCATAGATGTTCACTAATGTAATCTGCATACCATCTATTCTTCCCTTTATTATTACATACCTGCCTTCTTTATCCTGGATTTCCTGTTCACTTTCAAATTGTATTTTGTTTGAGATTAGTATCATAACCCCCCTTTTTGCTCCTCCCTTAAATGAACTGTAGTAGGAGTTCTTATAGCCAAATCTCTTTAGTTTCACATGTTCTGTCTTGCTCAAATGTGTCTCTTGCATAAATATAATTTCAGCTTTTTCCTTCTTGAATTTTCTTATTATTCTTTCCCTTTTAACAGGTGAGTTCAGACCATTCACGTTTAATGTCATTATCTTAAGATTTTTACCCATATTCATGTTTTTCCATTTTTTTAACTTGTGCTCCTAGCCCCTTTAACAACAAAAATAACACATATTTATATAAAAACACATTAAAAAATCTCGACCTCCGTACTTTGGGCCTTTCTTGGGTTTACTCCGGGATTTCTCCGGTTTCCTCCCACATGCCAAAAACATGCATGTTAGGTTAATTGGCTGTTCTAAATTGTCCCTAGATATCTGTTTCCTATAGGCCCTTAGAATAGAGGGTTAGTATTAATGAAAGCGCTTTGAGTGGTCTTTGTGACTAGAAAAGCGCTATATAAGTGCAGGTTAGTTAGTTAGTTAGTTCTTCTGCCCACTGGTCCCTGTTGGTGGGTGGGGGGTTTGTCTTCACAGAGTGAAGGGCCCTCCCTAGACTTCTAATTACTATCAAAGTAATAGTCATAAGTCTAGAAATGTCCAACAAATATCACCTAAACCTCTCCTAGCCGTCTGTTTCTCTTTTACCTTGTCCTCTTGGCCTTCATTTCTTCTGTGCTTTTCTTAATCTTTGTTATGATCTAGGCTTTCAGTTGAAAGCCTTGTAGCTGTCCTGGGCCCGCTGCTCTACGTCTCTCCCCCTTCTTCCGCCGTTCACTCGTCTCCACTCCGTCTGTCGTGGTGCGTTCAGGGCCGCCGCTGCTCCAGCCGTCTCCTTCGGCACGCTCACCTCAAGGCCCCGCTCCATCATATCCCGCGCTGCCTCTTCGGCCGTGTTGTAGGTTCTTGTGCCTTCCTCCCAATGAATCCTCATTTTCGTTAGCGGCGTTTGGAATCTAATTTTTTTCTCTTTCAGCGTTTTTTTTAATATTGGCATATTTCTTCCGCTGCTGCACGATTTCTGTCGGGTAGTCATGGTCAAAAAATACCTGTTTGTCGCCGATTCGTATCTTTTTTTTCCATGCTTGCGTCAGGATTCTTTCCTTTATGTCATATTTCACAAAGTTTACCACAACTGACCTGGGTGGAGAGTTTGTTTTCGGGTTCTGTGCCGGTGTTCTGTGCGCCCGTTGAATCTGCAGATCCGTTTCTCCGGGTATTTCCAGTTCTTTTTTTAAGAACTGATCCATGAATTTTGTCATCGAGTTGCCTTCAATGCCCTCCGGAATTCCAAAGATGCGCATATTGCTTCGTCGGGATCTGCTCTCCAAGTCGTTTATTTTCTCCTGCATCCTCTGCGTTTGCGTCGTCAGGGTCTGTAGTTGTTCGTTTGCCTCGCTTTTCCAATCTTCTAGTTCCGAAATTCGGGTCTGCGCTTCTGTCATACACGCCCGCTGGGAGCGCAGCTCCTCCATGTTTTCCGTTAATTTACGCTCCATTTCTCTTCGGAGGTCCATGATTTCCTCCTTAATTTCTTTTTTCAGTTCCTCCTTAAGAGCCGCTAAATCCTGTTGTAGCTGTCGCTTGAATTCTCTTAACTCTTCACCCAAACTGGCGATGCCAGCGTTCATGTTGTCGAGTCTGGTGTCTTCCATTTTCTCTGCTGTAGACACCTCGTTTTTTTGGGCTTTGCGTACAGCGGTTTTTCCTGCGTTGTTGGAGAGGAATTCTTCAATTTTACCCTGTTTTTGTCCTTGTGCCCGGTTCCTTCGTGTTTTCATCCCTTAGTTTATTGATTCGTTTATGTCGAGTTGGCCATTTACCGATGATTTTTAATCCGGCTAGGGAGAGCTCTTTGTTTAAGTGTTATGTCTCTCCGCCATCTTCCCGGAAGTCCCCGAAAAGGGTTTTTAATACTGTAGGGCCTGGTCTTTTTTTTTTTTTTTTTTTTATTAATTCCTGCCTTAGTTCAGGATTTGTCCCACCTGCTTTTAAACATGCTGTGGTTAGGCAGGCCCCTTGTTAAAAAACCTCACCTTGACCCTTCACTTTTACACACGTGGACAAAATTGTTGGTACCCCTCTGTTAATGAAAGAAAAACCCACAATGGTCACAGAAATAACTTGAATCTGACAAAAGAGGTAATAAATAAAAATTCTATGAGAATTAACCAATGAAAATCAGACAATGCTTTTGAATTGTGGTTCAACAGAATTACTTTAAAAAACAAACTCATGAAACAGGCCTGGACAAAAATGATGGTACCCCTAGAAAAGATTGAAAATAATGTGACCATAGGGACATGCTCAACCAAGAAGTGTCCTCAAATTAACATCACAGGTGTCTACAAACTTGTAATCAGTCAGTCGGCCTATTTAAAGGGTGACAAGTAGTCACTGTGCTGTTTGGTGACATGGTGTGTACCACACTAAACATGGACCAGAGGAAGCAAAGGAGAGAGTTGTCTCAGGAGATTAGAAAGAAAATTATAGACAAGCATGTTAAAGGTAAATGCTATAAGACCATCTCCAAGCAGCTTGATGTTCCTATGACTACAGTTGCACATATTATTCAGAAATTTAAGATCCACGGGACTGTAGCCAAGCTCCCTGGATGTGGCTGCAGGAGGAAACTTGATGAAAAATGGAAGAGACGGATAATACGAATGGTAACAAAAGAGCCCAGAACAACCTCTAAACACATTCATGGTGAACTCCAACGTCAAGGTATATCAGTGTCAAGATCGCACCATCCGTTGTTGTTTGAGCCTAAGTGGACTTCATGGGAGACGACTAAGGAGGACACCACTGTTGAAAACAAATCATAAAAAAGCCAGACTGGAATTTGCCAAACTGCATGTTGACAAGCCACAAAGCTTCTGGGAGAATGTCCTATGGACAGACGAGACAAAACTGAAACTTTTTGGCAAGGCACATCAGCTCTATGTTCACAGACGCAAAAATGAAGCATACCAAGAAAAGAACACTGTCCCTGCTGTGAAACATGGAGGAGGTTCTGTTATGTTCTGGGGCTGTTTTGCTGCATCTGGCACAGGGTGTCTTGAATCTGTGCAGGGTACAATGAAATCTCAAGTCTATCAAGGTATTCTAGAGAGAAATCTAGAGAGAAATGTGCTGCCCAGTGTCAGACAGCTTGGTCTCAGTCGCAGGTCATGGGTCTTGCAACAGGATAATGACACAAAACATACAGCTAAAAACACCCAAGAATGGCTAAGAGCCAAACATTGGACTATTCTAAAGTGGCCTTCTATGAGCCCTGATCTAAATCCTATTGAACATCTGTGGAAGGAGCTGAAACATGCCGTCTGGAGAAGGCACCCTTCAAACCTGAGACAACTGGAGCAGCTTGCTCATGAGGAGTGGGCCAAAATACCTGCTGAGAAGTGCAGAAGTCTCATTGACAGTTACAGAAATCGTTTGATTACAGTGATTGCCTCAAAAGGTTGTGCAACAAAATATTAAGTTAAGGGTGCCATCATTTTTGTCCAGGCCTGTTTCATGAGTTTGTTTTTTAAAATAATTCTGTTGAACCACAATTCAAAAGAATTGTCTGATTTTCATTGGTTAATTTTCATAGACTTTTTATTTATTACCACTTTTGTCAGATTCAAGTTATTTCTGTGACCATTGTAGGTTTTTCTTTCATTAACAGAGGGGTACCAACGATTTTGTCCACATGTGTATCTCATTTTAGACCCATTTCTCATTTGCCTTTTTTATCTAAGGTTTTAGAAAATGCTGTTTTTATACAGTTTCAATCTTTTTTAGAAGACAACTCTATTTTTGAGAAGTTTCAATCTGGGTTTAGATCTCGTCACAGCACTGAGTTTGCCCTGCTAAAGGTGCACAATGACATTGTGTTGTCTGCTGATGCCAAATGCCCCGTGGTCTTAGTGCTGCTAGATCTTATAGCAGCCTTTGACACTGTAGACCATACAATCCTTTTGTCACGCCTGAATCACCATGTTGGCATCCATGGCACTGTACTTAAGTGGTTTGAGTCCTACCTATCTAACAGAACCTTTTCTGTAATGACTGGTGACATGTCTTCTTCTAGTGCCTCTCTCTACTGGGGTCCCACAGGGCTCTATCCTTGGCCCTATTCTGTTTTTATTATATATGCTGCCACTCAGGTCAATAATAGCCAGGAACAACATGTCTTTCCACTGTTACACGGACGATTTGCAGCTTTATTTACCTTTGAACCCAGAACAAACTCACAAAGTGTTCTATTGGACTGCATCACTGACATTAAGTTGTAGTTAAGCCAAAATTTTCTCCACTTAAATGAAGAATAAAACAGAATGTATTATGTTTGGGGATACTGTAACGGCTGGCTTTGGTACCCTCTCTTTAAGGCTCAGTTCATCCATCTTCTTCCGCTTAATCTTTTTTTCGGGTCGGGGGGCTGGAGCCTATCCCAGCATATTTGGGCGAGAGGCAGGGTACACCCTGGACAGATTGCCAGTCCATCGCAGGGCCAACACAGAGAGACAGACAACCATTCACTCTCACAGTCATACCTAAGGACAATTTAGAATCCCCAGTTTTTGATGCCAATTAACCTAACTTGCATGTTTTTGGCGTGAGGGAGGAAACTGGAGAAATCCCAGAGTAAACCTACGCAGACACCGGGAGAACATGCAAACTCCACACAGATCACTGTTGGTTGGGGGCTGGGATGCCCCAGATGCCCAGCTGTCAGACATTTGTGGGTGATTTTTGACAGCCATTTAACATTTGATAAACAGATTGACAATGTAGTCAAGATGAGCTTTTATCAATTAGGTCTGTTATCCAAAGCCAAACCTTTCCTGAGCCGTCATGATCTTGAGATAGCCATCTATGCTTTAATCACTTCTTGACTTGATTACTGCAATGCACTTTATGCTGGCATCTCTCAGTCTTCTCTCGGCCACCTTCAACTTGTGCAAAATGCAGCGGCCCGTCTTTTGACCAACACAACAAGGCGAGAGCACATTACTCTGATCCTTTTTTTCACTTCATTGGCTTCCAGTCCATTTTAGAATTAATTTTAAACTTTTGCTTCTTGTTTTTAAAGCTCTTAATGGCCTTGCTCCGGTTTATATGTCTGAGATTTTGACTGTCCGTGACCAAGGCAGGGCTTTGAGGTCATTCAATCAGCTTTTGCTGGATGTGCCCAGGTCAAGGTATAAACACTGGGGTGACCGAGCCTTTTCTGTTGTCGCCCCCAGGCTCTGGAATAATCTCCCCCCTGACCTACGTGCTATCTCTGACCTGGCCCTTTTTAAATCAGAACTTAAAACATATTTGTTTAGGATGGCTTTTAATACCAAGTAGTGGTGATATTTATCTTGGCCTTTTTTTTAAATTATTATTTTTATTTTTAGGTATTTATTCTTATTTCTTTGTTTATGTTATTTGTTTTTAATGCTGTGTGTGTTTTTAATGCTGTTTAATTTTCTGTAAAGCACTTTGGCTACCTATGGGTTGTTTTAAAGGGATGTATAAATAAAGTACATTACATTACATTTCACACATGCATACATTACGGACATATAATCACATAGGCACATTTAGTTAGCCTTTAGCACAAAAACCAGTTAGTGAAAACGTCCACATTAAAGTTTGTCACGTGGAACATATGTGGAATTGGTACCAGGGAGAAGAGGCTAAAAGTTTTTAATCGACTGAAGGATCTACAAACAAACTTTGTCTTATTACAGGAAACACATATTTTTAAGTTGTCTGTAGATATGCTCACCTCCCCGGAATTTCCCCACATGCACTCAGCCGGCTTTAATTCTAAACAAAGGGGAGCAGCTATACTGGTAAACAGAAGAATACACTTTGTTGTGAATAATACCATAGCAGATCTGGAAGGTAGATTTATAATACTAAAAATCTCAGTTCAAAATTTGGATCTATGTATTCCAAGCGTTTATGGCCCAAATGTTGATGACACATCCTATTTTCACACTTTCTTCATTTCTCTTTCTGAGCACTTGGACACTACACTCATAACAGAAGAAGACTTCAACCTGGTATTAAACCCTGCAATCGACAGGCTCATTGTATCAGGGAATTATCACAAATGGCAGGCTACTGACACTCTCAAACAATACATGAATGATTTTGGTCTTTGTGATGAAAGACGTTCTCGTCACCCAATTCTTTGGGAATACACTTTTTCATCAGTTCATAGTTCACATTCACGTTTAAACTTCTTCTTACCCAGTAACTCTATTGGGAGGGACATCACAGACACTGAAATATGTTCAAATCAAGCTATTAGTGATCAACATCCAGTATCTCTTACACTAGTAAATAGGAAAGCTATAAGGAAAACTAGGAGCTGGAAATTTAATACATCACAAATAAAAGACAAAGACTTTATTAATTACTTTAATAAAGAGCGGGAATCATATCTGGAACATAATGATGTGCCAGGAATATCCCCGTGTGTTCTTTGGGAAGCAGCAAAAGCAGTCATGCGAGGTAAAATAATCTCTTACTGTTCGTATAAAAAAGAATTAAAGCTGCAAGCAGCTGTAAGCGGCCCCTCGACCCCCCGCGCACTCGCAGGCCTCGCTGCCCATCGGACCCAGCAAATTTCCCGTCATCATGGCAAGCGCTATGTCAATAATAAAGAACACCGTTTGGTGAAGTACTTTCTTGTGAGCACTATGTGGCACTATAAGATTGTCAATCTTTTTTTTTTTTTATAGGGGCATGCGGGGTGGGCACAAGAGCCATAATAGCAATTATGGGGTAAATTGGACAAAGTTTGTCCAAGTTACAGCTGTCCTATGTATTGCCAGGAGGGAAACTATGGCATGTGGCCGTGGCGGCGCTTACATATTAGGTACGTGTTGCAAACCCATATAGGACTACAGAAGAGAGTCACCTTGACTTATGTTCCACATTTCATGACACTTGGATTTCCCCAACCTTCCAAAGTAAAAAATGTATTGAATTGCGAGGAGTGGGTTTCCATGGCAACTGTGATGATCACAGGACAAAATGACTTTCACTGAGGGTAATCCAATGCACTCTGAGAAACCTCTGAAAATGTCATGTCATTCTGATTACTGGTCTTTGTGTGAAAGTTGATACATTTTTGCGTAGTACTTCATGACAGCACAAGGTGGTGTTGTGACATTTTTGTGAATATTGATACAAAGACGTGTTTCGAGTGGGATTAGTATCCATCATGCTAATTTTGGTCCAAATCAGAGAAGTATCGTCTGAGCTGGAACTCTCATGTTTTGCATTGCGAAAACGCCATTAAAGCATGCCGGTCGGCGTGGAAACAGTTCTCTACTATGTATGTATGCTGTCAATGCGTCCTAGTCATTCCGTCATGGGATTTTTGCACATGGTGAGACAAAACAACAACAACAAAAACAGTTTTCAGCAATTCTTCCTTTAACTACTAGGTGGCGCTTTAACTTATATTAATTATTTATATTCAGGGTGGGACTAATATCAATCGTAGTAAATTTGGCAAAAATCGAATAAAGTTTGTCCAAGTTACAAGTGTCCGCTTTTCTAAACACTAGGTGGCACTATAACTTTGGTTATTTTTATAAAGGAGCATTCAGGGATGGAGTGATATCCATCGTAGAAAGTTTGGTGAGAATCAGACAGTTTGCCCAAGTTACAAGTGTCTGTTGTTCTAACCACGAGGTGGCGCTATAACTTTTGTTAATTAGTTTTGTATAGAAGCGTGCAGGGTGGGCCTAATATCCATCATAGAAAATTTGGTGAAAATCAGACAAAGTTTGTTCAAGTTACAAGTGTCTGTTACTCTAACCACTAGGTGGCGTTATAAATTTTTAAAATTATTTTTGTATAGGAGCATGCAGAATGGGACTAATATCTATCATGGAATATTTGCTGAAAATTGGACATAGTTTTTCAGTTACAACTGTCTGATGTTCCATGGCGAGGAGTCAACCTTCGCCATGTCGCCATGGCAACAGTTACTTACCAGTTATGTGTTGCTGACCCATTTGGGTTTACAGAGGACAGTCACTTCTACTTATGTTCCAGATTTCATGACTCCAGGGCCTTCCCAACCCTCCCATCAAGATCACGGATTGAATGGCCAGGAGGGCGTGTCCATGGTAACAAGAGTGACGTCATGCTAAAGTTGATGTGCAGCTATGATCATCCATGAGGTCTGATGAACCTCAGAAAATTTTACATCATTCTGGCAAGTGGTGCGTGAGTAATAAATAAAACAGTTTCTGCAACTCTTCCTTTAACCACTCAATGGCGCAATATCTTTTGTCAATTATTTTTATATAGATGCATTTGGGGTGGGACTATTATCCATCATGGTAACTTTGGTGGACATGGGACAAGTTTTGCTTGAGTTACAGCTGCTTGATGTTGTAAGGGGAGGAGTCAAATTTCACCATGGTGCCCTGGCCACACCTTTGAGCTTTCTACTGTGAAAGGAGGAAGCTTCAATGACCCATGCCTATAGATGCTGCCAGGTGAAAATGAGCTCAATCAGACCAGGCCCCTAGGAGGACTTTGTTCAAATGTGAGGGGTGGTTTTTAGCCAAACTGGAGGTAGGGTAGCTTTAAAGCAAGATGGCAGACTTCCTGTTGGCTGTGGGTAAGGGCCACAATTATATTTTTTGCATGCCTTGAGGTGATGCATACCTCACCCGAATTTCGTGTCTGTACGGCAAACTTTATGGTCACCGGTCTCCATTGACTTTGTATGGTTGGCCCCGCCCACAAAAATGGGGGGGGGCACATATTTTTTCCAGTTTATCAAATTTTTCACCAGGTCTGAGGTGTGTGCGAAAAAAATAAATAAATCATGTTTTGGTTAACGTTTAGAGGGTCAAAAATGCGATTGTTTAGGCATAAAAATAATAAATGAAGCAGATACAATAGGGTTGTCAGTGGCTCAGGCCCTAACAAGCACTGGTGCTGGAGTTAGAACAGAAAATTAAATCACTGGCAATGACCTGTACCATTTCTCCAAAGGAACAGGCATTTAACAATCTGAGAAAATTAAAGCTGGAATTAAAAGAAATTACAAACAAAAGAACACAGTTTTTAATACAAAGACTGCATCTTGACAAGTTTGAACACAGTAATAAATCGGGGCGAAATCCTTCAAACCAGTTTAGATTGAATAAAGAAAAAACAACTATCCACTCTATTAAGGATATGACTGGAAATATTACCCATGAGCCTGAAGAAATAAATAACTCCTTCACAAAGTTTTATGAAAACATTTTAACATTTGTTTGTTCTCTCCCATAGATTGAGTCCCCATCGTGCTGTTTGCTCTCTACATGTCTGTTCTTTTCATCTTCTCTATCCCCTCACCCCCCAGCCAGTCGCAGCAGATGACTGCCCCTCCCTGAGCCTGGTTCTGCTGGAGGTTTCTTCCTGTTAAAAGGGAGTTTTTCCTCTCCACCGTCGCCAAGTGCTTGCTCACAGGGGATCGCCTGATTGCTGGGGTCTTTCTGCAACTGTGGGGGTTCCCCCTACAGTTGATAGTGCTATGAGATGACTGCTGTTGTGAAATGGCGCTATATAAATAAAGTTGAACTGAATTGAATTGAATTGAATTGAAAACCTCTACTCATCTCAGATTAACCCACTTGACTCAGAAATAAATAAATTTCTGGACAATATTAACTTACCACGATTAAATAATGAACAGACTGAAGCTCTGGATGCCCCTCTTCTGGTGTCTGAACTCCAGGAGGCACTAAAGCACTCCCCAAACAACAAAGCTCCGGGACCAGGTGGTTTTCCAGTAGAATTTTATAAAGAGTTCTAGCCTGTGATGATACCTGCTTTCTTTAAAATAGTGAACCAAATTAAAGAAGATAATGTAATCCCTCCAAATATGAACTTGGCTAGCATTATCCTGCTCCTCAGGCTGCGTGTCCACCAAACGTGTTTTTTCCGCTGTGGATGGCTATTTTCCATTCATTCTCTATGTAGTCCAGCGTTTACAGCACTGAGCGCCCTCGGCGCTGCAACGCTCTTGGCGGTGGCCGTTTTTTGTCGTGGCGCTCAGAGGTGAACAAAGTTCCACTTCTCAGAGACTGCAGCTGAGCTCATCAACGTCAGATCTTAAGCAGCCAATCACAACTGCTGCGTGGGTGGACATAGGACGCCGGTACTAGACTGTACTCAGACTCCTGCTTTCCGTGTCATCATATTTTACATCCAGAGCTGCTAGAAAACACTTCTTGTCCATTGTTATTTAGCGACTGCTATTAAAAAATCAGTAGAAGGTCTGGCAATAGGAAAAGCCGAAGTGCTGAGCTGAGAGTGACAAGCTGTTGGTGGGATACAGGGCACCAGAGCGCCGCAGCCAAACGCTGAAAAAAAAAAAAAAAAGCTCAGGGTGGTCGGGTGACAAAAAACACGTTTGGTGGACACGCAGCCTAAACCGGGAAAAGAACTTACTCTTCCATCCAGCTGCTGTCCCATCTCACTTATGAAAGTTGACCTTAAAATAATTTGCAAAGCTCTCGCCAAAAGACTGCAAAGGATAATTCTGTTTATTATACACCCAGACCAAACAGGTTTCATCAAGGGTTGGCACTCGGCTAATAATACACACAGGCTATTTAATTTAATAGACTACTGTAAGATTAATAATTTAGAAACTACAATTTTATCTCTGGATGCAAAGAAAGCCTTTGACCATCTTAATTGCAAATTTCTTTTTATGGTGTTAAACAAGTCTGGATTTGGTTCATCTTTCATAAACTGGATTAAAACACTATAAAGCTGTTCAACTGTGTCTGTCCGAACAAATGATAAAAGTTCTCAAACTTTAATCTCCAGAGAGGTACTAGGCAGGGTTGTCCACTCTCTCCCTCACTTTATACCATCTTTATTGAACCATTAGCAGCAGCCATACAACAAAATGTTGATATCAGAGGTATCCAAACTGGAGAAAAAGAACACAAGATAAGTCTTAATGCTGATGATGTATTGATTTTCCTTGAAAACTCACAAAGATCTCTTCTTCAGACAGTGGCGCTCATTGATAAATTCTCATCATTATCAGACTACTCTATTAACTGGGGTAAATCAACAGTCTTACCTATAAATTGTAATTTTTCAAATACATCCACTATTCCAATCCATCCATCCATTCATCCATCCATCTTCTTCTACTTAATCCTTTTCGGGTTATGGGGGGTTGGAGCCTATCCCAGCATCTTTGGGCGAGAGGCAGGGTACATTCTGGACAGACTGCCAGTCCATCAAAGGGCCAACACAAAGAGACAGACAACCATTCACTCTCACAGTCATACCTAAGGACAATTTAGAATCCCAAGTTTGATGCCAATTAACCTAACTTGCATGTTTTTGGCATGTGGGAGGAAACCGGAGAAATTCCGGAGTAAACCCACGCAGACACGGGGAGAACATGCAAACTCCACACAGATCACTGTTGGTCGGGGCCTGGGATCAAACCCAGGATCCTCCAGCCAAGGGTGAGCTGCTGTGTTGCTGCAGTGCTAACCACTCCGCCACCACGCTGCCCCTGATTGATTGCCTCTGAATATTACCTGATTGTATTCCAGTACAATCAGGTAATATTAAATATTTAGGAACAGATATTTCCCCCAGGCTCTCAAGAGTTTTTGCGACTAAATCACATTCCCCTTTTAAAAACAACACAAGACGACCTTGCGTGTTGGAGGACACTACCTATATCACTAATGGGAGCAGTCATAACCGTTAAAATGATGGTTCTTTCTAAAATCAACTATTTGTTCTCAATGATTTCTACCCAACCATCTATGGCCTGGTTTAAGTCTTAAGACTCGAATATAAGTACAATTTTATGGAAGGATAAACCATCATGGATCAGTTTAAAAACTCTTCAGAAAGCAAGAGTGCAGAGGTTTAGATTTAGCAGATTTTTTAATTACTTCTTAGCCAATAGACTGCAGTTTGTTTCTAAATGGACAAAATCAACCCCACTAGGAAACCCATGGTTTGATGCTGAACAGGCTCTCTGTGGGTTTCTAAAGATCTCTGACTTCCCTTTTATGAGTCCCTGTATTAAACGCCATGACTGTTTTAAAAGCATTAATATCAGATTCCTCTCTGACAGCCTGGTTGAAATTTTTAAAAATAGCGGGGGCTTCACTTGTCCCTTGTAAACTCACGCCCATTTGGAATAATCCTGATATCTTGCAACAAAAGAGGATGTTAAACTTTCCACTATGGCAAGAGAAGGAAAAAAAAAAACTTTGTTGGGTGGTGGGGATGGGGCGGACCATCTAGTGGCCTGGGGGTTGGCGATTCCGGGTCTGCTTGTCTCGGCCACCCTGCCGTTGTGTCACGGGGTGGGACGCTTTGCCACATTACCCCTGGTGTCTTTGGCGACAGGTGTGTGTGGGTGCTCGGGGGTGGTCGAGGGGGCCATTAGCGCGGGCTGGCGGCTGTGTTGCTGTCGGGCTGCTCCAGGGTGGCTGTGGCTACGGGGCGGCCTGCTGCTGTCAGTGTGTGTCTGGGGTGGGTGGTCGGTGGGCTTGTGGTGGGCACTCGGGGGTGTTGCTTGGCATGTGGGGTACTGTATGGGCCCGGCCCACTGTTTACTCTTGTGATTACTGTTGTTGTGCATGTTTGTGTGTGCAAGATGAGTGGGAATGGATGTGGCTGACGATCCATCATGTTTGTGGTGCTGGGAGCGCCAGGGTGCAACGCTGGTGGGTCCCGGGCTGCTCGGCCTGGCGGCCCTCACCCTGGGTTGGGATTTGGGGGCAGTGGGTGGCCTCCTGAACCACTTTGTGAGCTGGCTTCTGGGGGTGGATGGGCTCGCTTTTAGATCGCCTTCTTCCCTGTCTTATTTCACCGCCCCCTTCCCCTGATTCTGAGTGGAATATACATCTTCTTGGATACACTTAGGGCTTTGGGGCGGGGGTGTGAACAAGAGAGTAAGCGAGAGTGAGGGAGTGATGGATGGAGATGGTGATGGTGGGTCGGTTTTGTGTGGCGCTTTGCATGTCGGGTGGCATCTCGGGGTGCCTGTGGGTCTGCTGATCAGTCGCTCAGGTGGATGCTGGGGGTAGGGGTTTGCTTCTGTGGCTGCGGCCGCCTTGGGGTGGGTCGGGGGGGGGGGGGCCTTCTGGCCTGTGCCGGCATTCTCCTCCGCCACTGCTGGGTACTGGTGCGCATTCAGGCTCACTGCCTCTGCATTGCAGTCGCCCTAAGAAATAAGGGTGAATGAGGGTGGGTGAGTGTGAGGGGGAGAGCACGAATGGATGTGAGTAGGTCGGAGTGTGAGTGAGAGTGCGTGCATGGGTGAACGTGAGTGAGTGTGGGTGACCCTGAGGGCGAGTGGGAGTGGGTACGGGGGTGAGAGAGAATGGGTGGATCTGGGAGTGGCAGAGTGGGACCGTGTAGGGGAGTGAGAGTGACTGAGTGCATGTGGGTGCATATAAGAGCATGAGGTTGTGAAGATGTGGGAATGGGTGCGTCTGCAAGTTGGGAGGAGCTGGATTGAGGGGGTAGTGCCTGCTGGCTACATGGGCTCCCCTGAACGGGGGAAGGGGGAGCTTCCTTGGGCGTGGGGGTCCCTGGGGTGTGCAGCAGTGGCACTGGGGGGGGGAGCAGGTCCGCTATGGGGGTGCCTGGGGGGGCTCATGTTGGGGGGTGCAGGCCAGTCTCCGGCCCGGGGGGTGGGGGCGCTGTCCTCCCAGCGCTTGGGACCCTGAGGCTGGCATTTGCCCCGATGGGGGGGCAGGGTATTGGTGGGCCTGGGGGTGTGGTCTGCTGTGCTGACCACCTGGAAGCCTGACCTCCCTCAGCTGTCCCTCTGGGGGCGAATGCCTGGCTTTCCTGGGGCTTGTTGACCTCGGGCACTTGTGCCCTGGGGGAAGTGGCGACGCTGCCTAGCCTGCTCGAGGTTTCTGAGGGGGGAAAGTTGCTGCGACCGGCCCCCCTCTCCGTATGTTTCCTGACAAACCACTCACATGCACACGCTCTCATATACATGTACACAGACGCACACACACAAATGTCTCCCCTTTAACAGGTGTGGATACCAGACTCGATCTGAGACCTCTTCAGTGGAAGAAGCAGTCTGTCTTCTGTTTGTTTTAGCTGTTGGCTTGTTTGTCTTTTTTGTCTGTTCCGCTAGCTTTTCTATCCCCCTCCATACATTTCCTTTCCCATTCCCCATCCTGTTGTGTCCTTCATGGGTAAAATAATTTAAATGAAGTATTAAAAGTTATTACAGGAAAAGTTTACAACAATATGAAGTACATAGATAGGTACTGTATAAAGCTCCATTTGGCAAAGTAAATCTGTTTTGGTACAGTAAGGGTAACCGATCTCTTTTCTGCTCACCTAGCTGCCTGACAGGACAAGGGATGAAAAAAAAAGCATGTGCTCATACTGTAGTGCCTGTTTCGTGCTGAACTTGGTTTGACCCCTAAAGTCTGGAACATGTGTTAAGTGTGATCGCTCACTACTGTTCTGCAGAATGGAACATTTCCACAACTTTGGAGCAGTTAGTTGAGGTAGGTTCAGGCACAGAACAAATGCAAATGGGCACTCATGTATGAGCACGTGCATGTGCACTTGACATGCGTTTGATATGCAGAACATTTAGGGCTGTCACTACAACCACAATGTTACACAATACCTCGCAATTAACAAGCCAACCACAGAGGTTGCCAAGTAACCACGATAACTGCTTTGGTCACCTTTTTTAAAGCCCCATTCAATCTACCTTGGCAATCCAGGCAAACCCAGTATGATCCAGGCTCCCTTTGTTGTCTGAATAGGGTTACCCACGCTACCTGATGTGGGCTAATTGACCTTGCAAGCACTGGTCAATGCCCAGTAGGCATCAAAGTCACCACGTCACAGCACAGCAACATACTGTGGAAATGAATCAGAATGCTGTCCATTATTCTGACAGATTTATATATTAATTTCGAAGTGGACAACTGTGTGTTCCAGAATTACACAAATACCATAGTGACAGAATGAGAGGTTTCTTTTCAGAGAATTTTCTTCAGTCAATCACACAGAATCTGCAGCAGCTGGCCATGGCCAGATGAGACGCCAACGGTTTGGTGTGGGACTGTCTCCCTGTTCAGTTCTGCTCTGTGATTATTCATGCATCCCTGTTCACCCCCGCATTAACGAGCAACCTGTGATCCTCTGCTCTTCCTTTTTTTCCCCACGACAGCCTCCAACAAAAAAAAAAAAGCTAATCCTGCCTTGTGTTCTGCTGGACATTCAGGGTCCCTGCACACAGGAACGCTTTCATCCCAAATTGAGGTGAAAACTTCTTTTGTAATTCAGCTGTCTGTGCAATGGATGCCAGGATTTTGGAGATGTCAAAGTGTAAAGATTTTAAACCAGTCTCCAGAGTGGAAACGTTTTACCAACAGGGTTTTTTTTCTCCTCCATGTGCAAAGGAAAAACAGCCATTGAGATGTACCCTAAAAATGACAGTAATTATGTAAAATTTCAGGTGCATTTTCCAATCCTGTCCATTAAAATTGAGGACAGTAATCACTGAAATATATATGTACATTGGTGTGTTTCACTCAATCACTGGAGGCACAGGGATGCCAGGCAGGCAAAACTAGCGGGCATTAAAAGAGGTGGCAAGCTAGGATAGCACACCAGATGCTTCCATCCAGGGCAAGCTGTAACCCCACCTGCCCTAAAGTTATGTCTCTCTCACCCTCTCTTTTGTTTTAAGCCTCCTGTGGACAAGTGTTGAAAATTAGCACTTGTGCTAAAACACTTAAGCAATGCATCTGGTTTGTCCAGTGTTTTTGTGATGTCCATATCAAATAAAAAAATAAAATGAGTTTTTAACTTTTATTAAATAGAAGCTATTGATATTGTCTTTAGGTTCTGCCCCCCTTTTTTCTACTTAGTTTTTGTCTTTTTTTAAGTGACACTCTGGCAAAAATCTAGTTTTTTTTTTCCCTGTTGTTAACCTGTAACATGTCTTTTGTGACTGACAAGACATATCCACAGCAAAATTTCACTGCAGTCCCAAGTATGAGTTTTTCTGCTGTTAATTTCCAGTTTGGAAACGCCCCCCTCAAATGGGTGAGTTTGGACAGACCGTTTCTAGCTATTTAACCAGCTGAACTTGGGGATTCCACGGGCGGTCACGTCTCTGCGTTGTAATGCGTCTCAGTGCACACTGAAAAAAAAAAGCTGCATTTCCGTTCTTCCAGTACAGACACAGCCGCGAACAGAAAGCCAAAGGAGTGTTTGATTGGTTTAGATTTGATTGACCTCTCATTCGACTAATAAGAGCCTTGAATTGGGTTTCTGAAACCTTGAAGAACCAATGACTGAAAACCTAGCAAGAAGGACCTGCCTACCAACGACTGCGAATACAACAAACCAATTGAAGCAGAGAAGTTCAACGATTGACGTGTCGTTTAGCCAATGAAATTTTGAATTCAGCAATACCTGACATGCCTTTGTTATGTGTTTATATTGCCGTTAAAACACGTGCGTAAAATCTATTTTGCCTAAGCTGCTGGGTGACTCACATTGAGACCTGTGCGTAATGGTAGCGTTAGCCACTCTTAGCCATTAGCCAGTCTTTTTTTATTACTACTGTTCTTATTTGTTTTGAAAAATGGTTCGCAAAAACCACAAGCATGGAAGCGGAGATGGTTTGACCGGGTCGGGTGACCAGAACCACGAGTCCGTAACAACCGGACCAGCTTCATGTTCGTCTGACAATGAGGAACTTCGACAACAGATGTTTGCCAACGACACTGCTGTTGTGGACAGGTAAGTGTTATAAGCTAAATTATTCTTTACCGATGAAAATAGTAATAAAATAACTTTTGACCGATCGGTAATTACAACGGTCCCTCACGGCCACAAGTTTTTTTGTGTGCTGAGTTCCTCTGTAGCGGGGGGGGGGGGGATGTTATCCTCTACATTGCAGATAATTTAGTATAATTTTATTGCACTGTAGGCTATTTTTTCTTGTAAAAAAAGGCCACACATTTTTTACATGGCATGTTTCTTTGTGTGTGTGTGTGTGTGGGGGGGGGTTGTTTGTTACCCTCTAGAAATGTAATAATATTTTAGTTTAATTTTTATTGCACTGTAGGCTTTTTTTTTGTAAAAAAGACCACACATTTTTTACGTGGCATGGTCCTTTGTGTGTGGGGGGCTTGTTTGTTCATTCATTCATTCATGAATGAACAAACAACCCCCCTCCCCCCCACACACACACACAAAGGAGCATGCCACCTAAAAATGTGTTTGTTACCCTCTAGAAATGTGATAACATTTTAGTATAATTTTTTATTGCACTTTAGGCTATTTTTTCTTGTAAAAAAAACAGGAACTGTGCTGTGTATGTGAACTCTGGGAAAATACGAGGATAGTGAAAAATAAAAATTGAACTTTGTAAATGACTTTTTATTTTCACATAATAGACAAACTTCAGATGAAGACTCTGGTGAGGAGTGGGTGCCAGACGAGTACTCTCCGTGCTGCCTTGCGTAAAGGACTACAACAGGTATGTAATGATTTGAAAATGTAACAATTGGCTTGAGTAATATATTAAAGTGTTTTTTTTTCCTTTTATTCTAAAAATTATGTTTTTTTGTCCATTCAGGTGCATGGGTGGAGTGGACCTATCATATGCCCTGATAGGCTACTACAGTGTTCTCCATAAGACCATGAAGTGGTATAAGAGCTTTTTTTTACCACTTCATGGACATTGCCATCGTCAATGCCTACATCCTCCACAAGGCACTCGCCTCTGGAAGAGGAGAGAAGCCATTGAGACAGAAGGCATTTCGGGAGACCCTTGCTAAGCAGCTGGCACAGGTGCACTCTCGATCAGCCACATCCACACCACCTCATCCTACATCCACTG
Organism: Pholidichthys leucotaenia; assembly: GCA_020510985.1. Classification (NCBI taxonomy): domain Eukaryota; kingdom Metazoa; phylum Chordata; class Actinopteri; order Cichliformes; family Pholidichthyidae; genus Pholidichthys; species Pholidichthys leucotaenia. The sequence continues at coordinate 308,198,283 of CM035844.1, forward strand.
CACATCACAGGATTGTCTTTATCTCAGGGCACCGCACAAATGGACGGACATTATGCAGGCACTGCCGTAAAAAGACACCACTCAAGTGTTCCACCTGTGATGTGCCTCTCTGTTTGATCCCAAACCGAGACTGTTACAATAACTGGCATATTGCCAATATCATATAAAGGACTTCATATTCACATCTGTTGTTTGTAAATAGTATGTTTTGTACATATTGACTTTTTTGTTCAGTAAAGCGTGTTTATACTTTACAATAACTGGCATATTGCCAATAACATATAAAGGACTTCATATTCACATTTGTTTGTAAATAGTATGTTTTGCACAGTAGGGCAAAAAAGTATTTAGTCAGCCACCAATTGTGCAAGTTCTCCCACTTAAAAGACGAGAGAGGTCTCCAATTTTCATCATAGGTATACCTCAATTATGAGAGACAAAATGAGAAAAAAAAAATCCAGAAAATCACATTGAAGAATTTTTAATGAATTAATTGGTAAATTCCTCAGTAAAATAAGTATTTGGTCACCTACAAACAAGCAAGACTTCTGGCTCTCACAGACCTGTAACTTCTTCTTTAAGAGGCTCCTCTGTCCTCCACTCGTTACCTGTATTAATGGCACCTGTTTGAACTCGTTATCAGTATAAAAGACACCTGTCCACAGCCTCAAACAGTCAGACTCCAAACTCCACTATGGCCAAGACCAAAGAGCTGTCAAAGGACACCAGAAACAAAATTGTAGACCTGCACCAGGCTGGGAAGACTAAATCTGCAAAAGGTAAGCAGCTTGGTGTGAAGAAATTAACTGTGGGAGCAATTATTAGAAAATGGAAGACATACAAGACCACTGATAATCTCCCTCAATCTGGGGCTCCACGCAAGATCTCACCCCGTGGGGTCAAAATTATCCCGAGAATGGTGAGCAAAAATCCCAGAACCACATGGGGGGACCTAGTGAATGACCTGCAGAGAGCTGGGACCAAAGTAACAAAGGCTACATCAGAAACACACTACGTCGCCAGGGACTCAAATCCTGCAGTGCCAGACGTGTCCCCCTGCTTAAGCCAGTACATGTCCAGGCCCATCTGAAGTTTGCTAGAGAGCATTTGGATGATCCAGAAGAGGATTGGGAGAATGTCATATGGTCAGATGAAACCAAAATAGAACTTTTTGGTAAAAACTCAACTTGTCGTGTTTGGAGGAGAAAGAACACCATACCTACTGTGAAGCATGGGGGTGGAAACATCATACTTACGGCTGTTTTTCTGCAAAGGGACCAGGACGACTGATCCGTGTAAAGGAAAGAATGAATGGGGCCATGTATCATGAGATTTTGAGTGAAAACCTCCTTCCATCAGCAAGGGCATTGAAGATGAAACATGGCTGGGTCTTTCAACATGACAATGATCCCAAACACACCGCCCGGGCAACGAAGAAGTGGCTTCGTAAGAAGCATTTCAAGGTCCTGGAGTGGCCTAGCCAGTCTCCAGATCTCAACCCCATAGAAAATCTTTGGAGAGAGTTGAAAGTCTGTGTTGCCCAGCGACAGCCCCAAAACATCACTGCTCTAGAGGAGATCTGCATGAAGGAATGGGCCAAAATACCAGCAACAGTGTGTGAAAACCTTGTGAAGACTTACAGAAAACGTTTGACCTCTGTCATTGCCAACAAAGGGTATATAACAAAGTACTGAGATTAACTTTTGTTATTGACCAAAAACTTATTTTACCGAGGAATTTACCAATTAATTCATTAAAAATCCTTCAATGTGATTTTCTGGATTTTTTTTTCTTATTTTATCTCTCATAGTTGAGGTATACCTATGATGAAAATTGGAGACCTCTCTCATCTTTTAAGTGGGAGAACTTGCACAATTGGTGGCTGACTAACTACTTTTTTACCCCACTGTATATTGACTTTTTTGTTCAGTAAAGTGTGTTTATATTTTACAATAACTGGCATATTGCCAATAACATATAAAGGACTTCATATTCACATTTGTTGTTTGTAAATAGTATGTTTTGTATATTGACATTTTTGTTCAGTAAAGCGTGTTTATATTTTAAACTTCATTTTCTCTGCGTCATTACTACTGACAGTGTTTCTGGATATCTAACAAGATAGCCCTGAGTGTCACCTTTCATTAGTGCCCAAGATGAAGCTTCTCTGTTGAAGCATTCAGAAGTTATAGATGTTTTTCCAAACTGTGCCATTTGGCACAGTTTGGCACAGTTCAAAACCGCCTGGGAACAACCTGAGAAAAAAGCTGTGTAATATATTCATTTTTTGTGGTATTGTTACAAAATTTTGACCTCAGCTTGATAACACTTGGTTCTATATTTCTGTTGCATTTTCCAGCCGGATCTGACAACTGTGTGTTATTTGCAAGCATTTGTATCCAAAAAAACACCCAGGCGAAATTTATTTTCTTCAAGTTCAGTATGTTTAGATGACTGTTACTCAGTGGCTGGAGCACTTAGAGAGATTATGACTGTTTTGCCAAAAAAATCAGAGTGTGTTCTTTTAAATGAGACCAACCCCATGAAGATGCTGCAAAGGGTTGAAGAACAGCTTTTGATTTACTTTGGGTATGTTATTTTTAGGCATTTTTAGGGAAATTGAACAGAGTTCAACAGGTTAAGTATTCCTGCTTAGCCTGTTTGGTTATAACATTAACCAATCAGGCGGATACTCTTGGCTACCCTGAGGGAAGACAGAGGAACCGAGGAGCAGCAGAGAGAGAGCGGAGAGAGGTGGGTGGGGGGGGGGCTTAAATGTGGCCCTGACAAACAGTCACCAAGGGTCCCGCTGTAACAAACAACACTTTGGCCAATATTCCTTTACTTACCACTGACCCCGCTCAGATACACAAATGAGGAACAGGTGCGTGGGGCCGATCACTTCCCAGAGCTTTTAAAATAGTGGTTGTTAGTAAAAAGTAAACACATATTTGGCAACTATACATTTATTTCCCACCTCAACCATCTTCAGAAAAATGTTTCGCTTTTTACTTTTGAAGATAGAGGCAAAACTTGTAACATCCGGAAGTGTCATGAACAGAGAGCAGCCCACCCATCAAGAGTTGCGGCGACCAATCATGTGCAAGCCCTGCAGGTCGGGGAGCATGGCAGCCAATCAAGTGCAAGCCCTGCACGTTGGGGAGAGGAGAGCGTGTTGGGGTAGACAGAAAATGCTCATCAAACTGCACTTTTGTAGCCAAAAATACTGCTTGAAAACCAGCCAAAATTCTCTGACCAGACAGTGATCCGTGCAGTTTGCGGCTACAGAGTATTGGGCTTGTGACTCTCACCTGGTTACGCCCCCTCATGGGAAGCATGAAAACGCACGCCTCGGTGGACACATAGTTTTAGGGAGATGAAGGTATCCATTTTGTATAGCAGTCTTCGGGTCAGAGGTGAGTCCTCCCCTATCCTCTGAGAGGCTGGCCTTACAGCATCAGCTACTGGTGGGCAGGAGTATGGGTGGAGCTAATTAGAATATTCATTGATCCACACAAACTTAAGTAGGTGCAAGATTTAAAAGCCACAAGATACTATTTTGGGCAAAACATATTTGTTTTTGAGGTGGTTTTAGAGCTGCTAGAGGGCATCTTGAAACTTATTTTCTAAAATGGTGGGACCTGATGTGTGCAAGTGAGAACATTAACCCCTTGAACTCTGGTCAGTTTCCCTAAAAATGGCTAAAAATTACATACCCAAAGTAAATCAAAAGCTGTTCTTCAACCCTTTGCAGCATCTTCATGGGGTTAGTCTCATTTAAAAGAAAACACTTTGAATTTTTTGGCAAAACAGTCACAATCTCTCCAAGTGCTCATGCCACTGAGTAATAGTCATCTAAACATACTGAATTTGAAGAAAATAAAGTTCGCCTGGGTGTTTTTTTTTTTAGATACAAATGCTTGCAAATAACACACAGCTGTCAGATACTGGCTGGAAAATGCAACAGAAATGTAGAACCAAGTGTTATCAAAGTGGGGTCAAAATTTTGTAACAATACCACAAAAATTGAATATATTACACAGCTTTTTTCTCAGGTTGTTCCCAGGCGGTTTTGAACTGTGCCAAATTGTGCCAAATGGCACAGTTTGGGAAAAACATCGATAACTTTTGAATGATTCAATATAGAAGCTTCATCTTGGGCTCTAATGAAAGGTGACACTCAGGGCTGTGTGTGTGTGTGGGGGGGGGGGGGGTTGTTTGTTCATTCATGAATGAATGAATGAACAAACAATCCCCCCACACACAAAGAAACATGCCACTTAAAAATTGTGTGGCCTTTTTTTTTTACAAGAAAAAATAACCAACAGTGCATTAAAAATTATACTAAAATATCTGCAATGTAGAGGATAACAACCCCCCCCCCCCCCCGCTACAGAGGAGCTCGGCGCACAAAAAAACTTGTGGCCATGACGGACCGTTGTAATTACCGATCGGTCAAAAGTCATTTTTATTACTATTTTCATTGATAAAGAATAATTTAGCTTATAACACTTACCTGTCCACAACAGCAGTGTCGTTGGCGAACATCTGTTCCTCATTGTCAGACGAACATGAAGCTGGTCCGGTTGTTACGGACTCGTGGTTCTGGACACCCGACCCGGTCAGACCATCTCCACTTCCATGATTGCGGTTTTTGCAAACCATTTTTCAAAACAAATAAGAACAGTAGTAATAAAAAAAGAGTAGCTAACGCTACCGTTACACACAGGTCTCAATGTGTGTCACCCAGCGGCTTACACAAAACAGATTTTACGCACGGAACGCACGCGTTTCAATCCTTCTTGCTAGGTTTTCAGTCAGTTTTTAGCCAAAGTCAAATTCCTTGTATGTGTTCAATTCAATTCAACTTTATTTATATAGCGCCATTTCACAACAACAGTCATCTCATAGCACTATCAACTGTAGGGAGGACCCCCACAGTTGCAGAAAGACCCCAGCAATCAGGCGATCCCCTGTGAGCAAGCACTTGGCGACGGTGGAGAGGAAAAACTCCCTTTTAACAGGAAGAAACCTCCAGCAGAACCAGGCTCAGGGAGGGGCAGTCATCTGCTGCGACTGGCTGGGGGGTGAGGGGATAGAGAAGAAGAAAAGAACAGACATGTAGAGAGCAAACAGCACGATGGGGACTCAATCTATGGGAGAGAACAAACAAATGTTAATGACCAGCAAAAAAAAAAATATTTCATAGAGAGTGAGGAAAGGAGTGAGGCCCAGTGCATTACTGGAGGTCCCCCGGCTGACTAAACCTATTAGCAGCATAACTAAGGGAGGGTTCAGAAAACACATGATCCCTCCCTAATTGTAGGCTATATCAAAAAGGTAGGTTTTAGCCCTATTCTTAAAAACAGAGATCGAGTCTGACTCCCGAATCCAGATTGGCAGCTGATTCCACAGGAGAGGAGCTTGATAACTGAAGGCTCTGCCTCCCATTGTACTTTTGGAGATTCTAGGTATTACAAGTAAACCTGCATTTTGGGAGCGTAGTGCTCTGTTAGGATGATACGGTAGTATCAGATCTTTTAAATAAAAAGGAGCCTGATTGTTTAGAGCTTTGTAAGTAAGAAGAAGGATTTTAAACTTAATTCTAAACTCTATGGGAAGCCAATGAAGGGAGGCCAGAACCGGAGAGATATGATCTCTCTTTCTAGTACCTGTTAAAACTCTTGCTGCAGCATTTTGGATCAGCTGAAGACTTTTAAAGATGTTTTAGGACAACCTGATAATAAAGAATTACAATAATCTAATCTCGAGCTAACAAAAGCGTGGATCAGCTTCTCAGCATCACTCTGAGACAAGATACTCCTAATCTTGGCAATATTACGCAAATGATAGAAGGCAGTCTTAGAAACAAATTTAATATGTGAATTGAAGGACAAATCCTGATCAAAAATAACTCCAAGGTTCCTCACAGAGCTATTAAGAGAAAGAGTAACTGCATCCAAACTGAAAGTTTGATTTGGAAAGGAATTTCTAAGGTTTTTTGGACCAACAAGAATGACTTCAGTCTTATCTGAATTTAATAGCAGGAAATTACAAGTCATCCAAACTTTGATTTCCTTAAGACAGGCTTCTAACTTGGCTAATTGATTAGTATCATCTGGCTTCATTGACAGGTATAATTGTGTGTCATCTGCATAACAGTGAAAATGTATACAGTGCTTTCTAATAATGTTGCCTAACGGAAGCATATATAAACTAAAAAGAGTAGGGCCAAGCACAGATCCCTGTGGAACTCCATGACTAAGCTTTGAGCTGAGAGAAAACTCATCATTTACATGAACAAACTGGAACCTATCAGATAAATAAGATCTAAACCACTGCAACGAAGTTCCATTAAGTCCAACATAGTGTTCTAATCTATCAAGTAGAATATTATGATCAATAGTATCAAAAGCTGCACTAAGATCTAAAAGGACAAGTACAGAAACTAGTCCATTATCAGATGCAATGAGGAGGTCGTTAGTGACCTTCGCTAAGGCTGTTTCAGTGCTATGATGGATTCTAAACCCAGATTGAAACTCCTCAAATAAACCATTTCCCTGCAGGTGGTCAAATAATTGCATAGCAACAACTCTTTCTAAGATTTTTGAAATGAAAGGGAGATTAGAGATTGGTCTATAGTTAGCTAAAGCTCCTGGATCTAGCGTTGGCTTTTTGAGTAAGGGTTTAATTACAGCCGTTTTAAAAGCCTGCGGTACATGGCCTAAAGTTAATGAAGAATTGATTATATGAAGAATAAAGCTACCAATAAGTGGGAAGACTTCTTTAAATAACCTGGTAGGAATAGGGTCTAAAAGACAAGTTGAAGGTTTGGATGAGGAAACTATTTTGTCTAACTCACAAAGGTCGATTGGAGTAAACTCATCAAGACAGACATCAATAGAAGGAGTTGTAGTAGTTACAGTATTTAAGTTAACTGTGGGAAGAATCTGATTGATTTTATCTCTGATGGATGAAATTTTATTATTGAAAAAGTTCATAAAGTCCTGACTAGTAAGCTCTAAGGGGATGCTAGGATTGACAGAGTCCTGACTCTTTGTCAACCTGGCTACAGTACTGAAAAGAAACCTGGGATTATTCTTGTTCTCTTCTATTAATGCAGAGTAATAACTCGTTCTAGCTTTTCTAAGAGATTTTTTATAAATTAAAAGATGATTTCTCCAAGCTAAATAGATTTCATCTAAATTAGTAGAGCGCCATTTTCTTTCTAATTGACGAGTCTTCTGTTTTAAGCTACGAGTTTCTGTGTTGAACCAAGGAGTTAAAAATCTCTGATTAGACTTTTTCTTTTTTAAGGGGGCCACCAAGTCTAGAGCCTGATGTAGAGAAGCTGAAACACTATCCACCATGTTATCAATTACAGAAGGAGCAAGCTGTCTATAGCTTATTTCCGTTGTGTTGACACATGGCATAGAGGAAACAATCTGCATAAATTTGGAAACAGCATCATCTGAGAGGCATCTACTGTGATAATATTTTTCTTTAGGAGCCAAATAGTCAGAAATAGTAAAATCAAAGGTTAACAGACAATGGTCTGACAGTACAGGGTTATGAGGAGACACTACCAGATTTTCTATTTCTATGCCATATGTCAGAACAAGGTCCAATGTATGGTGGAGGTAATGAGTAGAATTTCCTACTTTCTGAGAAAACCCAATCGAGTCTAATATTGAATTAAAAGCCACATTAAGGCAGTCACTATCTACATCCACATGTATATTAAAGTCCCCTACTATAATTATTCTATCAGATTTCAGCACTAAATCAGCTAAGAAATCAGGAAATTCGGATAAAAATTCTGAATAGGTTGATGGGGGACGATAAACAATGGCAAATAAAATTGGGTTTAACCTGGAATTGCTAAAGTGCCCAACACTGAGGACCAGGCCCTCAAAGGAATTATAACATGTTTTTTGCTTTACATTAACTAGTAATTTGGAATGGTAAATTGCTGCTACTCCTCCTCCACGACCAGAACTTCTGGGATTTTGACAGTTTAAATAACCAGAGGGAGTTGATTCATTTAAACCAACATAATCCTCTTGTCCTAACCAAGTCTCTGTAAGGGAAATTAAATCAATCTGATGATCAATTAACAGATCATGGACTAACAGAGACTTGGGAGTTAGAGACCTAATATTTAATAAACCACATTTAATTTTTAAATTATGAGGAGGAACAGAGGCCAAATCATTCAATTTAGAGGCTTTATGTTTAATTTGAGTTTTACCAATATTTTGCTTTATCACTTTGGGATGCTTATACATTATATTTTTATTTACTTTGGAGGGAGCAGACAACGATTCTCTGATGGGGAAGACAGGGGCTAAGCTGAGGGGTGGCGGATGAAGAGGAGCTGCAGAGAGGCGTGTAAGACTGCAACTCTGCTTCCTGGTCCCAACTCTGAGTAGTCACGGTTTTGGAAATTTGGATAAAAAAGATGCCAGATTGTTAGATAAATGAGAAGCACCATCCAAAGTGGGATGAATGCTGTCTCGTCTCATAAGACCAGGTTTTCCCCAAAAAGAGCTCCAATTGTCAATGTAGCCCACGTCATTTTTAGGACACCACACAGACAGCCAGCGGTTCAAGGATGACGAGCGACTAAACATGTCATCACTGGTCAGATTGGGGAGGGGCCCAGAGAATACTACAGTGGCTGACATCGTTTTGGCAAAGTCACACACCGATTCTATATTAAGTTTCGTGACTTCCGACTGCCGGAGACGGATGTCATTAATGCCGGCGTGAATAACAATTGTGGAGTATTTACAGTTACTTTTAGCCAGCATTTTCAAATTTGACTCGATGTCGCCTGCTCTGGCCCCAGGAATGCATGTGACTATGGCCGCTGGAGTCTCTAGGTTCACGTTTCTGACTACAGAGTCGCCAATGATCAGAGTTTTTTCCTCAGCGGGTGTGTCGCTGAGCGGGGAAAAACGATTAGAAACGTGAACAGGTTGGTGGTGAACCGGGGCTTTGCGACTAGGCTTCCTTCTCACCGTCACCCACCCAGTCTCCTCGCTGCAGAGGAGAGCCGGGGAACCGGTGACAGGGGGACCTAAGCTAGCTAGCTCCGCTGCAGCTAATGGGCGTCCGTCAAGATTAACTGGCGCAGACGGTGTTTCAATGCAGCGGAGCCGGGATTCCAAATCAGACAACCTCGCCTCGAGCGCCTCAAAAAGACAACATTTATTACATTTACCGTTATCACTAAAAGAGGCAGAGGTGTAGCTAAACATCTGACAGAGAGAGCACACCAGAGGAGGAGAGGAAAGAGAGCTAGTAGCCATAGCCATAGCTAGTGGCTCGAGAGCTGGAGAGCAAACCACGCAGGCAGACAGCAAAACAGGAAGTGACGATACGTTACCACAAGGAAGTGACGATCTCGTGTTGTGCATACTTGGCCAATAAAGCTGATTCTGATTCTGATTGGTTCTTCAAGGTTTCAGAAACCCAAGGCTCTTACTAGTCGAATGAGAGGTCAATTAAATCTAAACCAATCAAACACTCCTTTGGCTTTCTGTTGGCGGCTGTGTCTGTATTGGAAGAACGGAAATGCAGCTTTTTTTTTTAGTGCGCACTGAGACGCACTATGATGCAGAGACGTGACTGCCCGCGGAATCCCGGAGTTCAACAGGTTAACCAGTGGTGTAGGGGGGACAAGCAGCCAGGCAAGAGTGTGCCAAGACCGACCCCACACCCCCGAACCAGTGTAGTCCCACCCCGACTAACCCCACCCACCACACTCCGCCAGTACCCTCCCTCTCTGACTGCTTCTAGCATTTCCCCCACCCAAACGTTTTACCTGTTTCATTTTCCCACTGAATCACAAATTCATCATCGCTGTTACTGTGATTTCTGATTGTGAGACATCTCTTCTTTGGTTTGGGCTCTTCTTCTTTAGTTGATTTTGAGTCGGCATGCCAGCTTCTTTCCTCATCTTTGACCTCAGTTACAGCAGAGATGTGATAGAGGAGCTGCTCACTGTTTGGTTTGACTTCACTGTGGCTGTTTTCCTCATAAACAGGAGGCACCATGAAGGTATTGTCCTCCACCTTCACCACCAACGACTCTCCCTGCTGACTGAAGCAGAACTCCTCCTCTTCCTCTTTAATATGCCGAGGTTCTCGTTCCTCCCATTCTTCTTTTATCTCTGGAGGTTCTGGTTCCTCTTGTTTCACAAAAGAGTTCCTCTCCTGTTTCCAGAGCTGTTGGTCAGCCTGAACATCCTCCTCTTTACAATCATCTTGTGGGAAGTCTGGAGATAGAGAGAGACACAAGACAGAGGAAAGAGTAGGATTTCCAACAACTGTTGAGACAAATGTTCATTATTTGATGACATTATCTAGTAGCAACTGTTACTGAAGAGATACGATGGTCCAAAAATGTCTAATAGATGGTGGGCCGAGTGGATCTATCTGCTTTAGTTTTTGAGATGATTGATCCCATCCAGAGAGTAGCTGATTTTCACAGATATGCCAATGCATATTTTTCAAAACATGAATCTGTTTGTTGGCCGGCTAAGTATGTGCATATTTTTTATGAAAATTAAACTTTAGTTACCAAACCTGATAAGGCGGCTGTTACGACCCACTTTCTGGGCCATTTCCTATATATTATCCCGGGATTTTAAAGTCCGTTCCAACCCTGTTGTCAAGGTGGACTGACCTGTCACTTTCACCCTCAGGCAAGGTAGACCACACCTCCCAGTTACTTTCACCCTTAGGTAAGGCAGACCACACCTCATGTCCCGGGCTGGGATTTGAACTCATGACACCAAAATCCCAACCACCTCCTGCTCTACCACTGAGCTCGAGAGGAATTCCTCCCTAGCAATTTGCTCGGAGTGGAGGTATACCCTAATGGTGTCATGACCTATCCTGGACTATCCTGGGTAATTAATTGATTAATTAATTGATCCCAGAAGAGCCTCCACTTATGTTACAAACCATAATTAGGTGAGATTACTGATCACTGAGATCACTGTTAAACAACGACACTGCAGCAAAGACATTGAGTTGCTAGCTGTTAGCATGAGGCCTACATATCTCCCGAGAGAACACTCACACGTGATCTGCATTGTTGTTTATGCAAATCCGACGGCGAACGCTGGGACAGCGCGTGACGTCATCCATTCAGTAACCAGCAGGCTGCAGACAGAACACCCAGATGCTCTTCTCCTCATCTCAGGCGATTTCAACCACGTTTCACTGTCTCCCATTCTGCCCACTTTCACCCAGTATGTCACATGCCACACTAGAGACAATAAAACACTGGATTTGTTCTACGCAAACACTAAGGAGGCGTACACCTCATCACAACTCCCCCCACTTGGGAGATCGGATCACAACTTGGTTCATCTCCGACCGGTGTACAAACCCCTAGTGCACAGACAACCTCCGGCCATGCACACTGTGGAGTTATGGTCTGAGGAGACAATGGACACTCTAAAGGACTGTTTTGAAGCCACTGCCTGGAAGCAGCTCTGCGATCCACATGGTGAGGACATCGATGGCCTCATTCACACCTTCACGGGCTACCTCAGCTTCTGTGTGGACAAATCCGTTCCCACCAAGACCATACGGCGTCACTCAAACAACAAACCCTGGATCAACCCTGAGATAAAAACACTTCTGAGAGAGAAGAAGAGGATCTTCAGGTCGGGGAACAGGGAGATGCTGAAGTCCGTACAGAGGGAGCTGAGGAGAAAGATCAGAGAAGGCAAGGACAGCTTCAGGAAGAAGATGGAGGACAAGCTGCAACAGAGCGACATCAGCGGGGTCTGGAGAAACCTCAAAACCATCTCGGGGCTCCAGAATACCTCCCCCCAGGCCACGGGGGGCAGGGAGTGGGGCGAACAACCTGAATCTGTTTTTCAATAGATTTGACCAACCGCCCTCCCCCTGTCTGCACAACAACCACTGCTGCCACTAAGAAATCAAGTCCTGCTGCCCACTCCCCACTCCACCGACACCCCCCCCCCACTCCCAACACACAGCCCCCCATCCTGACCCTGACCAAGACCCAGGTGAGGACGGAGCTGAGGAAGATCAAGGCGAGGAAGGCGTCGGGACCGGACGGCATCAGCGCAAAGCTCCTCAAGTCCTGTGCAGACCAGCTGTGTGGGATTGTGACGTATATCTTCAACATGAGCCTGAAACTGGGGAGGGTACCACAGCTGTGGAAAACATCTTGTGTGGTACCTGTACCAAAAACTTCCCACCCCAAAGACCTGAACAGCTTCAGACCGGTGGCCTTGACGTCCCACTTGATGAAGACCCTGGAGAGACTGCTCCTTGCTCATCTCCGCCCCCTGGTGGAACCAGCGATGGATCCACTCCAGTTCGCCTACCAGCATGGCATTGGGGTGGAGGATGCGGTGATCTTCCTCCTTCACCGTTCTCTGTCCCACCTGGAGAAGCCCGGGAATATGGTGAGGATCATGTTCTTTGACTTCTCCAGTGCTTTCAACACCATCCAACCGATGATCCTGAAGGACAAGCTGCTGCGCGCAGGGGTGGACCAGCACCTGTCATCATGGATCCTGGACTACCTCACGAACCGGCCTCAGTTTGTGAGAACCCGGGACTGTGTTTCCGACACGATCATCAGTAGCACGGGGGCCCCCCCAGGGAACGGTGCTGGCTCCCTTCCTGTTCACTCTTTATACTGCGGACTTCTCACACAACACAACACATTGCCATCTACAGAAGTTCTCTGATGACTCTGCGATCGTTGGTCTCATCTCCAGCGGAGATGAAGCTGAGTACAGAGGGCTTATCCAGGACTTTGTGGACTGGTGCCATCGGAACTGCCTCCAGATCAACGCGAGGAAAACTAAGGAGCTGGTGGTGGACTGCCGCAGGCAAGGACAACCCCTCACAGCACCAGTAAATATACAGGGAACAGACATCGAGATGGTGACATCCTACAAGTACCTGGGTATTCATCTGAACAATAAACTAGACTGGTCACACAATACTGACGCACTCTACAAGAAGGGACAGCGCAGGCTGTTCCTGCTGAGGAGACTCAGGTCTTTTGGTGTACAAGGGGCGCTGCTGAAGTCATTCTATGACACGGTGGTGGCATCAGCCATCACTTTTGGAGTGGTCTGCTGGGGCAGTGGCATTACTGCAGCCGATAGGAAGAGACTGAACAAACTGATTAAGAAAGCTAGCTCTGTCCTGGGGCAACGCCTTGATCCGATGGAGGAGATAGGAGAGAGAAGGACGGTGGCTAAACTGTCATCTCTGCTGGAGTCCGAGTTCCACCCTATGCAGGACATACTGGATGCACTGAGGAGCTCATTTAGCAGCAGACTACATCATCCCAGGTGCACAACCGAGAGGTTTCGTAGGTCCTTCCTACCAACGGCTGTCAGACTGTACAACCTAAGCAGGGCTGCTCGCAGAGATAGCAAAAAGACATAACAAACTAATAGTTTTTTTTGAATGCAAAAGATGCAATAGACTTACACAATGGTCCTCTCCGGCATACAACTAGGAACATACCGGTCGCTATGGAGGGTGAGAATATGTATGGGCACATAATCATACCATGTAGGATAACTAAATAGACGGTTATGCTGTTTCATCCCACCTAGCAACAATGCTCTGCACTGTGTGTGTTTATATATTTACATATTTATTCCATCTAGCTACAATGCTCTGCACTGGGTGTGTTTATATTTATATATCTATATATTTATTCCATCTAGCTACAATGCTCAGCACTGGGTGTGTTTATATTTATATATCTATATATTTATTCCATCTAGCTACAATGCTCCGCACTGTGTTTTTATATATCTACATATTATTCCATCTAGCTACATTGCTCCGCACTGTGTGTGTTTACATACTTGCATATTTATTCCACCTAGCTGCAATGCTCCGTACTGTGGGTGTTTATATATTTACATATTTATTCCATCTAGCTACAATGCTCTGCACTGTGTGTTCATATATTCATATATTTATTCCATCCAGCTACAATGCTCTGCACTGTGTGTCTGTGTGTGTGTGTGTGTATATATATATTTTATAGTAATATGTACATATGTATATTAGCTGCTCTTGCTTGCTTGTTTTTTTTTCTTGCCTTCTGATTGTTGCTCTGAGTGTTGCTATCCCTGTGCTGTTGCAATCCTGGAATTTCCCCGTTGTGGGACTAATAAAGGCTTATCTTATCTTATCTTATTACCAGGGGAGATAAAAGAAAGTAACACACAAACACTTGCTGCAGCACATCAAAGGGGAAGTAACTCAAAAACACCATGGGACTGCTGGTTATCAAAATAGTGAGTGCAAATTTATTTACAAGTGAAGCTCAAAACTCACAGAGGAAGAACTCAAAAATAAAAAGGAAGCAACAACAGCTTCAGGGTTCTCCCAGGCCAAAATAGCAAACAAAACTCCCACTCTTTCTAGAAAGGAAAACTACACTAGTGAATACAGAAACTTGCCTACCTGGCTCACCACAAAACAGGAGAAAACATGAATCAAATAGAAATGGCAGAGAACCCCCACAGTCGCCCCTTTAACACTAACACTTCAAAGTGTATAGGCATATAACAAGCCGGGAAAATACTGCAGCCTGATGCACTGCTCAATAAACACCAAAAAAAAGGCCACACATTGTAGAGCCCAGTGGCCAAATGGCACAGGATGCTGGATACAGGATCTTTATATAGGCTGCTCGGTTGATGCAGAGCAGCTGCAGGAGCCCAGGTGTGTGGTTCAGGATCCTTTCAGGAGTGTAGGAGAAACCTGTTACAGGGGAGAGAAGGGGGAAAAAAAAAAGAGAAAGAGTGCCTCTCTTCCCAGAAGAGAGAAACACCGTTATGGCATGTCACAGCGACTCTGAGGCATCCCTAAGGACCGCTATACTGTATGCTTAACCAATCAAAACAGCGCTCCATGGTCACCTGACTTGAATTCAAACAATGAGGTGCGTCATTGTCGGAAGTAAACGTGAATGAAAGATGGGCTGATACAGCTGCTAGGTAAGCATAAAAACGCTTTATTTATGTCCCTGTATTTTCTTTTGCCAGTCGGTGCATCATAACATGCACTACACAAAGAGCAGAAATAAACAAACCTATCATCTGGTCAGTCACTGCAACAGATACTGGAGTCAGTTTGTCTTGGCCTGTCCTTGCCACTGATAATACCTCTATCTGCCAAGAATGTGTCGCTAGTCCAGCAAAAGCTAGCGGTACTCAAATGCTTTGCAAGCAGTTGATGAAATGGTCAGTCAGAGAGCAACTTATACTGGCTCGGACGTCGCCCAGGTTAACAAGGTCAGGAGTTCCTGGCAGCGGAAGGTGAATTACAGAGCTGCGTGGAGGAATCTGATCAGACCTAAATGAAACAGTCATTGTCGCCCCCGACAGACTGCTATGATGACGGATGATGATTTTCTTTTCATGATACAGATCTCAATAGTTAATTTTTAAACCAAATGCTGCTCCACACTGTCCCTTGTCTTGTGTAGCATATCGCTAAATAAAGTAATTACACATCTTTGGCATAGTTGTATTACCCATATGAGAGAATCCTTGCTGAAAAACCAGCATACAAATGGGGGATTTGTATCTGAAGTATAGTGGTGTGAAAGTGTTTGCCCCCTTCCTGATTTCTCATTTTTCTTGTATGTTTGTCACACTTTACAAACTTAATTTAAACTAGCGGCTCTGTCCTGGTATGAGAGCGTCTTCAGAGAGGTTAGCATCATGCAATTCACTGAAATGTGACTAACACAGCAAACAACAGATGCTAACATTAAACTGGAGGGTTTCCACTTAATACAGGAAAACTGGACAGCAGATAGTGGCAAGAGCAGAGGAGGGGGGCTGGTTGTGTTTGTGAGCAAGAGATGGTGTAATCCTGGGCACATCACGATTCAAGAACAACACCAGCAAGGACACTGAGTTGCTAGCTGTTACCATGTGACCGGCATACATCCCCAGATTTCTCACGTTATTGTGATTGTTATTTACTTACTCCCCCCTCCGCGAGCGCTGAGGCAGCATGTGACGTCATCCACACAGTCACCAGTAGACTACAGACTCAACGCCCCACTGCTCTCCAGCTCATCTCTGTTGATGTCAACCATGCTTCCCTGTCCTCCATTCTGCCCACTTTCACCCAGTATGTCATGTGCCACATCAGAGACAATAAAACACTAGACTTATTTTATGCAAACACCAAGGAGGCATACACCTCATCACCTCATCACCCCTTCACCCCCTTGGAAGATCTGATCACAACCTAGCTCACCTCCTTCCTGTGTAAAAATCCCTGGTACACAGACAACCTCCTGCTACCTGCACAGTGAAGAAATGGTCCAAGGAGGCGGAGGATGCTCTGAAGGACTGTTTTGAATACACTGCATGGGAGGAGCTCTGGAATCCACATGGTGAGGACACTGACGGTCTCACACACACCATCACAGATTACAGTGGTGTGAAAAAGTGTTTGCTCCCTTCCTGATTTCTCAGCTTTTTTGTAAGTTATGTCACACTTCAACATTTCAGATAATCAAAGAAATTTCAATATTAGACAAAGATAACACAAGTAAACACAAAATGCAGATTTTAAATAAAGGTGTTTATTTTTAAGGGGAAAAAAAATCCACACCTACATGGCCCTGTGTGAAAAAGTGATTGCCCCCTAAACCTACAACTGGTTGAGCCACCCTGAGCAGCAACAACTGAAATCAAGCATTTGCGATAACTGGCAATGAGTCTTTTACAGCGCTGTGGAGGAATTTTGGCCCACTCATCTTTGCAGAATTTTCGTAATTCAGCCACATTGGAGGGTTTTTGTGCATGTACCACTGTTTTAAAGTCATGCCACAGCATTTTAATCGGATTCAGATCAGGACTTTAACTAAGCCACTCCAAAGTCTTCATTTTGTTTTTCTTAAGCCATTCACAGGTGGACTTGCTGGTGTGCTTTGGATCATTGTCCTGCTGCAGAACCCCACATGCTTCAGCTTGAGGTTACGAACAGATGGCCGGACATTCTCCTTCAGGATTTTTTGGCAGACAGCAGAATTCATGGATCCATTTACCATAGCAAGTCTTCCAGGTCCTGAAGCAGCAAAACAGTCCCAGGCCATCACACACTACCACCACCATATTTTACTGTTGGTATGATGTTAAATTTCTCAAATGCTGTATTATTTTTACGCTGGATGTAATGGGACAGACACCTTTCAAAAAGTTCAACTTTTGTCTCGTCAGTCCACAGAGTATTTTTCCAAAAGTCTTGGGGATAATCAAGATGTTTTCTGGCAAAACTGAGACGAGCCTTTATATTCTTTTTGCTCAGCAGTGGTTTGTGTCTTGGACTACTGCCATGCAGGCCATTTTTGCCCAGTCTCTTTCTTAATTGAGGAGTCATGAATGCTGACCTTAAATGAGGCAAGTGAGGCCTGCAGTTCTTTGGATGCTGTTGTTGTTGTGGGGTCTTTTATGACCTCTTGCATGAGTCACCGTTGCGCTCTTGGGGTAGTTTTGGTTGGCCAGCAACTCCTGGGAAGGTTCATCACTGTTTCATGTTTTCGCCATTTGTGGATAATGGCTCTCACTGTGGTTCGCTGGAGTCCCAAAGCTTTAGAAATGGCTAGAAAATTGAATTTAGCTTTCCAAAGATGTGATAAACCACAGATAATTTATGTTTTAACAGGGAGGCAATTACTTTTTCACACAGGGCCATGTAGGTTTGATTTTTTTTTTTACCCTTAATAATAAACACCTTCAATTAAAAACTGCATTTTCTGTTTACTTGTGTTATCTTTGTCTAATATTTAAATTTGTTTAATGATCTGAAACATTTAAGTGTGACAAACATACAAAAAAAAAAGAAATCAGGAAGGGGCAAACACTTTTTCACACCACTGTAACTGATTTTTGTGACTGTTTTTGGCTCAGATGAATTTGATTATGCTGAGAGGTGCCTTTTCTCCAGTTTATAATGTAATAAAATTTTACAGTTTCTACAATTAACAGCAAATGTTTCTACAATTAACAGCTTTTTCTTCCTCTCTCTTCTGATCCGGTGACAACTCTCTGATCCGGCACACCTTTCACTCCATATATATCACAGACACACAGATTGCCCCAAATGTCTCCCGAGCCGGTGGACGGAGCCACTGTTTATAGCAGGAGACGGTACAGCAGGGAAGAGCTGCTAGCACTCAACCGCCACCCGGTGCTAACGGAAAAACTCAACATACCGGGAGAACTGAGGCGAAAAAGATGTAGGTGTCGTTCTGGAGTAAGGCGGAGGGCAAGAAATATAAGGTACAGACCCACCCTCCCATCCGTTGTTATGGGGAATGTACGATCGTTACTGGGAAAGGTAGATGAGCTAGCGGCTATCTCCCGCTACGATAGCATATACCGGGAGTGTAGCCTGTTTCTATTCACAGAGTCTTGGCTAACTGAATTAGCAGCAGATGCTAACATTGAAATGGAGGGTTTCAACGCGATACGGGCAGACCGAACATCAGACAGTGGCAAAGCAAGGGGCGGTGGAGTGATAATGTATGTTAACAACAACTGGTGCAGACCGGGACATATCACTGTTAAACAACAACACTGCAGCAAAGACATCAAATTGCTAGCTGTTAGCATGCGGCCTACATATCTCCCGAGGGAATACTCATACGTGATCTGCATTGTTATTTATGCAAATCTGACGGCGAACGCTGGGACAGCGCGTGATGTCATCCATTCAGTAACTGGCAGGCTGCAGACAGAACACCCAGATGCTCTTCTCCTCATCTCAGGCGATTTCAACCATGTTTCACTGTCTCCCATTCTACCCACGTTTACCCAGTATGTCACATGCCACACTAGAGACAATAAAACACTGGACTTATTCTACGCAAACACTAAGGAGGCATACACCTCATCACAACTCCCCCCCACTCGGGAGATCGGATGACAACTTGGTTCATCTCTGGCCGGTGTACAAACCCCTAGTGCACAGACAACCTCCGGCCATGCGCACAGTGAAGTTATGGTCTGAGGAGGCAATGGACACTTTAAAGGGCTGTTTTGAAACCACCGCCTGGGAGCAGCTCTGTGATCCACATGGTGAGGACATCTATGGCCTCACTCACACCATCACGGACTACATCAGCTTCTGTGTGGACAACACCGTTCCCACCAAGACCATATGGTGTTGCTCAAACAACAAACCCTGGATCAACCTCAGGGTTGATCCAGGGTTATATGAGGTTATATGAGGTTATATGAGGTTATTTCTACACTTATTGCATGGACAGTTTTTATTCTTTTATCATGTTTAATGTTGCAGCATTGCACCGAGACAAATTCCTAGTTTGTGTACTACATGAACAATGGCAATAAATCTGATTCTGATTCTGATTCTGAGATAAAAACACTTCTGAGAGAGAAGAAGAGGATCTTCAGGTCGGGGAACAGGGAGATGCTGAAGTCCGTACAGAGGGAGCTGAGGAGAAAGATCAGAGAAGGCAAGGACAGCTTCAGGAAGAAGATGGAGGACAAGCTGCAACAGAGCGACAT
This sequence comes from Pholidichthys leucotaenia, assembly GCA_020510985.1. Classification (NCBI taxonomy): domain Eukaryota; kingdom Metazoa; phylum Chordata; class Actinopteri; order Cichliformes; family Pholidichthyidae; genus Pholidichthys; species Pholidichthys leucotaenia. The sequence continues at coordinate 308,217,871 of CM035844.1, forward strand.
CAGCGGGGTCTGGAGAAACGTTAAAACCATCTCTGGGCTCCAGAATACCTCCCCCTAGGCCACGGGGGGCAGGGAGTGGGCGAACAATCTGAATCTGTTTTTCAATAGGTTTGACCAACCGCCCTCCCCCCCTGACTGCACAACAACCACTGCTGCCTCTAAAGACATCAAGTCCTGCTGCCCACTCCCCACTCCACCAACACCCCCCACTCCCAACACACAGCCCCCCAACCTGACCCTCACTAAGACCCAGGTGAGGATGGAGCTGAGGAAGATCAAGGTGAGGAAGGCGTCGGGACCGGACGGCATCAGCGCAAAGCTCCTCAAGTCCTGTGCAGACCAGCTGTGTGGGATTGTGGAGTACATCTTCAATCTGAGCCTGAAGCTGGGGAGGGTACCACAGCTGTGGAAAACATCTTGTGTGGTACCTGTACCAAAGACTTCCCACCCCAAAGATCTGAACAGCTACAGACCAGTGGCCTTGACGTCCCACATGATGAAGACCCTGGAGAGACTGCTCCTTGCTCACCTCCGCCCCCTGGTGGGACCAGCGATGGATCCACTCCAGTTCGCCTACCAGCATGGCATTGGGGTGGAGGATGCGGTGATCTTCCTCCTTCACCATTCTCTGTCCCACCTGGAGAAGCCCGGGAATGCGGTGAGGATCATGTTCTTTGACTTCTCCAGTGCTTTCAACACCATCCAACCGATGATCCTGAAGGACAAGCTGCTGTGCGCAGGGGTGGACTAGCACCTGTCATCATGGATCCTGGACTACCTCACAAACCGGGCTCAGTTTGTGAGAACCCGGGACTGTGTGTCCGACACGATCATCGGTAGCATGGGGGCCCCCCAGGGAACGGTTTTGGCTCCCTTCCTGTTCACCCTTTATACTGCGGACTTCTCACACAACACAACACACTGCCATCTACAGAAGTTCTCTGACGACTCTGCGATCATTGGCCTCATCTCCAACGGAGATGAAGCTGAATACAGAGGGCTTATCCAGGACTTCGTGGACTGGTGCCATCGGAACTGCCTCCAGATCAACGCGAGGAAAACTAAGGAGCTGGTGGTGGACTGCCGCAGGCAAGGACAACCCCTCACAGCACCAGTAAATATACAGGGAACAGACATCGAGATGGCAACATCCTATAAGTACCTGGGTGTTCATCTGAACAATAAACTAGACTGGTCACACAATACTGACGCACTCTACAAGAAGGGACAGCGCAGGCTGTTCCTACTGAGGAGACTCAGGTCTTTTGGTGTACAAGGGGCGCTGCTGAAGGCATTCTATGACACGGTGGTGGCATCAGCCATCACTTTTGGAGTGGTCTGCTGGGGCAGTGGCATTACAGCAGCCGATAGGAAGAGACTGAACAAACTGATCAAGAAAGCTAGCTCTGTCCTGGGGCAGCGCCTTGACCCAGTGGAGGAGATGGGAGAAAGAAGGATGGTGGCTAAACTGTCATCTCTGCTGGAGTCCGAGTTCCACCCTATGCAGGACATACTGAATGCACTGAGGAGCTCATTTAGCAACAGACTACATCATCCTAGATGCACAACCGAGAGGTTTCGCAGGCCCTTCCTACCTACGGCTGTCAGACTGTACAACCTAAGCAGGGCTGCTCGCAGAGATAGCAAAAAGACGTGACAACCTAATAGTATTGAATGCAAAAGACGCAATAGACTTACACAATGGTCCCCTCCGGTATACAACTAGGAAAATACCAGTTGCTATGGAGGGTGAGAATATGTATGGGTACATAATCATACCATGTAGGATAACTAAGTAGACGGTTGTGCTGTTTCATTCCATCTAGCTACAATGCTCCGCACTGTGTTTATATATTTATATATTTATTCCATCTAGCTACAATGCTACACACTGTGTGTGTTTATATATTTACATATTTATTCCATCTAGCTACAATGCTCCGCACTGTGTGTGTTTATATATCTACATATTTATTCCATCTAGCTACAATGCTCCGCACTGTGTGTTTATATATTCATATATTTATTCCATCTAGCTACAGTGCTCCGCACTGTGTGTGTTTATATATCTACATATTATTCCATCTAGCTACAATGTTCCGCACTGTGTGTGTTTATATATCTACATATTTATTCCATCTAGCTACAATGCTCCGCACTGTGTGTTTATATACAGTGGGGTAAAAAAGCATTTTGTCAGCCACCAATTGTGCAAGTTCTCCCACTTAAAAGATGAGAGAGGTCTCCAATTTTCATCATAGGTATACCTCAACTATGAGAGACAAAATAAGAAAAAAAAATCCAGAAAATCACATTGAAGGATTTTTTAATGAATTAACTGGTAAATTCCTTGGTAAAATAAGTATTTGGTCAATAACAAAAGTTCATCTCAATACTTTGTTATATACCCTTTGTTGGCAATGACAGAGGTCAAACGTTTTCTGTAAGTCTTCACAAGGTTTTCACACACTGTTGCTGGTATTTTGGCCCATTCCTCCATGCAGATCTCCTCTAGAGCAGTGATGTTTTGGGGCCGTCGCTGGGCAACACAGACTTTCAACTCCCTCCAAAGATTTTCTATGGGATTGAGATCTGGAGACTGGCTAGGCCACTCCAGGACCTTGAAATGCTTCTTACAAAGCCACTCCTTCGTTGCCCGGGCGGTGTGTTTGGGATCATTGTCATGCTGAAAGACCCAGCCACGTTTCATCTTCAATGCCCTTGCTGGTGGAAGGAGGTTTTCACTCAAAATCTCACGATACATGGCCCCATTCATTCTTTCCTTTACACGGATCAGTCGTCCTGGTCCCTTTGCAGAAAAACAGCCGTAAGTATGATGTTTCCACCCCCATGCTTCACAGTAGGTATGGTGTTCTTTCTCCTCCAAACACGACAAGTTGAGTTTTTACCAAAAAGTTCTATTTTGGTTTCATCTGACCATATGACATTCTCCCAATCCTCTTCTGGATCATCCAAATGCTCTCTAGCAAACTTCAGATGGGCCTGGACATGTACTGGCTTAAGCAGGGGGACACGTCTGGCACTGCAGGATTTGAGTCCCTGGCGACGTAGTGTGTTTCTGATGTAGCCTTTGTTACTTTGGTCCCAGCTCTCTGCAGGTCATTCACTAGGTCCCCCCATGTGGTTCTGGGAATTTTGCTCACCGTTCTCGTGATAATTTTGACCCCACGGGGTGAGATCTTGCGTGGAGCCCCAGATTGAGGGAGATTATCAGTGGTCTTGTATGTCTTTCATTTTCTAATAATTGCTCCCACAGTTGATTTCTTCACACCAAGCTGCTTACCTATTGCAGATTCAGTCTTCCCAGCCTGGTGCAGGTCTACAATTTTGCTTCTGGTGTCCTTTGACAGCTCTTTAGTCTTGGCCATAGTGGAGTTTGGAGTCTGACTGTTTGAGGTTGTGGACAGGTGTCTTTTATACTGATAACGAGTTCAAACAGGTGCCATTAATACAGGTAACGAGTGGAGGACAGAGGAGCCTCTTAAAGAAGAAGTTACAGGTCTGTGAGAGCCAGAAATCTTGCTTGTTTGTAGGTGACCAAATACTTATTTTATTGAGGAATTTACCAATTAATTCATTAAAAATCGGACAATGTGATTTTCTGGATTTTTTTTTCTCATTTTGTCTCTCATAGTTGAGGTAGACCTATGATGAAAATTAGAGACCTTTCTCATCTTTTAAGTGGGAGTACTTGCCCAATTGGTGGCTGACTAAATACTTTTTTGCCCCACTGTATTCATATATTTATTCCATCTAGCTACAATGCTCCGAACTGTGTGTGTTTATATATCTACATATTTATTCCATCTAGCTACAATGCTCCACACTGTGTGTGTTTATATATCTACATATTTATTCCATCTAGCTACAATGCTCCGCACTGTGTTTATATATTCATATATTTATTCCATCTAGCTACAATGCTCCGCACTGTGTTTATATATCTACATATTATTCCATCTAGCTACAATGCTCCGCACTGTGTTTATATATCTACATATTTATTCCATCTAGCTACAATGCTCCGCACTGTGTGTGTTTATATATTCACATATTCATTCCATCTAGCTACAATACTCCGCACTGTGTTTATATACTCATATATTTATTCCATCCAGCTAGAGTGCTCCGCACTGTGTTTATATATTTATATACCTATCCCATCTAGCTACAATGCTCCGCACTGTGTCTATATATATATATATATGTACATATGTATACTTGCTACTCTTGTTTTTTCTCTTGCCTTCTGATTGTTGCTCTGAGTGTTGCTATCTCTGTGCTATCTCTGTGCTATCTCTGTGCTGTTGCAATCCTGGAATTTCCTCATTGTGGGACTAATAAAGGCTTATCTTATCTTATCTTAAAAGCACTTGTAACTGAGCAAAACTAGAAGTGAATATTTTAACCGTCCTGCAGGTTGCAATTCTAGTATTTCAGCAAATATATTATTAGGTTTAATTTTGTTTGTCACACTGCTCAAATTGTGATTCAGTTCAGTTTTTTTCTGTTCACACATGTCAACGAGCATGTAGCTCAAACCAAGCATTGAGACTGGGCGGCTGTAAGTCGTGTCTGTGGATATTTTGGATGCTGCTCTCAGAGTGGCTATACGGGAGAAGTTTAAAGGCCTGGACTCTGTTTCTTTCACCTCCAATGCCAGTGTAAATGGGACAAAATATTCTAAAGGAATGGTGCTTTCAGTGGGACAGACAAGTGGACTGCCAGATTTTGTTAAAGTACTGGACAACTGTGTAATGGATGGCTGCATTTCATTCATTTTGGAACTCTTTACAGCAGTCTTCCTGGAGCACCTCAGGTGTTACCAGCTTGCCAAAAGAGACCCTGCAGTGATTGTGGTTGTTGATCCTGACAATCTGAATAACTACATCCCCCTTGCTGCATACCCAGTTGAAGGAAAGCTACTCATCACTCCCAAGGACATTCAGGTTGCATGAAGGTAATATTTGATTGGGGAGAGTCATGCTGTACATTTAAACACTTTCATCTTTAGACAACATAGGATTTTTTCACAGCAACCAATTTGACATTCCATTGTAAAGTAAACAAATGTAATTTCATAAAATGAATTATAGCTCGGGCAGCTCGGTGGAACAGTGGTTAGCACTGTGGCAGCACAGCAAGAAGGTCAAAGGTTTGAGCCCACCCCTGACCGTCAGTGACCCTTCTGTGTGGAGATTGCATGTTCTCCCTGTGTCTGCATGGGTTTACTCCAGGTACTCCGGTTTCCTCCCACAGGCCAAAGACATGCTCGTTATGTTAATTGGTATCAACTAGGGATTCTAAATTGTCCTTCGGTATGAATTCAAGAGTGAATGGTTGTCTGTCTCTGTGTGTTAGCCCTGTGATGGACTGGCCATCTGTCCAGGGTGTACCCTGCCTCTTGCCCAAAGATGCTGGGATAGACTACAGCACCCCACGACCCGAAAAGGAGAGGGAAGAGGTAGAAGATGGATGGATGGAATTATGACTCTATTCTGTTTAGGTCAACTAGGTTTTAATATTGTACATGTTGACCCACAGCAATGTATGGGCACTAAATAGAACTAGAACAATAATTTTATCAGTTACACCTGTGTTTGCCATGCTATGACATTTAAAATGTCTGCTAATGAAAAGGGCCAATTATAGGATAATGACTGCTTTACCAACGCAATCACAAATACTTTTATTATACACTTCCTTGCTTCTACCCTCTACTGCTTTCAATTTTTTATTAACCTTCTTTTAATGTAAAATATTGCCATGTTTCTTCACTGTGTTTCAGCTCTCGGCGCCACCTCAATGATGCTTCTCTGAGTTATTGTCTCACCTCAGGAAATACGGCGTGTCACCCTACCAAATGTTTCCCCATCAGTTGATGAGCTATGTATAGCACTGCACAACTCTCTGGGCCTCCAAGGGAACTTCTCATTACAGTTTGAGGATCCAGACTTTGGCAATGAGCTCTGGAATTTGACAGACATCAAGGATCTCCCAACAAAACGAGCCACACTGAAAGTTTTGTTCACGTGTTCTCAACCAGTTTCTGACTCAACACTGGATACTGGCAGCCTTGGCTCACAAGTAGTAGTGACTCATGTGATTGGCCTGATCCATTTGTTATTCCAGATTTCTCTCTTGATGTTGAGTTTCAGCTGTGGGTAGCAAATGACGCCTATGCCCAGGATGGAACTGTGATGGTCATCTCAAAAGCTGTGTAGAGTGAAATACTGGCTAGACTAGCTGATATCATATCCAAAATCACTGCCTATCCAAGTAAAGACCATTATGAAAGTGTAGCCAAAGCTCTTGTCATGAAGCACCTCTGTCTCAGAGAGCGAGGATCAGGTCAAGGATGGTATTGTTGGATATTCAGCTTGAAATTCAAAATGGGTAATTATCGTCAGAAGATGATGGCAACTGGATGCCCTGAAGTTCTTGTCAACAAAAGAAAAAGAGAAGGAAATAGCAAGCCAATCAAGAAGTCAAAAAAGGGAGAGACCCACTAAATTCACAAATCGGAGAAGGATTGTGAGACCATGCTTCTAGAAGTGCAGAGGAGAGGTCCAGATTTACAGCTCCTGGATTAACTGATGACTGCAACATTCTCACAGCGATGAAAAGAGATCATTGATGATGAGTCACTCATCTCTGCAGTCATGGACAGATGGCCTGCATTATTCAGTCAGAGGCAGGTAATGTACTCTTTGTTTCTACCCCTCCTCTGCAACTTTGTTTCTTTCCTTCTCTGCTACTAATGCTCTTTTCCCTGCCATTTTGACATCTGTCTGTTTCAGCTGTAGCATCATCTGGCTTTGGCTAAATCTATAAAATTACCCTCCATGTTAAAGACATTGTTTCACTCAGGAAAGTCTGATCTCAGGACTGTTTTTTCACCCCAGAACCACTGTGGAAAACAACATTCCTTTGTTAAGCAAGCCATAAGGAATGCTTTCAACGGATTAACTTAGATCATAAATAAACCAAAAACTCCCTTCCTCAAGACCGTTTTATTGGCTAATAAAACATTTTTGACATCCTTCAAAGTGCCTTGTGACAAAGAACAGAACTTTCAATGCACCATGGTCACTAGAAAATATCCACAGCTCAACATTTCCCTCTTCTGGCAACTCCGGGACATGTTGGAGTTAACCGGCTGAACTTTATTCCCTGAAAAGGATTAAGCGGAAGAAGATGGATGGATGGATGGATTAATGACTGCCTTTTCACAAAACCCTCAATTTTCAGATTATTCTCTTTTTCAGGACACCATGGAAAGCAAAGGGACTCTGGTCTACCATTCTGTGTGGACAGTCAATAATGGGTTTGAAAGAATTTCATTAATCTTGATGTTAAATGTGCATGAATGTTTAAATGCTTAAATATCTTATTTTAATGCATATTAATGATATAAGTACCAGTTATAAGGTTGCATGCCCACTGAAGTAGTCCTGAACCACTGAAGTAAGTTTAGATTTTACACACACACACACACACACACACGAGCCTAAAATAAAGTAAAAAGTCATCTGACTTGCTCAAACCAATCACCAGTCAGCTTCTGCGGGACAAAACTTCTTTCATTCTATTGGTTGGTGATAAACAAAGGACTGGTTGCTCATTGGAGTAAAGTTCATAAAACCCGCCCATGACGGGAGGTAATTGGTTATTTTCCTGTCAATCACCGGAACCCCGCGAAAGTTGTCTTAGTATAAGAGGGGAGATGCCCTCGTTCAGACAGTATTGTATTACAGAGAAAAGTATTACAGAGAAGATGGTTGTCTTGTGTTGTGTAAAGTCTGTGTCCTGCTTTTAATATTTTTCTTTAAATGTCTGGGAATTAATTACTTTTCTTTTGAGCTCAAAATTCTTCCAAATGAAGTCAAACTTCATGCTTCACAGGCATTCCTATTTCTAATTTTTATTCTGTTAACTTTTTGTTAAATCCACCGTGTTTTTGTGGTTTTCAAAAGAGACTGACCAATCGCTCATTTCCTCACAATTGAAGCTATTTTCACCCATGTACCACGACGTCAAAAGGAACCTGGATTTCGTGGGTTGAATTTAGTTAATTTTAATTTTGCCTCTTCCATTCTGTGGCTGGAATAGACTGAACTGTTCCATTTAATAGGACCCTTGAGGTAAGCCACTTCATCAAAAGTAGACCCTCTTGTGTTGTCCTGCCTGGCAATCTCCCACGGCCAAAGAAGAAAAAGAAGAAGCAGTCTCACGTCACCTGATACGCCGCTGGACTTGGAAGTTGCCCGGACAAGAGCTCCCCACTGGTGGAGTGAGGAAGCCTCATCATCGCAGTCAAACCTCAGTTTTTGTGACTATGGACTTTGTAAGATATATCTGCTGGCAGATATATACTGTTATCACCTGAAATAAACCTTCATCCGGCGTCAACAGCTGAGGAAGGAGTCATCGAAAACACCCGGATTCACGTGAGACCTCTTCCCCTTTTGCTTCATCTGCTGAATGATGAATATGATGTCTGCAGCCTTAAAAGTATGCCACAATTCGTTTCATGTTTAAATTTAGCCCATTCTGATCAGAGCTACAGAATTAAAGGGAAATAATATTTCACCTTTTCATTAAAATTCCGTTTTTACTTTCTTAGAATAATTCAGAATTTTTCCTATAGTTTAATTTTCTTCATAAATTTGCGTCCAATTTATTCATATCCTCATCCCAGTTAATTCAGCTCACACTGGTTCTGCAAATGTGATCATACTCTGTTGATTAATAATCACTTATACAAGTTGAATGTGATACTCAAAATGTTGATCATTTCACCTTCTCACAAGTTACTTGAATGTAAGGTCATTTAATCATAACTTCATTAATAAATCTGTAAATTAGAGATAAGTTGCTGAGTATTTATTCCTATTTCTGTGAATGTTCAAAGTCCCCAGGATCGAATTCACAAATATTTTGAGACTGATCAATTTCAGGTATAAAAATTATTTATTAATTGTTCACGACAGTGAGCTGGTGTGCCCCCAAACGAGTGTTTATCTATTATTTTCTGGTGTGTGTGTGTGTGTGTGTGTGTTTGTGTGTGGACTTGGAGGCAAACTCCCGTTTCCACATACACTTCCAAGTCCAAATTAAATAATCATGATACCTGATCATAATTATAAATGGAATAATGCCATGCAGCTAAGTGCCAAATTCAGTAGAAATGTTGCCAAAGACCTGATAGTCATTCATGGATGGACTATGTCTTGGTGCCCAGACTTTTAACACTGTACAAAGCATGTGCTACATCAAACAGGAGGTTGGACCTGAGCAGTGTTCTGCAGTGTCTTCAAAAGGAGGTATTAACTAAATTAGTGGGAAAAAATTCTTATTTTAATGTGTATTAAAATGATTATTCAAGCTGGGTATTGAAGAAACCCACTCTTTCCTCTTTTTGTTTTATGTAGGACACAAACCAAAACAGAAGATCAGCTGCCCTGATTGGTCTTCCACACCATCTTTCAGACAATTCCTCCAACGTATTCAGGATTTGTGGTGGAAGAAACTGTATTTACACATTTCATACTACACTCACTTGTTAAGTTGTGAATAAGGTAATAGTTTTCATGCTCATTAGAGGTACATTTTGTCACATTTTGTCTTAGCTTTGTTCCGAATTGTAATCACTCTTGTTTTGTTTTTCTTTTGAATTCTTGGATGGAATATGGGCGGGCAATGGCTTCAGCCATCACCCATTTCGGATAACTTATGTTGAACTGTATAATCAGAGGGGTATTGTTTTAATTTGACCTTGTTGGATTTTTTTTTCTTTTTTCACCTTTGTTATATTATTCCTGTTTCTTTTTTTTTTTCCACAATATTTTTATTGAACCTTTTTTCAACAAACATGACACCAACAATCAAACCCAACACTAAAACAAACCAAAAAAAAAACCAAATATTCCAAAAAACACCATCAACATTAACAAAACAAGTCAAACAATGCTCCTCTGTTTAGCCTAGGTAATCCATTGCATAAGTATACATATTATACATTCACCAATTTGGAAATTACAAGGTCCACACACATCATTCACCTTCTTCTTCAGTAGTTATGTTTAGTTTCTTTACATAATCAATGAAAAGGTCTCCATATATCTCAAACACATTTTCCTTTGATTTCAATATGTATGTTATTCTTTATAGTGGAAGGTTTGTTAACATCTGTCTTAAACCACTGAGTCACATCTGGTCTATGAGTCTTTTTCTACAGCAGTGCAATACATTTTTTAGCGTTAAGCAAACTGAGGTCTATGAATGTTCTTTCACTCTTATTAAAGTTATGCTTTTCTGGATACAGACCCAACAAAAACAATTTAGGATTCAATATGATTGGTTTTGAAATTATTTTTTCAATTGTTACCCTCACCTCTTCCCAAAACATTCTAATTTTTTCTACATTCCCAAAAAACAATGAAATAGAGTTCCTTTACTTTCCATACATTTGTGCACGTATCTGGTATGTTTTTGTTATATCTATTTAACTCCACCGGTGTAACATACATCCGCATTAACCATTTAAAAATGTATCATTTAAGACGTACCATTATTGATTGGTTTGAGCTTCTGGCAAGCCAATTCCATTGTTCCTCTGAAATTTCAATTTGTAGGTCTTCTTTCCAATAATTCATTCTTTTCTGTGAGTTTTCACTTGAGGATAATATCAGTGAGTTATAGAACTCTGAAATAATACCCTTTCTCTACTATTTTTCGTCAAAAATTTTTTCCAGTATGAATAGGTAGGACGGGGGGGTGGAGAGCATTATTTTGATTTTTGATCGAATGAAATTCCCTAGCTGAAGATATTTAAAAAAATGTGTTCTATTTAAGGATTAAATTTAGCCCTCAGTTCTTCAAAGACATTATGTTGTCTGAACATGCCTTAAATATTGTCTTGATTCTTTGGAATCCCTTTTAATTCCAAAATTAAATACAGCATCCGCTTCTCCCTGGTGTAAAATATTGATTCCCCATATTGGGCTAAATTGTGACAATAAGTGCGGTTCTTTTAACTATTTTTTGATTTCATACCATATTTTTGATCATATGCTTTACAATTGGATTTTTAACTTGTTTCTGTAATTTATTAGCTGAGTCTGAGTATATGACTAAGGGAAGAGGTAAAGGTAAATTGTATGATTCCATCTCCGTCCAGTCCGAGGGAGATCAATTTGATGAAAATAATATGTCATAGACCTCAGTTGTGCTGACCCCAGTAATACAACATAAAGTATGGACAATTCAGACCTCCACGATCAAATGGCAAATATAGTCAGGACAGACGTAACATCTAGCCTTCCTATTGTTCCATATAACTTCCACTAAACTTTTTTTTAATTCTTGAGAATAGACCTGAAGGTGGTGGTAAAGGAATGTATAGAAATAAATCTACGTATTTTGGGTAAGATATTACTTTTAAGTAAATTAACTTCTCCCGATCATCGCACATTGGCAGTGACATCCATCTCTGAAGCACACTCATTAATCTCTGTCATTAAGGCTTCCATAGATGATACTAGCGGCTGATTCTAACTTAGGCACCAATCTGAATTCCTAAGTATTTAAACTGATTTACAACATTGAATTGATTTACCTCAGGAGCTGGATGCTTTCTCTGGGTCTCATTTAGCATTAATATTGAAGATTTATTTTTATTTATTTTATATCCTGATATTTCCACAAAGTTCTTTATTATATTTAACAAGGTCGGAATTGATTTTTTAAGATTTGACATAAACAAGATTATGTCATCAGCATACAGGGAGATTTTATGTTCTATTGGTCCTACTTTAATTCCATATATTTGTGGATGTAAACGCACTGCCATCGCCAAAGGTTCAATTGCCATAGTAAACAGTAAAGGCGAAAGTGGGCAGCCTTGTCGACAACCTCGAGGGCTAAATCTGTGTATTCTGAGAGACTCCAGCAGCAGTTCACTGCTAATGATTCGGCTTCCGTGTGGAGAGGACTGAGGCAAATCACCAACTATCGGCCTCAGGCTCCTAAAGGTCAGGATGACAAAGCCCTTTGTCAAAGACTGTCCCAACACTATGCCCGTTTTGACACCTCGTCATCTGTGTCCAACTCCCCCCCTCCCTCCAGCTCCACAGCCTCCACAATCCCTACTTCATTAAAGGCACCCCCCCCTCCTCCCCCCCTGCCCTTATCATCAGTGAGCAGGACGTGCTCAAACAGTTCTCCAGACTGAACCCGCGCAAGGCCCCCGGCCCGGACGGCGTGTCTCCCTCCACCCTGAGACACTGTGCGAAACAGCTGGCTCCTGTCTTCACAGACATTTTTAACACCTCCCTTAAGTTATGCCACGTGCCGTCCTGCCTCAAATCCTCCACCATCATCCCTGTCCCCAAGAAGCCACGGATCACTGGACTTAATGACTACAGACCTGTAGCGCTCACCTCTGTAGTCATGAAGTCCTTTGAGCGCCTGGTCCTGCCCCACCTCAAGTCCATCACCACCCCTCTCCTGGACCCGCTGCAGTTTGCCTACCGAGCCAACAGGTCTGTAGACGACGCAGTCAACCTGGCCCTCCACTCCATCCTGCAGCACCTGGACTCCCCGGGAACCTACGCCAGGATCCTGTTTGTGGACTTCAGCTCCGCATTCAACACCATCCGCCCCGCTCTGCTCCGGGACAAGCTGTCCCTGCTCAACGTGCCTGACTCCCTCTGCAGGTGGATCACCGACTTCCTGACGGACCGGAGGCAGCATGTGCGGCTGGGAAAGACTGTCTCAGACTCTACTAGCATCAGCACCGGATCACCCCAGGGCTGTGTACTTTCCCCCCTACTCTTCTCCCTTTACACCAACTCCTGCACCTCCAGCCACCAGTCTGTCAAGTTGATCAAGTTTGCGGACGACACCACCCTCATCGGGCTCATCTCCAATGGCGACGAGTCCGCCTACAGGAGAGAGGTGGCCCAGCTGGCGTCCTAGTGCAACAATAACAACCTGCAGCTGAACGCTCTGAAGACAGTGGAGATGATTGTAGACTTCAGGAAAGTCACTACCCCTCTGCCCCCCCTCACCCTCTCAGGCTCTCACCATCACCACTGCTGATTCCTTCCGCTTCCTAGGCACTACATCACCAGGGACCTCAATGGGAGCCGACAATCAGCTCACTCATCAAAAAAGCCCAGCAGAGGATGTTCTTCCTGCGGGCAGCTGAGGAAGTTCCAAGCTACCCACCAATAATGTAGTGGCAGTTCTACACAGCCATCATCGAGTCCATCCTCCACCACCTCCATAACCGTGTGGTACGCAGGAGCCACTGCCAGGGCCAGACTAAGGCTGCAGCGCGTCGTGCGCACTGCTGAGAAGGTGATCGGCTGCAAGCTCCCACTCTCCAGGATCTGTACATCTCCAGGACCCGGAGGCGTGCTGGCCGGATCAAGCCGATCCCTCACCCCTGGTCACGTACTGTTTGCCCCCCTCCCCTCCTGGTAGAAGACTTCGGTCCATCCAGACAAAAACCTCCCGTCACATGAACAGCTTCTTCCCCTCTGCATCAGACTGCTGAACACTAAGTGACTATTGACTCTCGTGCACAATGTACAGCAGCTCAACCAGACTCAATGTCAATCATCACAGTTTTCTTCCCTGCATTACGACTGCACTATATAGTTCTCCACAGTATCTGCAGCTCGCTAATATATTTTAACTGCTGACCAGTATCACTTACTCTATCATTTACACTTTATTGCATGTATAGTTTATTTCTTTTATCTTATCATGTTTAATGTTGCAGCATTGCACCGAGACAAAATCTAGTTTGTTGTACTACATGAACAATGGCAATAAACCCTGATTCTGATTCTGACACTATTAATTTTTATTGAATTTGAGATATTGCTATTTGTTAGGATTTCTGCTGTAGCATTATTGTATATTATCTGAACCCATTTTTATGAATTCTTTCCAAGTCCAAACCTTTGTAAAACTCAAAAAGAAAGGGCCATTCGACCCTATCAAAGCCTTTTCAGCATCCAATGATAGGAGAGCTGTATCCGGTGCTTCTTATTAGAATAAAATTATATTAAATAATCCTTCTTACATTATGAAGCCTGGACTTCCCATTATAAAGCCATTCTGATCTCGGTTATTATATATTGGTAATATTTCTTGTAGTCGTCTTGCTAAAATTTACAGATTATCTTAAGGTCTGCATTTAATAGGCTTATTGGTCTCATGTTTTCACATTTATTAGAAGGTTTACCTGGTTTTGGCAACAGTATAATTAAGGCATTATTTATATTATGGCGGTAATTTACTATTTTGAAATGCTTCTAAAACCATTTCCAAAAAATGGTTTTATTAATTTATTCTTAAATTTTTTATAGAGTCAACTGGAAGACCGTCAGGTCCCGCACTTTTCCTGATTTCATATTATCAATGGCTAGCCCAACTTCTTCTTGACTAATTTTTGACTCCAGTATCTCCCTGTTTTCATTTGGAATACATGGTATAGATAATCCGTCCAAAAAACCATTTAGTTTTGTTAAGTCAGTTTCATTTTTTGTATCATATAGTTTTTCATAATAATCTCTAAAGGCACTGTTAATTGTCTATAGGGATCTGCGACTGCCTGTCCGTTACTTATAATACTGGTAATTCGGTTGTTTTAACTCTCTAATTGTTTAATCTGCCATGCCAATAATTTTCCCTGATTTTTTTACCTTGTTCATAAAAGGTTTGCCCTTCCAATCTTAGCCAAGACTCGAGGCAGCTCTATTTGCTGATTTTTGTCATATTCAGCTCTCCGAATCAGTATTCCTTTCTCTAAATTTGGATTACTTCCTGCATACACTTTTTCTTGAAGAATTTTTATTTTACCGTTCCAATTGGACTCTCTCCTCTCGAGTCTTCCTAGATTTTGAACCTGTATAACTAATAATATGCCCCCTAATAAAAGCTTTGAAAGCTTCCCACTTTTATACATGCTGATGTTTTGTGTAGTGTATGATATCAAAGAACTCATCTGTTTTCTCTATGTACTTAAATTCACTCATCTTGAAGCCATTATGCAGAAATTGCCACCTACCAGGAGCCTTTGTCAATTCTTTATCTACATATATTATACAGCAGGGGTGCATGATCAGAAATCACAAAGTTTATCTAGAAACAATTTTGAATCTTGGACCTTAATTCCATAGAGATCAAAAAATAGTCAATACGTGAAAATGTCTTGTAGGTGTTAGAATATCAAGAATAGGCTTTGACTTTGTGGTTTCATTTCTCTCCATATATCTAGCCAATCTCAATTCTTTCATAAAATGATTAATGGTCCATCCTTCATCCATTGTGCGTACTGTCCTGTCCTGTTGACCTATCTATACTGGGATCAATGTACAGTTAAAACCCCCCTGCTATTATATATAGCCCTGTGAGTGATGCTAAAGTAAGAAATAGATTAACAAAGAAGCTTTGATCATCTATATTGGGACCATATATGTTCACCAGATTTATATTTTCTAATAACAAAGATCCTTGGATGATTAGATATCTTCCCAATTTATCTCCAATTACATTTTTCACTTGAAATGGGACTGATTTATGTATGAGAGTCATAACTCCCCTGGTTCGGGATGAAAACGATGAGGTGAACACACTTCCCTGCCATCTCCTCCTTATTCTTTTTACATCCTCCTCTATTAGATGAGTTTCTTGTAAAAACACAATTTTTGAACCTATGTCTTTTATTTTATTCAAAACTTGTTTAAGTTTTTTTAGGTTTTGTAGACCTCTGCAATTCCATGATGTTAAATTAAGCATAACGCTTTGGTCTATGATCAATAAAGAGTTTGAGATTACCTTGCAATATAAACATGCTCATACAGAGAAGCAAAAACATGGCTGGTTGAACATTCATCCCACAGACTACACACAAACAAATTCCCCCTCCCCACATTCGTGGTAATCCCCCCAAAATCAAAAAAAAAATTCCATCTCCCGTTATAGCCTGAATCTGCTCCTCCCCCTTGAGGATCAGTCAAACCACTCACTCTTTCCTCCTCTCAATCACCCTGACTCTGCTACTTTTAATGACATGACAATAACTCTCTTCTGTAGTTTTTCCAATTTAACTCCAAAATTTTATAGCAACTTTGTACATCATAGCCTTTTTTTTTAATATATCATACCATCATATTTTGTAGACATGGTTATATATTTCAAATCAATCAGATACTTGAACACTTGCTTAAATATTCTACCTTTTATATCTTGTTCTTGCTTCATGCTTGGCTCTCGCCAGTCTCTCCTTGGATCTGCTTAATGAGTTCCCTGCGCCTCCTGAGGGGTCCTAAAGACTTGGGTTCTCCCTTTATACGTGACCAGCAGTCTTGCAGGATAAATCACCCCCGTGACGAATTCCAAGGCTGCGCAGCTCTTTACCGGGCGGGGGTCAAACTGTTTCCTTAATTGTTGGATTCCCTGCGGCCAAGTCAGGGTAGAACCGCACCTGTTGGTCCTGGTATTTAATTCTCCTTTAGTGCGGTGCTGCCGGGGCTGGAGACCGTCATCTTTGTCCCTGTAGTTAAGGAACTTCATTATTAGGCGTCCTCGGTGTTGTCTTCTTATCTCTCGATGGCCTATTCGGTGTGCACTTTCCAAGACGACTGATGACTGTAGATCCGCATTATCCAGCACCTCTGGGATCCACATCTCCCAAAAAGGAACACGCCTCCTGTTCCTCCGCCCCCACCGGAAGGCCACAAGCCTTAAATTATTCCGTCTAGACCGGGATTCCAAGTCCAAGACGTTTTCTTCCAGATGTTTATTCTTTAATTCCAATGTTTGGACCTTTAATTGCAGGCTGTTGACGTCATCTCAGTGTTAGAGATCCGGAGCTCCGCCTGCGTTATTCGCTCCATACATGTCGCTTATTTCTATTCTCATAGCTTCAAATCGCAGCTATACTCCCATCAAACTTAGACGAAAAGTCTGTTCTCATAGCGCTGATGGCAGGCAAGAACCGCATTCGTATCCTTCGGCAGACACCCGCACCGACCGCTAGCTCCCTCCTCAGCCATGGTCACAGGTGTTTTATCTGCTGCGTCACCGAGCGTGGAAATCTGTTAACTTGGCTTGTTTCGTCGAATCAGTTTTTCCTCCGCCTGATTTCACAGCCTTAGTTTTTACCATATCCGCCCCCAAACGCTAGAGCAGGTTTTTGTTCCAATTGGGAGAGTTTTAGCCAACTTTTTTATTCATTAGGAGCAGAGCAGAGTGAAAGCACACCCCTTCTAAGCGGCCGCCATAACCGGAAGTCCCCATTCTGTTTCTTTTTAATCTTTACTTTTATCTATCCGAAATAAAGATTCATTCATTCAGGTACCTGCCATAACCAAAAGCCACACTCTGGTTTACACGACAGCGTGTATAAATAGTTATTGGTGAGATAGTTTTATCAGTGGTCGCTCAAGAGAGCAGTGCTGACAATAGCATAAATAGAGCATTGATGTATACTGTATATTCAAGATTCAAAGATTTTATTTTTCAATACTACTATATGTACGGGTACATACAGGAGAATTGAATTTGCTGTTTCTCTTCAGAGGTGTGCACCATATAAAAAAGTAATGACTGGAAAATAACAACAGCAGTCTATGTACAGTTATACTACCCCATAGTGCAAATAACGACAAGATAAAAACCCAGACACCCTGTAGTGCAAATAAAGTTAAACAATAAAACACAGCAATCCTACATACAGAAAAAGGTTTAGAGCAGTAATACTGTTTAGTTGCAAGCTTGATGCGGTAGTGTAGGTGCAAACAGTGACAGATTTGGACTGCACATGATCAATATTGCAATAGCAGATAGCAGCAGGTATGCCATTTGTTCACATGGTTGCAGTAAGGTGCAGAGACATACAGAAGCAGATGTATTACTGTTGGTGTGCCAGTCTTTCTGTGCAGCCAGCTGAGGTAGTTATTGTGCGGGTCAGTGCACGGGGGAAGAGGGGGGGTGTTCAGTGCCCTGATAGCGTGGTGAAACAAAGCTGTTTAGCAGTCTTGTGGAGTTGGCCCAGAGGGCTCCGGTACCTTTTCCGAGGGCAGGGGGCTGAAAAGGGAGTGTGAGGGGTGGGAGGTGTCGCCTGTAATGTTCATGGCTCTGTGGGTGAGGTAGATGTCCGAGAGGGGGGGCAGAGGGGCACCAATGATCTTGCTGGCTGCTGTCACTGTGTGTTGTGTCTTCCGGCAGGAGGCAGTGCAGCTTCCATACCATACTGTGATGCAGCTGGTGAGGATGCTCTCAATGGTGCCCCGGTAGAATGAGCACATGATGGGGGTGGGACTTGTGCTCCTCCTCAGTTTTGCCAGAGGAAATAGAGGTGAGTTTGAGCCTTCTTGGCCAGTGATGTAGTGTTTGTTGGGCCTAGGAGAGGTCCTTCAGAGATGTGCACCCCCAGGAACATTGTGTTGCTCACCCTCTCCACAGGCTGCTCGATCAAATATCAGAGGGGGTCGCTGTGGTGTCCTCTCCTGAAGTCGACCACAATTCCTTGATTTTTCCCACGTTCAGGAAAAAATTATTGTCTTTACACCACTGGACCAGTTCGCTCACCTCATTCCTCTACTTGGCCTCCTCATTGCTGGCAATGAGGCCCACCACTGTCATGTCGTCCGCAAACTTGATGATGTGGTCGGTGTTGTATGCTAGTATACAGTCATGGGTCAGCAGGGTCAAGAGCACCGGGCTGAGCACGCACCCTTGTGGGGCCCCTGTGCTCAGTGTGATGGTCTTGGAGGTGTTGCTGCCAACCCGCATGTTCTGTGGCCTCTCTCTGAGAAAGTCCAGCATCCAGTTACAGAGAGAGGTTTTGAGTCCCAAGTGTCTCGAGTTTTGGTTTTAGGTGCTGGGGGACGATTGTGTTGAATGCAGAACTGAGGTCCAAGAAAAGCATTTGGACATAGGAGTTCTTTGAGTCCAGGTGGGTGAGGGCTGGATGGAGAGCAGCAGGCATGGCATCCTCCGTGGATCTCTTTGACCTGTATGCAAACTGAGATGGGTCGTGGGAAGGAGGGAGAGGGGAACAAAACAAAAATGCACCCACACACTTGCCTTCATTGAAGATGGGACTGGCTGAATTTTTTGTTGATCCATTTTTTCTGTATTCCAACTGTTTCATCCGGCTGCTAGCTAGTAAGCTACGCTGCGTGGTTATCCTGTGTCGGCAGCGTCAATGTGTAATTGCGTATCATGAAGTGGCAATACGTGTCACGTGACGGGACCCCAGCACCACCGCAAAATAAATAAATAAATAAATAAAATTGATTCTTAATTTATGTGAATCGGTTCTGGATTGTGTAAAATTAAAATCTAGATTCTATATGAATCAATTTTTTCCAACACCTCTAGTCATAATGGAGACGTGCAATTATGGTCCTCGGACAATGTCCTGTTCCTGGCACCGATCGTAAGGATCTGTGAGACCTGTCTATCAGCGTGGCATGGGTTAAAGCCAGTTCTTTCTGTAGCAGGTCAGCAACAGATAAGGGGGAGCAGCTGGCTGAGCCCTCTGGCACGCCGAAGATCCTAGTATTATTCCTCTGGGATCTGGATTCAAGATCTTCGCATTTGTTTTTTAATGAATCAGTCAGGGCTCCTAATTGTTTAACCTCCTGTTTCAGTGTCTCAACTTCATCTGTGCAGGCTGTTAGGCTCTCTTTGGCTTCTCCTAGCATGCTATTTGGTGGTTCCGGTTCCGCCGGACCGGCGGCGCCACACGAGTCGGCTGCCTGTTGCAACAGCCTTTTTTTTTTATCTTCCTTCGTCTTTCTACACCTTTCACTCTGTATATATATCACGGACGCACGGATCACCCCGGGGGTCTCCCGGGTCGGCGGACGGAGCCACGGTTTGCAGCGGGAGACGTTACAGCGGGGAGGAGCTAGTGCTAGCTAGCACTTGGCCGCCGCCCGGTGCTAATGGGAAACTCGACATACCGGGAGCTGTAGCGAAAATGACGCGGGTGCCGGGCTGGAGTTTAGGCGGCGTGAAAGAAATATAAGACAGAATAATAAAGAGCGATGGCAAGAACCAAGCAGACCGCCCGTAAAATCTACTGGAGGAAGAAGCCCCCCCCCCCCCCCCCCCCAGGAGACAGCTAGCCACCAGGGCTGCTCGGAGAGGCGCTCCGGCCACCGGCAGAGTGAAGAGGCCTCGCCGTCACAGGCCCGTGGCTCTGAGAGAGATCTGTCGCTGCCAGAAAATCCACGGAGCTGCTCATCCGTAAGCTGCCCGTCCAGCGCCTGGTGAGGGAGATCGCTCAGGACTTCAAGACCGTCCTGCGTTTCCTGAGCTTCGCCGTCATGGCTCTGCAGGAGACCAGCGAGGCCCACCTGGTGGTCTCTTCTTCGCTAAGGGGGTCACCATCATGCCCAAAGACTTCCAGCTGGCCCGCTGCATCCGCGGAGAGAGAGCTTAGACTTTCTGCTGCACATTCACCAGCCATAATCCTCTGCACTGTGTGTCTATATATATATACATTTATAGTAATATGGACATATGTTTACTAGATGTTGTTTTTTCTTGCCTTCTGATTGTTGCTCTGAGTGTTGCTATCCCTATGCTGTTGCAATCCTGGAATTTCCCCATTGTGGGACTAATAAAGGCTTATCTTATCTTATTTAGCTTGGCTAACTCTGTGTTCATTACTGATTCAAAGTCCTCAAACCCCATTCTCACTGCACATATGTCTGTTTGAATCTCAGCCATTTCATTTTCCAAAACCACTTATGCTGCCCCCATGTATTAAGTTAAGAGTTCCCATTACAGCATTTCATGTAACGGAGTTTGGCTCCCTCTAGTGGTGTAGTGAAAGCATCGTTTTTGAACTGTTACACAAGGTGTGCACATGCGCAGTAATGATATAACCGGAGAACGGGACAGAGCGTCACTCATTGTACAATCGCTGTGGATGTTGTTAATTTTCGGCGCCTTGGACATCATTAGTCCGTGAGTATCTGCATGGTTTGACAGTGTTAACAGCTACAATGAGAACTGCATGGTTGCATTGGTGTATTTTAAGCAATCTGACTCTAGTTCTATCAGTCATTGTTACCAAGCTAAGCTAGAGCTAACACTAACATGTGCTAAGCTAAATACGGTGACCATATCATTCACGGCGTGTATATGTTTACTTTGCTGCAGTTTTACACGGATGTAGGAACAAATGTAAACGGATGTAAAACCCAAAAGACGAGTGTACATCACGTTGAGTTCCTTGTGGGGTAGCTTCAATAAACGAGATAAAAGGAAACATCTTGTCATCATTGAGGCCTGCACCACATGTGTTAGCTTGCTGCTTACTAGTCGAAAACTGGGAAACTCGATGGGAGAGCAGTAAAGTAAAAGGACTAACAGCGCGGCGGGCCCGATAAACAATCAACAAGCAGCAAATGAGCCTCAGGGCAGGAGAGCAGCACCAGCCAACTCCCCAACTCAGAAGTGGAGTTATGGAGACGGGACACACAGCTCCCTTGGCTACAGCTGCACGAGCTAGCTCATTATACTCACGTAGCTTCAAGTCAAGCAAGGCTTCTTCAGCTACCTCCTCAGCCATAAGAGCTAGAGCCAAAGCAGATGCTGCACGAGCTGAATTAGCTTATTCAGAGAAAGAAGCAGCCCTCATCACGCAGAAAGCTAATCTTGAAGCACAGAAAGCTAATCTTGAAGCACAAATGCACATTTTGAACCATCAGAAGGCTGTTGCAGCTGCAGAAGCTGAAGCCACGGCCTATGAAGAAGCAGAGGAATGTGCAAGAAGTGAATTCAGCCAAGCATTAATGGACTTCCCAGTTGGCTCAGCACAACACACATCTGAGTATGTACAGAAGCACCTTAATATGCGCTTTGAGGAAACTCCATTTGAAACTAATCCAGCCACCCCCTCTAAGATCCAGTGTGAACAGTTTGAAATGGCCACAAATGTACCATTCATCCCATCTAATGCTGTAGATGGTAAGAGTAGGGTCAGCGTCAACATGAAGGAGGAGCAGGGAGCTGCAGAGACAATTAATCCCCCAACGTTACGACCCTATTATGCCCCCGCAACACATTATGCCGAAGCACAAAGCATTCAGGATCTGACCAAATACCTCACACGCCGGGAGATGTTGAGCACGGGACTCCTACAGTTTGATGACCTCCCAGAGAATTATTGGGCATGGAAAGCATCTTTCCAGAACGCCATTCAAGACCCCAGCCTCTCACACCACGAGCAATTGGATCCGATGATAAAATGGCTTGGCACAGAATCAGCAGAGCAAGCAAAGAGGATCCGCTCTGCACATGTCTTCAACCCAAAAGCAGCCCTCAATTTAGTCTGGGAAAGGCTAGAAGAGTGTTATGGGTCACCAGAAGTAATAGAAAATGCACTGTTAAAAAAGCTTGATGATTTTCCCAAAATCAGCAACAAAGATGCACTCAAGCTGAGAGAACTTGGTGACGTTCTACAGGAGCTCGAATGTGCAAAGGATGGCGGATACCTACCTGGGCTTGCATACCTGGATACAGCCCGTGGAGTGAATCCTGTTGTTGAGAAACTGCCCTACAGCCTACAGGAGAAGTGGATTGCGGCAGGCGCCAAATACAAAGAAACACACAAAATCGCTTTTCCTCCTTTCAGCTTTTTTTCCAGCTACGTCAGACGACAAGCCAAAATAAGAAACGACCCAAGTTTCAGTTTCTCTTCACCGGCCCACATGAACACCAGAGTTGAAAAAGCCCCCAAGTTCGCCAGTGAGCACCTCATCAGTGTCCACAAAACAGACATCCCACCAGCTTCACCCGCAGCTACAGGTAACCACACACGTGAAAGAACAGAAAGCCCACATAAACAATGTCCCATACACAGAAGGCCACACCCATTAAAGAAATGTAAAACGTTTAGAGCCAAACCAATAGAAGAACACAAACTGTTCTTGAGAGAGAATCACATCTGCTTAAATGTTGTGGCTCCACTCAGCATCTGGCAAAAGACTGTAAACAGTCAATCCAGTGCTCTGACTGTGGTAGTGATAGACATGTAGCAGCACTACATCCTGGCCCCTCTCCTCCTCCCATGGAGCCTCAGGAAGCTGAGACGGATCATGGCGGGGAGTACCATGATTATGAGGGCACACTAGTCACGTCTAGATGCACAGAAGTTTACGGTAATGCAGAAAACCCACGATCCTGCTCAAAAATTAGCCCTGTGTTAGTTTATCCTGCAGGACACAGAGAAGAAGCCCAGAAAATGTATGCAGTGCTCGATGAACAAAGCAACAGATCACTCGCTAAATCAGAGTTTTTCCAGCTGTTCAACATTAGAGCACCTTCCGACCCTTACACACTTAAAACGTGCTCAGGGGCTACTACGGTTTGGGGGCGGAGAGCTCCAAACTTCATGATAGAATCAATGGATGGAAAAGTACAGCTCCAGCTTCCAAACTTGATCGAGTGTGACATGATCCCCGATGACAGGAGGGAGATTCCATCTCCAAAGGACGCACTTGTGCATCCACACCCGAGAAAAGTCGCAGACAAGATTCCACCTGTAGATGAACATGCTCCCATCCTCCTACTGCTGGGAAGAGACGTCCTACAGGTACACAAGGTGAGGGAACAAATAAATGGGCCCCACAGTACTCCCTATGCACAGCGCTTGGACTTGGGATGGGTTATTGTGGGAGAAACGTGTTTGGGGACAACACACAAGCCTTCGACTGTTAACGTGCTAAAGACACAAGTGCTCTACAATGGTTGTGCATCATCCCTCAGCCCATGCCTAAACACATTTCTTGTCAAAGAGGTTTCAGGTTGCTCCACCTCACGCCCCAACAGCGTACTACCATATGCCTCGCAGGGTGAGAGAGACACAGACCACTTAGGAAACACAGTCTTTGATAAAACAAAGGATGACGATAAACCAGTGCTGTCAATAGAAGATCAAGTTTTTATTGACATCACGGACAAAGAAGTAAGAGACTACAGAAAGAAAGTGCATGTGTTTGGAAATAGCCCTTCTCCAGCCGTGGCTGTTTACTGCATGAGACGTGCTGCAGCTGAAGGTGAGAAAGCGCATGGACATGACACAACACAGTTCATAATGAGACATTTCTATGTAGATGATGGATTAGCCTCCACAGCCACACCAGAAGAAGCTGTTGACATCCTGACAAACGCACAAAAGATGTTAGCACAATCCAATCTCAAATTACACAAAATAGCATCTAATGACTGCAGGGTCATGGAAGCCTTTCCGGCGAATGAAAGAGCAAAGGACTTAAAAGACTTAGATCTCAAACGTGATGAGCTCCCACTACAATGGAGTTTAAGGGTGCCTTGGAATCTTGAGATTGACAGTTTTATGTTTCAGGTGTCCATCAACAGGAAGCCCTGCACACGAAGGGGAGTCTTAGCGACGGTCAGCAGCCTGTATGATCCCCTAAGGCTGAGATCCCATCATGCCTCTGGGGTCAGATCATCAGTGACACAGAGACCACAAGACATGCTCAGACGAACTTCTTCCATCACGATGGCATCCTTGCAGAAGCTCACCTCGTTCCAGGAAGGACTGGGACATAAAAGGAAAAATGGAGTAAAATCTCAGCAGATTCAGGAGGATGAAAATCCTCCAAGAACAGCCATCACAGCTAAATTGAATGGTGACAAGACAAAAAAAAAGAAGACAGCAAAAACCTCAAACTGGGGTTAAATCATTATTTTGTAAAGAATGTGGGAGGGTTTTTCACACAGTTGGGTAGCTTAAAAATACACAGAGTCATCCACAGTGGAATTAAGCCATTTCAGTGTGATGAGTGTGGGACGACCTTTAGTCACATGAGTACATTAAAAAGACATCAACTCATCCAAAAAAAAAAAAAAAAAAAAAAAAGATGGGACTGTTAAAGTGTTTCTGAGACCAATTACAGAAATGGTTTTACTGATAGCAGAAGGGGAATAACAGATAATGATATTTATTAACATTGTTATGCACTGTTGTTTGAAATGTTGTAAGGCTAAATAGTGGTACAATGTTATTGCACCAGACGGGGAGTATGCTGCCCCCATGTATTAAGTTAAGAGTTCCCATTACAGCATTTCATGTAACGGAGTTTGGCTCCCTCTAGTGGTGTAGTGAAAGCATCGTTTTTGAACTGTTACACAAGGTGTGCACATGCGCAGTAATGATATAACCGGAGAACGGGACAGAGCGTCACTCATTATACAATCGCTGTGGATGTTGTTAATTATCGGCGCCTTGGACATCATTAGTCCGTGAGCATCTGCATGGTTTGACAGTGTTAACAGCTACAATGAGAACTGCATGGTTGCATTGGTGTATTTTAAGTGATCTGACTCTAGTTCTATCAGTCATTGTTACCAAGCTAAGCTAGAGCTAACACTAACATGTGCTAAGCTAAATACGGTGACCATATCATTCACGGCGTGTATATGTTTACTTTGTTGCAGTTTTACACGGATGTAGGAACAAATGTAAACGAATGTAAAACCCAAAAGACGAGTGTACATCACGTTGAGTTCCTTGTGGGGTAGCTTCAATAAACGAGATAAAAGGAAACATCTTGTCATCATTGAGGCCTGCACCACACGTGTTAGCTTGCTGCTTACTAGTCGAAAACTGGGAAACTCAATGGGAGAGCAGTAAACCACTCTGACTTCTGTCTTCATCACAGAAACAAAATCCGCTCGCAGGGACAGCAACAACTCATGTTTTAAATCTTCGGTGTCAAGGCACCTGGTGGGGGTGTCAACGTCGTGGCCACCTTTTCCACCAGAGTTTGAGGAGGTGGGCGGCATGCTAGGTCTTGGTGTTGCTGTGGTTCTTTGTCGCCCTTTGCCGGATTTACTTGCCATTATATGCCGTTCACAATGATCCAGTAGTGTCCGGGAGACTTTTCCACAAGTTTAACTGTGTGCAAAGCGCCTTTAATATATTTATTTATGCATTTGTTCTGTAGAACCAAACCCTACTTTAAGTGTCACTTTAAGTGTTGCCATAGCAACTGTTTTACTGCTGTTTCACGACAGTCACCTGTGGAAAAACTGGCGGGAGTAATTGGCGGGGTTTAGTCTATGTGCGATTGCGGCTGAGAACACACATTAGTTACCTCTCAGTGTCTGCCTTCACTTGCCATAAACCACCCGCTGCTTGTGATATTCTCCTGCTAGGTGAGAACTTATGTCCCTCCATATTTGATATTCTGTATTTTCTTGAAGTGATATGCTGTCATGGGTTTGTTTAAGGACAGAATCATTGTTTATTCTAAAGCTAAATGCTAACCACGATTAAGCTAACACTAATGCTAAATGCCAATCAGCATGCTGCTGAGTGGACTCCAGTTAAGGAGTTGGCCTGCCATTGTGTGAATAAACCCACATGGAGTTCTACTGTTCACTGATAAATATTAGAGGGATGTATTTTCTGAAAGGTTTATTTATACTTTACTGGGGACTGTGGATTATCCAGTCAGTGTAAAATGTGATGCATTTTGTTCTGTTCTACGTGCAGCTGCGGCTGAGAACACGTTAGTTACCTCTCAGTGTCTGCCGTCGCTTGCCATAAATCACCCGCTGCTTGTGATATTGTCCTGCTCATGGTGATGTGGACTTTGTAGAAGAGGGATGGGCTTGCCAGGTTGCCCGTCAGTGTGGAGCAGCGGACTACCACCACAGCAGCCATCTACTCCCTGGACCACTTGAGTATTTGGATCACAGTACTCACAACTATTTTCTTTATATAGAGAGCTCTATAGATGCAATCCCCTTTTTTGCTGGCCAGCTATATTCCCCCTACCTGAGACTTAAATATAAACACACACATTACAGACATAAACAATACAAGATATTTCAAAAACCTTCAGTGAGAACTACCATCAAGCAACAGTGTTTCAGTGCAAGGAGTCAGATTATGGAACGATTTTGGACCTGAATTAAAATCATGTACAACGCTTGGACAATTTAAACAAAAACTAAAGGAAGAAATACTCCAAACATATTCAATTCAATTCAACTTTATTTATATAGCGCCATTTCACAACAACAGTCATCTCATAGCACTATCAACTGTAGGGAGGACCCCCACAGTTGCAGAAAGACCCCAGCAATCAGGCGATCCCCTGTGAGCAAGCACTTGGCGACGGTGGAGAGGAAAAACTCCCTTTTAACAGGAAGAAACCTCCAGCAGAACCAGGCTCAGGGAGGGGCAGTCATCTGCTGCGACTGGCTGGGGGGTGAGGGGATAGAGAAGAAGAAAAGAACAGACATGTAGAGAGCAAACAGCACGATGGGGACTCAATCTATGGGAGAGAACAAACAAATGTTAATGACCAGCAAAAAAAAAATATTTCATAGAGAGTGAGGAAAGGAGTGAGGCCCAGTGCATTACTGGAGGTCCCCCGGCTGACTAAACCTATTAGCAGCATAACTAAGGGAGGGTTCAGAAAACACATGATCCCTCCCTAATTGTAGGCTATATCAAAAAGGTAGGTTTTAGCCCTATTCTTAAAAACAGAGATCGAGTCTGACTCCCGAATCCAGATTGGCAGCTGATTCCACAGGAGAGGAGCTTGATAACTGAAGGCTCTGCCTCCCATTGTACTTTTGGAGATTCTAGGTATTACAAGTAAACCTGCATTTTGGGAGCGTAGTGCTCTGTTAGGATGATACGGTAGTATCAGATCTTTTAAATAAAAAGGAGCCTGATTGTTTAGAGCTTTGTAAGTAAGAAGAAGGATTTTAAACTTAATTCTAAACTCTATGGGAAGCCAATGAAGGGAGGCCAGAACCGGAGAGATATGATCTCTCTTTCTAGTACCTGTTAAAACTCTTGCTGCAGCATTTTGGATCAGCTGAAGACTTTTTAAAGATGTTTTAGGACAACCTGATAATAAAGAATTACAATAATCTAATCTCGAGCTAACAAAAGCGTGGATCAGCTTCTCAGCATCACTCTGAGACAAGATGCTCCTAATCTTGGCAATATTACGCAAATGATAGAAGGCAGTCTTAGAAACAAATTTAATATGTGAATTGAAGGACAAATCCTGATCAAAAATAACTCCAAGGTTCCTCACAGAGCTATTAAGAGAAAGAGTAACTGCATCCAAACTGAAAGTTTGATTTGGAAAGGAATTTCTAAGGTTTTTTGGACCAACAAGAATGACTTCAGTCTTATCTGAATTTAATAGCAGGAAATTACAAGTCATCCAAACTTTGATTTCCTTAAGACAGGCTTCTAACTTGGCTAATTGATTAGTATCATCTGGCTTCATTGACAGGTATAATTGTGTGTCATCTGCATAACAGTGAAAATGTATACAGTGCTTTCTAATAATGTTGCCTAACGGAAGCATATATAAACTAAAAAGAGTAGGGCCAAGCACAGATCCCTGTGGAACTCCATGACTAAGCTTTGAGCTGAGAGAAAACTCATCATTTACATGAACAAACTGGAACCTATCAGATAAATAAGATCTAAACCACTGCAACGAAGTTCCATTAAGTCCAACATAGTGTTCTAATCTATCAAGTAGAATATTATGATCAATAGTATCAAAAGCTGCACTAAGATCTAAAAGGACAAGTACAGAAACTAGTCCATTATCAGATGCAATGAGGAGGTCGTTAGTGACCTTCACCAAGGCTGTTTCAGTGCTATGATGGATTCTAAACCCAGATTGAAACTCCTCAAATAAACCATTTCCCTGCAGGTGGTCAAATAATTGCATAGCAACAACTCTTTCTAAGATTTTTGAAATGAAAGGGAGATTAGAGATTGGTCTATAGTTAGCTAAAGCTCCTGGATCTAGCGTTGGCTTTTTGAGTAAGGGTTTAATTACAGCCGTTTTAAAAGCCTGCGGTACATGGCCTAAAGTTAATGAAGAATTGATTATATGAAGAATAAAGCTACCAATAAGTGGGAAGACTTCTTTAAATAACCTGGTAGGAATAGGGTCTAAAAGACAAGTTGAAGGTTTGGATGAGGAAACTATTTTGTCTAACTCACAAAGGTCGATTGGAGTAAACTCATCAAGACAGACATCAATAGAAGGAGTTGTAGTAGTTACAGTATTTAAGTTAACTGTGGGAAGAATCTGATTGATTTTATCTCTGATGGATGAAATTTTATTATTGAAAAAGTTCATAAAGTCCTGACTAGTAAGCTCTAAGGGGATGCTAGGATTGACAGAGTCCTGACTCTTTGTCAACCTGGCTACAGTACTGAAAAGAAACCTGGGATTATTCTTGTTCTCTTCTATTAATGCAGAGTAATAACTCGTTCTAGCTTTTCTAAGAGATTTTTTATAAATTAAAAGATGATTTCTCCAAGCTAAATAGATTTCATCTAAATTAGTAGAGCGCCATTTTCTTTCTAATTGACGAGTCTTCTGTTTTAAGCTACGAGTTTCTGTGTTGAACCAAGGAGTTAAAAATCTCTGATTAGACTTTTTCTTTTTTAAGGGGGCCACCAAGTCTAGAGCCTGATGTAGAGAAGCTGAAACACTATCCACCATGTTATCAATTACAGAAGGAGCAAGCTGTCTATAGCTTATTTCCGTTGTGTTGACACATGGCATAGAGGAAACAATCTGCATAAATTTGGAAACAGCATCATCTGAGAGGCATCTACTGTGATAATATTTTTCTTTAGGAGCCAAATAGTCAGAAATAATAAAATCAAAGGTTAACAGACAATGGTCTGACAGTACAGGGTTATGAGGAGACACTACCAGATTTTCTATTTCTATGCCATATGTCAGAACAAGGTCCAATGTATGGTGGAGGTAATGAGTAGAATTTCCTACTTTCTGAGAAAACCCAATCGAGTCTAATATTGAATTAAAAGCCACATTAAGGCAGTCACTATCTACATCCACATGTATATTAAAGTCCCCTACTATAATTATTCTATCAGATTTCAGCACTAAATCAGCTAAGAAATCAGGAAATTCGGATAAAAATTCTGAATAGGTTGATGGGGGACGATAAACTATGGCAAATAAAATTGGGTTTAACCTGGAATTGCTAAAGTGCCCAATACTGAGGACCAGGCCCTCAAAGGAATTATAACATGTTTTTTGCTTTACATTAACTAGTAATTTGGAATGGTAAATTGCTGCTACTCCTCCTCCACGACCAGAACTTCTGGGATTTTGACAGTTTAAATAACCAGAGGGAGTTGATTCATTTAAACCAACATAATCCTCTTGTCCTAACCAAGTCTCTGTAAGGGAAATTAAATCAATCTGATGATCAATTAACAGATCATGGACTAACAGAGACTTGGGAGTTAGAGACCTAATATTTAATAAACCACATTTAATTTTTAAATTATGAGGAGGAACAGAGGCCAATTCATTCAATTTAGAGGCTTTATGTTTAATTTGAGTTTTACCAATATTTTGCTTTATCACTTTGGGATGCTTATACATTATATTTTTATTTACTTTGGAGGGAGCAGACAACGATTCTCTGATGGGGAAGACAGGGGCTAAGCTGAGGGGTGGCGGATGAAGAGGAGCTGCAGAGAGGCGTGGAAGACTGCGACTCTGCTTCCTGGTCCCAACTCTGAGTAGTCATGGTTTTGGAAATTTGGATAAAAAAGATGCCAGATTGTTAGATAAATGAGAAGCACCATCCAAAGTGAGATGTATATATACAAGACGACATGTAAAATCACATAAGGATTGTCATATCCAGTCTGCGTTGTGTTGTAGCTTAGTTTTTTTGTCACATTTTGTCTTAGCTATGTTCTGAATTGTAATCGCTCTTGTTTTGTTTTTCTTTTAAATTCTTGGATGGAATATGGGTGGGCAATATAAGCTGCGGCTTCAGCCATCACCCATTTCGGATAACTTATGTTGAACTGTATAATCAGAGGAGTTATTGTCTAATTTGACCTTGTTGGATTTTCTTCCCCCTTTGTTATATTATTCTGTTTCTTTTAATCTGTACTTTTATCTATCCGAAATAAAGATTCATTCATTCAAACTGTTAAAATTCATTATACCAATATAAAGACTGAGGTAAAAGACTCAACATTTAAAGGATCAGTTCACAAATTCTTTCAGTTCAGTGTTACTGTTAAACTATTATTTTTGGAATATTTTATTTGTTTATTTTATTTTGGGTTCATGTAAGATGGTACAGAGATACTCCCTGTATGGACACTAGGGGTGGGCATATCGATACTCTCATGTTGATACTTCGATACAGCTGGTCGATACTTGGGAGTTGATACTTTTTAAATCTTGCGATACTGCCACGTTAATATAAAACGTGCAGTTTGTTATCAATTCTGAGAGTTTTCGGCATTAAATTTATGTGTGAAAACCAGCCCAGACATATTTTAAAGATGAGCTCCCATTAACCTCGCCAGCCCACGTGACAAACGCGCAATGCATTCTGGGCGGGGTAGGTTCAGCGATCATAAACGGACTGCAAGCACACAGCGCCTCGGCATTTCTTGTGAATGAACGGGGGGGGGGGGGGGAATCGCAAAATGGACCGTGAAGGAAAATTTAAAGGGACCATACTCCGCCAAATTGAATGGGACTGCAAAGGCACGCTATTTGGCGAAGCTTGAAGGGGTTAATGGACTAGATCCCTACCAACATATCACATGGAGTTCAGATGTAAACATTCTGCCAAACTTCGACCATGCCTTCATTTATAATTATATGACTTTAAGCATAAGTCCATACACGCATGAAGTTTTTAGTAACTTTAGGTCTTTGAAGCAAGCAGAAGTGCAGTTCACAGATGGATGGGTGCGTGACTTGTAGATGTACAAGGTAGACTTGAAGACAATTGTGCTCACAAAGGTGTTTTTTTTAATTTCTTGTCTTGATTACAAGTATTTATTTACTAAATAAAATAAGTGCATGCCATAAATTGAATTATGCACCCAATATACATGTGAAAGTGTGCTTATAATATTTTATAATCAACCCCTCCTTTCCTGAAGTTGGTGCAACCCCTGATGCACTTGTGTCCTGCACCTGTTGTGAAAAAGGCTGTGTGGAAATAAAATCCCCATATAAGCACCGCAGCAACATCCTGCAGGCCTGTGCAGACAAGGATTTTTACCTGAAACTCTCTGATGGGAGACTAGAACTCAAGCACAGTCACAAGTACTACAAGCAGGTACAAATGCAAATCTTTGTGACAGGCTCACATTTCCGTGACTTTGTTGTGGACCACAAAAAGTTGTGTTGTTGTACGTGTCACACCCGATTCTGACCTGTGGGAGCAAACACTTTTACCAGTGGCCCAGAACTTTTTTTTTTTATAGTTTTCCTACCTGAGTTTGTTGCCCATGACTTTACTGACTCTGAGACCCCACAACACAAAAGAGGAAAGCTGCAGCTGAGAAGCCCAAAAGACGACGTCTTAACTGCATTACAGCCAGGTCCCACACACAATCCCAAAAGACAGGCACATAACACAGCAGAAGTGTGGTGGACTTGCAGGCAGCCAGAAGAGCTGGGTGACATGGTTGCCTGTGATAACCAAAACTGTGAAATTCAGTGGTTCCATTTAGGATGTGCGGGACTCTGAAGCACCAACCCCACAGCAGCCGTGGTTTTGCGACATGTGCACATTAGAGTAGTGCTGTAGCATGAGACAGTTATGCGCTATAACGTTGTGTGAACAATGATACATGTCGATCATGCATATCAATTTATATTCTTGTATTGTGTCATGGTTATGGTTACAGTTTTGCATCTTTGAAATAAAGAGCTGGAGTTTGTAAGCCATCGTGTACTTTATTCCAAAAATTGTTACAAAGCAAGCAAGTGTATTTATATAGCATATTTCATACACAAGGGCAACTCAGTGTGATTTACATATATAAAAAGAGGAAAGAAAGCAAAATGTTTGAGCAATAAGAAAAATTGAAGAGGTGCTGCTTTAACTGCTTCAATATTATTGACGCAGTTAAAGACATGATGTCAAAAGGACTAAACCACACCAAAAACATGTCAGTGTCTACATTCTAAAACTAAAAAGTTCAAAGCAGTCAATAATAACTGTGACCTTACTGCCAAACATTTCAATGTACTGATGTGGCGTGCTAGCCTGCAAACGATGTCTCTTTGGCCAGTACACCAAAGGGCTGAGGTGTGCATGGAGCACATTTATGGAGTCGCAGAATAGGATGGATGCAGTTTGTCTGCTTATGTCAAAAAGATGTGCAATATGTTCAAGAGGCAAATTAAGCCGCAAACGCATCATAGTTAAAAGGAGAATTTGAAAATGGGAAATTTTTTCTGTCTTTGGAAGGCTGGGAAAAAATTGCATCAGCAGAGCCATTAAACTGAAAAATGGAAGCCCAGTGTAGTAGTTCACCTTTGAGTCATTATCTTTGAGGAAATTCTCATCCAGGGTCTTTCTTTAGAGCTCTCCCTTTAACTTTCTGTTCTCCTCTTGCAAGAGTAAAATTTCTTTAAGTCTAAGGTGACACATGCTGCAGTTCTGTAGTTCTTGCACATTTTCCACTGGAGCATCATCAGCCTGACAGATCTGTGCTGCTTCATCAGATGTCGTCTCCTCCATCTCAGCCAGAGGTGTGGTGTCATCTGTTGCTGATCAGGACAATAAACAACTGTAGTTAATATATTTTGTAATCAAAAGGAATCCCGACACATTTTAGAAAGAAAAACATAGGATAAAAAAAAACAAAAAAAAACAACACTACCTGAAGGAGCTACATTATCCATCTCAGTCACGGGGCCAGTGATGTTGGGGGTCTGTGTTGGGGGTTCACTTGCATGTCCTGCCAATTCTTTTTGTCATAATCTCGTCCTTCTGCATAAGCGGTTAAACCTGTCAGGAGTGGCAGCTGGAAGCTCTGCATGGCCAACGTTTAGAGAAGGTGCCCAGTCAAGATCACAGTCTAGCATTTCATAAGCTGGTCTGCCTGTTAAAGCAAAGGAAACGGTAAGAAAATACTTTGGTGTTGAACAAATTAAACCCACTTACTAGGGATGTGATTCGGGGTTGGGGAAATTATCTGAAAATTTTGCAGAGGGTCTGGGGGACACAGTCCCCCAGTGGGGTTCCTGGGCAGAGCCCCGGTGGTGGTGGTGGGGGGGGGGGGGGGCTATGCCCCCCAAAGCTCTTGGGTTTTTATGATTTTTAAGTACCAGAACTGTGCTTAAATGACATAAAACAAACAGCTGAATGCCACTTATTACTGTATAATATTGACTTATGTTCCAAGAAGATAGCATTCCTAAAATATTCCAACAAGCATTATCCATCACATGATTTAACACTTGATCAAATCAAAATCAGTTAATTTTATCTATTCCATAATAGAAATAAAATTCCAACATACCATTACTTTTTATAATTTCAGCATTTATTTCAGATCATCAGTTTCAATCTCCATTGAGTCTTGAGCAGTTGATTTTGCACAATCACTGATGTATCTAAGTTTTAGAAATATTCATAAGTTATTAGTCAATGTCCACTGTGCACTGTCAATTTCAAACTGTTTGGAATCATAAAAGTAATCTAACTAAATTGTTTTGCTATTTTTTTCTCCTCAACATCAATCCATATCTGATATATGTGATATTAATTAGGGAAGACAGAAAAGCACAAACATAAACGTAATTCTAAGTCGTCGTCAGCCTCCGTCGGTCTATGACAGGGGTCTGCAACCTTTGCCAGCCGAAGAGCCGTTTTGCCCGTCTCCGACTAAAACAGACGTGGCTGAGAGCCGCAACGGCAATTTGACCTTTAAAGTAAAGATTATGCTGCTTATAAAGTTTTTTATATACTGTACATAGCTCTGAATATTATGTGGCATTAATGAATTCCTACTACAGCAGTGGGAAAAAACTGCTTATAGCTTCATTTATATAGCTTCATTCATGAAATAAATGTTAGATATATTATAAATTGTTTTGTGCTGAAAAATAAATTTCTGAATATCTGACCATAATTTTTGCATAGTTTTAATTATCAGCACATTCATAAATTGTTTAAATCTGAAAAATATCACCCATCTCCTACTTTCAACAGTGATCACACAGCTTTAGTTCCTGATATTTTCATAAATTAGAGATGAAAGTTTTATTTAGAAGAAGCTACTTTTCATCCTGTTTCCTCATAATGCTCCTTGTTCAAATGTATCAATATAATATAAATCTGTATCCTTCACTTGTTCTCCAGACTCTCAATTTGACAACTAGTGGATTGGTTGTGGGCGGCGCGGTGGCGAAGTGGTTAGCACTGCGGCAGCACAGCAACTCACCCTTGGCCGGGGGATCCTGGGTTCGATCCCAGCCCCCGACCAACAGTGATCTGTGTGGAGTTTGCATGTTCTCCCTGTGTCTGCGTGGGTTTACTCCAGGATTTCTCCAGTTTCCTCCCACATGCCAAAAACATGCAAGTTAGGTTAATTGGCACCAAACTGGGGATTCTAAATTGTCCTTAGGTATGACTGTGAGAGTGAATGGTTGTCTGTCTCTCTGTGTTGGCCCTGCGATGGACTGGCGATCTGTCCAGGCAAACAAACTATAATGTGTTGCATTTATGAAATCAGGGAACTCCTGCAGAGAAAACAAAATTACATTTCTGCATGCAACAAAAACATTTTGAACTCTGAAAAAAAAAAAGACATTGGGTTGAAGGTTGACATTGGGTTGAAAGGAGAGTGCCATTTCTAGCACTGATGACTCCTGATCCTTTGATAAAAATCTCATAATTCCGCTGAAAACAATACCGAAAGCTCAGAATTCCAACACGAACCAGCGATGTGATTTGGGGTTGGGGAAATTATCTGAAAATTCAGCAGGGGGGGTCCGGGGTGGGATGGGAGGCAAGGGGGGCAAAGCCCCCCGAAGCTCCTGGGTTTTTATGATTTTTAAGTACCAGAACTGTGCTTAAATGACATAAAACAAACATCTGAATGCCACTTATTAATGTATAATATTGACTTATGTTCCAAGAAGATAGCATTCCTAAAATATTCCAACAAGCATTATCCATCACATGCTTTAACACTTGATCAAATCAAAATCAGTTAATTTTATCTGTTCCATAATAGAAATAAAATTCCAACATACCATTACTTTTTATAATTTCAGCATTCATTTCAGATCACCAGTTTCAATCTCTATTGAGTCTTGAGCAGTTCATTTTGCACAATCACTGATGCAGCTAAGTCTTAGAAATATTCAAAAGTTATGAGTCAATGTCCACTGTGCACTGTCAATTTCAAACTGTTTGGAATCATAAAAGGGGATGGTTAACTTTTATTACCGTTTCATCCCCCGCGCCAGCCCAGCTCATACAGCCGTTGTAGAGTTAATGACTCTCCACCTGGCCATATCGATTACCGGTGGCCATACGCCACTTCCGGTCCTGCCTGAAAGGGCGCAGCTTCACTGCTTTCGTGGACCACAAGCCGCTAACGTACTTAACGTACTTTATCTTCCTCGAAGATAAAATAAAGCGGAATTCGGCGAATTAACAGAAAATCACATCTCTGAGAACACGCCGCCATGAATCTTTGAAAAAGCATACAACGAGCCATCCAATCGCAGGGCTGTTTACAATACAACAGTAGCTTGAAAACAACACATCCGGGTTATCGCGGGTGACGACTTCCGACTTCGTGTTGATTTTTGCTGACGGTGATTAAACTTTAACACGTTTTTTTTTTAGATTTTACAAGATCACCATCAATATCAAGATCACCATAATCTTCAAATTTAGAATTACATTTTAAAAACTAATGAACTAAAATAAAATACAAATTAAATACTCATTATTTATTTTCCAAAGCCACAGGGAGCCGCAGCAGAGGGATGAAAGAGCCGCATGCGGCTCCGGAGCCGCGGGTTGCCGACCCCTGGTCTATGAAGACCATGGAAGAGAATCCTAAACGTCTACTCTTCTGGAACAGCACCGCCTGTGGCTGAACAGGCCGATGCGCACCGGTGTTTTACCTTCCAGCATTGGGCGTTGGTAGGATTCAAGCCTGGGCAGGAAGATATGGAGGACAAGATGTTGCCCATGCAGCATGTCCCCCCTCTCCACGTCACTGATGAATCCAAAGGAACAGCAGGGCTGCTATAGTTTGGCACTAGCGCCGTCGCAGGAGCTACCAGAACGATGTTGAGCACAACAGAGGACTGCCTTAGGGGCTCCGACTCCGGATTTTTCCTCAGGGTTGACTCCTGAAGCCTTTCCCGTGACCGGGTGTGCCGCAAGGCAGCGGAGGTTTGAAATCAGGGTTTACCTTCCCCTAGATGGGCTACCTCCCCAGGTTGACGAGCCACCATCTACCCGAAGCATCTGGTTTTAAGGCGCCAGAGATCCGCCCTCGCCCCTTCTCCTATTAGTAAAAGCAGTTCCGCCGGGCTTAGAGACTAAACCACACGGGCAGGTGGTACGTGTGGCGTTAAAAATATTTATTAAATAAAGTCCAAAACATCTTCAGCAGGCAAGATGAAGAAAATATTAACTAGATGACATGTATACAAAAATATATCTTCACATACCTTAAAATTCACTCCTCTATCTGCAACTGGCACTGGTTGTTGGGGTGGATCCTTCTTTTCGATTTCCGGGTCCAATCGTGTCGTTAACAAAGGGTGGAGGCCGTATGGTTTCGATGGTTTTTTCTGAACACCGAAAGTTCCAGCAATTGAATAATTAGTGGACCTCGATTTCACCTGTTGTGCATGTTTTCTGCTCTTAGCATGACTCTCAAGAGACTTAAATCCTCTTCCACCATAGTCAATGGTGTCGTTACACCACGTGCATATCGCCTTCCCAGCACGGTCGATTTTCCGTATGAAATCGCTAAATAAATTTGTCACAGTGGGCTGCACGGTGGCGCAGTGGTTAGCACTGTGGCAGCACAGTTTACCCTCGGCCAGGGGATCGTGGGGATCATGAGATCGTGGGTTCGATCCCTGCCCCCGGCCAGCAGTGATCTGTGTGGAGTTTGCATGTTCTCCCCATGTTGCGTGGATTTACTCCGGGATTTCTCCGGTTTCCTCCCACATGCCAAAAACATGCAGGCTAGGGACACGGGGCGCTTGCACACACAGCGACCGGCAGCTGGTGGCTTGTCACTAGACTGCAAAACAAATCTACCTATGGGTACAAAATAAGTAATAAAAAAAAAAAAACAAAAAACAAAAAACAGTTGTCTTACCAACATCCGTTGCAATCTCCTTTTCTAGCCAATCCCAACGAAATTTGTTTTTCACGATCTTGTCAATTTCTTCTTTGACTCTCGGAGCATCTTTACGTTCAACCACCGACATCACTGCAATGCAAGTCCGCTATGGGAGAGCGAGGAAAACAAAGGATTAAGAATAAAATAGGATTAAGATAAGAAACAGCCGCATTCATTGGTCACTGCAAGGACGATCAGCATCAGCCAATCAGGTGCGTCGTTAGGGGATTACTAAGGGATTTTTTTTTCTTTTAAGGACGATCAGCATCAAATCAGGTGCGCCGTGAATTTTTTTTTTTTTTTTTTTTTTAAGGACGATCAGCATCAAAGTCAGGCGCGCCGTTAGGGGATTACTAAGGGAATTTTTTTTTTTTTATTTTGGAAGATAAAAAAGCGGAATTCCGCGAATTAGCGGAAAAATCACATCCCTAACTTACACACGTGTGTGAGCGGTAACTTTTTCTAGCTACTCGGATATTGGAGTCTTTCTTTAGCTTAGCTCTGTTTAGCTTAGCACTGCTGACGTAGGGTAAAAGCTATGACCAAGCAAGTCTTAACCACAACACAAGCAAGTTTTAACAACAGACATACACAATAAATCATAACGTACCTTTATGAAAATGCTTTGAGCACACCACCATCGATACAGGTGTGTGTTTGAAAGTTATGTTGGGTCTTCTAACTGCTGCAATCCAGGCCAGGCGTCGCCTCTTAGTTACATCCGAAATGTGGGCTGTGCTGTTCTTCTTCCATGCTGGAAAACCTCCACGGCGGTTGTGAGAACGACTATTACAGTTTAAAACACAGCTGCTTTGTGACGATGTCTCCTACGTTGACGTGATCTCAGTGAACTAACGGTTCCTACCCTACCCAGAATGCACTTGGTCAGTTCTATGGACACTACGTAACACTGGCGGAATCAATAGGGCTGTGCGATATGACGTATGTATCGGATGACGATATAAAAATGTCTATCATTTCATAAAATACGCTATCGATTATATTGTATTTAAAAAGCCCATACCCTGTTTATTCAGTAAAGCTCCTACCTCACCACTACTTGTCAGCACCTCGTCTCTTGCTGTGCGCGACTGCGCGCAGCAGAACAGGTGTGGTGGCTGGGTGGCTAGGCTTCAGTCCAGTGGATGCTAATGCTAACTCCAAACTACCAGTTCAGATACTGTAGCTGCTACTCCTGTTTGCCAGGTATGTGGGACTGTTTTTCATCGTGCTGCGTCAGAGAAGATAGTTCGCTAACCTCGTTTTAATAGGAGGTAAGTAATGTTAACACCATGTCTAATTATAAAATGCTAAATGATGGTCATTTAAGCTAAGTTGTGCTAACTGGAAACTGGTGCAGACCATCGGGTTTTGTTTTTTTTTGGGGGGGGGGGGGGGGTTAAATTCTGATTTTCTTAGTTTTGTCTGAAAAAAATTATTAAAGCTGCAAAGGTGTATGATGGTCGCACATACATACAAAATAAATAAATTAAAACTGGTCGGAAGAGCAAGTTGGCTCTTAATGTAATTATTTGATTTCTAATCATTAAAATTGCTCAAGTAGTGATAATGAATAAAGCTAAAGTCATCACATGTATTTTATTACATTACCTTTTGCGTCTTTGATTTTCATATCATGACCAATCTGAAATATTTTTACTAAGAAGCCAACAGGTTGAATCAGGAAAGAATGGCAGGCTGCAGGTCTACACTTAAATTTTCATTGATTTAAACTAACAGCTAATTTATATCTGCAGCTGACAGCCATTGTCATGTCCGCTGCGTGATCTCGCAGTGAAAATATAAATTGGAAGCAAGCCCAACGTGCAGTAAAGTAGACGTGTTTATTACAGGAAGAAAATGTACACAAAATGTCCAAATACCAGTTACAGATGAGAATGGGAGACAACCCACTGCAAACCTAGTAGGCTAGAGGAAATACCTAACGCACTCCAAACAATCAGGAGCGGAGGGAGAAGGCACAAAATGAGGACTTACAGAAATGTTGGAGCGGAAAGGCTCTAAGCAACAATATGATTAGTCCAAAGGAAAACAGCCAATAATCCAATGAGTCAGGATGTCCATGTTGACTTAAGCTGCCACACTGACTGGTCAGACTGCCTCCCTATAAGTACACAATACACTAATGAAGGCAAGTGGACACAGCCGTGTGGCAAGCAGGTGCGTGAATGATTGGATGTGTGCATGTGCGAGTGTGTGTGCGTGCATGTGTGTGCATGTGGTGATGGAAAACAGCCAGTGAATGTCTGGCAAGAGGAGGAGGCGTGGCCGTAGGGCTGGCAGAAAGCAAGGCTCAATCTGCCAGCTGGAATAAGCAATGATCAAAACCTACAGCCACGGGTCATGGACGTGGTTGAAAACAACCCCGAACATGACAGCAATGGGTAATTTTCTCATTTTCATACATTGTTTTTATGGGGGGGGGGGGGGTTTGCTATTCTCCTCTGGCTCAGGAAATATTTAACTTACTGATGTTTACTCTTTATTCATATATGATTTAGAAGAAAAACCTGAAATTTATGAGAATCAAGTCTCAAGTGCACATTACTAACTAACTAACTAACCTGCACTTATATAGCGCTTTTCTAGTCACAAAGACCACTCAAAGCGCTTTCATTAATACTAACCCTCTATTCTAAGGGCCTATAGGAAACAGATATCTAGGGACAATTTAGAACAGCCAATTAACCTAACATGCATGTTTTTGGCATGTGGGAGGAAACCGGAGAAATCCCGGAGTAAACCCACGCAACACGGGGAGAACATGCAAACTCCACACAGATCACTGTTGGTCAGGGGCTGGGATCGAACCCACGATCCCACGATCCCCACAATCCCCCGGCCAAGGGTAAACTGTGCTGCCGCAGTGCTAACCACTGCGCCACCGTGCAGCCCAATGCACGGTGGCGCATTGGGCTACCGTGCCCATTACACGCTACCACGCCCATTACAAAACTATTTTATAATACTGCAAAATTATGAGGGAAAATGATACATGTAAAAAAAGAGATGGTCCTTTTTATATGATTATCTAAGTTGTAGAATTTACAGAAAATGTATATCGTGATATACAGTGGGGCAAAAAAGTATTTAGTCAGCCTCCAATTGTGCAAGTTCTCCCACTTAAAAGATGAGAGAGGTCTCCAATTTTCATCATAGGTATATCTCAACTATGAGAGACAAAATGAGAAAAAAAAATCCAGAAAATCACATTGAAGGATTTTTAATGAATTAATTGGTAAATTCCTCGGTAAAATAAGTATTTGGTCAACCCCAAAAGTTCATCTCAATACTTTGTTATATACCCTTTGTTGGCAATGACAAAGGTCAAACGTTTTCTGTAAGTCTTCACAAGGTTTTCACACACGGTTGCTGGTATTTTGGCCCATTCCTTCATGCAGATCTCCTCTAGAGCAGTGATGTTTTGGGGCCGTCGCTGGGCAACACAGACTTTCAACTCCCTCCAAAGATTTTCTATGCGGTTGAGATCTGGAGACTGGCTAGGCCACTCCGGGATCTTGGAATGCTTCTTACAAAGCCACTCCTTCGTTGCCCGGGCGGTGTGTTTGGGATCATTGTCATGCTGAAAGACCCAGCCATGTTTCATCTTCAATACCCTTGCTGATGGAAGGAGGTTTTCACTCAAAATCTCACGATACATGGCCCCATTCATTCTTTCCTTTACACGGATCAGTCGTCCTGGTCTCTTTGCAGAAAAACAGCCCCAAAGTATGATGTTTCCACCCCCATGCTTCACAGTAGGTATGGTGTTCTTTCTCCTCCAAACACGACAAGTTGAGTTTTCATCAAAAAGTTCTATTTTGGTTTCATCTGATCATATGACATTCTCCCAATCCTCTTCTGGATCATCCAAATGCTCTCTAGCAAACTTCAGACGGGCCTGGACATGTACTGGCTTAAGCAGTGGGACACGTCTGGAACTGCAGGATTTGAGTGCCTGGCGGCATAGTGTGTTAATGATGTAGCCTTTGTTACTTTGGTCCCAGCTCTCTGCAGGTCATTCACTAGGTCCCCCCGTGTGGTTCTGGGATTTTTGCTCACCGTTCTCGTGATCATTTTGACCCCACGGGGTGAGATCTTGTGTGGAGCCCCAGATCAAGGGAGATTATCAGTGGTCTTGTATGTCTTCCATTTTCTAATAATTGCTCCCACAGTTGATTTCTTCACACCAAGCTGCTTACCTATTGCAGATTCACTCTTCCCAGCCTGGTGCAGGTCTACAATTTTGTTTCTGGTGTCCTTTGACAGCTCTTTGGTCTTGGCCATGGTGGAGTTTGGAGTCTGACTGTTTGAGGTTGTGGACAGGTGTCTTTTATACTGATAACGAGTTCAAACAGGTGCCATTAATACAGGTAACGAGTGGAGGACAGAGGAGCCTCTCAAAGAAGAAGTTACAGATCTGTGAGAGCCAGAAATCTTGCTTGTTTGTAGGTGACCAAATACTTATTTTACCGAGGAATTTACCAATTAATTCATTAAAAATCCTTCAGTGTGATTTTCTGGATTTTTTTTTTCTCATTTTGTCTCTCATAGTTGAGGTATACCTATGATGAAAATTGGAGACCTCTCTCATCTTTTAAGTGGGAGAACTTGCACAATTGGTGGCTGACTAAATACTTTTTTGCCCCACTGTATAGCATTATCGTGATGTAAGATGACTTAAATTGTGATATGAATTGTTTGCCATATCACACAGCCCTAGTCTGCTGTGTCACATGATCATGGCAGCCTATCTGATGTCAGAGACGAAGACTCACTGCACACTGTGCAGCCTCAATCAAGCACTTACTGACTTCTGCACAGAGTGAGCTCAGCAGTGGGCGGCAGAAGAAGCATTACTTCTGAAATGTTACACCCTTCATCCACATTCTATGGTGACACCAAGCAGAATAATTTTGAAAAATAAACAAAATAAGCACAATTTAAAGGTGCAAGAGATAACATTTTCATGAAAACAAAGATTTTTTAAAAAAATAATACATCAGCGAAATGTTTAGAAATGTGCACAATCTTAATGTTCTTCTACAAATTAGTATATTGATGGAGATTTTTTTAAATTTTTGGCAGGTCAACAGTCATGTAAATATTTATATTCCACAAGACTGATCATGAGGGAAAAAAAGTGTTCTGTCAGTATTTCAGAGCCAGTACAATCAAACAGTTGATGTCACGTGCCATCGCCTTGGCGTAACACTCGGGGTTGCCAAACTGTGACCAGCAGGCTACCATGGCTGCTTCTGAAAGTAAAAGTTCATTCCATTATCCTCCTCAAGTAAGAAGTGATAAACAAAGGAGCAAGACCAGAATAAGTATTGGTTCAGCTTTTGCTCGTTGGTCCGAACTGAAGAATCATAAAGGGTTGAAAAGCCATACAGAGATCGCCACTTTGCTGCTGGACAGGTAAGCTAAGCTAAGCTAACTAGTGTTTGCATAGCTTTCTGTAACCTACAGTTGGTCTCTGACATGTTCCTGTTATTACTATGACTGTGTGATGATATCAACCGGTGTATGGTGATTGGATAGACCACAGGAATTGCTCGCTAATCCTTTTCAAACAGTCATTTTTTCACTGTGGTCTTAAGATTCCCAACTTGCTACAGTTAGCATTTGCTTCCAATGCAGTGAAGGAAGGAACTCCATTTTTCTCTAACAAACGTTTTGAGTTTTTAAAAATAAATTAGTTTTACATTGTGTTAGATGATCTTCGACACACTTGTGGCTATTTATTTAAAGAAGCACTCTTTGCCCAAAATTTTACTGTGGTCTAGAGCTGTCGCGATCAGCGCAGTTATGTAACACGCCTACCATGGAGGAAAACAACCAACCACAACAACTGCGGTGTTCACTTTGTGTGTGTGTGTGTGTGTGTGTGTGTGTGTGTGTGTGTGTGTGTGTGTGTGTGACTATATCTCGTTGTTCACTTATGTGCCCCTTTTGGGGCACTCTCTCCAGACAGACTCCAGCAGGCAGTTAGTGGTGAAAGCGTTTGGACTCCTTGTTAAATACAGCCATAACAGAGAGCACTGAAAGGGCACAAAGCGTGTTATTTCCTTCTGAGCGGAGTGTGTATGATCCTGACTGTGTATGCCCTGTGTATGAGCTCCGAGAGCAGCTTGTTTGAACGTCATTTTTCGGACAGTGGTAAAAATCACAACAGCAAAAATCACGGAGACAAGAGCCACGCAGGGTCCTGTACAGAGATTCTCCTGCTTATAAGCTGAATGTCGCTGCAGTCTCCAGTCCACACACCCCGTAGTTCCCACCACTGCTTTATGAAAATGATCGTTTTTGTTTTAACACAATCAGTAGTTCATGCCTGTAGAAAGAGCGGAGCACCGCACAGTTGTGACACACGCACATAAAGTTGAGAGCGAGCTGCAGCGAGACTCTCACAGCTTCCCTCATTTGGCACATAAATTATAAAC
Organism: Pholidichthys leucotaenia; assembly: GCA_020510985.1. Taxonomy (NCBI): domain Eukaryota; kingdom Metazoa; phylum Chordata; class Actinopteri; order Cichliformes; family Pholidichthyidae; genus Pholidichthys; species Pholidichthys leucotaenia. The sequence goes on from CM035844.1 coordinate 308,262,622, forward strand.
CCTGTTTAAATTACGAATCCACAGGGTCTAAAAACATTTGCAATAATACCGTATACTGCGGTGTTGAGCCGTCCACCGTCACCGCAGGGGAAATTTCTCTACCACAACAACCCTACTGTGGTCTACTTTAGCCAGAATCAAAGTTTACTACAGTTAGCACTAGCTTCCAATATGTTGAACAATGGATCTTCAGTTTACGCGATCAAACGTTTTACTTTTAAAAAATAAATTAGTTTTTTTTTCCAAATCAAATCAAAATCAAATCAATCAATCAAATCAACCTTTATTGTCATATTGCTGTACATACAACTGTAGTGCAGGCAAGATGAAATTGTGTTTCTCTCGGCATCCATATAAGTAAAAAGAACATAATTTAAGACACACTCACACACACCCTCACCCCCCCACCCCAACACAGCCATTCACACTTCCCTGAGACACACCTGAAAACTAACCAGAACTATAATATACAAATAATATACATAATGTCCATAGGTGCAGTAGTATGTATGAGAGATTTCGGATCAACTGTTCAGCATCCTAACAGCTTGTGGAAGGAAGCTGTTAATCAGTCTGGTGGTTCTGCCTCTGATGCTTGGGAATCGTTTGCCAGATGGCAGAAGTTCAAAGTGTTTATGCAGAGGGTGAGAACGGTCCTTGACAATGTTCAGTGCCCTGCTCCTACAATGGTTCTGAAAAAGTTCTTGGACAGAGGGGAGGGAAACTCCTATTACCTTCTCAGCTCCCTTAACTATCCTCTGCAGGGCTTTTTTGTCTGACATACTGCAGCTGGAGTACCATGTTGCAATGCAGTACGTCAGAACACTCTCCACCACACCTCTGTAGAAGGTCCTTAGGATGCAGATGGGGAGAGAGGCCTGTTTGAGTTTCCTCAAGAAGTGCAGTCTCTGCTGGGCCCGCTTCCTGATCTCTAAGGAATTCTTGCTCCAGGTCAGGTCCTGCGAGATCTGCACTCCGAGGAACTAGATATTCTCCACTCTCTCCACTAAACGGCCGCCGATGCTGAGAGGGACGTGTTCAGGCTGTGACCGCCGGAAGTCGATAATCATCTCCTTCATTTTGTCCACGTTGAGCACCAGATTGGTCTCCCTGCACCAGCCCTCCAGGTCTCTCACTTCTTCCCTGTACATTGATTCCTCATCCCTCTGAATAAGTCCCACCGCCGTGGTGTCGTCTGCAAACTTAATAATCTGGTTCCCCTCGTGTCTGGATACACAGTCATGTGTTAGAAGTGTAAACAACAGTGGACTGAGTACGCAGCCTTGAGGGGATCCGGCGCTCAGCGTGATAGAGTTGGAGATGTTATTTCCAACCCAGACAGACCGAGGTCTCTCAGTCAAGAAATCCAGGATCCAGAGACATGTGGCGGTATTCAGACCAAGAAGGAGTAATTTCTCCATCAATCTCTGGGGAATAATGGTGTTGAATGCTGAACTGAACTCAATGTACAGGAGTCTGGCATAGGTGTCTTTCTGATCCAGGTGGGTGATGACAGAGTGCAGGGTGGTGACTATAGCATCCTCCATGGAGCGGTTTGAATGATATGCAAACTGGAGCAGGTCATGTGATGCAGGGAGGCAGGCTGCGATGTGTGGTTTCACAAGCCGTTCAAAACACTTCACAATTGGTGTCAGGGCAACAGGACGATAGTCATTCAGACAGGACACAACTGGTTTCTTTGCCACCGGTACTATGGTAGAAGTCTTAAAGCGTCTGGGAACGATGGCCTGACTCAGGGAGATGTTATAAATGTCAGTCAGGACATCCGCCAACTTGCTCGCGTAGTCTCGGAGCACACATCCCGGAATGTTGTCCGGACCTGCAGCTTTACGTGGGTTGACCCTGGTTAGGGTCCTCCGTGTGTCCGCTGTGTTGATGGTGATAGCTGGCCCAACCGATGGTGGAGATGGGCCAGCCCTCCCTCTGATTGTCAGGTTTGATGCTTCAAAACATGCAAAGAAGTTGTTGAGCCTGTCTGGAAGCGAAGCGTCATCATCATCGACCCCTTGCCTAGACTTAAAGTCCGTCAGCGCCCGAACTCCCTGCCACATCCGCTTGGTGTTCCTAGTGTCACAGAGGTGTCCCCGGATTTTCTCCGCAAAGGCGCGCTTCGCTGTCTTAATTCCCTTTGAAAGCGCAGACCTGGCTGAGCGGAGGGCGATCCTGTCCTTCGCTCTGAAGGCTGTGTCTCTGGCTGTGAGCAGCAAGCGCACCTCTGCAGTCATCCAGGGCTTATGGTTGCCCCGTGCAGTGATAGTCTTCACTATAGTGACATCCTCTGTGCACTTCGCAATATAGCTGGTGACCGTTTCAGCATACTCCTCCACATCTGTCTTGTCTTCCTGGGAGGCTGCTATTTTGAAGACCTCCCAGTCTGTGTGCAGAAAACAGTCTTTAAGTGCTGAGGTTGCACTCTCTGGCCAAAACCTGATTTGTTTCACTACTGGCCTGCTGCGCTTCAGTAAAGGTTTGTAGGCAGGCACCAGCATCACGGATAGGTGGTCAGAAAGGCCGAGGTGGGGGCGAGGTGTTGCCTTATAAGCATCTGTGTTTGTGTACACCAAGTCCAACATATTCTCTCCTCTGGTCTTAAAGTCTACACATTGTTTAAACTTGGGGAGCACAGTCTTTAAACTGGTGTGGTTAAAATCCCCCACAACCACCACAAAACTGTCCGGGTGTGAAGTTTGAATTTCACTAATAGCATCGTGCAGCTCTCCGAGTGCCTCTTTAGCATTAGCGTTAGCATTAGTGCTCGGCGCTATGTAAACAGCAGCTACAAACACGTTGGTGAATTCCCTCAGCAGATAAGATGGCCGACAATTTACAATAAGGAACTCTGCCAACGGAGAGCAGTGTTTAGATACAACGTGGCGTTAACGCACCAGTTCTTGTTAACATAGATGCATAGCCCCCCCCACCCCCCCACCCCCCCCCCCCCCACACACACACGGCTCTTACCAGAGTTTGCAGCTTCTCTGTCCGCCCGGAACGATGTCGTACCTTCCAGTTGAAAGGCCGCGTCAGGGATGTTGTCGTGGAGCCATGTCTCCATGAACGCAAGCACACAGCAGTCCCTCCACCCTCTCCGGGTTTCTCTCAGCAGACGCAGCTCGTCCAGCTTGTTGTCGAGGGAGCGGACATTAGAGAGAAGGAGCAACGGTACTGCTGGTCTGGAGGGGTTAGCCTTTAGCCTAGCATGAATTCCGGCCCTTTTTCCTCGCTTTTGCTTGCGTTCACTCCACTTACGCCTCCTCCTTTCTCTGGTAGCTTCCAGTGGAAACTCCGACAGAATTCCATGCTGGCGTAGAATGTCTAAGTCACAACCGAGCGCCGTGATTCTTGCAGCGTGCAGTACCTTGATATTTAATAAGGTCTCACGGTTGTAAGTTTTACAGAATGTATGTCTGGGATGATCAAAACACTCAAACCTCTCACACTCGCTGATGCCAAGAGGGGCCACTGTGTCCATGCGTGCCGCCATCTTCTTTTTTATTGTGTTAAGATGATCTTCCCCAAACTTTTCCCTATTTATCAAAAGAAGCACTCTTTGTGAAATGTCGCTGTGTCAATGTATGTAGACAATGTACGTAAACAAAACAGTCAGATGTTTTCTGTCCATCAGTATAAGATGTAGGAATTACCATAGACTCTATATAGTCATACAAAAATCTCAATACAATGTCATTTCAGCAACACACAATGATAATAAAAATATAATTTCACCTACTATGTGGACAGTATCAAGGATAGCTGGATGGAGAAAAGACAGGAGCTCGTAAACAGGATCAAAGACAGAGAAGTGGTGCTAATTGTTGCTTTTTTGTTTTGTTTTTATGGGGGGGATGTAGGGAGAGTATTTTTATTTATTAAATTTTTTCCACAGACTCACAGCTAATTAATTTCAAACTATCTATGGGCTGATGGAAGGATGGACAGCCCCGGTCACTGTGCTCAGTACTGCACATACACGGCTATGGACCCATGAAAGCAAAGACACATTCATTTTCAGTTTAGACTGCTGACAAGCCTTCAGACTGACCACAACTCCATTGTAATGGAGAAGAAGGCCTTTGTGGACACCATGACCCAACTCCTCACAAAAGTGAAGGTGGTCCAAGTGTGCACTGATGCCCATTCACAGATCTTGGCACTCATGGGTAAGTGGGTATTAAAATGCTCTAGCTGCATATTTTATTTAGTTATGCAATTAAAAATGCAACTTCTGTCATTCAGACCATGGCATTTTTCCTGGTGTCATGCAAAGCTTTGATGTGTGGCATGGGTCCAAGAATCTTGCCAAAATGGATCACTCATCTGTAAGTCTTTGCCAATCATTACAACATCCTAACTATCCAGAAATGAATTACAAAAAAAAATAAAGATGGATAAAATAAAAGATGGATTTGTGCATGTACTCTTCCCGGCAGCTAAACTAAAGGGGCAGGTTGTGTTGCCTTCTGTGGCTGTGTGATATCGTTAATCATTTTTGGATGGTGCTGTCACAAAGCTATTAAATATTACCCGATATTAAAATAAAGGTATCAATAATTTATTCACGAGTAAATTTAGTGTACACCAGAAGGTCACTTGACTTCTTGAGCCCTGTAATAGTTGAATTTAAAATTGGATTAAAGGCTTCTCAAGTAGAAAAACCTAATATTTTATTTCCACCTCTTTTCAGAAATTGTGGTTTGGCCTTCTCCACCATGTGGTGAACAAGCACAAATGGGTGGCAGGACAATGTCTACATGAGGCACTGGAGAGCAGCTCCATCAAACAATGGCTGGAAAAAGGCTCAGTGGCTTTCCAGGTCCTCACCGATATTGTGATGGACAAGCGGTGGTTACAGACGGTCCACAAGCAGCTGACCTTTAGGTGAGTACAATGGAAATTGTTTAATGCCAACAGAAAGAAAAAGGACAATCATTAATATGAATGTGTTTTCACAGATCAACTGCAGACCTTGAGGCTTTTCAAAATCACATTCTATTGTATACCAGCAAAAGGTTCTCCTTTAGCCCACCTGGATATGAGGCCCGGACCCTTTGAGCTCCACTGGACAAGAACCAGCACAGGGACCGTCCAGTGAGCAAGACAGTCGATGGCAAGCCAATGTAAGTTTTATGCCACCAAAACATTTTACACAATAATCTATAAACCTGAATACTTGGATTATAAATTTAAAATGTCTTTTTTAGGGGTGATTTATTAATTTTAAACCTTTTTTGAAATTTTACAGAAATTATTGTTTTTGTTAATATTTAGTGAATATTCTGGTACGCCCATCCAGTCATACTTATTTATCATTTTTCAAACTGAATTAATTAGTAATATGAATTTTCCGATACTTTGTGTTCTCAGGACCAGGAAACTGTATAAAAAGAATGCAAGGCACTGGAGTGTCCTGCGCAGTCAAGGACAAGACTTATGACCACATTCCACCCCTTCTGGCACGCATTCTTTCAAAAGCCCCTTTTCCACTAGTACCCACTCAGCCCTATTCTCTTCGACTCTATTCGCTTTGTAGGCTTTTCCATTAGTACCTAGTACCTGGTACCAGGGACTTTTTTCATACCTATTCCACAGGGGTACTAACCGGGCTGAATCTGGCTGAAAATGTGACCTCAACAGACTGCAGGCCACTGATTGGTCAGGGTGTAACGTCATGACAGCATCGTCTTCTGCAGAATCTCTGACCGCCATTTGCAAAAGTTCACTGAGTAAACACGGTCAGCGAGTAAACACGATATTAATAGAGATGGCTTCATAGGTTTCACGAAAATCTACACCGTGGTCCAACAAAGAGGTGCGGACTTTCCTGTGCTTGGAGTGACCCGCAACAAAGCAAATGGCAGCCCAGGATACAACCGGGGATTAAAATAGTAGGGAGAAGCTGAAGGTGAAGGATGAGAGAACCATGGATGGTGAGTGTTTTGTGATATTGTGCATCTTTTTGCTTATTTATCCTATCGGTGGCAAGCTCACTTTTTTTGAGCAATAACGCCGTTCTCTCCTGGCTAACGAGTGTTGGTGAGGAGTGCTAGCTAGCTAGCTAGTAGCCAACTCTGCTGATTCACGCTTGTTTTGTCTGAAGTATTCGCTTGTGAGAGCGAATACTTCAGACTCATAATTTCCTAAAGCCTCATAATAGACCCACATACCTATTCTTTCGTTTCCACCATAAATCCCTGGATTGAAAATGTACTTGTACATGTACAGAGTGGATCCTGGGGTGCTCACTTATCAGGTGTCCACAACCTGGTCCCATTTTTAGCTGTGGTGGAGGAAGTACTGATATAATTCTTGTTTTTGAAAACTGATGAAGCACATGAACTCACTTTCACATGTACTTGCAGTCAACGTGCTTCATTGAAATGATTTACATCAGCTGACTGTATTAACTTCAGATTTCTGAGGCCACAATAAAAACAAATTATTTTAAACATAACTGGTGCCTGCAAAATCTGCTCTACTGAGGCGCAGCAACATGACAATTGTGCTTAAATACAACAAAGCATTTTTGTCACATCCCACCACTGGCTTTCACAAGTGTATTTCCCTAATATATGTTTTGAACTTGCTTTAACTAACCACCATCAATTTCTGTCTTTCGTTTATGCAAGAGGAAAAGAAGCCACCCCACAAAGGACCTTGCCACTGTGGAAAGTACTGAAATCCTTTGCTTTTTTAGTTAAAGTATAGATAAAGTGCCAAAACTAAGGTAGCACAATTTCCACTGAATATGAAAGGGACTGAACTGAGATTTATTTGATTGTATGACATTAATTACAGAATAATAGAAAATGAATGGCACATCCACTGTAAAATAAACCGCTTCTTTATTTATTTATTTATTTATTTTCAGATCACTTGTGTTGTGGCACATATGTTGGGTACATATTTTCCACAAATGTATTGCTGAATGTTTATTGTGTGCTTCACGTCTCAAGGGACAAAAGGACTGAGCTGCAGGAGGTATCGAGGAGGTGTGAGATTTGTCCTTTGTCTCAGAGAGAGGCCCTGGAGGGATTCCCGGACCATCGAAGGCTGAGAGACAATGGTGGAGGATCAAAGGGGTTACAATGTGACTGTATGTTTGCTCAGACACCATGTGACTTGAGTTTCGATGTTCCGGAGTATAAGAGAAGTGATGTGACTGTGATTTGTCTCTTTTCTTGCTTGGAGGTTGATAGAGAATGTGTTCTGATAATAAAACTGAACCTGAGAAATAAACCCAGCCTCATCATTGAGCACATCCTCTACACTGGTGACCCTACGACGAATTATGGCCGGTGACGATTCTTCTGCACCGGACTCATCAGGAGCCAGCCAGGCTAATGCAGCTACCACAGTCCAGCTACCTGATTTCTGCCAGCATAGCCCGCGCTCCTGGTTTAACGCAGTCGAGGCACAGTTCCATCTTCGGGGAATTTCGGCAGACGCCACGAAATTCTACCATGTGGTTGCGAAGCTGGACAGCCACACAGCCCAGCGGGTAGAGAGCCTGATTAACCACCCGCCAGACGGCGACAAGTATGGCGCATTGAAAGCGGCTCTCATCCGTTCCTTCACCCCCTCGCTGGGAGAGCGAGCAGAGAAGCTCCTGGCGTTGACTGAAGGCGAGGCCGAGAGACCTGCAGACCTGATGGCGAGGATGCTGAGTTTGAGAGACTCCGAAGATGATGGTTTTATTTTCGCCCACCTTTTCCTCAGGACACTGCCGTCAGCGGTGAGAGTTACCCTGGCCAGTTCACAGCTGCTGGCCCAACGAGACTACCACGAGCTGGGCCAGGAGGCGCAGCGGCTTGTCGACGCTCATAGACGACACACGGCCACGGCCGCAGCAGCAGAGCTGAGCGCAACACCCGGAGATGGCAGGGGGTCAGAGGCTGCAGCACCAGACTCACTGACGACGGCAGCGGCAAAGGCCAGGAGACGCGGAGCGGACGACGTCCTTTGCTTTTACCATCACCGTTTCGCTGAGAGAGCACGCAAGTGCATTCCACCGTGCCGGTTCAAGCGCTCGGGAAACGCCAAGACTGGGAGTCTGTAGCAGCTGCGGCTCTCGGCGAAAAGACCAAGCTGCTCTACCTGAGGGACGAGCGATCAGGGAGGCACTTCCTGGTGGACACAGGCTCCCAGCTGAGTTTCATCACACCCTCCTACGCTGACCGGCTGGCGCCTTCCAGTAGTCCCCTGGTGTCGGCGGCGAACGGCTCGGCGATTAAGACCTTCGGGGAGAAGACTCTGCTCCTGTCTCTACACGGCCGAACATTCGAGTGGACTTTTGTCATAGTAGCAGTCAGCTTCAACATGTTAGGTGCTGATTTTTTATGCTCACATGGTTTATTGGTTGATCTTGCTAATAGACGTCTTTTCACTCTATTTCCTGCACAGCCCGGGCAGCTCCGCCGACTGCACAGGCCAACGTCATAGCCGTAGGTGGTAAGTTTCACGCACTGCTCACTCAGTTCCCAGCACTCACAGTCCCAACGTTTTCAGCGACAGTGGCTAAACGTGGGGTGGAACATTTTATCACTACCACCGGGCCGCCAGTTTTTGCAAAAGCTCGGCGCTTGGACTCAGCTAAACTGGCCATAGCGCGCGAGGTGTTCGCCAACTTGGAAAAACTGGGCATCATTAGACGTTCTAAAAGCCCCTGGGCTTCACCGCTACACATGGTCCCAAAGGCTGATGGTTCGTGGCGACCTTGCAGTGATTTCCGTAGACTGAATAACGCCTCAGTGCACGACCGCTACCCAATCCCGCACATCCAAGATTTTTCGGTTCATTTGGCGGGGGCGCACATTTTTTCTAAAATAGACTTGGTGCGTGGTTACCACCAGGTCCCAGTGCGTGCTCAAGATATACCCAAAACTGCGGTAATAACTCCTTTCGGGCTTTTTGAGTTTTTGCGTATGCCTTTTGGATTAAAGGGCGCCGCGCAGACGTTCCAGCGTATGATGGACGCGGTTCTACATGATCTTCCTTTCGTGTTCGTCTACCTGGACGACATTTTTGTAGCCAGCACGTCCGAAGACGAGCACGAAAGCCACCTCGCAGAGGCTTTTCGGAGGCTTGCAGAGCACGGGTTAATAATTAACCCAGCGAAGTGCCAGTTTGGGGTGGCGCAAACTGATTTTTTGGGGCATCGCATTTCACCAGAAGGAGCGGTCCCTCTGCCCGATAAAGTACGCGCAATAACGGATTTTCCCCGACCTCAAACGGTTAAAGCGTTACAGGAGTTTTTGGGAATGGTTAATTTTTACAACCGTTTCCTCCCAAGCGCGGCGCAGCTCATGCAACCATTGTATGCTGCACTTAAGAAGCAAAAACCCACAAATAAAATCGAATGGTCTCCGGATCGGGAGCGCGCATTCTCCCAAGTCAAAACAGCCCTGGCAAATGCGGTTTTGTTGGCACACCCAGTCCCAATGGCCCGCATGGCGCTCACCACTGACGCTTCCAATTTAGCGGTGGGGGCGGTCGTTGAACAGTTTGTAGCAGGGACCTGGCAGCCGCTCGCGTTTTTCAGCAAAACCTTGCGCGATAGCGAGCGAAAATACAGCGCGTTCGACAGGGAGCTTTTGGCCCTACACTTGGCCATTCGCCATTTCCAGTTCTGGTTGGAGGGGCGCCGTTTCACCGCGTTTGTGGACCACAAGCCGCTAACGTTTGCGATGGCCAAGATTTCAGAACCTTGGTCGGGCCGGCAGCAAAGACAGCTGGCCGCGATATCGGAGTTCACTACCGATATCCAGCATGTCGCAGGTAAACATAATGTAGTGGCAGACTGTCTCTCGCGTGCTGTGGCAGCGCCAGGCCCCATGGGGGCGGACTCTGCAGCCGTGGCTGCGGGCCAAGGTAGCGGCGCGGAAGCGCACGCAGCCCCGGTCTGCGTAGGTTTAGATTATGCAGCCATGGCCGCGGAGCAGGTTAGCGATGCGGATGTGCGCGCGCTCCAGTCTGGACCAACAGGGTTAAGGCTGGAGGACAGAGTGCTGCAAATGGGTATGCCTCCCCTAATCTGCAATGTCTCCACGGGTTGGCCACGCCCCGTGGTACCAGCCGCATGGCGTGGCCGCGTTTTTGACTCGGTCCATTCCCTGGCACACCCCGGGGTGCGCGCATCGATCAAGATGGTGGGTGAGAAATTTGTTTGGCCGGGGTTGCGTAAACAGGTCAAGGAGTGGGCGGCAACCTGCGTAGCTTGTCAGCGAGCCAAAATACACAAGTACACTAGAGCTCCTTTGGAGCCTTTTCACATCCCGGCTAAGCACTTTGATTACGTGCATGTCGACTTGGTGGGCCCCCTTCCGTTGTCACAGGGGTGCACACACCTTTTGACGATGGTGGATCGCACCACACGCTGGCCAGAAGCGGTTCCTCTGGCATCCACCACTGCAGAAGAAGTTGCACGCGCGTTTTTAACAGCTTGGGTTGCGCGTTTTGGAGTTCCGTCGGACATAACGTCCGATAGGGGTCCTCAATTTGTTTCCGAACTCTGGTCATCGATGGCCCGTAGCCTAGGGATGAAGATTCATCACACTACCGCGTATAACCCCCAGGCTAACGGTTTATGCGAACGTTTTCATAGGTCATTGAAAGCGGCCCTCAGAGCGTCGCTTACGGATACAAATTGGGTTGACAAACTTCCATGGGTTTTATTGGGGTTGCGTTCTGTACCTAAGGAGGATTTGCAGGCCTCCCCAGCTGAGTTAGTTTTTACACAGCCTCTCCGTTTACCTGGTGAATTTCTCCCCGACAACCCTGCACCAAATTGCCCCCCCGCTCAGCTGTTGCAGAGCGACACAGGATCAAACACACTCCCTGGCCCGGTTCATCACAGTTTCCCACGCGTTTTTGTGCCGAAGGCTTTAAAAAATGCAGAGTTTGTTTTTGTTAGACATGATGCTCATCGCCCAAATTTGCGGCCACCTTATAATGGACCTTTCAGAGTGCTGGAAACAGGAGAGAAGCATTTTTTGCTAGATTTGGGAGACAGGAAGGAGTTGATTTGTATAAACGGACTTAAACCTGCTTTCGTTTTGGCTGATGAACAAGTGCAGTTGGCGAGAGCCCCCTGTCGCGGTAGACCACCGGGAAGGCTTTCTCCAGAACCCCCACAGAGTTTGGCTAACAGTTCTAATCCACAGGTGCAGGAAGACACTGCAGAAGCAGCAAGGCCGGCTAACAGCAGATACGGCAGGAGGTTTAGACCTAGGCAACTGGTGGATTGAATTTTTGTTATGTGGTAATGTTTTTTTTATGCCATGCATCTCTGATTATGTTGTCCCATATTAGACGTTTGGGGGGGGGGGTATGTGGCACATATGTTGGGTACATATTTTCCACAAATGTATTGCTGAATGTTTATTGTGTGCTTCACGTCTCGAGGGACAAAAGGACTGAGCTGCAGGAGGTATCGAGGAGGTGTGAGATTTGTCCTTTGTCTCAGAGAGAGGCCCTGGAGGGATTCCCGGACCATCGAAGGCTGAGAGACCATGGTGGAAGATCAAAGGGGTTACAATGTGACTGTATGTTTGCTCAGACACCATGTGACTTGAGTTTCGATGTTCCGGAGTATAAGAGAAGTGATGTGACTGTGATCTGTCTCTTTTCTTGCTTGGAGGTTGATAGAGAATGTGTTCTGATAATAAAACTGAACCTGAGAAATAAACCCAGCCTCATCATTGAGCACATCCTCTACAGTGTGATCCTTTGTGAGTTATATTCAAAAGAGTGTATGTTGCACTTTGGGGAATGGGAGTTGTTCAGTCACCATTATAATTTAGTTTATACAATGGGGTAAAAAAAAGTATTTAGTCAGCCACCAATTGTGCAAGTTCTCCCACTTAAAAGATGAGAGAGGTCTCCAATTTTCATCATAGGTATACCTCAACTATGAGAGACAAAATAAGAAAAAAAAAATCCAGAAAATCACATTGAAGGATTTTTAGTGAATTAATTGGTAAATTCCTCGGTAAAATAAGTATTTGGTCAATAACAAAAGTTCATCTCAATACTTTGTTATATACCCTTTGTTGGCAATGACAGAGGTCAAACGTTCTCTGTAAGTTTTCACAAGGTTTTCACACACTGTTGCTGGTATTTTGGCCCATTCCTCCATGCAGATCTCCGCTAGAGCAGTAATGTTTTGGGGCTGTCGCTGGGCAACACAGACTTTCAACTCCCTCCAAAGATTTTCTATGGGGTTGAGATCTGGAGACTGGCTAGGCCACTCCAGGACCTTGAAATGCTTCTTACGAAGCCACTCCTTCGTTGCCCGGGCGGTGTGTTTGGGATCATTGTCATGCTGAAAGACCCAGCCACGTTTCATCTTCAATGTCCTTGCTGGTGGAAGGAGGTTTTCACTCAAAATCTCACGATACATGGCCCCATTCATTCTTTCCTTTACACGGATCAGTCGTCCTGGTCCCTTTGCAGAAAAACAGCCCCAAAGTATGATGTTTCCACTCCCATGCTTCACAGTAGGTATGGTGTTCTTTCTCCTCCAAACACGACAAGTTGAGTTTTTACCAAAAAGTTCTATTTTGGTTTCATCTGACCATATGACATTCTCCCAATCCTCTTCTGGATCATCCAAATGCTCTCTAGCAAACTTCAGACGGGCCTGGACATGTACTGGCTTAAGCAGGGGGACACGTCTGGCACTGCAGGATTTGAGTCCTTGGCGGCGTAGTGTGTTTCTGATGTAGCCTTTGTTACTTTGGTCCCAGCTCTCTGCAGGTCATTCACTAGGTCCCCCCATGTGGTTCTGGGATTTTTGCTCACCGTTCTCATGATCATTTTGACCCCACGGGGTAAGATCTTGTGTGGAGCCCCAGATCGAGGGAGATCATCAGTGGTCTTGTATGTCTTCCAATTTCTAATAATTGCTCCCACAGTTGATTTCTTCACACCAAGCTGCGTACCTATTGCAGATTCAGTCTTGCCAGCCTGGTGCAGGTCTACAATTTTGTTTCTGGTGTCCTTTGACAGCTCTTTGGTCTTGGCCATAGTGGAGTTTGGAGTCTGACTGTTTGAGGTTGTGGACAGGTGTCTTTTATACTGATAACGAGTTCAAACAGGTTCCATTAATACAGGTAACGAGTGGAGGACAGAGGAGCCTCTTAAAGAAGAAGTTACAGGTCTGTGAGAGCCAGAAATCTTGCTTGTTTGTAGGTGACCAAATACTTATTTTACCGAGGAATTTACCAATTAATTCATTAAAAATCCTTCAATGTGATTTTCTGGATTTTTTTTTCTCATTTTGTCTCTCATAGTTGAGGTATACCTATGATGAAAATTGGAGACCTCTCTCATCTTTTAAGTGGGAGAACTTGCACAATTGGTGGCTGACTAAATACTTTTTTGCCCCACTGTATGTGTAGTTTGTAGTCTATCGTCAATAAACTCATGCAGTATTATAATAACAGGACACATTACAAATACGAGACCCATTGTAGTGCTTCCTTTTACATTTTAGCAATACAAGTACGAAACACCACCCACACTTGGAAGCCAGGGCAACACAGTGGTGACAGAGTGGTGGCTAAACTTTTATTGATAAAAATTACATATTTTGACTGAGCGACTCCATACTCGGGGATGCACACCCACAGTTAAAGTACTAGATTCCATTCACCTGAATGTATTAACTCATTCTGACTGCTGAGGCCACAGTAAAAACAAATGATTTTAAACGTAACCCAGCCCTTGTAAAATCTACTTTACTGAAGTGCGGCTACATGAAAATTGTGGTTAAATACAACAACAAAACACTATTTTTGTCACATTCCACCGCTGGTTTTTAGCAACAAGTGTATTTCCCAAATATGTTTTAAACTTGCATTAATTAACCACCACCCTTTTCTCTCTTTTCGTCTAGGCAAGAGGAAAACAATCCACCCCAAACCGGACTTTGCATCACTATTTACAGAGATGCAGGCTGAAGTGCTGCTGAACCGGGACCAGCTTGAGCGGCACATCCAGTTGCTTCTCAATGAGGCAGCGTGGCCGGCGTGTGTGACCCATTCTAAGTTTGGGTTTTTCTTACAGTTTGAATTTTGCACATTCTAAATCAGGGGTCTGCGACCTTTGCCAGCCGAAGAGCCATTTTGCCCGTCTCCGACTAAAACAGACGTGGCTGAGAGCCGCAACGGCAATTTGACCTTTAAAGTAAAGATTATGCTGCTTATAAAGTTTTTTATATACTGTACATAGCTCTGAATATTATGTGGCATTAATGAATTCCTACTACAGCAGTGGGAAAAAACTGCTTATAGCTTCATTTATATAGCTTCATTCATGAAATAAATGTTATATATATTATAAATTGTTTTGTGCTGAAAAATAAATTTCTGAATATCTGACCATAATTTTTGCATAGTTTTAATTATCAGCACATTCATAAATTGTTTAAATCTGAAAAATATCACCCATCTACTTTCAACAGTGATCTCACAGCTTTAGTTCCTGATATTTTCATAAATTAAGAGATGAAAGTTTTATTTAGAAGAAGCTACTTTTCGGACTTCTGGTCTGGACGCCATGGTGACTGCAGCTTAACACTGAAGCTCTCAGACCCAATCCAAGAAAATACCTTGAAAATCAAACTTATCGGATTTTTGGAGGAGTGAAAATCAAAAGACAAAATCATCATGTCTAAAGGAAAACAGAAGAAACATGAAATTTTCCAGGCCAGGACACGTATCGGCCGGAGAATCTGAACTGGAAGATCTCCGTTCAGAAGACGAGGAACTGGTTGTAGCTAACAAAAAGGTTAGCTTAAAATCGCTTTTTGAAGAGCTACGACGATTTCGCCGAGCAGTTACGGCCGAATTTCGGGAATTCAGAGACGAATTAAAAAGGACAAACAGCAGAGTGGACCAGGCCGAGAACCGAATCTTGGAAGCAGAGGCACGAATAAAAGTGCTCGAAGATTCTGTGCTGGACCTACGCAAAAGACAAGCATCTATAGAGGCTAAGCTAACCGACCAAGAAGGAAGACAGAGAAGAGACAATATAAGAATTCATGGTCTGAAAGAAGAGCCCGAAAAGGTTTTAACTCAAGGGCAGAATGCGAGGAATCTTTACTAAGAGAGAAATTGGATATGCCCACAAACCACCCGACTTGAGGATAGAAAAGGCACATCGTCATTAGCCGCTAAGCAAGCAGCGGAAGCGCCCCCAACGTTCGGTGTTGTAAGATTTTCCAATTTCAAAATAAAACAGAGGTTGTAAGACTGGCTTGCAGAAAAAAGGATTTATGCAGCCAGGAGAGAAAAGTCTTCGTGGAACACGATTACGCCCCGGAGGTCATAAAAAGCGCAGGGAATACAATGACGCCAAAAAGGTACTACGTGAGAAGAAACTGCGCTTCAGACGCCATTTCCTGCGAAGTTAAGGGTCTTCTACGGCGAAGAAACATGTCTCTATAATTCGGCGGAAGAAGCAACAGCTGACATGGCGAGAAGAGGGCTCCCGGTAACGGTGTTTAAACCCGCAGCAGACCCGAGTGAGAAGATCAAAGCGCAAACATGGACAACACAGAGACCTTCAAAATCCACGGGCCAGCAGCGGGAAACCCAGCACCAGAGCGTCGCGGATAAACTGACCGTTTTCAGGTTGGAATAGCGACCATTTTTTTTTGAGTCAATCTGCACATCCAACCCCCCTCCTACAAGGTAACAAACATTAAAGGAGATGCGTATTCAGCATGTGGTAAAACATTTCATGGAACAGTCATAATATTTGAAACAAATAAAGTCTTTTTAATAAAAAAAAAACAAAAACTTGTTAAAGTAGAAATGTGACAATAATCCACATGTTCTCCCCACACTAACAAATACTGTTTTTGCGTGAATGTTTGCTGTGATGGGGGTGGGAGGGTGCACACAATTTCACAGGGTATAGGCATAAAGGGGGAAAAAAAAAATCATTACAAGTTCGGATTGGGTTCTGAAACTCACATTAAAAACATGGGACAACTTATAGGGGTAAGAGAGGGCCCTCAACACGTAACAGAGTTTGAGGAATTTCCCTCAGAGCCTACACTCCATCAAGGCTCTTCCAGGGTCTTTAAAAAGACCCCAGCTCAGGAAGTTCTTTTGACAGTTTTTTGTTTTAAAGTTTTATACACTATGTTCTTAATGTTTTTCTTGTTCTTAATGTTCTTTCAGTTTCTGAGTAGCACAAAAGAGGGCCACCACACAGTTATACTAAACAAAACAACACAATGGAGAAACAGGGTGTAACCAAAATAATTTCATATAATGTAAAAGGAATCCTGAATCCAGTTAAAAGATCCAAGATTCTAGGCAAAATGAAAAAAAACAAAGCAGGAATAATATTTTTACAAGAAACCCACCTAACAGACGTGGAGCACACTAAACTCCGTAGACAAGGTTTTAAAATGATCTCTTCATCTTCATATAAGTCAGGAAGGAGGAGGGGGAGTAGCGACATTGATATCTACCAAAATTACATTTGAAAAAAAATCAGATCACAAAGATAAAGAAGGGAGATACAGTTTGGTAACTGGGCGGCTAGAGGGAGAAGATATCACCCTGCTGAATGTGTATGCTCCCCCAGGGGCTAACTGAAATTTTATAAAAATGTATTTGACCTAATGATAACTAAAGCTCAAGGTTTAGTGATATGTGGTGGGGACTTCAATCTTAGACTGAATCCATACTGGGATGCTTCTGGTAATTCTCCACATCAAAATAACACCCAAAGCAGGAAGACTCGGATGCTACTAAAAGAAATGGGAATCTGTGATGTGTGGAGGGAACTCAACCCCAGTGTAAAAGAACAATACATTTTACTCAACTCCACATCATCTTACTCAAGGATTGACTATTTTTTTATGTTTAATAGAGACATTGGAAGAGTAGAAACATGTAAATAGGACTGATGGATCTCTGACCACAGTCCCGATCTACATGGACTTAAATATCCAAAAATACACAAATAATACATTTTCTTGGAGGTTAAATTCAAATGTCCTGAAAGGACCATTGAAAGATGAATTGGAATCAGATATTCTCAGATATTTGGAAGAAAACGATAATGGAGAAGTATCCCTTTAATACTGTGGGATGCATGCAAAGCTGTAATAAGAGAAAGATTATTGCAAAAACTGGCAACCCAAAAGAAACTAAGACAAAAAAACTATCCACAGAGTCAGAACTTAAGAACCTAGAAAAAGAACACAAAGGCAACACTCATTCTACTGACTCGCTCAAGATTAAGGAAGTAAAAACCAAATAAATGAGATCTACACAATAGAAATCCAGAAGAAACTTACATTTTTGAACAAAACACTACTGTCAGCAGGCAGTAAATCGGCAAAATTACTAGCCTATAAATTGAGGAAACAACAAACAGAAAGAGCGATCTACAAAATCAGAGACCCAGTATCAAAGGAATTAAAATTCAGAATTCAGGATATTCTTAAAAGCTTCGAGATTACTATAAGAACTTATACTCCCACAAAAAACATAAAAACGCATTCCGAGGCATTCCTAAACACATTAAACCTTCCCCAACTTACGGAGTCACAACATAAAACACTACTGTCAGAAATACAACCTAAAGAATGGGAAAAAGCATTATGAAACTTAAAGCTAACAAATCCCCAGGAGCAGATGGCTATACAGCAGAGTGGTACAAAACCTTTAAACAGCAACTAATCTCCCCTCCTCCTGAAAACATTTTATTATGTCCTCCACACAGGGGAAATCCCCCCCTCCTGGAGAGAAGGGGGTCATTGCAGTTTATACCTAAACCTGAAAAGGATAAACTAGAGTGCTCCAACTAACAGACCAATCAGTGTATAAAATCAGGACTATAAGCTTTTTACCATTATCCTTGCCTAAAGGTTAGAAAATATACTGACAGATCTAATTCATTTAGACCAAACAGGTTTTATAAGACAAAGACAGACACAAGACACATTAGACGCACTTTACACATATTTCATCATATAAAAAAATTATACCTTAACCACTTTGCACTCCGGGCAATTTTCCTAAAAATGCCAAAAATAAACGTGCCCAAAGTAAATCGAAAGCTGTTCTCTCAACCCTTTGCAGCATCTTCATGGGGTTGGTCTCATTTAAAGAAAACACCTTTGAATTTTTTGCAAAAAAAAAAACATAATCTCTCTACGTGCTCCGGCCACTGAGTTACAGGTCATCTAAACTACTGGAACTTGAAGAAAAAAAAATGGACACAGTGTTTTTTTGGATACAAATGCTTGTAAATAAACACACAGCTGTCCGATCCGGCTGGAATATGCAACAGAAATGTAGACCAAGTGTTATCCAGCTGAGATCCAAATTGGTAACAATACCACAAAAAATGATATTTTTACAAAGGCTTTGTTCTCAGGCTGTTTCCCAGGCGTTTTGGAACTGTGCCAAATTGTGCCAAATGGCACAGTTTGGAAAAACGTCTGTTACTTTTGAATAATTCAAGGTAGAAGCTTCATTTTAGGGCTCTAATGAAAGGTCACACTCAGGGCTGTGTCTGTGTGTGTGGTGTGTGGGCGGGGGGGTCGTCCCCCCCCCCGCTACCAAGGACCGAGTTCGGCCCTCGCTACAATGACGGTATTACACTCCTTGCATGTTTTCACAGCGGCCCCCCCCCCCTACTGTGTGTGTGGGGGGGGGGGGGGGAACCGCGAACGGACCGTGAACCCCCCCCCCCGCTACAGATATGAGGGCCATCGCTACATGATGAATAGACTCATATGCTTCCCCCCCGCGGACCCGTGGGGCGTTCGGACCGTGAACGCCCCCCCCCCGCTCCTCTTCTGCAGCGGGGGGGAGGGGCGTTCACGGTCCGAACACGGCAAATGAACCGTTTATTCACGGCGCCGACGCACTTCGTACTTCCGTGCGCAGTTACAGTTGTAATTTACTGATCGGTCAAAAGTCATTTTTGGATTACAGTTTTCAGGGATAAATAATAATTTAGCTTATACACCTTACCTCTTCAAAGCAGCAGAGTCGTGGCGAAACATCTCTTCCCCCATTGTCAGACGAACGCGACGCTGCTCCGCTCGTGGATCCCGATCAAAACATACAGTGACCCCTCGCTACTTTGCGCTTCACCTTTCGCACCCTCAGTGCATCGCGATTGTTCAAAAATATTCATCAAAAATTCAAAATTGAGAAAAAATACATTTGAACATCACGTATCACACGGAGAGCCCGCACAACTCAAAATTCACCTCTCTGATTCGCTGGCCAGCATCTCCCCCCTAAGAGATCGCTCCCGACTCTAGATTTTGTTCTCGTGTTGACTCGCTCGGGAATCTCGCGAGAGATGCACTCTCGCGAGATTCTTTTCATTCTCTCGCTCTTTCTCTCTCCCGAGAGAGAGAGTGAGAGAATGAACGTACGTATTATTTATATTATTTATACAATATTTTATGTATCAAAAAACTAACGAGATCAGCCTGGAATCCACAAAGGGGGGTGACGCTACTTTCGCGTTTTTTCACATTTCGCGGTCGGTTCTGGAACCATTAACCGCGATAAGTGAGGGATCACTGTAATTCCATTATTGCCGTTTTGGCGAATGATTTACGACTTTGGTCGTCGGCCTCCGTCTATTCTGCTGAAATGAGTGCAGGTCCCACTTGTGGGTCGTTCTCATGCTGCTGGGTGAGCCTGGGTCTGTAGTAGATTCGTCCAGCGTCCTTTGTTTTCATCTGTTGCAACATAAATCTCTCTTCACCCAGCCTGAATTTCTGTGCTTCAATTGGCTCCTGCGTTCACAGTAGGCGGGTCCTCCTTCCTAGATTTTCATTCATTGGCTCTTCAAGGTTCAGAAACCCAATTCAAGGCGCTTATTAGTCGAATGAGAGGTCAATCAGATCAACTAATCTGGTTCGCGGCTGTCCTCTGCAGTTTTTTTTTTTTTAGTGGGGCTTGGACGCCACTACATCACCTCACACTATCATGCGTCATGCGTCCAAGCGCGCACGAGGGCGCTCTCGTGCGCCCTCGAACGCAGAGACTTGCCCGCCCGCGGAACAACGGAGTGCAAGTGGTTAAATGCAGTTGGGATTAGATGCTGAAAAAGCATTCGATTCGGTTGACTGGTCTTTTCTATATAGAATCTTATCCAGTTTCAATTTTCATAACAACTTCATTAGAACTATACAGGCATTATATAAAAAACCAACAGCTAAAATAAGGATTAACGGTAATTTATCATCATCTTTTGAGCTGGAAAGAGGATGTCGTCAGGGCTGCCCCCTGTCTCCACTGCTCTTTTGCAATCTTCATAGAACCTCTGAGCAATGGATAAGACAAAATCAAAAAATTCAAGGTATTACACTTGGTCAGAAGGAACATAAAATAGCACTCTTTGCTGATGACAGTTTTATATACCTAGGGCATCCGGACACTTCTTTACCAGAACTAACCTCAGTTTTTCAGAGTATGGAGATTTATCGGGGTACAAATTAAACATGCATAAAGCCCAAGTTTTAAACATTCAACTATGACCCAAATCATTATTCACTAGCAAACTCAAAACTAAATGGGAGTCGGAATCTATGAAATATCGGGGGTCAATATCCCGAAACAACTCAACAAAATTATAACACTAAACTATGATCCACTGGTGACAAAAAATAAAATCTGACCTAGCAAGATGGAATATGATACCATTCTTGGGTACTGCACAAAGAATTGAAACAGTCAAAATGAATATACTTCCACGTCTTCTATACCTTTTCCAAACAATACCGGTAGAACCTCCCAAAAAAACATGGCAGGAGCTGGACAGAAGGATCTCAAGATTCATATGGCAGGGCAAGAGACCTAGAATCAGACATAGAACCTTACAGCTAAACAAAGACAAAGGTGGGCTCGCGCTGCCAAATATCAGGGACTACTTTAAAGCCGCACAAATTAAAACTCTAGTAGAGATATGTAACCCAGTCTACACTGCACAATGGAAGGAGATCGAATGCCAAATAACAAGTGACATCCCCCTACAGGCCATAATAGGGAACAATGCCTTACCTAAACTTTTGAATAACACTAACCCGTGGATAGAGACCCCGCTAAAAATTTGGTTTAAGATAGTCAGAGAGAATCAAACTAAAGAACCCTATCGACTTCTGCAATGGATTGCCTATGATCAAGACTTTACTCCTAATAAAACAGACACCAGATTTAAAAAGTGGAAGGAGAAAGGGCTGTTAAAATATCACGATTTTTTTAAAGGGCAAATTTTAAGAAGTTTTGAAGATTTGAAAAAACAAGGCCTAATAAATCAAGACCTTTACAGGTTCTTCCAGCTTAGACACCACATAAACAATATACTTAAAAAGGAGGATTTGGAAAGGGGCCCAGTCAGGTGTTCTGAAGGTCTTCTAATGGCATATAAAGGGATCCCAGGGATCAGATACATATCTAAAATATACCAAGGTCTTCAAGACTTAAAAGGAGACAACACATCATATATAAAAGCGAGATGGGAAAAAGAGGGGAATTTCACTTTACAACTGGAAATATGGGAAAAGCTAAATAAACAGCAATGGAAAACTACCTCATCCCTGCAGTGGAGAGAATTTGGATGGAAAAACTTGGTAAGATTTTTCAGAACACCTGCACAAAACAAATTTACCCATAAGGGATTGAACTGTTGGCGCTTGTGTGGTGAAAAGACTGCAAATCATTTTCATGTGTTTTGGTCATGCCCAGTTATCCACCAATATTGGACCAATGTACAGACAATATTGGGGAAAATATTTAAAATAACAGTTCCCTTTTCTTTTGTAACTTTGTATTTGGGTTTACTACCGGACTCACTGGAAAGACGAGGAGAAAAATACTTATTCAATGTTTTAATATTGGCAAGTAAAAAAGCTCTAACTAAAAAATGGATGTTGAAGGACTGTCCTACACCTGAAGATTGGATTAACGTGATCCAAGACATTTACTCGATGGAAAAGTTGACATTCGCACTGAGACAGGACATGGATGGGTTCATGAACTTTTGGCAACCCTGGATCGCATATGTGTCTTCCATTAGATCTAATCTTTGACAAATACCATTTCAATAATGGTTCCGCTCTTTGTTCCAACGCTACTCAGATGCTCTTTTACCTTTATTTACTTATTTTTTCTTTTTGTTTGTTTTTTGCTGGTTTGTTTGTTTGTTTTTATTCTCTTTAATTTCACTTTTTCTTTCACTTTAAAAAAAAAAGGGGGTGTTGTAATAATTATTCTTCCAATGTTGTCAGATATCAGAAAATAAGGGAACATGTGATGAAAATGTAAACAATGCATTGCTGTAACGACCTGTATACCCTTTACAAAAACTTTAAAAAAAAAAAAAAAGAAGAAGCTACTTTTCATCCTGTTTCCTCATAATGCTCCTTGTTCAAATGTATTAATATAATATAAATCTGTATCCTTCACTTGTTCTCCAGACTCTCAATTTGACAACTAGTGGATTGGTTGTGGGCGGTGCGGTGGTGAAGTGGTTAGCACTGCGGCAGCACAGCAACTCACCCTTGGCCGGGGGATCCTGGGTTCGATCCCAGCCCCCGACCAACAGTGATCTGTGTGGAGTTTGCATGTTCTCCCCGTGTCTGCGTGGGTTTACTCCGGGATTTCTCCAGTTTCCTCCCACATGCCAAAAACATGCAAGTTAGGTTAACTGGCACCAAACTGGGGATTTTAAATTGTCCTTAGGTATGACTGTGAGAGTGAATGGTTGTCTGTCTCTCTGTGTTGGCCCTGCGATGGACTGGCGATCTGTCCAGGCAAACAAACTATAATGTGTTGCATTTATGAAATCAGGGAACTCCTGCAGAGAAAACAAAATTACATTTCTGCATGCAACAAAAACATTTTGAACTCTGAAAAAAAAAAAAAGACATTGGGTTGAAGGTTGACATTGGGTTGAAAGGAGAGTGCATTTCTAGCACTGATGACTCCTGATCCTTTGATAAAAATCTCAAAATTCCGCTGAAAACAATACCAAAGCTCAGAATTCCAACACGAACCAGCGATGTGATTTGGGGTTGGGGAAATTATCTGAAAATTCAGCAGGGGGTCCGGGGTGGGATGGGGGGCAAAGCCCCCCGAAGCTCCTGGGTTTTTATGATTTTTAAGTACCAGAACTGTGCTTAAATGACATAAAACAAACAGCTGAATGCCACTTATTAACGTATAATATTGACTTATGTTCCAAGAAGATAGCATTCCTAAAATATTCCAACAAGCATTATCCATCACATGCTTTAACACTTGGTCAAATCAAAATCAGTTAATTTTATCTGTTCCATAAAAAATTCCAACATACCATTACTTTTTATAATTTCAGCATCCATTTCAGATCACCAGTTTCAATCTCTATTGAGTCTTGAGCAGTTCATTTTGCACAATCACTGATGCAGCTAAGTCTTAGAAATATTCAAAAGTTATGAGTCAATGTCCACTGTGCACTGTCAATTTCAAACTGTTTGGAATAGGGATGGGCATAATTTACCGATTAACTGATAATTGATCATTAAGAATTTCACCGAGGAAGTTCATTTTCGTCGACAAACCGTTTTTTTTTTTTTTAAACAATCCGAGGCCTAGTGAACGGCCGTCCTCAAACAATGCAATGGCAAAATTTGGGCACCAGGGGGCAACATTACACCATCGCCGTACCCTGGCGTGCCTCAGTTGATACACGCGGGCTTCCGTAGGGCAATCGCCAAATCATTAAGCGGTTACGGCGAAGTGTTGCGTGGGACCATTTCAATTTAAAAAATGACCAGGTGTACTGCAATCACTGCAATGCAGCATACAAATATACCTCATCGACAGGGTCCATGGAACACCCTTATTACGCAAAGAAACCGCCAACAGTGGTTGCGCGCTGAGTAATGGCGGTCGTGAAGATTCTTTTTTTTTTCAGAAACTTTATTGAGAAGGTCATGAAGATTCGGTGTACACACGTCGAGGGAAGCTGCAGGAGGCGGCGTAGTAGCTCGACGGGAAGACTATTTCGCACAAAATGGCACAAGAGAACAGCAAAAAGTTCTGCGCGGCTAGACTAAGTAACACGAGCGATAGAGCAATGAATGCGGTCTTCGTTTGTTGGGTGGCCGCTCGGCAGGGAGACAAGGTGGGTAAAACGTCTCGGCCAATCAGCTTGCGGGGTGAAACGTCTCGGCCAATCAGCTTGCGAGATTCCCGAGCCGAGCCAACACGAGAACAGAGAGAGGGCTCTCCGTGCACCTGATGTTATAATGTAGTCTACCTGCCTTGTTACATACCTAAAAATGTTAATGATTAACCGATTATTAATCATTAATTCTCCCGACGATCGGTGAAGAAAATTTCACCGAATGCCCATCCCTAGTTTGGAATCATAAAAGGGGATGGTTAACTTTTATTACCGTTTCATCCCTCGCGCCAGCCCAGCTCATACAGCCGTTGTAGAGTTAATGACTCTCCACCTGGCCATATCGATTACCGGTGGCCATACGCCACTTCCGGTCCTGCCTGAAAGGGCGCAGCTTCACTGCTTTCGTGGACCACAAGCCGCTAACGTACTTAACGTACTTTATCTTCCTGGAAGATAAAATAAAGCGGAATTCGGTGAATTAACAGAAAATCACATCCCTGAGAACACGCCGCCATGAATCTTTGAAAAAGCATACAACGAGCCATCCAATCGCAGGGCTGTTTACAATACAGCAGTAGCTTGAACACAACACATCCGGGTTATCGCGGGTGACGACTTCCGACTTCGTGTTGATTTTTGCTGACGGTGATTAAACTTTAACACGTTTTTTTTTTAGATTTTACAAGATCACCATCAATATCAAGATCACCATAATCTTCAAATTTAGAATTACATTTTAAAAACTAATGAACTAAAATAAAATACATTTTAATTAAATACTCATTATTTATTTTCCAAAGCCACAGGGAGCCGCAGCAGAGGGATGAAAGAGCCGCATGCGGCTCCGGAGCCACGGGTTGCCGACCCCTGTCCTAGATCATGATTGTTTTGGCTTAAAATGCATCATAATTGTTAAATATATCTTATTATATGTAACTCAGTACAGTTTACCTTTTGAAATATATATTTTATGGCTAATATAACCTCATAACTACAATGTGGCGATCAAGTTTTGGCAGCTTTACAGTTTTTGCCATGACACCACCACAGACTCAGTGCTGCTGTAGCAGGTACATGACATGATGTCTCAACAGTTTGTCCATGATTTTCATACAGATCAGAGCAATTTGTTGCACAGGAAGCTAAACATTTCTACACATTCTTAAGTTCTATAACCACTGATCGTTTGTGAAGCTAGGGTGACATCCCACCACTGGGAGGCTCGGATAAACGCCAGATCCATGGTTTGAAGTGGTAATTTTCCCACAAGAGAGCCATCTGAAACACACACAGCATACATACTTTAGTACCTAATAGCAATAACTTGCAGACATTGCAATGTAGTATGGTGGACTTAAAGCAAACTAGCATTAGCAATCATTAGTTTACCTTCATATGTGATCTGGTTCGTATCCTCACGTCATCAGCTCTATAGCCTCCTAAATGCTCCAGTACTTTTCCAGGGTGTTAAGTCTCACTGCCTGTACCCTTGTCTGGCTCTCATTTTTTGCTTTTACTCTGACAAAAGCCAGACACCGAGCAATCACCTCGTAAGCCGCCATCTTGTGTTTTTCTTGTGTCGTGTGTTTTATGTCTCGGGAGTGTGGCGCCGCCTTGTAAAAAAAAAAAAATCCCACCCTCCCCAAGTGGTACTCAGCTGTAATGGAAACAAAACCATGCTGAGCCACATAAAACTGTGTAGAGGCGCGTAGGGCTGACTGGGTACAAGTGGAAAAGGGGCTAAAGCGCCTTTCTGCAGATGCAGGGCTGCCACAACATAGACAACTACGCCCAGAGGACCCACGTACACTTGGCCTTGTTCCTGCAGTACCACCGCCACCAATGGAAGAGCTTCTGAGAACACAAGCTAGGAGAGGCCTAGGTAGACTGAAGAGATTTTGTTTCTTTTTCTGAATGTCTGATCAAGAACATATTACAAATGGGGACGCTAAAATGTCTTAAAACTTTTCATTGTTAATGAAACTACAAGGTGGCGGTACAGTTGGTGTTCCAAGGATGTGGATCTGAAAATCTTTTTCCTGTTTTTGAATCAGGTCCAATGCTGCAGCAGGAGTGAACACAGCACACGCCACACAGGTAAAATGTAATTCCATTTCTCTACCCACTCTTTCTATCAACAACAGTATATTTTGCATTAGTAGACCAAGCACACTCATTGTAGCATATTTGTAGTGTAAAAAATGCCTGCAAGTTCACATTTTGTCATTTTTATGCAGTTTGTTTTTTTTCCCTTTAGATTGTTTTTCTTTATTTTATTTTTTTTTCGGACATTGGTATTTTGTACCTTATTATAAGAAGCTAGGGCAACACAAACTAAGGAGACAATGAAAGCTTTGACATTTGTGTCCAATTTCTTATCTTATTTTTCAATATTACTCTCCCAGATCGGCTCCATGGACCACACTGATCCAGTCCACTCAACAGTCACACGGGGGGAGATGCCAACATCTGACTTTGTTTTCAAATTCTGCTATTTGGGAGACAGACTATTTCTACTTTTGAGAATAGTGTCAACATTCTGCACGGTGGCGCAGTGGTTTAGCACTGTGGCAGCACAGTTTTACCCTCGGCCGGGGGATTGTGGGGATCATGAGATCGTGGGTTCGATCCCAGCCCCCGACCAACAGTGAGCTGTGTGGAGTTTGCATGTTCTCCCCGTGTTGCATGGGTTTACTCCGGGATTTCTCCGGTTTCCTCCTGCATACCAAAAACATGTAGGTTTAGGGCGCTCACGCACGCAGCGACCGGCAGCCGGTGGCTTGTCACCAGACTGCAAACCAAATCTACCTACGGGTACAAATAACAACAAAAAAAAAAAAAACCATTTTCTTTTGCCCATCCATCCGTCCGTCCGTCCATCCATCCTTCCTCAACCGCTTTTCTGGGGATCGGGTCATGTAGGCAGCAGTCCAAGTAGAGCAGCCCAGACTTCCCTCTCTCCAGCCACCTTCTACAGCTCTTCAGAGGGGCCACCAAGGTGTTCCATGCCAGCTGGGAGTCATAGTCTGCCCTGTGGTCTCATCCTCGGGGGACATGTTCCAAACACCTGAAGTGGGAGGTGACCAGGAGGCGTCCTGATGAGATGCCAAAATCACTTCTGCTGGAGGCTTCCTCCTGTTAAAATGGAGTTTTTCCTCTGCAGATCCTCACAGGGGATCACCTGATTGTTGAGGTCTTTCTGGTGTAGCGTTATTTAACATTTATAATTTTGATCAGGTATAAAGTTTATTCAATTTAGACTTGAAAGTGTAGGTGTGTGGGGACAGATGTTTGATCCGTCACCACAAACACTCATAAATAAGAGGATAATGCACTCGTTGAGGGGGCACCAGTTCACTCTCGTGAACAGTTATTAATTATACATCTTTTATACCTGAATTAATGAAGTAATCAGTCTCAAATTATTCATAAAGTTCTACTGGGGCTTAGAATATTCACAGAATGGAATAAATACCCAACAACTTCTCTCTAATTTACAGATTTATTAAATGAAACTCTGATTAAATGACATTACATTCCAATAATTTGTAAGCAGGTGAAATGATCAACACTAAGACATCACATTAAATTTGTAACTGGGATCCAGAATGTCATCACGCTTATAGAACCATGGTAGAAATGTAACTGAATTCACTGATGAAAATATGAATAAATTGGACATAAATTTATGCAGAAAATTATAACTAATTATATGAAAAATTCTGAATTTTTCTAAGGAAGTAAAAACGGAATTTTAATGAAAAGGCGAAATATTAATTCTCTTTAAAGTAGAACTGAACTCACCTTTTTGCCGAAAAAAGTAGAATAGCAGATTAATTCCTTATTACCTATTGTATTTTTCAACACATAAAAGAAATTTTTAGGCCGTGCGATGGCCAAGCTATAAGCCGATAAACTTTTGCCTCTGGCTGGCAGTGCCAAACAAACCGGAAGTAGTGCAGACGATACTGCGTGACGTCACGAGTGTGACCCTTATCAAAACAACAATGGCAGATGATAGCAGTTCCAGCAGTCAAGAACACCAGAGTTTTCAGAGTGAAGAGGCATTCAGGATCGGTGACGAGACAGAGGAGGATGCAGGAGTGTCAAGTGAACAGGAAGAGAGCGAGGGAGGCATCGAACCGTACAGATTAGAGCCAGAATTTTCGGGGGATTCCGGCACCGACTCAGAGTCAGACCGCAGCAGTGATGGGGAGGAGAGTCGCTTATTCAATACAGAATGTTGAGTCTTTACTTTGGCATGTTTGGGGTGTCAGGATAAGGAAAATTAACAATAAAAAAGAAAGGGAAAAAAAACCATCAGCATTTTTCCAACTTATTACAGTGATCCCTCACTTATCGCGTTTAATGGGGACCAGAACCGACCGCGAAAAGTGAAAAACCGCGAAGTAGCGTCACCCCCCCCCCCCCAAGGGCGTCACAAGCACTATTTTGCACAAAAAGGCACAAGAGAACAGCGAAAAGTGCCACTAAGCAACACGAGCGATAAAGAACAATGAATGCGGTCTTCCTTCGCTGGGTATGGGCGCTCGGCAGGGAGCGAAGCTGGGTAAAACGTCTCGGCCAATCAGCTTGCGAGGTAAAACGTCTCGGCCAATCAGCTTGCGAGATTCCCGAGCGGTGAAGAGGTGGGCGGAGAGGAGTGGAGCGGTGGTCACAGTGGTGGATTTTGAGTTGTGCGGGCTCTCCGTGTTGATACCTGATGTTCTAATGGAGAAGGCAGGGAGACTACATTAGAACATCAGGTATCAACACGGAGAGCCCGCACAACTCAAAATCCACCTCTCTGACCACTGCTCCACTCCTCTCCGCCCACCTCTTCACCACTCGGGAATCTCGCAAGCTGATTGGCCGAGACGTTTTACCTCGCAAGCTGATTGGCCGAGACGTTTTACCCAGCGAAGGAAGACCGCATTCATTGTTCTTTATCGCTCATGTTGCTTAGTGGCACTTTTCGCTGTTCTCTTGTGCCTTTTTGTGCAAAATAGTGCTTGTGACGCCCTTGTGGGGGGGGGGTGACGCTACTTCACAGTTTTTCACTTTTCGCGGTCGGTTCTGGTCCCCATTAAACGCGATAAGTGAGGGATCACTGTATATCTAGAAACGCATCGCTTCACGGTCGCTTTTCCTCCCCCTTTCTTTTCTTTCGTCGCCATGACAGCTTTCCTTGGCCACTGAACAGATCTTCCCAGGTGTTGGAAGTGTTTTGTAGTCGACTATCATGACAAAATGCACCAAAAACAACCAGTGTCAACGTGCTCGCACTGGTAAACATGAGGACTGGGTCACACTCGTGAAGTCATGCGGAACTCCGGCTGCACTTCCGGTTAATCGGCGGATTTGTCTGATTTTTCAGGGCGGGAAATTCAAAATCGTGATTTTCTCCAAGATTCCGGGATTTGTGGAGGGGGTGCCAATGATAAATTATCTTTATAATTGTATGTACTATCACCCAGTGCCGTTCAATGCCGTTCAGTTCAGTTCACCTTTAATTCTGTAGCTCTGATCAGACTGCGAACTGAATTTAATCTCTTGCACTCTGGTCAATTTCCCTAAAAACGCCAAAAAATAACGTACCTTCAACCCTTTGCAGCATCTTCATGGGGTTGGTCTCATTTAAAAGAAAACACTTTGAATTTTTTGGCAAAACAGTCATAATCTCTCTAAGTGCTCCTGCCACTGAGTAACAGTCATCTAAACATACTGAACTTGAAGAAAATAAATTTCGCCTGGGTGTTTTTTTGGATACAAATGCTTGCAAATAACACAATCTGCAATCTGCTACAGAAGAGTAGCGGGGGGGGGGGGGGCATTCACGGTCCACACGCGGCGCACGGGTCGCCGTGGTCCGTCATGTTGCGATGACGCACAGTTGTAATTTACCGATCGGTCAAAAGTCATTTTGATTACAATTTTCAGGGATAAAGAATAATTTAGCTTATAACACTTACCTGTCCACAACAGCAGTGTCGCTGGCGAACTTCTCTTCCTCACTGTCAGACGAACATGACACTGGTCCGCTTGTTACGGACTCGTGGTTCTGGTCACGCGACCCGGTCAAACCATAATTCCATTATTGCGGTTTTGCGCTTCCATGATTGAGGTTTTGGCGAACGATTTTTCAAAACAAATAAGAACAGTAGTAAGAAAAAAAGACTGGCGAACGCGTGTGTGTCACCCAGCGGCATACACAAAACAGATTTTACGCACGGAACGTACGCTTTCAATCGTCGAAGTTCTCTGCTTCAATTGGCTCGCTGCATTCGCAGCCGTTGGTTGGCGGGTCCTTCTTGCTAGGTTTTCAGTCATTGGTTCTTCAAGGTTTCAGAAACCCAATTCAAGGCTCTTATTAGTTGAATGAGAGGTCAATCAAATCTAAACCAATCAAAGCACTCCTTTGGCTTTCTGTTCGCGGCTGTGTCTGTAGTGGAAGAACGGAAATGCAGCTTTTTTTTTTCAGTGCGCCCTAGGACGCCGAGACGTGACCGCCCGCGGTATCCCGGAGTGCAAGAGGTTAAAGAAGAAACAAATTGTGGCATACTTTTAAGTCTGCAGACATCGCATTGGAAACCATTAATCAGCAGATAGAATAAAGAGGGCTCACGTGAATCCGGGGTTGAAGTCCTGTTGTTGAGGCTCCTTCTAAACCTTTCCTGGCAGATGGTACCAGAATATCTTGTCAGCAGATATTCGGGCAAAGTTCAGTCAGAGGCTGAGACTTAACTGCAGTGATGAGGCTTTGGCACTCGCCAGTGGGAAGCTCTTGTCCGGGCAGCTATGAAAGTCCAGCGGTCCAAGCTGAGATCTGACTGCGACAAACAGCTGGAGCTGAGATCAGGCGACGTGAGGCTGCTTCTTAGGGCTTCCCTTCTTCGTCTTCAGCCACGTAAAAGGGGTATGCCAGGAGGACAAAACGAGGGGGGAGTCTTCTTCAGTCCAGCGGCTCACCTCTCAGGTCCCATTAAATTGAACAGTCCCAAGTCTGATCAGAATTACAGGATAAGAGACCAGATTAAAATGAACTAAATTCAAACCACAAAGTCCGAGTCCGTCTGACATTGTGGAGTTGAAAATAACTTCTAGAGTGAGGAAATGAGAGATCGGTCGGTCGGTCTCTTTAAAACACACGGTGAGTTTACATAAAGTTTAACAGGATAAAGTTAGAGAAACGCCTGTGAACATGAAGTCTGACTTTGTTTGCAAGAATTTTGAGCTCAGGAAAGAAAGAATTAATTCCCAGATGTTTTAAAGAAAAACATTAAAAGCAGGACACATACTTTACACAACAGAAGACAACCATCTTCTCTGTAATACTTTTCTCTGTAACACTGGTCTGTAGTGATGTTACGTCCGACACTGAAGGCCCAAAGCCTGTGTCGAGCAAAAGGGGTGTGTCCAGATGAAGCCTGCCTCGAGGCCTGTATAGTTTGTCACAGTATCACGTGACAAAAGGCAAACGAAGCCCCGTTTTCTAAAATCACATGATTGCCTCGTTATTTGATGCGATTTGTTTAAAAAGCTGCGGGAAGTACAGGAAATGTTCTGCGTGATCCAAGGTGACGCTGAAGATCGTGACATGCAGAAGAGAAGAGACGAGAGAAAAGCAGAACTATGGAACCACCAAAAAGAAGAAGGACATCTACAGTTTGGGAGCACTTTGACCTGATTTCTCCCAAGAAGGTAAAATATAATGTACAACTGCTTCGATTGATCACATAGAAGACAGATAAAATAGATGAGGTACATAAAACAGATAAAATCAATAATATAGATTAAATAGATAGGACTTATGTGTTACATGTTGATACAATGATAATGTTACCAAGAAATACGTATGCATGAACATAATGTTATTTATTATTATTTTTTAAGGTGAAGTGTCGGCTATGCATGAGAGAACTGTCATACAGCAACAACACCACCTGTATGCTGAGGCATTACCGTGCATTTCATGAGAATGAACAGTCACAAACCAGGCCATGTAATATACCCATCATCTCTTTAAATGCAATATTCTTGAAATACAACAGCCTGTACTATGCTGACATAATTTTGGTTCTGTGTAGGTACCAGGAAACATGATGTGGATGAAGCCGTGGTTAATATGATCATAAAAGATTCACAGCCATTCTCATTGGTAGAGGACGAGGGATTTAGGAACCTCATCCGTGTCCTTGATCCAAATTACACTCTACCATCAAGACAGGTATGAGTTGCATATCGATGATGCTGGTGGAATTACTCTTAAAAAGATTTCAGCAGTAATAGTATATCTATCATGCACCTTTGTTTTCTTTTACAGGCTTTAAAGGCTACGGTTGATAAAAAATTTACAGAGGCCAAAGAAAAGGAAAAGGAAGAGGTCCAGAAGGCCACAGCTGTAAGTCTGACCGCAGACATGTGGACTTCCATGAACATGGAGGCATATCTTTGTGTAACCTGCCATTATATAACAGAGGAAGATGCCCTTAATACGGTCATGCTAGGTGTTGAACATTTCCCAACAAGTCACACAGCTGACAATGATCATGTATGTATAACTGAAGTTCCCTGTAATTTCACGAGGTTATACAAAGGTTGACAATATTTCAGTTGTGCATAGAGGATAGGTAAGCCATCATGTGGTAAATCTGTGACAATCAACAACACCCTTTGCATATAAATGAGAAAAGGCACAAACAATATCAGGCATCCATTTTACAATAATTTATTTTAATACATAAAACGATAAATAAAATTAACATGAAGAACTGAAAATGAAATAGAACCGACAAATGACTTGCCACCTCCTGGTTTTTGATGCCCTGATGATGCACCTTGTACCATGGATGTACATGTGGACCTACCAAAGAGCAGCAGCGTGAGCTAGCAACCTGGAACAAACCAGTGTATTGTCCGTAGGGATCAGGGTAACGGTCCTTGATTGCCCACACACAGTAACTGTGGATGACCAACCGGTTTCCCTGGCCCAGAGAGCCATGCTGCCAAAATATAAAGTGCCTATAGGCAGCATAACGGTACTCCCGGTTGTCATCCCCAGGCTCTCTTGTCGGCATGACTACCAGCAAGTCCTCCCTGTACTGCCGGTGAATATGCAAGTTGGCTTCATCAAGGCAGTACAGGGAGAAGTGTGGCTGCTGGCTAATACAATGAATTGGTTCCTGGCCGCAGCATTCCCTCTCATGATCTATGGGCACGTCCCAACAGTTAACACATGTACACCATGGCACACGTGGCAGATCAACAGGTGATGG
This sequence comes from Pholidichthys leucotaenia, assembly GCA_020510985.1. Lineage (NCBI taxonomy): Eukaryota > Metazoa > Chordata > Actinopteri > Cichliformes > Pholidichthyidae > Pholidichthys > Pholidichthys leucotaenia. The sequence continues at coordinate 308,296,080 of CM035844.1, forward strand.
TGCACCATGCCATCTTTGGTGCATTATCAGGGCATCAAAAACCAACCCTGGCTGCATGTCAAACAGCTCCCTGCCAAAATCCCTGTACTCCTCCAGGGTCATAGAGTTTTGGCGCTCCTGAGAAGATAGAACAAAAAAAATTGTTTATTCAGTATGGCTTTAAACAGAATCATATAGGTAAAAATAAAATATTGTGTATCCAGTTCAAATAAATTTAGATACATGACCCAACAGTGCTGTGATATGATGCAAATCCTAGGATGAAAACACACTAACTGTTATGCCACCCTTATAACTGGACTGCACAAACCAAAACAAAGCCAGTTGTTTCACACTGCCATGTTAATTCATCACACTGCCACCACAGATTCATCTATATGGTCACCGTCTCTGTGCCTTACTCCTCTGGTTCTCTGCCCCCTTTTGCCTCACCCTCTGCCTTAGCTATGGCTGACCTCAGTCAAGCTGGCATCAGAGGTATCTACCTCTGGCTGCAGAACAAGTCAATGGATTAGCCATAGCAACCGCTTGTTTTGGAACAGCATTCTTAGCTAAAATGCTGAACATAAACAAACCCCAAGAGTGTGTCACAGCATATCTGCACTCAATAAACAGCAAAGTCCTGAAAATCAGCTACAGTTTTGTCATGATTACATTGTCAATATTATGTAATTATCAGGTTCAGTCACGTCTGTGAAATGGTAGCATTACTATAAATTATTACTACTAATACGACAGCATCCATCCATCCATCTTCTATCACATTTCTGGAGGTCTGGGTCGCAGAGGCAGCAGTTCAAGCAGAGAAGCCCAGACTTCCCTCTCCCCAGCCACCTGCTCCAGCTCTTCAGAGAGGATACCAAGGCGTTCCCAGACCAGCTGGGAGACATAGTCTCTCCAGCGAGTCCTGGGTCTACCCCGGGGTCTCCTTCCAGTGGGACGTGCCTGAAACACCAAGTGGGAGGCATCCAGGAGGCATCCTTATCAGATGCCCATATCATCTTCAACTGGCTCCTTTCAATGTGGAGGAGCAGCGGTTCTACTCTGAGCCTCTCCCGGATGACTGAGCTCCTCACCCTATCTCTGAGGCTGAGTCCAGCGATCCTATGAAGAAAGCTCATTTCAGCTGCTTGTATCCGTGATTTCGTTCTTTCGGTCATTACCCAAAGCTCGTGACCATAGGTGAGAGTAGGAACGTAGATTGACTGGTAAATCGACAGCTTTGCCGTAGAACTCAGCTCCCTCTTCCCTATAACAGACCGGTACAACGTCCACATCACTGCAGATGCTGCTCTGATCCGTCTGTCAATCTCTCGCTTCATTCTCCCCTCACTCGTGAATAAGACCCCAAGATACTTAAACTCCCCCACTTGGGGCAGGAGCTTGTCCCCAACCTGGAGAGGACAATCCACCTTTTTCCGGCTGAGGACCATCGACTCGGACTTGGAGGTGCTGATTCTCATCCCAGCCACTTCACACTCAGCGGCAAACCGTCCCAGCAAGAGCTGTAGGTCATTGCTGGATAAAGCCAGCAGGACAACATCATCTGCAAACAACAAAGATGAGATCCTGTGGTCACCAAGCATGACACCCTCCATTCCCTAGCTGCGCCTAGAAATCCTGTCCATAAAAATTATGAACAGGATCGGTGACAAAGGGCAGCCCTGGCGGAGTCCAACTCTCACTGGGAATGAGTCCGATCGAGTGTTGGCAATGCGAACCAAACTCTCACAACGGTCGTACAGAGACCTAATAGCTCGTAACAACAAGCCTGATACCCCATATTCCCGAAGCACCCCCCACAAAAAACCACAAGGGACGCGGTCAAACGCCTTCTCCAAGTCCACAAAACACATGTAAACTGGTTGGGCAAACTCCCACAAACCTTCAAGGATTCTCGAGAGGGTAAAGAGCTGGTCTGATGTGCCACGGCCAGGACGAAAACCACATTGCTCCTCCTGAATCCGAGGTTCGACCAACGGCCGGACTCTCCTCTCCAGTACCATGGCATAGACCTTCCCAGAGAGGCTGAGCAGTGTGATCCCTCTAAAGTTGGAGCACACCCTCCGGTCCCCTTTCTTGAAAAGAGGAACCACCACCCCAGTTTGCCATGCCAAAGGCACTGCCCCCGACCTCCACGCAATGTTGCAGAGGCGTATCAACCATGACAGCCCTACAACATCCAGGGCCTTGAGGTACTCAGGGCGAATCTCGTCCACCCCTGGGGCCCGGCCACCAAAGAGATTTTTAACCACCTTGGCGACCTCAGCCCCTGTGATAGGTGAGTCATCCCCCTCATCCACAAGCCCTGCTTCCTCTGTGGAAAGCATATCAGTGGAATTGAGGAGATCCTCAAAGTATTCCTTCCACCTCCCAACGATATCCCCAGTCGAAGTCAACAGTGTCCCATCCACACATCACCTTATCGTGGTGGGGGGTTTGCGTGCCCCAGTGATCCCAGGAGCTATGTTGTCCGGGGCAATTTGCCTCTGGTAGGGTCACCCAAGACAAACTGGTCCTGGGTGAAGGGCCAGACTAAAAGCGATCCAACAAACTCTCATGATAAATACTAGAACAAGGATTCAGTGTACCCCGCCCGGTATGGGGTTACCGGGGCCCCACCCTGGAGCCAGGCCTGGGGGAGGGCTCGATGGCTAGCGTCTGGTGGCCGGGTTTCCGCCCATGGGACCCGGCCAGGCTCAGCCCGAAGGAGTTACATGGGTCTGCCCTCCAGTGGGCTCACCACCTGCAGGAGGGATCATGGGGGCCCGGTGCTATGTGGGATCAGGTGGCGGTCAAAGGTGGAGACCTTGGTGGACTGATCCCAAGCTTCCTAAACTGGCTTTTGGGACGTGGAATGTCACTTCTCTGGTGGGGAAGGAGCCTGAGCTAGTGTACAAGGTTGAGAGATACCGGCTAGATATAGTCGGCCTCACCTCAACACACAGATCTGGTTCTGGAACCAGTCTCCTGGAAAGGGGCTGGAGCTTGGTCTACTCTGGAGTTGCCCCAGGAGAGAGCCAATGAGCAGGGGTGGGTATTCTTGTATCCCCCCACCTTGCTGCCTCTATATTGGAGTTTTCCCCGGTGGATGAAAGGGTTGTTTCCCTGCGCCTTTGGGTTGGGAAACGGGTCCTGACCATCATTTGTGCCTATACACCAAATGATGTTTCAGAGTACCCACCCTTTTTGGAGTCTCTGACTGGGGTGCTGGAGGGTGCTCCTCTTGGAGACTCCATTGTCCTACTGGGGGACTTCAATGCGCACATAGGCAATGACAGTGAAACCTGGAAGGGGGTGATTGGGAGGAACAGCCTGCCTGATCTGAACCTGAGTGGTGTTCAGTTATTGGACTTCTGTGCTAACCGCAGTTTGTCCATAACGAACACCATGTTCGTGAACACCCTAGGTCGCAGGTCGATGATCGATGTTGTTATCGTGTCATCAGACCTGCGACCGTATGTCTTGGACACTCGGGTAAAGAGAGGTGCAGAGCTGTCAAATGATCACCACCTGGTGGTGAGTTGGATCCAATGGCAGGAGAGGATGCCAATCAGACCTGGTAGACCACAACGTATAGTGAAGGTGTGCTGGGAACATCTGGCTGAGGCCCCTGTCTGGGAGGTCTTCAACTCCCACCTCTGGAAGAACTTCAATCACATTCCGAGGGAGTCTGGAGACATGGAGTCTGAATGGGCCATGTTCTCCACCTCCATTGTTGAAGCAGCGGCCCAGAGCTGCAGCCGCAAAGTTGTCGGAGCATCTCGTGGTGGCAACCCCCGAACCAAGCGGTGGACACCAGTGGTGAGGGGGGCCATTAAGCTGAAGAAGGAGTCCTATCAAGCTTGGTTGGCTTGTGGGACTCCCGAAGCAGCTGAGGTGTACTTTCAGGCCAAGTGGAGTGCATCTCGAGTGGTTGCTGAAGCAAAAACTCAGGTATGGGAGGAGTTCGGTGAGGCCATGGAACAAGACTTTCAGTTGGCCTCGAAGAGATTCTGGCAAACTGTCCGGCGACTCAGGAGATGGAAGCAGCTCCCTGTCCACACTGTGTAATATGACAGCAATTTAAAAAAAATGTTGAATGGAGATACACATCAAAGAAGACTCTGTTAAAGTCACTGAGCACTATACCACAAAAGATTCATCACTTGACATGCTTCAAGTTCTGAAGCATGTCAAGCTTATAATCACACTGGCTTATAATCACACTGAAACTGAGATTTCCATAGTCTGCTGCTGCCTGTTGATGCTTATTTCCAGCTCCATTTGTGTCTCTACCTGGCAACACGTACAATGTTATCATGAGGCAACAGTGAGTGTGGCACCTACTGGCCAGGAGGTAAGAATGTTATCGCTTGCACCTTTAAGATTGTAAAATAATAGTGTAAATATAAAATAAATAAATAATAAAAAGTTTTAAAAATTGCATTGTGAAAAAATTACACATACAGCATGCTGCTTGGTATTCCAGGGTTTCCTCTGGTAACACTTCTTGGTGGCGGACCGTCTCGCCAGAAATTTTACCACCACGCCAAGGAGATATGAATTTATTAAGGAAAATATATGAAGCAATGACTTTCAGCAAGCGCGCACACGAACAACACACGTGGCCATCATCCGCGCCGAGTTTAGAAGCGCCCCACCCACGCGAATTTTCCAGTCAGTCGGTCAGCAGGCAGTGTCTCGCTAAGCGCGACTGTCCAACAGAAACATGAGTTTGTTAAAGTACTTTAAACGCGGAAAAAAATCAGAAGAGGTATGTTAAGCACTGGAGGCATTTATCATGGTTTTAACCCGCTGGAAACGGGAGCAATAATGGAAGAGTCGCTTAGCTAAGAGATGTGGTTAGAATTCAAATGCAGCCGACTTCATATGAAGGGAAAGGCAAGGGGGATTGATGAATTGCTTAGGATATATTTCACCAGCCACTACAATATTAAGTTATGTTCTGTAGGAATTGCAGGAATGAAGAGACTGGCAATTTCTCTCTTTTCTCGAACGAGCAGGCATGCCGTTTTTATTCTCCAGCGGCAGTGACAAAAAGCAACAGCTAAAAATGCTAGCTCTCTTTTCACTCTAAAGTGAGGTCCTTCAGTGGCTGCCGAGAGAGGTGCCTGATGAGAAAGCCTGAGAGCACAACTATAACTGCCTAAACAGATCATTCTGTACATGAACACATATTGTGGTGAATTATGTCTTTAGAGTCCACTACAGTTTCCTATTATGCACCTGGCAGGTTAAGATGACCGAAATTCACAAAGTCAATGACTTTAATCTGTCAGCAGCCTTCAGACAAACTAAAAGTGCCAACATTTGATTTCAAAATAAGGGAGGTTTTTCCTGCTGTCTGGGTGGTGAGGAGATTTCTAAAAAAAAAACAAAAAACAAAAAAACAAAAAAACAAAACAAAACTATAAATATAAAGAAATATAACAGAAATAACGGCATCCTTGGTCATTTAAGTTAATTTATTTCCTTAAATACAATTTTATTAATATTTTTTCTTTGTAATCAGAATTAAATTATTGTTCTGTTCTGACTGCAAAATTATGGTCAAAAATGTAAATTGTTATAAGGAAAAAGTAAAAAAAAATTACCATAGTCTGTTTCAAATTTATCTAAAAAAAAAAAACTAATTTTATTTTTAAAAAAATAGTCAAAAATTAGTCATAAAATAATCCACAAATTTATTAGGGATGTGATTTGGGGTTGGGGAAATTATCTGAAAATTCAGCAGGGGGTCTGGGGGACGCAGTCCCCCAGCGGGGTCCTGGTTTTTAAGCTCCTGGGTTTTTATGATTTTTAAGTACCAGAACTGTGCTTAAATGACATAAAACAAACAGCTGAATGCCACTTATTACTGTATAATATTGACTTATGTTCCAAGAAGATAGCATTCCTAAAATATTCCAACAAGCATTATCCATCACATGCTTTAACACTTGATCAAATCAAAATCAGTTAATTTTATCTATTCCATAATAGAAATAAAATTCATTCATACCATTACTTTTTATAGTTTCAGCATTCATTTCAGATCACCAGTTTCAATCTCCATTGAGTCTTGAGCAGTTCATTTTGCACAATCACTGATGTAGCCAAGTCTTTAGAAATATTCAAAAGTTATGAGTCAATGTCCACTGTGCACTGTCAATTTCAAACTGTTTGGAATCATAAAACTAATGTAACTAAATTGTTTTGCTATTTTTTTCTCCTCAACATCAATGTCAGGGCGCTGCAGGAGTTTTTGGGGACGGTTAACTTTTATAACCGTTTCCTCCCCCGCGCAGCCCAGCTCATACAGCCGTTGTACGCCGCACTCAAGAAACGGAAACCGGCGGACAGAGTCGACTGGACTCCTGAGCGGGAGCAGGCGTTCTGAGGTTAAAACAGCTCTGGCGAACGCTGCACTACTGGCGCACCCAGACCCGGCGGCTCGGATAGCGCTCACTACTGACGCCTCGGACGTGGCCATGGGGCCGTCGTGGAGCAATGCGTTGCCGGTTCTTGACAGCCGCTCACCTTTTTTAGCAGGTCTTTGCACGACAGTGAGCGTAAATACAGCGTGTTCGACAGAGAGTTAATGGCTCTCCACCTGGCCATAAGCCACTTCCAGTTCTGCCTGAAAGGGCGCACCTTCACTGCATTCGTGGACCACAAGTCGCTAACGTACTTAACGTACTTAATGTACTTTATCTTCCTGGAAGATAAAAAAAAAGCGGAATTCTGCGAATTAGCGGAAAAATCACATCCCTGATTTATAATAAAGTTTCAAATGTACAAGTACAGTTTTACTAGAGGAAATTACAAATTTGAGGAACATGGTTTCAACTTTAGATATAGTTTTCTACTTTTCTCTGTAAATCTAAGAAAATTGTTGTAAATTTTTGAGAAAAACCTCACACCTTCAAGACTGAAGTCATTACTCAAGTTTTTAAGTGGGTGCTCTTTGTACCCTTAATGCAACTAGAAATTTTTGGTTGTCTACTTTTAATTATTAATTTCAAAGCACTGCTTTTACATGAGTAGAACTTCTGGTTACTATACCCACCTGATCATATAATTTAAGTATGCATGAGTACATTACTATTATGAATGTTTTGGGTTTTTTTTCCCTTCCCTACTCTCTCAATGGGAAAAAAAGAAACACTAGAATAAAAATACACATATGTTTGTCATTTATGTAAACCATGACAAAAAACTCCTGCAGGACAAAACATGACACTTGATATTTTCTAACCTGTTTGTATACCACCATAGACAGAGAGAGAACTGGAATTAGACAGAGCTCAGCGAGGCAAGATGAGACAGAAGAGAGGAGCCAAGGAGAGGGAAGTGTTCAGGCAGAGGAAGGAGAGAAGGATAACACCACTAAAAAGTCGAAACACAGGATGTCTGGGTGGGACCCCAACTGGCCCAATATTCAAGCCTCGGTTGTACAATACTTCAAATGGTAAGTTCCATATGCAATGTTACTGTGTAAAAATTTAAAAGGAATAAATAGTATAAAATTAACATATTCCAGTATGTTTACTGCCCCCCCCCCAAGGGAAAAATATGTTGCTACCGCACCAAGGTCTTTAAGCCAGAGGAAACACTATATTCCCATAGAAATTGGATGAATGGTGAAACATTTCATTAGTTAAAAAAAAAAATGCCTGAATCCAGTTGACTTGACTAAGCTTTCATACAGCATACTTACCCACCTGGATGACTGAGAATCTTCACCAAATTAAGAAACTGAATTAATTTTGTGTTCATTTTAAGTCTTAATTTATTTTTCTTAAAAAGTATTTTTTTTTAACTTTGCTCATTGTTTTATTTTATCAATATCATTTTATAAGCATTTCTTTCAAGTATTTATGTTCATGAGTTTTATTTATATTTCATATTGCCTTTGTAATAAAATTGTTAATGAAACTGCAATCATGTGATTTTCCTTTAAGGGGCAAAAAGTATCGCTATCAAAGAAAAAGTCCCATAGGTTAATGGTATTGTATCGAAAGGGAAAATGCTGGTATCGCCCATCCCTCATGGAGAGATACGCTCCAGTTCAGCAACGTATATCAGTCCCTCCAGGATTTTGCAATGTTGCGATCACATCAATTCACACGAAATCAGCCAATCAGCTCAACTATTACACGACCTTGCAGCTCTATCCAATCACCACAACTTTGCTGCAATTTTGGCCAATTCTCGTCAACTTCCGCCAATTTCACCATTCAAATTTGTCTCTGACTGGCACGCAAACGCTCAGTCTAACCAACCAAATGCATCGCTGCACTGCATTCACGTCTGTGTTTACAGTGAGTAAATGGAACACATTAGCAAACAGTGTGACTTAATAAAAACACTCAACCGCGAGGTTTCCAACACCGTCCCTTCCTCCATCTTCCCACGTCTCCGTCCTGATCGCGTGTATGAAGTGCTGGGTTTGTGTTGAAAAACGTCCGCCTGCCCCAACTGTGCAGACTAATTAGCAAAAAGTGCACTTGGGAAAGAAATAACTATACCATTGTCTCTTGGAAAAGGTGAAGGGAAAGCAGTAATCAAGAAAAAAGGAATTGAGCAATGGCAAAAAGATGGGATGAAGATCATAAAGGTAGATCGTATTACAAAATACAAAAATCTGTTGCAATAAAGAATTATAAAACAACAAACAGGATGGAAGACCTCATTATGGCAAGACTCAGATTGGATCATACAGGTTTAAATGGCACTTTATTCATCATGGGGAAAAGCAAAAGTGACAAATGTAGAGAATGTGGAGTAAAAGAAAATGTCGAGCACATCTTATTACACTGTCTCAAGTATGGAAATGAAAGAGAGAGAATGAAAAATGAAGTTCGAGAGGCTGGTAGGGAATGGGATTTAACGGATTGTGGGAACAGATGGAGATGGAGAGGCACTAAGAATCAAGAGAAGGGCTCTTTTCTCTTTTTTAAATAACACAAGATTAAGTCATAGACTTTAGGGGTCGGCTCAGATGACATAATGTTACACACTCTTGTACAATAGGTGGCGGTATTTACCTTTCAGTTGTTTGCTATCCACTAGTAACCAAGAGAAGAAAAAGAAGAAGAAGAAGAAGAAGAAGAACAAGAAGAACAAGAAGAAGAAGAACAAGAAGAAGAAGAAGAAGAAGAACAAGAAGAAGAAGAAGAAACACAGGGAACACCAAACGGATGTGGCAGGGAGTACGGGCGTTGACGGATTATAAGTCTAGGCAGGGGGTCGATGATGATGCTGCTTTGCTTCCAGACAGGCTCAATAACTTCTTTGCACGTTTTGAAGCATCAAACCCGACAATCAGAGGAAGGGCTGGCCCATCTCCACCATCTGTGGGGCCAGCTATCACCACCAACGCAGCGGACACATGGAGGACCCTAATCAGGGTTAACCCACATAAAGCTGCAGGTCCGGACAACATCCCGGGACGTGTGCTCCGAGTCTGCGCGAGTGAGTTGGCAGATGTCCTGACTGACATATATAACATTTCCCTGAGTCAGGCCATCGTCCCTAGATGCTTTAAGACCTCTATCATAGTACCGGTGGCAAAGAAAGCGGTTGTGTCCTGCCTGAATGACTATCGTCCTGTCGCACTGACACCAATTGTGATGAAGTGTTTTGAATGGCTTGTTAAACCACACATCACAGCCTGCATCACATGACCTGCTCCAGTTCGCGTATCGTTCAAATTGCTCCACAGAGAACGCTATAGTCCCCACCCTGCACTCTGTCATTACCCACCTGGATCAGAAAGACACCTATGCCAGACTCCTGTACATTGATTTCAGTTCAGCATTTAACACCATTATTCCCAAAAGACTGATGGAGAAATTACTCCTTCTTGGTCTGAATACCGCCACATGTCTCTGGATCCTAGACTTCCTGACCGAGAGACCTCAGTCTGTCCGGGTTGGAAACAACATCTCCAACTCCATCATGCTGAGCACTGGATCCCCTCAAGGCTGTGTACTCAGTCCACTGTTGTTTACACATGACTGTGTAGCCAGACATGAGGGGAACCAGATTATTAAGTTTGCAGACGACACCACAGTGGTGGGACTTATTCAGAGGGATGAGGAATCAATGTACAGGGAAGAAGTTAAGAGACCTGGAGGGCTGGTGCAGGGAGAACAATCTGGTGCTCAACGTGGACAAAACAAAGGAGATGATTATCGACTTCCGGCGGTCACGGCCTAAACACGTCCCTCTCTGCATCAGCGGCCATTCGGTGGAGAGAGTGGAGAACATCAAGTTCCTCGGAGTGCAGATCTCGCAGGACCTGACCTGGAGCAAGTATTCCTTGGGGATCAGGAAACGGGCCCAGCAGAGACTGCACTTCTTGAGGAAACTCAAACAGGCCTCTCTGTCCATTTGCATCCTCAGGACCTTCTACAGAGGTGTGGTGGAGTGTTCTGACACACTGCATTGCAACATGGTACTCCAGTTGCAGTATGTCAGACAAAAAAGCTCTGCAGAGGATAGTTAAGGGAGCTGAGAAGGTAATTGGAGTTTCCCTCCCCTCTGTTCAAGAACTTTTTCAGAGCTGTTGTAGGAGCAGGGCACTGAACATTGTTAAGGACCACTCTCACCCTCTGCACAAACACTTTGATCTGCTGCCATCTGGCAAACAATTCCAGAGCATCAGAGGCAGAACCACCAGACTGATCAACAGCTTCCTTCCACAAGCTGTTAGGATGCTGAACAGTTGATCCGGAATCCTTTACACATATTACTGCACTTTATGGACATTATGTATATTATATGTATGTTATAGTTTTAGTCAGTTTTAAGTATTTATTTCTCTTAGCTACTTAGATTCACTTAGCCATTTTAATTGTTTTATATATACATAGGAAGTTATTATCATTTTAACTGCAACTGTAATAAGTTAACATTACTGTAATATCCAAATATGTCTCAGGGATGTGTGAATGGCTGTCGGGGTGGGGGGTGTGAGTGTGTTTTTAAATTATGTTCTTTTTACAATACGGATGCCTAGAGAAACGCAATTTCATCTTGCTTGCACTACAGTTGTATGCATAGCATCACAACAATAGAGGTTGGTTGACTGATTGATTGATTGATTGAAGAAGATGAAGAAGAAAAGTTCTTCCCCCCTCCTGGGAGCGCAAGTGAGCAGAGACTCCATAAAACCACAAACAATACGAGCAAATGTAACACTACAGCCAGTGTTTGAACATTTTATAAATCTTTAGAGGTAAAATCATTACTACATCTTTTCAATGAGCTTTAAACCTACATCTCTGATCTGGACAGAAACACGACCCCGCCGTCATCCCGCAGTAAATGAAAGATGTGTGTCTGAAAAGACAAGTGTGTGTGTCAAGACAGATGTACAGCAGATAGACAGGTCGGACTTATGTATGAAAGAGGGAGAATATTGTCTGTATTTTTTTCCCAGAAAACACAGACTCCAACAGACGATCCAGAGCAACAGAACAAATTATTTTTTCCTCTCTGCTTGGTACCGAGTGGTTGGGGACCGTAGGGAGTTTTCAAATGAAGGTGCTGCCAATAATTTCCAAATCTCTACTCTTGTGGCTCACATATTTGAGATGCTTAAGCTGCCTATGTATATTACTGCTACCTCACGTCTTAGAAGGAACAATAAGTCTGGACCTCCGGGGGTAACAGGAAGGTGTGAAAGCTGTCTTTAGAAATGGTTCTGAGAAGACTTCCTGACCACCAGGCTTTTAGGTGGAGGAGAGAAGACCTGGGGGGTGATGTATTGTCTCGGGGGATTGAATGACAATGTGATTCTGTACTTTGATGACCGGGGTATAAAAAGGGGAGATGTGGGATATTCTGTCTCTTTTCTGATTGAGAGGATGTTGGAGATACGTGAATGATTAATAAACCTGAATTGAGAAATAAATTCAGCCTCTTCATTTCACGCTCTCTATACTGGTGACCTTAAGACGTATAATGGACAGAGACGATTCCCCCGAACCAGACTCGCCAGGGACCAGCCGGGCAAGCGCAGTCTCAGTCAAGCTACCAGAATTCTGGCAGGACAACCCGGACTCATGGTTCCTCCTGGCCGAGGCCCAGTTCGCCCTCGGGGGAATAACTGCAGATGACACAAAGTTCTACCACGTCATCGACAAACTCAACAGCCGCACAGCTCGACATGTGCGAAGCCTGGTGCAGCGCCCACCCGCTGGCGACAAATACAGCGGGTTGAAAGCTGCCCTCATCCAGCGTTTCACTCCCTCAGCCCAGCAGAGAGCCGAGAGACTCCTGGCCCTGCACGACTTGGGAGAAAGCACGCCTGTTGACCTAATGGAAGACATGCTGAAGCTGAGAGGCTCAGACAACGACGATTTCCTCTTCACTCACATCTTCCTGAGAACTCTACCATCGCAGACGAGGGCGACCCTGGCGGGCTCTCAGTTCGTGACCCAGTGGGAATTCCGTGCGCTGGCCCAGGAGGCGCAACGGATCCTCGACGCCAGCGGACAGCACACGACCACCGCAGCAGCGGCAGACCTCGGCGCGACGACCGGGAACGGCAAAAGGCCAGAGGCGACGGAGGCAGACACACCAACAACGGCAGCGGCAAAGCCCCGACATCGCGGAGGAGGCGACCTCTGTTTTTACCATCGTTGTTTCGCAGAGAGGGCGCACAAGTGTATACCGCCGTGCCAGTTCAAGAGCTCGGGAAACTCCAGGACTGAGAGTCGGTAGCAGCTGCGGCTCTCGGTGAACGGAACAAGCTGCTCTACCTGACGGATGCGCGTTCCGGGAGGCAATTCCTCGTGGACACGGGCTCCCAAGTGAGTTTCATCATGCCAACCTACGCTGACCGGCTAGCTGGCCCCGGGAGTCACGGAGCATCAGCGGCGAACGGCTCGAGCATTAAGACCTTCGGTGAAAGGACTCTACTTCTGTCCCTGCACGGCCGCACATATGAGTGGATTTTTATTATAGCGGCGGTGAGTTTCAACATGTTAGGTGCTGATTTTCTGTGCTCACATGGGTTGTTGGTTGATCTTCCCAATAGACGCTTGGTTAATGCACTCTCCTTTTACTCTATCCCTTGTGCAGCTCGAGTGTCCCCGCCCACAGCACAAGCCAATGTCGCCACAGCAGGCGGTAAGTTTCACACACTCCTCACTCAGTTTCCAGCACTCACAGTTCCCACGTTTTCAGCAGCCGTTGCTAAACACGGGGTGGAGCACTTTATCACTACCGCTGGTCCCCCCGTTTTTGCAAAAGCTCGGCGCTTGGATGCAGCTAAACTGACCATAGCGCGCGAGGAGTTCGCCAACCTGGAAAGGTTGGGTATCATCCGTCGTTCGAACAGCCCATGGGCTTCCAAGCTCCACATGGTCCCTAAGGCTGACGGCTCGTGGCGACCTTGCGGGGATTTCCGCAGGTTGAACAACGCCACAGCGCACGACCGCTGTCCAATCCCCCATATTCAGGATTTTTCGGTTCATCTGGCGGGGGGCGCACATTTTTTCTAAAATAGACTTGGTCCGCAGTTATCATCAAGTCCCAGTACGCGCTGAGGACATTCCCAAAACAGCGGTAATAACTCCGTTTGGACTTTTTGAGTTTTTGCGTATGCCATTTGGGCTTAAAGGCGCCGCGCAAGCTTTCCAGCGCATGATGGATGCGGTGTTACGCGATCTCCCTTTTGTGTTCGTCTACCTGGACGACATTTTGGTAGCCAGTGCGTCCGAAGAAGAACACGAAAAGCACCTCACAGCAGTTTTCCGGAGGTTGGAAGAGCACGGGTTAATAATCAACCCAGCGAAATACCAGTTCGGGGTGGCGCAGATTGATTTTTTGGGGCACCGCGTCTCCCCAGAGGGGGCAGTTCCGCTGCCGGACAAAGTGCGCGCAGTAGCAAATTTTCACCAGCCACAAACGGTCAAAGCACTACAGGAGTTTTTGGGAATGGTGAATTTTTATAACCGTTTCCTCCCCCACGCAGCGCAGCTCATGCAACCATTGTATGCCGCACTTAAAAAACAAAAACCCTCAAATGCAGTCGAATGGTCCCCGGAGCGGGAGCGTGCATTCTCGGAGGTCAAAAAAGCCCTTGCAGATGCTGCGTTGTTGGCTCATCCAGACCCAACGGCCCGCATAGCGCTCACCACTGATGCATCAGACGTGGCCATAGGGGCGGTAGTGGAGCAACATGTTGCCGGGGCTTGGCAGCCGCTGGCCTTTTTTAGCAGGACCTTGCGCAAGGCCGAGTGAAAATACAGCGCGTTCGACAGGGAGCTGTTAGCGCTCCACTTAGCCATTCGTCACTTCCAGTTCTGGCTAGAAGGTCGGTGTTTCACCGCGTTTGTCGACCACAAACCGCTCACTTTTGCGATGGCCAAAGTTGCGGAACCATGATCGGGCCGGCAGCAGAGGCAGCTGGCTGCAATTTCAGAGTTTACTACTGATATTCAGCATGTAGCAGGTAAACTTAACGTGGTGGCAGACTGCCTCTCTCGCGCCGTAACCGCTCCAGTTCGCGCAGAGGTGGATTATACTTCCACGGCCGCGGAGCAAAATAGCGACGCGGAAGCATACGCGGCCCCAGTCCTCGTGGGGATTGATTATGCAGCCATGGCCGCAGATCAGGGTAGCGATGCGGACGTGTGCGCACTCCAGTCTGGACCAACAGGGTTAAGGCTGGAGAGCAGGAGGCTGCAAGATGGCATGCCCCCCTTAATCTGCGATGTCTCTACCGGACAACCCCGCCCGGTAGTGCCGGCCGCGTGGCGCCGCCGTGTTTTTGACTTGATTCACTCTCTGGCGCACCCGGGGATGCGCGCTTCGGTAAAAATGGTAGGGGAGAAGTTCATTTGGCCGAGCCTGCGCAAGCACGTTAAAGAGTGGGTAAGAGCCTGCATGGCTTGCCAGCAGGCCAAACTACACAGGCACACTAAAGCCCCCTTAGAGCCATTTCACATCCCAGCCAAGAGGTTCGATCATGTGCATGTCGACCTTGTAGGCCCCCTACTGTCGTCACAGGGGTACACGCATCTTTTGACAATGGTGGACCGCACCACGCGTTGGCCTGAAGTGGTCCCACTGGCATCAAGCACAGCCGCAGAGGTGGCCCGCGCATTTTTAACGGCTTGGGTAGCGCGTTTTGGGGTCCCGTCGGATATTACGTCCGACAGGGGACCTCAATTTGTTTCTGAGCTTTGGTCAGCGATGGCCTGCAGCCTTGGAGCAACAATTCACCGCACTACCGCGTACCACCCCCAGGCTAATGGTTTATGCGAGCATTTTCATAGGTCATTGAAAGCAGCCCTCAGAGCGTCGCTTACAGATGCAAATTGGGTAAACAGGCTACCATGGGTTTTATTAGGGTTGCGTTCTGCACCTAAAGATGACTTAAAAGCCTCCCCAGCTGAGTTGGTGTTTGCGCAACCACTCCGGCTGCCAGGCGAGTTCCTTCTTGATAATCCGGTGCCAGAACGTCCCCCTGCTCAGCGGTCACTGAACGACACGGGAGCGGACACGCTTCCGGGCCCCGTTCATCACACTTTTCCGCGTGTTTTTGTACCTAAATCTTTAAAAAACGCCAAGTTTGTTTTTGTCAGGCACAACGCTCAGCGTCCCACCCTGCGACCACCTTACGATGGCCCATATAGAGTGCTGGAAACAGGTGATAAAGATTTCTTGCTAGATTTAGGGGACAGGAGGGAAACAATTTGTATAGACAGACTTAAACCTGCTTTTATGATGGCTGACGAGGCGGTGCAAGTGGCGAGGGCTCCTCGACGCGGCAGACCCCCCAGGGAGCATGCCTCAGAGCCCCCACAGAGATTGTCTAACAGTTCTCGTCCTCAGATAGCGGATTCACTGCAGGACGGCGCCGCGGGAGCGGCTAAGCCCGCTTACAGCAAGTTTGGAAGACGGTTGAAGCCCAGACAGCCTATGGACTGATATTTGTGATTTTATCATGTGGTGTTGACTATGTTGTATTGTTTCATCTTCAACGTTTGGGGGGGGGGGGGTCATGTGGCTCACATATTTGAGATGCTTAAGCTGCATATGTATATTACTGCTACCTCACGTCTTAGAAGGAACAATAAGTCTGGACCTCCGGGGGTAACAGGAAGGTGTGAAAGCTGTCTTTAGAAATGGTTCTGAGAAGACTTCCTGACCACCAGGCTTTTAGGTGGAGGAGAGAAGACCTGGGGGGTGATGTATTGTCTCGGGGGATTGAATGACAATGTAAAGGCCCTTCTCCACTAGCACGCTTTAGCGCGACACGGGACGGCTCAGCACGCTTTGTACGCTTTTCCACAAGCCCCAACACGGTTTAACAGCCGCGATTCTCAGCCCCGCTCAAGGGCAGGGTACAGCAGTGCTGAGCTGGGCCGTGTTGTGACGTTAACAGACTGGTCGCCGCTGATTGGTCAGGTCGTAACCGGCGCTGATTGGTCAGGTTGTAACTGCCCCTCTCCTCCTCCTCTTCTGCCGAATCTTCACGACCTTCTCAATAAAGTTTTTGAAAAAAAAAAAAGAATCTTCACGACCGCCATTACTCAGCACGCAACCACTGTTGGCGGTTTCTTTTCAGTGTATTGCTGTGCTATTTTCATTTATTCTCTATCAAAAATGGCTTCGCGTAATAAGGATGTTCCATGGACCAATAAGGAGGTGCAGTGTCTGCATTGTCAGACGAACGTATCCAGCGCGAGTTAGACGGAGCCACCCGGAATGAAAAAATATACCGGGAGGTCTCGACATCGGAGTCCTTTAACGGTGAGTTTTAATTTTTTTTTTATTGTGCGTTTTTTCGCAAATATATTCGGTAAGACGCTCAGTTTATTTATGCAATAAAAAAGCTGTTCATTTGTGGATGATGATCGCTGCTTTATCGCAGCACACTGCGGACTTGCTTTTCTTTTAATTATTCATGTGAACAATACGCTGAAATAAGCTTATGTAATCTTGTTAAAAACTATTGTCTTTTCTGTATATCTTGCACTTTCGTGCTGTATTTTATTGTGTGCATTTTCCTTGTAGAATCATCCCACGCGTCCGCCGCGCCAGCACGCCCGGATTCTCCAATGTGAATCTGTCCCGCCACCAGGCGCAAAATGTATTCAATGATAAATATTTGCAACATTTAAATGAGGTTGCAGAAAACGCGAGTGTACCCCAGGAGCTGGCAGAGACGGCTTCATTCAACCGAGCCTTCCTGACCCAGAGCTGGCAGAGACGGATTCATTCAACCGAGCCTTCCTGACCCAGTTTGGGAAGCTGGTGTAGAGGCACTCAGTGGTCGGCGTGTATAAAATGTCGATTAACCTTCATGTTGTGTTGCAAAGTTTTTTTTTTTATTTTAATATTTTGTATATAATAAAATGGAATTGTTTTGGAAAGTGTGGTTTGTCTGTTATAACACTGAATTATAAAATAGTATAATTACATAGAAATTCCATTGCCTAGTCTGATGAAAATGATGCTGATCATCCTGTCAGGGGTCAACCATTGTAAAGGTAATGTAATTTTTAACTAGACCAAAAAACAAATGTTTTTGTAAGCTTTCTGTTCTTTTTATTGAAATATCATAAAAAATTAGCACCACATGATCCAGTTCTAAACTTTGGGTAAATTTTTTATGTTAACTTATAAGAAGTTGCACAGTTGGACTTTAAAATGCAGCAGGAGAGACTGATCAAGCTTACAAGTCAAAGTAGGTAAAAAAAGTAAGTATATGTAAATTGAATGTTCTATCGGCATTCCAAATTCAGAGAATTACAATACTTTAGAAGGAGTGTAGCATCATCTAAACAGAAAATAATAATACTGTTGTTCCAAACGTTGACCTGAAGGTGAAAAACATGAATTTTTTTTTTATTCAGTACATCCAAAATGCCCTAGGATGTAAAAAATAATACAATTTGGTGTTGGCCAGTGTGCCACTGTCTCATTATTTAATACGAATAAAAACAAGTTTCAGCTCATTATTTCTAGGTCATTTGGCAGTTAATTCAAACCAAAAGTGACTTGTGTTGTTGCAGCTTTTTTATCAGAGAGTTTCTCCAGTTTTGGAGCATATAATCATCCGTCCCTTAACTGTTAAACATTAAATAACAGCAGACAGATTGGCAAAGGATACACAATTGTGTTGCTGTTGCCCAAAACCGCTGTGACCCACTGCTTGTGGTGCTACCTTTCATGTGTGTGCTTTTTATGAATATTCACACGTTTTTGTACGTACAAGTGGGATAGTATTAAATTGAAATATTCATTCATATTTCATCTCGCTGCCTGTACCCTTGTCTGGCGGTCCTTTTTGGCGTCTATGGTGAAAAAAGCCACAGACCGAGGAGTGGCCTTGTACAGCTATGTGTTATGTTTTGCTTGGGTCTTCTCAATAAAGTTTTGGGAAAAAAAAATGTTTTGCTTGGGTCGCGTGCGTTACGTCACGGGAGTGTGGCACCGCTTTGCTGTTATAACCCCACCCACCCCAGCACAACACCCATGCCAAACACTGTGCTAATGGACACAGAAGCATTCCGAGCCGTACTGAAGTGAATCGAGCCGTACCGAGGTGTGCTGGGCTAGTGGAAAAGAGGCTGTACTTTGATGTCCCGGGTATAAAAAGGGGAGATGTGGGATATTCTGTCTCTTTTCTGATTGAGAGGATATTGGAGATACGTGAATGATTAATAAACCTGAATTGAGAAATAAATTCAGCCTCTTCATTTCACGCTCTCTACACTCTTTTACATGCATTCAATGCAGTTTAGCTGTTGTAATGATATTGTGTTAAAGTCGGTATTTGCTGTTGCACAAGTTTTTCCGTATAGCAGAAGTTTCTGCTTAATTTACAAATCACTATAATGGGATTTTTTTGACAATCCTGTGCTTTTCTTGTATTGTTATATAGAATATCACTGCAGTAAACTAGAAAAAAAAACATCTGCTTTAAAATCTGTAATTCTTCCCACAACTTTTAGTGCAAAAAACACTAAAAACATGGCAACTTTTTTAAAAAGGTCCCGCAAATTCGGGCTTTTTGGTTCGCAACAATCATAAAAACATCCCGCGAAATCCTGGAGGGACTGGAATATGCATGAACTGGATACAGACAGTAAACGGCTATCAGACCCTGAATCAAACTGCTGTTAACTTCCTTGTTTCAGCGTTACTTCTTTATCAGCTGCCGTGTTGCTACACTAGCATTAGCCTTCTTTAGCTCCGATCACGTCCCGTTAAATAAATGTACCGTAGAGCTCTAACGATCATCCTACATGAGTCTGATTACCGTGTTAGTTCATTCACACGGTTATAGCGCCACATACCTGATCTGTTAGGTTCCATCGTGGGTATCCGGCTGATATTAAACAGGTTCCTCTGACGCTCCTCTCCCTCCGCCATGTTCTTCCTTTTCTTCTTCTTCTCTCGGAAGGTTTACTTGCGGGTTGAAGGTGCTGCGGTGGGTTTTCTCTGACACCCTCTGCCTCTGTCTGGCGGGGAGAGAGAGGCAGAGAAACTGTACAGAAACCCTGATAAAATATAGATTTATTATATGTTGCAAAGCAGCCACAGATACGACACAGTCCCGGACTGTGACCACAAAAGAGCCAGAAGAAGAGACGAAAGAGTTTTCCAGCCCTGTGGGTGTTCTCTGCTGGACTCCCAGCCTCACATCTGCCAGAGTAACATGATCAGGCTGAACACATGCACTCCCCCCCCCCCCCCCCCCCACACAGGGCAGAGGAGCAACTCGGGGGGACAAACAGAGAACTGCCCCCTGTTACATATGGGAATTGTATTTCGGGGCTTGCCGTAGCTCAGCCGGGGTTGGGGGTGAGTGACGTCAGGCGGGCTCCGGCTAGAGTTGCTTGCTCTCCGCCAGTAACGGAGAGAAGTAAGAGTTTAATGTTCAAAAAGAAGACTCTCCGTCGTCCATTATTCAGACGTTACCCCCCCCCCATGTCATCATAAACCTTTATTATCATGATGCAGACTTTGAAGCACCGATGCTAAACGCAAAAAAAGCTTGCAAATTTGGAGCATTTCTCGTATATTTGAAACTTTTTTCTTTTACAATTTCAATTTTTTCTTGTAAACATGCAACTTTTCCCCTCCGAATCTACTTATTTTTCTCCCTTGTAAATTCAATACTTTTTTCTTTATAAATCTGCAACTTTTATGTTGTGTGACTTTTTTCTTTTAAATTTGCAACATTCACATGAATGCTGGTTAAGTTTTTATTCTATATAATGACTTAAATTTTCTCTCTTCATCTAGCCCAGGGGTTTGCAACCTTTGCCAACCAAAGAACCATTTTAATTGTCTCCAACTAAAACAGAAGTGGCTGAGGGCCACAACAACAATTTAACCTTTAAAATAAAGATTATGCTTCTTAAATGTTTTATATACATAGCTCTGAATATTATGTGGCATTAATGAATTCATACCTATACACGTGGACAAAATTGTTGGTACCCCTCTGTTAATGAAAGAAAAACCCACAATGGTTACAGAAATAACTTGAATCTGACAAAAGTGGTAATAAATAAAAATTCTATGAAAATTAACCAATGAAAATCAGACAATGTTTTTGAATTGTGGTTCAGCAGAATTACTTTAAAAAACAAGCTCATGAAACAGGCCTGGATAAAAATGATGGTACCCCTAGAAAAGACTGAAAATAATGTGACCATAGGGTCATGTTCAACCAAGATGTGTCCTCTAATTAACATCACAGGTGTCTACAAACTTGTAATCAGTCAGTCGGCCTATTTAAAGGGTGACAAGAAGTCACTGTGCTGTTTGGTGACATGGTGTGTACCACACTAAACATGGACCAGAGGAAGCAAAGGAGAGAGTTGTCTCAGGAGATTAGAAAGAAAATTATAGACAAGCATGTTAAAGGTAAATGCTATAAGACCATCTCCAAGCAACTTCATGTTTCTGTGACTACAGTTGCACAAATTGTTCAGAAATTTAAGATCCATGGGACTGTAGCCAAGCTCCCTGGACGTGGCCGCAGGAGGAAACATGATGAAAAATGGAAGAGATGGATAATACGAATGGTAACAAAAGAGCCCAGAACAACCTCTAAACACATTCATGGTGAACTCCAAGGTCAAGGTACATCAGTGTCAGATCGCACCATCCGTCGTTGTTTGAGCCAAAGTGGACTTCATGGGAGATGACCAAGGAGGACACCACTGTTGAAAACAAATCATAAAAAAGCTAGACTGGAATTTGCCAAACTGCATGTTGACAAGCCACAAAGCTTCTGGGAGAATGTCCTATAGACAGACGAGACAAAACTGGAACTTTTTGGCAAGGCACATCAGCTCTATGTTCACAGACGCAAAAATGAAGCATACCAAGAAAAGAACACTGTCCCTACTGTGAAACATGGAGGAGGTTCTGTTAGGTTGTGGGGCTGCTTTGCTGCATCTGGCACAGGGTGTCTTGAATCTGTGCAGGGTACAATGAAATCTCAAGACTATCAGGGTATTCTACAAAGAAATGTGCTGCCCAGTGTCAGACAGCTTGGTCTCAGTCACAGGTCATGGGTCTTGCAACAGGATAATGACCCAAAACACACAGCTAAAAACACCCAAGAATGGCTAAGAGCCAAACATTGGACTATTCTAAAGTGGCCTTCTATGAGCCCTGATCTAAATCCTATTGAACATCTGTGGAAGGAGCTGAAACATGCCGTCTGGAGAAGGCACCCTTCAAACCTGAGACAGCTGGAGCAGTTTGCTCATGAGGAGTGGGCCAAAATACCTGCTGAGAGGTGCAGAAGTCTCATTGACAGTTACAAAAATCATTTGATTGCAGTGATTGCCTCAAAAGGTTGTGCAACAAATATTAAGTTAAGGGTACCATCATTTTTGTCCAGGCCTGTTTCATGAGTTTGTTTTTTAAAATAATTCTGTTGAACCACAATTCAAAAGCATTGTCTGATTTTCATTGGTTAATTTAACATTTGTTTGTTCTCTCCCATAGATTGAGTCCCCATCGTGCTGTTTGCTCTCTACATGTCTGTTCTTTTCATCTTCTCTATTCCCTCACCCCCCAGCCAGTCGCAGCAGATGACTGCCCCTCCCTGAGCCTGGTTCTGCTGGAGGTTTCTTCCGGTTAAAAGGGAGTTTTTCCTCTCCACCGTCGCCAAGTGCTTGCTCACAGGGGATCGCCTGATTGCTGGGGTCTTTCTGCAACTGTGGGGGTTCCCCCTACAGTTGATAGTGCTATGAGATGACTGTTGTTGTGAAATGGCGCTATATAAATAAAGCTGAATTGAATTGAATTGAATTTTCATAGACTTTTTATTTATTACCACTTTTGTCAGATTCAAGTTATTTCTGTGACCATTGTGGGTTTTTCTTTCATTAACAGAGGGGTACCAACAATTTTGTCCACGTGTGTACAACAGTGAAAAAACTGTCAAGCTTTATTTGTAGCTTCATTCATGAAATAAAAGTTTTACAACTATATTACAAATTGTTTTGTGCTGAAAAATAAATTTCTGAATATCTGACCATAATATTTTGGATAGTTTTTTATCAGCACATTCATAAATTGTTAAATCTCTACTTTCAACAGTGATCCACACAGCTTTAGTTCCTGATATTTTAATAAATTAGAGAAAAAGTTGTATTTAGAAGAAGCTACTTTTCTTCCTTTTCATGTTTCCTCATAATGCTCCTTATTCAAATGTATTAATATCATAAAAGTCTGTATCCTTCACCTGTTCTCTAGACTCTCAGTTTGACAGCTAGTGGATTGGTTGTCTGATATTTGTCATGCAGTGACCCTCGCGGGCCACCATAAGACGCCAAAAGTCGCCAGTGAGCTTTGCATAGATGTTTATTTAACAAGACAAGACGAGAACATAAAGCTATGAGTCACTGTGGGCAAACATACACTACACAGGATACAAGGGATCGTAGGGCCAACCCCAGCCACTACGACCTTAACTATGACATGGACAAGAACACGAACCTGACATGAGCGTGCTGACACACCAGGAATCTCTCAGGATGTTTTGACGATACTCCAGCATCAACCAGCTGTCAGCGCCCACTAATAAAGTCGGCAGCTAACGAGCGGTGATGCCGAACAGCTGATCGACCTTGACAGCCGGAAACCCCACCGAGCGCTGTCACAATAAGAGCCCAGTGGAGCCAGAATGTAATCCACAGCTGTCAAGGCCGGCAGAGATGATGCATAGCCCGAGCATGGACGAGATCAGCGCTCGGGTCATAACAATATTCTTCTTTATTTATTTTGGAATAAAACAAAAATAATTCTTAACAACTTTCTAAATAATATAACTTTAAAAATCATTTGATGCAAATTAAGCCAATTAGAAAAAATTACAGTAGAGTGGAAAAAACATTGAAAAATATATTCTTTTGATCCTCATGGATCGTCACCTTATCGTGGTGGTGGGGTTTGCGTGCCCCAGTGATCCCAGGAGCTATGGTGTCCGGGGCAATTTGCCTCTGATAGGGTCACCCAAGACAAACTGGTCCTGGGTGAAGGGCCAGACTAAGAACGATCCAACAGACTCTCATGATAATTCTAGATCAAGGATTCAGTGTACCCCGCCCGGTTTGGGGTTACCGGGGCCCCACCCTGGAGTCAGGCCTGGGGGAGGAGCTCGATGGCTAGCGTCTGGTAGCTGGGTTTCCACCCATGGGACTTGGCCGGGCTCAGCCCGAAGGAGTTACATGGGTCCACCCTCCAGTGGGCTCACCACCTGCAGGAGGGATCATGGGGGTCCGGTGCTATGTGGATTAAGTGGCAGTCAAAGGCGGAGACCTTGGCAAACTGATTCCAAGCTTTCTAAACTGGCTTTTGGTACGTGGAATGTCACCTCTCTGGTGGGGAAGGAGCCTGAGCTGGTGTACGAGGGTGAGAGATACCGGCTAGATATAGTTGGCCTCACCTCAACACACAGCTCCGGTTCCGGAACCAGTCTCCTGGAGAGGGGCTGGAGCTTGGCCTTTTCTGGAGTTGCCCCGGGCGAGAGGTGACGAGCAGGGGTGCGCTGCAGGATGCAGGTTGCAGGAGGACTTACATAGACGTGTCAGAGCGCATCTGGTGCACTCCGACACGTCTATGTAAGTCCTCCTTTTCCAGTTCATGTTTCTTGTTTCCCTCAGTGGCCAGCCTGCTCGAGGGGCTTGTGTGAGCTGTTCCCCTTAGCCAAACCTGACCCAGCTGAACTGTATAAATTTGCTGTGTAGCTGATCATTCTAGATTCTTGTGTTGGACTTTTGTTGAATTCAGACTCTTTATTTAATAAACACTCTCTTCACCTGCACGTGGGCTAAACTCCTTTCATTTATGCGTGTGTAAAAACGGACATACATGACAGAAATCTACTGATTGTGTGTAGGAGTGAGGAGCAAAGGGAGAGAGCTGACAGAATGAGGGAGATTGGGTGGTTCAAAGTAAAACGTACAATCTTTATTGATAATGGGTCTCAGAGGAACAAGGGTGTAATTTTGGGGGGTGCCAATAGGGGTCTTAATAGAAGAAGTCAAAGCTAATTTAAAAGGGGGGATTGTAAAAGGAGCTTGTAGATTACAGGTCACTCAAGAGGGACAGAGGAGAGACACTGAGGGTGTGGTGATTGAGTTTGAAGGGGACGTGCTCCCCAAAAATGCAACCCTGGGTTATCTGAGTTATAGTGTAAGGGAATTTGTTCCTAATCCAGTCCTGTGCTATAATTGCCAAAGATTTGGCCACACAGTTAAAATATGCAGATGGAGAAGAAGGTGTGCAAGATGCGGGGGTGACCACCAGTATGGAGAGTGTAACCAAAAGACGCCAAAATGCTGTAACTGTGGCGGTAGCCATAATGTGGCCTACGGAGAGTGTGAAAGGATGATGAAAGAAAAGGAAATTAAGCAGGTCAGAGTGCAGAATAAAATCTCCTTTGCCAAAGCAGTGAAAAGGATGAACCAGAGAGGAGGGAATGGGCAAAGGACTGGGGGGGGGGGGGGGGGGGGGGGGACTGTTTGTAATGGAAAGAGAACTGGGAAGGAATGGGGAAATCCAGGTTGATCTGAAGAAATTTGTTATTTTTATAGCAAGAGTTGTTAATGCCACAATGGGAGTCAAGTCTAAAACTGAGAGAATTCAAATGATAGTGAAAGCAGCAGCCCATCATCTTGGTTTCAGTGGATTAACTTGGGAGGAGGTGAGGAATGATCTTAGTAGTCAGACAAGTCAGGATCAAGCATGGCTTGGATAGGAATTGCATTAATGGTCATTTTGGTTCAATGGAATGCGAGAAGCTTGCTGGCTAACGGACAGGAATTTAAAAGGTATATTGAGGAGCTTTCAGACAAACCAGATGTTATCTGTGTCCAGGAGACGTGGTTGAAACCCATTCTGGATTTTAAAATAGTGGGATATGTCTCAATTCAGAATGATAGAAGGGAGAGAATGGAAGGTGACTTTGCAACATTTGTGAGGGAGGGAATTCAGTTTAGAGAGATAGGTAAAGTTGCTGAGTTGGAATATGTGGTCGATGAAATTCGGACGAAAGGGGGAGAATTAGTAGTTGTATATTTTTATAATCCTTGTAAGAAGCTGATATTGTCATGGTCTGGTGAGCGCACTCCTCCCCCGCTCGTCAGGTTCAACCTTCACCTACTCCGCAGGTGATTATCTCCACCTGCATGATGAGACGCACCTGCTCCTCTGATCTGCCAGCCCTTAAACAGACCTCTCTTCAACGTCTCGGCGCTGGCTCATTGGGTAAACTACCTGTATCAGCTGCTAGACCTTAAACTATCTAATCCAAAAAATAAGTTTTATCTTGTGCTTTTTGTATCAGGTTGCTGTCTCCTTAGTGGTGTGTCTCCAGGGCTGTTGTGTCCTCACCTGCCCCGCCATCATCACCTCATCAGCGACAGTTGTTGCGTTGTTAGACACCTCTCCCAGTGCTCCTGTGCCATCCTGTTCCATCGGGAGGCTCGTCATAAGTGATGGGTTCATCTGCCGGGTCCTCAATTCCTCCCACGTGAGTGTGGTCCTATTGTTCCTTTGTCTAGCCTCCCTCTTAATTCACCTGCTCTCATCTCTCTTTTTAGGCTGTGTGCATTCCCTGCCGAGTGGTGGT
The DNA here is from genome assembly GCA_020510985.1 of Pholidichthys leucotaenia. Classification (NCBI taxonomy): domain Eukaryota; kingdom Metazoa; phylum Chordata; class Actinopteri; order Cichliformes; family Pholidichthyidae; genus Pholidichthys; species Pholidichthys leucotaenia. Next base: position 308,322,196 of record CM035844.1, read on the forward strand.
TTTCTCTTGCGGAGGCATTTTCTTGCAGTTAATAATTAATATCAAACTTGTCACTCTGTCTCTGTGTTTCCTTTGGTGTTGCTCCCTGCATGTGAGCTGTTAAATTTTAAGCAATCATGACAGATATTAAATCAATTATCTCAGATGGAGGGGGTTGATGGAAGCAGGGTGCTAATATGTGGGGACTTTAATGCCTATAATGTATTATGGGAGCAAATCATACAGACATAAATGGTGAGACAACTGAAGAACTTTTGGAAGAGAAGAATCTAGTTTGTTTAAATGATTGTAGAACAACTAGAATTGATGTACATACAGGGACTGGTTCAGTTCTTGACTTAACTTTGGTAACTAGTAATATTGCAGGTGTGTGTGACTGGGAGGTTTTAGAGGAGTACTCTGCAGGACGTGACCATTTCCCAGTGTATTGTAATATTTTCATTTCAATGAACAGGGTAAGTGGACATAAAAAAGGGAGATGGGTTTTTAGCACTGCTAATTGGAAACTATTTAAATTTATCTGTGAGAGAGACTTACTCTAAATTGATGTTAATGAAGACATTGAGAGTGTGGAGAAACTTGGTGGAAAATGGCACCCCCCAGGGTAGTGATATAAGCCAAGTACTTTTTTCTGTTGTGATAAGTGATGTTTTTTTCTTGTGTGAATAATGACATTGGTCATTCCTTATTTGTGGATGATGGAGCATTATGGAAAAGAGGGAGTAATTTTAATTATATAAGAGGGAAAAGTCAAGAGGCAATACGTACTGTGGAAGGGTGGTGATACTCTTGGGGATTTAATTTTTTCTGTGGAAAAAGCAAAGGTTGTTGTATTTACAAGAAAAAGGGTAGCTGATACTCAGTTAACAATGTATGCTCAGGAAATAGAGCAAGTCAAAGTTTTCAGATTTTTGGGTGTCTGGTTTGATATTAACCTAACTTGGAGGGAACATATTCAAAATATGACAATAAAATGCAAAAAAGGTGTTGAATGTAATGAGGTCCTTAACAGGGGCAGAGTGGGGTGCTAGTAGAGCTGCTATTAAATGCATTTATGTTGCGCTAATTAGGTCTGTGCTGGACTATGGATGTACTGTATATAGATCTGCATCCAAAACCATTTTGAACAAGTTAGAAGTCATCCAGGCCCAAACATTGAGGATCTGTTGTGGTGCACTTAAAACAACCCCTGTTACTGCTCTTCAAGTGGAAATGGGGGAAATGCCATTAAATGTCAGGCGTAAACAGGTAATGATGAATTACTGGGTCAATCTGTAAGGGTACACTGAGGATCAACATTCTACAGCTAGAGTTTTGATGCCATGTTGGGAAGGAGAAAGGGTCAAAAAGGAGAGTTTTGCATTTTTTGCTGGGAGGATAGCCAGAGACATGAAATTACAGTGCATCCGGAAAGTATTCACAGCATTTCACTTCTTCCAAATTTTGTTATGTTACAGCCTTATTCCAAAAGGGATAAAATTTATTTTTCCCCCTCAAAATTCTACACACAATACCCCATAATGACAATGTGAAAAAAAGTTTTGAGATTTTTGCAAATTTATTAAAAAAAAAACAACTTAGAAATCATATTTACATAAGTATTCACAGCCTTTGCCATGAAGCTCAAAACTGAGCTCAGGTGCATCCTGTTTCCATTGATCATCCTTGAGATGTTTCTGCAGCTTAATTGGAGTCCACCTGTGGTAAATTCAGTTGATTAGACATGATTTGGCAAGGCACACACCTGTCTATATAAGGCCCCACAGTTGACAGTGCATGTCAGAGCACAAACCAAGCATGAAGTCAAAGTAATTGTCTGTAGACCTCCAAGACAGGGTTGTCTCGAGGCACAAATCTGGGGAAGGGTACAGAAAAATTTCTGCTGCTTTAAAAGGAACTCCGATTATATTGGCATGTTAGCTCTATATGCTTTATTTTTATGTTAGTAACATAACTATGATATAATTTTTTTGAAAATAATTCCCAGTTTTATATATTTTTAAAAATTTTTATTACGATGTAAATCGCCATTTTTGTTTACATCGCAATGCGTTCTGGGTAGTGACGTAGAAGAGTTGCAGCCGTTTTTTCTGTCTTATACAAGCCAAGAAGCGAAGCTAAGAACTACTGCCATTTGTCAGTGAAAATGCCACAGCGCGCGGCTTTTGGATGTAATTTCCAATTAAAGGGAAATAAAGAGAGCGGGGTAAGCCTCCATAGCTTTCCTAAAGAGGGAAAGTTGAGGAAAAAGTGGGGCGGCAGCAGCTCAGGAGGTAGAGCAGGTCGTCTAATAACCCGATGGTTGGCGGTTCGCATCACGCTCTCCCCAGATATCCTGCCGTTGTGTCCCTGGGCAAGACACTTCACCCGCATTGCCTCCAGTGCCCATAACACTGGGTATGAATGTGTAAAAATGTTTAAATGCTCGGTGGTGGCCGGAGAGGCCGTTGGCGCGGATTGGCAGCCACATTTCCGTCACTCTGTGTCTGTGATCACGCGCTATAGCGCAGGCTTGATAAAGCTGACATATGTATTAATCACGTTATGATAAAGCACGATATCGCTCAAAGCGCACGCATGAGACATGTCTGTGATCACACGCTATAGCGCACGCCTGATAAAGCTGACATATGTATTAATCACGCTGTGATAAAGCATCATATCGCTCAAAGCGCACGCTTGGGTTGACATGTTGAAGATCTGGCTGGCAGTCATTTGGAACAACTTTGGAGCACTGCTTATGGACGTTCAACTCGCAGTCTGAGAAAGCAACAGAGAAATTGCTTTATGTTGCTGAGAGTCCATGTTTATCAGTTCAGTGCCCATCATGCTTGTAGACAATTTTTTGTGTTTGAGCATTCTATTGTAAGTAAATCAACAATATATAAGTTTCACCTTAAAATAATGCTTCCTCAAGCGCACGCTTGAGACACTCAAAGCGGAGAGACACTCGCGGAGCGGAGAGACACTCGAGCGCATGCTATATCGCTCATTTGAGCGAAATAGAGCTTTATCATAGTGTGATAAATATATATATATATCAGCTTTATCAAGCGTGCGCTTGATAAAAATTCGAACTGGTGACAAAATTCGAACCGTGATTCGCTTGAGTGTGCGCAAAGCGCACGCTTGTGCGCTTTGAGCGATTTCGTGCTTTATCACAGCGTGATTAATACATATGTCAGCTTTATCAAGCGTGCGCTATAGCGCGTGATCACAGACACTCAGAGTGACGGAAATGTGGCTGCCAATCCGCGCCAACGGCCTCTCCGGCCACCACCAAGCATTTAAACATTAAACATTTTTACACATTCATACCCAGTGTTATGGGCACTGGAGGCAATGCGGGTGAAGTGTCTTGCCCAGGGACACAACGGCAGGATATCTGGGGAGAGCGTGATGTGAACCGCCAACCATCGGGTTATTAGACGACCTGCTCTACCTCCTGAGCTGCTGCCGCCCCACTTTTTCCTCAACTTTCCCTCTTTAGGAAAGCTATGGAGGCTTACCCCACTCTCTTTATTTCCCTTTGATTGGAAATTACAGCCAAAAGCCGCACAATGTGGCATTTTCACTGACAAATGGCAGTAGTTCTTAGCTTCGCGTCTTGGCTTGTATAAGACAGAAAAAACGGCTGCAACCCTGCTACGTCACTACCCAGAATGCATTGCAATGTAAACAAAAATGGCGATTTACATTGTAATAAAGTTTTTTAAAAATATATAAAACTGGGAATTATTTTCAAAAAAATTATATTATAGTTATGTTACTAACATAAAAATAAAGCATATAGAGCTAACATGCCAATATAATTGGAGTTCCTTTTAAAGGTCCCAATGAGCACAGTGGCCTCCATCATCCGTAAATGGAAAAAGTTTAGAGCCACCGGGACTTTTTCAAGAGCTGGCCGGCCGTCCAAACTGAGCGATCGGGGAGAAGGGCCTTAGTCAGGGAGGTGACCAAGAACCCGATGGTCACTCTGTCAGAGCTCAAGCGTGTCATGAATGGGCCCCTCCGGGGCAGAAAAAGACAGGCCCACGTGCTGGACTGTAGTGTGACATTTATTTCAACAAAAAGACAAACAAAATTCAAACAGTGCATGCCATACAAAAAATACAAATAAGGAAAACTTACAGGCAAACACTCCAAAGCCAAAATCGCCCCACGAGTGCAGGTAGGAGAAATCAGAGGAATAGTCCAGTTCATCCATGTATGAGTGCCGCAAATACAGAGTGGAAAAAGCAATGTTTTAATACCTGGGATATAATGAGCAGCAGGTGTGAGAGCTGAGACTGGCAGGGTGACCTAATAAGGCAATCACGCACAGATCTGGAGAGTGGACTGTGGGTGAAAGGTGAGTGTGCCTGGGAGAGGAGGCAGGAGGCTGTGTCATAAAACCAAAATAAACTGACAAGAAAATAACAACAGAGAAAATACTCAAAATTACATAGAGTCTGCTCAGACTCTATGTAATTTTGTATTTTTAATGTAATCAGACTCTATGACTGATTTTTTTTAATGTAATCAGACTGTATGACTGTCATGAGTCTGAGCATGGCTCAGACTCTAAGCATTGATCAGACTCAAGACAGAGCCCCCCCACCCCCATACAACACCAAAAGGAGCCCCCCCCCCCTCCAAAAAAAAGAATGAGCACAGCAAAAAAAACACCCCGGGAGAGAGGTGGGGGAAAACAGCTAGGAGGGAAAAAACAAACCAGCTCAAAACTCACACCTGCACCCTGACAAACCTCTAAGCCCCCATGGTCCCAGAAATCCAGGGTTCAGGTGGCCGGCCGAAGTCCCAGGCCAGGCAGTTGGCCCGATGAAAAGAGTCAGGCGGCCTGCCGGAGAAAATGGGCCACCCAATCCAGAGACTCAGTCTACCAGGTGGCCGGCCTGAGTTTTTTAGCCACCAGGACTGCAGGGATGACCAAGGAGGCAGTTGCCCAACAGGAAGGCCCAAAGACGGGTAGCAGGGCTGGAGGGGGGACCCACAACAGCATCTGGCCAAAGAGGAAGGGGAACCATGACGTCCTCTGTGGTCTGGGGAAAGGTTGCACCCACGGGTGTCCTGGACTGGGACAAGGCAGCACCCGTGGCGGCATCGGGCTGGAGCACTGTAGCACCCTTGGTGGCTCTGGGATGGAGCAATGCAGCACCCTCATTGGCTATGGGCTGGAGCACTGCAGCACCCTCAGTGGCTCTGGGCTGGAGCACTGCAGCACCCTCGGTGGACCCCGGCTGGGCCAACGCTGCACCCTCAGTGGATCCCGGGCTGGGGGGCAGTGCCCATGGCAGACCCATGCTGGAGCGCAGCACCCATGTCGGGCTAAAACGGGGGCGCAGCATCCATGAGGGTCCCCGGCCTGGATGCAGCACCCGCGGAGACTCAGCCCGAGGAGTGACGCACACGGTGGCCTCGGGCAGAGGGGATGCTGCACCCACAGAGGTCCCGGGCTGGGACGGGACACTAATGACGACCTCCCCAGGGGGAGCAGGACCCACGGCCACCTCAGGCGGCAAACCTGGACCCACAGAGGCCTCTGGTATCGCTGGAACATCTCCATTGAATGTATTGACATGTAATGTACGCTATGGTAATGAAGTGTATTCTCGGTCTCAAAGAAAGGAATGTGTGAGATGTATAGAAAGTTGGTTTTTGGCACCCAGAATTCGGACTTACTTTGCTGTTAGAGGAATAAAGTCTGTGTCTACGAAGTTTGTGTCTCGTCTTGTTCAATTCCTCTACAAGTTCCTTTATTTTCATATCTAAAGCAGTTTTACCTCATGCACAGTGGCACTTTGAATTTCATCTGAATGTTTACTTAAAAACTCAGCTTTAAAGTTTTGAAACAAACTTGCACTTGAAACTTCAGAATGCATGTTTATATAGTGTTGATCAGTGAAATGCTGCCAATGTTACAACGTTTAAAATTAAAAAAAAGCTGCAGCATTGCTGAACTGAGTCAAATTTTCAAATTGTGCTGCACGGTGGCGCAGTGGTTAGCACTGCGGCAGCACAGTTTACCCTCGGCCGGGGGATCGCGGGGATCATGAGATCGTGGGTTCGATCCCTGTCCCCGGCCAACAGTGATCTGTGTGGAGTTTGTATGTTCTCCGCGTGTTGCGTGGGTTTACTCCGGGATTTCTCCGGTTTCCTCCCACATGCCAAAAACATGCAGGTTAGGGATACGGGGCGCTTGTGCACGCAGCGACCAGCAGCTGGTGGCTTGTTACCAGACTGCAAAACAAATCTACCTACGGGTACAAAATAAGTAATAAAAAAAAAATAAAATTGTAATATATTCTTTGACTTTGAAATTTTTTTTTTTTTTTTGTAACTTTGATTTTTATTCATTTTTCATCATACATATTACATTTGAAATTTGTTTTTATATGTATGTAAAATGAAGCCAGTCAGTACCAAAGTATGTTCTGTACTGTCGTTTTAAATAACAGAGACAGTATTGGGTTTGGATCGGCATCGGCCAATACTCAAAGTCACAGTATCGATATCAGCATCAGTCTTGAAAAAGTGGTATCGGCTCATCCCTTCTTTGAACTCTTCTGTATTACAGAAACAGGGGCCCCTAAACACAGTCTTGCATAGGGCCCAAATACCATCCATCCATCCATCTTCTTCAGCTTAATCCTTTTTGGGTCGCGGGGGGGTGGAGCCTATCCCAGCTGGGCAGTGCAGTGGCGCAGTGGTTAGCACTGCAGCAGCACAGCAACTCACCCTTGGCCATGGGATCCCTGGTTCGATCCCAGCCCCTGACCAACAGTGATCTATGTGGAGTTTGCATGTTCTCCCCGTATCTGCGTGGGTTTACTCCAGGATTTCTCCGGTTTCCTCCCACAGACCAAAAACATGCAGGTTAGGTTAATTGGAGACTCTAAAGTAGCCCTAGGTGTGACTGTGTGTGTGAATGGTTAAGGGATAGCGTCGTGCCGTGGCTGCTTCATCCATCCACCCGATGATCACTGTGCATGAATTTGTCGAGAATTAGGGCAATTGCCTAGGAGTACAGATTTTTCTGAAGTCACCTAAGTGCCCAGATCTCCTGACCTTTGATGTTGAGCACAACCTGGATGCAGACCCACCTGAAGATAATTGTTTGGTGCTTCAGTTTGGTGACCACTGGGGGAAATGCCAAACAGGAGTAAAAGGTTTCTTAAAAGCTTCATATACAGTTAGGCCTAGAAATATTTGGACAGTGACACAATCTTCATGATTTGGGCTCTGCATGCCACCACATTGGATTTGAAATGAAACAACTACAACAGAATTGAAGTGCAGACTTTAAGGTTTAATTCAAGGGGTTGAACAAAAATATATGATTAAACATGTAGGAATTGTAGCTATTTTTATACAAACGCTCCTCATTTCAGGGGCTCAAAAGTAATTGGACAAATAAACATAACCCTAAGTAAAATGTTACTTTTCAATATTTTGTTGAGAATCCTTTGCAGGCAATGACTGCCTGAAGTCTGGAACCCATGGACATCACCAAACGCTGGGTTTCCTCCTTTGTGATGCTTTGCCAGGCTTTTACTGCAGCTGTCTTTGGTTGTTGCTTGTTTGTGGGTCTTTCTGCCTTAAGTTTTGTCTTGAGCAAGTGAAATGCATGCTTGATTGGGTTGAGATCTGGTGATTGACTCAGCCATTGCAGAATATTCCACTTCTTTGCTTTAAAAAACTCCTGGGTTTCTTTTGCAGTATGTTTTGGATCATTGTCCATCTGTACTGTGAAGCGCCGTCCAATCAACTTTGCTGCATTTGGCTGAATCTGAGCAGAATTCATTCGGCTTCTTCTGTCTTTTGTCACATCATCAATAAACACAAGTGACCCAGTGCCATTGGAAGCCATGCATGCCCATGCCATCACTGCCTCCACCATGTTTTACAGAAGATGTGGTGTGCTTTGGATCATGAGCTGTTCCAATTCTTCTCCAAACTTTCTTCTTCCCATCATTCTGGTACAGGTTGATCTTAGTCTCATCTGTCCAAAGAATGCTGTTCCAGAACTGGGCTGGCTTCTTCAGGTGTTTTTTGGCAATTCAATTCTGGCCTTTCTATTTTTGAGGCTGATTAATGGTTTGCACCTTGTGGTGAATCCTCTGTACTTACTCTCATGAAGTCTTCTCTTTATGGTAGACGTAGATACTGATACACCTATTTCCTGGAGAGTGTTCTTCACTTGAGTGAATGTTGTGAAGGGGTTGTTCTTCACCATGGAAAGGATTCTGCGATCATCCACCACTGTTGTCTTCTGTGGACATCCAGGCCTTTTTGAGTTCCCAAGCTCACCAGTGCACTCTTTTTTTCTCAGAATGTACCAAACTGTTGATTTGGCCACTCCTAACATTTCTGCTATCTCTCTGATGGATTTCTTCTTTTTTTTTTTTCAGCCTCTGGATGGTCTGTTTCACCTCCATTGAGAGCTCCTTTGACCGCATGTTGTGTTCACAGCAACAGCTTCCAAATGCAAACGCCACACCTGGAATCAACTCCAGACCTTTCAACTGCTTAACTGATGACAGGTTAACGAGGGAAGAGCCCATGCAGCCTTGTTATTTTTTTTGCAGCCTTCTGAGTCAATTGTCCAATTACTTTTGGTCCCTTTGCGGCGGCATGAAAAAATAAGCAGCGATGCTGTGGTTTTAAGCAGAGTTTTATTAAATCATACCGCCGTCACGAGCTCCGCTCCCGGTGCCGTGCATGTGCGCCGGGAGCGAGCCCACAGCTCTCAGAGAAGGAGGACACAAAGTCTGTGTCCAGCAGCAGCAGTTGCAGAAGTGAGATTGAGAGAGCGAGTTACAGAACCTGTGCAGTATTTATACCCAACTCAGACAATACCTCAAAGTGGATTCACAGCAGCTGGTACGATCAAAGGGACTGCAGAACAGGCATGAGACATTTGCATTTGTAAGACCTACATATTGATCTGTCTCTAGGTCACAGTAAGGACAGGACGCATGAACACTATACATGAATGGCACATTGCATCACAATACATGCATGGCACATTGCATCACAATACATGAATGGCACATTACATCTCAGTAGTGCAGCGGGAAAAACCAAGAGAAGAGAGCTGAGTGTCCTTAATCTGTTGTGGGGGTTAACCGAACCGCCCACACCTTGAAAAAGAGGCGGCTACGTATTGAAGAGCTGTAATTCCTAAACCCTTGCTCCAATTTGGATGTGAATACTCTCAAATTACAGTTGAGAGTCTGCACTTTAAGCCCATATTGATTATATAATTGTATCCTGAATATGTTTTCGTAAACAGCTAAAATAACAAATCTTGTGTCACTGTCCAAATATTTCTGTGCCTAACTGTATCACAGATGTGCAACTCCAGCACTTTCGCCCAAGTGAAGACCACGACTCACTTCTGTTCATCAGTTGTCTGAACCATCCTAGGCTGTTCTAACACTTTTATTCATTATAAATTTAAATGTAAAATAGCATCTAACCTAGCCTAGCATGATAGCTAACCTAGGCTAAAGGCTGTTAGCTTTTAGCTCAGCTCAGCGGTGCTGGCTCAGATCTATCTACAAGTCAAGTCAGCCACTGGTGTCGGCCCTGGGAATTTTACTGGCAATGTGTTGCGGAGCAGTCGGGGGAGGTAGGTGCTGGTGAGCATTGGATTTAGGGGGGGTTCCTTTGGGCTTTGTGAGCCTCTAGCTCATGCAAACTAGAGACTTTATTTAAACTTTTTTTAATTTATATAGCACCTTTCATACAAGACCTCAGATCCCAGTTTGAGGCCCAAAAAAACCAAAAAAAACCCAAAACAACTTGAATTAAAATAATATCCCTGTTCAAATGCCTGATTTTTGTGATGCAAAAAATGAGACCAAGATAAATGATTTCAAAACTTTTTCCACCATTAATGTGATCTATAACCTGTACAACCTAATTGAAAAACAAACTGAAATATTTTAAGGGGAAAAATAAAAAAAAAACTTACAGTAACCTGGTTGCATAAATACGCACACCCTCTTATAGGGGAAAAAATAAAACACCATATCCTCATGTTAAATGGGAGTCAGCACACACCTGCTACAATTTAAAGTGCCTCTGATTAACCCCAAACAAAGTTCAGCTGTTCTAGTAAGCTTTTGCTGACATTTTTGTAGTCACATCTTACAGCACAAATCATAGTCGCAAGCAGATAGCTCCCAAAGCATGAGAGGGATCTTATTGTTCAAAGGTATCAGTCAGGAGTAGGGTACAAAAGAATTTCCAAGGCATTAAATATACCATGGAACACAGTGAAGACAGTAATCATCAAGTAGAGAAAATATGACAAAACAATAACATTACCCAAAACTGGACGTCCCTCCAAAACTGATGAAGAGACAAGAAGAAAACTGGTCAGGGAGGCTGCCAAGAGGTCAACAGCAACACTGAAGGAGCTGAAGGAATTTCTGGCAAGTACTGGCTGTTTAGTACACGAGACAACAATCTCCCATCTTCTTCATATGTCTGGGTTTTGGGGTAGGGTGGCAAGATGGAAGCCTTATCTTACAAAGACAAACATCCAAGCCCAGCTACATTTTGCAAAAATACATTTGAAATCTTAGTCAGACTAAGAACAATCCAACAGACTCTCATGATGAATGCTAAAACCAAGATTCAGTGTACCCTCCCAGTATGGGGCTACTGGGGATCCACCCTGGAGCCAGACCTGGGGGAGGGGCTTAGTGGCTAGCACCTGGTGGTCTGGTTCTTGCCCATGGTACCCGGCTGGGCTCGGCCTGAAGGAGTTACATGGGTCCAGCCTCCAGTGGGCTCACCACCTGCAGGAGGGACCATGGGGGCCCGGTGCTATGTGGATCAGGTGGTGTTCAAAGGCGGACACCTTGGCGGTCTGATTCCAGGCTTCCTAAACTGGCTTTTGGGACCTGGAATGTCACCCCTCTGGTGGAGAAGGAGCCTGAGCTGGTGCATGAGGTTGAGAGATACCGGATAGAAATAGCCGGCCTCACCTCAAGACACAGCTCCGGTTCCAGAACCAATTGCCTGAAGAGGGGCTGGAGCTTGGCCTACTCTGGAGTTTCCCCAGGCGAGAGGCAACAATCAGGGTGGGTATTCTTGAATCCACCCACCTCGCAGCCTCTATATTGGAGTTTTTCCCGGTGGACGAAAGGGTTGTTTCGGTGTGCCTTCGGGTTGGGAACTGGGTCCTGACCATCATTTGTGGCTATGCACCAAATGATGATTCAGAGTACCCACCCTTTTGGGAGTCTCTGACTGAGGTGCTGGAGGGTGACCCTCTTGGAGACTCCATTGTCCCCCAGTAGGACAATGGAGTGCTTCGACTTCAGTGCTAACAACAGTTTGCCCATAACGAACACTATGTTCAAGCATAAGGGTGTTCAAATGTGCACTTGGCACCAGGACACCCTAGGTCGCAGGTCGATGATCGATTTTGTTATCATGTCATCAGACCTGCGACCATATGTCTTAGACACATGGGTAAAGAGAGGTGCAGAGCTGTCAACTGACCACCACCTGGTGGTGAGTTGGATCCGATGGCAGGGGAGGACACCATTAAGACCTGGTAGACCCAAATGTATAGTGAGGGTGTACTGGGAACATCTGGCAGAGGCCCCTGTCCAGGGAAGTTTTCAACTCCCACCTCCGGAAGAACTTTGACCACATTCCGAGGGAGTCTGGAGACATGGAGTCTGAATGGGCCATGTTCTCCACTGCCATTGTTGAAGTGGTTGCCCAGAGCTGCGGCCACAAGGTTGGTGCATCTCGTGGTGGTAACCCCCAAACCAAGTGATGGACACCAGGGGTGAAGGGGGCTATTAAGCTGAAGGAGTCCTATCAAGCTTGGTTGGCTTGTGAGACTCCTGAAGCAGCTGAGGTGTACTGGCAGGCCAAGATTCTGGCAAACTGTCCAGCGCCTCAGGAGGGGAAATCAGCTCCCTGTCTACACTGTGTATGGTGCGGACTGGGCGCTGCTGACTTCGACTGGGGATATCGTAGGGCGGTGGAAGGAATACTTTGTGGATCTCCTCAATCCCACTAACATGCCTTCCACAAAGGAAGTAGGGCTTGTGGACGAGGGGGACAACTTGCCTATCACAGGAGCTGAGGTCTCCAAGGTGGTTAAAAGTCTCTTTGATGGCAGGGCCTGGGGGGTGGATGAGATTTTCCCTGAATACTTCAAGGCCCTGGGTATTGTAGGGCTGTCATGGCTGACACGACTCTGCAACATTACGTGGAGGTCGGAGACAGTGCCTTTGGCATGGCAAACTGGGGTGGTGGTTCCTCTCTTTAAAAAGGGGGCCCGGAGGGTATGCTCCAACTTCAGAGGGATTACACTACTTAGTCTCCCTGGGAATGTCTATACAAAGGTACTGGAGAGGACAGTCCGGCCGTTGGTTGAACCTCGGATTCAGGAGGAGCAACATGGTTGACATCCTGGCTGTGGCACATTGGACCAGCTCTTTACTCTCTTGAGAATTCTCGAGGGTTTGTGGGAGTTTGCCCAACCAGTGTACATGTGTTTTGTGGACTTGGAGAAGCAATTCAACTGCGTCCCTCGTGTATTTTTTTTTTTGGGGGGGGGGCTTCGGGAGTATGGGGTATTGAGTTTGTTATTACGAGCTATCTGGTCTCTATACGACTGTTGTGAGAGTTTGGTTCGTATTATCAACACTCGGTCGGACTCATTCCCAGTGAGAGTTGGACTCTGTCAAGGCTGCCCTTTGTCACCAATCCTGTTCATAATTTTTATGGACATGATTTCTAGGCGCAGCCAGAGGAACAGAGGGTGACATGCATGGTGACCACAGGATCTCATCTCTGTTGTTTGCAGATGATGCTGTCCTGTTGGCTTCATCCAGTAATGAGGTCTTACTGGGACAGTTTGCCGCTGAGTGTGAAGTGGCTGGGATAAGAATCAGCACCTCCAAGATGGAGTCCATGGTCCTCAGCTGGAAATAGGTGGATTGTCCTCTTCAGGTTGGGGACAAGCTCCTGCCCCAAGTGGAGGAGTTTAAGCATCTCAAAGTCTTGTTCACAAGTGAGGGGAAAATGGAGCGAGAGATTGACAGATGGATAACAGCAGCATCTGCAGTGATGTGGACATTGTACTGGTCTGTTGCGGTGAAGAGGGAGCTAAGCTCTAAGGCAAAGTGTTGATTTACCAGTCAATCTACGTTTCTACCCTCACCTATGGTCATGAGCTTTGGGTAATGACCAAAAGAATGAGATGGCGGATACAAGCAGCTGAAATGAGTTTCCTTCATAGGATTGCTTGACTCACCCTTAGAGATAGGATGATTAGCTCAATCATCTAGGAGAAGCTCAGAGTAGAACCACTGCTCCTCCACATTGAAAGGAGCCAGTTGAGGTGGTATGGACATCTAATCAGGATGCCTCCTGGACGCCTCCCATTTGAGGTGTTTCAGGCACATCCCTCTGGGAGGAGACCCCGGGGCAGACCCAGGACTTGCTGGAGAGACTATGTCTCCCAGCTGGTCTGGGAACGCCTTGGTATCCTCTCTGAGGAGTTGGAGCAGGTGGCTGGGGAGACAGAAGTCTGTGCTTCTCCGCTTGAACTGTTGCCTCCATGACCCGGACCTCCGGAAAAGCGGTAAAAGATGGATGGATGGATGGATGGATGGATGGATGGACATTTGAAATCTCTCAAACACGTGGGAAAATGTGTTATGGTACGATGAAACCAAAGTTGAACTTTTTGGCCATAATTCCAAAAGGTACTGTATATTTGACGCAGACACATCACTGCTCATCATCAAAAGAACACCATACCTACAGTGAAGCATGGTGGTGGTAGCATCATGCTTTGGGGCTCTTTTAATTCAGCTGGAACTGGGACCTTAGTCAAGGTGGAGGGAATTATGAACAGTTCCAAATACCAGTCAGTGTTGGCACAAAACCTTCAGGCTTCTGCTAGAAAGCTGAAGATGAAGAGGAACTTCATCTTTCAGCACAACAATGACCCAAAGCACACATTCAAATCAACAAATGAATGGCTTCACCAGAAGAAGATTAAGGTTTTGGAATGACCCAGACAGGGTCCGGACCTGAATCTGATTGAACATCTGTGTGGTGATCTGAAGAGGGCTGTGCACAGGAGATGCCCTCACAATCTGACAGATTGTACAATCCTCACAATCTTTGCATTTTTGCAAAGAAGAGTGGGCAAATATTGCCACATCAAGATGTGCCATGCTGATAGACTCCTACCCAATAAGACTGAGTGCTGTAATAAAGCCAAAGGTGCTGCAACAAAGCATGAGTTTAAGGCGGTGCATATTTATCCAACCAGGTAATGGTAAGTTTTTTTATTTTGTTTTTCAGTTTACATTTCTCCTGTCTACAATGTTAACATTGTAGATGGGAGAACTGCAATTTCGTTCTACTGTTCATGGTTGGCTGTATGGACTGAATGACAATAAAGTTGGCTTCTTCTTCTACTTCAAGTTGTCTCTTGAATAGCTGTTTTGTTTCCACAAAATTCATTTTTATGCCACTGAACTGAATTGATTTTCCAGTTTGTCATTTATCTTTCAGTTTCTCATTTATTTGACAGATGGTTTACTGAGGTGAACTATTATTATATATATATATATATATATATATATATATATATATATATATACTGTATATATACATATATACTGTATATATATATAGTATTTCGTGTACATTATTAATCCTGGAGGGAAATTCAAGGCATCCACCTGGATGGATGAGGCAGCCACAGTGCGACACCAATCCCTTGACCATTCACACACACACACACACACACACACACACACACACACACACACACACACACACACACACACACACACACACACACAGCCACTTTAGAGTCACCAATTAACCTAACTTGCATGTTTTTTTGGCCTGTGGGAGGAAACCAGAGTACCCCGGGTAAACCCACACAGACAGGGGGAGAACATGCAAACTCCACACAGAAGGGTCACTGATGGTCAGTGGTGGGATTGAATCCCCGATGATCAGGGGTGGAATCGATCCTGTGACCTTCTTTTTGTGCTGCCACAGTGCTAACCACTGCGCCACCAAACTGCCCAGTATTTAAGCTCTATATTCCTGTCAAAACATGTCTGCAATGAAAATTATTGGATAGAAATAGAACCTTTGCTCCGATCTCCTCCACCTGGCAAAAAATGGGCTGGTCTTGGGCATTAAACTCCCGTGATGAAAATTGGTCCCACTCTGGCTCTGTCAAAGTCTGAGGTCAGGATCCCAAGGTGAACCTGTGTACCAGGTTTGGTGGCCCTAGCTTTACTCATTTTATAGTAATAGTGTAAATGGAATGCTTGTGGTGACCCACCACAATCTACATGGACGCTCAATCCTCACACTCAGCCAGCCTGCACTAAGCAGGGGACAATTTGTAAATGGACAGAGAGCCCCTAGGAGATAATCAGAACAATGGACTATTGTTATACATCCCCAGATTAAGGAGAGGATGTCTGGGCGTCAGTTGGTCACGCGAATGATATGTATTGACTGATATGTATATCAATATGCAAATGTGCCATGCATTCTCTCTGTCTGTATAAAAGAGCTTACAATACATGCCTCACAAGCACAACACAGCACAGCACAGCTGTGTCTCAGCATCATGAGACTTGTGTGTCTCATGATGTTGAAGGAAAATAAAACTCTACAACCACACAGCTCGTCGTACCTTGCCTGAACTTATTTTTCTTCCACATGCTAAGCTTTACCTTTGACCTTTTGACCCCAAACCCATAGTCAGAGGTCAGAATCTCAAAGTGAACCTGTGTACCAGATTTGGTGGCCCTAGTTTTACTCGTACAGTAATGAGGCATATGGGGAGCTCGGTGGCGTGCCGGGCAGCTTGATGGAGCAGTGGTTAGCACTGTGTCAGCACAGTAGGAAGGTCGTGGGTTTGATCCCACCCCCTGACCATCACTGACCCTTCTGTGTGGAGTTAGAATGTTCTCCCCGTGTCTGTGTGGGTTTACTCTGGGTACTCAGGTTTCCTCCCACAGGCCAAAAAACATGCAAGTTAGGTTAATTGGCGACTCTAAAGTGGCCCTAGGTGTGAATGTGTGTGTGAATGGTGAAGGGATTGGTGCCGCACTGTGGCTGCCTCATCCATCCACGTGGATGCCCTGAATTTCCCTCTGGGATTAACTAAAGTATACAAAATAAAAAGAATAAAATACCATTTACCATAGTGCAACTGCAATGTTAACTTTGACCTTTGACCCAAACCCATAGTTAGGTCAGGGTGCAAGTCTTCAAAGATGTGTATTAGGGTGCTTTCACACCTAACTTCGCTTAATTTGGTCCGAATCAGTTGACAAGTTTGTTACTTTGTATCATTTTCTCCTCAGTTTGGTCCCCTTTTCCACAGGCAAAAATTGAGGCAGACCACAAGCAGACCAACCTGCATAACGTTAAATCCTGCAAGACTTATGTCAGAACGTTCTCTGTTCTTATTGGTCAAATTTTTTTTGCTACAACAACAGGAAAGGTAAATACAAGAAGTAGGATGACTACCGTGTTTTTATGCATTTCTGGGAGAAAATAATACAAATCGTTGTGTAATCTACGGGGTTTTTCATTGCCCTGGTTATTGCTTATTACATACGTGTATATACCGCTTCTGGCAAATCATACAGTTTGAAAATGAAGCGCTGCTACGGATGGGAAATAACATGTTAACGTCCATTAATCCTCCAGAACCGTGACATGCTCAGCCACAGATATTTTCAAAGCTCTATCAGGTATGTACAGTGACATAAAATGTTTTACCATTTGCCACTCGTCCTGTTTTAGTGCGGTCGCTTTCTCACCTACAGGACCACACCAGAGTCCGCCATTTAATTTGAACCGAGAGGTTGTTTTGGTACGCACTTGAGTGCAATTACCGTGTTCTCACCAGACAAAACGAACTGCACTAATGGAGAAAATGAACTTGAGTTTGACTTTAACAAACTAAAGCCTGCAGGTGTGAAAGCACCCTTAGATACAACTACTGTATCAATTTGAAAAGCCTACATTATTTCTTTCAGTAATTACTGTGTTTAGAAAATTTAGGGAAAATCTGACATTTGACCTCAAGGTCATCTAATGAGAGTGAAATTGCAATATGTGTATCATCAGAGTATGTCAAACCATGGTACCAAGTTTCAAAACATTTGTAACAAGAGCCCTCTGAGGCGAGTGCAATATCCCCCCGCCTCTGTTTTCTTTGAAGATTCCAATACTGACGGAGAGCAGTTTTCAACTTTTCAACATAATCACTGTGGCAGAACCAGATTATGATAAACTCATCATCCATGAATATACAACAAAGTATACAACCCATAGTTGTAGGTCAGGATCCCAAGGTGAACCTGTGGAGCAAGTATGGTGACCCTGGAGAGCTTTACATGTTCTATAGTAAGAGATCATAGGCAGCGCCAACCTTGACCTTTTGACCCCAAACCTGTAGTCAGAGGTTATGGTCTCAGAGTGAACCTGTGTATCGGGATTGGTGACCCTAGCTTTCTTTGTTGTTGAGATATAGTTTATAAGCCATGTTGATGTTGATCTTGGACCTTGCAATCCCAAAACCACAGTCACATGTCAGGGTCACAGGGTGAACCTGTGTACCAACTTTAGTTACCCTAGCTTTACTGGTACAGTAAAAAGGCATAAGGAATGTTAACCTTGACCTTTGACCTTTTGATCCCAAACCCATAGTCAGAGGTCAGGATCCCAAGGTGAAACTGTGTAGCAAGTTTCGTGACCCTAGCTTCCTTTGTTGTTGAGTTATATTTATTTTTATTTTGTGTACTTTATTGATCTCCAGAGGGAAATTCAGGGCATCCACCTGGATGGATGAAGCAACCACAGTACGACGCCAGTCCCTTCAAACATTCACACACACATTCACACTAGGGCCACTTGAGAGTCTCTAGTTAACCTAACCTGCATGTTTTTGGCCTGTGGGAGGAAACCGGAGTACCCGGGGTAAACCCACACAAACACGGGGAGAACATGCAAACTCCACACAAAAGGGTCACTGATGGTCAGGGGGTGGGATCAAACCCATGATGGTCAGGAGTGGGGTGGAATCAATCCCGTGATCTTCTTACTGTGCTGCCCCAGCGCTAACCACTGCACCACCGAGTTGCCCCACATTGTAGTTTACAAGCCATTCTGAAGGTGACCTTTGACTTTGTGATTCCAAAACCATAGTCACAGTTCAGGGTCACGGGGTGAACCTTTGTACCAGGTTTGGTCGTTCTAGCTTGATGTGCTGTACAGTAATAAGGCATAGGGAATGTTAACCTTGGTATTGTGTCCGAATTAAAGAGGAGTCGAGGTGACGTTTTAGAGGCCTTATTATAATAAGAACTATGAACACAGGAGTCCCTGCCGCGAGTTCAGGAGCCACAGCGAAGAGACAATATGTTTCCCGCAACTGGCTTATATACCACAGGTGACACCACCCCCCAGAGGTGGGGCGTCACCCCTCCCTAGCCTAGGGCACTGCCATAATAATATAATATATATAATATACGATCCTACACCCCCCCTTTTGAAAAAAAACAAACAAACAAACAAAAAGCACACAAATTCTCCCAACCATATAATTTACACCCGATTCACACTCTAATACAAAGGGGTATAGGCCTACACACATACACACACCACATTGGCCCAGCAGAGCTCTCCGCTATGTAAACAAACAGTCACTGAAAGGAAAAAAAGGCCACACGCCAAAATAAATTAATCCTGATGAGAATAGTCATATATACAAATAAGTAATTACAGACATTAACAATGGCGGTAACCGACCCCATAAACTCGCAGGATATACACACTTAAACAGAGATTCCTGACAAAATTACACAAGTTACACAATATAGGGCAATCCACACACTGACACCCCACACGAACTTTCGCACCCAGGTGTTACTGCACCCTCAACACACACAACATACAGTCTCCAGGCATTCACAACATACAACAGTGGTCATGTGCATACAAAACAAATAGTCAAACAGAGAATACCATACAATCCACATTCCCATACTGACAAAGCTGTGTCTCTTCTTTTTTTTTAAAACTTTTGAACATATCTTGAACACCATAACATTAACCTTAGCAGACACAATTGAAATGCACTAAACCAGACACACTGTAAGTCCCCATTCAAAACCAAACCCGGGTCTTCCGAAGGCCCCCCTCTGGAGTGTCCGTCCCGCAGCCCACTCCCAGAGTGTCTCTGCTTTCATGTGAGAGGAGATGGGCTGCAATGATGTTCCTTCCGGCCCAAACGGCGCAGCTTGTTGGGATGCCGTCTTGACCCATCGGTCAAATTCAGGTACCCGTCACCGTTGGACCAGACCACCCGTAGATTATCCTGTCCAACTTTCAGTTCTCTTGAACTGCACACTCGACCAAGCCGAGGCTCGACCCTAGGGCGGACGTCATCATCCTCGCCCAGGGGAGCGCTCACAAGCTTTCTCCATCGTCTGCGTCGCAATCTGGCACCCTGATGGCTCCTCAGCGGTCTGCCAAGTTGACTCGAGCCTAGGTCCTTGTTTTCAGTTTTGGCATGGCTAGAGTTTATGCCATCTGATGTTACCCCGGTTGGTAGTTGTTGTGTTGGAGCGGCACCAGCAACATGAGGCTCAACAGTGGTACCCAGTCAGCTACCGGAGCCCCGCTGCTCTCGCTCTCCGGACCTTTCCACCTTCACGGGGGCTAAACCATGCCATTCAGGCCCAGTGTACTCGGGACCACAAACACTGGTACAGAGCCCCCATCTTGTCAGCAAACTCTGGTGCTGGTGGTGTCCCTCTTCACCTGGAATGGGCCACCCAAAGTCCTACACTTCTTCTCCACTTCCCACATAAAATGGCCAGTCCCACAGGCCACCACCTGATCACTCCTCCACTTCTCCGCAGGTGATGGAGAACCCAAGCCTGTAAAACAAGTCACAGTCCATCAGGTTATTTCCATCTCGAGACACCATGAACTCAGCTGCGCACATAGAGTCCTCTTTGTACCTCACCGACAGCCACACTGAGCTCACGATGTCAAGGGGGTTACTACCATACCCATAACAGGCCATGCTTGCTCTACTCACTGTGTAGTGGGGAAAACACCGTCTTACTGTTTCCAAGTTCAAAATGGAGACCGCTTACCCCGTGTTCACCAACAGTGGTATCGGTGTCCCATCCAACAGAATGTTGCAAATGATTCGACCGTCCATGTTGGGCGAGACAGTGTGGACCACCGTAGCCGCTTTCTTGTTTACATTGCCCTTTGCAGGTCTCCGTTCCTCCTTGTTGAAATTGTGGCAAACTCTGGTGAAGTGATGGAGCAAACCACCCCGTCCACAACACTTGCCCTCGCTGTGCACTCCCTGGCTCGATAGCGGTGCCTGCTGGATCCGCAGCTGAAGCATCTCGGCGTCCCCGGGGCGGACCTTATTTTAACGATGGTGGTGTATTCGTCGTCACTTTCTTTGTCCAAATCCAAGGCCAGGGCCTTCCACCGTGCATCGTTCTTGGGCAGGGCTTCGTTATCGCCGAGGTTTCTTGTCAGCAGTTCCGCTGCCTCATGTTGCTGTGCTAGCTCCAAGGCCGCTAGCAGTGATAGCTCACCAGCATAAGTTAGCAGGCGAACTCTCGCCAAGGAGTAGGCCACGTGCTCGGCCAACTGGTCGCAGATCATCTCCTCCTCCAAAGCCCCAAACCTGCACTCACCCACCAGCTGTCGAAGGTCCGCCACAAACTGCTGGACCGACTCTCCGGGTCGCTGGCGCCTCTGTCTGAACTGAATGCACCACATAATGATGTTTTCAGGAGCACGAAATAGCCGGCCATGAGTCTTGTGACGTCATCAAAACTGTCACCTCCTCCAAGCGTGCTCAGGATTCTGTGGCCCTCCATACCTAGGTTATGGACCAGAATAGCCCTTGCTCTTAATTTATGCAGGTCGCCAAGGTCTAATGCCAACAGATAGTTTTGGAAGGCTGCATACCACCTGGCCCAAGGGACCAGTGGCTAACCCTAAGCCTCCAAAAAGGACGAAGCGTGTTCGCAGCCCTCTCCATCTCCGTATATCCTCGTCGCCAAATGTTGTGTCTGAATTAAACCTGTTGAACTCTGTTCAACTTCCCTAAAAACGCCTAAAAATAACATGCCCAAAGTAAATCAAAAGCTGTTCTTCAACCCTTTGCAGCATCTTCATGGGGTTAGTTTCATTTAAAAGAAAACACTCTGAATTTTTTGGCAAAATAGTCATAATCTCTGTAAGTGCTCCTGCCACTGAGTAACAAGAAAGTTCGCCTGGGTGGTTTTTTTTTCAGATACAAATGCTTGCAAATAACATACAGCTGTCAGATACTGGCTGGAAAACACAACAGTAATGTAGAACCAAGTGTTTTCAAGCTCAGGTCAAAATTTTGTAAAAATACCACAAAAAATGAATATATTACACAGCTTTTTTCTCAGGTTGTAACAAGGCTGTGTCTGTACTGGAAGACCGGAAATACAGCTTTTTTTCTTTTTCAGTGCGCACTGAGACCCACTAAGATGCAGAGACGTGACCGCCCGCGGAATTCACAGAGTTCAAGGGGTTAAAGCGGAGTCGAGGTGACGTTTTAGAGGTTTTATTATAATAAGAACTATGAACACAGGAGTCCCTTCCGCGAGTGCAGGAGCCACAGCGATAAGACAATATGTCTCCCACAATTGGCTTATATACCACAGGTGACACCACAACCCAGAGGCGGGGCGTCACCCCTCCCTAGCCTAGGGCACCACCATAATAATATAATATATATAATATACAATCCTACACTTGGTCTTTGACCTTTTAATCCCAAACCCGTAGTCAGAGTTCAGGATGCCAAGGTGAACCTGTGTAGCAAGTTTGGTGGCCCTTGCTTTACTCGTTTTATAGTAACAGTAAATGTAGCATTTACCGTAGTGCAACTGAAATGTTAACTTTGAACCTTTGACCCATTGACCCCAAACCCATAGCTAGGTGAGGGTGTAAGTTGTCCAAGATGTGTATTAGATACAACTACTGCATCGATTTGAAAAGCCTACATCATTTCTTTCAGTAGTTACTGTGTTTAGAAGATTTAAGGAAAAATTTGACCTGACCTTTGACCTCAAGGTCACCCGATGAGAGTGAAATTGCAATATGTGCATCATCAGAGTGTATCACACCATGGCTCCGAGTCAAACGCTCAAATTCCACACCACTGTAGGATAAAGTGCCTATAAAAATATTTGTCATAAGGTACAGGAATTATTTATTTTATTTAATAGTGGGTGTGAAAGGGGGCGGAATTGAACCGTCACTTCTACACCCGCTAAATTAAATAAAAGCACTCGTAAAAGGGGCACCAGTCCTAACGGACAATAAAATTAACTTTAATTTTATTTAATTTTGTACCTTAAATTACTTAATGAATCAGTCTCAAAGTTTCAGTGAGTTTTTGTCCTGCCGTGATTAGGAAACCTGTATATGCGAAAGGAAAACGCTTCTACTGCTCTTATTCACTCTCTTTTATTAAAATCATTCAGGTTACATGGCATGGCGTTCAAATGATGAATAAACAGATTCAGATGATGACAGCGTAAAATATCACATCAACTGATATTGGGTTCCTGAACATAAAATCCAGCTTTACACCTCTGCAGAACCAAGGAGAAACTAGACTTATGTTTCAACGGTAAATGAGGCTGGAATGTTTTAACAAAACATCGCAATTTTCCATCCATCCATCCATCTTCTACCGCTTAATCCTTTCGG
Source organism: Pholidichthys leucotaenia (assembly GCA_020510985.1). NCBI lineage: Eukaryota > Metazoa > Chordata > Actinopteri > Cichliformes > Pholidichthyidae > Pholidichthys > Pholidichthys leucotaenia. Next base: position 308,345,029 of record CM035844.1, read on the forward strand.
GTCGCGGGGGGGCTGGAGCCTATCCCAGCATCTTTGGGCGAGAGGCAGGGTACACCCTGGACAGATCGCCAGTCCATCACAGGGCCAACACAGAGAGACAGACAACCATTCACTTCCACATCCATACCTAAGGACAATTTAGAATCCCCAGTTTTGATGCCAATTAACCTAACTTGCATGTTTTTGGCATGTGGGAGGAAACCGGAGTGCCCGGAGTAAACCCACGCAGACACGGGGAGAACATGCAAACTCCACACAGAAGGGTCACCGATGGTCTGGGGGTGGGATCGAACCCACGATGGTCAAGGGTGGAATCGATCCCATGACCTTCTTGCTGTGCTGCCACTGTGCTAACCACTGCGCCACCGTGCTGCCCTTTTATGGGGAAAATTCATAAGCTAATTATCTAAAAATGACTCCTGAATTAATCTACAAAATTTAAGGGCAGTTACTTAAAAATGACTGAAAGTTTTCGTTCAGTTTACAATTCCATCCTGCGGCTGAGAGACTAATTGAGCCCTGAAATACGGGCCATATTCAATTGTAATTTAATTGTTAGGACATCACGTTTTAACCCAGGAAATAGGAGAAATAAAAGTTTCACTCACACACGGCCGGTGATCCACGTTTCAGCGGGTCGGTACCGCTGGGTTTTGAAGTTAGGACGTCGGAGGAAGCGGCTGCTATCCTCACTCACAGCCGTGTAGGTGATAACTCAGCTGGGGGCCCTTCAAGCAGACAGTTGCAGCCGTGGATAGTTTGTCTCAGGGCGGCGTGAAAAGTCCTTTAAAAAAAGAGTCCAAATTTGGGGTCTCTTGTAGCGGGATCGACCCGAAAACTGAAGGAAAATCTTCTCAGTCTCTGTTCACTTTAAACTAGGCAAATTAAAGGTCCACTTTAATGGCGTGAAAGGTCATTAAAAAAAATGTTAGAAAAACATTTACTAGGATAAGAATGGCTTCTGAGGTGAAGGAAAAAATTTGAGAATTTGATTCTCTAAAAAGGGACGAGCTCTAAAGAAAAATGGTTCCTCCTCAGTTTCCAGAATATAAGAAAAGATTTGACAAACACACAGAGAATAAAATAAAACTTCACAGGGCCTTGAAACGGTGGAATAAAATCTTCTTCTGAGATCTAGATTACTATTCTGCTTCTTTAATCTTAATTTAGTTCCTAATCTTTCTCAAAATCTCTTTCTTTCTTCTTTCTGTGTTCCTAATTCTTAATTCTATTTCTAGCTAATCTTCCTGCCTGTTCTTTGTCTGGTCTGTTCCTTTTTCTTTTTCCAACTCTTAACTCTGCTGATCTCTCACTTTTTCTTTTCTCTTAACTTCTCAAATCTAACTTCTGTCTTTTAAAGTTACCTCGCCGGGTCGTAAAACTGATGATGTAGTCGCAAGACTGACCAATCGGCTTTTTCAGAAGCAGTTTGAAATGGCTGCTATCCAATGTGAGAACACTTCTTTGTTTGAGAGCAGCCAATGAATGAATGAATGAATGAATGAATGAATGAATGAATGAATTTTATTTATTTCGGATAGTACATTACAGGTTAAAAGAAACTGTATAATATAACAACAAGGTCAAATTAGACAAAGACTCCTTCTACTATACAATTCCACGTGAGTTATCCGAAATGGGTGATGGCTGAAGCCGCAGCTTATATTGCCCACCCATATTCCATCCAAGAACTCAAAGGAGAAAAAAGAGAAAAAAAGACAAGAGCGATTACAATTTAAAACAAGGCTAAGACAAAATGTGACTGAGAGAAAAAGAAAACTGAGCTAGTCTAAGTTAAGCGGTTACTATTCAAAAACAAATCTAAGACATAGTGTCACAGAGAAAAAAAGAAAAAAAGAAAAAACTAAGCTACAACACAACACAGGCTGGAAATGTCAATCCTTATGTGAGTTTACATGTCGTCTTGTAAATATGTTTGGAGTATTTCTTCCTTTAGTTTTTGTTTAAATTGTCCAAGCTTTGTACATGATTTTAATTCAGGTCCAAAATCGTTCCATAATCTGACTCCTTGCACTGAAATACAGTGTTGCTTGGTGGTTGTTCTCACTGTAGGCTTTTGAAATATACATGTTCCTCTGAAGTGATATTGTTTCTCCCTTGTTTGGAACAACTTTTGGATATTTGCGGGCAGTGATAGATTCTTCACTTTGAACATTATTATTGCGGTTTTAAAGTCAATCAGATCTTTCAACTTGAGAGTTTTTTGTTTAAGAAAAAGTGGGTTTGTTGGTTCCCTGTAAGCTGCTTTGTTGATTATTCTAATAGCTCTCTTTTGAAGCATAAAGAGTGGATATATGTTTGTTTTATATGTATTTCCCCATACTTCATTACAATATGTCATGTATGGGAGTATTAATGAATGGTACAAGGTGTATAGTGTGGGTTGATTCAGCAAATTTTTCACTCTGTGTAATATTGCAATTGATTTGGATACTTTACCTTTTATATAATTAATATGTGGCTTCCAACACAGTTTGTTATCAATTATTACTCCAAGGAATTTAGTTTCGGATACCCTTTCAATCTCTACACCATTTACACTGAGTTTGGGTACTGGGTAGTTGTGACGGTTGTTAAAGACTATAAATTTTGTCTTGCTTAAATTGAGCGTTAATTTGTTTGAATCAAACCACAGTTTCAGCTTTCCTAATTCCTTTCCGAGTGTATCCAGAAGTTGTTCCAAATTGTTTCCACTGCATAGCAGATTAGTGTCATCAGCAAACAATATTAAGTCCATTTTTTCTGAAACTTTACATATATCATTTATATACATATTGAATAATAATGGTCCCAAAACTGAACCCTGTGGGACTCCACAGGTGACCTTCAGTAACTCTGAGTTTTTGCTGTCAACACATGCAAACTGATATCTATTCTTTAAGTAACTACTTAACCAGGACAGTGCTACCCCTCTAATACCACAATGTTTTAGTTTCTTTAATAATAGATTGTGATCTACTGTATCAAATGCTTTTTTAAGATCCAGGAATACTCCAACTGAATACTCTTTATTTTCAATGGCTGTTGATATTTTTTCTGTAAATTCCATTAAGGCATATGCTGTTGTCCTTTTGTGTCTGAACCCATATTGCTGCTCACACAATAAATCATTCTTCAGTATGAAGTTGTCAATTCTCTCATAGAATATTTTTTCAAGTATCTTGGAAAATTGCGGTAATAGTGAAATTGGTCTGTAGTTGGAGAGTTCCCTCTGTCGCCTGTCTTGTAAATCGGAATTACTTTAGCTATTTTCATTGCATTGGGAAATATACCTGATTGGAGAGACAGGTTACAGATATATGTCAGTGGTTTCACTATGCATTCGATAACAGTTTTGACTAGTAGCATGTCAATACCATCGCAGTCAGTAGATGTTTTACTTTTGAACGATTTAACAATTTCAATGACCTCTCTTTCGTCTGTGTTCTTTATGAAGATGGTGTCTTTTACAGCAGTGTTATTGCATATTGTATCACCTGTAGGCGCCGTAGTGGGTATTTCTCGGGCCAGTTTAGGTCCAATGTTAACAAAAAAATTATTAAATTCATCTGCAGGTGAAGCTATATTCACATTCGGAGTCGATTTATTATTTTTTGGAATATTAGTTGGGTAGCTAGTATTTCTGCTTTTATTTCCAAGGATACTGTTGATTATTGTCCATGTATTTTTAATATTGTCTTTGTTTTTTTCCAGTTCTTTACTGTAATAGTCTCTTTTACTGCATCTTATTATACAGTATATGTTAACTTATTTTTGTATGTTTTATACAGTTGCTCTGCTTCTTTTGTCCTTTTCTTTATGAAAGCTTTATATAATAAATTTTTCTTTTTACACGCCTTTTGTAGTCCTTTGGTTAACCATGGTTTGTCAGCAAATTTGTGTTTAAGCTTTTTTTTAACTAATGGGCAGTTTTTTTCATAAAGAGTGGTTACAATGTTTATAAATGTGTCATAGGCTTCATTTACATCTGATACATAGACTTCTGTCCAGTCTTGCTTCAGCAAGTCCTCTTTAAAAGAACTGATTGCGTTTGGTGATTTGTGTCTGAACGATTTTGAGATTTTTTCTGGGTTGGGCCCCGTGTGGCCATGGATAAGTGCAAAGATTGGCAAGTGGTCGCTTATATCATTTATCAATAATCCACTTTCTATTTTCTTATCGAGAACATTGACAAACAGGTTGTCAATAAGTGTAGCAGAGTGAACTGTGATTCTACTGGGATGTGTTATTGTGGGATATAGACTCATGCTGTACATAGAGTTCATGAACTCTGTAACTACATTTTGTTGATGTGGATTAAGTAGGTCAATATTGAAATCTCCACAAATTGCTACCATTTTCTTACTAGTAATATTATTGTACAGCTCGACTAATTTATCTCTGAATGTCTCAATGCAAGTTCCCGGCGTTCTGTATATGTAGCTTATGATTAGATTTTTTGTTTTGGCTAGGTCAATCTCAACAGTAACACATTCCAAAATCCCTGGTAGTGCTGAGGACATTTCATTTACAAGCTTACATCTATATAGGTCATCAATATACAGTGCAACACCACCACCCTTTTTTTGAGATCTGTTAATGTTAAACATCTGATATCCCTCTATTGCCATCAGGGGAGCCTGGTCTTCATTAAGCCAGGTTTCCGAGACTGCAATGGCTGTGAATTTTCTGTTTAGCTGTTTTAAATAGTCCTGAATCTGTGAGAAGTTTTTGTTAAGACTTCTGCTATTGAAGTGTATTATTGACAGTTTACCATCTAATTGCACTTGACTTTTGAATTGCTTTTCAGTGTAATATTCACAGTGGTTATGAATATTATTGAAAAAGTGGTCATCAGGATCAATATCATTCTCCATCTCTTGTGGTTTATGTTCAGCATAGTGGCATATTTTTAGAGTTTGAGTTTCCTCACTCTGTGTTTCATAGTCAGTGTTCATTTGTATTTATCTAAGTCAGTAGCATCTCTGATCATTATACTTTTTGCTTGCTCAGGTGTTCCATTTAGTTTAATCCAAATTCTACAATTTCTTGTCCAGGTTGACTGTATCTTATTTTGTTTTTTTAGCATCCGTGCCTGCCGTGCTAATTCAGCGGGTTTTTTTTGTCAGGTGTTCATTTCGGTAAACTTGAGTTTCCTTTAGTTTTTTGGCCTGCCTCAGTATGTCATTTTTCACCCTCCTGTTCACAAAGCGCATCACAATTGATTTCTTTGTTTTGTTATCTTTCTTCGGTAAAGCATAACAGGCTGAGATCGCATTGGCTTCTACCTTAATGTCTTTATCATTAAGGAACTGAAGCACTTGGTTTTCTAGGGACATTGATTCACTTATGAAAGCATGTTCACCACTCAGTCCTGTTGCGGCATGGGCGTAGGACTGATATCTGATGTCTAGTCCACTTATAACTAGGTCATCAATGCGAGAACCTTGTTCAAGATCCTCGACGCGTTGCTCCAAAAGACGCCCGTGTTGCTCCAGGTCCATAATTTTTTTGTCTTTTTCTTTTATTATTGAATGTAGGGCTTGTACCTCAATCAAATGAAGACACCATCCCATGAAATTTCAGAGGGAAAATCAACAGTCAGTTCTTATGAGATAAATGCTCAATATAAAATCTAACTAAATTAAATGACTTGGCTAATATATGGTGATCATGCATTTATACCATTACTCCAATAACACTCATGAACATAACATTTCTTATACATAATTATAATACATGCATTCACATTTAGATCAAGATTAGAACAGCAGAACATGCAGCAAACCATGGTTGGTGATAAGAGGGATGATTTTCAGTGTCCTTAGGATCCAGAGGATAAGCTGAAAGAAACTTAATATTTAGAACAAATTAAAAGTCATCCTACGTACTGAAAACACATTCCGTAGGTATCCGCTAGGAGGTACTGTTGAGCTGTAGATGATTTCCTTTAGTATCTGGCGAAGGTACCTGGACAGCATAGGCTATAAAACCGTCAGATTAAGTGGTTTATGACTCTTTTAAAAACATTGGTTTCCTGTGAAAAGGTACGTTATCAAATGCAGTGTTCATGTTGAGAGGTCTGGTCTCCTGAGTTTTATGTTCCTTTGAGCCTTTAAAAGCAAATTCTGATCCTTACAATCTCTGCGAGGGGCAACTGTTTACATTGGGGTCCTGGGAAAGCAAGCATCTTTGGTCAGGCCTGGAAGAGGCCTGCATGAGTCGACATAAAAGCCAGTGATATTCCTGAAAAGGCAGAAAGGTGATATTCCTGTGCAATGAATAAAATGAAATTCCTGTAAACTGGAGAGAAGTGATCTTCTGTCTCGGTTTTGAGGAGACGATGATGCTACACCACCGTCAACTACCGGCATGCCGGCCAGGAAAAACGGGCAGCAAAAGCTATCATCCCCCTGACACACTCACTCCAAAACTCTCACACACAAACACTAGTGATGTTATGTTCGACACTGCCCACTCGAGACTGACTCAAGCAATATAACATGGAAGTGCAGCCGATATACAGTATATATATATATATATATATATATATATATATATATATATTACTGCAGCCGATAGGAAGAGACTGAACAAACTGATTAAGAAACCCAGCTCTGTCCTGGGGCAGCGCCTTGATCCGGTGGAGGAGATAGGAGAGAGAAGGACGGTGGCTAAACTGTCATCTCTGCTGGAGTCCGAGTTCCACCCTATGCAGGACATAGTGAATGCACTGAGGAGCTCATTTAGCAGCAGACTACATCATCCCAGGTGCACAACCGAGAGGTTTCGCAGGTCCTTCCTACCAACGGCTGTCAGACTGTACAACCTAAGCAGGGCTGCTCGCAGAGATAGCAAAAAGACGTAACAAACTAATAGTTTTTTGAATGCAAAAGATGCAATAGACTTACACAATGGTCCCCTCCGGCATACAACTAGGAAAATACCGGTCGCTATGGAGGGTGAGAATATGTATGGGCACATAATCATACCATGTTGGATAACTAAGTAGATGGTTATGCTGTTTCATCCCATCTAGCAACAATGCTCTGCACTGTGTGTGTTTATATATTTACATATTTATTCCATCTAGCTACAATGCTCAGCACTGGGTGTGTTTATATTTATATATCTATATATTTATTCCATCTAGCTACAATGCTCCGCACTGTGTTTTTATATATCTACATATTATTCCATCTAGCTACATTGCTCCGCACTGTGTGTGTTTATATACTTACATATTTATTCCATCTAGCTACAATGCTCTGCACTGTGTGTTTATATATTCATATATTTATTCCATCCAGCTACAATGCTCTGCACTGTGTGTCTGTGTGTGTGTGTATATATATATTTTATAGTAATATGTACATATGTATATTAGCTGCTCTTGCTTGCTTGTTTTTTTTCTTGCCTTCTGATTGTTGCTCTGAGTGTTGCTATCCCTGTGCTGTTGCAATCCTGGAATTTCCCCGTTGTGGGACTAATAAAGGCTTATCTTAAGTGTCGCGAGCAGAGTGTCGAACACTGTGTCAACATGCCCACAGTCACGTGACCGTAGCAAGCAAGGCCTCGTTACAGTGGGGCAAAAAAGTATTTAGTCAGCCACCAATTGTGCAAGTTCTCCCACTTAAAAGATGAGAGAGGTCTCCAATTTTCATCATAGGTATACCTCAACTATGAGAGACAAAATGAGAAAAAAAAAAATCCAGAAAATCACATTGAAGGATTTTTAATGAATTAATTGGTAAATTCCTCAGTAAAATAAGTATTTGGTCAATAACAAAAGTTCATCTCAATACTTTGTTATATACCCTTTGTTGGCAATGACAGAGGTCAAACGTTTTCTGTAAGTCTTCACAAGGTTTTCACACACTGTTGCTGGTATTTTGGCCCATTCCTCCATGCAGATCTCCTCTAGAGCAGTGATGTTTTGGGGCTGTCGCTGGGCAACATGGACTTTGAACCCCTTCCAAAGATTTTCTATGGGGTTGAGATCTGGAGACTGGCTAGGCCACTCCAGGACCTTGAAATGCTTCTTACGAAGCCACTCCTTCGTTGCCCGGGCAGTGTGTTTGGGATCATTGTCATGCTGAAAGACCCAGCCATGTTTCATCTTCAATGGCCTTGCTGATGGAAGGAGGTTTTCACTCAAAATCTCACGATACATGGCCCCATTCATTCTTTCCTTTACACAGATCAGTCGTCCTGGTCCCTTTGCAGAAAAACAGCCCCAAAGTATGATGTTTTCACCCCCATGCTTCACAGTAGGTATGGTGTTCTTTCTCCTCCAAACACGACAAGTTGAGTTTTTACCAAAAAGTTCTATTTTGGTTTCATCTGACCATATGACATTCTCCCAATCCTCTTCTGGATCATCCAAATGCTCTCTAGCAAACTTCAGACAGGCCTGGACATGTACTGGCTTAAGCAGGGGGACACGTCTGGCACTGCAGGATTTGAGTCCCTGGCGGCATAGTGTGTTACTGATGGTAGCCTTTGTTACTTTGGTCCCAGCTCTCTGCAGGTCATTCACAAGGTCCCCCCATGTGGTTCTGGGATTTTTGCTCACCGTTCTCGTGATAATTTTGACCTCACGGGGTGAGATCTTGCGTGGAGCCCCAGATGGAGGGAGATTATCAGTGGTCTTGTATGTCTTCCATTTTCTAATAATTGCTCCCACACTTGATTTCTTCACACCAAGCTGCTTACCTATTGCAGATTCAATCTTCCCAGCCTGGTGCAGGTCTACAATTTTGTTTCTGGTGTCCTTTGACAGTTCTTTCTTCTTGGCCATAGTGGAGTTTGGAGTCTGACTGTTTGAGGTTGTGGACAGGTGTCTTTTATACTGATAATGAGTTCAAACAGGAGCCATTAATACAGGTAACACGTGGAGGACAGAGGAGCCTCTTAAAGAAGAAGTTACAGGTCTGTGAGAGCCAGAAATCTTGCTTGTTTGTAGGTGACCAAATACTTATTTTACCGAGGAATTTACCAATTAATTCATTAAAAATCCTTCAATGTGATTTTCTGGATTTTTTTTCTCATTTTGTCTCTCATAGTTGAGGTATACCTATTATAGGAGGAAATATATGGGATATTAATAAATATGAATATGATCAGGTATGAATTATTTAATTTATATTGATGTATTGGAATCTGAGATCAAATCTCATTTCATATACATCAGAAAAGTTAATAACACTCGTAAGGGGCACCAGCTTCTATCTTTAAGAAGCAATTTAATCTTTAATTTCACTTTATACCTGTTTAATCACTCAATAAATTAATCAATAATCAGTCTCAAAAATTTTCCGTGAATTCGATACCTGTGCTTGAACAGACTCAGAATGAAATAAATTCTCAACAACTTCTCAATTTCAGACATTTATTAAACGAAATGATTAACCACTTGCACTCCGTTGTTCCGCGGGCGGGCAAGTCTCTGCGTCCTAGGGCGCACGAGGGCGCACGAGAGCGCCCTCGTGCGCGCTTGGACGCATGACGCATGATGGTGGTGATGGTGATGTAGTGGCGTCCAAGCGCCACTCAAAAAAAAACTGCAGAGACAGCCGCGAACAGATTAGTTCATCTGATTGACCTCTCATTCGACTAATAAGAGCCTTGAATTGGGTTTCTGAAACCTTGAAGAGCCAATGAATGAAAATCTAGGAAGGAGGACCCGCCTACTGTGAACGCAGGAGCCAATTGAAGCACAGAAATTCAGGCTGGGTGAAGAGAGATTTACTGTTGCAACAGATGAAAACAAAGGACGCTGGACGAATCTACTACAGACCCAGGCTCACCCAGCAGCATGGAGAACACCCACAAGTGGGACCTGCACTCATTCCAGCAGAATAGACGGAGGCCGACGACAAAAGTCGTAAATCATTCGCCAAAAGGAGGATCGTCACTTCCTTGTGGTAACGTATCGTCACTTCCTGTTTTGCTGTCTGCCTGTGTGGTTTGCTCTCCAGTTCTCGAGCCACTAGCTATGGCTACTAGCTCTCTTTCCTCTCCTCCTCTGGTGTGCTCTCTCTGTCAGATGTTTAGCTACACCTCTGCCTCTTTTAGTGATAACGGTAAATGTAATAAATGTTGTCTTTTTGAGGCGCTCGAGGCGAGGTTGTCTGATTTGGAATCCCGGCTCCGCTGCATTGAAACACCGTCTGCGCCAGTTAATCTCGACGGACGCCCCTTAGCTGCAGCGGAGCTAGCTAGCTTAGGTCCCCCTGTCACCGGTTCCCCGGCTCTCCTCTGCAGCGAGGAGACTGGGTGGGTGACGGTGAGAAGGAAGCCTAGTCGCAAAGCCCCGGTTCACCACCAACCTGTTCACGTTTCTAATCGTTTTTCCCCGCTCAGCGACACACCCGCTGAGGAAAAAACTCTGATCATTGGCGACTCTGTAGTCAGAAACGTGAACCTAGAGACTCCATCGGCCATAGTCACATGTATTCCTGGGGCCAGAGCAGGCGACATCGAGTCAAATTTGAAAATGCTGGCTAAAAGTAACTGTAAATATTCCACAATTGTTATTCACGCCGGCATTAATGACATCCGTCTCCGGCAGTCGGAAGTCACGAAACTTAATATAGAATCGGTGTGTGACTTTGCAAAAACGATGTCTGCCACTGTAGTATTCTCTGGGCCCCTCCCCAATCTGACCAGTGATGACATGTTTAGTCGCTCGTCATCCTTGAACCGCTGGCTGTCTGTGTGGTGTCCTAAAAATGACGTGGGCTACATTGACAATTGGAGCTCTTTTTGGGGAAAACCTGGTCTTATGAGACGAGACAGCATTCATCCCACTTTGGATGGTGCTTCTCATTTATCTAACAATCTGGCATCTTTTTTATCCAAATTTCCAAAACCATGACTACTCAGAGTTGGGACCAGGAAGCAGAGTCGCAGTCTTACACGCCTCTCTGCAGCTCCTCTTCATCCGCCACCCCTCAGCTTAGCCCCTGTCTTCCCCATCAGAGAATCGTTGTCTGCTCCCTCCAAAGTAAATAAAAATATAATGTATAAGCATCCCAAAGTGATAAAGCAAAATATTGGTAAAACTCAAATTAAACATAAAGCCTCTAAATTGAATGATTTGGCCTCTGTTCCTCCTCATAATTTAAAAATTAAATGTGGTTTATTAAATATTAGGTCTCTAACTCCCAAGTCTCTGTTAGTCCATGATCTGTTAATTGATCATCAGATTGATTTAATTTCCCTTACAGAGACTTGGTTAGGACAAGAGGATTATGTTGGTTTAAATGAATCAACTCCCTCTGGTTATTTAAACTGTCAAAATCCCAGAAGTTCTGGTCATGGAGGAGGAGTAGCATCAATTTACCATTCCAAATTACTAGTTAATGTAAAGCAAAAAACATGTTATAATTCCTTTGAGGGCCTGGTCCTCAGTGTTGGGCACTTTAGCAATTCCAGGTTAAACCCAATTTTATTTGCCATAGTTTATCGTCCCCCATCAACCTATTCAGAATTTTTATCCGAATTTCCTGATTTCTTAGCTGATTTAGTGCTGAAATCTGATAGAATAATTATAGTAGGGGACTTTAATATACATGTGGATGTAGATAGTGACTGCCTTAATGTGGCTTTTAATTCAATATTAGACTCGATTGGGTTTTCTCAGAAAGTAGGAAATTCTACTCATTACCTCCACCATACATTGGACCTTGTTCTGACATATGGCATAGAAATAGAAAATCTTGTAGTGTCTCCTCATAACCCTGTACTGTCAGACCATTGTCTGTTAACCTTTGATTTTACTATTTCTGACTATTTGGCTCCTAAAGAAAAATATTATCACAGTAGATGCCTCTCAGATGATGCTGTTTCCAAATTTATGCAGATTGTTTCCTCTATGCCATGTGTCAACACAACGGAAATAAGCTATAGACAGCTTGCTCCTTCTGTAATTGATAACATGGTGGATAGTGTTTCAGCTTCTCTGCATCAGGCTCTAGACTTGGTGGCCCCCTTAAAAAAGAAAAAGTCTAATCAGAGATTTTTAACTCCTTGGTTCAACACAGAAACTCGTAGCTTAAAACAGAAGACTCGTCAATTAGAAAGAAAATGGCGCTCTACTAATTTAGATGAAATCTATTTAGCTTGGAGAAATCATCTTTTAATTTATAAAAAATCTCTTAGAAAAGCTAGAACGAGTTATTACTCTGCATTAATAGAAGAGAACAAGAATAATCCCAGGTTTCTTTTCAGTACTGTAGCCAGGTTGACAAAGAGTCAGGACTCTGTCAATCCTAGCATCCCCTTAGAGCTTACTAGTCAGGACTTTATGAACTTTTTCAATAATAAAATTTCATCCATCAGAGATAAAATCAATCAGATTCTTCCCACAGTTAACTTAAATACTGTAACTACTACAACTCCTTCTATTGATGTCTGTCTTGATGAGTTTACTCCAATCGACCTTTGTGAGTTAGACAAAATAGTTTCCTCATCCAAACCTTCAACTTGTCTTTTAGACCCTATTCCTACCAGGTTATTTAAAGAAGTCTTCCCACTTATTGGTAGCTTTATTCTTCATATAATCAATTCTTCATTAACTTTAGGCCATGTACCGCAGGCTTTTAAAACGGCTGTAATTAAACCCTTACTCAAAAAGCCAACGCTAGATCCAGGAGCTTTAGCTAACTATAGACCAATCTCTAATCTCCCTTTCATTTCAAAAATCTTAGAAAGAGTTGTTGCTACGCAATTATTTGACCACCTGCAGGGAAATGGTTTATTTGAGGAGTTTCAATCTGGGTTTAGAATCCATCATAGCACTGAAACAGCCTTAGCGAAGGTCACTAACGACCTCCTCATTGCATCTGATAATGGACTAGTTTCTGTACTTGTCCTTTTAGATCTTAGTGCAGCTTTTGATACTATTGATCATAATATTCTACTTGATAGATTAGAACACTATGTTGGACTTAATGGAACTTCGTTGCAGTGGTTTAGATCTTATTTATCTGATAGGTTCCAGTTTGTTCATGTAAATGATGAGTTTTCTTTCAGCTCAAAGCTTAGTCATGGAGTTCCACAGGGATCTGTGCTTGGCCCTACTCTTTTTAGTTTATATATGCTTCCGTTAGGCAACATTATTAGAAAGCACTGTATACATTTTCACTGTTATGCAGATGACACACAATTATACCTGTCAATGAAGCCAGATGATACTAATCAATTAGCCAAGTTAGAAGCCTGTCTTAAGGAAATCAAAGTTTGGATGACTTGTAATTTCCTGCTATTAAATTCAGATAAGACTGAAGTCATTCTTGTTGGTCCAAAAAACCTTAGAAATTCCTTTCCAAATCAAACTTTCAGTTTGGATGCAGTTACTCTTTCTCTTAATAGCTCTGTGAGGAACCTTGGAGTTATTTTTGATCAGGATTTGTCCTTCAATTCACATATTAAATTTGTTTCTAAGATTGCCTTCTATCATTTGCGTAATATTGCCAAGATTAGGAGCATCTTGTCTCAGAGTGATGCTGAGAAGCTGATCCACGCTTTTGTTAGCTCGAGATTAGATTATTGTAATTCTTTATTATCAGGCTGTCCTAAAACATCTTTAAAAAGTCTTCAGCTGATCCAAAATGCTGCAGCAAGAGTTTTAACAGGTACTAGAAAGAGAGATCATATCTCTCCGGTTCTGGCCTCCCTTCATTGGCTTCCCATAGAGTTTAGAATTAAGTTTAAAATCCTTCTTCTTACTTACAAAGCTCTAAACAATCAGGCTCCTTTTTATTTAAAAGATCTGATACTACCGTATCATCCTAACAGAGCACTACGCTCCCAAAATGCAGGTTTACTTGTAATACCTAGAATCTCCAAAAGTACAATGGGAGGCAGAGCCTTCAGTTATCAAGCTCCTCTCCTGTGGAATCAGCTGCCAATCTGGATTCGGGAGTCAGACTCGATCTCTGTTTTTAAGAATAGGGCTAAAACCTACCTTTTTGATATAGCCTACAATTAGGGAGGGATCATGTGTTTCTGAACCCTCCCTTAGTTATGCTGCTAATAGGTTTAGTCAGCCGGGGGACCTCCAGTAATGCACTGGGCCTCACTCCTTTCCTCACTCTCTATGAAATATTTTTTTTTTGCTGGTCATTAACATTTGTTTGTTCTCTCCCATAGATTGAGTCCCCATCGTGCTGTTTGCTCTCTACATGTCTGTTCTTTTCTTCTTCTCTGTCCCCTCACCCCCCAGCCAGTCGCAGCAGATGACTGCCCCTCCCTGAGCCTGGTTCTGCTGGAGGTTTCTTCCTGTTAAAAGGGAGTTTTTTCTCTCCACCGTCGCCAAGTGCTTGCTCACAGGGGATCGCCTGATTGCTGGGGTCTTTCTGCAACTGTGGGGGTCCTTCCTACAGTTGATAGTGCTATGAGATGACTGTTGTTGTGAAATGGCGCTATATAAATAAAGTTGAATTGAATTGAATTGAAACGGCAATAATGGAATTATGTTTTGATCGGGATCCACAAGCGGAGCAGCGTCGCGTTCGTCTGACAATGGGGGAAGAAATGTTCGCCACGACTCTGCTGCTTTGAAGAGGTAAGGTGTTATAAGCTAAATTATTATTTATCCCTGAAAACTGTAATCCAAAAATGACTTTTGACCGATCGGTAAATTACAACTGTACTGCGCACGAAGTACGAAGTGCGTGCGCCGCGATAAACGGTTCATTTGCCGTGTTCGGACCGTGAACGCCCCCCCCACCCCCGCTGCAGAAGAGGAGGGGGAGGGCGTTCGGACCGTGAGCGGACACGGTCCGCGGGGGGAAGCATATCAGTCTATTCCATCATGTAGCGATGGCCCTCTTCTGTAGCGAGGGGGGGGGCGTTCACAGTCCGTTCACGGTTCCCCCCCACACACACACACAGTAGCGAGGGGGGGGGGGGGGAGCCGCTGTGAAAACATGCAAGGAGTGTAATCCGTCATGTAGCGAGGGCCGAATTTGGTCCTTGGTAGCGGGGGGGGGGGAACGACCCCCCCGCCCACACACACACACACAGACACAGCCCTGAGTGTGACCTTTCATTAGAGCCTAAAATGAAGCTTCTACATTGAATTATTCAAAAGTTACAGATGTTTTTCCAAACTGTGCCATTTGGCACAATTTGGCACAGTTCCAAAACGCCTGGGAACAGCCTGAGAACAAAGCTGTGTAAAATATTCATTTTTTGTGGTATTGTTACCAAATTTGGATCTCAGCTGGATAACACTTGGTTCTACATTTCTGTTGCATTTTCCAGCCGGATCGGACAGCTGTGTGTTATTTACAAGCATTTGTATCCAAAAAAACACTGTGTCCAATTTTTTTTCTTCAAGTTCAGTATGTTTAGATGACTGTAACTCAGTGGCCGGAGCACGTAGAGAGATTATGTTTTTTTTGCCAAAAAATTCAAAGTGTTTTCTTTTAAATGAGACCAATCCCATGAAGATGCTGCAAAGGGTTGAATAACAGCTTTCAATTTACTTTGGGCATGTTATTTTTTGGCATTTTTAGGAAAATTGCCCGGAGTGCAAGTGGTTAACAGACATTGCAGTAGTTTCATTAATCATAAAATCAATCTTGTAAATGATAGATTAACAATGCCAATATTTTCGGAACCAGGGTTAAACTGAGAAATGAATCTCTATCAGTTGGAGTTAACAGATTATGGAAACAACGCAAATTTATGGAGAAAGTTTACTAATTATATGAAAAAGTCCTGAATTAATCTTAAGAAAATAAAAACAGAATTTTAATAAAAAGGAGAGTTATGTTAAAGCAGACGGACAGACGAAAATTCAATATCGCTAATTCTTATCTCAAATTGTTGTCTGAGACGAACTAAGTCGAACCGCACGTTTTGGTGTCAACAAATGTCGCATAAGGTGACAATGCGCTCTTGAAGTACGCTGTCGTGCAGAGCTGTCTGACCCAGCCAAGCGATCAGTGGCTAAGATGGCCACTGACTGTGTGACGTCACCACCGGCAAACACACGCACACGGTCGGCGGCCAGTGCTGTGTTTTGCTTCATGCAACACTTGTTTACGTCTTAAAATCGGCGATTACGGATATTTCTCGGAATACTTGTGGATTACAAATAGATTATTTATGAAGATTAGGATTTCAGGAATCGAATTAATATGGTTTGGCGTTGTGTTGTCTACAGGTGCGATGGTCCTGCTGTGTTCTGCTTCATGCAACACTTGATGTTTACGTTTTAAAATCGGCGATTACGGGTATTTCTCGGAATTACCAAATATTTTCATGATCATAAGAACGGTTAGTGGGGAAAAAACATGCTGAAGTTTAACTCACCGGTTACTTATATTGGAAGTCCATCCTCCTGTGTTTTTTAGAAGCAAAGTTCTCAATTACAGAGACATACAGTGTTCCCTATTGCTTCAGCTTCTGTATTAAAGCAGACTGCAGTGAAATAGTACCCAGGTTTGTCCAGTCTTTCTTGTCCACATATATTTTGCAGGTGTCACAGCTCGCCGCTCTCAGGCATCTGCCTCAGCTGCGCGCACACCTGCGCCTCGTCAGCACCCTGCATGTGCAGTAGACATTTCGTTGACAGCGATTTCGAGAATAAGATGCAATTTGCAAAAAGATTGGTGATAAAGAAAATGGCTATTCCAACTATATATCCCGCGATTCCCAAGTCTGACTGAGACAAGTGTCAGTGACAGTGGCGTGAAAAGCCAGGGTGATCTACCGAGGCGATCAGCTGTCAGAAAACGAGAAGTAAACAGGGTAAGTTTTGTATTTTTAATATTCACTGCAAATGTTTACTAAACATTTTAAATGAATTCCAAGCAATGGATAATTTTCAAAATCAAATTATTTCTGGGAAATAATGCGGCGGTGGACAGGTGCCCGTGTCAGGTTTTGCAGCATCGCGCAAACAGAGGCGTGCTGGCGGGCCCAGGCCACCAGTGTTTTGCGCGTGCTTTTGTGTCTAAAACGTTGAAGAACGCGGAGTTGACAAACAGACAAACAAACCCCGGCAAAAACATAACCTCCTCCTGGCCTTTTCGGCCTGGCGGAGGTAATTACCAATGACAGTTCATCTTTCAATTTTTAGGGAAGCAACATATTTGCTAAGAAAAAAAAATATAAGCCTAAGATTGTAAGAGAAATGTGCTTTTAAAAATGGAACCCCAATTTTCTACCATAAAATGGTGCCCATTATAACTGTGAAATGTTATTTATTGTAATATAATAATTGCTATATCTGGAAACTAGTTATTTTCTTAATCTGTCGTGATACTCCATTGATTTTTGTATTTCTTTGTATATTTCTGCTGTGTTTTCAAACGTTCATACAAAGGTGGTATAGTATGTAATATTTCTTTTCAAATTGAGAAGAATTTAGTGTGTTCAAATTATTCAAATGTATATGACATGCGACTTTGATGAATGCTGAACTATGAGAATTATAACATTGACATGAACATTAATAAACTCGATATATGATTTTACAAAACTTTATTTACATATCATTGTTCACAAATCTAATCTTGGTAGGCAAAATCCCTTGTAGTGATCAGATGGGAATGTTTCTCTGATGAGGCTCACTGCACAGGCAGGCAACATAACCCTCACTTCTTTCCCACAAATAAGGCTGAATACCCCCTCAGCACCACCCAAAACTTCTTCATCATCCGATTCTTCATTTTCAATGTCATCATTTATATTGAGGTCGTCAAACTCGAGAAAATAATCGCTGTCCGAATCACTTTGCTCTCGTTCTGCCATTTACTATGTATTGCTGTTGTGACATCACCAGTGCCCGCACCTATCGAGAGATGGTGGTACTGCAGCCTCACTAAATGAAGGCTGAGCTATGAGCAAATAAGGTCATTTATGGAAGCTGGTGACACATATTAAATCGCGGGAATAGACAGAATAGAATATTTTCATACAATCTGTTGATTGGTTCAATAAAAAAATGTCACTGTCCGTCTGCTTTAAGGGCTTCTTAATTTGCATCTGATTAGATACACAAATTATTACCGAACCTCAGACGTTTAATTCAGCAGATGAATTAAAGTTTTGCAGCTCACGTGATCCTCGGTGATGATGGTTCTGTCGTCGTCCTCAGCCCAAGATTTCGTGGACGTTAATATCTACCCGTAGATATTTTCAGGGTCCACATTTCGACCTTTAAATTCAAGCGGTCGAAGGGGCTGGATTCTGTGCTGTATGACCCACAGTTGAAACTGGGTTTGGAGCCAGATGGTGATGCTTCTTCAGCGTGTGATGAACAGAGCTGCGCATTGATTCCTTGTAGACATGAACCTCCAGAGGGCTTTGAGAATAATTAGATCTAATCAGATCTCAAATTAGGAAAAAAAAAAAACTTTCAGACTTTAGATAAAAATTATAGCTTCTGGTGTGTGGTTGGTCAAGAAAAATATATATAAAAAAAATTAAAGTCAAGATTAAAGTTTACATTAAAATTAAACAAACGGTGATTTTACAGAAAGTTTAACAAAGAAAAAGTGATGAATAAAAATTGGAGTTTAACTCCGATTAAGAATTGAGCTCAAAGAAATAGGAATTCCTAGGCATTTAAGAGAAAAAGAAAACATTACGATACAAAGTTACATAAACAAATTACGAGTTATCTGCTCTGTGTTCAGAAAAACGACACGTGGTCGAAGTCTTTGTTCAGACGGTCCTTTGTTCTTCCTTGCTGTGTGCAGACAATAGAGAGAGATGGACCAGTGGCGAGAAGAGGAAAAGAGAGAAGACGATCCGGAAAAGAGCAGCCGAAAAGAGGCAGAGCGAAGAGTCTTTCGCCTTTTATAAATTCTGTTCAGCTTCGCGGGCTTCCGGGATCGATCGGAATCTCAGCCAATGAGAGTCCTTCGTGGAAGGCTCGATGAACTTTCCATCCAATGAACAAACAGTCTATTGTCTGGAGCTCTGGGATGAAGAATTGCTGTCATGCCGAGATTGGCTGCTGGAGTCACATGGTTTTAGAGGCAAAACTTTGATACATACTGGAAGTTAATATTTCCCCTTATGTATTAAACTAAGATCACTTTAGTGATTAGTATAAATTATAAGCAGTGCTTCTAAATCAACATGCAGGAATAAACATTCATTTTAAACATTTTTAACATGCATATATATAAAATCACAGATTAATGCATTTCACACATATTATTGATTTTCCACATTAAAGACATCAGAGTCCATTTGCCTTTCATAGTCCTAAAAAGAAGAAGGTTTAGAACTGAGTTTGTAATAATGTACTTTAAAGTTCACTGGTTAGATCCAGCGTGTCCCAGAGTTTAAGGAAATGTTATTGAGTTGTGGGTCTGTGTGGCCAGGTCTGTTGCATGTTTTATGGGGGCAATAAAAGCAAAGCCGGACATTGGGGAAATTCCTTAGGCTGGTTTTAACAAAAGAAAGGGGATTTCAGCTGTGGCCTGGGGGGAGAAAATCCATTTCTTCGTGTTACTCCTGGATGAAACAAAATGTCTTTAAGCAGAAGAATAATTGTTGCTGAGCCAAAGTGAGATGATGCTACACTATGATGGAAATTGGAGACCTCTCTCATCTTTTAAGTGGGAGAACTTGCACAATTGGTGGCTGACTAAATACTTTTTTGCCCCACTGTACCTAAATTATGTGCAATATATTTTTACAGCTTGTTCAACTCTTTGACAGCAGCAGGGACAAAGCTGTTTTTGTAGCACTGGGTTCTACTTTTTGGGACAGCAAACCTCCGTCTTGAGTGAAGAAGCTGAAAGTGGCAGTGCAAAGGGTGGGAGTCATCATTTAAAATGGAGGTAGCCATCCTCTGTACTTGTCTGGTGTACAGGGATGTCAGGCTCAGCTGTGACTCACCAAGCAAACGACTGGACCATCTAACTACCTGATCCAAGGATTTCCTCTGTTTCAGTTTTATCTGACCAAACCATGACACTAAAGAAAAGGATAAAACAGATTCAATAAAAGCCCGTTAAAACATTGTCATTATGGTTCGGTCAGCTTGGAAGCATGCAAGTTTTCTCAAGCAATGCAAATGTTGCTGACCCTTTTTGCACGCCCTTTCACAGTTCTCTTCAAAGTTTAAATTACTATCAATAATCGTCCCAAGATATTTGTAGGATTGTACACATTCGGTGGTCTGGCCTTTTAGTACGGTGACTTTGTGCCTGGGATTTTTCCTCCTAAAGTCAATAATCATGTCTTTAGTTTTTATCGTATTCAGCTGCAGGTAGGAATCCTCACACCAGTGAACAAAATCATCAACTACTGGGCCGTGGCCACTCTCACCATCCTGGAGGAGACTGACAATAACTGAGTCATCAGCATACTTTATAATGTGTCTGTTGTCATGTCTGCTCCGACACATGTTTGTGTACAGGATGAAGAGTAGTGGTGACAACACACACCCCTGAGGAGAGCCAGTAGAAGAGCACTTTAGGTCAGACAATGTGCCATTGACCCTTACTCTCTGCGTCCTGTTGGTTAAGAAATCCAGAATCCAACCCACCAGATTATTGCTCAAATCAAATTGCTACAGGAGCCTTTCAACTAAGATGTGAGGTTGGATTGTATTAAAGTCGGAGGAAAAGTCCACAAATAAAAAGTCTGGTGTGTGTCCCATTAAAATCCAGATGTTTAAAAAGCATGTTAAACAGAGTGACAGTGGCATCCTCCACTCCTCTGTGAGGCCTATAGGCAAACTGCAGAGGATCCAATGCATGCTCAGTCTGCTTTAGGACCTCACATCTGACCAATTTTTCAAAAATTTTCATTAAAATTGAAGTCAAAGCAACTGGTCTAAAGTCGTTTACCGTTTTAGGACAGCTGGATTTTGGAACGGGAACAACCACGGCTTCTTTCCAGATCTTAGGCACATGTTGTGTCTGTAAGGACTTGTTGAAAATGTAATGAAATATAGGACTCAGTTCATGTGCACAGGACTTTACCAAGCGCCCACATATATTATCAGGGCCCTGACTTTTGTTCACTTTTACAGCGCAGAACTCCCTTTTAACATCCTGCACCTCAATATTAAAGTGCTGATTGCTCTTTGAGTGAAAGTGCTCTTTGAGTTTCTGTTTCAAATCTTGGGTTTCTGTGCTAAAATCAAAGGAGTCAAAACGACCATAAAAACAATTAAGAGCATTAGCCAGCTCTGTGCCTGAATTTAAACCATCTAAAAACACACAATTACTGTGCTCTGTGCTCTGAAGGCCTGCAATAGTTTTCATACTGGCCCAGGCTGAACCAAGTTTCTTTGCTGCCATCTTGCTTTCCAACTCTGATTTATAATTCTGTTTTGCTCTTAAAATTTCGGCCTTCAGCTCCTTTGTGGCAACCTGTAGCTCAGAAACAGACCCCTGTTTAAAGGCAAGTGCTTTCCTCTGTAAGCAGGATTTAGCTGATTTTGTAACCCATGGTTTGTTGTTGGGATATATTTTGACACGTTTAAGTGGAACAATCTTATTTTTACAGAAAGCCATGTATGAGCATGTGACGTCCACCAAAGAGTCCAAATCATCCCCGCAGGACAGTGTGAACATCTCCCAGTCTGTACAGTTAAAGCATTCCTGGAGGCTGTGCACTGAATCTTCTGTCCACACATCAATGTCTCTCGTCTCCACCTTGCCTCTTCTGAGAGCAGTTTTATATGTGGGCAGCAAATGTACACAGTTGTGATCTGAGGATCCTAAAGGAGGAAGGGGGAGGATTTATAGGCCCTCTCAATGGATCCATAGCACAGGTCCAATGTCTTTTTTCGCCTGGTTGGGCAAGAGACATATTGATAAAAGTTTTTAAGTGTCTTCTTTAAAGAAACATGGTTGAAATCCCCAAGAATGAAGTTTGGCGCCTCTGGAGAAATTGATTGCAGCTGCTGGATCACATCAAAGATAGTGCTGCAGGCGGAGTCAGCGTCTGCCCTCGGATGAATGTACACAGTTGTGATGAAAAGTTGGGGGAACTCGCAAGGCAAATAAAAGGGGCGTAGTGACACGGACAGCAGCTCCACATCGGGTGTACAGATGCGCTCTCTGACCATGACAGATGTGCAGTGCTGCTTATTAATATATAAACATACACCGCCCCCCGACGCTTCCCCGTTACCTCTTCCTGCCGATCCGAGCGCAGCGGGGCTCCAAAGCCGTCAATCCACAGGTCTGCGTCTCGGTCATGCGCATTGAGCCACGATTCCGTGAAAGCCATGACACAGCAGTTCTTAAAGTCCTTCTGGTAGCGTACATTCCCTTGAATTTCATCCACCTTGTTTCTCAGAGACTGTACATTCCCAAAAATCATCGAAGGAAGAGGAATGTTACCAAACTGACGTCTCCTCAGGCGCAATTTCACACCTCCACGCCTTCCGCGCTTCCTTCTCCCGTCTCTCTTTTCACCGCTATGTCCGTCTCTCAAAATAAAGTCCGGCAGTTGCGGCTTAGGCTCAATCACAGCCGCTGCATCAACCGTGTTTAAATGCAGCAACATGTTCCTGGAATAATGTATTCTGCCCGCCATGATGCTGAACGCTTTTACCTCAGAGACAAAGAGTCGGAGGAAAAGTAGCAGCAGTGCAAGAGAGGGGAGGAAGTCCATGTTGTAGGAACCAGGAAGCGCTTCGCCATACAGTCCACAAACACTCCAGGGCAGAAACAACACAGAGGATTTCGTAAAAACATATAAAAGTACACAAAAACAGACACACAGACGACGTACTTTTTCACCAGCTGCCGGTCGCTGCGTGCGCATGCGCCCATCATTCATTCAGATCAGACTTACTGTGTGCCTGGAAGGCTGATTAGTGACAACATCACTTTAATTCCAGATGTTTTGGAGGTCTCTGGTTCATTGGCTGTGGAAACTGGTCTGATTTCAATAGACCAGGAAAAGGCTTTTGACCGGGTTGAACAACAGTATTTATGAAAAGCTTTAAGCTGCTTTTGGGATCAGCCGAGGCTTCATAGCCAGGATACGGGTCTTGTACAGTGACATTGAGAGTGTACTGAAGATAAATGGAGGCCTGTCTGCCCCTTCCAGAGGGCGGTTTGGCAGGGCTGCCCTCTCTCAGGGATGCTGTACTCCCTCACCATAGAGCCTTTGCTTCACCGTTTGAGAAGGGACCTATCAGGAGTCATGTGTCCTGGCTGTGAAGCCACATTTAGGCTGTCGGCCTATACAGATGATGTAGTCATTCTGCTAAACAAACAGTTACATTGACGTTTTGGTTAAGAGTGTTTATCTTTTTGGCCAACTTTCTTCTGCAAAAATAAACTGGGGAAAAAGCGAGGCTCTGATGGTGGGGGAAAAACTAGAAAATCAGCTTACACTGCCTGGCGGGCTGAATTGGGAAAAAAGGAGGTTTCAAGTATCTTGGTGTTTTTATTGGAAATCAACAGTTTGAGCAAAAAAATTGGGACAGAGTCATAGAGAAAATCAAGGGTAGACTTAACAAGCGAAAGTGGCTAATGCCAAAAATATCCATTAGAGGAAGAGTGCTCATTTTAAATAATCTTGTTTCCTCATCCCTATGGCAACG
The DNA here is from genome assembly GCA_020510985.1 of Pholidichthys leucotaenia. Classification (NCBI taxonomy): domain Eukaryota; kingdom Metazoa; phylum Chordata; class Actinopteri; order Cichliformes; family Pholidichthyidae; genus Pholidichthys; species Pholidichthys leucotaenia. The sequence goes on from CM035844.1 coordinate 308,368,580, forward strand.
CCTCATGTGCGTGGACCTCCCTGCTGGTTTGCTATTCAAAATTCAATCTGTTATAGTGGACTTTTTTTTTTGGGGGGGGGGGGGACTCCACTGGGTCCCTCAAGCCCTGTTATTTCTTCCCAAAGAGGAGGGGGGGGGCAAGGAGTGGTTCAATGTAGCTAGTAGAGGTGTTGCTTTTAGACTGATTTTCATACAGAGACTGCTGACGGGCCCCCAGGACCTGGTGTGGAGGCCTTTGGCCTGTGTTATTTTACAGAGAGTACTTGGGCTAGACCTCCCTGTGTTTTTAATGGATTTTCAGAACTCTAATGCACTGTCTTATCCAGTTTTTACCGCAGACTGTTTTCAGTGTGGACTCTTTTTAAAAAACAAAGAGGGCCAAGCAACTCCCTCCACTGGTTCTTGAGGGAGCTGCTGGTTTTTGGTGGCCATCTTGGTGTCCTGTTGGGAGTTGGAAGGACCATCTTTGATAGGCTACGTTCCAGGAATGTCCTCACTTTGAAGCAAGTGGTGGAACTGGCTGGTCCTGGCCTAGACAATGCCTCAGCTTTAGCAGCACATCTTGGTTTTAGATCAAATCGTTTCATTGGTGGTCTTCTTTCAAACTGGTAACAGAAGTTTCATGGACTTGAGCGCTCTCTACTCATGGACTTTAGCAAAGGCTCGCTGCAGCCAGAAAGCACAGACCCTTTTACCTCCCTCACACTTCATATGGACTTTGACGTTTCTCCTAGCTCCTTACTGGCATTCTCTGCTCCCACTGGTGTGGACTTTGGAGGAGCCAGTGGTAAGGCACTCTACAGACTTGTGGTGATGCTGCTCAACGAGGACAGATTGAACACCTGTGTGGACATTCCATGGAGAGCCTACTTTAAACTGGAAAAAGGGCATCAGCCTGCCTGGAGGGCTCTTTATAAACCCCCAATTCCTAAGATGCATGGAGATTTACAGTGGAGGGTACTGCATGGCATTATAGCTGTCAATGCTTTTGTTTCTGTGATTAACAGCAGTGTCAGTGATCAGGTTCAGATTCAGGTTACTTTATTTGTACCCGTAGGTAGATTTGTTTTGCAGTCTGGTGACATCCATATTTACAAGCCACTAATTACATTCAACATAGACACAAACACAGGCACACATCTTACAAAATAGGTAAATATAAAATATGTACAATATAATTTTTTTAGCTTGTTCAACTCTTTGACAGCAGCAGGGACAAAGCTGTTTTTGTAGCGCTGGGTTTTGCTTTTTGGGACAGCAAACCTCCGTCTGGAGGGAAGAAGCTGAAAGTTGCAGTGCAAAGGGTGGGAGTCATCATTTAAAATGGAGGTAGCCATCCTCTGTACTTGTCTGGTGTACAGGGATGTCAGGCTCAGCTGTGACTCACCAAGCAAACGACTGGACCATCTAACTACCTGATCCAAGGATTTCCTCTGTTTCAGTTTTATCTGACCAAACCATGACATTAAAGAAAAGGATAAAACAGATTCAATAAAAGCCCGATAAAACATAATCATTATGGTTCGGTCAATTTGGAAGCGTGCAAGTTTCCTCAAACAATGCAAATTTTGCTGACCCTTTTTGCACACCCTTTCACAGTTCACTTCAAAGTTTAATTTACTATCAATAATCGTCCCAAGATGTTTGTACGATTGTACACATTCGGTGGTCTGGCCTTTTAGTATGGTGACTTTGTGCCTGGGAGTTTTCCTCCTAAAGTCAATAATCATATCTTTCGTTTTTGTTGTATTCAGCTGCAGGTAGGAATCCTCACACCAGTGAACAAAGTCATCAACTACTGGGCCGTGGCCACTCTCACCATCCTGGAGGAGACTGACAATGACTGAGTCATCAGCATACTTTATAATGTGTCTGTTGTCATGTCTGCTCCGACACATGTTTGTGTACAGGATGAAGAGTAGTGGTGACAACACACACCCCTGAGGAGAGCCAGTAGAAGAGCACTTTAGGTCAGACAATGTGCCATTGACCCTTACTCTCTGCGTCCTGTTGGTTAAGAAATCCAGAATCCAACCCACCAGATTATTGCTCAAATCAAATTGTTGCAGGAGCCTTTCAACTAAAATATGAGGTTGGATTGTATTAAAGGCAGAAGAAAAGTCCACAAATAAAAGCCTGGCGTGTGTCCCATTAAAATCCAGATGTTTAAAAAGCATGTTAAACAGAGTGACAGTGGCATCCTCCAATCCTCTGTGAGGCCTATAGGCAAACTGCAGAGGATCCAATGCATGTTCAGTCTGCCTTAGGACCTCACATCTGACCAGTTTTTCAAAAATTTTCATTAAAATTGAAGTCAAAGCAACTGGTCTAAAGTCATTTACCATTTTAGGACAGCTGGATTTTGGAACGGGAACAACCACGGCTTCTTTCCAGATCTTAGGCACATGTTGTGTCTGTAAGGACTTATTGAAAATGTAATGAAATATAGGACTCAGTTCATGTGCACAGGACTTTACCAGGTGCCCACATATATTATCAGGGCCCTGACTTTTGTTCACTTTTACAGCGCAGAACTCCCTTTTCACATCCTGCATCTCAATATTAAAGTGCTGATTGTCTTTGAGTTTCTGTTTCAAATCTTGGATTTCTGTGCTGAAATCAAAGGAGTCAAAACGACCATAAAAATAATTAAGAGCATTAGCCAGCTCTGTGTCTGAACTAAAACCATCTAAAAACACACGATTACTGCGCTCTGTGCTCTGAAGGCCTGCAATAGTTTTCATACTGGCTCAGGCTGAACCAAGTTTATTTGCTGCCATCTTGCTTTCCAACTCTGATTTATAATTCTGTTTTGCTCTTAAAAGTTTGGCCTTCAGCTCCTTTGTGGCAACCTGTAGCTCAGAAACAGACCCCTGTTTAAAGGCAAGTGCTTTCCTCTGTAAGCAGGATTTAACTGATTTAGTAACCCATGGTTTGTTGTTGGGGTATATTTTGACACGTTTACGTGGAACAATCTTATTTTGACAGTAAGCCATGTATGAGCATGTGAGCTCAGCCAGAGAGTCCAAATCATCCCCGCAGGCCATTATGAACATCTCCCAGTCTGTACAGTCAAAGCATTCCTGGAGGCTGTGCTCTGAATCTTCTGTCCACACATCAATGTCTCTCATCTCCACCTTGCTTCTTCTGAGAGCAGTTTTATATGTGGGCAGCAAATGAACACAGTTGTGATCTGAGGATCCTAAAGGAGGAAGGGGGAGTGATTTATAGGCCCTCTCTATGGATCCATAGCACAGGTCCAATGTCTTTTTTCGCCTGGTTGGGCAGGAGACACACTGATGAAAGTTTTTAAGTGTCTTCTTTAAAGAAACATGGTTAAAATCCCCAAGAATGAAGTTTAGCGCCTCTGGAGAAATTGACTGCAGCCGCTGCACCACATCAGAGATGGTTCTGGAGGCGGAGTCAGCGTCTGCCCTCGGATGAATGTACACAGTTGTGATGAAAAGTTGGGGAAACTCACGACGCAAATAAAAGGGGCGTAGTGACACAGACAGCAGCTCTACATCGGGTGTACAGATGCGCTCTCTGACCGTGACAGATGTGCAGTACTGCTTATTAATGTATAAACATACTTCGCCCCCCTGACGCTTCCCCGTTACCTCTTCCTGCCGATCCGAGCGCAGCGGGGCTCCAAAGCCGTCAATCCACAGGTCTGTATCTCGATCATGCGCAGTAAGCCAAGATTCAGTGAAAGCCATGACGCAGCAGTTCTTAAAATCCTTCTGGTAACGTACATTGCCTTGAATTTCATCCACCTTGTTTCTCACAGACTGTGCATTCCCAAAAATTATCGAAGGAAGAGGAATGTTACCAAACTGACGTCTCCTAAGGCGCAATTTCACACCTCCACGTCTTCCACGCTTCCTTCTGCCGTCTCTCTTTTCACCGCTGTGTCCGTCTCTCAAAATAAAGTCCGGCAGTTGCAGTTTGGGCTCAATCACAGACGCTGCATCAGCTGTGTTTAAGCGTAGCAACACGTCCCTGGAATATTGTATTCTGCCCGCTATTCTGCTCGCCATGGAGCCGAACGCGTTTACCTCAGAGACAAAGGCCCACAGCACAGATAGCAGCAGTGCGAGAGAGGAGAGGAAATCCATGTTGTAGATACCAGGGAGCTCTTCGCCATATATTCCCCAAACGCTCCAGGGCAGAAACGACACAGAGGATTTTCTAAAAACGTAAAAAAGTATAAAAAACGCACACACGCACTATATCACCAGCTGCCAGTCGCTGCGTGCGCATGCGCCCAGGCGCAGTGTATTTTCTGTGTATATAACAGTGTATTTTCTGTTCCTCTAGAGACAATTTTTCATTGTTTTACTGAATGTCAGCATCTAAATGGTCTCTTTGAAATACTCACAGAACTTTTTCACAGCTTTAAAGAAGTTTTCTCCAAGCAGGTTTTCATTTGTGGTTTAATGTACAATCGTCATTTTAAACAGAAGAGTCAACTACTGAACTTTGTTTTAGGGCAGGCAAAGTTGGCTATCTATGTAAGCCGGAGAAGAAAACTTGAATGTTGAAAATGATGTTGATGCCAAAATTTTATTTGTGAGGCTACTTAAAGCCAGAATAAGGCTGGATTTTGAGTTTTTTATGGGGAATAGGGATGTGGAGGATTTTAGGACCCTCTGGTCCCATGAGGATGTCCTTTGTTTAATCTGTGTCAGGCAGCTCTTGTTTGGGCATTTTTGGGGGTAATAATCCTTCTTGTAATGTAATATGGTATTATTCTGAATGATGGAAAAATGTGTTTTTTAAAGATATTTTAAAATCTCTCTCTCTTGTCAACATTTTTCTCATTCAACATTTCTGATGGAGCCATTGACCATGGCCATTTTCACCAGATATCAGTAACAACCCAAGTAATCCATACATACTGTACAAAGAAATCAAGACAACTGTGTTCACAAAACAAGTTATAATTAAGAAAGTGGAATGACACAGGGAATAATAATAATAATAATAATAATAATAATAATAATAATAATTTAATTTATAGAGCACTTTTCACAGACAGAGTCACAAAGTGCTTAACATGGTAAAAAACAAAATAAAAACACAGGCACATAAAACGGTAAAAAAAAAAAAGACAGTAAAAGCACATAAAAATACAATCAACACATAGTTAATTATAAAACCAGGCTAAAAAGGTGGGTCTTTAGTTGCTTCTTAAAAACACTAATAGAAGATGCAGATCTAAGTTCAAAAGGTAAGGAGTTCCACAGTCTGGGAGCAACAGCAGCAAAGGCTCTATCGCCTTTAGTTCTGAGCCTAGTGCTTGGGACTACCAATAGATTCTGATGAGAAGATCTGAGAGACTTGCTGGGCTGGTGTAGAAAGAGCAGGTCACTAATATAAAAAGGCGTCTCTTCATGAATGGCTTCGTAAGTAAGAACAAGAACTTTAAAATCAATTCTATAATTTACAGGAAGCCAATGCAAGGAGGCCAAAACAGGAGTGATATGACAGAATCTACTGGACCTAGTTAGTAATCTTGCAGCAGCGTTCTGGACTAACTGTAGGTGGTATAAAGAGGATTTGCTAAGACATGTGAAAAGAGCATTACAGTAGTCCAAATGTGAAGAAACAAAGGCATGAATAATGATTTCTAACTGACTGTAGGAAACCAATGACCTAATTTTGGATATATTCCTAAGGTGGAAAAAACAACTCCGGGTCAGAGATTTGACATGCTGATCAAAACCCATCGATTGATCGAAAATGACACCAAGATTTTTTAGATTAGACCGTACGTTACAGCTTAATGAACCAATGCTATTAACCAACTTAGGAATTAGATTATCCGATGCTACAATAAGGACTTCAGTTTTATCAGCATTAAGTTGCAAAAAGTTACTAGACATCCAGTCCTTAATTGCAGACAGATAATCATGAATAATTTTTAAATTGTCAACATGGTCAGGCTTAAAAGTGAAAAGTAGCTGTAAATCGTCAGCGTAGCAGTGATAAGACACACCTTTAAATTTGCTGATGATAGAACCAAGTGGCAGCATATATAGGGCAAATAAAAGTGGACCCAGAATAGAACCCTGAAGCACCCCACAGGTTAAAGGAGCAGAGTCAGATGAATAAGAGCCAACAGCCACGGAAAAACTCCTACCAGAAAGGTAGGAGAAAAACCAATCCAGAGCATTTCCAGAAATACCTACCCAATCTCTAAGCCTTTGTAACAAAATACAATGATCAATAGTATCAAATGCTGCAGTAAGCTCTAATAACACTAAAACAGAGCATTTGCCAGAGTCTGATGACATTAAAATATCAATTGACACCCTGAGAAGAGCGGTTTCTGTCGAGTGTTTCTGATGAAAACCTGACTGAAATTTATCAAAAATATTGTGTTCAATCAGAAAGTCAGTGAGCTGCTTGGCAACAACTTTTTCTAGAAGCTTAGAAATAAAATGAAGCTTAGAAATTGGCCTGAAGTTTTTAAAAACAGATGGATCAAGGTTAGGTTTTTTTAAAAAGTGGCTGCACAACTGCATGTTTAAAATACGAGGGTACACAACCAGATTCAAGTGAACTATTAATGATATTAACCAATGATGTACCCACTGAGCCAATTACCTCTTTTAACACTGAGGAAGGCAAAATATCTAAAACGCAGGAGGAGGATTTCATGGAACTCACCAACACTAACAAATCCTCAAAAGAAATTGGGGTAAAATCACTTAAAAAGGCCTGGCTGTTAGGACAATCAAGGATTAGGGGAAAGGAATGAGTAAAACCAGCCCTAACAGCAGTGACCTTGTCAACAAAAAAGGAAAGAAACTTGTTACAGTCTTTAATTGAATAAACAGGGGGAGCAGAACTGACAGGATTAACTATACTGTCTATTGTGCTGAAGAGGATCTTTGGATTGTTACTACTGGAGGAGATGATGTTGGAAAAATAAGAAGTTCTTGCCATTTTAATCATAATGTTAAATCCAATTAACAGTTCCTTAAGGTAAAATCGATGCACCTCAAGTTTAGTGGACTTCCACAGTCTTTCCACCCTCCGACATTTATGTCTAAAACAACAGAGATCATCATTTAACCAGGGGGATGAATTAACAGCACAAACATTCCTGGTTTTAAAGGGAGCAACTACATCTAAGATGCTTGAACAGTGTGAGTTAAAAGAGCAGACCAAGCTCTCAGTGTCTTCATCAGAGGATAAAACCACACTGCTGTCAAAGGCAGCAGAAAATTTCCCAGCTGAAAACTGGTCAATGACACGAGAGCCTTTTACCCGCTTGCCAGTGTAACAGACTGATTTAACTGATAAATTAAAAAGAACACAAAAATGGTCTGACACAAGAAGCTCCTTAGTCTGAACATTATTCACATTAAGACCAAGAGTAAAAACAAGATCAAGTGTATTTCCTTTTATATGCGTAGGGCCAGATAGACACAAAACAAAATTAAATGATTCAATAATACCCAAGAAATTCACTGCAAAGCTGTCATTGGGATTGTTAATATGCAAATTAAAATCTCCAAGTAAAATCCGCTCAAATTTAATAATAGAAGTTAAAAAATCGCTAAACTCAGAAAAAAAGGAGGCATAAACTCCTGGAGGGCGGTAAATTAAAACACAATAAAATGGGTTTGAGGAGCCAATTTTTAAAATCATCAGTTCAAATGATGAAAAAGTTCCATGGCTCACCGTCCATGTAACGAAGCGGCGCCGGTTCACAATGGCCAGACCACTGCTGCAGCCTGTCAATCTCAGAGCACGGGAGAAGGTACAATCCGGTAGACAAAGTTGAATTAAGGAGGTAAATTCCTCACTTTTCTGCCAAGTCTCAACAAGAAATACAAAGTCCAGCCCTGCAGTAATGAACAAATCATTCAAAAAGAATGATTTATTTGCGATGGAACGTGCGTTAAGCAACGCCAGCTGGATGGGCTCTGTCACAGCAGCAGTCTCGCCAGGAATGGGGGCCGGTGAAAGTTGACGTAGGCACCCGCTACCTGCAGGGGATTTCCTGCCTTGGAGCAGGGAGAAGGCTGGTTGGCATGGTAGAACAGGGAAAACAGGCCGGAGAAATGATGGCCTCACTCCGGGCACACCCGAGGGCCAGGATCCAGGAAAGAGGCCAGCTGCAGAATTAGGAGAAGATGAGGTGGAGCGAGCAAGACGGCAAAGCCGAGCAAGCCTTCTGGATTTCACCACGGCACCTGCACGTCTTCCCCGAGGTTTGGATCGCTTTCTGCCGGTATAACCACAGTAGGAATCCCAGGTACCAACGGGAAGTTGCAAACGCAGAGACCGATGGAAGAATCTTCCCTCCTGATTATGACAGCCAAACCCCACCATGGAAGATCGAATATCCTGCAGCACTTGGCAGTCATAAACAATGGCTGATTGCACATAATCCAGACACAATAACACAATCAAAAACAGGACAAACAAGCAGAGACGACCAGCAGCCAGAAAGACAGGCGGCGCGGCCATCTTTGAAGGCGTCCAAGAAGACAACAAGGAAGCGGAAAGATAAGTACTGAACACAAATAAAAAGAGGTGCAAAAAGGCAGAGAAAGTCAAGAAACCAGCTGAAATCCATCAGAATTTCAGAAGCCATCCCACCCCATCAGTGCAAATTAATTTCAGCTGGTTAAGTCCTGACTGATTTGCCTTTAAAAAGGTCTGTGAATTTCAGATTGTCACACCACAAAGAACTCATGATGGGTTGAAGCAAAGAACTTTAAAGAACTCTCTCTGATGGCTGCAAAACATGATGATGGCATTGGTTACAGGCGCATTTCTAAACTGCTGAATGTTCCATTGAGCACTGTTGGAACCATCATTCAGAAGTGGAAAGAACATCATATTACCATAAACCAGCCACAATCAGGAGCTCCTTGCAAGATTTCGGACAGAGGAGTCAAAAGAATTATCAGAAGAGTTATCCAAGAGCCAAAGACCACTCGTGGAGAGCTCCAGAAAGACCTAGAATTAGCCGGTACTGCTGTTTCAAAGAAAACAATAAGTAGTGCACTCAACCGACATGGGGTCTATGCCCGCTCACCTCGCAAGATTAAATTGCTGAATAAAAACCATATCGAAGCTCATTTAAAGTTTGATGCCCAACTTTTGGGCAAGCCAGTAAAATACTGGGAGAATATAGTCTGGTCAGATGAGACCAAAATTGAACTTTTGGATGCCACAACACACAACATGTTTGGAGGAGAAATGGCACTCCCCGGGGAGCCCAAGGGCCCCGAAAGAAACACTTTTTTTGCAAATTCTGCCATACCCAATGTTTACTGGAGGGTTTGTTTCGGCATATCAACTTTTTATTTGTTGATGTGTACGTCTGTCCTGCCTGCTTAATTTAATTGGTTAAGAGTTCACATTTGGCCTGATTAAGGTTGGATGTGGGCCAGTAGTGAATCTGTGGCCGAATGAATGTACAATAGCGGCGTCCAGAAGAGAAAAAAGAAGAAAGAAAAACAGGAACATCAGAATGAGGTTTTAAAAAAAGACTCCTAAATTGACATGATTTTTAAAAGTTGCAATACAGCCGGACAGTGTCAGCTTTACAGTCACAACAAGATGTTCATTAAAGTGTTAGCATTAAATGCTGATACGGGACACACCCATGAAGCCACTGTCTGAAGATCCATCAGTCACACACACTGGGATACTGATCCAGAAAAGGACCGAAGACCTGCCAGAATAAGGACACTGATATCAGAGTATCTGAACGTTCCTACAAACTGTTATGTATGGAAAATACCTGGGTGAAGGGTGAGGCAAGATGAAGCTGGCGAAAACCACTTTATTGATGGAACTCAAGTAGCGGATACACGGCAGGCACCTGGTGATAGGCACCGGTGAAAGAGACCACAAGATGGTTGCCCATCCCTTATATAGGGCAGTGCGATGACGTGACGGGAAGTGCACGTCACCACACTGCACTTCACAATAAAGTGCCGTTTTCCATATACCACATTTCCTCCCCCTACTTAGAATAGTCCAAAACCACACACAATTTGAACCCCCCACCCCCCCCAATTTAGGACCCGAATCATGCACTAAAATAACATAAACTAATGTAATAAACTGGCCTAACACGCTAACTCAGAACAACCTAGAATAGGGCTGGTGGGTGGACTGCTGCACAGCCCGCACAGCATGGTGGATCATTATACCACCAACAGCTAAAAAAAAAAAATCCTTCATTAAACTAAAATTTGCCGTGCTCCTAAACTAAAACACAAACACAAAAATAACCCCACATCATAACATGCATGCATAAACACAAGAACTATAAACACCCATTCGACAGCACAGTCACTTGGGTGGGAGAGGTAGAACCGGCATGGGGGGTCCCGGAGCAGTCCCTCAGCAAGCATGCCCCTGGAAGCAGCAGACTCTTGGGATGATGGCTGGTCTTCTGGACAGAGGAGCCCGACTCCTTCACCGCCAACACTGACTCCCGTCCAGCCTCATCACCCGGAGCCTCTTCCCAGACATGCCAAAGCTGATTGGTGTGCCTCAATGAGCTGTTGGACAACCAGAAGTACGCTACATCCAACTTTGCCACTATACACACACATCCTTGGCGTTTTGCTGGCTGTCGTTTGGCCCATCTTCGTTGTGGACATTCTTCACCTCGAACCTGAACCAAGTACAAAACCCTCAGCGGGACATGGCTCAGCCTGACGTGGTGCTGCTGAGCATGTGGTAACTCCATGCTCATCGGTCTGGCCCCGTCCTCTTCTAAAACCATTGTTGCAGTCACCTTTGTAGCTGCAGACCCTCTATCCCCCTGCAGCCAAGCTCTAGAGACATATGAGGCTAGCACAATGGTGTCACTCGCTGACGCAGGCGCCTTGCTGCCATGCTTGGTACCCTCCTCTACCACATCCCAAGCGCCAGCACTGAGACCCTCCTGTGCCAAACCTGAGTGAAACTGGTCCTGCTTGACCGCCATGGTGTTCGTTAGCTCTTCATCCCATACAACATTCTCTTCGACCACCGGAAACGAAGAGTTCCAGCGGCCACAACCCGACCATTCGTCCCCGGCACCGTCTTTAATGGCGAAACCCAGTCCGTAAAACAAATCACAGCCCATGATGTTATCGCCTCATGCTGTCACGTGGAACGTGAAGTCAACCATCTTTGCAGACTTGTACCGGACCATTAACTCCAAAGTCTCAACCGTGCACAGCCTGCCACCTCTATAGCCATGCAACAGTGCCGGGATACCTCTAATCCTGTAGTGGGGGAAAAACTTCCTCACCGTGGCCCAATTCAGCAATGACCCCTCCGCCCCCATGTCGAGCAGCAGCAGCACCTCGATACCGTCCAATTCCACTGTGCAGTACGTGTATCTGTTTGTGCTGGGGGACACCGAATGGATGGTTATCGGGGCCGAGAAGAGTGATTTCTTCCTCTCCGGTTCAGATACACGGCACACTCTAGCATATACTAGATACTTGCACATACTTAAATTATATGATCAGAGGTGGGTATAGTAGCCAGAAATTCTACTCATGTAAAAGCAGTGCTATCGTATGAAATTAATAATTACAAGTAAATACCTAAAAATTTCAAGCTGAGTTAAGGTACAAAAAACAACTACTTAAAAAAAAGAGTAATGACTTCAATCAAGAAGGCTTGACGTTTTTCTCCAAAATTTATAACAATTCTCTTATAGCTTGCTCTCCAGTGTGGAGAGTGCAAATAACGGAGCCAGACTTGTGCAGCAGACGACTTTATTCACTCTCACTTCAGTCATACACAGAAAAGCACTTCCACAATACACCAGGGTCTCTCCTTTTATCTCATCCCTCCATCCCCCATCTGCCTGAAATCCCGCATCACAATACATTCAACCATTCTCCCCCCACTGTCCCCCAGCCTTCCTGCTACATCACCATAATCTCTCCCATCTCAGTACCTATTGTCCTCCTCTGTTTACCCTCTGCATCCAGACTGAGATGATTATTCCAGAGTCTACACTGCCCCCCCCCCCCCCCCCCCCCCCAGAATCTCAGACCGAGTTTCAATCCTCAAGTCCTTTCGGCTTCAGTCTCCTCCCGTATCTGCTGTAACGGGGGTTCGCCGCCTCTGCGGTGCTGCTGTGCCACGTGTGCTCTGTAAATTTATCTATATTTGCAACCATTTTCCTCAAACTTGTAATTTCCTCTTGTAAAATTATGACTTTTCTTGTACATTTGAGACTTTATTTTAAATTTGTCAATTATTTTATAGCTAATTTTTGTCTTTTTTTAAATTACTGGTTTTATTTATCAATTTGAAACATAATGTGGTAAAATTAACTTTTATTCCTCATAGAATTTTAATTTTTGACCATTATTTTGCAGACCCAGAACAGAACAATAATTTAGCTCTGATTTCAAAGAAATATAATTGTTCATAAAAATATATTTAAACAAATAAACTAAAATGACCAACGATGCAGTTATTTCTGTCATAATATTTCTATATACAGGGTTTAAAGCAAAAAAATTTCCTCAGCCTGAACTTTTTCTAGGGGCAGGGTCATTGGGGTGGACACACACACATTTTTATATACAGACGTGGACAAAATTGTTGGTACCCCTCTGTTAATGAAAGAAAAACCCACAATGGTCACAGAAATAACTTGAATCTGACAAAAGTGGTAATAAATAAAAATTCTATGAAAATTAACCAATGAAAATCACACAATGCTTTTGAATTGTGGTTCAACAGAATTATTTTTAAAAACAAACTCATGAAACAGGCCTGGACAAAAATGATGGTACCCCTAGAAAAGATTGAAAATAATGTGACCATAGGGACATGTTCAACCAAGATGTGTCCTCTAATTAACATCACAGGTGTCTACAAACTTGTAATCAGTCAGTCGGCCTATTTAAAGGGTGACAAGTAGTCACTGTGCTGTTTGTTGACATGGTGTATACCACACTGAACATGGACCAGAGGAAGCAAAGGAGAGAGTTGTCTCAGGAGATTAGAAAGAAAATTATAGACAAGCATGTTAAAGGAAAAGGCTATAAGGCCATCTCCAAGCAGCTTGATGTTAATGTGACTACAGTTGCACATATTATTCAGAAATTTAAGATCCACGGGACTGTAGCCAACCTCCCTGGACGTGGCCGCAGGCGGAGATGGATAATACAAATGGTAACAAAAGAGCCCAGAACAACCTCTAAACACATTCATGGTGAACTCCAAAGTCAAGGTACATCAGTGTCAGATCGCACCATCCGTCATTGTTTGAGCCAAAGTGGACTTCATGGGAGACGACTAAGGAGGACACCACTGTTGAAAACAAATCATAAAAAAGCCAGACTGGAATTTGCCAAACTGCATGTTGACAAGCCACAAAGCTTCTGGGACAATGTCCTATGGACAGACGAGACAAAACTGGAACTTTTTGGCAAGGCACATCAGCACTATGTTCACAGACGCAAAAATGAAGCATACCAAGAAAAGAACACTGTCCCTACTGTGAAACACGGAGGAGGTTCTGTTATGTTCTGGGGCTGCTTTGCTGCATCTGGCACAGGGTGTCTTGAATCTGTGCAGGGTACAATGAAATCTCAAGACTATCAAGGTATTCTACAGAGAAATGTGCTGCCCAGTGTCACACAGCTTGGTCTCAGTCGCAGATCATGGGTCTTGCAACAGGATAATGACCCAAAACACACAGCTAAAAACACCCAAGAACGGCTAAGAGCCAAACATTGGACTATTCTAAAGTGGCCTTCTATGAGCCCTGATCTAAATCCTATTGAACATCTGTGGAAGGAGCTGAAACATGCCGTCTGGAGAAGGCACCCTTCAAACCTGAGACAACTGGAGCAGTTTGCTCATGAGGAGTGGGCCAAAATACCTGCTGAGAGGTGCAGAAGTCTCATTGACAGTTATCATTTTTGTCCAGGCCTGTTTCATGAGTTTGGTTTTTTTAAAATAATTCTGTTGAACCACAATTCAAAAGCATTGTCTGATTTTCATTGGTTAATTTTCATAGAATTTTTATTTATTACCACTTTCGTCAGATTCAAGTTATTTCTGTGACCATTGTGGGTTTTTCTTTCATTAACAGAGGGGTACCAACAATTTTGTCCACGTCTGTATATATATATATTAGGGGTGTAACGGTACGCTAAAAATCACAGTTCGGTACGTACCTTGATTTGATTTTAAGGTCATAGTTTGGTTCAGGAAGCAAAATGCAAAACATTAAACTGCTTATCTTATGTATCAGCGGGAACAGCTTTCACAAAAACCCCTGCAAACTGCCAGCAGTAAATGCTCCAATAAATAAAATGTATACAAAACAAATAAATTCTCTTCTCAGCAAATGATCAGACAAGTGCAACAATAGAAGTTTGAATTATTCTTTTGTTTTTAGGAAATGAAAATTTCTTATTGCCTGAAGCAGTGTTTTTAACCAGGGTGCTCTGGTATGTTCAGGTTTCTGCGGGAAATTATCTAATTTCACTTGTTAACTGGTCAATAATTTGTCATTGTTGTGTATAGGTTCTGAAGGCAGCCATGCACAACAGCAAATTATTTGCAATTTTTTTGACAATTAAGAAGTTAAATTAAAAAATGTCTCACAAAAATCTGAACATACCAGGGCACGCCTGAAAAACACAGACCTCACGGGCAGCATAAACAGATTCAAATTTTTCTTAAAAGGATGGTGTGGGTAACCCCCACAACATACTGGGACAAGCAGAGCGCTCAGCTGGAGCAATTAGCAGAACAATGAGATGTGTGTATTGAGATCAATAGGCAGCTTCTCTTTGTCTAGCTCCTTCCTGCCAGTATCCTGCTGCTGATATGTGTGACTCAAATGCAGGTGTTCATGACTTGCTGCTCTGTACTGTGATGCAAATGTCCCATGCCTTCCTGCAGTTACTGTGATGTTAATGTGCCATTCATGCATTGTCTGTAGTGGGGTATTTAAACTGCATATCGCTCTGTAACTCTCTCTCTCTGTCTGACTGCTCATCTGAACACATGCATTCCCTGTCTCCTGACGAGAGCCTGAGAGCTCGCTCCGGCGCACCTGCACGGCGCTGGAGTGAGTTCTTGTGATGGCGGATGAATGATGAATAAAACCCACTTTTAAACCTCAGTTCGCTGCTTATTATTTCATGCCGCCACACTGGTGACCCCAAGAAAAGAACACGCTGGCAGCCCCCGGCGGTGACTCTCCGACGACAAGCGAACGCAGCAGCCTGACCCAAATGGACTGCCCTCCCTTCGGCTACAGGGAGACCTCGACGCAGAACCAACACCAGGCGAACTCTCCGGAGATCACCCACGACCGGGAAAGCCGCAGAAAGCTTCATGGTGCGACCCTCGCCTGAGATCGGGACATCCACGCTGGACCGGCCGAGGGATACAGAACGTCTTCTCCCTCTCACCGCTCCTCCTCCCTCTCACCGCTCCTCCGCATCGACACGAGCCCGAGGGACAAAGATCGTCTACTCCCTCTCACCGCCCCTCCGCATCGACACGAGCCCGAGGGACAAAGATCGTCTACTCCCTCTCACCGCTCCTCCGCATCGACACGAGCCCGAGGGACAAAGACCGTCTACTCCCTCTCACCGCTCCTCTGCATCGACACGAGCGCGCACGACGGAGAACGCAGCGCTTGGACCAGAACGCACCATGACCCGGCACCAGCGAACTACAGCAACAGCCAAGACAGGGAGGCCCATCGGCGCTGACGACGCTGATCTCCATCAAGCTCCCTGACCCTGACTCGCCTCTCAACAGCGGGACACCCACGCACCGAACCCCCACGCGCACACCGGGGGGTTACGAGGACGGCGCACCACGCACGGGACAATAACAGCTCCACAGAATGCCATCGTCCTTCGCCGCTGCACGCAGAACCTTCAGGGCTGCTCACACACTTGAAGCACGCACGCAGCTCGCTTACAGGATTTTGTATGGGTCTCAGCCACGGCGCACAAAGGGAATTCAGCCGTCAACTGTCCCCGAGGGCTTTAGGGCTGCGCGGGCACCTAAAGCCAACACGCCAAGTCCCTCACTGCTGCAGCTCCTGTTTTTCTTCATAGCCGCGAGAGGAGTCAGAGACAAATTTTTCTTCGCACAACTGTTGTGGACCTCCACCACGTTCAACGGGAGAGCCCCTCAACATCGTGGATCCACATGCAATTTTTGCGCGGCCCAGACAACTTCGTTCCCGGGCCGGCACTTGCTACCCCCACCCTCCTCCCTCCCCCTCCGCCACTTGCACAGAGCTTTTCCCGCAGCTCGCTACCAATACTGGACGATCGAGGCCTCAGCCCCCCGCTGAGCCCTCTGGGGGGGAGTAGTGTGGGTAACCCCCACAACATACTGGGACAAGCAGAGCGCTCAGCTGGAGCAATTAGCAGAACAATGAGATGTGTGTATTGAGATCAATAGGCAGCTTCTCTTTGTCTAGCTCCTTCCTGCCAGTATCCTGCTGCTGATATGTGTGACTCAAATGCAGGTGTTCATGACTTCCTGCTCTGTACTGTGATGCAAATGTCCCATGCCTTCCTGCAGTTACTGTGATGTTAATGTGCCATTCATGCATTGTCTGTAGTGGGGTATTTAAACTGCATATCGCTCTGTAACTCTCTCTCTCTGTCTGACTGCTCATCTGAACACAAGCATTCCGTGTCTCCTGACGAGAGCCTGAGAGCTCGCTCCGGCACGCCTGCACGGCGCTGGAGTGAGTTCTTGTGATGGCGGATGAATGATGAATAAAACCCACTTTTAAACCTCAGTTCGCTGCTTATTATTTCATGCCGCCACAATGGTATTATTTTCTGGCTGAAGTGGGCACAACAAGAAACTTCATACCGGGAGTCAGTTATCTTCAGCATGTGTTTAAACCCGGTATTCTTAACAACTGAATATGGCCTTAGATCAGCTGCTATAAAAACACCAATGGCATTTGTTATTGCTTTGGCTCGATCTGAAAAGCCCTGGAGAGGCTGTCTAAATGCTCCTTCTACCGCGCTAGTTTTTCTTTTTTTGTGTTGCACGTTCACCCAGCAGAAGCAAGCTCCATTTGTGGCATAGGCAGCTGCTGCGGCACCTCTTACCTACTTCCGGGAGCTGCTGCGGCACCTCCTCCCTACTTCCGTGCCGCTTCAAATGAGTGAACAAGGTAAACATACTGTCAAAAGCATATCCAATGCTGTTTTCATCTTATTCACTTAGCTTGGTCTGTCTTCAAGTTCTGGCTTCTCTGTACAGGGCTGAACTGTTTCTTTCAAAGTCCGGCGCAAGGCAGTTTACACTTCATGTCCGTCACTCAACATGGTCCATCTGGAAACTCGGTATGCCTCTGCACCAAACCAAAGGTTCCGTACAAAAAAATCTGAGTTCAAATATAAAAACCTTTACACCCCTAATATATATATACACACACACACACACACACACACACACACATATATATATATATATATATATATATATATATATATACAGTATATAGTATGAAGGGTGGAGGGTGTTGACGGATTTAAGTCACTGACTTTGTGAATTTCGATCATTTTAACTTGCCAAGTATTTAATAATGAACATAAATTACTTAATATTGCAGTGGCTGGTGAAGAAAATCCTGAGCAATTCAGTCATCCTTGCCTTTCCCTCAATCAGCCTGCATGAAGCCTAACCACACCTGTTTGCTAAGCCACTCATTATTGTTCCTGTTACCAGCGGGTTAAAACCAGGATCACTGCGTACATAGCTGTTCTGCTCCCCCATCTCCCCACCTCAATTTAAAGTACTTAAATAAGCTCATGCTTTGTTCTGACAGAATTAGGTTTGTCTCTGCTTTGTCTCTCGGACAGCGATGCTAGATAGACAGGTCTGCTTGCCAACTGAAACGGTCATGCACACGGCATGCACCCAAACTCCGACCCGAGGGTGAATGTCACATGCGGTTTTTTGCACGTTCGCTTGCGGACCATCATTTCTTCATTTATTTTCTTTAGCATGCTGGCGTGGCGGATCAGATTCTGGCGTTGTGGGCTGCCACGCAGAAATGTTACCAGCAGAAACCCTGATCTCCCTTCAGTCTTTACCCAAATGGCTCTTAAATCCCTTTGGGCTTTGACCAACGGGAGATATAAAGGCTTACTAGCAGTTAAAACTGATTCCACAATAGATTAATAATAACCAGACCGTCAACAACGGAGTAGCTCATTTCAGTCGGATGAAATCACCCCAGAAGTGGTCAGATCTCCAGACTTTTGACCTTGGGCACATCATCATAAATGGGGTTAAACAGTCAAAAACTACTAGTGGGCCTACAACCTGTTGCACAAAAGATTTATTTAAAGGGATCCACACAGTGAAACACAGTCATTTACACAGAATAATTTATTGTGTATCATTTCCAGCTGTCTATTATATCTCAAAGGTAAAACTTAAGACATTATTTACTGTGGACCACATCACACTCTAGTGCTAACAGTTCATTGTACAATCATGGCAAAATTATTAAAACACAGGTGAGAAAAACGAGCGATATATTATCAACTGTGGGTTATATATGGCTAATATAAGTCGTGTTTGGTGAGGAGCCCCTGAGCTAATGCTGTTAGCGCAGGGGCCAATACCTTTAGCTCCCCTCCATTTACATGACAGACAGCTAGGCAGGCCAGTAAAGAGCAGTGGGCAGGTAGAAAAACCCCAGAAGAGTCAAAAGAGCTTCTTGGAGAGAAAAGCAAGATAAAGGATGTGCTTGTTTTTTTTAAAAAAGATGCACTGCGGTGGATAAACTTCACCTACAAAAACAAATCTACATTGTTTAAAATGGTTTCATATCCCCTTTTTTCTACAAAAAAGTAAAAACAAACAAAAAATGCTGCATCAGTCCTTAAAAGCAGTTTAATGGTAAAACACATCTTAATTTGGATCAACTTTTCAAAGCAGCTATCCATATATGCTAACTTGGCCTGAAGGCTAACTTCAGTAAGGCCAGAGAGTCCTGATTGACTCAATAATATGGACCTGCTATAGTTAGGCCACCAAAACACTGTCTAAACTCGCCTTTATTCAGGGGGCAGGAGTTCGATTCCACATATTTCCACGCATTTGATTCCACTCTTGATATGTCTTTTAAGTCATAAAACACATGATACAGACATGAGTCATGGTGAGAAAAACAAAATTAATTTTTGGTGAAGCGTCACTTTAAGAGAATTGAGTGCTTTGATATTATATACTATATATATAATCATTTGATCAACAGACAAATTTCAGATGGTTAAAACCTACAAACACACCATTTTTCAGTCAATGACCCCTTTAATAATCTGCTAAAAATTACTGGTCTTTATTTTTGTCAAGTTCATCCAAAGCCAGTCTAGAATGTAGAGATTGGAAGTAGCAGAGCAGCATTGCCTAAAACACAGGAATCATTGTGCAAGTAGCCCATTCAAACTGGGCAGTGACATAGAAGAACAAGAACTACTCCTCCTCAGTCTGACATGCCTAGTGTTCAATTTTATAGGTCAGTTTTCACAGTCGACATTAGGTCATCTTCTAAAAGCTTTCAACAAGAACAACTTCCATCTTTCACATCACCTTATTTCAGAGTGTAATTACCTCTACTGACCAGGCCGTCATTAAGGTGGTCATGTCTACCTGTCCCTCTCTGTACAATCTAACTTAGAAACCAGTTTGGTAACCCCTACCAAACTGGGTACAGGTATATGTAACAGGTTAATTATATTTATTTGTTGAATTCCACCAAATCTGCATTATTTTATCATTCATACATGGATGGGTGCCTGTGGCAGGAAAGTGAGCCTGAGTCCCCACGTTCCTTGATCAGTGGTATTTACTTCTGTGTGTGCTGGTGTATAGTATCTAAAACTGACTCTAGCTGTCGGAGAGGCAAGATGTGGGAGAGGCAAGATGTGGGAGGTTGTGGGTTGTAATATAAGCACTTTATTCCTTTAATATGCATGTATTTAAATGATGAATTCATGTTTTATATTAGAAATACGTTTAACTGTATTTGAGCGCTTTTGAGCATGAGTTCCATTTGTAAATGTTTTACCGAGTTAACAGTCAGTCAACGTCAAGGCTAATGTAGCCCTAAGCTATGTTTGCCGCGTGTTCTCGTGTCTGTTTCTAGCGTCAGCTTTATTTTGTGTGTTTTTCTTGTCAAAGGGGGTGCTTTGGACCTGTATACCAGGTAACACAATGGATGCATTTTTACTTTTGTTCAAACAGGTACACTATGTATGTAACTGTGTATGTGGCGAGTAATATTTTTCACTTTGTATGAATGTTATAGTTTATGAATGTTATGTGGGACAATGTTCTGCTGTTTCACTGATTGCTGAGAACAAAATGGGTGATTTATTGATTATTTGTATTTCTTTTGTTTGTATTATGAAATACAACATATCTCAGTACAGCAAAGTATCAAAAAACTGACTCTAGCTGTCGGAGAGAGGGTGCTTTGGACCTGTATGACAGATAACACAGTGGATGTGTTTTTACTTTTGTTCAAAAAGTAAAAGCTGAAGTCACCCAGAACGGTCACGCAGAGGACATCACCTGCCACACACACATATGATTCCTTCCGCTTCCTAGGCACTACCATCACCAGGGACCTCAAATGGGAGCTGACCATCAGCTCACTCATCAAAAAAGCCCAGCAGAGGATGTTCTTCCTGCGGCAGCTGAGGAAGCTCAAGCTACCCACCAAGATGTTAGTGCAGTTCTACACAGCCATCATCGAGTCCATCCTCACCACCTCCATAACCGTGTGGTACGCAGGAGCCACTGCCAGGGACAGACTAAGGCTGCAGCGCGTCGTGCGCACTGCTGAGAAGGTGATCGGCTGCAAGCTCCCATCTCTCCAGGATCTGTACATCTCCAGGACCCGGAGGCGTGCTGGCCGGATCATAGCCGATCCCTCACACCCTGGTCACGTACTGTTTGCCCCCCTCCCCTCTGGTAGAAGACTTCGGTCCATCCAGACTAAAACCTCCCGTCACATGAACAGCTTCTTCCCCTCTGCCATTAGACTGCTGAACACTAAGTGACTCTCGTGCACCATGTACAGCAGCTCAACCAGACTCATGTCAATCATCACTGTTTTCTTCCTGCATTACCGACTGCACTATATAGTTCTCCACAGTATCTGCTGCTGGCTAATATATATTTTAACTGTTGACCAGTATCACTTAATCTTATCCTACACTTTATTACATGTATAGTTTATTTCTCTTATCTTATCATGTTTAATGTTGCAGCATTGTACCGAGACAAATTCCTAGTTTGTGTACTACATGAACAATGGCAATAAACCTGATTCTGATTCTGATTCTTCTGATTCTGATTCCACTGACTGAAGTGACTGTAGAATTACAATGCTCAGCTGAATAAATGAGTTTTCATGTGAATGTTTAAACTACCAGTGTAAGTGAAACTTCGCCCACATATTTCACAAGGGAATGGCTTGTCATCTTTATGAGTTCCCACATGGTTGGTCAAAGCATGACCTGAAATAAAACCTTTCCCACACGTTTTACAGGAAAATGGCTTTTCACCTGTATGTGTCCTCATGTGTTTGTTCAGATAACTTTGACTGAAACTCTTCCCACAAAGTTCACAAGAATATATCTTTTTGCCTATGTGTGTTCTCACATGCTTGGTCAAAGCATGAAATGAACAAAAATGTTTCCCGCATGTTTCACAGGAAAATGGCTTTTCAACTGTGTGAGTTCTCACATGCTGGGTCAAACCCTGACGTGAACAAAAACGTTTCCCACATGTTTCACAGGAAAATGGCTTTTCACCTGTGTGAGTTCTTATGTGGATTTTCAGAGAACTACTTTTATTGAATTTCTGCCCACATGTTTCACAAGAATATGGGTACTCACCTGTGTGAATTCTCACATGGCAAGACAAAGCATAACCCAAAGAAAAACGTTTCCCACATGTTTCACAGGAGAATGGCTTTTCACCTGTGTGCGTTCTCATGTGTCTCTTCAGATGACTATTTAGATGAAAACTCTTCCCACATAGTTCACAAGAATGCATCTTTTCAGCTTTGTGAGTTTTAACATGGCTGTTAAAAACACTTCGCAAAAAAAAATGTTTCCCGCACATTTCACAGGAAAACGGCTTTTCACCTGTGTGAGTACTCACATGCTTTTTCAAAGAATGAACTGAACGAAAACGTTGCCCGCATGTTTTACAGAAAAAGCCTGTATGAACCCTCATATGACGAGTCAAACACGTACGTGAACCAAAATGTTTCCCACATGTTTCACAGGAAAATGGCTTTTCACCTGTGTGCGTTCTCATGTGTCTCTTCAGATAACAATTTAAACTGAAACTCTTCCCACACAGTTCACAAAAATAAATCTTTTCACCTGTGTGCGTTCTCATGTGTCCCTTCAGATGACTATTTAGATGGAAACTCTTCCCACATAGTTCACAAGAATGCATCTTTTCATCTTTGTGAGTTTTCATATGGCTATTAAAAACACTTTGTGAAAAAAAATGTTTCCCGCACATTTCACAGGAAAACGGCTTTTCACCTGTGTGAGTACTCGCATGCTTTTCCAAAGAATAAACTGAACGAAAATGTTGCCCGCATGTTTTACAGGAAAAGCCTGTATGAACTCTCATATGGTAAGTCAAACCTGTACGTGAACCAAAATGTTTCCCACATGTTTCACAGCAAAATGGCTTTTCACCTGTGTGCGTTCTCATGTGTCTCTTCAGATAATAATTTACACTGAAACTCTTCCCACACAGTTCACAAAAATGCATCTTTTCACCTTTGTGAGTTCTCACATGGCAAGAAAAACCACTATATGAAGAAAAATGTTTCCCACACATTTCACAAAAAAACGGCTTTTCACCTGTGTGAGTTCTCATGTGAGTTTTCAAGTTAATTCTTTGACTGAAACTCTTCCCACACAGTTCACAAAAATGAATCTTTTCACCTTTGTGAGTTCTCACATGGCAAGAAAAACCACTATATGAAGAAAAATGTTTCCCACACATTTCACAGAAAAACGGCTTTTCACCTGTGTGAGTTCTCATGTGAGTTTTCAGGTTAATTCTTTGATTGAAACTCTTCCCACATATTTCACAACAATGTATCTTTTCCCCTGTGTGAATTGTCATGTGAATTTTCAGTGAACGACTTTCACTGAAACACTTCCCACACAATTCACAAGAATGTATCTTTTTCCCTGTGTGGATTCTCATGTGCCAATTCAAACTGTAGGTAGAAGAGTAACCTTTCCCACATATTTCACAAGGAAATGCCTTCTCTGAAGTAGAGGAATTGCTCACATTTTCACTTTGACTTCTACTCCTGCAAACTTTTGATTTGGATTTTGCCATTTTATGCTTACTGGATACTAGGTTGTTAGAGGGGAGATAGTCACGGTCTGTTGAAGTGTCACTGTGGTCATTTTCCTCACAAGCAGGACTATCCATGAAGGAATCAGTCTCCTGCTTTAGTTCGTGCTCGTCTTCCACAGGAATGTTCCCTAGCTCTACCTCTTTAACCTGTGTGGCATCTTGTTCCTTCTGGACCAGACTGGAGTCCCTCTCTTTCTTATAGAGATTCTGGATATTGAGAACTTCTTCCTCCTTAAAGTCATGTAGCTGTTGATCATCTGGATGGATGAAACCAAGAAAAAATATACTTGTAGTGAAAGATTTTTCAACACAACTGTCAAGAAAAATTGTTAATCATAGTTATACATTAACTGAATGAATTCAGTATTTGATTCCCTACTGACCACCAAGAATTTATACATACGTATTAGGAATGCAAGTTATCAATTAATTCATTAATTATTAGTTGATCCACCTCATCATTTGATTGATTATTTGATAAGTGGCAAGATTCCCTTGGTGCAATATGGTCTATCAATAACATAAAAAGTTAATTACGGTTTTAGATATACTGAATAAAACGAACACATTCCTCAATGATTTATTGTACCAGTTGCATTGTTTTAGTACAGACAATGAGATTTTGTGTATTTTAACAAATTTTGTAGAGCATAGTTTATACTATGTCCTGGTACATCTCAGTAAATTACAAATGTCATGATTTTTAATGTATTTTACAAACTTTATCTATTTTAGTTCCATTACAAAAACATACCTTTCACGTTCTATTTTACTGAGATGCACAAACAGACAGTTTTAACAGGAAAAAAAAAACTGTGACCTGCTTCCTCTGTTGCATGTTAAGCATCATCATTGTACCCCGGCAAACCAGCAAACCCAGTATGATCAAAGCTCCCTCTGTTGTCTGTTACCTCAGTGGTAACTTGAGTCTGGTCTACTTTCCCATTTCACAGCGGGATGAAGGCAGCGGGGATAGGTTTTTATGCTTGTGTAGTCTTTTTCCTTGGTCCAGTCTGTTTCTCCACCCTGTTGATTTGAAGCAGCAGGGTGGATCTTGAAGCTCGTGTGCCATTGGAACTTGTTGTGGTTCTGCGACGTAACCCAGAAGGGTGAGTTTTTTTTCGCTCTGCACAGCACATGCACTCTGCGGGACTGGTATCTTTTCGGTTGAAATGCAGCAGTGGATGACCGTGTGCGCCCCTGCCTGGACGGCGATGCCACTACATTTCATAGAATGAGCTCCCATTGAAAAGGACTACTGAATGATCAATTAATTGACAATTTAATTCAGTTGACTAAATTCTTAGCAACAATTAATCGAAAGCCAATTAATCATTAACATCCCTAATACATATCATTCAATTTCTTATATAACAATGCTAAGTGTTTTTCAGCTGTATATGAAAGGGGAGGCCTCAGTTATCTGATTGGTTAATGTTACCGATGATGGCTAGTTTCCCCAACTACACTAAAGTAAATAATCCACTAATCCATCAAATAATCCACTAGCACAATCACTAAGAATGCGCTCACAGGGTGCATGATGCTGTAATCACGAGACGTTCCGAGACTGTTGCACAATAATCCAAAATGGCGACTCGCGTCAACCGAGCATCAACAGATTTTTCCACAGGTAGCGTTTCTTTCTTTTGTAATTAATCTGCTATTTGTCTGTCTGTTCCTTTGTGTACCATTTCGGCATCTTCTTGACGGAGCTGGAGGAACTTGAGAATTTATATAGACGAGTTTTATTATCACTATTTTAACATGGAGGACAACGTATCTCCTGGGGCTTCCTTCAA
Source organism: Pholidichthys leucotaenia (assembly GCA_020510985.1). Lineage (NCBI taxonomy): Eukaryota > Metazoa > Chordata > Actinopteri > Cichliformes > Pholidichthyidae > Pholidichthys > Pholidichthys leucotaenia. The sequence continues at coordinate 308,393,806 of CM035844.1, forward strand.
CTCCGTATCGAAGTGCCCCAGACCGGCGGATTCTCTGAATTTACCATCCAAGAAATCACGGGAGGGCTCAGAGATTAGTGATATTCTTTTCTCTATTGAAAATAAACTTACCAGCATGGATGGCAGACAAGCATTAGTAGAGTTGCTCCATAAAGAATTCCAGAGAGTCTGAAATACAGACAGGTGCAGCTCATCTCTCTTAGAGGAAAATAATAGTTTGAAAAAGTCAGTAAAAAAGCTAACCACGCTACTTGGCGTTGTTGAAAGAGAGAACTGGAAAATGAAGGAAACAGTTCTCAATTTGCAGTCACACAGCATGAGAGATAACCTTGTTTTTTCCAGGAATTGCTGAAAAAAAATAATGAAAATCCAGAACAGCTGGTCCATGAATTTATGTCCACACAACTGAAACTGTCCCCCGAAGTTGCAAAATCAATTACCTTCCACCGAGTCCACCGCACTGGGCAAAAAAATCCCCAAAATAAACGGGCGTCCCAGACCTACTGTTGCCAAATTTGAACATTTCAAGCAAAAAAAATTCTGGTACAGAGGCAGGGTAGGCAGCTTAAAAAAAACCCAAAATAATTATGGTCTAAATGATCAATTTACACAGGAAATCTTGGAAAGGAGAAGGAAACTTTTCCCCATTAGGAAACAAAACATCCAAGAAGGTAAACGAGCTATTGTCTCTGTAGATAGATTGTTTAAAGATGGCAAGCTGTTTATGGATGAAACTATCACCCCCTGGTTATTCTGGAGTCTCCTTTGTTTCCTTAGCTACAGGTGGAAAACGAGCGTGATTGAATAAGAGACCTGCACACAATGTTGGTTTAATTTGTTAACATTTGTCTAATGTTTTTTCTTTTTTGTTGAGGTTGTTGCTTGCTTGTCTGTTGTAGCTAATTGTGACCCGTGCTGGCAAAATGAGTTGGAATGCGCACCATGTCATTACGAGCTAAAGGCACGAGAAGTCACAAATCATGACTCTCTGTTTGTTAGCGGCAGGTCCTGGGAAAACCTCCATGAGTGCCTGCTATCACTGGAAAGTTTAGAAATCGTACTTTCTAAAAATACATATGTTTTTGCGGAAGAGGTAATTCTTCAGAGTTTTCAACTTTGCCAAAATATAAACAAATTGTCTTTTTCCAGGTAAGTTTTTGCACACTTCCTACAAATATCATTTTGAAGGTCTTTCAATACAGAATATGGAAATAACATGACATCAATTTTGAAAATGTCCTCAAAGTGACTCATTTTGCCAGCACAGGTCACAATTTTGTTAAAGTTGTTAGGTTGTTATCTGTATTTTTAACCATTTACTAACCTTTATGTCTGTTCTCTCTCATACTTCTGGTTTATAGGAAATAACTTAAGTACATGCACCCCATTTGCTTACAACTGCAAGCAAATGGAACAGAGACATCATGAGCGCACACCCAAGCATACATATGTAAGTAGAAATTTTACACACAACATACATATATACACACACACATGCATGCACACATTACGGACATATAACCACATAGGCAGATTTAGTTAGCCTTTAGCACAAAAACCAGTCAGCGAAAATATGTCCACATTAAAGTCTGTCACATGGAACATATGTTTAATTGGTACCAGGGAGAAGAGGCTAAAAGTTTTTAATTGACTGAAGGATCTACAAACAAACTTTGTCTTATGACAGGAAACACATGTTACTAAGTCGTCTGTAAACACACACACTTCCCCAGAATTTCACCACATGTACTCAGCCGGCTTTAATTCGAAACAAAGGGGGATAGCTATATTGGTAAACAGAAGAATATGCTTTGTTGTGAATAATACCATAGCAGATCCGGAAGGTAGATTTATAATATTAAAAATCTCAGCTCAAAATTTGGATCTATGTATTCCAAGCGTTCATGGCCCAAATGTTGATGACCCATCCTATTTTCACACTTTCTTCATTTCTCTTTCTGAGCACTTGGACACTACACTCATAATAGGAGGAGACTTCAACCTGGTATTAAACCCTGCAATCGACAGGCTCAGTGCATCAGGGAATTATTGAAAATGGCAGGCTACTGACACTCTCAAGCAATATATGAATGATTTTGGTCTTTGTGATGAAAGACGTTCTCGTCACCCAATTCTTCGGGAATACGCTTTTTCCCCCCATCAGTTTATAGTTCACATTCACGTTTAGACTTCTTCTTAGCCAGTAACTCTATTGTGAGGGACATCACAGACATTGAAATATGGTCAAATCAAGCCATTATTGATCACCATCCAGGATCTCTTACACTAGTAAATAGTAAAACTGTATGGAAAACTAGGAGCTGGAAATTTAGTACATTACTACTAAAAGGCGAAGACTTTATTAATTATTATAATAAAGAATGGGAATCATATCTGGAACATAATGATGTGCCAGGAATATTCCCCTGTGTTCTTTGAGAAGCAGCAAAAGCGGTCACGGAAGGTAAAATCTTACTGTTCATATAAAAAAGAATTACAGCAAGCAGCTGTAAGCGGGCCCTTGCGCGTTTGCAGACCCCGCTATCCAACAGACCCAGCAAATTTCCCGTCGTCACGGCAAACGCTGCATGAATAATGAAGAAAACCATTTGGTGAAGTACTTTTTTGTGAGCAGTATGTTGTGCTATAACTTTGTCAATCGTTTTTTGTAGGAGCATGCGGGGTGGGCACAAGAGCCAAAATAGCAATTATGGGGTAAATTGGACAAAGTTTGTCCAAGTTACAGCTGCCCTATGCATTGCCAGGAGGGAAACTATGGCATGTGACCGTGGCAGCGCTTACATGTTAGGTACGTGTTGCAGACCCATATAGGACTAAAGAAAGAGTCACCTTGACTTATGTTCCACATTTCGTGACACTTGGATTTTCCCAACCTTCCAAAGTAAAAAATGTATTGAATGGCGAGGAGTGGGTTTCCATGGCAACTGTGATGATCACAGGACCAAAGTGACTTCCACTGAGGGTAATTCAGTGCACTCTAAGAAACCTCTGAAAATGTCACATCATTCTGATTACTGGTCTTTGTGTGAAAGTTGATAGATTTTTGTGTAGTACCTCATGTCAGCACAAGGTGGTGCTGTCACATTTTTGTGAATATTGCTATATAGACGTGTTTAGAGTGGGATTAGTATTCATAACGCAAATTTTGGTCCAAATAAGAGAAGTATCGTCTGAGCTGTAACTCTCGTGTTTTGCATTGTGAAGATGATATTAAAGCATGCCGGTTGGCATGGAAACAGCTCCAGCCCCCCCCCCCCCCCCCCGCGACCCAAAAAGGATTAAGCGGAAGAAGATGGATGGATGGATGGACGGTCAGCATGGAAACAGTTCTCTACTATGTATGTATGCTGTCAATGAGTCCTGGTCATTCCGTCATGGGATTTTTGCACATGGTGAGACAAAATAATAACAACAACAACAAAAAAAAACAGTTTTCAGCAATTCTTCCTTTAACAACTAGGTGGTCATATAACTTATATTAATTATTTATATATAGGAGCGTGCAGGGTGGGACTAATAGCCATCATAGAAAATTTGGTAAAAATCGAACAAAGTTTGTCCAAGTTACAAGTGTCAGCCGGAGGACCTCCAATAATGCACTGGGCCTCACTCCTTTCTTCACTCTCAATGAAATATTTTTTTTTGCTGGTCATTAACATCTGTTTGTTCTCTCCCATAGATTGAGTCCCCATTGTGCTGTTTGCTCTCTACATGTCTGTTCTTTTCATCTTCTCAATCCCCTCACCCCCCAGCCAGTTGCAGCAGATGACTGCCCCTCCCTGAGCCTGGTTCTGCTGGAGGTTTGTTCCTGTTAAAAGGGAGTTTTTCCTCTCCACCGTCGCCAAGTGCTTGCTCACAGAGGATCGCCTGATTGCTGGGGTCTTTCTGCAACTGTGGGGGTTCCCCCTACAGTTGATAGTGGTATGAGATGACTGTTGTTGTGAAATGGCGCTATATAAATAAAGTTGAATTGAACTGAATTAACCACTAGGTGGCACTATAACTTTGGTTAATTATTTTTATAAAGGAGCATTCAGGGATGGAGTGATAGCCATTGTAAAAAATTTGGTGAAAATCAGACAGATTGTTCAAGTTACAAGTGTCAATTGTTCTAACCACTAGGTGGTACTATAACTTTTGTTAATTATTGTTGTATAGAAGCATGCAGGGTGGGACTAATATCCATCGTAGAAAATTTGGAGAAAATCAGACAAAGTTTGGTCAAGTTACAAGTGTCCGTTACGCTAACCACTAGGTGGCGCTATACATTTTTAAAATTACTTTTGTATCAGAGCATGCAGGATGGGACTAATATCCATCATAGAAAATTTGGTGAAAATTGGACAAAGTTTTTCAAAGTTACAACTGTCCGATGTTCCATGGCGAGGAGTCAACCTTCGCTATGTTGCCATGGCAACACTTACAGTGGGGAAAAAAAGTATTTAGTCAGCCACCAATTGTGCAAGTTCTCCCACTTAAAAGATGAGAGAGGTCTCCAATTTTCATCATAGGTATACCTCAACTATGAGAAACAAAATGAGAAAAAAAAAAATCCAGAAAATCACGTTGAAGGATTTTTAATGAATTAATTGGTAAATTCCTTGGTAAATAAGTATTTGGTCACCTAAAAACAAGCAAGATTTCTGGCTCTCACAGACCTGTAACAACTTCTTTAAGAGGCTCCTCTGTCCTCCAGGCGTTACCTGTATTAATGGCTCCTGTTTGAACTCGTTATCAGTATAAAAGACACCTGTCCACAACCTCAAACAGTCAGACTTCAAACTCCACTATGGCCAAGACCAAAGAGCTGTCAAAGGACACCAGAAACAAAATTGTAGACCTGCACCAGGCTGGGAAGACTGAATCTGCAATAGGTAAGCAGCTTGGTGTGAAGAAATCAACTGTGGGAGCAATTATTAGAAAATGGAAGACATACAAGACCACTGATAATCTCCCTCCATCTGGGGCTCCACGCAAGATCTTACCCCGTGAGGTCAAAATGATCATGAGAACGGTGAGCAAAAATCCCAGAACCACACGGGGGGACCTAGTGAATGACTTGCAGAGAGCTGGGACCAAAGTAACAAAGGCTACCATCAGTAACACACTACGCCGCCAGGGACTCAAATCCTGCAGTGCCAGACATGTCCCCCTGCTTAAGCCAGTACATGTCCAGGCCCGTCTGAAGTTTGCTAGAGAGCATTTGGATGATCCAGAAGAGGATTGGGAGAATGTCATACGGTCAGATGAAACCAAAATAGAACTTTTTGGTAAAAACTCAACTTGTCGTGTTTGGAGGAGAAAGAACACCATACCTACTGTGAAGCATGGGGGTGAAAACATTATACTTTGGGGCTGTTTTTCTGCAAAGGGACCAGGACAACTGATCTGTGTAAAGGAAAGAATGAATGGGGCCATGTATCGTGAGATTTTGAGTGAAAACCTCCTTCCATTAGCAAGGGCATTGAAGATGAAATGTGGCTGGGTCTTTCAGCATGACAATGATCCCAAACACAACACCCGGGCAACGAAGGAGTGGCTTTGTAAGAAGCATTTCAAGGTCCTGGAGTGGCCTAGCCAGTCTCCAGATCTCAACCCCATAGAAAATCTTTGGAGGGAGTTGAAAGTCTGTGTTGCCCAGCAACAGCTCCAAAACATCACTGCTCTAGAGGAGATCTGCATGGAGGAATGGGCCAAAATACCAGCAACAGTGTGTGAAAACCTTGTGAAGATTTAGAGAAAACATTTGACCTCTGTCATTGCCAACAAAGGGTATATAACCAAGTATTGAGATGAACTTTTGTTATTGACCAAATACTTATTTTACCGAGGAATTTACCAATTAATTCATTAAAAATCCTTCAATGTGATTTTCTGGATTTTTTTTTCTCATTTTGTCTCTCATAGCTGAGGTATACCTATGATGAAAATTGGAGACCTCTCTCATCTTAAGTGGGAGAACTTGCACAATTGGTGGCTGACTAAATACTTTTTTCCCCCACTGTACATATCAGTTATGTGTTGCAGACCCATTTGGGTTTACAGAGGACAGTCACTTCTACTTATATTCCAGATTTCATGAGTCTAGGACTTTCCCAATCCTCCCAACAAGATCACGGATTGAATGGCCAGGAGGGCGTGTCCATGGTAACAAGAGTGATGCCATGCTAAAGTTGATGTGCAGTTGTGATCATCCATGAGGTCCGATGAACCTCAGATTTTCAGAATTTCAGAATTTCACTTCATTCTGGCAAGTGGCGCGTGAGTAATAAATAAATTCAGCAAACTTTCCTTTAACCACTCGGTGGCGCTATATCTTGTCATCAGTTATTTTTATATAGATGCATTTGGGGCGGGACTATTATCCATCATGGTAACTTTGGTGGATATGGGACAAGTTTTGCTTGAGTTACAGTTGTTTGATGCTGTAAGGGGCGGAGTCAAACTTCCCCATGGTGCCCTGGCCACACCTTTGAACTTTCTACTGTGAAAGGAGGAAAGTTCAATGGCCCATGCCTATAGATGCTGCCATGCGAAAATGAGCTCAATCGGACCAGGCCCCTAGGAGGAGTTTGTTCAAATGCGAGGGGTGGATTTTAGCCAAATTGGAGGTAGAGCAGCTTTAAAGCAAGATGGCGGACTTCCTGTTCGCTGTGGATAAGGGCCACAATTATGTTTTTTGTATGTCTTGAGGTGATGCACACCTCACCCAAATTCTGTGTCCGTACAGCCATGTCCAGCTGCTGGAGATGGTCAGATGAGACGCCAATGGTTTGGTGTGGGGCTGTCTCCCTGTTCAGTTCCGCTCTGTGATTCTTCTTCTTTAAGATTTGATTGGCAGTTGACAACCAGCTTACAGGTGCATTACCACCACACGTCTGTGCGTCTCTTTGTTTTTATTCATGCATCCCTGTTCACCCCCGCATTATCCCCACGACAGCCCCCAGCAAAAAAAAAAATTAAAAAATAATTAAAAAAAAAAAAAAAAGCTAATCCTGCCTTGTGTTCTGCTGGACATGAAGGGGCCCTGCACACAGGAAGGATTTAATCCCAAATTGGGGTGAAAACTTCTTTTGTAATTCAGCTGTCTGTGCAATGGATGCCGGGATTTTGGAGATGTCAAAGTGTAAAGATTTTAAACCAGTCTCCAGAGTGGAAACATTTTACCAACAGAGGGTTTTTCTCCTCCATATGCACTGGAAAAACAGCAATTGAGATGTACCCTAAAAATGACAGTAATTATGTAAAATTTCAGGTGCATTTTCCAATCCTGTCCATTAAAATGGAGGACTTCCGGTTATGGCGGCCACCTAGAAGGACACGTATCACTCTGCTCTGCTCCTAGAGATAAATAATCGGCAAATAACTCTCTCATTTGGAACAGAATTTTTCCCAGCGTTTGGGCGAGGATATGCCGGTGAAGCCTAAGGCTGGGAAATCAGGTGGGGGAAAAATTGAACCGCCGAAGCAGTCCAAATTAACGGACTTTCACGTCTGTGGCGCAGCAGGAAAAGCTGCGGATATGGCGGATGAAACTAGCGGTGGTGCGGTAACTGCTGATGATGGCGGCACAGGTGCAGTGCTGGCTGCCATTAGCTCAATGAGAGCAGACTTTTCCGCTAAACTTGATGGGATTATGGCAGCGTTGGATGCAATGAGAAAGGAATTGGGTGACTGTGTGGAGCGAGTGACGCAGGTGGAGCTTCGTGTTTCCAGTGCGGAGGATGAAATCGGCGGACTTCAATTAAAGGTGCGCACTTTGGAAAAAAAAAATAAATGTCTGGAAAATAATGTCCTGGACTTGGAGTCCCGGTCGAGACGGAACAACCTGAGGCTGGTGGGTCTACCGGAGGGAGCCGAAGGTCGTGATTCATGCTCCTTTTTGGAGGGGTGGATCCCGGAGGCGCTGAACAACGCGGAGCTAAATTCATCAGTCGTCTTGGAAAGCGCCTACCGAATTGGCCCACCGAGAGGTAACAAGGCAGCACCGAGGACGCTAATTATGAAGTTTCTCAGCTACAGAGACAGGATGACGATCTCCAACGCGGTGCGGGCCAAAGGAAAAATTAAATACCAAGATCAACAGGTGCGGTTCTACCCAGATTTGGCCTCAGGAATCCAACAATTAAGGAAGCAGTTTGACCCCATCCGTAAAGAACTGCGCAACCTTGGGATTCGTCATGGAGTGATTTACCCTGCAAGACTTCTGGTCACATATGAGGGCAGAACACACATCTTCAAGACCCCTGAGGAGGCGCAGGAGCTCATCAAGAAGATCCAGGAAGAGACTGGTGGGAGCTAAGCATGAACAGAATATAGGGTAGAATATTTAAGCATTTACATAGGCATTTAACTGATTTGAAGCATAGAGCAAGATTACAAAATATAGATTGTATTACATATTAAATAAAAAAAAATAAAAAAAAACTAAGATGTACAAAATTGCTATAAAATTTTGGAGTTAAATTTGAAAATTACAGAAGAGAGTTAATGTTACGTTATTAAAAGCAGTAGAGTTAGGGTGATTGGGAGGATGAAGAAGGAGTGGCTTTGGCTGATCCTCGTGGGTGTGGAGCGGTCGATGGCTATAGCGGGAGACGGAATCTTTTTTTTGATTTTGGGGGGTTTACCACGAAGGTGGGAAGGGGGAATTTGTTTGTGTGTAGTTTGTAGGATGAATGTTCAACCACTCATGTTTTTGCTTCTCTGTATGAGCATGTTTATATTGCGAGGTAATCCTAAACCCCCTATTGATCATAGACCAAAGCGTTAATCTTAATTTAACTTCATGGAATTGCAGAGGTCTACAAAATTTAAAAAAACTTAAACAAGTTATGAATAAAATAAAAGACATAGGTTCAAAAATTGTGTTTTTACAAGAAACCCATCTAACAGAGGAGGATGTAAAAAGAATTAGGAGAAGATGGCAAGGAAGTGTATTCACCTCATCATTTTCATCCCGAGCCAGGGGAGTTATGACTCTCATACATAAATCAGTCCCATTTCAAGTGAAAAATGTAATTGGAGACAAATTTGGAAGATATCTAATTATTCAAGGATCTTTGCTATTAGAAAACATAAATTTGGTGAACTTATACGGTCCCAACATAGATGATCAAAAGTTCTTTGCTAATTTATTTCTTATCTTATCATCACTTACAGGGCAACATATAATAGCAGGGGATTTTAATTGTACATTGAATCCCAGTATAGACAGATCAACAGGACTGGACTGTACACACAATGGATGCAGGATGATCATTAAGCATTCTATGAAAGAATTGAGATTGCTGGATATATGGAGAGAAATGAAACCACAAGTTAAAGCCTACTCTTGTTATTCTAATACCTACAAGTCATTCTCACGTATTGACTATTTTTTGATCTCCACAGAATTAAGGTCCAAGATTCAAAACTGCTTTTATGATAATATTGTGATCTCTGATCATGCACCCTGTTGTCTCATATATGTAGATAAGAAATTGACAAAGGAGCCAGGTAGGTGGCAATTTCAGCATAAATGGCTTCAGGATGAGGAATTTGTTAAGTACATAGAAAAACAGATAGATGAGTTCTTCGATATTAATACTACACAAACATCAGCATGTATAAAGTGGGAGGCTTTCAAAGCTTTTATTAGGGGACATATTATTAGTTATACAGGTTCAAAATCTAAGAAGACTCGAGAGGAGAGAGTCCAGTTGGAACACAAATTAAAAATTCTTCAAGAAAAAGTGTATGCAGGAAGTGACCCAAAGTTAGAGAACGAATTAATAATTCTGAGAGCTGAATATGACAAAAAATCAGCGAATAGAGCTGCCTCGAGTCTTCTAAGATTGAAGCAATCTTTTTATGAACAAGGTGAAAAATCAGGAAAATTATTGGCATGGCAGATTAAACAATTAGAATCTAAAACATCAATTACTAGTATTATAAGTAACGGACAGGTAGTTGTAGATCCTTTAGAAATTAATAGAGCCTTTAGAGATTACTATGAAAAATTATATGATACAAAAAATGAAACTGACTTAACAAAACTAAATGGGTTTTTGGACGGACTATCTATACCGTGTATTCCAAATGAAAACAGGGAGATACTGGAGTCTAAAATTAGTCAAGAAGAAGTTGGGCTAGCCACTGATAACATGAAATCAGGAAAAAGTGCAGGACCAGATGGTCTCCCAGTTGACCTTTATAAAAAATTTAAGAATAAATTAATAAAACCTTTTTTGGAAATGGTTTTAGAAGCATTTCAAAATAGTAATTTACCATCATACATGAATAATGCCTTAATTATACTGTTGCCAAAACCAGGTAAACCCTCTAATAAATGTGAAAATATGAGACCAATAAGCCTATTAAATGCTGACCTTAAGATAATCTGTAAAATTTTAGCCAGACGAATACAAGAAATATTACCAAATATTATTAACCGAGATCAGAATGGCTTTATAAAGGGAAGACAAGGCTTCCATAATGTAAGAAGATTATTCAATATTATTTACTCTAATAAAGAAGCACCGGATACAGCTCTCCTATCATTGGACGCCGAAAAGGCCTTTGATAGGGTCGAATGGCCCTTTCTTTTTGAAGTCTTACAAAGGTTTGGATTTGGAAATAATTTCATAAAATGGGTTCAGATAATGTATAATAATGCTACAGCAGAAATCCTAACAAACAGCAATATCTCAAAATCAATAAAAATCAATAGAGGATGTCGACAAGGCTGTCCACTTTCACCTTTACTGTTCACTATGGCAATTGAACCTTTAGCAATGGCAGTACGTTTACATCCGCAAATATATGGAATTAAGGTTGGACCAACAGAACATAAAATCTCCCTGTATGCCGATGACATAATTTTATGTCGAATCTTAAAAAATCAATTCCGACCTTGTTGAATTTAATAAAGAAGTTTGGGGAAATATCAGGATATAAAATAAAACTAAATCTTCAATATTAATGCTAAATGAGTCCCAGAGAAAGCACCCAGCTTCTGAGGTAAATCAATTCAATGTTGTAAATCAGTTTAAATATTTAGGAATTCAAATTGTGCCCAAGCTGGAATCAGTCGCCAGTGCCAACTACGAAGCCTTAATGACAGACATTAATGAGTTAATTCAGAGATGGATGTCACTACCAATGTCGATGATTGGGAGAATTAATATACTTAAAAGTAATATCTTACCCAAAATACTTTATTTATTTCAATACATTCCTTTACCACCACCTTCAGATCTATTCTCAAGAATTAAAAAAAAGTTAGTGGAGTTTATATGGAACAATAGGAAGGCTAGATTACGTCTGTCCTTACTATATTTACCATTTGATCGTGGAGGTCTGAAATGTCCAAACTTTATGTTGTATTACTGGTCAGCACAACTGAGGTCTATGACATGTTATTTTTCATCAAATGATCTCCCTCACTGGACTGAAATGGAATCATACAATTTACCTTTACCTCTTCCCATATTCATATATTCAGACTCGGCAAAAAAATTACAGAAATAAGTTAAAAATCCATTTGTAAAACATATGATTAAAATGACATAATTTTATGTCATTTTATGTGAAACTAAAAAATATTTAAAAGAACCACACTTACTGTCACAATTTAGTCCAATATGGGGTAATCAATATTTTAAACCAGGGAGAGCGGATGCTGTATTTAAAGTATGGAATTTAAAAGGGATCCAAAAAATTCAAGATTTATATTTGTCATGTTCAGATAACATAATGTCTTTTGAAGAGCTGAGGATCAAATTTAATCTTAATAGAACACATTTTTTTTTTTAAATATCTTCAGATTAGGAACTTTATTCGATCAAATCAAAACGATGCTCTCACTCGACCTATTTATTCATCCTTGGAAAAAATCCTGACGAAAGATAGTAAGAGAAAGGGTATTATTTCAGAGTTTTATAACTCATTGACATTATCTTCAAGTGAAAACTCACAGAAAAGACTGAATTATTGGAAAGACGACCTGCAAACTGAAATCTCAGAGGAACAATGGGAATTGGCTTGGCTCAAACCAAATCAATAAATGTACGTCTAAAATTGATACATTTTAAATGGTTAATGCGGATGTATGTTACACCGGTGGAATTAAATAGATAAAACAAAAACATACCAGATACATGCACAAAATGTATGGAAAGTAAAGGAACCTTATTTCATTGTTTATGGGAATGTAGGAAAATTAGAATGTTTTGGGAAGAGGTGAGGGGAACAATTGAAAAAATAATTTCAAAACAAATCATATTGAATCCTAAATTGTTTTTGTTGGGTCTGCATCCAGAAAAGCACAACTTTAACAAAAGTGAAAGAGCATTCATAGACCTCAGTTTGCTTAACGCCAAAAAATGTATTGCACTATTGTGGAAAAAGACTCATAGACCAGATGTGACTCAGTGGTTAAGACAGATGTTAACAAACCTTCCACTAGAAAGAATAACATACATACTGAAATCAAAGGAAACTGTGTTTGAGAATATATGGAGACCTTTTATTGATTATGTAAAGAATTTAAACATAACTTTTGAAGAAGAAGGTGAATGATGTGTGTGGACCTTATAAATTCCAAACTGGTGAATGTATAATATGTATACTTATGTAATGGATTGCCTAGACTAAACAGAGGAGCATTGTTGAAGACCTGTTCCTGTTAGTGGTTGTTGGTGTGTTTTAGTACATTTTTTTTTATTACTTTAGTGTTAGTGTTTGATTGTTTGTGTTATGTTTGTAAAAAAGGTTCAATAAAAATATTGTGGAAAAAAAAAAAGGAGGACAGAGAGCAGTAATCACTGAAATATAGATATCGGTGTGTTTCACTCAATCACTGGAGGCACGGGGATGCCAGGCAGGCAAAACTAGCGGGCATTAAAAGAGGTGGCAAGCTAGGATAGCCCACCAGATGCTTCCATCCAGGGCAAGCTGTAACCCCACCTGCCCTAAAGTTATGTCTCTCTCACTTGTGCTAAAACACTTAAGCAATGCATCTGGTTTGTCCAATGTTTTTGTGATGTCCATATCAAATAAATAAATAAAATGGGTTTTTAACTTTTATTAAATGCATGGTGGCAGAGTGGTTAGCACTGCGGCAGCACAGCAACTCACCCTTGGCCGGGGGATCCTGGGTTCGATCCCAGCCCCCGACCAACAGTGATCTGTGTGGAGTTTGAATGTTCTCCCCGTGTCTGCGTGGGTTTACTCCCACATGCCAAAAACATGCAAGTTAGGTTAATTGGCATCAAACTGGGGATTCTAAATTGTCCTTAGGTATGACTGTGAGAGTGAATGGTTGTCTGTCTCACTGTGTTGGCCCTGCGATGGACTGGCGATCTGTCCAGGGTGTACCCTGCCTCTCGCCCAAAGATGCTGGGATAGGCTCCAGCCCCCTCGCGACCCGAAAAAAAGGATTAAGCGGAAGAAGATGAATGAATGAATGAAGCTATTGATACTGTCTTTAGGTTCCGCCCCCCTTTTTTCTACTTAGTTTGTGTCTTTTTTTTTTTTTTTTTTTAAGTGACACTCTGGCAAAAATCTAGTTTTTTTTTGGTTGTTAACCTGTAACATGTTTTTTGTGACTGACAAGACATATCCACAGCAAAATTTCACTGCAGTCCCAAGTATGACTTTTTCTGCTGTCAATTTCCAGTTTGGAAACGCCCCCCTCAAACGGGTGAGTTTGGACAGACCATTTCTAGCTATTTAAGTATTCCTGCTTAGCCTGTTTGGTTATAACATTAACCAACTAGAAAAGCACTCGGAGAGCGCAGACCTCCGCCAAGCGCCACAGTTCCCCCCATACAGTGTTTGTGTGTACGTTTTCAGATTCCTTGACCATGAAAACATATGATTAGCAATTGGATTGACAATGATAGGATTAGTGGTTCAGTAGTTATTCAGGAAAATCACATTTTCCGTAATGGCGGTTTTCTTCTGGACGGTGATCCGGATCACCACCAAAATCTAATCATCTGTAGGATACCCCATTTGTGACAATCTCTGAAAATTTCATGAAAATCCGTCCATAACTTTTTGAGTTATCTTGCTAACAAACAAACAAATAAACAGACAGACAAACCAACGCCGACGAAAACATAACCTCCTTGGCGAAGGTAATCAGGCGGATAGTCTTGGCTACCCCGGGGGAAGAGAGAGGAACCGAGGAGCAGCTGAGAGAGAGCAGAAAGAGGCAGATGGAGGGGGGGGGTGCTTAAATGTGGCCCTGACAAACTGTCACCAAGCGTCCCGTGGTGAAGAACAACACTTTGGCCAATACTCCTTTACTTACCACTGACCCCGCTCGGATCCATAATACACAAATGAGGAGCAGGTGCGTGGGGCTGATCGCTTCCCGGAGCTTTAAAATAGTGGTTGTTCGTAAAAAGTAAACATATTTGGCAACTATACATTTATCTCTAACCTCAACCATTTTCAGAAAAATGTTTTGCTTTTTACTTTTGAAGACAGAGGCAAAACTTCAACATCTGGAAGCGTCGTGAACAGACTAGAGCAGCCCACCCATCAAGAGTTGTGGCGATCAATCACGTGCAAGCCCTGCACATTGGGGAGAGCAGAGTGTGTTGGGGTAGAAAGAAAATGCTCATTAAACTGCACTTTTGTAGCCAAAAATACTGCTTGAAAACCGGCCAAAATTCTCTGACCAGACAGTGATCCGTGCAGTTTGTGGCTACAGAGTATTGGGCTTGTGACTCTCGCCTGGTTACGCCCCCTCATGGGAAGCGTGAAAACGCACGCCTCGGTGGACACATAGTTTTAGGGAGATGAAGGTATCCATTTTGTATAGCAGTCTTCAGGTCAGAGGTGCGTCCTCCCCCATCCTCTGAGAGGCTGGCCTTACAGCATCAACTACTGGTGGGCAGGAGTATGGGTGGAGCTTATTAGAATATTCATTGATCCATGCATACTTACAGTAAGTAGGTGCAAGAATTAAAAGCCACAATATACTATTTTGGGCAACACATATTTGTTTTTGAGGTGGTTTTAGAACCACTAGAGTGCATCTTTACATTTATTTTCTAAAATGGTGGGGCCTGGTGTGTGCAAGTAAGAACATTAACCAGTAGTGTAGGGGGGACAAGCAGCCAGGCAAGTGTGCCAAGACTGAAGCCACACCTCTGAACCAGCATAGTCCCACCCCCACTAACACCACCCACCACACTGCACCAGCAACCTCCCTCTCTGACTGATTCTTGCATTCCTCCCCCCCCCCAAACATTTTACCTGTTTCATTCTCCCACTGAATCACAAATTCATCATCGCTGTTACTGTGACTTCTGATTGTGAGACATCTCTTCTTTGGTTGGGGCTCTTCTTCTTCTTTAGTTGATTTTGAGTCGGCATGCCAGCTTCTTTCCTCATCTTTGACCTCAGTTACAGCAGAGATGTGATAGAGGAGCTGCTCACTGTTTGGTTTGACTTCACTGTGGCTGTTTTCCTCATAAACAGGAGGCACCATGAAGGTATTGTCCTCCACCTTCACCACCAACGGCTCTCCCTGCTGACTGAAGCAGAATTCCTCCTCTTCCTCTTTAATATGCCGAGGTTCTCGTTCTTCCCATTCTTCTTTTATCTCTGGAGGTTCTGGTTCCTCTTGTTTCACAAAAGAGTTCCTCTCCTGGTTCCAGAGCTGTTGGTCAGCCTGAACATCCTCCTCTTTACAATCATCTTGTGGGAAGTCTGGAGGGAGAGAGAGACACAAGACAGAGGAAAGAGTAGGATTACCAACAACTGTTGAGACAAATGTTGATTATTTGATGACATTATCTAGTAGCAACTGTTACTGAAAAGAGATGATGGTCCAAAAATGTCTAATAGATGGTGGGCTGAGTGGATCTATCTGCTTTAGATTTTGAGATGATCGATCTCTATCCAGAGAGTAGCTGATTTTCACAGATATGCTAACGCATACTTTTCAAAACATGAATCTGCTTGTTAGCAGGCTAAGTATGTGTGTTTTTTTTAATGAAAATTAAACTTTAGTTGCCAAACCTGATAAGGTGGCTCTAAAGCATCCCGAAGGACTGCTATATGCTTAACCAATCAAAACAGTGGTCTATGGTCACCTGACTTGAATTCAACCAATGAGCTGCGTCATTGTCGGAAGTAAATGTGAATGAAAGATGGGCTGATACGGCTGCTAGGTAAACATAATAACACTATATTTATGTCCCTGTATTTTCTTTTCATGATACAGATCTCCATAGTTAATATTTAAACCAAATGCTGTTCCCCATTGTCCCTTGTCTTGTGTAGCATATCGCTAAATAAAGTAATTATATGTCCTTGGCATAGTTGAATTGCTGACATCAGAGAATCCCTGCTGAAAAACCAGCATACAAATGTATCACACCAGCACCAAAACTCTTCTGTGTTTCAGGTTTTGGAGCAGCATCTTTATTTCCCATATTTTTTTTCTGCTTTAGTTCTTCTTTTTATAAGCTTAGCAAAAAAAAATGTTTAACTGTAACGATCTAACATTTATTACAGATGTGATGTGGTGCTCTTAGGTAGACTGGAACCTCTTTCTGTCATGCAGAGACCCCGGTTTGGTTGGGGATTTGTATCTGAAGTACAGTGGTGTGAAAAAGTGTTTGCCTCCTTCCTGATTTCTCATTTTTTTTGTATGTTTGTCACACTTAACTACTTAACTTAAACTAGTGGTTATGTCCCCGTATGAGAGTATCTCCAGAGAGGTTAGCATCATGCTATTCACTGAAATGTGACGAGCAAAGCTAACAACAGATGCTAATGTCGAACTGGAGGGTTTCCACTTCATACGGGTAAACTGGACACCAGATAGCGGCAAGAGCAGAGACCGGGGGGCTGGTTGTGTTTGTGAACAACAGATGGTGTAATCCTGGGCACATCACAATTCAAGAACAACACTCGCAAGGACATTGAGTTGCTACCCGTTAGCATGCGACCGGCATACATCCTCAGAGTTCTCACATGTCATTGTGATTGTTATTTACGTACCCCACCTCCACGAGCGCTGAGGCAGCATGTGACGTCATCCACACAGTCACCAGTAAACTACAGACTCAACATCCCACTGCTCTCCAGCTCATCTCTGTTGATGTTAACCATGCTTCCCTGTCCCCCATTCTGCCCACTTTCACCCAGTATGTCACGTGCCACATCAGAGACAATATAACACTAGACTTATTTTATGCAAACACCAAGGAGGCATACACCTCATCACCCCTTCACCCCCTTGGAAGATCTGATCACAACCTAGTTCATCTCCTTCCTGTGTAAAAATCCCTGGAACACAGACAACCTCCTGTTACCTGCACAGTGAAGAAATGGTCCAAGGAGGCAGAGGATGCTCTGAAGGACTGTTTTGAATACACTGCATGGGAGCAGCTCTGGAATCGACATGGTGAGGACACTGATGGTCTCACACACACCATCACAGACTACAGTGGTGTGAAAAAGTGTTTGCTCCCTTCCTACTTTCTCATTTTTTTAATGTTTTGTCACACTTCAATGTTTCAGATAATCAAAGAAATTTAAACCTTAGACAAAGATAACACAAGTAAACACAAAATGCAGTTTTTAAATGAAGGCATTTATTGCTAAGAGGAAAAAAAAATCCACACCTACATGGCCCTGTGTGAAAAAGTGATTGCCCCCTAAACTTAACCCCTTGCACTCTGGTCAATTTCCCTAAAAACGCCAAAAAATAACGTACCCAAAGTAAATCAAAAGCTGTTCTTCAACCCTTTGCAGCATCTTCATGGGGTTGGTCTCATTTAAAAGAAAACACTTTGAATTTTTTGGCAAAACAGTCATAATCTCTCTAAGTGCTCCGGCCACTGAGTAACAATCATCTAAACATACTGAACTTGAAGAAAATAAATTTCGCCTGGGTGTTTTTTTGGATACAAATGCTTGCAAATAACACACAGCTGTCAGATCTGGGCTGGAAAATGCAACAGAAATGTATAACCAAGTGGTATCCAGCTGAGGTCAAAATTTTGTAACAATACCACAAAAAATGAATATATTACACAGCTTTTTTCTTAGGTTGTTCCCAGGCATTTTTGAACTGTGCCAAATGGCACAGTTTGGAAAAACGTCTGTAACTTTTGAATGATTCAATATAGAAGCTTCATCTTGGGCTCTAATGAAAGGTGACACTCAGGGCTGTGTGTGTGTGTGTGTGTGTGTGTGTGTGTGTGTGTGGAGGGTGTTTATTCATTCATTCATGAATGAATGAACAAATAAGCCCCCACACACAAAGAAGCATGCCACGTAAAAAATGTGTGGCTTTTTTTTTTTTACAAGAAAAAATAACCTACAGTGCACTAAAAATTATACTAAAATATCTGTAATGTAGAAGATAACAACTCCCACCCCCACCGCTACAGAGGACGCCCATTGCTACATGACGGACCGCGGGGACTGTGCGCCGCGGTCTACTACGCACAGTTGTACTAAAATATCTGCAATAACATCTGCAATCCGCTACAGAAGAGTAGCGGGGGGGGGGGGGCCTTCACGGTCCGGACGCGGCGCACGGACTGGACACGGTTCGTGCGCCGCGGTCTACTACGCACAGTTGTACTAAAATATCTGCAATAACATCGGCAATCCGCTACAGAAGAGTAGCGGGGGGGGGGGCGTTCACGGTCCAGACGCGGCGCACGAACCGTGTCCAGTCCGTGCGCCACGGTCTACTACACAGTTGTAATTTACCGATCGGTCAAAAGTCATTTTGTTCAGGGATAAAGAATAATTTAGATTATAACACTTACCTGTCCACAACAGCAGTGTCGCTGGCGAACTTCTCTTCCTCATTGTCAGACGAACATGACGCTGGTCCGCTTGTTACGGACTCGTGGTTCTGGTCACGCGACCCGGTCAAACCATAATTCCATTATTGCGGTTTTACGCTTCCATGATTGCGGTTTTGGCGAACGATTTTTCAAAACAAATAAGAACAGTTGTAAGAAAAAAAGACTGGCGAACGCGTGTGTGTCACCCAGCGGCTTACACAAAACAGACTTTGCAAGGGAGGCACGCTTTCGAACTTCTGTGCTTCAATTGGCTCGCTGTATTCGCAGCCGTTGGTAGGCGGGTCCTTCTTGCTAGGTTTTCAGTCATTGGTTCTTCAAGGTTTCAGAAACCCAATTCAAGGCTCTTATTAGTCGAATGAGAGGTCAATCACATCTAAACCAATCAAAGCACTCCTTTGGCTTTCTGTTCACGGCTGTGTCTGTAGTGGAAGAACGGAAATGCAGCTTTTTTTCCCTCACTGTGCACTAGGACGCACAGTGTGCGTTCTAGGGCACCCTCGTGCGCTCTAGGATGCAGAGACGTGTCCGCCCGCGGTACACTGGAGTGCAAGAGGTTCATAACTGGTTGGGCCACTCTTAGCAGCAACAACTGCAATCAAGCGTTTGCAATAACTGGCAATGCGTCTTTTACAGTGCTGTGGACGAATTCTGGCCCACTCATCTTTGCAGAATTGTTGTAATTCAGCCACATTGGAGGGTTTTTGAGCACAAACCGCCTTTTTAAGGTCATGCAACAGCATCTTAATTGGATTCAGGTCAGGACTTGGACTAAGCCACTCCAAAGTCTTCATTTTGTTTTTCTTAAGCCATTCAATGGTGGACTTGCTGGTGTGTTTTGGATCATTGTCCTGCTGCAGAACCCAAGAGCGCTTCAGCTTGAGGTTACAAACAGATGGCCGGACATTCTCCTTCAGGATTTTTTGGCAGACAGCAGAATTCATGCTTCCATTTACCACAGCAAGTCTTCCAGGTCCTGAAGAAGCAAAACAGCCCCAGACCATCACACTACCACCACCATATTTTACTCTTGGTATGATGTTAATTTTCTGAAATGCTGTGTTATTTTTACGCCGGATGTAATGGGACACACCTTCCAAAAAGTTAAACTTTTGTCTCGTCAGTACACAGAGTATTTTCCCAAAAGTCTTGGGGATCATCAAGATGTTTTCTGGCAAAATTGAGACGAGCCTTTATGTTCTTATTGCTCAGCAGTGTTTTTTGTCTTGGAACTCTGCCATGCAGGCCATTTTTGCCCAGTCTCTTTCTTATGGTGGAGTCACAAACACTGACCTTAACCTGTTGAACTCTTCAACTTCCCTAAAAACGCCTAAAAATAACATGCCCAAAGTAAATCAAAAGCTGTTCTTCAACCCTTTGCAGCATCTTCATGAGGTTGGTCTCATTTAAAAGAAAACACTCTGAATTTTTTGGCAAAACAGTCATAATCTCTGTAAGTGCTCCTGCCACTGAGTAACAATCATCTAAACATACTGAATTTGAAGAAAATAAAGTTCGCCTGGGTGTTTTTTTTTTAGATACAAATGCTTGCAAATAACATACAGCTGTCAGATATTGACTGGAAAACACAACAGAAATGTAGAACCAAGTGTTTTCAAGCTCAGGTCAAAATTTTGTAACAATACCACAAAAAATGAATATATTACACTGAGGCGGCATGGAAAAATAAGCAGCAGTGCTGTGGTTTTAAGCAGGTTTTATTATATCATGTCGCCTTCACGGGATCCCCTCTCCGGTGCATAGTGGAGCAGCCCGGAGCGGGATCCCTAAGCTCTCAGAGAAGGAGGGACACCAGTGTGTCTACCAGTTGCAGGATCAGAGTGAGAGAAGAAGACAGAGATTGCGTTACAGAGTTGCACCTTAAATACTTGATCATAACAATACATCAAAAAGACATACCCCACAGTCTAGAATGATCAAAGGGACAACAGAACAGGCAGGAGGTATTTGCATTTGTAAGCCATACATCACAATGGGCAGATTAGCTAGACCTCGCTCTAAGTGCAAGACAAAGAGGCTAACAAGCACATCTACATATTGATCTGAGTCTCTAGGTCACAGTAAGGACAGGATGCATGAGTACAAAGGATGAAAGGCATCGATTAACATCACATAGGTGAGACAGAAGAAACTCGTCTACCTGTAGACATTAATACACCAAAGCACATCTAAGATGCTCAGAAAAAGCATAGTAAGGACAAGCCATATGCACACTATACAGAATGGCGCATTACATCACAACACATGCATGTTTGCATCACAAACACATGAATGGCACATTGCATCTCAGTAGTGCAGCAGAAAAACAGAAAAGAGGGCTGAGTGTCCTTAGTCTGTTGTGGGGTTAAAACGAACCGCCACACACGCTCCCCCCCAGAGGACGCGGCAGGGGGTCGCGACCTCGATAATCCATCTGTGTGAGCGAGCTGTGGGAGAAGCTCGCTGCAGGCGGAGGGGGAGGGAGGGGAGGGGTAGTAAGTGCCGGCAGGAGCTGTGAAATCGTCCTGAGCCGTGCAAAAATTGCTTGCTGCTCCGTGACGTCGAGGGCTTGTCCCGTTGCACGTGCGGAGATCACAAGAAGAAAAATTAGTCTCTGACTCCTCTTGTGGCCATGAAGAAAAGCAGGAGCGGCTGTAAGAGAGAAAGTAAACAAAGCAGGGGGACTGTTGGTTTTGGGTGCTGAAGCAACCCCAAAGCTCCCGGGAACAGCTGACGGCTGAAATCCCGTTGTGCCGTGGCTAAGACCATTAAAAAATCCAGTGGCGAGCTGCGTGCTTGCTTCAGGTGAACGAGCAACCCTGAAGGTTCTGTGGGGCAGCGGCGGAGGACGATGGCGGTCTGTGGCGTGGCTGAGACTGTTAACAAATCCTTCCAGTATGCTGCATGCGTGCCTCAGGTGAGCGAGCAGCCCTGAAAGGCAGCGGCGAAGGAGGAAGGCAGTCTGTGGAGCCATTACTTGTCCCATGCGTGATGCGCCGTCCTTGTAACTCCCCGATGCGTGCGCGGGGGTTCAGTGCGTGGGTGGGCCGCTGGAGTGGTGAGTCAGGGTGCAGAAACTTGGCGGAGAACGGCGCAGACGGCGCCGGTAAAATCCAGGTTGAGCTGTGGCTGTAGATTGGCCATGGTGCGTTGGAGCGGTGAGAGGAAATAGACGATCTTTAGTCCCTCAGGCCCGTGCAGATACGTTGGAGCGGCGGGAGGGAATAGACGATCTTATGTTCCTCAGGCTCATGCAGCTGCGTTGGAGCAGTGTGAGGAAGTAGACGATCTCCGTCCCTCGGGCTCATGGAGACGCGTTGGTGCGGTGCGAGGCAATAGACGATCTTTGTGCCCCGGGCTCGTGCAGCAGCGTTGGAGCGGTGAGAGGGAGGAGACGATCGTTGTCGCTCGTGCGGCCATGGTGCGTTCAGTTCCACGCGCTGCGCTCCCCGTCGGCCCTGGAGGTTGCCGTCGTGGAGAGAGGACGAGGTGCGTGCGCTCTCAGTGAGAGCGGCCGGTCCAGCGTGGTTGTGCAGATCTCAGGCGACGGAGCATTCATGCCCGGGTGTTGCGTTCGCTGGCCGCTCGTTTTTTTCAGCGTCGGTTCGCCAGCGTGGCCATCCAAAACAGAAGGCTGCGTTGCACAAAACGTGTGCGTCTTCAAGGGGCCACCAACGCAGCTGTGTGGCTGTCCAGCTCGGAAGGTTGCTTACGCACAAAACGTGTGCGTGTTCGAGGGGTCACCAGTGAGGCGGCATGAAAAAATAAGCAGTGATGCTGTGGTTTTAAGCAGATTTTATTAATCATACCGCCGTCACGGGAACTCGGCTCCAGCCATAGCGTGAGCAGGCTGAAGCCGAATTCCTCAGGCTCTCAGTGAAGAAGGGACACCAGTGTGTCTACCAGTTGCAGGATCAGAGTGAGAGAAGAAGACAGAGATTGCGTTACAGAGTTGCACCTTAAATACTTGATCATAACAATACATCAAAAAGACATACCCCACAGTCTAGAATGATCAAAGGGACAACAGAACAGGCAGGAGGTATTTGCATTTGTAAGCCATACATCACAATGGGCAGATTAGCTAGACCTCGCTCTAAGTGCAAGACAAAGAGGCTAACAAGCACATCTACATATTGATCTGAGTCTCTAGGTCACAGTAAGGACAGGATGCATGAGTACAAAGGATGAAAGGCATCGATTAACATCACATAGGTGAGACAGAAGAAACTCGTCTACCTGTAGACATTAATACACCAAAGCACATCTAAGATGCTCAGAAAAAGCATAGTAAGGACAAGCCATATGCACACTATACAGAATGGCGCATTACATCACAACACATGCATGTTTGCATCACAAACACATGAATGGCACATTGCATCTCAGTAGTGCAGCAGAAAAACAGAAAAGAGGGCTGAGTGTCCTTAGTCTGTTGTGGGGTTAAAACGAACCGCCACAACACAGCTTTTTTCTCAGGTTGTAACAAGGCGTTCTTGAACTGTGCCAAATGGCACAGTTTGGAAAGCTATGTTCAAGAGTTCACTATCTCAGCAGTTTGCACAGTAAAACCAAGGGGTAACAACCCAGACATACACAGCACAGTTCCTGTTTTGTTACAGGCAAAAATAGCCTACAGTGTAAGAAAAATTATGTGAAAAATTAATACATTTCACTAAAGTATACACAAAAACAACCCTCTCCCTCCTCCAATTTTTCCAGAGTTCACTATCTCACCAGTTTACACAGATACAGGTCAACTGGACCCCTGACCAAGTGTGCACCCCAAATGGACCACGGAATCCAATCTGCATATGTACAGGTACATTCTCCATCCAGTGATTTATAAATGCTGCCCCAGATGAAAACCAGTCTGTGGGACTATAATGTTCTGAATGAGGCTTTAGAAAATTATGAATCCCTTTGTAAATCACTGGATTGAAAATGTGCAGATTGAATACCGGGGTCCACCTGGGCTGCTCACAATAGTGTGCTCACTTGGTCAGGGCTCCATTTCACCAGATCACGTTTACACAGTAAAACAAAGGCATAATAACCCAGACATACACAGCACAGTTCCTTTTTTTTTTTTTTTTTTTTTTACAGGAAAAAATAGCCTACAGTGAAATAAAAATTAATACTAAAAAATTATTAAATTTTTCTGCAATATACACAGTAACAAATACCCCCCCCCCCCAACGGCGCACACAAAAACGTCGCCATGCGGGACCCTTGTAATTACTGCGATTGGTCAAAAGTTATTTTTATTACTATTTTTATCGATAAAGAATAATTTAGATTATAAGACTTACCTGTCCACAACCGCACTGTTGCTGGTATTGTCCACTGGCGTCTGGATCATCAGCTATTCAGTTATTGAAATCTCCGCCGTTCATCGTCGACGTCACCTGACCCGGTCAAGCCATTTACCCGAGCATGTACCCATCTCTCTTGCCTCTTCTCTGTCGCCTTCTCTGACACGCTGTCTTGGGGTCAGCAAGCTCACGCTGGCTCGGTGCTTCGGGACATTCCTGGGAGTGGTGTTGACCACTGCGTGAACATACAATGCATTGTATGTACATGAACAGCTTCTTCCCCTCTGCCATTAGACTGCTGAACACTAAGTGACTCTCGTGCACCATGTACAGCAGCTCAACCAGACTCATGTCAATCATCACTGTTTTCTTCCTGCATTACCGACTGCACTATATAGTTCTCCACAGTATCTGCTGCTGGCTAATATATATTTTAACTGTTGACCAGTATCACTTAATCTTATCCTACACTTTATTACATGTATAGTTTATTTCTCTTATCTTATCATGTTTAATGTTGCAGCATTGTACCGAGACAAATTCCTAGTTTGTGTACTACATGAACAATGGCAATAAACCTGATTCTGATTCTGATTCTGATTCTGATTCATTGCAGGTCTGGTGGAATGAAGCCAGTAAACTCCGTGTGACAGCTTGTCTTGGCGATATCCAGTAGTGTCTGTCGGTCGTATGTTAGCAGTGCATGACTTTTATGCACTGTAGAAAGAACAGCAACCATGCAAAAATGGAGAAAAAGTCGACATTCGAGAGCGCAATGAGCAAAGACGTCTGCCTCGGTGGGCGCCATCTTATTTGATGAAGAAAATTTTTTTAAAAATGACAAAAGTATCTTAAGTGTGGATTCATTTCAAGCTCAAATTGAAGGAAAACAATACGCAGTGTGTACATGGTAAAGATGAGCGGCGAGCTAGCATGCTTCAATGTCGGATGTTACAGTGTCTCAGCAGAAATTATCCCACATCATGCACAGCCAGCACACCCAAAACAAGGTACGTGATTGAGATTTAAAATGAAGATGAATAGAATGTAGTCAGTTACGCTAATTATGCTTATATGACCAAAGAACATATAGCCACCACGTTAGCATCTGGATGCTAACGGATGCTAACGGCATCTGCTAGCGGATGCTAATATAACAAGTTTCTCCTTTTTTTCCCCCCACTTGCTTAGCACACCAAATTGGGAAAGCTTAACTGTACCAATTACAATTTAGTGGTAAAAATGGACCAGTAGGTTCGACGACAGGAGTCCAGTGGAATGTCCAAATGAAAGACAGAAGCCGGATATGATTGCAAAAATAATGCTGGATTTAGTTTTAAAAGGAGAAAAAAATATAAAACAAAATAACAAATGAAACAATAGTCAGCATCATAAGGCTTAACAATTAAAATAAACAATTCTCTTATTGGCCCCATACTAGGGACGGAGTATGGGGTATCGGGCTTGTTGTTATGAGCTATTTGGTCTCTGTACGACCGTTGTGAGAGTTTGGTTCGTATTGCCAACACTCGGCCGGACTCATTCCCAGTGAGAGTTGGACTCTGCCAGGGCTGCCCTTTGTCACTGATCCTGTTCATAATTTTTATGGACAGGATTTCTAGGCGCAGCCAGGGAATGGAGGGCGTCATGCTTGGTGACCACAGGATCTCATCTCTG
This sequence comes from Pholidichthys leucotaenia, assembly GCA_020510985.1. Taxonomy (NCBI): domain Eukaryota; kingdom Metazoa; phylum Chordata; class Actinopteri; order Cichliformes; family Pholidichthyidae; genus Pholidichthys; species Pholidichthys leucotaenia. The sequence goes on from CM035844.1 coordinate 308,419,649, forward strand.
TTGTTTGCAGATGATGTTGTCCTGTTGGCTTCATCCAGCAATGACCTACAGTTCTTGCTGGGACGGTTTGCCGCTGAGTGTAAAGCGGCTGGGATGAGAATCAGCACCTCCAAGTCCAAGTCCATGGTCCTCAGCTGGAAAAAGGTGGCATGTCCTCTCTGGGTTGGGGACAGGCTCCTGCCCCAAGTGGAGGAGTTTAAGTATCTTGGGGTCTTATTCACGAGTGAGGGGAAAATGAAGCGAGAGATTGACAGACGGATCAGAGCAGCATCTGCAGTGATGCGGACGTTGTACCGGTCTGTTGTGGTGAAGAGGGAGCTGAGTTCAAAGGCAAAGCTGGTCGATTTACCAGTCAATCTACGTTCCTACTCTCACCTATGGTCACAAGCTTTGGGTAATGACCGAAAGAATGAGATTGCGGATACAAGCGGCTGAAATGAGCTTTCTCCGTAGGATTGCTCGACTCACCCTCAGAGATAGAGTGTCAGGAGCTCAGTCATCCGGGAGAGGCTCAAAGTAGAACCGCTGCTCCTCCATATTGAAAGGAGTCAGTTGAGGTGGAATGGGCATCTGATTAGGATGCCTCCTGGACACCTCCCACTTGAGGTGTTTCGGGCACGTCCCACTGGGAGGAGACCCCGGGGCAGACCCAGGACTCGGTGGAGAGACTATGTCTAAGTCCGCCGTACAACATTATAATGTCGGCAAGTTATCTCATTAGGTACTAAAATATGTATTCTCTCTGTGTGTGTGTGTGTGTGTTTCAGATGGGTCTCTTGTGGCAAAAATATTGCTTCAAACGTTGGGGGTTAATGTTCAACACAGTGATGTGACCCCAACTTCACGAATGCGAAGTGGCTATAATGTCTATAGAAATGTTTAGCTTCTGATCTGTGTCAAAATCATGGAGACACTGTTGAGACATCATGGAATTTATCTGCTCCAGCCAGTGGTGTCGTGGCAAAACATGCATCAGGTGCCATATTGTAGCATATGAGCCGTTAAATATATATTTCAACAGGTAAACAGTACTGAGTTAGGCATAAGATATTCATTTATTCATCTTCTTCCGCTTAATCCTTTTCGGGTCATGGGGGGGTGGAGCCTATCCCAGCATCTTTGGGCGAGAGGCAGGGTACACCCTGGACAGATCGCCAGTCCATCGCAGGGCCAACACAGTGAGACAGACAACCATTCACTCTCACAGTCATACCTAAGGACAATTTAGAATCCCCAGTTTGATGCCAATTATGATGCATTTTAAGCCAAAACAAATGGATCTAGGATTAAAAGTAATTAAAATAATGCAGTCACAAAGTTACATGGAGAAATACGTGGATTAACTGGAAATATATCGTATTGAGTATTGCTGACTACATGTACAGTCGTCGTCGGCCTCCGTCGGTCTATGATGACCATGGAAGAGAATCCTAAATGTCTACTCTGCTGGAACAACACCGCCTGTGGTTGAACAGGCCGATGCGCGAATGGCAGTCCCTGTCACACAGGTCGCACTTGTGGGTGGTCTCCGTGCTGCTGAGTCTGTGGCGGTTCTTCCTGCGGGTCCTTTTTTCATCTGCTGCAGCAGTCAGTCTCTCTTCACCCGCCTTGAGCTGTATGGTCAGGGTGCCTCTCCATTTGGAGCGGTCCGTTGCAAGGTCCTCCCAGTGCTCTGTGTTGATCTCCAGGGCCTTCATGTCTCTCTTGCAGACGTCTCTAAAGCGCAGCTGTGGGTGGCCAACGTCTCTCCTGCCAGTTGCCATTCTCCGTAGAGGACGTCTTTGGGGATTCTGCCATCCTCCATACGGTGAACTTGGCCTAGCCAGCGGAGCCTGCACTGCCTGAGTAGAGTGAACATGGAGGGAAGGCCGGCGCGGGACAGAACTTCTGTGTTGGGCACTTTGTCCTGCCAGGATATGCCCAGGATGTGGCGAATGCAGCGCAAGTGGAAGGAGTTCAGTCTCTTTTCCTGCCGGGCGTATGTTGTCCACGTCTCACTCCCATAGAGCAGTGTGCTGATGACGCAGGTGTTGTACACTGCCATCTTCGTCTTGACAGAGAGTTTGGGATTCTCCCACACTTGTGTGGTGAGGCGAGCGAGTGTGAAGGCTGATTTTCCAATCCTCTTGTTGATCTCTGTATCAAGGGAGAGGTTGTTGCTGATCGTGGACCCCAGGTACGTGAACTGATTCATGACCTCCAGCTCATAGTCTAACTAACTAACTAACTAACTAACCTGCACTTATATAGCGCTTTGGCGTAGCTTATATAGCGTAGTCGTCGATGGTGATGGTTGGTGGTGCTTCCGTGCCTTGCGCCAAGACGTTAGTCTTCTTCAGGCTGATGGTAAGCCCGAAGTCCTTGCATGCCTGGGAGAAGCGGTCCATCAGGGTCTGAAGCTCCTGCTGTGTGTGGGTTGCGACTGCAGCGTCGTCTGCGAACAGCATGTCTCTGATTAGAGCCTCGCGTACTTTGGTTCTGGCTTTCAGGCGGGCGAGGTTGAAAAGCCTGCCGTCAGATCTTGTGTGCAGGTAGATTCCCTCTGTTGCTGTGCTGAAGGCATGCCTCAGGAGCATAGCAAAGAAAATCCCAAAGAGGGTTGGCGCAAGTACACAGCCCTGTTTCACTCAGCTGCGTATGTTGAATGGCTCTGAGACGTTGCCATCGTGCTGCACTATCCCCTGCATGTTGGTGTGAAACGATTCGATGAGGCTTTGCAACTTTGGTGGTCATCCTATCTTTGGCAGGATCTTGAAAAGGCCCTCTCTGCTGACCAGATCGAATGCTTTGGTGAGGTCGATGAAGGCGACGTACAGGGGCATGTTCTGTTCTCTGCATTTCTCCTGGAGTTGGCGGATGGAGAATATCATGTCTACCGTCGATCACTCAGCGATTGACGGTAGACATGGACACGGTAGACACGGTAGATGGTAGACGTGTTCTCTCTGGAGTAGAGGTCGGAGTAGTGTTCCACCCATCTCTCCGTCTGCTTGTTCTTTTCTGTGATCATCTCCCCAGTGGAGGATTTGAGGGGGGCCGTCTTGCTCTGAGCCAGACCAAGTGCTTTCTTGATGCCATCGTACATATCACGGATGTTCCCTGTTATGGCAGCGGTTTGAATGTCTTGGCTGAGCTGAGTCCAGTACTCATTGGCACAGCGCCGAGCAGTCTGCTGAACTTTGCTTCTTGCAGCCCTGAGAATGTGGAGATTCTTCTCGTTTGGGTACTTCTTGTACTCAGCAAGTGCTGAGCGCTTGGCTTCAATGACGGGGGTCATCTCGGTCAACTTGGCATCAAACCAGTCCTGTGACTTCGAGGTCTTCCTCCCAAAGGTAGCCAAGGCTGTGCGGTGGATGGTGTTTCGCAGCTCTTCCCACTTCTGCTTTGCAGTTTCTCCTTCTTGTGGTACACCAAGTTCCTTCTCAAAGGTGGAGGCAAACTGCTCAACAAGTTCTGGTTGAGCCATCTTGCTGGTGTCAATCCGTGCCTTTCCAGGCTGTCTAGCATGATGGAATTTCTTCAGCTGCAGCTTGACCTTGCAACACACCAATGAATGGTCTGTGTCGCAATCTGCACTCTGGAACGAACGGGTGATTAGCACGTTCTTCAGTGAGGTGCGCCTGGTCAGGATCAAGTCCAGCTGGTGCCAGTGCTTTGAGCGCGGATGTTGCCAGGAAACCTTGTGTTGGGGCTCGGTCTTGAAGAACGAGTTTGTGATGCACAGATCGTGATATGTGCAGAACTCGAGCAGCCGCTGTCCGTTGTCGTTCATTCTGCCCACGCCAAAAGGTCCAAGACAGGAGGGCCAGGAGTCGTGGTCAGCACCCACTCTGGCATTGAAGTCTCCAAGGAGAATGAGTTGTTCAGAGTTGGGGATGATCCTGACAGTTGTTGCGAGATTCTCGTAGAACTCGTCTTTTGCCTCTGGTGTGGCTGTCAGTGTTGGGGCATACACACTGACGAGGGTGACTGGGCCTTGAGTGGTGTTCAGGCGGAGGGTGAGGAGTCGTGCAGAGCCAGTGCTGCCCGGTTCCACCATCTTCAGCAAGGTGTTCTTCACTGCGAAGCCCACTCCGTGTTCCCTGTGTTCGTCACTGCCCTTTCCCTGCCAGTAGAATGTGTAGTCCTTCTCTCTCAGTGTGCCTGCGTCAGCCAACCGTGTTTCCTGGAGAGTGGCAATATCCACTCCCAGTCTCTTCAGCTCATTATTGATGATGGCAGTCTTCCTGGTGTCGTTGATGTCCTTGAGGTTAGCAGCGAGTCCTGTCATCATAGTGCGGACGTTCCAAGTTCCCAGTTTTAGAGTTGGTCTCTTTTGTTTTATTATCTTGCCTGGTGCGAAGGTTCTCAGCCTGCTGTTCGGACTTCTCCTCATCCCCATGCACCCAATGAGGAAAGCAAGCTGTGGCAGGACAACACCTTATTGGCTGGGGACTGCCCAGCTTGAGGTGGGCGGTAGCTGTCCAGTGAGATCCGATGATCCCTCCCACCGTCGGGAACAACCCCTAGCGCCGCGCTCTACGCCAATTGAGCGGTGGCTTATAACCGGTAACTGTCATTCCCCGTGTTTTGTCTACGCCAAAGGCGAAGCTGGAGTGTCCTCTCCAGTGATCCGGTGTTCTACCTTCCAGCGTTGGGCGTTGGTAGGATTCAAGCCTGGGCAGGAAGATATGGAGGACAAGATGTTGCCCATGCAGCATGTCCCCCCTCTCCATGTCACTGATGAATCCAAAGGAACAGCAGGGCTGCTACAGTTTGGCACCAGCGCTGTTGCAGCAGCTGCCAGAACGATGTTGAGCACAACATAGAACTGCCTTAGAGGCTCCGACTACGGATTTTTCCTCAGGGTTGACTCCCGAAGCCTTTCCCGTGACCGGGTATGCCGCAAGGCAGCAGAGGTTTGAAATCAGGGTTTACCTTCCCCTAGATGGGCTACCTTCCCAGGTTGACGAGCCACCATCTACCCGAAGCATCTTGTTTTATGGCGCCAGAGATCCGCCCTCGCCCCTTCTCCTATTAGTAAAAGCAGTTCCGCCGGGCTTAGAGCCTAAACCACATGGGCAGGCTAGGAGTTGGACTTAGTTGTCAGAGGCTTTTCGAGACGCATGCCATAAGGAGCATTTTATGAGCACTGGGAGCTTAACCCCAGTGCCGCTCCTGGCTATGACAACCTTGGAACCAAGGATTAACTGGAAATATATCGTATTGAGTATTGCTGACTACATGTACAGTAGATACTGTATAAATATATATTCTCTGCATCAACACTGAACTATACATGTATTCATGTAGTATTACCCTGGGAATTTTGATAATAAACCTTTGTACTTTTGTAGATGTCTCTTATTTTGTTTTACAGTCTTCAGCAAATAATTGTTTTGGTTACTTTTCTTAAAAATGAGCCATTATTTTCAAAGTCACTGATAAATGGTTCGTACTGTTGACTCTTTTCCCACCGGTGTCTAAACAGACAAAATAGAAAAACATGACGCAAACACATAAATCACTAAATTGTTTATTACAATCAGCAGCAAATTACAGATTATTTACAATGTGCAAAATTCAAACTGTGAAAAAAAAAAAAAACTGGAATGGGTCACACATGCCAGCCATGCTGCCTCACTGAGAAGCAACTGGTCGGCCCCTCGTACTGGTCCTGGTTCAGCAGATCTTCAGCCTGGGGAGAAATGCCAAGGCGGTGGCAACTTCTCATATCGAGGCCTGATCACCTGTTGTCTGAGTGGTAAGTAGCCCCTAACAGCTCCTACCTCTGTGGTTAAACATGAGTATTTTTAGAGCAAGAAGCTCGCATTTAATGTCCGCATTAAATGTGTTAAAAGTTTTCTTATGCACAGAGAAAAAGTCACTGATTTGTTGCAGTAAGCGGTGAACTTTCATTTATCTGTGCTTTCTGTTTTATTTTATGTTATTCATTTACATGCTGTTGTGATATGCAACTATTTCATGGAAGTAAATTCTCTACATATGCATTTTTAATGGGCTGATCCAGGGGTGACAAACATATGGCTCGTGGGCCTTAAAAGCCCACCAGGGGGTTCAAAATTTTCTCTGTGAATTCACAGCTTTATTACCTCCGCCAGGCCGCAGGCCAGGAGGAGGTAATGTTTTTGCCAGCGTTTGTCTGTTGGTTAGCAAGATAACTCAAAAAGTTTTGGACGGATTTCAATGAAACTTTCAGGCGTTGTTGGAAATGGTACAAGGAAGAACTAATTAAATTTTGGGGATGATCCGGATCACAGTCTGGATACAGGAATTTTTTAAAGGATTCTTTAACATTGTGACATACGGCCATTTTCAACATGTGCGCAGGCGCAATGGAGGGCGCTGGTCGTCGTGTCTGACGAACACAAATTCCGCGTTCTTCAAAGTTTTAGGCACAAAAGCACACGGAAAACAGTGGTGAGTAGGGCCCGGCAGCGTGCCTGTGTTTGCGCTACGCTGCAAAAGCTGAGACGGGCAGCTGTCCGGTGCCGGATTATTTGGCAGAAATTCCCCGGGCAGCCATAGGGGCTGCGCAAAAACAAGCTCTCTGCCGGGGAAGCTTCCAAATCCTCTTTTGCTGCGGAGCGCAACCCCGATATAAAACCCACGGCAACCTGTCTACCCAATTTGCATCCGTCAGTGAAGCCCTGAGTGCTGCTTTCAGTGGAGGACATGGACACAACACCAACACTTCAGTTTAATACCTCCGCCAAGGAGGTAATGCTTTTACTACTGAACCACTAATCCTATCATTGTTAATCCAATTGCTAGTCATATGTTTTCATGGTCAAGGAATCTGAAAACGTACACACAAACACTGTATGGGAGGGAACTGTGGCGCTTGGCGGAGGTCTGCGCTCTCCGAGTGCTTTTCTAGTTTCTAGTAAATTTCTGACTTTCTACTGACTACAATAGTTTGTGTAAATCTGAGACATTTTTTCCTCTGTAAGATGAGACTTTTTTTCCCACCACTTTTCTTTTTCTTCTTTTTTCTGATGAGAACAAGGAGCCCTTGATCTTGCTGTGCGTGCAAGATGATTTAAGTATGCATTTAAAAGTAACATGAAAGTTACTTTTCCAAGTAACTACTTACTTTAATCATGCAGTAACTCAAAAGTAACTCAGTTACTTTTGAAAAGAAGTAACTAGTAAATGTAACTAGTTACTATTTTTTAGTAACTTGCCCAACACTGCTCACTTATAGACACTCCAGCAAGCGACCACCTAGGTAGTGCCTAGATAGTGCTCTGTAGTCTCTATATCAACCGTAATTTCTGGTTAATTCTGATTAATCTTTCATAAAAATGTCTGGGTTTTCACTGCTATTCCGACCAACGTCTCTCCTTCACTCTGAATTCACAACTGCTCATGTCACTCATATGCACCGCTACTAACTGAAACGGGTGGGCGGGACGACACGCTGTTGCTGCATTCTGAGTGGTTGAACTATGTGTTACTCTGTTTTCTACAACTTTTAACAAGGGAAATACAATGTAAACTAGAAAAATTGAATGCTGTTAGCTGAATACGCTGAAGCACTTGAGCTGAAATGCTGCTAAATTATTTGCTGAAGTCCTATAAACTTTATAAAATGCTGAACAGTTTTAGCTGAAAGGCTAAAAATGCTGAATACTTGAGCTGAAATGCTGCTAAATTATTAGCTGAAGTCCTATAAAACTATGTAAAATACTGAACCATTTTAAGTGCAAGCTAAAAATGCTGAAATAACCGAAAAATACTAAATTTGAGCCTGAAACAATAAAAATGCTAGCTTACGTGCTTAAATAGTCTAAACTTGAAAAATGTTAGCATAAAAGCAAAATAAGCTTAATGTTGAAGGAAATTAGCTTAAAAATGCTAAATATAAGTCTAAAACTTAAAAATGCTTGTTTCCATGCTGAAGTAGGATAATATTGGAGAAACATTGGTATAAAAGCATAAATATGGTTGTTGGTTGGTTCCAAGGTAGTCATAGCTAGGAGCGGCACTGGGGTTAAGCTCCCAGTGTTCATAAAATGCTCCTTACCGCGTGCGTCTCGTAAAGCCTCTGACAACTAAGTCCAACTCCTAGCCTGCCCGTGTGGTTTAGGCTCTAAGCCCGGCGGAACTGCTTTTACTAATAGGAGAAGGGGCGAGGGCGGATCTCTGGCGCCTTAAAACCAGATGCTTCGGGTAGATGGTGGCTCGTAGCCCATCTAGGGGAAGGTAAACCCTGATTTCAAACCTCCGCTGCCTTGCGGCACACCCGGTCACGGGAAAGGCTTCGGGAGTCAACCCTGAGGAAAAATCCGGAGTCGGAGCCCCTAAGGCAGTTCTCTGTTGTGCTATTGATGTATGTGGTTATTGTGTATATTTTTATCTTGATTCTTTTTTCTAAAGCCCATCCAGGGACAAGAGTTGCAAATTAGCTAATAGCTATACACTCTATGTGCAACACATCAGATTGATTGTCTTTGATTAATTGTCTATGTTTATTGCACTGTCCCTGTCAAATAAACTAATCTACTACTACTACTACTACTCAACATCGTTCTGGCAGCTCTTGCGACGGCGCTGGTGCCAAACTATAGCAGCCCTGCTGTTCCTTTGGATTCATCAGTGATGTGGAGAGGGGGGACATGCTGCATGGGTAACATCTTGTCCTCCATATCTTCCTGCCCAGGCTTGAATCCTACCAACGCCCAACGCTGGAAGGTAGAACACCGGTGCGCATCGGTCTGTTCAGCCACAGGCGGTGCTGTTCCAGCAGAGTAGACGTTTAGGATTCTCTTCCATGGTCATCATAGACCGACGGAGGCCGACGATGATGAGCTTATGGTTGCACGAAATTATTTTAAGATTTTTTTTTTTTTTTTAGATTTAGTATACTTTATTGATCCCCAGAGGGAAAATTGCGGGTCATCCACCACCTGGATGGATGAAGCAGCCACGATACGGCGCTATCCCTTAACCATTCACACACACATTCACACCTAGGGCCACTTTAGAGTCTCCAATTAACCTAACCTGCATGTTTTTGGCATGTGGGAGGAAACCGGAGAAATCCCAGGGTAAACCCACGCATACACGGGGAGAACATGCAAACTCCACACAGATCACTGTTGGCCGGGGGCTGGGATCGAACCCACGATCCCCACAATCCCCCGGCCAAGGGTAAACTGTGCTGCCGCAGTGCTAACCACTGCGCCACCGTGCAACCTTATCCTAAAGTTACTAAATATAAGCTTATAAGTGGGAAAAATGTAAGCTTACATGCTAAAACAGGCTAATCTTGACAAACAGCATAAAAGCAGAAGCAGTTTAATGTTAAAAAAAAGTTAGCATAAAGATAGTAAATATTTGCCTAAAATGTAAAAGACGCTAGCTTACATGTTAAAAATAGCATTACGTTCAAAAAATATTAGCATAAAAGAAAAAAATAGCTTAAGTTGCATTCAGTAAGCTCAAATACATTAAAAATAAGCCTTAAGTGTCAAAAATGCTAGTTTACATGCTAAACTAGAACAATCTTGAAAAAAAAATTAGCATATTAGTAAAAATAGTTTTACACTGCAGGGAATTAGCGTAAAGATAAAGATGCTAAATATGAGATTAAAACTGAAAAAATGGTAGCTTACATGCTCAAACAGGCTAATCTTGACAAACGTTAGCATAGAAGCAGAAGTAGCTTAATGTTACAGGAAGTTAGCATAAAGATGCTAAATATTAGCCTAAAATGCTTAAATATTAATATTAATATTTAAAACTGAATGCTTAACAGCTTTCAGACAATCATGAAAAATGCACATTAATGTCTACGTTTGCCTAAGAACTTATAAACAGTACATTGTATTAATCCATTTTAATGTGTGAATTATATCAGAATCACGTATATTGCATCCATCACACACGTCCTTTTATCATGTGGGTTACACTAACAAATGCTAACTGCTAGCAAAAGGAACTTTATGGTATAATGCACCGTTTAAAGTTACAGCATGTTCTATGCAATAAACATTGCAATAAGCACTGCAATAAATGTGTACCTGTGTTATTGAGTGTTTGGTACAATTACTACTGCTCTTTAGGAAAGAAAGTTCTGCAACAGCACAGCAACTCACCCTTGGCCATGGGATCCCTGGTTCGATCCCAGATCTGTGTGGAGTTTGCATGTTCTCCCCGTATCTGCGTGGGTTTACTCCGGGATTTTTCCGGTTTCCTCCCACAGGCCAAAAACATGCAGGTTAGGTTAACTGGAGACTCTAAAGTGGCCCTAGGTGTGAACGTGTGTGTGAATGGTAAAGGGATAGCGCCGTACCATGGCTGCTTCATCCATCCAGGTGGATGCCCTCAATTTCCCCTCTGGGGATCAATAAAGTATACAAAATCAAAAAAAAAAAAATGTTGGTCAATGCAAGATTATTTAAAAAGTATCAGATTACTTGAGTAATCTTCGATTAGACTGGGTGATTACCTGAGCCGTAAAACAGTCGTTAGCTGCAGCCCTACTTTGTAGCAAGATTCACAAAGTCCAGAGAACGCTCCAATCTGAGCAATGAATTGTATTTATATATGCAGCACTCCACAGATCCCCCCGCTGGCATTAACAGTAAAGCATGAAAATGGGTCTGATTTAGGGTGGCTTCCGGTGATGCGTAACAGCATGGACGCATAAAAACTGAGCTCTGGCTCTAGCTCTATTTTACCCCTAGACTCGAGACCCAAACTTGGGAAAAACGGCAATATCTTGCTGCCATAATGAGCGGGGACAAATTCAAGAAAGGCGGATATGGGCTACGAAACAATCCCGATAATGAAGCAACAAAAGAAATCTCGGCTAATGAAACGGACCTAACATCGGACCAACATGGCGACCGCATGGCTGGTTTGGACCTGATTCGAGTTACTGTGAGCGAGGCCGTGGCAGCTGGAATGGCAACTCTCCAAGCCGAATTAAAAACAGATTTACAAGATTTTCGTTCAGTAATTCGTGAGAATATGAAGAAACAAATGGATGAATTCACAGTGGAAGTACAGCAACAGCTCCAGGAAACCGCTAAACAAGTGCATGACACGGGAGAACGCATAAAACAGACTGAGGAAAATATGGCAGAACTGGAGAATTGGAACGTTGGCATTAAAAACACGCTTGTTCAACTGTTACAAAATCAGCGGACACTTGAGGATAAGATCTGAAATGGAGGGCCGGGCCAGGCGGAATAATATTCGCATATACGGGGTACCCGAGGACTCAGAGCAAGGCACATCTGTAACTTCCTTTGCCGAGAGTCTCATTAAAAAAAGAGTTTGGTGATGTTTTAGGCCAGGACTACGACCTCGGCATTGAGCGCGCCCATCGTGCCTTGGGCCCAAAGCCGCCAGCGAGTGCCCCACCACGTTCAATAATAGTCCGCTTCCTCCGGTTCACAGTTAAGGAAGAAATACTCCGCGCTGCATGGAAAAAGGCAATACGCATTCACAACAAGCAAGTGTACTTTGACCATGACTACGCAGTGGAAGTGCAGAAAAGAAGAAAAGAATATATCCCTGTTAAAAGGGCTCTGAAGGAGAAAGGGATTCGCTTTCAAACTCCACTCAACAAGATGCGTATTTTTTACGCATCAGGAAGTGTCCTCTACAATAGTGCCACAGAAGCCGCGGAAGATTTACAAAGGAGAGGCATCGCCACGGTTCAGATCACTGCTGCCAGAAACAGAGCTGCTCAGATGATGTCGGAGGAGATGCTGAAGCAGCTTTTGCCATGGGAGACGCAGAGGACCCGCCGCAGGGACTTCCACAAACACATCCGGGAGAAGCTGAGCGAGTTTCGGCGGATGTCAGAAGAAACAACGGTGGACTAATGAGTACTCCGCAAGAACACACGGCCTTACTATGGTGAGAATAGTTGTTTTAGATTATTCATGACTATGACTTTGTAGCCTTATCCGATCTCATTATTGATGAAAGGGCTGGAGCCTGCAGACTCGAGCTGAGGGTCACCAGACTACTTTTTTTTCTACTTAACTACTGATCTTTCTTTATTATTATTGGTGGTTTGTTTTTTTTTCTTTTCTTCTTTTTGTTTCCCACGATGCTCACCGTGGAGAGGGGCCCCACCTTGTGGCCAGTCCCCTCTTTTTTCAAGGCCTACATTGTATCCTTCTTGTTGGAAGCCCAGTTCAGTGTTACATCATTTTACTGTTCAGCATGTTCACGTTTTACAGTTGTTGTTCTGAGGTCTGGGATGATATTTTGTTCTTATATGTTAAGCTATGTCTTTTAAATATTATAATATACTGTCACTAAATGTTAATGGAGTGAATAACCCTGTAAAAAGAAGTAAACTGGTGGTAAAGATGAAAAAAGAGAAAGTAGATATTGCATATTGGCAAGAAACTCATCTATCCAACACAGAACATGATAAATTAAAAAAAATTGGTTTCAAAAATACATACTATTCCTCTCATAGAAGTGGTAAAAAAAGAGGAGTAGCTATTTTGATTTCTAATAGAATTAATTTTGAATTCATATCTGAATCAAGTGACAAAGAAGGCAGATATATTTTAGTGAAAGGTAAAATTGACCATAAAGAGGTTACATTATTGAATGTATATGCTCCCCCCGGGAGTAATATTGGCTTCTATAAAAAAGTTTTTGATTTGACTACTAAAGAATCTTATGGACCGTTAATTTTTGCTGGAGACCTTAATCTATTGTTAAACCCCCAATTGGATACAACAAATATTAGAAGGAAACGTCTGCCTATAGAGAAACGTGTAAAAAAAATGCTTTCAGATTTAGGACTTATTGACGTATGGCGCTCTGTACACAGATCTGCCCCTGGATTTACATTTTACTCTGCGCCCCATTCTTTTCACTCAAGGATAGATTATTGCTTCATGTATAATAAAGACTTAAACAGGATAAAAGAATGTAGAATTGGTCAAAGAGATATCTCTGATCACTCTGGAATTTACCTACACTACCGTTCAAAAGTTTGGGGTCACCCAGACAATTATTTTGTGTTTTCCATGAAAAGTCACACTTATTTACCACCATGAGTTGTAAAATGAATAGAAAATATAGTCAAGACATTGACAAGGTTAGAAATAATGATTTGTATTTGAAATAATAATTTTTTCCTTCAAACTTTGTTTTCGTCAAAGAATCCTCCATTTGCAGCAATTACAGCATTGCAGACCTAACATGATTGCACAAGGGTTTTCTAATCATCCATTAGCCTTCTGACGCAATGAGCAAACACATTGTACCATTAGAACACTTGAGTGATAGTTGCTGGAAATGGGCCTCTATACACCTATCTAGATATTGCACCAAAAACCAGACATTTGCAGCTAGAATAGTCATTTACCACATTAGCAATGTATAGAGTGTATTTCTGATTAGTTTAAAGTTATCTTCATTGAAAAAAAGTGCTTTTCTTTCAAAAATAAGGAAATTTCTAAGTGACCCCAAACTTTTGAACGGTAGTGTAAGTTTACACCTTGATGTCAGACAGAGAAAAACACTATGGAGATTTAATACAGGGATGCTAAATGATTTCTCCTTTCTACAGTCCATGACAACCGATTTAAATTTATACCTACAATATAACAGCAATGGCGATACAAATCCCAGCATCGTGTGGGATGCAGCTAAAGCGGTTCTGAGGGGGAAAATAATAGCAAGGTCGGCTATGCTTAAAAAGAAAAAGACTCAAGAATTGTTACGACAAGAGAGACTGAAAGATCTAGAGAAAACACAACTGACAAAAAAAAGTCCCACTATAACACAACAAATAAGACAAGTTAAACAGGACATAGATTGGATACTAGGTGAGGAAGTAGAGAAAAATTTACGGTTTATGAAACAGAGATATTATGAGGCAGGATCTAAAGCATCTAAACTGTTGGCATGGCGACTTAAGAAACAACAAGCAGAAAATTCAATCTACAAAATAAAAGACCCTATAAGTCGCAACATTTTAACTGATTTGGATGGTATTCAAAAATCATTTGAAACATATAACAAAAGCCTATATAGCCAATCTGTGCCGATTAATAAAAATGCAGTAGTTGATTTCTTGGACTCTTTGGATCTTCCCTCACTCGGCACAGATGCAAATAATAAGCTTATGTCACCAATAACACGTGAGGAAATTGACAAGGCCACCTCTAACCTTAAACCTAACAAGTCTCCTGGTACTGATGGGTTCCCCCCTGAATGGTACAAGAAAATGAAAGAATGTCTGATACCTCTACTAGAAACCAGTTTCAATTATATTCTGAAAGGAGGCCTTGTACCTCCGTCCTGGAAGGAAGCCTTTATATCTGTTATACCAAAAGAGGGAAAGGATAAAATAGACTGCAAATCATACAAACCAATAAGTGTATTGAACACGGATTACAAACTCGTCGTCTGCGGCCTCCGTCGGTCTATGATGACCATGGAAGAGAATCCTAAACGTCTACTCTGCTGGAACAGCACCGCCTGTGGCTGAACAGGCCAATGTGCGAATGGCAGTCCCTGTCACACAGGTCGCACTTGTGGGTGGTCTCCGTGCTGCTGGGTCTGTGCCGGTTCTTCCTGCGGGTCCTTTTTTCATCTGCTGCAGCAGTCAGTCTCTCTTCACCCGCCTTGAGCTGTCTGGTCAGGGTGCCTCTCCATTTGGAGCGGTCCGTTGCAAGGTCCTCCCAGCGCTCGTGTTGATCTCCAGTTCCTTCATGTCTCTCTTGTAGACATCTCTAAAGCGCAGCTGTGGGCTGCCACGTCTCTCCTGCCAGTTGCCAGTTCTCCGTAGAGGACGTCTTTGGGGATTCTGCCATCCTCCATACGGTGAACGTGGCCTAGCCAGCGGAGCCTGCGCTGCCTGAGTAGAGTGAACATGGAGGGAAGGCCGGCGCGGGACAGAACTTCTGTGTTGGGCACTTTGTCCTGCCAGGATATGTCCAGGATGTGACGAGTTCAGTCTCAGAGTTCAGTCTCTTTTCCTGCCGGGCGTATGTTGTCCACGTCTCACTCCCATAGAGCAGTGTGCTGATGACGCAGGCGTTGTACACTGCCATCTTCGTCTTGACAGAGAGTTTGGGATTCTCCCACACTCGTGTGGTGAGGCGAGCGAGTGTGAAGGCTGATTTTCCAATCCTCTTGTTGATCTCTGTATCAAGGGAGAGGTTGTTGCTGATTGTGGACCCCAGGTATGTGAACTGATTCACGACCTCCAGCTCGTAGTCGTCAATGGTGATGGTTGGTGGTGCTTCCGTGCCTTGCGCCAAGACGTTAGTCTTCTTCAGGCTGATGGTAAGCCCGAAGTCCTTGCATGCCTGGGAGAAGCGGTCCATCAGGGTCTGAAGCTCCTGCTGTGTGTAGGTTGCGACTGCAGCGTCGTCTGCGAACAGCATGTCTCTGATTAGAGCCTCGCGTACTTTGGTTCTGGCTTTCAAGCGGGCGAGGTTGAAAAGCCTGCCGTCAGATCTTGTGTGCAGGTAGATTCCCTCTGTTGCTGTGCTGAAGGCATGCCTCAGGAGCATAGCAAAGAAAATCCCAAAGAGGGTTGGCGCAAGTACACAGCCCTGTTTCACTCAGCTGCGTATGTTGAATGGCTCTGAGATGTTGCCATCGTGCTGCACTATCCCCTGCATGTTGGTGTGAAACGATTCGATGAGGCTTTGCAACTTTGGTGGGCATCCTATCTTTGGCAGGATCTTGAAAAGGCCCTCTCTGCTGACCAAATCGAACGCTTTGGTGAGGTCGATGAAGGCGACGTACAGGGGCATGTTCTGTTCTCTGCATTTCTCCTGGAGTTGGCGGATGGAGAATATCATGTCTACCGTCGATCGCGCAGCACGGAAGCCACACTGAGACTCGGGGTAGACACGTTCGGCAAGCTTCTGTAGACAAACGAGAACAACTCGTGTGTAGACTTTACCAACAACGCTGAGGAGGGAGATGCCCCTGTAGTTGTTGCAGTCGCTTCTCTCCCCTTTGTTTTTGTAGAGGGTGATGATCTTGGCGTCCCTCATGTCCTGTGGTACGGCACCTTCCTTCCAACACTGGCAGAGGACGTCATGCAATTGCAGCAGTAGGGCGGTCTTGCAGTGCTTGATCAGGTCGGGGGGTATGCCGTCGTTGCCGGGTGCCTTGCCAGCGGCCAAGCTATCAATGGCCTTGCTGAGTTCGTTGATGGTTGGCTCAGCGTCAAGTTCGTCCATGGATGGCAGGCAGTCGATGGCATCAAGGGCTGACGGTGTCACGGTGTTCTCTCTGGAGTAGAGGTCGGAGTAGTGTTCCACCCATCTCTCCATCTGCTTGTTCTTTTCTGTGATCATCACCTCAGTGGAGGATTTGAGAGGGGCCATCTTGCTCTGAGCCGGACCAAGTGCTTTCTTGATGCCATCGTACATGCCACGAATGTTCCCTGTTATGGCAGCGGTTTGAATGTCTTGGCTGAGCTGAGTCCAGTACTCGTTGGCACAGTGCCGAGCAGTCTGCTGAACTTTGCTTCTCGCAGCCCTGAGAATCTGGAGATTCTTCTTGTTTGGATACTTCTTGTACTCAGCAAGTGCTGAGCGCTTGGCTTCAATGACGGGGGTCATCTCGGTCAACTTGGCATCAAACCAGTCCTGTGACTTCGAGGTCTTCCTCCCAAAGGTAGCCAAGGCTGTGCGGTGGATGGTGTTTTGCAGCTCTTCCCACTTCTGCTTTGCAGATTCTCCTTCTTGTGGTACACCAAGTTCCTTCTCAAAGGTGGAGGCAAACTGCTCAACAAGTTCTAGTTGAGCCATCTTGCTGGTGTCAATCCATGCCTTTCCAGGCTGTCTAGCACGATGGAATTTCTTCAGCTGCAGCTTGACCTTGCAACACACCAATGAATGGTCTGTGTCGCAATCTGCACTCTGGAACGAACGGGTGATTAGCACGTTCTTCAGTGAGGTGCGCCTGGTCAGGATCAAGTCCAGCTGGTGCCAGTGCTTTGAGCGCGGATGTTGCCAGGAAACCTTGTGTTGGGGCTTGGTCTTGAAGAACGAGTTTGTGATGCACAGATCGTGATATGTGCAGAACTCGAGCAGCCGCTGTCCGTTGTCGTTCATTCTTCCCACGCCAAAAGGTCCAAGACAGGAGGGCCAGGAGTCGTGGTCAGCACCCACTCTGGCATTGAAGTCTCCAAGGAGAATGAGTTGTTCAGAGTTGGGGATCGTCCTGACAGTTGTTGCGAGATTCTCGTAGAACTCGTCTTTTGCCTCTGGTGTCGCTGTCAGTGTTGGGGCATACACACTGACGAGGGTGACTGGGCCTTGAGTGGTGTTCAGGCGGAGGGTAAGGAGTCGTGCAGAGCCAGTGCTGCCCGGTTCCACCATCTTCAGCAAGGTGTTCTTCACTGCGAAGCCCACTCCGTGTTCCCTGTGTTTGTCACTGCCCTTTCCCTGCCAGTAGAACGTGTAGTCCTTCTCTCTCAGTGTGCCTGCGTCAGCCAACCGTGTTTCCTGGAGAGTGGCGATATCCACTCCCAGTCTCTTCAGCTCATTATTGATGATGGCAATCTTCCTGGTGTCGTTGATGTCCTTGAGGTTAGCAGCGAGTCCTGTCATCATAGTGCGGACGTTCCAAGTTCCCAGTTTTAGAGTTGGTCTCTTTTGTTTTATTGTCTTGCCTGGTGCGAAGGTTCTCAGACTGCTGTTCGGACTTCTCCTCATCCCCATGCACCCAATGAGGAAAGCAAGCTGTGGCGGGACAACACCTTATTGGCTGGGGGCTGCCCAACTTGAGGCGGGCGGTAACTGTCCAGTGAGATCCGATGATCCCTCCCACCGTCGGGAACAACCCCTGGTGCCGCACTCTATGCCAATTGAGCGGTGGCTTATAACCGGCAACTGTCATTCCCCGTGTTTTTTCTACGCCAAAGGCGAAGCTGGAGTGTCCTCTCTAGTGATCCGGTGTTCTACCTTCCAGCGTTGGGCGTTGGTAGGATTCAAGCCTGGGCAGGAAGATATGGAGGACAAGATGTTGCCCATGCAGCATGTCCCCCCTCTCCACGTCACTGATGAATCCAAAGGAACAGCAGGGCTGCTACAGTTTGGCACCAGCGCCGTTGCAGGAGCTGCCAGAACGATGTTGAGCACAACATAGAACTGCCTTAGGGGCTCCGACTCCGGATTTTTCCTCAGGGTTGACTCCCGAAGCCTTTCCCGTGACCGGGTATGCCGCAAGGCAGCGGAGGTTTGAAATCAGGGTTTACCTTCCCCTAGATGGGCTACCTTCCCAGGTTGACGAGCCACCATCTACCCGAAGTGTATTGAACACGGATTACAAACTATACACAACTATTTTGGTCAAACGAATGGACACTGTGATGCCCTTACTGATTGATGAAGACCAAACAGGCTTCCTTAAAAACAGACAAACTTCGGATAACATAAGGAGAGCTCTACATATAATTGAACAGATTAATAAAAGAAAGATAAATTCAGTTATTCTCAGTCTTGACGCTGAAAAAGCATTCGACTCAGTTCAGTGGGACTTCCTCTATTTAGTAATGAGGAGATTTGGATTCTGTACTGACTTTATAAAATGCATTCAAGCTCTTTACTCTTCCCTTACTGCTAGAATAAAAATAAACGGGAGTCTTTCTAATTCTATACAACTACAACATGGATGTAGACAGGGTTGCCCAGGTAGCCCCAATTTATTTAATTTATTTATAGAGCCTTTGGCACAAGCAATACACCAAGAGACCGCACTAAAGGGTGTTCGGATTGGTGAGGAGGAATATAAATTGAGCCTGTATGCGGACGATGTATTGATCACAATCTCAGATCCGGTCTCTGGTTTACCAGTGTTGATGGAAATCTTAGAAATGTACGGTTCATTCTCTGGATACGCTCTTAATATCCATAAAACTCAGGTTATGACCTTCAATTTTTACCCTGGACAAGAATTAATATCTAAATATAATTTTAATTGGCATTCTGACCATATAAAATATTTAGGAGTGTACCTACCCAAAGATTTGTCACAATTGTATGATATGAATTACAACCGACTAAAAGAAATAACTGATGATCTTGATAGCTGGAGTCTGCTCCCCCTTGACTTTGGCAGCAGAATACAGGCAATCAAGATGAATATCCTCCCCAAATTGCTATATCTCTTTTCATCTCTTCCAGTATCAATTCCTGACAAACAATTTAGGAAATGGAATAAACACATTTCAAGGTTTATTTGGCTTAAAAAGAGACCAAGAGTTAAGTATTCTACCTTACAGTTGCCGAAGGATGGGGGGGGGGGGGCAGGCTCTGCCCTCTTTACGAGACTACTACATATCAGCCCAACTGAGACCACTGGTTTGTTTGTGTGACCCATCTTATTATGCAAAATGGAAAACAACTGAGATGTCTTTATCTGAGGTCCCAATCCAGTCTAAACTAGGTACCCTTGAAAGCGAAACTACCCCAACAACTAGTCAGTGGGCTAATCTGACATTTAAAATCTGGAAATCAGAGATAAGAAAACTAAAACTCCAGGAAGAAATTAAATTGCTCAGATGGCCAGCATATGATCCTAACTTTCTGCCCGCCTCACATGACTTTAGATTTAGACAGTGGACATTCAGGGGCCTTACCGCAGCATGTACAATGTATGAGAAATCAAAACTAATGTCATTCGATACTCTACGAAAGAAGTACAATCTGGAGAAGCAAGATTTTTTTAGATACTTGCAGCTTCGCGATTTCATTAATAAAAGGGTACAAAGCAGTAATATCAAAGAGTCTTCATCATTTCTTAATATCTTTATTAATGCATATAAGTCAACAAGTCTTAAAAACCTTATTAGTAAGTTATACCGCAGTTTAATGACACTTAAAACAGACTCAACAACATATATAAAGCAAAAGTGGGAAAAGGAAATGAACATTGTAATAACTGATGATATGTGGTCAAGGGTTTGGGAGGTGCAATCCTCATCCACCAACTCCGGCACCTGGAGGGACTTTTGCTGGAAGACTCTTATTCGTTTTTTCATAACACCCAATCAGAAATCCAAGTACAGTGGAGTTCCTGCTCACTGCTGGAGAGAATGTGGGGAAACAACAGCAGACCATGGGCACGTATTCTGGTCTTGCCCACACATTCAGCCTTTTTGGACAGACGTAGCAAATGTCATTTCTAAGGCACTGGACTTTAATATCAGCGGCTCTTTTATTTTGTTATTCCTTGGATGTTTCCCAGATAAGCTGACTGCAGATGATATTTACCTCCTGAAAATCTTTTTGGCATCGGCCAAAAAGGCTATAACAAAGTGCTGGTTACAAAAACAGCCCCCCACACTAAACCTTTTCACCTCTATAATAGACAATACAAGGTCCATGGAACACATGACCAATACCCTGCGACTCCAAGAGGAGCTAGGAAAAAGACGTTGGAAAAAATGGCTGGACTTCACAAGATGTGACAGCACTTATTAATTATGCGGATTCGGAATTGTATATTTTTACTGTATCTGATTTGTACCATATTAATCATCCCATGACCTCATATGTTTGTGTTTTTATAATTGAAAAACGTTCATAAATAAAAAGTTTCAAAAAAGAAAATGGGTCTGATTTGACATAAGAGACATTACCAATAAAGATAGGGCCATTGGCTAGCAGACAAAGAGTGAGACAAAGTAGTTTATTTTTGACATTCTGATGAGATTTAAACACACAAATGATGCTGGTGTAATAGTCAACTATGAATTAATATTAAGTATGATAAAGATGTCGTGAAAAAAATAGTCGTGCTATTATTTTTTTCTAAAGAATAAATGGGATAATCTAGGTCATGAATCAAGGTTTATTAATACATATGTTCTATCATTTTGCACTTGTCTGGTTGTTTACTTCAACCAATGTAATACTTTTTTAGCAAGTTATAGACGTTCTAATATTTCTTAAACTTTAGTGAAGAACAAAAGGTACAAAAAAAAATCAGTACATACACGTAATCGGTTAATATGGATAAGCCATCTTTACTGTCATTCAAATCTATACAGCCAATCATGTACAGCTGAACGAAATTATGTTTCTCTTATCTACAGTGTTAATCACACACAAAAATATAATCAGAGGGGTCGCTGCCATGCAAGGCGCCGCCACAAATTTCCCTCCTCTGTTCCATTATTGCTGAGCACCAAGCTGGATGGCAGGAAGTTCCGCTTTTATATGGTTTTCCGCATGACCCGGCCGGGATTTGAACCCCGGCCTCCTGGGTGTGGGACGGATGCTCCACCAACTACCACTTTCATCCCCATTTAGTTATGCCCACTTACTACTTCTCTTTAACTCAAGCTCTGACAAGTTTTGGATTTTAAACTCATATATGCAAGTTTTCAAAAATTAAACTTACAGTATTTAGTTGTGTTGACTTTTGCCATTTCTGCATGAGCTGATTGAACTTGGGGTTTTAAGTTTTCTGTTGAAAAAAATAAATTTTAAAAATGGTGAGTGTTGGGATGGGGCCGGATGGTACAGAGGAAAAATGGGAAAATAAATGTTGCCACAACCTTTGCATTGGAGAGAAAGTTTTATTTTGAACCATGGGCAAACTAAAAACTACACAGAAATTATATCTTTGAATTCCAACTACAATACAGACACTTTGTGGTTAACAAGAAAGGACTACTGCTCTAGGCGGAGGGAGTCTGTGGTCGCGCAAAGCTGATTAAGGTAGGGGCGGAGGGATCCGCATTTTTTGCAAGGAGACAGCAGTTTGCTAAAACAATTTTTTCCTTCGTCAGAACTTCAGCAATAGTTGGTAAGTATAAATTCTGTCAAATTTTTCCCTGCAATGGACTGGTAATCTGTCCAGGTTGTACCCTGCCTCTCGCCCAAAAGATGCTGGGATAGGCTCCAGCCCCCCCCCCCCCTGTGACCCGAAAAGGATTAAACAGAAGAAGATGGATGGATGGATGGACTGTAATAATATTAACTATGTATATGTTTGGTTTAGTTTGGAAAGGTTTTATTTTCAGTCTTGATATTAGGCTAACACAAAAACTAACATTAGTTCTTGACCTTATCTCAAGACTCGTGGCAGATAAAACTTCACCAGTTATGCTTTTGATAAAAAGCAACTAACGTTAATTGCAATGTGTAACAAACTATTTATTTTTAATTTCAACATGTATCCAAAATTCTTTTTTTTTTTTTAAATTCAGTGTGCCATTATGCTCTTTTATATCCTCCCCTGCCCCACGGAGGTTAGCTAGCTAACCTTTTAACTGCCTTTTTAAGGTCATGCAACAGCATCGCAATCAGATTCAGGTCAGGACTTTGATTAGGCCATTCAAAAGTCGTCATTTTGTTTTTCTTAAGCCATTCAGAGATGGACTTGCTGGTTTGTTTTCGACCATTGTCCTGCTGCAGAGCCCAAGTGTGCTTCAGCTTGAGATCACGAACAGATGGCCGGACATTCTCCTTCAGGATTTTTAGGTGGACAGCAGAATTCATGGTTCCATTTACCACAGCAAGTCTTCCAGGTCCTGAAGCAGCAAAACAGCCCCAGACCATCACACTACCACCACCATATGCTACTCTTGGTATGATGTTCCTTTTCTGAAATGCTGTGTTACTTTTACTTTGGATGTAATGGGACACAAACGTTCCAAAAAGTTCAACTTTTGTCCCGTCAGTCCACACAGTATTTTCCCAAAAGTCTTGGGGGTATTCAAGATGTTTTCTGGCAAAACTGAGACAAGCCTTTAAATTCTTTTTGCTCAGCAGTGGTTTGTGTCTTAGAACTCTGCCATGCAGACCATATTTGCCCAGTCTCTTTCTTATGGTGGAGTCATGAACGCTGACCTTAACTGAGGCAAGTGAGGCCTGCAGTTCTTTGGATGTTGTTGGGTCTTTTGTGACCTCTTTGATGAGTCGCCGCTGTGCTCTTGGGGTAGTTTTGGTCAGCCGGCCACTCCTGGGAAGGTTCACCACTGTTTCATGTTTTTGCCATTTGTGGATAATGGCTCTCACTGTGGTTCGCTGGAGTCCCAAAGCTTTAGAAATGGCAAGAAAACTGAACTTAGTTTTCCAAAGATGTGATAAACCACAGTTAATTTATGTTTTAACAGGGGGACAATCACTTTTTCACACAGGGCCATGTAGGTTTGATTTTTTTTTACCCTTAATAATAAACACCTTCAATTAAAAACTGCATTTTGAGTTTACTTGTGTTATCTTTCTCTCATATTGAAATTTGTTTGATGATCTGAAACATGTAAGTGTGACAAACATACAAAAAAAAAGAGAAATCAGGAAGGGGGCAAACACTTTTTCACACCACTGTAACTGATTTTTGTGACTGTTTTTGGCTCAGTTGAATTTGATTATGCTGAGAGGTTCTTTTTCTCCAGTTTATAATGTAATAAAATTTTACAGTTTCTACAAATAACAGCAAAAGCACTTGTAACTGAGCAAAACTAGAAGTGAATATTTTAACTGCCCTGCAGGTTGCAATTTTAGTATTTCAGCAAATATCTTAAGTTCAGTTTTGTTTGTCACACTGCTCAAATTGTGATTCAGTTCAGTTTTTTTCTGTTCACACATGTCAACGAGCATGTAGCTCAAACCAAGCATTGAGACTGGGCGGGTGTAAGTCGTGTCTGTGGATATTTTGGATGCTGCTCTCAGAGTGGCTATACAGGAGAAGTTTAAAGGCCTGGACTCTGTTTCTTTCACCTCCAATACTAATGTAAATTGGACAAAATAGTCTAAAGGAATGGTGCTTTCAGTGGGACAGACAAGTGGACTGCCAGATTTTGGCAAAGTACTGGAGATCTGTGTAGTGGATGGCTGCATTTCATTCATTTTGGAACTCTTTACAGCAGTCTTCCTGGACCATCTCAGGTGTTACCAGCTTGCCAAAAGAGACCCTGCAGTGATTGTGGTTGCTGATCCTGACAAGCTGAATGACTACATCCCCCTTGCTGCATATCCAGTTGAAGGAAAGCTGCTCATCACTTCAAGGACCTTCATGTTACATGAAGGCAATGTTTGATTGGGGAGAGTCATGCAGTACATTGAAACACACTGTTCATCTTTAGACGACATAGGATTTTTTCACAGCAACCAATTTGACATTCCATTGTAAAGTAAACAAATGCAGTTTCATAAAATGAATTATGGCTTGGGCAGCTCGGTGGAACAGTGGTTAGCACTGTGGCAGCACAGCAAGAAGGACAAAGGTTTGAGCCCACCCCTGACCATCAGTGACCCTTCTGTGTGGAGACTGCATGTTCTCCCTGTGTCTGCATGGGTTTACTCCAGGTACTCCGGTTTCCTCCCACAGGCCAAAGACATGCTCGTTATGTTAATTGGTATCAACTAGGGATTCTATATTGTCCTTTGGTATGAATTCGAGAGTGAATGGTTGTCTGTCTCTCCGTGTTGGCCCTGTGATGGACTGGCCATCTGTCCAGGGTGTACCCTGCCTCTTGCCCAAAGATGCTGGGATAGACTACAGCACCCGAAAAGGAGAGGGAAGAGGTAGAAGATGGATGGTTGGAATTATGGCTCTATTCTGTTTAGGTCAACTAGGTTTTAATATTGTACATACTGACTCACAGCAATGTATGGGACACTAAATAGAACTAGAACAATAATTTTATCAGTTACACCTGTGTTTGCCATGCTATGACATTTAAAATGTCTGCTAATGAAAAGGGCCAATAATAGGATAATGACTGCTTTACCAATGCAATCACACACACCTTTTATGACACACTTTCTTGCTTCTACCCTCTGTTGCTTTCAATTTTTTATTTACCTTCTTTTAATGTAAAATATTGCCATATTTGTTCACTGTGTTTCAGCTCTCGGCGCCACCTCAATGATGCTTCTCTGAGTTATTGTCTCACCTCATGAAATACGGCGTGTCACCCTACCAAATATTCCCCCATCAGTTGATGAGCTACAGTATGTATAGCACTGCGCAACTCTCTGGGCCTCCAAGGGAACTTCTCATTACAGTTTGAGGATCCAGACTTTGGCAATGAACTCTGGAATTTGACAGACATCAAGGATCTCCCAACAAAACGAGCCACACTGAAAGTTTTGTTCACGTCTTCTCAACCAGTTTCTGACTCAGCACTGGATACTGGCAGCCTTGGCTCACAAGTAGTAGTGACTCATGTGACTGACCTGATCCATTTGCTATTCCAGATTTCTCTCATGATGTTGAGTTTCAGCTGCGGGTAGCAAATGATGCCTTTGCTCAGGATGGAACTGTGATGGTCACCTCAAAAGCTGTGAAGAGTGAAATACTGGCTAGACTAGATGCTATCATATCCAAAATCACTGCCTATCCAAGTAAAGACCATTATGAAAGTGTAGCCAAAGCTCTTGTCATGAAGCACCTCTGTCTCAGAGAACAAGGATCAGGTCAAGGATGGTACTGCTGGGTATTCAGCTTGAAATTCAAGGTGGGCAATTATTGTCAGAAGATGATGGCAACTGGATGTCCTGAAGTTCTTGTCAACAAAAGAAAAAGAGGAGAAGGAAATAGCAAGCTAATCAAGAACTAATTAACTAACCTGCACTTATATAGCGCTTTTCTAGTCACAAAGACCACTCAAAGCGCTTTCACTAGTACTAACCCTCTATTCTAAGGGCCTATAGGAAACAGATATCTAGGGACAATTTAGAACAGCCAATTAACCTAACATACATGTCTTTGGATTGTGGGAGGAAACTGGAGCCCCCGGAGTAAACCCACGCAGCACAGGGAGAACATGCAAACTCCACACAGAAAGGTTCCAACCCCTGCCAGCCTGGGGATTCGAATCAGGAACCTTCTAGCTGTAAGGCAACAGTGCTAACCACTGCACCACCGTGCTGCCCAAGTCAAAAAAGGGAGAGACCCACTACATCCACAAATCAGAGATGGATCGTGAGACCATGCTTCTAGAAGTGCAGAAGAGAGATGCAGATTTACAGCTCCTGGATTAACTGATGACTGCAACAATCTCGCAGTGACGAAAAGAGATCATTGGTGATGAGCCACTCATCTCTGCAGTCATGGACAGATGGCCTGCATTGTTCAGTCACAGCCAGGTCATGTACTCTTTGCTTCTACCCCTCCTCTGCAACTTCATGTTCCTTTCCTTCTCTGTTACTAATGCTCTTTTCCCTGCCATTTTGACATCTGTCTGTTTCAGCTATGTGCCAAATTCAGTAGAAGTGTTCAGAGTTCAGGGCTCTGATGGCGTGGTGAACAAAGCTGTTTAGCAGTATTGTGGAGTGGGCCCGGAGGCTCTGGTACCTTTTCCCTGAGGGCAGGAGGCTGAAAAGGGAGTGTGAGATGTCGCCTGCAATGTTCATGGCTCTGCAGGTGAGATAGACATCCGAGAGGGGGGGCAGAGAGGTACCAATGATCTTGCTGGCTGCTTTCACCATGCGTTTTATCTTCCGACAGGAGGCGGTGCAGCTTCCATACCATACCGTGACGCAGCTGGTGAGGATGCTCTCAAATGTGCCCCGGTAGAATGAGCACATGATGGGGGTGGGACTCGTGCTCTCCTCGGAGGAAATAAAGGTGAGTTTGAGCCTTCTTGGACAGTAATGCAGTGTTGCTGGACTAGGAGAGGTCCTCAGAGATATGCACCTCCAGGAACATTGTGCTGCTCAATCAAATATCAGAGGGGGATGCTGTGTGTGTTCTCTCCTGAAGTCGACCACAATCTCCTTGATTTTTCCCATGTTCAGGAAAAGATTACTGTCTTTACACCACTGGACCAGTTCGCTCACCTCATTTCTCTACTTGGCCTCCTCATTGCTGGCAATGAGGCCCACCACTGTCGTGTCGTCCACAAACTTGATGATGTGGTCGGTGTTGTAGGCTGGTACACAGTCATGGGTCAGCAGGGTCAAGAGCACCGGGCTGAGCACGGGCCCCACAAGGGTGCCTCTCTGTGACAAAGTCCAGCACCCAGTTACAGAGAGAGGTTCTGAGTCCCAAGTGTCTCGAGTTTTGGTATTAGGTGCTGGGGGATGATTGTGTTGAATGCTGAACTGAGGTCCAAGAAAAGCATTCGGACATAGGAGTTCTTTGAGTCCAGGTGGGTGAGGGCTGGATAGAGAGCAGCAGGCACGACATCCTCTGTGGATCTCTTTGACCTGTATGCAAACTGAGATGGGTCGAGGGTGGGAGGGAGGAGGGAACAAAAAAATGCATCCACACACTTGCCTTCATTGAAGATGGGACTGGCTGAATTTTTTTGTTGCTCCATTTTTTCTTTATTCCAACAGTTTCATCCGGCTGCTAGCTAGTAAGCTACTCTGCGTGGTTCTCCTGTGTCGGCAGCGTCAATGGGTAATTGCGTATCACGAAGCGGCAATACGTGTCACGTGACTGGACCCCAGCACCACCACAAAAAAAATTTTTAAAAATAAATAATGATAATAATAATAAAATTGATTCTTAATTTAGGTGAATCAGTTCTGGATTGTGGAAAATGAAAATCTTGATTCTAATATGAATTGATTTTTTCCAACACCCCTAGTTGTAATGGAGACATGCAATTATGGTCCTCAGACGTTGTCCTGTCCCTGGCACCAGTTGTAAGGATCTGTGAGACCTGTCTATCAGCAGGGCATGGGTTAGAGCCAGTGTTTTCTGTAGCAGGTCAGCAACAGATAAGGGGGAGCAGCTGGCTGAGCCCTCTGGCACACCGAAGATCCTAATATTATTCCTCTGGGATCTGGATTCGAGATCTTCGCATTTGTTTTGTAATGAATCAGTCAGGGCTCCTAATGATTTAACATCCCATTTCAGTGTCTCAACTTTGTCTGTGCAGGCTGTTAGGTTCTCTTTGGCTTCTCCTAGCATGCTACGTAGCTTGGCTAACTCTGTGTTCATTACTGATTCTAAGTCCTCAAACCCCGTTCTCACTGCACGTATGTCTGTTCGAATCTCAGCCATTTCATTTTCCAAAACCACTCTGACTTCTGTCTTCATCATACAAACAAAACCCACCCACAGGGACAGCAACAACTCCCGTTTTAAATCTTCAGTGTCAAAGCACCTGGTGGGGGCGTGGACGTTGTGGCCACCTTTTCCACCGGAGTTCGAGGAATTGGGCGACATGCTAGGCCTTGGTGTTGCTGCGGTTCTTTTTTTGCCCTTTGCCAGATTTACTTGCCATTATATGCCGTTCACGATGATCCAGTAGTGTTCGGGAGACTTTTCCACTCGTTTAACTGCGTGTAAAGTGCCTTTAATACATTTATTTATGCATTTGTTCTGTAAAGCCAAACCCTACTTTAAGTGTCACTATAAGTTTTGCCATTGCAACCGTTTTACGGCTGTTTCACAACAGTCACCTGTGGAAAGACTGGCAGGAGTAATTGGTGGGGTTGAGTAATTGGTGGGGTTTAGTCTACGTGCAGGGCAGCGCGGTGGCGGAGTGGTTAGCACTGCGGCAGCACAGCAACTCACCCTTGGCCGGGGGATCCTGGGTTCGATCCCAGCACCTGACCAACAGTGATCTGTGTGGAGTTTGCATGTTCTCCCCGTGTCTGCGTGGGTTTACTCCGGGATTTTTCCGGTTTCCTCCCACATGCCAAAAACATGCACATTAGGTTAATTGGCATCAAACTGGGGATTCTAAATTGTCCTTAGGTATGACTGTGAGAGTGAATGGTTGTCTTGTTGTTGGCCCTGCAATGGTCTGGCGATCTGTCCAGGGTGTACCCTGCCTCTCGCCCAAAGATGCTGGGATAGGCTCCAGCCCCCCCGTGACCCGAAAAGGATTAAGCGGAAGAAGATGGATGGATGGATAGTCTACGTGCAGCTGCGGCTGAGAACACATGTCAGTTACCTCTCAGTGTCTGCCTTCACTTGTCATAAACCACCCGCTGCTCGTGATATTCTCTTGCTAGGTGAGAACTTATGTCCCTCCATATTTGTTATTCTGTATTTTCTTGAAGTGATATGGTGTCATGGGTTTGTTTAAGGATGGAATCATTGTCTATTCTCAAGCTAAATGCTAACCACGATTAAGCTAACACTAATGCTAAATGCTAAGCACGCTGCTAAGTGGATTGTGTGAATAAACCCACATGGTTTTCTACTGTTCACTAATAAATATTAGAGGGATGTATTTTCTGAAAGGTTTATTTATACTCTACTTTACTGGGAACTGTGGATTATCCAGTCAGTGTAAAATGTGATGCACTTTGTTCTGTTCTCCGTGCAGCTGCGGCTGAGAACACATGTTAGTTACCTCTCAGTGTCTGCCGCCGCTTGCCATAAATCACCCGCTGTTTGTGATATTGTCCTGCTCATGGTGATATGGACTTTGTGGAAGAGAGATGGGCCTGCCAGTGTGGAGGAGCAGACTACCACCACAACAGCCATCTACTCCCTGGACCACTTGAGGATCACAGTACTCACAACTATTTTCTTTATATAGAGAGCTCTATAGATGCAATCCCCCTTTTTGCTGGCCAGCTATATTCCCCCTACCCGAGACTTAAATATAAACACACACATTACAGAGGCATAAACTGTTAAAATTCATTATACCAATATAAAGACTAAGGTAAAAGACTCAACATTTAAAGGATCAATTCACAAATTCTTTCAGCTCAGTGTTACTGTTCAACTATTATTTTTGGAATATTTCCATCCATCCATCCATCTTCTACCGCTTAATCCTTTACGGGTCACGGGGGGGCTGGAGCCTATCCCACCATCTTTGGGCGAGAGGCAGGGCACACCCTGGACAGATCGCCAGTCCATCGCAGGGCCAACGCAGAAAGACAGACAACCATTCACTCTCACAGTCATACCTAAGGACAATTTAGAATCCCCAATTGATGCCAGTTAACTTCACCTGCATGTCTTTGGCCTGTGGGAGGAAACCGGAGTACCCGGAGTAAACCCACGCAGACACGGGGAGAACATGCAAACTCCACACAGAAGGGTCACCGATGGTCTGGGGTGAGATTGAACCCACGAAGGTCAAGGGTGGAATCGATCTCATGACCTTCTTGCTGTGCTAACCACTGCGCCACCGTGCTGCCCCATTTTTTTTTTAATTTATTTTATTTTGGGTTCATGTAAGATGGTACAAAGATACTTCCTGTATTGATTGTAGGGGTGGGTGTATCGATACTCTCATATTGATACTTCGATACCAGCTGGTCGATACTGTAGAGTTGATACTTTTTAAATATCGCGATACTGCCGCGTTTAACACAAAACGTGCAATTTGTTTTCAATTCTGAGAGCTTTAGCCATTAAATCTGTGTGTGAAAACCAGTAAAAAAAACAGCCCAGACATATTTTAAAGATAGTCTGCCATAAGACTGTGCGATATGACAATATGTATTGGATGACGATATAAAAACACCCATCATTTCAAAAAATATGCTATCGATTATATTGAATTTAAAATGCCCATACCCCGTTTATTCAGTAAAGCTCCTACCTCACCACTACTTGTAAGCAACTTGTCACTTGCAGTGTGCGATTGCACGCAGCAGAACAGGTGTGGTGGCTCGGCTTCAGTCCAGTGGATGCTAATGCTAACTCCAAACTACCAGTTCAGATAGCGGTTACTCCTGTTTGCAAGGGATGTGGGACTGTTTTTCATCGTGCTGCGTCAAGAGATGATAGTTTGCTAACCTCGTTTTAATAGGTGGTAAGTAATGTTAACACCATGTCCAATTATAAAATGCTAAATGATAGTCATTTAAGCTAAGTTGTGCTAACTGGAAACTGTAGCAGACCATCGTTTTTTTTGTTCAACTTTTTTTTTGGGGGGGGGGGTTTAAATTACTTCTGAGTTTCTTAGTTTTGTCTGAAAAAATTATTAAAGCTGCAAAAGTGTATGATGGTGGCACATACATGCAAAATAAATAAAACTGGTCAGAGGAGCAAGTTGGCTCTTTATGTAATGATTTGATTTCTTATCATTTTAATTACTCAAGTAATGATAATGAACAAAGTTAGTCATCACATGTATTTTATGACATTACCTTTTGCATCTTTGATCTTTTTTTTTTTTTTTTAGATTTTTTATACTTTATTGATCCTCTTTGGGATCAGAGGGGATCCAGAGGATGCATGAAGCAGCCACGGTACGGTGCTATCCCTTTACCATTCACACACACATTCACACCTAGGGCCACTTTCAGAGTCTCCAATGAACCTAACCTGCATGTTTTCGGCCTGTGGGAGGAAACCGGAGAACTCCCGGAGTAAACCCACACAGATACGGGGAGAACATGCCAACTCCACACAGATCACTGTTGGTCAGGGGCTGGGATCGAACCAGGGATCCCATGGCCAAGGGTGAGTTGCTGTGCTGCCGCAGTGCTAACCACTGCACCATCACACTGCCCAGTGCTATGATATTTTCATATCATGACCAATCTGAAATATTTTACAAAGAAGCAAACAGGTTAAATCATCACTCTTCATCACTCTATAAAAGCAAGAAACCTCTGTGTGTGTGTCTGTCTAATGGCCTATGATCTCTCCCTGAACATCATAGGACGTCCTATGAACTCAGGCATCATACGACGACTCGCGATGGCTAGATGACATCACAGACAAATGTGTCTGTATGATGTCATACATCAAGCCCACAGCACATAGACAAATGTCTTTATGATGTCATATACAGTGACAGACATCAGGCAACATGTCTTTATGATGTCATATAGTACATCAAGGCTGCCTTCATGTCTTCATGATGTCATATTCAGTGAGTCCATGCCGGAAAGCCTCTTTTTGCTTAGATCTATTTTCATGATCCTGTCCATGAACTGGAATTACAACGCACCTATCCCTTAATCAGTGGTCTCAATGAAGAAGAAGACGACCCACCAGATGGACAGCAATAGAACGACAACAACTGCTACACATCAGAAAAGATGCCGTGAAGATGAAACACCTGAGGTTCCAGCAGTACATCGCACCCGTCTGAGACAGGAGGACACCCTTCACCAGCAAAGGATACGACACTTTAAAGCACGTTTCTTGGGCATCATAAAACGGCCTATGATCTCTACCTCATCATCATAGCGTGTCCTATGAACTCAGGCATCATAGGACGACTCACCATGCTCACACGATGGCAAATGTGTAACCTTGACGAATGCCAGTCTACACTTATGTCATATGGCTCAAAATTGCCAAGGTGAATAAGTCACAGGGTCAGTCTTTACAGCACGTTCATGTTTTCTGCACAACAGATTTCTGCAGCCATGGCCAATTCTACGTTGCCGCAAGCAGAGTTGCCAGATCAAGCAGTCTTCGTATTCTTGCTCAAGATGATGAAACTAAGCAAAAGCATCACTTTCTCAGCAATGTCATTTTTAAAGAGGTGCTGACACAGTAAAAATGTGTAACCTTGAAGAATGCCAGTCTACACTACAAATGTGTAAAATGCCAAGCAAAGCACTTATTTTCTCCGGGTGCTCCAGTTTCTTGGTTTCTACGGGCATGCACGGGCCTTCCTGAACAGGGTCGAAAATCACTTTTTGCTCAGATCTATTTTCATGATCCTGCCAATGAACTGGAATTACGACGTACCTATCCCTCAACCAGTGGTCTGAACGAAGAAGAAGAAGACCCACCAGATGGAGAGAGACAGAATGAGAAGAACTGCTGCACGTCAGAAAAGATGCCGTGAACATGAAACACCTCAGGGTTCCACCAGTACGCCACAGGCATGAGTGTGAACAACACAGCCGTCTGAGACAGGAGACCCTTCATCAAAGGGCATGCAGAAATACTTGCTTATACTTGGTTTCTACAGGCAAGGATGGGTATGCATGGGTATGTACTATTAATGTCAAATACATCACGGCTGCCTTCATGTCTTTAAAGCACGTTTATAGGACATCACAGGATGGCCTATGATATCCGCCTGATCATCATAGGCCATCCTATGATGCATATACAGTGACATCAGGCAACATGTCTTTATGATGTCATATACAGCAAGGCTGCCTTCATGTCTTTATGATGTCATATACAGTGAGTCTACGCCGGAAAGCCTCTTTTTGCTCAGATCTATTTTCATGATCCTGTCCATGAACTAGAATTACGACACTCAGGCATCATAGGATGACTCACCACAAAAAGGACCCACCAGATGATGACTATATGATGGCACATAGACAGAGCACATGACTCCCTACAAGACATATACAGTATATAGACACAGGTCACTCGGCCACACCTCAGACACAGTCCAAGGACGGATAATTTTTTCTCATGTAATGAGTTGTTCAGAACTCCTTATACAAAGATACAGAGTGATGATAATCAAGTCAGTGGCGGTAATGCACCTGTGGGCTGGTTGCCAACCACCAATCAAATCTATAAGAAGAAGAGGAAGATAACACAGAACAGTGACAGGCAGGAGAAGTAACAAGCAGGGGCAAACAGCCCCAGACGGCAGGGTAAATATCACACAAAATATATTTTGTGTGATTTTTATGTTTTGCTGCATACAAAAGCCGTCACATGTGATTGCCACTTAGTGCTGTGTTGCTATACCATCCATCCATCCATCCATCTTCTTCCACTTAATCCTTTCTGGATCGCGGGGGGGGCTGGAGCCTATACCAGCATCTTTGGGCGAGAGGCAGGGTACACCCTGGACAGATCGCCAGTCCATCGCAGGGCCAACACAGAGAGACAGACAACCATTCACTCTCACAGTCACACCTAAGGACAATTTAGAATCCCCAGTTTGATGCCAATTAACCTAACTTGCATGTTTTCGGCATGTGGGAGGAAACCGGAGAAATCCCGGAGTAAACCCACGCAGACACGGGGATAACATGCAAACTCCACACAGATCACTGTTGGTCGGGGCTGGGATCGAACCCAGAAGCCCCCGGCCAAGGGTGAGTTGCTGTGCTGTCACAGTGCAAACCACTCCGTCACCGCGCTGCCTGTTGCTATACCAACTGTCCTGTAACTGGCAAGAATTCTGTTCCAATGCATCCCCTCTATGGGCATGCATGGGTTTCTACGGGCATGCACTAGTACATATAATTCAAGAAATTGTCATGAGGTCATCGATCATGGGACTCGCTAAAAGATCATAGGACTTGCTATGACTTCATCAAAGATCAAAGGCAGGCATCACTCACGATTATAGGACTTACTATGACATCAAAGATCAAAGGCAGGCATCACTCACAATCAAAGGATTCGCTATGACATCATCAAAGATCATAGGACTCCCTATGACATCATCAAAGATCAAAGGTAGGCATCACTGAACGAGTGCTGACATGCTTGCTTACACCCTTGCTTACACCTGCTTTCTACGGGCATGCAGAAGTTGCCACGGCCAAGATGTCTAGAGTGATGATATAGAGTGAAGTACGAGGAGACCAAGGAGAGTGATGTCTGAAGATAGAGTTGAGGTTTGATTGGACATAGCAATGATGATAGAAGGACTACAGCTCCTGACCAGACAGAGTGGTGATATAGAGTGAAGTCAGGGGCAGTAATGCACCTGTAAGCTGGTTGCCAACCACCAATCAAATCTAGAAGAAGAAGAATACATGCTTATACTTGGTTTCTACGGCCATGCACGGGTATGCACAGGCATTCTCAGGTATGCATTAGTTGATTTAAACTAACAGCTAATTTATATCTGTAGGTGACAGCCATGGGTAATTTTCTCATTTTCAGACTTTTTTTAATGTTTTTTTTTTTTTTTGCTATTCTCCTCTGGCTCAGGAAATACTTAACTTACTGATGTTTGCTTTTTATTCATACATGATTTAGAAGAAAAACCTGAAATTTATGAGAATCAAGTCTCAAGTGCACATTACAAAACTATTTTATAATGCTGCAAAATTATGAGGGAAAATGGTACATGTAAAAAAAAGTGATGGTCCTTTTTATATGATTATCTAAGTTGTAGAATTTACAGAAAATCTATATTGTGATATATATTGTGATCATGATATATGACTTAAATCGTGATATGAATTTTTTGCCATATTGCACAGCCCTAGTCTACTGTGTCACATGATTATGGCAGCCTATCTGATGTCAGAGCCGAAGACTCACTGCGCACTGTGCAGCCTCAATCAAGCACTTACTGACTTCTGCACAGAGTGAGCTCAGCAGTGGGCGGCAGAAGAAGCATTACTTCTGAAATGTTACACCCTTCACCCACATTCTATGGTGACACCAAGCAGAATAATTTTGAAAAATAAACAAAATAAGCACAATTTAAAGGTGCAAGAGATAACATTTTCATGAAAACAAAGATTTATTTTCAAATAATCCATCCACAAAGTGTTTAGAAATGTGCACAATGCAAGTCTTAATGTTCTTCTAAAAATTAGTAGATTGATGAATTTTTTTTTTTTTTTAATTTTTGGCGGGTCGACAGTCATGTAAATATTAATATTCCAGAAGACTGATGATGAGCACAAAGTATTCCGTCAGTATTTCAGAGCCAATACAATCAGTTGATGTCACGTGCCATCGCCTGAGTGATGCCTGAGTGTCTGATAAAGAGCATATTAGAAATGGGGACGCTAAAATGTCTTAAACTTTTCATTGTTAATGAAACTACAGGGTGGCGGTACACTTGGTGTTCCAAAGATGTGGAACTGAAAATCTTTTTCCTGTTCTTGAATCAGGTCCAATGCAGCAGCAGGCGTGAACACAGCATACGGCACATGGCTAAAATCCAATTGCATTTCTCTACCCACTCTTTCGATCACCAAAGGTATATTTTGCATTAGTAGACCAAGCAGACTCATTGCTGCATATTTGTAGTGTGTAAAAAAATGTCTACAAGTTCACATTTTGTCATATTTTTATGCAGTTTGTTTTTTTCTTTAGACTGTTTTTATATTTTTTTGGGACACTGGTATTCTGTACCTAAAGTATAAGGAGCTAGGGCGACACAAACTAAGGAGACAACAAAAGCTTTGACGTTTGTGTCCAATTTCTTATCTTATTTTTCTATATTGTTCTCCCAGGTCGGCTCCATGGACCACACTGACCCAGTTCACTCAACAATCACACTGGAGGAAGATGCTTACATCTGACTTTTTTGAGAATAGTGCCAACATTTTCTTTTGCCCATCCATCTATCATCCATCCTTCCTCAACCGCTTTTCTGGGGATCGGGTCATGTAGGCAGCAGTCCAAGTAGAGCAACCCAGACTTCCCTCTCCCCAGCCACCTTCTACAGCTCTTCAGACGGGACACCAAGGTGTTCCATGCCAGCTGGGAGTCATAGTCTGCCCCATGGTCTCATCCTTGGGGGACGTGTTCCAAACACCTGAAGTGGGAGGCGACCAGGAGGCGTCCTGATGAGATGCCAAAACCACTTCTGCTGGAGGTTTTCCTCCTGTTACAATGTAGTTTTTCCTCTGCACCATGGCTAAGTGATCCTCACAGGGGATCACCTGATTGTTGGTCTTTCTGGAATTGTGGGGTCTTTGTCCAACACTTCAAAGTTCTATGAGCTGACTGTTGTTGTGAACTGGTGCTATATAATAAAGTTGAATTTTTCAAAAAAAAAAACTTTTTTCATAGACAACTTTAGTTGAGGTTGATTTTCTTTATAACATTCTATTATTACACTGTCAGAAAATGTAATATTGCTGAGAATTTACCTTTTATAAACTACTAACAACTTTCAGATTATCCAGTAATCCAATATAAATTTCACTATTTAAAAAAATACTTTTTTATACATATTGTGAGGACTATGACTGGTGATTTTGTGTCAGATTGGATTATTGATGTGTTTATTTTCTGAAATGCACCGACTTGTTTACACTGAGTATCCATTTGAAAACAACTGGAGTATTACTGCACTACAAATAACTTCAAAAAGTGACCTTACTGAAGAGAATGCTCTGCGCATGGCTGATCATGTATAACTGAAGTTCCCTGTAATTTCACGAGGTTATACAAAGGTTGACAGTATTTCAGTTGTGCATACAGGATAGGTAAGCCATCACTCGGTAAATCTGTGACAATTAATCAACAACATCCTTCACAAATAAATGACAATGTCAGGCATCTATTATACAATAATTTATTTTAATACATAAAACGATAAATAAAATTAACATTAAAAAATGAAAATGAAACAGAACCGACAAATGACTTGCCACCTCCTGGTTTTTGATGCCCTGATGATGCACCTTGTACCATGGATGTACATGTGGACCTGCCACAGACCAGGAGGGTAAGCTAGCAACCTGGAACAAACCCAGCGTATTGCCCATATGGATCAGGCTAACGGTCGCTGATAGCGCATACACAGCAACTGGGGATGACCAACCGGTTTCCCTGGCCCAGAGATCCAAGCTGCCAAAATATAAAGTGCCTATAGGCAGCATAACGGTACTCCCGGATGTCATCCCCAGGCTCTCTTGCCGGCATGGCTACCAACAAGTCCTCCCTGTACTGCCGGTGAATATGCAAGTTGGCTTCATCAAGGCAGTACAGGGAGAAGTGTGGCTGCTGGCTAATACACTGAATTGGTTCCTGGCCGCAGCATTCCCTCTCATGATCTATGGGCACGTCCCTACAGTTGGCACATGTACACCATGGTACACGTGGCAGATCAATCGGTGATCGTGCACCATGCCGTCTTTGGAGCATCATCGGGGCATCAAAAAACAACCCTGGCTGCATGTCAAACAGCTCCCTGCCAAACTCCCTGTACTTCTCCAGGGTCATAGAGTTTAGGAGCTCCTGAGAAGATAGATATAACAAGAAAAAGTTTATTCAGTATGGCTTTAAACAGAATCATATAGCTAAAAATAAAATATTGTGTATCCAGTTCAAATAATTTTAGATATGACCCAACAGTGCTGTGATATGATGCAAATCCTAGGATGAAAACAGACTGTTATGCCACCCTTATAACTGGACTGCACAAACCAGAACAAAGCCAGCTGTTTCACACTGCCATGTTAACCCCTTGCACTCCGGTCAATTTTCCTAAAAACGCCAAAAAAAAATGTGCCCAAAGTAAATCGAAAGCTGTTCTTCAACCCTTTGCAGCATCTTCATGGGGTTGGTCTCATTTAAAAGAAAACCCGTTGAATTTTTTGGCAAAAAAAAAAACATGATCTCTCTAAGTGCTCTGGCCACTGAGTTACAGTCATCTAAACATAGTGAACTTGAAGAAAATAAATTTAGCCTGGGTGTTTTTTTGGATACAAATGCTTGCAAATAACACACAGCTTCAGATCCGGGCTGGAAAATGCAACAGAAATGTAGAACCAAGTGTTATCCAGCTGAGGTCCAAATTTTGTAACAATACCACAAAAAATGAATATTTTACACAGCTTTGTTCTCAGGCTGTTCCCAGGCATTTTGGAACTGTGCCAAATTGTGCCAAATGGCACAGTTTGGAAAAACGTCTGTAACTTTTGAATGATTCAATGTAGAAGCTTCATTTAGGGCTCTAATGAAAGGTCACATTCAGGGCTGTGTCTGTGTGTGTGTGTGGGGGGGGGGGGGGGTTGTCCACCCGCCCCCCGTGCTACAGAGAATGGAGATCCGCCCTCGTTACATGACGGATTACACTCGGATAAGGCATGTTTCCACAGCACCGCTGTCACTGCGGCTCCCCCCACCCCCTCGCTACAGAACTGTAGCGGCGGGGGGGAGCGTTCACGGTCCGGAGGCGGCGAACGAACCGTGTAACGCAGCGCACGCACTTTGGACATCGTGCGCCGCACAGTTGTAATTTACCGATCGGTCAAAAGTCATTTTTGATTACAATTTTCAGGGATAAAAAATAATTTGGCTTATAACGCCTTACCTCTTCACAGCCACATTGTCCTGGCCAACTTCTCTTCCTCACTGTCAGACGAACCGACGCTCGTCCACTCGTTCTGGTCTCACGACCCGGTCAAAACATAATTCCATGATTGCGGTTTTGGCGAATGATTTACGACCTTCGTCGTCGGCCTCCGTCGGTCTATGATGACCATATAAGAGAATCCTAAACACTCTGCTGGAATTAAAAAAATAAATAAATAAATAAACCACTGCCTGTGGCTGCTGAAGCAGTCTCTCTTCACCCAGCTTTAGACAAAACAGCTCAGCGAACTTCTGTGCTTCAATTGGCTCGCAGCCATTGGGAGGCGGGTCCTTCTGGCTAGGTTTTCATTCATTGGTTCTTCAAGGTTTCAGAAACCCAATTCAAGGCTCTTATTAGTCGAATGAGAGGTCAATCAGATGAACTAATCTGTTCGCGGCTGTGTCTGCAGCTTTTATTTTCAGTGCGCGCTTGGACGCTATACACCACCTACATCAAAATCTCCATGATGCGTCCTAGAGCGCACAAGAGCGCCCTCGTGCGCTCTAGGATGCAGAGACTTGCCCACCCGTGGGACAACGGAGCGCAAGAGGTTAATTCATCACACTGCTACCACAGATTCATCTATATGTCATCATGGATCCTGGACTACCTCACAAACCGGCCTCAGTTTGTGAGAACTTGGGACTGTGTGTCCAACACAATCATCGGTAGCACGGGGGCCCCCCAGGGAACGGTTTTGGCTCCCTTCCTGTTCACCCTCTATACTGCGGACTTCTCACACAACACAACACGCTGCCATCTACAGAAGTTCTCTGACGACTCTGCGATCGTTGGCCTCATCTCCAACGGAGATGAAGCTGAGTACAGAGGACTTATCCAGGACTTTGTGGACTGGTGCCATCGGAACTGCCTCCAGATCAACGCGAGGAAAACTAAGGAGCTGCTGGTGGACTGCCACAGGCAAGGACAACCCCTCACAGCACCAGTAAATATACAGGGAACAGACATCGAGATGGTGACATCCTACAAGTACCTGGGTGTTCATCTGAACAATAAACTAGACTGGTCACACAATACCGACAAACTCTACAAGAAGGGACAGCGCAGGCTGTTCCTACTGAGGAGACTCAGGTCTTTTGGTGTACAACGGGCGCTGCTGAAGTTATTCTATGACACGGTGGTGGCATCAGCCATCACTTTTGGAGTGGTCTGCTGGGGCAGTGGCATTACAGCAGCCGATAGGAAGAGACTGAACAAACTGATCAAGAAAGCTAGCTCTGTCCTGGGGCAGCGCCTTGACCCAGTGGAGGAGATGGGAGAGAGAAGGATGGTGGCTAAACTGTCATTTCTGCTGGAGTCCGAGTCCCACCCTATACAGGACATACTGAATGCACTGAGGAGCTCATTTAGCAGCGGACTACATCATCCTAGGTGCACAACCGAGAGGTTTCGCAGGTCCTTCCTACCTACGGCTGTCAGACTGTACAACCTAAGCAGGGCTGCTCGCAGAGATAGCAAAAAAGACGTGACAACCTAATAGTATTGAATGCAAAAGACGCAATAGACTTACACAATCCTCCGGTATACAACTAGGAATATACCGGTCGCTATGGAGGGTGAGAATATGTATGGGTACATAATTATACCATGTAGGATAACTAAGTAGACGGTTGTGCTGTTTCATTCCATCTAGCTACAATGCTCCGCACTGTGTGTGTTTATATATTTATATATTTATTCCATCTAGCAACAATGCTCCACACTGTGTGTTTATATATTTACATATTTATTCCATCTAGCTACAATGCTCCGCACTGTGTGTGTTTATATATCTACATATTTATTCCATCTAGCTACAATGCTCCGCACTGTGTGTTTATATATTCATATATTTATTCCATCTAGCAACAATGCTCCACACTGTGTTTATATATTTACATATTTATTCAATCTAGCTACAATGCTCCGCACTGTGTGTTTATATATTTACATATTTATTCCATCTAGCTACAATGCTCCGCACTGTGTTTATATATTCATATATTTATTCCATCTAGCTACAATGCTCCGCACTGTGTGTCTATATATTCACATATTCATTCCATCTAGCTACAATACTCCGCACTGTGTTTATATACTCATATATTTATTCCATCTAGCTACAATGCTCCGCACTGTGTTTATATATTTATATATTTATTCCATCTAGCTACAATGTGCTGCACTGTGTGTCTATATATATATATTTATATTTATATGTACATATGTATACTCGCTGCTCTTGTTTTTCTCTTGCCTTCTGATTGTTGCTCTGAGTGTTGCTATCCCTGTGCTCTTGCAGTCCTGGAATTTCCCCATTGTGGGACTAATAATAAAGGCTTGTCTTATATGGTCACCATCTCTGTGCCTTACTCCTTTGGTTCTCTGCCCCCTCCTGCCTCTCCCTCTGTGTTAACCATGGCTGACCTCAGTCAAGCTGGCATCGGAGGTATCTACCTCTGGCTGCAGAACAAGTCAATGGATTAGCCATAGCAACCACTCGTTTTAGAACAGCATTCTTAGCTAAAATGCAGAACATAAACCACAAGAGTGTGTCACAGCATATCTGCACTCAATAAACAGCAAAGTCCTTAAAGTCAGCTTCAGCTTTGTCATGATTACATTATCAAAATTATGTAATTATCAGGTTCAATCACATCTGTGAAATGTTAGCATTACTATAAATTATTACTACTAATATGACAGCAATTTAAAAAAAATGTTGAATGGAGATACACATCAATGAAGACTCTGTTAAAGTCACTGGGCACTATACCACAAAAGATTCATCGCTTGACATTCTTTTTCTGGCTCGTAATCACACTGAAACTGAGATTTCCATAGTCTGCTGCTGCCTGTTGATGCTTAATTCCAGCGCCGTTTGTGTCTCTACCTGGCAACCCGTACAGTGTTATCATGAGGCAACAATGGGTGCGGCACCTACTGGCCAGGAGGTCAAAATGTTATCGCTTGCACCTTTAAGTTTGTAAAATAACAGTGTAAAAATAAAATAAATAAATAATAAAAATTAAAAAAAAACATTGCACTGTGAAAAAATTACACATACAGCATGCTGCTTGGTATTCCCATAGAAATTGGATGAATGGTGAAACATTTCATTAGTAAAAAAATACTTGAATCTGGTTGACTTGACCAAGTTTTCATACAGCATACTCACCCACCTGGATGACTGAGAATCTTCACCAAATTAAGAAACTGAATTAATTTTGCGTTCATTCATTCATTCATTTTCTTCCGCTTAATCCTTTTCGGGTCGTGGGG
Organism: Pholidichthys leucotaenia; assembly: GCA_020510985.1. Taxonomy (NCBI): domain Eukaryota; kingdom Metazoa; phylum Chordata; class Actinopteri; order Cichliformes; family Pholidichthyidae; genus Pholidichthys; species Pholidichthys leucotaenia. Next base: position 308,461,776 of record CM035844.1, read on the forward strand.
GGGCTGGAGCCTATACCAGCATCTTTTTGGGTGAGAGGCAGGGTACACCCTGGACAGATCGCCAGTCCATCGCAGGGCCAACACAGAGAGACAGACAACCCTTCACTCTCACAGAGAGTGAAGGGTTGTCTGTCCAAGAGCAATTTAGAATCCCCAGCTGATGCCAATTAACCTAACTTGCATGTTTTTGGCATGTGGGAGGAAACTGGAGAAATCCCGAAGTAAACCCACGCAGACACGGGGAGAACATGCAAACTTCATTTTAAGTCTTCATTATTTTTCTTAAAAAGTATTTTTTTTTTTACTTTGCTCATTGTTTTATTTTATCATTATCATTTTATAAGCATTTCTTTCAAGTATTTATGTTCATGAGTTTTATTCATATTTCACATTGCCTTTGCAATAAAGTTCTTAATGAAACTGCAATCATGTGATTTTCCTTTAAGGGGCAAAAAGTATCGGTATCAAAGAAAAAGTCCCATAGGTTAAAAGTATCGTATGGAAAGGAAAAATGCTGGTATCACCCATCCCTCATGGAGAGATACGCTCCAGTCCAGCAATGTATAATCAGTCCCTCCAGGATTTTGCAATGTTGCAATTGCATCAATTCCCACAAAATCAGCCAATCAGCGCAACTATTGTGCGACCTTGCAACTCAATCCAATCACCGCAACTTTCCTGCAATTTTGGCCAATCCTCGTCAACTTCCGCCAATTTCACCATTCAAATTTGTCTCTGACTGGCACGCAAACGCTCAGTCTAACCAACCAAATGCATCGCTGCACTGCGTTCACGTCCATGTTTACAGTGAGTAAACGGAACACATCAGCAAACAGAGTGTGTGACATAAAAAACACTCAACCACGAGGTTTCCAACACCGTCCCTTCCTCCATCTTCCCACGTCTCCATCCTGACCACATGTACGAAGTGCTGGGGTTGAGTTGAAAAACATCCACCTGCCCCAAAAGCTCCCCACCCCCTCGCAGGAGCGCACGTGAGGAGAGACTCCATAAAACCACAAGCAATACGGGCAAATGTAACACTACAGCCAGTGTTTGAACATTTTATAAATGTTTAGAGGTAAAATCATTACTACATCTGTTCAATGAGCTTTAAACCTGCATCTCTGATCTAGACAGAAACACGACCCCGCCGTTGTCCCGCAGTAAATGAAAGATGTGTGTCTGAAAAGACAAGTGTGTGTGTCAAGACAGATGTACAGCAGATAGACAGGTCGGACTTATGTATGAAAGAGAAAGAAAATTGTCCGTATTTTTTTTTTTTTTTTCAGAAAACACAGACTCCAACAGATGATCCAATGCAACAGAATAAATTACTTGGTTTTTCCTCTCCGCTCCGTACCGGGTGGTTGGGGACCGTAGGGAGTTTTCAAACGAAGTGACTCGATGGTCTCCTAGTATCACAATATCGGGCCAGGAAGCCGTTCACCGGCTAGGTGGCCTACAATTTCCGATAATGTTGAAAATGGCGACAGTCAATTTGAATGCACGCTTTTCATCATGGGAGCAATAAGCGACTTTCGCATCTCAGCTCACGCAAAGCATCATGGGAACGTGGCTACCAATCATGTTCTATTGATACATTTAATTTATGGAAAGTTCCTGATCTACGAGCATATTGACCATTTGCTGTGACGTCACACCTTTTTTTTACGCCGCCATATTGAACGGCGGAAGCGAGTGGACGGCGCATTCAGCAGCTGTTCAGCGTTGTACCAGATCGCGATATATTTACCTGATTTCAACCTACGTCTTTGTTTTATTTTATGTTGGCATTGAATTAGACTATGTTGTTTCACTGCTGTGCCTTTGGGTGTACAAATCGCCAGAAAAAGGGATCCAACTTGAAGTTTTACCGGCTCCCAGCTGAGGAAGACAGGCGCAGGAGGTGGGTGGCAGCGCTAAAGAGGAAAGATTGCATAGCCGCCTTACTCGCGGCTACGCAATCAACATTTTATGTGATGCACGCAGTGAAATAACCTGAAAATTATATATACCGGTAACAATTAAATTTATTACTTAAGTCATGATATATTTTACATGCAATAGCTAAGCTAGTTGTACAACAAAGAAATATTATATTCTATTTGGCCAATACATTTTATTATTTTTAGTAAACCTCAGGTGATGATACAACCACAATCTACATGCCACACACACTTAGTTCTTCAGATTTTTCTGACTCCTTGAAATTGCTCTACAATCTGGACAGCACCACTTTTTCTTTGGAACATTTTTCAACCTGAGACACTGTACATGGAACTGACCAATTTGACAAAAGCCAGACTCACAGGTTACAATAGATGCATCACCACAGGTTTTTCTGCAGTAGCAAATGACACTAGTATTATCACCTTTTGGGGTTTCTTTTGTCTTACAAGATATATGAAACAAATTTGGATTTTTTGTATACCATTTGGCGAGTAGTTCTGGTAAAATGACAGACCTGTGATATTTACCAACAAGTTGAACTTTCTCATTAAAAAAGAGGTCATCAAACTCAATTCTTTGAACATTACAACCTTTTTCAGTCCAGAGAACAAAGTCACAGTAAGAAAGTTCTGTGACACCCAGTTGAGCTTGGATTTGGTAGAAATATTTATGAGATGGTTTCAGCTTGATGTCGCCATCACTGTTGCTTGCACAAAACTGAGGGTCTTCCACCGCTTCCTCTAAAGCCTGATTCCTCTTACAGAAAGGACATTTCACCTCCACCAGACCCTCCCCACAGCAGCTACAGGAGACAAATCCATCCGGAGAGGCACCCATGAAGGGGAAGCGCTGACTGAGTACTAGTCCAGCATCACACACTAGTAGATCCTGGTGCTGAGAAGACCTGATTTCTTCATACTGATCACGGGCCACTTTCTCATGGTCACATCCCCATCTGTAAACACATCGGCAAAATTATTGACAGAGTACCAAAAAAAATGTACCAGTATTCCTTAAAACCAATATAGAACTATTTTGTGAAAGAAATCTGAATATTTTACATAGCACAATGAAATGACAATTTTTTTTAGAATTATGTCTTCTTTACAATTTAAATGTAGTCAGTTTCCATGATCAACCAACTTAGGACTCAATGATTCAATACAGCACCAAAAGTAGTTTACAGTAAGTAGCTAAGCATAGCAGGATAAAAAGAGATGATTACCGGTAAAAAAAAACAATTCAGGAATTGCATGCAGCCTTGGCGGAGGTTTGCGCTCTCCGAGTGCTTTTCTAGTCTCTTACTTTGTTGCTTTACTGGTAAAACTAACTGGGTAGCATATCTTGTTCAGCAGGCTTCTCGAAGGAGCGTCAAGATGAGTCTGTGCAGCTTCTTTGAAGATGATGCCGTTATTCTGCCAACTCGCTGCTGATGCCACAACACACACTTGTTCTGCAATCTGGTAGTTTCTTCAACAAATTTTACCTGCAGAAGAAACAATGTCTGATATAACTAACCTAAATTTTCCTGCATAGATATTATGACGTCCCACATAATGATTATGTAGCATTTAATAGACTGTAAAGCACTTTAAAAGTTGTTATTTTTAGAAATAAATTTTAAAACATTTGCAGAAAAATTACCTGCTCAGGAGTGACTTTCAGAAGTTGTTGTACCTGTTCACATCTATTCAACAGCTGCTCAAAGGTAAGCTGAAGACAATCAGGACTAAAAAGGGTATCCAGAGAAGCAGGACAATCATTGTGGGACACCTGCAAATATAATTAGATGTTCTTTTCAACTGACATGTGTAGTTATACAGTTGTGGAACACTGCATATTTAGTTCTGTTCATCAGTCTTCATTCATTTTCGATTATACATTAGACATGATGCCATTTTCATTCATCTAAAAAATCAAGGAAAAAAATTGTACCAAAGCTATTAACCTGTGGAATGTACTCCTGATTATAAGGCTCAACCAGAGATAGTATAGCACACCGTTTGCCTGTCATTCTAGAAGTTTGATGCAGCCTTTGATACAATGCTCGGTGATCATCATCTGATGGAGGGGCAATGGGCTTTGCTTTCCCTTTTACGGGGAATATGTTTTTTTTTTCTGCATTGACATCCGTTGTTTTGTTTTGGGTTTTGAAAAATCGATATCACGCAATGCAGCAAAAGGAAGCTTCAAGTTTGCTGTTGGTGTATTCAAGGCGCAGGGAACATCAGTGCAAGTCTGGCCTTGGGACAGGTGGACAGCACACTCAACAGCAAACAACACAGCTGCAACATTCAATTCAATTCAACTTTATTTATATAGCACCATTTCACAACAACAGTCATCTCATAGCACTATCAACTGAAGGGGGGACCCCCACAGTTGCAGAAAGACCCCAGCAATCAGGCGATCCCCTGTGAGCAAGCACTTGACGACGGTGGAGAGGAAAAACTCCCTTTTAACAGGAAGAAACCTCCAGCAGAACCAGGCTCAGGGAGGGGCAGTCATCTGCTGCGACTGGCTGGGGGGTGAGGGGATAGAGAAGAAGAAAAGAACAGACATGTAGAGAGCAAACAGCACGATGGGGACTCAATTTATGGGAGAGAACAAACAAATGTTAATGACCAGCAAAAAAAAAATATTTCATAGAGAGTGAGGAAAGGAGTGAGGCCCAGTGCATTACTGGAGGTCCCCCGGCTGACTAAACCTATTAGCAGCATAACTAAGGGAGGGTTCAGAAACACATGATCCCTCCCTAATTGTAGGCTATATCAAAAAGGTAGGTTTTAGCCCTATTCTTAAAAACAGAGATCGAGTCTGACTCCCGAATCCAGATTGGCAGCTGATTCCACAGGAGAGGAGCTTGATAACTGAAGGCTCTGCCTCCCATTGTACTTTTGGAGATTCTAGGTATTACAAGTAATCCTGCATTTTGGGAGCGTAGTGCTCTGTTAGGATGATACGGTAGTATCAGATCTTTTAAATAAAAAGGAGCCTGATTGTTTAAAGCTTTGTAAGTAAGAAGAAGGATTTTAAACTTAATTCTAAACTCTATGGGAAGCCAATGAAGGGAGGCCAGAACCGGAGAGATATGATCTCTCTTTCTAGTACCTGTTAAAACTCTTGCTGCAGCATTTTGGATCAGCTGAAGACTTTTTAAAGATGTTTTAGGACAGCCTGATAATAAAGAATTACAATAATCTAATCTCGAGCTAACAAAAGCGTGGATCAGCTTCTCAGCATCACTCTGAGACAAGATGCTCCTAATCTTGGCAATATTACGCAAATGATAGAAGGCAGTCTTAGAAACAAATTTAATATGTGAATTGAAGGACAAATCCTGATCAAAAATAACTCCAAGGTTCCTCACAGAGCTATTAAGAGAAAGAGTAACTGCATCCAAACTGAAAGTTTGATTTGGAAAGGAATTTCTAAGGTTTTTTGGACCAACAAGAATGACTTCAGTCTTATCTGAATTTAATAGCAGGAAATTACAAGTCATCCAAGCTTTGATTTCCTTAAGACAGGCTTCTAACTTGGCTAATTGATTAGTATCATCTGGCTTCATTGACAGGTATAATTGTGTGTCATCTGCATAACAATGAAAATGTATACAGTGCTTTCTAATGATGTTGCCTAACGGAAGCATATATAAACTAAAAAGAGTAGGGCCTAGCACAGATCCCTGTGGAACTCCATGACTAAGCTTTGAGCTGAAAGAAAACTCATCATTTACATGAACAAACTGGAACCTATCAGATAAATAAGATCTAAACCACTGCAACGAAGTTCCATTAAGTCCAACATAGTGTTCTAATCTATCAAGTAGAATATTATGATCAATAGTATCAAAAGCTGCACTAAGATCTAAAAGGACAAGTACAGAAACTAGTCCATTATCAGATGCAATGAGGAGGTCGTTAGTGACCTTCGCTAAGGCTGTTTCAGTACTATGATGGATTCTAAACCCAGATTGAAACTCTTCAAGTAAACCATTTCCCTGCAGGTGGTCAAATAATTGCGTAGCAACAACTCTTTCTAAGATTTTTGAAATGAAAGGGAGATTAGAGATTGGTCTATAGTTAGCTAAAGCTCCTGGATCTAGCGTTGGCTTTTTGAGTAAGGGTTTAATTACAGCTGTTTTAAAAGCCTGCGGTACATGGCCTAAAGTTAATGAAGAATTGATTATATGAAGAATAAAGCTACCAATAAGTGGGAAGACTTCTTTAAATAACCTGGTAGGAATAGGGTCTAAAAGACAAGTTGAAGGTTTGGATGAGGAAACTATTTTGTCTAACTCACAAAGGTCGATTGGAGTAAACTCATCAAGACAGACATCAATAGAAGGAGTTGTAATAGTTACAGTATTTAAGTTAACTGTGGGAAGAATCTGATTGATTTTATCTCTGATGGATGAAATTTTATTACTGAAAAAGTTCATAAAGTCCTGACTAGTAAGCTCTAAGGGGATGCTAGGATTGACAGAGTCCTGACTCTTTGTCAACCTGGCTACAGTACTGAAAAGAAACCTGGGATTATTCTTGTTCTCTTCTATTAATGCAGAGTAATAACTCGTTCTAGCTTTTCTAAGAGATTTTTTATAAATTAAAAGATGATTTCTCCAAGCTAAATAGATTTCATCTAAATTAGTAGAGCGCCATTTTCTTTCTAATTGACGAGTCTTCTGTTTTAAGCTACGAGTTTCTGTGTTGAACCAAGGAGTTAAAAATCTCTGATTAGACTTTTTCTTTTTTAAGGGGGCCACCAAGTCTAGAGCCTGATGCAGAGAAGCTGAAACACTATCCACCATGTTATCAATTACAGAAGGAGCAAGCTGTCTATAGCTTATTTCCGTTGTGTTGACACATGGCATAGAGGAAACAATCTGCATAAATTTGGAAACAGCATCATCTGAGAGGCATCTACTGTGATAATATTTTTCTTTAGGAGCCAAATAGTCAGAAATAGTAAAATCAAAGGTTAACAGACAATGGTCTGACAGTACAGGGTTATGAGGAGACACTACAAGATTTTCTATTTCTATGCCATATGTCAGAACAAGGTCCAATGTATGGTGGAGGTAATGAGTAGAATTTCCTACTTTCTGAGAAAACCCAATCGAGTCTAATATTGAATTAAAAGCCACATTAAGGCAGTCACTATCTACATCCACATGTATATTAAAGTCCCCTACTATAATTATTCTATCAGATTTCAGCACTAAATCAGCTAAGAAATCAGCAAATTCGGATAAAAATTCTGAATAGGTTGATGGGGGACGATAAACTATGGCAAATAAAATTGGGTTTAACCTGAAATTGCTAAAGTGCCCAACACTGAGGACCAGGCCCTCAAAGGAATTATAACATGTTTTTTGCTTTACATTAACTAGTAATTTGGAATGGTAAATTGTTGCTACTCCTCCTCCACGACCAGAACTTCTGGGATTTTGACAGTTTAAATAACCAGAGGGAGTTGATTCATTTAAACCAACATAATCCTCTTGCCCTAACCAAGTCTCTGTAAGGGAAATTAAATTAATCTGATGATCAATTAACAGATCATGGACTAACAGAGACTTGGGAGTTAGAGACCTAATATTTAATAAACCACATTTAATTTTTAAATTATGAGGAGGAACTGAGGCCAAATCATTCAATTTAGAGGCTTTATGTTTAATTTGAGTTTTACCAATATTTTGCTTTATCACTTTGGGATGCTTATACATTATATTTTTATTTACTTTGGAGGGAGCAGACAATGATTCTCTGATGGGGAAGACAGGGGCTAAGCTGAGGGGTGGCGGATGAAGAGGAGCTGCAGAGAGGCGTGTAAGACTGCGACTCTGCTTCCTGGTCCCAACTCTGAGTAGTCACGGTTTTGGAAATTTGGATAAAAAAGATGCCAGATTGTTAGATAAATGAGAAGCACCATCCAAAGTGGGATGAATGCTGTCTCGTCTCATAAGACCAGGTTTTCCCCAAAAAGAGCTCCAATTGTCAATGTAGCCCACGTCATTTTTAGGACACCACACAGACAGCCAGCGGTTCAAGGATGACGAGCGACTAAACATGTCATCACTGGTCAGATTGGGGAGGGGCCCAGAAAATACTACAGTGAGAATACAACATGTGAACAAGTCTCTCCTAACCCTGCCATACAAGTACAGTGTGAAGACAATATGACACCATCTTGATTCATGATCACCCAGGGTTTCAGTGGGGGGTCCGACATCTTCTGGGAGTGATGTACCTGTAGTGGATAAATATTCTTATAATTAATATGTGGGTATGATGACTTTTTATCTGGATATAAGTCTTTCTTGTATAGACTGAACAATAAAATTTGTAATATATCTAATAGTGTTGGGAGTTGTTTATCGAGTATTCTATTGATAAGTATTTAAAAATCCTTTTACAGAATATATAGATCTATAAAAATATTTAATTATTTTTTAATTTAATTGAGATACTATATATACAGCTAATAATAATACTAATAATAATTGAATATTTTATAAAATTTATCACTTAATAGATTCTATATAACATGACAAATCTATACAGTAGGGGAGAGAATAGAGTCTGAATTGTGGAAAGAATAAAGGAAAAATACCTGAGCCGTCACGACATAGTGGACCGTTGAAGTGATGACTGGGGATATCAGCACATTTCTCACAAGCCCAGCAACAAAATAACTATAAGCGTCCAAACTTTTGTAGGCTTTCAGAGACTCTCCAGTGTACCTAGACGGTGTGTTGACCAGGTAGTTGTAGATGTCCATATAGCATACGTCAGGTTTGGGGCAAAAATCTATGAAACTGGTGAATTTTTCAAGCGACAAGTTGTAAGGGTCCACGCCGATAACACTGATATTTTCCATGTACCGGTCACGATGTTTTTTATCTAGTAGTTGCGCTACATCGGACAAAGCCGGCACATCTGACTGAACGGACGCCATGTTGAAATGCACTCACACAGCTCCCGACTTGCCGTCCGATATGGCGGAATCAACAAAAATCACGTGACGCGGGACGTCACTGGCAAATGGTCAATTGTATGCGTAGGGGTCTTCCCGGTTGTACCCGCAAATGCAAGGATGAACTAGTTGCACGTATTCGCAGCCACGTTGCAGAAATTGGCCAAAATGGCCTCCCTGTATGTACGCTGACACATTAGATTTTTTGTCGTCAAAGGACCAAGCACCCTTACTTGTGAGACTCTGCAATGACTACAAAGAAGGTAAGCGAGTGGTTTGACTGCTCAACTTTGGTTTTGTCATTTTGAGTAAATTTCACTACAAGGCATAGCCTGCTTACTTAGATCTACAGGTTGATACTACTGTAGTTTCAGTACCACGCGTTTTCAATGATTTGCAATTTTATTTTATACCAACCTACTTATTAATGGCCTTAATTACATGTGTGTGTAGATCAAGCTTCATTACCAATATACAAAGAACTATATCCTAGATCCAGGCCTGCCTTTCAGTACCTACTACTTCAGGGTTTAGACACTTGAACAATACACAACACTATTTAATTATAATATAGATTTACTGCTTTAATCCAACAATTGCGTCCGTCCAGATCCTTCAGCTCCATGGGGAATGTATATAACATGAATCGCGGTGGACATGTGCACACGCTGGTCCCGAAGTTACACACATGTATGCTGTAAGTTTGCTTTTTTCACCGCTCTAGATGATACATGCTGTTCCCACACTTAACTACGGCACAATGTGCACCTGGCATAACGGTGATTTAAAGCTTGAAGCAGACTTTAAAGGGCAATTGTTCAGGTGTGACAGTACTGTCTGTATACAAAAGCAAGGTGGCTACCGGAAGGTTTGGTAGTGGTGAACTTTGAACTCACATAGTCCGCACATGCGCACTTGTAATGCGAAAGTCGCTTATACGAAACAATTTTTATTGAATTCTGTGATTCTAACCTCTAAAATTCAGTTAAAGTCTACATTTTTAATCACTAAATAATTAGCTGAACCACATGATAACAATGTTTTTCCCCTTTATACCTCCAGCAGTTTCAATCAATAGTAGCAAAAAAACTGCACAGTAAAATTTATTTAAAAAAAAAAAAAAATAGTGACCACCCGGTTCTGAAGCTAATTTGCAACCCCTATTGAAAATCCTGGCTATGACACTGGCACAGTTTATAAGTTACAAATATGCAGATAATATACTGTAAGTACATACAACAGCTGCATCAAATATGTTCATTTCAGTGGTTTTTCTTTTACCCCTAATTTGGTTTAAAAAATTCACAAAAAGGCCCACGATTCTTTTTTTTTTTTTATTCAATAGTATAAAAAAATACACACAAATTACAAATATGCAAATAATACAAGTAAATACCCCCTAATTTGGTTATTTGGTTAAAAAAAAAAATTAAAAATGCACAACTGTATGTGTTTGTCACAGTTTACAAGTTACAAATAATGCAACAAGATACTTTTTACGCTTTTTATTCAATAATAAGCCACTGCACTAAGTGGCCACTTTAGTGCAGACATAAATGGCTCCCGGCCGCGTAGCAACGGCAGTTTTCAAATGAAGGTGTTGCCAATAATTTCCAAATCTCTACTCTTTTACATACATTCAATGCAGTTTAGCTGCACGGTGGCGCAGTGGTTTAGCACTGTGGCAGCACAGTTTACCCTCGGCCGGGGGATCGCGGGGATCATGAGATCGTGGGTTCGATCCCAGCCCCCGACCAACAGTGAGCTGTGTGGAGTTTGCATGTTCTCCCCGTGTTGCGTGGGTTTACTCCGGGATTTCTCCGGTTTCCTCCCGCATACCAAAAACATGTAGGTTTAGGGCGCTCGCGCATGCAGCGACCAGCTGCCGGTGGCTTTTTTTTTTTGTTACTTATTTGTACCCGTAGGTAGATTTGGTTTGCAGTCTGGTGACAAGCCATCGGCTGCCAGTCGCTGCGTGCGCAAGCGCCCTAAACCTACATGTTTTTGGTATGCGGGAGGAAACCGGAGAAATCCCGGAGTAAACCCACGCAACACGGGGAGAACATGCAAACTCCACACAGCTCACTGTTGGTCGGGGGCTGGGATCGAACCCACGATCTCATGATCCCCGCGATCCCCCGGCCGAGGGTAAAACTGTGCTGCCACAGTGCTAAACCACTGTGCCACCGGCTTGTCACCAGACTGCAAACCAAATCTACCTAGAGGTACAAATAAGTAACAAAAAAAAAAAAAAAAAAAATGCAGTTTAGCTGTTGTAATGATATTGTGTTAAAGTCGGTATTTGCTGTTGTTCAAGAGTTTTTCTGCATAGCAGAAGTTTCTGCTTAATTTACAAATCATTATAATAGGATTTTTTTTTTGACAATCCTGTGCTTTTCATGTATTGTTATATAGAATAGCACTGCAGTAAACTAGAAAAAAAACATCTGCTTTAAAATCTGTAATTCTTCCCACTGTGGAGAGTGCAAATAAAGGAAACCAGACTTGCACAGCAGACGACTTTATTCACTCTCATTTCAATCATACACAGAAAAGCATCATCCCAATACACCAGGGTCTCTCCTTTTATATCATCCGTCCATCTCCCATCTGCATGAAATCTCGCATCACAATACATTCAACCATTCTCCCCCCACTGTCCCCCAGCCTCCTTCCTGCTACATCACCATAATCTCTCCCACCTCAATACCTATTGTCCTCCTCTGTTTACCCTCTGCTCCAGTCTGAGATGCTTATCCCAGCGTCCCCCCCCCAGAATCTCAGACCGAGTTTCAATCCTCACGTCCTTTTGGCTTCAGTCTCCTCCCGTATCTGCTGTAACGGGGGTTCTCCACCTCTGCGGCGCTGCTGTGCCGGTTGGGGGCTCCTGGGGGTGTGTCTGTCTGCGGGTGGGCAATGGCGAGGGGGGGGGGGGAGCCTTTGACTTGCCCGTGTGGCTGCTCTGATGAATCGTTTACCTGGGGAGTTCTCCGTGGGGGTCTTCCACGCCGAGGGGCCCGAGTCAACATCACTTGCTCGTCCGCCAACACAAAGGCGGGCTTAAGTCTGTCTATGCATATTTTCTCCCGACGACCCCCTAAGTCTAACAAAAAATGTTTGTCCCCTGTTTCCAGCACTCTGAACGGGCCATCGTAGGGTGGGCGCAACGGGGGGCGGTGGACATTGTGCCTGACAAACACGAACGCCGCGTTCTTCAAAGTTTTTGGCACAAAAGCGCGCGGAAAACAGTGGTGGGCCGGGCCCGGCAGCATGCCTGTATCTGCGCTATGCTGCAAATGCTGAGACAGACAGTTGTCCAGTGCGGGATTATCTGGTAAAAATTCCCCGGGGAGCCACAGTGGCTGAAAAAAAACAAGCTCTGTCCGGGAAGCCTCCAAATCCTCTTTTGGTGCGGAACGCAACTCTAACAAAACCCACGGCAACCGGTCTACCCAATTTGCATCCGTAAGCAAAGCCCTGAGCGCTGCTTTCAGCGACCTATGGAAACGCTCGCATAACCCATTGGCCTGTGGGTGATACACGGTTGTGCGATGAATTGTGGCACCCAGGCTACGGCCCATCATGGACCAGAGGTCGAAAACAAACTCCGGGCCCCTATCAGATGTGATGTCCAACGGGATGTCAAAACGTGCCACCCATGTTGTCAAAAAAAGCGCGTGCCACGTCCGCAGTTGCCGCCAGCGGGACTGCTTCTGGCCAGCGTGTGGTGCGGTCCACCATTGTCAGAAGGTGCGTAAACCCCTGTGATGGTGGGAGGGGACCCACGAGATCCATATGAACATGGTCAAACCTCTTAGCCGGTATACAAAACGGCTCCAAGGGGCCTTCGTGTGTCTGTGTACCTTGGCTCGTTGGCACACTACGCAGCTACAGCCCACTCTTTCACTTGTTTGCGCAGGCCTGGCCATACGAACTTCGCTCCCACCATTTTGACTGATGCGCATACTCCTGGGTGCGCCAGAGCGTGAACTGACTCAAACACTTGAGTCGTTCTGTCGAACGCGCTGTATTTACGCTCACTGTCGCGCAAAGTCCTGCTGAAAAAAGTGAGCGGCTGCCAAGAACCTGCGACGCGTTGCTCCACGATGGCCCCTATGGCCATGTCCGAGGCGTCGGTAGTGAGTGCTACCCGGGCCGCCGGGTCCGGGTGCGCCAATAGTGCGCCGTTTGCCAGGGCTGTTTTTACCTCAGAGAATGCCTGGTCCTGCTCCGGAGTCCATTCGACTCTGTCTGCCGGTTTCCGTTTCTTGAGCGCGGTGTACAATGACTGCATGAGCTGAGCTGCGCGAGGCAGGAACCGGTTATAAATGTTAACCATCCCCAAAAACTCTTGCAGCACCCTCACCATCTGAGGCCGGGGAAAATTCACCACGGCACGCACCTTGTCAGGCAAGGGTATCGCTCCCTCCGATGAGACGCGGTGCCCCAAAAAGTCAATCCCCGTCATGCCGAACTGGCATTTCGTCGAGTTGATTATTAACCCGTGCTCTTCCAACCTCCCGAAAACCGTCCTGAGGTGGGTTACGTGTTCGTCCTTGGACGCGCTGGCCACCAGGATATCATCCAGGTAGACAAACACAAATGGCAGATTACGCAACACCACATCCATCATGCGTTGGAATGTCTGTGCCACGCCTTTTAATCTGAAGGGCATGCGTAAAAACTCAAACAAGCCAAACGGAGTTATTACCGCTGTTTTGGGTATGTCCTCCGCGCGCACCAGGACCTGGTGGTAAAAATGCGTGCCCCGGCGAGGTGAACGGAAAAATCCTGAATATGGGGAATCGGGTAGCAGTCGTGCGCTGTGGTGTTATTCAATCTGCGGAAATCTCCGCATGGTCACCACGATCCCTCGGCCTCGGTCTGAATCTACGTCTCATCCCGGAGCTCTGGAGAACTCCTGACGCTCGGCAGGCTTCCCGGCCGACCGGAAGTGCTCGCAGGCGGCGTAAGGACCGTAAACAAAGGAGGGGTAAGCGCGGTGGGCTAAGAGCTAAGCTAAAGCTAACACCGCACCGGCTATCGCTACCCAGTATTTTCCTTGCTAATGTACGGTCTCTGGCGAGCAAAATGAGTGAACTACGGCTTCAGATCACCAACAATAAGAAACTTATGAACTGCAATATCATGATTTTTACGGAAACATGGCTTCACAGTGGAATACCCGACAATGCTATCGAGCTAGCCGGCCTACACACGCTCCGGGCAGACAGAGCAGCAGTTGACTCCGGTAAGACAAGGGGGGGGGGGGGGAGTGTGCATTTATATTAACAAGGCTTGGTGCACGAACTCTGTCACTGTTGAGAGACACTGCTCAGCTAACCTGGAGTTTCTCATGGTTAAATGTAGACCTTTCTATCTGCTACGCGAGTTCACTTGTACCATCATAACAGCCGCTTACATTTCTCCGGATGCTAATGCTAAGCTTGCTATGAAAGAACTGCATGCAGCTATTAGCAAACAACAAACTGCAAACCCAGAGGCAGCATTTATTGTGGCGGGTGATTTTAACCACTCTAACCTCAAGACAGTGCTTCCTAAATTCTACCAGCATGTCTCCAGTCACACAAGAGGGGACAAAACATTGGACCATGTTTACACCAATACTGTGGGAGCCTACACAGCAACTCCCCTCCCCCACCTAGGTCAGTCTGATCATTTATCCTTGTTCCTTACCCCCAAGGATGTACCGCTCATCAACCGGGTGAAGCCATCAGTGAGGACCATCAAAGTGTGGCCAGAGGGGGTTGACTCTGTACTCCAGGAGAAGTTTAGGAACACAGACTGGAGTATGTTCACCTCTCAGGCTACCTGTGGCTCCCACATAAACATCAACTCTTACACCCACTCAGTCCTGGACCATATCAACACCACTATTGACAGTGTCACCACGGAAAGACAGATCACCACGTACCCAAATCAGAAGCCGTGGATGAACAGAGAAGTGCGACTTCTGCTAAAAGCACGCAACAATGCCTTTAGAGCTGGTGATGCACAGGCCTACAGTTCATCCAGGGCAGATCTGAAGAGGGGCATCAAGAAGGCCAAGCACAGCTACAAGCTGAAGGTGGGGGTGGAGGAACATTTTGGGGACTCTGACCCCCGACGTATGTGGCAGGGCATTCAAGCTATCTCTGATTATAAGCCCAGCAACTCCATACCTATAGCCATGACTGTGCCCTTTCTCAATGAGCTAAATAACTTCTATGCTCGTTTTGACAAGGACAACAACGAAAAGAACATCAATTTCCCACCCTCTGATGACCTCCACCACCTCACACTCACCCACACCGACGTCTGTAATGCACTGAGTCATGTCAACGTACGTAAGGCTGCTGGCCCTGATGGCATTCCTGGGCGTGTGCTGAGGGCATGCGCTGAGCAGCTGGCAGGGGTCTTCACAGACATCTTCAATCTGTCCCTGGCCCAGGCCGTGGTACCAGCGTGCTTCAAGACCACTTCAATAGTACCAGTGCCGAAACATTCAACACCATCGTGCCTAAATGACTATCGCCCTGTGGCACTGACGCCCATAGTCATGAAGTGCTTTGAGCGACTGGTCTTGGCACAGCTCAAAAAAAGCCTGCCCCCTACACTGGACCCTCATCAGTTTGCCTACCGGAGCAACAGGAGTACAGAGGATGCGGTTTCTACAGCGCTGCACTATGTACTCTCACACCTGGATGACAAGAACACCTATGCAAGAATGCTGTTTATTGACTTCAGCTCAGCATTTAACACAGTTATCCCCTCCAAGTTGCTCACTAAACTTGGGGACCTGGGAATCAGTACCTCCACCTGCAACTGGATCATGGATTTTCTGACCAACAGACCCCAGCATGTTAGGTCAGGCCCCAACCGTTCTTCCGTCATCACACTCAACACTGGTGTACCACAGGGCTGTGTGCTCAGCCCATTCCTCTACTCCCTCTACACCCATGACTGCAGGCCTATGTATGGATCCAATTCCATCATAAAGTTCGCAGATGACACCACGGTGATTGGACTCATCAGGGACAATGACGAGTCAGATTACAGGGCAGAGGTTGAGCACTTGGCTACTTGGTGCGCTGACAATAACCTGCTCCTTAACACCAGCAAAACCAAGGAGCTCATAGTGGACTACAGGAAGGAGAGGGAAGAGACACATGACCCCATCCATATCAATGGCATAGCTGTTGAACGTGTCCCCAGCTTCAAATTCCTGGGGACCCACATCTCGGAGGACCTGTCCTGGTCAGTTAACACCACCAGCCTGATCAAGAAGGCCCATCAGCGCCTCTTCTTCTTGAGGACATTGAAGAAGAACCATCTGTCAACTGACATCCTGGGCAACTTCTACCGCTGCATGATAGAGAGCACCCTGACCAACTGTATCACAGTCTGGTATGGGAGCTGCTCTGTAGCTGACCGCAAGGCGCTGCAGCGGGTGGTGAAAACTGCCCAACGCATCACAGGGACTCCACTTCCAGCTATAGAGGACGTCTACAGGAAAAGATGTCTGCGCCGGGCACACAGCATTCTTAGGGACTCCAACCATCCTGCTCATGGACTGTTCCAGCTTCTCCCCTCCAGAAGACGTTTCAGAAGCCTTCGGACTAGAACCAGCAGGTTTAGGAACAGTTTCTTTCCAACAGCTGTCACGTTATTGAACTTAGTTCCCCGCTGACTCTCTTACAATCATCTTTTACCATCCTCACCTGTACATAACTGCATAACTACATAACTACATCTAACTTATTGCACATTATTTGCACATAACAGTACTCATAACTTTCTGCACTGCTGCATATATTTGCATATATTTGCTTAAATTGCACATACTGTTAATTACCGTATATACTGCACTGCTGTCCTTTGCACTTCTGATTGGATGCTAAACTGTGTTTCGTTACCTTGTATTCATACATGTGTAATGACAATAAAGTTGAATCTAATCTAATCTAATCTAATCTTAGGGACCATGTGTAGCGGGGATGCCCATGGGCTGTTTGAGCGCCTGATGATGCCCAGCCTTTCCAAGTTGGCAAACTCCTCTCTCGCTATGGCCAGTTTAGCTGCGTCCAAGCGCCGAGGTCGTGCGAAAACGGGCAGCCCAGTGATGGTGATAAAGTGTTCCACCCCGTGTTCAGCGATGGCTGCCGAAAACGTCGGGACCATGAGTGCTGGGAACTGAGTGAGCAGTGTGTGGAACTTACCGCCCGGAGCTGTGACGTTGGCTTGTGATATTGGCCCGAACCCTCGAGCTGTAGAGGGGAGAAAATCAAAAGACGCTGCATTAACCAGGCGTCTGTTAGCAACATCGACTAGCAATCTGTGTGCACACAGAAAATCAGCTCCCAAGATTGGGAAACTGAATGCCGCTATGACGAAAGTCCACTCGTACATATGGCCGTGTAGGGATAAAGTCAGTGTTCTCTCACCAAAAGTCCTAATGTCCGAGCCGTTTTCGGCTACCAGCTCGGGGCCGTTAGCTCCCGCTAGCCGGAAGGCGCAGGACGGCAGGATGAGGCTCTTTTGGGAGCCGGTGTCTACAAGGAACCAACCGTCTCCCTGAGCGCGAGTCCGTCATGGACAGCAGCTTGTTCTCTTCACCGGTGGTCGCAGCTGCTACTGACTGCCGGCCTTGGCGTTTCCCGAACGCTTGAATTGGCACGGTGGCACACATCTGCGTGCATTCTCTCCAAAGCGGCAGTGGTAGAAGCAGAGCGTGTCTCTCTGGCGCTTCCTGGCCTCCGCTGCAGCTACCGTTGCCGGCTCCTCGCCTCTGCTGGTCGTCTCGCTGGGTTCCGACGTCGCCGCATTCACTGTGAGGGCTCTGGTGGTGAGGATGATCCGATCTGCCTCCTGGGCTAGCGCACGGTAGTCACGCGCGGCCAGCAATGGCCAGTTGGCCAGGACTGCTCTCGCCTCTGTTGGGAGGGTCCGGAGGAAAAGGTGGGCAAACAGAAAATGCCCGTCGTCCGTGCCCATCAACGCCAACATCTTCTCCATCAGTTCAACCACTGACCCATCTCCTAACTCGGAGTGCCTCAGGAGCCTCTCTGCTCTCTCACAGTCCGAGAGTGTGTAGCGACGTGCGAGCGTCCAGCGTTGCAACCACATAGTAATATCTGGTGTCATATGCCATTATTCCCCGGAGGGCGAACTGAGCCTCGGTGTGGTGGAACCAAGACCACGGTTCGTGCAGCCAAAAGTCCGGTAGTTTGACTGAAACAGTGCACACACGTTGTTGGGGCTTCCTGTCTGGGCTGTCTCTGGGGTGCCTGTCGCGTTGCTGGGGCTTCCCGTCCGGGCCAACTCCGGGGTTCTTGCCTCGTGTTCCATAATTCGTCAAGGGTCACCAGTGTGGAGAGTGCAAATAATGGAACCAGACTTGCACAGCCGACAACTTTATTCACTCTCACTTCAGTCATACACAGAAAAGCATCATCCCAATACACCAGGGTCTCTCCTTTTATATCATCCATCCATCTACCATCTGCATGAAATCTCGCATCACAATACATTCAACCATTCTCCCCCCACTGTCCCCCAGCTATTCCTTCCTGCTACATCACCATAATCTCTCCCATCTCAATACCTATTGTCCTCCTCCGTTTACCCTCTGCATCCAGTCTGAGATGATTATCCCAGCGTCTACAGCACAACTTTTAGTGCAAAAAACACTAATTGCAACTTTTTTAAAAAGCTCCAGCGAATTCGGGCTTTTTGGGCCACAACAATCATAAAAACATCCCGGGAAATCATGGAGGGACTGGTATATGCATGAACTGGATACAGACAGTAAACGGCTATCAGACCCTGAATCAAACTGCTGTTAACTTCCTTGTTTCAGCGTTACTTCTTTATCAGCTGCCGTATTGCTACACTAGCATTAGCCTTCTTTAGCTCCGATCACGTCCCGTTAAATAAATGTACCGTAGAGCTCTAACGATCATCCTACATGAGTCTGATTACCGTGTTAGTTCATTCACACGGTTATAGCTCCACATACCTGATCTGTTAGGTTCCATCGTGGGTATCCGGCTGATATTAAACGGGTTTCTCTGACGCTCCTCTCCCTCCGCCATGTTCCTCCTTTTCTTCTTCTTCTCTCGGAAGGTTGACTGGCGGCTTGAAGGTGCTGCGGTGGGTTTTCTCTGACACCCTCTGCCTCTGTCTGGCGGGGAGAGAGAGGCAGAGAAACTGTACAGAAACCCTGATAGAATATAGATTTATTATATGTTGCAAAGCAGCCACAGATACGACACAGTCCCGGACTGTGACCAGAAGAAGAGACGAAAGAGTTTTCCAGCCCTGTGGGTGTTCTCTGCTGGACTCCCAGCCTCACATCTGCCAGAGTAACATGATCAGGCTGAACACATGCACCCCCCCTCACACAGGGCAGAGGAGCAACTCGGGGGGGGACAAACAGAGAACTGCCCCCATGTCATCATAAACCTTTATTATGTTACACACTTTGAAGCACCAGTGCTAAACGCAAAACCCCCCCTGCAAATTTGGAGCATTTCTTGTAAATGTGAAACTTTTCTTTTACAATTTTTATTTTTTCTTGTAAACATGCAACTTTTTCCCTCCCAAATCTACTTATTTTTCTCCCTTGTAAATTCAATACCTTTTTCATTATAAATCTGCAACTTTTTTGTTGTAAATGTGACTTTTTTCTTTTAAATTTGCAACATTCAAATGAATGCTGGTTACGTTTTTATTCTATATAATGACTTAAATTTTCTCTCTTCATCTAACCCAGGGATCTGCAACCTAACTAACTAACTAACTAACTAACTAACCTGCACTTATATAGCGCTTTTCTAGTCACAAAGACCACTCAAAGCGCTTTCATTAATACTAACCCTCTATTCTAAGGGCCTATAGGAAACAAATATCTAGGGACAATTTAGAACAGCCAATTAACCTAACATGCATGTTTTTGGCATGTGGGAGGAAACCGGAGAAATCCCGGAGTAAACCCACGCAACACGGGGAGAACATGCAAACTCCACACAGATCACTGTTGGTCGGGGGCTGGGATCGAACCCACGATCTCATGACAACCTTTGACAATCAAGGAACCATTTTGATCGTCTCCAACTAAAATAGAAGTGGCTGAGGGCCACAACAACAATTTGACCTTTAAAATAAAGATTATGCTACTTAAATGTTTTTATATACATAGCTGTAGAGGAGCTTGGCAATGAAGAGGCGATTTGGTTTAAAAGCAAAGTTTTAATATTCAGCTCTTCTAACAAGTCTCATCTGGTGCAGAGAGCGGCAGAAGGGAAAGAGAGGCAGAATCTCTCCAACTCACTCATTATATACTGTATATGCACACAACAAAAGACATGCATAACAAAGGCTGACATCCCTCATTATCTTAATCCCCCCATTGTCTTGGTATTTCCTCTCCTCGCCTTGGGAGGTGATGGTACTTCCTCTCCTCGCCTTGGGGGGTGAGGGTGGCTCGTCTGGTCTCCTCCGCCGCGTCCGGGAACGTCTTTGTTCTTCGCTCGGCGGGTGAGAGCCCTTTGTCCTTTCAGAGGTGTTGAGTCTTTTACATATGTAATTACCAAACATTTCCACATGCTTTAACATATGTACATTATGGAATATATGATTAATATAGACCACAGGCCCCCCAAACAACTAAGAAAAGACAACAGGAAGGTTCACAGTCTAAGACAGTTATTATGACATACTAAGTGTTACATCTGTTGCCACAGAAGAAACTTCCCAGCAGCCATGCTCCTAAGAGAGTTCAGTGGTAATCATAACAGCATAGTAAAATCATAAGTCAGTCCTAAACTGTTGCAGCACAATTAGTGAATAATTGTGGAGTGGTTGGTATCAGTCCCTGTGCTGTCTGGGTTTTCATCTTCTCCCAAAACTGCTGTAGGTTGGTTTAGGCGCCCTGCTGGGACCTTCTTGTGAGGAATCTGCAGTGTGGGAAGGAGAGAGGTTATTTGTTCCCTGCCTGGGGGCTGAGTCTTTTCTCTTGGGGGGGTCTACCTCGCCGAGGTGCTCTCGCCAACTGTGCAGGCTCGTCTTTCAACAAGAAGGCAGGTTTAAGTCTGTCAATGCTGACTGTCTCTTTTCTATCCCCAAAATCAAGCAC
The DNA here is from genome assembly GCA_020510985.1 of Pholidichthys leucotaenia. Classification (NCBI taxonomy): domain Eukaryota; kingdom Metazoa; phylum Chordata; class Actinopteri; order Cichliformes; family Pholidichthyidae; genus Pholidichthys; species Pholidichthys leucotaenia. The sequence goes on from CM035844.1 coordinate 308,482,843, forward strand.
AAAGTGTTTATCCTCATGTTCCAGCACTCTGAATGGCCCATCGAATGCTGGGCGCAAAGTTGGTTTTAAAGCTTCATGCTTAACAAAAACAAACTCAGCATGTTTTAAAGTTTGAGGGACAAAAACCCGTGGGAAGGAGTGATGGGCTGGACCGGGGAGAGAGCCCGGTCCGTTGCTGCCTAAAAACCTTGGGACTGGAAGGTGCCCTGGCTCTGGGTTCTCTGGTAAAAATTCACCTGGGAGCCTGAGAGGTTGTGCAAACACTAATTCTGCGGGGGAGGCGTCTAGATCCTCTTTAGGCGCAGCACGCAACCCCAATAAAACCCAGGGAAGTTTATTTACCCAATTTGTGTCCGTTAGTGAGGCTCTGAGGGCAGCCTTTAAAGACCTGTGAAAACGCTCGCATAACCCATTAGCCTGAGGGTGATAAGCGGTGGTGCGATGAATTGTTGCCCCTAAGCTGTTAGACATGGCTGACCAGAGCTCTGAGACAAATTGAGGCCCCCTATCGGACGTGATGTCTGATGGGACGCCGAAACGTGCCACCCAGTTTGTCAGAAAAACGCGAGCGACTTCCTCCGCTGTGGTTGCCGCTAGAGGGACTGCCTCTGGCCAGCGCGTGGTGCGGTCTATCATTGTTAGCAGGTGTGTGAAACCTTGGGAGGAAGGTAGTGGCCCCATGAGGTCGACATGAATGTGGTCGAACCTTCTAGCAGGGATTGGAAAAGGCTCCAGAGGGGCTTTTGTGTGTCTGTGTATTTTGGCGTGCTGACAAGAAATGCAAGTTTTTGCCCATTCTTTTACGTTTTTGCGCAGGCCTGGCCACACAAACTTTTCGGCGACCATTTTAACCGAGGCGCGCACACCTGGGTGCGCGAGGGAGTGAATTGCGTCGAAAATACGGCGGCGCCATGTAGCTGGTACTAACGGGCGAGGTCGGCCGGTTGAAACATCGCATATTAGGGGGGGCACGCCGTCGCGTAAACCCTTTTTCTCCAGCCTTAACCCTGTTGGTCCAGACAGGAGTGCGCGCACGTCCGCGTCACTGCTTTGTTCCTCCGCCATGGCTGCATAATCTATCCCTGCATGGATAGGTGCTGCGTATGTGTCTGCGTTAGTGAAGAGTTCTGCTGCTGAGGCAGTATAATCTGTCTCCTCGTGCTCTGGTGGTGTCACAGCGCGAGAGAGACAGTCTGCCACTACGTTAAGTTTGCCTGCCACGTGTCGAATGTCTGTGGTGAACTCTGAAATCGCAGCCAGCTGTCTTTGTTGCCTGCCTGACCATGGTGCTGAAATTTTAGCCATAGCAAAGGTGAGCGGTTTATGGTCTACAAAAGCCGTGAAACTCCGCCCTTCCAACCAGAACTGGAAGTGGCGGATGGATAAATGAAGCGCCAGCAGCTCTCTGTCGAAAGTGCTGTATTTACGTTCAGTTTGGTTTAGCGATTTGCTAAAGAATGCTAAAGGTTGCCAGACCCCGCTGACAAGTTGTTCTACAACTGCCCCTATAGCTAGGTCTGAAGCATCTGTGGTTAGTGCAATGCGGGCCAAGGGATCTGGATGAACTAACAATGTGGCGTTAGCTAGGGCGCTTTTTACTTCCGCGAAAGCGCGTTCGCGCTCCGGGGTCCATTCGACCGCGTTGGAAGCTTTCTTTTTTTTGAGCGCGTCATATAGGGGCTGCATGAGCTGAGCTGCGTGGGGGAGGAAGCGGTTGTAAAAAATTAACCATCCCTAAAAATTCCTGTAGCGATTTGACCGTTTGTGGCCGTGGAAAACTTTCTATCGCATGAACTTTGTCTGGAAGTGGAACTGCCCCCTTCGGAGAGACTTTGTGTCCTAAAAAATCAATTTGTGACACGCCAAATTTGCATTTGGCTGGATTGATTATTAGCCCGTGCTCTTCTAGCCTCTGAAAAACCGTAGTGAGGTGCTGCTCGTGTTCTTCCTCAGACGAGCTGGCTACCAGCATGTCGTCGAGGTAGACAAAAACAAAAGGGAGGTCGCGTAGGACCGCGTCCATCATTCGTTGAAAAGTTTGAGCAGCGCCTTTGAGGCCGAAAGGCATTCGCAGGAATTCAAAAAGGCCGAAAGGGGTTATTACCGCTGTTTTAGGAATGTCCTCTGCTCGGACTGGGACTTGGTGATAACCGTGGACTAAGTCTATTTTTGACAAAATGCGCGCACCCGCTAGATGTAGTGAAAAATCTTGAATGTGAGGGATTGGATAACGGTCATGCGCTGTAGCGTTGTTTAATCTGCGGTAATCTCCGCACGGTCTCCAAGAACCGTCGGATTTCGGAACCATGTGAAGTGGTGAGGCCCAGGGGCTCTTCGAGCGTCTAACAATGCCCAATTTTTCAAGAGTTGTAAACTCGTCCCGTGCTATGTTGAGCTTGGCCGCGTCTAAGCAGCGAGCTTTGGCAAAAACGGGAGGTCCCGTTGTGGGAATGAAGTGTTCCACCCCCTGTTTAGCCACAGTGGCTGAGAATTTGGGGATTGTGAGTGCTGGAAATTGGGTGAGGAGTTGCTCAAACTTACCTCCTGCCGTGGTGACGTTGGCCTGCACAGGTGGTGGAGAAACTCGGGCTGAGCATGGAATAGAAGCAAAAGACAGTGCATTAACCAGGCGCCTATTTGCTAGATCCACTAATAACCCATGTGCACACAAAAAATCTGCGCCTAACAAGTTAAAACTCACCGCCGCTACAACAAATGTCCATCTGTAGCTGCGGCCGTGGATGAGGAGGTGTAGGCTCTTCTCGCCGAACGTGTCGATGTTAGAGCCGTTGGCTGCCACGGCTCCGTTGCCCCGGGTGCCCATGGCTCGATTTGCGTGGGAGGGCATGACGAAACTCAGCTGAGCTCCTGTGTCGATGAGGAACTGCTTGCCTGTGTGTCCATCCGTCACGTACAACAGCTTATTTTTCTCGCCGAGAACCGCTGATGTTAACGGCTCTCGGCTTTGGCGTTTCCCGAAATCGTAAATTTGCAGGGGGGAACGCATTTGCGGGCCTTCTCGGCGAAACGGTGGTGATAATAACAGACGTCGCTCTGTCTGTTACGTTTTGGCCGCGTTGCTGTCACCGTGGCCTGGGTCTGCTCCGTGGGTTGTGGCTCCTCGTGGCTCGGGGCGTCGGCTTTGAGGTCTGCGGATGCTGCTGTGGGTGTCAGCTCCTTGCAGGCGTTGACGAGCCGATGAACTTCGCTGGCCAGTGTGCGGAAGTCTTGGTGGGTGTTGCACTTCATGCTGGCGAGTGTCCCTCTCATGTGTGGCGGCAGCGTGCTGAGGAAAATAAACTGGAAGAGGAAGTTGTCATTGTCCTCCTCCTTGAGCTGCAGCAAATCCTCCATGAGGGCCTTCGGTTTGCACCCTCTGTGGCCGTAGACCGCCAGGATCTTCTCAGCTCTTTCTTCCGCTGATGGGACGTAGTTCGCCACGATGGTTGCTTTGAGCATCTCATATTTGTCCCGGGCCGGTGGTCGCCGGATCATGCTCTGCACACACTTCGAAGTGGCGGAGTCAAGTTTGGAGACGATATGATAAAATTTAGTATCGTCAGCCGTGATGCCCGCCAGTGTAAATTGGGCTTCAGCCTGCTGAAACCAAGAGGCGGGGTCTTCTTGCCAGAAGTCTGGCAGCTTGACAGCGACGGCGTTCGTGCACACCATCACTGCTGTGCCCGTCGGGTGAGAGTGCCTTGCCTCGGCTCTCACGGCGGTGCTGGTGCTCGGTTGAGCCCTCTCAACCTCTTCTGCCGGGGGGAACAGCTGTCCATCTGCTCCCTCGTCTGCGTGGCTGCTGGCGTCTGCCTGAGTCGCCACGGATGAGTCGATTGCGGGAGAATGCCTCCGGTCCATACTCGCGTCAAGGTCACCAGTGTAGAGGAGCTTGGCAATGAAGAGGCAATTTGGTTTAAAAGCAAAGTTTTAATATTCAGCTCTTCTAACAAGTCTCATCTGGTGCAGAGAGCGGCAGAAGGGAAAGAGAGGCAGAATCTCTCCAACTCACTCATTATATACATGCACACAACAAAAGACATGCATAACAAAGGCTGACATCCCTCATTATCTTAATCCCCCCATTGTCTTGGTATTTCCTCTCCTCGCCTTGGGAGGTGATGGTACTTCCTCTCCTCGCCTTGGGGGGGTGAGGGTGGCTCATCCGGTCTCCTCCGCTGCGTCCGGGAACGTCTTTGTTCTTCGCTCGGCGGGTGAGAGCCCTTTGTCCTTTCAGAGGTGTTGAGTCTTTTACATATGTAATTACCAAACATTTCCACATGCTTTAACATATGTAGGTTATGGAATATATGATTAATATAGACCACAATAGCTCTGAATATCATGTAGCATGAATGAATTCATACTACAACAGTGAAAAAACTGTCAAGCTTTATATGTAGCTTCATTCATGAAATAAAACTATTACAACTATATTACAAATTGTTTTGTGCTGAAAAATAAATTTCTGAATATCTGACCATAATTTTTTGAATATTTTTTTTATCAGCACATTCATAAATTGTTTAAATCTCTACTTTCAACAGTGATTCACACAGCTTTAGTTCCTGATATTTTAATAAATTAGAGAAAAAGTTGTATTTAGATGAAGCTACTTTTCTTCCTTTTCATGTTTCCTCATAATGCTCCTTATTCAAATGTATTAATATCATAAAAGTCTGTATCCTTCACCTGTTCTCTAGACTCTCAGTTTGACAACTAGTGGATTGGTTGTCTGATATTCTTCTTTATTTATTTTGGAATAAAACAAAAATAATTCTTAACAACTTTTTAAATAATATAACTAAAAATAATTTGGTGCAAATTAAGCCAATTAGAAAAAATTACAGCAGAGTGGAAAAAAAACATTGAAAAATATATTCTTTTGTTTTGCTAAATGTTGGTTATAATTTAAAAAAAAAATGTGTGGCATTGACAGACAGTCTGCACTTATGATTCACTTGTAGAGGGTAAAAGGAAAGGATGTGAGGCGAGGCACGAGCATAGAACGACACAGAATCTTTATTTATCCCTCTAACAACATGTACAGCCATGGACCTCAGTGCAGCCGCGCTGAGGCTGAGAAGCTTCCCGACTCTCTCTGCATTCTGCTTTTATAGCTTTAATAATCATGCATAGAGAGCTGGACTGGTGTATTATGCATTGTGTGTGTACAAAGGAATTATGTGACACATTAACATATTCATGCCCATATTCGTGCTTTGACCGCTGTCTTCTGGCCTCAGCGGCGCTAGGTTACTCTCTTTCCTCAGGGGGGCATAACTTAGCAGTCCAGTCTGATTACCCCCGGGGCTCTTTCTCCTTAGGTCCATTGTTCTGCTTTCTGGGTGTGAGGGACAATCCCCCACACACTGTATGTTGTGTCCACCACACAGCTCCCCCTCTAGAACACTAAGAAGGGTCTGTAAGCCCCCAGTCCTTTGGGCTCAAGTCAGTGCCCATAGCGGCTGCAGTGGGGTGGGGGTTGCTGCTCCGGTCGAACTGTCCTGCTGGTGAAGTGTGTCGGGGGGCATGTCAGTCTGTGGGGGGGAAATGGGAGGGGTGAAAAGCACTTTCTCCTATGCTCCAAGTTCCAACATGTTGCACGGCCGTGGTTCGTGGGTGCACGGGGTCTGGTGTGCGTCGTGCTTGACGGAACAAAGCCGGCAATCGGCAGGCTTTTTGGGACGGAGGTGCGGGAAAAACAACGTGGAGGACGAGGAGGAGGTGCTGAACACAATGGAGTGCCGGGCCAGGATGTTAAAAGCCTCTGGGCCGTGCAAAAATTGTGTGTAGATCAGCCTCGGGTGCGGGGCTTTTCCGATAAACCCTCCAGTGATCCACAGTGGCTGTGAAAAAAAAATAAGTCTCTGTCGACTCCTCCTCGAGCAGCTCTGTCCTGCAAGGATCTGGGGAAGGTGATTGACCCAATTCCCCGAGGGTGCATTGCGGCTGTAAAAAAAAACTTAAACTGAGTTAGGGAAACTGACAACTCTGCTTTAGGTGCGGGGGCAGTCCTAAAGGCTCCGGGGAAAGCAATTGGCCTAATTCCCTGTGGTTGCGCAGCGGCTGAGAAACAAATACAAGTCCTGTGGGTGAGGCATCCTGATTCCTTTAGGTGCGATGCGCAAGCCAAAAGGATCCGAGGATGGTGATCGGCCTGTTCCCCGGGAATGTGCAGCAGCTGAGGACAGTGTATAAGTTCTTGGAGCCAGTTTGTCCCTGGTACGTGGCGCGGGCGTCCATGGCCATGTAGCTTTAAGTTGCGCTATCCTCGTAATCCTGCGGCGTGTACACAGGGCTTCTGTGCGCTGAAACCCCACTGTCAGGAGGTGAAGCCAGGGTTGGGAAACTTGATTCAAACAACGCAGATGAAGCTGATCTTCCCCTTTCAGGCTGTTTCTGTGGTGTGCTTGTCTCGCTGATCCGTGTTCTTGCAGTGCCGTCAGCACCCGTTCCAACCGATCATCATATTCCTCACGTGACGTGCCATGAACTACGATGTCATCAAAGTATGCCACCACACTCTGGAGACCGGCCAAAATCGTGGACATTATTTTCTGGAAACAGCTGGGTGTGGAACTTAAACCACACGGCATGTAGGTGTACCTGAACACACCCATGTGGGTCACAAATGCCATCAGGTTCCTGCTGGCTGGGTGGAGGGGCACCTGCAGATAACCCTGGCACAGGTCCAGCTTCATGAACACCTGTGAGCTGCTGAATGTTGCAGTAAGTTCCTCCATCGTTGGGAGTGAGTACTTGTTTGGTATGATCGCCTTACTCACCATCCTGAGATCGATACATGGACGGATGCCACCCGACTTTTACTTGGCCACCACGATATTCGATATCCAGGGGGATGCATCCATCTTCTCAATGATGTCTGCTTCCAGCAACTTGGTCAACTCTGCCTTGACATCATCCTGTAGGGCAAGGGGCAGCTACCACAACGGTTGGATCTTCGGAGTCATGTTTGAATCTCTGAGCGGGCGATGGTGGAATGCGCTGATGCAACCCAGGCCCCTTAACAGCACTGGCCAACGGACATGCCATTCGGGGTATACCATTAGAACCGTAGAGCCCTCTGGGTCCTTGATGGAAAATCCCAATTCGTCCAGCAGGTCTATCCCTAGCAAGTCCACTCCCTGACGTGAGATTTGGAAGGTGAACTTAGGGACCATCTTTGACCAACATGTCACTGAGAAGTCGACCGGGCCTGCCATCTCAATCTCGGCGTGGCCGTATCCAAACATTCTTACTGTTCCTGCGTTGATGGTTTCAATCAGGAAAAGTCGCTTTAGATTCTGATTTATGGGATAGTGATGACAGTTTGGATACTGGGCAGGGAAGCAGAAAAGGGAAAGAAAAAAAGAGAGAATAACTTTCCTGGAAGTGATGTGAAGAAAGTCAGGAGTAGTGGAAGTGGTAGTGGTGGCGCTGAGGGAGGAGTGCAGGATGGATCTTAATTCAAAATTATTCTGAGGTTTGAGGAAGAAAAGGGGATATCCACAATAAGCCCAGTTAAGTTGACAACAATATCGAAAAATCAAATTGGAGAAATATACATGGCAAAGGTGCTGAGGGATGGAAATCTGTCATATACTGTATCTGAGGTTCCATGTTGTCCAAGACCGCAGACACAGGTTACTGCTGCGTTCTGTTTGCCTCTCCCTCTTTCTCCAGGCGTTCCCCATTGGCTGCTTAGCCTGTGCTGCAGCGAGCAGCCTGTAATTAGTGCACCTGTGCAGCCACCCACCTGTATTCACTCTGTGTCGTTAGTTCACAGTGTATTTATTCTCTGTCAGTTCATTCACCTGGTGTCACGGCATTAGTCTACACTCTGCTCACAGCCAGTAGCTCTGTTCTGTTGCCTTTCTGTGTTTGGAATAAATCTGAGCTTAAATTATTCAAAGTCAAAAATCAGACTTGATATTGGATTTAGGTACTGTGACGTTTGCAGGGTTCACACAAAGACAATGGAGCAGATGGCTGTGATCAACCTGATTTATTTTTCACACCCCGACCCCCAACTTACTTCTCAGCACAGACAGGAGCGGAGGTCATTCCCCCAGACCCCTGTTTCAATCATGGTTACACACACATGATACATCTTGCCCTAATCCTGCTAAACACTGCTGGGTCATTATAATGCAGTTATAATGACACAGCAGTATAACTCAGAAATAACACATTTAACACACACAGTAACGTTTCAAACTGGCAAAGCATGCTGGGAAATCCCTGGCCTCCTTAAAATGGCCCCGACGTTACACTGCCCCCCCCTGGACTGGTTTCTGTCCCCAGAAAATTCAAAGTCCACTTTCAGAAATCCAATGCGAGTCAGCCCGGTGCCAGGGCGGCATGCACGGGCCATCTGAGTCTCGGTCGGAGTATCTGGTTGGGGTAGGGTTCCGGTTTGGCCACCAGCGGGCGGATGGACACATCTGACAGCCTCTGTAGGACCACGCACAGTCCCTTCCCTGGCAGCGGGAGTCCCAGGCCCGCTCCGGCTGACTCCCACCGCTGCCAGGTCTCCCAGGCGGCCGCTGGCCCACGTCCATGCATCCAGCCCTTGCCGCGCCTGGAAAATGGCCGCATCTTCGTCCTGCTCGCTCCGCTGCGTCGCTCCTGCGCCTCTGTGACGTCATCTGCCGGGGGAAGCATCTGCAGGAGGCGGCTTTTTCCCCGTCCATGCCACCTCGCTCTAATTTAACGTCGGCGAGGGGCCAGTTTGTCGTGCGCTGTGTGCGGGGCAGTACCATGCCATGTACCCTGGCTCTGTGCAGCGGAAGCCGTCCTTCCTCGCGTCGCCACCGCTGTTTCCTTCGTGCACACGCTGCTGTGATCTGCCGTAGCTCCTCCTCCACTCGCTCTCAGCACGGTGGTTTCCTCCGATGATCAGCACGGCAGCCAACTCGACCTGGGCCAGGCGGTCATCCAACAGGTTCTCGCCGTTGTAGCGGGGAATCTTGGCCCGCTGCTGGATGGATGGGACCGTCATCTCCCGGTCGATTGCCGCTCCTAATCGCTCTGGAATCGCCAGCCCGTCCTGCCCTGAAAAGGGCGGGAAACGGGGCTGGTTTGCTCTGCTCCGTCCATCGCGGCGAAGCTCTCCAGGGGCCGGTGTCTCAGGTCTACACTCCGTTCCCGGCTGAGCGATGAATCGCTCCGGCCGCTGTACCTCCGCCTGGATCCTCATCTTGCTCCATATCCCACTTCTGACACCAGTGTGACGTTTGCAGGGTTCACACAAAGACAATGGAGCAGATGGCTGTGATCAACCTGATTTATTTTTCACACCCCGACCCCCAACTTACTTCTCAGCACAGACAGGAGCGGAGGTCATTCCCCCAGACCCCTGTTTCAATCATGGTTACACACATATGATACATCTTGCCCTAATCCTGCTAAACACTGCTGGGTCATTATAATGCAGTTATAATGACACAGCAGTATAACTCAGAAATAACACATTTAACACACACAGTAACGTTTCAAACTGGCAAAGCATGCTGGGAAATCCCTGGCCTCCTTAAAATGGCCCCGACGTTACAGTACATTTATTATTAAAAGAAATAAAAGAGACTTCCGGTCTGGACGCCATGGTGATAGCAACTTAACGCTGAAGCTCCCAGACCCAATCCAAGGAAAACATCTTCAAAATCAGACTTAACGGATTTTTGGAAGAATAAAAATCAAAAGACAAAAACACCATGCCTAACCAAAAACAGAAGAAACTGACATTCCCCAGGTCAGGACGTGCAGCGGCCGCAGAATCTGAACCGGAGGACCTCCGTTCAGAAGACAAGGAGCTGGATCTAGCTAACAAGAAGGTTAGCTTGAAATCGCTATTTGATGAATTACGACGATTTCGGGCCGAATTTCATGAATTCAGAGAGGAATTAAAAAGGACGAACAGCAAAATGGACCAGGCCGAAAACCGAATCTTGGAAGCTGAAGAAAGAATAAAAGTGCTTGAAGATTCTATGCTGGATTTACACAAAAAACAGTCAAGGCTGGAGGCTAAGCTAACCGACCAAGAAGGAAGACAGAGGCGAGACAACATCAGAATTCACGGTCTGAAAGAAGGAGCTGAAGATAGTTTCAACACAATGACGGAATGCGTGGAATCCTTATTGAGAGAGAAGTTGGATATTCCACAAACCACCGATTTGAAGATAGAAAAGGCCCATCGTACATTAGCCGCAAAGCCAGCGGCAGAAGCACCCCCACGTCCGGTGGTGGTAAGATTCTCCAATTTCAAAATAAAACAAGAGGCTGTAAGACGGGCTTGGCAGAAAAAAGGATTTATGCATCAAGAGAGAAAAGTCTTTGTGGAACACGATTACGCCCCTGAGGTTCTTAAAAAGCGACGGGAATATAACGACGCCAAAAAGGTTCTACGGGAACAGAATCTACGCTTTCAGACGCCATTTCCTGCGAAGTTAAGGGTCTTTTACGGTGAAGAGTCATGTCTCTATAATTCAGCGGAAGAAGCAACAATTGACATGGCGAGAAGAGGGCTCCCGGTATTGGTGTTTAAACCCGCAGCGGACCTGAGCGAGAGGATCAGGGCTCAAACATGGTCCACTCAGAGACCTTCAAAATCCACGGGCCAGCAGTGGGAAACCCAGCCCCAGAGCTACAAAGATAAGCTTTCCAGTTCCAGGAAGGAATAGCGACCTTTTTGTTTTTTTTCTTTTCAGTCATTCTGCACTTCCATCCCCCCTCCTACAAGGTAACAAACATTAAAGGAGATGCAGAATCAGCATGTGGTAAAACCTTTCATGGAGCAGTTATAGCATTAGAAACAAATGTCTTCTTAATTTAAAGGGAAAAAAAAAAATCCTGTTAAAATAGAAATGTAACAATGACCCACATGTTCTCCCCACACTAACAAATACTGTATTAGAGTGAATGCTGTGATGGGGGTGGGAGGGTGCACACAATCTCATAGGGTATAGGCATAAAAAAAAAAAAAAAAATCATTACAAATTCGGATTGGGATCTGAAATTCACGTTAAAAACATGGGACAACTTACAGGGGTAAGAGAGGGCCCTCAACACGTAACAGAGTTTGAGGAATTTCCCTCAGAGCCTACACTCCATCAGGGCTCTTACAGGGTCTTTAAAGAGACCCCAGCTCAGGAAGTTTTTTTGACAGTTTTTTGTTTTAAAGTTTCGTACACTATGTTCTTAATGTTTTTTATGTTCTTAATGTTCTTTCAGTTTCTGAGTAGCAAAAAAGAGGGCCACCACACTGTTATACTAAATAAGAAAATACAATGGAGAAACAGGGTGTAACCAAAATAGCCTCATATAATGTAAAAGGGATCCTGAATCCAGTTAAAAGATCCAAGATTCTACGCAAAATGAAAAAAGACAAAGCAGAAATAATTTTTTTACAAGAAACCCACCTAACAGACGTGGAACACACTAAACTCAATAGACAAGGGTTTAAAATGATCTCTTCATCTTCATATAAGTCAGGGAGGAGGAGGGGAGTAGCGACATTGATATCAACCAAAATTACATTTGAAAAAAAATCAGAACACAAAGATAAAGAAGGGAGGTACAGTTTGGTAATTGGGCGGCTAGAGGGAGAAGATATCACCCTGCTGAATGTATATGCACCACCAGGGGCTAAATGGAAATTTTATAAAAATGTATTCGACCTAATGATAACTAAAGCCCAAGGTTTAGTGATATGTGGTGGAGACTTCAATCTAAGACTGAATCCATATTGGGATGCAACAGGTAATTCTTCACATCAAAATAACACTCAAAATAGGAAAACTCGGATGCTATTAAAAGAAATGGGAATCTGTGACGTATGGAGGGAATTCAACCCCAATGTAAAAGATTATACTTTTTATTCAACGCCACATTCATCTTACTCAAGGATTGATTACTTTTTATGTTTAATAGAGACAGTGGAAGAGTAAAAACATGTAAAATAGGACTGATGGATCTCTCTGACCACAGTCCAATCTATATGAACTTAAACATCCAAAAATACACAAATAATACATTTTCCTGGAGGTTGAATTCAAATGTCCTGAAAGGACCACTGAAAGATGAATTGGAATCAGATATTCTCAGATATTTGGAAGAAAACGATAATGGAGAAGTATCCCCTTTAATACTGTGGGATGCGTGCAAAGCTGTAATAAGGGGAAAAATTATTGCCAAACTGGCAACCCAAAAGAAACTGAGACAAGAAAAACTAATCACACTAGAGTCAGAACTCAAGAACCTAGAAAAAGAACACAAAGACAATACTCATTCTAATGGCTCGCTCAAGATTAAAGAAATTAAAACTCAAATAAATGAGATCTACACAATAGAAATCCAGAAGAAACTTACATTTCTGAAACAAAAACACTATGAAGCAGGCAGTAAATCGGCAAAATTACTAGCCTATAAATTGAGGAAACAACAAACAGAAAGAGCAATCTACAAAATCAGAGACCCAGTATCAAAGGAAATACAATTCAGAATTCAGGATGTTCTTAAAAGCTTCAAGAATTACTATAAGAACTTACTGTATACTCCCACAAAAAACATAAAAACGCATCCGAGACATTCCTAAACACATTAAACCTTCCCCAACTTACAGAATCACAAAATAAAACACTACTGTCAGAAATACAACCTAAAGAATTGGAAAAAGCAATTATGAAACTTAAAGCTAACAAATCCCCAGGAGCAGATGGCTATACAGCAGAATGGTACAAAACCTTTAAACAGCAACTATCTCCTCTCCTCCTGAAAACATTTAACTATGTCCTCCACACAGGGGAAATCCCCCCCTCCTGGAGAGAAGGGGTCATTGCAGTTATACCTAAACCTGAAAAGGGTAAACTAGAATGCTCCAACTACAGACCAATCAGTGTATTAAATCAGGACTATAAGCTTTTTACCATTATCCTTGCCAAAAGGTTAGAAAACATACTGACAGACTTAATTCACTTAGACCAAACAGGTTTTATAAGACAAAGACAGACACAAGACAACATTCGACGCACTGTACACATAATTCATCATATAAAAAAATATAACTTAAATGCAGTCATATTGGGATTAGATGCTGAAAAAGCATTCGATTCGGTTGACTGGTCTTTCCTATATAGAATCTTATCCAGTTTCAATTTTCATAACAACTTCATTAGAACTATACAGGCATTATATAAAAAACCAACAGCTAAAATAAGGATTAACGGTAATTTATCATCATCTTTTGAGCTGGAAAGAGGATGTCGTCAAGGCTGCCCCCTGTCTCCACTGCTCTTTGCAATCTTCATAGAACCTCTGAGCCAATGGATAAGACAAAATCAAGAAATTCAAGGTATTACACTTGGTCAGAAGGAACATAAAATAGCACTCTTTGCTGATGACATTTTAATATACCTAGGGCAGCCAGACACTTCTTTACCAGAACTAATCTCAGTTTTTTCAGACTATGGAGATTTATCGGGGTACAAATTAAACATGCATAAAACCCAAGTTTTAACATTCAACTATGACCCAAATCATTATTCACTAAGTGAACTCAAAACTAACTGGGAGTTGGAATCTATGAAATATCTGGGGGTCAATATCCCGAAACAACTCAACAAAATTATAACACTAAACTATGATCCACTGGTGACAAAAATAAAATCTGACCTAGCAAGATGGAATATGATACCATTCTTAGGTACTGAACAAAGAATTGAAGCAGTCAAAATGAATATACTTCCACATCTTCTATACCTTTTCCAAACAATACCGGTAGAACCTCCCAAAAAAACATGGCAGGAGCTGGACAGAAGGATCTCAAGATTCATATGGCAGGGCAAGAGACCTAGAATCAGATATAGAACCTTACAGCTAAACAAAGACAAAGGTGGGCTCACGCTGCCAAATATCAGGGACTATTTTAAAGCCGCACAAATTAAAACTTTAATAGAGATATGTAACCCAGTCTACACTGCACAATGGAAGGAGATCGAATGCCAAATAACAAGTGACATCCCCCTACAGGCGATAATAGGGAACAATGCCTTACCTAAACTCTTGAATAACACTAACCCGTGGATAGAGACCCCGCTAAAAATTTGGTTTAAGATAGTCAGAGAGAATCAAGCTAAAGAGCCCTATCGACTTCTGCAATGGATTGCCTATGATCAAGACTTTACCCCCAATAAAACAGACACTAGATTTAAAGAGTGGAAAGAGAAAGGGCTGATAAAATATTACGATTTTTTTTTAAGGGGCAAACTTTAAGAAGTTTTGAAGATTTGAAAAAACAAGGTCTAATAAATCAAGATCTTTACAGGTTTTTTCAGCTTAGACACCACATAAACAATATACTGAAAAAGGAGGATTTGGAAAGGGCCCAGTCAGGTGTTCTGAAGGTCTTCTTAATGGCATATAAAGGGATCCCAGGGATCAGATACATTTCTAAAATATACCAAGGTCTTCAAGACTTTAAAGGAGACAACACATCATATATAAAAGAGAGATGGGAAAAAGAGGGGAATTTCACTTTACAATTGGAAATATGGGAAAAGCTAAATAAACAGCAATGGAAAAGTACCTCATCCCTGCAGTGGAGAGAATTTGGATGGAAAAACTTGGTAAGATTTTTCAGAACACCTGCACAAAACTAATTTACCCATAAGGGATTGAATTGTTGGCGCTTGTGTGGTGAAAAGACTGCAAATCATTTTCATGTGTTTTGGTCATGCCCAGTTATCCACCAATATTGGACCAATGTACAGACAATATTGGGGAAAATATTCAAAATAACAGTTCCCTTTTCTTTTGTAACTTTGTATTTGGGTTTACTACCGGACTCACTGGAAAGATGAGGAGATAAATACTTATTCAATGCTTTAATATTGGCAAGTAAAAAAGCTCTAACTAAAAAATGGATGCTGAAGGACTGTCCTACACCTGAAGATTGGATTAACGTGATTCAAGACATTTACTTGATGGAAAAGTTGACATTCGCACTGAGACAGGACATGGATGGGTTCATGAACTTTTGGCAACCCTGGATCGCATATGTGTCTTCCATTAGATCTAATCTTTGACAAATACCATTTCAATAATGGTCCCGCTCTTTGTTCCAATGCTACTCAGATGCTCTTTTACTTTTAATTACTTAATTTTCTGTTTGTTTGTTTTTTGCTGTTCTGTTTGTTTGTTCGTTCGTTTTTTTTATTTTATTCTCTTTAATTTCACTTTTTCCTTCACTTTAAAAAAAAAAAAAGGGGTGTTGTAATAATTATCCTACCAATGTTGTCAAATAGCAAAAAATAAGGGAACATGTGATGAAAATGTAAACAATGCAATGCTGTAATGACCTGTATACCCTTTACAAAAACTTAAATAAAAAAAAAAAAAAGAAATAAAAGAAATGAAAAGTCTGGGGTCAAACAGCATTGTGAGCGGACCTTTTGGCTCCACTCTGCATGTGTGTGAGAATGGAGCTGAACTCTCACTAAGCAGAGAGGCCGCGGACAAAATGATGTGTACTCTGGGTTATAATTTACGGTTGTCGGAGATGAAAATGCTCAATTAAAACAACAACAGAATCCTTTAGTTAAGGCTGAGGACACTAATTTTAAACACCTATTACACAGACAATGTTCTGACCGCTCTCACTGCAGTCAGCTGGCTGTCCGTTGGCGGTGTTTTATACAAACAAACAGCAAACTGATTAAGTAAAGAAATATGAACGTCAGGCCACGGACGAATGCGTGCCTTTGAAACAAAATGGGGCAATCTGGATGCTTCTCCTCACACACACAGTCATCTAGCCCACTCTTACTCACCCTCATATTTTATGTTATCTGTGGGCGCCAGGGAGCTGCCATTAATTTGCAGGAGACTTGGGATGTATGTGTTAGGTAAAATGATTTGAATCCAGTCAGTTACACTCTAAAAACTTTTGGATTATTGTAATTTTAAGCCTGAGACAATCAGCTCTTCCTCACGTTATCATACTGTATGTGAATTTGAGTCGGAAGTGGAAATTGAATCTGGAAAGTGCCTTGTGATGATCTTGCATTATGATTGGTGCTATACAAATAAAATAGAATTTAATTTATCAGCAGTGTGTGTTTTAACATCAATGTATTTTATTGTTTACATCAGTGAAATTGAAAGGCTAGTATCTGGTAGTGCATATTATTTAAAAGATTATAAATTATTACAATGAAGATGAAGATGAAGAGATTTACTTACAGTAGTGTGGAAAGACTATTAAGTCTTCCCAGCCTGGTGCAGGTCTACAGTTTTGTTTCTGGTGTCCTTTGACAGCTCTTTGGTCTTGGCCATAGTGGAGTTTGGAGTCTGACTGTTTGAAGTTGTGGACAGGTGTCTTTTATACTGATAACGAGTTCAAACAGGTGCCATTAATACAGGTAACGAGTGGAGGACAGAGGAGCCTCTTAAAGAAGAAGTTACAGGTCTGTGAGAGCCAGAAATCTTGCTTGTTTGTAGGTGACCAAATACTTATTTTACTGAGGAATTTACCAATTAATTCATTAAAAATCCTTCAATGTGATTTTCTGGATTTTTTTTTTCTCATTTTGTCTCTCATAGTTGAGGTATACCTATGATGAAAATTGGAGACCTCTCTCATCTTTTAAGTGGGAGAACTTGCACAATTGGTGGCTGACTAAATAATTTTTTGCCCCACTGTATGTTTGTCACACCTAAATGTTTCAGATCATCAAACAAACCCAAACATTAGACCAAGATAACACAAGTAAACACAAAATGCAGTTTTCAAATGAAGGTGCTCATGACTAAGGGGGAAAAAAATATCCAAACCTACATGGCCCTGTGTGAAAAAAAGTGATTGCCCCCTAAACCTAATAACTGGTTGGGCCACCCTTAGAAGCAACAGCTGCACTCAAGTCTTTGCGATAACTGGCACTGAGTCTTTTACAGTGCTGTGGAGGAGTTTTGGCCCACTCATCTTTGCAGAATTGTTGTAATTCAGCCACATTGGAGGGTTTTCAAGCATGAGCCGCCTTTTTAAGGTCATGCCACAGCATTTCAATCAGATTCAGGTCAGAACTTTGATTAGGCTATTCAAAAGTCGTCATTTTGTTTTTCTAAAGCCATTCAGAGGTGGACTTGCTGGTTTGTTTTCGACCATTATCCTGCTGCAGAGCCCAAGTGTGCTTCAGCTTGAAGTCACGAACAGATGGCCGGACATTCTCCTTCAGGATTTTTTGGTAGACAGCAGAATTCATGGTTCCCTTTACCACAGCAAGTCTTCCAGGTCCTGAAGCAGCAAAACAGCCCCAGACCATCACACTACCACCACCATATTTTACTGTTGGTATGATTTTCCATTTCTGAAATGCTGTGTTACTTTTATGCTGGATGTAATGGGACAGACACCTTTCAAAAAGTTCAACTTTTGTCTCGTCAGTCCACAGAGTATTTTTCCAAAAGTCTTGGGGGTCATCAAGATGTTTCTGGCAAAACTGAGAGGAGCCTTTTTGCTCAGCAGTGGTTTGTGTCTTGGAACTCTGCCATCCAGGCCATTTTTGCCTAGTCTCTTTCTAATTGTGGAGTCATGAACGCTGACCTTAGCTGAGGCAAGTGAGGCATGCAGCTCTTTGGATGTTGTTGTTATTGTGGGGCCTTTTGTGACCTCTTTGATGAGTCGCTGCTGCGCTCTTGGGGTAGTCTTGGTTGGCCGGCCACTCCTGGGAAGGTTCATCACTGTTTCATGTTATCACCATTTGTGGATAATGGCTCTCACTGTGGTTCGCTGGAGTCCCAAAGCTTTAGAAATGGCTAGAAAATTGAACTTAGTTTTCCAAAGATGTGATAAACCACAGTTAATTTATGTTTTAACAGGGAGGCAATTACTTTTTCACAAAGGGCAATGTAGGTTTGATTTTTTTTTTTACCCTTAATAATAAACACCTTCAATTAAAAACTGGATTTTGTGTTTACTTGTGTTATTTTTGTCAAATATTTAAATTTGTTTGATTACCTGAAACATTTAAGTGTGCTTGCAGCATTGCACCGAGACAAATTCCTAGTTTGTGTACTACATGAACAATGGCAATAAATCTGATTCTGATTCTGATTCTGACAAACATACAAAAAAAGAAATCAGGAAGGGGGCAAACACTCTTTCACACCACTGTAACTGATTTTTGTGACTGTTGGATCAGTTGAATTTGATTATGCTGAGAGGTGCTTTTTCTCCAGTTTATAATGTAATAAAATTTTACAGTTTCTACAATTAACAGCAAAAGCACTTGTAACTGAGCAAAACTAGAAGTGAATATTTTAACTCCCCTGCAGGTTGCAATTTTAGTATTTCAGCAAATACTGTATCTTAAGTTCAGTTTTGTTTGTCACACTGCTCAAATTGTGATTCAGTTCAGTTTTTTTCTGTTCACACATGTCAACGAGCATGTAGCTCAAACCAAGCATTGAGACTGGGCGGGTGTCAGTCGTGTCTGTGGATATTTTGGATGCTGCTCTCAGAGTGGCTATACAGGAGAAGTTTAAAGGCCTGGACTCTGTTTCTTTCACCTCCAATACTAATGTAAATTGGACAAAATATTCAAAGGAATGGCGCTTTCAGTGGGACAGACAAGTGGACTGCCAGATGTTGTTAAAGTACTGGAGATCTGTGTAGTGGATGGCTGCATTTCATTCATTTTGGAACTCTTTACAGCAGTCTTCCTGGACCATCTCAGGTGTTACCAGCTTGCTAAAAGAGACCCTGCAGTGATTGTGGTTGTTGATCCTGACAGGCTGAATGACTACATCCCCCTTGCTGCACATTCAGTTGAAGGAAAGCTATTCATCACTCCAAGGGCACTCATGTTACATGAAGGTAATATTTGATTGGGGAGAGTCATGCTGTACATTTAAACACATTGTTCATCTTTAGGCAACATAGGATTTTTTCACAGCAACCAATTTGACATTCCATTGTAAAGTAAACAAATGCAATTTCATAAAATGAATTATGGCTCATGCAGCTCGGTGGAACAGTGGTTAGCACTGTGGCACCACAGCAAGAAGGTCAAAGGTTTGAGCCCACCCCTGACCATCAGTGACCCTTCTGTGTGGAGACTGCATGTTCTCCCCGGGTCCACGTGGGTCCACTCCATTTACTCCAGTTTCCTCCCACAGGCCAAAGACATGCTTGTTCTGCCAATTGGCATCAACTGGGGATTCTAAATTGTGCTCTGGCATGAATTTGAGAGTGAATGGCTGTCTGTCTCTCCTCGTTGGCCCTACGATGGACCGGCCATCCATCCAGGGTGCACCCTGCCCCCCACCCAAAGATGCTGGGATAGGCTACAGCACTCCACAACCCGACAAGGAGAGGGAAGAGGTAGAAGATGGATGGATGGAATTATGGCTCTATTCTGTTTAGGTCAACTAGGTTTTAATATTGTACATGTTGACCCACAGCAATGTATGGGACACTAAACAGAACTAGAACAATAATTTTATCAGTTACACCTGTGTTTGCCATGCTATGACATTTAAAATGTCTGCTAATGAAAAGGGCCAATTATAGGATAAAGGCTACTTTACTAACGCAATCACACACACCTTTTATGACACACTTTCTTGCTTCTGCCCTCTATTGCTTTCAATTTTTTATTTACCTTCTTTTAATGTAAAATATTGCCATGTTTCTTCACTGTGTTTCAGCTCTCGGCGCCACCTCAATGATGCTTCTCTGAGTTATTGTCTCACCTCAGGAAATACAGCGTGTCACCCTACCAAATGTTCCCCCATCAGTTGATGAACTATGTATAGCACTGCACAACTCTCTGGACCTCCAAGGGAACTTCTTATTACAGTTTGAGGAGCCAGACTTTGGCATTGAGCTCTGGAATTTGACAGACATCAAGGATCTTCCAACAAAACGAGCCACACTGAAAGTTTTGTTCACGTCTTCTCAACCAGTTTCTGACTCAACACTGGATACTGGTAGCCTTGGCTCACAAGTAGTAGTGACTCATGTGATTGACCTGATCCATTTGCTATTCCAGATTTCTCTCATGATGTTGAGTTTCAGCTGTGGGTAGCAAATGACGCTTATGCCCAGGATGGAACTGTGATGGTCTTCTCAAAAGCTGTGAAGAGTGAAATACTGGCTAGACTAGATGATATCATATCCAAAATCACTGCCTATCCAAGTAAAGACCATTATGAAAGTGTAGCCAAAGCTCTTGTCATGAAGCACCTGTCTCAGAGAGCAAGGATCAGGTTAAGGATGGTATTGCTGGGTATTCAGCTTGAAATTGAAGGTGGGCAATTATTGTCAGAAGATGACGGAAACTGGATGTCCTGAAGTTCTTGTCAACAAAAGAAAAAGAGGAGAAGGAAATAGCAAGCCAATCAAGAAGTCAAAAAAGGGAGAGACCCACTGCATCCACAAATCAGAGAAGGATCGTGAGACCATGCTTCTAGAAGTGCAGAAGAGAGATCCAGATTTACAGCTCCTGGATTAACCGATGACTGCAACAATCTCACAGTGACGAAAAGAGATCATTGGTGATGAGCCACTCCTCTCTGCAGTCATGGACAGATGGCCTGCATTGTTCAGTCAGAGACAGGTAATGTACTTTTTGTTTCTACCCCTCCTCTGCAACTTCATGTTCCTTTCCTTCTCTGTTACTAATGCTCTTTTCCCTGCCATTCTGACATCTGTCTGTTTCAGCTATGTGCCGAATTCAGTAGAAATGTTCAGAGTTCAGGGCCCTGATGGCGTGGTGAACAAAGCGGTGGTGGAGTGGTTAGCACTGCGGCAGCACAGCAACTCACCCTTGGCCGGGGGATCCTGGGTTCGATCCCAGCCCCCGACCAACAGTGATCTGTGTGGAGTTTGCATGTTCTCCCCGTGTCTGCGTGGGTTTACTCTGGGATTTCTCCGGTTTCCTCCCACACGCCAAAAACATGCAAGTTTGGTTAACTGGCATCAAACTGGGGATTCTAAATTGTCCTTAGGTATGACTGTGAGAGTGAATGGTTGTCTGTCTCTCTGTGTTGGCCCTGCGATGGACTGGCGATCTGTCCAGTGTATACCCTGTCTCTCGCCCAAAGATGCTGGGATAGGCTCCAGCCCCCCCGCGACCTGAAAACGATTAAGCGGAAGAAGATGAATGAATGACCGGAGTGGTGGCTCAGTTGGCAGAGCATCCGCCGCACACCCGGGAGGCAGGGGTTGAAATCCCGGCTGGGTCATGCCAAAGACCATATAAAAGTGGAACTTCCTGCTGTCCAGCTTGGTGCTCAGCAATAATGGAATGGAGGAGGGAAATCTGTGGTGGCGCCTTGCATGGCAGCGGCCCTTCTGATTCTACTATGGGGTGTGTGTGATTTACACTGTAGATAGGATAAAGCACGTTCTTGTTCTGCTGTACATGATTGGTTGTATGGTTGAATGACAATAAAGGGTGATTTTTTCTTAATAAGAATGAATGAATGAATGAATGAATGAAAAGAAAAGTTACAGTTCAAATTAAACCTCAAACAGACATTTTGGAGGGAGAGATTACAAAGCATGGCATTCAGTACACATCAAATCTCTGAAGATGCACTCTTTAGGTTTGGTATTTATGGGTAGACAGAAAGGAGGGGGATGAGAGGGGTAAGAGGAGGAAGGGAGAGAGAAAGACAGTCCTGATAAGCAGGTCAGTATGACAGAGCTTATCCTGGGTGATGAGCAAATGAAGAAATGTCACAGACATTTTAGAGACAGGGTGCCTAATTTACACAAGCTAGGAGTTCCTGTGCATTCCTGGAACATAAATTAAAGCTGGGCATGTCAAAGAGATTATCAGTGTAGCTTTGATCATCCTTTACACTTGTACTGACCCTCAGTCTCTGAATCACTGAAGGCCAATAATTGCTCACAGAGACATGCCAAGAATATATCAGACAAATAATATAATATGAAAGAATAATATAAAGGAATATATGAACTTATCCTACATGGAATTTTTTGTTTGTTTGTTTTTTTGTTTTTTTTTTGTTACTTATTTGTACCCGTAGGTAGATTTGGTTTGCAGTCTGGTGACAAGCCACCGGCTGCCGGTCGCTGCGTGCACGAGCGCCCTAAACCTACATGTTTTTGGTATGCGGGAGGAAACCGGAGAAATCCCGGAGTAAACCCATGCAGCACGGGGAGAACATGCAAACTCCACACAGCTCACTGTTGGTCGGGGGCTGGGATCGAACCCACCATCTCATGATCCCCGCGATCCCCCGGCCGAGGGTAAACTGTGCTGCCGCAGTGCTAAACCACTGCGCCACCGTGCAGCCCAATGGAATGCACATATAAACATTAAACATGGCATAGGAAAGGCATGATACTTCTTAAGAATAATAATACATTATTAACAACAATAATGTCGATAATATGGAATTTTTTATCATATCCCCCTTGATGCTTAATAAAGCATCATAACTAAAAGAAAAAATAATCAAAGTGGTAGTAAAATAAAGAGAATGAAATAATATAAGGATATGTGTAAGAATTTACATGTTGTTATGTGTCTTTGCAGGTTAAATCATGTGTAGAATATGTCATTAAGAGTGAACATGTGTAATATGACCAAAATTAATCTTAGTCTGTGTCAAAAAAGAACGTAGAAAATAATACGAAGATACTCAAAACAGCCTTAAATTATATTGCAATCTTCATACTTCTTAGGTTAGTATTACCCCTTTCACCATCCTCATCATCTGCAGCAGTTGTATGAAGACATATCACTAAGTTTACAATAACTTGCCTCATCATCATATTTAGGACTCACACAAGAAAAGTCCAGAGTTATCACGATAAAAATCATGACCAAGTTGATGATGAGACTTCTCCATGAAGAGAAACATTAACTTAATCAGTTTTGTTATCATTGCCTGCAAAGCAATGAAGCTATGTGTATCCAAAGTATTAATATGACCATTTGCATCATTTTCATGGATAGAAGTACAACAATAACCTCCTATAATAGGGCACACACCCCAATGGGTGGCAATTAATCGACCAAGAACCATTCTATCCTTTGTTATAATTTTGTAAATAATTATAGCCTATAATTAAGTGTTTTAATCACTAAGGTATTTGTATCCGCTCTCACTCAAAAGAAACAGTGAACAAAAAACCTCACTCTGTACGTTCCATCTGAAATTGCATTCATGTTTCAAAAATGGCATCATGTGGTAGAAAAGTGTCATGAATCCAGGTTTGCTGACTCACTGTAATGCTTTGATCTAGTTTCCTCCTGAGAGCTCGGGTACGCCCCCTCCTCCTGTCAAGCTCCGTCAGCTGTACTGTCATGGGTGCTCACACATACACACACACACACACACACACACACACACACACACACAAGCACATGCTCCATTCACTCTCATTCACACATGCTCTCACACACCAGATGCCAATCAGTTCTGCCCACGCATTTTCACACCAACAATCTCTTTCCTCGTTAGCTTCTGGAATATATGTTTGCCGCGCCAGAGGAAAGAGATTGTCGGGGCATTCACCCTCGTTCATGGCAGCAACCTTTCCATGAATGACGTTCCACTCCCTTCACTTTCTCAGCCCGACATCTCCAGAAGATCTATCCCTGGGTGTACGCCGCTGCCTCAGCTTCTACCCCTTTTCCACTGGACTGCTCGGTTTTGCCCTGGATTAGCTCCAGCTCAGTAAGTGTCTTTCCTCGCCTTTTCTCCTGTGCTCTGCAGCCCTGCGGCACAAGGTTGTGTGCCTTTCCTTTTGTGTTTTACACAGCCCTGAGGCACGAGGCTCCATTAGACCTGGCTGTTGAGCCAGGTCACCAAACAAGCGTCCTGCTTGTTTGGCGACCAAACCTAGCCATTACATCTCTCTGTATTTCGGTTGTTGAACTGAACTGTATTTGGTTATAACTGGACTTGTTATTTCCTTGTGTTCTTAATAAAGTGCACCATCTACTCTCGCAATTGGGTTTTTTGTTTTCTCTCTCGTGCTCAGAGCCATGGCACATGGAGATTTATGACAGAATGCCCCAACCAGTGTAAAAACCCAGTGGAAAGGTGGTGCACGAGTGAGTTTTTTGCTTCTTCTCCTTAGGGCTTTTTCCCCTAGTCGTCTGCATGGATTTTTCTGTTTTTGGACTGAGCCCCGAGGAGTGTGGAGTGGCTGATCGAGCTGTGGTATTCGTCTTCCGGGCTCGAGCCACCAATTCCCCGTTGGAGAATTTCCTGCTGTTCGACATTGCTGTCAGGGTGCTCCAGACGTGCCCCGGTCTTTGGAAATATCCGGGGTTGACGTCGTTTCTCACCGCGGTCCACGAGTCATGCCGACAGCTGGAGGAGATGACAGGAGGAGCCACCGGAGCTCTACCACGGCTTCCCACGAAGCGCTTCTGGAGGACCGGAGCCTGCCCCTAGCCGCCCGAGCCGGAGTGCTCCTACCCCCACTGGATTTCTCATCCTACTCCTAAGAGGATGAAGCAGGACACCGAGGCAGCAGCAGACATTATCACCAGTCAGGAGTTCAGGCAAGTTCATCTCCATTCTCTTGCTATGTCTCCTGAGGTGATTAATCAGATTTCTGTGGAGGAGCTTCAGACATTGTTACCTGCTGAAGCTCCCCAAACAGCTGCTGTCATGGCTCCTGATTCCCTGTCTTCTGTCTCCCTTCACTCCCTGCTGGCCTTGGGAGAGGATCGTAGGACGCAGGAGGAGCAGGAGGAGTCAACCACATGGCGTGAGGGTAATCCTCGGTCTAAGCAATGAAAGAGGCCCGTGACCTCATCGGTGGTTCCTAATCGGACGTCAAACCTGACCGCTGCTGTGGCAAAGCCCCCCTCGGTGCTAGCTGTCGTACCAGCGGATGCCCCTTCAGCTTCAGCTACAGTTCATGTTGTTGGGTTGTCCACCCCAGCCGCTGGAGAGATTGTGTGTGCCACTCCGGACCTGCTCACCTCTGTGCCATTCGGGCCGGCTCCTCCATCAATCCCCAAGGAGCCTAGAGGACTTATGGACATGGAGAGGGAGGACAACACGCCGTCGGCAGCCATCAGCATGCAGACCCGGGAGGCCAGGCAAGTCTGTTTTCATGCAACCTTGGTCGTTATGGATAAGCCTTGTCTGTCACCCGGGAGAGAGCCTCAGGCTAGGCAGTTGCCTGAGTGCTCTCCCCCTGCTGCTCCTATGATGAACTCACCTATTTCCTCTGTGTCTCCATCGCCTGCCTGGGAGTGTCCACCAGCCATGGAGCTCGACAATCCGGGGAGGATTAATGTGCGGTGCTGGAGGACTGCAGCCCGCAGATCCGCTACAACCAAAGGAGGAGCGCTATGACTGACCAGAAGCGGGTGCCAATGAAGGAGCATCCTCCAGCTTCGGTCTCTGTGCACACAGTGCCACCCATGTCTCCAAATCCAGACTTCATGCCTGGAGGATAACTGGCATTAGGGGGTTCACTGGAAGAGATCACAACTGCCGAGACCATCATGCCTGCTGTGGGGGCCGCCACGGCAGAGCCATCCCTTCGACCGGACCTTCAGCCGATTGGACCCCAAACATCATCGAAGTCCTGGATGGTGGTAGAACCCGAGCACAGGCAAGTAATCTCTCCTGTAGTTTTCCTATCATGTGTTGAGAGTTCTTGACTGGCTCTTGGGGAGGAGAGTCAGGTGCAGCCCCCAGCTGCATCTGAACTTTCCTCGCCGGGCTCTGCCGCTGCTGGCGACACTAACCGTCTCTGTTCTCCCGTCTCCTTCGAGCTCCTTCTTAAGATTGCTGGAGAGGAGCTGCTGCAACCGGGGTTGCCCACGGACGACAAGGAGGGTCCAGTTGTCCCGACGGAGGTCGACGGGGATGCAGCACTCGACGGACTAGAGAGACCTACACACCTTAAATCGCCAGAGTCCTGGACGGTGGTGGAGCCAGAAGTCAGGCAAGTATGCTTCATTACATCAGGAGTGTCAATAGTAATGTCACACTGCCCGACTTTCGGTGAGGTGGACCCAGGGCAGTTCACAGTTGCCCTCGGGACCGCCACACCGGGCTCTGCCGCTGCTGGTGACCCTGACCCGGTTTCTCTTTCTCTCTCTTTGGGTTCGGAGCCTCCGGCCAGGGTCACCGGAGAGCTTCTGGAGGCAACCGAGGATTGGGGTCCAATGCCGGAGGACGTGAGGAGCATCACCTGCTTCGCTGGAGAGGCCACTGCGGGAGCAATGAGGCCCCCAATGGGGGTCACAACGGGTGCAACGGTGCTCCAACCAGAGCCCACCGCGGGTGCAGCAGGGCATGAGCCAAGGTCCACCATGGGTGCAGAAGGGCCTGAGCCAGGGTCCACCACGGGTGCAACCACGTCCCAGACTGGGGCCGTCGCTGGTGCTATGGTCCCCCTGCCCCAAGCCTTGAATGGCAGAGGGGGCTCCCATTCCTTAGCTTCGCCACCGAGGTTCCTGAGTTTGGAGGCTGCCTTGCTGCCCTCCTCTCAGGTCCTGGTGGCTCCACCATGCTAGTTGGCCACCCGAAGGACTTGGCCTATGGGTCGGGTGGCCCATCGGCCCTGGCAGGCCACCGGACACTATCCCACGGGCCGCCTGCTGGACTTGGGACTGGGGCAGGCCAACTGATCTACTACTCCTCACCATACTGGGGGCCTGGGACTCAGGTCGACCCCCTGAACTTTGGACTTCGGGGGAGGGGGGTTAGTGCTCCAGGTTGGTCGTTAGGAGGGGTTTTGCTCTCTATTCTATTTTTGTTCTGATTGTGTTTTCACTGGTTGCTTCCTTCCTAACCAGTTTTCCCCCACCTCCCACCCTGGGTTAGTGTTTATTACGGGGTGGGGGAAGGGGCTCCCTTGAGGGGTATTGTTTATTTTATTTTTTTGCTGATGATACTGGGGTGTCTGGTACCCACCCCTGGGGGGGGGGGGCTGTCATGAATCCGGGTTTGGAGGCCAAACCCGATTATGACTCACTGTTATGTTTTGATATAGTTTTTTCCCGACAGCTCGGGCACACCCCCTCCTCCTGTTAAGCTCCATCAGCTGCACTGTCACGGGTGCTCACACATACACACACCCACAAGCACACCCTCAATTCACTCTCATTCACACACGCTCTCACACACCAGATGCCAATCAGTTCTGCCCACACATTTTCACACCGGCAATCTCTTTTCTCATTAGCTTCTGGAGAATATGCTTGCCGCACCAGAGGGAAAGAGATTGTCGGGGCATTCACCCTTGTTCATGGCAGCAACCTTTCCATGAATGATGTTCCACTCCCTTCACTTTCTCAGCCCGACATCTCCAGAAGATCTATCCCTGGGTGTCCGCGGCTACCTCAGCTTCTACCCCTTTTCCACTGGACTGTTTGGTTTCGCCCAGATAAGCTCCATCTCAGTAAGTGTCTTTCTTCGCCTTTTCTCCTGTGCTCTGCAGCCCTGCGACATGAGATCATGTGCCTTTTCTTTTCTGCTTTACGCAGCCCTGCGGCACGAGGCTTTCTAAAAAAAGTGCACCATCTACTCTCGCAATTGGGTTATTCATTCTCTCTCTTGTGTGCCGAGTCATGGCGCATGGAGGTTTATGACAGAAAAGCATCTCTCTTCACCCTGCCCACCTGTCCTGCTGACATGATGAGGGTACGGTCAGTTGCCAAAACAGGGTACACAAACCTGCCCAGTATCCTGGCCAGGTGCGAATACACCCAATGACTCAATGACCTTTGACAATGTAGATCCGTGGTATAAAACTTGCTCGCTTCGTTGGTCAAGCAGGGTAGCAGTACAGGGGAGAGATGCACTGTAAGCCGTTGCACACTTAGAGAGTGTTAAGCTGCTGGAAAGGGACATCACCACATCAAAAAGAGGAGTTCCCTGATGAAATTAACCTTGCATTCGCAGAGTAAGGAGTGTCGTCATGTTTCTAATCAGTTAAGTGACAAATGTTGTGACAGGTGTGATTCAAAGTGAAGTTTGCTATGTTATTTCTGTATATACTATATAGCCTCGCTTAAGAAACTAAACAGCCTTTAGTAGCTGCATCATTTTAGCAATCAGATAATTTGTCCAACTGTTAGTGTTATTAAGGAGTAAACATAACAATTCTCTACAGTGTATAGGCAATGGACCAACTTAATAATCAATATTAAGTATTACTACGAGGATGATGAGGATGATAAGGTAACAACACTAACCGCACTTTTCTTTCCCTTGTATTTTTCCCTTGTCATGATAAACAAATAGTCTGTTTTTCTATAGCAAAGGTCATTGCTGGATGCCAGCGCAATCAGCTGACACTTGCATAGAGAAACAGCTTAACAATCATTTGTTGTTGGTTTTTTTTGTTGTTTTAATAAGTATACAATGTATATTAAACAGTCACTTGCAGAGGGTTTCAAGTGGGGTAAAATGTTAGATGCACCCAAGTGCCACATCCTTCGTTTTCTGCAGCTGTTTAGGTCAGCAGGATAACCTTTGTGCTGTCCTTGCCAGGGAATTTTGGTCCAGTTTCCTTTGATGACCAGATCCCCTGGTTCGCCCAAAAGATGGGTGCACCTCCCACTGTTCCTTTGTCACATGGTCCCTCCTGGGAAGGGCAGTATGGATAACATCGCTGTCAGTTGTCATTCTCTGCATGTAATCCCCCAGAAACCCTTCCTCATCACCTAAGTTAAATGACTTCAGTAATAGGGTTTGCCATTCACAATTTCCCTATTTTTCTTATTTGTGTATTATACTAATCCTGTAGATTGTTGATGGTAAGCTAAATTTCCTAGGTTTCCTAGGTAAATGTTTGGTACTAATAATTTAGGAACTATACTTAAATGTGACATGATTTGATTTAAAAAATGTATTTCATTCAGTGTTTTCCATTATCTAAGTAAATCATTTCAACTATTTCAAATCTTGATATTGTTTCAGTACTGCCATAGCAGTATTCAGATTAGTGCAAGGGAAAGCCTTTGTATATTCAATAAGTGTGTCAATAATTTCTAAACACTTTTACCTTCACTCTTATTTAGCTCAATGAGATCCATGCAAAGGTTTTGAAAAGACTAAGTTTATGCAGGGAAGATCAAATTATTTTGCTCTGAGCTCCCTCAAGCATTGTTCTCTTAAATGAGTAAGAATCTGTATTGTCTTTGTAGTAGATTCTAAATTAAGTCCCCCAGTAAGCCTAAATTAAGCATAAATTGGATTTTCCTGAGATATTTGGAACTTTTCTCATAAATTTGCATGGTTTTATTCTTCCTTATCAGTTTACCTTGTTTCTGATAAACATGAAATTTCTTTTTACAGACATCTGTAAATATTTTTCTTGAATATCTGAAAATCTATTGATGTAAATTTCAACTTCAGTTTCATCTATATTTTCTCTACATTATTGATCATTTATTGATCATCTTTATAAATTATCTACTTTTCTGAAGATTTTTGCAAATTATTTTCTGCTAATTAATTTTTGTGGTACCCCCCCCACACACACACACCTTTGATGTATGGAGACACACATGCATCAAAGTTACAGGGCATTTACTTGATGGGTAATGTCTTTTTTACTAGAAGGAAACGTGTTACCACTTTTTATGCGTTACACACAGTTAATTTAGATGAAAATTTGTGGGTAGTGTAGCTCCTTCAAAATGAGGTTCCAATAATCATGGCTTCTTCTGTGCGTGTTGTCTCTTGACCTAGTTTACAAATTCCATTTAGGAAAAAGTAATATTGCTGTCTGTGTAGATTTGATGTGATTTAGCATTTATAGCAACCATTCTGAGTTGACCACATTTGTCTGCCTGGTTGAACACAGACAGGTTGAATTTGTGTAAATGAACCCTTGTGAAAGGTTGTGTTATGGAAGTCAGGTTATTTCGCACCTCAGACAGAGACAATGAATACACATGGGAGAACAATGCCCAAGAGGGTGAGAGGGGGTTGAATGAAGTGTAGTGTAAATATCATGCTGAGTATGAGGAAGTGCCTTGAAGCTTGTGAAGGTGACTTGGGATATA
The DNA here is from genome assembly GCA_020510985.1 of Pholidichthys leucotaenia. Taxonomy (NCBI): domain Eukaryota; kingdom Metazoa; phylum Chordata; class Actinopteri; order Cichliformes; family Pholidichthyidae; genus Pholidichthys; species Pholidichthys leucotaenia. The sequence continues at coordinate 308,512,869 of CM035844.1, forward strand.
GAGAGGAGTGCTTGCTGTAACCAGTCAGTCTGTTCTGTGCTTGTGAGATGTGAGTGTGAAATAAATTGTCTGACATGAAGCTGCCTCTTCATTTACACACTCCACACTGGTGAACCAAGATGTATTATGGAACACGAGGCGAGAACCCCGGAGCCGGCCCGGTCGGGAAGCCCCAGAGACGCAACAGCCATTCCACAGACAGCCAGGACTGGGACCCCCAGCAACGAGTGTGCAGTTTCAGTCAAGCTACCGGATTTCTGGCAGCACAACCCGCGCTCTTGGTTTCACCACACCGAGGCCCAGTTCGCCCTCCGGGGAGTAACGGCAGACGACACCAAGTTCTACCATGTGGTAGCAGCGCTGGACTCCCACACAGCCCATCAGGTAGTGAGCCTGCTCGATCAGCCACCAGCCAGCAACAAATATGAGACGCTCAAGGCTGCGCTCACCCGGTGCTACACGTTCTCGGAATGTGAGAGAGCGGAGAGGCTCCTGGCGTGGACCGAGTTAGGAGTTGGGTCGGCCGTAGACCTGATGGAGAAGATGCTGGCGTTAATGGGCACGGATGACAGGCACTTTCTGTTTGCCCACCTTTTCCTCCGGAACCTTCCAACAGTGACGAGAGCGGTTCTGGCCAATTCGCCATTGCTGGCCGCTCGTGACTACCGTGCGCTAGCCCAGGAGGCGGACCGGATCATCCTCACCACCAGGGTGATCACAGTCAACGCGGCAGCGGCAGAGCCCAGCGAGACGACCAGAGGAGCCACCGACGGTAGCAGTAGCGGGGGCCAAGGAGTGCCAGAGAGACACGCTCTGTTTCTACCACCGCCGCTTTGGAAAGAACGCATGCAGATGTGCACCACTGTGCCAATTCAAGCGCTCGGAAAAACGCAGAAGCCGGCAGTTGGTAGCAGCTGCGACCCTCAGTGAAGAGAACAAGCTGCTCTACTTGAAGGACGCGCACTCGGGGAGGCGTTTCCTCGTGGACACTGGAGCCCAGAAGAGCTTCATCCTGCCGACCTACGCCGACCGGCTGACAGGACCTAGCAGCCCCATGATGTTGGCAGCAAACGGCTCGGAAATTAAGACCTTTGCTCGAGTGACCCAGCCAACAGCACAAGCCAACGTTACAGCTCCAGGCGGTAAGTTCCATGCACTGCTCACTCAGTTCCCAGCACTCACAGTCCTGATGTTTTCGGCGGCTATTGCTAAACACGGGGTAGAGCACTTTATCACCACCACCGGGCCGCCCGTTTTTGCAAGACCTCGGCGCTTGGATGCAGCTAAACTGGCCATAGCGCGCAAGGAGTTTGCCAACCTGGAAAGGTTGGGCATCATCAGGCGTTCGAACAGCCCATGGGCATCCCCGCTACACATGGTCCCTAAGGCTGAGGGATCGTGGCGACCGTGCGGTGATTTCCGCAGGTTGAACAACGCCACAGCACACGACCGCTACCCAATTCCCCACATACAGGATTTTTCCGTCCACCTCACCGGAGCACGCATTTTTTTGAAAATAGACCTGGTCCGCGGTTACCATCAAGTCCCAGTGCGCACTGAGGACGTACCCAAAACAGCGGTAATAACTCCGTTCAGTTTATTCGAGTTCCTGCGCATGCCATTCGGGTTAAAAGGCGCGGCACAGACGTTCCAGCGGATGATGGATGTAGTGCTGCGCGATCTCCCATTCGTGTTCGTCTACCTGGACGATATCCTGGTAGCCAGTGCGTCCAAAGATGAACACGAAACCCACCTCAGGACGGTTTTCCGGAGGTTGGAGGAACACGGGTTAATAATCAACCAGGCGAAATGCCAGTTCGGCGTGACGGAGATTGATTTTTTGGGGCACCGCGTCTCTCCGGAAGGAGCGATCTCGCTGCCTGACAAAGTGCGCGCTGTGGCGGATGTTCCCCACCCTCAGATGGTCAGGGCGCTGCAGGAATTTTGGGGGATGGTGAACTTTTATAACCGTTTCCTTCCCCGCACGGCGCAGCTCATGCAATCATTGTACGCTGCGCTCAAGAGACAGAAACCCGCGGATAGGGTCGAATGGACCCCGGAGCGAGAGCGGGCGTTCTCGGAGGTTAAAGCAGCCCTGGCAAACGCCGCACTGCTGGTGCATCCGGACCCGGCGGCCCGGATAGCACTCACCACCGATGCTTCAGACGTGGCCATAGGGGCCGTCGTAGAGCAGCGCGTCGCCGGGGCTTGGCAGCCGCTCACTTTTTTCAGCAGAACTTTGCGCGACAGCGAACGTAAATACATCGCATTCGACAGGGAGTTGCTGGCTCTCCACCTGGCCATACGCCACTTCCAGTTCTGGCTGGAAGGGCGCAGCTTCACTGCGTTTGTGGATCACAAGCCACTAACGTTTGCGATGGCCAAGGTTTCAGAACCGTGGTCGGGCCGGCAGCAGAGACAGCTGGCCGCAATCTCAGAGTTTACTACCAATATTCAGCATGTGTCGGGTAAACTGAATGTGGTGGCGGACTGCCTCTCGCGCGCGGTGGTGGCCCCGGTCTATGTGGGGATAGATTACGCAGCCATGGCCGAGGAGCAGATTAGCGATGAAGACGTGCGCGCGCTCCAGTCTGGACCAACAGGGTTAAGGCTGGAGAGCAGGGTGCTGCAAGACGGCATGCCCCCCAATCTGCGATGTCTCCACGGGACGCCCGTGTCCGGTGGTCCCGGTTACGTGGCGCCGCCGCGTGTTTGAGTCGGTTCACACTCTGGCGCACCCAGGAGTGCGCACGTCGGTCAAAATGGTGGGAGAGAAGTTTGTGTGGCCGAGCCTACGCAAACAAGTAAAAGAGTGGGCTGCAGCCTGCGTGGCGTGCCAACGAGCCAAAGTACACAGACACACGAAGGCTCCCTTGGAGCCGTTTCGGGTACCAGCTAAGAGGTTCGACCATGTTCACGTGGACCTCATGGGCCCCCTCCCGTCATCCCAGGGGTGCACGCACCTCCTGACAGTGATGGACCGCACCACGCGCTGGCCAGAAACAGTCCCACTGGCGGCAACCACGTCCGCAGACGTAGCTGCGCTTTTTTAACAGCATGGGTGGCGCATTTTGGAGTCCTGTCAGACATTACATCCGACAGGGGCCCTCAATTTGTTTCCGAACTCTGGTCTGCGATGGCCCGCAGCCTGGGTGTTACAATTCATTGCACAACCGCATACAACCCACAGGCCAATGGGTTATGCGAGCGTTTTCATAGATCACTGAAAGCAGCACTCAGGGCTTCACTGACGGATGCAAATTGGGTGGACAGGTTGCCGTGGGCTTTATTGGGGTTGCGCTCCGTGCCAAAAGAGGATCTGGAAGCTTCCCCGGCAGAGCTGGTTTTTGCGCAGCCTCTACGGCTGCCCGGGGAATTTCTGCCAGATAATCCCATGCCGGACAGCTGCCCGTCTCAGCTTTTGCAGCATAGCGCAAACACAGGCACGCTGCCGGGCCCGGCCCACCACTGTTTTCCGCGTGTTTTCGTGCCTAAAACTTTGAAGAACGCGGAGTTCGTGTTTGTCAGACACGACGCCAACTGCCCTCCATTGTGCCCACCCTATGATGGACCATTTTGAGTGTTGGAAACGGGATAAGCATTTCGTGCTAGACTTGGGGGGTAGATGGGAGAAAATTGGCATAGGCAGACTCAAACCCGCCTTTGTAGTGGCGGATGGGCAAGTGCTGTTGGCAAGGGCCTATCGGCGTGGAAGACCCCCACGGAGAACTCCCCAGGGGAACGATTCATCAGAGAAGCAACACGGACAGAGCAAACCCCCCCCCACCACCACCACCACCACCACGGCTCACCCACAGTCGGACAAACTCCCAGCAGCCCCCCACTGGCACAGCAGCGCCACAGAGGCAGTAAACCCCAGTTACAGCAGATATGGGAGGAGACTGAAGCCAAAACAGCATGTGGAGTGATATTCTATTGTTCTATCTAAGATGCTGGGGGTGCGGTATGGAAGTCAGGTTATTTCTCACCTCAGACAGAGACAATGAATACACATGGGAGAACAATGCCCAAGACGGTGAGAGGGGATTGAATGAAGTGTAGTGTAAATATCATGCTGTGTATGAGGAAGTGCCTTGAAGCTTGTGAAGGTGACTTGGGATATAGAGAGGAGTGCTTGCTGTAACCAGTCAGTCTGTTCTGTGCTTGTGAGATGTGAGTGTGTAATAAATCATCTGACATGAAGCTGCCTCTTCATTTACACACTCCACAGTGTCACACTTCTTCAGTCAATGGAAAGGTGGACATATTGCCTAATTAGAATTCGGTCGAGGCCAAGCACCGGGAGCACAGGCATGGTCTGGAGCAGTCATCGTCATACAACACAAATATTCCTTATTACTGTTACATTTCTGAAATGTGATACTGTCACAGCATTATGTGGTGAGTGGCATCATTACAAGCTGTGAGACTGCAATGTGTCAGATGTATCATGCAGTGTGAAGTCATATAAACACTACATTTTTAAAGTCAAAGTCATTTAAATTGATATGCGTTATGTCATTGTCAATGTCATTTGTTCTACTTAGCTTCGGCAATGCTTGTCAACTGTGAGGTCCTTCGTGCAGGTCCTTCCCCCCGTCATGCCGCTGCTGCGCCCCAGCTAATGAGCCATGTTGATGGTTGCCACACACTGTCCAGCCTCGTCACATCTCCCACAAAGATCAAATCTCTGTGTCATCCTGTAAAAAAAAATTTGGGGGAAGCCTTAAGGTTACCCCAGTCCGCACGTCAGAATTTATATCAACAGGAGTGCAAAGTTTATCACCCCATAAAATGATTTTGTTTGTGTCCCAGTTATCATCATTAGTTTGTCCTCTACAGTTTTTAAAGTGGTTATTCCACTATTATAATGTTTAATGTTAAGAAACACAAGTGAATTATTGATTTTATTATTTTGTTACATATTGCATATGTCACCAAGGATTTACTAAATTGAAAGGTAATGGTGATGTTATGATTCCTACCTTTTCACCTTGTTGATTTGGCAAATCTAAATCCTGGTGAAAGCTAAAGATTTTGTGAATGGAAAAAACTTTAAATTACACAAAAAGCTTCCACAATTTGAATAATGTGATTTTGCTAGTCACAACAAGTATTTTCCCAAAATTCAGTGAACCAGTATATGTTTTACCAATTGACATGGGTTAGCACTACTTTAAGATCACTTTTCAATAGAACAGTATCATATATTAGAATTCTTAAATCCATGCAGTATTTAGAATTAGCAATTGTTGCGTGTAACTTAAAAGATTAAAATGTGTAGTTACACACGTGAGTAACTGCAAAATGCAGGCCTAATCTCTTTCCTGAGTGGCAGAGGTCATAGAGCAGCACTCTGTGTTCAGGAATTTATTGTACAAGAAAGAAAAAATGACATTCTCAGCCTGGACATGCTTGCAAGGTCAGAACGGTTGATACTCCAATCTGTTTTTGGTTTTTTTTTCCCCTAAAGCCTGCAATCCTTCAGACCTTGTGCCTTCTTCTTTTCCCTTTTTCACAGGGACAGTGAAAGGATCAAAATGTAAATAAGCACATAGTCATTTATTAAAAAGTGAGTTTAGTATTATTGAAACAAAGCAACAATATGACATCAAATTACCAAGACTTCTGTTTGATAGTCAGTATTCTCTGGTAAATCACATGCACAAACATAGTAATCATCAACCTTTTCTATGCTTTGAATCATATAACATAAGGTGTGCATAAAGCCTTCAGTGATTAGGTATTATCAAGTGACAGCATGATATCGAAATGTTCAGTTAATTTTATCATTGTCATGCTGGTAGCACTGATTAACATGCATGCAATTGTACTTAACGGAACACGGACAGTGGCAAGGCAACATTGTTTTGCTGGGTTCCAGAGGCTGGTTTTTGGCGAGAGCGGGTAACAGAGGGAAGGAAGACCCCTTTGAGATCGTTAGTTCTGCGTCCTTTTTCCCTGTAAAGTTCATTGTTATGCTTCAGTCAGAGAGGTAAAGCAATTAAGTCAATAAAAATCACTGATACATCAAAAAATTGAATAAAAATGGCTCAATGTTTTTCATTTTCCAAAGAACCACTGGAGGAAATGAAAATACTGGCTTTAAAAATATGTTAATAGTTTACCACGTATACAACATGAGATTCAAAACCCACAAAATGAGATTGAAAAAGGAAAACCCACAAAAGGAAACTACAAAAACCCCAAAGCTTTGGAAAAATACACATACTGTAGCACCTTGGGAGAGTCAGATTTCTAGCATCTCAGACAAAAGACAATGAATAAGCATGGGAGACAAAAGAGCAGGAGTCTCCTGGTGAGAGAGCGGGAAGGAGTCAAGGATGTAGGGGGTTGAATGCAGTGTGATGCAAATGTCCTGTTGTGTGTGATGTAAGCCGTGAAACTTAAGAGGAGAGTCTCTGGTAAAAAGTTCATCTGTTCAGTGCTCGTGAGATGTGAGTGTGAAATAAATCATTTTGAAATGAATCTGCCTGTGATTTCACACACTCCACACTGGTGACCCAAGACGTATTATGGAACACGAGGCAAGATCCCCGGAGCCGGCCCGGTCAGGAAGCTACAGCGAGGCGGCAGCCATCCCACAGACAGCCCGGACTGGAACCTCCAGCCACGTGTGTGCGGTTTCAGTCAAGCTACCGGATTTCTGGCACCAAATCCGGAAGCCCAGCCCACGCTCTTGGTTCCACCTCACCGAGGCCCAGTTCGCCCTCCTGGGGGTAACGGCAGATGACACCAGATTCTACCATGTGGTCGCAGCGCTCGACACCCGCACAGCTCAACAGGTAGCAAGCCTGCTCGATCAGCCTCCAGCCAGCAACAGATACGAGGCGCTCAAAGCTGCGTTTATCCAGCACTACACGCTCTCGGACTGTGAGAGAGCGGAGAGGCTCCTGACGCGGACCGAGCTAGGAGACGGTTCGGCCGTAGACCTAATGGAGAAGATGCTGACGTTAAGGGGCACGGGCGACGACCACTTTCTGTTTGCCCACCTCTTCCTCCGGAACCTTCCGACAGTAGCAAGAGCGCTTCTGGCCAATTCACCGTGGCTGGCCGCGCGAGACTACCATGCGCTAGCCCAGGAGGCAGGAGGTAGTCCGCGGTTACCACCAAGTCCCAGTGCGCGCTGAGGACGTACCCAAAACAGCGGTAATAACTCCGTTCGGTCTATTCGAGTTCCTGCGCATGCCATTCGGGTTAAAAGGAGGGGCACAGACGTTCCAGCTCATGATGGATGCAGTGCTGCGCGATCTCCCGTTCGTGTTCGTCTACCTGGATGATATCCTGGTAGCCAGCGCGTCCGAAGACGAACACGAAACCCACCTCACGACGGTTTTCCGGAGGTTGGAGGAGCATGGGTTAATAATCAACCCGGCGAAATGCCAGTTCGGCGTAACAGAGATTGATTTTTTGGGGCACCGTGTCTCTCCAGAAGGAGCGATCCCGCTGCCCGACAAAGTGCGCGCCGTGGCGGATTTTCCTCGGCCTCAAACGGTCAGAGCACTACAAGAATTTTTGGGAATGGTGAACTTTTATAACCGTTTCCTTCCCCGCGCGGCGCAGCTCATGCAACCATTGTACGCCGCGCTCAAAAAACAGAAACCCGCGGATAGGGTCAAATGGACCCCGGAGCGAGAGCGGGCGTTCTCGGAAGTTAAAGCAGCCCTGGCAAACGCCGCACTGCTGGCACATCCAGACCCGACGGCCCGAATAGCGCTCACCACCGACGCTTCAGACTTGGCCATAGGGGCTGTCGTGGAGCAGCGCGTCGCCGGGGCTTGGCAGCCGCTCGCCTTTTTCAACAGAACTTTGAGCGACAGTGAACAACAGTAAACACAGTAAACAGTAAATACAGTAAATACAGCACGTTCGACAGAGAGTTGCTGGCTCTCCACCTGGCCATTCGCCACTTCCAGTTCTGGCTGGAAGGGTGCAGTTTCACCGTGTTCGTGGACCACAAGCCGGTAACATTCGCGATGGCCAAGGGTTCAGAACCGTGGTCAGGCCAGCAGCAGAGACAGCTGGCTGCGATCTCAGAGTTTACTACCGATATTCAGCATGTGTCGGGTAAATTGAATGTAGTGGCGGACTGCCTCTCGCGCGCCGTGGTGGCCCCGGTCTGCGTGGGGATAGATTACGCAGCCAGGGCCGCAGAGCAGATTAGCGATGCAGACGTGTGTGCGCTCCAGTCTGGACCAACAGGGTTAAGGCTGTAGAGCAGGGTGCTGCAAGACGGCATGCCCCCCTAATCTGCGATGTCTCCACGGGTCGCCCGCGTCCCGTGGTCCCGGCCGTGTGGCGCCGCCGTGTGTTTGAGTCGGTTCACACTCTGGCGCACCCAGGAGTGCGCGCGTCGGTCAAAATGGTGGGAGAGAAGTTTGTGTGGCCGAGCCTACGCAAACAAGTGAAAGAGTGGGCTGCAGCCTGCGTGGCGTGCCAACGAGCCAAGGTACACAGACACACAAAGGCTCCCTTGAAGCCGTTTCGTATTCCAGCTAAGAGATTTGACCATGTTCATGTGGACCTCGTGGGCCCCCTCCCGCCATCACAGGGGTGCAGGCACCTCCTGACAATGGTGGACCGCACCACGCGCTGGCCAGAAGCGGTTCAGCCGGCGGCAACCACGTCCGCAGACGTAGCGTGCGCTTTTTTAACAGCATGGGTGGCACGTTTTGGAGTCCCGTCGGACATTACGTCCGACAGGGGCCCTCAATTTGTTTCCGAACTCTGGTCTGCGATGGCCCGCAGCCTGGGTGTTACAATTCACCGCACAACTGCGTACAACCCACAGGCCAATGGGTTATGCGAGTGTTTTCATAGATCACTGAAAGCAGCACTCAGGGCCTCATTGACGATGGCAAATTGGGTAGACAGGCTGCCATGGGATTTATTGGGGTTGCGCTCCGCGCCGAAAGAGGATCTAGAAGCTTCCCCGGCAGAGCTCGTTTTTACGCAGTCACTACGGCTGCCCGGGGAATTTCTACCAGATAATCCCGCTCCGGGCAGCTCCTCGTCTCAGCTTTTGCAGCGTAGCGCAAACACAGGCATGCTGCCGGGCCCTGCCCACCACAGTTTTCTGCGTGTTTTTGTGCCTAAAACTTTGAAGAGCGCAGAGTTCGTGTTTGTCAGACACGATGTCCACCGCCCTCCATTGCGCCCACCCTATGATGGACCGTTCAGAGTGTTGGAAACAGGGGAAAAGCATTTTTTGCTAAACTTGAGGGGTAGGAGGGAAAAAATTGGCATAGACAGACTCAAACCCGCTTTCGTTGTGGCAGATGAGCAAGTGCTGTTGGCTAGGGCCCCTCGGCGGGGAAGACCCCCACGGAGAGCTCCCCAGGGAAACGATTCGCCAGAGCAGCCACACGGACAGACCGAAGTGCCCCCCCTCCCAGCAACCTCCCATTGGCACAACGGCACCGCGAAGGCGGTAAAACCCAGTTGCAGCAGATACGGGAGGAGACGGAAGCCCAAACAGCATGTGGACTGATGTTCTGTTGTTCTATCACAGCATGTGAACTGTTATTCTATTGTCCTATCTAAGATGCTGGGGGGGTATTTGTAGCACCTTGGGAGAGTCAGATTTCTAGCATCTCAGACAAAAGACAGTGAATAAGCATGGGAGACAAAAGTGCAGGAGTCTCCTGGTGAGAGAGCGGGAAGGAGTCAAGGATGTAGGGGGTTGAATGCAGTGTGATGCAAATGTCCTGTTGTGTGTGATGTAAGCCGTGAAACTTAAGAGGAGAGTCTCTGGTAAAAAGTTCATCTGTTCAGTGCTCGTGAGATGTGAGTGTGAAATAAATCATTTTGAAATGAATCTGCCTGTGATTTCACACACTCCACAATATATTGATTTTTTTTTCTCTTCCGCGCCTCTGTCACACAAGTCAGAAGCTACACAGCCTGTGCTTTTTCCCCCCCAAGCAACCACACTGACACACACACAGGGCCCATACAGCGCAAAAATTACTTCATTTAATCCCCAAAATTGGCAACTTTAGTGGAGAACGCACACATCTGGCAACCACGCACTCTCACATCAGCGTTAAGGTCCTTCTATTTTTTCTACACTGCCGTGAAAACACGTCAACTCCTCTTGCTCAAAATTACTATTTTCAAACGCCAATAATTTTAATTATTCCTCAAGAGGAGAACAATTAATTAACTAACTCTTATGCTCCACAAATACCAGAAAAAAATCACAAACAGTTTTAGAGCTCCGTGCAACCTGCTCCCTCCGCCTTTGCGGAGAACTCTGTCTCTCTCACACCGGAGCAGATTTCACGAGACACAGAAACAAAAGCAGACCAACTGCAGTTACTTTTATCCAGTGCTACAACAAAACTTTTTTTAAAAAATAAAAATCTACCAGTATTTTTCAGCGGGCCCGTGACCTCCCACAGTATGCCAAGAGCTCATCGCAGCGGGGAAACTAGCGATTTCAACAAAACCTGCTCCCTCCCGGTATTGAGCAATTAAGCAGCCGTGACAGAGGTACGAATCTTCCCTGAACAATTACTTGCGTGCAACTTCTGAACCTTCACCGACACAAAGTTTCGAGAGCAACGAATCCTGCCTCCACCTTCCAGTATTTCACTGTGGCGGGGGAACAAGCGATTTAGTTGAAATGAGAAACTTATCCAGGCTTTGCTATGTCAAAGCGGCCCGGGCCAAAACCATATCACATCATAATGTCCATAAACCCAACAATAAATGTACTTACATCCAAGCCGCCTGTAGGATTCTTAGATCCGTCACCCAGTCAGTTCCAGTGCCCCGGTTCAAAATGCCTTCACTGCAGTAACACTGAGTCTTCTACCCAGCCTGGGAAGGTCTTTCGTCAGCTGTGCACTCGCTGAAATCGGGCAGAGGCGCCGGAAAGATGGAGATATGTGGATCGGCTGTTCAGAGCGCCAAAATGTTAGAATAATTCTGAACTTAAATTATTCAAAGTCAAAAGTCAGGCTTGATATTGGATTTAGGTACATTTATTATAAAAAGTAATAAAAGAGATGAAAAGAAAAGTTACAGTTCAAATTAAACCTCAAATGGCCATTTTTGAGGGAGAGATTACAAAGCATGGCCTTCAGTACACACCGAATCTCTGAATGTACACTCTTTAAGTTTGGTATTTATGGGTAGACAGAAAGGAGGGGGAGGAGATGACTAAGAGGAGGAAGGGAGAGAGAAAGACAGTCCTGATAAGCAGGTCAGTATGACATAGAGCTTATCCTGGGTGATGAACAAATGAAGAAATGTCACAGACATTTTAGAGACAGGGTGCCTAATCTACACTAGCTAGGAGTTCCTGTGCATTCCTGGAACATAAATTAAAGCCGGGCATTTCAAAGAGATTATCAATGTAGCTTAGATCATCCTTTATGCTTGTGCCGACCCCCAGTCTCTGAATCACTGAAGGCCAATAATTGCTTACAGAAACATGCGAAGAATATATCAGACATATAATAAGAAAGAATAATATAAAGGAATATATGAACTTATCCTACATGGAATGCACATATAAACATTAAACATGACATAGGAAAGGCATTATACTTCTTAAGAATAATAATACATTATTACAACAATAATGTGGATAATATGGAATTTTTCTATTGCGGCAGATGATAAAATAAAGGCAGCGTTGTTGAAGGTTTTAAGTTGGTTTATTGAATCATACCGCTGTCACGAGCTCTGCTCCCGGTGCCGTGCATGCGCGCCGGGAGCGAGCCCACAGCTCTCAGAGAAGGAGGACACAATGTCTGTGTCCAGCAGCAGCAGTTGCAGAAGTGAGATTGAGAGAGCGAGTTACAGAACCTGTGCAGTATTTATACCCAACTCAGACAATACATCAAAGTGGATTCACAGCAGTTGGTACGATCAAAGGGACTGCAGAACAGGCATGAGACATTTGCATTTGTAAGACCTACATAACAATAGGCAGATTTGCTAGCCTCTGCTCCAGGTGCAGGACAAAGAGGTTACAAGGCACATCTACATATTGATCTGTCTCTAGGTCACAGTAAGGACAGGACGCATGAACACTATACATGAATGGCACATTACATCACAATACATGAATGACACATTGCATCACAATACATGCATGGCACATTGCATCACAATACATGCATGGCACATTGCATCACAATACATGAATGGCACATTACATCTCAGTAGTGCAGCGGGAAAAACCGAGAGAAGAGAGCTGAGTGTCCTTAATCTGTTGTGGGGGTTAACCAAACCGCCCACACGCTCCCCCCCAGAGGGCACGGCAGGGGGCCGAGACCTCGATAATCCCTCTATGGGAGCGAGCTGTGGGGGAAGCTCGCTGCAGGCGGAGGGGGAGGGAGGAGGGGGGTAGTAAATGCCAGCAGGGGGACGGTGAACTCGTCCGAGCCGCGCAAAAATTGCTTGTGGGTCCGCGATGTCGAAGGGCTGTCCCGTTGAACGTGCAGAGGTCCACAAGAAGAAAAATTAGTCTCTGGCTCCTCTCATGGCCACGAAGAAAACAGGAGCGGCGAGGCTGCGTAGCGGCTGTAAGAAAAAAAAAAAAGGAAGAAGCAGAGGGACTTGGCGTGTTGGCTTTAGGTGCGGGCGCAGCCCTAAAGCCCCCCGGGAACAGCTGACTGCTGAAATCCCTTATGTGCCGTGGCTGAGACCATTAGAAAATCCAGTGGCGAACTGCGTGCTTGCTTCAGGTGAGCGGGCAGCCCTGAAGGTTCCGAGGGTGGCGATCGGCCGTTTTTCTCGGGCATGTGCAGCGGCGGAGGATGATGGCGGTCTCTGTAGCCGTTATTGCCCCGTGCCTGGTGCACCGTCCTCGTAACTCCCCGGTGCGTGTGCCGGGGTTCCGTGCGTGGGTGGGCCAGCTGGAGAGGAGAACCAGGGTGCAGAATCTTGGTGGAGATCAGCGCAGACGGCGCCGATAAAATCCAGGTTGAGCTGTGGCTGCAGATTGGCCATGGTGCGTTGGAGCGGTGAGGGGAAATAGGCGATCTTTTGTCCCTCTCGGCCGTGGTGCGTTCAGGTCCACGCGCTGCGTCCTCCGCCGGCCCTGGAGGTTGCCGTCGTGGAGAAGGGACGAGGTGCCTGCGCTCTCGTGTGGAGGAGCTGCGAGCGCGGCCAGTCCAGCGTGGATGAGCAGATCTCAGATGTGCAGATCTCATCATGAAGAACGGGTCACTAGTGCAGCTGTCCAGATCAGAAGGTTGCATCGCACAAAGCGTGTGCGTCTTCGGGGTCACCAGTGCGGCGGATGATAAAATAAAGGCAGCGTTGTTGAAGGTTTTAAGTTGGTTTATTGAATCATACCGCCGTCACGAGCTCCGCTCACGGCTCTCAGAGAAGGAGGACACAATGTCTGTGTCCAGCAGCAGCAGTTGCAGAAGTGAGATTGAGAGAGCGAGTTACAGAACCTGTGCAGTATTTATACCCAACTCAGACAATACATCAAAGTGGATTCACAGCAGTTGGCACGATCAAAGGGACTGCAGAACAGGCATGAGACATTTGCATTTGTAAGACCTACATAACAATAGGCAGATTTGCTTGCCTCTGCTCCAGGTGCAGGACAAAGAGGTTACAAGACACATCTACATACTGATCTGTCTCTAGGTCACAGTAAGGACAGGACGCATGAACACTATACATGAATGGAACATTACATCACAATACATGCATGGCACATTGCATCACAATACATGAATGGCACATTACATCTCAGTAGTGCAGCGGGAAAAACCGAGAGAAGAGAGCTGAGTGTCCTTAATCTGTTGTGGGGGTTAACCGAACCGCCCACACTATCAGACTAATTCTCCCAGGATTACGTTTGTGCTGTTTTCTCCAGAGCTCGGTGCACTCTGACACGTCTATGTAAGTCCTCCTTTTCCAGTTCATGTTTCTTGTTTCTCTCAGTGGCCAGCCTGCCCGGGGGTCTTGTGTGAGCTGTTCCCCTGAGCCAAACCTGACCCAGCTGAACTGTATAAATCTGCTGTGTAGCTGATCATTCTGGATTCATGTGTTGGACTTTTGCTGCATTCAGACTCTTTATTTAATAAACACTTGCTTCACCTGCAAGTGGGCTTAACTCCTTTCACTTTTGCTTGTGTAAAAACGCATATACATGACAGAAATCTACTGATTGTGTGTAGGAGTGAGGAGCAAAGGGAGAGAGCTGACAAAATAAGGGAAATTGGGCAGTTCAAAGTAAAAAGTACAAGCTTTATTGATAATGTGTCTCAGTGGAACAAGGGTGTAATTTCGGGGGGTGCCAATAAGGGTCTCAATAGAAGAAGTCAAAGCTAATTTAAAAGGGGGGATTGTAGGGACAAAAGAGGATATGCTCCCCAAACATGTAACCCTGGGTTATCTGAGTTATGGTGTAAGAGAATTTGTTCCTAATCCAGTCCGGTGCTATAATTGCCAAAGATTTGGCCACACAGTTAAAATATGCAGATGGAGAAGGTGTGCAAGATGCGGGGGTGACCACCAGTATGGAGAGTGTAACCAAGAGATGCCAAAATGCTGTAACTGTGACGGTAGCCATAGTGTGGCCTACGGAGGCTGTGAAAGGATGATGAAAGAAAAGGAAATTCAGTAGGTCAGAGTGCAGAATAAAATCTCCTTAGCCAAAGCAGTGAAAAGGATGAACCAGAGAGGAGGGAATGGGCCAAGGACTGGGGGGGGGGGGGGGGGTGCTGCTTGTAATGGAAAGAGAACTGGGAAGGAATGAGGAAATCCAGGTTGATCTGAAGAAATTTATTATTTTTATAGCAGGAGTTGTTAATGCCACAATGGGAGTCAAGTCTAAAACTGAGAGAATTCAAATAATAGTGAAAGCAGCAGCTCATCATTTTGGTTTCAGTGGATTAACTTGGGAGGAGGTGAGGAATGATCTTAGTAGTCAGACAAGTCAGGATCAAGCATGGCTTGGATAGGAATTGCATTAATGGTCATTTTGGTTCAATGGGATGTGAGAAGCTTGCTTGTTAACAGACAGGAATTTAAAAGGTATATTGAGGAGCTTTCAGACAAACCAGATGTTATCTGTGTCCAGGAGACGTGGTTGAAACCCATTCTGGATTTTAAAATAGTGGGATATGTCTCAATTCAGAATGATAGAAGGGAGAGAATGGGAGGTGACTTTGCAACATTTGTGAGGGAGGGAATTCAGTTTAGAGAGATAGGTAAAGTTGCAGAGTTGGAATATGTGGTAGTTGAAATTCAGACAAAAGGGGGAGAATTAGTAGTTGTATGTTTTTATAATCCTTGTAAGAAGCTGATATTGTCATGGTCTGGTGAGCGCACTCCTCCCCCGCTCGTTGGGTTCAACCTTCATCTACTCCGCAGGTGATTATCTCCACCTGTGTGATGAGACGCACCTGCTCCTCTGATCTGCCAGCACTTAAATAGACCTCTCTTCAACGTCTCAGCGCTGGCTCGTTGGGTAAACTACCCGTATCAGCTGCTAGACCTTAAACTATCTAATCCAGCAAATACGTTTTATCTTGTGCTTTTTGTTTCAGGTTGCTATCTCCTTAGTGGTGTGTCTCCAGGGTTGTTGTGTGCTCACCTGCCCCACCATCATCACCTCATCAGCGACAGTTGTCGCCCGGTCAGACACCTCTCCCAATGCTCCTGTGCCATCCTGTCCATTGGGAGGCTCGCCATAAGTGATGGGTTCATCTGCCGGGTCCTCAATTCCTCCCACGTGAGTGTGGTCCTATTGTTCCTTTGTCTAGCCTCCCTCCTAATTCACCTGCTCTCATCTCTCATTTTAGGCTGTGTGCTTTCCCTGACGAGTGGCGGTTTTCTCTTGCGGAAGCGTTTTCTTGCAGTTAATAAAAATTAATATCAAACTTGTCACTCTGTCTCTGTGTGTTTTCTTTGGTGTTGCTCCCTGCATGTGAGCTGTCAAATAATAACCTATCATGACAGATATTGAATCAATTATCTCAGATGGAGGGGATTGATGGAAGCAGGGTGCTAATATGTGGGGACTTTAATGCCCATAATGTATTATGGGGAGCAAATCATACAGACATAAATGGTGAGACAATTGAAGAACTTTTGGAAGAGAAGAATCTAGCATGTTTAAATGATGGTAGAGCACCTAGAATTGATGTACATACAGGGAGTGGTTCAGTTCTTGACTTAACTTTGGTAACTAGTAATATTGCAGGTGTGTGTGACTGGGAGGTTTTAGAGGAGTACTCTGTAGGAAGTGATCATTTCCCAGTGTATTCTAATATTTTCATTTCAATGAATAGGGTAAGTGGACATAAAAGTGGAGATGGGTTTTTAGCACTGCTAATTGGAAACAATTTAAATTTATCTGTGAGAGTGTCTTACTCCAAATAGATGTTAATGGAGACATTGAGAGTGTGGAGAAACTTGGTGGAAAATGGCACCCCCCAGGGTAGTGTTATAAGCCCAGTACTTTTTTCTGTTGTGATGTTTTTTTCTTGTGTGAATAATGACATTGGTCAGTCCTTATTTGTGGATGATGGAGCATTATGGAAAAGAGGGAGTAATTTTAATTATATAAGAGGGAAAAGACAAGAGGCAATACGTACTGTGGAAGGGTGGTGATACTCTTGGGGATTTTATTTTTTCAGGGGAAAAAACAAAGGTTGTTGTATTGACAAGAAAAAGGGTAGCTGATACTCAGTTAACAATGTATGCTCAGGAAATAGAGCAAGTCAAAGTTTTCAGATTTTTGGGTGTCTGGTTTGACATTAACCTAACTTGGAGGGAACATATTCAAAATATGACGATAAAATGCAGAGTGGGGTGCTAGTAGAGCTGCTATTAAAAGCATGTATGTTGCGTTAATTAGGTCTGTGCTGGACTATGGATGTACTGTATATAGATCTGCATCCAAAACCATTTTGAACAAGTTAGAAGTCATCCAGGCCCAAACACTGAGGATCTGTTGTGGTGCACTTAAAACAACCCGTTGCTGCTCTTCAAGTGGAAATGGGGGAAATGCCATTAAATGTCAGGCGTAAACAGATAATGATGAATTACTGGGTCAATCTGCAAGGGTACACTGAGGATCAACATCCTACAGCTAGAGTTTTGATGCCATGTTGGGACGGAGAAAGGGTCAAAAAGGAGAGCTTTGCATTTTATGATGGGAGGGTAGCCAGAGACATGAAATTACAGTGCATCCAGAAAGTATTCACAACATTTCACTTCTTCAACATTTTGTTATGTTACAGCCTTATTCCAAAAGGGATTAAATTTATTTTCCCCCTCAAAATTCTACACACAATACCCCATAATGACAATGCGAAAAAAAGTTTTGAGATTTTTGCAAATTTATTAAAAATAAAAAAACTAAAAAATCATATTTACATAAGTATTCACAGACTTTGTCATGAAGCTCAAAACTGAGCTCAGGTGCATCCTGTTTTCACTGATCATCCTTGAGATGTTTCTACAGCTTAATTGGAGTCCACCTCTGGTAAATTCAGTTGATTAGACATGATTTGGAAAGGCACACACCTGTCTATATGAGGTCCCACAGTTGACAGTGCATGTCAGAGCACAAACCAAGCATGAAGTCAAAGTAGTTGTCTGTAGACCTCCAAGACAGGGTTGTCTCGAGGCACAAATCTGGAGAAGGGTACAGAAAAATTTCTGCTGTTTTAAAGGTCCTAATGAGCACAGTGGCCTCCATCATCCGTAAATGGAAGAAGTTTAGAACCACCGGGACTCTTCCTAGAGCTGGCCATCCGTCCAAACTGAGCGATCGGGGAGAAGGGCCTTAGTCAGGGAGGTGACCAAGAACCCGATGGTCACTCTGTCAGAGCTCAAGCATGTCATGAATGGGCCCCTCCGGGGCAGAAAAAGACAGATCCACGTGCTGCACTGTAGTGTGACATTTATTTCAACAAAAAGACAAACAAAATCCAAACAGTGCATGTCGTACAAAAAATACAAATAAGGAAAACTTACAGGCAAACACTCCAGAGCCAAAATCGCCCCACGAGTGCAGGTAGGAGAAATCAGAGGAATAGTCCAGTTCATCCATGTATCAGTGCTGCAAATACAGAGTAGAAAAAGCAGTGTTTTAATACCTGGGATATAATGAGCAGCAGATGTGAGAGCTGAGACTGGCAGGATGACCTAATAAGGCAATCACCCACAGCTGGGATCTGGGGAGCAGACTGTGGATGAAAGGTGAGTGTGCCTGGGAGAGGAGGCAGGAGGCTGTGTCATAAAACCAAAATAAACTGACAAGAAAATAACAACAGTGAAAATACTTAAAATTATATTGAGTCTGAGCAGGCTCAGACTCTTTGTAATTTTGTATTTTTAATGTAATCAGACTCTATGACTGATTTTTAATGTAATCAGACTCTATGGCTGTCAAGACAGAGCCCCCCCCCCCCCCCCCCAGGGGTGGATTCCAGATACCCCCATACAACACCAAAAGGAGCCCCTCCTCCAAAAAAGAATGAGCACAGCAAAAAACCACCCCGGGAGGGAGGTGGGGAAAACAGCTAGGAGGGAAAAAACAAACCAGCTCAAAACTCACACCTGCACCCCAACAAACCTCTAAGCCCCCATGGTCCCAGAAATCCAGGGTTCAGGTGGCCGGCCAAAGTCCCAGGCCAGGCAGATGGCCCGATGAAAAGAGTCAGGCGACCTGCCGGAGAAAATGGGCCACCCAATCCAGAGACTCAGTCTACCAGGTGGCCGGCCTGAGTTTTTTAGCCACCAGGACTGCAAGGATGACCAAGGAGGTGGTTGCCCCACAGGAAGGCCCAATGACAGGAAGCAGGGCTGGAGGTGGGGGACCCAAGACAGCATCTGGCCAAAGAGAAAGGGGAACCATGATGTCCTCTGTGGTCTGGGGAAAGGTTGCACCCACGGGGGTCCTGGACTGGGACAAGGCAGCACCCGCGGCAGCTTCGGGCTGGAGCACTGCAGCACTCTTGGTGGCTCTGGGATGGAGCAATGCAGCACCCTCATTGGCTACGGGCTGGAGCACTGCAGCACCCTCGGTGGACTCCGGCTGGGCGAGTGCTGTACCCTCGGTGGATCCTGGGCTGGGGGGTAGTGCCCATGGCAGGCCCATGCTGGAGTGCAGCACCCATGTCGGGCTAAATTGGGGGCACAACATCCACGAAGATCCCCGGCCTGGATGCAGCACCCATGGAGACTCAACCTGAGGAGCGACCCACAAGGCGGCCTCGGGCAGAGGGGATGCTGCACCCACAGAGGTCCCGGGCTGGGACGGGACACTAATGACGACCTCCCCAGGGGGAGCTGGACCCATGGCCACCTCAGGCGGCAAACCTGGACCCACAGAGGCCTCTGGTATTGCTGGAGCATCTCCATGAATGTATTGACATGTATTGTACGCGATGGTAACGAAGTGTATTCTCGGTGCCAAAGGAAGGAATGTGTGAGATGTAGTAAAGGTTGGTTTTTGGCACCCAGAATTCAGTCTTACTTTGCTGTTAGAGGAATAAAGTCTGTGTCTACAAAGTTTGTGTCTGGTCTTGTTCACTTCCTCTACAAGTTCCTTTATTTTCATATCTAAAGCAGTTTTACCTCATGTACAGTGGCACTTTGAATTTCAACTGACTGTTTACTTAAATACTCAGCTTTAAAGTTTTGAAATAAACTTGCACTTGAAACATCAGAATGCATGTTTATATAGTGCTGATCAGTGAAATGCTGCCAATGTTACAACATTTAAAATTTAAAAAAGCTGCAGCATTGCTGGACTGAGTCAAATTTGTACTATATTCTTTGACTTTGAAATTTCTTTTTATATGTATGCAAAATGAAGCCAGTCTGTACCAAAGTATGTTCTGTACTGTCGTTTTAAATAAGAGAGACGGTATTGGGTTTGGATCGGCATCGGACGATACTCAAAGTCACAGTATCGATATCAGCATCAGTCTTGAAAAAGTGGTATCGGCTCATCCCTAGTTTGAACTCTTTTGTATTACAGAAAAAGGGGCCCCTAAACACAGTCTTGCATAGGGCCCAAATACCATCCATCCATCCATCTTCTTCTGCTCAATCCTTTTTGGGTCGCGGTGGGGTGGAGCCTATCCCAGCTGGGCGGTGTCGTGGCGCAGTGGTTAACACTGCGGCAGCACAGCAACTCACCCTTGGCCATGGGATCTCTGGTTCGATCCCAGCCCCTGACCAACAGTGATCTGTGTGGAGTTTGCATGTTCTCCCCATATTTGCGTGGGTTTACTCTGGGATTTCTCTGGTTTCCTCCCACAGACCAAAAACATGCAGGTTAGGTTAACTGGAGACTCTAAAGTGGCCCTAGGTGTGAATGTGTGTGTGAATGGTGAAGGGATAGCGCCGTGCAGTGGCTGCTTCATCCATCCAGGTGGATGCCCTCAATTTCCCCTCTGGGGATCAATAAAGTATACAAAAGCAAAAAAAAAAAAAGTAAATCTTTGGGCGAGAGGCAGGGTACACCCTGGACAGAGCCTCACACACACACACACACACACACACACACACACACACACTGAGTGTGTGTGTGAGTTTGTTGCTGAGTGTGAGTTTGTTGAGAATTAGGGCAATTGCCTAGGAGCAACAATTTTCATAAAATCATATAAGTGGTGAAATCTCCTGACCTTTGACCCTGACCTGGAACACAACTTTGATGCAGACCCACCCGATGATCACGGTGCATGAATTTGTTGAGAATTAGGGCAATTGCCAAGGAGTACTGATTTTTCTGAAGTCACCTAAGTGCCCAGATCTCCTGACCTTTGATGTTGAGCACAACCTGGATGCAGACCCACCTGAAGATCATTGTTTGGTGGTTCAGTTTGGTGACCACTGGGGCAAATGCCGAGCAGGAGTAAAAGGTTTCTTAAAAGCTTCATATATCACAGATGTGCATCTCCAGCACTTTCGCCCAAGTGAAGACCACAACTCACTTGTGTTCATCAGTTGTCTGAACCATCCTAGGCTGTTCTAACACTTTCATTCATTACAAATTTAAATGTAAAATAGCCTCTAGCCTAGCCTAGCATGATAGCTAGCCTAGGCAAAAGGCTGTTAGCTTTTAGCTCAGCTCAGCGGTGCTGGCTCGGATCTATCTACAAGTCAAGTCAGCCACTGGTGTCGGCCCTGAGATTTTTACTGGTAGTGTCTTGCGGAGCAGTCGGGGGAGGTGGGTGCTGGTGAGTACTGGATTTAGGGGGGTTCCTTTGGGCTTTGTGAGCCTCTAGCTCATGCAAACTAGAGACTTTATTTAAACTTTATTTATTTATATAGCACCTTTCATATAAGACCTCAGATCCCAGTTTGAGGCAAAACCCCCCAACTTGAATTAAAATAATATCCCTGTTCAAATGCCTGATTTTTGTGATGTAAAAAATGAGACCAAGGTAAATGATTCCAAAACTTTTTCCACCATTAATGTGACCTATAACCTGCACAACCTAATTGAAAAACAGACTGAAATATTTTAAGGGGAAAAATAAAAAGAACTTACAGTAACCTGGTTGCATAAATATGCACACCCTCTTATAGGTGAAAAAATAAAAAAATAAAACACAATATCCTCATGTTAAAAGGGAGTCAGCACACACCTGCCACAATTTAAAGTGCCTCTGATTAACCTCAAATAAAGTTCAGCTGTTCTAGTGAGCTTTTGCTGACATTTTTGTAGTCACATCTTACAGCACAAATCATAGTTGCAAGCAGATAGCTCCCAAAGCATCAGAGGGATCTTATTGTTCAAAGGTATCAGTCAGGAGTAGGGTAAAAAAGAATTTCCAAGGCATTAAATATACCATGGAACACAGTGAAGACAGTAATCATCAAGTGGAGAAAATATGACAAAACAATGACATTGTGGAAATGTGAAAATGACGAGGCAGAGTTTATCTCACGAGTCAGGTTTATTCACATGTTCCAACATCAGCAAAGCAGAAAGAGAGATCAAACACAGACATTCGTCCTTTATCCAGGACCTTCAAAGCTCACAGTCACATTGCATTTAATGACAAGTAACAATGCATCTTTCCTTAAATCCTATCACATCCTCCTCATAGCCTCTGGCAGACCAGGAAATCCCCCAAGGCCATCTCTTGCATACCAAAGACTAAATTTTCACATCCTCCTGTTATCTCACAGGAGGCCCAGTCCTTTGTTCTACTCTGAGATGTGAAGCTTAAAGTCATACATATGTGGCCCACATGACTCCCCCCAAACATCTAAGATGGAACAACAGAATAACAGTTTGCATATCATGATAAAATCATTACACATTAACCCACGTGCTGCTTGGGCCTCGGTCTCCTCCCGTATCTGCTGTAAGCGGGCTTCGCCACTTCTGCGGCGCCATCCTGCTGGGGAGCTGCTGTCTTGGGGTGAGAACTGTTTGTCACTCCCTGTGGGTGTTCTGGGGAATGTCCCCGAGGGGGTCTGCCGCGCCGAGGAGCCTTGGCCAACAGCACATCCTCGTCCGCCACCACAAAAGCGGGTTTGAGCCTGTTTATGCCACTCTTTTCCTTCCTGCCCCCAAATCTAGCAAAAAATGCTTGTCCTCTGTTTCCAGCACTCTAAATGGTCCATCATAAGGTGGTCGCAGCTGTGGGTGATGGGCATCGTGTCTGACAAAAACAAACTCCGCGTTTTTCAAAGCCTTAGGCACAAAAACGCAAGGAAAACTGTGGTGAACGGGGCCAGGCAGCATGCCCGATTCCGTGCCACGCTGCAACCGCTGAGATGGGGAGCTATCTGGCACAGGATTATCTGGGAGAAACTCCCCGGGCAGCCGAAGTGGCAGCGCAAAAACTAGCTCAGCCGGGGAGGCTTCTAAGTCCTCTTTAGGTGCAGAGCGCAACCCCAATAAAACCCACGGTAGCCTGTCCACCCAATTTGCATCCGTCAGCGACGCTCTGAGAGCCGCTTTCAATGACTTATGAAAACGTTCGCATAACCCATTAGCCTGCGGATTGTACGCAGTTGTGCGGTGGATCGTTACCCCCAGGCTGCGGGCCATTGCTGACCAAAGTTCGGAAACAAATTGAGGACCTCTGTCGGACGTATTGTCTGACGAGACTCCAAAGCGCGCTACCCATGCTGTTAAAAACGTGCTTGCCACCTCCTCGGCTGTGGTTGATGCCGGCCAGCGCGTGGTGCGGTCCACCATTGTCAGAAGGTGTGTGCACCCCTGTGACAGCGGGAGGGGGCCTACGAGGTCCACGTGAACATGATCGAACCTCTTAGCCGGGATGTGAAACGGCTCCAAGGGAGCTCTCGTGTGTCTGTGTACCTTGGCTCGTTGACAAGCCATGCAGGCTGCTGCCCACTCCTTAACTTGTTTGCGCAGGCTCGGCCATACAAATTTCTCTCCTACCATTTTGACCGACGCGCGCACTCCCGGGTGCACCAGAGAATGGATCGAGTCAAAAACGCGGCAGCGCCACGCGGCCGGTACCACAGGACGCGGTCGCCCCGTGGAGACATCGCAGATTAGGGGGGGCATACCATCTTGCAGCACCCTGTTCTCAAGCCTTAACCCTGTTGGTCCAGACTGGAGCACGCGCACGTCCGCGTCGCTAACCTGATCCGCGGCCATGGCTGCATAATCTATCCCTACGCGGACTGGGGCCGCCACGGCGCGCGAGAGACAGTCTGCCACTACATTCAGTTTACTCGCTACGTGCTGAATATCGGTAGTAAACTCTGAGATGGCAGCCAGCTGTCTTTGCTGCCGGCCCAACCACGGTTCTGAAACCTTGGCCATCGCGAATGTCAGCGGCTTGTGGTCAACGAACGCAGTGAAACGGCGTCCCTCCAGCCAGAACTGGAAGTGGCGAATGGCCAAGTGGAGAGCTAACAACTCCTTGTCGAATGCGCTGTATTTTCGTTCACTATCGCGCAATGTCCTGCTGAAAAAGGTGAGCGGCTGCCAAGCCCCGGCTACATGCTGCTCCACGACCGCCCCTATGGCCACATCTGACGCGTCAGTAGTGAGCGCTATGCGGGCCGTTGGGTCTGGATGTGCTAACAACGCAGCGTTTGCCAGGGCTGTTTTGACCTCCGAGAATGCTCGCTCTCGCTCCGGAGACCATTCGATCTTATTTTTGGGTTTTTGTTTTTTGAGTGCGGCATACAATGGTTGCATGAGCTGCGCTGCGCGGGGGAGGAAACAGTTATAAAAATTCACCATTCCCAAAAACTCCTGTAACGCCTTGACGTTTTGTGGCTGGGGAAAATTTGCTACCGCGCGCACTTTGTCAGGCAGCGGAACCGCTCCTTCTGGAGAGACGCGATGCCCCAAAAAATCAATCTGCGTCACCCCGAACTGACACTTCGCTGGGTTGATTATTAAACAGTGCTCTCCCAACCTCCGGAAAACTGCCGTGAGGTGGTTTTTGTGTTCGTCTTCGGACGCGCTGGCTGCTAAGATGTCATCCAGGTAGATGAATACGAAGGGGAGATTGTGCAACACCGTGTCCATCATGCGTTGGAACGTCTGCGCAGCGCCTTTAAGCCCAAATGGCAAGCGCAAAAACTCGAATAGACCGAACAGAGTTATTACCGCTGTTTTGGGTATGTCCTCAGCGCGCACTGGGACTTGGTGGTAACTGCGGACCAAGTCTATCTTAGAAAAAACGCACACCCCCGCCAAATGAACGGAAAAATCTTGGATATGCGGGATTGGATAGCGGTCGTGTGCTGTGGCATTGTTCAACCTGCGGAAATCTCCGCAAGGTCACCACGAGCCGTCAGCTTTCGAGACCATGTGCAGTGGGGAAGCCCATGGGCTGTTCAAACACCTGATGATGCCCAACCTTTCCAGGTTGGCGAACTCCTCGCGCGCTATGGTCAGTTTAGCTGAATCCAAGCGCCGAGCTTTTGCAAAAACGGGCGGTCCGGTGGTAGTAATAAAATGTTCCACTCCGTGTTTAGCAACGGCTGCTGAAAATGAGGGAACCGTGAGTGCTGGAAACTGAGTGAGCAATGTGTGGAACTTACCACTTGCAGTTGTGACGTTGGCTTGTGCTGTTGGCGGGGTCACTCGGGCTGTACAGGGAATAGAATAAAAAGAAAGTGCATTAACCAGGCGTCTGTTAGCAAGATCAACCAACAAACCATGTGAGCACAGAAAATCAGCCCCCAACATATTGAAATTCACTGCAGCTATGACAAAAGTCCACTCAAATGTACGGCCGTGTAGGGACAGAAGCAGAGCCCTCTCACCAAAGATCTTAATCTCCGAGCCGTTCGCTGCTGACACCCCGTGACCTCTGGGAACCGCCAGCCGGTCAGGGGAGGAAGGCGTGATGAAACTCACTTGGGAGCCTGTGTCCACGAGGAATTGCCTCCCCGAGCGCGCATCCTTCAAGTAGAGCAGCTTGTTCTCCTCCTCGAGGGCCGCAGCTGCTACCGACCCCCGGTCTTGGCGTTTCCTGAGCGCTTGAACTGGCACGGTGGTATACATTTGCGTGCCTTCTTTGCAAAGCGGCAATGGTAGAAACAGAGGGTGTCTCCTCTGCGATCCTTGGCCCCCGCCCCCGCCGTCGTCGGTGGGTCTGCTACCGCCGTCTCTGGCCCCCTGCCATCTCCGGCCGTCTCGCCGAACTCCGTCGCTGCCGCGGTGGCCACGCGCTGTTTGCTGGCGTTGAGAATCCAGTGCGCCTCCTGGGCCAGCGCGCGGAAGTCCCGCTGGTCCAACAACGGCGAACTGGCCAGGGTCGCTCTCGTGGCCGACGGTAGGGTCCTGAGGAAAATGTGGGTGAAGAGGAAGTCGTCGCCGTCTGAGCCTCTCAACCTCAGCATGTTCTCCATCAGGTCAATAGGCGTGCCATCTCCCAAGTCGTTCAGAGCCAGGAGCCTCTCCGCTCTCTCCTCGACTGAGAGAGTGAAACGTGAGGGATCACTGTATATATATATATATATATATATATATATATATACAGTATATATATATATATATATATATATATATATATATATATATATATATATATATATATATATACAGTGATCCCTCACTTATCGCGGTTAATGGGTTCCAGAACCGACCGCGAAAAGTGAAAAACCGCGAAGTAGCGTCACCCCTAATGACGTCACCCATAAATAATACGTACATTCATTCTCTCACTCTCTCTCTCATATGATACGTGTGTGTGTGTGTGTAAGTGTACATACATACGTGGATGTAAATAAAGTGTACATAAATATGTTTTTAGAACTTTTTTATTTTTATAACAAGATACGTAACTCAAGATGAAGATGATTTACTGCACAGGTTAATGAGAGCTTTACTGCTCCTCAGGTGACGCCTCATCGTCAGGTGCTAGAGGCGCAGGATCGTCGAGGGCAGCTGCAGGAGGCGGCGTAGTGGCTTGACAGGAAGACTATTTCGCACAAAAAGGCACAAGAGAACAGTGAAAAGTGCCACTAAGCAACACGAGCGATAAAGAACAATGAATGCGGTCTTCCTTCGCTGGGTATGGGCGCTGGGCAGGGAGAGAAGCTGGGTAAAACGTCTCGGCCAATCAGCTTGCGAGGTAAAACGTCTCGGCCAATCAGCTTGCGAGATTCCCGAGCGGTGAAGAGGTGGGCGGAGAGGAGTGGAGCGGTGGTCAGAGAGGTGGATTTTGAGTTGTGCGGGCTCTCCGTGTTGATACCTGATGTTCTAATGTAGTCTCCCTGCCTTCTGCTAGCGCCCGCCCATTTTTTCTCAATTTTGAATTTTTGATGAATATTTTTGAAAAATCCGAGATGCACTGAGGGCGCGAAAGGTGAAGTGCGAAGTAGTGAGGGATCACTGTATATATATATTTATATACATATATACTATATATATATATATGTCTGGAATTTCCCCATTGTGGGACTAATAAAGGCTTATCTTATATATATATTTATTTATTTTATTTTTTTTTGTATTTCGTGTACTTTATTAATCCCGGAGGGAAATTCAAGGCATCCACCTGGATGGATGAGGCAGCCCCAGTGCGACACCAATCCCTTAACTATTCACATACACACGCGCGCGCTCCCACAGCCACTTCAGAGTCGCCAATTAACCTAACTTGCATGTTTTTTTTGGCCTGTAGGAGGAAACCAGAGTACCCCGGGTAAACCCATGCACACACGGGGAGAACAAGCAAACTCCACACAGAAGGGTCACCGATAGTCAGTGGTGCAATTGAATCCACGATGGTCAGGGGTGGAATCGATCCTTGACCTTCTTGTTGTGCTGCCACAGTGCTCACCACTGCACCACCAAACTGCCCAGTATTTAAGCTCTATATTCCTGTCAAAACATGTCTGCAATGAAAATTATTGGATAGAAATAGAACCTTTGCTCCAATTTCCTCCACCTGGCAAAAAGTGGGCTGGTCTTGGGCATTAAACTCCCGGGATGAAAATTGGTCCCACTCTGGCTCTGTCAAAGTCTGAGGTCAGGATCCCAAGGTGAACCTGTGTACCAGGTTTGGTGGCCCTAGCTTTACTCATTTTATAGTAATAGTGTAAATGGAATGCTTGTGGTGACCCACCACAATCTACATGGACGTTCAATTCTCACACTCAGCCAGCCTGCACTAAGCAGGGGACAATTTGTAAATGGACAGAGAGCCCCTAGGAGATAATCAGAACAATGGACTATTGTTATACATCCCCAGATTAAGGAGAGGATGTCCGGGCGCCAGTTGGTCACGCGAATGATATGTATTGACTGATATGTATATCAATATGCAAATGTGCCATGCATTCTCTCTGTCTGTATAAAAGAGCTTACAATACACGCCTCACGAGCACACACAGCACAACACAGCGCACAGCGCTACAGTGTGTCTCATGATGTTGGAAGAAAATAAAACTCTGCAACCTCACAGCTCATCGTACCGCGCCTGGACTTACTTTTCCTCCACATGCTAAGCTTTACCTTTGACCTTTTGACCCCAAACCCATAGTCAGAGGTCAGAATCCCAAGGTGAACCTGTGTACCAGATTTGGTGGCCCTAGTTTTACTCGTACAGTAATGAGGCATATGGGGAGCTTGGTGGCATGCCGGGCAGCTCGATGGAGCAGTGGTTAGCACTTTGTCAGCACAGTAGGAAGGTCGTGGGTTTGATCCCACCCCCTGACCATCACTGACCCTTTTGTGTGAAGTTTGAATGTTCTCCCCGTGTCTGTGTGGGTTTACTCTGGGTACTCAGGTTTCCTCCCACAGGCCAAAAAACATGCAAATTAGGTTAATTGGAGACTCTAAAGTGGCCCTAGGTGTGAATATGTGTGTGAATGGTGAAGGGATTGGTGCCGCACTGTGGCTGCCTCATCCATCCACGTGGATGCCCTGAATTTCCCTCTGGGATTAATAAAGTATACAAAATAAAAAAAAATAAAATACCATTTACCATAGTGCAACTGCAATGTTAACTTTGACCTTTGACCCAAACCCATAGTTAGGTCAGCGTGCAAGTCTTCAAAGATGTGTATTAGGGTGCTTTCACACCTAACTTCGCTTAATTTGGTCCGAATCAGTTGACAAGTTTGTTACTTTGTATCATTTTCTCCTCAGTTTGGTCCCCTTTTCCACAGGCAAAAATTGAGGCAGACCACAAGCAGACCAACCTGCATCACGTTAAATCCCGCGAGACTTATGTCAGAACGTTCTCTGTTCTTATTGGTCAGATTTTTTTTGCTACGAGAACAGGAAAGGTAAATACAAGAAGTAGGATGACTACCGTGTTTTATGCATTTCTGGGAGAAAATAATACAAATCGTTGTGTAATCTACAGGGTTTTTCATTGCCCTGGTTATCGTTTATTACATACGTGCATATACTACTTCTGGCAAATCATACAGTTTGAAAATGAAGCGCCGCTACGGATGGGAAATAACATGTTAACGTCCATTAATCCTCCAGAACTGTGACATGCTCAGCCACAGATATTTTCAAAGCTCTATCAGGTATGTACAGTGACATAAAATGTTTTACCATTTGCCACTCGTCCCGTTTTAGTGCGGTCGCTTTCTCACCTATAGGACCACACCAGAGTCCGCCATTTAATTTGAACCGAGAGGTTGTTTTGGTACGCACTTGAGTGTGATTACCGTGTTCTCACCAGACAAAACGAACTGCACTAACGGAGAAAATGAACTTGAGTTTGACTTTAATGGACTAAAGCCTGCAGGTGTGAAAGCACCCTTAGATACAACTACTGTATCAATCTGAAAAGCCTACATCATTTCTTTCAGTAATTACTGTGTTTAGAAAATTTAGGGAAAATCTGACATTTGACCTCAAGGTCATCTAATGAGAGTGAAATTGCAATATGTGTATCATCAGAGTATGTCAAACCATGGTACCAAGTTTCAAAACATTTGTAACAAGAGCCCTCTGAGGCGAGTGCAATATCCCCCCGCCTCTGTTTTCTTTGAAGATTCCAATACTGACGGAGAGCAGTTTTCAACTTTTCAACATAATCACTGTGGCAGAACCAGATTATGATAAACTCATCATCCATGAATATACAACAAAGTATACAACCCATAGTTGTAGGTCAGGATCCCAAGGTAAACCTGTGGAGCAAGTATGGTGACCCTGGAGAGCTTTACATGTTCTATAGTAAGAGATCATAGGCAGCGCCAACCTTGACCTTTTGACCCCAAACCTGTAGTCAGAGGTTATGGTCTTAGAGTGAACCTGTGTACCGGGATTGGTGACCCTAGCTTTCTTTGTTATTGAGATATAGTTTATAAGCCATGTTGATGTTGATCTTGGACCTAGCGATCCCAAAACCACAGTCACATGTCAGGGTCACAGGGTGAACCTGTGTACCAACTTTGGTTACCCTAGCTTTACTCGTACAGTATTAAGGCATAAGGAATGTTTACCTTGACCTTTACCTTTTGATCCGAAACCCATAGTCAGAGGTCGGGATCCCAAGGTGAACCTATGTAGCAAGTTTCGTGACCCCAGCTTCCTTTGTTGTTGAGTTACATTTATTTTTATTTTGTGTACTTTATTGATCTCCAGAGGGAAATTCAGGGCATCCACCTGGATGGATGAAGCAACCACAGTATGACACCAGTCCCTTCAAACATTCACACACACATTCACACCTAGGGCCACTTGAGAGTCTCTAGTTAACCTAACCTACATGTTTTTGGCCTGTGGGAGGAAACCGGAGTACCCGGGGTAAACCCACACAGACAAGGGGAGAACATGCAAACTCCACACAGAAGGGTCACTGATGGTCAGGGGGTGGGATCAAACCCATGATGGTCAGGAGTGGGGTGGAATCGATCCCGTGATCTTCTTACTGTGCTGCCCCAGTGCTAACCACTGCACCACCGAGTTGCCCCACATTGTAGTTTACAAGCCATTCTGAAGCTGACCTTTGACTTTATGATTCCAAAACCATAGTCACAGTTCAGGGTCACAGGGTGAACCTTTGTACCAGGTTTGGTTGTCCTAGCTTGATGTGTTGTACAGTAATAAGGCATAGGGAATGTTAACCTTGGTATTGTGTCCGAATTAAAGAGGAGTCAAGGTGACATTTTAGAGGCCTT
Organism: Pholidichthys leucotaenia; assembly: GCA_020510985.1. Taxonomy (NCBI): domain Eukaryota; kingdom Metazoa; phylum Chordata; class Actinopteri; order Cichliformes; family Pholidichthyidae; genus Pholidichthys; species Pholidichthys leucotaenia. Next base: position 308,543,436 of record CM035844.1, read on the forward strand.
ATTATTAGGCCTTTTCCACTAGTATCGCCTTGGCCTTACTTACTTCTACTCTACTCACTTTCTCGCCCTTTCCACTGCACCCAGCACGGTTTAACCGACACTATTTTCGTGCCTGTTAAGAGGCAGGGTATAAGCGTGCTGAAGCGAGTCGAGATGTGATGTCAATAGACTGCTAGCCACTGATTGGTCAGGGCGTAACGTCACAAAAGCGCCCGTCTTCAGTGGAATCTTTACGACCGCCATTTGCAATCTTTCACGGACTAACTCGGTCACGGAGTAAATACGATATTAATACAGACAGCGTTGTAGGTTTTGCGGAAATCTACACCGTGGTCCAACGAAGAGGTGCGGGGTTTTCTCTGCTTGGTGGCAGATACACAGTGAGAGGAGCGACCCGGACCGATACAGATGGCAGCCCTGCATAGAACCGTACTACTGACAAGCTGAAGACGAACGTGAGAGAACCATCGATGGTGAGTGATTTGTAATAATGTGCATCTGTTCGCTTATTTATCCTGTTGGTGGTAAGCTCACTTTTTTTGAGCAATACAGCACCATTTTGTGCTGGCTAACGAGTGTTAGCTAGTAGCTAGCTAGTACCAACTGCTGATTCGCGCTTGTTTTCTCCTAAGTATTCGCTTGTGAGAGCAAAACGATGAAATATGTTAATCCTAGTTAAAGTCCTGGTTTTTGTACGTGCTGCACTTTGGTGCTGCACATTAAATTGTGTGCAATTTAATGCTAGGATGTGTTTCCACATGCCAGGGGTTAGCCTCCCTGTTTATAGTGGATACTGGTGAGACCACAGGAGCCGAAATCTCAACAATATAAAAGTGCTTTTTCAAACCAGTGATTTATAAAGTCATTCATATAATTTTCTAAAGCGTCAGAATAGACCCACACACCTATTCTGTGGATTTTCCATAAAAGGTGCTGGAACAGTATTGTGCTGTTCCACCATAAATCCCTGTATTGAAAATATTCTTGTTCATGTACAGAATAGCTCCTGCGGTGCTTGTCAGGGAAACGAAGCATTTTTGTCACATCCCACCACTGACTTTCACAGGTGTATTTCCCTAACACAGGTACATCTCCAAAAATTACAATGTCATGAAAAAATTCAATATTTTTTGACACTCATTTCAGAAAAAGAAATCCATATATTATGTTGATTCATTACACAGACAGTGATATATTTCAAGCATTTATTTATTTTGATTTGGATGATTATGTCTTACAGCCCCTGAAAAACCCAAATTCAATTTGGCAAAAAATTTGAATATTACATAAACTTTAAAAAATAGTTTTTAAATAGAAATGTTGGCCGCTGAGGTGTTGGTTAATATGGGCTGTAGCCATAATCATCAATATTAAAATAAACACTTTCAATATATCACTGTCTCTGTAATGAATCTATATATGGGTTTCACTTTCTGAAATGAGTGACAAAAATATTTAACTTTTTCATGATATTCTAATTTTTGAGATGTGCTTGTATAAGTGTTGAACTTGCTTTAACTAACCACCATCCATTTCTGTCGTTCATCTAGGCAGGAGGGAATCAGCCGCTCAACAACGGACGTCGCCACTGTGGAAAGTATTGAAATCCTTTGCTTTTATAGGTAAAGTGTCAAAACCAAAGTAGCACAATTTCCACTTAATATAAAAGGGACTGAACTGAGATTTATTTGATTGTGTGAGTATTAATTACAGAATAATTGAAAAAGACTGGCGCATCAACTGTAAAATAAACCACTTGTTAATGTATTTATTTTTTTGTCAGATCACTTGTGTGATCCTTTGTGAGTTATGTTCATAACTGTATCTTTTGGGGAATGGCAGTTGTTCAGTCATCAATATAATTTAGTTTATATGTGTAATTTATACTCTATCATCAATAAACTCATGCAGTAACAGGACACATTACAAATATTTGAGACCCATTGTAGTGCATCCTTTTATATTTTAGCAATGCTAGTACAAAACACCACCCACACTTGAAGCCAGGGCAAGAAGAGACACTTTTACATTCAAGACAAACTTTTATTGATAAAAACTCCATATTTTGACTGAGCGACTCCATACTCTGTGATGCACACCTTCAGTTACAGTACTATATTCCATTCAAGTGAATGTATTAATTCATTCTGATTGCTGAGGCCACAGTAAAAACAGATGATTTTAAATGTAACCCAGCCCTTATAAAATCGACTTTACATCAGTGCAGCTACATGAAAATTGTGGTTAAATACAACAACGAAGTACTTTATTGTCACATTGGACTTGTAATCACTCCTGTTTTGTTTTTCTTTTGAATTCTTGGATGGAATATGGGTGGGCAATATAAGCTGCAGCTTCAGCCATCACCCATTTCAGATAACCTATGTTGAACTGTATAATCAGAGGAGTTATTGTTTAATTCGACCTTATTAGATTTTTTCCCCCTTTGTTATATTATTCTATTTTCTTTTAATCTATCCGAAATAAAGATTCAGTCATTCACATTCCACCACTGGCTTTTAGCAACAAGTGTATTTCCCAAATATGTTTTAAATTTCCTTTATTTAACCACCACCCATTTCTGTCTTTTGTCTAGGCAAGAGATAAACGATCTATCCACCCCAAACTGGACCTTGCGTCACTATTTACAGAGATGCAGGCCTAAGATCTGCTGATCTGAGACCAGTGTGAGCTGCACATCCCAGCTGCTGAGTGAACCAGTCTTACAGTTTGAGTTTTGCACATTCTGAATAATCTGGAATTTGCTGCTGATTGTAATAAACAATGTAGTGACTTATGTGTTTGCATCATGATTTCTATTTTTGTCTATTAATACACTGGTGGGAAAAGAGTCAATAGTACAAACCATTAATGGGTGATGTGGTCTATATTAATCATATATTCCATAACCTACATATGTTGAAGCATGTGGAAATGTTTAGTAATTACATATGTAAAGCAACTTCACACCTCTGAAAGGACAAAGGCTCTCAACCGCCGAGTGAAGAACAAAGACGTTCCCAGACACTGCGGAGGAGACCGGAGGAGCCACCCTCACCCCCTAAGGCGAGGAGAGGAAATACCAAGACAATGGGGGGATTAAGATAATGAGGGGTGTCAGCCTTTGTTATGCATGTCTTTTGTTGTGTGCAAGTATAAAGCCAGTGAGCCGGAGACATTTGGCCTCTTTTTTCCTTCTGCCACTCTGCACCAGATGAGACTTGTTAGGAGAGCTGATTATTAAACTTTGGTTTATAAATCAAATCGCCTCATCATTTCAAGCTCTTCTACACTGGTGACCCTGACGCGAGTATGGTCCTGAGGCATACCCCCGCAATCGACTCATCCGTGGCGACCCAGGCAGACGCCAGCGACCACGCAGACGGGGGAACAGATGGACAACTGTTCCCCCCGGCAGAAGAGATTGAGAGGGCTCAACCGAGCACCAGCACCGCCATGAGAGCCGAAGCAAGGCACTCTCACCCGGCGGACACAGCAGTGATGGTATACACGAATGCCGTTGCTGTCAAGCTGCCAGACTTCTGGCAAGAAGACCCCGCCTCGTGGTTTCAGCAAGCTGAAGCCCAGTTTACACTGGCGGGCATCACGGCTGACGATACCAAATTCTACCATATCGTCTCCAAACTCGACGCCGCCACTTCGAAGTGTGTGCGGAGCATGATCCGGCGGCCACCAGCCCGAGACAAATATGAGACGCTCAAAGCAACCATCGTGGCGAATTACGTCCCATCAGCGGAAGAGAGAGCCGAGAAGATCCTGGCGGTCTACGGCCACAGAGGGTGCAAACCTAAGGTCCTCATGGAGGATTTGCTACAGCTGAAAGAAGAGGACAATGACAACTTCCTCTTCCAATTTATATTCCTCAGCACGCTGCCGCCACACATGAGAGGGACACTCGCCAACATGAAATGCAACAACCACCAAGACTTCCGCGCACTGGCCAACGAAGCTCATCGGCTCGTCAACGCCTGCAAGGAGCTGACACCCACAGCAGCATCCACAGACCTCAACGCTGACGCCCGGAACCACGAGGAGCCACAACCCACTGAGCAGACCCAGCCCGCGGTGACAGCGACATGGCCAAAACGTAACAGACAGAGCGACGTCTGTTATTATCACCACCGCTTCACCGAGAAGGCCCGCAAATGCGTTCCCCCCTGCAAATTTGCGATTTCGGGAAACGCCAAAGCCGAGAGCCATTAACGGCAGCGGTTCTCGGCGAGAAGAATAAGCTGTTGTACGTGACGGATGGACACACAGGCAAGCAGTTCCTCATCGACACAGGAGCTCAGCTGAGTTTTGTCACGCCCTCCCACGCAGATCGAGCCACGGGCACCCGGGGCAATGGAGCCGTGGCAGCCAACGGCTCTAACATCGACACGTTCGGCGAAAAGAGCCTGCACCTCCTCATCCACGGCCGCAACTACAGATGGAGATTTGTTGTAGCGGCGGTGAGTTTTAACTTGTTAGGCGCAGATTTTTTGTGTGCACATGGGTTATTAGTGGATCTAGCGAATAGACGCTTGGTTAATGCACTGTCCTTTGCTTCTATTCCATGCTCAGCTCGAGTTTCTCCACCACCTGTGCAGGTTAACGTCACCACGGCAGGAGGTAAGTTTGAGCAGCTCCTCACCTAATTTCCAGCACTCACAATTCCCAAATTCTCAGCCACTGTGGCTAAACACGGGGTTGAACACTTTATTCTCACAACGGGCCCACCCGTATTTGCCAAAGCTCGCCGCTTAGACGCGGCCAAGCTCAACATAGCACGGGACGAGTTTACGACCCTTGAAAAATTGGGCATTGTTAGACGCTCGAAGAGCCCTTGGGCCTCACCACTTCACATGGTTCCAAAATCCGACAGTTCTTGGAGACCGTGCGGAGATTACCGCAGATTAAACAACGCTACAGTGCATGACCGCTACCCAATTCCTCACATTCAAGATTTTTCACTACAACTGGCGGGTGCGCGCATTTTTTCAAAAATAGACTTAGTCCGCGGTTATCACCAAGTCCCAGTCCGAGCAGAGGACATTCCTAAAACAGCGGTAATAACCCTTTTCGGCCTTTTTGAATTTCTGCGAATGCTTTTCGGCCTCAAAGGCGCTGCTCAAACTTTTCAATGAATGATGGACGCGGTCTTACGCGACCTTCCTTTTGTCTTCGTCTACCTCGACGACATGCTGGTAGCCAGCTCGTCTGAGGAAGAACACGAGTAGCACCTCACTACGGTTTTTCAGAGGCTAGAAGAGCACGGGCTAATAATCAATCCAGCCAAATGCAAATTCGGCGTGTCACAAATTGATTTTTTAGGACACAAAGTCTCTCCGAAGGGGGCAGTTCCACTTCCAGACAAAGTTCACGCGATAGAAAGTTTTCCACGGCCACAGACGGTCAAATCGCTACAGGAATTTTTAGGGATGGTTAATTTTTACAACCGCTTCCTCCCCCACGCAGCTCAGCTCATGCAGCCCCTATATGACGCGCTCAGAAAAAAAGAAAGCTTCCAACGCGGTCGAATGGACCCCGGAGCGCGAACGCGCCTTCGCGGAAGTAAAAAGTGCCCTAGCTAACGCCACATTGTTGGTTCACCCAGACCCCTTGGCCCGCATCGCGCTAACCACAGACGCTTCGGACCTGGCTATAGGGGCAGTTGTAGAACAACTTGTCAGCGGGGTCTGGCAACCTTTAGCATTCTTTAGCAAATCGCTAAACCAAACTGAGCGTAAATACAGCACTTTTGACAGGGAGCTGCTGGCGCTTCATTTATCCATCCGCCACTTCCAGTTCTGGTTAGAAGGGCGGAGTTTCACGGCTTTTGTAGACCATAAACCGCTCACCTTTGCTATGGCTAAAATTTCAGAACCATGGTCAGGCAGGCAACAAAGACAGCTAGCTGCGATTTCAGAGTTCACCACAGACATTCGACACGTGGCAGGCAAACTTAACGTGGTAGCAGACTGTCTCTCTCGCGCTGTGACACCACCAGAGCGCGAGGAGACAGATTACACTGCCTCAGCAGCAGAACTCTTCACTAACGCAGACACATACGCAGCACCTATCCATGCAGGGATAGATTATGCAGCCATGGCGGAGGAACAGAGCAGTGACGCGGACGTGCGCGCACTCCTGTCTGGACCAACAGGGTTAAGGCTGGAGAAAAAGGGTTTACGCGACGGCGTGCCCCCCCTAATATGTGATGTTTCAACCGGCCGACCTCGCCCGTTAGTACCAGCTACATGGCGCCGCCGTATTTTCAACGCAATTCACTCCCTCGTGCACCCAGGTGTACGCGCCTTGGTTAAAATGGTCGCCGAAAAGTTTGTGTGGCCAGGCCTGCACAAAAACGTAAAAGAATGGGCAAAAACTTGCATTTCTTGTCAACGCACCAAAATACACAGACACACAAAAGCCCCTCTGGAGCCTTTTCCAATCCCTGCTAGAAGGTTCGACCACGTTCATGTCGACCTCGTGGGGCCACTACCTTCCTCCCAAGGTTTCACACACCTGTTAACAATGATAGACCGCACCACACGCTGGCCAGAGGCAGTCCCTCTAGCGGCAACCACAGCGGAGGAAGTCGCTCGCGTTTTTTTGACAAACTGGGTAGCACGTTTCGGCGTCCCATCGGACATCACGTCCGATAGGGGGCCTCAATTTGTCTCAGAGCTCTGGTCAGCCATGTCCAACAGCTTAGGGGCAACAATTCATCGCACCACCACTTATCACCCTCAGGCTAATGGGTTATGCGAGCGTTTTCACAGGTCTTTAAAGGCTGCCCTCAGAGCCTCACTAACGGATACAAATTGGGTAAATAAACTTCCCTGGGTTTTATTGGGGTTGCGTGCTGCACCTAAAGAGGATCTAAACGCCTCCCCTGCAGAATTAGTTTTTGCACAACCTCTCAGGCTTCCAGGTGAATTTTTACCAGAGAACCCAGAGCCAGGGCACCTTCCAGTCCCAAGGTTTTTAGGCAGCAATGGACCAGACTCTCTCCCCGGTCCAGCTCATCACTCCTTCCCACGGGTTTTTGTCCCTCAAGCTTTAAAAAACGCTGAGTTCGTTTTTGTTAGGCATGAGGCTTTAAAACCAACTTTCCGCCCAGCATACGATGGGCCATTCAGAGTGCTGGAACATGGTGATAAACACTTTGTGCTTGATTTTGGGGATAGAAAAGAAACAGTCAGCATTGACAGTCTTAAGCCTGCCTTCTTGTTGAAAGACGAGCCTGCACAGTTGGCGAGAGCACCTCGGCGGGGTAGACCCCCCAAGAGAAAAGACTCAGCCCCCCGGCAGGGAACAATAAGCCACTCTCCTTCCCACACTGCAGATTCCTCACAAGAAGGTCCCAGCAGGACGCCTAAACCAACCTACAGCAGTTTTGGGAGAAGATTAAAACCCAGACAGCACAGGGACTGATGCAAACCACTCCACAATTGTTCACTAATTGTGCTGCAACAGTTTAGGACTGACTTATGATTTTGCTAGGCTGTTATGATTACCACTGAACTCTCTTAGGAGCATGGCTGCTGGAAAGTTTCTTCTGTGGCAAGAGATGTAACACTTAGTATGTCATAGTAATTATCTTAGACTGTGAACCTTTCTATTGTCTTTTCTTAGTTGTTTGGGGGGCCTGTGGTCTATATTAATCATATATTCCATAACCTACATATGTTGAAGCATGTGGAAATGTTTAGTAATTACATATGTAAAGCAACTTCACACCTCTGAAAGGACAAAGGCTCTCAACCGCCGAGTGAAGAACAAAGACGTTCCCAGACACTGCGGAGGAGACCGGAGGAGCCACCCTCACCCCCTAAGGCGAGGAGAGGAAATACCAAGACAATGGGGGGATTAAAATAATGAGGGATGTCAGCCTTTGTTATGCATGTCTTTTGTTGTGTGCAAGTATAAAGCCAGTGAGCCGGAGACATTCGGCCTCTTTTTTCCTTCTGCCACTCTGCACCAGATGAGACTTGTTAGGAGAGCTGATTATTAAACTTTGGTTTATAAATCAAATCGCCTCATCATTTCAAGCTCTTCTACAGGTGACCTTGAAAATAATTGCTCATTTTTAAGAAATTTATGTCACATGGTGGTAACCTTCACATATAAAAAAGAGACATCTGCAAAAACTTCAGAGGTTTATTGTCAGTGCAATACTACATGAATGCATGTATAGTACATTGTTGATGCAGAGAATATATATTTCTACAGTATATGTATCTAGTAAATCAAGCATTTTCCATGTAACCTTGTGACTGCATTATTTTAATTGCTTTTAATCCTAGATCAAGTTTGTTTTGGCCTAAAATGCATCATAACTGTCAAATATATCTTATTATACCTAACTCAGTACTGTTTACTTTTTGAATATATATTTTGTGGCTAATATAGTTATTAACCTGGCGATCAAGTTGTGTCAGCTGATCATTTTTTGCTATGACACCATCTCAGACTCAGTGCAGCTGAAGCAGGTACGTCCATGATGTCTCAACAGTCTCAACAGAGCAATTTTTTTTCCTACAATATTTTTATTGAACCTTTTTTTTTTTTTTACAAACAGCACACACAGTCAGACACTAACACAAAAGTAATTTAAAAACTAAAAAGAACAATAACAAAATAACAAAAAAGGGTAATAAAAACAACAACCATTAACAAAAACAAGTCAACAACAATGCTCCTCTGTTTAGTCTAGGTAATCTATTACATAAGAATACATAATATACATTCACCAGCTTGGAATTTGCAAGGTCCACACATATCATTCACCTTCTTCTTCAGAAGTTATGTTTAATTTCTTTACATAATCAATGAAAGGTCTCCATATATTTTCAAACACATTTTCCTTTTATTTCAGTATGTATGTTATTCTTTCTAGTGGAAGGTTGGTAACATCTGTCTTAACCACTGAGTCACATCTGGTCTATGAGTTTTTCCACAGTAATGCAAAACATTTTTTGGCATTAAGCAAACTGAGGTCTATGAATGTTCTTTCACTCTTACTAAAGTTATGTTTTTCTGGATACAGACCCAACAAAAACAGTTTAGGGTTCAATGTGATTTGTTTTGAAATTATTTTTTCAATTGTTACCCTCACCTCTTCCCAAAACATTCTGATTTTTCTACATTCCCATAAACAGTGAAATAGGGTTCCTTTACTTAGATCAGAGCAATTTTTTGCACAGGAAATAAACCAGACATTCTTAAGCTCTACAACCACTGATCATTTGTGAAGCTGTGTTGACATCAGTGACAGGCTGTGCTGAACGCCAGACTGACCGTTTGAAGCAGTAATTTTCCCACAACAGAGCCATCTGAAACACACACAGTGTACATATTTTAGTACCTAACAGCGATAACTTGCAGAGATTACAGTGTAGTACGACGTACTTATAGCAAACTAGCATTAGCAACATTAGCTTACCGTCATATATCACCTAGTTTGTATCCTCACGTTTTCGGCTCTCCCAGAAGCTGCAGAACTATTCCAGAGTGTTTCGTCTCACTGCCTGTACCCTTGTCTGGCGGTCCTTTTTGGCATTTACGGTGTAAAAAAGCCACAGACCGAGGAGTCACCTTGTAAAGCCGCCATGTTGTGTTTGGCTTGGGTCGCGTGTTTTACGTCACGGGAGTGTGGCGCCGCCTTGCTGTAAAAAAAATCCCACCCACCACAGCTTAACCCCCCTTTACCCGGCTGCTATGGAGACACAACCGCGGCCGAAACGAGTAGTAACGAAATGAGGCGAGTCGAACTGGGCTAGTGGAAAATCGGCAATATAATAAGAACTATGAACACAGGAGTCCCTACTGCGAGTGCAGGAGCCACAGCGAAGAGACAATATGTTTCCCGCAACTGGCTTATATACCACAGGTGACGCCACCCCCCAGAGGTGGGGCATTACCCCTCCCTAGCCTTGGGCACCTACACCCCCCCCCTTTGAAAAAAAAAAAAAAACAAGCACACAAATTCTCCCAACCATATAATTTAAACCCGATTCACACTCTAATACAAAGGGGTATAGGCCTACACACATACACACACCATATTGGCCCAGCAGAGCTCTCCGTTATGTAAACAAACAGTCACTGAAAGGAAAAAAAGGCCACACGCCAAAATAAATTAATCCCGATGAGAATAGTCATATATACAAATAAGTAATTACAGACATTAACAATGGCGGTATCCGACCCCATAAACTCGCAGGATATACACACTTAAACACAGAGATTCCTGACAAAATTACACAAGTTACACAATATAGGGCAATATAGCGGTGCCTGCTGAATCCGCAGCTGAAGCATCTCAGCGTCTCCGGGGTGGACCTTATTTTAATGATGGCCGCGTGCTCGTCGTCACTTCCTTTGTCCAAATCCAAGGCCAGGGCCTTCCACCGTACGTCGTTCTTGGGCAGGGCTTCGTTATCGCTGAGGTTTCTTGTCAGTAGTTCCGCTGCCTCGTGTTGCTGCGCTAGCTCCAAGGACGCTAGCAGTGATAGCTCACCAGCATGAGTTAGGAGACGAACCCTCGCCAAGGAGTAGGCCATGTGCTCGGCCAACTGGTCGCGGATCATCTCCTCCTCCAAAGCCCCAAACCTGCACTCAACCACCAGCTGTTGGAGGTCCGCTACAAACTGCTGGACCGACTCTCCGGGTCCCTGGCACCTCTGTCTGAACTGAACGCACCGCATAATGATGTTTTCAGGGGTGCGAAAGTAGCCGGCCATGAGTCTTGTGACGTCGTCAAAACTGTCACTTCCTCCAAGCGTGCTCAGGATTCCGTGGCCCTCCATACCTAGGTTATGGACCAGAATAGCCCCTGCTCTTATTTTATCCAGGTCGCTGAGGTCTAATGCCAACAGATAGTTTTGGAAGGCCGCATACCACCTGGCCCAAGGGACCAGTGGCTAACCCTAAGCCTCCAAAAAGGACGAAGCATGGTCGAAGCCCTCTCCATCTCCGTATATCCTCGTCGCCAAATGGTGTGTCTGAATTAAAGAGGAGTCGAGGTGACGTTTTAGAGATTTTATTATGATAAGAACTATGAACACAGGAGTCCCTACTGCAAGTGCAGGAGCCACAGCGATGAGACAATATGTCTCCCACAACTGGCTTATATACCACAGGTGACACCACCCCCCAGAGGCGGGGCGCCACCCCTCCCTAGCCTAGGGCACCACCATAATAATATAATATATATAATATACGATCCTACACTTGGTCTTTGACCTTTTAATCCCAAACAACCATAGTCAGAGTTCAGGATGCCAAGGTGAACCTGTGTAGCAAGTTTGGTGGCCCTCGCTTTGCTCATTTTATAGTAATAGTAAATGTAGCATTTACCATAGTGCAACTGAAATGTTAACTTTGAACCTTTGACCCATTGACCCCAAACCCAGAGTTAGGTGAGGGTGTAAGTCGTCCAAGATGTCTATTAGATACAACTACTGCATCGATTTGAAAAGCCTACATCATTTCTTTCAGTAGTTACTGTGTTTAGAAGATTTAGGGAAAAATTTGACCTGACCTTTGACCTCAAGATCACCCGATGAGACTGAAATTGCAATATGTGCATCATCAGAGTGTATCAAACCATGGTACCAAGTTTCAAAACAATCAGAACAAAACTGTAGGAGAAGTTAATTTCACAAGACAGTTACTGTCTATGAAGTGAGGTGAAACAGGTCAGGATCAGGAGTTACAATTCTTGTAAAAATCATGCAATCAGAACCAAATTGCAATATGCACATCCTCAGTGCATATCAAAGAATGGTACCATATTTCAAAACAACTGGACCAAAACTGTAGGAGGAGTTAATTTCACAAAAGTGGGACAGACGGATGGACAGACCCATAATATAATCCCCAGTGTTTCCTCTGGTTCGGGGAGAGGGGCAAGTTAGAAAACAGATGACACCACTGCAACCACAATATGCTAATTTTATATGATTTCTTTCTTTCTTTTTTTTTTTGATTTTGCACAGTACCTTTGCATATGGAACTTACCATTTGAAGTATTGTGCAACCAAGGCTTGAATCTTGAAATATTGGGCCAGTTGGGTTCCCACTCAGACATCCTGTGTTTGAACTTTTAACTGCTGTTCTCCTTCTCTCCTTACTCTCTTGCATCCTTTGCCTAAACACTTTCCTCTCCTTGGCCTCTCTCTCTCTCTCTCTCTCTCTCTCTCATGCGTGAGCGTTTGTGGGAGTAGGTGTGTGGATTGGAGTCGAGTGAGTACTCTAAACTTTGTTTTCTAACTTTTTTATCGGAGTGGTGGCATAGTTGGTAGAGCATCCGCCCCACAACCGGGAGGTCATGTGTTCAAATCCTGGCCGGGTCATACCAAAGACCATATAAAAATGGTATTTCCCGCCTTCTAGCTAACTAACTAACTAACTAACCTGCACTTATATAGCGCTTTTCTAGTCACAAAGACCACTCAAAGCGCTTTCATTAATACTAACCCTCTATTCTAAGGGCCTATAGGAAACAGATATCTAGGGACAATTTAGAACAGCCAATTAACCTAACATGCATGTTTTTGGCATGTGGGAGGAAACCGGAGAAATCCCGGAGTAAACCCACGCAACACGGGGAGAACATGCAAACTCCACACAGATCACTGTTGGTCGGGGGCTGGGATCGAACCCACGATCCCATGATCCCCACAATCCCCTGGCCAAGGGTAAACTGTGCTGCCGCAGTGCTAACCACTGCGCCACCATGCAGCCCCTAGCTAGGTGCTCAGTGTAATAGAATGGGGGAAGGAGAAGTTGTTTGTGGCAGCGCCTTGCATGGCAGCGACCCCTCTCATTCTACATGTAATTAACATTGTAGACAGGAGAAATGTAATTTCGTTCTACCATAGATGATTGGCTGCATGGACTGAATGACAAAAGAGATGGCTTCTTTTTCTTTTCTCTGTCGTGTGTGTTGAGGTGTGTGTGTTTATTATATAGCAGTTTCAGTGTGTGTTTGTTAGTGATGTTAAAACCGAGGCCTCATGAGACAACGAGCAACTTTGAGACAATTGTTTCATGAATGACAGTGTTATGAAACATCTCATAAAAACTGCCATCTGGTGACTGACTGTCAGAACTGCATCAGAGTTGAAAAACCTGAAAAACGCAATACTTTTTTTTTTTTTGAGCATTTGGCCATCCGAGGTCTATTCAAAATTGAATGGCAGGAACAAACAATACAAAGCAAAAACAATAAAAATTAATTCCCTCTCAAACTTCCCGCGAGCCCTCAAGTCACGTGATGTGACTAACATCACGAGGCCTTGCTTGCTACGGTCACGTGACTGTGGGCATGTTGACACAGTGTTCGACATTCTGCTCGCGACTCTTCCATGTTATATTGCTCGAGTCAGTCTCGAGTGGGCAGTGTCATAATATTTCTATATACAGGGGTTAAAGCAAAAAAAATTTCCTCAGCCTGAACTTTTTCTGCCGGCAGGGTCATCGGGGTGGACACGCAGACATTTTTATATGTATATATGTATATATATATATATATATTAGGGGTGTAACAGTACGCTAAAATCACGGTTCGGTACGTACCTTGATTTGATTTTAAGCTCATGGTTTGGTTCAGGAAACAAAATGCAAAACATAAAACTGCTTATCTTTTGTATCAGCTGGAACAGCTTTGACAGAAACCCCTGCAAAATGCCAGCAGTAAATAATGCTCCAATAAATAAAATGTATACAATAAAACAAATAAGTTCTCTTCTCAGCAAATGATCAGACAAGTGCAACAAAAGAAGTTTGAATTATTCTTTTGTTTTTAACGAAATGAAAATTTCTTATTGCCTGAAGCAGTGTTTTTAACCAGGGTGCTCTGGTATGTTCAGGTTTCTGTGGGAAATTATCTAATTTCACTTGTTGACTGGTCAATAATGTCATTGTTGTACATATGTTCTGAAGGCAGTCATGCACAACAACAGCAAATTATTTGCAATTTTTTGGACAATTAAGAAGTTAAATTAAAAAATGTTCCAAAAAAATTTGAACATACCAGGGCACTCCTGAAAAACACAGACCTCAAGGGAAGCACAAACAGCTTCAGCTTTTTCTTAAAAGGATGGTATTATTTTCTGGCTGAAGTGGGCACAACAAGGAACTTCATACCAGAACTCAGTTACCTTCAGCATGTGTTTAAACCCGGTGTTCTTAACAACTGAATATGGCCTTAGATCAACTGCTATAAAAACACCAATGACATTTGTTATTACTTTGGCTCGATCTGAAAAGCCTTGGAGAGGCTGTATAAATGCTGCTTCTACCGCGCTAGTTTTTCTTTTTTGTGTTGCACATTGGCCCAGCAGAAGCAAGCTCCATTTGTGGAATAGGCAGCTGCCGCTGCACCTCTTACCTACTTCCGTGCCATTTCAAATGAGTGAACAAGGTAAACATACTGCCAAAAGCATATCCAATGCTGTTTTCGTCTTATTCACTTAGCTTGGTCTGTCTTCAAGTTCTGGCTTCTCTGTACAGGGCTGAACTGTTTCTTTCAAAGTCCGGCGCAAGGCAGTTTACACTTCATGTCCGTCACTCAACTCGGTATGCCTCTGCACCAAACCAAAGGTTCCGTACCAAAAAATCTGAATTCAAATATAAAAACCGTTACACTCCCTATATATATATATATATATAAATACACACACACACACACACACACATATATATATATAGTATGAAGGGTGGAGACTGTTGACGGATTTAAGTCACTGACTTTGTGAATTTCGATCATTTTAACTTGCCAGGTATTTAATAATGAACATAAATTAGTTAATATTATAGTGGTTGGTGAAGAAAATCCTGAGCAATTCAGTCATCCTTGCCTTTCCCTCAATCAGCCTGCATGAAGCCTAACCACACCTGTTTGCTAAGCCACTCATTATTGTTCCAGTTACCAGCAGGTTAAAACCAGGATAAATGCCTCCACTGCTTACATAGCTGTTCTGCTCCTCCACCCCTTAAAGTACTTAAATAAGCTCATGCTTTGTTCTGACAGAATTAGGTTTGTCTCTGCTTTGTCTCTCGGACAGCGATGCTAGATAAGACAGGTCTGCTTGCCAAATGAAACGGTCACGCACACGACATGCACCCAAACTCCGACCCGAGGGTGACTGTCACATGCGTTTTTTTTGGATGTTCACTTGCGGACCATCATTTCTTCATTTATTTTCTTTAGCATGCTGGCGTGGCAGCTCAGATTCTGGCATTGTGGGCCGCCACGCAGAAATGTTACCAGCGGAAACCCTGACCTCTCTTCAGTCTTTACCCTAATGGCTCTTAAATCCCTTTGGGTTTTGACCAACGGGGGATATAAAGGCTTACTAGCAGTTAAAACTGATTCCACAATAGATTAATAATAACCAGACCGTCAACGACGGAGTAGCTCATTTCAGCCGAATGAAATCACCCCAGAAGTGGTCAGATCTCCTGAACTTTGACCTTGGGCACATCATCATAAATGGGGTTAAACAGTCAAAAACTACTAGTGGGCCTACAACCTGTTGTACAAAAGATTTATTGAAAGGGATCAACACAGTGAAACAAAGCCATTTATACAGAATAATTTATTGTGTATCATTTCCAGCTGTCTATTATATCTGAAAAGTAAAACTTAAGACATTATTTACTGTGGACCACATCACACTCTAGTGCTAACAATTCATTGTACAATCATGGTGAAATTATTCAAACATAGGTGAGAAAGACGTGTGATATATTATCAACTGTGGGTTATATATATATGGCTAATATAAGTCATGTTTGGTGAGGAGCCCCTGAGCTAATGCTGTTAGCGCAGGGGCCAATACCTTTAGCTCCCCTTCCATTTACATAAGAGACAGCTTGGCAGGCCAGTAAAGAGCAGTGGGCAGGTAGAAACCCCCCAGAAGAGTCAAAACAGCTTCTTGGAGAGAAAAGCAAGATAAAGGATGTGTTTGGGTTTTTTTTTTTTTTAAAGATGCACTGCAGTGGATAAACATCACCTATAAAAACAAATCTCCATTGTCTAAAATGGTTTCATATGCCCTTTTTTCTACAAAAAAGTGAAAACAAACAAAAAATGCTGCATCAGTCCTTAAAAGCAGTTTAATGGTAAAACACATCTTAATTTGGATCAACTTTTCAAAGCAGCTATCCATATATGCTAATTTGGCCTGGAGGCTAACTTCAGTAAGGCCAGAGAATCCTGATTGACTCAATAATATGGACCTGCTATAGTTAGGTCACCAAAAACACTGTCTAAACTCGCCTTTATTCAGGGGGAGAGAGTTAAACAAAATTTCACAGTAAAAAAATAGACATGACACATTTGATTCCACTCTTGATATGTCTTTTAAGTCATAAAACACATGATACAGACATGAGTCATGGCGAGAAAAACAAAATTAATTTTTGGTGAAGCGCCACTTTAAGAGAATTGAGTGCTTTAATATTATATATATACAGTATACTGTATATATATATATATATATAATCATTTGACCAATAGACAAATTTCAGATGGTTAAAACATACAAACACACCATTTTTCAGTCAATGACCCATTTAATAATCTGCTAAAAATTACTGGTCTTTATTTTTGTCAAGTTCATCCAAAGCCAGTCTAGAATGTAGAGACTGGAAGTAGCAGAGCAGCACTGCTTAAAACACAGGAATCATTGTGCAAGTAGCCCATTCAAACTGGACAGTTACACAGAAGAACAAGAACTCCTCCTCCTCAGTCTGACATGCCTAGTGTTCAGTTTTATAGGTCAGTTTTCACAGTCGACATTAGGTCAACTTCTAAGAGCTTTCAACAAGAACAACTTCCATCTTTCACATCACCTTATTTCAGACTGTAATTACCACTACTGACCAGGCCGTCACTAAGGTGGTCACATCTATCTGTTCCTCTATGTACATTCTAACTTAGAAACCAATGACCCCTGAGGGTTACCAAGCTGTGTAAAGGTATATGTAACAAGTTAATTATATTTATTTGTTGAATTCCCCCAAATCTGCATTATTTTATTGCTCATACATAGATGGGTGCCTGTGGCAGGAAAGCCAGCCTGAGTCCCCATGTTTCTTGAACGCATCACGGTCAGTGGTATTTATTTCTGTGTGTGCTGGTGTATAGTGTCTAAAACTGAATCTAGCTGTTGGAGAAGCAAGATGTGGGAGGTTGTGGGTTGTAAGATAAGCACTTTATTCCTTTGAAATGCATGTATTTAAATGATGAATTCATGCTTTATATTAGAAATACTTTTAACTGTATTTGAGCGCTTTCGAGCATGAGTTCCATTTGTAAATGTTTTACCGAGTTAACCCCTTGCACTCCGGTCAATTTCCATAAAAACGCCAAAAAATAACGTGCCCAAAGTAAATCGAAAGCTGTTCTTCAACCCTTTGCAGCATCTTCATGGGGTTGGTCTCATTTAAAAGAAAACACTTTGAATTTTTTGGCAAAACAGTCATAATCTCTCTAAGTGCTCCAGCCACTGAGTTACAGTCATCTAAACATACTGAACTTGAAGAAAATAAATTTGGCCTGGGTGTTTTTTTGGATACAAATGCTTGCAAATAACACACAGCTTCAGATCCGGGCTGGAAAATGCAACAGAAATGTAGAACCAAGTGTTATCCAGCTGAGGTCCAAATTTTGTAACAATACCACAAAAAATGAATATATTACACAGCTTTTTCCTCAGGTAGTTCCCAGGCATTTTTGAACTGTGCCAAATGGCAGAGTTTGGAAAAACGTCTGTAACTTTTGAATGATTCGATATAGAAGCTTCATCTTGGGCTCTAATGAAAGGTGACACTCAGAGCTGTGTGTGTGTGTGGGGGGGGGTTGTCTCCCCCCCTCGCTACAGAGGACGGACATCGGCCATCGCTACATGACGGATTAGCCTCATGTGGGATGTGGAACAGCAGCTCAGTCACCGGCGGCTCCCCCCCCTCGTTACAGAAGAATAGCGGGGGTGGGCCGCGTTCACGGTCTGGACGCGATGAACGAACCGTGTACCGCGGCGCACGAACTTCAGACTTTGTGCACCGCACAGTTGTAATTTACCGATCGGTCAAAAGTCATTTTTTGATTACAGTTTTCAGGGATAAAGAATAATTTAGCTTATAAAACTTACCTCTTCACAGCAGCAGTGTCCTGGCGAACTTCTCTTCCTCATTGCCAGACGAACGCGACGCTGGTCCCTTGTTACGGACTCGTGGTTCTGGTCTCGCGACCCGGTCAAAACATAATTTCATTATTGCGGTTTTGTGCTTCCATGATTGCGGTTTTGGCTAATGATTTACGACCTTCGTCGTCGGCTTCCGTTGGTCTATGATGACCATGGAAGAGAATCCTAAATGTCTATTCTGCTGGAATAAAAAAAAAAAAAGCACCGCCTGAGGCTGAACAGGCCGATGCGCGAATGGCAGTCCCTATCACACAGGTCGCACTTGTGAGTGGTCTCCGTGCTACTGGGTCTGTGGCAGGTTCTTCCTGCGGGTCCTTTTTTTCCATCTGCTGCAGCAGTCTGTCTTCACCCAGCCTTACACAAAACAGCTTGCGAACTTTTGTGCTTCAATTGGCTCACTGCATTCACAGCGTTGGTAGGCGGGTCCTTCTTGCTAGGTTTTCAGTCCTTGGTTCTTCAAGGTTTCAGAAACCCAATTCAAGGCTTTTATTAGTCGAATGAGAGGTCAATCATACCTGATCTGATCGCGGCTGTGTCTGTAGTGGAAGAACGGAAATGCAGCTTTTTTTTTTTTTCAGTGCGCGCTTGGATGCAGCGCCCTCATGCGTCCTAGAGCGCACGAGGGCGCTCTCGTGCGCCCTGGGAAGCAGAGACGTGCCCGTCCGCGGTACACTGGAGTGCAAGAGGTTAATAGTCAGTCAACGTCAAGGCTAATGTAGCCCTAAGCTATGTTTGTCGCGTGCTCTTGTGTCTGTTTCTAGTGTCAGCTTTATTTTGTTTTTCTTGTCAAAGGGGGTGCTTTGGACCTGTATGCCAGGGAACACAGTGGATGTGTTTTTACTTTTGTTCAAACAGGTATGCTATGTATGTAATGGTGTATGTGGAGAGTAATATTTTTCACTTTGTATGAATGCTATAGTTTATGAATGTTATGTGGGACAATGTTTTGCTGTTTCACTGATTTCTGAGAACAAAATGGGTGATTTATTGATTATTTGCATTTCTTTTGTTTGTATTATGAAATACAACATATCTCAGGACAACAAAGTATCAAAAACTGACTGTAGCTGTTGGAGAGAGTGTGCTTTGGATCTGTATGCCAGATAACACAGTGGATGTGTTTTTACTTTTGTTCAAAAAGTAAAAGTTGAAGTCACTCAGAACGGTCACGCAGAGGACATCACCTGTCACACACACATATGGTTCGACTGATTGAAGTGACTGTAGAATTATAATGCTCAGCTCAATAAATGAGTTTTCATGTGAATGTTTAAACTACCAGTGTAAGTGAAACTTCGCCCACATATTTCACAAGGGAACGGCTTGTCATCTTTATGAGTTCCCACATGGTTGGTCAAAGCACGACGTGAAACAAAACCTTTTCCACATGTTTCACAGGAAAATGGTTTTTCACCTGTATGTGTTCTCATGTGTTTGCTCAGATAACAACTTTGACTGAAACTCTTCCCACAAAGTTCACAAGAATATATCTTTTTGCCTGTGTGTGTTCTCACATGCTTGGTCAAAGCATGAAATGAACAATAATGTTTCCCACATGTTTCACAGGAAAACGGCTTTTCACCAGTGTGAATTCTCACATGCAGGGTCAAACCCTGAAATGAACAAAAACATTTCCCACATATTTCACAGGAAAATGGCTTTTCACCAGTGTGAGTTCTCACATGCTGCGTTAAACCCTGAACTGAACAAAAATGTTTCCCACATGTTTCACAGGAAAATGGCTTTTCAACTGTGTGAGTTCTCACATGCTGGGTCAAATTCTTACGTGAACAAAAACGCTTCCCACATGTTTCACAGGAAAATGGCTTTTCACCTGTGTGAGTTCTTATGTGGATTTTCAGAGAACTACTTTTATTGAATTTCTGCCCACATGTTTCACAAGAATATGGGTACTCACCTGTGTGAATTCTCACATGGCAAGACAAAGCATAACGCAAAGAAAAACGTTTCCCACATGTTTCACAGGAGAATGGCTGTTCACCTGTGTGCGTTCTCATGTGTCTCTTCAGATGATAATTTAGGTGGAAACTCTTCCCACATAGTTCACAAGAATGCATCTTTTCAGCTTTGTGAAATTTCACATGGCTGTTAAAAACACTTCGTAAAAAAAAATGTTTCCCGCATATTTCACAGGAAAACGGCTTTTCACCTGTGTGAGTACTCACATGCTTTTTAAAAGCATGAAGTGAACAAAAACGTTGCCCACATGTTTTACAGGAAAAACCTGTGTGAACTCTCATATGGCGAGTCAAACACGTACTTGAACCACAATGTTTCCCACATGTTTCACAGGAAAACGGCTTTTCACCTGTGTGAGTACTCACATGCTTTTCCAAGGAATAAACTGAACGAAAATGTTGCCCGCATGTTTTACAGGAAACGCCTGTGTGAACTCTCATATGGCAAGTCAAAACCGTACGTGAATTAAAATGTTTCCCACATGTTTCACAAGAAAATTGCTTTTCATCTGTGTGCGTTCTCATGTGCCTCTTCAGATACAAATTTATACTGAAACTCTTCCCACACTGTTCACAAACATGCATCTTTTCACTTTTGTGAGTACTCACATGGCAAGAAAAACCACTATATGAAGAAAAATGTTTCCCACACATTTCACAGAAAAATGGCTTTTCACCTGTGTGAGTTCTCATGTGAGTTCTCAGGTTAATTCTTTGATTGAAACTCTTCCCACATACTTCGCAACAATGTATCTTTTCCCCTGTGTGAACTGTCATGTGAATTTTCAGTGAACGACTTTCACCAAAATTCTTCCCACACAATTCACAAGAATGCATCTTTTCACCTGTGTGAGTTTTCATATGGCACGAAAAACCACGACGTGAAGAAAAATGTTTCCCACACATTTCACAGGAAAATGGCTTTTCACCTGTGTGCGTTCTCATGTGATCTTTCACATTACTTCTTTCACTGAAACGCTTCCCACATATTTCACAACAATGCATCTTTTTCTCTGTGTGGATTCTCATATGGCGATTCAAACTGTAGCTAGAAGAGTAACCTTTCCCACATATTTCACAAGAAAATGCCTTCTCTGAGGTAGAGGAGTTGCTCACATTTTCACTTTGACTTCGACTCCTGCAAACGTTTGATTTGGATTTTGCCATTTTATGTTTACTTGATACTAGGTTGTTAGAGGGGAGATGGTCACTGTCTGCTGAAGTGTCACTGTGGTCATTCTCCTCGCAAGCAGGACTATCCATGAAGGAATCACTTTCCTGCTTTAGTTCATGCTCGTCTTCCACAGTAATGTTCCCTAGCTCTACCTCTTTAACCTGTGTGGCATCTTGTTCCTTCTGGACCAGACTGGAGTCCCTCTCCTTGTTACAGAGCTTCTGGATATTGAGAACTTCCTCCTCCTTAAAGTCATGTAGCTGTTGATCATCTGGATGGATAAAACCAAGAAAAATTATACTTGGAGTAAAAGATTTTTCAACACAACCGTCAAGAAAAATTGTTACGTTACAGTTATGCATTAACTGATTGAATTCAGTATTTGATCCCCTACTGACCACCAAGAATTTATACATGTGTATTAGGAATGCAAGTTATCAATTAATTTATTAATTATTAGTTGATCCACCTCATCATTTGATTGATTATTTGATAAGTGGCAAGAGTCCCTTGGTGCAATATGGTCTATCAATAACATAAAAAGTTAATTACGGTTTTTGATATACTGAATAAAACACATTCCTCAATGAGCTATTGTACCATTTGCATTGTTTTAGTACAGACAATGGTATTTTGTGTATTTTAACAAATTTTGTACAGCAGTTTATACTATGTCCTGGTACATCTCAGTAAATTACAAATATCATGATTTTTAATGTATTTTACAAACTTTATATCTTTTTTATTTCCATTACAAAAACATGCCTTTCACGTTCTAATATACTGAGATGCACGAATAGACAGTTTTAACAGCAAAAAAAACTGTGACCTGCTTCATCTGTTGCATGCTAAACATCATCACTGTAACCCGGCAAACCAGCAAACCCAGTATGATCTAGGCTCCCTCTGTTGTCTGTTACCTCAGTGGTAACTTGAGTCTGGTCTACTTTCCCATTTCACAGCGGGATGAAGGCAGCGGGGATAGGTTTTTGTGCTTGTGTAGTCTTTTTCCTTGGTCCAGTCTGTTTCTCCACCCTGTTGATTTGAAGCAGCAGGGTGGATCTTGAAGCTCGTGTGCCATTGGAACTTGTGGTTCTGCGACGTAACCCAGAAGGGTGAGGTTTTTTTCGCTCTGCACAGCACATGTGCTCTGGGGGATTGGTGTCTTTTCAGTTGAAATGCAGCAGTGGATGACCGTGTGCGCCCCTGCCTGGACGGTGATGCCACTACATTTCATAGAATGACCTCCCATTGAAAAGGACTACTGAATGATCAATTAATTGACAATTTAATTCAGTTGACTAAATTCTTATCAACAATTAATCGAAAGCCAATTAATCATTAACATCCCTAATACATATCATTCAATTTCTTATATAACAATGCTAAGTGTTTTTCAGCTGTATATGAAAGGGGAGGCCTCAGTTATCTGATTGGTTAAAGGGTACCTGTGGTGGTCGTCTAAACGCATTCAACTTGAAAACATTAGGCAAAGTATTCGTTATTTGGTTAAATAATTATTGCCAGCCATATACCACCAGAGAAATATGCAAATACGACCGCAGGCATGGCCAGACAATGAAAACTCTGCGCGCAGCCATGACACATGCGGATGTGACGTCACTTCGTTGATACCGAACAGTCAATACTCCACCTGTATGAGAGACTAGGGTGCTGTTGTGAGTGTTTTTATTCTATTATGGCTGAATTGTCGGACTCTGAGGAAGAATTCGTCCAACATGGCTACAGGTTTGATCCAGAAAGGTCTTCTGAGGGTGAAAGTGATGAAGTGGTCCTCACACACAGCGCAATTTCATCTGAAAGGATTCGTCTGTGCCCTGTTCCAAGATTGCGCAATCACTTTTCCGCTACGATCTTCTGACAAGGTGAGCTGGGTTTGGGTACACAAAAGAAGTGTTTATCTTTGTTTTTTCGCTTATTATTGAGACATCCAAAGGCTTTACATTCCGCCATGTTGCGATATCCATATTGCATTGTATGTTTTTGTTGTTACAAGAGCGCCGAGTGTCTGCTGCTCTGTATAGCGGCGAGGGAGGAGCCGAATCATCTGCCGTCTGGCGGCCGTTACGACCTCAGATCAGACGAGACGACCCGCTGAATTTAAGCATTTATTTATTTATTTATTTTCTACTCGTTTTAGTTCTGCATTTAATATGAACCCTGAATTTGAAATAAACGTTTGAATTTGAATTTGAATATCCTGAAAGCCACTGCTCATCCGGGCACTCCAGGCTCAGCCAATATTGATCCAGATCGCGGTATCCACGCTACTACGTCACAGGAAGTGTCCTGGCAGGCCATGTAGCCGCTAGTATGGCTGCACCCATGTTTTGCTGACATAGCTGAACCAGCACATCAGCAATGGATTTATATCACATTGCTTTGAACTTGAACTTAAACTTGAACTAGAACGTGAGACAGGGGCTCAATATAATATCTTTTTTTTCACGACCACCACAGGTACGCTTTAATGTTACCAGTGATGGCTGGCTACCCCAACTACACTAAAGAGACACTCAAATAATCCACTAGCATAATCACTAAGAATGCGCTCACAGGTTGCATGACACTGTAATCGCGAGACGTTCTGAGACTGTTGCACAGTAATCCAAAATGGCGACTCGCGTCGACCGAGCATAAACAGATTTTTCCACAGGTAGCGTTTCTTTCTTTTGTAATTTATCTGCTATTTGTCTGTCTGTTCCTTTGTGTATCATTTCGCTATCTTCTCAAGAGAGCTGGAGGAACTTGAGAATTATATAGACGAGTTTTATTATCGCTATTTTAACATGGAGGACAACATATCTCCCGGGCCTTCCTTCAACGCTGATCGAAGCGCCCCAGACTGGCGGATTCTCTGAATTTACCATCCAAGAAATCACGGGAGGGCTCAGAGATTAGTGATATTCTTTTCTCTATTGAAAATAAACTTACCAGCACGGACGGCAGACTAGCATTAGTAGAATTGCTTCATAAAGAAATCCAGAGCGTACAGGAGAGTCTGGAATACAGACAGGTGCAGCTCATCTCTCTTAGAGGAAAACAATAGTTTGAAAAAGTCAGTAAAAAAGCTAACCACGCGACTTGGCGTTGTTGAAAGAGAGAACTGGAAAATGAAGGAAACAGTTCTCAATTTGCAGTCACACAGCATGAGAGATAACCTTGTTTTTTCCAGGAATTGCTGAAAAAAATAATGAAAATCCAGAACAGCTGGTCCATGAATTTATGTCCACACAACTGAAACTGTCCCCCGAAGTTGCAAAATCAATTACCTTCCACCGAGTCCACCGCCCTGGGCAAAAAAATCCCTAAAATAAACGTCCCAGACCTACTGTTGCCAAATTTGAACCTTTCAAGCAAAAAATTCTTGTACAGAGGCAGGGTAGGCAGCTTAAAAAAAAAACAATTATGGTCTAAATGATCAATTTACACAGGAAATCTTGGAAAAGAGAAGGAAACTTCTCCCCATTAGGAAACAAAACATCCAAGAAGGTAAACGAGCTATTGTCTCTGTAGATAGTTTATAGATGGCAAGCTGTTTATGGATGAAACTATCACCCCCTGGTTATTCTGGAGTCTCCTTTGTTTCCTTAGCTACAGGTGGAAAACGAGCGCGATTGAATAAGAGACCTGCACACAATGTTGGTTTAATTTGTTAACATTTGTCTAATGTTTTTTTTTTTCTTTTTTGCTGAGGTTGTTGCTTGCTTGTCTGCTGTAGCTAATTGTGACCCGTGCTGGCAAAATGAGTTGGAATGTGCACCGTGCCATTACGAGCTAAAGGCACGAGAAGTCCTAAATCATGACTCTCTGTTTGCTAGCGGCAAGTCCTGGGAAAACCCCCATGAGTGCCTGGTATCATTGGAAAGTTTAGAAATCGTATTTTCTAAAAATACATATGTTTTTGCTGAAGAGGTAATTCTTCAGAGTTTTCAACCTTGCCAAAATATAAACAAATTGTCTTTTTCGAGGTAAGTTTTTGCACACTTCCTACAAATAAAATATCATTTTGAAGGTCTTTCAATACAGAATATGGAAATAACATTACATCAGTTTTGAAAATGTCCTCAAAGTGACTCATTTTGCCAGCACAGGTCACAATTTTGTTGACGCTGTTAGGTTGTTATCTGCATTTTTAACCATTTACTAACCTTTATGTCTGTTCTCTCTCATACTTCTGGTTTATAGGAAATAACTTAAGTACATGCACCCCATTTTCTTACAATTGCAAGCAAATGGAACAGAGACATCATGAGCGCGCACCCAAGCATACATACATAGGTAGAAATTTTATACACAACATACATACATACACACACACACAGACGCATGCATACATTACGGACATATAACCACATAGGCAGATTTAGTTAGCCTTTAGCACAAAAAACAGTCAGTGAAAATATGTCCACATTAAAGTTTGTCACATGGAACATACGTGGAATTGGTACCAGGGAGAAGAGGCTAAAAGTTTTTAATTGACTTGTGGAGCGAGTAAATGAAGAGGCAGATTTGTTTCAGCCGATTTATTACACATCTCTCACATCAAGCATAGACAGAATGACATTCAAGTAGAAGCTCTTCTCTTAAATACCATGACATTCTTCTAGAATCTTCCCACACACAAAAGATGATCTTCTCGTCCTTTGTTCCTGTCTAAGATGGTATACAATTAGGCTCTCCCCAGGTTGCCACATCACCCCCCCAGCAACTTAGATAGGACAAAAGGATAACAGTCCACATGCTGTGACAGAACCATTAACATCAGTCCACATGCTGCTTGGGCTTCAGTCTTCTCCCATATCTGCTGTAACCAGAATTTCCCACTTCCGCGGCTCTGCCCTGCCTTTGGGGGGCTGTTGTTTGGGGGGAAAACCTTTCTGTCTGTCCGTGTGGGTGCTCTGAGGCATCGTCTCTCTGGGGAGCTCCCCGTGGGGGTCTTCCACGCCGAGGGGCCCTCGCCAACAGCACTTGCTCGTCCGCCACAACGAAAGCAGGTTTGAGTCTGTCTATGCCAATTTTTTCCCTCCTACCCCCCAAGTCTAGCAAAAAATGCTTATCCCCTGTTTCCAGCACTCTGAACGGTCCATCATAGGGTGGGCGCAGTGGAGGGCGGTGGGCGTCGTGTCTGACAAAAACAAACTCCGTGTTCTTCAAAGTTTTAGGCACAAAAACGCGCGGAAAACTGTGGTGGGAGGGCCCGGCAGCATGCCTGTGTCTACGCTACGCTGCAAAAGCTGAGACAGGCAGCTGCCCGGTGCGGGATTATCTGGCAGAAACTCCCCGGGCAGCCGGAGTGGTTGTGCAAAAACGAGTTCTGCCGGGGAAGCTTCCAGATCCTCTTTAGGCGCGCAGCGCAACCCCAATAAAACCCACGGTAGCTTGTCTACCTAATTTGCATCCGTCAATGAAGCCCTGAGAGCTGCTTTCATTAGCCTGTGGATTGTACGCGGTTGTGCGGTGAATTGTGACACCCAGGCTGCGGGCCATCGCTGACCAGAGTTCGGAAACAAATTGAGGGCCTCTGTCGGGCGTAATGTCCGACGGGACTCCAAAACGCGCTACCCATGCTGTTAAAAAAGCGCGCGCCACCTCCTCGGACATGGTTGCCGCCAGCGGAACCGCTTACGGCCAGCGCGTGGTGCGGTCCACCATTGTCAGGAGGTGCGTGCACCCCTGTGATGGCGGGAGGGGGCCCACGAGGTCCACGTGAACATAGTCGAACCTCTTAGCCGGAATACGAAACGGCTCCAAGGGAGCCTTCGTGTGTCTGTGTACTTTGGCTCGTTGGCACGCCACGCAGGCTGCCGCCCACTCTTTCACTTGCTTGCGAAGGCTCGGCCACACAAATTTCTCCCCTACCATTTTGACTGACGCGCGCACTCCCGGGTGTCAAACACGCGGCGGCGCCACGCGGCCGGGACCACGGGACGCGGGCGCCCCGTGGAGACATCGTAGATTAGGGGGGGCATGCCGTCTTGCAGCACCCTGCTCTCCAGCCTTAACCCTGTTGGTCCAGACTGGAGCGCGCGCACGTCTGCGTCACTAACCTGCTCCGCGGCTATGGCTGCGTAATCTATCCCCACGCAGACCGGGGCCGCCACGGCGCGCGAGAGGCAGTCTGCCACTACATTCAGTTTATCCGACACATGCTGAATATCGGTAGTAAACTCTGAGATTGCGGCCAGCTGTCTCTGCTGCCGGCCCAACCACGGTTCTGAAACCTTTGCCATCGTGAATGTTAGCGGCTTGTTGTTCAACGAACGTGGTGAAACTGCGCCCTTCCAGCCAGAACTGGAAGTGGCGAATGGCCAGGTGGAGAGCCAGCAACTCCCAGTCGAACGTGCTGTATTTACGTTCACTGTCGCGCAAAGTCCTGCTGAAAAAGGCGAGCGGCTGCCAAGCCCCGGCGACGCGCTGCTCCACGACCGCCCCTATGGCCACATCTGAAGCGTCAGTGGTGAGCGCTATGCGGGCCGTTGGGTCTGGACGTGCCAGCAATGCAGCGTTTGCCAGGGCTGCGTTGACTTCTGAGAACGCCCGCTCTCGCCCGCTCTCGCTCCGGGGTCCATTTGACCTTATCCGCGGGTTTCTGTTTTTTGAGCGCGGCATACAATGGTTGCATGAGCTGCGCTGCGCGGGGAAGGAAACGGTTATAAAAGTTTACCATTCCCAGAAATTCTTGTAGCGCCCTGACCGTTTGCGGCCGGGGAAAATCCGCTACTGCACACACCTTGTCAGGCAGCGGGATCGCCGTGCCCCAAAAAATCAATATCCGTCACCCCGAACTGACATTTCACTGGGTTGATTATTAACCCGTGCTCTTCCAACCTCCGGAAAACTGTAATGAGGTGGGTTTTGTGCTCGTCTTCGGACGCGCTGGCTACCAGGATATCGTCCAGGTAGACGAACACGAACGAGAGATCGCGCAGCACTGCATCCATCATGCGCTGGAACGTCTGTGCCGCTCCTTTCAACCCGAATGGCATGCGCAAAAACTCAAATAAACCGAACGAAGTTATTACCGCTGTTTTGGGTATGTCCTCAGCGCGCACTGGGACTTGGTGGTAACCGCGGACCAGATCTATCTTGGAAAAAATGCGCACCCCGGCGAGGTGAACGGAAAAATCCTGTATGTGGGGAATTGGGTAGCGATTGTGCGCTGTGGCGTTGTTCAACCTGCGGAAATCCCCGCACGGTCGCCATGAGCCCTCAGCTTTAGGGACCATGTGTAGCGGGGATGCCCATGGGCTGTTTGAGCGCCTGATGATGCCCAACCTTTCCAGATTGGCGAACTCCTTGCGCGCTATGGCCAGTTTAGCTGCGTCCAAGCGCCAAGGTTGTGCAAAAACGGGCGGCCCAGTGGTGGTGATACAATGCTCCACCCCGTGTTTAGCGATGGCTGCCGAAAACGTCGGGACTGTGAGTGCTGGGAACTGGGTGAGCAGTGTGTGGAACTTACCGCCTGCTGCTGTGACGTTGGCTTGTGCTGTCGGCCGGGTCACTCGAGCTATACAGGGGAGAGAGTCGAAAGACAGTGCATTAACTAGGCGCCTGTTAGCAAGATCAACCAGTAAATTATGTGCACACAGAAAATCAGCCCCCAGTATATGATAATCCAATGCTGCTATGACAAAACCATCCTGCTCATGGACTGTTCCAGCTTCTCCCCTCCAGAAGACGTTTCAGAAGCCTTCGGACTAGAACCAGCAGGTTTAGGAACAGTTTCTTTCCAACAGCTGTCACGTTATTGAACTTAGTTCCCCGCTGACTCTCTTACAATCATCTTTTACCATCCTCACCTGTACATAACTGCATAACTACATAACTACATCTAACTTATTGCACATTATTTGCACATAACAGTACTTTTAACTTTCTGCACTGCTGCATATATTTGCTTAAATTGCACATACTGTTAATTACCGTATATACTGCACTGCTGTCCTTTGCACTTCTGATTGGATGCTAAACTGTGTTTCGTTACCTTGTATTTTTTTACATGTGTAATGACAATAAAGTTGAATCTAATCTAATCTAATCTAATCTAAAAAGTCCAATCATATGTACGGCCGTGTAGAGACAAGAGTAGAGTCTTCTCACCAAAGGTCTTAATCTCCGAGCCGTTCGCTGCCGCCATCTCGGGGCCGCTGGATCCTGCCAGCCGGTCAGCGTAGGTCGGCCGGATGAAACTCTTCTGGGCGCCGGTGTCCACGAGGAAATGCCTCCCCGAGCGTGCGTCCGTCAGGTAGAGCAGCTTGTTCTCCTCCCCGAGGGTCGCCGCTGCTACTGACCCTCGGCCTTGGCGTTTTCCCGAGCGCTGGAACTGGCACGGTGGCGTACATCTGCGTGCGTTCTCTCCGAAGCGGCGGTGGTAGGAACAGAGCGTGTCTCTCTGGCGCTCCTTGGCCCCCACTGCTGCTGCCGTCGGTGGCTCCTCACCTCCTCCGGTCGTCGCGCCGAGCTCCGTTGCTGCCGCGATGGTCGTGAACGCCCTGGTGGCGATGATGATCCGGTCTGCTTCCCGGGCTAGCGTACGATAGTCCCGCTCGGCCAGCAATGGCGAATTGGCCAGGGTCGCTCTCGCCACTGTCGGAAGGTTCCGGAGGAATAGCTGGGTAAACAGAAAGTGGTTGTCGTCCATGCCCTTTAACCTCAGCATCTTCTCCATTAGGTCTATGGCCGAACCATCTCCCAACTCGGTCCGCGTCAGAAGTTTTTCTGCTCTCTCACCATCCGAGAGTGTGTAGTGCTGGATGAGCACAGCCTTCAGCGCCTCGTACTTGCTGTCGGTTGGTGGCTGATCGAGCAGGCTCTCTACGTGCTGAGCCGTGCGGGTGTCGAGCGATGCGACCACATAGTGGAACTTGGTGTCATCTGCCGATATCCCCCGGAGGGCGAACTGCGCCTCGATGATGTGGAACCAGGAGTGCGGGTTGTGCTGTCAGAAATCCGGTAGCTTGATTGCGACAGCACATGCGTGGCTGGAGGTTCCCGTTGAGGTCGGCTCCGGGGATCTCGATTCGTGTTCCATGATACGTCTTGGGTCACCAGTGTGGAGCGTGTAAATGAAGAGGCAGATTTGTTTCAGCCGATTTATTACACATCTCTCACATCAAGCATAGACAGAATGACATTCAAGTAGAAGCTCTTCTCTTAAATACCATGACATTCTTCTAGAATCTTCTCACACACAGACTGAAGAATCTACAAACAAACTTTGTCTTATTACAGGAAACACATGTTTCTAAGTCGTCTGTAGATACGCACACCTCCCCAGAATTTCCCCACATGTACTCAGCCGGCTTTAATTCTAAACAAAGGGGGATAGCGATATTGGTAAACAGAAGAATACGCTTTGTTGTGAATAATACCATTGCAGATCCGGAAGGTAGATTTATAATATTAAAAATTTCAGTTCGAAATTTGGATCTATGTATTCCAAGCGTTTATGGCCCAAATGTTGATGACCCATCCTATTTTTACACTTTCTTCATTTCTCTTTCTGAGCACTGGCACACTACACTCATAATAGGAGGAGACTTCAACCTGGTATTAAACCCTGCAATCAACAGGCTCAGTGCATCGGGGAATTATTGAAAATGGCAGGCTACTGACACTCTCAAGCAATACATGAATGATTTTGGTTTTTGTGATGAAAGACGTTCTCGTCACCCAATTCTTCGGGAATACGCTTTTTCCCCCCATCAGTTTATAGTTCACATTCACGTTTAGACTTCTTCTTAGCCAGTAACTCTATTGTAAGGGACATCACAGACATTGAAATATGTTCAAATCAAGCCATTATCGATCACCATCCAGAATCTCTTACAGTAGTAAATAGTAAAACTGTAAGGAAAACTAGGAGCTGGAAATTTAATACATCACTACTAAAAGACAAAGACTTTATTACTTTAATAAAGAATGGGAATCATATCTGGAACATAATGATGTGCCAGGAATATTCCCGTGCGTTCTTTGGGAAGCAGCAAAAGCGGTCATGGAAGGTAAAATAATCTCTTACTGTTCATATAAAATAGAATTAAAGCAGAAAGCAGCTGTAAGTGGGCCCTTGCGCGTTCGCAGACCCCGCTGTCCAACAGACCCAGCACATTTCCCATCGTCACAGCAAGCGCTGCATGAATAATAAAGAAAACCATTTGATGAAGTACTTTCTTGTGAGCAGTATGTGGTGCTATAACTTTGTCAATCATTTTTTTGTAGGAGCGTGCGGGGTGGGCACCAGAGCCAAAATAGCAATTATGGGGTAAAATGGACAAAGTTTGTCCAAGTTACAGCTGCCCTATGCATTGCCAGGAGGGAAACTATGGCATGTGGCCGTGGCAGCGCTTACATGTTAGGTACGTGTTGCAGACCCATATAGAACTACAGAAGAGAGTCACCTTGACTTATGTTCCACATTTTGTGACACTTGGATTTTCCCAACCTTCCAAAGTAAAAAATGTATTGAATGGTGAGGAATGGGTTTCCATGGCAACTGTGATGATCACAGGACAAAAGTGACTTCCACTGAGGGTAATTCAGTGCACTCTGAGAAACCTCTGAAAATGTCACGTCATTCTGATTACTGGTCTTTGTGTGAAAGTTGATAGATTTTTGTGTAGTACCTCATGTCAGCACAAGATGGTGCTGTGACATTTTTGTGAATATTGCTATATAGCACGGTGGTGCAGTGGTTAGCACTGTTGCCTTACAGCTAGAAGGTTCCTGGTTCGAATCCCCAGGCTGGCAGGGGTTGGAGCTTTTCTGTGTGGAGTTTGCATGTTCTCCCTGTGCTGCGTGGGTTTACTCCGGGGGCTCCGGTTTCCTCCCACAATCCAAAGACATGCATGTTAGGTTAATTGGCTGTTCTAAATTGTCCCTAGATATGTTTCCTATAGGCCCTTAGAGTAGAGGGTTAGTACTAGTGAAAGCGCTTTGAGTGGTCTTTGTGACTAGAAAAGCGCTATATAAGTGCAGGTTAGTTAGTTAGTTAGTTAGTTAGATATAGACGTGTTTAGAGTGGGATTAGTATTCATCATGCAAATTTTGGTCCAAATAAGAGAAGTATCGTCTGAGTTGTAACTCTTGTGTTTTGCATTCTGAAGACAATATTAAAGCATGTGGGTCGGCATGGAAACAGTTCTCGACTATGTACGTATGCTGTCAATGAGTCCTGGTCATTCCGTCATGGGATTTTTGCACATGGTGAGACAAAATAACAAAAACAATTTTCAGCAATTCTTCCTTTAACAACTAGGTGGTCGTATAACTTATATTGATTATTTATATATAGGAGCGTGCAGGGTGGGACTAATAGCCATCATAGAAAATTTGGTAAAAATCGAACAAAGTTTGTCCAAGTTACAAGTGTCCGTTTTTCTAACCACTAGGTGGCACTATAACTTTGGTTAATTATTTTTATAAAGGAGCATTCAGGGATGGAGTGATAGCCATCGTAAAAAATTTGGTGAAAATCAGACAGTTTGCCCAAGTCACAAGTGTCCGTTGTTCTAACCACTAGGTGGTGCTATAACTTTTGTTAATTATTTTTGTATAGAAGCATGCCGGGTGGGATGAATATCCATCGTAGAAAATTTGGTGAAAATCAGGACAAAGTTTGGTCAAGTTACAAGTGTCCGTTACTCTAACCACTAGGTGGCGCTATACATTTTTAAAATTATTTTTGTATCGGAGCATGCAGGATGGGACAAATATCCATCATAGAAGTTTGGGTGAAAATTGGACAAAGTTTTTCAAAGTTACAACTGTCCAATGTTCCATGGCAAGGAGTCAAGCTTCGCCATGTTGCCATGGCAACACTTACATATCAGTTATGTGTTGCAGACCCATTTGGGTTTACAGAGGACAGTCACTTCTACTTATGTTCCAGATTTCATGACTCTAGGACCTTCCCAATCCTCGCAACAAGATCACGGATTGAATGGCCAGGAGGGCGTGCCCATGGTAACAAGAGTGACACCATGCTAAAGTTGATGTGCAGTCATGATCATCCATGAGGTCTGATGAACCTCAGAAAATTTCACGTCATTCTGGCAAGTGGCACGTGAGTAACAAATAAATTCAGCAAATCTTCCTTTAACCACTCGGTGGTGTTATATCTTGTCATCAGTTATTTTTATACAGATGCATTTGGAGCTGGACTATTTTTTTTTTTTTTTTTGTTACTTATTTGTACCCGTAGGTAGATTTGGTTTGCAGTCTGGTGACAAGCCACCGGCTGCCGGTCGCTGCGTGCGCGAGCGCCCTAAACCTACATGTTTTTGGTATGCAGGAGGAAACCGGAGAAATCCCGGAGTAAACCCACGCAACACGGGGAGAACATGCAAACTCCACACAGATCACTGTTGGTCGGGGGCTGGGATCGAACCCACGATCTCATGATCCCCGCGATCCCCCGGCCGAGGGTAAACTGTGCTGCCACAGTGCTAAACCACTGCGCCACCGTGCAGCCCTATTATCCATCATGGTAACTTTGGTGGATATGGGACAAGTTTTGCTTGAGTTACAGCTGTTTGATGTTGTAAGGGGCGGAGTCAAACTTCACCATGGTGCCCTGGCCACACCTTTGAGCTTTCTACTGTGAAAGGAGGAAACTTCAATGGCCCATGCCTACAGATGCTGCCATTCGAAAATGAGCTCAATCGGACCAGGCCCCTAGGAGGAGTTTGTTCAAATGCAAGGGGTGGATTTTAGCCAAACTGGAGGTAGAGCAGCTTTAAAGCAAGGTGGTGGACTTCCTGTTTGCTGTGGATAAGGGCCACAATTATGTTTTTTGCATGTCTTGAGGTGATGCACACCTCACCCAAATTTTGTGTCCGTACGGCCATGTCCAGCTGCTGGAGATGGTCAGATAAGACGCCAACGGTTTGGTGGTGGGGCTGTCTCCCTGTTCAGTTCCACTCTGTAATTCTTCTTCTTTTAAATTTGATTGGCGGTTGACAACCAGCTTACAGGTGTATTACCGCCACACACTCTATATATGTCTGTGCGTCTCTTTGTGATTACTCATGCATCCCCGTTCACCCCCGTGTTAACGCGTTTTCCCCACTACAGCCCCCAGTAAAAAAAAAATAAATAAATAAATTAAAAAAAAGCTAATCCTGCCTTGTGTTCTGCTGGACATTAAGGGTCCCTGCACACAGGAAGGATTTAATCCCAAATTGGGGTGAAAACTTATTTTGTAGTTCAGCTGTCTGTGCAATGGATGCCGGGATTTTGGAGATGTCAGAGTGTAAAGATTTTAAACCAGTCTCCAGAGTGGAAACGTTTTACCAACAGGGGTTTTTCTCCTCCATGTGCGCTGGAAAAACAGCCACTGAGATGTACCCTAAAAATGACAGTAATTATGAAAAATTTCAGGTGCATTTTCCAATCCTGTCCATTAAAATGGAGGACAGAGAGCAGTAATCACTGAAACATATACATTGGTGTGTTTCACTCAATCACTGGAGGCACGGGGATGCCAGGCAGGCAAAACTAGCGGGCATTAAAAGAGGTGGCAAGCTAGGATAGCGCACCAGATGCTTCCATCCAGGGCAAGCTGTAACCCCACCTGCCCTAAAGTTATGTCTCTCACTCTCTCTTTTGTTTTAAGCCTCCTGTGGACAGGTTCTGCCCCCCTTTATTCTACTTAGTTTTTGTCTTTTTTTTTTTTTTTTAAAGTGACACTCTGGCAAAAATCTAGTTTTTTTTTCGGTTGTTAACCTGTAACATGTTTTTTGTGACTTACAGGACATATCCACAGCAAAATTTCACTGCAGTCCCAAGTATGAGTTTTTCTGCAGTGAATTTCCAGTTTGGAAACACCCTCCTCAAAACGGGTGAGTTTGGACAGACCGTTTCTAGCTATTTAAGTATTCCTGCTTAGCCTGTTTGGTTATAACATTAACCAATCAGGCGGATACTCTTGGCTACCCCGGGGGAAGAGAGAAGAACCGAGGAGCAGCAGAGTGAGGTGGGGGGGCTTAAATGTGGCCCTGACAAACTGTCACCACGGGTCCCGCGGTGAAGAACAACACTTTGGCCAATACTCCTTTACTTACCACTGACCCCGCTCTGATCCATAATACACAAATGAGGAGCAGGTGCGTGGGGCTGATCGCTTCCCGGAGCTTTAAAATAGTGGTTGTTCGTAAAAAGAAAACACATATTTGGCAACTATACATTTATCTCTCACCTCAACCATTTTCAGAAAAATGTTTTGCTTTTTACTTTTGAAGACAGAGGCAAAACTTTAACATCCGGAAGCGTCGTGAACAGACTAGAGCAGCCCACCCATCAAGAGTTGTGGCCACCAATCATGTGCAAGTGCTGCAGGTCGGGGAGCATGGCAGCCAATCAAGTGCAAGCCCTGAAGGTCAGGAAGCGTGGCGACCAATCACGTGCAAGCCCTGTACGTTGGGGAGAGCAGAGTGTGTTGGAGTAGACAGAAAATGCTCATCAAACTGCACTTTTGTAGCCAAAAATACTGCTTGAAAACTGTCCAAAATTCTCTGACCAGACAGTGATCCGTGCAGTTTGCGGCTACCGAGTATTGGGCTCGTGACTCTCGCCTGGTTATGCCCCCTCATGGGAAGCGTGAAAACGCACGCCTCGGTGGACCCATAGTTTTAGAGAGATGAAGGTATCCGTTTTGTATAGCAGTCTTCAGGTCAGAGGTGAGTCCTCCCCTTTCCTCTGAGAGGCTGGCCTTACAGCATCAACTACTGGTGGGCAGGAGTATGGGTGGAGCTAATTATAATATCCCCTTGACGCCTGAATTTATTTCCAATTATGAAAAAAAAAATTTCACTTGTGTTTTTGCTTTCAAGTAGATGCTAAATTAAGTTGAGATAGTTAATTTGACTATAGCACATAAAATAGATATAATTTTAGGTATGATGCAAATTAGCGACAACAGGCATCTATGGTAAAAAATTGGTAAAAAAAGCACCTGTTCCCATCTCAAGTATGAAGAGTCTTTTATTTATGCAACAAAGTTATTTTCAGTATTTTCAACTCTCATGACTGCCAAACTATCATAAACCACTACAATGAACTATAAAAAACACATTATAAACACAAAACACAAGCAATGAACAAGAACAAAAATATGCTGGAAACACCTCTTTCCTCCCACTCAGTTTGACTGTCCTTTCAATGCGAAGAGTGTGTATTGCTTCAGTTTATTTGTGGAATTCCCGAAAGCAGTTGTGGTTTTTGTTGAGGCACAGATGAATGTTGCACTTTGCACATTTGTACACAGTCTGGCCCTTGCATTGTGGAACTTTGCAGCGTTGCCGCCC
This sequence comes from Pholidichthys leucotaenia, assembly GCA_020510985.1. Taxonomy (NCBI): domain Eukaryota; kingdom Metazoa; phylum Chordata; class Actinopteri; order Cichliformes; family Pholidichthyidae; genus Pholidichthys; species Pholidichthys leucotaenia. The sequence goes on from CM035844.1 coordinate 308,580,145, forward strand.
ATTTTCCACCTCTGGCCAGTGTCCCACAGCATCTGTGCAGACTTCCTGTGCAGGAATGGCCTTGGCTGGACCTCGACGTTTCTTCCTCTCAAACTGCCATTCAATGTCAGATGAAGGCCGCCCCCTTTTCTTCTCCGTCAGGTCCTTCCCTTCCATGCAGAGGGCTTGTGCGATGGACGATCTGAATTCCAGCAAATCCTTCTGCTTCTTTCTGAGTACACCTAGTGACTCACAATCACGCCGATACAACAACCAGCTGTTCACTATTACCATATCCACAAAGTGAAAAAACAACCGGTGGTAGTATTTTTTGGACCTGATGTGGATGCGGTAGTAGGTGATCAGTGCATCAAGAGCATCAACGCCACCCATGAACTTGTTATAAAGGCTGATGATGCTTGGGCATTCCACAGACATGTTCCTTTTCAGTTTTCTATCCCATCTTTGTATCATGGAAACGGGCTGGGCGCTGGCAAAAGTGCTGGCAACAATCACGCCTCTGTTGTCAAACCACTTGACTGCTCTAATGTCCACGTTATCCACCACGGCCTGCTGCTCTTCAAATGTCCCTCTTCCCTTCTTCTTCATCTCTGAGTCTGCACTGAAACTGCACCCATGCAGATGATTTTGCTGCACGGTCCCAAGGGCTGGTATCCCCTTGTTTGCAAGAGCAACAAAGAGATTCAAGGAGGAAAACCAGTTGTCAAAGTACAGCAGGTGGTTGACATTACTATGGATAACTTGTGCAAGCTTTAGCACAATGTTTCCACTGGCTCCAATGTCTGGTTGGCCTGGTGCAGGATCAATTTTCCCTGTGTATATATCAAATGAATGCACCAGACCTTTTGTGTCGCAAAGCACAAAAATTTTGTACCCCCATTTGTATGGCTTTTTGGGGATATACTGCTTCAGGGCTGATCTGCCTTTGAAAGGAACAATTTGCTCATCAACACACAACATTTGTTGTTGAGGGAGAGCCTGAAATTTGGGGAGAAGCGAGTCAACAACCAACCTGATTTTGAAAAGCCTGTCGTTGTCGGGTGCCATGTTGTCACTGAAATGAATGAAATGTTTGATTTCTTCCCATCTGTCTCGGGACATTACGTCTGCCACCTGCTGTACTCGACATGCACTTGACCAGTACATCCTTGACCGAGGTAAATGAAAAATGCTCATGTACACCACAGTGCCAATAAACTGCTCCAGTTCAGTCCGATCTAATTTGAGGGCATGGTTTGGATTTTGCTGTGTGCAGTACATGTTGCTTTGTGCCACAATCTTGTCCAAAAGTTCAGCATCAAAAAAGTCTCTGAAATAATGAATGGGCAACCTTACTGATTCCCCTTCAGGAAGAGCATCTTGCCAAACTGGAACCTCTTTTGCCGAGTTCTGCTGCTTTACAGTCTTCCAGGCAACCTTCTGCCTTTTTCTTTTGGGAGGAGCAGCTGGCTTCCCTCTTGCTGCTGCAGCACTGGTGCTCTGAGGTGCATGATGAATCCCATCAGCGTCTTCATCACTGCTGCTGCTCCCATCACCAGTCCACTCACTGCTGCTGCCGTTTTCGTCACCTGGTGGAGAAAAAAAAAATCACTTTAGAAAAGAGCAGACATTTTTATCTATTCAATGTGTATACAGAGTTACATCCATAAATATCACAAACAGGCTGAAAATCTGCACAACATGATTTTGTAATCACCTGGTTCAGGAGTGTATTCCTCATCACTGTCCCCACTTTCACTGAGACAGCTGTCGTCACTGTCCACAGGTGGAGCCCTGGGCCGAGGTCCACCTGCTGGCTTTCCATAGAATGATGCTGCGTTCATTTTTAGATCTACAGATATACAGAAAAATAATGGACAGAAATTACATTTATATCCCACCACATTATTTCTGTTATGATTATAGATATGAGGTAGAATGGCAGTTTCTTTTTTTTTCCCTGTCCTGTTCGGCAGTTTAGGCAGGCAGTATGAAAATCTGGATGCCTAGCACTGTTACAACAGTTTTGCTCTACAATGGGGTGATGAGGAAAAAGCTACCGCTGTGAAGTCAGCTCCAGCTCTCCTCTCTCACATCCAGCATGCTATGTTATTTATTGTTCACGTGAACTATGGTGTAGAGTTTTAGAATGGCAGTTTCTAAAGAAAATGTGAGTGTTGAACACATCTAAATACGGCACCTTATTTGTGGCCGTTGTGGCCGACGGAGGTTATCCATTGTGGCTGAATGTAGCGAATTAGCATCACACCGAAATCGTCTAATATCTTCAAAAATATTTGTCATAGGTACTCCACTCCTTCGTGGTAGTGTTAAAAGTACACAATAAGCCTGTACATATTTTTATCTTAGTACAACTTACCTGAGATTGGACAATTTTTCCACGATTGTCTTCTGAAAATGCAGACGTGGCACGAGGCGAGCGTAGCAATCAGGAAATGGATGGTGCTCCATCTCTGACCGCTCCTACGAGAAACTAATGCTTGCAAAAGGTTCCTAGGTATGTGTTGGAAGTGCATCAACCGGCAGTGGAGGAATACGGCCGGTATTTTGGTTGCATTTGGAGCGGAAGCGGATTGATGCGAATTCGCGACAATCAACGTCAAGGGGATATTCATTGATCCATGCATACCTAAGTAGGTGCAAGATTTAAAAGCCACAATATACTATTATGGGCAACACATATTTGTTTTTGAGGTGGTTTTAGAACCACTAGAGTACATCTTTAAATTTATTTTCTAAAATGGTGGGACCTGGTGTGTGCAAGTAAGAACATTAACCAGTGGTGTAGGGGGGACAAACAGCCAGGCAAGAGTGTGCCAAGACTGAAGCCACGCCCCTGAACCAGAGTAGTCCTACCCCCACTAACCCCACCCACCACACTCCACCAGCACCCTCCCTCTCTCACTGATTCTTGCACACACACCCCAAATGTTTTACCTGTTTCATTCTCCCACTGAATCACAAATTCATCATCGCTGTTACTGTGACTTCTGATTGTAAGACATCTCTTCTTTGGTTGGGGCTCTTCTTCTTCTTCTTTAGTTAATTTTGAGTCAGCATGCCAGCTTCTTTCCTCATCTTTGACCTCAGTTACAGTAGAGTTGTGATAGAGGAGCTGCTCACTGTTTGGTTTGACTTCACTGTGGCTGTTTTCCTCATAAACAGGAGGCACCATGAAGGTATTGTCTTCCACCTTCACCACCAACGGCTCTCCCTGCTGACTGAAGCAGAACTCCTCCTCTTCCTCTTTAATATGCAGATGTTCTCGTTCCTCCCATTCTTCTTTTATCTCTGGAGGTTCTGGTTCCTCTTGTTTCACAAAAGAGTTCCTCTCCTGGCTCCAGAGCTGTTGGTCAGCCTGAACATCCTCCTCTTTACAATCATCTTGTGGGAAGTCTGGAGGGAGAGAGAGACACAAGACAGAGGAAAGAGTAGGATTACCAACAACTGTTGAGACAAATGTTGATTTGATGACATTATCTAGTAGCAACTGATACTGAAGAGATATGATGGTACAAAACTGTCTAATAGATGGTGGGCCGAGTGGCTCTATCTGCTTTAGTTTTTGAGATGATTGATCCCTATCCAGAGAGTAGCTGATTTTCACAGATACGCTAATGCATATTTTTCAAAACATGAATCTGCTTGTTAGCAGGCTAAGTACGTGTGTATTTTGATCCTCACAGGGGATCACCTGATTGTTGAGGTCTTTCTGGAATTGTGGGGTCTTTGTCCAACACTTCAAAGTTCTATGAGCTGACTGTCGTTGTGAACTGGTGCTATATAATAAAGTTGAATGTAAAATTGCTGACAATTTACCTTTTATAAAATACTAACTTAACTTTCAGATTATCCAGTAATCCAATATAAATTTCACTATTTAAAAAATATTTTTTTATACATATTATGAAGACTATGACTGGTGATTTTGTGTCAGATTGGATTATTGATGTGTTTATTTTCTGAAATGCACCGACTTGTTTACACTGAGTATCCACTTGAAAACAACTGGAGTATTACTGCACTACAAATAACTTCAAAAAGTGACCTTATTGAAGAGAATGCTCTGTGTATGTATAACTGAAGTTCCCTGTAATTTCACAAGGTTATACAAAGGTCGACAGTATTTCAGTTGTGCATAGAGGATAGGTAAGCCATCACTTGGTAAACGGGTGTTTTTATTTATTAGGGGTCCAATGTGTGACATTGGTGGCAAAATTTAAAATTGATCAAATCTCCACATGAAATTGACTAATCACTATCCAATTGTGTCAGGTTTATGAAACTATTAACTATTTTCGTAACGGCATTCGCGTTCAGGAACTCTTGAGGATGAGAGCTCACTTCAACTACTTGTAAATGGAGACGTAAACGGGACACTCGGGCTTTTGTTTCCCCGTGTGCCAATGCACTTTGCAATGGCACACGTTTTACACAAAACAACTTCAACACTTCCAGTATTTTTCACGCATCAAAACTCATCAACAGCTGCATTTTCATGACATATTAAGATGTGATAACGTGTATACATACCTTCAAATTCTCCCTGTTTGTTGGATAAGACGTAAAATCACAAAAGGCGTAAATGCGGGACACGGAAGTTTGGACCTTCGATAACTTCAATATAAAGTGACCACGGTTAATCCTCTCCACATGGGTTGAGCACATCCGGGGTAGAGAAAATAAAAGTGCTTTCCCAGGGCGCTCACCTCGCCAGACGGGGCTGCGCGCGGCCGACCAAGACCGAAGACGTAAATTTTTTAAAGGACACCATATTGGATGTGTCATAAATGTTTGAGATTTTATTGAAATATTCTACATCTGAGCTTCACAAAGACTGATCTCCTTTTTACGTGTATGGTTTGGGATTTGAAAGGTGCAAAGTGAAAAGCATCAGCACTTCCTGTTTTCTGGTTACTTTACCAAATAACTTGCATGTTGCTGCGTAAATTTGGGGACACGGAAATTTACGTCGTACGAGTAAATTTGCAGGGGTCGCCGTACAAAAACCATAGATCCGATCACATTGGGGAATGTTTTATTTTGAATTTGCATTACAACTCTGTTATCTCTTGCATTTTGAGTAGAAAGAGTTACTCAGAGATCACGTTACAGTACTTTGAAATTGATGCGATTTTCATGTCACACAAAAACTGGGAAAAATGAGGGGACACAACCAATAGTTTCGATTCTAACGGCAAAATCAATGATTTTTTTTAAAAATTGCAATGCAAGTCTGAAACTCTTTTATGTTCCCTTGCATATTATAAAAACAAAACCGACATCTGCAAATTACAGAAAAAGAGAGAGCGCTTGAAAGTCGGATACCCCTGATATAGTGCACTGGACCCCCCCCCCCAAAAAACAACACCCAAATCTGTGACAATCAACAACACCCTTCACAAATAAATGAGAAAAGGCACAATGTCAGGCATCCATTATACAATAATTTACTTTAATATATAAAATGATAAATAAACATGAAGAACTGAAAATGAAACAGAACTGACAAATGACTTGCCACCTCCTGGTTTTTGATGCCCTGATGATGCACCTTGTACCATGGATGTACATGTGGACCTGCCACAGACCAGGAGTGTAAGCTAGCAACCTGGAACAAACCCAGTGTACTGTCCATATGGATCAGGGTAACGGTCCCTGATTTCCCACCCACAGCAACTGGGGATGACCAACCGGTTTCCCTGGCCCAGAGAGCCATGCTGCCAAAATATAAAGTGCCTATAGGCAGCATAACTGTACTCCCGGTTGTCATCCCCAGGCTCTCTTGCCGGCATGACTACCAGCAAGTCCTCCCTGTACTGCCTGTGAATACGCAAGTTGGCTTCATCAAGGCAGTACAGGGAGAAGTGTGGCTGCTGGCTAATACGCTGAATTGGTTCCTGGCTGCAGCATTTCCTCTCATGATCTATGGGCACGTCCCAACAGTTGGCACATGATCAACAGGTGATGGTGCACCATGCCGTCTTTGGTGCATCATCAGGGCATCAAAAACCAACCCTGGCTGCATGTGAAACAGCTTCCGGCCAAACTCCCTGTACTCCTCCAGGGTCATAGAGTTTAGGAGCTCCTGAGGAGATAGATATAACAAGAAAAAGTTGATTCAGTATGGCTTTAACCTGTTGAACTCTGTTCAACTTCCCTAAAAACGCCTAAAAATAACATGCCCAAAGTAAATCAAAAGCTGTTCTTCAACCCTTTGCATCATCTTCATGGGGTTATCCATCCATCCATCCATCTTCTACCGCTTTTCCGGAGGTCCGGGTCGCGGAGGCAGCAGTTCAAGCAGAGAAGCCCAGACTTCCCTCTCCCCAGCCACCTGCTCCAGCTCTTCAGAGGGGATACCAAGGCGTTCCCAGACCAGCTGGGAGACATAGTCTCTCCACCGAGTCCTGGGTCTGCCCCGGGGTCTCCTCCCAGTGGGACGTGCCTGAAACACCTCAAGTGGGAGGCGTCCAGGAGGCATCCTAATCAGATGCCCATACCACCTCAACTGACTCCTTTCAATGTGGAGGAGCAGCGGTTCTACTCTGAGCCTCTCCCGGATGACTGAGCTCCTCACCCTATCTCTGAGGGTGAGTCCAGCAATCCTACGGAGAAAGCTCATTTCAGCTGCTTGTATCCGCGATCTCGTTCTTTCGGTCATTACCCAAAGCTCGTGAACATAGGTGAGAGTAGGAACGTAGATTGACTGATAAATCGACAGCTTTGCCTTAGAACTAAGCTCCCTCTTCACCACAACAGACCGGTACAACGTCCGCATCACTGCAGATGCTGCTCCAATCCGTCTGTTGATCTCTCGCTCCATTCTCCCCTCACTCGTGAACAAGACCCCAAGATACTTAAACTCCTCCACTTGGGGCAGGAGCCTGTCCCCAACCCAGAGAGGACAATCCACCTTTTTCCGGCTGAGGACCATGGACTCGGACTTGGAGGTGCTGATTCTCATCCCAGCCGCTTCACACTCAGCGGCAAACCGTCCCAGCAAGAGCTGTAGGTCATTGCTGGATGAAGCCAACAGGACAACATCATCTGCAAACAACAGAGATGAGATCCTGTGGTCACCAAGCATGACACCCTCCATTCCCTGGCTGCACCTAGAAATCCTGTCCATAAAAATTATGAACAGGATCGGTGACAAAGGGCAGCCCTGGCGGAGTCCAACTCTCACTGGGAATGACTCCGACCGAGTATTGGCAATACGAACCAAACTCTCACAACAGTCGTACAGAGACCGAATAGCTCGTAACAACAAGCCTGATACCCCATACTCCCGAAGCACCCCCCACAAAAATCCACGAGGGACGCGGTCAAATGCCTTCTCCAAGTCCACAAAACACATGTAAACTGGTTGGGCAAACTCCCACGAACCCTCGAGAATTCTCGAGAGGGTAAAGAGCTGGTCTGATGTGCCACGGCCAGGACAAAAACCACATTGCTCGTCCTGAATCTGAGGTTCGACCAACGGCCGGACTCTCCTCTCCAGTACCTTGGCATAGACCTTCCCAGGGAGGCTGAGGAGTGTGATCCCTCTAAAGTTGGAGCACACCCTCCGGCCCCCTTTTTTAAAGAGAGGAACCACCACCCCGGTTTGCCATGCCAAAGGCACTGCCCCCGACCTCCACGCAATGTTGCAGAGGCGTGTCAACCGTGACAACCCAACAACATCCAGGGCCTTGAGGTACTCGGGGCGAATCTCGTCCACCCCTGGGGCCCGGCCACCAAGGAGATTTTTAACCACCTTGGCGACCTCAGCCCCTGTGATAGGCGAGTCATCCCCCTCGTCCCCAAACCCTGCTTCCTCTGTGGAAGGCGTATCAGTGGGATTGAGGAGATCCTCGAAGTATTCCTTCCACCGCCCGACGATGTCCCCAGTCGAAGTCAACAGTGTCCCATCCGCACCATACACAGCGTGGATGGGGAGCTGCTTTCCCCTCCTGAGCTGCCGGACAGTTTGCCAGAATCTCTTTGAGGCCGACTGAAAGTCTTGTTCCATGGCCTCACCGAACTCCTCCCATACCCGGGTTTTTGCTTCAGCAACCACCCGAACTGCACTCCGCTTGGCCTGCCGGTACACCTCAGCTGCTTCGGGAGTCCCACAAGCCAACCAAGCTTGATAGGACTCCTTCTTCAGTTTAATGGCCCCCCTACCACTGGTGTCCACCACTTGGTTCGGGGGTTGCCACCACGAGATGCACCGACCACCTTGCGGCCGCAGCTCTGGGCAGCCGCTTCAACAACAGAGGTGGAGAACATGGCCCATTCAGACTCCATGTCTCCAGACTCCCTCGGAATGTGGTTGAAGTTCTTCCGGAGGTGGGAGTTGAAGACCTCCCGGACAGGGGCCTCAGCCAGACGCTCCCAGCACACCCTCACTATACGTTTGGGTCTACCAGGTCTGAATGGCTTCCTCCCCTGCCATCGGATCCAACTCACCACCAGGTGGTGATCAGTTGACAGCTCTGCACCTCTCTTTACTCGGGTGTCCAAGACATACGGTTGCAGGTCTGATGACACGATAACAAAATCGATCATCGACCTGCGACCTAGGGTGTCCTGGTGCCAGGTGCACATATGGACACCCTTATGCTTGAACATGGTGTTCGTTATGGACAGACTGTGGTTAGCACAGAAGTCCAATAACTGAACACCACTCGGGTTCAGATCGGGCAGGCCGTTCCTCCCAATCACCCCCCTCCAGGTTTCACTGTCGTTGCCCACGTGCGCATTGAAGTCCCCCAGTAGGACAATGGAGTCTCCAAGAGGAGCACCCTCCAGCACCTCAGTCACAGACTCCAAAAAGGGTGGGTTCTCTGAAACATCATTTGGCGCATAGGCACAAATGATGGTCAGGACCCGTTTCCCAACCCGAAGGCGCAGGGAAGCAACCCTTTTGTCCACCGGGGAAAACTCCAATATAGAGGCAGCAAGGTGGGGCGATACAAAAATACCCACCCCTGCTCGTCGCCTCTCGCCCGGGGCAACTCCAGAAAAGGCCAAGCTCCAGCCCCTCTCCAGGAGACTGGTTCCGGAACCGGAGCTGTGTGTTGAGGTGAGGCCGACTATATCTAGCCGGTATCTCTCAACCTCGTACACCAGCTCAGGCTCCTTCCCCACCAGAGAGGTGACATTCCACGTACCAAAAGCCAGTTTAGAAAGCTTGGGATCAGTCCGCCAAGGTCTCCGCCTTTGACCGCCACCTGATCCACATAGCACCGGACCCCCATGATCCCTCCTGCAGGTGGTGAGCCCACTGGAGGGCGGACCCATGTAACTCCTTCGGGCTGAGCCCGGCCGGGTCCCATGGGTGGAAACCCGGCCACCAGACGCTAGCCTTCGAGCCCCTCCCCCAGGCCTGGCTCCAGGGTGGGGCCCCGGTAACCCCATACCGGGCGGGGTACACTGAATCCTTGATATACAATTCATGAGAGTCTGTTGAATCGTTCTTAGTCTGGCCCTTCACCCAGGACCAGTTTGTCTTGGGAGACCCTATCAGAGGCAAATTGCCCCGGACAACATAGCTCCTGGGATCACTGGGGCATGCAAACCCCCCCACCACGATAAGGTGACGATCCATGAGGGGATTCATGGGGTTAGTCTCATTTAAAAGAAAACACTCTGAATTTTTTGGCAAAACAGTCATAATCTCTCTAAGTGCTCCTGCCACTGAGTAACAAGAAAGTTCGCCTGGGTGTTTTTTTAGATACAAATGCTTGCAAATAACATACAGCTGTCAGATACTGGCTGGAAAATTATGGTGGAAAATAAGTATTTGGTCACCTACAAACAAGCAAGATTTCTGGCTCTCACAGACCTGTAACTTCTTTAAGAGGCTCCTCTGTCCTCCACTCATTATCTGTATTAATGGTACCTGTTTGAACTCGTTATCAGTATAAAAGACACCTGTCCACAACCTCAAACAGTCAGACTCCAAACTCCACTATGGCCAAGACCAAAGAGCTGTCAAAGGACACCAGAAACACAATTGTAGACCTGCACCAGGCTGGGAAGACTGAATCTGCAATAGGTAAGCAGCTTGGTGTGAAGAAATCAACTGTGGGAGCAATTATTAGAAAATGGAAGACATACAAGACCACTGATAATCTCCTTCCATCTGGGGCTCCACGCAAGATCTCACCCCGTGGGGTCAAAATGATCACAAGAACGGTGAGCAAAAATCCCAGAACCACACGGGGGGACCTAGTGAATGACCTGCAGAGAGCTGGGACCGAAGTAACAAAGGCTACCATCAGTAACACACTACACCGCCAGGGACTCAAATCCTGCAGTGCCAGGCGTGTCCCCCTGCTTAAGCCAGTACATGTCCAGGCCCATCTGAACTTTGCTCGAGAGCATTTGGATGATCCAGAAGAGGATTGGGAGAATGTCATATGGTCAGATGAAACCAAAATAAAACTTTTTGGTAAAAACTCAACTTGTCGTGTTTGGAGGAGAAAGAATGCTGAGTTGCATCCAAAGAAAACCATACCTACTGTGAAGCATGGGGGTGGAAACATCATGCTTTGGGGCTGTTTTTCTGCAAAGGGACCAGGACGACTGATCCGTGTAAAGGAAAGAATGAATGGGGCCATGTATCGTGAGATTTTGAGTGAAAACCTCCTTCCATCAGCAAGGGCATTGAAGATGAAATGTGGCTGGGTCTTTCAGCATGACAATGATCCCAAACACACCGCCCAGGCAACGAAGGAGTGGCTTCGTAGGAAGCATTTCAAGGTCCTGGAGTGGCCTAGCCAGTCTCCAGATCTCAACCCCATAGAAAATCTTTGGAGGGAGTTGAAAGTCCGTGTTGCCCAGCGACAGCCCAGCGACAGCCCCAAAACATCACTGCTCTAGAGGAGATCTGCATGGAGGAATGGGCCAAAATACCTGCAACAGTGTGTGAAAACCTTGTGAAGACTTACAGAAAACGTTTGACCTCTGTCATTGCCAACAAAGGGTATATAACAAAGTATTGAGATGAACTTTTGTTATTGACCAAATACTTATTTTCCACCATGATTTGCAAATAAATTCTTTAAAAATCAGACAATGTGATTTTCTGGATTTTTTTTTCTCATTTTGTCTCTCATAGTTGAGGTATACCTATGATGAAAATTGGAGACCTCTCTCATCTTTTAAGTGGGAGAACTTGCACAGTTGGTGGCTGACTAAATACTTTTTTGCCCAACTGTACGTTTTTCTTTCTAAAATGTGTCTTGGGATTCCTTTTGATTACAAAATATATTAACTACAGTTGTTTATTGTCCTGATCACCAACAGATGATGCCACACATCTGGCTGAGATGGAGGAGACGACATCTGATGAAGCAGCACAGATCTGTCAGGCTGATGATGCTCCAGTGGAAAATGTGCAAGAACTACAGAACTGCAGCATGTGTCACCTTAGGCTTAAAGGAATTTTACTCTTGCAAGAGAACAGAAAGTTCAAGGGAGAACTCTCCAGAAAGACCCTGGGTGAGAATTTCCTCAAAGATAATGACTCAAAGGTGAACTACTACACTGGGCTTCCATCTTTCAGTTTAATGGCTCTGCTGTTGCAATTTTTTCCCAGCCTACCAAAGACAGAAAAAATTTCCCATTTTCAAATTCTCCTTTTAACTATGATGTGTTTGCGGCTTAACTTGCCTCTTGAACATATTGCACACCTTTTTTAAGCAGACAAACTACATCCATCCTATTCTGTGACACCATAAATGTGCTCCATGCACACCTCAGCCCTTCGGTGTACTGGCCAAAGAGACACTGTTTGCAGGCTAGCACGCCACATCAGTATGTTGAAATGTTTGGCAGTAAGGTCACAGTTTATATTGACTGCTTTGAACTTTTTAGTTTTAGAATGTAGACACTGACATGTTTTTGGTGTGGTTTAGCCCTTTTGACGTCATGTCTTTAACTGTGTCAATAATATTGAAGCAGTTAAAGCAGCACCTCTCAAACATTTTCCTTTCTTTCCTCTTTTTATATATGCAAATCACACTGCGTTGCCCTTGTGTATGAAATGTGCTATATAAATACACTTGCTTGCTTTGTAACAATTTTTGGAATAAAGTACACAATGGCTTACAAACTCCAGCTCTTTATTTCAAAGATGCAAAACTGTAACCATAACCATGACACAATACAAGAATATAAATTGACATGCATGATCGACATGTATCATTGTTCACACAACGTTATAGCGCAAAACTGTCTCATGCTACAGCACTACTCTAACGTGCGCATCGCAAAACCACGGCTGCTGTGGGGTTGGTGCTTCAGAGTCCCACACATCCTAAATGGAACCACTGAATTTCACAGTTTTGGTTATCACAGGCAACCATGTCATCCAGGCTCTCCCATCACCACTGCAGATTCCTTCTTCTTCCTGGGCACCACCATCACCCGAGACCTCAAGTGGGAGCCGACCATCAGCTCCCTCATCAAAAAGGCCCAGCAGAGGATGTTCTTCCTGCGGCAGCTGAGGAAGCTCAAGCTACCCACCAAGATGTTGGTGCAGTTCTACACGGCCATCATCGAGTCCATCCTCACCACCTCCATAACCGTGTGGTACGCAGGAGCCACTGCCAGGGACAGACTAAGGCTGCAGCGCGTCGTGCGCGCTGCTGAGAAGGTGATTGGCTGCAAGCTCCCATCCCTCCAGGATCTGTACATCTCCAGGACCCGGAGGCGTGCAGGCCGGATCATAGCCGATCCTTCACACCCTGGACACGCACTGTTTGCCCCCCTCCCCTCAGGTAGAAGACTTCGGTCCATTCAGACTAAAACCTCCCGTCACATGAACAGCTTCTTCCCCTCTGCCATCAGACTGCTGAACACTAAGTGACTTATTAGACTCTCGTGCACTACGTACAGCAGCTCAACCGGACTCACGTCAATCATCACTGTTTTCTTTTTGCATTACCGACTGCACTATGGGGTACTCCACAATATCTGCTGCTCGCTAATATATTTAATAATTGCTTTGTCTAGTATTATTCATTCATACTCTACATTTTATTGCATGTATAGTTTTTTTATTTCTATCTTTTATTTTTATCATGTTTAATGTTGCAGCATTGCACCGAGACAAATTCCTAGTTTGTGTACTACATGAACAATGGCAATAAATCTGATTCTGATTCTGATTCTGGCTGCCTGCAAGTCCACCACACTTCTGCTGTGTTATGTGCCTGTCTTTTGGGATTGTGTGTGGGACCTGGCTGTAATGCAGTTAAGACGTCGTCTTTTGGGCTTCTCAGCTGCAGCTTTCCTCTTTTGTGTTGTGGGGTCTCAGAGTCAGTAAAGTCATGGGCAACAAGCTCAGGTAGGAAAACTTTATAAAAAAAGTTCTGGGCCACTGGTAAAAGTGTTTGCTCCCACAGGTCAGAATCTGGTATGACGCGTACAACAACACAACTTTTTGTGGTCCACACAACAAAGTCACAGAAATGTGAGCCTGTCACAAAGATTTGCATTTGTACCTGCTTGTAGTCCTTGTGACTGTGCTTGAGTTCTAGTCTCCCATCAGAGAGTTTCAGGTAAAAATCCTTGTCTGCACAGGCCTGCAGGATGTTGCTGCGGTGCTTATATGGGGATTTTATTTCCACACAGCCTTTTTCACAACAGGTGCAGGACACAAGTGCATCAGGAGTTGCACCAACTTCAGGAAAGGAGGGGCTGATTATAAAATATTATAAGCACACTTTCACATGTATATTGGGTGCATAATTCAATTTATGGCATGCACTTATTTTATTTAGTAAATAAATACTTGTAATCAAGACAAGAAATAAAAAAAAACACCTTTGTGAGCACAATTGTCTTCAAGTCTACCTTGTACATCTACAAGTCATGCACCCATCCATCTGTGAACTGCACTTTTTCTTGCTTCAGAGACCTAAAGTTACTAAAAACTTCATGCATGTATGGATTTATCAGAATCAGAATCAGCTTTATTGGCCAAGTATGCACAACACATACAAGGAATTTGACTGGCTAAAACTTGCTCTTGTTGTTCAGGTGTAAGATTTAAATAAGATTTCAATGACAACAGAGTATGTACAGTAAATTACAGTCTGTCCATGTTTCTATAAAAGGATGCAAATATATGCAGGAATATGTGCAGTTATTTACTCAGACTAACCACACTTTGCAAAAATATATGAAAAAATAAACAGTCAGACAGTATTTCAATGTGAACTCAGATTCAGTGATATAATGTGAATGGAGTAAAATGCAGTGTGAGAGTTATGTGCAGTGTAAGAATGGATGAAAAGTGAAAAAATGAGTACAGCAACAGGTAGGACTAGGTGAACGTTAGGAGTTCATCAGAGTGATGGCTTGAGGAAAGAAACTGTTCCTGTGACGGGTGGTTTTGGCCTTCAGTGATCTGTAACGTCGACCAGAAGGTAGAAGTTCAAACAGTTATGCTTAAAGTCATATAATTATAAATGAAGGCATGGTCGAAGTTTGGCAGAATGTTTACATCCGAACTCCATGTGATATGTTGGTATGGATGGAGTCCATTAACCCCTTCACAGTCCCATTCAATTTGGCGGAGTACGGTCCCTTTAAATTTTCCTTCACGGTCCATTTTGTGATTTTTTTCCCGTTCATTCACAAGAAATGCCGAGGCGCTGTGTGCTTGCAGTCCGTTTACGATCGCTGAACCTACCCCGCCCAGAATGCATTGCGCGTTTGTCACGTGGGCTGGCGAGGTTAATATGGTCACCATCCCTTAATAAAAACACTCAGCCGCGAGGTTTCCAACACCGTCCCTTCCTCCATCTCCCCACGTCTCCGTCCTGACCGCGTGTACGAAGCCACGTCCCTCCCCCCTCCTGGGAGCGCACGTGAGCAGAGACTCCATAAAACTACAAACACTAAGAGCAAATGTAACACTACAGCCAGTGTTTGAACATTTTATAAATCTTTAGAGGTAAAATCATTACTACATCTGTTCAATGAGCTTTAAACCTGCATCTCTGATCTGGACAGAAACACGACCCCGCCGTCATCCCGCAGTAAATGAAAGATGTGTGTCTGAAAAGACAAGTGTGGGTCAAAGACAGATGTACAGCAGATAGACAGGTCGGACTTACGCACGAAAGAGAGAGAATATTGTCTGTTTGTTTGTTTTCAGAAAACAAAGACTCCAACAGACGATCCAGAGCAACAGAACAAATTATTTTTTCCTCTCTGCTCGGTACCGAGTGGTTGGGGACCGTAGGGAGTTTTCAAATGAAGGTGCTGCCAATAATTTCCAAATCTCTACTCTTTTACATGCATTCACTGCAGTTTAGCTGTTGTAATGATATTGTGTTAAAGTCGGTATTTGCTGTTGTACAAGTTTTTCTGTATAGCAGAAGTTTCTGCTTAATTTACAAATCACTGTAATAGGGATTTTTTGACAATCCTGTGCTTTTCTTGTATCGTTATATAGAATATCACTGCAGTAAACTGAAAAAAAAACCATCTGCTTTAAAATTTGTAATTCTTCCCACAACTTTTTGTGCAAAAAACACTAAAAACATGGCAACTTTTTTAAAAAAGCTCCCGCGAATTCAGGCTTTTTGGTTCGCAACAATCATCAAAACATCCTGCGAAATCCTGGAGGGACTGGAATATGCATTAACTGGATACAGACAGTAAACGGCTATCAGACCCTGAATCAAACTGCTGTTAACTTCCTTGTTTCAGCGTTACTTCTTTATCAGCTGCCGTATTGCTACACTAGCATTAGCCTTCTTTAGCTCCGATCACGTCCCGTTAAATAAATGTACCGTAGAGCTCTAACGATCATCCTACATGAGTCTGATTACCGTGTTAGTTCATTCACACGGTTATAGCTCCACATACCTGATCTGTTAGGTTCCATCGTGGGTATCCGGCTGATATTAAACGGGTTTCTCTGACGCTCCTCTCCCTCCGCCATGTTCTTCCTTTTCTTCTTCTTCTCTCGGAAGGTTTACTGGCGGCTTGAAGGTGCTGCGGTGGGTTTTCTCTGACACCCTCTGCCTCTGTCTGGCGGGGAGAGAGAGGCAGAGAAACTGTACAGAAACCCTGATAAAATATAGATTTATTATATGTTGCAAAGCAGCCACAGATACGACACAGTCCCGGACTGTGACCACAAAAGAGCCAGAAGAAGAGACGAAAGAGTTTTCCAGCCCTGTGAGTGTTCTCTGCTGGACTCCCAGCCTCACATCTGCCAGAGTAACATGATCAGGCTGAACACATGCACCCCCCCCCCCCTCACACAGGGCAGAGGAGCAACTCAGGGGGGGACAAACAGAGAACTGCCCCCATGTCATCATAAACCTTTATTATCATGTTACACACTTTGAAGCACCAATGCTAAAAGCAAAAAAAAAGCTTGCAAATTTGGAGCATTTCTTGTAAATTTGAAACTTTTTTCTTTTACAATTTTTATTTTTTCTTGTAAACATGCAACTTTTTTCCTCCCAAATCAACTTATTTTTCTCCCTTGTAAATTCAATACCTTTTTCATGATAAATCTGCAACTTTTTTGTTGTAAATGTGACTTTTTTCTTTTAAATTTGCAACTTTCACATGAATGCTGGTTACGTTTTTATTCTATATAATGACTTAATTTTTCTCTCGTCATCTAGCCCAGGGATCTGCAACCTTTGCCAACCAAAGAACCATTTTGATCGTCTCCAACTAAAATAGAAGTGGCTGAGGGCCACAACAACAATTTGACCTTTAAAATAAAGATTATGCTGCTTAAATGTTTTTATATACTGTAACGTCGGAGCCATGTTAAGGGGGCAGGGATTTCCCAGCATGCTTTGCCAGTTTGAAACGTTACTGTATGTGTGTTAAATGTGTTATTTCTGAGTTATACTGCTGTGTCATTATAACTGCATTATAATGACCCAGCAGTGTTTAGCAGGATTAAGGCAAGATGTATCATGTGTGTGTAACCATGATTGAAACGGAGGTCTGGGAGAATGACCTCCCCTCCTCTCTGTGCTCAGAAGCAGGTTGGGGGTCGGGGTGTGTAAAATAAATCAGGTTGATCACAACCATCTGCTCCATTGTCTTTGTGTGAACCCTGCAAACGTCACACTGGTGTCAGAAGTGGGATCTCCTGTCCAAAGCAGTAATGGGGCGCTGACATCAGGACGATGTCAAGAACCAGAGGGGAGTAGTGTAGCGAACTCAATATGAGCACCCTACTTGGCTTGCCAAGTGGGTTGACCCTATTGGCGACACAGGTAGAGTGCGGGACTCCGGAGCGGGAGGCGTGAGTTCAAACCTCCCGGTGGGACATCGCCATGTCGAGCAGCACGTTACATTGGTGTCAGAAGTGGGATATGGAGCAAGATGAGGATCCAGGCGGAGGTCCAGCGGCCGGAGCGGTTCATCGCTCGGCTGGGAACGGAGTGTAGAGCTGAGACGCCGGCCCCCAGAGAGCCTCGCCGCGATGGACGGAGCAGAGCAAACCAGCCCCGTTTCCCGCCCTTTTCAGGGCAGGACGGGCTGGCAATTCCAGAGCAATTAGGAGCGGCAATCAACCGGGAGATGACCGTCCCATCCATCCAGCAGCGGGCCAAGATTCCCCGTTACAACGGCGAGAACCTGTTGGATGACCGCCTGACCCAGGTCGAGTTGGCTGCCGCGCTGATCATCGAAGGAAACCACCGTGCTGAGAGCGAGTGGAGGAGGAGCAACGGCAGATCACAGCAGCGCGTGCACGAAGGAGACAGCCGTGGCGACGCGAGGAAGGACGGCTTCCGCTGCACAGAGCCAGGGTACATGGCATGGTACTGCCCCGCACACAGCGCACGACAAACTGGCCCCTCGCCGACGTTAAATTAGAGTGAGGTGGCATGGACGGGGAAAAAGCCACCTCCTGCAGATGCTTCCCCCGGCGGTGACGTCACAGAGGCCTTTGGAGCGCAGCAGCAGCAGAGCGAGCAGGACAGATCCGGTCTTTTCACGGGCTCGGCCGGGGCTGGACGCCGGGACGCGGGCCAGCGGCCGCCTGGGAGGTCCTGGCAGCGGTGGGAGTCATGGGACTCCCGCTGCCAGAGGAGGAACTGTGCGTGTCCTACCGCCACCCGATGCTTTTCCTTTCGGTGACATCACGGAGGCCCTCGGCGCAGGAGCGACGCAGCGGAGCGAGCAGGACGAAGATGCGGCCATTTTCCAGGCGCGGCAAGGGCTGGACGCATGGACGCGGGCCAGCGGCCGCCTGGGAGACCTGGCAGCGGTGGGAGTCGGCCGGAGCGGGCCTGGGACTCCCGCTGCCAGGGAAGGGACTGTACGTGGTCCTACAGAGGCTGTCAGATGTGTCCATCCGCCCGCTGGTGGCCAAACCGGAACCCTACCCCAACCAGATACTCCGACCGAGACTCAGATGGCCCGTGCATGCTGCCCTGGCACCGGGCTGACTCGCATTGGATTTCTGAAAGTGGACTTTGAATTTTCTGGGGACAGAAACCAGTCCAGGGGGCGGCAGTGTAACGTCGGGGCCATGTTAAGGGGGCGGGGATTTCCCAGCATGCTTTGCCAGTTTGAAACGTTACTGTATGTGTGTTAAATGTGTTATTTCTGAGTTATACTGCTGTGTCATTATAACTGCATTATAATGACCCAGCAGTGTTTAGCAGGATTAGGGCAAGATGTATCATGTGTGTGTAACCATGATTGAAACGGAGGTCTGGGAGAATGCCCTCCCCTCCTCTCTGTGCTCAGAAGCAGGTTGGGGGTCGGGGTGTGTAAAATAAATCAGGTTGATCACAACCATCTGCTCCATTGTCTTTGTGTGAACCCTGCAAACGTCACAATACATAGCTCTGAATATCACGTAGCATGAATGAATTCATACTACAACACTGAAAAAACTGTCAAGCTTTATATATAGCTTCATTCATGAAATAAAACTACTACAACTATATTACAAATTGTTTTGTGCTGAAAAATAAATTTCTGAATATCTGACCATAATTTTTTTGGATAGTTTTTTATCAGAACATTCATAAATTGTTTAAATCTCTACTTTCAACAGTGATTCACACAGCTTTAGTTCCTGATATTTTAATAAATTAGAGAAAATGTTGTATTTAGAAGACGTTACTTTTCTTCCTTTTCATGTTTCCTCATAATGCTCCTTATTCAAATGTATTAATATCATAAAAGTCTGGATCCTTCACCTTTTCTCTAGACTCTCAGTTTGACAAAAAGTGGATTGGTTGTCTGATATTCTTCTTTATTTATTTTGGAATAAAACAAAAATAATTCTGAACAACTTTCTAAATAAAATAACTTTTGTGGCAATGCATATTGTAGAGGAGTCAGCAGACAGCGTCTCAATCAGGAGGCAGTGGTTAAACATAAGAGAATAATAGACAGGGACATCATGGGAAGTTGGCAGGAAGAGGGAGCTGGGGGTTTAAGGGAAATGTATTGTGGGGTTGGATGCCATGCAGTGTGATGTGAAATGTCATGCAGATGTGAGATGATCTGTGGAGTTTATAAGGAGAAACCTGGCTTGGCTGATTCTTTGCTTTTTGTGTATGACTGATGTGAAAGTGTTAATAAAACTTTGTCTGTTCGTAAACTGGCCTCATCATTACTCACACTCTCCACACTGGTGACCCTAGACATATTATGGAACACGAGGCAAGAACCCCGGAGTCGGCCCTGACGGGAAGCCCCAGCAACGCAGCAAGCATCCCACAGACGGCTCGGACGGGAACCCCCAGCAACTTGTGCGCTGTTGCAGTCAAGCTACCGGACTTTTGGCAGCACAACCCGCGCTCTTGGTTCCACCACACCGAGGCCCAGTTTGCCCTCCAGGGAATAACGGCAGACGACACCAAGTTTTACCATGTAGTTGCAGCGCTGGACGCTCGCACAGCTCAGCAGGTAGCGAGCCTGCTCGACCAGCCCCCAGCCCACGGCAAATACAAGGCTCTCAAAGCTGCGCTGATTTGGCGCTACACGCTCTCGGACTGTGAGAGAGCAGAGAGGCTCCTGAGGTGTTCCGAGTTAGGAGATGGTTCGGCCGTCGATCTGATGGAGAAGATGTTGGCGTTAATGGGCACGGACGACGGGCATTTTCTGTTTGCCCACCTTTTCCTCCGGAACCTTCCAACAGAGGCGAGAGCGGTCCTGGCCAATTCGCTGTTGCTGGCCGCGCATGACTACCGTGCGCTAGCCCGGGAGGCAGACCGTATCATCCTCACCACCAGAGCGCTCACCGTGAACGCGGCGGCGTCGGAGCCCAGCGAGACGACCAGAGGAGGCGAGGAGCCACCGACGGTAGCGGCAGCGGGGGCCAAGGAGCACCAGAGAGACACGCTCTGCTTCTACCACCGCCGTTTTGTAGGGAACGCACGCAGATGTGCGCCACCGTGCCAATTCAAGCGCTCGGGAAATGCCAGAGCCGGCAGTCGGTAGCAGCTGCGACAGCCGGCGAAGAGAACAAGCTGCTCTACGTGACAGACTCGCGCTCAGGGAGGCGTTTCCTCGTAGACACTGGAGCCCAGAAGAGCATCATCCTGCCGACCTACGCCGAACGGCTGACAGGACCTAGCGGCCCCGGGCTGGTAGCAGTAAACGGCTTGGACATTAAGACCTTCGGTGAGAGAACACTGGCTTTATCTCTACACGGCCGTGCATACGAGTGGACTTTTGTCATAGCAGCACTGAGTTTCCCAATCCTGGGAGCTGATTTTCTGTGTGCGCATGGTTTACTAGTTGATGTTGCTAACAGGCGCCTGGTTAATGCACTGTCCTTTGACTCTCTCCCCTGTACAGCTCAAGGGGCCGGGCCAGTAACACAAGCCAACGTCACAGCTCCAGGCAGTAAGTTCCACACGCTTCTCACTCAGTTTCCAGCACTCACAGTCCCGATGTTTTCAGCGGCCATCGCTAAACACGGGGTGGAGCACTTTATCACCACCACCGGGCCGCCTGTTTTCGCACGACCTCAGCACTTGGACGTAGCTAAACTGGCCATAGCGCGCGAGGAGTTTGCCAACCTGGAAAGGTTGGGCATCATCAGGCGATCGAACAGCCCATGGGCATCCCTGCTACACATGGTCCCTAAGGCTGAGGGGTCGTGGTGACCGTGCGGCGATTTCTGCAGGTTGAATAACGCCACAGCACACGACCGCTACCCGATTCCCCACATTCAGGATTTTTCCGTTCACCTCGCTGGAGCACACATTTCTTCTAAAATAGACCTGGTCCGCGGTTACCACCAGGTCCCAGTGCGCATGGACATACCCAAAACAGCGGTAATAACTCCGTTCGGCTTGTTCGAGTTTCTGCGCATGCCTTTCAGATTAAAAGGAGCGGCACAGATGTTCCATCGCATGATGGACGCGGTGCTGCGCGATCTCCCTTTTGTGTTCGTCTACCTGGATGATATCCTGGTAGCCAGTGCGTCCGAAGACAAACACGTAACCCACCTCAGGACGGTTTTCCAGAGGTTGGAGGAGCACGGATTAATAATCAACCCGGCGAAGTGCCAGTTCAGCGTGACGGGGATTGATTTTTTTGGGGCACCACGTCTCACCGGAGGGAGCGATACCCTTGCCCAACAAAGTGCGTGCCGTGGCGAACTTTCCCCGGCCTCAGACGGTCAGGGCGCTGCAGGAATTTTTGGAGATGGTTAACTTTTATAACCGTTTCCTCCCCCGCGCAGCTCAGCTCATGCAGCCACTGTATGCCGCGCTCAAGAGACGGAAACCCGCGGATGGAGTCGAATAGACTCCGGAGCGAAAGCAGGCGTTCTCTGAGGTGAAAGCAGCCCTGGCAAACGCCACACTGTTGGCGCACCCAGACCCGACGGCCCGGCTAGCGCTCACTACCGACGCCTCGGACGTGGCCATAGGAGCCGTCGTGGAGCAACGTGTCGCCGGTTCTTGGCAGCCGCTCGCTTTTTTCAGCAGGGCTTTGCGCGACAGTGAGCGTAAATACAACACGTTCGACAGAGAGTTACTGGCTCTCCACCTGGCCATACGCCACTTCCAGTTCTGGCTGGAAGGGCGCAGCTTCACCGCTTTTGTGGACCACAAGCTGCTGACGTTTGCAATGGCCATGGTTTCGGAACCATGGTCGGGCCGGCAGCAGAGACAGCTGGCCGCGATCTCGGAGTTTACGACCGATATTCAGCATGTGTCGGGTAAACTGAATGTGGTGGCGGACTGCCTCTCGCACGCGGTTGTGGCCCCAGTATCTGTAGTGATAGATTATACAGCCATGGCCGCAGAGCAGATTAGCGATACGGACGTGCACGCGCTCCAGTCTGGACCAACAGGGTTAAGGCTGAAGAGCAGAGTAGTGCAAGAAGGCAGCCCCCCCCCAATCTGCGACGTCTCCATGGAACGCCCGCGCCCGGTGGTCCCGGTCGTGTGGCGCCGCCGCGTGTTTGAGTCAGTTCACGCTTTGTCGCACCCAGGAGTGCGCGTGTCAGTCAAAATGGTGGGAGCAAAATTCGTGTGGCCAGGCCTGCGCAAACAAGTGAAAGAGTGGGTGGCAGCCTGTGTAGCGTGCCAATGAGCCAAAGTGCACAGACACACGAAGGCTCCTTTGGAGCCCTTTCGTATACCGGCTAAAAGATTCGATCATGTTCACGTGGACCTTGTGGGGCCCCTCCCACCGTCGCAGGGGTGCACGCACCTTCTGACAGTGGTGGACCACACCACACACTGGCCAGAAGCAGTCCCGCTGGTGGCAACCACATCTGTGGACGTGGCGCATGCTTTTTTGACAACATGGGTGGCGCGTTTTGGAATCCCGTCGGACATCATGTCCGATAGGGGCCCTCAGTTTGTTTCTGAACTTTGGTCCGCGATGGCCCGCAGCCTGGGTGTTGCAATTCATCGCACAACCGCGTACAACCCACAGGCAAATGGGTTATGCAAGCGTTTTCACAAGTCACTGAAGGCAGCACTCAGGTCTTCGTCGACGGATGCAAATTGGGTTGACCGGTTGCCGTGGGTTTTATTGGGGTTGCATTCCGCACCAAAAGAGGATTTGGAGGCTTCCCCGGCTGAGCTGGTTTTTTCCCAGCCACTGCGGCTGCTCGGGGAATTTTTGCCAGATAATCCCGTGCCAGACAGCTGCCCGTCTCAGCGTTTGTAGCGTAGTGCAGACACAGGCACGCTGCCCGGCCCACCACTGTTTTCCACGTGCTTTTGTGCCAAAAACTTTGAAGAACGCGGAGTTCTTGTTTGTCAGACACGATGCCCACAACCTGCCATTGTGCCCACCCTATGATGGCCCGTTCAGAGTGCTGGAAACAGGGGACAAGCATTTTTTGCTAGACTTGGGGGGGCGTTGGGAGAAAATATGCAGAGACAGACTTAAGCCCGCCTTTGTAGTGGCGGATGAGCAAGTGCTGCTGGCCCGGGCCCCTCAGCGTGGAAGACCCCCACTGCGAACTCCCCAGGCAAATGATTCACCAGGACAGCCACACGGGCAGAGCGAAGTCCCCCCCCCCCCTCGCCTTGGCCCACCCGCAGTCAGACACACGTCCAGCAGCCCCCCGCTGGCACAGAGACCCCCGTTACAGCAGATGTGGGAGGAGACTGAAGCCCAAAAGACGTGCCAACTGAAACTCTGTCTGGGGGGGGGCAATGCCTATTGTAGAGGAGTCAGCAGACAGTGTCTCAGTCAGGAGGCAGTGGTTAAACATAAGAGAATAATAGACAGGGACGTCATGGGGAGTTGGCAGGAAGAGGGAGCTGGGGGTTTAAGGGAAATGTACTGTGGGGTTGGATGTCATACAGTGTGATGTGAAATGTCATGCAGATGTGAGATGATCTGTGGAGTTTATAAGGAGAAACCTGGCTTGGCTGATTCTTTGCTTTTTGTGTATGACTGATGTGAAAGTGTTAATAAAACTTCGTCTGTTCGTAAACTGGCCTCATCATTTCCCACACTCTTCACACTTTAAAAATCATTTGGTGCAAATTAAGCCAATTAGAAAAAAAATTACAGCAGAGTCGAAAAAACATTGAAAAATATATTCTTTTGTTTTACTAAATGTTGGTTATAATTTTTAAAAAAATGTGTGGCATTGATAGACAGTCTGCACTTATGATTCACTTGTAGAGGGCAAAAGGAAAGGATGTGAGGCGAGGCACGAGCATAGGACGACAAAGAATCTTTATTTATCCCTCTAACAACATGTACAGCCATGGACCTCAGTGCAGCCGCGCTGAGGCTGAGAAGCTTCCCGACTCTCTCTGCATTCTGCTTTTATAGCTTTAATAATCATGCATAGAGAGCTGGGCTGGTGCATTATGCATTGTGTGTACAAAGGAATTGTGTGACACATTAACATATTCATGCCCATATTCATGCTTTGACCGCTGTCTTCTGGCCTCAGCGGTGCCGGGTTATTCTTTCTTTCCTCAGGGGGGGCATAACTTAGCAGTCCAGTCTTACTACCCCCGGGGCACTTTCTCCTTAGGTCCATTTTTTTTTTTTTTTTTTTTTTTTTTTTTTTTTGTTACTTATTTGTACCCGTAGGTAGACTTGGTTTGCAGTTTGGTGACAAGCCACCGGCTGCTGGTCGCTGCGTGCGCGAGCGCCCTAAACCTACATGTTTTTGGTATGCGGGAGGAAACCGGAGAAATCCCGGAGTAAACCCGCGCAACACGGGGAGAACATGCAAACTCCACACAGCTCACTGTTGGTCGGGGGCTGGGATCGAACCCACGATCTCATGATCCCCGCGGTCCCCCGGCCGAGGGTAAAACTGTGCTGCCACAGTGCTAAACCACTGCGCCACCGTGCAGCCCACGGTGCTTCTGCACCGTGGGCTGCTTTCTGGGTGTGAGGGACAATCCCCCACACACTGTATGTCGTGTCCACCACACAGCTCCCCCTCCAGAACACCAAGAAGGGTCTGTAAGCCCCCAGTCCTTTGGGCTCAAGTCGGCACCCATAGTGGCTGCAGCGGGGGGGGGGGGGGGGGGGGGGGGGGTGTCACTGCTCCGGTTGAACTGTCCTGCTGGTGAAGTGTGTCGGGGGGCATGTCAGTCTGTGGGGGGGAAAGGGGAGGGGTGAAAAGAACTTTCTGCTCCGCTCCAAGTTCCAACATGTTGCACTGCCGTGGTTCGTGGGCGCACGGGGTCCGGTGCGCATCGTGCTTGACTGAACAAAGCCGGCAATCGGCAGGCTTTTTGGGATGGAGGTGTGGGAAAAACAATGTGGAGGATGAGGGGGAGGTGGTGAAAACAATGGAGTGCCAGCCCAGGATGTTAAAAGCCTCTGGGCCATGCAAAAATTGTGTGTAGATCAGCCTCGGGTGCGGGGCTTTTCCGGTAAACCCTCCAGCGATCCACAGTGGCTGTGAAAAAAAAATAAGTCTCTGTCGACTCCTCCTTGTGCGGCTCTGTGCTGTAAGGATCTGGGGAAGGCGAATGACCCAATTCCCCCAGGGTGCATCGCGGCTGTGAAAAAAACTTAAGCTGTGTCAGGGAAACTGACAACTCTGCATTAGGTGTGGGGGAAGTCGTAAAGGCTCCGGGGAAAGCAATCGGCCTAATTCCCTGTGCTTGCACAGCGCCTGAGAAACAAATACAAGTCCTGTGGGTGAGGCATCCTGATTCCTTTAGGTGCGATGCGCAAGCCGAAAGGATCCGAGGATGGTGATTGGCCCTGTTCCCCGGGAATGTGCAGCAGCTGAGGACAGTGTATAAGTTCTTGGAGCTGGTTTGTCGCTGGTGCATGGCGCGCGTGCATCCGTGGTCACGTAGCTTTAAGTTGCGCTATCCTCGTAATCCTGAGGTGTGCACACGGGGCCTCTGTGCACCGAAACCCCACTGTCAGGAGGTGAAGCCAGGATCGGGGAACTTGATTCAAACAACGCAGATGAAGCTGATCTTCCCCTTTCAGGCTGTTTCTGTGGTGTGCTCGTCTCGCTGATCCATGTTCTTGCAGTGCCGTCAGCACCCGTTCCAACCGATCATCATATTCCTCACGTGACATGCCATGAACTACGATGTCATCAAGGTATACCACCACACTCTGGAGACCGGCCAAAATCGTGGACATTATTTTCTGGAAACAGCTGGGTGCGGAACTCAAACCAAGCAGCATGTGGGTGTACCTGAACACACCCATGTGGGTCACAAATGCCGTCGGGTTCCTGCTGGCTGGGTGGAGGGGCACCTGCAGATAACCCTGGCACAGGTCCAGCTTCGTGAACACCTGTGAGCTGCTGAATGTTGCAGTAAGTTCCTCCATCGTTGGGAGCAGGTACTGGTCCAGGATGATCACCTTATTCACCATCCTGAGATTGATACATGGACGGATGCCACCCGACTTTTTCTTGGCCACCACGATATTCGATATCCAGGGGGACGCATCCATCTTCTCAATGATGCCTGCTTCCAGCAACTTGGTCAACTCTGCCGTGACATCGTCCCATAGGGCGAAGAGCAGCTGCCACAATGGTTGGATCTTTGGAGTCACGTTTGAATCTCTAAACGGGGGATGGTGGAATGTGCTGATGCAACCCAGGCCCCTGAACAGCGCTGGCCAGCGGACATGCCATTCGGGGTATACATTTAGTACCATAGAGCCCTCTGGGTCCTTGATGGAAAATCCCAATTCGCCCAGCAGGTCTATCCCTAGCAAGTCCGCTCCCTGGCGTGAGATTTGGAAGGTGCACTTAGGGACTGTTTTTGACCCACATGTCACTGAGAAGTCGACCGTGCCTGCCATCTTAATCTTGGCGTGGCCGTATCCAAACTTTCTTACTGTTCCTGCGTTGATGGTTTTAATCGGGAAAGGTCTCTTTAGATTCTGATTTATGGGATAGTGATGACAGTCTGGATACTGGGCAGGGAAGCGGAAAAGGGAAAGAAAAAAGAGAATAATTTTTTGGAAGTTATGCGAAGAAAGTCAGGAGTAGTGGAAGTGGTGGTGGTGGCACTGAGGGAGGAGTGCAGGATGGATCTTAATTCAAAATTATTCTGAGATTTGAGGAAAAAAAGGGGATATCCACAATAAGCCCAGTTAAGTTGACAACAATATCGAAAAATCAAGTTGGAGAAATATACATGGCAAAGGTGCTGAGGGATGGAAATCTGTCATATATCTGAGGTTCCATGTTGTCCAAGACCTCAGACACAGGTTACTGCTGTGTTCTGTTTGCCTCTCCCTCTTTCTCCAGGCGCTCCCCATTGGCTGCTCAGCCTGTGCTGCAGTGAGCAGCCTGTAATTAGTGCACCTGTGCAGCCACCCACCTGTATTCACTCTATGTCATTAGTTCACAGTGTATTTATTCTCTGTCAGTTCATTCACTTGGTGTCACGGCATTAGTCTACACTCTGCTCACAGCCAGTAGCTCTGTTCTGTTGCCTTTCTGTGTTTGGAATAATTCTGAGCTTAAATTATTCAAAGTCAAAAATCAGGCTTGATATTGGATTTAGGTACATTTATTATAAAAAGAAATAAAAGAAATGAAAAGAAAAGTTACAGTTCAAACTAGAAAAGCACTCGTGAGTGCATACCTCCACCCAGGCTCCTTCCGTTTGTAACCCAGTGTTTAAAACGTGATTAAAATTATGAATGTCGATACCGCTTTAAGAAGAAGGGGGGGACATTCATTTCACAATGGGAGTAGATAGTTTAACGTGAATTAAATTATAAATATTGATACCGCTTTTAGAAAAGAAAAACACCCATTTCACAATGGGAATACATAATTTAAATATGAATATTTAAATAACTATATATTCATAAATAGGAACGTTTTCTAGAATATTCTGATAAAGTTCCTAGTATTGTGTGTTGATATTTATTGTAACCAATGGCTGCGCCGTTGCTGGGTCACACCACCCAATGGGTTAAGCGCTCTCTCCCTGGGTCTGGGATGACTTGCATTTTTGGCTCAGTCACGCCAGACGCCGAAAGACACAGACCAGAGAGAGAGACGGTGCTTGGTGATATGGCGACACTAGCGTGCTGGTAGCAGCCTTTGCCTGGATAAAATCCTTGAAATTGGTAAGCCTAAACCAAAATGAGAAATGAGACATTGCGGTATTGCCAAATTCTAATGCCCCGTCTATTAAATTTTAAGATTGGGATCCAAAGGTTGTCGACGCCATTGGGCGCGGGAATCCCATTGACGCACGAGCCACTTGGCATGGTGAGTGCTATTTATTCATTGTGTATGTGGATGCTAACCGCTAGCTTAAAAACGCTAGCTGCGATGCTAAATTCAGCTAGTTTTTTCATCAGAAAAAGCTATGGTTGATATGTGTTTTAAAGTGCCAAAATTGTGATAAATTGTTGTGCTAGATGTGATGTTAGCTTGGTGCAGCACACTGCACAAATGTCCTGTGATGTCAAGTGTTCCAAATGCACTTTATTCATCGTTGTAGCACCATGTTGATGGGTTTGAATGGTAGATGTGTTTGTTTTATGCACATTTGTTGATTTGGGGAAATTGACTTAGCTTATAGACTAAGCTCTTTGAGTTCTGACCTATTTTATAGGTCAGGTTCTTTTTCTTTTTTTTTTTCCCTTTGGACTGGTTTGACCAGAGCGTGGATCTCCAGATCTGGATGGCGAGCAGAAGCCCGAACCCTATGAACTGCTAAAGGTGACTCCACTAGTCACCTGGAAAGGACCAAAACAGGACTGTGAATCAGAATCAGAATCAGATTTATTGCCATTGTTCATGTAGTACACAAACTAGGAATTTGTCTCGGTGCCATGCTGCAACATTAAAAACATGATGAGATAAAGAGATAAACTAAAAAACTAAAGGACTAAAAACGTGCAATAAGTGTAGAAAAATAAGTAATAATAATAATAATAATAATAGTAATAATGAGTAATACTAGTCAAGGCAGTTTTAAATAAATTAGCAAGTAGCAGATAATATGGGGTACCACAGTGCAGTTGATAATGCAACAGAAAAACAGTGATGAATGTCATGAGTCTGGTTGAGCTGCTGTACATAGTGCACGAGAGTCAATAAGTCACTTAATGTTCAGCAGTCTGATGGCAGAGGGGAAAAAGCTATTCATGTGCCGGGAGGTTTTAGTCCGAATGGACCGAAGTCTTCTACCTGAGGGGAGGGGGGCAAACAGTACGTGACCAGGGTGTGAAGGATCGGCTATGATCCGGCCAGCACGCCTCCGGGTCCTGGAGATGTACAGGTCCTGGAGAGATGGGAGCTTGCAGCCGATCACCTTCTCAGCAGTGCGCACGACGCGCTGCAGCCTTAGTCTGTCCCTGGCAGTGGCTCCTGCATACCACACAGTTATGGAAGAGGTGAGGATGGACTCGATGATGGCCGTGTAGAACTGCACTAACATCTTGGTGGGTAGCTTGAGCTTCCTCAGCTGCCGCAGAAAGAACATCCTCTGCTGGGCCTTTTTGATGAGGGAGCTGATGGTTGGCTCCCATTTGAGGTCCCGGGTGATGGTGGTGCCCAAGAAGCGGAAGGAATCTGCAATGGTGATGGGAGAGCCTGTGATGGTGAGGGGGGGCAGGGGGGTTGTGACTTTCCTGAAGTCCACAATCATCTCCGCTGTCTTCAGAGCGTTCAGCTGCAGGTTGTTGTGGCTGCACCAGGACACCAGCTGGGCCACCTCTTTCCTGTAGATGGACTCGTCGCCGTTGGAGATGAGCCCGATGAGGGTGGTGTCGTCTGCAAACTTAATCAGCTTAACAGACTGGTGGGAGGAGGTGCAGGAGTTGGTATAAAGGGAGAAGAGTAGGGGGGAAAGTACACAGCCCTGGGGTGATCCGATGCTGATACTAACAGAGTCCGAGACAGACTTCCCCAGCCGCACATGCTGCCTCCGGTCCGTCAGGAAGTCGGTGATCCACCTGCAGAGGGAGTCAGGCACATCGAGCAGGGACAGCTTGTCCTGGAGCAGAGCGGGGCGGATGGTGTTGAATGCAGAGCTGAAGTCCACAAACAGAATCCTGGCGTAGGTTCCCGGGGAGTCCAGGTGCTGCAGGATGGAGTGGAGGGCCAGGTTGACTGTGTCATCCACAGACCTGTTGGCACGGTAGGCAAACTGCAGCGGGTCCAGGAGGGGAGTGGTGATGGACTTGAGGTGAGACAGGACCAGGCGCTCAAAGGACTTCATGACTACAGAGGTGAGCACTACAGGTCTGTAGTCGTTAAGTCCAGTAATCCGTGGCTTCTTGGGGACAGGGATGATGGTGGAGGATTTGAGGCAGGTCGGCACGTGACATTGCTTAAGGGAGGTGTTAAAAATGTCTGTGAAGACAGGAGCCAGCTCTTTCGCATAGTGTCTCAGGGTGGAGGGAGACACACCGTCCGGCCCGGGGGCCTTGCGCAGGTTCAGTCTGGAGAATTGTCTGTGCACGTCCTGCTCACTGATGACAAGGGCAGGGAGGGAGGAGGAGGAGGGGGGGGGACCGCTTTTGATGAATTAGGGGCCGAGGAGGCAGTGGAGCTGGATGGAGTGGGGGAGTTGGACACAGCTGACGAGGTGTCAAAACGGGCGTAATGTTGGGACAGTTTTTGACAAAGGGCTTTGTCATCCTGACCTTTAGAAGCCTGAGGCCGATAGTTGGTGATTTGCCTCAGTCCTCTCCACACAGAAGCCGAGTCATTAGCAGTGAACTGCTGCTGGAGTCTCTCAGAATACACAGATTTAGCTCTCCTCAGCTCTCTGTTAAACCGATATTTGACCTCTCTGTAGCGGTCCCTGTCTCCACTTTTCAACGCTGCTTCCTTCTCCTTCCTGATCTGTCTGAGCTTGGCAGTGAACCAGGGCTTATCATAAGAGTACCTCACCCTGGTGCGCGATGGGAGAATGCTCTCCTCACAGAAGTTGATGTATGAGTTCACAGTGTCCGTGTACTCATTAAGATCATGTGTGGCTCCTTTAAACATGTCCCAGTCAGTTATTTCCATGCATGTGTTCAGATTCTCTCCAGCTTCACTGGTCAATTTCTTCGTGGTGGTCACAACAGGTTTAGTGAGTTTCAGTCTCTGTCTGTATGTGGGAATGAGGTGGACCATCACGTGATCAGATAGTCCGAGCGCAGCGCGTGGAACAGCGCGATATGCGTCCTTCACTGTAGTGTAACAGTGATCCAGCGTGTTAAATCCTCTGGTTGGACATTTAATAAACTGTTTGTATCGGGGGAGCTCGTGACTCAGATTGCTCTGGTTAAAGTCGCCTACCACAATAACCAGGGAGTCTGGAAAAGTCCGCTCCGTGTGTTGGATGTGATCTGCGAGCACGGGCTGAGCTTTGCGCGTGTCCGCGTCGGGAGGGACGTACACAGCGACGAGGATGAATGAGGCGAACTCCCGCGGGGAATAAAATGGCTTGCAGTTAATAAAAAGAAATTCCAGGGCGGGAGAACAGTGTTTGGAAATTACCGTTACATCAGAGCACCAGCTGCTGTTGATGTAAAAGCAGACTCCTCCTCCAATAGACTTACCGGAGAGCTCTGTGACGCGATCAGCACGAAACAGCTGAAATCCCTTGAGGCTGATCGCGCTGTCCGGTATGTTCCCTTTAAGCCAGGTCTCAGAGAAACAGATAACAGACGAGGAAGCGAGGTCCTTAAATCGCATCAGCAGTCTTAATTCTTCTACCTTGTTCAAGAGAGAATTGGCATTGGATAGAAATATGCCAGGCAAGGCTGTTCGCGTGCCTCTCCTTCGCAGCCGAGCGAGAATCCCCCCTCGCTTTCCTCTTTTACGCCGTCTTACTCTTTGAGCCAAACAATGAATCAGATCGGCGGCAGGAGCTAAAAATACTGGGAGAAGGTCCGTGGGAGTAAGAGTCCTGATATTTAATAACTCTTCACGGGTGTATGAGCTGGCAGACGCACAATCGATGAACAGAAACAAACAAATTAAAAAAATTAAAGGGCAGCGAAACACCATGGTGACCACTGTGGGCGCCATCTTGGAAAAAGATGGCGACTGTGAATATTGTAAATATAATTTGGAGTATTTTGTTTTTATTTTTCCTTTTATCGCACTGTGTATTTATTTTTGTGCACATATTTGTAAATAATATACATAGTTGCAAGTTTCATATACAGCTGTGTATGTGTCATCTGTTGTTGCACCTCCCAGGCTCCTACGAACCCAGAGTCGGTCTGACCTGGCCCAATTATCCCTTTTCCCTCAGGTAGTAAAGTTAAGGTAAATACATTGCCATAACACACCACTACCAAAAAGGGTACTACACCTAAAGTGAGTAGGGTGAGTGGGTGTTAGTAAGGGTTACACACATAAATCTGGCGAGCGCAGGTGTTAGTGGGTGTTACCTTCAATTACCCCGCAAGTATTGTACCACCCTGTGTATACTATTGTTACAGTGGTATATTGTTACAAAATTTGGCGAGACAAGTAAGTGTCACAGGGTTATACGTTTCTCATGGATCACCTCCAAAATGTAATGGGTTTGTGTGTAGGCCTATAGCCACTTGTGGTGAAAATTGCATCAAAGTCTGTCCATCAGTTTTGGAGTATTGTTGCTAACACACTATGACACACTATGCCCTCCCAAGAGAGCAGACGCTTTTTTCTTCTCTCCTGCTGATTTTTTCCTCCCCTCCTACTGGATCCCAGCTTGCTGTTGTCTGTCTGCGTCTGACTGCGACCGCCGAAAAGAAATTATGGAGTTAATAAGCTGGGCTTTGAACACAATTGACACTATTTTTTCAACAAGGAAAAGTGCTCCGGGGGAAGCTGTTTGCCCCGCTGGAACGGCTCCAGTGGGCTATCTATGTGACACAGGTATTTGGAAAATGCTGTGTCTCTCTAATCTCTCTATCGAAGATATTGAAGATTTGTTTATCTTCGTAATCTTGGTGATTGGGATAATTCTGATTGGGACGGGAATTGTCTTGGTTTACCGCAAATTGCTGAAGATGGATTCAACCTATCAAAATGCTGGCCAGGCGAGGTGCATCCAACAAATTGAGAAACTGGAGAAGACCCTGATAGCGACTACTGGAGAACTGTCTCGTAAGGTGGATTACATCATGGGTTCGCTCAGGTCTTTCCACGACGAGTTCAAAGCTGCGCAATGAAGGATTAATGTACTGAATCTACAGAAGAAATACAAGTCTTCTCTGTGATCAGTCCTATTTGGCATTATTATTCCCCATGAAAATTCCTCCTGGCTGTCTGCAGACTGTGTTTTTTTTTTTTCAAATCATGAGCACAAGGCCTTGGTCAACCAGCTGCAGCGCCAGATAAGACTGGGCGCCAGACAGACAAAACATCTTCTGCCAAGGGTCCTTGGGTCTCTCTTATTATCATCAACACTGCTCAACACCGCACACACATTGATTCATGAACTGATTAAAGATATACTGTACACTGCTCTCTTGTGTCTCGTGAATTCTGAGTTGTTGCTCTGTGCTATTGAGAGATTTTTTTTCATTGTAATCACAATCTGCTTAAAAATAAGCTGTATTTTGATAACGAAGTTTTTTTTCTCCTCCCCCCTTGTGTCGTTCCCTCCCTTCCCCTCCCTTTCTTATCTATCTCTGTTTGATGAGGCGCCTTTATGGCTGCCGTGTCGTTGTGTCGCGCGCATGCGCACCAATGTCAAGTCAAGTTCCTCGTGTGTTTTTTTACATGCTTGGCAATAAAGTTTATTCTGATTCTGATTCTGATTCTGATTCTGAGAAGATAAGAGCCTTGGCTGAGGTATGCATTCTCAGATCATCACCAAAATATAATGGGTTCCTCTCTAGCCCAAGAGCCAACTCTGGTGAAAATTTCATCCAAATCTATCCAGTAGTTTTTGTGTAATCCTGCTGCACAAATACAAACAAAGCCCTTGGTGGAGGTATGCACTCCAGATCATCACCAAAATGTAATCATCTGTTCCCTGTGCTATTACACACCTTTCCTGAAAATGTCATCAAAATCCGCTCATAACTTTTGGAGTATTGTTGCTAACACACTGTGAGAAGATAAGAGCCTTGGCTGAGGTATGCATTCTCAGATCATCACCAAAATATAATGGGTTCCTCTTAAGCTCAAGAAGCACCTCTGGTGAAAATTTCATCCAAATCCATCCAGTAGTTTTTGTGTAATCCTGCTGCACAAATACAAACAAAGCCCTTGGTGGAGGTATATGCACTCTCAGATCATCACCAAAATGTAATCATCTGTTCCCTGTGCCATTACACACCTTTCCTGAAAATTTTGTCAAAATCCATAAGTTTTTGAGTTATGCTGGTAACAGACAGACAGACAGACAGACAGACAGACAGACAAACCCCGGTAAAAACATTACTTCCTTGGCGGAGGTAATTAAACCTCAAATGGCCATTTTTGAGGGACAGATTACAAAGCATGGCCTTCAGCACACACCGAATCTCTGAAGGTACACTCTTTAGGTTTGGTATTTATGGTGTTCGAGTACCCCACGACATGACCCCAGTCACCGCAAAAGGGCTGAAAGTAGCCGACCCACCCAATCATACTGATATACCCCCTATGAAAGGAAAATGGGAAATCCTTCAGGTAGCCCAAGAATACAGAAGACATCACAGGGAGGCCAGCAGGGGTCACAAAGTTATCAGAAGGCCAACACTCCTGTAGTCAGAAAAGATGGGAGCAGACATGGCTGGTGAATCATAGAACTGAATGCAAAGCAATATTGAAAGCATATGCTATGAAATATAATATCCTGTGTAATCAGTGAAGCAAATGTAAACTCATTGATTAAGAAACACATGTAATGTATGTAATCAATTGAAATAACGAGTGTAATCAAACTGTGTGATTGTATGTACATTTTAACTGCACAAAAGAAGGTTTATGTGGGGTCAGATTGTGAAATGTTGGAAAAAGCCTGTTTACTGGAAATGCATGTGATAATGAGGAAGTGAAAGTTAGTTGAAACAGCAAGTTGGGGTATTTTGGTGATGGAAAATGATGAGATAGGCAAGCCAGACAGTCATGAGATGAGCGCCTGATTCAGGCACATGGCTTTACTGGAATTGGGAGGGTGAAACGTGCAGAATGAGGTGATTGTTATATAAAAGTTAACATTAAGCCAATCATAAGAGGCCAAGAAGCCTAGGGTGAGATTGTGGGCCAATCACAACGAAGTGGTGAAACAGTATAAAGACAAGATAAGATAAGATAAGATAAGCCTTTATTAGTCCCACAATGGGGAAATTCCAGGACTGCAACAGCACAGGGATAGCAACACTCAGAGCAACAATCAGAAGGCAAGAGAAAAAAACAAGAGCAGCAAGTATACACATGTACATATAAATATAAATATATATACACTACCGTTCAAAAGTTTGGCATCACCCAGACAATTATTTTGTGTTTTCCATGAAAAGTCACACTTATTTACCACCATGAGTTGTAAAATGAATAGAAAATATAGTCAAGACCTTGACAAGGCTAGAAATAATGATTTGTATTTGAAATAATAATTTTTTCCTTCAAACTTTGTTTTCGTCAAAGAATCCTCCATTTGCAGCAATTACAGCATTGCAGACCTAACATGATTGCACAAGGGTTTTCTAATCATCCATTAGCCTTCTGACGCAATGAGCAAACACATTGTACCATTAGAACACTTGAGTGATAGTTGCTGGAAATGGGCCTCTATACACCTATCTAGATATTGCACCAAAAACCAGACATTTGCAGCTAGAATAGTCATTTACCACATTAGCAATGTATAGAGTGTATTTCTGATTAGTTTAAAGTTATCTTCATTGAAAAAAAGTGCTTTTCTTTCAAAAATAAGGAAATTTCTAAGTGACCCCAAACTTTTGAACGGTAGTGTATATATATATATATATATATATATATATATATATATATATATATATATATATATATATACAGTGCGGAGATAGATATATAAATATATAAACAGTGCAGAGCATTGTAGCTGGATGGAATAAATATATAAGTATATAAACACAGTGCGGAGCACTGTAGCTAGATGGAATAAATATGTAAATATATAAGCACACACAGTGTGGAGCATTGTTGCTAGATAGAGTAAATATATAGATATATATATAAACACACACAGTGCGGAGCATTGTAGCTAGATGGAATAAATATGTAAATATATAAACACACACAGTGCGGAACATTGTAGCTAGATGAAATGAAGCAGCACAACCGTCTACTTAGTTATCCTACATGGTATGATTATGTACCCATACATATTCTCACCCTCCATAGTGACCGGCATTTTCCTAGTTGTATACTGGAGGGGACCATTGTGTAAGTCTATTGCGTCTTTTGCATTCAATACTATTAGGTCGTCACGTCTTTTTGCTATCTCTGCGGAGCAGCCCTACTTTGGTTGTACAGTCTGACAGCCGTAGGTAGGAAGGACCTGCGAGACCAAGCCCAGAGTCCCCAAAATGTTCATTTTCGGCAGACTTTCAGGGACCTCCATCATCCCATAGCAGCAGGTTGAAGTCAAGAGGATCGCCAGAAGAAAATGGACCAATTTGTCATCTCTTCAACTTTTAACAGCTTTCAAGTCTGCTGCTGAAGTGTTATTATAGCACTCTGGGTAAGGCGAAAAAGGGGAAGTGAAGACACCATCGCTGGCTGCGCTCCCAGCCTGTTGCCGTGAGTCATCCCTGCAGAGTAGTGAGAGGAAGCCGGGGCTGCAAGATTTCTCCGGACTGAAGACTCCACTTCAGGGGCTCGACTCACCTTCCTCTTCCCAGCTGACGGCTTCGCAGACCACGGGTGGAAGAAGAGAAGAGGAGTTTCGAGCGTTAGCTATTCAGCCTTGCCCGCTTCTTCCCTTTTCCCGGTGAAAGAGGACCCTCGACGGAGAAGACCAGCTATTAATCATCCGTTTTCCCCCAATCTCACCATCTAGGCTTCTTAGACATTTATCCACAAATTAATTAGATGTTTTTACCAGGTTTTATTCAAAGGGTTTACTTTATTTTGGACTCTTTTTGGATTCTACATATTTTTAGTTAATTTCACATTCTAATTTTTTAAACTGATTGGTGATTTTTAAACTTTACTGGATTTTGAAACTTTTTATTTTTTTGAACAAATGACTGGTTTTACAACTTTCAACTTTTTGAATCAAGGTTTTTCAATCATTTTTTTGGTTTGATTTTTAATTTTCATCATTTTGATTTTATTGACTGTTTTCATACAAGTATATACTGTTTTGGCTGAGCTTTGCAGATTTTCATTAAATACCACAGCATATTAAAGGTGAACTGAAGTGAACGGCATTGAATGGCACTGGGTGATAGTACATACAATTATAAAGATAATTTATCATTGGCACCCCCTCCACCAATCCCGGAATCTTGGAGAAAATCGCGATTTTGAATTTCCCGCCCTGAAAAATTCTACGAATCCGCCGATTATCCGGAAGTGCAGCTGGAGTTCGGCGTGACGTCACGAATGTGACCCAGTCCTCATGTTTACCATTGCGAGCATGTCGACACTGGTTGTTTTGGTGCATTTTGTCGTGATAGTCGACTACAAAACACTTCCAACACCTGGGAAGATGTGTTCAGTGGCCAAGGAAAGCTGTCATGGCGACGAAAGAAAAGAAAGGGGGAGGAAAAGCGACCGGGAAGCGATGCGTTTCTAGATATACAGTGATCCCTCGCTACTTCGCGTTTCACCTTTCGTGCCCTCAGTGCATCGCGGATTTTTCAAAAATATTCATCAAAAATTCAAAATTGAGAAAAAATGGCACAAAAGTTGCCCGGGCGCTAGCAGAAGGCAGGGAGACTACATCAGAACATCAGGTATCAACACGGAGAGCCCGCACAACTCAAAATCCACCTCTCTGACCACCGCTCCACTCCTCTCCGCCCACCTCTTCACCGCTCGGGAATCTCGCAAGCTGATTGGCCGAGACATTTTACCCAGCTTCTCTCCCTGCCGAGCACCCATACCCAGCGAAGGAAGACCGCATTCATTGTTCTTTATCGCTCATGTTGCTTAGTGGCACTTTTCGCTGTTCTCTTGTGCCTTTTTGTGCAAAATAGTGCTTGTGACGCCCTTGGGGGGGGGGTGACGCTACTTCGCGGTTTTTCACTTTTCGCGGTCGGTTCTGGTCCCCATTAAACGCGATAAGTGAGGGATCACTGTAGATATTATTTATAAATAGCACAGTCAAATGCAGAGGCCAGTTCTGTCCATGTGTATTGCCACTATAGTCTGTAGAAGTATTGTAATACATAGCCCATGGTCATGGAACCTGTCCTGAATACACATGTTAACCCTACGCCACAGATGTGTCTATTCAATGCCAAGTGTGTACACGGCCAGGCTATTGTACAGTCCTAGCTCTATGTATAAATAATAAGTTGGAAAAATGCTGATGGTTTTTTTTTTCTTTCTTTTTTATTGTTAATTTTCCTTATCCTGACACCCCAAACATGCCAAAGTAGAGAAGTAAAGACTCACCATTCTGTATTCAATAAGCGACTCTCCTCCCCATCACTGCTGCGGTCTGACTCTGAGTCGGTGCCGGAATCCCCCGAAAATTCTGGCTCGAATCTGTACGGTTCGATGCCTCCCTCGCTCTCTTCCTGTTCACTTGACACTCCTGCATCCTCCTCTGTCTCATCACCGATCCTGAATGCCTCTTCACTCTGAAAACTCTGGTTTTCTTGACTGCTGGAACTGCTATCATCTGCCATTGTTGTTTTGATAAGGGTCACACTCGTGACGTCACGCAGCGTCGTCTGCACTACTTCCGGTTTGTTTGGCACTGCCAGCCAGAGGCAAAAGTTTATCGGCTTATAGCTTGGCCATCGCACGGCCTAAAAATTTCTTTTATGTGTTGAAAAATACAATAGGTAATAAGGAATTAATCCGCTATTCTACTTTTTGCGCAAAAAGGTGGTTTCAGTTCACCTTTAAAAGACAGTATGGGAGTTTGTGAGATCACTGATTCAGTGTCCACTTTTCTTGGGTGATTTTTCAAGAAGGTATTTTTCTACAAGAGGTGTTTAATTTTTGAGTTTTTAAAGGTTACTCTTTTTGGTGTTTTAAAATAGACCCCTATAAACCAATTTTCCTGGTTTTAAACATTTGTCCAGATTTACCAAGAGCAATGTAAGACCATGAGAGGCTGTCATTAATACTGGGGGTGTATTCCAGGTGTCTGACTGGATAGGTCACTCAGTCAGAAGTCTGGCTTACAGGTAGTGGGAGTCCCCCAGTAGAAGGTAGACAGTAAGGCTGGATTAACTCTCAAACGTCACCAAGAACACAAAATACACGTGACAGAATTTCCTAGGAGGAAAATTCCTCTAGGAACTGCAAGCTGGTGAACCTAACTTCAATCCTGAGGTACAAGGTCAAAGGGTCTTCAACAATGGGTAGACAGAAAGGAGGGGGATGAAAGGGGTAAGAGGAGGAAGGGAGAGAGAAAGACAGTCCTGATAAGCAGGTCAGTATGACATAGAGCTTATCCTTGGTGATGAGCAAATGAAGAAAAGTCACAGACATTTTAGCAATGGGGTGCCTAATTTACACAAACTAGGAGTTCCTGTGCATTCTTGGAACATAAATTAAAGCCGGGCATGTCAAAGAAATTATAATGTAGCTTAGATCATCCTTTGCGCTTGTACTGACCCTCAGTCTCTGAATCACTGAAGGCCAATAATTGCTCACAGAAACATGCCAAGAATATATCAGACATATAATATAATATGAAAGAATAATATAAAGGAATATATGAACTTAAACTACATGGAAAGCACATATAAACATTAAACATGGCATAGGAAAGGCATGATACTTCTTAATAATAATAATACATTATTAACAACAATAATGTGGATAATATGGAATTTTTCTATCATATCCCCCATTGATGCTTAATAAAACATCATAACTAAAAGAAAAATAATCAAAGTGGTAGTAAAATAAAGTGAATGAAATAATATAAGGATATGTGTAAGAATTTACATGTTGTTATGTGTCTTTGCAGGCTAAAATGTGTGTAGAATATGTCATTAAGAGTGAACATGTGTAATATGATCAAAATTAATCTTAGTCTGTGTCAAATAAGAACGTAGAAAATAATATGAAGATACTCAAAACAACCTTAAATTATATTGCAACCGTCATACTCCTTAGGTTAGTATTACCCCTTTCACCATCCTCATCATCTGCAGTAGTTGTATGAAAACATATCGCTAAGTTTACAACAACTAGCCTCATCATCATATTAAGGACTCACACAAGAAAAGTCCGGAGTTATCACGATAAAAATCATTACCAAGTTGATGATGAGACGTCTCCATGAAGAGAAACACTAACTTAATCAGTTTTGTTATCATTGCCTGCAAAGCAATGAAGCTATGTGTATCCAAAGTATTAATATGACCATTTGCATCATTTTCATGGATAGAAGTACAACAATAACCTCCTATAATAGGGCACACACCCCTACGGATGGCAATTAGTCGACCAAGAACCATTCTATCCTTTGTTATAATTTTGTAAATAATTATAGCCTATAATTAAGTGCTTTAACCCCTAAGGTATTCATATCCACTCTCACTCAAAAGAAACAGTGAACAAAAACCTCACTCCTGTACTTTCCATCTGAAATTGCATTCATGTTTCAAAAATGGCATCATGTGGTAGAAAAGTGTCATGAATCCAGGTTTGGAGGCCAAACCCGATTCTGACTCATTGTTATGCTTTGGCCTAGTTTCCTCCTGACAGCTCGGGCACGCCCCCTCCTCCTGTCTAGCGCCGTCAGCTGTACTGTCACGGGTGCTCACACACAAACACACCCACACGCACACACACAAGCACACGCTTCATTCACTCCCATTCACACACACTCTCATACACCAGATGCCAATCAGTTCTGCCCACACATTTTCACACCGGCAATCTCTTTCCTCGTTAGCTTCTAGAGTATATGTTTGCCACACCAGAGGAAAGAGACTGTTGGGGCAGTCACCCTCGCTCATGGCAGCAACCTTTCCATGAATGACGTTCCACTCCCTTAACATTCTCTGCCCGACATCTCCAGACGATCTATCCCTGGGTGTACGCGGCTGCCTCAGCTTCTACCCCTTTTCCACCGGACTGCTCGGTTTCGTCCCGGATTAGCTCCAGCTCAGTAAGTGTCTTTCTTCGCCTTTTCTCCTGTGCTCTGTAGCCTTGCTGCACAAGGTCGTGCGCCTTTCCTTTTGTGCTTTACGCAGCCCTGTGGCACAAAGCTCCATTAGACCTGGCTGTTGTGCATTCAGCTGGCGCCCGGCTTGTTTGGCGGCCAAACCTAGCCATTACATCTCTCTGTATTTCTGTTGTTGAACTGAACTGTATTTGGTTATAACTGGACTTGTTATTTCCTTGTGTTGTTAATAAAGTGCACCATCTACTCTCACAATTTGGTTATTCATTCTCTCTCTTGTGCACCGAGCCATGGTGCATGGAGCTTTATGACAGAATGCCCCGACCAGCGTAAAAACCCAGTGTAAAGGTGGTGCACAAGTAAGTTTTTTGCTTCTTCTACTGAGTGCTTTTTCCCCTAGTTGTCCACATGGATTTTTCCGTTTTTGGACTGAGCCCCGAGGAGTGTGGAGTGGTTGATCATGCTGTGGTATCCGTCTCATGGGCTCGAGCCACGAACTCCCCGGAGGAGAATTTCCTGCTGTTCAACATTGTTGTCAGGGTGCTCCAGACGTGCCCCGGTCTTTGGAAATATCCGGGATTGATGTTGTTTCTCACCGCGGACCACGAGTCACGCCGACAGCTGGAGGAGATGACAGGAGGAGCCATCGGAGATCTACCGCGGCTTCCCATGATGCACTCCCGGAGGACCGGAGCCCGCCACTCGCCGCCCAAGCAGGAGTGCTCCTCCCCCCACTGGATTTCTCATCCTACTCCTGCGAGGATGAAGCAGGACACAGAGGCAGCAGCAGACATTATCACCAGTCAGGAGTTCAGGCAAGTTCATCTCCATTCTCTTGCTATGTCTCCGGAGGTGATTAATCAGATTTCTGTGGCGGAGCTTCAGACATTATTACCTGCTGAAGCTCCCCAAACAGCTGCTGTCATGGCTCCTGATTCCCTGTCTTCTGTCTCCCTTCACTCCTCACCGGCCCCGGGAGAGGATCGTTGGACGCAGGAGGAGCGGGAGGAGTCAACCACATGGCGTGAGGGTAATCCTAGGTCTAAGTGACGAAAGAGGCCCGTGACCTCATCGGCGGTTCCTAATCGGACGTCAAACCTGACCGCTGCTGCGGGGAAGCCCTCCTCAGTGCCAGCTGTCGTGCCAGCGGACGCCCCTTCATCTTAAGCCACAGCTCCCGTCGTTGGGTCATCCACCCAGACACCGGAGAGATTGTGTGTGCCACTCTGGACCTGCCCACCTCCGTGCCATTTGGGCCGGCTCCTCCGTCAATCCCCGAGGAACCTAGAGGACCTATGGACATGGAGAGGGAGGACAACATGCCGTCGGCAGCCGCCAGCATGCAGACCCGGGAGGCAAGGCAAGTGTGTTTTCATGCAACCTTGGTCATTATGGATAAGCCTTGTCTGTCCCCAGGGAGAGAACCTCAGGCTAGGCAGTCGCCTGAGTGCTGTCTCCCTGCTGCTCCTATGATGAACTTACCTATTTTCTCTGTGTGTCCATCGCCTGCCTGGGAGTGTCTGCCAGCCATGGAGCTCGACAATCCGGGTAGGAGGGAATGCGCAGTGCTGGAGGACTGCACCCCGCAGATCCGCTATGACCAGAGGAGGAGCGCTGTGACCGACCGGAAGTGGGTGCTAGTGAAGGAGCATCCTCCCGCTTCAGTCTTTGCAAACACAGTGCCACCCAGGTCTCCACCTCCAGACTTCATGCCGGGAGGATTACCGGCATTGGGGGCTTCACTGGAGGAGACCACAGCTGCCGAGACCATCATGCCTGCTGTGGGGGCTACCACGGCAGAGCTATCCCCCGGACCGGACCTTCAGCTGATTGGACCCCAAACATCATCATCGAAATCCTGGATGGCAGTAGAACTCGAGCACAGGCAAGTAATCTCTCCTGTAGTTCACTTGTCATGTGTTGAGAGTTCTTGCCTGGCTCTTGGGGAGGAGAGTCGGGTGCAGCCCCCAGGTGCATTCGAACTTTCCTCGCCAGGCTCTGCCGCTGCCGGTGACCCTAACTGTCTCTGTTCTCCTGTCTCCTTCGAGCTCCTTCCTAGGGTCGCCGGAGGGGAGCCGCCACAACCGGGGTTGCCCATGGACGACGAGGAGGGTCCAGTTGTCTCGAAGGAGGCTGACGGGGATGCAGCACTCGACGGACTACAGAGACCTACGCACCCTAAATCGCCGGAGTCCTGGACGGCAGTGGAGCCAGAAGTCAGGCAAGTGTGCTCCGTTATGTCAGGACTGTCAATAGGAATGTCACACTGCCCAGCTCATGGTGAGGTGGACCCAGGGCAGCTCACAGTAGCCCTTGGGACCGCCACACCAGGCTCTGTCGCTGCTGGTGACCCTGACCCGGTTTCTCTTTCTCTCTCTTTGGGTTCAGAGCCTCCGGCCAGGGATACCAGAGAGCTCCTGGAGGCAACTGAGGATTGGGGTCCAATGCCGGAGGACTTGAGGAGCATCACCTCCCTCGCTGGGGAGGCCATCATGGGAGCAATGAGGCCCCCGATGGGGGTCACCGCGGGTGCAACGGTACTCAAACTGGAGCCCACTGCGGGTGCAGCAGGGCCTGAGCCAGGGTCCACCGCAGGTGCAGCCACGTCCCAGACCAGGACTGTCGTGGGTGCAGCCACGTCTCAGACCAAGACCGTCACAGGTGCAGCCACTTCCCAGACTGGGACAGTCGCAGGTGCAACGGTCCACCTGCACCAAGCCTCGAATGGCAGGGGGGCTCCCGCTC
The DNA here is from genome assembly GCA_020510985.1 of Pholidichthys leucotaenia. Lineage (NCBI taxonomy): Eukaryota > Metazoa > Chordata > Actinopteri > Cichliformes > Pholidichthyidae > Pholidichthys > Pholidichthys leucotaenia. The sequence goes on from CM035844.1 coordinate 308,624,025, forward strand.
CTTAGCTTTACCGCTGAGGTTACTGAGTTTGGAGGGTGCCTCTCCGCCCTCCTCTCAGGTCCTGGTGGCTCCACCACGCTAGTCGGCTACCTGAAGGACTTGGCTTATGGTTCAGGTGGCCCATCAGCCCGGGCAGGCCGCCGGACACTATCCCACGGGCCGCCTGCTGGACTTGGGACTGGGGCAGGCCACCCGATCTACCACTTCTCACCATACTGGGGGCCTGGGACTCAGGTCGACCTCCTGAACTTTGGACTTCGGGGGAGGGAGTTTAGTGTTCCAGGTTGGGCAGCACGGTGGTGCAGTGGTTAGCACTGTTGTCTTACAGCTAGAAGGTTCCTGGTTTGAATCCCCAGGTTGGCAGGGGTTGGAACCTTTCTGTGTGGAGTTTGCATGTTCTCCCTGTGCTGCGTGGGTTTACTCCGGGGGCTCCGGTTTCCTCCCACAATCCAAAGACATGCATGTTAGGTTAATTGGCTGTTCTAAATTGTCCCTAGATATCTGTTTCCAATAGGCCCTTAGAATAGAGGATTAGTATTAGTGAAAGCGCTTTGAGTGGTCTTTGTGACTAGAAAAGCGCTATACAAGTGCAGGTTAGTTAGTTAGTTAGTTAGTTGGGGTCGTTAAGAGGAGTTTTGCTGTTTATTCTATTTTTGTTCTGATTGTGTTTTCATTGGTTGCTTCCCTCCTAAACGGTTTTCCCCCACCTCCCACCCTGTCATGGGTGTCATGAATCCAGGTTTAGAGGCCAAACCCGATTCTGACTCATTGTTATGCTTTGACCTAGTTTCCTCCTGAAAGCTCGGGCACGCCCCCTCCTCCTGTTAAGCTCCGTCAGCTGCACTGTCATAGCTGCTCACACATACACACACCCACATGCACACACACAAGCACACGCTCCATTCACTCTCATTCACACACACTCTCATACACCAGATGCCAATCAGTTCTGCCCACACATTTTCACACCAGCAATCTCTTTCCTCATTAGCTTCTGGAGTATATGTTTGCCGTGCCAGAGGAAAGAGATTGTTGGGGCATTCACCCTAGTTCATGGCAGCAACCTTTCCATGAATGACGTTCCACTCCCTTCACGTTCTCAGCCCGATATCGCCAGACGATCTATCCCTGGGTGTATGTGGCTGCCTCAGCTTCTACCCCTTTTCCACTGGACTGCTCGGTTTCGTCCCGGATTAGCTCCAGCTCAGTAAGTGTCTTTCTTCGCCTTTTCTCCTGTGCTCTGCAGCCCTGCGGCATGCGGTCGTGTGCCTTTCCTTTTGTGCTTTACGCAGCCCTGAGGGACGAGGCTCCATAAGACCTGGCTGTTGAGCATTCGGCTGGCGCCCTGCTTGTTTGGTGGCCAAACCTAGCCATTACATCTCTCTGTGTTTCTGTCGTTGAACTGAACTGTATTTGGTTATAACTGGACTTGTTATTTCCTTGTGTTGTTAATAAAGTGCACCATCTACTCTCGCAATTGGGTTATTCATTCTCTCTCTTGTGCGCCAAGCCATGGCGCATGGAGATTTGTGACAGAAAAGCATCTCTCTTCACCCTGCCCACCTGCCCTGCCGACATGATGAGGGTACGGTCAGTTGCCAAAACGGGGCACACAAACCTGCCCAGTGTCCCGGCAATGTGTGAATACGCCCAATGACTCAATGACCTTTGACAATGTAGATCCTTGGTATAACACTTGCTCGCTTTGTTGGTCAAGCAGGGTAGCAGTACAGGGGAGAGATGCACTGTAAGCCGTTGCACACTTAGAGAGTGTTAAGCTGATGGAAAGGGACATCTCCACTTCAAAAAGAGGAGTTTTCTGATGAAATTAACCTTGCATTCGCAGAGTAAGGAGTGTTATCATGTTTCTAATCAGTGGAGTGACAAGTGTTGTGACAGGTGTGATTCAAAGTGAAGTTTGCTATGTTATGTCTGTATATATAGCCTCTCTTAAGAAACCAAACAGCCTGTAGTAGCTGTATCATTTTAGCAATAACAGATAATTTGTCCAACTGTTAGTGTTATTAAGGAGTAAACATAACAATTCTCTACAGTGTATAGGCAATGGAACAACTTAATAAGCAATATTAAGTATTACTACAAGGATGATGAGGATAAGGAAACAACACTAACTACACTTTTCTTTCCCTTGTATTTTTCCCTTGTCACGATAAACAAACAGACTGTTTTTCTATAGCAAAGGTCATTGCTGGATGCCAGTGCCATCAGCTGACACTTCCATAGAGAAACAGTTAAACAATCTTTTTTTTTTCTTTTTAATAAGTATACAATGTATATTAAACAGTCTTTTGCTGAGGGTTTCAAGTTGGGTAAAACGTTAGATGCACCCAAATGCCACGTCCTTTGTTTTCCACAGCTGTTTAGGTCAGCAAGATAAACTTTGTGCTGTCCTTGCCAGGGAATTTTGGTCCAGTTTCCTTTGATGACCAGATCCCCTGGTTTGCCCAAAAGATGGGTGCACCTCCCATGGTTGCTTTGTCACATGGTCTCTCCTGGGAAGGGCAGTATGGATAACATCGTTGTCAGTTGTCATTCTTTGCATGTAATCACCCAGAAACCCTTCCTCATCACCTAAGTTCTGTCATGTGGTGATCCTCGCAGATCACCAAGAGACGCCACAGAGCTCACCAGAGAGTTTGGCAAGATGTTATTTATTTCCAGACGTGACAAAACACAACTATGAACCCCTTAGGGCAAACACAGACATAACTAAGACTTGGGCTCATAGGGCTAACCCAGCCGCTACGAGCTAACTGTGACATAACTAAGATGACAGACCTGACATGAAGGTCTGCGGCACTCACAGGTATGACGAGGCGCAGACCCAGGGCTTGGCAGGACGAAGCCACTCAGACGTAACGTTGACCAAAGTCGACTAATACTCCTGCATCTTACCGTCGCCAGTGCCGGGCTTAAAAGGGCGAAGCACTAACGACGGTAAGGACAATCAGCTGACCGGCCGTTGACAGGCGGAAGCCCCACCGAGCACTTTCACAATAAGAGCCCGGTGAGACCAGAATACAGCCCGCAGCTGTCAAGGCCGGCAGCGAGAAATAACTTAGCCCGAGTGCGATCAGAACCGGCGCTCGGGTCATAACAGTACCCTCCCTCCACGGGCGGACTCCGAACGCCCCAAGGAACCACCCTGCCCCCCCCCCCCCCCAGGGTGGGAGGTTGGGGGACAGGTGCGGAGGGAGAGAAACCAACCCATGAACAAGGCAAAAAAAAAACCATACAAGACAATGACAAGGCAAAAAACCCATACAAGACAATGACAAGACTAAAAACCATACAAGACAATGACAAGACTAACAAGAAAAAATGTACAAGGAAAAACAAAAAAACCAGAACTACAGGTTCAGAAAATTAAATACAAAAACATTACCTGCTCATACCTGACCTAACATGAAAAAACAAAAAACAGAGCATTACTTGCTCATACCAGACTATGAAACAAAAAACAGAGCATTACCCGCTCATACCAGACTATGAAACAAAAAACAGAGCATTACCCGCTCATACCAGACTATGAAACAAAAACAGAGCATTACTCGCTCAAACCAAACTATACATGAAACAACAAAAAAAAAACAGAGCACTACACGCTCTACCCAGACTATACATAAACCAGCAGGGCTACTGCAAACACACATGAAGCAAACTAAAATTGCTTAACATAACTTTACTATGGCTAGGCTGTGGCTTTCAAAAACACAAGAGGCAATCTAAAATTGCTTTGACATAACATGACTATGACTTGACTGTGGCTTTCAAAACAAAGGCATGAACACTAAATACAAAATAACCAGGACAAAAAAAAAAAGCACAAATACTGAGACACACCCAGGGACCACTACCACCCCCCGACAGTTTATGTCGACCGATGGTCAACGGAGGCGAACCAGGCGGCTCACCAGAGTCCAAAGTCCCGCACGTCTGCTTCTCCGGTGGTCGAACTAGGTAGCCCCATGGCACACATAACAGGTCGGGTGGCCGAACCGAGGCGCCGAACTGGCGAAACAGTCCCTCCGGCGGCCGACCCGTGTCCCTCAGCCACCAGTCCATGGCATCAACAACCCGCAGCGGCCTCCCTGACGAGAACAAAACTCGGGAGAACCGGGGCGAGCGAACAGGGACCCCCATGGCCCCCGGCGATGATGAAAAGGGGCGGTGATTCTGAGGGGATTGATGAGCAGGACAAGCCAAGAATCCGCTCCGCGAAGAAGGGTCTGCAGCTCCTCCTCCGCCAATGGACCATGCTCGCGCTGCATCACCGCTGGACCCAGATTGGGTCCCAGCTGCACCCACGTTGGGCCCCGATTGGGCCAGAACCGCACCTGCAGTGGACCCCGATTGGGCCTCCGACGAACCCATGTCGGACCCCGATTGGGCCGAAACCGCCCCTGCGGTGGGACCCGATTGGGCCTCCGGTGCAGCTCCGCTGACGAACTCCACCCCCGAACCTGGGACCTCCACCTCGGTGACTCCGACCCGTTCCCCGCCGGCGACACTAAAAGAAAGCTCGGCGACAGGAAAACCGGGATCAGTATCACCAGTAGCAACGGAACCCAGCGAGATGAGCTTGGGCGCAGCAGACGGCTGCTCCTCACTCGTCTCCCAAGAGGCAGGCAAAAATGCTCAACAAAAGAGGACAGAGACATAAGAGGGAGCACTTGCCTGCACTCGGGTTCCGTTGCCACCCAGGACTCCGACGATCCGGGTTCAGGGCGACTCTCGTCAGCTGACTCGGACTCAGCTGCGTCGGGCTCCGCAGCTGGCACGATGTCATCAGCAGCCTCAGGTTCCTCCCACGCTGTCGTCCACGCCGACGACCCGTATGGCGTGGAGGCAGGGAACCCTTGACCCACTGGCTCGGACCGCTCCAGCGAGGAGACCCGGGGACGCTTCTTCGTCGGCTCAGGCTCCAGGCCGCAGTCCGCTCCTCTCCTCCATCCAAGACGTGACTGCAGGGCCGGATGCAGGCTATCCAGCACTGCAGGGGCCCTCTTCGTCCGGCGACGCTGGCCTGGCGTCGCGGACCGCTCGACGGGGGAGAACACAGAGGCAGTAGGTTTAACAATTTTATCCACAGCAGGTGGAGGGAGCTCGGGGGGCTGCGAACCCTGAACTCCATCCCCAGAAGTCAGACAAGGCAGAATAATATCATGATGTGAGAAATTATCGTGCACTTGCCTTCCTACCAGGGTAGAGATGATTTCTGCTGTGGGGGACGTCGTTCCTCCCTCTCCCCGCTGGATGGCGACAGAGGGCCCCCTGGGAAGACGAGGTGGGGCCGCTCTCGGAGATTCGCTGACGGGATACGCCGGCAGCGAGTCCAGCCGGGGATTCCACTGAGGGGTGCCCGCGCCGTTACGCCGACGTCCTCGCCGGCCCCCAGACGGCGCGTGCTCCTGGACCTGCTCCGGGACGGGACACCAACGCGGGGAGTGGGGATTCCTCCTCCCCTGCTTCCTGCTCTTCTCTTCCAGCCTGCGAAGCAACTCGCGCTGAATGGCGAGTTCCTCCCACCTTGTTACCACCTCCAGGTGGTCGTAACTTTCGAGGGGAAGGTTGTCCAAAAGCTCCTCAGCGTAGTCCAACTGCCTGCACATGTCGCTGGGAGCGTCCCACAGCATAGCGGAGAATAACATGCAGTCCACGTACTCCAGGACGTCCGCTAGCCTTCTGTCCAGGCGCCGACCGCGACCCCTGGATGACGGCATTCTCCCAGCAGCAGGCATCCAGACAGGGAAGAACAAACAGTCCAATATGGCACAAACTCCCGGTGAAACGGCGTCTCAATGCGGCGCCCCCGTTTGGGCGACCTGGCAGGAGTATACTTTCATGTGGTGATCCTCGCGGATCACCAAGAGACGCCACAGAGTTCACCAGAGAGTTTGACAAGATGTTATTTATTTCCAGACGTGACAAAACACAACTATGAACCCCTTAGGGCAAACACAGACATAACTAAGACTTGGGCTCGTAGGGCTAACCCAGCCGCTACGAGCTAACTGTGACATAACTAAGATGACAGACCTGACATGAAGGTCTGCGGCACTCACAGGTATGACGAGGCGCAGACCCAGGGCTTGGCAGGACGAAGCCACTCAGACATTACTACTACGTAACGTTGACCAAAGTCGACTAATACTCCTGCGTCTTACCGTCGCCAGTGCCGGGCTTAAAAGGGCGAAGCACTAACGACGGTAATGACAATCAGCTGACCGGCCGTTGACAGGCGGAAGCCCCACCGAGCACTTTCACAATAAGAGCCCGGTGAGACCAGAATACAGCCCGCAGCTGTCAAGGCCGGCAGCGAGAAATAACTTAGCCCGAGCGCGATCAGAACCGGCGCTCGGGTCATAACAAGTTAAATGGCTTCAATAATAGGGTTTGCCATTCACAATTTCCCTATTTTTCTTATTTGTGTATTATACTAATCCTGTAGATTGTTGATGGTAGGCTTAATGGTTTCCTAGGTAAATGTTTGGTACTAATAATTTAGGAACTGTACTTAAATGTGACATGATTTGATTTACAAAGTGTATTCCATTAAATGTTTTCCATTATCTAAGTAAATAATTTTAGCTATTTTAAATCTTGATATTGTTTCAGTACTGCCATAGCAGTATTCAGATTAGTGCAGGGGAAAGCCTTTGTATATTCAATTCAATTCAATTCAATTCAACTTTATTTATATAGCGCCATTTCACAACAACAGTCATCTCATAGCACTATCAACTGTAGGGGGAACCCCCACAGTTGCAGAAAGACCCCAGCAATCGGGCGATCCCCTGTGAGCAAGCACTTGGCGACGGTGGAGAGGAAAAACTCCCTTTTAACAGGAAGAAACCTCCAGCAGAACCAGGCTCAGGGAGGGGCAGTCATCTGCTGCGACTGGCTGGGGGGTGAGGGGATAGAGAAGAAGAAAAGAACAGACATGTAGAGAGCAAACAGCACAATGGGGACTCAATCTATGGGAGAGAACAAACAGATGTTAATGACCAGCAAAAAAAAAAAATATTTCATAGAGAGTGAGGAAAGGAGTGAGGCCCAGTGCATTACTGGAGGTCCCCCGGCTGACTAAACCTATTAGCAGCATAACTAAGGGAGGGTTCAGAAACACATGATCCCTCCCTAATTGTAGGCTATATCAAAAAGGTAGGTTTTAGCCCTATTCTTAAAAACAGAGATCGAGTCTGACTCCCGAATCCAGATTGGCAGCTGATTCCACAGGAGAGGAGCTTGATAACTGAAGGCTCTGCCTCCCATTGTACTTTTGGAGATTCTAGGTAGTACAAGTAATCCTGCATTTTGGGAGCGTAGTGCTCTGTTAGGATAATACGGTAGTATCAGATCTTTTAAATAAAAAGGAGCCTGATTGTTTAGAGCTTTGTAAGTAAGAAGAAGGATTTTAAACTTAATTCTAAACTCTATGGGAAGCCAATGAAGGGAGGCCAGAACCGGAGAGATATGATCTCTCTTTCTAGTACCTGTTAAAACTCTTGCTGCAGCATTTTGGATCAGCTGAAGACTTTTTAAAGATGTTTTAGGACAGCCTGATAATAAAGAATTACAATAATCTAATCTCGAGCTAACAAAAGTGTGGATCAGTTTCTCAGCATCACTCTGAGACAAGATGCTCCTAATCTTGGCAATATTACGCAAATGATAGAAGGCAGTCTTAGAAACAAATTTAATATGTGAATTGAAGGACAAATCCTGATCAAAAATAACTCCAAGGTTCCTCACAGAGCTATTAAGAGAAAGAGTAACCACATCCAAACTGAAAGTTTGATTTGGAAAGGAATTTCTAAGGTTTTTTGGACCAACAAGAATGACTTCAGTCTTATCTGAATTTAATAGCAGGAAATTACAAGTCATCCAAGCTTTGATTTCCTTAAGACAGGCTTCTAACTTGGCTAATTGATTACTATCAATTAGCCATTTATTTATATTAAATAAGTATTCAATAATTTCTAAACATTTTTACCTTCACTCTTATTTACCTCAATGAGATCCATGCAAAGGTTTTGAAAAGACTAAGTTTATGCAGGGAAGATCAAATTATTTTGATTTGAGCTCTCTAAAGCATTGTTCTCTTAATTGAGAAAGAATCTGTATTGTCTTTGTAGTAGATTCTAAGTTAAGTCCCACAGTAAGCCAAATTCAGCATTAATTGGACTTTCCTTAGACATTTGGAACTTTTCTCATGAATTTCAATTGTTTTCTTCTTCCTTATCAGTTTACCTTGTTTCTTATAAACATATTTCTTTTTACAATAATCTGTAAATATTTTTCTTAAATATCTGAAAATCTGTTGATGTAAATTTAAACTTCTCCTATTGAATGTTGTGATTTCATTACCAAGCAGTTTCATCTATATTTTTCTCTACATTATTGATCATTTATTGATAATCTTTATGTATTATCTACTTTTCTGAGGATTTTTGCTAATTATTTTCTGCTAATTAATTTCTGTGGTTCCCCCCCCCCCCCCCCCCCGATGTATGGAGACGCACATGCATCAAAGTTACTGGGTATTTGCTTGATGGGTAGTGTCTTTTTTACTAGAAGGTTACGTGTTACCACTTTCTATGCATTACACAGTTAATTTAGAAGAAAATTTGTGAGTAGTGTAGCTCCTTCAAAATGAGGTTCCAATAATCATGGCTTCTTCTGTGCGTGTCGTCTCTTGACCTAGTTTACAAATTCCATTTAGGAAAAAGTAATATAGCTGTCTGTGCAGATTTGATGTGATTTAGCATTTATAGCAACCATTCTGAGTTAGTCACTAAGACCACATTTGTCTGTCCAGTTGAACACAGAAAGGTTGAATTTTGTAAATGAATCCTTGTGAAAGGTTGTGTCACACTCTTTCAGTCACTGGAAAGGTGTACATATTGCCTAATTAGAATTTGGCTCAATTTTGTACAAGGAGTGCCTTATTTTATATATTCCTTGGTAAATTATGGTGTGGACTGTAGTCCCGAGGCCCAGCTCAGTTGAGGCCAAGCACCGGGAGCACAGGTCAGGTCTGAAGCAGTCATCGTCATACAACACAAGTATTCCTTATTACTGTCACATTTCTGAAATGTGATGCTGTCACACCATTATGTGATGAGTGGCATCATTGCAAGGTGTGAGACTGCAATGTGTCAGATGTATCGTGCAGTGTGAAGTCATATAAACACTACATTTTTAAAGTCAAAATCATTTAAATTGATATGCGTTATGTCATTGTCAATGTCATTTGTTCTACTTAGCTTCGGCACTGCTTGTCAACTGTGAGGTCCTCCGTGTGGTCCTTCCCACGGTCATGCCACTACTGCACCCCAGCTAATAAGCCATGTTGATGGCTGCCACACACTGTCCGGCCTCCTCACATCCGCCTCAAAGATCAAATCTCGGTGTCATCCTGTAAAAAAAATTTTTTTGGGAAGCCTTAAGGCTACCCCAGTCCACACGTCAGGATTTATATCAACAGGAGTGCAAAGTTTATCACCCCATAAAATGATTTTGCTTGTGTTCCAGTTATCATCATTAGTTTGTCCTCTAGAGTTTTTAAAGTGGTTATTCCACTATTATAATGTTTAATGTTAAGAAACACAAGTGAATTATTGATTTTATTATTTTGTTACATATTGCATATGTCACCAAGGATTTATTAAATTGAAAGGTATTGGTGATGTTATGATTCCTATCTTTTCACCTTGTTGATTTGGCAAATCTAAATCCTGGTGAAAGCTAAAGATTTTGTGAATGGAAAAAACTTTAAATTACACCTAAAGCTTCCATAGTTTGAATAATGTGATTTTGCTATTCACAACAAGTATTTTCCCAAAATTCAGTGAACCAGTAAATGTTTTACCAATTGACATGGGTTAGCACTACTTTAAGGTCACTTTTCAATACAACAAGTGTCATATATTAGAAGCCTTAAACCCATGCAGCATTTAGAATTAGTAATTGTTGCGTGTAACTTAAAACATTAAAATATGTAGTTATACACGTGAGTAACTGCAAAGTGCAGGCCTAATCTCTTTCCTGAGTGGCAGAGGTCATAGAGCAGCACTCTGTGTTCAGGAATTTATTGCACAGGAAAGAAAAAATGACATTCTGAGCCTGGACATGCTTCCAAGGACAGAAGGGTTGATACTCCAATCTGTTGTTGGTTTTTTTTATTTATTTTTTTCCTAAAGCCTGCAATCCTTCAGACCTTGTGCCTTCTTCTTTTCCTTTTTTTTACATGGACAGTGAAAGGATCAAAATGTAAAAAAGCACATTGTGGCGCATATAATAGACTTATATTCCCCCACATATGCATGACTACATGTGTATTGTGGGCTTCACGTCTCAAGAGGACAAAGGAGGTCTGGCCGGCAGAGACTGAGAGGAGAGGACAGTTCCAGCCTTTTGTCTTGGAGAGGAGGCCCCAGTGGGAGTCTCGGAACATCGAGGGATAAAGGACAATAGGAGAAGATCAAAGAGGCATTGTGATTGAGATTATGTACCATGGCTTGTATGTTTGCATAGGCAACATGTGACTTAGGTGGTGTGGCTTCTGCAGTGTATAAGAACTGTGATACGTGACTGTTCTGTCTCTTCTGCTTTGAGGGATGATAGAGGATGCGTGTGTTCAATAAAGCTGATCCTGAGAAATAACCATGTCTCATCCTTGAACGCACCCCTCTACAACATAGTCATTTATTAAAAAGTGAGTTTAGTATTACTGAAACAAAGCAACAATATGACATTGAATTACCAAGACCTCTGTTTGATAGTCAGTTGTCTCTTGTAAATCATATGCAGAAACATAGTAATCATCAACCTCTTCTATGCTTTGAATCATATAACAAAAGGTGTACATAAAGCCTTCAGTGATTAGGCATTATCAAGTGACAGCATGATATCGAAATATTCAGTTAATTTTATCATTGTCATGCTGGTAGCATTGATTAACATGCATGCAATTGTACTTAACTTAGTGGCTTAGCCATCTTTGGTGTCGATGAGAGGAATGCAGACAGTGGTGAGGCAACATTGTTTTGCTGGGTCCCAGAGGCTGGTTTTTGGCGAGAGCGGGGAACAGAGGGAAGGAAGACCCCTTTGAGATCGTTAGTCCTGCGTCCTTTTTCCCTGTAAAGTTCACTGTTATGCTTCAGTCAGAGAAATAAGGCAATTAAGTCAATAAAAATCATTGCTACGTAAAAAAATAGAATAAAAATAGCTCAATGTTTTTCATTTTCCAAAGAAAAACTGGAGGAAATGAAAACACTGGCTTTAAAAATATGTAAATAGTTTACCACGTACGCAACATTAGATTCAAAACCCGCAAAATGAGATTAAAAAAGGAAAACCCACAAAAAGAAACTGTAAAAACCCCAAAGCTTTGGAAAAATACCCATATATAGATTTTTTTCTCTTCCACTCCTCTGTCACACAGGTCAGCAGCTACACAGCCTGTGCTTTTTTTCCCAAGCAACCACACTGACACACACACAGGGACCACACAGAAATGCTCCTTTCTGTTATCTACACAAGTTCATAACTAGACAAAACATACACACACAATGAAAAGCTTCAGATTTATACCCACACACAAACAGCATGAAAATTACTTCAAAAAAAAACAGTTGGTTAATCAATTGTTATCCTCTTGAGAAATGATTAAAATTATGGGCGTTTGAAAATAGTAATTTTGAGCAAAAGGTGTTGACTTGTGTTTTCACGGCAGTGTAGAAAAAAATAGAAGGACCTTCATGCTGATGTGAGAGTGTGTGGTTGCCAGATGTGCGCGTTCTCCGCTAAAGTTGACAGTTTTGGGGATATACTCCACAAATACCAGAAAAAAATCACAAACAACAATTTTACAGTTCCGTGCAACCTGCTCCCTCCGCCTTTGCGGAGAACTCTATCTCTCTCACACCGGAGCAGATTTCACAGAGACACAGAAACAAAAATAGACCAACTGCAGTTTCTTTTATCAAGCGCTACAACAAACCTTTTTTTTTTTTTAAATAAAAATCTACCAGTACTTTTCAGCGGTCGCGTGACCTCCCACAGTATGCCAGGAGCTCACTGCAGTGGGGAAACTAGCAATTTCAACAAATCCTGCTCCCGCCTGGTATTGAGCAATAAAGCAGCCATGGCAGAGGTACGAATCTTCCCTGAACAATTACTTAAGTGCAACTTCCAAACTTTCACCTTAGCCGACACAAAGTTTCGAGCGCAACAAATCCTGCCTCCACCTCCCGGTATTTCACCGTGGCAGGGGAACCAGCGATTTAATTGAAATGAGAAACTTAACCAGGCTTTGCGGTGTCAAAGCGGCCCGGGCCAAAAGCATATCACATCATAATGTCCATAAACCCAACAATAAATGTACTTACATCCGAGCCACCTGTAGGATTCTTAGATCCGTCACCCAGTCAGTATCAGCGCCCCAGTTCGAAATGCCTTCACTGCAGTAATACTGAGTCTTGTACCCAGGTCTTTCGTCAGCTGTGCACTTGCTGAAATCGGGCAGAGGAGCCGGAAAGACGGAGATATGTGGAACCACTGTTCAAAGCGCCAAAATGTTAGAATAATTCTGAGCTTAAATTATTCAAAGTCAAAAATCAGGCTTGATATTGGATTTAGGTACATTTATTATAAAAACAAATAAAAGAAATGAAAAGAAAAGCTACAGCTCAAATTAAACCTCAAATGGCCATTTTTGAGGGACAGATTACAAAGCATGGCCTTCAGCACACACCGAATCTCTGAAGGTACACTCTTTAGGTTTGGTATTTATGGGTAGACAGAAAGGAGGGGGGATGAGAGGGGTAAGAGGAGGAAGGGAGAGAAAAAGACAGTCCTGATAAGCAGGTCAGTATGACATAGAGCTTATCCTGGGTGATGAGCAAATGAAGAAACGTCACAGACATTCTAGAGACGGGGTGCCTAATCTATACAAGCTAGGAGTTCCTGTGCATTCCTGGAACATAAATTAAAGCCGGGCATGTCAAAGAGATTATCAATGTAGCTTAGATCATCCTTTACACTTGTACTGACCCTCAGTCTCTGAATCACTGAAGGTCAATAATTGCTGACAGAAACATGCCAAGAATATATCCATCCATCCATCCATCTTCTACCGCTTTTCCGGAGGTCCGGGTCGCGGAGGCAGCAGTTCAAGCAGAGAAGCCCAGTCTTCCCTCTCCCCAGCCACCTGCTCCAGCTCTTCAGAGAGGATACCAAGGCGTTCCCAGACCAGCTGGGAGACATAGTCTCTCCACCGAGTCCTGGGTCTTCCCCGGGGTCTCCTCCCAGTGGGACATGCCTGAAACACCTCAAGTGGGAGGCATCCAGGAGGCATCCTAATCAGATGCCCATACCACCTCAACTGACTCCTTTCAATGTGGAGGAGCAGCGGTTCTACTCTGAGCCTCTCCCGGATGACTGAGCTCCTCACCCTAAGAATATATCAGACATATAATATAATATGAGCTACCAGAGGATTGACCCCCCACTGTAGCTTTCACTAGTTACAGTAGCTGTGTGGCCTAGGGTCAGAGAAATGGAGATAGGCGCCGCCCCATACACCAAAATGGTGTTCCACATGCTGTGGAAGGGAAATTGTAATAATATAATATGAAAGAATAATATAAAGGAATATATGAACTTATCCTACATGGAAAGCACATATAAACATTAAACATGGCATAGGAAAGGCATGATACTTCTTAATAATAATAATACATTATTAACAACAGTAATGTGGATAATATGGAGTTTTTCTATCAGACTAATTCTCCCAGGATTACGTTTGTGTTTTTTTCTCCAGAGCCCGGTGCACTCCGACACGTCTATGTAAGTCCTCCTTTTCCAGTTCATGTTTCTTGTTTCCCTCAGTGGCTAGCCTGCTTGGGGGGGTTGTGTGAGCTGTTCCCCTTAGCCAAACCTGACCCAGCTGAACTGTATAAATCTGTTGTGTAGCTGATCATTCTGGATTCTTGTGTTGGACTTTTGTTGTATTCAGACTCTTTAAATAAAACACTCTCTTCATCTGCAAGTGGACTTAACTCCTTTCATTTTTGCGTGTGTAAAAATGCACATACATGACAGAAATCTACTGATTGTGTGTAGGAGTGGGGAACGAAAGGAAAGCGCTGATAAAATGAGGGAAATTGGGCAGTTCAAAGTAAAAAGTACAAGTTTTATTGATGATGTGTCTCAGTGGAACAAGGGTGTAATTTTTTTTTTTTTTTTGGGGGGGGTGCCAATAAGGGTCTCAATAGAAGAAGTCAAAGCTAATTTAAAAGGGGGGTGTCATGGCACCCGCAGGGCCATCATCAGTGTCAGCTGTGTGCACACCTGCTGCCAATCGTCAGCGGGCTTTAAGAGCCGGACCTGTCAGCGACTCGGCACGGAGCCGTCTGTCAAACTCCCGAGGACACGTCTTTCGTCTTCAGCCACGTCCTGGCTCTTCCTCTAACCACGAGCAACACGTCGCAGCACGTAAGCTTAACCTTCACTCACCTTGTCAAGTTCCTCTCCCCTGTGCACAGGTGGATCTCCCTGGCGGTGGATTCTCTCTCCCCAGTGGCGGCTCAGCTCCACTCCAGCATCGGGGTAACTCTCCCTCCTCCCTGCACAGAGCCAGACGCTCTCTCCCTGGCTATCGCCCTCAGGGCAAACCGGAGCCCAGCTTCACCACCTGCAAAAGTAAGCGACTGTCATTATAGCTCCTTCAGCACTGGTGCAGCATTAACGTCTCTGCTTTGTCTTCATAGGGTTGCCAGGCTGAACGGCGTCCTGCTCTGCCCCAGCACGAGTCCTGCACTTCACACACCACATTGTACATACACGCACTCACACACAGGACACGGGTTTCTAATAAAAGGATAATTGTAATTCCTTTGAGTCTGTCTTCTGTCCCCTGGGTCCAGAATTATGTCAGTACGGTTCCGTCAGAGCGACCCAGCGGACAGTGTGCTAGCACGCCATTTGAACACCTTAGACGCTTGAGCGGAACAACTGGCATACCAACAGAACGTAATCCTTACCCAGTTAACCCTAATTAACAGCCGGCTGGATCGTCTGGATGGACAGCGGACGTTCCCGTCGGCTTCCGGGGTCCCAGCGGGCCCCGCTAGCTCCCCTCCTAGCCAGGCTAGTCAGGTCCCTTCGGCCCATCTCACACCGGTGTCCACACCCGCACGCTTCAGCGGGAAGCTCGGAGAGGCCCCAGGGGTTTATTCTTCAATATGAGACAGTTTTCCAGCGAGTACCGGGCGACTTTCCTACGGATCATAGCAAAATAGGCTACATCGCTAACCTGCTAGAAGGTATTGCGCTAGCCTGGGCCTATGCCGTTATGGCCAAGCCCAGTTATGCTAATTTAACATATCAGCGGTTTCTGGCCGATTTTCACGAGGTGTTTGATCACTCCGACCGGGACGCTGTGCTTACCCACCCGATTGTTAAACCTTCGACAGGGCGGTAGGTCCGCTGTGGACTATGCGGTTGTTTTCCGGGTGGTAGCTGCTGAGGTCGGGTGGGAGGATGCCTCGTTGTGCAGCATTTTTATCCATAGCCTAAGCCCTAGTCTTAGAGATGAACTAACTAGGTTGGATAAACCAGAGCGGGTTAACGAATTAATCTCTCTTACCATTAGTTTAGATAACAGGCTGAGGGAATGAGCAGCCGAGCGAAGAGCTTCCAGCCACTCGAGTGCACAGTTTTTTCGTTCCTCACAGTCACCCCAGTTGGCTCTGCCCTCACCGGAAGTACTTCCGGGGCAGGAGGATATGGTAATCGGGCGCTCCAAGATTCCGCCTGCTGAGAAACAACGCCGTAGGGAATTAGGGCTGTGTTTGTATTGTGGGAGTAGTGCACATGAGTTGGAGAATTGCACGAGTCGGCCAAAAGAGGAGGTCCGTGGGTCACAGTAGGGGGACTCAGGGACGCGTCTCAGTCAAAACCCCTCACTAGCTGCCTCGTGCCCATCAGATTCATTCATAAACACATTGAATACTCCACTCAGGCACTGATTGACTCGGGGGCTGAGCAGAGTTTTATATCAGGAGACCTGGCAACCCGGTTAGGGCTCCCCTGTCATACTTCCCAGCCACCGCTCAAGCTGATAGCCCTATCCAAAGCCCCTCTAACGACTATCTCTCAGCAGACCGCCCCGGTGTCAGTGATCATTTCTGGGAACCACCGAGAGGATCTACGCTTTCTGGTGCTGCCCTCCTCCACGTCCCTGGTCATCCTGGGCTACCCCTGGCTGTGGCTGCATAATCCATCTTTTGACTGGCAGACAGGAAACATCACATCCTGGAGTTTGTTCTGCCTCAGCGCGTGCCTGCAGTCCACGGCATGTGCCCTGTCGGTGTCTGTGGCTCCACGCGCCTCCCCCCCTCCAGATCTGTCCAAGGTGCCAGCTGAATATCACGATCTTGGGGCGGTTTTCAGTAAGTTGCGGGCGCTGTCTTCACCCCCCCACACGACTGCTATTAATCTCCGGGTTGGTAACCCGCTGCTGTCGAGCCGTCTTTACAGCCTGCCAGCTCTGAAGCGGGAGGCGATGGATACGTATATTAAGGAGTCGCTCAGCTCAGGGATCATCCGCCCGTCCTCTTCGGCGGTGGGGGCGGGATTCCTCTTCGTCAGCAAGAAGGACGGCTCCCTGCAGCCATGTATCGATTTCAGGGGTCTCAATGACATCACGGTGAAGGATAAGTACACCCTGTCCCTCATGGACACGGTGTTTGACTCCCTCCAGGGTGCCTCTTGGTTCAGCAAGCTCGACCTCAGCAACGCCTATCATCTCGTGCGGATCAAGGAGGGAGATGAGTGGAAGACAGGTTTCCGGACCCCAAGCGGCCACTTCGAATACCTGGTGATGCCGTTTGGGCTGACCAACGCTCCGGCCGTCTTCCAGCGCCTGATAAATGACGTTCTCCAGGATTTCCTGAGCACCTTTGTCTTCGTCTACCTGGACGACATCCTCATCTTCTCTCGATCATTTGAGGAGCACCGGGTGCACGTGAGACGGGTCCTCCAATGACTCCTGGAGAACAAACTGTTTGTGAAGGCCGAGAAATGCGAGTTCTATGTCAACAAGACTTCTTTTCTCGGCTTTGTGATTTCCCACAACCAGGTTCTCCCCGACCTGGCCAAGGTCAAGGCGGTGGTGGATTGGCCCCCCCTCGTCCAGGAAGCAACTCCAGCAGTTCCCGGGGTTTGCCAATTTTTATCGCCCCTTTGTGCCCAGGTATAGCATGGTGGCCCGCCCACTGACCTGTCTCACGTCCCCGAAGGTTCCCTTCCGCCGGACGGAGGAGGCTGCAGCAGCGTTCGGCGCCCTCAAGAGGGAGTTCTCATCGTCCCGCGTCCTTACACAGGTGGACCTGGCCCTCCAGTGCCTGGTTGAGGTGGATGCATCGGACTCCAGGGTGGGGGCAGTGCTCTCCCAGTGCTCTCCGATAGACGGGGTGATCCGCCCCGTGCCTTCTTCTCGCACCGCCTGTCTTCAGCAGAGAGAAATTACAGCATTGGCGACAGGGAGCTCTTGGCGGTAAAACTCGCATTGGAGGAGTGGCGCCACTGGTTGGAGGGAGCTGCCCAGTCTTTTGTAGTGTGGACCGACCACAAGAACATGGAATATCTGAGGACCGCTAAGCGGTTGAACTCCCGTCAGGCCCACTGGTCCCTGTTCTTTGGTTGGTTCAACTTCACGATCACCTATCACCCCGGGGACAAGAACGCTAAGCCAGACGCCCTCTCCAGGCAATTCTCGGTGGAGGTATCCAAAGACCAGGAACAAACTATCCTCTCCCCATCCTGTGTCATGGGCGCCCTCGCGTGGAACATCAGGGAGAAGGTCGTGAAGGCGCAGGAGGCTGAGCCCGATCCTGGAGGTGGCCCGTCGGAATGGTTGTTTGTCCCCACATCGGTCCGGGGTGAGGTCATTCAGTGGGCCTGTGCCTCAAAATTTGCATGTCATCCAGGGGTGTCCCACACGACTGGGCTTCTTCAGAGGTCGTTCTGATGGCTGGGGCTGTGAAAGGACGTCAATGCCTACATCCGGGCCTGCGCTCAGTGCGCCACCGGAAAGTCGTCTTCCTCCCCACCGGCTGGGCTCCTCCATCCCCTGCCGGTCCCTAGTTGCCCCTGGTCACACATCGCCCTGGATTTTGTGACGGGCCTCCCGCCATCTAATCACTTCACGACCTTACCATCGTTGATCGCTTCTCCAAGGGGGCCCACTTCATCCCCTTCCCGGGATTGCTGACGGCGCGGGAGACAGCAGACCTTTCGGTGCAGCACGTCATACGCCTTCATGGGATCCCCACTGATGTCGTCTCAGATCGTGGACCCCAGTTTGTTTCCAAGGTTTGGAGGGCATTCTGTCATGCACTGGGGTCAACGGTAAGCCTGTCGTCTGGTTACCATCCACAGAGCAATGGGTAGTGCGAACGGGCGAATCAGGAAATGGAGGCTGCCCTACGTTGCATCATTATTTCCAGCCCTTCTTCTTGGAGCAGCCATCTGCCGTGGATTGAGTACGCCCATAATTCCATGGTTTCTTCGGCGATTGGGATGTCACCCTTCAGGACATCCTTGGGGTATGACCCTCCACTGTTTCTGGAGGAGGAAAAGGAGGTGACGGTGCCTTCTGTCCACGCCCATGTCAGGCACTGCCGCTGGCTCTGGATCACCACCCGCAGAGTTCTCCTTCGGACCACCGAGCATAACACCAGGACGGCCAACCGCCGCAGGAGACCGGCTCCCAAGTACAAGGTGGGTCATCAGGTATGGCTGTCAACACGCAATATTAACTTAAAAGCAGAGAAACATAAGCTGGCCAAGCGTTTTATTGGGCCTTACCCTATTGTTCGAGTGGTTAACCCTGTGGCTGTTCGTCTAGCTCTTCCCCCCTCCCTCCGCATCTGCCTGACCTTCCATGTTTCACAGGTGAAACCCGTCTGTTCCAGTCCCCTTTGTCCACCCCCCAAGGCTCCACCTCCCCCAGTGGTGATCGGTGGCCATCCGGCATGGGGTGTCACTGCCATCCTGGACGTCCGCCACCGGGGTCGCGGCCTACAATACCTGGTGGACTGGGAGGGATTCGGCCCCGAGCACAGGTCCTGGGTACGTCCGTCTTTTGTCCTTGACAAACAATTCATCAGAGACTTTCATCGGACGCACCCAGGTAAGATAGGGAAGGTGCAAGGAGACACCTCTAGAGGGGGGAGTATTGCCATGGCGCCTGCAGGGCCATCATCAGTGTCAGCTGCGTGCACACCTGCTGCCAATTGTCAGCGGGCTTTAAGAGCCGGACCTGTCAGCGACTCAGCATGGAGCAGTCTGTCAAACTCCCGAGGACACATCTCTCGTCTTCAGCCACGTCCTGGCTCTTCCTCTAACCACGAGCAACACGTCGCAGCACGTAAGCTTAACCTTCACTCACCTTGTCAAGTTCCTCTCCCCTGTGCACAGGTGGATCTCCCTGGCGATGGATTCTCTCTCCCCGGCGGCGGCTCAGCTCCACTCCAGCATCAGGGTAACTCTCCTTCCTCCCTGCACAGAGCCAGATGCTCTCTCCCTGGCTATCGCCCTCAGGGCAAACCGGAGCCCAGCTTCACCACCTGCAAAAGTAAGCGACTGTCATTATAGCTCCTTCAGCACTGGTGCAGCATTAACGTCTCTGCTTTGTCTTCATAGAGTTGCCAGGCTGAACGGCGTCCTGCTCTGCCCCAGCACAAGTCCTGCACTTCACACACCACATTGTACATACACGCACTCACACACAGGACACGGGTTTCTAATATAAGGATAATTGTAATTCCCTCAAGTCTGTCTTCTGTCCCCTGGGTCCAGAATTATGTCAGGGGGATTGTAAAAAGAGCTTGTAGATTACAGGTCACTCAAGAGGGACAGAGGAGAGACACTGAGCGTGTGGTGATTGAGTCTGAAGGGGATGTGCTCCCCAAAAATGTAACCCTGGGTTATGGTGTAAGGGAATTTGTTCCTAATCCAGTCTGGCGCTATAATTGCCAAAGATTTGGCCACACAGTCAAAATATGCAGATGGAGAAGAAGGTGTGTAAGATGCAGGGGTGACCACCAGTATGAAGAGTGTAACCAAGAGACGCCAAAATGCTGTAACTGTGGCGGTAGCCATAGTGTGGCCTATGGAGGCTGTGAAAGGATAATGAAAGAAAAGGAAATTTAGCAGGTCAGAGTGCAGAATGAAATCTCCTCTGCCAAAGCAGTGAAAAGGATGAACCAGAGAGGAGGGAATAGGCAAAGGACTGGGGGGGGGGGGACTGCTTGTAAGGGAAAGAGAACTGGGGAGGAATGGGGAAATCCAGGTTGATCTGAAGAAATTTGTTATTTTTATAGCAGGAGATGTTAATGCCACAATGGGAGTCAAGTCTAAAACTGAGAGAATTCAAATAATAGTGAAAGCAGCAGCTCATCATCTTGGTTTCAGTGGATTAACTTGGGAGGAGGTGAGGAATGATCTTAGTAGTCAGACAAGTCAGGATCAAGCATGGCTTGGATAGGTATTGCATTAATGGTCATTTTGGTTCAATGGAATGCGAGAAGCTTGCTGGCTTAACCAACAGGAATTTAAAAGGTATATTGAGGAGCTTTCAGACAAACCAGATGTTAATAATAATAAAAATAATAATGCATCAATTTTATATAGCGCTTTATCATATATACTCAAAGACGCTTTACAAATAGGTACATTTGTGGCGGTATAAAATAATAAGCAGCGAACTGAGAGTTAAAAAAGGGTGTTTATTATCCGCCATCACAAGAACTCACTCCAGCCCTGTGGGTGCGGGCTAGAACGAGCCCTCAGGCTCTCAGGATATGAGTGTAGTCAGAAGCAGTCGTCAGAGAGAGAGAGGTTACAGAGCGATATGCAGTTTAAATACCCCACTACAGACAATGCATGAATGGCACATTAACATCACAGTAAAACGGCAGGAAGGCAAGGACATTTGCATCACAGTACAGAGCAGGAAGGAACATTTGCCTTTGAGTCATACATATCAGCAGCAGGATACTGGCAGGAAAGAGCTAGACAAAGAGAGGCTGCCTATTGATATCAATACACACATCTCATTGTTCTGCTAATTGCTCCAGCTGAGCGCTCTGCTTGTCCCAGTATGTTGTGAGGGTTATGTCCAGCTTTGGGAGCGAGCTGCGGTGAAAGTTCCGTGCCGGAGGAGGGGGAGGGAGGAGGGTGGGGGTAGCAAGTGCCGGCCCGGGACGGCGAAGTTGTCTGGGCCGCGCAAAAATTGCCTGTGGATCCGCGATGTTGAGGGGCTGTCCCGTTGAACGTGCGGAGGTCCACAGCAGCTGTGAGAAGAAAAATTAGTCTCTGACTCGTCTCGCGGCTCAGTTGTGTGAGGCTGCGTAGCGGCTGTGAGAATAAACAAAAGCTGAGGGACTTGACGTGTTGACTTTAGGTGCGGGCGCAACCCTAAAGCCCTCGGGGACAGCTGACGGCCGAATTCCCATTGTGCGCCATGACTAAGACCCATACAAAATCCTGTGAGCGAGCTGCGTGTGTACTTCAGGTGTGTGAGCAGCCCTGAAGGTTCCGATGTGCAGCGGCAGAGGACGGTGGCGGTCTGTGGAGCCGTTATTGTCCCGTGCATGGTGCGCTGTCCTCGTAACCCCCCGGGTGTGTGCGCGGGGGTTCGGTGCGTGGGTGGTCCGCTGTTGAGAGGCGAGTCAGGGTCAGGGAGCTTGATGGAGATCAGCGTCGTCGGTGCCAATGGTCCTCCCTGTCTTGGCTGTTGCTGTAGTTTGCTGATGCCGGGTCATGGTGCGTTCTGGTCCAAGCGCTGCGTTCTCCGTCGTGCGCGCTCGTGTCGATGCAGAAGAGCGGTGAGAGGGAGTAGACGGTCTTTGTCCCTCGGGCTCGTGTCGACGCGGAGGAGCGGTGAGAGGGAGTAGACGATCTTTGTCCCTCGGGCTCGTGTCGATGCGGAGGAGCGGTGAGAGGGAGTAGACGTTCTGTGTCCCTCGGCCGGTACCAGCATGGATGTCTAGAATCTCAGGCGAGGGTTGCACCATGACGCTTTCTGCAGCCTTCCCGGTCGTGGGTGATCTACGGAGAGTTCGCCTGTTGGTGGCTCTGCGTCGAGTTCTCCCTGTAGCAGAAGGGAGGGCAGTCCATTTGCGTCAGGCTGCTGCGTTCATTTGTCGTCGGAAGTCACCGCCGGGGGCTGCGTTAGTTCGTCGTCAGCGTGTTCTTTCTTTCGGGGTCACCAGTGTGGCGGTATAAACTAATAAGCAGCAAACTGAGAGTTAAAAAAAGGGTGTTTATTATCCGCCATCACAAGAACTCACTCCAGCCCTGTGGGTGCGGGCTAGAGCGAGCCCTCAGGCTCTCAGGATATGAGTGTAGTCAGAAGCAGTCGTCAGAGAGAGAGAGGTTACAGAGCGATATGCAGTTTAAATACCCCACTACAGACAATGCATAAATGGCACATTAACATCACAGTAAAATGGCAGGAAGGCAAGGACATTTGCATCATAGTACAGAGCAGGAAGGAACATTTGCCTTTGAGTCATACATATCAGCAGCAGGATACTGGCAGGAAAGAGCTAGACAAAGAGAGGCTGCCTATTGATATCAATACACACATCTCATTGTTCTGCTAATTGCTCCAGCTGAGCGCTCTGCTTGTCCCAGTATGTTGTGGGGGTTACCCACACATTATTCATTCACTCCAGACAGACAGTAGTAGTGGTAAGCTACTTCTGCAGCCACAGCTGCCCTGGGGCAGGCTGACGGACACGTGGCAGCCAATCTGCGCCAACGGCCTTTCCGGCCACCACCAAACATTTTATACATTTATACACATTCATACCCAGTGTTATGGGCACTGGAGGCAATGCGGGTGAAGTGTCTTGCCCAGGGACACAACGGCAGGATATCTGGGGAGAGCAGGATTCGAACCGCCAACCATCCGGTTATTAGACAACCTGCTCTACCTCCTGAGCCACTGCCGCCCCCATGTTATCTGTGTCCAGGAGACGTGGTTGAAACCCACTCTGGATTTTAAAATAGTGGGATATGTCTCAATTTAGAATGATAGAAGGGAGGGAATGTTAGGTGGATTTGCAACATTTTTGAGGGAGGGAATTCAGTTTAGAGAGACAGATAAAGTTGTTGAGTTGGAATATGCGGTAGTTGAAATTTGGACAAAAGGTGGAGAATTAGTCATTGTAAATTTTTATAATTCTTGTAAGAAGCTGATATTGTCGTGATCTGGTGAGCACACTCCTCCCCCGCTCGTCGGGTTCAACCTTCACCTTCTCCGCAGGTCCACCTGCGTGATGAGACACACCTTCTCCTCTGATATGCCAGCGCTTAAATAGACCTGTCTTCAGCGTCTCAGCACTGGCTCGCTGGGTAAACTACCTGTATCAGCTGCTAGACCTTAAACTATCTAATCCAGCAAATACGTTTTATCTTGTGCTTTTTGTTTCAGGTTGCTGTCTCCTTAGTGGTGTGTCTCCAGGGTTGTTGTGTCCTCACCTGCCCCGCCATCATCACCTCATCAGCGACAGTTGTTGCCTTGTTAGACACCTCTCCCAGTGCTCCTGTGCCATCCTGTTCCATCGGGAGGCTCGTCATAAGTGATGGGTTCATCTGCCGGGTCCTCAATTCCTCCCACGTGAGTGCGGTCCTATTGTTCCTTTGTTTAGTCTCCCTCCTAATTCACCTGCTCTCATCTCTCATTTTAGGCTGTGTGTTTTCCCTGGCAAGTGGCGGTTTTCTCTTGCAGAAGCGTTTTCTTGCAGTTAATAAAATTTAATATCAAACTTGTCACTCTGTGTCTTTGTGTGTTTCCTTTGGTGTTGCTCCCTGCACATGAGCTGTCAAATTATAACCAATCATGACAGATATTGAATCAATTACCTCAGATGAAGGGGATTGTGTGGTGGTTTGGGCTGGGTCAGACGAGGCCACACTTTGTGATCTTCAGTGTTTATCATTTTGTCTTCATTATCATCTTTGGGGTATTGTTTCCATCTTGGTCTCATTATTATTATGGTGGTTGTTATTGTCATTATTAGTATTATCATCATCCATCAAAGCTACATTTGTATGTTTGGGTTTTTTCCTGTTAATCATTTGTTTCTGATTGGACTTTTATTTTGACAGTGCTTGTTTACTTCCGTTTGAGCACAGCTTCTCCCTATGTCAGTCATTATTGGTCAGGGCTGTTGCTCATTAAAAAAAAAATCACCCTTTATTGTCATTCAACTGTACAACCTATCATGTACAGTAGAACGAGATTGTGTTTTACCTATCTACTGTGTTAATCACACACACCCCAAGTGTAGAATCAGAGGGCCGCTACCATGCAAGGCGCCGCCACAAATTTCCCTCCTCCATTCCATTATTGCTGAGCACCAAGCTGGATGGCAGGAAGTTCCACTTTTATATGGTCTTCAGCATGACCCGGCCGGGATTTGAACCCCTGCCTCCCGGGTGTAGGGCAGTGTGGGGCGGATGCTCTACCAACTGTGCCACCACTCCGGTCATTAGTCTGATTGTGTAGATTCCTATTTATTTGGTTTCACCCCTTCATTCTCTTGTTGGGTCCTCGTCGTTACCATCGTCATTATTCCCTCATTGTCACCATTGTTATTTTCCTGTCATTATCTACCTGTCATTACCTTCGGTCGTAAGTATCATTGTCTCTGTCATGCTACAGTTTTCTCCATTAAATTATGCTTCAGTTTCACCCCACGAGTGAGTCTGTGCTTCTGCCCGTGAGGGCCAACCATGACAGTTTGGTGGAAGCAGGGTGCTAATATGTGGGGACTTTAATGCCATAATATATTATGGGGAGCAAATCATACAGACATAAATGGTGAGACAATTAAAGAACTTTTGGAAGAGAAGAATCTTATATGTTTAAATGATTGTAGAGCAACTAGAATTGATGTACATATGGGGAGTGGTTCAGTTCTTGACTTCACTTTGGTGACTAGTAATATTGCAGGTGTGTGTGACTGGGAGGTTTTAGAGGAGTACTCTGCAAGACGTGACCATTTCCCAGTGTATTGTAATATTTTCACAAGTGGACATAAAAAAAGGGAGATGGGTTTTTAGCACTGCTAATTGGAAACTATTTAAATTTATCTGTGAGAGAGACTTACTCCAAATAGATGTTAATGAAGACATTGAGAGTGTGGAGAAAATTGGTGGAAAATGGCACCCCCCAGGGTAGTGTTCTAAGCCCAGTACTTTTTTCTGTTGTGATAAATGATGTTTTTTTTCTTGTGTGAATAATGACATTGGTCATTCCTTATTTGCGGATGATGGAGCATTATGGAAAAGAGGGAGTAATTTTAATTATATAAGAGGGAAAATACAAGAGGAACTGTGGAAGGGTGGTGATACTCTTGGGGATTTAATTTTTTTCTGTGGAAAAAACAAAGGTTGTTGTATTTACAAGAACAAGGGTAGCTGATACTCAGTTAACAATGTATGCTCAGGAAATAGAGCAAGTCAAAGTTTTCAGATTTTTGGGTGTCTGGTTTGACATTAGCCTAACTTGGAGGGAACATATTCAAAATATGACAATAAAATGCAAAAAGGTGTTGAATGTAATGAGGTGCTTAACAGGGGCAGAGTGGGTTCCAGTACAGCTGCTATTAAAAGCATTTATGTTGCATTAATTAGGTCTGTGATGGACTATGGATGTACTGCATATAGATCTGCATCCAAAACCATTTTGAATAAGTTAGATATCATCCAGGCCCAAACATTGAGGATCTGCTGCGATGCACTTAAAACAACCCCTGTTGCTGCTCTTCAAGTGGAAATGGGGGAAATGCCATTAAATGTCAGGCGTAAACAGATAATGATGAATTACTGGGTCAGTCTGTAAAGGTACACTGAAGATCAACATCCTACAGCTAAAGTTTTGATGCCATGTTGGGAAGGAGAAAGAGTCAAAAAGGAGAGTTTTGCATTTTATGCTGGGAGGATAGCCAGAGACATGAAATTACAGTGCATCTGGAAAGTATTCACAGCATCAGGTTCAGGTTCAGGTTACTTTATTTGTACCCGTAGGTAGATTTGTTTTGCAGTCTGGTGACATCCATATTTACAAGCCACAAATTACATTCAACATAGACACAAACACAGGCACATATGAAGCTGACTATAAAGATAAGATAAGATAAGCCTTTATTAGTCCCACAACGGGGAAATTCCAGGATTGCAACAGCACAGGGATAGCAACACTCAGAGCAACAATCAGAAGGCAAGAAAAAAAAAACAAGCAAGCAAGAGCAGCTAATAAACATATGTACGTATTACTATAAAATATATATATATACACACACACACAGACACACAGTGCAGAGCATTGTAGCTGGATGGAATAAATATATGAATATATGAACACACAGTGCAGAGCATTGTAGCTAGATGGAATAAATATGTAAATATATAAACACCCACAGTACGGAGCATTGCAGCTAGGTGGAATAAATATGCAAGTATATAAACACACACAGTGCGGAGCAATGTAGCTAGATGGAATAATATGTAGATATATAAATATATAAACACCCACAGTACGGAGCATTGTAGCTAGATGGAATAAATATGCAAATATATAAACACACACAGTGCAGAGCATTGTTGCTAGATGGAATGAAACAGCATAACCGTCTACTTAGTTATCCTACATGGTATGATTATGTGCCCATACATATTCTCACCCTCCATAGCGACCGGTATGTTCCTAGTTGTATGCCGGAGAGGACCATTGTGTAAGTCTATTGCATCTTTTGCATTCAAAAAACTATTAGTTTGTTACGTCTTTTTGCTATCTCTGCGAGCAGCCCTGCTTAGGTTGTACAGTCTGACAGCCGTTGGTAGGAAGGACCTACGAAACCTCTCGGTTGTGCACCTGGGATGATGTAGTCTGCTGCTAAATGAGCTCCTCAGTGCATTCAGTATGTCCTGCATAGGGTGGAACTCGGACTCCAGCAGAGATGACAGTTTAGCCACCGTCCTTCTCTCTCCTATCTCCTCCATCGGATCAAGGCGCTGCCCCAGGACAGAGCTAGCTTTCTTAATCAGTTTGTTCAGTCTCTTCCTATCGGCTGCAGTAATGCCACTGCCCCAGCAGACCACTCCAAAAGTGATGGCTGATGCCACCACCGTGTCATAGAATGACTTCAGCAGCGCCCCTTGTACACCAAAAGACCTGAGTCTCCTCAGCAGGAACAGCCTGCGCTGTCCCTTCTTGTAGAGTGCATCAGTATTGTGTGACCAGTCTAGTTTATTGTTCAGATGAATACCCAGGTACTTATAGGATGTCACCATCTCGATGTCTGTTCCCTGTATATTTACTGGTACTGTGAGGGGCTGCCCATGCCTGCGGCAGTCCACCACCAGCTCCTTAGTTTTCCTCGCGTTGATCTGGAGGCAGTTCCGATGGCACCAGTCCACGAAGTCCTGGATAAGCCCTCTGTACTCAGCTTCATCTCCATTGGAGATGAGGCCAACGATCGCAGAGTCATCAGAGAACTTCTGTAGATGGCAGTGTGTTGTGTTGTGTGAGAAGTCCGCAGTATAAAGAGTGAACAGGAAGGGAGCCAGCACCGTTCCCTGGGGGGCCCCCGTGCTACTGATGATCGTGTCGGACACACAGTCCCGGGTTCTCACAAACTGAGGCCGGTTCGTGAGGTAGTCCAGGATCCATGATGACAGGTGCTGGTCCACCCCTGCGCGCAGCAGCTTGTCCTTCAGGATCATCGGTTGGATGGTGTTGAAAGCACTGGAGAAGTCAAAGAACATGATCCTCACCATATTCCCGGGCTTCTCCAGGTGGGACAGAGAACGGTGAAGGAGGAAGATCACCGCATCCTCCACCCCAATGCCATGCTGGTAGGCGAACTGGAGTGGATCCATCGCTGGTTCCACCAGGGGGCGGAGGTGAGCAAGGAGCAGTCTCTCCAGGGTCTTCATCAAGTGGGACGTCAAGGCCACCGGTCTGTAGCTGTTCCCTAAACATGATAAGAATACTCAAGGCTCCATCAATCAGGGTATAAAAAGACAAAGAGATGGGAGAAAAACCAGAGGTAAGAGAGAAGGGTCATATCAAAAGTTAAAAACTAGTCAAACAGGTTAAAAACTCAAAGGTCTAAAACCCAATAAAATATTTGGAACCCAAGTGTAGAACCCAAATCACTGGTAACAGGAGCTTCATGAACTTGAGCGCTCTCTACTCATGGACTTTAGCAAAGGCTCGCTGCAGCCAGAAAGCACGGACCCTTTTCCCTACCTCACACTTCATATGGACTTTGACGTTTCTCCTAGTTCCTTACTGGCATTCTCTGCTCCCACTGGTGTGGACTTTGGAGGAGACAGTGGTAAGGCACTCTACAGACTTGTGGTGATGCTGCTCAACAAGGACGGATTGAACACCTGTGTAGACACTCCATGGAGAGCCTACTTTAAACTGGAAAAAAGGCATCAGCCTGCCTGGAGGGCTCTTTATAAACCCCCTGTTCCTAAGATGCATGGAGATTTACAGTGGAGGGTCCTGCATGGCATTATAGCTGTCAATGCTTTTGTCTCTGTGATTAAAAGCAATGTCAGTGATCAGTGTGTTTTCTGTTCCTCTAGAGAGACAATTTTTCATTGTTTTACTGAATGTCAGCATAAGGCACTTTTCCACTAGCCCAGCAAACCTTGGCACGCCTCGATTCACTTCAATACGGTTCGGCACGCTTTTGTCTCCATTACAACCGTGTTAAGCTGGGGTGGGTGGGATTTCTATAACAGCGAGGCGGCGCCACACTCCTGTGACGTAGAACACGCAACCCAAGCAAAACATAACACATACAGCTGTACAAGGCCACTCCTCGGTCTGTGGCTTTTTTCACCGTAAATGCCAAAAAGGACTGCCAGACAAGGGTACAGGCAGTGAGGGTACAGCAGTGAGGGTACAGCCTTCTTCTTCTTGCTCTGAGAGAGAGCAGTCGCATTTTTCTTCCCTCCTCCCGTCTGCCTTCCTGACCTATTCCCAGCTTTGCAATGTTGCGTTTTTGTCTGTGTTTAGTCGCTCTTCTTCTGCTGAATCTTAATCTAAATGGAAATTATAGATTTGGAAGCGGCTTAAATGTGCTATTGTCACTATTTTTCAACAAGAATCAGGCCAAGGGGGAGCCCAAGAATTGGAACCTGCGAGGAGACTCATGGACATTGGAATTCATGCGTCATGTGGAAACATTATTGGTTATGATCTCAGGACTTCTATTTTTGGCTGTGAAGTTCCCTGATGTATCAGAAATTGAAGGAAGGTGAGAGAGCTGATCAAAGCGGACCTGGCAAGCTCCTTCATCAAATTCGACCAGTTGGGGAGGGCACGAGTAGTGGCAAATGGTGAACTGAATGACAGTGATTCAGTGGAGGAATACATCTGGAACCCTGTGCTCTCCATGGAAAAAAGTTTAAGCCTACACATGGAAATTATGAAAGCACAGAATTGCACGGGTGAGGAAAAATCTATTCTCTGAGTGCACTGTGCAGATTTGATTTGACCTTGTCTTTGGTGCCCCGTATTTACATTCCTCCTGATGAAGATAAGCGGAAGGAGCGGCTTTGCCTGCTAACCCAAACAACGACACAGTTGTTATTGTTTCAGCAGATGAACGCTCAAGGACAGTGCACCATGTGACAATTTACCATCTGCAAGCAAGAGCGAGACTCTAGACTGTTTAGATCACATGACTTTAACATCTATCCACTGCCAGGAGGCGCCCTCTGCTGTTCACTAGCAATTGACACACCTACACTTGCATTCAACATTACACTACTGACACAATTACTGATATATATTCACAATACACTGACTCTCTCAACTACTGCTTTGTCATTGTGTGATCTATTGTCTGCTAATTGTGCATTTGAGAGTTTTTTTCTTGTAATCAAAATTTTGGTCTTAAATGAGCTCTATTTTGATCAACAATGCTTTTTTTCTCTCCTATTGTGTTTTTCCCTATCCTTCCCCCCCTCCCCCCTCTTCACCCCCCCTATATGACAGGCGCCTCGTCATGGCTGCCGCGTCATTGGGATGCGCCTTTCGTGCGCACCCAATGTCAAGTCAAATTCCTCGTATGTTTACTTGTTTACTTGTAAATGTGCTTGGCAATAAATCTGATTCTGATTCTGATTCTGAGATGAAACACTCTGGAATAGTTCTGCAGCTTCTGGGAGAGCCAAAGATGTGAGGATACAAACTAGGTCATATATGACGGTAAGCTAATGTTGCTAATGCTAGTTTGCCATAAGTATGTCGTACTACACTTTAATGTCTGCAAGTTATCGCTGTTAGGTACTAAAATATGTACGCTGTGTGTGTTTCAGATGGGTCTGTTGTGGGGAAATTACTGCTTCATTCGCTCTGGGCGTTCAGCACAGCCTGTCACGGATGTCATCAGCCTGTCACTGATGTCAACACAGCTTCACAAACGGTCAGTAGTTATAGAGCTTAAGAATGTCTGTAGAAACGTTTATTTCCTGTACAACAAATTGCTCTGATCTGCTTGAAAATCATGGAGAGACTGTTGAGACATCATGCACATACCTGCTTCTGCAGCAGAGTCTGAGATGGTGTCATAGAAAAAAATGATCAGCTGACACAACTTGATCGCCATGTTAATAACTATATTAGCCACAAAATACATATTCAAAAAGTAAACTTTACTGAGTTAGGTATAATAAGATATATTTGACAGTTATCATGCATTTTAGGCCAAAACAAACTTGATCTAGGATTAAAAGCAATTAAAATAATGCAGTCACAAGGTTACATGGAAAATACTTGATTTACTAGATACATGTACTGTAGAAATATATATTCTCTGCATCAACAATGTACTAGACATGCATTCATGCCGTATTGCACTGGGAATTGCACTGACAATAAACCTCTGAAGTTTTTGCAGATGTCTCTTTTTTTATATGTGAAGGTTACCACCATGTGGCATAAATTAAATACTGAAAGATTGGAAAAGCTAAGAATAATCCAGCAGTTTGAGAAATCTCTTTTGGTTTGGTGTAAGTCTGTCAACAGAATTATGAACCATAAAGCAGTTTGTGTTAAAATGTTAAATCCCATTAAACCTAATCCGGGGGCTTCCAATCATGTGTCATGGGGGGCCAAGACCCTGCAGCTTCTCTCTTCTACCCAGTCTCTTCAGCAGGTGTTCTCACTGATCAGTCAGTGGAAGAAGTTCAGCGGAATCTGCTGTTGAAGACACTGGTTGGAGGTAAAGCCTGCCCTCCATGGCACATGATTAGACACCCCCGCCCAAACCCATTATGATGAAGAGCAGATGCTAATATGACACAGAATTCCTCCATATACTGGTACTGTCACTAAAGTATGCAGGGTCTTCTGTACAGTCTTCTAACAATATAGTCTTCAGTTAATAAAATAATTGTTTTGGTTACTTTTTTCTTAAAAATGAGCCATTATTTTCAAGGTCACCGATAAATCCTTTGTACATTTGACTCTTTTCCCACCGGTGTCTTAACAGGCAAAATAGAAAGTCATGATGCAAACACATAAGTCACTAAATTGTTTATTACAATCAGCAGCAAATTCCAGATTATTCAGAATGTGCAAAATTCAAACTGTAAAAAAAAAACTGGAATGGTCACACACGGCAGCCATGCTGCCTCACTGAGAAGCAACTGGATCGGCCCATCGTACTGGTCCTGGTTCAGCAGATCTTCAGCCTGCATCTCTGTAAATAGTGAGGCAAGGTCCAGTTGGGGTGGACAGTTTCCCTCTTGCCTAGACAAAAGACAAATGGGTGGTGGTTAATTAAAGCAAGTTTAAAACTTATTTGGGAAATACACTTGTTGCTAAAAGCCAGTGGTGGAATGTGAATTAA
Source organism: Pholidichthys leucotaenia (assembly GCA_020510985.1). Lineage (NCBI taxonomy): Eukaryota > Metazoa > Chordata > Actinopteri > Cichliformes > Pholidichthyidae > Pholidichthys > Pholidichthys leucotaenia. The sequence continues at coordinate 308,656,013 of CM035844.1, forward strand.
TGAATGAATCTTTATTTCAGATTCATTAAAAGTAAAGATTAAAAGAAAATAGAATAATATAACAAAGGGGAAAAAAATCTAACAAGGTCAAATTAAACAATAACTCCTCTGATTATACAGTTCAACATAGGTTATCTGAAATGGGTGATGGCTGAAGCTGCAGCTTATATTGCCCACCATATTTCATCCAAGAATTCAGAAGAAAAACAAAACAGGAGGGATTACAATTTGAATGTGACAATAAAGTCCTCCGTTGTTGTATTTAACCACAATTTTCATGTAGCTGCGCTTCGGTAGATTTTACAAGGGCTGCGTTACATTTAAAATCATCTCTTTTTACTGTGGCCTCAGCAATCAGAATGAATTAATACATTCACTTGAATGGAATCTAGTACTTTAACTGAAGTTGTGCATCACCGAGTGTGGAGTCGCTCAGTCAAAATATGAAGTTTTTTTTTTTTTTTTTTAATTTAAGTTTTTGTAAAGGGTATACAGGTCATTACAGCATTGCATTGTTTACATTTTCATCACATGTTCCCTTATTTTTTGCTATTTGACAACATTGGAAGAATAATTATTACAACACCCCCTTTTTTTTTAAAGTGAAAGAAAAAGTGAAATTAAAGAGAATAAAAATTAAAAAACAAACAAACACAACAGCAAAAAACAAACAAACAGAAAAATAAGTAATTAAAAGTAAAAGAGCATCTGAGTAGTGTTGGAACAAAGAGCGGAACCATTATTGAAATGGTATTTGTCAAAGATTAGATCTAATGGAAGACGCATATGCGATCCAGGGTTGCCAAAAGTTCAGGAACCCATCCATGTCCTGTCTCAGTGCGAATGTCAACTTTTCCATCAAGTAAATGTCTTGGATCGCGTTAGACCAATCTTCAGGTGTAGGACAGTCCTTCAACATCCATTTTTTAGTTAGGGCTTTTTTACTTGCCAATATTAAAACATTGAATAAGTATTTTTCTCCTCGTCTTTCCAGTGAGTCCGGTAGTAAACCCAAATACAAAGTTACAAAAGAAAAGGGAACTGTTATTTTGAATATTTTCCCCAATATTGTCTGTACATTGGTCCAATATTGGTGGATGACTGGGCATGACCAAAACACATGAAAATGATTTGCAGTCTTTTCACCACACCAGCGCCAACAGTTCAACCCCTTATGGGTAAATTTGTTTTGTGCAGGTGTTCTGAAAAATCTTACCAAATTTTTCCATCCAAATTCTCTCTACTGCAGGGATGAGGTACTTTTCCATTGCTGTTTATTTAGCTTTTCCCATATTTCCAGCTGTAAAGTGAAATTCCCCTCTTTTTCCCATCTCTCTTTTATATATGATGTGTTGTCTCCTTTTAAGTCTTGAAGACCTTGGTATATTTTAGAAATGTATCTGATCCCTGGGATCCCTTTGTATGCCATTAAGAAGACCTTCAGAACACCTGACTGTGTCACGCCGCGCCATTCATCAGCGGCGCCACCTGCTCACGCACCTGACCATCATCAGCGGCGAGGGATAAAGGCCGTCTCGCCCGGAGGCTCGGCCTGAAGCCGTCAGACTTCGTCCCTCACCGTTGTGAGCTACTTCCTTCTTCAGCAAACATTATTTGGGTAAGAACCCTTACCTCTCTTTCCCAGTCTGCTCCCCTGTGCACAGGTGGATTCCCCGGCGGCGGACATCTCCACTCCATCGCCCATTCCTCGCTGCTGTACGGAGCTCTCCAGGTGGCTGTCTTCCGGGCTTCGCCCCCTTGTTGTGCCAGCTATCCTGACAATCCAAGTAAGTCCTTCTCTCGCCATAATTCCCTCCTGTGTTGGTGTATGCCCGTCACCCTCTCCCTGTACTCTCTCCATAGGGTTGCTCGGCTGAACGGTCACCTGCCTCTGTGCCTGAAGCAGACGCCATCACCAACACATTTACACCCCGCAGACACGCACTCATTCACTCCTGCTGTTAATAAACTCTTTGAACTACTCTAAGCCTGTGTGTGTGCGTCTCCTGAGCCGTGCGTTATGTCAGACTGGGCCCTTTCCAAATCTTCCTTTTAAGTATATTGTTTATGTGGTGCCTAAGCTGAAAGAACCTGTAAAGATCTTGATTTATTAGACCTTGTTTTTTCAAAACTTCTTAAAGTTTGCCCCTTGAAAAAATCGTAATATTTTATCAGCCCTTTCTTTTTCCACTCTTTAAATCTAGTGTCTGTTTTATTAGGAGTAAAGTCTTGATCATAGGCAATCCATTGCAGAAGTCAATAGGGCTCTTTAGTTTGATTCTCTCTGACTATCTTAAACCAAATTTTTAGCGGGGTCTCTATCCACGGGTTAGTGTTATTCAAAAGTTTAGGTAAGGCATTGTTCCCTATTATCGCCTGTAGGGGGATGTCACTTGTTATTTGGCATTCGATCTCCTTCCATTGTGCAGTGTAGACTGGGTTACATATCTCTACTAAAGTTTTAATTTGTGCGGCTTTAAAATAGTCCCTGATATTTGGCAGCGCAAGCCCACCTTTGTCTATGTTTAGCTGTAAGGTTCTATATCTGATTCTAGGTCTCTTGCCCTGCCATATGAATCTTGAGATCCTTCTGTCCAGCTCCTGCCAGGTTTTTTTTTTTTGGGAGGTTCTACCAGTATTGTTTGGAAAAGGTATAGAAGACGTGGAAGTATATTCATTTTGACTGCTTCAATTCTTTGTGCAGTACCCAAGAATGGTATCATATTCCATCTTGCTAGGTCAGATTTTATTTTTGTCACCAGTGGGTCATAGTTTAGTGTTATAATTTTGTTGAGTTGTTTCGGGATATTGACCCCCAGATATTTCATAGATTCCATCTCCCAGTTAGTTTTGAGTTCACTTAGTGAATAATGATTTGGGTCATAGTTGAATGTTAAAACTTGGGTTTTATGCATGTTTAATTTGTACCCCAATAAATCTCCATAGTCTGAAAAAACTGAGATTAGTTCTGGTAAAGAAGTGTCCGGCTGCCCTAGGTATATTAAAATGTCATCAGCAAAGAGTGCTATTTTATGTTCCTTCTGACCTAGTGTAATACCTTGAATTTTTTGATTTTGTCTTATCCATTGGCTCAGAGGTTCTATGAAGATTGCAAAGAGCAGTGGAGACGGGGCAGCCCTGACGACATCCTCTTTCCAGCTCAAAAGATGATGATAAATTACCGTTAATCCTTATTTTAGCTGTTGGTTTTTTATATAATGCCTGTATAGTTCTAATGAAGTTGTTATGAAAATTGAAACTGGATAAGATTCTATATAGGAAAGACCAGTCAGCCGAATCGAATGCTTTTTCAGCATCTAATCCCAATATGACTGCATTTAAGTTATATTTTTTTATATGATGAATTATGTGTAAAGTGCGTCTAATGTTGTCTTGTCTGTCTTTGTCTTATAAAACCTGTTTGGTCTAAATGAATTAAGTCTATCAGTATATTTTCTAACCTTTTGGCAAGGATAATGGTAAAAAGCTTATAGTCCTGATTTAATACACTGATTGGTCTGTAGTTGGAGCATTCTAGTTTATCCTTTTCAGGTTTCGGTATAACTGCAATGACCCCTTCTCTCCAGGAGGGGGGGATTTCCCCTGTGTGGAGGACATAGTTAAATGTTTTCAGGAGGAGAGGAGATAGTTGCTGTTTAAAGGTTTTGTACCACTCTGCTGTATAGCCATCTGCTCCTGGGGATTTGTTAGCTTTAAGTTTCATAATTGCTTTTTCCAATTCTTTAGGTTGTATTTCTGACAGTAGTGTTTTATTTTGTGACTCCGTAAGTTGGGGAAGGTTTAATGTGTTTAGGAATGCCTTGGATGTGTTTTTATGTTTTTTGTGGAAGTATAAGTTCTTATAGTAATTCTCGAAGCTTTTAAGAATATCCTGAATTCTGAATTTTATTTCCTTTGATACTGGGTCTCTGATTTTGTAGATTGCTCTTTCTGTTTGTTGTTTCCTCAATTTATAAGCTATTAATTTTGCCGATTTACTGCCTGCTTCATAGTGTTTTTGTTTCAGAAATGTAAGTTTCTTCTGGATTTCTATTGTGTAGATCTCATTTATTTGATTTTTAATTTCTTTAATCTTGAGCGAGTCATTAGAATGAGTGTTGCCTTTGTGTTCTTTTTCTAGGTTCTTGAGTTCTGACTCTAATGTGATTAGTTTTTCTTGTCTCAGTTTCTTTTGGGTTGCCTTTTTTGCAATAATTTTTCCCCTTATTACAGCTTTGCACGCATCCCACAGTATTAAAGGGGATACTTCTCCATTATCGTTTTCTTCCAAATATCTGAGAATATCTGATTCCAATTCATCTTTCAGTGGTCCTTTCAGGACATTTGAATTCAGCCTCCAAGAAAATGTATTATTTGTGTATTTTTGGATGTTTAAGTCCATATAGATCGGACTGTGGTCAGAGAGATCCATCAGTCCTATTTTACATGTTTTTACTCTTCCAATGTCTCTATTAAACATAAAAAAGTAATCAATCCTTGAGTAAGATGAATGTGGCGTTGAATAAAATGTATAATCTTTTACATTGGTGTTGAATTCCCTCCACACATCACAGATTCCCATTTCTTTTAGTAGCATCCAAGTTTTCCTACTTTGAGTGTTATTTTGATGTGAAGAATTACCTGTTGCATCCCAGTATGGATTCAGTCTTAGATTGAAGTCTCCACCACATATCACTAAACCTTGGGCTTTAGTTATCATTAGGTCAAATACATTTTTATAAAATTTCCATTTAGCCCCTGGTGGTGCATATACATTCAGCAGGGTGATATCTTCTCCCTCTAGCCGCCCAATTACCAAGCTGTACCTCCCTTCTTTATCTTTGTGTTCTGATTTTTTTTCAAATGTAATTTTGGTTGATATCAATGTCGCTACTCCCCTCCTCCTCCCTGACTTATATGAGGATGAAGAGATCATTTTAAACCCTTGTCTATTGAGTTTAGTGTGCTCCATGTCTGTTAGGTGGGTTTCTTGTAAAAATATTATTTCTGCTTTGTCTTTTTTCATTTTGCGTAGAATCTTAGATCTTTTAACTGGATTCAGGATCCCTTTTACATTATATGAAATTATTTTGGTTACACCCTGTTTCTCCATTGTATTTTCTTATTTAGTATAACAGTGTGGTGGCCCTCTTTTATGCTACTCAGAAACTGAAAGAGCATTAAGAACATAAAAAACATTAAGAACATAGTGTACGAAACTTTAAAACAAAAAACTGTCAAAAAAAACTTCCTGAGCTGAGGTCTTTTTAAAGACCCTGTAAGAGCCCTGATGGAGTGTAGGCTCTGAGGGAAATTCCTCAAACTCTGTTACGTGTTGAGGGCCCTCTCTTACCCCTGTAAGTTGTCCCATGTTTTTAACGTGAATTTCAGATCCCAATCCAAACTTGTAATGATTTTTTTTTTATGCCTATACCCTATGAAATTGTGTGCACCCTCCCACCCCCATCACAGCAAACATTCACTCTAGTACAGTATTTGTTAGTGTGGGGAGAACATGTGGGTCATTGTCACATTTCTATTTTAACAATTTTTTTTTTTTTTAATTAAGAAGACATTTGTTTCTAATGCTATGACTGCTCCATGAAATGTTTTACCACATGCTGATTCTGCATCTCCTTTAATGTTTGTTACCTTGTAGGAGGGGGGTTGGAAGTGCAGAATGACTGAAGAAAAAAAAAAAAAAAAAAAAAGGTCGCTATTCCTTCCTGAAACTGGAAAGCTTATCCTTGTAGCTCTGGGGCTTCCCGTTGCTGGCCCGTGGATTTTGAAGGTCTCTGTGTGGACCACGTTTGAGCCTTGATCCTATCGCTCGGGTCTGCTGCGGGTTTAAACACCGTTACCGGGAGCCCTCTTCTCGCCATGTCAATTGTTGCTTCTTCCTCCGAATTATAGAGACATGTATTCCGCATTCGGAATACATTCCGCCATTGTGTTGAAACACGCATTCCGAAACACGCAACACGCATTCCGCCATTGTGTTGAAACCATCTTCAGCTCCTTCTTTCAGACCGTGAATTCTAATGTTGTCTCTTCTCTGTCTTCCTTCTTGGTCGGTTAGCTTAGCCTCCAGTCTTGATTGTTTTTTGTGTAAATCCAGCACAGAATCTTCAAGCACTTTTATTCTTTCTTCAGCTTCCAAGATTCGGTTCTTGGTCTGGTCCACTCTGCTGTTCGTCTTTTTTAATTCATCTCTGAATTCATGGAATTCGGCCCAAACCTCTCGGCGAAATCGTCGTAATTCTTCAAATAACGTTTTCAAGCTAACCTTCTTGTTAGCTACGTCCAGCTCCTCGTCTTCTGAACGGAGGTCCTCCGGTTCAGATTCTATGGCCGCTGCGCGTCCTGGCGTGGAAAATGTCAGTTTCTTCTGTTTTTGGTTAGGCATGATGTTTTTGTCTTTTGATTTTTATTCTTCCAAAAATCCGTTAAATCTGATTTTGAAGATGTTTTCCTGGATTAGGTCTGGGAGCTTCAGCGTTAAGCTGCTATCACCATGGCGTCCAGACCAGAAGTCCAAAATATGAAGTTTTTATCAATAAAAATTTGTCTTGTCTGTAAAAGTGTCTCTTCTTGCCCTGGCTTCATGTGTGGGCGGTGTTTTGTACTAGCATTGCTAAAATATAAAAGGAAGCACTACAATGGGTCTCGAATATTTGTAATGTGTCCTGTTACTGCATGAGTTTATTGATGATAGACTATAAACTACACATATAAAGTAAATTATATTGACGACTGAACATCTCACATTCGCCAAAACATACAGTTATGAACATAACTCACAAAGGATCACACAAGTGATCTGACAAAAAAATAAATACATTAACAAGCGGTTTATTTTACAGTTGATGTGCCATATTCACACAATCAAATAAATCTCAGTTCAGTCCCTTTTATATTAAGTGGAAATTGTGCTACTTTGTTTTTGACACTTTACCTATAAAAGCAAAGGCTTTTAGTACGTTCCACAGTGGCGACGTCCGTTGTGGGCTGGCTGATTTCCTCCTGCCTAAATGAACGACAGAAATGGATGATGGTTAGTTTCAAGCAAGTTCAACACTTATATAGGCACATCTCAAAAATTAGAATACCATGAAAAAATTCAATATTTTTTTCACTCATTTCAGAAAGTGAAACCCATATATAGATTCATTACAGGGACAGTGATATATTGCAAGTGTTTATTTTAATATTGATGATTACGGCTACAGCCCATATTACCCAACACCTCAGCAGCCAAAATTTATATTTAAAAACTATTTTTTAAAGTTAATTTTATGTAATATTCTAATTTTTTGCCAAATTGAATTTGGGGTTTTCAGGGGCTGTAAGCCATAATCATCAAAATTAAAATAAATAAACGCTTGAAATATATCACTGTCTGTGTAATGTGTAAAGTGGTGGGATGTGACAAAAATGCTTTGTTTCCCTGACAAGCACTGCAGGATCCACAGAATAGGTGTGTGGGTCTATTCTGACGCTTTAGAAAATTATATGAATGACTTTATAAATCACTGGTTTGAAAAAGCAATTTTAATATGACGAGATTTCGGCTCCTGTAGTCCATTTTACCAGTATCACAGTATAAACAGGGAGGCTAACCCCTGGCATGTGGAAACACATTCTAGCATTAAATTGCACACAATTTAATGCGCAGCACCAAAGTGCAATACAAAACAAAAACCAGGACTTTAACCATGATTAACATATTTCATCGTTTTGCTCTCACAAGCGAATATTTAGGAGAAAACAAGCGCGAATCAGCATTTGGTACTAGCTAGCTACTAGCCAAAACTCGTTAGCTAAAACGAGTTAGCCAGCACAAAACGACGTTGTATGGCTCAAAAAAAGGGAGCTTACCACCAACAGGATAAATAAGCGAACAGATGCACATTATTACAAATCACTCACCATCGATGGTTCTCTCACGTTCGTCTTCAGCTTGTCTATAGTCCGGTTCTATGCTGGCCAGCCATCTGTATGGGTCCGGGTCACTCCTCACTGTGTATCTGCCACCAAGCAGAGAAAACTCCGCACCTCTTCGTTGGACCACGGTGTAGAGTTCCACAAAACCTACCACGCTGTCTGTATTAATATCGTATTTACTCCGTGACCAAGTTAGTCCGTGATTGCAAATGGCGGTCGTAAAGATTTCAACGAAGACGGGCGCTTTCGTGACGTTACGACCTGACCAATCAGCGGCGACCAGTCTTTTAACGTCACAACACGGCACGGCTCAGCACGACTGTACCCTGCCCTTGAGCGGGGCCGAGAATTGCGGCTGTTAAACTGTGTTGGGGCTAGTGGAAAGACTTACAAAGCGTGCTGAGCTGTACCGTGGCGTGCTAAGCCGGGCTAATGGAAAAGGCCCTTAAATGGTCTCTTTGAAATACTCACAGAACTTTTTCACAGCTTTAAAGAGGTTTTCTCAAAGCAGGTTTTCATTTGTGGTTTTATGTACAATCATCATTTTAAACAGAAGAGTCAACTACTGAACTTTGTTTTAGGGCAGGCAAAGTTGGCTATCTATGTAAGCCGGAGAAGAAAACTTGAGAATGTTGAAAATGATGTTGATGCCAAAATTTTATTTGTGAGGCTACTTAAAGCCACAATAAGGCTGGATTTTGAGTTTTTTATGGGGAATGGGGATGTGGAGGGTTTTAGGACCCTCTGGTCCCATGAAGATGTCCTTTGTTTAGGCAGCTGTCAGGCAGCTCTTGTTTGGGCATTTTTTGGGGGAATAATCCTTCTTGTAATGTAATATGGTATTATACTGAATGATGGAAAAACGTGTTTATTAAAGACCTTTTAAAATCTCTCTCTCTCTCTCATCAACATTTTTCTCATTCAACATTTCTGGTGGAGCCATTGACCATGGCCATTTTCACCAGATATCAGTAACAACCCAAGTAATCCATACATACAAAGAAATCAAGGCAACTGTGTTCACAAAACAAGTTATAATTAATAAAGTGGAATGACACATGGAATAAGTATTGAACACAAAGAAAAAGAGGTGCAAAAAGGCATAGAAAGTCAAGAAACCAGCTGAAATCCATCAGAATTTCGGAAGCCATCCCACCCCCATCAGTGCAAATTAATTTCAGCCTGACTGACTGATTTGCCTTTAAAAAGGTCTGTGAATTTCAGATTGTCACACCACAAAGAGCTCATGATGGGTAGAAGCAAAGAACTTTAAAGAACTCTCTCTAGACCTTTGCAGCCTGATGGCTGCAAAAGATAATGATGACATTGGTTACAGGCGCATTTCTAAACTGCTGAATGTTCCATTGAGCACTGTTGGAACCATCATTCAGAAGTGGAAAAACATAATTTTTACCATAAACTGGCCAGAACCAGGAGCTCCTTGCAAGATTTCTGACAGAAGACTCAAAAGAATTATCAGAAGAGTTATCCAAGAGCCAAAGACCACTCGTGGAGAGCTCCAGAAAGACCTGGAGTTAGCCGGTACTGCTGTTTCAAAGAAAACAATAAGTAGTGCACTCAACCGACATGGGCTCTATGCCTGCTCACCTCGCAAGATTAAATTGCTGAATAAAAACCATATTGAAGCTCATTTAAAGTCTGATGCACAACTTTTGGGCAAGCCAGTAAAATACTGGGAGAATATAGTCTCGTCAGATGAGATCAAAATTGAACTTTTTGGATGTCACAACACACAGCATGTTTGGAGGAAAAATGGCACTCCCCTGGGAGCCCCGAGGCCCCGAAAGAAACACTTTGTTTGCAAATTCTGCCATGCCCAATGTTTACTGGAGGGTTTGTTTCGGCATATCAACTTTTTATTTGTTGAGGTGTACATCTGTCCCACCTGCTTAAATTAATTGGTTAAGAGTTGACATTTGACCTGATTAAGGTTGGATGTGGGCCAGTAGTGAATCTGTGGCCGAATGAATGTACAATAGCGGCGTCCAGAAAAGAAAAAAGAAGAAAGAAAAACAGGATCATCAGAATGAGGTGTTAAAAAAAAGACTCCTAAATTGACATGATTTTTAAAAGTTGCAATACAGCCGGACAGTGTCAACTTTACAGTCACAACAAGATGTTCATCAAAGTGTTAGCATTAAATGCTGATACGGGACACACCCGTGGAGGCACTGTCTGAAGATCCATCAGTCACACACACTGGCAATACTGATCCAGAAAAGGACCGAAGACCTGCTAGAATAATGACACTGATATCAGAGCATCTGAACGTTCCTACAAACTGTTATGAATGGAAAATACCTGGGTGAAGGATGGGGCAAGATGAAGTTGTCGAAAACCGCTTTATTGATGGAACTCAAGTAGCAGATACACGGCAGGCACCTGGTGATGGGCACCGGTCAAACAGACCACAAGATGGTTGCCCATCCCTTATATAGGGCAGTGCGATGACGTGACAGGAAGTGCAAGTCACCACACTGCACTTCACAATAAAGTGCTGTTTCCCATATACCACATTTCCTCCCCTACTTAGAAAAGTCCAAAACCACACACAATTGAAACCCCCCACCCAATTCAGGACCCAAATCATGCACTAAAATAACAAAAACTAATGTACTAAACTGGCCTAACACACTAAATCAAAACAACCTGGAATAGGCAGGTGGGTGGACTGCTGCACAGCCCGCACGGCATGGTGGATTATTATACCACCGACAGCTAAAAAAAAAAAATCCTTCATTAAACTAAAATTACTTGCCGTGCTCCTAAACTAAAATACAAACACAAAAATAACCCCATATAATAACATGCATGCAATCAACACAAGAACTATAAACACCCATTCGACAGCACAGTCACTTGGGTGGGAGAGGTAGAACCGGCATGGGGGGCCCGGGGCAGTCCCTCAGCAAGTGCACCCCTGGAAGCAGCAAACTCTTGGGATGATGGTTGATCTTCTGGACAGAGGAGCCCGACTCCTTCACCACCAACACCAACTCCCGTCCAGCCTCATCACCCGGCGCCTCTTCCCAGACACGCCGAAGCTGATTGGCATGCCTCAATGAGCTGCTGAACAACCAGAAGTACGCTACGCCCATCTTCGCCACTATACATAAACATCCTTGGTGTTTTGCTGGCTGTCGTTTGGCCCATCTTCGTTGTGGACATTCTTCACCTCGAACTTGAACCAAGTCCAAAACCCTCAGCGGGACACGGCTCGGCCTGACGTGGTGCTGCTGAGCGTGTGGTAACTTCATGCTCGTCGGTCTGGCCCCATCCTCTTCTAAAACCATTGTAGCAGTCACCTTCGTAGCTGCAGACCCTCTATCCCCCTGCAGCCAAGCTCTGGAGGCATCTGGGGCTAGCACAATGGTGTCTCTCGCCGGCACTGAGACCCTCCTGTGCCAAACCTGAGTGAAACTGGTCCTGCTTGACTGCCGTGGTGTTCGTTAGCTCTACATCCCACACCACATTTTCTTTGACCACCGGAACCGAGAGTTCCAGCGGCCACAACCCGACCATTCGTTCCCGGCACCGTCTTTAATGGCGAAACCCAGTCCGTAAAACAAATCACAGCCCATGATGTTATCGCCTCGTGCTGTCACGTGGAGCTTCGTGAAGTCAGCCATCTTTGCAGACTTGTACCGGACCATTAACTCCAAAGACTCAACCGTGCACAGCCTGCCACCTCCATAGCTATGCAACAGTGCCGGGTTACCTCTAATCCTGTAGTGGGGGAAAAACTTCCTCACCGTGGCCCAATTCAGCAACGACCCCTCCACCCCCGTGTCGAGCAGCAGCAGCACCTCGATGCCGTCCAATTCCACTGTGCAGTACCATTATTTTGCAGAGCCAGAACAGAACAATAATTTAGCTCTGATTTTAAAGAAATATAATTATTCATAAAAATATATTTAAACAAATAAACTAAAATGACCAAAGATGCAGTTATTTCTGTCATGATATTTCTATATACAGGGGTCAAAACAAAAAAATTTCCTCTCCCTGAACTTTTTCTGGGGGCAGGGTCAGCGGAGTGGACACGCACACATTTTATATATACAGTATATACACCTTTAATATATATATATATTGTTATGGTGCGGTCCTGGCAGACCACTAATGAGGCGTTGTAGGCAGCCGATGAGTTTGCACATTTATTAAATAAGGATAAACACTACAAAATAATGAGCCTCGTGGGGCAAAACACAAATAAGGGCAAAGACACAACACTTATGATTAGCAAGGACGGAACCTAACGCTGAAAAGAACTGGCTTTGGGGCTAGGGAAACCAGACTGGAAAGGCGGAGGTTGCAGCCCCGAGTAAACAGAGCTGCCCCCTTAAATAGGGCTGACAGATTAATCAGCTGATGAAATGTCATCAGCTGATTGGAATCCAGCTGTCCTGCGGAGCTCGGCTGTGACAGCCGGAAGCCCCGCCGAGATGCTGTCATAATAAAAGCCTGGAGGCAAAGTGGTGCACCTGAGAGAACGGGGAACTACCGGACAACCTGAGTGCAGACAGAGTCAGCACACGGACCATGAAAGTTGCCCCCGTTCACGAGGTGGATTCCAGACGCGGTGTAACATCGAGTCCCCCCACCACCACCACCTAGAAGGTCAACAAGACCATCCCAGGGAGGGAGGAGGAGGAAAGGCCAGGAAGGCCAGAGTTAAACCTTATCATAGAGGGCGGCAAAATAAAGGAAAAAATAGGCTACTACAATCAGAACAGAGTAAGGACAACAGGGGCCAAAAAATACAGGCGCACACCCTACACCCAAGAAAAACCTATGGGGAGAAGACAGAAAAACTCAAATGACTGCAGACAGAATACCATAATCAGTCCAATAGAGTCACAGAAAAAAAAACAAAAAACATCTTCATAACCCACAGAGAAAACAGGGAACTCAAATACATGCACAAAAATGCAGCGTACTCCCATAATACCAGGGAGGAGAAAAAAAAAACTCATGCTAGAAAGCAGTGATCAATACAATTCACAGTAGTCCAGGTAACGGGCAGCCAACAAAGAAACAACCCTCAGACTACAGAGGAGAGAGAGAAAAAGAAAAAAACACAACACCATAACAACACCAGCGCATCCCTAATAATACAGAGAAGCAGACAAAAAAACAGGGATGACAGCATGCAGAGCACAATAGTGGCCCTTTTCCACTAGCCCCGCTTACCCCAACACGGCACCGCTCAGCCCGCGTTTGAGCATTTTCCATAAGCCCCAGCACCGGTTAGCAGGCACTATTTTCGTACCTGATCAAGGGCAGGGTACAACTGAGATGAGTCGGGCCGTGATGTGACGTCAACAGACTGGTCGCCGCTGATTGGTCAGGTTGTAACGTCATGAAAGCGACCTCTTCTGATGAATCTACACGACTGCCATTTGCAATATTTCACGGACTAACTCGGTCACGGAGTAAATACAATATTAATACAGACAGCGTTGTAGGTTTTGCGGAACTCTACACCGTGGTCCAACGAAGAGGTGCAGGGTTTTCTCTGCTTGGTGGCAGATCCACAGTGAGAGGAGTGATCCGGACCGATACAGATGGCAGCCCAGCATAGAACCGGACTATGGACAAGCTGAAGACGAACGTGAGAGAACCATCGATGGTGAGTGATTTGTAATAATGAGCATCTATTTGCTTATTTATCCTGTTGGTGGTAAGCTCACTTTTTTGAGCCATACAGTGCCGTTTTGTGTTGGCTAACGAGTTTTAACTAGTAGCTAGCTAGCTAGCTAGTAGCCAACTCTGCTGATTCGCGCTTGTTTTCTCCTAAGTATTCGCTTGTGAGAGCAAAACGATGAAATATGTTAATCCTGGTTAAAGTCCTGATTTGTGTACGTATTGCACTTTGGTGCTGCGCATTAAATTGTATGTAATTTAATGCCAGAATGTGTTTCCACATGCCAGATGTTAGCTTCCCTCAGTGTTTATATTGTGGATACTGGTGAAATGGACCACAGGAGCCGAAATCTCATCATATTAAAATTGCTTTTTCAAACCAGTGATTTATAAAGTCATTCATATAATTTTCTAAAGCGTCAGAATAGACCCACACACCTATTCTGTGGATCCTGCAGTGCTTGTCAGGGAAACAAAGCATTTTTGTCACATCCCACCACTGACTTTCACAGGTTTATTTCCCTAATACAGGTACATCTCCAAAAATTAGAATGTCATGAAAAACTTGAAAAACTCTCACAGACAGTGATATATTTCAAGCATTTATTTATTTTAATTTTGATGATTACGGCTTACAGCCCCTGAAAACCCCAAATTCTATTTGGCAAAAAAATGGAATATTACATAAAATTAACTTTAAAAAATAGTTTTTAAATATAAATGTTGGCCGCTGAGGTGTTGGTTAATATGGGCTGTAGCCGTAATCATCAATATTAAAATAAACACTTGCAATATATCACTGTCCCTGTAATGAATCTATATATGGGTTTCACTTTCTGAAATGAGTGACAAAAATATTGATTTTTTTCATGGTATTCTAATTTTTGAGATGTGCCTGTATATGTGTTGAACTTGCTTGAACCTAACCACCATCCATTTCTGTCGTTCATCTAGGCAAGAGGAAAGCAGCCAGCCCACAACGGACGTCGCCACTGTGGAAAGTACTGAAATCCTTTGCTTTTATAGGTAAAGTGTCAAAAACAAAGTAGCACAATTTCCACTTAATATAAAAGGGACTGAACTGAGATTTATTTGATTGTGTGAATATTTTTTTTGTTTTTTTTTTTTTTGTTACTTATTTGTACCCGTAGGTAGATTTGGTTTGCAGTCTGATGACAAGCCACCGGCTGCTGGTCGCTGCGTGCGCGAGCGCCCGAAACCTACATGTTTTTGGTATGCGGGAGGAAACCGGAGAAATCCCGGAGTAAACCCGCGCAACACGGGGAGAACATGCAAACTCCACACAGCTCACTGTTGGTCGGGGGCTGGGATCGAACCCACGATCCCCGCGGTCCCCCGGCCGAGGGTAAAACTGTGCTGCCACAGTGCTAAACCACTGCGCCACCGTGCAGCCCAATATATGGGCTGCACGGTATTGCAGCCCATATATTGTATTAATATGTTGTAATATGTTGTATTAATGTTATATATATGTTGTATTAATATATTGTATTAATATATATTGTAAGTATTGCTTAATTTGACCTTGTTAGATTTTTTCCCCTTTGTTATATTATTCTATTTTCTTTTAATCTTTACTTTTAATCTATCCGAAATAAACATTCATTCATTAATTCACATTCCACCACTGGCTTTTAGCAACAAGTGTATTTCCCAAATATGTTTTAAACTTGCTTTAATTAACCACCACCCATTTGTGTTTTGTCTAGGCAAGAGGGAAACTGTCCACCCCAACTGGACCTTGCCTCACTATTTACAGAGATGCAGGCTGAAGATCTGCTGAACCAGGACCAGTACGATGGGCCGATCCAGTTGCTTCTCAGTGAGGCAGCGTGGCTGCCGTGTGTGACCCATTGTAGTTTTTTTTTCTTTTTTACAGTTTGAATTTTGCACATTCTAAATAATCTGGAATTTGCTGCTGATTGTAATAAACAATTTAGTGACTTATGTGTTTGCATCATGATTTTCTATTTTGTCTGTTAAGACACCGGTGGGATAAGAGTCAACTGTACAAAGGATTTATCGGTGACCTTGAAAATAATGGCTCATTTTTAAGAAAAAAGTAACCAAAACAATTATTTTATTAACTGAAGACTGTATTGTTGGATGTGCCACCGCAGAAGACCCTGCATACTTTAGTGACAGTACCAGTATATGGAGGAATTCTGGGTCATATTAGCATCTGCTCTTCATCATAATGGGTTTGGGCGGGGGTGTCTAATCATGTGCCATGGAGGGCCAAGACCCTGCAGGCTTTACCTCCAACCAGTGTCTTCAACAGCAGATTCCACTAAACTTCTTCCACTGACTGCTGATCAGTGAGAACACCTGCTGAAGAGACTGGGTAGAAGAGAGAAGCTGCAGGGTCTTGGCCCCCCATGACACATGATTGGAAGCCCCCGGATTAGGTTTAATGGGATTTAACATTTTAACACAAACTGCTTTATGGTTCATAATTCTGTTGACAGACTTACACCAAACCAAAAGAGATTTCTCAAACTGCTGGATTGTTCTTAGACAGCTTTTCCAATCTTTCAGTATTTAATTTGTGCCACATGGTGGTAACCTTCACATATAAAAAAGAGACATCTGCAAAAACTTCAGAGGTTTATTGTCAGTGCAATTCCCAGTGCAATACTACATGAATGCATGTCTAGTACATTGTTGATGCAGAGAATATATGTATATTTCTACAGTATATGTATCTAGTAAATCAAGTATTTTCCATGTAACCTTGTGACTGCATTATTTTAATTGCTTTTAATCCTAGATCAAGTTTGTTTTGGCCTAAAATGCATCATAACTGTCAAATATATCTTATTATATGTAACTCAGTACTGTTTACTTTTTGAATATATATTTTGTGGCTAATATAGTTATTAACATGGCGATCAAGTTGTGTCAGCTGATCATTTTTTGCCATGACACCACCTCAGACTCAGTGCTGCAGAAGCAGGTACGTCCATGATGTCTCAACAGTCTCTCCATGATTTTCACGCAGAGCAGAGCAATTTGTTGCACAGGAAATAAACGTTTCTACAGACATTCTTAAGCTCTATAACCACTGATCGTTTGTGAAGCTGGGGTGACATCAGTGACAGGCTGTTGACATCAGTGAGAGGCTGTGCTGAACGCCAGACCGACTGTTTGAAGCGGTAATTTCCCCACAACAGAGCCATCTGAAACACACAAACACACAGCGTACATATTTTAGTACCTAACTTGCAGACATTGCAGTGTAGCACGACGTACTTATAACAAACTAGCATTAGCAACCATTAGCTTACCGTCATATATGACCTAGTTTGTATCCTCATGTCTTCAGCTCTCCCAGAAGCTGCAGAACTATTCCAGAGTGTTTCGTCTTGCTGCCTGTACCCTTGTCTGGTGGTCCTTTTTGGTATTTATGGCGAAAAAAGCCACAGACCGAGGAGTCGCCTTGTACAGCAGCCATGTTATGTTTGCTTGGGTCACGTACTTCACGTCACGAGAGTGTGGTGCCACCTTGCTGTTCAAGAAATCCCACCCACTGCAGGCGTATCAGCAGTAATGTGGAAACGCAATCGAGGCCGAAACGAGTTATTGTGAGTCGTGTCGTGTTTGCCAATCGGGGCCGAGTGGGGCTAGTGGAAAAGTGCCTTAGCATGAAAGCAAATAGTTTGGGGGGTCTTCCTGCGTCTAGCATCCAAATCGCTGGCAGGGGAAAAAGGAAAAGTTCGGGCGGCCTTCCCCAGGCCCGGAAAAACAGTACCTCTGGCGGCCGGAGCAGATCATCGAATAGAGAGTTAAGTGTGTTGGGTGGCCAACCCAGAACGTCAAACAGGTGAAGCAATCTCCCAGACGGCCAACCCGCATCACTCAGCCACCAGGACCGCAGGGGAGAACTCGGAGACGGCTTCCCTGTTAAGAGGAATAGCGAGAGAGAGCCAAGCTGATAACGGGCAATCCCAGTGGCCCCAGATGGAAGGGAAAAGGGGACGGGAAAAGGGAAAGGAACCAGTCCGGCGTCGATCAGTGAAGGATCTGCAGCTCCTTCTCCGAACTCCACACGGACTGGAGCTGTGCTCCTGTTGGATCCCAAGCGGGACCGTGCAGCATCCACGATGGACCCCGATTGGGCCGGAACCACACCCATGACGGACCCTGACTGGGTCAGAGCTGCACTCACGACGGACCCCGATTGGGCCGAAATCATTCCCATGACGGACCCCGGCTGGGTCAGTGTTGCACTCGCGATGGACCCCGACTGGGCCGGTGCAGCACCAGGGACAGCTTCCAAACCCGAACCTGGAAGCTCCAGTACAGCGACCGGAATAGACTCCACACCGGTGACCCTGGGAGAAGGCTCAGGAGAAGAAAGAGAACCGGGATCAGGATCACCGGCAGCGACAGAGCCCAGCAAGACAAGCTTGGATGCAGCGGACGGCTGCACCCGGCTCGTCTCCCCGAGAGACAGGCAAAAATGCTCCAGAATTGATAGAAGAAAGACAAATTAGTGCACTTGCCTGATCTTGAGTTCTGTCGCCGTCCAGGACTTTGACAATCTGGGTTCATAAGGAAGAAGGTCGTCTTCAGGTTCCCACTCGGCTATGGTGGCCTCCGCAACCGGCATGATGGTGTCCACAATCCGGAGATTCCCTGACGCTGATGTCCACGCCAAGGGCCCGCACGGCGTGGTGGCAGGGGATCCGTGGCCTGCCGGGTCAGACTGTCCCTCCGTGGAGACCCGGGGACGCTTGCTTGTTGGTGCAGGCTCCAGATTGCAGTCCGCCCTCCTCCTTTGCCCATGACGTGGCTGCAGGGCCAGAACCAGGTATTCCAGGGCTGCAGGCTCCCTCCTCGTCCGACGGCGTAAACCTGGTGCCGAAGAACGCTCAGGCGAAGGAGACACAAAGGAAGCAGGTTCATGATTAACCACTGCAGCAGGCGGAGGGAGCTCAGGGGACTGTGAGCCCCAAACTCCACCCCCAGGGGTCAGACAAGGCAATTCACCCCGTGAAGGACAAAAATGAAAATGCACTTGCCTGTTCCGCTGAGGGCTGGTGGAAGCTGCTGCAGTGGGCTTGGTTCTTCCCTTTCCGCGCTGGATGATGATGGAGGACCCCCCCGGAAGACGAGGAGGAACCGTTTGAACAGGATCGATGATGGGCATCACTGGAGCAGGGCTCATGGAGCTCACAACAGCTGGGGAGAGCGTCGAGGAGGAGGGAGTAATGGCCGAGGCGAACCGGGAAAAAGGAGCTGACGGAACAGCGGGGACAGATGACCCGGAGGAGGTGGCTGCAGTCATTCCCTTCCTATGTGACGCAGGGGCGTCAGCTGGCTGGGAGATACATTCCTTCTGGCAAACCGGTACTGGATCTGGACGGGGCTCTCGCTGAGGATATGCCGGGGGAATCCCGGCTGATGTCCTTCTCTGCCGGGGATGACCCCTGGGTGGTGCAAACTCCTGGACTGGACGGGGGACAGGAATGGGATCCCGAGACGAGGAGCGAGGATGTCTCCTCTTCGGCTTCCTGCTGGAGATTCCCTTCAGCCCACGGAGCTTGTCCCGGTGAGCAGAGATGTCTGCCATCCTCGCCGTGATCTCAGGGTGGTTGACATAGCAAGGATGGCGGTTAATAGTTGCCTCAGCGAGGTTCAAGTACCAGCGCGAACCCGCTGGGGACAGGATGATTACGATCGCTGGAGAGGATCCCATCGATCTCGATGAGAGCCATGACGAGCTCGTAGCCTAAACTCATGGCATAGCTCTTAGGTGGTGACGCCATCTCCCAGCACGCTGGTACATGGAAAAGTGAAAAATCAAGCCCAAAACAAACTCACGGTAACCGGCGTCTCCTTTGGCTGCAATCTACTGTTATGGTGTGGTTCTGGCGGACCGCTAATAACATGCTAAAGGCAGCCGATGAGTTTGCACTTTTATTAAATAAGGATAAACACTACAAAATAATGAGCCTCGTGGGGCAAAACACAAATAAGGGCAAAGACACAACACTTACATATGATTAGCGAGGACGGAACCTAACGCTGAAAAGAACTGGCTTCGGGGGTAGGGAAACCAGACTGGAAAGGCAGAGGTCGCAGCCCCGAGTAAACAGAGCTGCTCCCTTAAATAGGGCTGACAGATTAATCAGCTGATGAAATGTCATCAGCTGATTGGAATCCAGCCGTCCTGCGGAGTTCGGCTCTGACAGCCAGAAGCCCTGACGAGACGCTGTCATAATAAAAGCCTGGAGGCCAAGTGGTGCGCCTGAGGAGAGAACGGGGAACTACCGGACAACCCGAGTGCAGAGTCAGCACACGAACCATGACATATATTAGGGGTGTGGTGTGTTACTGTTACACCCCCAATATATATATGTGTATATATATATATATATATATATATATGTGTGTGTGTGTGTGTGTGTGTATATATATATATATATGTGTGTGTGTGTGTGTGTGTGTGTGTGTGTGTATATATATATATATATATATATATATATATATATATATATATATATATATATAGAGAGAGAGAGAGAGAGAGAGAGAGAGAGAGAGAGAGAGAGAGAGAGAGAGAGAAAGAGAGAGATAGAGTTAGGCCCAGAAATATTTGGACAGTGACACAATCTTCATGATTTGGGCTCTGCATGCCACCACATTGGATATGAAATGAAACAACTACAACGGAATTGAAGTGCAGACTCTAAGGTTTAATTCAAGGGGTTGAACAAAATTATATGATTAAACATGTAGGAATTGTAGCTATTTTTATACAAACACTCCTCATTTCAGGGGCTCAAACGTAATTGGACAAATAAACATAACCCTAAGTAAAATGTTACTTTTCAATATTTTGTTGAGAATCCTTTGCAGGCAATGACTGCCTGAAGTCTGGAACCCATGGACATCACCAAACGCTGGGTTTCCTCCTTTGTGATGCTTTGCCAGGCCTTTACTGCAGCTGTCTTCAGTTGTTGCTTGTTTGTGGGTCTTTCTGCCTTAAGTTTTGTCTTGAGCAAGTGAATTGCATGCTCGATTGGGTTGAGATCTGGTGATTGACTCAGCCATTGCAGAATATTCCACTTCGTTGCTTTAAAAAACTCCTGGGTTGCTTTTGCAGTATGTTTTGGATCATTGGTGAAGCGCCGTCCAATCAACTTTGCTGCATTTGGCTGAATCTGAGCAGAAAGTATATCCCTATACACTTCAGAATTCATCCGGCTGCTTCTGTATTTTGACACATCATCAATAAACACAAGTGACCCAGTGCCATTGGAAGCCATGCATGCCCATGCCATCACACTGCCTCCACCATGTTTTACAGAAGATGTAGTGCTTTGGATCATGAGCTGTTCCAATTCTTCTCCAAACTTTCTTCTTCCCATCATTCTGGTACAGGTTGATCTTAGTCTCATCTGTCCAAAGAATGCTGTTCCAGAACTGGGCTGGCTTCTTCAGGTGTTTTTTGGCAAAATCAATTCTGGCCTTTCTATTTTTGAGGCTGATTCATGGTTTGCACCTTGTGGTGAATCCTTTGTATTTACTCTCATGAAGTCTTCTCTTTATGGTAGACTTAGATACTGATACACCTACTTCCTGGAGAGTGTTCTTCACTTGAGTGGATGTTGTGAAGGGGTTGTTCTTCACAGGAAAGGATTCTGTGATCATCCACCACTGTTGTCTTCCGTGGATGTCCAGGCCTTTTTGAGTTCCCAAGCTCACCAGTGCACTCTTTTTTTCTCAGAATGTACCAAACTGTTGATTTGGCCACTCCTCACATTTCTGCTATCTCTCTGATGGATTTCTTCTTTTTTTTCAGCCTCAGGATGGTCTGTTTCACCTCCATTGAGAGCTCCTTTGACCGCATGTTGTGTGTTCACAGCAACAGCTTCCAAATGCAAACGCCACACCTGGAATCAACTCCAGGCCTTTTAACTGCTTAATTGATGACAGGTTAACGAGGGAAGAGCCCATGCAGCCTTGTTATTTTTTTTTTTGCAGCCTTCTGAGTCAATTGTCCAATTACTTTTGGTCCCTTGAAAAAGAGGCGGCTACATATGAAAGCTGTAATTCCTAAACCCTTGCTCCAATTTGGATGTGAATACTCTCGAATTACAGCTGAGAGTCTGCACTTTAAGCCCATATTGATTATATAATTGTATCCTGAATATGTTTTCGTAAACAGCTAAAATAACAAAACTTGTGTCACTGTCCAAATATTTTTGGGCCTAACTGTATATAGATATATTAGGAGTGTAACAGTACACTAAAATCACAATTTGGTACATACCTTGATTTGATTTTAAGGTCATGGTTTGGTTCAGGAAATAAAACGCAAAACATAAAACTGCTTATCTTTTGTATCAGCAGGAACAGCTTTGACAAAAACCCCTGCGAACTGCCAGCAGTAAATGCTCCAATAAATAAAATGTATACAATAAAACAAATAAATTCTCTTCTCAGCAAATGATCAGACAAGTACAACAATAGAAGTTTGAATAGTTTGAATTATTCTTTTGTTTTTAGGAAATGAAAATTTATTGCCTGAAGCAGTGTTTTTAACCAGCATGCTCTGGTATGTTCAGGTTTCTGCGGGAAATTAATTATCTAATTTCACTTGTTAACTGGTCAATAATTTGTCATTGTTGTATATTTGTTCTGAAGGCAGCCATGCACAACAACAGCAAATTATTTGCAATTTTTTGGACAATTAAAAGTTAAATTTAAAAATGCCCCACAAAAATCTGAACATACCAGGGCACTCCTGAAAAACACAGGTCTCAATTGCAGCATAAACAGATTAATCTTTTTCTTAAAAGGATGGTATTATTTTCTGGCTGAAGTGGGCACAACAAGGAACTTCATACCGGGACTCAGTTTCCTTCAGCATGTGTTTAAACCCGGTGTTCTTGACAACTGAATATGGCCTTAGATCAGCTGCTATAAAAACACCAATGGCATTTGTTATTGCTTTGGCTCGATCTGAAAAGCCCTGGAGAGGCCGTCTACTGTAAATGCTGCTTCTACCGTGCTAGTTTTTCTTTTTTTTGTGTTGCACGTTCGCCCAGCAGAAGCAAGCTCCATTTGTGGCATAGGCAGCTGCCGCAGCACCTCCTGCCTACTTCTATGCCGTTTCAAATGAGTGAACAAGGTAAACATACTGCCAAAAGCAGACTTCCGGTTATGGCGGCTACATAGGAGGACACGTATCACTCTGCTCTGCTCCTAGAGAAAAAAAGTCGGCAAATAACTCTCTCATTTGGAACAGAACCTATCCCAGCGTTTGGGCGAGGATATGCCGGTGAAGCCTAAGGCTGGGAAATCAGGTGGAGGAAAAATTGAACCGCCGAAACAGTCCAAATTAACGGACTTTCACATCCGTGACGCAGCAGATAAAGCTCCAGATATGGCGGAGGAAGCTAGCAGCGGTGCGGTGACTGCGGGCGACAGCACAGGTGCGGTGCTCGCTGCCATTAGTTCAACGAGAGCAGACTTTTCCGCTAAATTTGATGGGATTATGGCAGCGTTGGAAGGAATGAGAAAGGAATTGGGTGACTGTGTGGAACGAGTGGCACAGGTGGAGCTTCGAGTTTCCAGTGCTGAAGATGACGTCGCCGGCCTTCAATTAAAGGTGCGCACTTTGGAAAAAAAAAATAAATGTCTGGAAGATAATGTTCTGGACTTGGAGTCCCGGTCGAGACGGAACAACCTGAGACTGGTGGGTCTACCGGAGGGAACTGAGGGTCGGGACCGGTGTTCCTTTTTGGAAAAGTGGATTCCAGAAGCGCTGAACAATGCGGAGCTGCAATCATCAGTCGTTTTAGAAAGCGCCCACCGAATTGGCCCACTGAGAGATAATAAGGGACCACCGAGGACGCTAATTATGAAGTTCCTCAGCTACAGAGACAGGATGACGATCTCCGACGCGGCGCGAGCCAAAGGAGAAATTAAATACCAGGATCAACAGGTGCGGTTCTACCCAGATTTGGCCACAGGAATTCAATGGTTGAGGAAGCAGTTTGACCCCGTCCATAAAGAGCTGCGCAACCTTGGGATTCGTCATGGAGTAATTCACCCTGCAAGACTGCTGGTCACATATAAGGGCAGAACACACATCTTCAAGAACCCTGAGGAGGCGCAGGAGTTCATCAAGAAGATCCAAGAAGAGACTGGTGGGAGCTAAGCATGAATAAAATATAAGGTAGAATATTTAAGCATTTGCACAGGCATCTAACTGATTTGAAGCATATAGCAAGTTTACAAAATATAGATTGTATTACATATTAAAAAAAACAAAAAAAAAACCAACCTATGATGTACAAAGTTGCTATAAAATTTTGGAGTTAAGTTGGAAAACTACAGAAGAGAGTTAATGTTACGTCATTTAAAGCAGTAGAGTTAGGGTGATTGGGAAGATGAAGAAGGAGAGGCTTTGGCTGGTCCTCGTGGGTGTGGAGTGGTCGATGGCTATATCGGGAGACGGAATTTTTTTTTTTGGGGGGGGGGGGGGATCACCACGAATGTGAGAAGAGGGAATTTGTTTGTGTGTAGTTTGTAGGATGAATGTTCAACCACTCATGTTTTTGCTTCTCTGTATGAGCATGTTTATATTGCGAGGTAATCCCAAACTCCCTATTGATCATAGACCAAAGCGTTAATCTTAATTTAACTTCATGGAGGTCTACAAAATTTAAAAAAACTTAAACAAGTTATGAATAAAATAAAAGACATAGGTTCAAAAATTGTGTTTTTACAAGAAACTCATCTAATAGAGGAGGATGTAAAAAGAATTAGGAGTAGATGGCAAGGAAGTGTATTCACCTCATCATTTTCATCCTGAGCCAGGGGAGTTATGACTCTCATACATAAATCAGTCCCATTTCAAGAGAAAAATGTAATTGGAGACAAATTTGGAAGATATCTAATTATTCAAGGATCTTTGCTATGAGAAAATATAAATCTGGTGAACTTATACGGTCCCAATATAGATGATCAAAAGTTCTTTGCTAATTTATTTCTTATCTTATCATCACTTACAGGGCAACATATAATAGCAGGGGATTTTAATTGTACATTGAACCCCGGTATAGATAGATCAACAGGACTGGACTGTACGCACAATGGTTGCAGGATGATCATTAAACATTTTATGAAAGAATTGAGATTGCTAGATATATGGAGAGAAATGAAACCACAAGTTAAAGCCTACTCTTGTTATTCTAATACCTACAAGACATTCTCACGTATTGACTATTTTTTGATCTCCACAGAATTAAGGTTCAAGATTCAAAACTGCTTTTATGATAATATTGTGATCTCTGATCATGCACCCTGTTGTCTCATATATGTAGATAAGAAATTGACAAAGGAACCAGGTAGGTGGCAATTTCAGCATAAATGGCTTCAGGATAAGGAATTTGTTAAGTACATAGAAAAACAGATAGATGAGTTCTTTGATATCAATACTACACAAACATCAGCATGTATAAAGTGGGAGGCTTTCAAAGCTTTTATTAGGGGACATATTATTAGTTATACAGGTTCAAAATCTAAGAAGAATCGAGAGGAGGGAGTCCAATTGGAACATAAACTAAAAATTCTTCAAGAAAAAGTGTATGCAGGAAGTGACCTAAAGTTAGAGAACGAATTACTGATTTTGAGAGCTGAATATGACAAAAAATCAGCGAATAGAGCTGCCTCGAGTCTTCTAAGATTGAAGCAATCTTTTTATGAACAAGGTGAAAAATCAGGAAAATTATTGGCATGGCAGATTAAACAATTAGAATTTAAAACACCAATTACCAGTATTATAAGTAACGGACAGGTAGTTGTAGATCCTTTAGAAAATAATAGAGCCTTTAGAGATTACTATGAAAAATTATATGATACAAAAAATGAAACTGACTTAACAAAACTAAATGGGTTTTTGGATGGACTATCTATACCGTGTATTCCAAATGAAAACAGGGAGATACTGGAGTCTAAAATTAGTCAAGAAGAAGTTGGGCTAGCCATTGATAATATGAAATCAGGAAAAAGTGCAGGACCAGATGGTCTTCCAGTTGACCTTTATAAAAAAATTAAGAATAAATTAATAAAACCTTTTTTGGAAATGGTTTTAGAAGCATTTCAAAATAGTAATTTACCACCATACATGAATAATGCCTTAATTATACTGTTGCCAAAACCAGGTAAACCCTCTAATAAATGTGAAAATATGAGACCAATAAGTCTATTAAATGCTGACCTTAAGATAATCTGTAAAATTTTACAAGAAGTAAAATTACAAGAAGTATTACCAAATATTATTAACCGAGATCAGAATGGCTTTATAAAGGGAAGACAAGGCTTCCATAATGTAAGGAGACTATTTAATATTATTTATTCTAATAAAGAAGCACCGGATACAGCTCTCCTATCATTGGATGCCGAAAAGGCCTTTGATAGGGTCGAATGGCCCTTTCTTTTTGAAGTCTTACAAAGGTTTGGACTTGGAAATAATTATTAGATTGATATTAGATTATTAGATTGATTAGAAAATTATGAGCCAATGATAATCCATATTCATACACACGATAAGAATAGTTCTTTTGATACACCATGCCAAAGTACTTTAATAAAAATAACCAAAACAAACAAAAACTTATGACCGACTCAAGTAGACATCAATTATCCCCAGTTGGAGGAAGTCATTTGACACAGAATGAGGAAACTCAAACTCTGAAAACATACCATTATGCTGAACATAAACCACAAGAGATGGAGAATGATTTTGATCCTGATAACCACTTTTTCAATAATATTCATAACCACTGTGAATATTACACTGAAAAACAATTCAAAAGTCAAATGCAATTAGATGGTAAACTGTCAATAATACACTTCAATAGCAGAAGTCTTAACAAAAACTTTCCACAGATTCAGGACTATTTAAAACAGCTAGACAGAAAATTCACAGCTATTGCAGTCTTTGAAACTTGGCTTAACGAAGAGCAGGCTCCCCTGATGGCAATAGAAGGATATCAGATGTTTTATATTAACAGAACTCAAAAAAAGGGTGGTGGTGTTGCACTGTATATTGATGACCTGTACAGGTGTAAGCTTGTAAATGAAATGTCCTTAGCACTACCAGGGATTTTGGAATGTGTTACTGTTGAGATTGACCTAGACAAAACAAAAAATCTAATCA
Source organism: Pholidichthys leucotaenia (assembly GCA_020510985.1). Lineage (NCBI taxonomy): Eukaryota > Metazoa > Chordata > Actinopteri > Cichliformes > Pholidichthyidae > Pholidichthys > Pholidichthys leucotaenia. The sequence continues at coordinate 308,682,825 of CM035844.1, forward strand.
TAAGCTGCATATATAGAACGCCGGGAACTTGCATTGAGACATTCAGAGATAAATTAGTCGAGCTGTACAATAATATTACTAGTAAGAAAATGGTAGCAATTTGTGGAGATTTCAATATTGACTTACTGAATCCTCATCAACAAAATGTAGTTACAGAGTTCATGAACTCTATGTACAGCATGAGTCTATATCCCACAATAACACATCCCAGTAGAATCACAGTTCACTCTGCTACACTTATTGACAACCTGTTTGTCAATGTTTTCGATAAGAAAATAGAAAGTGGATTATTGATAAATGATATAAGTGACCACTTGCCAACCTTTGCACTTATCCATGGCCACACGGGGCCCAACGCAGAAAAAACTTCAAAATCGTTCAGACACAAATCACCAAATGCAATCAGTTCTCTTAAAGAGGACTTGCTGAAGCAAGACTGGACAGAAGTCTATGTATCAGATGTAAATGAAGCCTATGACACATTTATAAATATTGTAACCACTCTTTATGAAAAAAACTGCCCATTAGTAATGAAAAAGCTTAAACACAAATTTGCTAATAAGCCATGGTTAACCAAAGGACTAGCGTGTAAAAAGAAAAATTTATTATATAAAGCTTTCCTAAAGAAAAGAACAAAAGAAGCAGAGCAGCGGTATAAAACATACAAAAATAAGTTAACATATATAATAAGATGTAGTAAAAGAGACTATTACAGTAAAGAACTGGAGAAAAACAGAGACAATATTAAAAATACATGGACAATACTCAACAGTATCTTTGGAAATAAAAGCAGAAATACAAGCTACCCAAATAATATTCCAAAAAATAATAAAACGACTCAGAGTGTGAATATTGCTTCACCTGCAGATGAATTTAATAATTTTTTTGTTAACATTGGACCTAAACTGGCCCGAGAAATACCCACTACGGTGCCAACAGGTGATACAATATGCAATAACACTGCTGTAAAAGACTCCATCTTCATAAAGAACACAGACGAAAGAGAGGTCATTGAAATTGTTAAATCGTTCAAAAGTAAAACATCTACTGACTGTGATGGTATTGACATGCTACTAGTCAAAACTGTTATCGAATGCATAGTAAAACCACTGACGTATATCTGCAACCTGTCTCTCCAATCAGGTATATTTCCCAATGCAATGAAAATAGCTAAAGTAATTCCGATATACAAGACGGGCGACAGAGGGGAACTCTCAAACTATAGACCAATTTCACTATTACTGCAATTTTCCAAGATACTTGAAAAAATATTCTATGAGAGAATTGACAACTTCATACTGAAGAATGATTTACTTTGTGAGCAGCAATATGGGTTCAGACACAAGAGGACAACTGCATATGCCCTAATGGAATTTACAGAAAAAATATCAACAGCCATTGAAAATAAAGAGTATTCAGTTGGAGTATTCCTAGATCTTAAAAAAGCATTTGATACAGTAGATCATAATTTATTATTAAAGAAACTACAAAATTCTGGTATTAGAGGGGTAGCACTGTCCTGGTTAAGTAGTTACTTAAAGAATAGATATCAGTATGTATGTGTTAGCAACAAAAACTCAGAGTTGCTGAAGGTCACCTGTGGAGTCCCACAGGGTTCAGTTTTGGGACCATTATTATTCAATATGTATATAAACGATATATGTAAGGTTTCAGAAAAAATGGACTTAATATTGTTTGCCAATGACACTAATCTGCTATGCAGTGGAAACAATTTGGAACAACTTCTAGATACACTCAGGAAGGAATTAGAAAAGCTTAAACTGTGGTTTGATTCAAACAAATTAACGCTCAATTTAAGTAAGACAAAATTTATAGTCTTTAACAACCATCACAACAATCCAGTACCCAAACTCAGTGTAAATGGTGTAGAGATTGAAAGGGTATCTGAAACTAAATTCCTTGGAGTAATAATTGATAACAAACTGTGTTGGAAGTCACATATTAATTATATTAAAGGTAAAGTTTCCAAATCAATTGCAATATTACACAGAGTGAAATATTTGCTGAATCAACCCACACTATACACCTTGTATCATTCATTAATACTCCCATACATGACATATTGTAATGAAGTATGGGGAAATACATACAAAACAAACATATATCCACTCTTTATGCTTCAGAAGAGAGCTATTAGAATAATAAACAAAGCAGCTTACAGGGAACCAACAAACCCACTTTTTCTTAAACAAAAAACTCTCAAGTTGAAAGATCTGGTTGACTTTAAAACCGCAATAATAATGTTCAAAGTGAAGAATTTATCACTGCCCGCAAATATCCAAAAGTTGTTCCAAACAAGGGAGAAGCGATATCACTTCAGAGGAACATGTATATTTCAAAAGCCTACAGTGAGAACAACCACCAAGCAACACTGTATTTCAGTGCAAGGAGTCAGATTATGGAACGATTATGGACCTGAATTAAAATCATGTACAACGCTTGGACAATTTAAACAAAATCTAAAGGAAGAAATACTCCAAACATATTTACAAGACAACATGTAAACTCACATAAGGATTGACATATCCAGCCTGTGTTGTGTTGTAGCTTAGTTTTTTTTTTTTTCTCTCTGTGACATTCTGTCTTAGATTTGTCTTGAATAGTAACCGCTTAACCTAGCTTAGCTTAGTTTTCTTTTTTTTTTCTCTCAGTCACACTTTGTCTTAGCTTTGTTCTAAATTGTAATCACTCTTGTCTTGTTTACTCTTTTTTCTTTTGAATTCTTGGATGGAATATGGGTGGGCAATATAAGCTGCGGCTTCAGCCATCATTCATTTCGGATAACTCACATGGAATTGTTTAGTAGAAGGAGTCTTTGTCTAATTTGACCTTGTTGTTATATTATACAGTTTCTTTTAACCTGTACTGTATTATCCGAAATAAATAAATTCATTCATTCATTCATTTCAAAATATGGGTTTAGATAATATATAATAATGCTACATCAGAAATCCTAACAAACAGCAATATCTCAAAATCAATAAAGATCAATAGAGGATGTCGACAAGGCTGTCCACTTTCACCTTTATTGTTTACTATGGCAATTGAACCTTTAGCGATGGCAGTACGTTTACATCCGCAAATATATGGAATTAAAGTTGGACCAACAGAACATAAAATATCCCTGTATGCCGATGACATAATTTTGTTTATGTCGAATCTTAAAAAATCAATTCCGACCTTGTTGAATTTAATAAAGAATTTTGGGGAAATATCAGGATATAAAATAAATAAAACTAAATCTTCAATATTAATGCTAAATAAGACCCAGAGAAATCACCCAGCTCCTGAGGTAAATCAATTCAATGTTGTAAATCAGTTTAAATATTTAGGAATTCAAATTGTGCCTAAGCTAGAATTAGTCGCCAGTGCCAACTATGAAGCCTTAATGACAGACATTAGACGTTAATTCAGAGATGGATGTCACTACCAATGTCGATGATAGGGAGAATCAATATACTTAAAAGTAATATCTTACCTAAAATACTTTATTTATTTCAATACATTCCTTTACCACCACCTTCAGATCTATTCTCAAGAATTAAAAAAAGTTAGTGGAATTTATATGGAACAACAGGAAGGCTAGATTACGTCTGTCCTTACTATATTTACCATTTGATCGTGGAGGTCTGAAATGTCCAAACTTTATGTTGTATTACTGGTCAGCACAACTGAGGTCTATGACATATTATTTTTCATCAAATGATCTCCCTCACTGGACTGAAATGGAATCATACAATTTACCTTTACCTCTTCCCATATTCATATACTCAGACTCGGCAAAAAAATTACAGAAACAAGTTAAAAATCCATTTGTAAAGCATATGATCAAAATATGGTGTGAAACAAAAAAATATTTAAAAGAACCACATTTACTGTCACAATTTAGCCCAATATGGGGTAATCAATATTTTAAACCAGGGAGAGTGGATGCTGTATTTAAAGTATGGAATTTAAAAGGGATTCAAAAGATTCAAGATTTATATCTGTCATGTTCAGATAACATAATGTCTTTTGAAGAACTGAGGATCAAATTTAATCTTAATAGAACACATTTTTTTTAAAATATCTTCAGCTTAGGAACTTTATTCGATCAAATCAAAACAATGCTCTCACTCGACCTATTTATTCATCCTTGGAAAAAATTTTGACGAAAGATAGTAAGAGAAAGGGTATTATTTCAGAGTTTTATAATTCATTGACACTATCTTCAAGTGAAAACTCACAGAAAAGATTGAATTATTGGAAAGAAGACCTGCAAATTGAAATTTCAGAGGAACAATGGGAATTGGCTTGTACAGAAGCTCAAACCTGTCACCATGGGTTGAGATGCCGTCTCGGCACTCAGCCCATGTTTTCCCTCATCCCTGCTTCCCATTGAGCAGCGTCTCAGCAGGCTCCCAGCTGGCAGCATTACGGACGGCTGGGGCCAATTAGTCCTCATCAGCTGGGGCGCTGCCAATGAGGATAAATAGGAGCAGCCTCGATGACTCGGGGCTGCGACATAAGCACTGCTAGGCTGAAGCCCCTTCGTCTGGTGTCAGCCTCTACTCCCCTTGCAGCATTCCTGTGTTTGTATCCCGCTGTGAGTATGCATGTCTTGTTACCCCCATGTCCGGTACGAGCTACCTACCCCTGCGCTGTGCAGCCTAAGAATGTACGTCTGTATGAGTGTCTGTGCTCTCCTCATCCCTTATCCTTTACCCAAAATAAAACATCTCGACTCACTGGCTTGTCCCTGGCTCTGATTGCACGGCTCCCTAGAGCCGGGTATGACAGTATGTCGCAGCCAGAAGAGTTACCGGCGGCCGTGAGTAGCCGTGGAAATGTACCTTTCTGTCCGGGTGTCAGCGCTGCTAGCATGCCGTTTCCCAGGAGTCGCTTCCGGCGCCAGGGCGACGAGCTGAGGTCCATCTCGGAGGCTGTCGACGGGACACTCTTCACCCTGCACGACGCCTCCAACGCGAGACGCTGGCATCCGGGTCGTGCTGAGGAATTCCTGGGTTGTCACCCTCATTCTGTGTTCCATCTGGAGGACAGCGCCAGGATAGACGCTGCAGGTACACAGCGAGAGAAGCTCCACGGGGTGGATGGAAATCCCGGCAGGAGGTCGAAGTGGGCGACGCCTTTCCCCGCTTCGGAGTCCCGTTCCTGCCGCCACTCCAGTCCGGGAGTTCGCGCCAACCAGAGGGCTTTCCCCGACCTGCGCCACATCACTCGGGATTCCCTTCAAGGAGCCGCAGCTGACAGCAGTTATGTCTGGGGTCGAGTGGCTGTCGCGAGCTCTACTGTGTTTCCTGCCACCACCTTCTGGCATGTGGCGGCGGCAGTGAGGTTGATGGAGAGGACTTCAGGGCTACGAAGCTTTCCCGTGCTCGGCGCCTTCCTCGCCTCGATCTCCGATCTGGAGCGGCGAATCCTGGGTTTCCCCCTCGCTTCGTTCCCTGGGAATAGCCGCCATCACATCGCCGAGTCACCTCTGCACGAACCTCGTCCAGATCCAGTTCTGGGCTATCGTCAGGACCGTTCCTCCCACGCAGCTGTCACCTCTTCGCCTCGTCAGTGTGGAGATTCTACAGCCTCGTTCCCTGAGCCTCGTTTCCCCGCTGTCATTCCTGGACATTCGGGCTGGCTCACCCCGGCTGTTTCCCCCTCCTCCTCGACGCGCTTCCTGACCGCTGTGTGTGCCTGGAATCCCGGCCTGGTGAGCTCTCTGCTGGAGACAACGCGAGTGATCCTCAGACGAATTCCCGGGGGGTCCTCCGTTATCGCCGGGCGGGGAGAGGAAGAAGCAGAATCCACTACAGCAGGCGATACTCAACCTCCAGGGGGCAGGCAAGTCATAGTTTTCTCACACCTGCTTAATGATTTGTTCTGTCATATTCCTGGAGGAGAAGATCAGGGTTCGCAGCTCCCTGAACTCCCCCCACCTGCTGTAACCTGTATTAATAATCCCGCATCCTCTGTGTCTCTCTCCGCCGAGCGGTCCCCGGCTCCGGGTCAACGTGGTGGGATATGGAGAGGGCCTGTGGTTCCGCAGCTACCTTGCGGACGGAGGAGGGGGACTGACTGCTGCGTGGAGTCTACGCCGACGACTGAGCGTCCCCGGGTCTCCACGGAGGAGCGGTTCGGTCCAGCGGGACGAGATTCTTCTGGCTTCACGCCGAGTGGATCGTCGGCGGGGTTACTGGAGCTGGAGGGATCTCAAGCTGCGCTGACCATCGTGCTGGCTGGGGGCCCGACGCGGCTAGATGGGAGCCTGACAACGACCTCCTGACGACGGATCCTGGATCTTCGCAGTCCTGGACGGCGTCAGAACCTGAGATCAGGCGAGTGCTCTCCTTTCTTTCCTCTCTTTTTATCTTTGAGCATTTCAGCCTATCTCCAGGGGAGACGAGCAGGGTGCAGCCGCCCGCTGCGTCTGAGCTCGTCTCGCCGGGTTCTGGCGCTGCCGGTGATCCTGATCCCGGTTCTGTTTTCTCTTTTGAGCCTTCTTCCAGGGTCACCGGCGAGGAGTTGCTGTTCCTCGTGGTGCTGGAGGGTCCAGGTTCAACGTTGGAGGTCGGTTCTGGTGCAGTATTCAACGTGGGTTCGCCCGAGACCCAATCGGGGTCCAACGTGGGTTCGCCGGAGGCCCGATCGGGGTCCGACGTGGGTGCTGCCCCAGTGTTGTCCAGGTCCGGTGAGGAGGTGGCCATTTTCCTGCGGCCTGACGTCTGTCGCCCTCGTCATCGGCTCTCCCCTGAGCCTCTTCCACCGGGATCCGCTCTGACCCTTCGTCTGTCCCAACGGTCCTGGTGGTTGAGTGATGCGGGTCGACGACCCGACCCGCAAAACTTTCGGTACGGTGATCTGGTTCCCCCCACTGGTCTGTGTTTGCCTTTGGGCGGCCTGGTTCGGCCGCCGTTGGACTGGATTCCTGGGATCTGGGTCCAGAGTTCGCTGTCCGAACATTTCTCTTCCCCTGATTCGCCAGCTGGACAATGGGCGGGGAGATCTCCGGAGCCATCTCGGCCATTTTTGGACTCTGCCTGCCATTCACCTCGGGTGTCACTTTTTCTTTTGTTATTAAGGTCACTCGGGTGTAATGTTTTGTCCTGTTGGTGGATTCGTTTTTATGGTGCTGTGTGTTTTCCATCGCTCATGCTCAGCATTTTACCTTTTGTGCCATGTTTTTAGCCTCGTTTTTTCATTGTAGAGTTATGTTTTGTTTCCTTTCAGACCATGCTCTGCAGTTATCCATTTATTCAGTCACTTTCATTTCTTTAGGTGACTGTGGGTATTTATATATTCGTGTGTGTGGGGTTTTTCTTTGCCTGCACCCAGTATTTCTTTTTTATGCCCTGTTTGTTCATTATAGAGTCATGTGCCTTGTTTTCCGTAACACCATGCTCTGGTAATTGTCCATTTGTTCCAGTCACCTTCACTTTGCTTGGTGACTGTGTTGATGTACTTATATTGGTGCTGTGTATTGTGTTTCCCCTTTATTTGACCATACTCAGCATTTTTGCCCTGTACCTTTTTGGTGGTTTTTTTTTCCTTGCTCTGGGTCACGCATGGTTGGTACTCTCTGGGTAGTGTGTAACCGGCGTGCTGACCTGGTTCTTCTCCCCATCTGTACCTGGGTTAATTATTCTCTGTTTTGTCAGTATTGTATTTGGGGTTTTTTTTCCCGCTACCCTACATTGCCCCATTGGTGTTGTCCTTCCCTTGGCTTCTTCCCCTCCGGTCCTGCCTCCCTTCCTCCCACCCTAGGTGGGGGGGGGGGGGGGCTGGGATGTTCCTGGTCGTTCAGGAGCCCGACCTTGAGGGGGGGGCTCTGTCACCATGGGTTGAGATGCCGTCTCGGCACTCAGCCCATGTTTTCCCTCATCCCTGCTTCCCATTGAGCAGCGTCTCAGCAGGCTCCCAGCTGGCAGCATTACGGACGGCTGGGGCCAATTAGTCCTCATCAGCTGGGGCGCTGCCAATGAGGATAAATAGGAGCAGCCTCGATGACTCGGGGCTGCGACATAAGCACTGCTAGGCTGAAGCCCCTTCGTCTGGTGTCAGCCTCTACTCCCCTTGCAGCATTCCTGTGTTTGTATCCCGCTGTGAGTATGCATGTCTTGTTACCCCCATGTCCGGTACGAGCTACCTACCCCTGCGCTGTGCAGCCTGAGAATGTACGTCTGTATGAGTGTCTGTGCTCTCCTCATCCCTTATCCTTTACCCAAAATAAAACATCTCGACTCACTGGCTTGTCCCTGGCTCTGATTGCCCGGCTCCCTAGAGCCGGGTATGACAAAACCAAATCAATAAATGTACGTCTTAAATTGATACATTTTAAATGGTTAATGCGGATGTATGTTACACCGGTGGAATTAAATAGATATAACAAAAACATACCAGATACGTGCACAAAATGTATGGAAAGTAAAGGAACCTTATTTCATTGTGTATGGGAATGTAGGAAAATTAGAATGTTTTGGGAAGAGGTGAGGGTAACAATTGAAAAAATAATTTCAAAACAAATCATATTGAATCCTAAATTGTTTTTGTTGGGTCTGTATCCAGAAAAGCATAATTTTAATAAAAGTGAAAGAGCATTCATAGACCTCAGTTTGGTTAACGCCAAAAAATGTATTGCACTATTGTGGAAAAAGACTCATAGACCAGTTGTGACTCAGTGGTTAAAACAGATGTTAACAAACTTCCACTAGAAAGAATAACATATATACTGAAATCAAAGGAAATTGTGTTTGAGAATATATGGAGACCTTTCATTGATTATGTAAAGAATTTAAACATAACTTTTGAAGAAGAAGGTGAATGATGTGTGTGGACCTTGTAAATTCCAAACTGGTGAATGTATAATATGTATACTTATGTAATGGATTGCCTAGACTAAACAGAGGAGCATTGTTGAAGACCTGTTCTTGTTAGTGGTTGTTGGTGTTTTTTTAGTATTTTTTTTATTACTTAGTGTTAGTGTTTGATTGTTTGTGTTATGTTTGTAAAAAAAAAGGTTCAATAAAAATATTGTGGGAAAAAAAAACAAAAACATACTGCCAAAAGCATATCCGATGCTGTTTTCGTCTTATTCACTTTTAGCTTGGTCTGTCTTCAAGTTCTGGCTTCTCTGTCCGGCGCAAGGCAGTTTACATTTCATGTCCGTCACTCAACATGGTCCATGTGGAAACTCGGTATGCCTCTGCACCAAACCAAAGGTTCCGTACAAAAAAATCTGGATTCAAATATAAAAACCATTACACCCCTAATATACAGTATATACACACATATATAAATATAGTATGAAAGGGTGGAGGATGTTGACGGATTTAAGTCATTGACTTCGATTATTTCCATCATTTTAACTTGCCAGGTATTTAATAATGAACATATATTAGTGTAATATTGTAGTGGTGGGTGAAGAAAAGTCCTGAGCAATTCAGTCATCCTTCGCCTTTCCCTCAAAGCAGCCTGCATGAAGCCTAACCACACCTGTTTGCTAAGCCATTCATTATTGTTCCTGTTACCAGCAGGCTAAAACCAGGATAAATGCCTCCACTGCTGGGCGGCACAGTGGAAGAGTGGTTAGCACTGTGGCAGCACAGTAACTCACCCTTGGCCGGGGGATCCTGGGTTCGATCCCAGCCCCCGACCAACAAGTGAATCTGCGCGGAGTTTGCATGTACTCCCCCGTGTCTGCGTGGGTTTACTCCGGGATTTCTCCGGTTTCCTCCCACATGCCAAAAACATGCAAGTTAGGTTAATTGGCATTAAAACTGGGGATTCTAATTGTCCTTAGGTATGACTGTGAGAGTGAATGGTTGTCTGTCTCTCTTTGTATTGGCCCTGTGATGGACTGGTGATCTGTCCAGGGTGTACCCTGCCTCTCGCCCAAAGATGCTGGGATACGCTCCAGCCCCCCCCGCGACCCGAAAAGGATTAAGCGGAAGAAGATGAATGAATGCTTAAGTAGCTGTTCTGCCCCCCCCCCATTTAAAGTACTTAAATAAGCTCATGCTTTGTTCTGACAGAATTAGGTTTGTCTCTGCTTTGTCTCTCGGACAGCGATGCTAGAGAGACAGGCCTGCTTGCCAACTGAAATGGTCACGCACACGGCATGCACCCAAACTCCAACTCGAGGGTGACTGTCACGTGCGTTTTTTTGGACGTGCGCTTGTGGACCATCATTTCTTCATTTATTTTCTTTAGCATGCTGCCGTGGTGGCTCAGATTCTGGCGTTGTGGGCCGCCACGCAGAAATGTTACCAGCGGAAACCCTGATCTCCCTTCAGTCTTTACCCAAATGGCTCTTAAATCCCTTTGGGCTTTGACTGCAGCGGGGTATAAAGGCTTACTAGCAGTTAAAAACTGATTCCACAATAGATTAATGATAACCAGAGTGTCAACAACGGAGTAGCTCATTTCAGTCGCATGAAATCACCCCAGAAGTGACAGATCTCCTGACCTTTGACCTTGGCACATCATCATAAATGGGGTTAAACAGTCAAAAACTACTAGTTGGCCTACAACCTGTTGTACAAAGATTTATTTAAAGGGATCAACACAGGTGAAACACAGCCATTTATACAGAATAATTATTGTGTATCATTTCCAGCTATCTATTATATCTGAAAGGTAAAACTTAAGACATTTATTTCTGTGGACCACATCACACTCTAGTGCTAACAGTTCATTGTACAATCATGGCGTAATTATTAAACATAGGTGATAAAGACATGCGATATATTATCAACTGTGGGTTATATATATATGGCTAATATAAGTCATGTTGGTGAGGAGCCCCTGAGCTAATGCTGTTAGCGCAGGGGCCAATACCTTAGCTCCCTTCCATTACATGAGAGACAGCTAGCAGGCCAGTAAAGAGCAGTGGGCAGGTAGAAAAACCCCAGAAGAGTCAAAACAGCTTCTTGGAGAGAAAAGCAAGATAAAGGATGTGTTTGTTTTTTGAAAAGACGCACTGCAGTGGATAAACATCACCTATAAAAAACAAATCTCCATTGTCTAATATGGTTTCATATGCCTTTTCTTCAACAAAAAAGTAATAACAAAAAAAGATGCTGCATCAGTCCTTAAAAGCAGTTTAAGTGGGTAAAACACATTTAATTTGGATCAACTTTTCAAAGCAGCTATCCATATATGCTAACTTGGCCTGGAGGCTAACTTCAGTAAGGCCAGAGAATCCTGACTGACTCAATAATATGGACCTGCTATAGTTAGGTCAGCAAAAACACTGTCTAAACTCGCCTTTATTCAGGGGGTGGGAGCTAAAAAAAACTTTCAAAGTAAAAAAATAGACATAACACATTTGATTCCACCCTTGATATGTCTTTTAAGTCATAAAACACGATCAGACATGAGTCATGACGAGAAAAACAAAATTAATTTTTGGTGAAGTGTCACTGTAGAGAGAATTGAGTGCTTTGATATATACAGTATATATACGGTATATACTGTATATATATGTATATAATATATATATAAAATCATTTGACCAATAGACAAATTTCAGATGGTTAAAACATACAAACACACCATTTTCAGTCAATGACCCCTTTAATAATCTGCTAAAAATTTACTGGTCTTTATTTTTGTCAAGTTCATCCAAAGCCAGTCTAGAATGTAGAGACTGGAAGTAGCAGAGCAGTGTTCCCTAAAACACAGGAATCATTGTGCAAGTAGCCCATTCAAACTGGGCAGTTACATAGAAGAACAAGAACTACTCCTCCTCAGTCTGACATGCCTAGTGTTCAGTTTTTATAGGTCAGTTTTCACAGTCGACATTAGGTCATCTTCTAAGAGCTTTCAACAAGAACAACTTCCATCTTTCAAATCACCTTATTTCAGACTGTAATTACCTCTACTGACCAGGCCGTCATTAAGGTGGTCACATCTATCTGTTCCTCTCTGTACATTCTAACTTAGAAACCAATGACCCCTGAGGGTTACCAAACTGGGTACAGGTATATGTAACAGGTTAATTATATTTATTTGTTGAATTCCACCAAATCTGCATTATTTTATTGTTCATACATGGATGGGTGCCTGTGGCAGTAAAGCCAGCCTGAGTCCCCACGTTCCTTGAACACATCACGGTCAGTGTATATTTCTGTGTGCTGGTGTATAGTATCCAAAACTGACTCAAGCTGTGGGAGAGGTAAGATGTGGGAGGTTGTGGGTTGTAAGATAAGCACTTTATCCCTTTGAAATGCATGTATTTAAATGCTAAATTGTTTTATGTTAGAAACACTTTTAACCCCTTGCACTCTGGTCAATTTCCCTAAAAACGCCAAAAAATAAAAAGCTGTTCTTCAACCCTTTGCAGCATCTTCAAGGGGTTGGTCTCATTTAAAAGAAAACACTTTGAATTTTTTGGCAAAACAGTCATAATCTCTCTAAGTGCTCCGGCCACTGAGTAACAGTCATCTAAACATATTGAACTTGAAGAAAATAAATTTCGCCTGGGTGTTTTTTTGGATACAAATGCTTGCAAATAACACACAGCTGTCAGATACTGGCTGGAAAATGCAACAGAAATGTAGAACCAAGTGTTATCCAGCTCAGGTCAAAATTTTGTAACAATACCACAAAAAATGAATATATTACACAGCTTTCTTCACAGGTTGTTCCCAGGCGTTTTTGAACTGTGCCAAATTGTGCCAAATGGCACAGTTTGGAAAAACGTCTGTAACTTTTGAATGATTCAATATAGAAGCTTGATGTTGGGCTCTAATGAAAGGTGACACTCAGGGCTGTGTGTGTGTGTGTGTGGGGGGGGTTGTTTATTCATTCATGAATGAACAAACAAGCCCCCACACACAAAGAAGCATGCCACGTAAAAAATGTGTGGCTTTTTTTACAAGAAAAAATAACCTGCAGTGCACTAAAAATTATACTAAAATATTTGTAATGTAGAAGATAACAACTCCCACCCCCCCAACCCCGCTACAGAGGACGGACATCGCCCGGTGCGCCGCGGTCACGGTGCGCCGCAGTCTACTACGCACAGTTGTACTAAAATATCTGCAATAATATCTGCAATCCGCTACAGAAGAGTAGCGGGGGGGGGGGGGGGCGTTCACGGTCCGGACGCAGCGCACGAACGCACGAACTGGTCTACTATGCACAGTTGTAATTTACCGATCGGTCAAAAGTCATTTTTGATTACAATTTTCAGGGATAAAGAAAAATTTAGCTTATAACACTTACCTGTCCACAACTGCAGTGTCGCTGGCGAACTTCTCTTCCTCATTGTCAGACGAACATGACGCTGGTCCGCTTGTTACGGACTCATGGTTCTGGTCACGTGACCCGGTCAAACCATAATTCCATTATTGCTGTTTTGCGCTTCCATGATTGCGGTTTTGGCGAACAATTTTTCAAAACAAATAAGAACAGTAGTAAGAAAAAAAGACTGGCGAACGCGTGTGTGTCACCCAGCGGCTAAAAACAAAACAGATTTTGCAAGGGAGGCACGCTTTCGAACTACTGTGCTTCAATTGGCTCGCTGTATTCGCAGCCGTTGGTAGGCGGGTCCTTCTTGCTAGGTTTTCAGTCATTGGTTCTTCAAGGTTTCAGAAACCCAATTCAAGGCTCTTATTAGTCGAATGAGAGGTCAATCACATCTAAACCAATCAAAGCACTCCTTTGGCTTTCTGTTTGCGGCTGTGTCTGTAGTGGAAGAACGGAAATGCAGCTTTTTTTTTTTTTAGTGCCTCCTAGGACGCACAGTGTGCGTCCTAGGAGGCCCTCGTGCGCCCTAGGACGCAGAGATGTGTCCGCCCGCGGTACACCGAAGTGCAACAGGTTAACTATATTTGAGCGCTTTTGAGCATGAGTTCCATTTGTAAATGTTTTACCGAGTCAATAGTCAGTTGATGTCAAGGCTAATGTAGCTTAGATGGAAGCTAAAGCTAGTTTTCCGCATGCTCTCGTGTGTCTGTTTCTAATGTCAGCTTTATTTTGTGCGCTTTTCTTGTCAAAGGGGGTGCTTTGGACCTGCATGCCAGATAACACAGTGGATGTTTTTACTTTTGTTCAAACAGGTACACTATGAATGTCTGTGTATGTGGAGAGTAATATTTTTCACTCTGTATGACTGTTATAGTTTATAATTGTTATGTGGGACAATGTTCTGCTGTTTCACTGATTGTTGAGAACAAAATGGGTGATTTATTGATTGTTATTTGTATTATAAAATACAGCATATCTCAGTACAGTAAGTTAAGTTATTACCATGCCAATGACGTTTGGCGTAGGGCGGCGCCTATCTCCGTTTCGAGCCCCTAGACCACACAGCTACTGTAGGTAGTGACAGCTACAGTGGGGGGGTCAGTTCTCTGGTAGCTCTGTGTGTTAACTTTACTTCCCTTATTCTATTATGCTGAGCACCAAGATAGAAGGCAGAAAGTACCATTTTTAGCTGGTCTTTGGTATGACCCGGCCAGGATTTGAACCCAGGCCTCCTGGTTGTGGGGCTGATGCTCTACCAACTAGGCCACCATTCCAGTCAAAAAACTAACTCTAGCTGTTAGAGAGGGGGGTGCTTTGGACTTGTATGCCAGATAACACAGTGGATGTGTTTTTACTTTTGTTCAAACAGTAAAAGCTGAAGTCACCCAGAATGGTCTCGTGTCGCCTTTGTACCACCAAAACACAATGCAGAGGACATCACCCGTCACAGTGGTGCCATGGCTCGGATTCTACAACCATCTATGTCAATGCGGTCTCCATAGGATGCTCATCTGTTTACTCAAGCTTCAAGTTTGTTTTATCAGTATTAACAGAATATTCAAGAGACATTGGTTTTATTTAGTCTCAGCAAATATAAGCAATCCAATGCATTTTTCTTCCTCTTTAATTTGAATCCTGTGTACGGTTATAACAGATATGTTCAGAACAGCTAATTCTGCAGATGATGACCCCATTGAAAATGATGCATTTGTTTCAAATGTGGGTTTGGGAAGAGGATGGCTTGAAGGTGATGTGAAGGGGATCCACTCAGGTGGATGGGTTGCAAACTCCTAGGTTTAGCTCCACATGCACATAGCCCTGTACAATTGATTTAAATTGACAACTCACAAGTAACACTGAGCTAAGCACACTGACTACAGATATAGCAAACCAGATTGGTCAGTCTATTGCTGCTCAGTTGCAGAGTAATGCGGGAGGTGGACAGTCACAGTCCCAACCCAATGCTAGTTTTCTCACGACCCAGAGCCCTCCTGAATTAAATTTAACAGAGGTTAAACTTATAATGCAGTCCGATGCTAAGAAGCCACCAACACTTCGAGGAGATGGTGTCATGGTCCATATGCTGACTCTGTCTGCACTCAGGTTGTGCGTTTGTTCCCCGTTCTCTTCTCTGGCGCACCTCTTGGCCTCCCGGCTTTTATTTTGACAGCGTCTCGGTGGTGCTTCCGGCTGTCAGAAGCCAAGCTCCACGGGATGGCTGGATCCCAATCAGCTGATGACTTTTCATCAGCTGATCAATCTGTCAAGCCCTATTTGAGGCAGCAGCTCTGCAGCCAGCTCAGCAGACCACCTGAACTTGTTGTTTTTTACTTCATTGTGCTCTGCCAGTCGTCGTCCCTGTTTTTCCCCCTCCTTCCTCTGTATGATTGGGGATGCTTTGTGTTTGGGGGTTTGGACTATATGGAACTGTTTATCGACGCTCTTTAGCGTGTGTTGTTTTTTCCTCTCCTCTGTAGTCTGAGGGTTGTTTTCTGTGTTGCTTATGTCCGTTATTTGGCCTATATCGCCGCTCTGTGCGTGTTTTTTTTTTTTTTGTACTCTGTATTTGGTGATGTGCGCGTTTATCTGTCCTTGTTGGGCTATTGTATGTCACCACTGGGTAGCGTGTGTTTTTTTTTCTTTTCCTCCTCTCTTGTGTGATATTTATATGCTGAACTGTATGTATCGCTGCTCTGTGGCATGAGTTTTTTTCCCCTGGTATTATGGGACATGCTGCAATTGTGTGCCTGTATTTGAGTTTCTGTTTTCTGAGGGTTGTGAAGATGTTTTTTTTTCCTCCTTTTTCTTGTGATTCTATTGGTCTGATTCTGAGGTTCTGCTTGTAGTCATTTTGAGTTTTTTTCTCCTCTGTGATAAGGTTGGACTCTGGCCCTCCTTAGCCTTTTCCCCCCTCCTCCCTCCCTGGGGACGGTCCTGTTGACCTTCCAGGTGGGGGGGCTTGATGTTTCACCACGTCTGGAATCCGCCTCGTGAACGGGGGCAACCGTCATGGTCTGTGTGCTGACTGTCTGCACTCGGGTTGTGCGGTTGTTCCCCATTCTCTTCTCTGGCGCACCTCTTGGCCTCCAGGCTTTTATTTTGACAGCGTCTTGGCGGTGCTTCCGCCTGTCAGAAGCCAAGCTCCATGGGACAGCTGGATCCCAATCAGCTGATGGCTTTTCATCAGCTGATCAATCTGTCAAGCCCTATTTGAGGCAGCAGCTCTGTTTGCTCGGGGCTGCGACCTCGTCGAACATTCCTTGGTCTAACCTGTCATGACTCACTCTGAGCCATCACCTGCTTCAGCTGCGTGCACACCTGCTACCAATCACTCACGGGCTTTATAACCCGCTCTGCCTGAGCCTTGGCACGGATCAGTCTGTCATTTCTCCCTGACCTTCATCTCCCTCACGTCTGTCTGCGAACAGAACGCTACCTCGTCTTTTAGAAGATCCCTCTTCTCAAAGTAAGCATTCCACTACTCACCTACCTCTCAGTCTCTCCCCTGTGCACAGGTGGATTCCTCTGGCGGCAGAACCAATTCCCCGCGGTGGCGGAACATTTTCCTCTCGCCTCTCCAAACCTCACTGCTCATCACCGAGAGTGTCTCGCAGACACTGTCTTCCTGGCTGGAGCCCTCAGGCTGAACCTGCGCTCGCATTATTCCACCTGCAAGTAAGCCCCACTCATTATTCAGCTCACATTTAAGTGGAAAGAACTAACGTCTGTGCTTTGGCTCTGTTCTAGGGCTGCCAGGCTGTACGGCGCTCTGTCTTGCCCCCGGCTGCAGCATATCCATCGTCATCACATTCACACAACACAGACACGCACCCACACACCCTCTGTTAGTCACAATAAAGATCACTGAATTTCACTCGAGCCTGTGTGCGCGTTCCCTGGGTCCAGCAATATGTCACCTTCGCTTCACTAGCTTTCGGCGCCTCATTGATGGCTCGTGAGGGCCATCATTGACAGTTGGGAGTGGCAGATGTTTGATAAGTGAGTGGATTGAAATAGTTGAACTTTACCTCACCAAGAGAGCCATACCAACACATCAGCTGAAATCAGAAGTGTTACAGCTAGGTTGTTGGGGAAGGCCGGGGATGTAGTTAAAGTAACACTAGGCAATCACTCTTCTCCTGATAGCTCCCAGACTCCCCATGTAGTCTTTGACATTTTGAAACAGCATTTTGGTGAGCGAGTTTATTCTTCTATGTCCATGGCTGATTTTTATATCACCAGACCCCGCCCCAATGAAGATGTGATGGAGTACTGGATCAGACTCAACAAGGCAACTGACACTGCAGATGAGTGTTTGCACAGACAAGGTTGGAGGGTTGAGGATCCAAGCCAAGAAGTCTCATTGATGTTCCTCAAATACTGTCCCAACCCTGGTCTCACTAATAGGCTCAGTTACAAGGCTGCAGAGGAATGGACAACCAGCGAACTGCAGAAACACATAAGCACCTTTCAGTGGGAATGTAAGACTAACACCCAGGTGAATCTCTCTCACTTGCAGAGACCTGTGCCCAGCGTTGCCTGGCCATCAATGACACAAGAGTGCGGAAGTCTGCAGGCAATACTGGAGAGAGAGCGAGCACATTGTTGCACCACTCCACAGCTTTGGTCCATGTCCATGCTTTCGGCCCCTCAACTGCCCCCTGCTGTGGCCCAAACCACAGCAGTGACACCGGCCTTTCAGCAGCCATGCCATGTCCCATCTATAGTTCTCTCACCAGTGACAGCTTCACATCATTCAGCCCCCCGTCCTTACCCAACATGGTCCATCCCTAAAGAGCAACATCCTCCACCCTGAACATGCCAGTTCTGAGCCAGCCCCAGCTTGCCAACATTGGTAACATACAGCCATTGATAAGTCTGCTTGATGACCCAGTACAACCCAAGGCCCACCCAAAACTCAGTTCAGCAAGTTTCCCTTGAACCTGCCCTAAGAACCTGCAAAGTGTGTGGTGATGGCAGACACTCCACCCTTTCCCATTGCAGGAAAGATGATCTCTGTCTCGTGTGTCTCATGCCTGGGCATTGGAAGAGAAATTGCCCAAAAAGGGGAACACCCAACTGGCACAGCAGCCAGCAAAACCAGTCTCAGGGAAACTAGGACACCCATGCTTGGGGAGGGGTAGTATGGGTGACAGACAGACAACCCTCAAAAATGAAATGGATCTCAAGGTCCTCTACGCTAATATGTGTTCTGCAGTTCCAGAAGGGCACCATGTTGTGGTTCAGGGAATGAGAGAAGTCCCCATCTTCAGTGAGATGTTCTACACCCAAGTTAAGATGAACAATAAGATCGAGCTGAAGGGAATGATCCACTTGGCTTGCATGCTCAGTGAGGAGATGGAGAACAAACTGGCTAACATGCCAGTTTGTTTACCAGCTATAAAACACGAGCGATGCACTTTTTTTTTTTGTAGCAACAACAATGGCGTCATTTCAAGGAAAGGAGAAATTACCGTTTTCCAGTACTCTTCTCCGCTCAAGCTGCTGCTGCAAAAGGATTCATGTATGTTTATGCTCGTTGTCCGCCTCCTCATTGTCTTTCTCTTTGTCTTTGTATGCTGTGTTGATAGTGGCATCTTGCAAATGGGATGTTTGTGGTCACAAAATTTGGGCTGTACGCGGGTCGTCCACGGTAGAGTCCTGCGTACGCTAGCAGCGTGGAGACGATGACGTAAATTTCATCACATGAGATTTCCAGTTGCACGTACGCAGACAGTGGAGGTGCAGCACGAATCCAACTTTAGCGGGACACCAGGGACAAGCCAGAACACTCCACTTCAGATGCTTGCGGTTCTTTTGGCCAAACATGGTAAGAAACATCAAGGATTATGTTCACTCTTGTTAATGCTGTGTTCTGGCCAAGACTCCTGAACCAGCAGCATGTGCTCCACTTGAGCATAAAAACATCTGCACCAATGGAGCTTATCTGTATCGATTTCTGGACAGTGGAGGACAAGAACAAGGGCCCCATCAATGTACTCGTGGTAACGGACCATTTTACCAAGTTGGCTCATGCCTTTCCATGGAGGAACCAGTCCGCTAAGCAAATCGCCAAAAAGCTGTGGGGCAACGTGTTCTGAATCAACAATTTTCCTGAGTGTGTGCATTCTGACCAGGGGGCCAACTTTAAGAGTGAATTGGTCTCTGAACACCTGCATCTGTCTGGTGTGGAGAAGTCCAATACCACTGTATACCAGCCAATGGACAATGGAGGAACTGAACGTTTCAATTGCACCTTTGAAAGTATGATAAGAGCTCTCCCCTTGAGATCCAAACAAGAGTGGCCACAGCTGATCCAGACGTTGACGTTTGCTTATAATGCCACAGCCCATGAGACCACTGGCTTTGCACCATTTTATCTGACGTTTGGGTGTATTCCCCGGCTTCCGGTAGATGTGCTATTCAAGTCTGTGTTTCATGACCCACAAGTGACAGACTTCGGCACTTACTCCAGAATGCTCCTGCCCAATCTTGTGGAGGTTGCCAAGATTGCCCAACAACACACTGCTAAGGAACAGAGACATCAGATGAGGCAGTATAACAAGAAAACCAAGGATGTTGTTCTGCAGATCGGTGACAGGATGCTGTTAGCCAATAAGGTTGAATGGGGTAAAAGGAAACTGGCAGATAAGTGGGCACTGACAGTCTACACAGTCGTGGAAAGAAAGCCTGAAATTCATGTGTAGAAGATCCAAGATGCTTCAGGCAACTTCAAGGTGGTCCACAGAAATCTGTTGTTGGAGATGAATTTTCTTCCAGTTGCTGAGATACAAGAAGGTGCCTCTATAGATTCTGATGTGTCCAGAGCGAGTGTGGAAGTGAAGTCTTCAGAGGAGGGGACCTCTCCTTGGGTCATGTCCAGGTGTGATCCCAGTAACTGGATGTAACTGATGGCTTAGAGCTGGAGGGAGAGGAGTCAATGCTTTTATATGCCAGAGACACACAGTTTGTCATGAATCAAACAGAAAGTGCTGATGCTGCCCCGATATTGCAGTCTACCCCTTCAATCACTCCAGTGGTCATTTGCCCAGACTGCCCAGTTACTAGCTCACCAAATGTTGGTTCTCAGTGATTTCTGAGAACAAAATGGGTGATTTATTGATTATTTGTATTTCTTTTGTTTGTATTATGAAATACAACATATCTCAGTACAGTAAAGTATCAAAAAACTGACTCTAGCTGTCGGAGAGGGGGTGCTTTGGACCTGTATGCCAAATAACACATAACACAGTGGATGTGTTTTTACTTTTGTTCAAAAAGTAAAAGCTGAAGTCACCCAGAACGGTTTTGTGTCACCTTTGTACTGCCAAAACACAACACAGAGGACATCACCTGTCACACACACATATACAGTAGTACCACTGATTGAAGTGACTGTAGAATTATAATTCTCAGCTGAATAAATGAGTTTTCATGTTAATGTTTAAACTACCAGTGTAAGTGAAACTTCGCCCACATATTTCACAAGGGAACGGCTTGTCATCTTTATGAGTTCCTACATGGTTGGTCAAAGCATGACTTGAAACAAAACCTTTCCCACATGTTTCACAGGATAATGGCTTTTCACTTTTATTTATTTACATCTCATTTCATTACAAGCGCAATGGACCCCAACCAGAGGTCTATGGTTACACTTAAATCAAAAAGTTTTGTATCCAAGGGCTCTCTTCAAGATGGAGACTGTTCCTCTAATTGCCGAGATCTGTATTTCACAGATGCTAGGACAGCCGGGGATCGCCTGTAGATATTTTTTCAGGTTCTTCTTCACCATCCCAGTTGCTCCCACCACCATAGGTATAATATCTGCTTCCTGCAGATTCCAGGTGCTCCTTAGGTCGTTTTTGAGGTTTTGGTATTTTGTTATTTTTTCTCTTTCTGCTCTGTTGAGGCCGTAGTCGTTTGGTATGGTTACATCTATTAATTGGGCAGTTTTGTCCTTTTTGTCCAAGATAACATATGTCTGGTTTTATTGCTCCTCCTTCAATGTGTCTTCCAGTTGGGATTTCCTTGTCATAAAAGATGGTAATATCTCCGTTGGAGCTGAATGGCTCTGGATCGTGCTCCCACACTGGTCCTTTTACTTCTATTTTGAATTTTTTGCACATTTTCCAGTGTATATAACGGCAGATCTTGTTGTGGCGAGCAGTGTAGTGTCCATCGGCCATGAGGACCTGGCAGCCTGAGAGTAGGTGGCTTGCACTCTCCACTGCTGCATGACAAAATCAACATTTGTCACTCTGTGACAGGCCTGCCATTTTTTTAAAGCCACTGGTCAGAAGTCCCTGGTCTTGTGCTCCCACCACTAGTCTCTCCTCGTCGTACCCCAGATCTCCATTTCTGATCCAGCGCAATGTCTCTTCCCTATCAATATAATCCCTACTGAGTTCCTCCTGGAAATGCCCGCTCGCTTATGTTGTTTCCACCTTTCTTTTCTTTCCTCCTGTGCTCTTTTGCTGTATTTTTCCCTCGTCTTTCTAGCTATTTTTGTTGCTGGGTTTTGTTGACTGGCTTTTATGTTATCTAATAAATCTCCTGCAAAGGCCGCTGCTTGTTTAGTTATGGATGTGTAATGACTAAGGGTTTCATGGTGTTGGGTGACTTTATCCACCATCTCATCGTTGGTGCTTTTTAGGTATTGCCCAATGCTTATTGTTGTTGCCCTGTAGGCCTGGTTTATTTCAATTAGGGCCAGCCCTCCCTCTTTACGGGGCATATATATCCTATCTAAGCATTGGTTTCTATATGTTACCTTATGTAGGGTCAGGGTCTTCCTGGTCCGAACATCCAGCTTGTCCAGTTCCCCCTGTGGCCAGTCTATCACCCCAAATCCATATGAGACAACTGGTACTGCCAACTGGTTTATTGCAGTGATTTTATTTTTAGGTGTTATTTACACATTTTCTTTTGGCGATGTTGGTATTCTTTTTTGGTTATTTCCCCCATTTTCCTGTGTTCAATAATTGTGTTTCCTTCTATGCCCAGGTATTTATATGCTGTTTCCTCTGCCAGGAATCACCTGTGTGCATTCTGTGTGCGTTCTCATGTGTCTCGTCAGATGAAAATTTAGACGGAAGCTCTTCCCACACACTTCACAAGAATGCATCTTTTCACCTTTGTGAGTTTTCACATGCCGATTAAAAACACTTCGTAAAAAAAAATGTTTCCCACACATTTCACAGGAAAATGGCTTTTCACCTGTGTGAGTACTCACATGTTCTTTCAAAGGATGAAGAGAACGAAAACGTTGCCCGCATGTTTTACAGAAAAAGCCTGTGTGAACTCTCATATGGTGAATTAAACCCACATGTGAACTAAAACATTTCGCACATGTTTCGCAGGAAAATGGCTTTTCGCCTGTGTGAGTTCTCATGTGAGTTTTCAGATTATCTCTTTGATTGAAACTCTTCCCACATATTTCACAACAATGTAGCTTTTCCCCTGTGTGAATTGTCATGTGTATTTTCAGATGACTACTTTTACTAAAACTCTTCCCACATGTTTCACAGGAAAATGGCTTTTCACCTGTGTGAGTTCTCATGTGAATTTTCAGATAATCTCTTTGATTGAAACTCTTCCCACATATTTCACAACAATGTATCTTTTCCCCTGTGTGAACTGTCATGTGTATTTTCAGATAACTACTTTTACGAAAACTCTTCCCACATGTTTCACAGGAAAATGGCTTTTCGCCTGTGTGAGTTCTCATGTGAGTTTTCAGATGACCTCTTTGATTGAAACTCTTCCCACATATTTCACAACAATGTATCTTTTCCCCTGTGTGAATTGTCATGTGTATTTTCAGATGACTACTTTTACCAAAACTCTTCGCGCATGTTTCACAGGAAAATGGCTTTTCGCCTGTGTGAGTTTTCACATGGTTAGAAAAACTACTTTGTGAAGAAAAATGTTTCCCACACATTTCACAGGAAAATGGCTTTTCACCTGTGTGAATTCTCATGTGATCTTTCAGATGACTTCTTTGACTAAAAGTCTTCCCACATGTTTCACAAGAATATGGGCACTCACCTGTGTGAGTTTTCAAATGGTAAGCAAAATAATTACGTGAAGAAAAACATTTCCCACATGTTTCACAGCAAAATGGCTTTTCACCTGTGTGTGTTCTCATGTGTGTCTTCAGATCGTATTTTAGACTGAAACTCTTCCCACACAGTTCACAAGAATGCAGATTTTCACCTTTGTGAGTTCTCACATGGCAAGAAAAACCACAACGTGAAGAAAACTGTTTCCCACACATTTCACAGGAAAACGGCTTTTCACCTGTGTGAGTTCTCATGTGATCTTTTAGAAGACTTCTTTGACTGAAACACTTCCCACACATTTCACAAAGAAATGCCTTCTCTGAGCTACAGGAGTTGCTCACATTTTTATTTTGAATTCTACTCCTGCAAACTTTTTTTGATTTTGCCATTTTATGTTTACTTGATACTAGGTTGTGAGAGGGGAGATAGTCACTGTCTGTTGAAGTGTCACTGTGGTCATTTTCCTCACAAGCAGGAGTATCCATGAAGGAATCAGTCTCCTGCTTTAGTTCATGATCATCTTCCACAGGAATGTTCCCTAGCGCTACCTCTGTAGCCTGTGTGGCATCTTGTTCCTTCTGGACCAGACTGAAGTCCCTCTCCTTGTTATAGAGCTTCTGGATATTGAGAACTTCCTCCTCCTTAAAGTTATGTAGCTGTTGATCATCTGGATGGATGAAACCAAGAAAAATTATACTTGGGAGTAAAAGATTTGTCAGCACAACCATCAAGAAAAATTGTTACATCACAGTTATACATTAACTGAATGAATTCAGTGTTTGATCCCCTACTGACCACCAAGAATTTATACATACGAATTAGGAATGCAAGTTATCAATTAATTCATTAATCATTAGTTGATTTACCTTATCATTTGACTGATTAATTTACAAGTGGCAACCTCCATCACCGTGTGGTACGCAGGAGCCACCGCCAGGGACAGACTAAGACTGCAGCGCATTGTGCGCGCTGCTGAGAAGGTGACCGGCTGCAAGCTCCCATCCCTCCAGGACCTGTACATCTCCAGGACCTGGAGGCGTGCAGGTTGGATCATAGCCGACCCTTCACACCCTGGTCACGCACTGTTCGCCCCCCTCCCCTCAGGCAGGAGACTACAGTCCATTCAGACTAAAGCCTCCCGCTACATGAACAGCTTCTTCCCCTCTGCCATCAGACTGCTGAACACTAAGTGACTTATTAGACTCTCGTGCACTATGTACAGCAGCTCAACCGGACTCATGAACAATTATCACTTGTTTGCACTGCCGACTGCACTATGTGGAACTCCACAATATCTGCTGCTCTTGTTCATATATTAAAAATTGCATAGAATAGCATTACTTATTCTTACTCTACCTTTTATGGCATGCATAGTTTTTATCTTTAGTGTTACTCTATGTTTAATGTTGCAGCATTGCACCGACACAAATTCCTAATTTGTGTACTACATGAACAATGGCAATAAATCTCATTCTGATTCTGATTCTGAAAATTCCGTTGGTGCAATATGGTCTATTGACAACATATAAAAGTTAGTTACTGTTTTTGATATACTGAATAAAACATGAACATCACATTCCTCAGTGATTTATTGTACAATTTGCATTTTTTTACAACAACAATGGGATTTTGTGTATTTTAACAAATTTTGTACAGCATAGTTTATACTATGTCCTGGTACATCTCAGTTAATTACAAATGTCATAATATTTATTTTACAAACTTTATCTTTTATTTAAGTTACATTACAAAAACATACCTTTCATGTACTAATTTAATGAGATGCACAAATAGACAGTTTTAACAGGAAAATAAACTGTGACCTGCCTCATCTGTTGCATGTTAAACGTCATCACTGTACCCCGGCAAACCAGCAAACCCAGTATGATCTAGGCTCCCTCTGTTGTCTGTTACCTCAGTGGTAACTTGAGTCTGGTCTACTTTCCCGTCTAGAGGTGGGATGAAGGCAGCGGGGATAGGTTGTTGCACTTGTGTAGTCTTTTTCCTTGGTCCAGTCTGTTTCTCTGCCCTGTTGATTTGAACCAACAGGGTGGATCTTGAAGCTCATGTGCCATTGGAACTTGTGGTTCTGCGACGTAATCCAGAAGGGTGAGTTTTTTTTCGCTCTGCACAGCACATGCGCTCTGGGGGACTGGTGTCTTTTTGGTGGAAATGTTGCAGTGGATGACTGTGTGCGCCCCTGCCTGAACGGCGATGCCACTACATTTCACAGAATGAACTCCCATTGAAAAGGACTGCTGAATTATCAATTAATTGACAAGTTAATTCAGTCGACTAAATTCTGATTGACAATAAGCAACTTTCGCATTACGAGTGCGCATGTGCGGACTATGTGACTTCAAAGTTCACCACTACCAAACATTCCAGTAGCCGCCTTGCTTTTGTATAGAGACAGTACTGTCACACCTGAACAATTGCCGTTTAAAGTCTGCTTCAAGCTTTAAATCTCCGTTATGCTAGGTGCACATTGTGCCATAGTGAAGTGTGGAACAGCATGTATCATCTAGAGCGGTGGAAAAAGCAAACTTGTAGCATACATGCATCTAACTTCGGGACCAGTGTGTGCACATATCCGCCGCCATTCACGTTATATACATTCCCCACGGAGCTGAAGGATCCGGACGGACGTAATTGTTGGATTAAAGCAGTAAGTCTAGATAATAACATAATTAAATAGTGTTGTGTATTGTTCAAGTTCTAGCCTAACTGACACGAGTCTAAACCCTGTAGTAGTCGGTACAGACAGGCAGGCCTGGATCTAGGATATAGTTCTTTGTATATTGGTAATGAAGCTTGATCTACACACACATGTAATTAAGGTCATTGATAAGTAGGCTGGTATAAAATAAAATTGCAAATCACTGAAAACGTGTGGTACTGAAACTACAGTAGTATCGACCTATAGAGCTAAGTAAGCAGACTATGCCTCGTAGTGAAATTTACTCAAAATGACAAAACCAAAGTTGAGCTGTCAAACCACTCGCTTACCTTTTTTGTAGTCATTGCGGAGTCTCGCAAGTAAGGGTGCTTGGTCCTTTGACAACAAAAAATCTGCTATGTCAGCGTACATACAGGGGGGCCATTTTGGCCAGTTTCTGCAACGTTGCCGCGAATGCAAGTGCAACTAGTTCATCCTTGCATTTGCGGGTACAACCGGGAAGACCCCTACACATACAATATGTTCGTAGATCAGGAACTTTCCATAAGTTAAATGCATCGATAGAGTATGTTTGGTAGCCACGGTCCCATGATGCTTTGCGCGAGCCGAGATGCGAAAGTGACTTATTAATCGAAAGTCAATCAATCATTAACATCCCTCATACATATCATTCAATTTCTTATATAACAATGCTAAGCGTTTTTCAGCTGTATATGAAAGGGGATGCCACAGTTATCTGATTGGTTAATGTTACCGATGATGGCTGGCTACCCCAACTACACTAAAGAGATGATCAAATAATCCACTAGCATAATCACGAAGCTTGCGCTCACAGGGTGCATGATGCTGTGACTCCGAGACGTTCCGAGACTGTTGCACAGTAATCCAAAATGGTGACTCACGTCAACCGAGCATAAACAAGATTTTTCCACAGGTAGTGTTTCTTTCTTTTCTAATTAATCTGCTGTTTGTCTGTCTGTTCGTTTGTATATCATTTTGCCATCTTCTCGACAGAGCTGGAGGAACTTGAGAATTATGTAGATGAGTTTTATTATCGCTACATGGAGGACAACGTATCTCCCGGGCCTTCTTCCTCCAACTCCACATCGAAGTGCCCCAGACCGGTGGATTCTCCGAATTTACCATCCAAGAAATCATGGGAGGGCTCAGAGGTTAGTGATATTCTTTTCTCTATTGAAAATAAACTTACCAGCATGGATGGCAGACTAGCATTAGTAGAGTTGCTCCACTAAGAATTCCAGAGCGTACGGGAGAGTCTGGAATACAGACAGGAGCAGCTCGTCTCTCTCTTAGAGGAAAACAATAGTTTGAAAAAGTCAGTAAAAATGCTAACCACGCGACTTGGCACTGTTGAAAGAGAGAACCGGAAAATGAAGGAAACGGTTCTCAAATTGCAGTTACGCGGCATGAGGAATTGCTGAAAAAAAATAATGAAAATCCAGAATAGCTGGTCCGTGAATTTATGTCCACACAACTGAAATTGTCCCCCGAAGTTACAAAATCAAT
Source organism: Pholidichthys leucotaenia (assembly GCA_020510985.1). Classification (NCBI taxonomy): domain Eukaryota; kingdom Metazoa; phylum Chordata; class Actinopteri; order Cichliformes; family Pholidichthyidae; genus Pholidichthys; species Pholidichthys leucotaenia. Next base: position 308,710,356 of record CM035844.1, read on the forward strand.
TACGTTCCACCGAGTCCACAGCATTGGGCAAAAAAATCCCCAAAATAAACGTCCCAGACCTATTGTTGCCAAATTTGAACATTTCAAACACAAGATTCTGGTACAGAGGAAGGGTAGGCAGCTTAGAAACACTAAATATGGTCTCAATGATCAATTTCCACAGGACAACTTGGAAAGGAGAAGGAAGCTTTTTCCCATGAGGAAACAAAACATCCAAGAAGGTAAAGGAGCTATTGTCTCTGTAGATAGATTGTTTGTAGACGGCAAGCTGTTTATGGATGAAACTATAACCCCCTGGTTATTCTAGAGCCTCCTTTGTTTCCTTAGCTACAGGTGGAAAACGAGCACGATTGTGTGCAGGTCTCTTATTCAATCTCTGTTTAATTTATTAACATTTGACTAATGTTTTTTTTTTCTTTTTTGCTGAGGTTGTTGCTTGCTTGTCTGTTGTAGCTAATTGTGACCCGTGCTGGCAAAATGAGTTGGAATGTGCACCACATCATTACAAGCTACAGGCACGAGAAGTCATAAATCATGACTCTTTCTTTGTTTGCTAGCAACAAAGCCCCGGGAAAACCCCCATGAGTGCCTGGTATCATTGGGAAGCTTAGAAATCATACTTTCTAAAAATACATGTTTTTGTGGAAGACCTAACTCCCCACCTATCGAACTTGAGTTTTCAACCTTGCCAAAATATAAACAAATTGTCTTTTTCCGGGTCCGTTTTTGCACACTTCCTACAAAAAAAATATATCATTTTGAAGGTTTTTCAATACAGAATATGGAAATAATGTTACATCAGTTTTGAAAATGTCCTCAAAGTGACTCATTTTGCCAGCATGGGTCACAATTTTGTTGAAGCTGTTAGGTTGTTATCTGTATTTTTTAACCATTTACTAACCTTTATGTCTGTTCTCTCCCACACTTCTGGTTTATAGGAAATAACTTGAAGTACATGCACCTTCAGTACGTACATGCACTCCATTTGCTTACAATTACAAGCAACTGGAACAGAGGCATCATGCGTGCACACCCAAGCACACATACGCAGGTGTATATTTTACACACAACTTATATACACAGTTTTTTTTCCCCTCTTGTCCTCTCAGGCAGCTAGGAAAACAGAACAGGGATCTGTCACCCTTACTGTGCCAAAACAGATTTACTTTGCCATGAGGAGCTTATACAATACCTAACTGTGTATTGTATATTGTTGTAAACTCCTCCTGTAATAACTTTTAATACTTTATTTTATTTATTTTACCCATGGAAGACCCAACAGGATGGGGAAGAGGGAAAGGAAGTGTGTGGAGGGGGAAAAGAAAAGGGAGGGGAACAGACAAAAACAAACAAACAAACAAACAACTAAAACAAACAAAAGACAAACTGCTTCTTCCACCGAAGATGTCTCAACACGAGTCTGCTTTCCGCACCTGTAAAAGGAGAGACACTTGTGCGTGTATGTCTGCGTGCATATATATATGAGAACGCGCGCGCAAAATAAGTGTGTGCATGTGAGTGGTTTGTCAGGAAACATACAAAGCGGAGGGCCGGTCGCAGCAGCTCTCCCCCCGGGAACCCCAAGCAAGCAAGGCAGCACCACCAGCCCCCACAGGGCACAAATGTCCGAGGTCAGCAAGCAACAGGAGAGCCAGGCATCCGCCCTCGGAGGGACAATCAAGGGAGGCCAGGCTGCTCAGCGTCCAGCGCGGTGAGCCCACACTCCAGGACCCACCCGACCCCCCCCCCCAAGCGGGGCCAACATCCGCCCCCGGGCCCCAGACACCAGGAGGCCAGCGACCCCACCCCCTGGGGCGGAGACCGGCCCGCATTCCCCCGGCGCAAGCCCCCCCAGGCACCCCCACAGCAGGCCTGCCCCAGCACCTCTGTCGCACACCCTGGGGACCCCCATGTCCAAAGAAGTCCCCCCGCCCAGGGGAGCCCACGTTGCTGAGAGGCACTACCCCCTTAATCCAACACCTCCCGACTCGCAGACACACCCCTCCCCACACCTTCACACCCACATGCTCCCATGCGCACCCCTCTCACTCACCCAGACCGACCCATCCTCTCTCACACCTATACCCATTCAAACACACCCCTCATTCACCTTTGCTTCATAAGGCGGCTGTGAAGCAGATGCAGCAAGCCTGAACATGCACCAATGCCCGGCAGTGACCAGGGAGACCACCAGTGCAGGCCACAGAAGAAGACCCAACCCCCGGCGTCCATCTGAGCGAACAATCAGCAGACCACCGCAGGCGCCCTGAGATGCCACCCGACATGCAAAGCGCTGCACAAAACCGACCCACCATCACCACCTCCATTCATCACCCCCTCACTCTCACTTACACTCATATTCAGCCCCCCTCTCACTTCCTTGGTTGTATCTATATATTCAGTAGCACCCAGGGATTTTGACAACATGATAGGTCCCAGGCTCCCCACCAGGCTCCCATGCCCCTAGCAAGAGCAGGGCAACAGAGGTGGGGGAAGACACCCACCCCCCTCCCCCCCGCACAGAACATGGTGGGTGTGTGTCGGTTATATCTTTGTGACTAGAAAAGCGCTATATAAGTGCAGGTTAGTTAGTTAGTTAGTTATATGATATAATTGTGTTACAGTGATAGTGCTATGAGATGACTGTTGTTGTTTATTTATTTATTTAGCGAATGCAAAGTCCTTAAGCCAAGCAGTTGCCTCCTGGTTTGCTGTATGGAGGGTGTGTAATCCTCCTTCCAGTCTTTGGAGCGGGCAAGCCTCTATGATGTGTTCCATTGTTTGCTCCTCTCCACATGCGCACAGAGGGCTAGGGCTACTGCCCCATCTGTAAAGGCTGGCCAAGCAGGGGCCATGTCCAGTCCTGAAGCGATTGAGTGTAGACCACTGTCTCCTTGGGAGGTTGGTGCCCGGGACCTGTTGGTTGGGGTTTATCACCAGCTGTTTGTCTGGGACCTCCTTGGTCTCCCATTCCTCTTGCCAAGCTGTCTGGATGGTAAAGTCAGCTGGGGGAGGGTTTTTCCAAATCGGCCGTCTGGATGAAAGTCGGGCAGTGGGTGGAGTGTAGATATCTGCATGGATTGGTAAGTGAGGAGAATCTTTAACTTTTTGGAGCATCCTTTGAGTTAATGCTGCTCGCCGGATGTGTGGAGGGGCTATGTTTGACAGTACAGAGAGCCAGGGGAGTGGTGTTGAGCGGATTGTTCCAGTTATAGTTCTCATGGTTGTGTTGAGCTGGGTGTCTACATGGTGTGTGTAAGATGACCTGGACCAGACAGGGGCACAATATTCTGCTACAGAGTATGAAAGGGCCAGTGCTGAGGTGCGCAGGGTGGAGACTGCCGCCCCCCATTTTGCACCAGCGAGCTTGCAGAGCAGGTTGTTTCGTACCTTCACCTTAGCAGCCATCCCCTTTAGATGTTCCTTGAAGGATAAGGTCCTATCAAGGGTCACTCCAAGATAAGTTGGATTTGGGGCATGCTTAAGCTTGAGTCCGCTGTTCGAGTTCACTGTTGTTGTGAAATGGCGCTATATAAATAAAGTTGAATTGAATTGAATTGAATTGTGTGTAAATGTGTGGACTACCAAAGTGCAATTAAAATTGGGGGGATAGTGATTGGAGCACCGCTTGCCACTGCGATGGGCAGCAGGGCCCCCATCCCCCCAAGCCCTCAGTGTCTAAAATGCAATTAAAATTGAGGTGAGTGCAGCCCCACCGTGCAGCAAAGGTATCCCCTTCACCGACACAGTGCGGCACACCCCCGCCCCAAAGCCCTAAATGTAAAAAAAGATGTATATTATATATATATAGATGTATATTACATATATACTCCGGGCTGGAGTTTAGGCGGCGTGCAAGAAATATAAGACAGAATAATAAAGAGCGATGGCAAGAACCAAGCAGACCGCCCGTAAAATCTACTGGAGGAAGAAGCCCCCCAGGAGACAGCTAGCCACCAGGGCTGTTCGGAGAGGCGCTCCGGCCACCGGCAGAGTGAAGAGGCCTCGCCGTCACAGGCCCGTGGCTCTGAGAGAGATCCGTCGCTACCAGAAATCCACGGAGCTGCTCATCCGTAAGCTGCCCGTCCAGCGCCTGGTGAGGGAGATCGCTCAGAACTTCAAGACCGTCCTGCGTTTCCTGAGCTTCGCCGTCATGGCTCTGCAGGAGACCAGCGAGGCCCACCTGCTGGTCTCTTCTTCGCTAAGGGGGTCACCATCATGCCCAAAGACTTCCAGCTGGCCCGCCGCATCCGCGGAGAGAGAGCTTAGACTTTCTGCTGCACATTCACCAACCAACCATAATGCTCTGCACTGTGTGTCTATATATATACATTTATAGTAATATGGACATATGTTTACTAGATGTTGTTTTTTCTTGCCTTCTGATTGTTGCTCTGAGTGTTGCTATCCCTGTGCTGTTGCAATCCTGGAATTTCCCCATTGTGGGACTAATAAAGGCTTATCTTATCTTATCTTATCTTATTCCACCCAGAGTCAGGGGGAGGGGGAGGGCGGGAAATAAGACTGGGAGGCAGGCGGTCTAAAAGCGAGGCCATCCCCCCCCAGAAGCCAGCTTGGAGACTGGTTCATGAGGCCACCCACTGACCCAAATTCCCAACCCAGGGCGAGGGCCACCAGTGGAAGCAGCCCAGGACCCACCAGCATCACGCCCTGGCGCTCCCAGCACCACTAACATGATGGGGCAGCCATACATATTTCCACTCATCTTACACACACAAACATGGACAACAACAGCCACAATAGTGAATAATGGGCCGGACCCACACGGCACCCAACATGCCAGGTGACATCCCCGAGTGCCCACGCAGGCCCACAAACACCCACCCCAGATGCACACCGACAGCCGCAGGCCACTCTGCAACCACAGCCACCCCGGAGCAACCCGATGGAAACACAGCCATCAACCCGCGCCAATGGCCCCCCAACCACCAACACACACCCGCTGCCAATGACACCAGGGGCGATGCGACAAAGCACCTCACCCCGCAACACAACAGCAGGGCGGCCGGGACAAGCAGGCCCCGAAACGCCAGCCCCCATGCCACTAGATGGACTGCCCAACCCCTGCCACCCAACAAAGTTCTCCTACCCACACACACATCCTCCATCCCCCAGACATCCACCCACATGTAACCGCTTCCATACACACACGTACCCCCACCCATCATCACACATGCCCACCTACACCCACACAGAGCCCCCACCTGCCCACTCAACACACACACCCACTTCCGCATCCGCTCATACACAAGCCCCCACTCACATCCACTCTCACACACACACACACACACACAGCCCCACCTGCCCACTCAACACACACACACCCACTTCCACATCCGCTCATACACAAGCCCCCACTCACACCCACTCTCTCTCTCTCTCTCTCTCTCTCTCTAAAACACACACACACACACACACATGCACACCCCCACCTGCAGACCCCAGTGGACGGGGAGGGCGACCCAGGATGCAGGCACCAACCCCAGGGTGCCACCAGGGCCCAAGGGAAAACACGACCCTGCCGCACAAGGATGTACCGGGGCCAACCCGCACCACTGGCCCACACCCAACCCCGGCCTGGGGGGGGGGGAACGCCCCCCCCCCCGAGGGGCAACGCCAGCTGGACGGGGGCCACAGCGCCCCCCCAGCCCCCCCCCAACCAACTTTTCCCCCCCAGGGTCAGACAAATGGCCACCCTGGAACAGGCCCCCCGGACACCCGCGGTCGGGGCGCAGCCAGCCGCCAGAGACACCAAGGAGAGCGAGCTACTGCCCGCCACCCCTCAGGTTATAGAATTAATAAGCGGGGACCAGAGAGAATTGAATTCTGCCAATTGATTATTTGAGGCCCCCTCAAGGATTATCACCTTATTGTGGTGGGCAGGTTTGCGTGCCCCAGTGATCCCAGGAGCTATGTTGTCCGGGGCAATTTGCCTCTGATAGGGTCACCCAAGACAAACTGGTCCTGGGTGAAGGGCCAGACTAAGAACGATCCAGCAGACTCTCATGATAAATTCTAGATCAAAGATTCAGTGTACCCCACCCGGTATGGGGTTACCGGGGACCCACCCTAGAGCCAGGCCTGGGGAAGGGGCTTGATGGCTAGCGTCTGGTGGCCGGGTTTCCACCCATAGGACCCGGCCGGGCTCAGCCCGAAGGAGTTACCTGGGTCCGCCCTCCAGTGGGCTCACCACCTGCAGGAGGGATCATGGGGGTCCGGTGCTATGTGGATTAGGTGGCGGTCAAAGGCGGAGACCCTGGCGGACTGATCCCAAGCTTTCTAAACTGGCTTTTGGTACGTGGAATGTCACCTCTCTGGTGGGAAAGGAGCCTGAGCTGGTGTACGAGGTTGAGAGATACTGGCTAGATACAGTCAGCCTCACCTCAACACACAGCTCCGGTTCCGGAACCAGTCTCCTGGAGAGGGGCTGGAGCTTGGCCTTTTCTGGAGTTGCCCCGGGCGAGAGGCGACGAGCAGGGGTGGGTATTCTTGTATCCCCCCACCTTGCTGCCTCTATATTGGAGTTTTCCCCGGTGGACGAAAGGGTTGCTTCCCTGCGCCTTCGGGTTGGGAAACGGGTCCTGATCTCTGTTGTTTGCAGATGATGTTTTCCTGTGGACTTCATCCAACAATGACCTACAGCTCTTGCTGGGATGGTTTGCCGCTGAGTGTGAAGCGGCTGGGATGAGAATCAGCGCCTCCAAGTCCGAGTCCATGGTCCTCAGCCGGAAAAAGGTGGATTGTCCTCTCTGGGTTGGGGACAGGCTCCTGCCCCAAGTGGAGGAGTTTAAGTATCTTGGGGTCTTATTCACGAGTGAGGGGAAAATGGAGCGAGAGATTGACAGACGGATCGGAGCAGCATCTGCAGTGATGCAGACGTTGTACCGGTCTGTTGTGGTGAAGAGGGAGCTTAGTTCTAAGGCAAAGCTGTCGATTTACCAGTCAATCTACGTTCCTACTCTCACCTATGGTCACAAGCTTTGGGTAATGACCAAAAGAACAAGATTGCGGATGCAAGCGGCTGAAATGAGCTTTCTCTGTAGGATTGCTGGACTCACCCTCAGAGATAGGGTGAGGAGCTCAGTCATCCGGGAGAGGCTCAGAGTAGAACCGCTGCTCCTCCACATTGAAAGGAGTCAGTTGAGGTGGTATGGGCATCTGATTAGGATGCCTCCTGGACGCCTCCCACTTGAGGTGTTTCGGGCACGTCCCACTGGGAGGAGACCCCGGGGCAGACCCAGGACTCGGTGGAGAGACAATGTGTCCCAACTGGTCTGGGAATGCCTTGGTACCCTCTCTGAAGAGCTGGAGCAGGTGGCTGGGGAGAGGGAAGTCTGGGCTTCTCTGCTTGAACTGCTGCCTCCGCGGCCCGGACCTCTGGAAAAGCGGTAGAAGATGGATGGATGAATGAATTATTTAAGGAGGCTGGCATTCTCCCCAGGCTAATATAATCCAATAGGAAGTTATTATAATAAGTCATGCATAAGATATTTCTTGATTTCCAATTCATGAGGATAGTTTTCTTTGCGATGCATGAGGCAGTGAGAACCATGTGTGACATCCTTGCATCTATATTTATTTCACTTAAATCACCTAATATGCAAAGTGTGGGTGAGGGTGGGACACTATACCCAAGCCATGCCGACAAGTCCTCACATGTCTTCTGCCAGAACTTTTGAACCAGTGCACAGGACCACATAGCATGCATATAGCTATCCGGGACTATGCTGGTGCAGTGAGAGCAGATATTTGTGTGACTCACGCCCATTTTGAACATCCTTTGTTCTGTATAATGAATTCTATGTAGAACTTTATACTGTATAAGTTGTAAGTTAGAGTTTTTAGTCATCTTAAAAGTCTTTAAACATATTTGTGTCCAGAAACTTTCCTCCTTATTAATCAATAAGTCTGTCTCCCATTTTGATATTGGAAGAGATACAGACTCATCCAGCTTTGATAATAGTCCACGTATTTTCGATATCAATTTAGGGGAAGGGAGATTTTGAAACTCTGCCACCTTAACTGGTACCACTAAATCTGTCTGATTAAGATTAAATCTTGCTTTTATTATGGATTTAAATCAAAATCAAATCAAATCAAATCAATCTTTATTGTCATATTGCTGTACATACAACTGTAATGCAGGCAAGATGAAATTGCGTTTCTCTCGGCATCCATATAAGCCATATAAGTAAAAGAACATGATTACAGACACACTCACACATGCCCTCACCCCCCACCCCACCACAGCCATTCACACTTCCCTGAGACCTACTTGAAAACTAACCAGAACTATAATATACAAATAATATGCATAATGTCCGTAGGTCCAGTAGTATGTATGAGAGATTCCGGATCAACTGTTGAGCATCCTAACAGCTTGTGGAAGGAAGCTGTTAATCAGTCTGGTGGTTCTGCCTCTGATGCTCCGGAATCATTTGCCAGATGGCAGAAGTTCAAAGTGTTTATTCAGAGGGTGAGAACGGTCCTTGACAATGTTCAGTGCCCTCCTCCTACAACGGTTCTGAAAAAGTTCTTGGACAGAAGGGAGGGAGACTCCAATTACTCTCTCAGCTCCCTTAACTATCCTCTGCAGGGCTTTTTTGTCTGACATACTGCAGCTGGAGTACCATGTGGCAATGCAGTACGTCAGAACACTCTCCACCACACCTCTGTAGAAGTTCCTGAGGATGCAGATGGGGAGAGAGGCCTGTTTGAGTTTCCTCAAGAAGTGCAGTCTCTGCTGGGCCTGCTTGATCCCCAAGGAATTCTTGCTCCAGGTCAGGTCCTGCGAGATCTGCACTCCGAGGAACTTGATGTTCTCCACTCTCTCCACTAAATGACCACTGATGCTGAGAGGAACATTTTCAGCCTGTGACCGCCAGAAGCCGATAATCATCTCCTTCGTTTTGTCCATGTTGAGCACCAGATTGTTCTCCCTGCACCAGCCCTCCAAGTCTCTCACTTCTTCCCCGTACATTGATTTCTCATCCCTCTGAGTAAGTCCCACCACTGTGGTGTCGTCTGCAAACTTAATAATCTGGTTCTCCTCGTGTCTGGATACACAGTCATGTGTTAGAAGTGTAAACAACAGTGGATTGAGTACACAGCCTTGAGGGGATCTGGTGCTCAGCGTGATAGAGTTGGAGATGTTATTTCCAACCCAGACAGACTGATGTCTCTCAGTCAGGAAATCCAGGATCCAGATACATGTGGCGGTGTTCAGACCAAGAAGGAGTAATTTCTCCATCAGTCTCTGGAGAATAATGGTGTTGAATGCTGAACTGAAATCAATGTACAGAAGTCTGGTGTAGGTGTCTTTCTGATCCAGGTGGGTGATGACAGAGTGCAGGGTGGTGACTATAGCATCCTCCGTGGAGCGGTTTGAACGATATGCAAACTGGAGCGGGTCAGGTGATGCAGGGAGGCAGGCTGTGATGTGTGGTTTGACAAGCCGTTCAAAACACTTCATCACAACTGGTGTTAGTGCAACAGGACGATAGTCATTCAGACAGGACACAACTGGTTTCTTTGCCACCGGTACTATGGTAGAGGTCTTAAAGCATCATGGCACTATGGCCTGACTCAGGGAGATGTTATAAATGTCAGTCAGGACATCCGCCAACTCACTCGCACAGTCTCGGAGCACACGTCCTGGGATGTTATCCGGACCTGCAGCTTTACGTGGGTTGACCTTGGTTAGGGTCCTCTGTGTGTCCGCTGTGTTGATAGTGATAGCTGGCCCAACCGATGGTGGGGATGGGCCAGCCCTCCCTCTGATCGTCGGGTTTGATGCTTCAAAACATGCAAAGAAGTCGTTGAGCCTGTCTGGAAGCGAAGCGTCATTATTATCGACTCCCTGCCTAGACTTATAGCCCATCAGTGTCCGAACTCCCTGCCACATCTGCTTGGTGTTCCTAGAGTCACAGAGGTGTCCCTGAATTTTCTCCGCATAGGCATGCTTCGCTGTCTTAATTCCCTTTGAGAGCGCAGACCTGGCTGAGCAGAGGGCGATCCTGTCCTTTGCTCTGAAGGCTGCATCTCTGGCTGTGAGCAGCGAGCGCACCTGTGTAGTCATCCAGGGCTTATGGTTTCCCCGTACAGTGATGGTCTTGACTATAGTGACATCCTCTGTGCACTTGCTGGTGACCATTTCAGCATACTCCTCCACATCTGTCTTGTCTTCCTGGGAGGCTGCTATTTTGAAGATCTCCCAGTCTGTGTGCAGAAAACAGTCTTTCAGTGCTGAGGTTGCACTCTCTGGCCAAATCCTGATTTGTTTCCCTACTGGCCTGCTGCGCTTCAGTAGAGGTTTGTAGGCAGGCACCAGCATCACGGATATGTGGTCAGAAAGGCCGAGGTGGGTGTGAGGTGTTGCCTTATATGCATCTGTGTTTGTGTACACCAAGTCCACATTGTTTAAACTTGGGGAGCACAGTCTTTAAACTGGTGTAGTTAAAATCCCCCGCAACCACCACAAAACTGTCCGGGTGTGAAGTTTGGATTTCACTAATAGCATCGTGCAGCTCTCCGAGTGCCTCTTTAGCATTAGCATTAGCTTTAGCATTAGCGCTCGGCGCTATGTAAAGAGCAGCTACAAACACGTTGGTGAATTCCCTCAGCAGATTATATGGCCGACAATTTACAATAAGGAACTCCGCCAACGGAGAGCAGTGTTTAGATACTAACGTGGCATTAACGCACCAGTTCTTGTTAACATAGATGCATAGCCCCCCCCCTCCCCCACGGCTCTTACCGGAGCTCGCAGTTCCTCTGTCTGCCCGGAACGCCGTCGTACCTTCCAGTTGAATGGCCTCGTCAGGGATGTTGTCGTAGAGCCATGTCTCCGTGAACGCAAGCACACAGCAGTCCCTCCACTCTCTCCGGGTTTCTCTCAGCAGACGCAGCTCGTCCAGCTTGTTGTCGAGGGAGCGGACATTAGAGAGAAGGAGCGACGGTACTGCTGGTCTGGAGGGGTTAGCCTTTAGCCTAGCATGAATCCCGGCCCTTTTTCCTCGCTTTTGCTTACGTTCGCTTACGTTCGTAAGCTGTTGACATTCAAATTGCTTTTTATCACTGATGTCGTACTGTGACACTAGTCCCTGAAATTGGATAAAATTTCTACCTTGAATAAAATGTTCTAAGTTATTTATTCCCTTCTCTTGCCATAGTGGAAATTTTAATGTCCTCTTCTGTTGCAAGATATTAGGATTATTCCAAATGTGCGTGAGTTTACAGGGCACAAGTGAAGACCCTGTTATTTTTAAAAAATTCCACCAAGCCGTCAGAGAGGAGCTGATATTAATACTTTTAAAACAGTCATGGTGTTTAATACAGGGACTTATAAAAGGTAAGTCAGAGATATTTCGCAACCCACAGAGAGCCTGTTCAGCATCTAACCATGGATTTCCTAGTGGGGTTGATTTTGTCCATTTTGAAACAAACTGCAGTCTATTGGCTAAAAAGTAATTAAAAAAAAAAAAGGTAAATCTAAGCCTCTGCACTCTTTCACTTTTTGGAAGGTTTTTAAACTAATCCGTGATGGTTTATCCTTCCATAAAAATTTACTTATATTTGAGTCTAGAGACTTAAACCAGGCCATTGATGGTTGGGTAGGGATCATTGAGAACAAACAGTTGATTTTAGGAAGGACCATCATTTTAACGGTTGCGACTCTTCCCATTAGTGATAAAGGTAGTGTCCTCTAGCGCGTAAGGTCGTCTTGTATTGTTTTAAAAAGGGGAATGTGATTTAGTCACAATAACTCTGAGAGCTTGGGGAAATATCTATTCCTAAATATTTAATATTTCCTGATTGTATTGGAATAGTAGATGTATTTGAGAAATTGCAGTTTTTTGGTCGAACTATTGATTTTACCCAGTTAATAGAGTAGTCTGATAATGATGAAAATTAATCAATGAGCACCACTGTCTGAAGAAGAGATCTTTGTGAGTTTTCAAGGAAAATCAGTACATCATCAGCATAAAGACTTATCTTGTGTTCCTTTTCTCCAGTTTGAATACCTCTGATATCAACATTTTGTCGTATGGCTTGTGCTAATGGTTCAATAAAGATGGTATAAAGTGAGGGAGAGAGTGGACACCCTTGCCTCGTACCTCTCTGGGGATTAAAGCTTCAGGAAGTCTGATCATTTGTTTGGACAGACGCAGCTGGACACCTATATAGTGTTTTAATCCAGTTTATGAAAGATGAACCAAACCTGAACTTGTTTAACACCATAAAAAGAAACTTCCAGTTAACACGGTCAAAGGCTTTCTCTGCATCCAGGGACAAGATTGTAGTTTCTATGTTATTGATCTTGCAGTAGTCTATTAAATTAAATAGCCTACGTGTATTATCAGCCGAGTGCCTACCCTTGATGAAACCTGTTTGATTTGGATGTATAATAAAAGGAATTATCCTTTCCAGTCTTTTGGCGAGAGCTTTGTAAATTATTTTAAGATGGACATTCATAAGTGAGATAGGACGATAGCTGGATGGAAGCGTAGGTTCTTTACCAGGTTTAAGGAGCAGGATAATACTAGCCAAATTCATATATGGAGGAATTACATTATCTTCTTTAACTTGGTTCACCATTTTAAAAAAAAGTAGGTGCCATCACAGGCCAAAATTCTTTATAAAATTCTACTGGAAAACTATCTGGTCCCGGGGCTTTGTTGTTTGGGATGTGTTTAAGTGCCTCCTGGAGTTCAGACACCTGAAGAGGTGCATCCAGAGCTGCAATCTGTTCATTATTTAATTGTGGTAAATTAATATCGTCTAAAAATTTATTTATCTCTGAGTCATATGGGTAAACCTGTGATGAGTAGAGGTTTTCATAAAACTTTCTGAAGGAGTTATTTATTTCTTCAGGCTCATGGGCAATATTTCCACTCATATCCTTGATAGAGTGGATAGTTGTTTTTTCTTTATTCAGTCTAAGCTGGTTTGCAAGATATCGCCCCAATTTATTACTGTGTTCAAACTTCTCAAGACACAGTCTTTGAATTAAAAACTGTGCTGTTTTGTTTGTAATTTCTTTCAATTCCAGCTTTAATTTTCTCAGATCGTTAAGTGTCTGTATGACCTCGCATGACCGCTTTTGCTGCTTCCCAAAGAACACCTGGGGATATTCCTGGCACATCATTATATTCCAGATATGATTCCCACTCTTTATTAAAGTAGTTAATAAAGTCTTTGTCTTTCAGCAGTGATATATTAAATTTCCAGCTCCTAGTTTCCCTTGGTGCTTTCCTATTTACTAGTGTAAGAGATACTGGATGGTGATCACTAATAGCTTGATTTAAACATATTTCAGTGTCTGTGATGTCCCTCACAGTAGAGTTTTTTTTCCACAATATCTTTATTGAACCTTTTTTTTTTTTTTTTTAACAAACATGATACAAACAATCAAACACTAACACTAAAGTACTACAAAAAAAAAAAAAATGCACTAAAAACACCAACAACCACCAACAAAATCAAGTCTTCAACAATGCTCCTCTGTTTAGTCTAGACAGTCCAATACATAAGTATACATATTATGTTCACCAGTTTGGAATTTACAAGGTCCACACACATCATTCACCTTCTTCTTCAAGAGTTATGTTTAAATTTTTTACATAATCAATAAAAGGTCTCCATATATTCTCAAACACAATTTCCTTTGATTTTAGTATATATGTTATTCTTTCTAATGGAAGGTTTGTTAACATCTGTCTTAACCACTGAGTCACATCTGGTCTATGAGTCTTTTTCCATAATAGTGCAATACATTTTTTGGCATTAAGCAAACTGAGGTCTATGAATGTTCTTTCACTTTTATTAAAATTATGCTTTTCTGGGTACAGACCCAACAAAAACAGTTTAGGATTCAATATGATTTGTTTTGAGATTATTTTTTCAATTGTTACCCTCACCTCTTCCCAAAACATTCTTATTAATCTACATTCCCATAAACAATGAAATAGGGTTCCTTTACTTTCCATGCATTTTGTGCATGTATCTGGTATATTTTTGTTATATCTATTTAACTCCTCCGGTGTAACATACATCCGCATTAACCATTTGAAATGTATCAATTTAAGGCGTGCATTTATTGATTTGGTTTGAGCTTCTGTACAAGCCAATTCCCATTGTTCCTCTGAAATTTCAATTTGCAGATCTTCTTTCCAGTAGTTTAATCTTTTCAGTGAATTTTCACTTGAAGATAGTGTCAATGAGTTATAAAACTCTGAAATAATACCCTTTCTTTTACTATCTTTCATCATCATTTTTTCCAAGGATGAATAAATAGGTCGAGTGAGAGCTTTATTTTGATTTGATCGAATAAAGTTTCTAAGTTGAAGATATTTAAAAAAATGTGTTCTATTGAGATTAAATTTGATCCTCAGCTCTTCAAAAGACATTATGTTGTCTGCACCTGGCAAATATAAATCCTGAATCTTTTGTATCCCTTTTAAATTCCATACTTTAAATACAGCGTCCGCTCTCCCTGGTTTAAAATATTGATTACCCCATATTGGACTAAATTGTGACAATAACTGTGGTTCTTTTAAATAGTTTTTAGCTTCACACCATATTTTGATCATATGCTTTACAAATGGATTTTTAACTTGTTTTTGTAATTTTTTTGCCGAATCTGAGTATATGAATATGGGAAGAGGTAAAGGTAAATTGTATGATTCCATTTCAGTCCAGTGAGGGAGATCATTTGATGAAAAATAATATGTCATAGACCTCAGTTGTGCCGACCAATAATACAACATAAAATTTGGACATTTCAGACCTCCACGATCAAATGGTAAATATAATAAAGACAAACGTAATCTAGCCCTCCTGTTGTTCCATATAAATTCCACTAACTTTTTTTTTATTCTTGAGAATAGATCTAAAGGTGGTGATAAGGGAATGTATTGAAATAAATAAAGTATTTTAGGTAAAATATTACTTTTAAGTATATTGATTCTCCCGATCATCGACATTGGTAGTGACATCCATCTCTGAGTTAACTCACTGATATCTGACATTAAGGCTTCATAATTGACACTGGCGACTGATTCTAGCTTAGGCATAATTTGGATTCCTAAATATTTAAACTGATTTACAACATTGAATTGATTTACCTCAGGGGCTGAGTAATTTCTCTGGGTCTCATTTAGCATTAATATTGAAGATTTAGTTTTATTTATTTTATATCCTGATATTTCCCCAAAATTCTTTATTAAATTCAACAAGGTTGGAATTGATTTTTTTAGATTCGACATAAACAAAATTATATCATCGGCGTACAGGGAGATTTTATGTTCTGTTGGTCCAACTTTAATTCCATATATTTGTGAATGTAAACGTATCGCTATCGCTAAAGGTTCAATTGCCATAGTAAACAGTAAAGGTGAAAGTGGACAGCCTTGTCGACATCCTCTATTGATTTTTATTGGTTTTGAAATATTGTTATTTGTTAGGATTTCTGCTGTAGCATTATTGTATATTATTTGAACCCATTTTATGAAATTATTTCCAAGTCCAAACCTTTGTAGGACTTCAAAAAGAAAGGGCCATTCAACTCTATCAAAGGCCTTTTCGGCGTCCAATGATAGGAGAGCTGTATCCGGTGCTTCTTTATTAAAATAAATAATATTAAATAGTCTTCTTATATTATGGAAGCCTTGTCTACCCTTTATAAAGCCATTCTGATCTCGATTAATAATATTTGGTAAAATTTCTTGTATTCGTCTTGCTAAAATTTTACAGATTATCTTAAGGTCGGCGTTTAATAGGCTTATTGGTCTCATATTTTCACATTTATTAGAGGGCTTACCTGGTTTTGGCAGCAGTATAATTAAGGCATTATTTATGTATGATGGTAAATTATTATTTTGAAATGCTTCTAAAACCATTTCCAAAAAAGGTTTTATTAATTTATTCTTAAATTTTTTATAAAGGTCAACTGGAAGACCATCTGGTCCTGCACTTTTTCCTGATTTCATATTATCAATGGCTAGCCCAACTTCTTCTTGACTAATTTTAGACTCCAATATCTCCCTGTTTTCATTTGGAATACACGGTACAGATAGTTCGTTCAAAAACCCATTTAGTTTTGTTAAATCAGGTTCATTTTTGGTATCATATAATTTTTCATAGTAATCTCTAAAGGCTCTATTAATTTCTAAAGGATCTATAACTACCTGTCCATTACTTATAATACTGGTAATTGGTGTTTTAATTTCCAATTGTTTAATCTGCCATGCTAATAATTTTCCTGATTTTTCACCTTGTTCATAAAAAGATTGTTTCAATCTTAGAAGACTCGAGGCAGCTCTATTCGCTGATTTTTTGTCGTATTCAGCTCTCAAAATCAGTAATTCATTCTCCAACCTTGGGTCACTTCCTGCATACACTTTTTCCTGAAGATTTTTTATTTTATGTTCCAATTTAGCTCTCTCCTCTCGAGTCTTCTTAGATTTTGATCCTGTATAACTAATAATATGTCCCCTAATAAAAGCTTTGAAAGCCTCCCACTTTACACATGCTGATGTTTGTGTAGTATTGATGTCAAAGAACTCGTCTATCTGTTTTTCTATATACTTGACAAATTCCTCATCCTGAAGCCATTTATGCTGAAATTGCCATCTACCTGATTCCTTTGTCAATTTTTTATCTACATATATTAGACAACAGGGTGCATGATCAGAGATCACGATGTTATCATAAAAGCAGTTTTGAATCTTGGACCTTAATTCTGTGGAAATCAAAAAATAATCAATACGTGAGAATGTCTTGTAGGTACTGGAATAACAAGAATAGGCTTTAACTTGTGGTTTCATTTCTCTCCATATATCTAACAATCTCAATTCTTTCATAAAATGATTAATAGTCATCCTACATCCAATGTGCGTACAATCCAGTCCTGTTGATCTATCCACACCTGGATTCAATGTACAATTAAAATCCCCTGCTATTATATGTTGCCCTGTAAGTGATGATAAGATGAGAAATAAATTAGCAAAGAACTTCTGATCATCTATATTGGGACCATATAAGTTCACAAGATTTATATTTTCTAATAGCAAAGAACCTTGAATGATTACATATCTTCCAAATTTGTCTCCAATTACATTTTTCACTTGAAAAGGAACTGATTTATGTATGAGAGTCATAACTCCCCTGGCTCGGGATGAAAATGAAGAGGTGAATACACTTCCCTGCCATCTACTCCTAATTCTTTTAACATCCTCCTCTATCAGATGAGTTTCTTGTAAAAACACAATTCTTGAACCCATGTCCTTTATTTTATTCATAACTTGTTTAAGTTTTTTTAAATTTTGTAGACCTCTGCAATTCCATGAAGTTAAATTAAGATTAACACTTTGGTCCATGATCAATAGAGAGTTTGGGATTACCTTGCAGTGTAAACATGCTCATACAGAGAAGCAAAAACATGAGTGGTTGAACATTCATCCTACAAACTACACACAAACAAATTTCCCCTTCCCACACTTGTGGCAAACCCCCCAAAATCAAAAGAAAAATTCTGTCTCCCGATATAGCCATCGACCGTTCCACACCCACGGGGAACAGCCTAAGCCACTCCTTCTTCATCCTCCCAATCACCCTAACTCTACTGCTTTTAATGACGTAACATTAACTCTCCTCTGTAGTTTTCCAACTTAACTCCAAAATTTTTAACAACTTTGTACATCATAGTTTTGTTTTTTTTTTTGTTTGTTTTGTTTTTGTTTTGTTTTTTTAATATATAATACAATCTATATTTTGTAAACTTACTATTTACTTCAAGTCAGTCAGATGCCTGTGCAAATGCTTAATTATTCTACCTTATATTTTGTTCATGCTTAGCTCCCACCAGTCTCTTCTTCTTCTTTGATCTTCTTGATGAACTCCTGCGCCTCCTCTGGGGTCTTGAAGATGTGGGTTCTGCCCTCATACGTGGTCAGCAGTCTCGCAGGATAGATTACACCATGACGAATCCCAAGGTTGCGCAGCTCCTTACGTACGGGATCAAACTGCTTCCTCAATTGTTGGATTCCTGTGGCCAAATCTGGGTAGAACCGCACCTGCTGGTCCTGGTGTTTAATCTCTCCTTTAGCACGTGCAGCGTTGAAGATCTTCATCCTGTCTCTGTTGCTAAGAAACTTCATAATTAAGGTCCTCGGCGGTCCCTTATCTCTCCGTGGGCCAATACGATGTGCTTTTTCCAGAATCACTGCTGATTGCAACTCCTCGCTGCCCAGCACCTCCGGAATCCACTTTTCCAGAAAGGAACATACGTCCCGACCTTCTGATTCCTCTGGAAGACCCACCAGCCTCAAATTATTCTGTCTCGACCGAGATTCCAAATCCAAAATATTATCTTCCAGAGATTTATTTTTTTTTTCCAAAGTGCGCACCTTTAATTGAAGACGGGTGACGTCATCTTCAGCACTAGCGAGACGGAGCTCCATCTGCGCCGTTCGTTCTACACAGTCACCCAATTCCTTTCTTATTCCTTCCAACGCTGTCATAATCCCATCAAATCTAGAGGAAAAGTCCGCTCTCATTGAACTCATGGCAGCCATCAGCGCATCTGCGCCATTCCCCGCAGAAATCGCACCGCCGCCAGCCTCCTCCGCCATATATGGAGCCTTGTTTGCTGCGTCACAGACCTGAAAGTCCGTTAATTTGGACTGTTTCGGCGGCTCGCTTTTTCCTTTTCCTGGTTTTCCAGCCTTAGGCTTCGCCGACATATCCTCGCTCAAATGCTGGGATACGTTCTGTCCCAAATGAGAGAGTTATTTGCCGATTTTTTTCTCCAGGAGCAGAGCAGAGCGAGACACGTCCGTCCTACGTGGCAGCCATAACCGGAAGTCCTCACAGTAGAGTTACTGGCTAAAAAGAAATCTAGACGTGAATGTGAACTATGAACTGATGAAAAAAAGTGTATTCCCGAAGAGTTGGGTGAAGAGAACGCCATTCATCGCAAAGACCAAAATCATTCATGTGCTGTTTGAGAGTGTCAGTAGCCCGCCATTTTCGGTGATTCCCTGATGTACTGAGCCTGTCGATTGCATGGTTTAATACCAGGTTGAAGTCCCCTCCTATTATAAGTGTAGTGTCCAAGTGCTCAGAAAGAGAAGTGAAAAAAGTGTGAAAATAGGATGGGTCGTCAACATTTGGGCCATAAACGCTTGCAACACATAGATCCAAATTTTGGACTGACATTTTTAGTATTATAAATCTACCTTCCGGATCTGTAATGGTGTTATTCACAACAAAGCATATTCCTCTGTTTACCAGTATAGCTACCCCCCTATGTTTAGAATTAAAGCCGGCTGAGTACATGTGGGGGGAATTCAGGGGAGGTGAGCGCATCAACAGACGACTTAGAGACATGTGTCTCCTGCAATAAGACAAAGTCTGCCTGTAGATCGTTCAGTCGATTAAAAACTTTTAGCCTCTTCTCCCTGGTACCAATTCCACGTATGTTCCACGTGACAAACTTAAATGTGGACATGTTTTCACTAACTGGTTACGCACTAAAGACTAACTAAATGTGCCTATGTGATGATACTGTATGTCTGTAATGTATGTATATATGTGTATATACAGTATATGTTGTGTGTAAAGTATACACCTACGCATATATAATTGGGTGTGCGCGCATGATGTCTCTGTGCCATTTGCCTGCAATTGGAAGCAAATGGGGTACATGCATTTCAAGTTACAGCCGTGGACAAAATTTTTGGTACCCCTCTGTTAATGAAAGAAAACCCAAAATGGTCACAGAAATAACCTGAATTTGACAAAAGTGGTGATAAATAAAAATTCTATGAAAATTAACCAATGAAAATAAGACAGTGCTTTTGAATTGTGGTTCAATAGAATTACTTTTTGGAGACATGGTGTGTACCACACTAAACAGGGACCTGAGGAAGCAAAGGAGAGAGTTGTCTCAGGAGATTAAATAGAAAATTATAGACAAGCACGTTAAAGGTAAAGGCTATAAGACCATCTCCAAGCAGCTTGATGCTCCTGTGACTACAGTTTCACATATTATTCAGAAATTTAAGATCCACGGGACTGTAGCCAACCTCCCTGGACGTGGCCGCAGGAGGAGACAGATAATACGAATGGTAACAAAAGAGCCCAGAATAAGCTCTAAACACACTCAAGGTGAACTCCAAGGTCAAGGTACATTAGTGTCAGATCGCACCATCCGTTGTTGTTTGAGCCAAAGTGGACTTCATGGGAGACGACCAAGGAGGACACCACTGTTGAAAACAAATCATAAAAAAGCCAGACTGGAATTTGCCAAACTGCATGTTGACAAGCCACAAAGCTTCTGGGAGAATGTCCTATGGGCAGACGAGACAAAACTGGAACTTTTTGGCAAGGCACATCAGCTCTATGTTCACAGACGCAAAAATGAAGCATACCAAGAAAAGAACACTGTCCCTACTGTGAAACATGGAGAAGGTTCTGTTATATTCTGGGGCTGCTTTGCTACATCTGGCACAGGGTGTCTTGAATCTGTGCAGGGTACAATGAAATCTCAAAACTATCAAGGTATTCTAGAGAGAAATGTGCTGCCCAGTGTCAGACAGCTTGGTCTCAGTCACAGGTCATGGGTCTTGCAACAGGACAATGACCCAAAACACACAGCTAAAAACACCCAAGAATGGCTAAGAGCCAAACATTGGACTATTCTAAAGTGGCCTTCTATGAGCCCTGATCTAAATCCTATTGAACATCTGTGGAAGGAGCTGAAACATGCCGTTTGGAGAAGGCACCCTTCAAACCTGAGACAACTGGAGCAGTTTGCTCATGAGGAGTGGGCCAAAATACCTGCTGAGAGGTGCAGAAGTCTCATTGACAGTTACAGAAATCATTTGATTGCAGTGATTGCCTCAAAAGGTTGTGCAACAAAATATTAAGTTAAGGGTACCATCATTTTTGTCCAGGCCTGTTTCATGATTTTGTTTTTTAAGGTAAAGTAAAGTTTAAAATAATTCTCTTGAACCACAATTCAAAAGCATTGTGTGATTTTCATTG
The DNA here is from genome assembly GCA_020510985.1 of Pholidichthys leucotaenia. Classification (NCBI taxonomy): domain Eukaryota; kingdom Metazoa; phylum Chordata; class Actinopteri; order Cichliformes; family Pholidichthyidae; genus Pholidichthys; species Pholidichthys leucotaenia. The sequence goes on from CM035844.1 coordinate 308,731,425, forward strand.
GTTAATTTTCATAGACGTTTTATTTATTACCACTTTTGTCAGATTCAAGTTATTTCTAAGATAAGATAAGATAAGATAAGCCTTTATTAGTCCCACAATGGGGAAATTCCAGGAGGCTTATCTTATCTTATCTTATCTTAGAAATAACTTGAATCTGACAAAAGTGGTAATAAATAAAACGTCTATGAAAATTAACCAATGAAAATCACACAATGCTTTTGAATTGTGGTTCAAGAGAATTATTTTCATCATTTAATCACTTTTGTCAGATTCAAGTTATTTCTGTGACCATTGTGGGTTTTTCTTTCATTAACAGAGGGGTACCAACAATTTTGTTCACGTATGTATTTCCTATAAACCAAAAGTATGAGAAAAAACAGACATAAAGGTTAATAAGTGGTGAAAAAAATGCAGATGACATTCAACAATGACCTAAGAACTTCAAAAATATTAACTACAATAGACAAACAACAACCTCAACAACAAAAAAATAAACATTTTGACAAATGTTAACAAATTAAACTGACATCGAGTAACAGACCTGCGCACAATCGCACTCTTTTTCCACCTGTAGCTAAAAAAAAAAAAAATAGGCTCTAGAATAACCAGGGCGTTGTTTCATACTTAAACAGCTTGCCATCTATATACAATCTATCCACAGAAACAATAGCTCGTTTACCTTCTTGGATGTTTTGTTTTCTAATGGGAAAAAGCTTCCTTCTCCTTTCCAAGATTTCTGTGGAAATTGATCATTTAGACCATAATTGGTGTTTTTAAGCTCCCTACCCTGCCTCTGTAGCAAAATTTTTTTCCCTAAAATGCTCAAATTTGCCAACAATAGGTCTGGGATGTTTATTTTGGGAATTTTTTTGCCCAATTTGTTGGACTCTGTGGAAAGTAATTGAATTTATGACTTTGGGGGATAGTTTTAGTTGTGATGAGATAAATTCACGGACCAGCTGTTCTGGATTTTCATTATTTTTTTTCAACAATTCCAGAAAAAACAAGGTCATCTCTCATGCTGCATGACTGCAAACTGAGAACTGTTGCCTTCATTTTTAGGTTTTCTCCCTCAACAACGCCAAGCCGCGTGGTTAGTGTGTTTACTGACTTTTTCAGGCTGTTATTTTCCTCTACGAGAGAGACCAGCTGTGCTTGATTGAACTCTAAACTCTCCCGCAAACTCTGAAACTCTTGATGAAGGAGCTCAACCAGCGCCAGTCTACCATCCATGCTGGTAAGTTTATTCTCAATGGAGAAAAGGATGTCACTAACCTCGGTGCCCTGCTGTGATTTCTCAGGCATTATTTTTGGCGAATCTGCGGGTCTCGGTCGTTTAGACTGAGAAGCAGGGATGGAACACACACTCGTCTGCTCCATAACACAGCAACGGTAATACAACTCGTCAATGTAGTTCTCTAGTTCCTCCAGCTCCGTACGAAAAAAGAAAGATAAACACAGACAATTAGTTAATGAATTAATTACAAAAAAGAAAAAAAAATACCTGTGGAAAAGTTTGTTTTTAAGCTCGGTCGACAGCAGTCGCCGTTTGGATTATTGCGTAAATTGTCTCGAAACGTCTCGCGATCACAGCATCGGCCCAAATTGTATTCCAATACAATCAGGTAATATTAAATATTTAGGAACAGATATTTCCCCCAGGCTCCCTTTAAAAACAACACAAGACGACCTTGCGTGTTGGAGGACACTACCTATATCACTAATGGGAGCAGTCGTAACCGTTAAAATGATGGTTCTTCCTAAAATCAACTATTTGTTCTCATTGATTTCTACCCAACCATCTATAGCCTGGTTTAAGTCTTAAGACTCAAATATAAGTACATTTTTATGGAAGGATAAACCATTACAGATCAGTTTAAAAACTCTTCAAAAAACAAGAGTGTGGAGGCTTAGATTTACCAATTTTTTAAATTACTTATTAGCCCAGGGGTGGGCAGTGAGGGCCATTCCACTGCAGGTTTTTTGTTCCACCCAGTCTCTTCAGCAGGTGTGTGCTCTGATCAGCTTCAAGGATTGCTAATCATTGAAAACACCTGCTGAAGAGACTGGGTGGAACAGAAAACCTGCAGTAGAATGGCCCTCCATGGCACATGATTGCCCACCCCTGTATTAGCCAATAGACTGCAGTTTGTTTCTAAATGGACAAAATCAACCCCACTAGGAAACCCATGGTTTGATGCTGAACAGGCCCTCTGTTCTCATTCTGCTTCTGCCCTTCAGAGAGAACAGACGCCTTTTTCTTTGCTCCCTTTTACCCTCCTTCCCTCCCTAACTGAGAATCCCAGCTTGCTGTCTTGTCTGCATCGCTGTCTTCTGGCTGAATCTTGAACCAAATGAAAAGAATGGATTTGGTGAGCGGCTTTAATAAGATTAACAACATTTTATATAAATTCGGGCCAGGGGGAGCCCCTATGGAGAGACCCATGGATTGGAATGCATGTGTCTGCATGATTCGACTGAGGATGTGGAAACATCTACCTGGTTTGGCTAGGATCACAGGATTTTCTGCTGATTGGCTCTGGAGTTTTTCCTGGTGTATCGAAAAATTAACTGGAAGAGCTAATTAAAAGCGGTCCCGGCATAGCTGCTTCTCAACAATTCGACTAGACGGGGGAGTGCACTAACTATCGGCAATGATAACATGGAAATTACCACCTGCATGCATTGTAGAGGGATGGACCCTACCGGACATGTTTACCCATGTTCTAGAAGGGAAACATCTGGAGTCGTCTTTGGTGCCTCCAAGGAATGGATTTAAAGCCTATGTATGGAAATTATGAACACAGGATTGCTGGAGGTGTAAAATTCTATGCTCTGAGTGATCTGTGTCTATCAGACCTTGAATTCGCCCTGTTGTCTATTTTCCTCCTGGTTTAAGACAAAACAGAAGATTGTGCTTCTCTTTCATAAACATACTGGGACTGCATCTGAACTCTCATTGACATGTGACTGGCTCAGGAAATTTCCATCTGCCATGCCTCAAGGACATGCTTCCGAGTTTCAGACACTAAGACATAACATCTCGGCTGGGAGAGATTTTGCTGCCTCCAGTAACTGATAAACACCCACCTGCATTCAACATACACGAACACACTGATTCATAATACTGAATTACACCCATCCATTCACTGATTCTCTCTGACTTTTGGTCTTTTTGGTTTTTTGTGGTTGATTGTTGCTCTGTGCTATTGAGAGATTTTTTTTCATTGTAATCATAATCTGCTTAAAAATAAGCTGTATTCTGATAACGAAGTTTTTTTTCTCTCCTCCCCCCTTGTGTCGCTCCCTCCCCTCCCCTCCCTTTCTTATCTATCTCTGTTTGATGAGGCGCCTATTATGGCTGCCGTGTCGTTGTGTCGCGCGCATGCGCACCAATGTCAAGTCAAGTTCCTCGTGTGTTTTTTTACATGCTTGGCAATAAAGTTTATTCTGATTCTGATTCTGTGGGTTGCTAAAGATCTCTGACTTTCCTTTTATGAGACCCTGTATTAAACGCCATGACTGTTTTAAAAGCATTAATATCAGATTCTAACTAACTAACTAACCTGCACTTATATAGCGCTTTTCTAGTCACAAAGACCACTCAAAGCGCTTTCATTAATACTAACCCTCTATTCTAAGGGCCTATAGGAAACAGATATCTAGGGACAATTTAGAACAGCCAATTAACCTAACATGCATGTTTTTGGCATGTGGGAGGAAACCGGAGAAATCCCGGAGTAAACCCACGCAACACGGGGAGAACATGCAAACTCCACACAGATCACTGTTGGTCGGGGGCTGGGATCGAACCCACGATCCCACGATCCCCACAGTCCCTCGGCCAAGGGTAAACTGTGCTGCCGCAGTGCTAACCACTGCGCCACCGTGCAGCCCTCTCTGACAGCCTGGTTGAAATTTTTAAAAATAGCGGGGGCTTCACTTGTCCCTTGTAAACTCACGCCCATTTGGAATAATCCTGATATCTTGCAACAAAAGAGGATGTTAAACTTTCCACTATGGTAAGAGAAGGGAAAAAAAAACTTTGTTGGGTGGTGGGGATGGGGCGGACTATCTAGTGGCCTGGGGGTTGGCGATTCCGGGTCTGCTTGTCTCGGCCACCCTGCCGTTGTGTCACGGGGTGGGGCGCTTTGGCGCATTACCCCTGGTGTCTTTGGCGACAGGTGTGTGTGGGTGCTCGGGGGTGGTCGAGGGGGCCATTAGCGCGGGCTGGCGGCTGTGTTGCTGTCGGGCTGCTCCAGGGTGGCTGTGGCTACGGGGCGGCCTGCTGCTGTCTGGGGTGGGTGGTCGGTGGGCTTGTGGTGGGCACTCGGGGGTGTTGCTTGGCATGTGGGGTACTGTATGGGCCCGGCCCACTGTTTACTCTTGTGATTACTGTTGTTGTGCATGTTCGTGTGTGCAAGATGAGTGGGAATGGATGTGGCTGACCCATCATGTTTGTGGTGCTGGGAGTGCCAGGGTGCAACGCTGGTGGGTCCTGGGCTGCTCGGCCTGGCGGCCCTCACCCTGGGTTGGGATTTGGGGGCAGTGAGTGGCCTCCTGAACCACTTTGTGAGCTGGCTTCTGGGGGCGGATGGGCTCGCTTTTAGATCGCCTTCTTCCCTGTCTTATTTCACCGCCCCCTTCCCCTGATTCTGGGTGGAATATACATCTTCTTGGATACACTTAGGGCTTTGGGGCGGGGGTGTGAACAAGAGAGTAAGTGAGAGTGAGGGAGTGATGAATGGAGATGGTGATGGTGGGTCGGTTTTATGTGGTGCTTTGCATGTCGGGTGACATCTCGGGGTGCCTGCGGGTCTGCTGATCAGTCGCTCAGGTGGGCACTGGGGGTGGGGGTCTGCTTCTGTGGCCTCGGCCGCCTTGGGGTGGGTCGGGGGAGGAGAATGCCTGTGCCGGCATTCTCCTCCGCCACTGCTGGGTACTGGTGCGCATTCAGGCTCACTGCATCTGCATTGCAGTCGCCCTAAGAAATAAGGGTGAATGAGGGTGGGTGAGTGTGAGGGGGAGAGCACGAATGGATGTGAGTAAGTCGGAGTGTGAGTGAGAGTGCGTGCATGGGTGAACATGAGTGAGTGTGGGTGACCCTGAGGGCGAGTGGGAGCGGGTACAGGGGTGAGAGAGAATGGGTGGATCTGGGAGTGGCAGAGTGGGACCGTGCGGGGGAGTGAGAGTGACTGAGTGCATGTGGGTGCATATAAGAGCATGAGGTTGTGAAGATGTGGGAATGGGTGTGTCTGCAAGTTGGGAGGAGCTGGATTGAGGGGGTAGTGCCTGCTGGCTACGTGGGCTCCCCTGAATGGGGGAAGGGGGAGCTTCCTTGGGCGTGGGGGTCCCTGGGGTGTGCAGCAGTGGCACTGGGGGGTGAGCGGGTCCGCTGTGGGGGTGCCTGGGGGGACTTGTGTTGCGGGGTACAGGCCAGTCTCTGGCCCGGGGGGTGGGGGTGCTGCCCTCCCGGCGCCTTGGGCCCTGAGGCTGGCATTTGCCCTGATGGGGGGGGGGGGGGGGGTTGGCGGGCAGGGGCCGGAGGGTCCGCCGTGCCGGCCGCCTGGAAGCCTGACCTCCCTCAGCTGTCCCTCTGGGGGCGAATGCTTGGTTTTCCTGGGGCTTGTTGACCTCAGGCACTTATTCCCTGGGGAAAGTGGCAGCACTGCCTAGCCTGCTCGAGGTTTCGGGGGGGGGGGGTTGCTGCGACCGGCCCCCCTCTTCGTATGTTTCTTGACAAACCACTCACATTTTGCACACGCTCTCATATACACGTACACGGACGCACACACACAAATGTCTCCCCTTTAACAGGTGTGGATACCAGACTCGAGTTGAGACCTCTTCGGTGGAAGAAGCAGTCTGTCTTCTGTTTGTTTTAGTTGTTGATTTGTTTGTCTTTTTTGTCTGTTCCTCTAGCTTTTCTATCCCCCTCCACACACTTCTTTTCCCCATTCCCCATCCTGACATGTCCTTCATGGTTAAAATAATTTAAAGTATTAAAAGTTATTACAGGAGGAGTTTACAACAATATAAAGTACATAGATAGGTACTGTATAAAGCTCCATTTGGCAAATTAAATCTGTTTTGGTACAATAAGGGTAACCAATCTGTTTTCTGCTCACCAAGCTGCCTGACAGGACAAGGGGTGAAAAAAAAACAACAAAAACATGTGCTCACACTGTAGTGCCTGTTTCATGCTGAACTTGGTTTGACCACTAAAGTCTGGAACATGTGTTAAGTGTGATCACTTACTACTGTTCTGCAAAATGGAACATTTCCACAGCTTTCGAGCAGTTAGTTGCGGTAGGTTCAGGCACAGAACAAATGCAAATGGGCACTCATGTATGAGCAAGTGTATGTGTTTGATATGCAGAATATTTAGGGTTGTCACTACAACCACAATGTTACAATACCTTGCAATTGACATGCCAACTGCAGAGGTTGCCAAGCAACCACGATAACTGCTTTGGTCACCTTTTTTAAAGCCCCATTCAATCTACCTTGGCAATCCAAGCAAACCCAGTATGATCAAGGCTCCCTTTATTGTCTGAATAGGGTTACCCACGCTACCTGATGTGGGCTAATTGACCTTGCAAGCATTGGTCAATGCCCAGTAGGCATCAAAGTCACCACGTCACAGCACTGCAACATACTGTGGAAATTAATCAGAATGCTGTCCATTATTTTGACAGATTTATATATTAATTTCAAAGTGGGCAACTGTGTGTGCCAGAATTACACAAATACCATAGTGACAGAGTGAGAGGTTTCTTTTCCGACAATTTTCTTCAGTCAATCACACAGAATCTGCAGCAGCTCTGACCATCTCCAGCAGCTGGAGATGGCCAGATGAGACGCCAACGGTTTGGTGTGGGACTGTCTCCCTGTTCAGTTCTGCTCTGTGATTATTCATGCATCCCTGTTCACCCCCGCATTAACGAGCAACCTGTAATCCTCTGTGCTTCCTTTTTGTCCCCACAACAGCCCCCAACAAAAAAAAAAGAAGCTAATCCTGCCTTGTGTTCTGCTGGACATTAAGGGGCCCTGCACACAGGAACGCTTTCATCCCAAATTGGGGTGAAAACTTCTTTTGTAATTCAGCTGTCTGTGCAATGGACACCAGGATTTTGGAGATGTGAAAGTGTAAAGATTTTAAACCAGTCTCCAGAGTGGAAACATTTTACCAACAGGGGTTTTTTTCTCCTCCATGTGCACTGGAAAAACAGCCACTGAGATGTACCCTAAAAATGACAGTAATTATGTAAAATTTCGGGTGCATTTTCCAATCCTGTCCATTAAAATGGAGGACAGAGAGCAGTAATCACTGAAATATATACATTGGTGTGTTTCACTCAATCACTGGAGGCCCAAGGATGCCAGGCAGGCAAAACTAGCAGGCATTAAAAGAGGTGGCGAGCTAGGATAGTCCACAAGAAGCTTCCATCCAGGGCAAGCTGTAACCCCACCTGCCCTAAAGTTATGTCTCTCTCACCCTCTCTTTTGTTTTAAGCCTCCTGTGGACAAGTGTTGAAAATTAGCACTTGTGCTAAAACACTTATTTGTCCAATGTTTTTGTGATGTCCACATCAAATAAATAAATAAAATGGGTTTTTTAACTTTTATTAACAAAAGCTATTGATATTGTCTTTAGGTTCCACCCCCGTTTTTTTCTACTTAGTGTTTGTCTTTTTTGAAAGTGACACTCTGGCAAAAATCTAGTTTTTTTCTGTTGTTAACCTGTAACTTGTTTTTTGTGACTGACAAGACATATCCACAGCAAAATTTCACTGCAGCCCAAAGTATGAGTTTTTCTGCTGTGAATTTCCAGTTTGGAAACGCCCCCCTCAAACGGGTGAGTTTGGACAGACCGTTTCTAGCTATTTAAGTAATCCCGCTTTGAATAATGAGCGGAGAGAGGCAGACGGGATGGGGGGGGCTTGAATGTGACCCTAACAAACTGCCACCAAGAGTCCCGCTGTGAAGGACAACACTTTGGCCAATACTCCTTTACTTACCAGTGACCCCGCTCTGATCCATAATACACAAATGAGGAGCAGGTGCGTGGGGCTGATTGCTTCAAGGAGCTTTTAAAATAGTGGTTGTTAGTAAAAAGTAAACACATATTTAGCAACTATACATTTACACACGTGGACAAAATTGTTGGTACCCCTCTGTAAATGAAAGAAAAACTCACAATGGTCACAGAAATAACTTGAATCTGACAAAAGTGGTAATAAATAAAAATTCTATTAAAATTAACCATTGAAAATCAGACAATGCTTTTGAATTGTGGTTCAACAGAATTACTTTAAAAAACAAACTCATGAAACAGGCCTGGACAAAAATGTTGCCCCCCCTTGGGCGCATGCGCACGCAGCGACCGGCAGCTGGTGAAAAAGTCCGTCGTCTGTGTGTCTTGTTTTTATGTACTTTAATGTGTTTTTACAAAAATCCTCTGTGTCGTTTCTGTCCTGGAATGTTTGTGGACTGTATGGTGAAGAGCTCCCTGGTTCCATCAACATGGACTTCCTCCCCTTTTTTGCATTGCTGCTACTTTTCCTCCGGCTCTTTGTCTATGAGGTAAACGCGACCGGCATCATGGCGGGCAGAATACATTATTCCAGGGACATGTTGCTGCGTTTAAACACGGTTGATGCAGCGGCTGTGATTGAGCCTAAGCCGCAACTGCCGGACTTTATTTTGAGAGACGGACACAGCGGTGAAAAGAGAGACGGGAGAGACGGGAGAAGGAAACGCGGAAAGTGTGGAGGTGTGAAATTGCACCTGAGAAGACGTCAGTTTGGTAACATTCCTCTTCCTTCTATGATTTTTGGGAACGTACAGTCTCTGAGAAACAAGGTGGATGAAATTCAAGGGAATGTACGCTACCAGAAGGACTTTAAGAACTGCTGTGTCATGGCTTTCACCGAATCTTGGCTTAATGCGCATGACCGAGACGCAGACCTGTGGACTGACGGCTTTGGAGCTCCACTGCGCTCGGATCGGCAGGAAGAGGTAACGGGGAAACGTCAGGGGGGCGGCGTATGTTTATACATTAATAAGCAGTACTGCACATCTGTCACGGTCAGAGAGCGCATCTGTACACCCGATGTGGAGCTGCTGTCTGTGTCACTACGCCCCTTTTATTTGCCTCGCGAGTTCCCCCAGCTTTTCATCACAACTGTGTACATTCACCCGAGGGCAGACGCTGACTCCGCCTCCAGCACCATCTTTGATGTGATCCAGCAGCTGCAATCAATTTCTCCAGAGGCGCCAAACTTCATTCTTGGGGATTTTAACCATGTTTCTTTAAAGAAGACACTTAAAAACTTTTATCAGTATGTCTCCTGCCCAACCAGGCGAAAAAAGACATTGGACCTGTGCTATGGATCCATAGAGAGGGCCTATAAATCACTCCCCCTTCCTCCTGTAGGATCCTCAGATCACAACTGTGTACATTTGCTGCCCACATATAAAACTGCTCTCAGAAGAGGCAAGGTGGAGACGAGACACTGATGTGTGGACAGAAGATTCAGTGCACAGCCTCCAGGAATGCTTTAACTGTACAGACTGGGAGATGTTCACACTGACCTGCGGGGATGATTTGGACTCTTTGGTGGACGTCACATGCTCATACATGGCTTTCTGTAAAAATAAGATCGTTCCACGTAAACGTGTCAAAATATATCCCAACAACAAACCATGGGTTACAAAATCAGTTAAATCCTGCTTACAGAGGAAAACACTTGTCTTTAAACAGGGGTCTGTTTCTGAGCTGCAAGTTGCCACAAAAGAGCTGAAGTCCAAAATTTTAAGAACAAAACAGAATTATAAATCAGAATTGGAAAGCAAGATGGCAACAAAGAAACTTGGTTCAGCCTGGGCCAGTATGAAAACTATTGCAGGCCTTCAGAGCACAGAGCGCAGTAATTGTGTGTTTTTAGATGGTTTTAATTCAGACACAGAGCTGGCTTCTGGATTTTAATGGGACACACGCCAGACTTTTATTTGTGGACTTTTCCTCCGCCTTTAATACAATCCAACCTCATATCTTAGTTGAAAGGCTCCTGCAACAATTTGATTTGAGCAATAATCTGGTGGGTTGGATTCTGGATTTCTTAACCAACAGGACGCAGAGAGTAAGAGTCAATGGTACATTGTCTGACCTAAAGTGCTCTTCTACTGGCTCTCCTCAGGGGTGTGTGTTGTCACCACTACTCTTCATCCCGTACACAAACATGTGTCGGAGCAGACATGACAACAGACACATTATAAAGTATGCTGATGACTCAGTTATTGCCAGTCTCCTCCAGGATGGTGAGAGTGGCCACGGCCCAGTAGTTGATGATTTTGTTCACTGGTGTGAGGATTCCTACCTGCAGCTGAATACGACAAAAACTAAAGACATGATTATTGACTTTAGGAGGAAAAATCCCAGGCACAAAGTCACCGTACTAAAAGGCCAGACCACCGAATGTGTACAATCCTACAAATATCTTGGGACGATTATTGATAGTAATTTAAACTTTGAAGAGAACTGTGAAAGGGTGTGCAAAAAGGGTCAGCAACATTTGCATTGCTTGAGAAAACTTGCACACTTCCAAGTTGACCGAACCATAATGACAATGTTTTATCGGGCTTTTATTGAATCTGTTTTATCCTTTTCTTTAGTGTCATGGTTTGGTCAGATAAAACTGAAACAGAGGAAATCCTTGGATCAGGTAGTTAGATGGTCCAGTCGTTTGCTTGGTGAGCCACAGCTGAGCCTGACATCCCTGTACACCAGACACGTACAGAGGATGGCTACCTCCATTTTAAATGATGATTCCCACCCTTTACACTGCAACTTTCAGCTTCTTCCCTCAAGACGGAGGTTTGCTGTCCCAAAAAGTAGAAGCCAGCGCTACAAAAACAGCTTTGTTCCTGCTGCTGTCAAAGAGTTGAACAAGCTGTAACAATATATTGCACATAATTTAGGTACCTGTTTATTAACTGCACTTTATATTTACTTATTTTTGTAGGATGTTACTTGGGTTCTAAATATTTTATTGGGTTTTAGACCTTTGAGTTTTTAATCTCTTTGACTAGTGACATAACGTTCGGCTCAGGAGACGCACACACACAGGCTCAGAGTAGTTCAAACTGTTTATTAACAACAGGGATGTTTGGGTGCGTGTCTGCGGAATGTTAATGTGTTGGTGGTGGCGTCTGCTTCGGACCCAGAGGCAGGAGACCGTTCAGCCGGCAACCCTATGGGAGAAATCAGACACAGGGAGATGAGCACACACCAACACAGGAGGAGAATAGGCGAGGGAGAGAAGCTTACTTGTTGGGACAGATGACTGGCGCTTCAAGGATGGAAGCCCGGGAGACAGCCACCTGCAGGGCTCGGTGCAGCAGCGAGGAGAGACGAGGGACGGGATTGTCCGCCGCCGAGGAATCCACCTGTGCACAGAGGAGCAGACTGGAGAGATGAGGTAAGCGATTTTCTTACCGGTGACGAGGATGCTGAAGAGAATGTGGTAGAAGCCCGTGGAAGGGAAATGAAGTCTACGGCTTCAGGCCGAAGCTCAGGGCGAGGCGGCTTTTATCCTTCGCCGCTGACGAGTAGCAGGTGCGTGAGCAGGTGGCGCCGCTGATGAATGGCGCGGCGTGACAGTACTCCCCCCTCTAGCAGCGCCTCCTGGCGATGGCTTATCCGGGTGCGCTCGGTGGAAGTCCGCGATGAGCGATGGGTCCAACACAAACGACGGGGGCACCCACTGTCGATGCTTGGGCCCATAGCCCTCCCAGTCCACCAAGTATTGCAACCCACGACCCCGGCGCCGGGAGTCCAGGATGGAGGAGGCGGACCAGGCCGGATGGCCACCAATCATCCGGGGCGTGGGTTGCGCTGCAGGAGGAGGGCAAAGGGGGTCAGTAACTGCCAGTTTCACCTTCGACACGTGGAAAGTAGGATGAATGCGGAGGGAGGGGGGAATAGCCACGCGCACAGCCACCGGGTTGATGATCCGGGTGATGGGGTAGGGACCCATGAAGCACTGTGCCAGCTTTCTCCTCTCGCCTTTTAGAGTGACGTCCTGGGTGGAAATGTAAACAAGCTGCCCAACTCTGTACGCCGGGGCAGGTCTTCTACGCCGGTCCGCCACAGTCCTGTTGCGCTCCGCTGTGCGTAATAGCGCATGGCGCGTGGCAGCCCAGGTGGAGCGGAACTGCCTGAGATGGGCCCTAACTGACGGGACAGTTACTTCACTCTCCTGCTCCGGAAACAGCGGGGGGTCGTAACCCAGGGACGCTTTGAAGGGGGACATCCCTGTAGCAGAAGAGCGAGCGGTGTTGTGGGCATATTCAACCCAGGCAAGATGGTTGCTCCAGGACGTGGGTTTGGATCTGGACACACAGCGGAGCGCAGCCTCCAGCTCCTGGTTGGTCCTCTCACACTGCCCGTTGGATTGGGGGTGATGGCCGGAGGAGAGGCTCACCTTGGCTCCGATGGCGTTGCAGAAAGACCTCCAAACCTCAGATGAAAACTGGGGGCCCCGGTCCGAGACCACATCCACCGGAATCCCATGCAGCCTGACCACGTGTTGGACGAGGAGGTCCGCCGTCTCCAGGGCAGTAGGGAGGCCTCGCAGGGGGACGAAGTGCACGGCCTTGGAGAAGCGGTCCACGATGGTCAGGATGGTGTCATAGGAGTTGGAGACAGGGAGTCCGGTGACGAAATCCAGCGCGATGTGCGACCAGGGCCTGCCAGGGACGGGCAGGGGCTGGAGCAGACCCGCTGGAGGGGCATTTCCCGACTTGCAGGTGGCACAGATTGGGCAAGCCCGGGCGTAGCGGGCTGCATCCCTCCGCAGGCCTGGCCACCAAAAGGACCGTTGGAGGAGATCTATCATCCGGGAGGTGCCAGGGTGACAGGTGAGCTTGGAGGTGTGGAGCCAGTGGATGACCTCTCCTCGGACCGCGGATGGCACGAACAGCCTCCCCTCCGGTCCGCCGCCAGGGTCAGGTTCCACCTCCTGTGCCTTCCGGATCTTGCTCTCGATGTCCCACGAGATGGCTCCCACGATGCACGACCTGGGCAGGATGGAGTGGGGCGCCTCCTCCGACTCCACTGGGGCGAACTGCCTGGAGAGGGCGTCAGGCAGGACGTTCCTAGAGCCAGGCCTGAAGGTGATGGAAAATTGGAACCTGGCGAAGAACAGGGACCAGCGCGCCTGGCGGGCGTTCAGGCGCTTGGCAGATCGTAAGTATTCCAAGTTCTTGTGGTCCGTGAGGACCACAAACGGCAGGTTCGCCCCCTCTAACCAGTGGCGCCACTCCTGCAGGGCGAGCTTGATGGCCAAGAGCTCTCTGTCCCCCACATCGTAGTTTCTCTCCGCCGGGGACAAGCGCCGGGAGAAGAAGGCGCATGGTCGCTTGGCGCCATCGTCCGGTGACCGCTGGGACAGCACTGCTCCCACTCCCGTGTCCGAAGCGTCTACCTCTACAATGCACTGCAGCGCGGGGTCGACCTGGCGAAGGACCCGGGAGGAGGAGAATTCCGCCTTCAGCGCCTCAAAGGCGGCAGCGACCTCTTCGGTCCACCGGAACGGGACCTTCGGGGACGTGAGGCGGGTCAGTGGTCCAACGATGGCACTGAAGTTGGGGACAAAGCGGCGGTAGAAATTGGCGAAGCCAACAAATTGCTGCACCTGTTTCCGGGATGCAGGTGTGGGCCATTCCACCACCGCCTTTACCTTCTCTGGGTCGGGGAGCACCTTATCGTGGGCGATGATGAACCCCAGGAAGGACGTACTCCTGGCGTAAAATTCACACTTTTCTGCCTTAACGTACAGACGATTCTCCAGCAGCCTTTGGAGGACCCGCCTCACGTGGACCTGGTGCTCATCCCTGGACTTGGAGAAGATGAGAATATCGTCCAGGTAGACGAACACAAAAAGGCCAATGAAGTCCCGGAGGACGTCATTAATGAGGCGCTGGAAGACTGCAGGAGCGTTGGTCAACCCGAACGGCATCACCAGGTATTCAAAGTGGCCGTTCGGGGTACGGAAGGCCGTTTTCCACTCATCTCCCTCCCGGATCCGGACGAGGTGGAAAGCGCTGCGTAGGTCCAGCTTGGTGAACCAGGTCGCCCCCTGGAGGGAGTGGAAAGCAGTGTCCATGAGAGGCAGGGTGTAACGGTCCTTCTCCGTGATATTATTGAGGGCCCGGTAGTCGATACAAGGGCGGAGGGACCCATCCTTCTTTCCCACGAAGAAGAACCCTGCCCCCACGGGTGACGATGATGGGCGGATAATCCCAGCGTTCATCGTCTCCTTCTCCGGCGCAGACAGGCTGTAAAGGCGACCAGAAGGTAAGGGAGCCCCCTGGCGGAGGTTGATGGCGCAGTCATAGGGCCGATGAGGGGGGAGAGACATAGCTTTCGCTTTGCTGAACACCATACCCAGGTCGTGAAATTCTGGGGGCACCAGAGACAGGTCCGGGGGAGCAGCGTCCGTCGCAGGGGGAGGAGCGGACGGAGAGCAGGCAGCGGACTGAAGGCAGGTGCCCATACAGAACGTACTCCATGCCAATATCCCAGCTGATTTCCAATCCAGGACCGGATTGTGAAGGCGGAGCCAGGGATACCCCAGGATGACGGGCGACACAGAGTTGGGAAGGACGTAAAAGGTCATCTACTCCCGGTGGTTTCCCGAGATGATGACCGGTAGGGGGACAGTTTGATGTGTCACTCTCCCAAGGGTGGCACGGGAGAGGTGGACTAAGGAGATGGGAGTGTTGAGTGCCTGGCAGCGGATGCCCAATCGGGTTGCCAGGCTTTGTGAAATGAAGCTGCCTTCTGCGCCCGAATCCACCAGTGCGTGGGTGAGGTGCCCAGTGGGGTTATGGCAGAAACGGATGGGCAGCTTCAATTGAGTGAGTGATCCTAACCGATTGACGTCCGCGAGGCTTCCAACAGTGACTCGCGGACCCCACCGACTGGCTTTCCGTGGACAACGCTCCACGGTGTGTTGGTCGCCTCCGCAATACATGCAGAGGCCCAACTCACGGCGGCGTTGTTTCTCCACAGGGGAAAGTTTAGTCCAGCCCGTCACCATCGGCTCCGACTCCTCGGGGCGCGATGCTGGCGGCGCCGCCAGGGGGCGAGCTTGGAACAGGTGCGGCGAGGCTCCACGAGGGCGAGAAGAAGAAGACCTCCGCCCCGAGGAGCGCTCGCGCAACCTGTTATCCAAACTTACCGCTAAGGACGTCAGCTCCGCTAGCGTCCCAGGGATATCCCGACCAGCCAGTTCATCCCTCAGATCACTATTGAGGCTGCGGAGGAACAGGCCACAGAGGGAGCGTTCCTCCCAGCCCAATTCCTCCGCCGCTACCCGGAAGTCGACCGAGTGGTCCGCTGCCGACCGGCTTCCCTGCTGGAGAGCGAGAAGCCGATCGACCTGGACCGTTTCGGTTTGAGAATGGTCAAAGACCTCCAGAAAGCGCCTCACGAATTGGTCATAGGTGAGGGTGGCATAACTGGGCCTCGCCATTACGGCGTAGGTCCAAGTTAACGCACGCCCCTCCAGAAGATTCCCTATGTAACCAATTCGACTGTGATCTGAGGGAAAATCTCCGGGCACACGGTGGAACACGGACTCACACTGCATAATGAACCCCCGCGCTCCGCTGAGCTTACCGCTAAAGCGGGCGGGGGTCGGAATCGGTGTGAGCCGAACCGGTGCCACTGGAGCCGGCTGGACGGCCGCTGGAACAGCAGGAGCCGCGCCACCCTGGCGAGTCGGGAGGAACGGCTGTTGGGGGTCCAAGCGGTTCAATCGGTTAGTTAATTCTAATAATTGATTAAGAACCACCTGTTGCTGATAAACAATCTGATCCACCCGAGCCTCGAGGATGGTAATCCGGTGTGCGAGCCCGCCGTCTGCCGAGCCGCTCTGCTGAAGCCGTACTGACATAACGTTCGGCTCAGGAGACGCACACACACAGGCTCAGAGTAGTTCAAACTGTTTATTAACAACAGGGATGTTTGGGTGCGTGTCTGCGGAATGTTAATGTGTTGGTGGTGGCGTCTGCTTCGGACCCAGAGGCAGGAGACCGTTCAGCCGGCAACCCTATGGGAGAAATCAGACACAGGGAGATGAGCACACACCAACACAGGAGGAGAATAGGCGAGGGAGAGAAGCTTACTTGTTGGGACAGATGACTGGTGCTTCAAGGATGGAAGCCCGGGAGACAGCCACCTGCAGGGCTCGGTGCAGCAGCGAGGAGAGACGAGGGACGGGATTGTCCGCCGCCGAGGAATCCACCTGTGCACAGGGGAGCAGACTGGAGAGATGAGGTAAGCGATTTTCTTACCGGTGATGAGGATGCTGAAGAGAATGTGGTAGAAGCCCGTGGAAGGGAAATGAAGTCTACGGCTTCAGGTCGAAGCTCAGGGCGAGGCGGCTTTTATCCTTCGCCGCTGACGAGTAGCAGGTGCGTGAGCAGGTGGCGCCGCTGATGAATGGCGCGGCGTGACAACTAGTTTTTAACTTTCAATATGACCCTTCTCTCTTACCTCTGGTTTTTCTCCCATCTCTTTGTCTTTTTATACCCTGATTGATGGAGCCTTGAGTATTTTTATCATGTTTATAGTCAGCTTCATGCGTGCCTGTGTTTGTGTCTATGTTGAATGTAATTTGTGGCTTGTAAATATGGATGTCACCAGACTGCAAAACAAATCTACCTACGGGTACAAATAAAGTAACCTGAACCTGAACCTGAATGATGGTACCCCTAGAAAAGATTGAAAATAATGCGACCATAAGGACATGTTCAACCAAGATGTGTCCTCTAATTAACATCACAGGTGTTTACAAACTTGTAATCAGTCAGTCGGCCTATTTAAAGGGTGACAAGTAGTCACTGTGCTGTTTGATGACATGGTGTGTACCACAGTAAACATGGACCAGAGGAAGCAAAGGAGAGAGTTGTCTCAGGAGATTAGAAAGAAAATTATAAACAAGCATGTTAAAGGTAAAGGCTATAAGACCATCTCCAAGCAGCTTCATGTTTCTGTGACTACAGTTTCACATATTATTCAGAAATTTAAGATCCACGGGACTGTAGCCAACCTCCCTGGACGTAAGCGCAGGAGGAAACTCGATGAAAAATGGAAGAGATGGATAATACGAATGGTAACAAAAGAGCCCAGAATAATCTCTAAACACATTCATGGTGAACTCCGAGGTCAAGGTACATCAGTGTCAGATCCCACCATCCGTCATTGTTTGAGCCAAAGTGGACTTCATGGGAGACGACCAAGGAGGACACCACTGTTGAAAACAAATCATAAAAAAGCCAGACTGGAATTTGCCAAACTGCATGTTGACAAGCCACAAAGCTTCTGGGAGAATGTCCTATGGGCAGACGAGACAAAACTGGAACTTTTTGACAAGGCACATCAGCTCTATGTTCACAGACGCAAAAATGAAACATACCAAGAAAAGAACACTGTCCCTACTGTAAAACATGGAGGAGGTTCTGTTATGTTCTGGGGCTGCTTTGCTGCATCTGGCACAGGGTGTCTTGAATCTGTGCAGGGTACAATGAAATCTCAAAAGACTATCAAGGTATTCTAGAGAGAAATGTGCTGCCCAGTGTCAGACAGCTTGGTCTCAGTCGCAGGTCATGGGTCTTGCAACAGGATAATGACCCAAAACACACAGCTAAAAACACCCAAGAATGGCTAAGAGCCACACATTGGACTATTCTAAAGTGGCCTTCTATGAGCCCTGATCTAAATCCTATTGAACATCTGTGGAAGGAGCTGAAACATGCCGTCTGGAGAAGGCACCCTTCAAACCTGAGACAACTGGAGAAGTTTGCTCATGAGGAGTGGGCCAAAATACCTGCTGAGAGGTGCAGAAGTCTCATTGACAGTTACAGAAATCATTTGATTGCAGTGATTGCCTCAAAAGGCTGTGCAACAAAATATTAAGTTAAGAGTACCATCATTTTTGTCCAGGCCTGTTTCATGAGTTTGTTTTTTAAAATAATTCTGTTGAACCACAATTCAAAAGCATTGTCTGATTTTCATTGGTTAATTTTCATAGAATTTTTTATTTATTTCCACTTTTGTCAGATTCAAGTTATTTCTGTGACCATTGTGGGTTTTTCTTTCATTAAGAGGGGTGCCAACAATTTTGTCCACGTGTGTATTTCCTATAAACCAGAAGTATGAGAAAAAACAGACATAAAGGTTAGTAAGTGGTGAAAAAATGCAGATAACATTCAACAATGACCTAAGAACTTCAAAAAAATTAACTACAACATACAAACAAACAACAACCTCAACAACAAATAAATAAACATTTTGACAAATGTTAACAAATTAAACTGAGATCGAGTAAGAGACCTGCCCACAATCGCACTCTTTTTCCACCTGTAGCTAAAAAAAAAAAAAGATTCAAGTTATTTCTGTGACCATTGTGGGTTTTTCTTTCATTAACAGAGGGGTACCAACAATTTTGTCCACGTGTGTATCTCTCACCTCAACCATTTTCAGAAAAATGTTTTGCTTTTTACTTTTGAAGATATAGGCAAAATTTTAACATCCGGAAGCATCGTGAACAGACTAGAGCAGCCCGCCCATCAAGAGTTGTGGCCACCAATCATGTGCAAGCCCTGCAGGTCGGGGTGCGTGGTGACCAATCACGTGCAAGCCCTGCATATTGGGGAGAGCAGAGTGTGTTGGAGTAGACAGAAAATGCTCACCAAACTGCACTTTTGTAGCCAAAAATACTGCTTAAAAACTGGCCAAAATTCTCTGACCAGACAGTGATCTGTGCAGTTTGCGGCTACAGAGTATTGGGCTCGTGACTCTCGCCTGGTTACGCCCCTTCATGGGAAGCGTGAAAACGCATGCCTCGGTGGACACAGTTTTAGGGAGATGAAGGTATCCGTTTTGTATAGCAGTCTTCGGGTCAGAGGTGAGTCCTCCCCCATCCTCTGAGAGGCTGGCCTTACAGCATCAGTTAGTGGTGGGCAGGTGTATGGGTGGAGCTAATTAGAATATTCATTGATCCACGCATACTTAAGTAGGTGCAAGATTTAAAAGCCACAAGATACTATTTTGGGCAACACATATTTGTTTTTGAGGTGGTTTTAGAGTCGCTAGAGTGCATCTTGAAACTTATTTTCTAAAATGGTGGGACCTTATGTGTGCAAGTAAGAACGTTAAACAGTGGTGTAGGGGGGACAAGCAGTCAGGCAAGAGTGTGCCAAGACCACCCACACGCCCCCGAACCAGTGTAGTCCCACTCCGACTAACCCAACACACCACACTCCGCCAGCACCCTCCCTCTCTGACTGATTCTAGCATTTCCCCCACCCAAACGTTTTACCTGTTTCATTCTCCCACTGAATCACAAATTCATCATCGCTGTTACTGTGACTTCTGATTGTGAGACATCTCTTCTTTGGTTTGGGCTCTTCTTCTTTAGTTGATTTTGAGTCAGCATGCCAGCTTCTTTCCTCATCTTTGACCTCAGTTACAGTAGAGTTGTGATAGAGGAGCTGCTCACTGTTTGGTTTGACTTCACTGTGGCTGTTTTCCTCATAAACAGGAGGCACCATGAAGGTATCGTCTTCCACCTTCACCACCAACAGCTCTCCCTGCTGATTGAAGTAGAATTCCTCCTCTTCCTCTTTAATATGCCGAGGTTCTCGTTCCTCCCATTCTTCTTTTATCTCTGGAGGTTCTGGTTCCTCTTGTTTCACAAAAGAGTTCCTCTCCTGGTTCCAGAGCTGTTGGTCACCCTGAACATGCTCCTCTTTACAATCACCTTGTGGGAAGTCTGGATGGAGAGAGAGACACAAAACAGAGAAAAGAGTAGGATTTCCAACAACTGTTAAGACAAATGTTGATTATTTGATGACATTATCTAGTAGCAACTGATACTGAAGAGATATGATGGTCCAAAAATGTCTAATAGATGGTGGGCCGAGTAGCTCTATCTGCTTTAGTTTTTGAGATGATCGGTCCATATCCAGAGAGTAGCTGATTTTCACAGCTATGCTAACGCATATTTTTCAAAACATGAATCTGTTTGTTGGCCGGCTAGGTATGTGCATATTTTTTATGTAAATTAAACTTTCGTTACCAAACCTGATAAGGCGGCTGTTACGACCCACTTTCTGGGTCAAGGCCAGAATTGCCTATACACACGTGGACAAAATTGTTGGTACCCCTCTGTTAATGAAAGAAAAACCCACAATGGTCACAGAAATAACTTGAATCTGACAAAAGTGGTAATAAATAAAAAGTCTATGAAAATTAACCAATGAAAATCACACAATGCTTTTGAATTGTGGTTCAACAGAATTATTTTAAAAAACAAACTCATGAAACAGGTCTGGACAAAAATGATGGTACCCTTAATATTTTGTTGCACAACCTTTTGAGGCAATCACTGCAATCAAACGATTTCTGTAACTGTCAGTGAGACTTCTGCACCTCTCAGCAGGTATTTTGGCCCACTCCTCATGAGCAAACTGCTCCAGTTGTCTCAGGTTTGAAGGGTGCCTTCTCCAGACGGCATGTTTCAGCTCCTTCCACAGATGTTCAATAGGATTTAGATCAGGGCTCATAGAAGGCCACTTTAGAATAGTCCAATGTTTGGCTCTTAGCCATTCTTGGGTGTTTTTAGCTGTGTGTTTTGGGTCATTATCCTGTTGCAAGACCCATGACCTGTGACTGAAACCAAGCTGTCTGACACTGGGCAGCACATTTCTCTCTAGAATACCTTGATAGTCTTGAGATTTCATTGTACCCTGCACAGATTCATGACACCCTGTGCCAGATGCAGCAAAGCAGCCCCAGAACATAACAGAACCTTCTCCAACACTGTCCACAGTAGGGACAGTGTTCTTTTCTTGGTATGCTTCATTTTTGCGTCTGTGAACATAGAGCTGATGTGCCTTGCCAAAAACTTCCAGTTTTGTCTCATCTGTCCATACGACATTCTCCCAGAAGCTTTGTGGCTTGTCAACATGCAGTTTGGCAAATTCCAGTCTGGCTTTTTTATGATTTGTTTTCAACAGTGGTGTCCTCCTTTTGTACTTTTTTACGTTTTTAGAAAATCCTCTGTGTCGTTTCTGCCCTGGAGCGTTGGTGGAATATATGGCGAACAGCTCCCTGGTATCTGCAACATGGATTTCCTGTCATATCTCGCACTACTGCTTTCTGTGCTGTGGCTCTTTGTCTCTGAGGTAAACGCGTTCGGCTCCATGGCGAGCAGAATAGCGGGCAGAATACAATATTCCAGGGACATGTTGCTGCGCTTTAACACAGCTGGTGCAGAGTCTCTGATTGCGCCCAGATTTCAGCTGCCGGACTTTATTTTGAGAGACGGACACAGCAGTGAAAAGAGAAGCGGCAGGAGGAAGCGTGGAAGACGTGGAGGTGTGAAATTGCGCCTTAGGAGACGTCAGTTTGGTAACATTCCTCTTCCTTCGATCATTTTTGGGAATGCACAGTCTGTGAGAAACAAGGTGGAGGAAATTCAAGGCAACGTACGTTACCAGAAGGATTTTAAGAACTGCTGCGTCATGGCTTTCACTGAATCTTGGCTTACTGCGCATGATCGAGATGCAGAGCTGTGGATTGACGGCTTTGGAGCTCCGCTGCGCTCGGATCGGCAGGAAGAGGTAACGGGGAAACGTCAGGGGGGCGGAGTATGTTTATACATTAATAAGCAGTACTGCACATCTGTCACGGTCAGAGAGCGCATCTGTACACCCCATGTGGAGCTGCTGTCTGTGTCGCTTCGCCCCTTTTATTTGCCTCGAGAGTTTCCCCAACTTTTCATCACAGTTGTGTACATTCATCCGAGGGCAGACGCTGACTCCGCCTCCAGCACCATCTCTGATGTGATCCAGCGGCTGCAGTCAATTTCTCCAGAGGCGCCAAACTTCATTCTTGGGGATTTTAACCATGTTTCTTTAAAGAAGACACTTAAAAACTTTCATCAGTATGTCTCCTGCCCAACCAGGCGAAAAAAGACATTGGACCTGTGCTATGGATCCATAGAGAGGGCCTATAAATCACTCCCCCTTCCTCCTTTAGGATCATCAGATCACAACTGTGTTCATTTGCTGCCCACATATAAAACTGCTCTCAGAAGAGGCAAGGTGGAGATGAGAGACATTGATGTGTGGACAGAAGATTCAGAGCACAGCCTCCAGGAATGCTTTGACTGTACAGACTGGAAGATGTTCATAATGGCCTGCGGGGATGATTTGGACTCTCTGGCTGAGCTCACATGCTCATACATGGCTCACTGTCAAAATAAGTTTGTTCCACGTAAACGTGTCAAAATATATCCCAACAACAAACCATGGGTTACTAAATCAGTTAAATCCTGCTTACAGAGGAAAGCACTTGCCTTTAAACAGGGGTCTGTTTCTGCGCTACAGGTTGCCACTAAGGAGCTAAAGGCCGAAATTTTAAGAGCAAAACAGAATTATAAATCAGAATTGGAAAGCAAGATGGCAGCAAATAAACTTGGTTCGGCCTGGGCCAGTATGAAAAAAATTGCAGGCCTTCAGAGCACAGAGCGCAGTAATCGTGTGTTTTTAGATGGTTTTAGTTCAGACACAGAGCTGGCTAATGCTCTTAATTGTTTTTATGGTCGTTTTGACTCCTTTGATTTTAGCACAGAAATCCAAGATTTGAAACAGAAACTCAAAGACAATCAGCACTTTAATATTGAGATGCAGGATGTTGAAAGGGAGTTCCGCGCTGTAAAAGTGAACAAAAGTCAGGGCCCTGATAATATATGTGGACGCCTGGTAAAGTCCTGTGCACATGAACTGAGTCCTATATTTCACTACATTTTCAATAAGTCCTTACAGACACAACATGTGCCTAAGATCTGGAAAGATGCCGTGGTTGTTCCCATTCCAAAATCCAGCTGTCCTAAAACGGTAAATGACTTTAGACCAGTTGCTTTGACTTCAATTTTAATGAAAATTTTTGAAAAACTGGTCAGATGTGAGGTCCTAAAGCAGACTGAACATGCATTGGATCCTCTGCAGTTTGCCTATAGGCCTCACAGAGGAGTGGAGGATGCCACTGTCACTCTGTTTAACATGCTTTTTAAACATCTGGATTTTAATGGGACACACGCCAGGCTTTTATTTGTGGACTTTTCTTCTGCCTTTAATACAATCCAACCTCATATTTTAGTTGAAAGGCTCCTGCAACAATTTGATTTAAGCAATAATCTGGTGGGTTGGATTCTGGATTTCTTAACCAACAGGACGCAGAGAGTAAGGGTCAATGGTACATTGTCTGACCTAAAGTGCTCTTCTACTGGCTCTCCTCAGGGGTGTGTGTTGTCACCACTACTCTTCATCCTGTACACAAACATGTGTCGGAGCAGACATGACAACAGACACATTATAAAGTATGCTGATGACTCAGTCATTGTCAGTCTCCTCCAGGATGGTGAGAGTGGCCATGGCCCAGTAGTTGATGACTTTGTTCACTGGTGTGAGGATTCCTACCTGCAGCTGAATACAACAAAAACGAAAGATATGATTATTGACTTTAGGAGGAAAACTCCCAGGCACAAAGTCACCATACTAAAAGGCCAGACCACCGAATGTGTACAATCGTACAAATATCTTGGGACGATTATTGATAGTGGATTGAACTTTGAGGTGAACTGTGAAAGGGTGTGCAAAAAGGGTCAGCAAAATTTGCATTGTTTGAGGAAACTTGCACGCTTCCAAATTGACCGAACCATAATGACTATGTTCTATCGGGCTTTTATTGAATCTGTTTTATCCTTTTCTTTAATGTCATGGTTTGGTCAGATAAAACTGAAACAGAGGAAATCCTTGGATCAGGTAGTCAGATGGTCCAGTCGTTTGCTTGGTGAGTCACAGCTGAGCCTGACATCCCTGTACACCAG
This sequence comes from Pholidichthys leucotaenia, assembly GCA_020510985.1. Lineage (NCBI taxonomy): Eukaryota > Metazoa > Chordata > Actinopteri > Cichliformes > Pholidichthyidae > Pholidichthys > Pholidichthys leucotaenia. Next base: position 308,755,394 of record CM035844.1, read on the forward strand.
ACAAGTACAGAGGATGGCCGACTCGATTTTAAATGATGACTCCCACCCTTTGCACTGCAACTTTCAGCTTCTTCCCTCCAGACGGAGGTTTGCTGTCCCAAAAAGTAAAACCCAGCGCTACAAAAACAGCTTTGTCCCTGCTGCTGTCAAAGAGTTGAACAAGCTATAAAAATTATATTGTACATATTTTATATTTACCTATTTTGTAAGATGTGTGCCTGTGTTTGTGTCTATGTTGAATGTAATTGTGGCTTGTAAATATGGATGTCACCAACTGCAAAACAAATCTACCTACGGGTACAAATAAAGTAACCTGAACCTGAACCTGAACCTGAACCTCCTTGGTCGTCTCCCATGAGGTCCATGTTGGCTCAAACAACGACGGATGGTGGGATCTGACACTGATGTACCTTGACTTTGGAGTTCACCATGAATGTGTTTAGAGGTTATTTGGGCTCTTTTGTTACCATTTGTATTATCTGTCTCTTCCATTTTTCATCAAGTTTCCTCCTGCGGTTACGTCCAGGGAGGTTGGCTACAGTCCCGTGGATCTTAAATTTCTGAATAATATGTGAAACTGTAGTCACAGGAACATGAAGCTGCTTGGAGATGGTCTTATAGCCTTTACCTTTAACATGCTTGTCTATAATTTTCTTTCTAATCTCCTGAGACAACTCTCTCCTTTGCTTCCTCTGGTCCATGTTTAGTGTGGTACACACCATGTCAACAAACAGCACAGTGACTACTTGTCACCCTTTAAATAGGCCAACTGACTGATTACAAGTTTGTAGACACCTGTGATGTGAATTAGAGGACACATCTTGGTTGAACATGTCCCTATGGTCACATTATTTTCAGTCTTTTCTAGGGGTACCATCATTTTTGTCCAGGCCTGTTTCATGAGTTTGTTGTTTTCCAAGTAATTCTGTTGAACCACAATTCAAAAGCATTGTCTGATTTTCAGAGAATTTTTATTTATTACTATTTATGTCAGATTCAAGTTATTTCTGTGACCTTTGTGGGTTTTTCCTTTCATTAACAGAGGGGTACCAACAATTTTGTCCACAGAATTTCAAAGTTCATTTCAACCCTGGCCTCAAGGTGGACTGACCTGTCACTTTCACCCTCAGGCAAGGTAGACCACACCTCCCAAGTCACTTTCACCATTGGGCAAGGTAGACCACACCTCATGTCCCAGGCTGGGAATTGAACTCATGACACCAGGATCCCAACCACCTCTTGCTCTACCACTGAGCTAGAGAGGAATTCCTCCCTAGCAATTTGCTAGGAGTGGAGGTATACCCTAATGGTGTCATGACCTATCCTGGATTATCCTGGGTAATTAATTGATTAATTAATTGATCCCGGATGAGCCCCCACTTATGTTACAAACCTTAATTAGTTGAGATTACCAGGGAAGATAAAAGAAAGTAACACACAAACGCTGGCTGCAGCACATCAAAGGGGAAGTAACTCAAAAGCACCATGGGACTGCTGGTTATCAAAATAATAAGTGCAAATTTATTTACAAGTGAAGCTCAAAACTAACAGAGGAAGAACTCAAAAATAAAAAGGAAGCGACAACAGCTTCAGGGTTCTCCCAGGCCAAAATAGCAAACAAAACCCCCACTCTTTCTAGAAAGGAAAAGAAAACTACCCTAGTGAATACAGAAACTTGCCTACCTGGCTCACCACAAAACAGGAGAAAACATGAATCAAATAGAAATGGTAGAGAACCCCCACAGTCACCCCTTTAACACTAACACTTCAAAGTATATAGGCATATAACAAGTCGGGAAAATACTGCAGCCTGATGCACTGTCCAATAAACACACACACACACACACACACACACACACACACACACACTGTAGAGCCCAGTGGCCAAATGGCACAGGATGCTGGATACAGGATCTTTAAATAGGCTGCTTGGTGTGTAGTTCAGGATCCTTACAGGAGTGTAGGAGAAACCTGTTATGAAGGAGAGAAAGGAAAAAAAAACCAGAAAAGAGTGCCTCTCTTCCCAGAAGAGAGAAACACCGTTATGGCATGTCACAGTGGCTCTGAGGCATCCCTAAGGACCGCTATATGCTTAACCAATCAAAACAGCGCTCCATGGTCACCTGACTTGAATTCAGACAATGAGCTGCGTCATTGTCGGAAGTAAACGTGAATGAAAGATGGGCTGATACGGCTGCTAGGTAAGCTTAAAAATGCTACATTTATGTCCCTGTATTTCAACCTACAGTCAATATGCACATTACAAAAAAGAGCTATAAGGATAATAAATAATGTAGGATATAGAGACCATACCAATTCGTTGTTTTTAAAGTCACATGTCATAAAGTTAATCGATTTAGTTAAATTTAAGACAGCACAAGTAATGTACAGGGCAACTAATAATCAACTCCCAACTAATATACAAAAAATATTTAAAAAAAGAGACAATGATCATAATTTGAGAGGAGACTTAAACTTTACAAAACCCAAGATACGAACAACTAAGTATGTGCATATCTGTCTGTGGGGTGGATTTGTGGAACAGTCTGGAGCCGGAACTGAAACTATGTACAAACAGAATTCAATTCAAAAAGAGGTATAAACATTATTTGCTGAAAGGATATATGTTAGAAGGGTAGTATTTATATGTACGATTCACTATGCTCACTCTGGGACACTATGGAATGGTGGGTGGGACAGCACTGTGTATATCTGTGTTGTTTGAGGCTGGTTTTGATGTATGGACATCAATGTATGTTAGGATGGATGGGTGTTAATGTTGATATGTAAAAAATACAGTAAATTGTTTACTTGGGGTCTTAAAGGTGGTAATTTGTATATAATTCACATGGGTGTATTTATGGAAAAGAGGAGATGGAATTAATAAGTGTTCACTTCTTCCTTCTCCCTTTCGAACACTGTATACTATTACTTTATTGCATTTGTCATTTGTATTGTTTTTGTTATACTTTTTTGTTCGAAATAAGGTATCTATCTATCTATCTTCTTTTCATGATACAGATCTCAATAGTTAATTTTTAAACCAAATGCTGCTCCACACTGTCCCTTGTCTTGTGTAGCATATCGCTAAATAAAGTAATTACACTTCCTTGGCATAGTTGTATAGCTGACATGAGAGAATCCCTGCTGAAAAACCAGCATACAAATCAGAGATGAGAATGGGGTTTGGGAAAAAAAGAGGAAACCAAGCCAGGGGTCTTGGGGGACGAAGCTAACGAAATAAGATAAGATAAGATAAGATAAGCCTTTATTAGTCCCACAACGGGGAAATTCCAGGATTGCAACAGCACAGGGATAGCAACACTCAGAGCAACAATCAGAAGGCAAGAAAAAAAAAAAAAAAAAAACAAGCAAGCAAGAGCAGGTAATATACATATGTACGTATTACTATAAAATATATATATATACACACACACACAGACACACAGTGCAGAGCATTGTAGCTGGATGGAATAAATATATGAATATATGAACACACAGTGCAGAGCATTGTAGCTAGATGGAATAAATATGTAAATATATAAACACCCACAGTATGGAGCATTGCAGCTAGGTGGAATAAATATGCAAGTATATAAACACACACAGTGCGGAGCAATGTAGCTAGATGGAATAATATGTAGATATCTTCTACAAATCTGGTGTTTTAGAATGCTCAAATGTGGTCTTATATTTAAAGTTAGAAGTAAGTACAAATGCATTTATAGTTTACCTTTTTAATCTGCTGCTACATCACATGTGTAAATTTATGATATCTGAATGGTATGTTGATGTAATAATACTAAATTATATTTTACTACTATTTAATATGCTTAGAACTGACACAGAATTACATTTACATAGTTCTAGAACAGACAAAATAATTTAACCAAGTAAAATAAATTATAAATATTAACCAAATTCCATCACCAAGTCCATCACCCATTTATTAAAATATACTGACATTCTGCAAACATTTTGATTTATTAATGTGTGCATTTGTTAGTGTTACTAGGAATATAAAAAAAGTTGCATATTAGTATATTTTAATATTTGAAAGATAATCTAAGAAAGTAAGTAAAACCTAAAAGATGTTTAATATTTTTATGCAATGACCATAAAGAAATTATGTTTACTAATAAAAGCAAAGATATCTTAGGAAAGGCAACCCATCACCACCCATGACAAAAAAACACACATGCATTATGTAACTCCTCCTAGTGAAACAAAAAATGATAACTTATATTCAAAATTCTTAGATTGCATTTCAAATTGTGAGAAAATATGTAACTAGAAAAGCACTTGGAGAGCGCAGACCTCCGCCCAGCGCCACAGTTCCCCCCATACAATGTTTAACATCATAAATATTAATCCTACATTTATTTTGTCTAACTTTATAGATTCCTTGACCATGAAAAAATGCCATTCGCAAGAATTTTTTAAAGGATTCTGGATTCTTGGATCCAGACGGTGATCCGGATCACCACCAAAATCTAATCATCTGTAGGATACCCCATTTCTGACAATCTCTGAAAATTTCATGAAAATCCGTCCATAACTTTTTGAGTTATCTTGCTAACAAACAAACAGACAGACAGACAGACAAACCAGCGCCGATGAAAACATAACCTCCTTGGCGGAGGTAATAACATTTATCTATTAACAATCGATAATCAGCATTCAAATGCAATTAGTGTTTCAAAACAGGCATGACGTCACAACTTACACATGCTATTTCATAACAAATTCATTATGCGAAAATTCTCAAGTACATTACTTATAACGAGAAAAAAATCTTACCTCGGAATGTGTCTTCCGATCACTAATTGCTGTAATCGGGGCCGATTGTGATGAACTTTGATTGACTGGCATCTGAATTTGACCGTGTCCATCGATCGTTTTGAATGCAGCACGAGCGAGTAGTTTGATCTCCTTGTAGCCACAATTTTGAGATGTTTCTGTTTTGAACAGTGTTCAACTAAGGCAACACAACCACGAGATCCATAACTCAAGAAATCGTTGCAATAAACACACTGGGCTTTCCCTGGTACTTCGCATTTCGCTATGAAGTCGGCCATTTTTTCAACTACAACTTCGGTATTTTTACCGATCTTTACAGTCATTGACAGATTTTTTGAGCCATTCCCAACGAAACTTGTTCCTTATCCCTTTGTCGATTTCTAAAATTCTTGCAACAAATTCTTCTTTGTTGTCTTTCGTGAGTTTTAGGTTCACCATTTTCACAAAATCGGGAAAACTCGGTTGATTGAACTGTCCGCCATTTGCATTTTGCTCCGCGTGTTAGATATGACAAAGGAATAACAAAATCGCCGATTGGTTGCTTCAATAAGTATCAGCCAATCAGTGGCCTTGTTACATTACATTACTGATCTCGCTGAGGTAGCGCGTTCTGCTCGGTGGATTTTAGCAGCCGATCGAAAATACGATTCGCCGCTCATAACAGACCTCACCCCCCGCTCCTAAAATTTTCTCCTCGAATTTAGACGATTCACGAGAATGACCCTAGACATGATCAAATCCGAGGAATTCCGCAAATCCGCGGAGGATTCTCATCCCTGACAAATGCAGCAGACCAGCACCAAAACTGCTCTGTGTTTCAGGTTTTGGAGCGGTATCTTTTTTCATATTGTTCCTTTTTTTCTGCTTTAGTTCTTGTTTTTATAAGCTTAGCAAAAAAATGTGGATTGACTATAACAATCTAACATTTATTACAGATGTGGTGCTCTGAGGCAGACTGGAACCTCTTTCTGTCGAGCAGAGACCCCGGTTTGGTTGGGGATTTGTATCTGAAATATAGTGGTGTGAAAGTGTTTGCCCCCTTCCTGATTTCTCATTTTTCTTGTATGTTTGTCACACTTTACAAACTTAACTTAAACTAGCGGCTCTGTCCTGGTATGAAAGCGTCTTCAGAGAGGTTAGCATCATGCAATTCACTGAAATGTGACTAACACAGCAAACAACAGATGCTAACATTAAACTGGAGGGTTTCCGCTTAATACAGGAAAACTGGACAGCAGATAGTGGCAAGAGCAGAGGAGAGGGGCTGGTTGTGTTTGTGAACAACAGATGGTGTAATCCTGGGCACATCACGGTTCAAGAACAGCACTAGCAAGGACACTGAGTTGCTAGCCGTTACCATGTGACCGGCATACATCCCCAGAGTTCTCACATGTCATTGTGATTGTTATTTACTTACCCCCCCTCCACCCCCGCGAGCGCTGAGGCAGCATGTGACGTCATCCACACAGTCACCAGTAAACTACAGACTCAACACCCCACTGCTCTCCAGCTCATCTCTGTTGATGTTAACCATGCTTCCCTGTCCTCCATTCTGCCCACTTTCACCCAGTATGTCACGTGCCACATCAGAGACAATAAAACACTAGACTTATTTTATGCAAACACCCAGGAGGCATGCACCTCATCACCCCTTCACCCCCTTGGAAGACCTGATCACAACCTAGTTCACCTCCTTCCTGTGTAAAAATCCCTGGTACACAGACAACCTCCTGTTACCGCACAGTGAAGAAATGGTCCAAGGAGGCGGAGGATGCTCTGAAAGACTGTTTTGAATACACTGCATGGGAGGAGCTCTGGAATTGACATGGTGAGGACACTGACGGCCTCACACACACCATCACAGACTACAGTGGTGTGAAAAAGTGTTTGCTCCCTTCCTGATTTCTCATTTTTTTGTATGTTTTGTCACACTTAAATATTCAGATCAAACAAATTTAAATATTAGACAAAGATAACACAAGTAAACACAAAATGCAGTTTTTAAATGAAGGTGTTTATTATTAAGGGGAAAAAAATCCAAACCTACACGGCCCTGTGTGAAAAAGTGATTGGCCCCTAAATCTAATAACTGGTTTGGCCACCCTTAGCAGCAACAACTGAAACTAAGTGTATGCGAAAACTGGCAATGAGTCTTTTACAGTGCTGTGGAGGAATTTTTGTCCCACTCGTCTTTGCAGAATTTTCGTAAGTTAGCCACATTGGAGGGTTTTTGTGCATGTACCGCTGTTTGAAAGTCATGCCACAGCATCTTAATCGGATTCAGGTCAGGACTTTGACTAAGCCACTCCAAAGTCGTCATTTTGTTTTTCTTAAGCCATTAAGAAGCCAGGTGGACTTGCTGGTGTATTTTGGATCATTTTCCTGCTGCAGAACCCAAGCGCGCTTCAGCTTAAGGTTACGAACAGATGGCCGGACATTCTCCTTCAGGATTTTTTGGCAGACAGGAGAATTCATGGATCCATTTACCACAGCAAGTCTTCCAGGTCCTGAAGCAGCAAAACACCCCCAGGCCCATCACACTACCACCACCATATTTTACTGTTGGTATGATGTTAATTTTCTGAAATGCTGTGTTATTTTTACAATGGATGTAATGGGACACACACCTTCCAAAAAGTTCAACTTTTGTCTCGTCAGTCCATAGAGTATTTTCCCAAAAGTCTCGGGGATCATCAAGATATTTTGTGGCAAAACTGAGATGAGCCTTTATGTTCTTTTTGCTCAGCTTGGAACTCTGCCATGCAGGCCATTTTTGCCCAATCTCTTTCTTATAGTGGAGTCACAAACACTGACCTTAACTGAGGCAAGTGAGGCCTGCAGTTCTTTGGCTGTTGTTCTGGGGTCTTTTGTGACCTCTTGGATGAGTCGTTGCTGCACTCTTGGGGTAATTTTAGTCGGCTAGCCACTCCTGGGAAGGTTCACCCCATTTCATGCTTTCGCCATTTGTGGGCAATGGATCTCACTGTGGTTCGCTGGAGTCCCAAAGCTTTAGAAATGGCTTTATAACTTTTCCAGACTGATAGGTCTCAGTTACTTTCTTTCTCATTTCTCTCTGAATTTCTTTGGATCACAGCATGATGTCTAGTTTTTGAGGATCTTTTGGTCTACTTCACTTTGTCAGGCAGGCCCTATTTAAGTGATTTCTTCATTGAGAACAGGTGTGGCAGTAATCAGGCCTGGGTGTGGCTAGAGAAATTGAACTCAGCTTTCCAAAGATGTGTTAAACCATAGTTAATTTATGTTTTAATGAGGGGAGGCAATCTCTTTTTCACACAGGGCCATGTGGGTTTGGAATTTTGTTTACCCTTACTAAAAAACATCTTCATTTAAAAACTGCATTTTGAGTTTAATTGTGTTGTCTTTGTCTAATATTTAAATTTGTTTGATGATCTGAAACATTTAAGTGTGACAAACATACAAAAAAAATGAGAACTCAAGAAGGAGGCAAACACTTCTTCACACCACTGTATGTGTGACAGGTCTCTCTTGAAAATGAGATCTTGTGTCTAAATGAGACTACCTGAATAAATAAACGTTATTAATAATAATAATAATGTGATTGCTCATCTAAAATATTGGTAAAGAAGCAAAACTGGGTGGGAAGCTTAACTGTGGACAACTACACTGTATGAAAGCACAGTTCAGTCAACTGGATTATTTTTTTTTAAACTCTCAAACATTGCACTATTTATCCAATTCACCATAAAGAGTAAAAAAATCCTTGATTCCAGTTGACTAGACTGAGCTTTCATATTTACCCACCTGGATGACTGAGAATGATCATCAAAGTGTGGACTATGTGATTACTGCAAAAATGCTCATTCTAAAGATAACTAGCTTCATTGTCTTAACATTTTCTCTTCTCATTTACAGGTAACTCTACATGCTCAGACATTCTTGACATCTCCTGGACCTGTTTGGATCACCGTCTCTTTGTCTTGTTTGCCTTAAACTGATTATTAATGTTTACAGTCATTAATGTACATGGTCAGTTCAGCTGGAGTTCACAAGACTAAACCTGCTTACTCATCATCATTCGCTTAAGCTGATTTTTGTTTCATTTTTCAGACTCCAGTTTCCTCCCACATGCCAAAAACATGCAAGTTAGGTTAATTGGCATCAAAACTGGGGATTCTAAATTGTCCTTAGGTATGACTGTGAGAGTGAATGGTTGTCTGTCTCTCTGTGTTGGCCCTGTGATGGACTGGCGATCTGTCCAGGGTGTACTCTGCCTCTCGCCCAAAGATGCTGGGATAGGCTCCAGCACCCCCGCGACCCGAACAGGATTAAGTGGAAGAAGATGAATGAATGAATGAATATTTCTTTTATTAGTATACTGCATGTAGCATTGTCTCTGAAAGCCTATGTGGACTAGCACATCTGAAGTGTGGCTATCAAGCAGCTTATGTTTTTGTATGTCTTTTCAGTTATTTTGCTTGACTTTGTAGCAGGGCTGCAACGATTACTCGAATAATTCGTTCACAAAAAAATTTTCGATTCAAAATGTATGCATCGACGTGTCGTTTAAGATAAGATAAGCCTTTATTAGTCCCACAATGGGGAAATTCCAGGATTGCAACAGCACAGGGATAGCAACACTCAGAGCAATAATTAAGAAGATACAAAAATTATAAATAAGAGTAGTGGATATGCATACATACACATAAATATATAAATATAAATATATTTGACGTAGCACTTCCGGTTTATATGACCTTCTTTCGGTGCAACCTTCTTCTGGTCACACTACCTAAACAAAACGCAAATTTGTTTAACGGCGCCATGTCAGAGTGGCATAGTGACGGGCCAACAAAGATTCAAGATTCAAAGGCTTTATAATCATGTGCACAGTTAAGAAATGCTACATTTCCTGAGCAATGAAATTCTTACTTTGCTCTCCAAACGAATGTCAAGGTAATAGATACACAACAATACTACTAAAGTAATAAGAACACAAAAATTCAATCCTAATACTAATGGATGCTAATAACACACACACCAACACGCGGTAAGGCAATTAGGACTCCTTAAGCACACCTTGATACTAAATACTAATACTATCCATCCATCTTCGACCGCTTTTCCGGAGGCCCAGGTCGCGGAGGCAGCAGTTCAAGCAGAGAAGCCCAATATTAATACTAATGAGTACTAATAACACACACTAGGCAATTTGGACAGCTAAAGCAGTTAAAGCAGTCAAACAAGAGGAATGAAATTGAAAATTCACTGGATGACTATAGTGATAGTGGTATCTTGATATCAGAGATGATGTGAACCTGAGATGGCATAAACCTATGTACAGTGTGCAAATGAGCATTGGGCATGAGCAGTATATAATTACAACTGAGCACCCAGTGCTAATTTCTCTGTAACTCTAGTACCAGTAGACTGTACATGATAAATAGCAGCAGAGATGACAATTAGCAGCAGAGACAATATGGACATCAGACAGGTGAGACTATATACACTGTACAGATGAGCAATGTGCAAATTTCACAGCCGGTGTGTGAGTTCCAAGATGCAAAGCTGTGTTGCAGAGTTTTGGGAGTTATTTGTTCAGAAGTCTGATGGCAGTGGGAAAGAAGGAGTTTTTCAGTCTGGCTGTCCTGCATTTCACACTTCTGTACCTCCGGCCTGAGGGTAGTGTGTGCAATTTGTGCTGGGGATGGGTGGGGTCCCGGAGTATGGCGTCAGCTCTCCTTTGGACTCTGTGGTGGTAGATGCTCTGCAGAAAGGGGAGTGGAGTCCTGATGATCCTCTCTGCTGTCTTCACCACTCTCTGCAAGCGTTTGCGGTCCAGGGCAGTGGTGCTGCCATACCATGCAGTGATGCAGTTGGTCAGGATGCTCTCGATGATGCAGCTGTAGAAATTGTTGAGAATCCTGGGGGACATGCCAAACTTCTTCAGCCTCCTCAGAAAGTACAGCCGCTGTTGAGCTCTCTTAACCAACTCTGTGGTGTTGTGTGTCCACTTAAGGTCCTCACTGATGTGGATGTCTAGGTGTCATAAGCTCTCCGTGCGCTTCCCAATGGCACACGGAGGAGGAGAAAAAGGACGAGAGGATTTACGCGCTGGGTTCACCACACACACATTTATTAACACAACACTACACATACAAACACAGAACAGCTCGAATACACATTAGAGTCCTCAAGGTCACCCAACACACACACTGGAGGAATACAGCAGCGAACAGAGCACAGGCAGTTACCCACAGTGCGGGGGCAGACCGAGTAGTCACAGCGATATCAGCGAGCACACACAGATACAGTCCTTTCAGTGACGTGACGGTTGACCGGGAAGAACTACCATCCAACGCATACAATGGTCCAGCGGCGTTTGTCTCGCAAAGAGCTGCTTTAGTACAAATGCCGCTGGTGTGGCAAATTGGGAATACCTGGGCGAGGCATGGGAAAGATGAATACCGGGGCGAACAGCTGACTGTCAGAAAGAGGGAGGCGTGGCCGGAGAGGCCAGAGCGGCAGCTACAGGCAGAAACAGAAACAGTGCACGGACATGAGAATGACAAGAAATCAAAACACAACACCACACAATAACCCACTGCCTGAGCCACCAGGAACGATCAGAATCGCGCACACAGGAAACACAGGCTCGGTTCATGACAGGGCCCTCCTTCTAGGGGTGGATACCAGACACCCACGATAACATCAAGGAACACCCCCCCTCCCACCAACCCCAACAGGTACAACAATAACACACAAACCCGGGTGGGAGGTAGGGGGAACAGGAAAGGAGAGAACACAATACCCGGCCCAGGGTCCACAACTAACCCCCCCAAGTCCAAAGATGTGGAGGCTCGGGAGGCCGCCCTGAGTCCCAGGCCCAACAGGCAGTTCGGCGAACCCAGTCTGGTGGCCTGCCGGAGAACACAGGCCATCTGGCCCAGAGACTCAGTCTCTCAGGCCAGCATTGTTAATCCACCAGGGCCGACGGGGTGAGGCAGGAGGCAGCCTGCTTACCAGGAAGCTCGCTGGTGGGTGACCAGACCGAAGGGAGGGAACCCCCATGGCATAGGACTGGGAGGAGAAGGGGACCACGACGTCCTTATGGTGGTCTGCTGCGCCCTCGGGGATCCCGGCTTGGGACCCAGCTGCACCTGCGGTGGGCCCCGACTGAGCCAGCTCTGCTGCACCCACGATGGCCCCCGACCAGGCTGGTTCTGCTGCACCCATGATGGACTCCAGCGGGAGCCTTGCCATACCCGGGATGACCTTCGGCTGAGGCTCAGCTGCACCCATGATGGCCCCCGACCGGGCCGGCTCCGCTACACTCACTGTGGCCCCCGACCGGGCCGGCTCCGCTGCACCCACTATAGACTCCAGCAGGAGCCTGGCTGCACCCGCGGTGACCTCCGGCCGAGGCTCTGCAGCACCTGCGGTGACCTCCGGCCAAGGCTCTGCAGCACCTGCGGTGGACCCCGACTGGGCCAGAGCTGCACCCACGAAGGTCCCGGTCTGGGACGTGGCTGCACCTGCGGTGAACCCCAGCTGAGGTTCTGCACCATCCTTGAACAACCAACCTGGCTCTTCAGTGGCTCCAGATGTGGTTGACCGCTCTCCGGCAACCCTGAGAGGAGGCTCAGAGACAGTGGAGAGAAAGACGTGGTCAGGGTAGCTGGCAGCGGCGGAGCCCGGCGAGGAGGGTTGAGGTGCAGCTGAGGGCTGCACCCGACTCTCCTCCCCAAGAGCCAGACAAGTTTACTCCAATTCAGGGGAAAGAGACACAAATGAGAGCACTTGCCTGTACTTGGGCTCCACCTCCGTCCAGGATTTTGACGCTGACGTCCAAGGCCCAGCCTCCAGAAGGCCCAGTTCGGCAGATGGCTCTACTGCCACGGCTCGCCTAGCGGGCGGGCTGGTGGCTGCAGTCTTAGGGCCCCCAGGCGATCTCCCCCATGTTGACAATTCATTCGAAGTGGCAGTTGAGGGCTGCCCCACCACTGACCCTGGCACTGGATCCTCCAGGGCCTCAGACCTCTCCTCCATCCAGCGACTTGGCTCAGGAACCAACGAGCTCGCAGGGGCACACAGAGGGAACACGGAGAGGATTGGTGAGGAGTTATAACATGCCGCTGGCACAAAGAGCTCAGAGGACTGCAGGACCTGAGCCTCTTGGCCAGGGAACAGGCAAAATTGTTCATTAATAATAGAAAAACGAGAAGGAACTTGCCTGTTCTCCTGGTGTTGGATGGCTCTAGCGGCATCAGAAGCACTTTTATCTTTCTCCGTGTCCATGGCGGCCCTGGGCTCCCCTATATGCAGAGGAGGAGCCTCCAAAACCGGCACAGATGGAGAAGAGTCCGGAGAAAAACCTCCAACCCCCACATTGGCGGAGGTAAAAATTGTGAGGGAGACAGTTGCGGGTGACACCTTGGAAGAAGCCAGCGGCTCCGCAGTGGGATTCTCCTTTTCCGGTGAAGGAGGGGTTGCTGACTGGATGACGGACCGATTTGGGCAAGACCTCCGGGAACGGCGACGATGTGGGAGAGCAGACGGTTCCTTGACCAGCGTGTGCTCGGGCTCCGCTTCCCTCGGGGAACACTCCTACATCACCCGGAGAACTCCTTCCGGAAACAGCAAAAACTTGGGGGAAACAGGAGAGACAGATGGAGGTGTGGTGGTAGCAATTAACAACTCCTCAGGAATCAGACAAGCGGTTTCAGGTGAAAGGAGAAGTGATTGCACGAGCACTTGCCTGAACTCCAGGGAGGTAATGATGTCCGCTGTCGCAGTGGTGAGGAGGCTCCGGGATCGGAGCACGCTCTGTCATGGCCTGGAGCTCCCGCTCCCTCGGAGAATACTCCTCCAACTCAGATGCCAAATCCGTGAGGAGCCACGGCTTCACCTCTAGGAGAAGATCCGTCTCCGCCAATAACACCTGCCTGCGTTCCTCCATCTCCTTGGCAGATGGAGTGGGCCATGATTCAGGCAAAGCTTGGGGCCTCCTATGGCACATGCGCCTCCTCTTCATATGGACCGGCTCCGGCGTCAACTCCAATGGTGAAGACTCGAGCCTGGCCTCCAGGAAGTCCGGCTCAGGCTCCCCCTCTGTTGCAACAGCCTCCACAGCAGGTGAGATGGTAGTGTCAGTCCTATACTCCTCCTGCAGCAGCTCTGACGCCAGGGATTCCTCCGGCATGGCTGCAGGGGAGCTTCTCCCTGCTGGCTCCGGGAAGAGATCATCCAAGGCCACTGGCTCCTCCACCGTCTGATGGCCCTGACCTTGGGCCAACAGGTCCTCAGAGAGAATAGGAGGAGACACGGAGAGGGGAAAAAAGTGAATTAATATTTGCAGCCGGACCCAGTAGACTGCTGAAACTGGGCCTCTTCCTTGGGAGACAGACAAGGTTTGCAATTAGGTGGAATGGAATGAAAAAACACTTGCCTGTCATGCTGGTTCCCGATGTTGACAGCTGCAGACAGTTGGCAATCACCCTTCTCCGTGTCACTGACTCCTTCAAAGGATCACGGAGGGGCTGGCATCGATGATGCGGAGGTGAGCGTAGCCGGGACAATCTCTGAGGACCTTTCAGTGTCTGGAGTGGTGACGTCCGCCGAAGATGAAGGGGGCTTTTTCCGGCAAGGCTTCCTTCTCCTCGCGGGCTGTTAGAGCACCAGATAATCCGGGATTCTGATCACCCCACCCGGCTGCAAGTAATCAAGGCCGATGTACTCCGAATTATCAGGAAACGGCGGCAGTGTAGCCGCGGGAGGCTCGAGCACTGGGAACTCCTCATTCGACCCCTCGCATGGAATGGTGAAGATATCTTGGAGAATCTTGGTCGCCTCCAGGTGGTCCCACAGGCTATCCCGATTCATCACTCTCACCACCGTATCCCGAGCCCATCGAGCTGTATTGTATGAACAGGGCTCCAGCGTCCCCGAGAGTATGTCTTCTAGCAGACAAAGTGAGCGCAGCTCCCTCTCCAGCAGCTCCGTCATCGTGCCCGGACACAGGTGAGTGGAAATGAGACAGTCCAAAAAAATGGAAAAAAAAAACAAAAGATTTGTGTTGGTGTAACCCACTAAATGCTTTCAGGAGGCTGGACCATTCTGTCATAAGCTCTCCATGCACTTCCCAACAGCGCATGGAAGAGGAGAAAAAGGACGAGAGGATTTACGCGCTGGGTTCACCACACACACATTTATTAACACAACACTACACATACAAACACAGAACAGCTTGGATACACGTTAGAGTCCTCAAGGTCGCCCAACACATACACTGGAGGAATACAGCAGCGAACAGAGCACAGGCAGTTACTCAGTGCGGGGGCAGACCGAGTAGTCACAGTGATATCAGCGAGCACACACAGATACAGTCCTTTCAGTGACGTGACGGTCGACTGGGAAAAACAACCATCCAACACGTACAATGGTCCAGCGCCGTTTGTCTCGCAAAGAGCTGCTTTAGTACAAATGCCGCTGGCGTGGCAAATTGGGAACACCTGGGCAAGGCGCGAGAAAGATGATTACCGGGGCGAACAGCTGACTGTCAGAAAGAGGGGGGCGTGGCCGGATAGGCCAGAGCGGCAGCTACAGGCAGAAACAGAAACAGTGCACGGACATGATAACGACAAGAAATCAAAACACAACACCACATAATAACCCACTGCCTGAGCCACCAGGAACGATCAAAACCGAGCCCACAGGATACATGAGCTCGGTTCATGACACCTAGGTATTTAAAGCTGCTCACCCTCTCCACCTCAAGCTTCCGGATGAACAGCGGCTGATGGGGTCTTCTCCTCCCTTTCCTCACGTCCACTATCATCTCCTTTGTCTTGTCCATGTTGAGGTTGTTGTCCTCACACCATGACACCAGGTTGGCCACCTCCCTCCTGTAGGATGCTTCATCACCACCGTGAACTTTAGGATGATATTATCCTTGTGGGAGGCAACACAGTCATGGGTGAAGAAGCTGTAGAGGATGGGGATGAGAACATAACCCTGTGGGACACCTGTGTTCGTGATGCTGCTGGCTGAGGTCCTGTTACCCATCCTGACAGACTGGGGCATACCGCCTCAAACTGACTCCTTTCAATGTGGAGGAGCAGTGGTTCTGCTCTGAGCCTCTCCCGGATGACTGAGCTCCTCACCCTATCTCTGAGGGTGAGTTCAGCAATCCTACGGAGAAAGCTCATTTCAGCCACTTGTATCTGCAAACTTGTTCTTCGGGTCATTACCCAAAACTTGTGACCATAGGTGAGAGTAGGAACGTAGATTGACTGGTAAATCGACAGCTCTGCCTTAGAGCTAAGCTCCCTCTTCACCACAACAGACCGGTACAACGTCCGCATCACTGCAGATGCTGCTCCGCTCCATCTGTCAATCTCTCGCTCCATTTTCCCCTCACTCGTGAATAAGACCCCAAGATACTTAAACTTCTCCACTTGGGGCAGGAGCCTGTCCCCAGCCCAGAGAGGACAATCCACCTTTTGCCGGCTGAGGACCATGGACTCGGACTTGGAGGTGCTGATTCTCATCCCAGCTGCTTCACACTCAGTGGCAAACCATCCCAGCAAGAGTTGTAGGTCATTGCTGGATGAAGTCAACAGGACAACATCATCTGCAAACAACAGAGATGAGATCCTGTGGTCACCAAGCATGACGTTAATGGATGACCCCCTCATGGATCGTCACCTTATCGTGGTGGGGGGGTTTGCGTGCCCCAGTGATCCCAGGAGCTATGTTGTCCGGGGCAATTTGCCTCTGATAGGTCACCCAAGACAAACTGGTCCTGGGTGAAGGGCCAGACTAAGAACGATCCAACAGACTCTCATGATAAATTCTAGATCAAGGATTCAGTGTACCCCGGCCGGTATGGGGTTATCGGGGCCCCACCCTGGAGCCAGGCCTGGGGGAGGGGCTTGATGGCTAGCGCCTGGTGGCCGGGTTTCCACCCATGGGACCTGGCCGGGCTCAGCCCGAAGGAGTTACATGGGTCCACCCTCCAGTGGGCTCACCACCTGCAGGAGGGATCATGGGGGTCCGGTGCTATGTGGATTAGGTGGCGGTCAAAGGCGGAGACCTTGGCGAACTGATCCCAAGGTACGTGATTGAGATTTAAAATTAAGATGAATAGAATGTAGTCAGCTATGCTAATTATGCTTACGTATATGACCAAAGAACATATAGCCACCACGTTAGCATCTGGATGCTAACAGATGCTAACGGCATCTGCTAGCAGATGCTAATATAACAAGTTTCTCCTTTTTTTCCCACTTGCTTAACACACTGAATTGGGAAAGCTTCATTGTACCAATTACAATTTAGTGGTAAAAATGGACCAGTAGGTTCGACTACAGGAGCCCATTGGAATGTCCAAATGAAAGACAGAGACCGGATATGATTGTGAAAATAAAGCCGGCTTCACTTTTAAAAAAAGAAAAAATATAAAATAAAATAAATAAAACAATAGTCAGTATCACAATAGTCAACAATTACAATAAATGGGCTGCACGGTGGCGCAGTGGTTTAGCACTGTGGCAGCACAGTTTTACCCTCGGCCGGGGGATCGCGGGGATCATGAGATCGTGGGTTCAATCCCAGCCCCCGACCAACGGTGAGCTGTGTGGAGTTTGCATGTTCTCCCCGTGTTGCGCGGGTTTACTCCGGGATTTCTCCGGTTTCCTCCCGCATACCAAAAACATGTAAGTTTAGGGCGCTCGCGCACGCAGCGACCAGCAGCCGGTGGCTTGTCACCAGACTGCAAACCAAGTCTACCTACGGGTACAAATAACTAAAAAAAAAAAAAAAAAAAAAAAAAAAAAAAAAAACAATTACAATAAACAATTCTCTTATTGGCCAATAATGGTTTTCCTCAAAGTGAATACGTTTCTAATTCAGGAAAGCATTGTTCTAAATTGGGTAAGTATGTTTCTAATCGGGTGCACCCTTGTAACCTGAATTTTGTGTATCTCGACCTCAACTCAAATTACCTGATTCACAGTTCACAGCAAAGAAAATACCAGGTTTGTTTTACAAAACACTTCTCACAGCAGGAATATTTCCTGCACATCAGCCATCAATACACAATTAGAGAACACGAGGTAGGTATGTCAAAATAGGTCCAAAGCGTAAGGAAAAGTAAAAAGTATACATTAGTCCACAGTTCCCGGGATATATGAAGAAGAAAAAGTCAAGGGAGTGTAAGGTTCCGAGGGAGGTATGTGTATTGGAACTGAGTGTGAGGGTGTTTGCTGATACTGGGCCTACCACACTGCCAAGTGTAGCAGGACTGTCCAGTGTCCACAGGGAATGTTGGTACTTCTGGATCCTGGTGGGGGTCTCACCATCTACTTCACTGGATGAATCCTTATGATGAAATGAACCATAAAAAAACCTGACCTGTCAATAGACAGTGTCAGCGGAATCTCATTAGTTATTAGGGCTCGGAACGATCCCTAATTTCCAGAATCAATTTGATTCTGATTCTTGAGATTCTGAATCGATTCAATTCTGATTCGATATGATCCCGATTCGATCTGGGAAATTACCATTTTAATAGCTATTTTACTTGCCAGGAAAAAAAATCTTCTGAGACCTAATGCTGCAAATTGTACCAAGAATACCCTAACTTAATACATAAATTATCACATATAGAACTGACCCAAAATCAGTTACAATATTGCACTTTTTATTATTTAACTTGTGATTTCACAAAGTGCTCACAAGTTCTTTCTTTAGTGTAAAGGGTGTGTAGTGTCAAGTTAACAACCCAGAGTAAGTGAACAAATTCAATGCATAAAGCATGTAGGCATAGGCTACAGTCACACTGCAGGTTTTAATGCTCAGTTCCGATTTTTTTGCACAAATGTGACCCATATCTGATTTTTTAATGACTGTCTGAACAGCACATATCCGATTTTTTCACACCAGACCCAGGCCACTTTCATATGTGGTCCTATTTTGGATACGTATCTGATATTTTCCAAAGCGACCTCAGTCTGAACAGTCATGTCGCATTTCATCTGACTTTTTCCTCACTGAAGTGAGACAGACGCTACAATTCTGCAGTGGAGGATGCAGCAAACACAGCAGACACAGCTGATTTGTGCTCTCTTTTTAATCAATCTTCTTCCCTTTATCATTGGATCGTAATTTTGTCAGCTCCAACTGCACAATAACTTCAAAATTTCGGGGCTGAAACCATCAGACATTACAGGCGCACAGTAACGGCACATTTACTGAACCCTGCAAATTCCTTTTTCCTTGTAAACAGTTCACCATGAGTCCTGGCTGCTGGAATATCTAAAATGTAAAGTTAATCATAACACAACTGTGGAATGGAATGGTCAGATAGGGGGACACACAGGCAGGAGAGCCTCTGGCGACTTCTCATTCCTGTGCAGGACCGGTGTTTTATGCCGCTGGTTTAAGCCGTGCAGTTTATTACAGCGTGAGCCACTGACAACGTCAGTGGGCGAGAGCTCTATTGTAATCGCTAAGATTATTTATTATTAACCTTATTCATACAGGTAATCCCATTGAGATACAGGGTTTCATTTTAAAGACGACTGTTTAATCGATCAGGCCTGTTCCCCCCACCTCCCACCTGAGAGAAAGCGGGTGGGAGGTGGGGGGAACAGGCCAGTAAGGAAAACACAAACCCGCTCAAGACCCACATCTTTTTGGGTGTTACCTGGGGGTGTCTGGAATCCACCACTTAAAGGGGGGGGGGGCTCTGTCTCTTTTCATTGAGCTCAGTTTGTCTGTTGTCATTATTATGTGGTCAGTTTTTGTATATTTGTTTGGGTTGTGACACAGCCCTTCCTCTCACTCTCCAGACTCTCCCCACCAGCTGCCCACTGCCTGCTTCTCTGCCAGCTCAGCTGTGGGTAGCTTGGTAATTAGGTCACGACTCGCCTGTAATTCACACCTGCCGCTCATTTACTTCTGTGTATTTAAGCACTGGCTTTCCACTGTGTCAGTGCAGCTAAATTGGATGTTCAAGACTGGTTTCTTCTCGTATTATTCTCCTCCTGATCATCATGCTGATCAGCTCCCTGTTTCCTCCAGAGTCAAGCTGGCTCAGGAGTGCCTCCGTCTGTAAGTGTTTCTTGTTTTTGCATTTTTGTCTGTACAGCACTATCTTTGGACACTTTATGTTCCTTTGTTAATAAAATGCACAAACACCATTCAGCACTTGGGTGTGTTCTCTCTGCTCCGAAGGGGCCAAAACATGTCAGTGAGGAAGTACCGATTTTAAAGTAGCTGCTTTTTCCATAGTTTACAGTGATGCTGTTCTATGTAACACCACAAGAAAAGCATAGGATTACCAGAAAATTCCTGTTAAACAATGATTTATGCAGAATTAAATGCTCAGTAAAATTGTCAAAAAATGACCAACATTGTATTCTGGCTGAGAACTTAAATTAAAAAAAAGAAATAAAAGAATTAGTCATTACATTTCATTTAGCACAAACAGACAATCATACATCTTGCAGTTGCTAGACGTCCTCCTCAAAAGCTGCCAACTGGGGATGAATACACAGTTTTGGTGGCTACTGGCAGGACAACTGCCATCCCCAGCACCACCACATGTCATGAACCCTCCCGTGCGCTTTTCCGATGCGCATGGTGAGGGGTGAAATAATGAGGATTTAAGCGCAGGGTTTACACCACACACATTTATTAAAGACCACACAAACAGTCCCAAAATGGTGAAGATGTGCAAAAAGACTAAACACTTAGATTGGACGTTCCTGGGCCAGCATCGCATAGTGAATGCATGAGGAGAAGTGATTAACCACGATTGCGTCCAAGACCCGGCATTGCTTCAATGGCGCAGGAGAACCACGGCTGAGGTGGAGTGGGGAACACTTCATGGCACACAGTTTCCACACGACTATGTGCTTCTGTTGACAGTCCATTTGGTTAATGACCCAGCAGTGCGTGACTCGTGAAAGGCACCTAAATACACGCACTGCTGGTGATGATGTAATTAGGAACACCTGGGTGAGGAGCGAGAAGATGGCAAACGGGAATTGGAACAGCTGATGGTAATAGAGAGGGGGTGTGGTCAGACCGGCAGACAGTTAGACAGCGCTCACACCAGCGTGAGCCCAAGGGGCTGCCTCACCGCTGCCAGCCAGAAAGCAGTGACTATCGGTAAGGAAGCATACAGGGATACATACTAGACATATATACAAAGCGGAACCTTAACCCACAGAGAGATCAGGGCTGAGCAAACCGCCGAGCCGGGAGAAACCAAGCCGGCTCGGCTTCTAACACCACAGGCCTCAAGCCACTGGAGGTTGTCATGCCAAAGGCAAAAGCAAGCAAATAAATGAGCAAATAAATATAAACTGTCCCTACTGTAACTGACACAGCCATCACACAGTCTCCTCCGCGGGTCCGTTTTCTGTCCTGCCCCAGTTCCCATCCCAAACTGGTGGGGAGAAATGCCGAGGTGGTGGCAACTTCTCATAGCCCTGATCTCATACCCACTCTAGCAGGAAATGTTGGAGCAGGAAATGTTGGAGCCAGAAATGTTGGAGCAGGAAATGTTGGAGCCTCATCCGTCGCCTAGGAGCTGCACAGAAGCCCCCTAGCCAAAGCCGAGCATCCGTCACACCCAACCAAGTTGCATCCCACCTACTGACTATCGCCAAAGCACCCCAAGACAAAGACACCAGAAGAGCAGTTACAACTGAGCTAAAAAAAACACCAAAAAATGCCTGTAGAGGAAACGAACCCTGAACCCTTCGAGGCTGCTGAACTGGAGAAAGTCCTACAGGGCCTGAAATGTGGAAAGGCAGCAGGATACGATAACATCTTCCCAGAATTCATGAAAAATCTTGGCCCCCGAGCCCTAACCTGGTTGACACAATTCTACACAAGGATCACACAAACAAACTCGATCCCAAAGAAATGGCGGACAGCAAAGGTCATTGCCATCCCAAAACCTGGCAAAGACCACAAACTACCAGCAAGCTACCGCCCAATCTCCCTACTCAGCGTTCCTTACAAAATCATGGAGCGCCTAATACTGCAACGCATTTTCTCAGAAATAGAGGATATTCTAAGTGTGGATCAAGCAGGTTTCCGCAAGGACCGCAGTACAGGAGAACAAGTACTGGCCCTAACCACCTTCATCGAAAATGGCTTCGAGAGCAGGCTGAAGACAGGGGCTGTGTTTCTCGATCTTACAGCCGCCTATGATACGGTCTGGCACAAAGGCCTCCTCCTGAAACTTATAAAGGCGATCCCTGCTTGGGCAACAGCAATTATAAAAACCCTGCTGACCAACCGAAGGTTCAGAGTCCACCTCAGTCAGAACACAAGTGCATGGAGAATGCAGAAAAACGGACTCCCACAAGGCTCAGTTCTAGCTACAACTCTGTTCAACCTCTACATAAACGACCTGCCTACTACAAAATCCCGCAAATTCATCTATGCAGACGACATCTGTTTGGCATTCCAAGCACCAGACTTTGAACCACTGGAACGGGTGCTCACGGAAGATCTTGCCAAACTGGACCAGTTCTGCAAAATCTGGCGCCTAAAACCAAGCCCAGCAAAAACCGTCTCCAGTGTATTCCATCTCCACAATGTAAAAGCTGCCAGAGAACTAAACATCCACCTGAGCGGACTCAAGCTTAAGCATGCCCCAAATCCAACTTATCTTGGAGTGACCCTTGATAGGACCTTATCCTTCAAGGAACATCTAAAGGGGACGGCTGCTAAGGTGAAGGTACGAAACAACCTGCTCTGCAAGCTCGCTGGTGCAAAATGGGGGGCGGCAGTCTCCACCCTGCGCACCTCAGCACTGGCCCTTTCATACTCTGTAGCAGAATATTGTGCCCCTGTCTGGTCCAGGTCATCTTACACACACCATGTAGACACCCAGCTCAACTCAACCATGAGAACTATAACTGGAACAATCCGCTCAACACCACTCCCCTGGCTCTCTGTACTGTCAAACATAGCCCCTCCACACATCCAGCGAGCAGCATTAACTCAAAGGATGCTCCAAAAAGTTAAAGATTTTCCTCACTTACCAATCCATGCAGATATCTACACCCCACCCACTGCCCGACTTTCATCCAGACGGCCGATTTGGAAAAACCCTCCCCCAGCTGACTTTACCATCCAGACAGCTTGGCAAGAGGAATGGGAGACCAAGGAGGTCCCAAACAAACAGCTGGTGATAAACCCCAACCAACAGGTCCCGGGCACCAACCTTCCAAGGAGACAGTGGCCTACACTCAATCGCTTCAGGACTGGACATGGCCCCTGCTTGGCCAGCCTTCACAGATGGGGCAGTAGCCCTAGCCCACTGTGCGCATGTGGAGAGGAGCAAACAATGGAACACATCATAGAGGCTTGCCCGCTCCAAAGACTGGAAGGAGGATTACACACCCTCCATACAGCAAACCAGGAGGCAACTGCTTGGCTTAAGGACTTTGCATTTGCTAAATAAATAAATAGCCCTGATCACCTGTTGTCCGAGCGGTAAGTAATGCTAATGATAATGCTCCTGATAGTCCTTCTTTGTGCAATGGGATGATTCATGTGTTTATACGGGTCATCATATATTAAGCTATGATGTATATAGGTTTTATAGTCGTGTTAAGTTTTACTTTCCACGGGTAATCCCTTTGTCTGTCATGTGTGTGTTTCTGTTGTTTGGTTGTCTACTGTCATGCTGCTGTTACGCTGTAATTTCCCAGTTTGGGATCAATAAAATACATCTATCTATCTATCTGATCACCTGTTGTCTGAGCGGTAAGTAGCCCCGAACAGCTCCTACCTCTGTGGTTAAACAAGAGCATTTTTTGAGCAAGAAGCTCGCATTTAATGTCCACATTAAATGCACTTAAAGTTTTCTTATGCACTGAGAAAAAGTAACTGATTTGTTGCAGTAAGCGGTGAACTTTCATTTATCAGTGCTTTGTGTTTTATTTTATCTTATTCATTTATATGCTGTTGTGATATACAATTATTTCATGGAAGTAAATCCTCTAAATATGCATTTTTAATGGGTTAGTCCAGGGGTGTCAAACATATGGCTCAAGGCCCAAAAATGGCCCGGCCCACCAGGGGGTCCAAAATTTTCTCTGCGAATTCACAGCTTTATTTCTAGTAAATTTCTGACTTTCTACTGATTACAATAGTTTGTGTAAATCTGAGACATTTTTTTCTCTGTAAGGTGAGACTTTTTTTCTCATCACTTTTCTTTTTCTTTTTTTTCTGATGAGAACAAGGAGCCCTTGATCTTGCTGTGCGTGCAAGATGATTTAAGTATGCATTTAAAAGTAACGTGAAAGTTACTTTTCCAAGTAACTAGTTACTTTAATCATGCAGTAACTCAAAAGTAACTCGGTTACTTTTGAAAAGAAGTAACTAGTAAATGTAACTAGTTACTGTTTTTTAGTAACTTGCCCAACACTGCTCACTTATAGACACTCCAGCAAGCGACCACCTAGGTAGTGCCTAGATAGTGCTCTGTAGCCTCTGTATCAACCGTAATTTCTGGTTAAATCTGATTTATCTTTCATAAAAATGTCTGGGTTTTCACCGCTATTCCGACCAACGTCTCTCCTTCACTCTGAATTCACAACTGCTCATGTCACTCATATGCACCGCTACTAACTGAAACGGGTGGGCGGGACGACACGCTGTTGCTGCATTCTGAGTGGTTGAACTATGTCACTCTGTTTTCTACAACTTTTAACAAGGGAAATACAATGTAAACTAGAAAAGCACTCGGAGAGCGCAGACCTCCGCCAAGCGGCACAGTTCCCCCCATACAGTGTTTGTGTGTACGTTTTCAGATTCCCTGAGCATGAAGAGATATGACTAGCAATTGGATTCACAATGATTATTTGTTTATTTGACATGGACAGTGCAATAAACAGACAATTAATGAATGACAATCAATGTGATAGTGATAGGATTAGTGGTTCAGTAGTGTAAAACGGGGCTATAAGGGACGGCGGGTTAATAAGGGACATTTTTCTGGGAAATGTTTTAAATGTAATTCTGCTTTTTTTATTTTGAGCAGGACGCTGAGTTGTGTTGTTATTGTCAAATATCCATGAATCCTTCATCAAATCTAGGCGGAAGCAAAATTAAAAAAGCAGAATTACATTTAGAAAAGTGTCCCATATTACCCCGCCGTCCCTTATAGCCCCGTTTTACGGTTGTAAAAGCATTGCCTCCTTGGCGGAGGTAATAAACTGAAGTGTTGGTGTGTCCATCTCCTCCACTGACGGATGCAGATTGGTTAGACAGGTTGCCGTGGGTTTTATATTATATTGGGGTTGCGCTCCGTGGCAAAACAGAATCTAGAATCTTCCCCGGCAGAGAGGTCGTTTTTACGCAGCGCCTATAGCTGGGCGGGGAATTTGTGGCAAATAATCGGGCGGTGGACAGGTGGCCGTGTCAGGTTTTGCAGCGTGGCGCAAAAACAGGCACGCTGGCGGGACCAGGGCAGCAGTGTTTTCCGCGTGCTTTTGTGCCTAAAACGTTGAAGAACGCGGAGTTTGTGTTGGTCAGACACGACGACCAGCACAATGTGCGCAGCGCCTATGGCTGGCACAGGCACGCTGGCGGGCCCAGGCCACCAGTGTTTTCCGCATGCTTTTGTGGCTAAAACGTTGAAGAAGGCGGAGTTTGTGTTGGTCAGACACGACGCCCAGCGCCCTCCATTGCGCCTGCGCACATGTTGAAAATGGCCGTATGTCACAGTGTGGAAAAATGCTTTAAAAAATTCCTGTATGCAGACGGTGATGCGGATCATCCCCAAAATTTAATCAGTTCTTCCTTGTACCATTTCCAACAACGCCTGAAAGTTTCATTGAAATCCGTCCAAAAGTTTTTGAGTTATCTTGCTAACCAACAGACAAACAGACAGACAGACAGACAGACAAACAGACAAACACACAGACAAACACACAGACAAACCCCGGCAAAAACATTACCTCCTCCTGGCCTTTCGGCCTGGCGGAGGTAACTAGAAAAATTGAATGCTGTTAGCTGAATACACTGAAGCACTTGAGCTGAAATGCTGCTAATTTATTAGTTGAAGTCCTATAAAACTATGTAAAATACTGAACCATTTTAACTGCAAGCTAAAAATGCTGAAATAACTGAAAAATACTAAATTTGAGCCCGAAACTATAAAAATGCTAGCTTACATGCTTAAATAGTCTAATAAAAATGTTAGCATAAAAGCAAAATTAGCTTAATGTTGAAGGAAATTAGCTCAAAAATGTTAAATATAGGTGTAAAACTTAAAAATGCTTGTTTCCATACTGACATAGGGTAATATTGCAGAAATTTCCATACTGACATAGGGTAATATTGCAGTTTTTCTAGCCCCTGCCGCCGATCTGGTTTATTGTTTGGCTCGGAAAGTGAGACGGCGGAAGAGAGGAAGACGAGCGGGCGCTCTCGTACGACTTCGCAGGAGAGGCTCGCGAACGGCGCTGCCTGGCATATTTCTGTCCAATACCAACTCTCTCTCTAACAAGGTGGATGAACTGAGACTGCTGATGCGTTTTAAGGACCTCGCCTCCTCAGCTGTCCTCTGCTTTACTGAGACCTGGCTCCGGGAAAATATACCGGACAGCGCGCTGCGCCTCGACGGCTTCCAGCTCTTCCGTGCTGATCGTGACACAGAGCTTTCCGGCAAGACCACAGGAGGCGGTGTCTGCTTCTACATCAACTGTAGCTGGTGCTCTGATGTAACGGTAATTTCCAAACACTGTTCTCCTGCCTTGGAATTTCTTGTTATCAACTGCAAGCCTTTTTATTCCCCGCGGGAGTTTGCTTCTTTTATACTGATCGCTGTGTACGCCCCTCCCGACGCGGACACGCGCGAAGCTCAGCGCGTGCTCGCGGATCACATTCAACACACAGAGCGGAGTTTTCCAGACTCGCTGATTATTGTGGCTGGCGACTTTAATCAGTGCAATCTGAGCCACGATCTCCCCCGCTACAAACAGTTTATTAAATGCCCCACCAGAGGATTAAACACACTGGATCACTGTTACACCACAGTGAAAGACGCATATCGCGCTGTCCCTCGAGCTGCGCTGGGATTATCTGATCACGTGATGGTTCACCTCATTCCCACATACAGACAGAGATTGAAGCTCACTAAACCTGTTGTGAGCACTACGAAGATACGGACCAGTGATGCTGAGGAGAAGCTGGAAACGTGCATGGAAATATCTGACTGGGGCATGCTTAAAGGAGCCACGCATGATCTGGATGAGTACACGGACACTGTGAACTCATATATCCACTTTTGTGAAGAGAACATTCTTCCATCACGCACCAGGGTGAGTTACTCTAATGACAAACCCTGGTTCACAGCTAAGCTCAGACAGATCAGGAAGGAGAAGGAAGCAGCGCTGAAAAGTGGAGACAGGGACTGCTACAGGGAGGTTAAATACCGGTTTAACAGAGAGCTGAAGAGGGCTAAATCTGTGTACTCAGAGAGACTCCAGCAGCAGTTCACTGCTAATGATTCGGCTTCCGTGTGGAGAGGACTGAGGCAGATCACCAACTATCGGCCTCAGGCTCCTAAAGGTCAGGATGACAAAGCCCTTTGTCAGAGACTGTCCCAACACTATGCCCGTTTTGACACCTCGTCATCTGTGTCCAACTCCCCCCCTCCCTCCAGCTCCACAGCCTCCACATTCCCTACTTCATTTAAGGCGCACCCCCCCCCCCACCTCCCCCCCTCCCCTTATCATCAGTGAGCAGGATGTGCTCAAACAGTTCTCCAGACTGAACCCGCGCAAGGCCCCCGGCCCAGACGGCGTGTCTCCCTCCACCCTGAGACTCTGTGCGAAACAGCTGGCTCCTGTATTCACAGACATTTTTAACACCTCCCTTAAGTTATGCCACGTGCCATCCTGCCTCAAATCCTCCACCATCATCCCTGTCCCCAAGAAGCCACGGATCACTGGACTTAATGACTACAGACCTGTAGCGCTCACCTCTGTAGTCATGAAGTCCTTTGAGCGCCTGGTCCTGTCCCACCTCAAGTCCATCACCACCCCTCTCCTGGACCCGCTGCAGTTTGCCTACCGAGCCAACAGGTCTGTAGACGATGCAGTCAACCTGGCCCTCCACTCCATCCTGCAGCACCTGGACTCCCCGGGAACCTACGCCAGGATCCTGTTTGTGGACTTCAGCTCCGCATTCAACACCATCCGCCCCGCTCTGCTCCGGGACAAGCTGTCCCTGCTCAACGTGCCTGACTCCCTCTGCAGGTGGATCATCGACTTCCTGACGGACCGGAGGCAGCATGTGCGGCTGGGAAAGACTGTCTCAGACTATACTAGCATCAGCACCGGATCACCCCAGGGCTGTGTACTTTCCCCCCTACTCTTCTCCCTTTACACCAACTCCTGCACCTCCAGCCACCAGTCTGTCAAGTTGATCAAGTTTGCGGACGACACCACCCTCATCAGGCTCATCTCCAACGGCGACGAGTCCGCCTACAGGAGAGAGGTGGCCCAGCTGGTGTCCTGGTGCAGCAATAACAACCTGCAGCTGAACGCTCTGAAGACAGTGGAGATGATTGTAGACTTCAGGAAAGTCACTACTCCTCTGCCCCCCCTCACCCTCTCAGGCTCTCCCATCACCACTGCTGATTCCTTCCGCTTCCTAGGCACTACCATCACCAGGGACCTCAAATGGGAGCTGACCATCAGCTCACTCATCAAAAAAGCCCAGCAGAGGATGTTCTTCCTGCGGCAGCTGAGGAAGCTCAAGCTACCCACCAAGATGTTAGTGCAGTTCTACACAGCCATCATCGAGTCCATCCTCACCACCTCCATAACCGTGTGGTACGCAGGAGCCACTGCCAGGGACAGACTAAGGCTGCAGCGCGTCGTGCGCACTGCTGAGAAGGTGATCGGCTGCAAGCTCCCATCTCTCCAGGATCTGTACATCTCCAGGACCCGGAGGCGTGCTGGCCGGATCATAGCCGATCCCTCACACCCTGGTCATGTACTGTTTGCCCCCCTCCCCTCTGGTAGAAGACTTCGGTCCATCCAGACTAAAACCTCCCGTCACATGAACAGCTTCTTCCCCTCTGCCATTAGACTGCTGAACACTAAGTGACTCTCGTGCACCATGTACAGCAGCTCAACCAGACTCATGTCAATCATCACTGTTTTCTTCCTGCATTACCGACTGCACTATATAGTTCTCCACAGTATCTGCTGCTGGCTAATATATATTTTAACTGTTGACCAGTATCACTTAATCTTATCCTACACTTTATTACATGTATAGTTTATTTCTCTTATCTTATCATGTTTAATGTTGCAGCATTGTACCGAGACAAATTCCTAGTTTGTGTACTACATGAACAATGGCAATAAACCTGATTCTGATTCTGAAAAAAAAAAAAAATTAGTATAAAAGCAGAAATAGCTTATGGTTGCAGGAAATTAGCCTAAAGTTACTAAATATAAGCTTAAAAGTGGAAAAATGTTAGCTTACATGCTAAACAGGCTAATCTCAACAAACATTAGCATAAAATCAGAAGTAGCTTAATGTAAAAAAAAGTTAGCGTAAAGATAGTAAATATTTCCCTAACATGTAAAAGATGCTAACTTACATGTTAAAAATAGCATTATATTTAAAAGTATTAGCATAAAAGAAGAATAGCTTCAGATGCATTCAGTTAGCTCAAATACATTAAAAATAAATCTTGTCAAAAATGCCAGTTTACATGCTAAATTAGCACAATCTTGAAAACAAATTAGCATATTAGTAAAAATAGTTTTACAGTGCAGGAGATTAGCTTGAAGATGCTAAATGTTAGCTTAAAACTGAAAAAATGGTATGCTCAAACAGGCTAATCTTGACAAACGTTAGCATTAAAGCAAAAGTAGCTTAATGTCACAAGAAGTTAGCATAAAGACGCTAAATATAAGCCTACAATATAAAAAATGTTAGCTTACAAAATAAAATAGCATCATATTTATAAATACTAGCATAAAAGAAGAAATACCTGAAAGCTGCAAGAAGTTATCTTAACCTCTTGCACTCCGTTGTACTGCGGGCGGGCAAGTCTCTGCGTCCCAGAGCGCACAAGGGCGCTCTCGTGCGCTCTAGGACGCATGATGGAGATGCGTCCAAGCACGCACTGAAAATAAAAGCTGCAGACACAGCCGCGAACAGATTAGTTCATCTGATTGACCTCTCATTTGACTAATAAGAGCCTTGAATTGGGTTTCTGAAACCTTGAAGTACCAATGACTGAAAACCTAGCAAGAAGGACCCGCCTACCAAGGCTGTGAATGCAGTGAGCCAATTGAAGCAGAGAAGTCCGCGAGCTGTTTTTTTTTAAGGCTGGGTGAAGACAGACTGCTGCAGCAGATAAAAAAAGGACCCGCAGTAAGAACCGTCACAGACCCAGCAGCACGGAGACCACCCATAAGTGCAACCTGTGTGACAGCGACTGCCATTCGCGCATCGGCATGTTTGGCCACAGGCGGTGCTTACTTTGTTTTTGTTCCAGCAGAGTAGACGTTATGATTTTCTTCCATGGTCATAGACCGACGGAGGCCGACGATGAAGGCTGAGTGACACACACGCGTTCGCCAGTCTTTTTTTTAATTACTACTGTTATTTGTTTTGAAAAATCGTTCGCCAAAAACCGCAATCATGGAAGCACAAAACCGCAATAATGGAATTATGTTTTGATCGGGTCGCAAAACCAGAACCACGAGCGGACCAGCGTCGCGTTCGTCTGACAATGAGGAAGAGAAGTTCGCCAGGACACTGCTGTGAAGAGGTAAGGTGTTATAAGCTAAATTATTCTTTATCCCTGAAAATTGAATGACTTTTGACTGATCGGTAAATTACAACTGTGCGGTGCACGAAGTCTGAAGTTCGTGCGCCGCACTTAGGTACACGGGTCGTTCACCGCGTCCAGACCGTGAACACCGCCCCCCCCCCGCTATTCTTCTGTAGCGAGGGGGGGGGGGGAGCCGTGGTGACTGCGCCGCTGTTGCCACATCGCCACATGAAGCTAATCCGTCACGTAGCGATGGCCGATGTCCATCCTCTGTAGCGAGGGGGAGGGACAACCCCCCCCACACACACACACATAGACACAGCCCTGAGTGTGACCTTTCATTAGAGCCCTAAATGAAGCTTCTACATTGAATCATTCAAAAGTTACAGACGTTTTTCCTAACTGTGCCATTTGGCACAATTTGGCACAGTTCCAAAACGCCTGGGAACTACCTGAGGAAAAAAGCTGTGTTATATATTCAATTTTTGTGGTATTGTTACAAAATTTGGACCTCAGCTGGATAACACTTGGTTCTACATTTCTTGCATTTTCCAGCCCGGATCTGAAGCTGTGTGTTATTTGCAAGCATTTGTATCCAAAAAAACACCCAGGCCAAATTTATTTTCTTCAAGTTCAGTATGTTTAGATGACTGTAACTCAGTGGCCGGAGCACTTAGAGAGATTATGACTGTTTTGCCAAAAAAATCAAAGTGTTTTCTTTTAAATGAGACCAACCCCATGAAGATGCTGCAAAGGGTTGAAGAACAGCTTTGGATTTAATTTGGGCACGTTATTTTTTGGCATTTTTAGGGAAATTGACCGGAGTGCAAGGGGTTAAATACATCAAAAATTAGCCTAAAATATAAAAAAATGCTAGCTTACATGCTAAATTAGCACAAGCTTGAAAAACATTAGCATACTAGTAGAAATAGCTTAATGTTGCAGGAAATTAGCTTAAAGATGCTAAATTTAAGCTCAAACCTTAAATGCTAGTTTACATGCTAACATACACACGTGGACAAAATTGTTGGTACCCCTCTGTTAATGAAAGAAAAACCCACAATGGTGACAGAAATAACTTGAATCTGACAAAAGTGGTAATAAACAAAAATTCTGAATTTAAATCTATTGAATCTATTTGTTGGCCGGCTAGGTATGTGCATATTTTTTATGAAAATTAAACTTTAGTTACCAAACCTGATAAGGCGGCTGTTACGACCCACTTTCTGGGCCAAGGCCAGAATTGCCTATACACACATGGACAAAATTGTTGGTACCCCTCTCTGTTAATGAAAGAAAAACCCACAATGGTCACAGAAATAACTTGAATCTGACAAAAGTGGTAATAAATAAAAAGTCTATGAAAATTAACCAATGAAAATCACACAATGCTTTTGAATTGTGGTTCAACAGAATTACTTTAAAAAACAAACTCATGAAACAGGCCTGGACAAAAATGATGGTACCCTTAACTTAATATTTTGTTGCACAACCTTTTGAGGCAATCACTGCAATCAAACGATTTCTGTAACTGTCAATGAGACTTCTGCACCTCTCAGCAGGTATTATGGCCCACTCCTCATGAGCAAACTGCTCCAGTTGTCTCAGGTTTGAAGGGTGCCTTCTCCAGACGGCATGTTTCAGCTCCTTCCACAGATGTTCAACAGGATTTAGATCAGGGCTCATAGAAGGCCACTTTAGAATAGTCCAATGTTTCGCTCTTAGCCATCCTTGGGTGTTTTTAGCTCTGTGTTTTGGGTCATTATCCTGTTGCAAGACCCATGACCTGTGACTGAGACCAAGCTGTCTGACACTGGGCAGCACATTTCTCTCTAGAATACCTTGATAGTCTTGAGATTTCATTGTACCCTGCACAGATTCAAGACACCCTGTGCCAGATGCAGCAAAGCAGCCCCAGAACATAACAGAATCGCCTCCATGTTTCACAGTAGGGACAGTGTTCTTTTCTTGGTATGCTTCATTTTTGCGTCTGTGAACATAGAGCTGATGTGTCTTGCCAAAAAGTTCCAGTTTTGTCTCGTCTGTCCATAGGACATTCTCCCAGAAGCTTTGTGGCTTGTCAACATGCAATTTGGCAAATTCCAGTCTGACTTTTTTATGATTTGTTTTCAACAGTGGTGTCCTCCTTGGTCGTCTCTCATGAAGTCCACTTTGGCTCAAGCAACGACGGATGGTGGGATCTGACACTGATGTACCTTGACCTTGGAGTTCACCTTGAATGTGTTTAGAGGTTGTTCTGGGCTCTTTTGTTACCATTCGTATTATCCGTCTCCTCCTGCGGCCACGTTCAGCGAGGTTGGCTACAGTCCTATGGATCTTAAATTTCTGAATAATATGTGCAAATGTAGACACAAGAACATCAAGCTGCTTGGAGATGGTCTTATAGCCTTTACCTTTAACATGCATGTCTATAATTGTCTTTCTAATCTCCTGAGACAACTCTCTCCTTTGCTTCCTCTGGTCCATGTTTAGTGTGGTACACACCATGTGAACAAACAGCACAGTAACTACTTGTCACCCTTTAAATAGGCTGACTGACTGATCACAAGTTTGTAGACACCTGTGATGTTAATTAGAGGACACATCTTGGTTGAACATGTCCCTATGGTCACACTATTTTCAATTTTTTCTAGGGGTAGCATCATTTTTGTCCAGGCCTGTTTCGTGAGTTTATTTTTAAAAATAATTCTGTTGAACCACAATTCAAAAGCATTGTCTGATTTTTATTGGTTAATTTTCATCGAATTTTTATTTATTACCACTTTTGTCAGATTAATGTTATTTCTGTGACCACTGTGGGTTTTTCTTTCATTAACAGAGGGGTACCAACAATTTTGTCCACGACTGTAGCTTAAAGTATAAAAAATGTTAGCTTTAAGCCAATATGACTTATAATTGAAGAAACTTGACTTAAAAATTCTAAATAAAATCCACCTTATTCCTAGGCCCCATGATGCCTTGCATGAATTATGGTAGCAACTTCAGGTACTAGTTTAGAACATATGGTTGTCACTGAAACGGGACACTTTTCCTTGTTAAAAAAACAATGACTTCGGCATCAGAAATGCGGGAACACGGCCTCTTGCACCTCAAAATAGTAACATAATCATACCACTTACCACGACTACCGAGGGATAGAAAAATGATCTTAAAAAGTGGCCTTGTACATAGCAGCATTGTTAGTTAGCGCCACTGCTAAGATGCTAATGATGTAAACAATATTTTAGCTAGGTTGAAAACTCGCGTTCGATCGGTCGGGAGTTCTGTCTTCCGCAAAAACATATGTATTTTTAGAAAGTACAATTTCTAAGCAGTTTTAAATTCCCATTTTAAATTCTGACGTTTTACCCCATTTTAAGTTTGGGGTAAAACGTCAGATCTGTGATATTCATACAAGTGAAAACATACCTGGCTCTTGTCTTGGTGTCTGTCCTGTGTCTGTCCCACCGATCTCACGAACAATCCTTTAGTTTTCAGTGCATGATCTACTCATTGCTGTTGAAGCCACAGATTGAGCTGTGCTTATCTCCGAGGAGCCTCACACACCATGAACAGCAGCAAGTACCAGAACTAAACATTCAAAAATACAAAAAACTACAAGTGCTGAAATTAGCTGCCACTTGAGTGGAAAACACGTATGTGGACTATACATTAAAATGAATTTGAAAAACTTTTAAAAATGATATTTTAAATGCCCCCACGACTCCACACAAACTGACTGATTTTACAAAGGGTCAGATGAAACCGGAAGTTCCGTCCATAATCATTCCTACAGCTGCACCGCCAGGAATAATGTAGATATTAATCCTAACTGTCCTCACTGGGATTCGAACCTGATCTGCTAAACCAATATCGCTCTGTAGGCTGATGCTTTAACCCATCCATCTTCTACGCTTAATCCTTTTCGGGTGACGGGGGGGCTGGAGCCTATCCCAACATCTTTGGGAGAGAGGCAGGGTACACCCTGGACAGATTGCCAGTCCATCGCAGGGCCAACACAGACAGACAGACAACCATTCACTCTCACTGTCATACCTAAGGACAATTTAGAATCCCCAGTTTTGGTGCCAATTAACCTAACTTGCATGTTTTTGGCATGTGGGAAGAAACTGGAGAAATCCCGGAGTAAACCCACGCAGACACGGGGAGAACATGCACACTCCACACCACTGAGCTAATTATTGGGAGTAACTGACAAGCTCCACAAAGGCATTTGCCATTGATTCACTCAGCTCCATATAGAAATGCATTGCAGAGTAGTCCTTGATCAGGCATTAATAAAAGACAAACCGTAAGACTGACAGATAAAATTTTGGCACCGTGAGAATCCTGAGACTTTGATCTATGCAGTTATGTAAATTTTAAGTTCCTAAATGCAAAATTGTGGTCACACTCGTGAGTTAAAAACCAAGAAAATTTTTGGATCAAGATTTGTCAGCCCCATTCAAAGGTATGGGAAAACTTGTGGTTTTATCCCCACTTCAGGGCTTCTGGAGAAAAAAAATGCAAAACTTAACACTTATAGGAGATGACTGTAAGTGACAGGACATCTGTGGCTACATTTTTAAAAAAAATGAAGTCAGTAGAGCGAAAATTGTGTCCACAATCGCGATTTATCCAGATTTTCGAAAGGTTCTACACTCTAGCGATGATGTCCCTCCACTGACTTCCATGTTAAACTGTGATTTTTGCTGAAATTCCTACCCGATATTAAAGCTGAACTATTTGAAAACTATTTGAGATATTCAAATGAAAATTAATACATGAGAAGTAGAGACTTGTAGAAACCTTTTAAAATTTGAATGTTTTTTCTAGCTGAACATATGCTGAACTGATAATGCAGAACAGCTGAAGATGCTGAACAAGAATTTGAAAGATTTCTCCACAGAAATCAATGCAAAAATTTTTGCATAAAAACTGTTCGAGTACCCCACGACATGACCCCAGCAACCGCAAAAAGGCTGAAAGCAGAAGACCCTCCCAATCACACCGATTTACCCCCTATGGAAAGAAAATGGGGAATCCTGCTTCAAATGACCCAAGAATTCAGAAAACATCACAGGGAGGTCAGCCAGTGTCACGAAAATCATCAGAAGGCGCACACTCCTGTGGTCAGAAAAGACAGGAGCAGACATGGCTGGTGAATCATAGGACTGAATGCAAAGCAATATTGAAAGCCTTATTGAAGAGAATGCTCTGCGTATGTCTGATCATGTATGTATAACTCAGAATCAGAATCAGAATCAGAATCAGATTTATTGCCATTGTTCATGTAGTACACAAACTAGGAATTTGTCTCGGTGCAATGCTGCAACATTAAAACATGATAAGATAAAGAGATAAACTAAAAAACTTAAAGACTAAAACCATGCAATAAGTGTAGAATAATAAGTAATAATAATAATAATAATAATGAGTAATACTAGTCACAGCAGTTTTAAATAAATTAGCAAGTAGCAGATGATGTGGAGTACCACATAGTGCAGTCGATAATGCAACAGAAAAACAGTGATGAATGACATGAGTCTGGTTGAGCTGCTGTATATAGTGCACGAGAGTCAATAAGTCACTTAAAGGCCAAATGTCATGTAATTTTTTTTTCTAAATGATAACGAATTTAGATAAAATACACATAGCTTAAACCAAATATTCACACCGGAGACCATATCACCCACCTGTATTTACATAATTGCACAAAATACACCAGGTGAAGGCCCCCACCTTGCTTGCTGGCTTGTGACAGCCAGTCCAGACCACGCCCATGTTTTTGACATCACCAGTTGTACCCTGGCTGCCCTGCCTATCCACATTCACACTTATCAACATTGGACAATCATGACGGAAAGTGACAGCGATTGTGAACAAATTAGTTTAGTTTTGTCTTTTTTTTTTTGTCTTTTTTTTTGTCAGTGGTTCAGACAGTGACAGAGGCATAGAACCTTACAGGTTCGAGCCATCCGAGACGGAATCAGATGCTTTGTCTGATGACAACAGTTCCAACGATGACCAGAGAGCAGAACCAGTGGAAAATGTCATTGAACTGGACATTAATCGCCTCCAGAATTGCAAAGCCGAAGGGGGTCTGTCGAGGGTGCCCCATAAATATTGATTTTTCGGAAGCCATTATTATTACAGTGGAGGAGAGCCGCTGCTGTCAAGAAATTGACCAGATCAATATGAAAATGGAGGCGCATACCTGTCAAGTGAGACGTTTTCGCCGTATTTTGGTGCCAAGCGCGGCTGTGGGGGACGGCGGAGTGGTGGGGGACACTTTTCTGGGAAATGTTTTAAATGTAGTTCATGTTGTTATTGTCAAATATTTTAAGGAAAATACGGGGAAAATGCAATTTTAGCAAAAACGGGCGTATTGCCATTTCTGTACGCCCAAAGAAAAATATACAGAAAAAAAATTGAGTGTGTTGAGGAGCACGTCCTGTGTGTGATCCCCCACAGCTGGTGCTGGCAGATGGCTCAGCGGGAGCTATTATCACTACAATGAGAAGTGTGGACTCAATCAGTCTGATGGCCGCGGTGGGCAGATCGCTCAGCGGGAGCTATTATCACTACTGTTCGAAGTGTGGACTCAATCATTAGTCTGATTGTCGGGGCAGGCAGATCGCTCAGCGGAAGCTATTCTCACTACAATGAGAAGTCATTAGGACAATGGTTTAACACTTTCAGCTGTGCAGCGGTTGCGGAACAGAGAGAGATCGCCTTACAAATACAGAATTCTGCTTTTTTTTTTATTTTGCGCCGGACGCTGAGTTGTGTTGTTATTGTCAAATATCCATGAATCCTTAAAATATTTGACAATAACAACATGAATTACATTTAAAACATTTCCCAGAAAAGTGTCCCTTATTACTCCGCCGTCCCTTATAGCCGCGTTTTACGGTATTAAAATACGGCAAAAACGTCTCACTTGACAGGTATGAAAACATTTCCCAGAGAAGTGTCCCTTATTACCCAGCTGTCCCTGATAGTCCCGTTTTAAGGTATGGGTGAAATATCCAATTTTTTCTTTCTTGTTGCTCACTTCAACCTTCCAGTCTCCATATAAACAATCAATTGAAATACCCCAAGCATCAAACTAGGGTACAATCTATTTCGTCACTTCCGCCTTCTTCCCCAGGCGATTCCAGGGGCCGTGTCAGGCCAAGCGCGGCAGTTTTAAATTAACGAATATTCCGTTGTTACTGAAGCATATGCACCAAGACCCGAACGGATCGGTTCCCTTTTATATCTAGTTTCAAGATATTTAAAGTACCCTGTTACGTGACATTTGGCCTTTAATGTTCAGCAGTCTGATGGCAGAGGGGAAAAAGCTGTTCATGTGCTGGGAGGTTTTAGTCTGAATGGACCGAAGTCTTCTACCTGAGGGGAGGGTGGCAAACAGTACGTGACCAGGGTGTGAAGGATCGGCTATGATCCGGCCTGCACGCCTCCGGGTCCTGGAGATGTACAGATCCTGGAGAGATGGGAGCTTGCAGCCGATCACCTTCTCAGCAGTGCGCACGACGCGCTGCAGTCTTAGTCTGTCCCTGGCAGTGGCTCCTGCGTACCACACGGTTATGGAGGAGGTGAGGATGGACTCGATGATGGCCGTGTAGAACTGCACTAACATCTTGGTGGGTAGCTTGAGCTTCCTCAGCTGCCGCAGAAAGAACATCCTCTGCTGGGCCTTTTTGATGAGGGAGCTGATGGTTGGCTCCGATTTGAGGTCCCGGGTGATGATGGTGCCCAAGAAGCGGAAGGAATCTGCAATGGTGATGGGAGAGCCTGTGATGGTGAGGGGGGCAGGGGGGTTGTGACTTTCCTGAAGTCCACAATCATCTCCGCTGTCTTCAGAGCATTCAGCACCAGGACACCAGCTGGGCCACCTCTCTCCTGTAGACGGACTCATCGCCGTTGGAGATGAGCCCGATGAGGGTGGTGTTGTCCGCAAACTTGATCAGCTTAACAGACTGGTGGGTGGAGATGCAGGAGTTGGTATAAAGGGAGAAGAGTAGGGGGGAAAGTACACAGCCCTGGGGTGATCCGATGCTGATGCTAACAGAGTCTGAGACAGACTTCCCCAGCCGCACATGCTGCCTCCGGTCCGTCAGGAAGTCGGTGATCCACCTGCAGAGGGAGTCAGGCACGCCGAGCAGGGACAGCTTGTCCTGGAGCAGAGCGGGGCGGATGGTGTTGAATGCAGAGCTGAAGTCCACAAACAGGATCCTGGCGTAGGTTCCCGGGGAGTCCAGCGGCTGCAGGATGGAGTGGAGGGCCAGGTTGACTGCGTCGTCCACAGACCTGTTGGCACAGTACGCAAACTGCAGCGGGTCCAGGAGGGGAGTGGTGATGGACTTGAGGTGGGACAGGACCAGGCGCTCAAAGGACTTCATGACTACAGAGGTGAGCGCTACAGGTCTGTAGTCGTTAAGTCCAGTAATCCGTGGCTTCTTGGGGACAGGGATGATGGTGGAGGATTTGAGGCAGGTCGGCACGTGGCATTGCTTAAGGGAGGTGTTAAAAATGTCTGTGAAGAGAGGAGCCAGCTCTTTCGCACAGTGTCTCAGGGTGGAGGGAGACACGCCGTCCGGACCGGGGGCCTTGCATGGGTTCAGTCTGGAGAACTGTTTGTGCACGTCCTGCTCACTGATGACAAGGGCAAGGGGGGGGAGGAGGAGTGGGGGACCGCTTTTGATGAATTAGCGGCCGAGGAGGCAGTGGAGCTGGGTGGAGGGGGGAGTTGGACACAGCTGACGAGGTGTCAAAACGGGCGTAATGTTGGGACAGTTTTTGACAAAGGGCTTTGTCATCCTGACCTTTAGAAGCCTGAGGCCGATAGTTGGTGATTTGTCTCAGTCCTCTCCACACAGAAGCCAAGTCATTAGCAGTGAACTGCTGCTGGAATCTCTCAGAATACACAGATTTAGCTCTCTTCAGCTCTCTGTTAAACCGATATTTAACCTCCCTGTAGCAGTCCCTGTCTCCACTTTTCAACGCTGCTTCCTTCTCCTTCCTGATCTGTCTGAGCTTGGCAGTGAACCAGGGCTTATCATTAGAGTACCTCACCCTGGTGCGCGATGGGAGAATGCTCTCCTCACAAAAGTTGATGTATGAGTTCACAGTGTCTGTGTACTCATTAAGATCATGTGTGGCTCCTTTAAACATGTCCCAGTCAGTTATTTCCATGCATGTGTTCAGTTTCTCTCCAGCTTCACTGGTCAATTTCTTCCTGGTGGTCACAACAGGTTTAGTGAGCTTCAGTCTCTGTCTGTATGTGGGAATGAGGTGGACCATCACGTGATCAGATAGTCCAAGCGCAGCGCGGGGAACAGCGCGATACGCGTCCTTCACTGTAGTGTAACAGTGATCTAGTGTGTTCTCACCTCTGGTTGGACATTTAATAAACTGTATCGGGGGAGCTCGTGACTCAGATTGCTCTGGTTAAAGTCGCCAACCACAATAACCAAGGAGTCCGGGAAAGTCCGCTCCGCATGTTGGATGTGATCTGCGAGCGCGCGCTGAGCCTCGCGCGCGTCCGCGTCGGGAGGGGCGTACACAGCGATCAATACGAATGAAGCAAACTCCCGCGGGGAATAAAATGGCTTGCAGTTAATGGAGAGAAATTCTAGGTCGGGAGAACAGTGCCGGGAAATCACGGTTAGATCAGAGCACCAGCTGCTGTTAATGTAAAAGCATACTCCTCCTCCTTTAGACTTACCGGAGAGCTCTGTGACGCGATCAGCACGAAACAGCTGAAATCCCTCAAGGCTGATCGCGCTGTCCGGAGTAGAATCATTAAGCCAAGTCTCAGTAAAACAGAGGGCGAACGAATTAGCGAGGTCCTTAAATCGCATCAGCAGTCTCAGTTCGTCTACCTTGTTAGAGAGAGAGTTGGTATTGGTCAGAAATATTCCAGGCAAGGCTGTGCGCGTGCCCCTCTTCCGAAGCCGTTCGAGAGCTCCCGCTCGTCTTCCTCTCTTCCACCGTCTCACTTTTTGGGCTAGAAAGTGGACCAGATTGGCGGCAGGAGCCAAAAAAACCGGGAGAAGGTCCGTGGGAGTGAAAGACCTGATATTTAGAAGCTCTTCTCGGGTATAAGAGCAGGCAGACACACAACTGACGAACAGAAAAAAAAAAAAAAAAAAAAAAAAAAAAATGGTGGCGCGCCTAGACGCAGCGGCCTCTCTTGGCATCAGCGAGTGTGAGAGTTTTAATCATCCCAGACGTACATTCTGTAAAACTTACAACCGTGAGACCTTATTAAACATCAAGGTACTGCACGCTGCAAGAATCGCGGCGATCGGTTGTGATTTGTACATTCTACGCCAGCATGGAATTTTGGCGGAGTCCCCGCTGGAAGCTACCCGGGAGAGGAGGAAGCGGAAGCGGAGCGAACGCAAGCAAAAGTGAGGAAAAAGGGCCGGGATCCATGCTAGGCTAAAGGCTAATCCCTCCAGACCAGCGGTACCGTCGCTTCTTCTATCAAACGTCCGCGCCCTCGAAAACAAGGTAGACGAGCTGCGTTTGCTGAAAGAAACCCGGAGAGAATGGAGGGACTGCTGTGTGTTTGTTTTCACCAAGACATGGCTCCACGACAACATTCCTGACGAGGCCATTCAGCTGGAAGATATGGCGATGTTCCGTGCCGACAGGGAAACGGCGAGCTCCGGTAAGAGCCGGGGGGGTGGGCTATGCATCTATGTTAACAAGAACTGGTGCGTTAATGCCACGTTAGTGTCTAAACACTGCTCTCCGTTGGCGGAGTTCCTTATTGTTAATTGTCGGCCTTTTTATCTGCCGAGGGAATTCAGCAACGTGTTTGTAGTTGGTGTTTACATAGCGCTGAGCGCTAACGCTAAAGCTAATGCTAAGAAGGCACTCGGGGTACTGCACAATGCGATCAGTGAAATCCAAACGTCACACCCGGACAGTTTTGTGGTGGTTGCGGGGGATTTTAACCACACCAGCTTAAAGACTGTGCTCCCCAAGTTTAAACAATATGTAGACTTTAAGACCAGAGGAGAGAATATGTTGGACTTAGTGTACACAAACACAGATGCATATAAAGCGATACCCCGCCCCCATCTCGGCCGTTCTGATCACATGTCCGTGATGCTGGTTCCTGCCTACAAACCTTTATTGAAGCGCAGCAGGCCAGCAGTGAAACAAATCAGGATTTTGCCAGAGAGTGCAACCTCTGCACTGCAAGACTGTTTTCAGCACACAGACTGGAAGATCTTCAAAATAGCAGCCTCCCAGGAAGACAGGACAGATGTGGAGGAGTATGCTGATTCGGTCACCAGCTACATCGCGAAGTGCACAGAGGATTTCACTACAGTGAAGACCATCACTATGCGGGGTAATCATAAGCCCTGGATGACTGCAGAGGTGCGCTCGCTGCTTAAAGCCAGAGATGCAGCGTTCAGAGCGAAGGACAGGATTGCCCTCCGCTCAGCCAGGTCTGCGCTTTCAAAGGGAATTAAGGCGGCAAAGCGCGCCTATGCGCAGAAAATCCAGGGACACCTCTGTGACACTAGGAACACCAAGCAGATGTGGCAGGGAGTTCGGACACTGACGGGCTTTAAGTCTAGGCAGGGGGTCGATGATGACGACGCTTCGCTTCCAGACAGGCTTAACGACTTCTTTGCACGTTTTGAAGCATCAAACTCGACAATCAGAGGGAGGGCCGGCCCACTCCCACCATCGGTCGGACCAGCTTTTACCATTAACACAGCAGACACACGGAGGACCCTATCCAGAATCAACCCACGCAAAGCTGCAGGTCCAGACAACATTCCGGGACGTGTGCTCCGAGACTGCGCAAGCGAGTTGGCGGATGTCCTAACTGACATTTATAACATCTCCCTGAGTCAGGCCATCGTTCCCAGATGCTTCAAGACCTCTATCATTGTACCGGTGGCAAAGAAACCAGTGGTGTCCTGTTTGAATGACTATCGTCCTGTTGCACTTACACCAATTGTGATGAAGTGTTTTGAACGGCTTGTCAAACCACACATCACAGCCTGCCTCCCTGCATCACACGACCCGCTCCAGTTTGCATATCGTTCAAACCGCTCCACGGAGGATGCTATAGTCACCACCCTACACTCTGTCATCACCCACCTGGACCAGAAAGACACCTACGCCAGACTCCTGTACATTGATTTCAGTTCAGCATTCAACACCATTATTCCCCAGAGACTGATAGAGAAATTACTCCTTCTCGGTTTGAACACTGCCACATGTCTCCGGATCCTGGATTTCCTGACTGAGAGACCTCAGTCTGTCCGGGTTGGAAACAACATCTCTAACTCTGTCACGCTGAGTACCGGAACCCCTCAAGGCTGTGTACTCAGTCCACTGTTGTTTACACTTCTAACACATGACTGTGTATCCAAACACGAGGGGAACCAGATTATTAAGTTTGCAGATGACACCACGGTGGTGGGACTTATTCAGAGGGATGAGGAATCAATGTACAGGGAAGAAGTGAGAGACCTGGAGGGCTGGTGCAGGGAGAACAATCTGGTGCTCAACGTGGACAAAACGAAGGAGATGATTATCGACTTCCGGCGGTCACAGCCTGAGCACGTCCCCCTCAGCATCGGCGGCCGTTTAGTGGAGAGAGTAGAGAACATCAAGTTCCTCAGAGTGCAGATCTCGCAGGACCTGACCTGGAGCAAGAATTCCTTGGAGATCAGGAAGCGAACTCAGCAGAGACTACACTTCTTGAGGAAACTCAAACAGGCCTCTCTCCCCATCTGCATCCTCAGGACCTTCTACAGAGGTGTGGTGGAGAGTGTTCTGACGTACTGCATTGCTACATGGTACTCCAGCTGCAGTATGTCAGACAAAAAAGCCCTGCAGAGGATAGTCAAGGGGGCGGAGAGGGTAATTGGAGTCTCCCTCCCCTCTGTCCAAGAACTTTTTCAGAACCGTTGTAGGAACAGGGCACTGAACATTGTCAAGGGCCGTTCTCACCCTCTGCATAAACACTTTGAACTTCTTCCATCTGGTAAACGATT
Source organism: Pholidichthys leucotaenia (assembly GCA_020510985.1). Classification (NCBI taxonomy): domain Eukaryota; kingdom Metazoa; phylum Chordata; class Actinopteri; order Cichliformes; family Pholidichthyidae; genus Pholidichthys; species Pholidichthys leucotaenia. The sequence continues at coordinate 308,799,053 of CM035844.1, forward strand.
CCGGAGCATCAGAGGCAGAACCACCAGACTGATCAACAGCTTCCTCCCACAAGCTGTCAGGATGCTGAACAGCTGACCCGGATTCTCACATACACACTACTGCACCTATGGACATTTTGTATATTATAGTTAGTTATTCTTTTTCCCCAAGTATGTCTCAGGGATGTGTGAATGGATGGGGGGGATGGCGGTGGGGTGGGGGGTGGAGCTATGTGGGAGTGTGTCTTAATCATGCTGCTTCTTATATGGATGCCGAGAGAAACGCAATTTCATCTTGCCTGCACTACAGTTGTATGTACAGCAATATGACAATAAAGTTTGATTCGATTTGATTTGATTTGATTTGATTTGATTTGAAAATAAAGGGCAGTGAAGCACCATGGCGGCCACTGTGGGCGCCATCTTGGATCGAAAAAGTGAAAAAGAACTGAAGTTCCCTGTAATTTCACGAGGTTATACAAAGGTTAACAGTATTTCAGTTGTGCATAGAGGATAGGTAAGCCATCACTCAGTAAATCTGTGACAATTAATCAACAACACCCTTCACAAATAAATGAGAAAAGGCACAAACAATATCAGGCATCTATTATACAATAATTTGTTTTAATACATAAAACGATAAATAAAATTAACACGAAGAAATGAAAATGAAACAGAACCGACAAATGACTTGCCACTTCCTGGTTTTTGATGCCCTGATGATGCACCTTGTACCATGGATGTACATGTGGACCTGCCACAGACCAGGAGTGTAAGCTAGCGACCTGGAACAAACCCAGTGTATTGTCCATACAGATCAGGGTAATGGTTCCTGATTGCCCACACACAGCAACTGTGGATGACCAACCGGTTTCCCTGGCTCAGAGAGCCATGCTGCCAAAATATAAAGTGCCTTTAGGCAGCATAACGGTACTCCTGATGTCATCCTCAGGCTCTCTTGCCGGCAAGTCCTCCCTGTACTGCCGGTGAATATGCAAGTTGGCTTCATCAAGGCAGTACAGGGAGAAGTGTGGCTGCTGGCTAATACACTGAATTGGTTCCTGGCCGCAGCATTCCCTCTCATGATCTATGGGCACGTCCCTACAGTTGGCACATGTACACCATGGCACACGTGGCAGATCAACAGGTGATGGTGCACCATGCCGTCTTTGGTGCATCATCAGGGCATCAAAAACCAACCCTGGCTGCATGTCAAACAGCTCCCTGCCAAACTCTTGTACTCCTCCAGGGTCACAGAATTTAGGAGCTCCTGAGAAGATAGATATAACAAGAAAAAGTTTATTCAGTATGGCTTTAAACAGAACCATATAGCTAATGATAAAACATTGTGCATCCAGTTCAAATAATTTTAGATATGACCCAACAGTGCTGTGATATGATGCAAATCCTAGGATGAAAACAGACTGTTATGCCACCCTTATAACTGGACTGCACAAACCAAAACAAAGTCAGTCATTTCACACTGCCATGTTAATTCATCACACTGCCACCACAGATTCATCAATATGGTCACCGTCTCTGTGCCTTACTCCTCTGGTTCTCTGCCCCCTCCTGCCTCTCCCTCTGCCTTAGCCACGGCTGACCTCAGTCAAGCTGGCATCGGAGGCATCTACCTCTGGCTGCAGAACAAGTCAATGAATTAGCCATAGCAACCACTCGTTTTAGAACAGCATTCTTAGCTAAGAACGCTGAACATAAACAAACCACAAGAGTGTGTTACAGCATATCTGCACTCAATAAACAGCCAAGTACTTAAAGTCAGCTACAGTTTTGTCATGATTACATTATCAAAAATATGTAATTATCAGGTTCAATCACGTATGTGAAATGTTAACATTACTATAAATTATTACTACTAATATGACAGCAATTTAAAAAAAAAGTTGAATGGAGACACGCATCAAAAAAGACTCTGTTAAAGTCACTGGACACCGTACCACAAAAGATTCATCACTTGACATGCTTTTTCTGGCTCGTAGTCACACTGAAACTGAGATTTCCATAGTCTGCTGCTGCCTATTGATGCTTAATTCCAGCGCCATTTGTGTCTCTACCTGGCAACCCGTACAGTGTTATCACGAGGCAACAGTGAGTGCGGCACCTACTGGCCAGGAGGTCAGAATGTTATCGCTTGCACCTTTAAGTTTGTAAAATAATAGTGTAAAAATAAAATAAATAATAAAAATTTTAAAAAAAAACATTGCACTGTGAAAAAAATACACATACAGCATGCTGCTTGGTATTCCCATAGAAATTGGATGAATGGTGAAACATTTCATGAGTAAAAAAAATACTTGAATCCAGTTGACTTGACCAAGCTTTCATACAGCATACTCACCCACCTGGATAACTGAGAATCTTCACCAAATTAAGAAACTGAATTAATTTTGAGTTCATTTTAAGTCTTAATTATTTTTTTCTTAAGAAGTATTTTCTTTTTACTTTGCTCATTGTTTTATCATTATCATTTTATAAGCATTTCTTTCAAGTATTTATGCTCATGAGTTTTATTCAGATTTCGCATTGCCTTTGCAATAAAGTTGTTAATGAAACTGCAATCATGTGATTTTCCTTTAAGGGGCAAAAAGTATCGCAATCAAAGAAAAAGTCCCATAGGTCAATGGTATTGTATCGAAAGGAAAAATGCTGGTATCGCCCATCCCTCACGGAGAGATACGCTCCAGTCCAGCAATGTATATCAGTCCCTCCAGGATTTTGCGATGTTGCAATTGCATCAATTCCCACAAAATCAGCCAATCAGCGCAACTATTGTGCAACCTTGTAACTCTATCCAATCACCGCAACTTTCCTGCAATTTTGGCCAATCCTCGTCAACTTCCACCAATTTCACCATTCAAATTTGTCTCTGACTGGCACGCAAACGCTCAGTCTAACCAACCAAATGCATCGCTGCACTGCGTTCACGTCCATGTTTACAGTGAGTAAACGGAACACATCAGCAAACAGAGTGTGTGACCTAAAAAACACTCAACCACGAGGTTTCCAACACCGTCCCTTCCTCCGTCTTCCCACGTCTCCATCCTGACCACGTGTACGAAGTGCTGGGGTTGTGTTGAAAAACGTCCACCTGCCCCAAAAGCCCCCCACCCCCTCACAGGGGCGCACGTGAGGACAGACTCCATAAAGCCACAAGCAATACGAGCAAATGTAACACTACAGCCAGTGTTTGAACATTTTATAAATCTTTAGAGGTAAAATCATTACTACATCTGTTCAATGAGCTTTAAACCTGCATCTTTGATCTGGACAGAAACATGACCCCGCCGTCGTCCCGCAGTAAATGAAAGATGTGTATCTGAAAAGACAAGTGTGTGTGTCAAGATAGATGTACAGCAGATAGACAGGTCGGACTTACGCATGAAAGAGAGAATATTGTCTGTATTTTTTTTTTTTTTTTCAGAAAGCACAGACTCCAACAGATGATCCAATGCAACAGAATAAATTACTTATTTTTTCCTCTCCGCTCCGTACAGAGTGGTTGGGGACCGTGGGGAGTTTTCAAACGAAGTGACTAGACGGTCTCCTAGTATCACAATATCGGGCCGGGAAGCTGTCCACCAGCTAGGTGGCCTACAATTTCCAATAATGTTGAAAATGGCGACAGTCAATTTGAATGCACGCTTTTCATCATGGGAGCAATAAGCGACTTTCGCATCTCGGCTCGCACAAAGCATCATGGGAACGTGGCTACCAAACATGATCTATCGATACATTTAATTTATGGAAAGTTCGTGATCTACGAGCATATTGTATGCATAGGGGTCTTCCCGGTTGTACCCGCAAATGCAAGGATGAACTCATCATTATCATCATAGCAGTCTGTCAGGGGCAACAATGACTGTTTCGTTTAGGTCTGATCAGAATCCTCCACTCAGCTCTGTAATTCGCCTTCCGCTGCCAGGAACTCCTGACCTTGTTAACCTGGGCGACATCCGAGCCGGTATGAGTTGCTCTCTGACTGATCATTTCATGAAACTGCTTGCAAAGTCTTTGAGTACCGCTAGCTTTTGCTGGACTAGCGACACATTCTTGGCAGACAGAGGTACTAGTTGCACGTATTCGCAGCCACGTTGCAGAAATTGGCCAAAATGGCCCCCCTGTATGTACGCTGACATAGCAGATTTTTTGTTGTCAAAGGACCAAGCACCCTTACTTACGAGACTCCGAGACGACTACAAAGAAGGTAAGCGAGTGGTTTAACAGCTCAACTTTGGTTTTGTCATTTTGAGTAAATTTCACTACAAGGCATAGCCTGCTTACTTAGATCTATAGGTTGATACTACTATAGTTTCAGTACCACACGCTTTCAATGATTTGCAATTTTATTTTATACCAGCCTACTTATCAATGGCCTTAATTACATGTGTGTGTAGATCAAGCTTCATTACCAATATACAAAGAACTATATCCTAGATCCAGGCCTGCCTGTCCGTACCGACTACTTCAGGGTTTAGACACTTGAACAATACACAACACTATTTAATTATGTTATAATATAGACTTACTGCTTAAATCCAACAATTACGTCTGTCCAGATCCTTCAGCTCCGTGGGGAATGTATATAACGTGAATGGCAGCGGACATGTGCACACGTTGGTCCAGAAGTTACACGCATGTATGCTGCAAGTTTGCTTTTATCACCGCTCTAGATGATACATGCCGTTCCCACACTTAACTACGGCACAATGTGCACCTGGCCTAACGGTGATTTAAAGCTTGAAGCAGACTTTAAAGGGCAATTGTTCAGGTGTGACAGTACTGTCTGTATACAAAAGCAAGGCGGCTACCGGAATGTTTGGTAGTGGTGAACTTTGAACTCACACAGTCCGCACATGCGCGCACATAATGCGAAAGTCAGTTATTCGAAACAATTTTTACTGAATTCTGTGATTCTAACCTCTAAAATTCAGTTAAAGTCTACATTTTTAATCACTAAATAATTAGCTGAACCACATGATAACAATGTTTTTCCCCTTTATACCTCCAGCAGTTTCAATCAATAGCCGCAAAAAAACTGCACAGTAAAATTTATTAAAAAAAAAAAAAATAGTGACCACCCGGTTCTGAAGCTAATTTGCAACCCCTATTGAAAATCCTGGCTATGACACTGGCACAGTTTATAAGTTACAAATATGCAGATAATATAAGTACATACAACAGCTGCATCAAATATGTTCATTTCAGTGGTTTTTCTTTTACCCCTAATATGATTTAAAAAATTCACAAAAAGGCCCGCAATTCTTCTTTTTTTTATTCAATAGTAGAAAAAAATACACACAAATTACAAATATGCAAATAATACAAGTAAATACCCCCTAATTTGGTTATTTGGTTAAAAAATGTATAAAAAAAAATGCACAACTGTATGTGTTTGTCACAGTTTACAAGTTACAAATAATGCAACAAGATACTTTTTACACTTTTTATTCAATAATAAGCCACTGCACTAAGTGGCCACTTTAGTGCAGACATAAATGGCTCCCGGCCGCGTAGCAACGGCAGTTTTCAAATGAAGGTGTTGCCAATAATTTCCAAATCTCTACTCTTTTAGATACATTCAATGCAGTTTAGCTGTTGTAATGATATTGTGACGTAGGCGAAGTTTACACAAAGAAATGGAGCAGATGGCTGCGAACCAACAGGCTTTATTAAACACAACACACAATCACAGACAGGAGGGGAGGTCATTCTCACCGACCTCCGTTTATATCAGGGTTACACACACACAATCACTCCTGCTCTAATTCTACCTATAACAGAATTCTACCTATAATAGCACAGTAATAACATTAAAAACACACACGAAAATAAAGTCTCTACTGGCAAGGCATGCTGGGAAAAAGCCCCGATGTTACAATATTGTGTTAAAGTCGGTATTTGCTGTTGTACAAGAGTTTTTCTGCATAGCAGAAGTTTCTGCTTAATTTACAAATCACTATAATAGGAATTTTTTTGATAATCCTGTGCTTTTCTTGTATTGTTATATAGAATATCACTGCAGTAAACTAGAAAAAAAAACCATCTACTTTAAAATCTGTAATTCTTCCCACAACTTTTAGTGCAAAAAACACTAAAAACATGGCAACTTTTTTAAAAACCTCCCGCGAATTCGGGCTTTTTGGTTCGCAACAATCATCAAAACATCCGGCGAAATCCTGGAGGGACTGGAATATGCATTAACTGGATACAGACAGTAAACGGCTATCAGACCCTGAATCAAACTGCTGTTAACTTCCTTGTTTCAGCGTTACTTCTTTATCAGCTGCCGTCTTGGCCGGGGGATCGTGGGATCGTGGGTTCGATCTCAGCCCCCGACCAACAGTGATCTATGTGGAGTTTGCATGTTCTCCCCGTGTTGCGTGGGTTTACACCGGGATTTCTCCGGTTTCCTCCCACATGCCAAAAACATGCATGTTAGGTTAATTGGCTGTTCTAAATTGTCCCTAGATATCTGTTTCCTATAGGCCCTTAGAATAGAGGGTTAGTATTAATGAAAGCGCTTTGAGTGGTCTTTGTGACTAGAAAAGCGCTATATAAGTGCAGGTTAGTTAGTTAGTTAGTTAGTATTGCTACACTAGCATTAGCCTTCTTTAGCTCCGATCACGTCCCGTTAAATAAATGTACCGTAGAGCTCTAACGATCATCCTACATGAGTCTGATTACCGTGTTAGTTCATTCACACGGTTATAGCTCCACATACCTGATCTGTTAGGTTCCATCGTGAGTATCCGGCTGATATTAAACGGGTTTCTCAGACGCTCCTCTCCCTCCGCCATGTTCTTCCTTTTCTTCTTCTTCTCTCGGAAGGTTTACTGGCGGGTTGAAGGTGCTGCGGTGGGTTTTCTCTGACACCCTCTGCCTCTGTCTGGCGGGGAGAGAGAGGCAGAGAAACTGTACAGAAACCCTGATAAAATATAGATTTATTATATGTTGCAAAGCAGCCACAGATACGACACAGTCCCGGACTGTGACCACAAAAGAGCCAGAAGAAGAGACGAAAGAGTTTTCCAGCCCTGTGGGTGTTCTCTGCTGGACTCCCAGCCTCACATCTGCCAGAGTAACATGATCAGGCTGAACACATGCACCCCCCCTCACACAGGGCAGAGGAGCAACTCGGGGGGGGGGGGGGGCAGAGAACTGCCCCCATGTCATCATAAACCTTTATTATCATGTTACACACTTTGAAGCACCAATGCTAAACGCAAAAAAATCTTGCAAATTTGGAGCATTTCTTGTAAATGTGAAACTTTTCTTTTACAATTTTTATTTTTTCTTGTAAGCATGCAACTTTTTTCCTCCCAAATCTACTTATTTTTCTCCCTTGTAAATTCAATACCTTTTTCATGATAAATCTGCAACTTTTTTGTTGTAAATGTGACTTTTTTCTTTTAAATTTGCAATATTCACATGAATGCTGGTTACGTTTTTATTCTATATAATGACTTAAATTTTCTCTTTTCATCTAGCCCAGGGATCTGCAACCTTTGCCAACCAAAGAACCATTTTGATCGTCTCCAACTAAAATAGAAGTGGCTGAGGGCCACAACAACAATTTGGCCTTTTGCGCAGAGTGTGGAAGGACGAGGCTGAGTTTATTTCACAAGTCCAGTTTTATTCACATTCTCCAACATCCAAAAACAGAAAGAGAGTGAATCCCCCAACATCTGTCCCTTTTATACCCCAGGACATCAAAGAACACAGTCACATGGTCTTTTAATCCCAAGACACAATGCATCTCCCTCCAGGTCTTCTCACCTCCACCTAAAGTAACTCGTGGTCAGGAAATCCCTCAAGGCCATCTCTTTGCATACAAAAGGCCAGATCTCACATCCTCCTGTTACCCCTAGGAGGTTCAGTCCTTTCGTTCCTCTGAGACGTGAAGCATACAATAAGCACACAGTAACATGTGAAGCATATGGAACCCACATATGTGCCACACTTTAAAATAAAGATTATGCTGCTTAAATGTTTTTATATACACAGCTCTGAATATCATGTAGCATGAATGAATTCATACTACAACAGTGAAAAAACTGTCAAGCTTTATATGTAGCTTCATTCATGAAATAAAACTATTACAACTATATTACAAATTGTTTTATGGTGAAAAATAAATTTCAGAATATCTGACCATAATTTTTTGGATAGTTTTTTATCAGCACATTCATAAATTGTTTAAATCTCTACTTTCAACATTGATTCACACAGCTTTAGTTCCTGATATTTTAATAAATTAGAGAAAAAGTTGTATTTAGATGAAACTACTTTTCTTCCTTTTCATGTTTCCTCATAATGCTCCTTATTCAAATGTATTAATATCATAAAAGTCTGTATCCTTCACCTGTTCTCTAGACTCTCAGTTTGACAACTAGTGGATTGGTTGTCTGATATTCTTCTTTATTTATTTTGAAATGAAACAAAAATAATTCTTAACAACTTTCTAAATAATATAACTAAAAATCATTTGGTGCAAATTAAGCCAATTAGAAAAAAATACAGCAGAGTGGAAAAAACACTGAAAAATATCTTCTGTTTTGCTAAATGTTGGTTATAATTTTAAAAAAATGTATAGCATTGATAGACAGTCTGCACTTATGATTCACTTGTAGAGGGCAAAAGGAAAGGATGTGAGGTGAGGCACGAGCATAGGACGACAAAGAATCTTTATTTATCCCTCTAACAACATGTACAGCCATGGACCTCAGTGCAGCCGCGCTGAGGCTGAGAAGCTTCCCGACTCTCTCTGCATTCTGCTTTCATAGCTTTAATAATCATGCATAGAGAGCTGGACTGGTGCATTATGCATTGTGTGTGTACAAAGGAATTGTGTGACACATTAACATATTCATGCCCATATTCACGCTTTGACAGCTGTCTTCTGGCCTCAGCGGCGCCAGGTTATTCTTTCTTTCCTCGGGGGGGCATAACTTAGCAGTCCAGTCTTATTACCCCCGGGGCTCTTTCTCCTTAGGTCCATTGTTCTGCTTTCTGGGTGTGAGGGACAATCCCCCACACACTGTATGTTGTGTCCACCACACAGCTCCCCCTCCAGAACACCAAGAAGGGTCTGTAAGCCCCCGGTCCTTTGGGCTCAAGTCAGCACCCATAGCGGCTGCAGCGGGGGGGGGGGGGGGGGGTCGCCACTCTGGTGAAACTGTCCTGCTGGTGAAGTGTGTCAGAGGGCATGTCAATCTGTGGGGGGAAAAGGGGAGGGGTGAAAAGCACTTTCTGCTCCGCTCCAAGTTCCAACATGTTGCACGGCCGTGGTTCGTAGGTGCACGGGGTCAGGTGCGCGTCGTGCTTCATGGGACAAAGCCGGCAATTGGCAGGCTTTTTGGGACGGATGTGCTGGAAAAACAATGTGGAGGATGAGGGGGGAGGTGGTGAAAATAATGGAGTGCCGGCCCGAGATGTTAAAAGCCTCTGGGCCGTGCAAAAATTGTGTGTAGATCAGCCTTGGGTGCGGGGCTTTTCTGGTAAACCCTCCAGCGATCCGCAGTGGCTGTGAAAAAAAATAAGTCTCTGTCGACTCCTCCTCGTGCGGCTCTGTGCAACGGTTGGATCTTCGCAGTCACGTTTGAATCTCTGAACGGAGGATGGTGGAACATGCTGATGCAACCCAGGCCCCTGAACAGCGCTGGCCAGTGGACATGCCATTTGGGGTATACTGTTAGTACCACAGAGCCCTCTGGGTCCTTGATGGAAAATCCCAATTCGCCAAGCAGGTCTATCCCTAGCAAGTCTGCTCCCTGGTGTGAAATTTGGAAGGTGCACTGTCTTTGACCCACATGTCACTGAGAAGTCGACCGTGCCTGCCATCTCGATCTTGGCGTAGCCGTATCCAAACATTCTTACTGTTCCTGCGTTGATGATTTTAATCGGGAAAGGTCTCTTTAGATTCTGATTTATGGGATAGTGATGACAGTCTGGATACTGGGCAGGGAAATGGAAAAGGGAAAGAAAAAAGAGAGAATAACTTTCCTGGAAGTAATGCGAAGAAAGTCAGGAGTAGTGGAAGTGGTGGTGGTGGCGCTGAGGGAGGAGTGCAGGATGGATCTTAATTCAAAATTATTCTGAGGTTTGAGGAAGAAAAGGGGATATCCACAATAAGCCCAGTTAAGTTGACAACAATATTGAAAAATCAAGTTGAAGAAATATACATAGCAAAGGTGCTGAGGGATGGAAATCTGTCATATACTGTATCTGAGGTTCCATGTTGTCCAAGACCTCAGACACAGGTTACTGCTATGTTCTGTTTGCCTCTCCCTCTTTCTCCAGGCGCTCCCCATTGGCTGCTCAGCCTGTGCTGCAGCGAGCAGCCTGTAATTAGTGCACCTGTGCAGCCACCCACCTGTATTCACTCTATGTCGTTAGTTCACAGTGTATTTATTCTCTGTCAGTTCATTCACCTGGTGTCACGGCATTAGATAGATAGATAGATTTGTTTATTTGACAGGGACAGTGCAGTAAACATAGACAATTAATCAATGACAATCAATCTGATGTGTTGCACAGAGTGTATAGCTATTAGCTAATTTGCAACTCTTGTCCCTGGATGGGCTTTAGAAAGGAGAAACAAGTAAAAAGAAAAAAGAAAAAAAAGGAAAGAAAAGGAATACACAATAACCACATACATCAATGCAAAAAACATAAATACATTATAAATACACAATTATAAATATTATAAATATTATAAATACACAAATATAACAACCTGACTCACATTTGCCTATTTCAGGCCTCCCTCCCTTCGTCACTCACTATAAACAAACACATTCATTCCTTCCCTTCATTCACTCTCACCCTGCAGACAATCATTTCATACATGGGTACATTCTTGTTTATTTTTTTAACCTTTTTAGTGAATGTTTTAAAGTCCGTTATTATTTTAATTTCATTTGGCATTGTGTTCCAGATGTGACTGCCCTTTATAGAGAAAGCTGTTTGTCCAAATGTGGTTCTGCGGTGGAATATTTTACAGTTATTGTTAACAGAACTCCTGGTGGCTCTGCTGCTGTCCTGTCTTTGGATGAAACCAGCAAGTGGCTCAGGTGCTGATTTATGGAAACATTTGAAAGTTAATTTCAGTAAACAGAGGTCAATGAAACTCTCAAAACTCAATAGGTTGTATTTTTTTAAAATATTACAGTGATGCCACCTAATGGGCTTTTTGTCCAAGATTTTTAGGGTTTGATTATATAATGAACCTATATGTCTTATTGTGGAAGGGGCTGCTTGAGCCCAGACTGTCAAACAGTATGATATATGAGAAAAAACCATAGAATGCATATACAGTACAGCAGGTTCGTAAGATATGTAATATCTAATTAATTTAAAGCAGTTCAGATTTTTTTTTTACTGTTTTTGAAATTTTCTTTATATGAAGATTAAATTTGAGTTGAGGATCTAGTACAACGCCAAGGTATTTCACACAGGCTGTGACAGGTATTTCAAGGTATTAGTCTACACTCTGCTCACAGCTAGTAGCTCTGTTCTGTTGCCTTTCTGTGTTTGGAATAATTCTGAGCTAAAATTATTCAAAGTCAAAAATCAGGCTTGATATTGGATTTAGGCACATTTATTATAAAAAGAAATAAAAGTAATGAAAAGAAAAGTTACAATTCAAACTAGAAAAGCACTCATAGAGCGCATACCTCCACCAAGGCTCCTTCCGTTTCTCATGGATCACCTCCAAAATATAATGGGTTTGTGTGTAAGCCTATAGCCACTGGTGATGAAAATTGCATCAAAGTCTGTCCATCAGTTTTGGAGTATTGTTGCAAACACCCTGTGAGAAGATAAGAGCCTTGGCTGAGGTATGCATTCTCAGATCATCACCAAAATATAATGGGTTCCTCTCTAGCCCAACAACCACCTCTGGTGAAAATGTCATCCAAATCTATCCAGTTGTTTTTGTGTAATCCTGCTGCACAAATACAAACAAAGCCCTTAGTGGAGGTATGTATTCTCAGATCATCACCAAAATGTAATCATCTGTTCCCCGTGCCATTACACACCTTTCCTGAAAATGTCATCAAAATCCATTCATTACTTTTGGAGTATTGTTGCTAACACACTGTGAGAAGATAAGAGCCTTGGCTGATGTATGCATTCTCAAATTATCACCAAAATATAATGAGTTCCTCTCTAGCCCAAGAAGCACCTCTGGTGAAAATGTCATCCAAATCCATCCTGTAGTTTTTGTGTAATCCTGCTGCACAAATACAAACAAAGTGACATATTATTCGGCCCAGGAAACACGCACGCAGGCTCAGGCAGATTTGAAAGCTTTATTGACCAACAGTGTGACGTGTATGAATGCGTGTGTGAGGGATAAGTATGTTCTGTGGGTGGAGGATGCAGGTCAGGACAGAGCAGCACGCCGTGCGGCCAGGCAACCCTATGAGTGAGAGGAGAACAGGGGTTAGCTGGGCAACCACACAGGAGAGTAACAAAGTTCTGTGCTTACTTGTAGAACTGCGGTGGCTGGCGTTGGCAAGGTCCCAAGCCTGGGAGACAGTGTCCTGCTGTGCGTCCGGGATGAAGCGGCGAGGCAGAGGAGCGGCAAGACGAAGGGCAGAGTGTCCGCAGCCGGGATATCCACCTGTGCACAGGGGAAGGCTGACAGGAAAAGGTAAGGTAATAATGGACAGCTTACGTGCCATGATGAGGAGTCAGCAGGCCTGGAGGATAGGATGCTGCTGAGAGTTTGAGTACGCAGGGAGACAGACGGCTCCAGGCTGCAGCTCAGGGCAGGATGGAATAAATAGCTGGGCATTAACGAGGAGCAGGTGTGCGCGCAGCTGAGGTGGATGCCCGTGAGCTGCAGGTGATGACAGTACTCCCCCCCCTACCAGCGCCTCCTGGCGCTGGCTTACCTGGGTGCATCCGATGAAACTCTGTGATGAGGTCCCGATCCAACACCCACGAAGAGCGCACCCAGGATCTCCACTCCGGACCATAATCTTCCCAATCCACCAGATATTGCAGCCCACGACACCGGCGCTGGGAGTCCAGGATGGCAGTAACACCCCACGCGGCTCACCGTCGATCATCCTAGGCGCAGGAGGACACCTAGGAGGGGGGCAGAGTGAATTGGAAAGGACAGGCTTGATTTTAGACACGTGGAAAGTGGGACACACACATAGGGAGGGGGGGACGGCCAAACGCACAGCCACCGGGTTGATGATCCTCGAAATCACGAAGGGGCCGAGAAATCGCGGCGCCAACTTCCTCTTCTCACCCTTAAGGTTAATGTCCTGGGATGAGAGCCAAACCCGCTGACCCACCTGGTAGACAGGGGCCGGTCTTCTGTGGCGATTGGCGGTGGAGCTGTTGCGCGCCGCTGTGCGTAAAAGCGCGTTCTTGGTCTTGGTCCACACATTCCGGCAGCGCCTCATGTGTGCCTGGATAGAAGGGACAGCTAACTCACCCTCCTGCTCGGGAAACACGGGAGGATCGTACCCCAAGGATGCTTCGAAGGGTGATACACCAGTAGCAGTGGACTGGGCCGAGTTATGGGCGTATTCCACCCAGGCCAGGTAGGAGCTCCAGGATGAAGGGCATGAGGATGTCACGCAGTGCAGGGCGGCCTCCAACTCCTGATTCGTGCGCTCGCACTGCCCGTTGGACTGGGGGTGGTGACCAGAGGAGAGGCTAACCGTGGCCCCCAAAGCATTGCAAAAGCTCCTCCAAACCTGGGAGACAAACTGCGGACCCTGGTCCGAGACCACGTCCAGCGGGATACCATGCAGCCTGACGACATGTTGGACCAGGAGGTCAGCCGTCTCATGTGCCGAAGGGAGACCCTGGAGAGGCACAAAATGGGCGGCTTTGGAGAATATGTCCACAATAGTCAGGACCGTGTCAAAGGTGTTAGAGACAGGGAGACCGGTGACGAAGTCTAGGGCGATGTGTGACCAGGGCCTGCCCGGGACCGGCAGGGGCTGGAGTAGACCCGCAGGTGGAGAGTTCTGGGATTTGCCGGTTGCGCACTGGGGACAGGCCCGGACATAATTGGTCACGTCCTTTTGGAGACCAGGCCACCAAAATGAGCGTTGCAGCAAACTCACCAGGTGGGTGATGCCAGGGTGGCAGGAGAGCTTGGAGGTATGGGCCCAGTGGATCACTTCACCTCGAACCGCCGAAGGAACAAAGAGCCTCCCCTCTAGCCCCCCACAAGGATCCGTCTCCGTCTCCTGAGCCTTTAGAATCTTGTCCTTGATGGACCAGGAAATCGCCCCCACAACGCACGAGTTGGGCAGGATGGTGTGTTCAGATTTCTCCGGGTCCTCAGGGGCAAATTGTCTGGACAGGGCATCGGGCAGCCCATTCTTCGAGCCTGGACGGTACGTGATGGTGAACTGGAAGCGAGCAAAAAGTAGAGACCAGCACCTCGCTAACCTCAAGTACTCGAGGTTTTTATGGTCCGTCCAGACCACAAAAGGCTGGGCTGCCCCCTCTAACCAGTGGCGCCACTCCTGCAGCGCAAGCTTGACAGTGAGGAGCTCCCTGTCGCCGACGTCATAATTGCGCTCCGCCGCCGATAGCCGCCGGGAGAAGAAGGCGCAGGGCCGCTTGACACCATCCACCGGCGAGCGCTGGGAGAGCACCGCCCCCACCCCCGTGTCGGACGCGTCAACCTCCACCAGACACTGAAGCGCGGGATCAACCTGGGTCAGGACCCGGGAGGACGAGAACTCTGCCTGGAGAGTCTTGAAGGCGGTGGCCGCTTCCTCTGACCACTGGAAGGGCGCCTTCGATGATGTGAGGCGGGTCAGGGGGGTGACAATGGCGACGAAGTTGGGAACAAAGCGCCGGTAGAAGTTTGCGAACCCAATGAACTGCTGCACCTGCTTCCTGGAGGTAGGCGTGGGCCACTTGACCACCGCTTTAACCTTAGCGGGGTCGGGAAGGATCTGATTATGTGAGGTGACGAACCCCAGGAAGGAGGTGGTCCGGGCGTAGAATTCGCACTTCTCTGCTTTAATGAACAGGTAATTCTCCAGCAGCCGTTGCAGGACCCGCCTCACATGGGCCTGGTACTCCTCCCGTGACTTGGAGAAGATGAGTATGTCATCAAGATAAACAAAGACGAATACTCCCAGGAAGTCCCGAAGAACGTCGTTAATGAGACGCTGGAAGACGGCAGGTGCGTTGGTGAGCCCAAACGGCATCACCAGATATTCGAAGTGGCCGCTGGGTGTCCTAAAGGCCGTCTTCCATTCGTCTCCCTCCCGGATCCTAACGAGATGGTAAGCGCTGTGGAGGTCAAGCTTGGTGAACCAGGTCGCCCCCTGGAGGGAGTGGAAAGCAGTGTCCATGAGTGGTAACGTGTAGCGGTCCTTAATGGTGATGTCATTCAACGCTCTGAAGTCGATACAGGGGCGTAGGGACCCGTCCTTCTTAGCCACAAAGAAGAAACCCGCGCCAAGCGGGGATGAGGAGGGGCGGATGATCCCAGTGCTGAGCGACTCCTTAATATAGGTGTCCATCGCCTCGCGTTCTGGTGCAGAGAGACTGTACAGACGGCCGGAAGGCAGGGGGGCCCCCGGGCGGATGTTGATCGCACAGTCATATGGTCGGTGCAGAGGAAGGGACAAGGCTCTGGACTTGCTGAACGCTACCCCCAAGTCATGGAACTCCTGCGGCACTAGAGTCAGGTCCGGGGGCTTGGAGACCGGCGCCGGCGGAGGGGACGATGGAGCACAAGCCGCCGACTGGAGGCAGGTGCCCAGGCAGAAGGTGCTCCAGGACAGGACGCTGCCGGTTCTCCAATCCAGGACAGGGTTATGCAGCGGCAGCCAAGGGTAGCCCAGAATAACACAGTCCGACGAGGAGGGCAGGACGTAGAGAGTCAGATCCTCCCGGTGGTTGCCGGAGACGATGATGGGGACTGGCTTAGTGCGATGCGTCACTGTTCCCAGGGAAGAGCGAGAGAGCGTGACCAAGTTTAGGGGGGTAGGTAGCAGTTGGCAGGGTATGCCCAAACAGGTTGCCAGGCTTCTAGACATAAAACTCTGCTCTGCCCTGGAATCCACCAGTGCGTGAGTGGCATGCCCGGTAGAGTTGTGGCAAAAGCGAATGGGCAATGTGCATGATGATAGGGGATTAGGCCGGTTAGAGTCCGCGAGGCCCCCTACAGTGACTCGCGGACTTCCCCGTTTGACATAACCGGGCACAGTTCCACGGGATGCTGGTCATCTCCGCAATACATGCAGAGACCCCGTTCCCGCCGGCGTTGTCTCTCCGCTAGAGGGAGCCTAGTGCGCCCAATAGCCATGGCCTCTGGTTCATCGGCGGACTCCGGAGCCGGTAACGCCAGGGGGTGAGACTGAGCTGGACGGAGGGAAGCTCCGCGCGAGCGGCTGACAGACTTCCGCTCCGCAGCTCGCTCACGTAGCCTGTTGTCCAGGCTAATAGTGAGCGAGATCAGCTCAGAGAGTCACCCTGGGAGATCCCGACCGGCTAGCTCATCCCTCAGACCAGAATTGAGGCTACGGAGGAAGATACTGCAGAGAGAAGCCTCTCCCCAGCCCACCTCCTCCGCTGCCACCCGGAAGTCGACAGCGTATTCCACCGCTGACCGGCTCCCCTGTTGGAGACTAAGAAGCCGATCAGCGAGGACGCTGTCGAGACGGGAATGGTCAAAGACTTCTAAAAAGTCCCGCACGAACCGGTCATACGAGAGGTTTGCGTAGCTGGGCTTTGTCATTACGGCGTAAGCCCAAGCTAACGCTCGCCCCTCGAGAAGATTAGCCATGTAACCGATTCGGCTATGGTCTGAGGGAAAATCCCCGGGAATGCGCAGAAACACCGACTCACACTGCAAGATAAACCCCTTCGCTCCACCGAGTTTCCCGTTGAAACGAGCGGGGGTTGGAATGGGTGTGAGATGGGTTGGCGCTCCCAAGCTAGGCTGGCCAGCCGAGGAGGCAACTGGAGCCGCAGCGCAGAGAGGACCCGGAGGGAAAGCCCGCGGAGGATCCAGGCGGTCTAACCGGTTAGTAATTGTGGTTAATTGATTCAGTATAACCTGCTGTTGGTGAGCGATCATATCCACCCGAGCCTCAAGGGTGGAAAAGCGGCGTGCGAGCCCGCTGTCCGCTGGGCTGCTTTGCTGGAGCTGTACTGACATATTATTCGGCCCAGAAAACATGCACGCAGGCTCAGGCAGATTTGAAAGCTTTATTGACCAACAGTGTGACGTGTATGAATGCGTGTGTGAGGGATAAGTATGTTCTGTGGGTGGAGGATGCAGGTCAGGACAGAGCAGCACACCATGCGGCCAGGCAACCCTATGAGTGAGAGGAGAACAGGGGTTAGCTGGGCAACCACACAGGAGAGTAAAAAAGTTCTGTGCTTACTTGTAGAACTGCGGTGGCTGGCGTTGGCAAGGTCCCAAGCCTGGGAGACAGCGTCCTGCTGTGCGTCCGGGATGAAGCGGCGAAGCAGAGGAGCGGCGAGACGAAGGGGAGAGTGTCCGCCACCGGGATATCCACCTGTGCACAGGGGGAGGCTGACAGGAAAAGGTAAGGTAATAATGGACAGCTTACGTGCCGTGATGAGGAGTCAGCAGGCCTGGAGGATAGGATGCTGCTGAGAGTTTGAGTACGCAGGGAGACAGACAGCTCCAGGCTGCAGCTCAGGGCAGGATGGAATAAATAGCTGCGCATTAACGAGGAGCAGGTGTGCGCGCAGCTGAGGTGGATGCCCGTGAGCTGCGGGTGATGACACAAAGCCCTTGGTGGAGGTATGCACTCTCAGATCATCACCAAAATGTAATCATCTGTTCCCCATGCCATTACAAATCTTTCCTGAAAATTTTTGTCAAAATCCGTTCATAAGTTTTTGAGTTATGTTGGTAACAGACAAACAGAAAGACAGACAGACAAACAGACAAACCCCAGTAAAAACATTGCCTCCTTGGCGGAGGTAATTAAACCTCAAATGGCCATTTTTGAGGGACAGATTACAAAGCCTTAAGCACACACCAAATTTCTGAAGGTACACTCTTTAGGTTTGGTATTTATGGGTAGACAGAAAGGAGGGGGATGAGAGGGGTAAGAGGAGGAAGGGAGAGAGAAAGACAGTCCTGATAAGCAGGTCAGTATGACATAGAGCTTATCCTGGGTGATGAGCAAATGAAGAAACGTCACAGACATTTTAGAGACAGAGTGCCTAATTTACACAAGCTAGGAGTTCCTGTGCATTCCTGGAACATAAATTAAAGCAGGGCATGTCAAAGACATTATAATGTAGCTTAGATCATCCTTTGCGGTTGTACTGACCCTTAGTCTCTGAATCACTGAAGGCCAATAACTGCTCACAGAAACATGCCAAGAATATATCAGACATATAATGTAATATGAAAGAATAATATAAAGGAATATGTGAACTTATCCTACATGGAAAGCACATATAAACATTAAACATGGCATAGGAAAGGCATGATACTTCTTAAGAATAATAACACATTATTAACAACAATGATGTGGATAATATGGAATTTTTCTATCATATCCCCCTTGATGCTTAATAAAGCATTATAATTAAAAGAAAAATAATCAAAGTGGTAGTAAAATAAAGTGAATGAAATAATATAAGGATATGTGTAAGAATTTACATGTTGTTATGTGTCTTTGCAGGTTAAAACATGTGTAGAATATACCATTAAGAGTGAACATGTGTAATATGATCAAAATTAATCTTAGTCCGTGTCAAATAAGAATGTAGAAAATAATATGAAGATACTCAAAACAGCCTTAAATTATATTGCAACCTTCATACTCCTTAGGTTAGTATTACCCCTTTCACCATCCTCATCATCTGCAGCAGTTGTATGAAGACATATCGCTAAGTTTACAATAACTAGCCTCATCATCATATTAAGGACTCACACAAGAAAAGTCCAGACTTATCACTATAAAAATCATTACCAAGCTGATGATGAGACTTCTCCATGAAGAGAAACACTAACTTAATCAGTTTTGTTATCATTGCCTGCAAAGCAATGAAGCTATGTGTATCCAAAGTATTAATATGACCATTTGCATCATTTTTATGGATAGAAGTACAACAATAACCTCCTATACAGGGCACACACCCCTACGGGTGGTAATTAGTCGAGCAAGAACCATTCTATCCTTTGTTATAATTTTGTAAATAATTATAGCCTATAATTAAGCGTTTTAACCCCTAAGGTATTCATATCCACTCTCACTCAAAAGAAACAGTGAACAAAAACCTCACTCCTGTACTTTCCATCTGAAATTGCATTCATGCTTCAAAAATGGCATCATGTGGAAGAAAAGTGTCATGAATCCAGATTTGGAGGCCAAACCCGATTCTAACTCATTGTTATGCTTTGACCTAGTTTCCTCCTGACAGCTCGGGCACGCCCCCTCCTCCTGTCTAGCTCCGTCAGCAGTACTGTCACGGGTGCTCACACATAAACACACACACACACACACACACACACACACACACACACACACACACACACACACACACACACACACACAAGCACATGCTTCATTCACTCTCATTCACACACACTCTCACACACCAGATGCCAATCAGTTCTGACCACACATTTTCACACCGGCAATCTCTTTCCTTGTTAGCTTCTGGAGTATATGTTTGCCGTGCCAGAGGAAAGAGATTGTCGGGGCATTCACCCTCGTTTTCTTTCTCTTGCTATGTCTCCTGAGGTGATTAATCAGATTTCTGTGGAGGAGCTTCAGACATTGTTACCCGCTGAAGCTCCCCAAACAGCTGCTGTCATGGCTCCTGATTCCCTGTCTTCTGTCTCCCTTCACTCCTCGCTGGCCCCGGTAGAGGATCGTCGGACGCAGGAGGAGCGGGAGGAGTCAATCACATGGCGTGAGGATAATCCTAGGTCTAAGCGACGGAAGAGGCCCGCGACCTTATCGGCGGTTCCTAATCAGACGTCAAACCTGACCGCTGCTGCGGCAAAGCCCCCCTCGGTGCCAGCTGTCAGGCCAGGAGATGCCCCTTCAGCTTCAGCCACAGCTCCCATCGTTGGGTCATCCACCCAGCCACCGGAGAGATTGTGTGTGCCACTCTGGACCCGCCCACCTCCGTGCCGTTTGGGCCGGCTCCTCCGTAAATCCCCGAGGAGCCTAGAGGACCTATGGACATGGAGAGGGAGGAACACACGCCGTCGGCAGCCGCCAGCATGCAGACCCGGGAGGCAAGGCAAGTGTGTTTTCATGCAACCTTGGTCATTATGGATAAGCCTTGTCTGTCCCCCGGGAGAGAGCCTCAGGCTAGGCAGTCGCCTGAGTGCTCTCCCCCTGCTGCTCCTATGATGAACTCAACTATTTCCTCTGTGTCTTCATGACCTGCCTGGGAGTGTCCACCAGCCATGGAGCTCGACAATCCGGGGAGGAGGGAATGCGTGGTGCTGGAGGACTGCACCCTGCAGATCCGCTTCGACTAGAGGAGGAGCACTGTGACCGACCGGAAGCGGGTGCCAATGAAGGAGCATCCTCCCACTTCAGTCTTTGCGGACACAGTGCCACCCAGGTCTCCACCTCCAGACTTCATCCCGGGAGGATTACCAGCATTGGGGGCTTCACTGGAGGAGACCACAGCTGCCAAGACCATCATGTCTGCTGTGGGGGCAACCACAGCAGAGCCATCCCCCGGACCGGACCTTCAGCTGATTGGACCCCAAACATCATCGGTGAAATCCTGGATGGCAGTAGAACTCGAGCACAGGCAAGTAATCTCTCATGTAGTTCACTTTTCATGTGTTGAGAGTTCTTTCCTGGCTCTTGGGGAGCAGAGTCGGATGCAGCCCCCAGGTGCATCCAAACTTTCCTCGCCGGGCTCTGCCACTGCCCGCGACCCTAACCGTCTCTGTTCCCCCGTTTCCATCGAGCTCCTTTCTAGGCTTCCTAGGCCTCGCCGGAGAGGAGCCGCAGCAACCGGGGTTGCCCATGGACGACGAGGAGTGTCCAGTTGTCCCAAAGGAGGTCGACAAGGATGCAGCACTCGACGGACTACAGAGACCTACGCACCCTAAATCGCCAGAGTCCTGGACGGCGGTGAAACCAGAAGTCAGGCAAGTGCGCTCCATTATTTTTGATTTTTTTTTTTGGATGCTTTATTGATCCCCAGAGGGGAAATTGAGGCCATCCACCTGGATGGATGAAGCAGCCACGGTACGCCGCTATCCCTTAACCATTCACACACACATTCACACCTAGGGCCACTTTAGAGTCTCCAATTAACCTAATCTGCATGTTTTTGGCATGTGGGAGGAAACCGGAGAAATCCCGGAGTAAGCCCACGCAGATACGGAGAGAACATGCAAACTCCACACAGATCACTGTTGGTCAGGGGCTGGGATCGAACCAGGGATCCCATGGCCAAGGGTGAGTTGCTGTGCTGCCACAGTGCTAACCACTGCGCCACCGCACCGCCCATTATGTCAGGAGTGTCAATAGCAATGTCACACTGCCCAACTTATGGTGAGGTGGACCCAGGGCAGCTCACAGTAGCCCTCGGGACCGCCACACCAGGTTCTGCCGCTGCTGGCGACCCTGACCCGGTTTCTCTTTCTCTCTGGGTTTGGAGCCTCCAGCCAGGGTCGCTGGAGAGCTACTGGAGGCAATCAAGGATCGGGGTCCAATGCCGGAGGACTTGAGGAGCATCACCTCCCTCGCTGGGGAAGCCACCATGGGAGCAATGAGGCCCCCGATGGGGGTCACCACGGGTGCAACGGTACTCGAACCGGAGCCCACCGCGGGTGAAGCAGGGCCTGAGCCAGGGTCCACCGCGGGTGCAGCCACGTCCCAGACTGGGACAGTCGCAGGTGCAATGGTCCCCCTGCCCCAAGCCTCAAACAGCAGGGGGGCTCCCGTTCTTTAGCTTCGCCGCCGAGGTTACCAAGTTTGAGGCTGCCTCTCTGCCCTACTCTCAGGTCCTGGTGGCTCTACCACACTAGTCGACTACCCAAAGGACTTGGCTTATGGGTCAGGTGGCCCATCAGCCCGGGCAGGCTGCCGGACACTATCCTACGGGCTGTCTGCTGGACTTGTGACTGGGGCAGGCCACCTGATCTACCACTCCTCACCATACTAGGGGCCTGGGACTCAGGTCGACCCCCTGAACTTTGGACTTCGGGGGAGAGGGGTAGTGTTCCCGGTTGGGGATCGTTAGGAGGGGTTTTGCTCTTTATTCTATTTTTGATCTGATTGTGTTTTCAATGGTTGCTTCCCTCATAACTGGTTTTCCCCCACCTCCCACCCTGGGTTAGTGTTTGTTGCCGGGGGGAGGGGTTCCCTTGAGGGGTGTTGTTTCTTTTCTTTTTTGCTATTTATTTAGCGAATGCAAAGTCCTCAAGCCAAGCAGTTGCCTCCTGGTTTGCTGTATGGAGGGTGTGTAATCCTCCTTCCAGTCTTTGGAGCAGGCAAGCCTCTATGATGTGTTCCATTGTTTGCTCCTCTCCACATGCGCACAGTGGGCTAGGGCTACTGCCCCATCTGTGAAGGCTGGCTAAGCAGGGGCCATGTCCAGTCCTGAAGCAATTGAGTGTACACCACTGTCTCCTTGGGAGGTTGGTGCCCGGGACCTGTTGGTTGGGGTTTGTCACCAGGTGTTTGTTTGGGTCCTCCTTGGTCTCCCATTCCTCTTGCCAAGCTGTCTGGACGGTGAAATCAGCTGGGGGAGGGTTTTTCCAAATCGGCCGTCTGGATGCAAGTCGGGCAGTGGGTGGGGTGTAGATATCTGCATGGATTGGTAAGTGAGGAGAGTCTTTGGCTTTTTGAAGCATCCTTTGAGTTAGTGCTGCTCGCTGGATATGTGTGGGGGGGCTATGTTTGACAGTACAGGGAGCCAGGGGAGTGGTGTTGAGCGGATTGTCCCAGTTATGGTTCTCATGGTTGTGTTGAGCTGGGTGTCTACGTGGTGTGTGTAGGATGACCTGGACCAGACAGGGGCACAATATTCTGCTACAGAGTATGAAAGGGCCAGTGCTGAGGTGTGCAGGGTGGAGATTGCCGCCCCCCATTTTGCACCAGCGAGCTTGCAGAGCAAGTTGTTTCATACCTTCACCTTAGCAGCCATCCATCCATCCATCCATCCATCTTCTACCGCTTTTCCGGAGGTCCGGGTCGCGGAGGCAGCAGTTCAAGCAGAGAAGCCCAGACTTCCCTCTCCCCAGCCACCTGCTCCAGCTCTTCAGAGGGGATACCAAGGCGTTCCCAGACTAGCTGGGAGACATAGTCTCTCCACCGAGTCCTGGGTCTGCCCCGGGGTCTCCTCCCAGTGGGACGTGCCTGAAACACCTCAAGTGGGAGGCGTCCAGGAGGCATCCTAATCAGATGCCCATACCACCTCAACTGACTCCTTTCAATGTGGAGGAGCAGCGGTTCTACTCTGAGCCTCTCCCGGATGACTGAGCTCCTCACCCTATCTCTGAGGGTGAGTCCAGCAATCCTACGGAGAAAGCTCATTTCAGCCGCTTGTATCCGCGATCTCGTTCTTTCGGTCATTACCCAAAGCTCGTGACCATAGGTGAGAGTAGGAACGTAGATTGACTGGTAAATCGACAGCTTTGCCTTAGAACTAAGCTCCCTCTTCACCACAACAGACCGGTACAACGTCCGCATCACTGCAGATGCTGCTCCAATCCGTCTGTCGATCTCTCGCTCCATTTTCCCCTCACTCGTGAACAAGACCCCAAGATACTTAAACTCCTCCACTTGGGGCAGGAGCCTGTCCCCAACCCGGAGAGGACAATCCACCTTTTTCCGGCTGAGGACCATGGACTCGGACTTGGAGGTGCTGATTCTCATCCCAGCCGCTTCACACTCAGCGGCAAACCGTCCCAGCAAGAGCTGTAGGTCATTGCTGGATGAAGCCAACAGGACAACATCATCTGCAAACAACAGAGATGAGATCCTGTGGTCACCAAGCATGACACCCTCCATTCCCTGGCTGCGCCTAGAAATCCTGTCCATAAAAATTATGAACAGGACCGGTGACAAAGGGCAGCCCTGGCGGAGTCCAACTCTCACTGGGAATGACTCCGACCGAGTGTTGGCAATGCGAACTAAACTCTCACAACGGTCGTACAGAGACCGAATAGCTCGTAACAACAAGCCCGATACCCCATACTCCCGAAGCACCCCCCACAAAAATCCACGAGGGACGCGGTCAAATGCCTTCTCCAAGTCCACAAAACACATGTAAACTGGTTGGGCAAACTCCCACGAACCCTCAAGAATTCTCGAGAGGGTAAAGAGCTGGTCCGATGTGCCACGGCCAGGACGAAAACCACATTGCTCCTCCTGAATCCGAGGTTCGACCAACGGCCGGACTCTCCTCTCCAATACCTTGGCATAGACCTTCCCAGGGAGGCTGAGGAGTGTGATCCCTCTAAAGTTGGAGCACACCCTCCGGTCCCCTTTTTTGAAGAGAGGAACCACCACCCCGGTTTGCCATGCCAAAGGCACTGCCCCCGACCTCCACGCAATGTTGCAGAGGCGTGTCAACCATGACAACCCAACAACATCCAGGGCCTTGAGGTACTCGGGGCGAATCTCGTCCACCCCCGGGGCCTGGCCACCAAGGAGATTTTTAACCACCTTGGCGACCTCAGCCCCTGTGATAGGCGAGTCATCCCCCTCGTCCCCAAACCCTGCTTCCTCTGTGGAAGGCGTATCAGTGGGATTGAGGAGATCCTCGAAGTATTCCTTCCACCGCCCGACGATATCCCCAGTTGAAGTCAACAGTGTCCCATCCGCACCATACACAGTGTGGACGGTGCGTTGGTACGTGGTTGGTACCTTAGCAGCCGTCCCCTTTAAATGTTCCTTGAAGGATAGGGTCCTGTCAAGGGTCACTCCAAGGTAGGTTGGATTCGAGGCATGCTTAAGCTTGAGTCCGCTCAGGAGGATGTTTAGTTCTCTGGCAGCTTTTACATTGTGGAGATGGAATACACTGGAGACGGTTTTTGCTGGGCTTGGTTTTAGGTGTCAGGCTTTGCAGAACTGGTCCACTTTGGCAAGATCTTCCATGAGCACCCGTTCTAGTGGCTCAAAGTCTGGTGCTTGGAGTGCCAAACAGATGTCGTCTGCATAGATGAATTTGCGGGATTTTGTAGTGGGCAGGTCGTTTATGTAGAGGTTGAATAGGGTTGGAGCTAGAACTGAGCCTTGTGGGAGTCCATTTTTCTGCGTTCTCCATGCGCTTATGTTCTGACCGAGGTGGACTCTGAACCTTCGATTGGTCAGCAGGGTTTTTATAATTGCTGTTGCCCAAGCAGGGATCGCCTTTGTAAGTTTCAGGAGGAGGCCTTTGTGCCAGACCGTATCATAGGCAGCTGTAAGATCGAGAAACACAGCCCCTGTCTTCAGCCTGCTCTCGAAGCCATTTTCGATGAAGGTGGTTAGGGCCAGTACTTGTTCTCCTGTGCTGCGGTCCTTGTGGAAACCTGCTTGATCCACACTTAGAATTTCCTCTATTCCTGGGGAAATACGTTGCAGTATTAGGCGCTCCATGATTTTATAGGGAACGCTGAGTAGGGAGATTGGGTGGTAGCTTGCTGGTAGTTTGTGGTCTTTGCCAGGTTTTGGTATGGCAATGACCATTGCTGTCCGCCATTTCTTTGGGATCGAGTTTGTTTGTATGATCCTTGTGTAGAGTTGTGTCAACCAGGTTAGGGCTCGGGGGCCAAGATTTTTCATGAATTCTGGGAAGATGTTGTCGTATCCTGCTGCCTTTCCACATTTCAGGCCCTGTAGGACTTTCTCCAGTTCAGCAGCCTTGAAGGGTTCAGGGTTTGTTTCCTCTACGGGCATTTTTTGGTGTTTTTTTTTAGCTCAGTTGTAACTGCTCTTCTGGTGTCTTTGTCTTGGGGTGCTTTGGCGATGGTCAGTAGGTGGGATGCAACTTGGTTGGGTGTGACAGATGCTCGGCTTTGGCTAGGGGGCTTCTGTGCAGCTCCTAGGCGACGGATGAGGCTCCAACATTTCCTGCTAGAGTGGGTAAAGCTCCGGTCAGCAACTGTCTCCTCCCATTTCTTTCGCCGGGCTGTACTTAGCGATTCAATGAGATGGTCTGCTATCTCTGGGTCCCCTGATGTTTGAAAGGATTGTAGGAGGGCAGCGCTTTCTCTGTCCAGGCATGGGACATAGAGGGGTCGGTAGCCTCGTGGGATTGTAGTGTGAGCAGCCTTGAAGATTGCGCTGCAGAAGCGGTTGTATGCTTCATCTACAGTGATGGTGTGGAGTGGGATGGTAACAGCACTCCGATCCAGGGTTTCACTGAATTTCTTCCAGTTGGCTTTGCGGAAGTTCCAGCGCATCTTCCTTGGGCTGTTTATGACTGGAAGTTGTAGGCCAATGTGTACAAGCAAGGGCCGGTGTTGACTGTGTGGAAAATCGTCAAGAATGAGGATCTGTGTAGGATACGGCGTCCCATTCAAAGAGCTGACCCAGCACAGGTCAGGAGAATAGTCCTTCTTCCACCTAGCAGAGTGGAAGGTTCCTCTTTGTTTGGGGTTGTGTATCAGAGCGAGATCATTTCTAGATGCCCAGTCTGAAAGTACCTCCCCGTCACTATCCACTGCTGGGTACCCCCAGTCAGGGTGATGGCTGTTAAAGTCCCCCACATAGATGGCAGGGTGGGGTGGGTAAGACCTGCAGATCCCAGTTGGCACTAGGGGGCTTGTACACATTGACAATATGGAAGCCACCAATGGTTATGGTGTCTGAGAAATGTGTTGTTGTCAGGTGGTTTACTTCAACTATGTCAGAATGCACATAGGTGGCATGTCCATGTTTGGCATGTGGAACATAGCACAGGAGGTCAAAGCCATTGATGGTGTAGCGGCCAGCTTCCTCTGTGCCAATATGAGTCTCTTGGAGGCAGATTACATCAATCGAGTGTTGGAAGGCGAGGACTTCAATAAGGCTTCGCTTGGCTGCAGATAGGCCTTCAACATTTAGTTGTAGGATGCGAAGGGCAGGTCCTACCGCAAGGTGCTCTCGGGGCTGTTTGCTTTCGGCTTTGGGACTGTAACTAGGATTCTTCTTTGACTTGGCACTGAGGCGTCATTTCTTTGAATTTAGTTTGCTGGTAGGATCATTAGCTTCCCTGGGCAAGCCCAGGTACTGGCGGCGGGCACGACGAGAACGCTGATCCATTGCCCTCTTCTTTTTTGCTGATGGTACTGGGGTGTCTGGTATCCACCCCTAGAGGGGGGTGGGGCCCTGTCATGAATCTGGTTTGGAGGCCAAACCCGATTCTGACTCATTGTTATGCTTTGACCTAGTTTCCTCCTGACAGCTCGGGCACGCCTCCTCCTCCTGTTAAGCTCCATCAGCTGCACTGTCACGGCTGCTCACACATACACACACCCACACGCACACACACAAGCACACCCTCCATTCACTCTCATTCACACACGCTCTCATATACCAGATGCCAATCAGTTCTGCCCACATATTTTCACACCGGCAATCTCTTTCCTCATTAGCTTCTGGAGTATATGTTTGCCGCGCCAGAGGAAAGAGATTGTCGGGGCACTCACCCTAGTTCATGGCAGCAACCTTTCCATGAATGACATTCCACTCCCTTCCCATTCTCAGCCTGACATCTCCAGACGATCTATCCCTGGGTGTACGCGGCTGCCTCAGCTTCTACCCCTTTTCCACCGGACTGCTCGGTTTCACCCCGGATTAGCTCCAGCTCAGTAAGTGTCTTTCTTTGCCTTTTCTCCTATGCTCTGCAGCCCTGTGGCATGAGGTCATGCGCCTTTCCTTTTGTGCTTTACGCAGCCCTGAGGCATGAGGCTCCATTAGACCTGGCTGTTGAGCATTCGGCTGGCGCCCTGCTTGTTTGGTGGCCAAACTTAGCCATTACATCTCTCTGTATTTCTGTTGTTGAACTGAACTGTATTTGGTTATAACTGAACTTGTTATTTCCTTGTGTTGTTAATAAAGTGCACCATCTACTCTCACAACTGGGTTATTCATTCTCTCTCTTGTGTGCCGAGCCATGGCACACGGAGGTTTATGACAGAAAAGCATCTTTCTTCACCCTGCCCTTTTATTGGGTTTTAGACCTTTGAGTTTTTAACCTCTTTGACTAGTTTTTAACTTTTAATATGACCCATCTCTCTTACCTCTGGTTTTTCTCCCATCTCTTTGTCTTTTTATACCCTGATTGATGGAGCCTTGAGTATTTTTTATCATGTTTATAGTCAGCTTCATATGTGCCTGTGTTTGTGTCTATGTTGAATATACGTAATTTGTGGCTTGTATATATGGATGTCACCAGACTGCAAAACAAATCTACCTATGGGTACAAATAAAGTAACCTGAACCTGAACCTGCCCACCTGCCCTGCTGACATGATGAGGGTACTGTCAGTTGCCAAAACAGGGTACACAAACCTGGCCAGTGTCCTGGCCAGGTGCGAATACGCCCAATGACTCAATGACCTTTGACAATGTAGATCCTTGGTATAACACTTGCTCGCATCATTGGTCAAGCAGGGTAGCAGTACAGGGGAGAGATGCACTGCAAGCCGTTGCACACTTAGAGAGTGTTAAGCTGCTGGAAAGGGACATCTCTACTTCAAAAAGAGGAGTTCCCTGATGAAATTAACCTTGCATTTGCAGAGTAAGGAGTGTCATCATGTTTCTAATCAGTGGAGTGACAAGTGTTCTGACAGCTGTGATTCAAAGTGAAGTTTGCTATGTTATGTCTGTATATAGCAGGGGTGTCAAACTCATTCCATGGAGGGCCAAGACCCGCAGGTTTTACCTCCACCCAGTGTCTTCAGTAGGTATTTTCATTGATCAGCAATCAGTGGGAAGAAATTCAGTGAAATCACCTGTTGAAGACACTGGGTGAAGATAAAACCTGCAGGGTCTTGGTACTCTATGGAATGAGTTTGACACCCCTGGTATATAGCCTCTCTTAAGAAACCAAAAAGCCTGTAGTAGTTGCATCATTTTAGCAATAACAGATAATTTGTCCAACTGTTAGTGTTATTAAGGAGTAAACATAACAATTCTCTACAGTGTATAGGCAATGGAACAACTTAATAACCAATATTAAGTATAACCATGAGGATGATGAGGATGATAAGGTAACAACACTATCCGCATTTTTCTTTCCCTTGTATTTTTCCCTTGTCATGATAAACAAACAGCCTGTTTTTCTATAGCAAAGGTCATTGCTGGATGCCAGTGCCATCAGCTGACACTTCCATAGAGAAACAGTTAAACAATCATTTGTTGTTGTTTTTTTCGTTTTAATAAGTATACAATGTACAGCCGTGAACAAAATTGTTGGTACCCCTCTGTTTATGAAAAAAAACAAAAAAAAAAACAACAACAACAACACAATGGTCACAGAAATAACTTGAATCTGACAAAAGTGGTAATAAATAAAAATTCTTTTAAAATTAACCAATGAAAATCAGACAATGCTTTTGAATTGTGGTTCAACAGAATAATTTGGGAAAAAAACAAACTCATGAAACAGGCCTGGACAAAAATGATGGCACCCCTAGAAAAAATTGAAAATAATGTGACCATAGGGACATGTTCAACCAAGATGTGTCCTCTAATTAACATCACAGGTGTCTACAAACTTGTAATCAGTCAGTCGGCCTATTTAAAGGGTGACAAGTCATCACTGTGGTGTTTAGTGACATGGTGTTATCCACACCAGAGGAAGCAAAGGAGAGAGTTGTCTCAGGAGATTAGAAAGAAAATTATAGACAAGCATGTTAAAGGTAAAGGCTATAAGACCATCTCCAAGCAGCTTGATGTTCCTGTGACTACAGTTGCACATATTATTCAGAAATTTAAGATCCACGGGACTGTAGTCAACTTCCCTGGACATTGCCGCAGGAGGAGACGGATAATACGAATGGTTACAAAACAGCCCAGAACAACCTCTAAACACATTCATGGTGAACTCCAAGGTCAAGGTACATCAGTGTCAAATCGCACCATCCGTCGTTGTTTGAGCCAAAGTGGACTTCTTGGGAGACGACCAAGGAGGACACCACTGTTGAAAACATATCATAAAAAAGCCAGACTGGAATTTGCCAAACTGCATGTTGACAAGCCACAAAGCTTCTGGGAGAATGTCCTATGGGCAGATGAGACAAAACTGGAACATTTTGGCAAGGCACATCAGCTCTTTGTTCACAGACGCAAAAATGAAGCATACCAAGAAAAGAACACTGTCCCTACTGTGAAACATGGAGGAGGTTCTGTTATGTTCTGGGGCTGCTTTGCTGCATCTGGCACAGGGTGTCTTGAATCTGTGCAGGGTACAATGAAATCTCAAGACTATCAAGGTACTGTATTCTAGAGAGAAATGTGCTGCCCAGTGTCAGACAGCTTGGTCTCAGTCGCAGGTCATGGGTCTTGCAACAGGATAATGACCCAAAACACACAGCTAAAAACACCCAAGAATGGCTAAGAGCAAAACATTGGACTATTCTAAAGTGGCCTTCTATGAGCCCTGATCTAAATCATATTGAACATCTGTGGAAGGAGCTGAAACATGCCGTCTGGAGAAGGCACCCTTCAAATCTGAGACAACTGGAGCAGTTTGCTCATGAGGTGTGGGCCAAAATATCTGCTGAGAGGTGCAGAAGTCTTATTGACAGTTACAAAAATCGTTTGATTGCAGTGATTGCCTCAAAAGGTTGTGCAACAAAATATTAATTTAAGGGTACCATCATTTTTGTCCAGGCCTGCTTCATGAGTTTGTTTTTTAAAATAATTCTGCTGAACCACAATTCAAAAGCATTGTGTGATTTTCATTGGTTAATTTTCATAGAATTTTTATTTATTACCACTTTTGTCAGATTCAAGTTATTTCTGTGACCATTGTGGGTTTTTCTTTCATTAACAGAGGGGTACCAACAATTTTGTCCACGTGTGTATATTAAACAGTCTTTTGCAGAGGGTTTCAAGTGGGGAAAAACGTTAGATGCACCCAAGTGCCATGTCCTTTTTTTCCCACAGCTGTTTAGGTCAGCAGGATAACCTTTGTGTTGTCCTTGCCAGGGAATTTTGGTCCAGTTTCCTTTGATGACCAGATCCCCTGGTTCGCCCAAAAGATGGGTGCACTTCCCACGGTTCCTTCATCAGATGGTCCCTCCTGGGAGGGGCAGTGTAGATAGCATTGTTGTTAGTTGTCATTCTTTGCATGTAATCCCCCAGAAACCCCTCCTCATCACCTAAGTTAAATGGCTTCAATAATAGGGTTTGCCATTCACAATTTCCCTTTTTTTCTTATTTGTGTATTATACTAATCCTGTAGATTGTTGATCTTAAGCTTAATGGTTTCCTAGGTAAATGTTTGGGACTAATAATTTAGGAACTGTGCTTAAATGTGACATGATTTGATTTACAAAGTGTATTCCATTAAATGTTTTCCATTATCTAAGTAAATCATTTCAGCTATTTTAAATCTTGATATTGTTTCAGTGCTGCCATAGCAGTATTCAGATTAGTGCAGGAGAAAGCCTTTGTATATTAAATAAGTGTGTCAATAATTTCTAAACAGTTTTACCTTCACTCTTATTTAGCTCAATGAGATCCATGCAAAGGTTTTGAAAAGACTAAGTTTATGCAGGGAAGATCAAATTATTTTGCTTTGAGCTCCCTCAAGCATTGTTGTCTATTGAGTAAGAATCTGTATTGTCTTTGTAGTAGATTCTCAATTAAGTCCCACAGTAAGCCTGTAAAAACAATTCTCTGATGACTCAGCTGTTGTGGGGTGTATAAGAGGAGGAGAGGAGGGGGAGTACAGGGCACTGGTAGACAGATTTGTGGAGTGGACGGAGCAGAATCACCTGAGGTTGAATGTCAGCAAGACCAGGGAGATGGTGATTGACTTCAGGAAGAGGAAGGCTCCTTCTCAGCCATTGCAGATTAGGAGGGGAGGATGTGGGAGTGGTTGAGGACTACAAATATCTGGGTGTCAGGATCAGCAGCGGGTTGGACTGGAGATCCAACACCGATGCTGCGCACAAGAAGGGGATGAGCAGACTCTACTTCCTGAGAAAGCTGAGATCCTTCAACGTGTGCAGCAGGATGCTGGAGCTTTTCTACCAGACTGTTGCCGCCAGCGCCATCTTCTTTGCTGCGGTCTGTTGGGGTAGCAGTATCAGGGCCAGAGATACCAACAGACTTGACAAGATTATCAAGAGGGCTGGCTCTGTAATTGGTCTTAGACCAGAGACCTTTGAGACAGTGATGGAGAGGAGAACACTGAATAAACTACGATCCATCATGGACATTCCTGATCACCCCCTCCACCACACACTAGATAGACAGCGAAGCACTTTCTCCAGTAGACTACTACAGCTTCATTGTCAAACGGCCAGGTACAGGAAATTTTTCCTGCCACATGCAATTTAGCTAGCAAGTTAGCACTACTTTAAGATCACTTTTCAATACAACAGTGTCATATATTAGAAGCCTTAAACCCATGCAGCATTTAGAATTAGTAATTGTTGTGTGCAACTTAAAAGATTAAAATGTGTAATTACACACGTGAGTAACTGCAAAGTGCAGGCCTAATCTCTTTCCTGAGTGGCAGAGGTCATAGAGCAGCACTCTGTGTACAGGAATTTATTGTACAGGAAAGAAAAAATGACATTCTCAGCCTGGACATGCTTGCAAGGTCAGAACGGTTGATACTCCAATCTGTTTTTTTTGTTTTTGTTTTGTTTTTTTTTCCTAAAACCTGCAATCCTTCAGACCTTGTGGCTTCTTCTTTCCCCCTTTTTTTACATGGACAGTGAAAGGATCAAAATGTAAATAAGCACATAGTCATTTATTAAAAAGTGAGTTTAGTATTATTGAAACAAAGCAACAATATGACATCAAATTGCCGAGACCTCTGTTTGATAGTCAGTTGTCTCTGGTAAATCATATGCAGAAACATAGTAATCATCAACCTCTTCTATACTTTGAATCATATAACATAAGGTGTACATAAAGCCTTCAGTGATTAGGCATTATCAAGTGACAGCATGATATCGAAATGTTCAGTTAATTTTATCATTGTCATGCTGGTAGCATTGATTAACATGCATGCAATTGTACTTAACTTAGTGGCTTAGCCGTCTTTGGTGTCGATGAGAGGAATGCGGACAGTGGCGAGGCGACACTGTTTTGCTGGGTCCCTGAGGCTGGTTTTTGGCGAGAGCGGGGAACAGAGGGAAGGAAGACCCCTTTGAGATTGTTAGTCCTGTGTTCTTTTTCCCTGTAAAGTTCACTGTTATGCTTCAGTAAGAGAGATAAGGCAATTAAGTCAATAAAAATCACTGATACGTCAAAAAATTGAATAAAAATAGCTCAGTGTTTTTCATTTTCCAAAGAAAAACTGGAGGAAATGAAAACACTGGCTTTAAAAATATGTAAATAGTTTACCACGTACGCAACATTAGATTCAAAACCCACAAAATGAGATTGAAAAAGGAAAACCCACAAAAGGAAACTGTAAAAACCCCAAAGCTTTGGAAAAATACCCATATATAGATTTTTTTCTCTTCCACTCCTCTGTCACACACATCAGCAGTGTCACAGCCTGTATCACAGCCTGTGTTCCCAAGCAATCACACTGACACACACACAGGGCCCACACAGAAATGCTCCTTTCTCTGTTATCTACACAAGGTCATAACTAGACAAAATATACACACACAATGAAAAGCTTTAGATTTATACCCACACACAAAGCAGTGCGAAATTTACTTCAATTAATCCCCAAAACTGGCAACTTTAGCAGATAACGCGCACATCTGGCAACCACGAACTCTCACATCAGCATGAAGGTCTTTCTATTTTTTTCTACACTGCCGTGAAAACACAAGTCAACTCCTCTTGCTCAAAATTACTATTTTCAAACGCCCATAATTTTAATCATTCCTCAAGAGGATAACAATTAATTAGCAAACCCTTTTATGCTCCACAAATACCAGAAAAAAATCACAAACAACAACTTCGATCCGGGGGATCGTCACTTCCTGTTTTGCTGTCTGCCTGTGTGGTTTGCTCTCCAGCTCTCTAGCCACTAGCTATGGCTACTAGCTCTCTTTCCTCTCCTCCTCTGGTGTGCTCTCTCTGTCAGATGTTTAGCTACACCTCTGCCTCTTTTAGTGATAACGGTAAATGTAATAAATGTTGTCTTTTTGAGGCGCTCGAGGCGAGGTTGTCTGATTTGGAATCCCGGCTCCGCTGCATTGAAACACCGTCTGCGCCAGTTAATCTCGACGGACGCCCATTAGCTG
Organism: Pholidichthys leucotaenia; assembly: GCA_020510985.1. Classification (NCBI taxonomy): domain Eukaryota; kingdom Metazoa; phylum Chordata; class Actinopteri; order Cichliformes; family Pholidichthyidae; genus Pholidichthys; species Pholidichthys leucotaenia. Next base: position 308,833,385 of record CM035844.1, read on the forward strand.
CAGCGGAGCTAGCTAGCTTAGGCCCCCCTGTCAGCGGTCCCTCGGCTCTCCTCAGCAGCGAGGAGACTGGGTGGGTGACGGTGAGAAGGAAGCCTAGTCGCAAAGCCCCGGTTCACCACCAACCTGTTCACGTTTCTAATCGTTTTTCCCCGCTCAGCGACACACCCGCTGAGGAAAAAACTCTGATCATTGGCGACTCTGTAGTCAGAAACGTGAACCTAGAGACTCCAGCGGCCATAGTCAAATGCATTCCTGGGGCCAGAGCAGGCGACATCGAGTCAAATTTGAAAATGCTGGCTAAAAGTAACTTTAAATACTCCACAATTGTTATTCACGCCGGCATTAATGATATCCGTCTCCGGCAGTCGGAAGTCACGAAACTTGATGTAGAATCGGTGTGTGACTTTGCAAAAACGATGTCTGCCACTGTAGTATTCTCTGGGCCCCTCCCCAATCTGACCAGTGATGACATGTTTAGTCGCTCGTCATCCTTGAACCGCTGGCTGTCTGTGTGGTGTCCTGCAAATGACGTGGGCTACATTGACAATTGGAGCTCTTTTTGGGGAAAACCTGGTCTTATGAGACGAGACAGCATTCATCCCACTTTGGATGGTGCTTCTCATTTATCTAACAATCTGGCATCTTTTTTTTATCCAAATTTCCAAAACCCTGACTACTCAGAGTTGGGACCAGGAAGCAGAGTCGCAGTCTTACACGCCTCTCTGCAGCTCCTCTTCATCCGCTACCCCTCAGCTTAGCCCCTGACTTCCCCATCAGAGAATCGTTGTCTGCTCCCTCCAAAGTGAATAAAAATATAATGTATAAGCATCCCAAAGTGATAAAGTAAAATATTGGTAAAACTCAAATTAAACATAAAGCCTCTAAATTGAATGATTTGGCCTCTGTTCCTCCTCATAATTTAAAAATTAAATGTGGTTTATTAAATATTAGGTCTCTAACTCCCAAGTCTCTGTTAGTCCATGATCTGTTAATTGATCATCAGATTGATTTAATTTCCCTTACAGAGACTTGATTAGGGCAAGAGGATTATGTTGGTTTAAATCAGGGGTGTCAAACTCATTCCATGAAGGGCCAAGACCCTGCAGGTTTTACTTCCACCCAGTCTCTTCAGCAGGTGTTTTCACTGATCAGCAATCAGTGGGAGGAAATTCAGAGAAAACACCTGTTGAAGCCACTGGGTGGAGGTAAAACCTGCAGGGTCTTGGCCCTCCATGGAATGAGTTTGACACCTGTGGTTTAAATGAATCAACTCCCTCTGGTTATTTAAACTGTCAAAATCCCAGAAGTTCTGGTCGTGGAGGAGGAGTAGCAACAATTTACCATTCCAAATTACTAGTTAATGTAAAGCAAAAAACATGTTATAATTCCTTTGAGGGCCTGGTCCTCAGTATTGGGCACTTTAGCAATTTTAGGTTAAACCCAATTTTATTTGCCATAGTTTATCGTCCCCCATCAACCTACTCAGAATTTTTATCCGAATTTGCTGATTTCTTAGCTGATTTAGTGCTGAAATCTGATAGAATAATTATAGTAGGGGACTTTAATATACATGTGGATGTAGATAGTGACTGCCTTAATGTGGCTTTTAATTCAATATTAGACTCGATTGGGTTTTCTCAGAAAGTAGGAAATTCTACTCATTACCTCCACCATACATTGGACCTTGTTCTGACATATGGCATAGAAATAGAAAATCTTGTAGTGTCTCCTCATAACCCTGTACTGTCAGACCATTGTCTGTTAACCTTTGATTTTACTATTTCTGACTATTTGGCTCCTAAAGAAAAATATTATTACAGTAGATGCCTCTCAGATGATGCTGTTTCCAAATTTATGCAGATTGTTTCCTCTATGCCATGTGTCAACACAACGGAAATAAGCTATAGACGGCTTACTCCTTCTGTAATTGATAACATGGTGGATAGTGTTTCAGCTTCTCTGCATCAGGCTCTAGACTTGGTGGCCCCCTTAAAAAAGAAAAAGTCTAATCAGAGATTTCTAACTCCTTGGTTCAACACAGAAACTCGTAGCTTAAAACAGAAGACTCGTCAATTAGAAAGAAAATGGTGCTCTAATAATTTAGATGAAATCTATTTAGCTTGGAGAAATCATCTTTTAATTTATAAAAAATCTCTTAGAAAAGCTAGAACAAGTTATTACTCTGCATTAATAGAAGAGAACAAGAATAATCCCAGGTTTCTTTTCAGTACTGTAGCCAGGTTGACAAAGAGTCAGGACTCTGTCAATCCTAGCATTCCCTTAGAGCTTACTAGTCAGGACTTTATGAACTTTTTCAATAATAAAATTTCATCCATCAGAGATAAAATCAATCAGATTCTTCCCACAGTTAACTTAAATACTGTAACTACTACAACTCCTTCTTTTGATGTCTGTCTTGATGAGTTTACTCCAATCAACCTTTGTTAGTTAGACAAAATAGTTTCCTCATCCAAACCTTCAACTTGTCTTTTAGACCCTATTCCTACCAGGTTATTTAAAGAAGTCTTCCCACTTATTGGTAGCTTTATTCTTCATATAATCAATTCTTCATTAACTTTAGGCCATGTACCGCAGGCTTTTAAAACGGCTGTGATTAAACCCTTACTCAAAAAGCCAACGCTAGATCCAGGAGCTTTAGCTAACTATAGACCAATCTCTAATCTCCCTTTCATTTCAAAAATCTTAGAAAGAGTTGTTGCTATGCAATTATTTGACCACCTGCAGGGAAATGGTTTACTTGAAGAGTTTCAATCTGGGTTTAGAATCCATCATAGTACTGAAACAGCCTTAGCGAAGGTCACTAACGACCTCCTCATTGCATCTGATAATGGACTAGTTTCTGTACTTGTCCTTTTAGACCTTAGTGCAGCTTTTGATACTATCGATCATAATATTCTACTCGATAGATTAGAACACTATGTTGGACTTAATGGAACTTCGTTGCAGTGGTTTAGATCTTATTTATCTGATAGGTTCCAGTTTGTTCATGTAAATAATGAGTTTTCTTTCAACTCAAAGCTTAGTCATGGAGTTCCACAGGGATCTGTACTAGGCCCTACTCTTTTTAGTTTATATATGCTTCCGTTAGGCAACATTATTAGAAAGCACTGTATACATTTTCATTGTTATGCAGATGGCACACAATTATACCTGTCAATGAAGCCAGATGATAGTAATCAATTAGCCAAGTTAGAAGCCTGTCTTAAGGAAATCAAAGCTTGGATGACTTGTAATTTCGAATGTCAGGAATCTGAAACTCAAGACTCATAAAAATGATAGTACTCTGTTAGGTTCGTACCTTAATCAGACTCGAGACATAAATATAATCAAAGGTTTTTACTTGCAAGGAGCAAATCACAACGCACCTCTGGTTACAGACGGGAGTGAATGCTGGTGCGTAGAGTCAGCACCTCCCTTTTATACACGACAGAAAAAGCATCTGCTGCTCCCACACTGGGAGGGACAGAAAGCACAAAATCACATAACAAATTCTCATCTCGCGAGACAGAAAAAGGGAAACAACTCCATATAAGGTATAAACATAGTTGGCTAACATAAGCATCTCCAGTGTGTCTGGCTACACTGTTACAGGGCAGATTAAACTTCTCATGCAAAGATATTACTTCAGCAGTTCCTGTGTCAGGTACAGCACAGAGAAAAAACAGTTACACAAGCATTGTTCATTATGAAATGTTAACACATTTATACATCCTCCAACAATTCCCTCCTGTTTAACGTTTCATAATTTCATTTCCCATACAATCATCAGTACAATGCATCTTCAATTGATTTTCTGCATTGACCTCATAAAGCATCATTTCCAAATTTAAACAGTGGTTTTGTCATCACAATCACCATCACTTTGCTGTCTTAAGGCAGTATATTGTACAGGGACTTCTCTTTGGAGCATAACAGATTGTAACATGAAAGTGTGTTGAGCAAGAGCTCTACTTATCATGGACCTTATACAGGGAATGACACACATGAAAAGCACATAGAATAAAATTAATATCACAATCAATGGGGTTAACTATTTCAAAAGAATCTGCCACCAAGTTCTACTTTGAAACCAATCCCAGGAGCCCCAACCTTTATCTTCATCTAACCCATGCTGTAAGTGTAAAATATCATGCTAATTTTTGTTCTTCATTTAAAGTTGTGAATCCTTGCTCCACTAATACAGTCAGATTTTCCATTGTCCATGCTAATGCATTTATGTGGTGTATAGCTAGAGCACTGCCATGCATTGGAAAAAGAGTACCCATTCTCTGTTTTCCAGATAGTTTACCCACCAACTGTTGCTCTATTTTTCTTCTTTTTACCCTGGTGTATATTTTAGTTTGTTCAGAATGATAATAATGGGAGTAGGATGTTTTCATTTCATGTGTAAGATTTGACCTTATGCTGATGTGTGGGAACAATATAGCCATGTAACACCTGCCACACCATCCTGGAGGAAGCAATGAGTAAACATTAGATCCACAAACCCAAACATGGTTTTCCAAGAATCCATACCCATCATCATTTGGCCAAAAAACAGTAGGATTATTGCTACAGTTAAAAGTACAATTTTTCCTCTTTAAGGTGAATTTTCCAGCAGCAATATAGGGAAAGTGAAATACATTTCTACAAACAGAATCATGATATGACACTTCACAGGTCACTTCCTTAGTATCATTGCATCTCTGTGAAAAACCCAGGTTGAAACTGTTTTTACTACAATTTTTGTGAAAGCAGATTGGTGAAGTAAACAGTGTAGGATTTACTTTCATTAAAGGCTTCTTAACTGTAAGCAAAGAAGTTCCAATCTCAGAAGTATTAAATATTCTAATCTTAGACCCAGTGTAATCAGAATAGTGACATTCAATCTATTAAGATACCTTTCTGACAAATTCCCCACCAACCAATGTCCAACATTATTGCTTGTATTAAACAGACTGAGACGAGAGTTCATCGCTATTGTCACTCCGGGCGTTTCCTCTTCACTCAGTGGAACAGGGATCATGGGTATTGCAGTCTTGTGTGAATGGGGTAGCAATGAACACACATAGCAAGAAGTATTGATTCCCAGTCCTCTCACCAAAACCACCATTGTCTGGTACCATAGGTTATGCGTATTGTTCATTGTCCGTGCTTCGTGGGTTCCTTGTCCTTGAATCAGAAAGAGATTACCACCCCACTGTCAGGAGAAGTGCTGAACACAGAGTCATCAATAATTTTGGTGCCATGCTTCCACCTGAGAGAGTACCCCTCCGGGCCTCTTTCTTCACCAGGGTTGAGACGGCCTTGTCCTTAAAAGGACATGCCCCCTTTGTAACTGGACTTACTCAGGGAAACAAGTTAGTTAGTTCACTTACAGGCACCCGTAGTCTTTTAACGTGTGAAAGGTGAATCCGAGATGGTCATTCAGCAATACGTACTGCAGTGGGAGTGGGAGTGTCTAGTGTTGTCGGTGGTGGTTCTTTATGAAGACATAGTCTCCAGGTCGCAACGGGTTATCCGCTTCTTTCTGTGGAGCAGAGAGCTTCTGACAGAATCAAAAACATTCCCTGAGATGTTCACCAAGATCTGTGTATTTGTTAGGCGTGGTTAGTGGTGAGAGGTCAGGTAATACATAAGGACGGTGAGAAGCACATTCAAAGAGTGATAATCCTGTCTTTGGGTCTAGTATAGAGTTAATGGTTAGTCTGACTAATTTCAGGGCTTCTGACCAAGTAATACCCTTTCCATGTGTGGTTTTTGCCAGCACTTGTTTGATTGTACCATTTTTCTTTTTACAAAACCTGTACTTTGTGGGTGGTAGATACTATGAAATTTGATCTTATTAAGTCTTGAACTGTTTGTGCTGTAAAATGAGTTCCATTATCTGCATAAATCAGTTCTGGAACCCCAAAAACGGAAAGAGCATCATTCAATAGAGTTTCACACACACAGATGCGGCATTTGCTGAGGATGTGTGATGAATTCCTGTCCACTTTGCGAAGGTGTCAATCAACACCAAGCAATATTGTAGCTTTCCATTGCTCCTTGAGCATTATTTTATAAACAAATGATGCACTTTTGGCATGTTTTTGTTACTTCTTTCAAAATATTAGGACAGTTTTTCCAACATCCTCATCACTGATTTCCCTCCTGTTGGCACATGATTGGCCATGTGCCACCAGGACAGCTCATCTGTATAATGTGGGTGGCAGAGCAAATTTTCGTCAGGCAAGTCAAATGTATATCTAATTATTTACACATGAAACAAGAGGAAGGTCCATATTATCTTGACAGTCTTTTAAAACATCAACATCAACATTATTAATAAGACAGACGGTTCCTAAAAGACCAATAGCAGGACAGTGAGTAGCGTTATCAGGCAAGCGATTATCGCAGCTAGACAAGTCAGTGCCATTAGTGTGGGCAGGGCAGTGAATAACTGCCACAGAACATGGTAGCATCAGAACATTACATAGCTGCAACAATTGCTGTCGATGTTTTGCTGGTTTTTCTGTGGAGATGACAACCTCCCACAGATTCAAGGCAACAGTATGCAGGTGGCATGCGTCATAAGCATATTTACTGTCTGTACAGATAGTTACATTCAGGTTAGTTTACAAATTCTATTTAAGAAAAACAAAATAATTATCTGTGCATTTTTTATATGCTTCAGCATTGATAAATAAGATCAGTTTGTCCAGTTGAACACAGATGTGTTGAATTTGAAATATTGTGTCACATTCTTTCAGTCAAAGGAAAGGCGGACGTTTTGCCTAATTAGAATTTGATTTAATGTTTTACAAGGAATGCCCCTATTTCATACATTCCTTGGTAAATTATGGAGTGCAATGTAGTTCACCCTGACCCAGCTTGGCCACCGCTGAATCAGGAGAAGCACATTCCCCATTGCTGTCACATTTCTGAAATATATTGTTACCGCACCATTATGTGGTGAGTAACATCAGTATAAAACCATATAAACATTACATTTGTAAAGTCAAAGTCATTTGAATCAGTACACCTTATGTTATCTACAATGTCATACAAAGTCATACTTGGCTTCAAAAAATGCTTATCAATTTAAGGATTCTTTCTCCAAAACCTTTGTCTGATAATCCATAGCCTCTGGCAGATCATATGCACAGACACATTAATTTTCAATCTGTTTTGAACCTCTGTGCTTTAAATCATGTGATATAGGGTAAACATAAAACCTTCAGTGATTAGGCATTATTAAATGACATCATAATATGATCATAGCATGGCCTGTAGTCACATTGTCACACGTCAGTCCTTTTTTCTATAAAGTGCGCTGTCATGTTTCAGTCAAGGACAAAGGTCAGTAATGCGTCAAAATTGCTTTTTTAAACATATGTAAACAGTTTATCACGTACGCAACATTAATCAAGACCCCACACAGTTAAATTGAAAAAATAAAAACCCAAAACCTTGTAAAAGTACCCATATTTAGACCACTTTCTTCACAGATCAACCACACACACACACACACACACACACACACACACACACACACACACACACACACAAACAGAGAACATATATTATATTATGGTCTAATTATTATGATTTTATTTGCCTCCTCCATTTCCCAACCTCTTGGGCTTCTTTAAATAATTTGCCGTATGGACCCTCCTTAGGATCGTGGCATTGATAAGTTGGGGAAGGATTATCTTTTTCATTTAATAATGGTTCGATGCTCGGTTGGTTTTGATATTTATCTCTTTTTGTTGTAAGTTTTTCCGTCGACGCTAAGACTGTGCCTTCATCATCTACTACACCTGATTCCACACTGCCAGTATTACAGCATAAACTATACTGAAAATCCTGTGTTTGTCTTTGCAAATTAGTTACACCAGCTTCAACATTCTGGAGCCGTTCTCCCACGGAGTTTTCCAACCTTTATCTTTCAAGCTCTTCCTGCAACCTGTCCATCTCCCGTCTGTCTGCCTGCATTTTCTGTGTCTGAGTTTCCAGCCAACCTTTCAACTGTTCACATTGTTCCTGTGATGTCACCTCCTCAACTTCCACTAATCCTTCTTTTAACTTAACCAAAGGCATCTGATTAACACAATATGGCGGTGGGGGCAATTCCCCTTTCAAATCTTCCAAATTAGGGTAGAGGGACAGCACCCCTCCCTTTTGTTTGCCCAGCTGCTTATCAATCATTAAACCTTTATTCTTCTTAGTCTCACTCACACACCCCACTGGGTCAACCGCTGCTGACTCCTGCAGCAAACCACACCATCCATTGCAGCAGAGCATGTAACCAAATTATGAATCAGCCTGCGCTCACGTTCACACTCCTCAATATGATACTTATGTTTTCTTTTCACCAAAAACCCTGTAACATCCATATCTTTCATAGATTGTATATCATCTAGTCTTCTTTGTTCCAAATCCATTAAAAACTGGGTCAAACTGTCCTCCTTATTTAAATTTAGAATGTCGTCTTCCCTCAATTTCTGATACAATTTATCACATTCTGCTTTAACCCCCTTTCTGTCTTTGGGTAATGTATCACTAAGCATTTGAGTCACTGTTGAATCCCATTGTTTTTTCATATTTCCTTTATACAACTCAGCATCTCCCAAGCCTTGTGAGGCACACAGCCCCACCTCTTGCATTCTTCAACTGAGCTGAGCAAAAATTCACACTTCTGTTTTTTCTACAGGCCAAATCTGCCTCTCCCCCGCCCCTGAGGCAAAAAGGGGACCAGAGAGAGAGAGAGAGAGAGAGAGAGAGAGAGCTGCTCCTCCAGCAGCCCCTCCTTTCACATTCCACAACTGTACTGAGCAAAAATGCCCTTTTCTTTTTTTTTTTTAATAAAGTTTTCCTTTCTCACTCACAGCATTCCCAATATAAAACAAATAACAACAGATTACCAATATAAAACAAATAGCACTTGCAGCAGTGATTAAATAGTATCCGGATCCTTCACTTGTTGTTTTTCATTTTTTTCTGTCATTAAAATTTTTAACAGTCCTGCGCGCTATGTCCTCTTTCTTCCTTTGTTTATTCGTCTGCCTATCCGATTTTCCAGCACAATTTCCCATTATCGCGTGGTCAGGGACGTTATCAGTACGCCCACTGTAACACTATTACTGCCCAATTGTAGGGTGGGTTCGTGGTCAGGAACGTTATCAGTACGCCCACTGTAACACTATTACTGCCCAATTTTTGGGGTGAATCTCCATCACCCTATTTATTTTAAAACCTGACCACTTAAGTAGTTGTGAATCGCCGTCACACTACTTCCTACACCCCTTTTTATTTTTAAACCTGACCACTCACTCAGTAGTTGTGAATCGCCGTCACACTACTTCCTAAAACCACTGCATTCCTGCAATAGTTTTAACCAACAGGAAAAGTACAGGGCGTCACTTTATACTACTATTACTTGCTCGTCAGCTGACCTGTGGTTCTTGATAATGACAATTGGCTTTCTTCTCAAAATAGGAGAATAAAATTCACTCACTTCCAGGACTCTGTTATGCGGATGGCCGTCACCAGACAGAGTCAGGGTACCGGCGCTCACAGAGTTCCCTGAAGGCGGGTTTCCAAAACTGACTGTTAGGTCAGGCCATGCATGGACTTTTCAACCTGGAGATCCGGCTGTTCCCCCACTCCGTCTGGATATTGGCCATCCGGGTCACGGCACCACGAATGTCAGGAATCTGAAACTCAAGACTCATAGAAATGATAGTACTCTGTTAGGTTCGTACCTTAATCAGACTCGAGACATAAATATAATCAAAGGTTTTTACTTGCAAGGAGCAAATCACAACACACCTCTGGTTACAGACAGGAGTGAATGCTGGTGCGTAGAGTCAGCACCTCCCTTTTATACACGACAGAAAAAGCATCTGCTGCTCCCACGCTGAGAGGGACAGAAAGCACAAAATCACATAACAAATTCTCATCTCGCGAGACAGAAAAAGGGAAACAACTCCATATAAGGTATAAACATAGTTGGCTAACATAAGCATCTCCAGTGTGTCTGGCTACACTGTTACAGGGCAGATTAAACTTCTCATGCAAAGATATTACTTCAGCAGTTCCTGTGTCAGGTACAGCACAGAGAAAAAACAGTTACACAAGCATTGTTCATTATGAAATGTTAACACATTTATACATCCTCCAACACCTGCTATTAAATTCAGATAAGACTGAAATCATTCTTGTTGGTCCAAAAAACCTTAGAAATTCCTTTCCAAATCAAACTTTCAGTTTGGATGCGGTTACTCTTTCTCTTAATAGCTCTGTGAGGAACCTTGGAGTTATTTTTGATCAGGATTTGTCCTTCAATTCACATATTAAATTTGTTTCTAAGACTGCCTTCTATCATTTGCATAATATTGCCAAGATTAGGAGCATCTTGTCTCAGAGTGATGCTGAGAAGCTGATCCACGCTTTTGTTAGCTCGAGATTAGATTATTGTAATTCTTTATTATCAGGCTGTCCTAAAACATCTTTAAAAAGTCTTCAGCTGATCCAAAATGCTGCAGCAAGAGTTTTAACAGGTACTAGAAAGAGAGATCATATCTCTCCGGTTCTGGCCTCCCTTCATTGGCTTCCCATAGAGTTTAGAATTAAGTTTAAAATCCTTCTTCTTACTTACAAAGCTCTAAACAATCAGGCTCCTTTTTATTTAAAAGATCTGATACTACCGTATTATCCTAACAGAGCACTATGCTCCCAAAATGCAGGATTACTTGTAATACCTAGAATCTCCAAAAGTACAATGGGAGGCAGAGCCTTCAGTTATCAAGCTCCTCTCCTGTGGAATCAGCTGCCAATCTGGATTCGGGAGTCAGACTCGATCTCTGTTTTTAAGAATAGGGCTAAAACCTACCTTTTTGATATAGCTTACAATTAGGGAGGGATCATGTGTTTCTGAACCCTCCCTTAGTTATGCTGCTAATAGGTTTAGTCAGCCGGGGGACCTCCAGTAATGCACTGGGCCTCACTCCTTTCCTCACTCTCTATGAAATATTTTTTTTTTTGCTGGTCATTAACATTTGTTTGTTCTCTCCCATAGATTGAGTCCCCATCGTGCTGTTTGCTCTCTACATGTCTGTTCTTTTCTTCTTCTCTATCCCCTCACCCCCCAGCCAGTCGCAGCAGATGACTGCCCCTCCCTGAGCCTGGTTCTGCTGGAGGTTTCTTCCTGTTAAAAGGGAGTTTTTCCTCTCCACCGTCGCCAAGTGCTTGCTCACAGGGGATCGCCTGATTGCTGGGGTCTTTCTGCAACTGTGGGGGTTCCCCCCTACAGTTGATAGTGCTATGAGATGACTGTTGTTGTGAAATGGCGCTATATAAATAAAGTTGAATTGAATTGAATTGAATTTTACAGCTCCGTGCAACCTGCTCCCTCCGCCTTTGTGGAGAACTCTCTCTTTCACACCGGAGCAGATTTCATGAGACACAGAAACAAAAATAGACCAACTGCAGTTACTTTTCTCAAGAGCTACAACAAAACTTTTTTTTTTTTAAATAAAAATCTATCAGTATTTTTCAGCAGTCCCGTGACCTCCCACAGTACGCCAAGAGCTCACCGCAGCAGGGAAACTAGCAATTTCAACAAATCCTGCTCCCGCCCGGTATTGAGCAATAAAGCAGCCGTGGCAGAGGTATGAATCTTCCCTGAACAATTACTTGTGCGCAACTTCCAAACTTTCACCTTCGCCGACATAAAGTTTCGAGCGCAACGAATCCTGCCTCCACCTCCCGGTATTTTACCACGGTGGGGGAACAAGCGATTTAGTTGAAATGAGAAATTTAACCAGGCTTTGCTGTGTCAAAGCGGCCCGGGCCAAAACCATACCACATCATAATGTCCATAAACCCAACAATAAATGTACTTACATCCAAGCCGCCTGTAGGATTCTTAGATCCGTCACCCAGTCAGTCCCAGCGCCCCGGTTCGAAATGCCTTCACTGCAGTAACACTGAGTCTTGTACCCAGCCTGGGAAGGTCTTTCGTCAGCTGTGCACTCGCTGAAATCGAGCAGAGGAGCCGGAAGGATGGAGATATGTGGATCCGCTGTTCGGAGCGCCAAAATGTTAGAATAATTCTGAGCTTCAATTATTCAAAGTCAAAAATCAGGCTTGCTATTGGATTTAGGTACAATTATTATAAAAAAAAATGAAAGAAATGAAAAGAAACGCTACAGTTCAAATTAAACCTCAAATGGCCATTTTTGAGGGAGAGATTACAAAGCATGGCCTTCAGCACACACCAACTCTCTGAAGGTACACTCTTTAGGTTTGATATTTATGGGTAGACAGAAAGGAGGGGGAGGAGAGGGGTAAGAGGATGAAGGGAGAGAGAAAGACAGTCCTGATAAGCAGGTCAGTATGACATAGAGCTTATCCTGGGTGATGAGCAAATGAAGAAACGTCACAGATATTTTAGAGATGGGATGCCTAATCTACACAAGCTAGGAGTTCCTGTGCATTCCTGGAACATAAATTAAAGCCGGGCATTTCAAAGAGATTATCAATGTAGCTTAGATCATCCTTTACGCTTGTGCTGACCCTCAGTCTCTGAATCACTGAAGGCCAATAATTGCTCACAGAAACATGCCAAGAATATATCAGACATATAATATAATACGAAAGAATAATATAAAGGAATATATGAATTTATCCTACATGGAAAGCGCATATAAACATTAAACATGGCAGAGGAAAGGCATGATACTTCTTAATAATAATAATACATTATTAACAACAATCATGTGGATAATATGGAATTTTTCTATCAGACTAATTCTCCCAGGATTACGTTTGTGTTGTTTTCTCCAAAGCCTGGTGCACTCCGACACATCTATGTAAGTCTTCCTTTTGCAGTTCATGTTTCTTGTTTCCCTCAGTGGCCAGCCTGCTCGGGGGGCTTGTGTGAGCCGTTCCCCTTAGCCAAACCTGACCCAGCTGAACTGTATAAATCTGCTGTGTAGCTGATCATTCTGGATTCTTGTGTTGGACTTTTGTTGCATTCAGACTCTTTATTTAATGAACACTCTCTTCACCTGCAAGTGGCCTTAACTCCTTTCATTTGTGCGTGCGTAAAAACGCACATACATGACAGAAATCTACTGATTGTGTGTAGGAGTGAGGAACAAAGGGAGAGAGCTGACAAAATGAGGGAAATTGGGCAGTTCAAAGTAAAACATACAAGCTTTACTGATAATGTGTCTCAGTGGAACAAGGGTGTAATTTTGGGGGGTGCCAATAAGGGTCTCAATAGAAGAAGTCAAAGCTAATTTAAAAGGGGGGATTGTAAAAGGAGCTTGTAGATTACAGGTCACTCAAGAGGGACAGAGGAGAGACACTGAGGGTGTGGTGATTGAGTTTGAAGGGGATGTGCTCCCCAAAAAGGTAACCTTAGGTTAGCTGAGTTATGGTGTAAGGGAATTTGTTCCTAATCCAGTCCGGCACTATAATTGCAAAAGATTTGGCCACACAGTTAAAATATGCAGATGGAGAAGAAGGTGTGCAAGATGCGGGGGTGACCACCAGTATGGAGAGTGTAACCAAGAGACGTCAAAATGCTGTAACTTTGGCGGTAGCCATATTTTTCCACTAGCCCAGCTCGCCACGCCTCGATTTGCTACGACACGGTTCGGCCTCGGTTGTGTCTCCATAGCAGCCAGGTAAAGCGGGGTTAAGCTGGGGTGGTTGGGATTTTTTTTACAGCAAGGTTGCGCCACACTCCCATGACGTAAAACACGCGACCCAAGCAAAACACAACACATGGCGGGTGTACAAGGCGACTCCTCGGTCTGTGGCTTTTTTCACTGTAAATGCCAAAAAGGACTGCCAGACAAGGGTACAGGCAGTGAGACGAAACACTCTGGAATAGTTCTGCAGCTTCTGGGAGAGCCGAAGACGTGAGGATACAAACTAGGTCATACATGACGGTAAGCTAATGGTTGCTAATGCTAGTTTGCTATAAGTACGTCGTACTACACTGTAATGTCTGCAAGTTAGGTACTAAAATATGTACGCTGTGTGTGTGTGTTTCAGATGGCTCTGTTGTGGGGAAATTACCGCTTCAAACGGTCGGTCTGGGCGTTCAACACAGCCTGTCACTGATGTCAATACAGCCTGTCACTGATGTCACCCCAGCTTCACCAACGATCAGTGGTTGTAGAGCTCAAGAATGTCTGTAGAAACGTTTATTTCCTGTGCAAAAAACTGCTCTGATCTGCGTGAAAATCATGGAGAGACTGCTGAGACATCATGGATGTAGTTGCTCCAGCAGCACTGAGTCTGAGGTGGTGTCATAGCAAAAAATGATCAGCTGACACAACTTGATCGCCAGGTTAACTACATTAGCCACAAAATATATATTCAAAAAGTAAACAGTACTGAGTTACGTATAAGATAAGATAAGATAAGATAAGATAAGATAAGATAAGATAAGCCTTTATTAGTCCCACAACGGGGAAATTCCAGGATTGCAACAGCACAGGGATAGCAACACTCAGAGCAACAATCAGAAGGCAAGAAAAAAACAAGCAAGCAAGAGCAGCTAATATACATATGTACATATTACTATAAAATATATATATACACACACACACAGAGACACACAGTGCAGAGCATTGTAGCTGGATGGAATAAATATATGAATATATAAACACACAGTGCAGAGCATTGTAGCTAGATGGAATAAATATGTAAATATATAAACACCCACAGTACGGAGCATTGCAGCTAGGTGGAATAAATATGTTAGTATATTAACACACACAGTGTGGAGCAATGTAGCTAGATGGAATAATATGTAGATATATAAAAACACAGTGCGGAGCATTGTAGCTAGATGGAATAAATATATAGATATATAAATATAAACACACCCAGTGCTGAGCATTGTAGCTAGATGGAATAAATATGTAAATATATAAACACACACAGTGCAGAGCATTGTTGCTAGATGGGATGAAACAGCATAATTGTCTACTTAGTTATCCTACATGGTATGATTATGTGCCCATACATATTCTCACCCTCCATAGTGACCGGTATTTTCCTAGTTGTATGCCGGAGGGGACCATTGTGTAAGTCTATTGCATCTTTTGCATTCAAAAAACTATTAGTTTGTTACGTCTTTTTGCTATCTCTGCGAGCAGCCCTGCTTAGGTTGTACAGTCTGACAGCCGTTGGTAGGAAGGACCTACGAAACCTCTCGGTTGTGCACCTGGGATGATGTAGTCTGCTGCTAAATGAGCTCCTCAGTGCATTCAGTATGTCCTGCATAGGGTGGGACTCGGACTCCAGCAGAGATGACAGTTTAACCACCGTCCTTCTCTCTCCTATCTCCTCCACCGGATCAAGGCGCTGCCCCAGGACAGAGCTAGCTTTCTTAATCAGTTTGTTCAGTCTCTTCCTATCGGCTGCAGTAATGCCACTGCCCCAGCAGACCACTCCAAAAGTGATGGCTGATGCCACCACCGTGTCATAGAATGTCTTCAGCAGCGCCCCTTGTACACCAAAAGACCTGAGTCTCCTCAGCAGGAACAGCCTGCGCTGTCCCTTCTTGTAGAGTGCGTCAGTATTGTGTGACCAGTCTAGTTTATTGTTCAGATGAACACCCAGGTACTTATAGGATGTCACCATCTCGATGTCTGTTCCCTGTATATTTACTGGTGCTGTGAGGGGCTGCCCATGCCTGCGGCAGTCCACCACCAGCTCCTTAGTTTTCCTCGCGTTGATCTGGAGGCAGTTCCGATGGCACCAGTCCACGAAGTCCTGGATAAGCCCTCTGTACTCAGCTTCATCTCCATTGGAGATGAGGCCAACGATCGCAGAGTCATCAGAGAACTTCTGTAGATGGCAGTGTGTTGTGTTGTGTGAGAAGTCCGCAGTATAAAGAGTGAACAGGAAGGGAGCCAGCACCGTTCCCTGGGGGGCCCCCGTGCTACTGATGATCGTGTCGGACACACAGTCCTGGGTTCTCACAAACTGAGGCCGGTTCGTGAGGTAGTCCAGGATCCATGATGACAGGTGCTGGTCCACCCCTGCGCGCAGCAGCTTGTCCTTCAGGATCATCGGTTGGATGGTGTTGAAAGCACTGGAGAAGTCAAAGAACATGATCCTCACCATATTCCCGGGCTTCTCCAGGTGGGACAGAGAACGGTGAAGGAGGAAGATCACCGCATCCTCCACCCCAATGCCATGCTGGTAGGCGAACTGGAGTGGATCCATCGCTGGTTCCACCAGGGGGCAGAGGTGAGCAAGGAGCAGTCTCTCCAGGGTCTTCATCAAGTGGGACGTCAAGGCCACCGGTCTGTAGCTGTTCAGGTCTTTGGGGTGGGAAGTTTATATAATAAGATATATTTGACAGTTATGATGCATTTTAGGCCAAAACAAACTTGATCTAGGATTAAAAGCAATTAAAATAATGCAGTCACAAGGTTACATGGAAAATACTTGATTTACTAGATACATGTACTGTAGAAATATACAGTATATTCTCTGCATCAACAATGTACTATACATGCATTCATGTAGTATTGCACTGGGAATTGCACTGACAATAAACCTCTGAAGTTTTTGCAGATGTCTCTTTTTTATATGTGAAGGTTACCACCATGTGGCACAAATTAAATACTAACAGATTGGAAAAGCTGTCTAAGAACAATCCAGCAGTTTGAGAAATCACTTTTGGTTTAGATTAGATTAGATTATTTGTTTATTTGACAGGGACAGTGCAATAAACATAGACAATTAATCAAATGACAATCAATCTGATGTGTTGCACAAAGAGTGTATAGCTATTAGCTAATTTGCAACTCTTGTCCCTGTATGGGCTTTAGAAAGGAGAAACAAGTAAAAAGAAAAAAGGATAAGGAAAAGAAAAAATGAAAACAGAATAAACAATAACCACATACATCGATGCAAAAAAGATTATAAATACATTATAAATACACAATTATAAATATTATAAAGATTATAAATATTATAAATATTATAAATACACAATATAAAAACCTGACACACATTTGCCTATTTCAGGCCTCCCTCCCTTCGTCACTCACTATAAACAAACACATTCATTCCTTCCCTTCATTCACTCTCACCCTGCAGACAATCATTTCATAAATGGGTACATTCTTGTTTATTTTTC
This sequence comes from Pholidichthys leucotaenia, assembly GCA_020510985.1. Lineage (NCBI taxonomy): Eukaryota > Metazoa > Chordata > Actinopteri > Cichliformes > Pholidichthyidae > Pholidichthys > Pholidichthys leucotaenia. The sequence continues at coordinate 308,850,546 of CM035844.1, forward strand.
AGCCAGTTTTTAACCTTTGTAGTGAATGTTTTAAAGTCTGTTATTATTTTAATTTCATTTGGCATTGTGTTCCAGATGTGACTGCCCTTTATAGAGAAAGCTGTTTGTCCAAATGTGGTTCTGTGGTGGAATATTTTACAGTTATTGTTAACAGAACTCCTGCTGGCTCTGCTGCTGTCCTGTCTTTGGATGAAACCAGCAAGTGGCTCAAGCACTGATTTATGGAAACATTTGAAAATTAATTTCAGAAAACAGAGGTCAATGAAACTCTCAAAACTCAATAAGTGTAAGTCTGTCAACAGAATTATGAACCATAAAGCAGTTTGTGTTAAAATGTTAAATCCCATTAAACCCTAACCCGGGTGCTTCCAATCATGTGTCATGGGGGCCAAGACCCTGCAGGTTCTCTTCTACCCAGTCTCTTCAGCAGGTGTTCTCACTGATCAGCAGTCAGTGGAAGAAGTTCAGTGGAATCTGCTGTTGAAGACACTGGTTGGAGGTAAAGCCTGCAGGGTCTTGGATCCTCCATGGCACATGATTAGACACCAACACCCAAACCCATTATGATGAAAAGCAGATGCTAATATGACCCATAATTCCTCCATATACTGGTACTGTCACTAAAGTATGCAGGGTCTTCTGCGGTGGCACATCCATCAATACAGTCTTCAGTTAATAAAATAATTGTTTTGGTTACTTTTTTCTTAAAAATGAGCCATTATTTTCAAGGTCACCGATAAATGCTTTGTACTATTGACTCTTTTCCCACCGGTGTCTTAACAGACAAAATAGAAAATCATGATGCAAACACATAAGTCACTAAATTGTTTATTACAATCAGCAGCAAATTCCAGATTATTCAGAATGTGCAAAATTCAAACTATATAAAAAAAAAAAAAAACTGGAATGGGTCACACACGCCAGCCATGCTGCCTCACTGAGAAGCAACTGGATCAGCCCCTCGTACTGGTCCTGGTTCAGCAGATCTTCAGCCTGCATCTCTGTAAATAGTGAGGAAAGGTCCAGTTGGGGTGGACCGTTTCCCTCTTGCCTAGACAAAAGACAAATGGGTGGTGGTTAATTAAAGCAAGTTTAAAACATATTTGGGAAATACACTTGTTGCTAAAAGCCAGTGGTGGAATGTGAATGAATGAATGAACCTTTATTTCGGATAGATTAAAAGTAAAGATTAAAAGAAAATAGAATAATATAACAAAGGGGAAAAAATCTAACAAGGTCAAATTAATCAATAACTCCTCTGATTATACAGTTCAACATAGGTTATCTGAAATGGGTGATGGCTGAAGCCACAGCTTATATTGCCCACCCATATTCCATCCAAGAATTCAGAAGAAAAACAAAACAGGAGAGATTACAATTTGAATGTGACAATAAAGTACTTTATTGTTGTATTTAACCACAATTTTCATGTAGCTGTGCTTCAGTAGATTTTACAAGGGCTGGGTTACATTTATAATCATCTGTTTTTACTGTGGCCTCAGTAATCAGAATGAATTAATACATTCACTTGAATGGAATCTAGTGCTTTAACTGAAGGTGTGCATCACCGAGTATGGAGTCGCTCAGTCAAAATATGGAGTTTTTATCAATAAAAGTTTGTCTTGTCTGTAAAAGTGTCTCTTCTTGCCCTGGCTTCAAGTGTGAGCAGTGTTTTGTACTTGTATTGCTAAAATATAAAAGGATGCACTACAATGGGTCTCAAATATTTGTAATGTGTCCTGTTACTGCATGAGTTTATTGATGATAGACTATAAACTACACATATAAAGTAAATTATATTGATGACTGAACAACTCACATTCGCCAAAACATACTGTTATGAACATAACTCACAAAGGATCACACAAGTGATCTGACAAAAAAATAAATACATTAACAAGCGGTTTATTTTACAGTTGATGTGCCAGTCATTTTCAATTATTCTGTAATTAATATTCACACAATCAAATAAATCTCAGTTCAGTCCCTTTTTTATTAAGCGGAAATTGTGCTACTTTTGTTTTGACACTTTACCTATAAAAGCAAAGGATTTCAGTACTTTCCACAGTGGCGAGGTCCGTTGTGGGGCGGCTGCGTTTCCTTTCCTCCTGCCTAGACGAACAACAGAAATGGATGGTGGTTAGTTCAAGCAAGTTCAACACATATACAGGCACATCTCAAAAATTAGAATATCATGAAAAAGTTCAATATTTTTGTCACTCATTTCAGAAAGTGAAACCCATATATAGATTCATTACAGGGACAGTGACATATTGAAAGTGTTTATTTTAATACTGATTATTACGGCTACAGCCCATATTAACCAACACCTCAGGGGCCAACATTTATATTTAAAAACTATTTTTTAAAGTTAATTTTATGTAATATTCTAATTTTTTGCCAAATTGAATTTGGGGTTTTCAGGGGCTCTAAGCCGTAATCATCAAAATTAAAATAAATAAACACTTGAAATATATCACTGTCTGTGTAATGAATCTATATAATATATGGATTTCTCTTTCTGAAATGAGTGACAAAAAATATTGAATTTTTTCCATGACATTCTAATTTTTGGAGATGTACCTGTGTTAGGGAAATACACTTGTGAAAGTCAGTGGTGGGATGTGACAAAAATGCTTCGTTTCCCTGACAAGCACTGCAGGATCCACTCTGTACATGAATAAGTACATTATCAATCCAGGGATTTATGATGGAACAGCACAACAACACTGTTCCAACACCTTTTATGGAAAATCCACAGAATAGGTGTGTGGGTCTATTCTGAGGCTTTAGAAAATTATATGAATGACTTTATAAATCACTGGTTTGAAAGAGCACTTTTAATATGTCGAGATTTCAGCATGTGCGGCTGGGAAAAACTGTCTCAGACTCTGTTAGCATCAGCACCGGATCACCCCAGGGCTGTGTACTTTCCCCCCTACTCTTCTCCCTGTACACCAACTCCTGCACCTCCAGCCACCAGTCTGTCAAACTGATCAAGTTTGCGGATGACACCACCCTCATTGGGCTCATCTCCAACGGCAACAAGTCCGTCTACAGGAGAAAGGTGGCCCAGCTGGCGTCCTGGTGCAGCCACAACAACCTGCAGCTGAACGCTCTGAAGACAGTGGAGATGATCGTGGACTTCAGAAAAGTCACAACCCCTCTGCCCCCCCTTACCCTCACAGACTCTCCCATCACAACTGCAGATTCCTTCCGCTTCCTGGGCACCACCATCACCCGGGACCTCAAGTGGGAGCCGACCATCAGCTCCCTCATCAAAAAGGCCCAGCAGAGGATGTTCTTCCTGCGGCAGCTGAGGAAGCTCAAGCTACCCACCAAGATGTTGGTGCAGTTCTACACGGCCATCATCGAGTCCATCCTCACCACCTCCATAACCGTGTGGCACGCAGGAGCCACTGCCAGGGACAGACTAAGACTGCAGCGCGTCGTGCGCGCTGCTGAGAAGGTGATCGGCTGCAAGCTCCCATCCCTCCAGGACCTGTACATCTCCAGGACCCGGAGGCGTGCAGGCCGGATCATAGCCGACCCTTCACACCCTGGACACGTACTGTTTGCCCCCCTCCCCTCAGGTAGAAGACTTCGGTCCATTCAGACTAAAACCTCCCGCTACATGAACAGCTTCTTCCCCTCTGCCATCAGACTGCTGAACACTAAGTGACTTATTAGACTCTCGTGCACTATGTACAGCAGCTCAACTGGTCTCATGACAGTTATCACTGTTTTCTTTTTGCTCTACCGACTGCACTATGTAGAACTCCACAATATCTGCTGCTTGTTAATATATTTAAAAATTATATTTTTAAATATAATTCTACATTTTATTGCATGCATAGTTTTTTTATTTTTATCTTTAGTGCTACTCCTGTTTAATGTTGCAGCATTGCACCGAGACAAATTCCTAGTTTGTGTACTACATGAACAATGGCAATAAATCTGATTCTGATTCTGATTTCGGCTCCTGTGGTCCACTTGACCTGTATCCACAACATAAACACTGAGGGAGGCTAAACCCTGGCATGTGGACACACATTCTAGGAAGAAATTACACACAATTTAATGCACAGCACCAAAGTGCAATACATACACAAACCAGGACTTTAACCAGGATTAACATATTTCATCATTTTGCTCTCACAAGCAAATACTTAGGACGAAACTAGCACAAATCAGCAGTTGGCTACTAGCTAGCTAGCTAGCTACTAGCTAATACTCATTAGCCAGCACAGGACAGCGCTGTATGGCTCAAAAAAAATGAGCTGACTACCAACAGGATAAATAAGCAAATAGATGCACAATATTACAAATCACTCACCATCGATGGTTCTCTCAGTTCGTCTTCAGCTTGTCCGTAGTCCGGTTCTATGCTGGGCTGCATCTGTATTGGGGCGGATCACTCCTCTCACTGTGGATCTGCCACTAAGCAGAGAAAACCCCGCACCTCTTCGTTTGACCACGGTGTAAATTTCCGCAAAACCTACAATGCTGTCTGTATTAATACCGTATTTACTCCGTGACTGAGTTAGTCCATGAAATATTGCAAATGGTGGTCATGTAAATTCCACTGAAGACGGTCGCTTTCGTGACGTTATGACCTGACCAATCAGCGGCGACCAGTCTGTTGACGTCACATCTCGGCACGACTCAGCACGGTTGTACCCTGCCCTCGATCAGGCACGAAAATAGCGCCTGCTAACCGGTGCTGGGGCTAGTGGAAAAAGCTACAAACACGGGCTGAGCCGTAACGTGTTGGGCTAAGCGGAGCTAGTGGAAAAGGGCCTGTGGCTGTGAAAGGATGATGAAAGAAAAGGAAATTCAGCAGGTCAGAGTGCAGAATAAAATCTCCTTTGCCAAAGCAGTGAAAAGGATTAACCAGAGAGGAGGGAATGGGCAAAGGACTGGGGGGAGACTGCTTGTAAGGGAAAGAGAACTGGGAAGGAATGGGGAAATCCAGGTTGATCTGAAGAAATTTGTTATTTTTATAGCAAGAGTTGTGAATGCCACAATGGGAGTCAAGTCTAAAACTGAGAGAATTTAAATAATAGTGAAAGCAGCAGCTCATTGTCTTGGATTATCTTGGTTTCAGTGAATTAACTTGGGAGGAGATGAGGAATGATCTTAGTAGTCAGACAAGTCAGGATCAAGCATGGCTTGGATAGGAATTGCATTAATGGTCATTTTGGTTCAATGGAATGATTTAAAAGGTATATTGAGGAGCTTTCAGACAAACCAGATGTTATCTGTGTCCAGGAGACGTGGTTGAAACCCACTCTGGATTTTAAAATAGTGGGATATGTCTCAATTCAGAATGATAGAAGGGAGGGAATGGGAGGTGGATGTGCAACATTTGTGAGGGAGGGAATTCAGTTTAGAGAGATAGGTAAAGTTGTTGAGTTGGAATATGTGGTAGTTGAAATTTGGACAAAAGGGAGAGAATTAGTAGTTGTAAATTTTTATAATCCTTGTAAGAAGCTGATATTGTCATGGTCTGGTGAGCGCACTCCTCCCCCACTCGTTGGGTTCAACCTTCACCTACTCCGCAGGTGATTATCTCCACCTGCATGATGAGACACACCTGCTCCTGCCAGCGCTTAAATAAACCTCTCTTCAGCGTCTCAGCACTGGCTCGTTGGGTAAACTACCTGTATCAGCTGCTAGACCTTAAACTATCTAAACCAGAAAATACGATTTATCTTGTGGTTTTTGTTTCAGGTTGCTGTCTCCTTAGCGGTGTGTCTCCAGGGTTGTTGTGTGCTCACCTGCCCCGCCATCATCACCTCATCAGCGACAGTCATCACCTGGTCAGACACCTCTCCCAGGGCTCCTGTGCCATCCTGTTCCACTGGGAGGCTTGCCGTAAGTGATGGGTTCATCTGCCGGGTCCTCAATTCCTCCCACATGAGTGTGGTCCTATTGTTCATTTGTCTAGCCTCCCTCCTAATTCACCTGCTCTCGTCTCTCATTTTAGGCTTTGTGCTTTCCCTGGCGAGTGGCGGTTTTCTCTTGCGGAAGCATTTTCTTGCAGTTAATAAAATTTAATGTCAAACTTGTCACTCTGTGTCTCTGTGTGTTTCCTTTGGTGTTGCTCCCTGCACGTGAGCTGTCAAATTATAACCAATAATGACAGATATTGAATCAATTATCTCAGATGGAGGGGATTGTGTGGTGGTTTGGGCTGGGTCAGACCAGGCCACACTTTGTGATCTTCATTATTATGGTTGTTGTTATTGTCATTATTAGAATTATCATCATCTATCAAAGCTACATTTGTATGTTTGGGTTTTTTCCTGATAATCATTTGTTTCTGATTGGACTTTTATTTTGACAGTGTTTGTTTACTTCCATTTGAGCACAGCTTCTCCCTATGTCAGTCATTATTGGTCAGGGCTGTTGCTCATTAGTCATCACCGTCATTATTCCCTCATCGTCACCATCGTTATTTTCCTGTCATTATCTACCTGTCATTACCTCCGGTCGTGAGTATCATTGTCTCTGTCATGCTACAGTTTTCTCCTTTAAATTATGCTTCAACTTTACCCCGCGAGTGAGTCTGTGCTTCTGCCCGTGAGGGCCAACCATGCCAGTAGGACCCAACCCAAAACAAAACTCAGCGGGAGAAGTGAAGCAGGACCCGGAGGAGGCAGAGGGGAGGAGAGTGACTGGCTGTCAACAGACTGTGAAGTTTCGTTTCATCGGGCTGCAGTTCCCTGGGGGCTCGCCTAAATCTACATTCTCAAAAGCGCCACGAGACGGCTTCTGGCGCCACGAGACGGCTTTTGTTGTGATGTGGCGCATTATAAATAAAGCTGAATTGAAATGAATTAAATTCCCTGGCCGGAGGGGCTTCCTTACCCCGCTGTGTTATCATCACCAGCCTTCTCCTCGTCACCTGCCAGGCTGAGGACTACAGGGGTGGAGGAAGAATTCATCTACGACTCCGGAGGTTGTGCCGACGATGTCAGCGTCCCCTGCCTCCGTTTGTCATTGTGCCTCCTCGCCAGCCCTGGCACCTCGGAACCCTGAGGTGACAAGTCAGCGTCCCCTGGCTTCCATGTGCCTCCTCACCAGTCCCGGCACCCCGGAAGCTTGTGCTGACAACCCAGCATCCCCTGGCTTCCACATTTCCCCTTCTCTTCACACCAGCACCTCGCTGCCGTGCAACGGCCCTCGGCTAGACGGACACCACTGCCCCGGAAGCATTCATCTGGTTCACCAGAGGGGGGGTTCTTCTGTAGCTTCAGTGACGATGGAGCGGGGGGCAAGGAAAGCACTTTCTTTCTCATTTCTGGGTTTAGTTAATAATGAGAGGTGCTGCCTTGTCCCCGGGGAGGGGACTCAGCAGCCGTTTCTTTTGCTGCTGAACTTTTACTGTTTCTTGCTGTTTGAGGTGGTGTGGCCTTCCCTGCCGTATCATCTGCAGCCACCTTTTCCCTTATGTCAGGATGAGGATTACGGGTGGACGAGGAATTTACTCGGGACTCCGAAGACTGTGCCGATGATTTCAGCGTCCCCTGTCTCCATTGATCATCGCGCGTCCTCGCCAGCCCCGGCACCTCGGAGACCTGTGCCGATGATTCAGCATCCCCTGGCTCCCATGTGCCACCTCGCCAGTCCCGGTGCCCTGGAAGCTTGTGCCGACGATTCAGGGTCCCCTGATTTCCACGCTTCCCCTTCCTTCTTCATCCACTCCCCGCCACCATGCTGGACTGTCTCCGCTGGTCCGGGAACATTTGTCTGGTCCTCCGGCTGTGGATCTATTTAGCGGCTTCAGCAACGACGAAGCGGGGGCAAGGCAAGTACTCTCTTTTCCCTTTTTTCCCTTTAATAATGAGAGGTGCTGCCTTGTCCTCAGTGAAGGGACTCAGCAGTGTTTTTTTACTGCTAAGTTTTCATGTACTGTTTTTTACTGACTGTAGTGATGTTTTTTTTTTTTTTTCCCTTGCACCTGCTACTCTCCTCCCTGTCCGGGGCACGGGGGTGGAGAGGGATTCCTGGGCATCTGGGTCGGATGCGTTCCAGCCATCTCTTCGTGAGCTCAGCACGCTCCTACTTCCAGCGCTCAAGGTCATCACACCCCAGTCTTCGACGGCCAGAGGTTGGCGCTCTCCTACCGTTCCCTTTCGGGGGTTAGCGCGCCTCAATGGTTTTTTTTTTTTTTCCTCATCAGACTTAAGTTTTGGATGTATTTCTCCCTTGTATGTCCAGCTCAGCTGGGAATTCGTAGTTTATTTGTCTGTTCTGTATTATGTTTGGTACATGTGTCACTTATCGGAGCATAGTATTTGTTTCACTGTTATGTTTACCGTTGTGCTCACCATTTCTTCTGTATTGAGGGGTATTGTTTGAGGGTCCCTTACCTGCTCAGTCTAGTGCTTTCATGCCGTTTTCCTGAGTTGGGAGCATATGGGTTGTTTTGTTTTTTTTCCCCCTGAGTAAGGAGCTCCTGGCATATTCTGCTCTATGGGCTCTTATTTACATTACTGTTTGTGGGATTTTTTTCCCTCCATCTCCCTAGGCTGTAGGTTTGTGTGCTATTTCTCTCCTGAGGTTGGAGCGCACCATTTTCGTCCTGGGGTTCTATTGTGAATTTTGTTTTTTCTGTTCTTTTCCTGCCCCCTAGACTGTGGGTTTTCATATTTCTCCCCTAAGGTTGGGGCACCTGTATTTTCTATCCTAGGTTCGTATGTTGTATTATGTTGGTAGGGGGTCTGTTTCAGCCCTCCTGGCCTATTTCCCCCACCCCCCACCCTGTTAGGATTTGTTTTGTTTTTTTTCTTTCCTTTCCTTTTCTTTTTCCCCTTTTCTGATGTTCCCTGGGGTCATCTAGAATCCGACCTTAAAGGGGGGGTACTGTGGTGGTTTGGGCTGGGTCAGACCAGGCCACACTTTGTGATCTTCAGTGTTTATCATTTTGTCTTCATTATCATCTTTGGGGTTTTTTTTCCATCTTGGTCTCATTATTATTATGGTTGTTGTTATTGTCATTATTAGAATTATCATCATTCATCAAAGCTACATTTGTATGTTTGGTTTTATTCCTGTTAATCATTTGTTTCTGATTGGACTTTTATTTTGACAGTGTTTGTTTACTTCCATTTGAGCACAGCTTCTCCCTGTGTCAGTCATTATTGGTCAGGGCTGTTGCTCATTAGTCTGATTGTGTAGATTCCTATTTATTGGGTTTCACCCCATCATTCCCTTGTTGGGTCCTCATCATTACCATCGTCATTATTCCCTCGTTGTTACCATCGTTATTTTCCTGCCATTATCTTCCTGTCATTACCTCCGGTCATGAGTATCATTGTCTCTGTCATACTACAGTTTTCTCCATTAAACTAGAAAAGCACTCATAGAGCGCATACCTCCACCAAGGCTCCTTCCGTTTCTCATGGATTACCTCCAAAATGTAATGGGCTTGTGTGTAGACCTATCGCCACTTGTGGTGAAAATTGCATCGAAGTCTGTCCATTAGTTTTGGAGTTTTGTGGCTGACACACTGTGAGAAGAGCCTTGGCTGAGGTATGCATTCCCAGATCATCCCCAAAATGTAATGGGTTCCTCTGTAGGCCAAGAACCACCTCTGGTGAAAATGTCATCCAAATCCATCCAGTAGTTTTTGTGTAATCCTGCTGCACAAATACAAACAAAGCCCTTGGTGGAGGTATGCACTCTCAGATCATCACCAAAATCTAATCATCTGTTCCCTGTGCCATTACACATGTTTCCTGAAAATTTCGTCAAAATCCGTTTATAACTTTTTGAGTTATGTTGGTAACAGACAGACAGATAGACAAATGGCAGTAAAAGCATTACCTCCTTGGCGGAGGTAATAAACTCAAGTGTTGCTGTTGTGTCCATCTCCTCCATCTCCAAACTCCCAGGCTGCGGGCGTTGCAATTCATCGCACAACCGCGTACAACCCACAGGCCAATGGGTTATGTGAGCGTTTTCATAGATCACTGAAAGCAGCACTCAGGGGTTCACTGACGGATGCAAATTGGGTAGACAGGTTGCCGTGGGTTTTATTGGGGTTGCGCTCCGCGGCAAAAGAGGATTTGGAAGCTTCCCCGGCAGAGAGCTCGTTTTTGCGCAGCCCCTATGGCTGCCCGGGGAATTTCTGCCAAATAGTCCCGCGCCGGACAGCTGCCCGTCTCAGCTTTTGCAGCGTAGCGCAAACACAGGCACGCTGCCGGGCCCGGCCCACCACTGTTTTCCGCGTGCTTTTGTGCCTAAAACTTTGAAGAACGCGGAGTTCGTGTTCGTCAGACATGACGACCAGCGCCTCCATTGCGCCTGCACACATGTTGAAAATGGCCCTATCTCACAATGTTAAAGAATCCTTTAAAAAATTCCTGGATCCAGACGGTGATCCGGATCATCCCCAAAATTTAATCAGTTCTTCCTTGTACCATTTTCAACAATGCCTGAAAGTTTCATCGAAATCCGTCCAAAACTTTTTGAGTTATCTTGCTAACCAACAGGCAGACAGACAAACAGACAGACAGACAGACAGACAAACCCTGGCAAAAACATAACCTCCTGGCCTGCGGCCTGGCGGAGGTAATTATGTTTCAACTTCACCCCGCGAGCAAGTCTGTGCTTCTGCCCATGAGGGCCAACCATGATAGTTTGATGGAAGCAGGGTGCTAATATGTGGGGACTTTAATGCCCATAATATATTATGGGGAGCAAATCATACATAAATGGTGAGACAGTTGAAGAACTTTTGGAAGAGAAGAATCTAGTATGTTTAAATGATTGTAGAGCAACTAGAATTGATGTACATACGGGGAGTGGTGTGGCGTAACCCCCACAACAGACTGGGACAGGCACAGCGCTCGGCTAGAGCAATTAACAGAACAGTGAAATGTGTGTATTAATGTCAACAGGCAGCCCCACTTCCTCTGGCTTTTTCCGGCTCAGTATTGTGATGTTAATGTGCCATTCATGCATTGTGTTCATGCTTCCTGCCCTTACTGTGTCTATACACTGATAACAATATGTAGATGTGCCTTGTAACCTCTTTTGTCCTGCAGCTCCGGAGCAGAGGCGAATTACGGCCAGCAATCTCCTTATTGTTATGTGTGTCTCTCAAATGCAAATGTCCCATGCCTGTCTGCAGTCTCTTTGATGATACCATGCCTTTCATGTATTGTCTGTAACTGGGTATATAAGCTGACTGAAATCCATGTTCATTCTCTCATTCCTTCACCTGCTTGCTGACTAGAGGCACAGGGCTCGCTCCTGCGCGCGCTCACAGCGCAGGGGCGATTTTCGCCGTGCCGCTCGGGGTCCCTTATTTCACCATCGCTGCTTTATTATTTATCACCGCATTGGTGACCCCGAGAATGCACACGCTTCGTGCAATGCAACCTTCTGGTCTGGACAGCCACACTGGTGACCCGACGCTGAAAAAAACACGCTGCCGGCGAACGCAGCACCCGGCGGTGATGCTCTGACGACAAGCGAACACAGCAACTCCCTTCTGCTTCAGGGAACTCTCCGGACATCACCCACGACCGGGAAAGCCGCAGCAAACTTCATGGTGGGATCTGCACGCCTAGATCGGCACATCCACGCTGGACCGACCGCTCTCACAGCTTCTGACACACGATTCTGTGTCTCCACACGAGAGCGCACGCACCTCGTCCTCTTTCCACGACGGCGACCTCCATGGCCGACGGAGAATGCAGTGCGTGGACCTGAACGCACCATGGCCGAGCGAGTGACAAAGATCGTCTCCTCCCTCTCACCGCTCCAACGCATCTGCACGAGCTCGAGGGACAAAGATCGTCTACTTCCTTTCACCGCTCCAACACATTGAACAGGGATGATTAAGCTCCCTGACCCTGGTTCTCCTCTCCAGCTGGCCCACCCACGCACGGAGCCCCGGCACACGCACCGGGGAGTTACGAGGACGGCGCACCACGCACGGGACACATACGGCTCTACAGACCCCCATCCTCCTTCGCCGCTGCACACAGGCCCTTCAGGCTTGCTTGTACGCCTGAGGCATGCACGCAGCTTGCTCACAGGATTTTCTAATGGTCTTAGCCACGGCGCACATAGGGAATTCAGCAGTCTGCGGTTCCCGAGGGCTTTAAGGTTGTGCCCGCACCTAAAGTCAACACGTCAAGTCCCTTTGCTTTTGGTTTTTTTCTTACAGCCGCCACGCAGCCTCGCCACTCCTGTTTTTTCTTCACGGCCGCTATTAATCCTTGTAGGACTTAATCGCGAGAGGAGTCAGTGACTAATTTTTCTTCTTGTGGATCTCCGCACGTTCAACGGGACAGCCCCTCAACATCGCGGACCTACAAGCAATTTTTGCGCGGCTCAGACGATTTCACCGTCCCCGGCCGGCATTTACTACCCCCCACCCCCCTCCACCTCCGCCTGCACAGAGCTTTCCCTGCTCGCTGCCAAAGCTGGACTATCGAGGCCTCGGCCGCCTGCCGAGCCCTCTGGGGGGGAGCGTGTGGCATAACCCCCACAACAGACTGGGACAGGCACAGCGCTCGGCTAGAGCAATTAACAGAACAGTGAAATGTGTGTATTAATGTCAACAGGCAGCCCCGCTTCTTCTGGCTTTTTCCGGCTCAGTACTGTGATGTTAATGTGCCATTCATGCATTGTGTTCATGCTTCCTGCCCTTACTGTGTCTATACACTGATAACAATATGTAGATGTGCCTTGTAACCTCCTTTGTCCTGCAGCTCCGGAGCAGAGGCAAATTACGGCCAGCAATCTCCTAATTGTTATGTGTGTCTCTCAAATGCAAATGTCCCATGCCTGTCTGCAGTCTCATTGATGATACCATGCCTTTCATGTATTGTCTGTAACTGGGTATATAAGCTGACTGAAATCCATGTTCATTCTCTCATTCTCTGCTACTGCACGCATTGCCTATCTGCTGAGAGCCTGAGGACCCCACTCCAGCCTGCTTGCACAAGGGCTGGAGTGGAGTTCCTATGATGACAGTATGATTTAATAAACCTACTTAAAACCCTCACTTCGCTGCCTTATTTTTCATGCCGCCTCAAGTGGTTCAGTTCTTGAATTAACTTTGGTGACTAGTAATATTGCAGGTGTGTGTGACTGGGAGGTTTTAGAGGAGTACTCTGCAGGACATGACCATTTCCCAGCGTATTGTAATATTTTCATTTCAATGAATAGGGTAAGTGGACATAAAAAAGGGAGATGGGTTTTTAGCACTGCTAGTTGGAAACTATTTAAATTTATCTGTGAGAGAGACTTACTCCAAATAGATGTTAATGAAGACATTGAGAGTGTGGAGAAACTTGGTGGAAAATGGCACCCCCCAGGGTGGTGTTATAAGCCCAGTACTTTTTACCTCCGCCAAGGAGGTTATGTTTTCATCGGCGTTGGTTTGTCTGTTTGTCTGTCTGTTTGTTAGCAAGATAACTCAAAAAGTTATGGATGGATTTTCATGAAATTTTCACAGATTGTCAGAAATGGGGTATCCTACAGATGATTAGATTTTGGTGGTGATCCGGATCACCGTCCAAAAGAAAACCGCCATTACACAAAATGCCATTTTCGTGAATAACTACTAAACCACTAATCCTATCATTGTCAGTCCAATTGCTTGTCATATGTTTTCATGGTCAAGAAATCTGAAAACGTACACACAAACACTGTATGGGGGGAACTGTGGCGCTTGGCGGAGGTCTGCGCTCTCCGAGTGCTTTTCTAGTTTCTGTTGTGATAAATGCTGTTTTTTTCTTGTGTGAATAATGACATTGGTCATTCCTTATTTGCGGATGATGGAGCATTATGGAAAAGAGGGAGTAATTTTAATTATATAAGAGGGAAAATACAGACAGACAGATTGGAGCAGCATCTGCAGTGATGCGGACGTTGTACCGGTCTGTTGTGGTGAAGAGGGAGCTTAGTTCTAAGGCAAGGCTGTTGATTTACCAGTCAATCTACGTTCCTACTCTCACCTATGGTCACGAGCTTTGGGTAATGACCGAAAGAACAAGATTGCGGATACAAGCGGCTGAAATGAGCTTTCTCCGTAGGATTGCTGGACTCACCCTCAGAGATAGGGTGAGGAGCTCAGTCATCCGGGAGAGGCTCAGAGTAGAACTGCTGCTCCTCCACATTGAAAGGAGTCAGTTGAGGTGGTATGGGCATCTGATTAGGATGCCTCCTGGACGCCTCCCACTTGAGCTGTTCCGGACACGTCCCACTGGGAGGAGACCCCGGGGCAGACCCAGGACTCGGTGGAGAGACTATGTCCCCCAGCTGGTCTTGGAATGCCTTGGTATCCTCTCTGAAGAGCTGGAGCAGGTGGCTGGGGAGATGGAAGTCTGGGCTTCTCTGCTTGAACTGCTGCCTCCGAGACCCGGACCTCCGGAAAAGCGGTAGAAGATGGATGGATGGATGGATGGAAGAGGGAAAATACAAGAGGCAATACGTACTGTGGAAGGATGGTGATACTCTTGAGGATTTTATTTTTATTTTTTTTTCTGTGGAAAAAACAAAGGTTGTTGTATTTACAAGAACAAGGGTAGCTGATACTCAGTTAACAATGTATGCTCAGGAAATACAGTAAGTCAAAGTTTTCAGATTTTTGGGTGTCTGGTTTGACATTAACCTAACTTGGAGGGAACATATTCAAAATATGACAATAAAATGCAAAAAGGTGTTGAATGTAATGAGGTGCTTAACAGGGGCAGAATGGATTCCAGTAGAGCTGCTATTAAAAGCATTTATGTTGCGTTAATTAGGTCTGTGCTGGACTATGGATGTACTGTATATAGAGCTGCATCAAAACCATTTGGACTAAGTTAGATGTCATCCAGGCCCAAACACTGAGGATCTGTTGTGATGCACTTAAAACAACCCCTGTTGCTGTTCTTCAAGTGGAAATGGGGGAACTGCCATTAAATGTCAGGCGTAAACAGATAATAATGAATTACTGGGTCAATCTGTAAAGGTACACTGAGGATCAACATCCTACAGCTAGAGTTTTGATGTCATGTTGGGAAGGAGAAAGCATCAGAAAGGAGAGTTTTGCATTTTATGCTGGGAGGATTGCCAGAGACATGAAATTACAGTGCATCTGGAAAGAATTCACAGCGTTTCACTTCTTCCACATTTTGTTATGTTGCAGCCTTATTCCAAAAGGGATTAAATTAATTTTCCCCCCTCAAAATTCTACACACAATAACCCATAATGACAATGTGAAAAAAAGTTTTGAGATTTTTGCAAATTTATTAAAAATAAAAAAAAACTAAGAAATCACATTTCCAAAAAAATAAATAAATAAATAAATAAAATACAGTCTTCAGTAAATAATTATGGGCGGTGCGATGGCGCAGTGGTTAGCACTGCACCAGCACAGCAACTCACTCTTGGCCATGGGATCCCTGGTTCAATCCCAGCCCCTGACCAACAGTGATCTTTGTGGAGTTTGCATGTTCTCCCCATATCTGCGTGGGTTTACCTCCGGGATTTCTCCGGTTTCCTCCCACAGGCCAAAAACATGCAGGTTAGGTTAATTGGAGACTCTAAAGTGGCCCTAGGTGTGAATGTGTGTGTGAATGTTTAAGGGATAGCGCCGTACCGTGGCTGCTTCATCCATCCAGGTGGATGCCCTCAATTTCCCCTCTGGGGATCAGAATCAGAATCAGAATCAGAATCAGAATCAGCTTTATTGGCCAAGTATGCACAACACATACAAGGAATTTGACTTTGGCGAAAAACTTGCTCTCATTGTTCAGGTGGAGGATTTAAATAAGGATTCAATGACAACAGAGTATGTACAGTAAATTACAGTCTGTCCACGTTTCTATAAAAGGATGCAAATATATACAGGAATATATGTAGTTATTTACTCAGACTAACCACACTTTGCAGAAATATATGAAAAAATATACAGTCACACAGTATTTCAATGTGAACTCAGATTCAGTGATATAATGTGAATGAAGTAAAAAGCAGTGTGAGAGTTATGTGCAATGTAATAATGGATGAAAAGTCATGAGTACAGCAACAGGTAGGACTAGGTGAATGTTAGGAGTTCATCAGAGTGATGGCTTGAGGAAAAGAAACTGTTCCTGTGACGGGTGGTTTTGACCTTCAGTGATCTGTAACGAGACCCAGAAGATAGAAGTTCAAACAGTTTGTGGCGGGGTGTGATGGGTCAGCACAGATGTTTCCCGCCCCGTTTCCTGGTTATGGACCGATATAAGTTCTCACTGGAGGGCTTAGGTCAGTACCAATGATCCTCTCCGCAGACTTAATGATCCGCTGCAGTCTGGTCTTGTCCTGTTTAGTGGCAGATCCAACCAGACAGTGATGGAAAGCCAGAGGACAGATTGGATGATGGCGGTGTAGAAGACAACCAGCAGCTCCTGAGGCAAATCAAACTTCTTGAGCTGACGCAGCAAAAACAACCTCTGCTGGGCCTTTTTCCGGACAGTGTCTATATGGGAGGACCACTTCAGGTTCCGGGAGATTGTGGTTCCCAGAAACTTGAAGGAGTCCACAGTGGACACTGTGCCTGTTGAGGATGGTGAGATGGGGGGAATGAAGGGGGGTGTCGCCTGAAATCCACAGTCATCTCCACGTTTTGGCTGGGTTACAGTCAAGATGGCTCTGGCTGCCACCAGAGGCTCAGCTGCTCCACCTCCCGCCTGTATGCAGACTCATCATCATCCCGGATCAACGAATGCCCTGTGGTGTCGTCTGCCAACTTCAGGAGCTTCACCGAAGGGTCCTCTGAGGTGCAGTCATTGGAGTAGAGGAGAAGAGCAGTGGGGAAAGGACACATCCTTGGGGGGGCCCGCTAACTAATTTTTCGGGAGCTGGATGTAATCTCCCTAGCCTTCACCTGTTGCCCACCTGTCAGTCAGAAAGCTGGAGATCCACTGGCAGGTGGAGGGGGGCACCTTGAGCTGGAGGAGTTTCTGATGAAGAATGCCTGGGATGATGGTGTTGAACGCTGAGCTGAAGTCGACAAACAGGATCCTGGCGTACGTCCCTGGGAGAGTCGAGGTGTTGCAGGATGTAATGTAGTCCCATATTCACTGCATCATCCACTGACCTGTTTGACCGGTAGGCAAACTGCAGTGGGTCCATCAGGGGCCCCTGTGATGACCTTCAGGTGGTTCAAGCACCCAATCTCTCCAAGGATTTCATGACCACAGAGCCTCAGGGCAACAGGTCTGTAGTCGTTTAATCCTGTAACAGAGGGTTTCTTGGGAACTGGAATTGATGATGGAGCGTTTGAAAGACAGGAAGGCACTTCACGCCGCTCCAGTGATCTGTTTAAGATCCGGGTGGAAGATGGGGGCCCAACTCGTTGGAGCAGACTCTCAGGCAGGACGGAGACACACCATCAGGTCCTGCCAGCCCTTCTTGATCTTTTGTCTCTGAAAAGACCCGGGCACCTCCTCTTCACAGATCGTTAGTGCTGGTGGGAGGTCAGCGTGGAGGAGGGATGGAGTTCCTGGGGCCTGCAGATAATCCTTTTGTGTGGGTGGGAGGTGAGAACTGTAGGTTCTTCTTCAAACCTGCAGTAAAAGCTGTTTAGGTCATTAGCCAGCTGGAGGTTTTCCCAGGGTGGGGACTGGTCTCCTGTAGTTGGTGATATTCTGCAGGCCTCTCCAGACAGAAGCAGAGTTGTTGGCCCTGAGAAGTTTTTTTGCTAACTTCACACTGTAGTCCTATTAGCAAGCCCTGATCTCCCTTCGTCAGCATGTTTCTGGCCCGCTTGTACAGAGTCCAGTCACCAGTCTGTAGGCCCCCTCCCCTCCTTGGTCTGACGTAGCTGCTTCAGTTTAGGAATGAACCAGGGTTTATTGTTGTTGTATGTGCAGAAGGTCTTGGTCTGCACACACATGTCCTCGCAGAAACGATGTATGACGTTCACAGTGTAGTGAGTTCATTTAAGTTAATGGCATGCCCGCTTCAAAAACACTCCAATCTGTGCAGTCAAAGCAGGCCTTGTAACTTCAGCTTTGCTTTCCTCAGTCCATTTCTTCACAGTCGTTACAACAGACTTGGACGTTTTTAGTTTCTGTCTGTATGTTGGAATAAGATGGAGCAAGACAGTGGTCAGAAAAACCCCACAGACTGCACGGGGGACGGCATGATAGGCGTTTCTTAAAACTTTGTAACAGTGGTCGAGTGTATTTGTGTCCCTGGTGGGACATTTAATATGCCTGTCTGTTATTTAGGAAGCTCACTTGTGGAGATTAGCTCTATTGAAATCACCCCAGAATGATAAGCAGAGAGTCTGGATGTTTTTCCTCCACGTCTGCTATCTGGTCAGCAAGGTGCTGCAGTGCCTCTGTTGTAGAAGCAGCAGGCGGGATATAGATTCCGACCAGAATAAAATGAGGAGAAACTCTCGCGGTGAATAAAAGGGTTTACAGTTTATGAACAGTGACTCTAGGTTAGGGCTACAAAACTTCTTCAACACTGTGACATCAGCTACACCACACCTTCGTTTATGTAGAAGCAGATTCCACCACCTTTAGTCTTTCCAGAGAATTCTCGGCTGCGATCAGCGCGAAACAGCTGGAATCCGTCCAGGCGGACCGCGCTGTCCGGGATGTGTTCACTCAGCCAGGACTCCGTGAAACAAAGGGCGCCAGATCTGCTAAAATCCCGGTTTTTGTGAGTCAGGAGCAGCAGTTCATCCATTTTGTTCGCCAAACTGCGGATCAATAAAGTATACAAAATCCAGTCGTTTGCTTGGTGAGTCACAGGTGAGCCTGACATCCTTGTACACCAGACAGGTACAGAGGATGGCTACCTCCATTTTAAATGATGACTCCCACCCTTTGCACTGCCACTTTCAGCTTCTTCCCTCAAGACGGAGGTTTGCTGTCCCAAAAAGTAAAACCCAGCGCTACAAAAACAGCTTTGTTCCTGCTGCTGTCAAAGAGTTGAACAAGTTGTAACAATATATTGCACATAATTTAGTTACCTAATTATTAACTCCATTTTTATATTACTGATTTTTGTAGGATTTTTTTTTTTTTTTTTTTTTTTTTAGATTTAGTATACTTTATTGATCCCCAGAGGGAAAATTGAGGGTCATCCACCACCCTGTATGGATGAAGCAGCCACGATACGGCGATATCCCTAACATTCACACACACATTCAACCTAGGGTCACTTTAGAGTCTCCAATTAACATAACCTGCATGTTTTTGGCATGTGAGAGGGAAACCGGAGAAATCCCCGGGGTAAACCCATGCATACACGGGGGAGAACATGCAAAACCTCACACAGATCATGTTGGTCGGGGGCTGGGATCGAACCCACGATCCCCACGATCCCCGGCCAAGGATAAACTGTGCTGCCCCAGTGCTAACCACTGCGCCACCGTGCAGCCCCCAAATCACATTTCAAAAATTTTTTTTTAAAAAAGTACAGTCTTCAGTAAATAATTATGGGCTATAATAATTTGGGTTCTAAATCTTTTATTGGGTTTTAGACCTTTGAGTTTTTTAACATCTTTGGCTAGTCCTTAACTTTTTAATATGATCCTCTCTCTTATCTCTGGTTTTTCTCTCATCTCTTTGTCTTTATATCTGATTGATGGAGCCCTTGAGTATTTTTATAATGTTTATAGTCAGCTTCATGTGTGCCTGTGTTTGTGTTTATGTTAAATGTAATTGTGGTTTGTAAATCTGGATGTCACCTGACTGCAAACGAATCTACGTACGGGTACAAATAAAGTAACCTGAACCTGAACCTGAACCTGAAACCAAAAAAAATAAATAAATAAAATAAAATTACTTAAGTATTCACAGCCTTTGCTACGAAGCTCAAACTGAGCTCAGGTGCATCCTGTTTCCACTGATCATCCTTGAGATGTTTCTACAGCTTAATTGGAGTCCACCTCTGGTAAATTCTGTTGAATTGGACATGATTTGGAAAGGCACACCCCTGTCTAATAAGGTCCCACAGTTGACAGTGCATGTCAGAGCACAAACCAAGCATGAAGTCAAAGTAATTGTCTGTAGACCTCCAAGACAGGGTTGTCTCGAGGCACAAATCTGGGGAAGGGTACAGAAAAATTTCTGCTGCTTTAAAGGTCCCACTGACCACAGTGGCCTCCATCATCCGTAAATGGAAGAAGTTTAGAACCACCGGGACTCTTCCTAGAGCTGGCCGACCGTCCAAACTGAGCAATCGGGGAGAAGGGCCTTAGTTAGGGAGGTGACCAAGAACCCAATGGTCACTCTGTCAGAGTTCAAGCATGTCACTAATGGGCCCCTCCGGGGCAGAAAAAGACAAATCCACACGCTGAACTGTAGTGTGACATTTATTTCAACAAAAAGACAAACAAAATCCAAACAATGCATGCTGTACAAAAAATACAAATAAGGAAAACTTACAGGCAAACACTCCGGAGCCAAAATCGCCCCATGAGTGCAGGTAGGAGAAATCAGAGGACTAGTCCAGTTCATCCATGCATGAGTGCCGCAAATACAGAGTGGAAAAAGCAGTGTTTAAATACCTGGGACATAATGAGCAGCAGGTGTGAGAGCTGAGACTGGCAGGGTGACCTAATAAGGCAATCACCCACAGCTGGGATCTGGGGAGCAGACTGTGGGTGAAAGGTGAGTGTGCCTGGGAGAGGAGGCAGGAGGCGGTGTCATAAAACAAAAATAAATTGACAAGAAAATAACAACAGAGAAAATACTCAAAGTTACATAGAGTCTGAGCCACGCTCAGACTCTATGTAATTTTGTATTTTTAATGTTATCAGACTCTATGACTGATTTTTAATGTAATCAGACTCATGACAGAGGCCCCCCCAAGGAATGGATTCCAGACACCCCCCAGGCAACACCAAAAGGAGCCCCCCCACCAAAAAAAAAAGAATTGAGCACAGCAAAAAACAACACCAGGAGGGAGGTGGGGGAAAACAGCTAGGAGGGAAAAAACAAACCATCTCAAAACTCACACCTGCACCCCGACAAACCTCTAAGCCCCCATGGTCCGGGAGCTCCAGGGTTCGGGTGGCCAGCCGAAGTCCCAGGCCAGGCAGATGGCCCAATGAAAAGAGTCAGGTGGCCTGCCGGAGAAAATGGGCCACCCAACCCAGAGACTCAGTCTATCAGGTGGCCGGCCCGAGTTTTTTAGCCACCAGGACTGCAGGGATGACCAAGGAGGCGGTTGCTCCACAGGGAGGCCCAATGATGGGAAGCAGGGCTGGAGGGGGGGACCCATGACAGCGTCTGGCCAAAGAGGAAGGGGGACCATGACGTCCCCTATGGTCTGGGGAAAGGTTGCACCCACGGGGGTCCTGGACTGGGACAAGGCAGCACCCGCGACGGCTTCGGGCTGGAGCACTGCAGCACCCTCGGTGGACCCTGGCTGGGCCAACGCTGCACCCTTGGTGGACCCCAAGCTGGGGGGTAGCACCCATGGCAGGCCCATGCTGGAGCGCAGCACCCATGTCGGGCTAAAACGGGGGCGCAGCATCACAAGGGTCCCCGGCCTGGATGCAGCACCCACAGAGACTGAACTCGAGGAGAGACCCACATGGCAGCCTCGGGCAGAGGGGATGCTGCACCCACAGAGGTCCCCGGCTGGGACGGGACACTAATGACGACCTCCCCAGGGGGGAGCTGGACCCACGGCCACCTCAGGCAGCAAACCTGGACCCATGGAGGCCTTTGGTATTGCTGGAACATCTCCATTGAATGTATTGGCATGTAATGTACTGTAATGCTATGGTAATGAAGTGTATTCTCGGTGCCAAAGAAAGGAATGTGTGAGATGTATAAAAGGTTGGTTTTTGGCACCCAGAATTCAGTCTTACTTTGCTGTTAGAGGAATAAAGTCTGTGTCTACAAAGTTTGTGTCTTGTCTTGTTCAATTCCTCTACAAGTTCCTTTATTTTCATATCTAAAGCAGTTTTACCTCATGCACAGTGGCACTTTGAATTTCATCTGAATGTTTACTTAAATACTCAGCTTGAAAGTTTTGAAATAAACTTCCACTTGAAACTTCAGAATGCATGTTTATATAGTGTTGATCAGTGAAATGCTGCCAATGTTACAACATTTAAAATAAAAAAAGCTGCAGTTTCCTGAACTGAGTCAAATTTGTAATATATTCTTTGACTTTGAAATTTCTTTTTATATGCATGCAAAATGAAGCCAGTCAGTAACAAAGTATGTTCTGTACTGTCGTTTTAAATAAGAGAGACAGTATTGGGTTTGGATCGGCATTGGCCGATACTCAAAGTCACAGTATCGATATCAGTATCAGTCTTGAAAAAGTGGTATCGGCTCATCCCTAGTTTGAACTCTTCTGTATTACAGAAACGGGGGCTCCTAAACACAATCTTGCATAGGGCCCAAATACCATCCATCCGAATCAGAAATCAGAATCAGAATCAGAAAAAGATTTATTGCCAAGTACATTAACAGATCACTGATAACATACGAGAGAATTTGACTTGACACAGTAATGAACCTGCATTTCCGTGCCGCGGCGCATCTGCAACGCGCCTATCAGCAGGAGGGTACAGGTCGCATAAAGATGATACAATAGGAAGGAGCAAAAAAATCATTGATTCAAAATACTGGTTACATACTTAATCAATATTAAGAGTTCAAGGGAAAAAAAAGCTCATGCACATATATTCGCTACACACAGAATTCACAGGACACAAGAGAGCAGTGTTATCTTTATTCAGTTCATGGATCAATGTGTGTGCGGTGTTGAGCAGTGTTGATGATAATAAGAGAGACCCAAGGACCCTTGGCAGAAGATGTTTTGTCTGTCATCCATCCATTCATCCATCTTCTTCTGCTTAATCCTTTTTGGGTCGCGCGCGTGTGTGTGTGTGTGTGGGGGGGGGGGGGGCTGGAGCCTATCCCAGCATCTTTGGGTGAGACCCTGGACAGAGCCCCCCCCCCACACACACACACGAGAAAATCAGGAAACGGCCCTGAGTGAAATCATAAATACCCAGATCTCATGACCTTTGACCACTACCTTGACCTTGAGCTCAACCTGGAAACAGACAAACATGAGGATCATTGAGTGTGAGTTTGTTGAGAATTAGGGCAATTGCCTAGGAGTAACAATTTTCATAAAATCATATAAGTGGTGAAATCTCCTGACCTTTGACCCTGACCTGGAACACAACTTTGATGCAGACCCACCCGATGATCACTGTGCATGAATTTGTTGAGAATTAGGGCAATTGCCTAGGAGTACTGATTTTTCTGAAGTCACCTAAGTGCCCAAATCTCCTGACCTTTGATGTTGAGCACAACCTGGATGCAGACCCACCTGAAGATCATTGTTTGGTGGTTCGGTTTGGTGACCACTGGTGCAAATGCCGAAAAGGAGTAAAAGGTTTCTTAAAAGCTTCATATATCACAGATGTGCATCTCCAGCACTTTCGCCCAAGTGAAGACCACAACTCACTTGTGTTCATCAGTTGTCTGAACCATCCTACGCTGTTCTAACACTTTTATTCATTACAAATTTAAATGTAAAATAGCCTCTAGCCTAGCCTAGCATGATATCTAACCTAGGCTAAAGGCTGTTAGCTTTTAGCTCAGCTCAGCGGTGCTGGCTCAGATCTATCTACAAGTCAAGTCAGCCACTGGTGTCAGCCCTGGGATTTTTACTGGTAGTGTCTCGCGGAGCAGTCAGGGGAGGTGGGTGCTGGTGAGCACTGGATTTAGGGGGGTTCCTTGGGACTTTGTGAGCCTCTAGCTCATGCAAACTAGAGACTTTATTTGAACTTTTTTTTATTTCTATAACACCTTTCATACAAGATCTCAGATCCCAGTTTGAGGCAAAAACCCCCAACTTGAATTAAAATAATATCCCTGTTCAAATGCCTGATTTTTGTGATGTAAAAAATGAGACCAAGATAAATGATTTCAAAACTTGTTCCACCATTAATGTGACCTATAACCTGTACAACCTAATTGACAAACAAACTGAAATATTTTAAGGGGAAAAATAAAAAAACTTGCAATAACCTGGTTGCGTAAATATGCACACCCTCTTATAGGGGTAAAATAAAAAAATAAAACACAATATCCTCATGTTAAATGGGAGTCAGCACACACCTGCCACAATTTAAAGTGCCTCTGATTAACCCCAAATAAAGTTCAGCTGTTCCAGTAAGCTTTAACCGACATTTTTGTTGTCACATCTTACAGCACAAACCATAGTCACAAGCAGATAGCTCCCAAAGCATCAAAGGGTTCTTACTGTTCAAAGGTATCAGTCAGGAGTAGGGTACAAAAGAATTTCCAAGGCATTAAATATACCATGGAACACAGTGAAGACAGTAATCATCAAGTGGAGAAAATATAGCAAAACAGTGACATTACCAAAAACTGGACGTCCCTCCAAAATTGATGAAAAGACGAGAAGAAAACTGGTCAGGGAGGCTGCCAAGAGGTCAACAGCAACATTGAAGGAGCTGCAGGAATTTCTGGCAAGTACTGGCTGTTTAGTACACGTGACAACAATCTCCCATCTTCTTCATATGTCTGGGCTTTGGGGTAGGGTGGCAAGATGGAAGCCTTATCTTACAAAGACAAACATCCAAGCCCAGCTACATTTTGCAAAAATACATTTGAAATATTAGTCAGACTAAGAACAATCCAACAGACTTTCATGATGAATGCTAAAACCAAGACTAAGTGTACCCCGCCCAGTATGGGGTTACCGGGGCCCCACCCTGGAGCCAGGCCTGGGGGAGGGGCTCAGTGGCTAGCGCTTGATGGCCTGGTTCTTGCCCATGGTACCCAGCTGGGCTTGACCTGAAGGAGTTACATGGGTCCACCCTCCAGTGGGCTCACCACCTGCAGGAGGGCCCATGGGGCCCCGGTGCTATGTGGATCAGGTGGCATTCGAAGGCGGAGACCTTAGCGGTCTGATCCCAGGCTTCCTAAACTGGCTTTTGGGACCTGGAATGTCACCTCTCTGGTGGGGAAGGAGCCTGAGCTGGTGCATGAGGTTGAGAGATACCGAATAGAAATAGTCGGCCTCACCTCAAGACACAGCTCTGGTTCCGGAACCAATTGCCTGGAGAGGGGATGGAGCTTGGCCTACTCTGGAGTTGCTCCAGGTGAGAGGCGACGAGCAGGATGGGTATTCTTGAATCCACCCACCTCACAGCCTCTATATTGGAGTTTTTCCCGGTGGACAAAAGGGTTCTTTCGGTGTGCCTTTGGGTTGAGAAATGGGTCCTGACCATCATTTGTGCCTATGCACTAAATGATGGTTCAGAGTACCCACCCTTTTGGGAGTCTCTGACTGGGGTGCTGGAGGGTGCCCCTCTTGGAGACTCCATTGTCCCCCAGTAGGACAATGGAGTGCTTTGACTTCAGTGCTAACCACAGTTTGCCCATAACGAACACCATGTTGAAGCATAAGGGTGTCCAAATGTGCACTTGGCACCAGGACACCCAAGGTCGCAGGTCGATGATCGATTTTGTTATCATGTCATCACACCTGCGACCATATGTCTTGGACACATGGGTAAAGAGAGGTGCAGAGCTGTCAACTGATCACCACCTGGTGGTGAGTTGGATCCGATGGCAGGGGAGGACACCATTAAGACCTGGTAGACCCAAATGTATAGTGAGGGTGTACTGAAAACATCTGGCAGAGGCCCCTATCTGGGGAGGTTTTCAACTCCCACCTCCAGAAGAACTTTGACCACATTTCGAGGGAGTCTGGAGACATGGATTCTGAATGGGCCATGTTATCCCCCTTCATTTTTGAAGTGGCTGCCCAGAGCTGCAGCCAAAAGGTTGGTGCATCTCGTGGTGGTAACCCCCAAACCAAGTGGTGGACACCAGTGGTGAAGGGGGCTATTAAGCTGAAGAAGGAGTCCTATCAAGCTTGGTTGGCTTGTGAGACTCCTGAAGCAGCTGAGGTGTACCGGCAGGCCAAGCGGAGTGCAGCTCAGCTGATTGCTATAAAGTAAAAACTCGGGTGTGGGAGGAGTTCAGTGAGGCCATGGAACAAGACTTTTGGTTGGCGTCAAAGAGCTTCTGGCATACTGTCCGGCTACTCAGGAGGGGGAAGCAGCTCCCTATCCACGTTGTGTATAGTGTGGATGGGGCGCTGCTGACTTCGACTGGGGATATCGTCGGGTGGTGGAAGGAATACTTTGAGGATCTCCTCAATCCTACTAACACGCCTTCCACAGAGGAAGTAGGGCTTGTGGACGAGCGGGGCAACTCGCCTATCACAGGAGCTGAGGTCTCCAAGGTGGTTAAAAGTCTCTTTGGTGGCAGGGCCTCGGGGGTGGATGAGATTCGCCCTGAATACCTCAAGGCCCTGGATATTGTAGGGCTGTCATGGTTGACACGCCTCTGCAACATTACGTGAAGGTCGGAGACAGTGCCTTTGGCATGGGGTGGTGGTTCAAAGTGGGGTGGTGGTTCCTCTCTTTTAAAAGGGGGCCCGGAGGGTATGCTCCAAATTCAGAGGGATTACACTACTTAATCTCCCTGGGAAGGTCTATGCCAAGGTACTGGAGAGGAGAGTCTGGCCATTGGTCAAACCTTGGATTCAGGAGGAGCAACATGTTTGACATCCTGGCCGTGGCACATTGGACCAGCTCTTTACTCTCTCGAGAATCCTCGAGGGTTCATAGGAGTTTGCCCAACCAGTTTACATGTGTTTTGTGGACTTGGAGAAGCAATTCGACTGCGTCCCTCGTGGTTTTTTTTTTTTTTTTGTGTGTGTGGGGGGGGGGGGGAGGCTTCGGGAGTATGGGATATCGGGTTTGTTATTACAAGCTATCTGGTCTCTATATGACCGTTGTGAGAGTTTGGTTCGTATTGTCAAAACTCGGTCGGACTCATTCCCAGTGAGAGTTGGACTCTGCCATAGCTGCCCTTTGTCACCAATCCTGTTCATAATTTTTATGGACAGGATTTCTAGGCTCAGCCAGGGAACAGAGGGTGTCATGCATGGTGACCACAGGATCTCATCTCTGTTGTTTGCAGATGATGTTGTCCTGTTGGCTTCGTCCAGTAATGACCTACAGGTCATACCGGGACAGTTTGCCGCTGAATGTGAAGCGGCTGGGATAAGAATCAACACCTCCAAGATGGAGTCCATGGATTGTCCTCTCCTGGTTGGGGACAAGCTCCTGCCCCAAGAGGAGGTGTTTAAATATCTCAAAGTCTTGTTCGCGAGTGATGGGAAAATGGAGCGAGAGATTGACAGATGGATCACAGCAGCATCTGCAGTGATGCGGACATTGTACCGGTCTGTTGTGGTGAAGAGGGAGCTAAGCTCTAAGGCAAGTGTTGATTTGCCAGTCAATCTACGTTTCTAGCCTCACCTATGGTCATGAGCTTTGGGTAATGACCGAAAGAATGATATCGCGGATACAAGTGGCTGAAATGAGTTTCCTTCATAGGATTGCTTGACTCACCCTTAGAGATAGGGTGAGGAGCTCAGTCATCTGGGAAAGGCTCAGAGTAGAACCGCTGCTACTCCACATTGATTCCTCCTTGACGCCTCCCACTTGATGTGCTTTGGGCACATCCCTCTGGGAGGAGACCCCGGGGCAGACCCAGGACTCGCTGGAGAGACTACGTCTCCCAGCTGGTCTGGGAACGCCTTGGTATCCTGTCTGAGGAGTTGGAGCAGGTGGCTGGGGAGACAGAAGTCTGGGCTTCTCTGCTTGAACTGTTGCCTCTGTGACCCGGACCTCCGGAAAAGCGGTAGAAGATGGCTGAATGGATGGATGGATGAATGGACATTTGAAATCTCCCAAACACATGTGGGAAAATGTGTTATGGTACGATGAAACCAAAGTTGAACTTTTTGTCCAAAATTCCAAAAGGTATATCTGACGCAGACACAACACTGCTCCCCACCAAAAGAACACCATACCTACAGTACAGTGAAGCATGGTGATGGTAGCATCATGCTTTGGGGCTCTTTTTCTTCAGCTGGAACTGGGGCTTTAGTCAAGGT
Source organism: Pholidichthys leucotaenia (assembly GCA_020510985.1). NCBI lineage: Eukaryota > Metazoa > Chordata > Actinopteri > Cichliformes > Pholidichthyidae > Pholidichthys > Pholidichthys leucotaenia. The sequence continues at coordinate 308,878,549 of CM035844.1, forward strand.
GGAGGGAATTATTAACAGTTCCAAATACCACTCAGTGTTGGCACAAAACCTTCAGGCTTCTGCTAGAAAGCTAAAGATGAAGAGGAGCTTCATCTTTCAGCCCAACAATGACCCAAAGCACAGATCCAAATGAACAAAAGAATGGCTTCACCAGCAGAAGACTAAGGTTTTGGAATGACCCAGACAGGGTCCGGACCTGAATCTGATTGAACATCTGTGTGGTGATCTGAAGAGGGCTGTGCACAGGAGATGACCTCACAACCTGACAGATTGTACAATCTTCACAATATTTGCATTTTTGCAAAGAAGAGTGGGCAAATATTGCCACATCAAGATGTGTCACGCTCCTCCCCAGACTCCTACCCAATCAGATTGAGTGCTGTAATAAAGCCAAAGGTGCTGCAACAAAGTATAAGTTTAAGGCTGTGCATATTTATCCAACCAGGTAATGGTAAGTTTTTTTTTTTATTTTTCCACATGAAAGATTTCAGTTTGTTTTTCAGTTTACATTTCTCCTGTCTACAATGTTAACATTGTAGATGGGAGAAATGCAGTTTCATTCTACTGTACATGGTTGGCTGTATGGATTGAATGACAATAAAGTTGGCTTCTTCTTCAAGGTGTCTCATGAATAGCCGTTTTGTTTCCACAAAATTCGTTTTTATGCCACTGAACTGAGTTGATTTTCCAGTTTGTCATTTGTCTTTCAGTTTCTCATTTATTTGACAGATGGTTTACTGAGGTGAATTATTATTATAAGTCTGGTTTTTTTTTTTGTATTTCGTGTTTTTTATTAATCCCAGAGGGAAATTCAGGGCATCCACCTGGATGGATGAGGCAGCCACAGTGTGACACCAATCCCTTAACCATTCACGCACACACACACACACACACACACACACACACATGGCCACTTTGGAGTCACCAATTAACCTAACTTGCATGTTTTTTTGGCCTGTGGGAGGAAACCAGAGTACCTTGGGTAAACCCACACAGACACGGGGAGAACATGCAAACTCCACACAGAAGGGTCAGCAATGGTCAGTGGTGGGATTGAATCTATGATGGTCAGGGGTGGAATAGATCCCGTGACCTGCTTGTTGTGCTGCCACAGTGCTAGCCACTGCGCCACCAAACTGCCCAGTATTTAAGCGCTATATTTCTGTCAAAACATGTCTGCAATAAAAATTATTGGATTGTGGTGAACACTAATGGGACCTGTTGGACCAGTTCTGTGACTCGCATTTTAGGTCAGAACAAAGGCAGGAATCTTAGCCTTGATATGCAAGGCTGGAGACTGTGGGGGGTCGATTAAAGGATGCATGGGAGACAGTGGAAGTGATATCATGGAGTGAAATGCATTGTGACTGTCTTTATTATGCAAGGTGGTCTGTGTGACATGTGATCTATGAGGTGTGAAGTCCCTGATATTTAAGGACGAGAGTTTACTGATTCATTCTCTTTTTTCTGCTTTGAAATGATGGAGATGTGAATAAAGCTGACTCTGAGAAAGAACTCTGCCTCGTCATTTTCACATCTTCCACACTGGTGACCCTAAGATGTATCATGGAAGAAGGAAATTCCCCCGGGCCAGCCGCGTCAGGACCCCCCAGCCAAGCGAATGCCGCTACAGTCCAGCTATCGGACTTCTGGCAGAACAATCCGCGCTCCTGGTTCAACGCGGTTGAGGCGCAGTTCAACCTCCGGGGGATATCGATAGATGTCACAAAATTCTACCACGTAGTCGCAAAGCTGGACAACAACACGGCCCAGCATGTGGACAGCCTGATCGACCAGCCACCGGAGAGCGACAAATACGACGCGTTGAAGGCTGCACTCATCCAGCAATTCACCCCCTCGGCGGAGGAGCAAGCAGAGAGGCTCCTGGTGCTGACGGAGGGGGAAAATGACATGCCCGCGAGCCTGATGGAGAAGTTGTTGAGGTTGAAAGACTCTGACAACGATCACTTCATTTTCACCCACCTCTTCCTCAGGACTCTACCGTCAGCAGCGAGAGCGGCTCTGGCCAGTTCGCCACTGTTGGCCCTACGGGACTACCGCGCGCTGGGCCGAGAGGCGCAGCGGATTGTCAACGCCACCAAGCGGTGCGCAGCCACGGCAACTGCAGTGGAATTCGGCACGACGACCGGAGACGACAGGAGGCCAGAGGCAGAGGCGCCAGACTCACCGACGATGGTGGCGGCAAGGGCCAGGGAGCGTGGACCGGACGTCTTTTGTTTCTACCATCGCTGCTTCACAGAGAGGGCACGCAAGTGTGTACCGCCGTGCCAGTTCGGGCGTTCGGGAAACACCAAGACCGGGGGTTGGTAGCAGCCGCGGCCCTCGGGGAAGAGAGCAAGCTGCTCTACTTGTCAGACGCACGCTCCGGGAGGCAGTTCCTCTTCGACACAGGCTCCCAGTTGAGTTTCATCACACCTTCCTACGCGGACAGACTGGCTGATTCCGGAGGTCCCCGGGTGACAGCGGTGAACGGCTCGGAGATTAAGACCTTTGGTGAGAAGACTCTGCTTCTGTCTCTACACGAACGTGCATATGAGTGGACTTTTGTTGTAGCAACAGTAAATTTCAATATGCTGGGGGCTGATTTTTTTGTGCTCACATGGGTTGTTGGTTGATCTCGCTAACAGGCGCTGGTTAATGCACTTTCTTTTGATTCTATCCCCTGTACAGCGCGAGTGGCCCCGCTTACAGCACAAGCCAACGTCACAACAGCAGGCGATAAGTTCCACACACTGCTCACTCAGTTCCCAGCACTCACGGTCCCCACATTTTCGGCAACAGTCGCTAAGCACGGGGTGGAGCATTTTATTACCACTACTGGACCGCCTGTTTTTGCAAAAGCTCGGTGCTTGGACGCAGTTAAACTAGCCATAGCGTGCGAGGAGTTCGCCAACCTGGAGAGGTTGGGCATTATCCAACGTTCAAACAGTCCATGGGCTTCCCCCCTACATATGGTCCTGAAAGCTGACGGATCATGGCGCCCGTGTGGGGATTTTCGCAGGTTAAACAACGCTACAGTGCACGACCGCTACCCAATCCCACATATCCAAGATTTTTCGGTTCATTTGGCAGGGGCGCGCATTTTTTCTAAAATAGACTTGGTCCGCGGTTACCACCAAGTCCCAGTGCGTGCTGAGGACATACCCAATACAGCGGTAATATCTCCGTTTGGTTTATTCGAGTTTTTACGCATGCCATTTGGACTTAAAGGGGCTGCTCAGACGTTCCAATGCATGATGGACGCGGTGCTTCGCGATCTCCCTTTCGTGTTCATCTACCTGGATGATATTTTAGTAGCCAGCGCGTCCAAAGACGAACACGAAAAACACCTGGCCACAGTTTTCCGAAGGTTGGGAGATCACGGGTTAATAATCAACCCAGCGAAGTGTCAGTTCGGGGTGGCGCAGATCGATTTTTTAGGACACCGGGGGGCGGCAGTGGCTCAGGAGGTAGAGCAGGTCGTCCAATAACCACATGGTTGGTGGTTCGAATCCCGCTCTCCCCAGATATCCTGCCATTGTGTCCCTGGGCAAGACACTTCACCCCTAATTGCTCCTGGTGGGTCTGGAAGTGCCATGTTAGGTAGCATGCCGCCATCAGTGTGCGAATGGGTGGATAGCAGGATCTGTGAAGTGCTTTGGTCATCAAGAGATGAGAATAAAAGCGTTATATAAGTGAATGCCATTTGCCATTTGCCATTTGCCATTTACCGCGTCTCCCCCGAAGGAGCAGTTCCGCTGCCTGACAAAGTGCGCGCTGTGGCAGATTTTCCCCGGCCGCAGACAGTCAGGGCGTTGCAAGAGTTTTTGGGAATGGTGAATTTTTATAACCGTTTTCTCCCCCGCGCGGCGCAGCTCATGCAGCCGCTGTATGCCGCGCTCAAAAAAAAAGAAACCCGCGGATAAGATCGAGTGGTCCCCGGAGCGGGACCAAGCGTTCTCGGAGGTGAAAGCAGCCTTGGCAAAGGCTGCGTTGTTGGCACACCCAGACCCAACGGCCCGCATAGCGCTCACCACGGACGCGTCAGATGTGGCCATAGGGGCGGTCGTGGAGCAACATGTAGCTGGGGTTTGGCAGCCCCTCGCCTTTTTCAGCAGGACCTTGCGCGATAGCGAACGTAAATACAGCGCGTTCGACAGGGAGCTGCTCGCTCTCCATTTGGCCATCCGCCACTTTCAGTTCTGGCTGGAAGGACGCGCTTTCACCGCGTTCGTTGATCACAAACCGCTAACATTCGCGATGGCCAAGGTCTCGGAACCGTGGTCAGGCCGGCAGCAGAGACAGCTGGCCGCGATATCAGAGTTTACCACTGATATTCAGCATGTGGCGGGCAAACTCAATGTAGGGGCAGATTGCCTCTCGCGCGCTGTGGCGGCCCCAGTCAGCGTAGGGTTAGATTATGCAGCCATGGCCGCAGAGCAGGTTAATGACGCGGACGTGCGCGCGCTCCAGTCTGGACCAACAGGGTTAAGGCTGGAGAGCAGGGTGCTGCAAGACGGTATGCCCCCCCTAATCTGCGATGTCTCCACTGGACGGCCCCGTCCAGTAGTACCGGCCGCGTGGCGCCGCCGTGTTTTTGACTCGGTTCATTCTTTGGCGCACCCTGGAGTGCGTGCGTCAGTCAAAATGGTGGGAGAGAAATTTGTGTGGCCGAGCCTCCGCAAACAGGTCAAAGAGTGGGCAGCAGCCTGCACGGCGTGTCAACGAGCCAAAGTACACAGACACACGAGGGCTCCTTTGGAACCGTTTCACATTCCGGCCAAGAGGTTCGATCACGTTCATGTGGACCTCGTTGGACCCCTCCCGCTGTCACAGGGGTGCACACATCTTCTGACAATGGTGGACCGCACCACGCGCTGGCCTGAAGTGGTCCCGCTGGCATCAACCACGGCCGAGGAAGTGGCGCGCACGTTTTTAACAGCTTGGGTGGCACGCTTCGGCGTTCCGTTGGACATTACGTCCGACAGAGGCCCTCAATTTGTTTCCGAGCTTTGGTCGACAATGGTCCCCAGCCTGGGTGTCACAATTCACCACACAACCGCGTACAATCCGCAGGCTAACGGGTTATGCGAACGTTTTCAATTCAATTCAATTCAATTCAACTTTATTTATATAGTGCCATTTCACAACAACAGTCATCTCATAGCACTATCAACTGTAGGGGGAACCCCCACAGTTGCAGAAAGACCCCAGCAATCAGGCGATCCCCTGTGAGCAAGCACTTGGCGACGGTGGAGAGGAAAAGCTCCCTTTTAACAGGAAGAAACCTCCAGCAGAACCAGGCTCAGGGAGGGGCAGTCATCTGCTGCGACTGGCTGGGGGGTGAGGGGATAGAGAAGAAGAAAAGAACAGACATGTAGAGAGCAAACAGCACGATGAGGACTCAATCTATGGGAGAGAACAAACAAATGTTAATGACCAGCAAAAAAAAATATTTCATTGAGAGTGAGGAAAGGAGTGAGGCCCAGTGCATTACTGGAGGTCCCCCGGCTGACTAAACCTATTAGCAGCATAACTAAGGGAGGGTTCAGAAACATATGATTCCTCCCTAATTGTAGGCTATATCAAAAAGGTAGGTTTTAGCCCTATTCTTAAAAACAGAGATCGAGTCTGACTCCCGAATCTAGATTGGCAGCTGGTTCCACAGGAGAGGAGCTTGATAACTGAAGGCTCTGCCTCCCATTGTACTTTTGGAGATTCTAGGTATTACAAGTAATCCTGCATTTTGGGAGCGTAGTGCTCTGTTAGGATAATACGGTAGTATCAGATCTTTTAAATAAAAAGGAGCCTGATTGTTTAGAGCTTTGTAAGTAAGAAGAAGGATTTTAAACTTAATTCTAAACTCTATGGGAAGCCAATGAAGGGAGGCCAGAACCGGAGAGATATGATCTCTCTTTCTAGTACCTGTTAAAACTCTTGCTGCAGCATTTTGGATTAGCTGAAGACTTTTTAAAGATGTTTTAGGACAGCCTGATAATAAAGAATTACAATAATCTAATCTCGAGCTAACAAAAGTGTGGATCAGTTTCTCAGCATCACTCTGAGAAAAGATGCTCCTAATCTTGGCAATATTACGCAAATGATAGAAGGCAGTCTTAGAAACAAATTTAATATGTGATTTGAAGGACAGATCCTGATCAAAAATAACTCCAAGGTTTCTCACAGAGCTATTAAGAGAAAGAGTAACCGCATCCAAACTGAAAGTTTGATTTGGAAAGGAATTTCTAAGGTTTTTTGGACCAACAAGAATGACTTCAGTCTTATCTGAATTTAATAGCAGGAAATTACAAGTCATCCAAGCTTTGATTTCCTTAAGACAGGCTTCTAACTTGGCTAATTGATTACTATCATCTGGCTTCATTGACAGGTATAATTGTGTGTCATCTGCATAACAATGAAAATGTATACAGTGCTTTCTAATAATGTTGCCTAACGGAAGCATATATAAACTAAAAAGAGTAGGGCCTAGCACAGATCCCTGTGGAACTCCATGACTAAGCTTTGAGTTGAAAGAAAACTCATTATTTACATGAACAAACTGGAACCTATCAGATAAATAAGATCTAAACCACTGCAACGAAGTTCTATTAAGTCCAACATAGTGTTCTAATCTATCAAGTAGAATATTGTGATCGATAGTATCAAAAGCTGCACTAAGGTCTAAAAGGACAAGTACAGAAACTAGTCCATTATCAGATGGGATGAGGAGGTCGTTAATGACCTTCGCTAAGGCTGTTTCAGTACTATGATGGATTCTAAACCCGGATTGAAACTCTTCAAGTAAACCATTTCCCTGCAGGTGGTCAAATAATTGCATAGCAACAACTCTTTCTAAGATTTTTGAAATGAAAGGGAGATTAGAGATTGGTCTATAGTTAGCTAAAGCTCCTGGATCTAGTGTTGGCTTTTTGAGTAAGGGTTTAATTACACGCCGTTTTAAAAGCCTGCGGTACATGGCCTAAAGTTAATGAAGAATGGATCATATGAAGAATAAAGCTACCAATAAGTGGGAAGACTTCTTTAAATAACCTGGTAGGAATAGGGTCTAAAAGACAAGTTGAAGGTTTGGATGAGGAAACTATTTTGTCTAACTCACAAAGGTCGATTGGAGTAAACTCATCAAGACAGACATCAATAGAAGGAGTTGTAGTAGTTACAGTATTTAAGTTAACTGTGGGAAGAATCTAATTGATTTTATCTCTGATGGATGAAATTTTATTATTGAAAAAGTTCATAAAGTCCTGACTAGTAAGCTCAAAGGGAATGCGAGGATTGACAGAGTCCTGACTCTTTGTCAACCTGGCTACAGTACTGAAAAGAAACCTGGGATTATTCTTGTTCTCTTCTATTAATGCAGAGAAATAACTCGTTCTAGCTTTTCTAAGAGATTTTTTATAGATTAAAAGATGATTTCTCCAAGCTAAATTGATTTCATCTAAATTAGTGGAGCGCCATTTTCTTTCTAATTGACGAGTCTTCTGTTTTAAGCTATGAGTTTCTGTGTTGAACCAAGGAGTTAGAAATCTCTGATTAGACTTTTTCTTTTTTAAGGGGGCCACCAAGTCTAGAGTCTGATGCAGAGAAGCTGTAACACTATCCACCATGTTATCAATTACAGAAGGAGTAAGCCGTCTATAGCTTATTTCCGTTGTGTTGACACATGGCATAGAGGAAACAATCTGCATAAATTTGGTAACAGCATCATCTGAGAGGCATCTACTGTAATAATATTTTTCTTTAGGAGCCAAATAGTCAGAAATAGTAAAATCAAAGGTTAACAGACAATGGTGTGACAGTACAGGGTTATGAGGAGACACTACAAGATTTTCTATTTCTATGCCATATGTCAGAACAAGGTCCAATGTATGGTGGAGGTAATGAGTAGAATTTCCTACTTTCTGAGAAAACCCAATCGAGTCTAATATTGAATTAAATGCCACATTAAGGCAGCTACTATCTACATCCACATGTATATTAAAGTCCCCTACTATAATTATTCTATCAGATTTCAGCATTAAATCAGCTAAGAAATCAGCAAATTCGGATAAAAATTCTGAGTAGGTTGATGGGGAACGATAAACTATGGCAAATAAAATTGGGTTTAACCTAAAATTAAGGTTAAACTTAAAGGTTTAAAGGTTAAATTTAACTTAAAGGTTAAATTTTCATAGGTCATTGAAAGCGGCTCTCAGAGTGTCACTGACGGATACAAATTGGGTTGACATGTTACCATGGGTGTTATTGGAGTTGCGTTCTGCACCTAAAGAGGATCCAGAAGCCTCACCAGCAGAGCTTGTGTTTGTGCAGCCACTCTGGCTGCCTGGGGAGTTTCTCCCAGATAACCCTGCGCCAAACGCCCCCCCGTCTCAGCTGTTGCGGAGTAACATAGAATCAAGCACGCTGCCCGACCCCGCTCACCACAGTTTTCCGCGCGTTTTTGTGCCTAAAACTTTGAAGAACGCAGAGTTTGTTTTTGTTTGACACGATGCGCATCGAACCCTGCTGCGACCGCCTTATGACGGACCATTCAGAGTGCTAGAAACAGGGGACAAGCAGTTTTTGCTAGATTTGGGGGGTAGGAAAGAGAAAATTGTCATAAACAGACTTAAACCAGCTTTTGTGGTGGCAGAGGAGGAAGTGCTGTTGGCAAAGGCCCCGCGGTGAGGTAGACCACCACGGAGGGTTTCACACAGTAATGTTTCCCAAAGTAATGTTTCCCCAGAACACCCGCAGAGACTGACAAAGGGTTTCTGCCCCCAGACGGCAAATCCCCAGCGTGACAGCGCCGCAGAGACGGTGAACCCCAGCTACAGCAGATTCGGCAGGAGGCTGAAGCCTATCCAGCATGTGGACTGATGTGTATTGATGCTATCACGGCATGCATGTGGTTATTTTCTTGTTGTTCTGTTTTTCTGAAATGCTGGGGGGGCTTGTGTGGTGAACACTAATGGGACCTGTTGGACTGGTTCTGTGACTCGCATTTTAGGTCAGAACAAAGGCAGGAATCTTAGCCTTGATATGCAAGGCTGGAGACTGTGGGGGGTCGATTAAAGGATGCATGGGAGACAGTGGAAGTGATATCATGGAGTGAAATGCATTGTGACTGTCTTTATTATGCAAGGTGGTCTGTGTGACATGTGATCTATGAGGTGTGAAGTCCCTGATATTTAAGGACGAGAGTTTACTGATTCATTCTCTTTTTTCTGCTTTGAAATGATGGAGATGTGAATAAAGCTGACTCTGAGAAAGAACTCTGCCTCGTCATTTTCACATCTTCCACAGGATAGAAATAGAACCTTTGCTCCAATCTCCTCCACCTGGCAAAAAGTGGGCTGGTCTTGGGCATTAAACTCCCGGGATGAAAATTGGTCCCACTCTGGCTCTGCCATAGTCTGAGGTCAGGATCCCAAATTGAACCTGTGTACCAGGTTTGCAGGCCCTAGCTTTACTCATTTTATAGTAATAGTGTAAATGGAATGCTAAGCTTAACCTTTGACCTTTTGACCCCAAACCCATAGACAGAGGTCAGAATTCCAAGGTGAACCTGTGTACCAGATTTGGTGGCCCTAGTTTTACTCATACAGTAATGAGACATAAGGGGAACTCGATGGCATGCCGGGCAGCTTGGTGGAGCAGTGGTTAGCACTTTGTCAGCACGGTAGGAAGGTCGTGGGTTTGATCCCACCCCCTGACCATCACTGACCCTTCTGTGTGGAGTTTGAATGTTCTCCCCGTGTCTGTGTGTTTACTCTGGGTACTCAGGTTTCCTCCCACAGGCCAAAAAACATACAAGTTAGGTTAATTGGAGACTCTAAAGTGGCCCTAGGTGTGAATGTGTGTGTGAATGGTGAGGGGATTGGTGCCGCACTGTGGCTGCCTCATCCATCCACGTGGATGCCCTGAATTTCCCTCTGGGATTAATAAAGTATACAAAATAAAGTTCTACTCGTCGTCACTTCCTTTGTCCAAATCCAAGGCCAAGGCCTTCCACCGTGCATCATTCTTGGGCAGGGCTTCGTTATCGTCGAGGTTTCTTGTCAGCTGTTCCGCTGCCTCGTGTTGCTGCGCTAGCTCCAAGGCCGCTAGCAGTGATAGCTCACCAGCATGAGGTAGCAGGCGAACTCTCGCCAAGGAGTAGGCCACGTGCTCGGCCAACTAGTCGCAGATCATCTCCTCCTCTAAAGCCCCAAACCTGTACTCAACCACCAGCTGTCGGAAGTATGCCACGAACTGCTGGACCGACTCTCTGGGTCGCTGGCACCGCTGTCTGAACTGAATGCACCGCATAATGATGTTTTCAGGGGCGTAAAAGTAGCCGGCCATGAGTCTTGTGACGTCGTCAAAACTGTCACCTCCTCCAAGTGTGCTCAGGATTCTGTGGCCCTCCATACCTAGGTTATGGACCAAAATAGCCCTTGCTCTTAATTTATCCAGGTCGCCGAGGTCTAACGCCAACAGATTGTTTTGGAAGGCCGCATACCACCTGGCCCAAGGGACCAGTGGCTAACCCTAAACCTCCAAAAAGGACGAAGCGTGGTCACAGCCCTCTCCATCTCTGTATATCCTCGTCGCCAAATGTTGTGTCTGAATTAAAGAGGAGTCAAGGTGATGTTTTAGAGGTTTTATTACAATAAGAACTATGAAAACAGGAGGCCCTACCGCGAGTGCAGGAGCCATGTGTGTAGTGTGTATATATCCCATTTACACAGGGTGCGTGTGAAGCGCCTAGTGCAGTAGTATAGTAACGTAGAGATGTTTGTAGATAGTGCATGTTGCATGGCATATGTTGCATGTTGCTTTCTGCTTGCTGCTCTGCTTACAGCTACCGCCACCAGCTAGCCCCCATCGGGGGTGAAAAGAGGAGCAGAGTGCGTAAGTCTCCTCCTGCTGGTACATAGCCTCTCCACCACCAAGACCTCTGCAGTGCCTCCTCGTGGCCACACATGGTAACTGGGTACCCTGCGGTCCCAGGCTAAACTGGAGGGGATCTCGGAGCAGCAGGGGGCCCCAGAGACGCGGCGTATAGGCCCACCCTGTGTGGACACGCCCTGGCGCCCGTCAACCCCTGCCCTAACTATAGGTAAATAGCCCCACTGCCTTGTGGGTAATCTATTAAGGTGAAGGCTAAGGGAGCAGCCCCTGACAGAAAAGCAATGTGCTGGTGGTGCGCAAAAGGCGGGACTTAAAACACCAAGGACCCGGCAGCCTCCTGCAGCCATGTTGAGGGACTGGTCGTCATGGGCTTACCCACGCCACCGGATTTACCTCATCATCATGAAGACAGTGCTATTGGGAAGAGCGCGCCCCCCTACGGCACTCTAAATAATTCAATGCACAGGTGTCCACCTCTGACCATGGTGGGCCTTACCTTCCTGGACATCTGGTTGAAGTCTGGCGGTGACAGGGTGTGTGGCGACGGGAGCAGGTATGAATGTTACTGGGAGCTCCTAGCTATAACCCTGCACGTCAGCAGCACAGGGCTATTATGGTCGCTAACAGCTGGGGTGGCAGCTGTTTTCGGCAGACCCCTGTGTGATTGAGCAGCCCTATTTAGGACAGCACTGCTCACCCCAACTGGGGAAGGGCCTAGAAAAGGTGGCCTAAAAATTGCCCACCCATCTTTCGCCTGAACAGGTTACTGCGCCTGTTGGGTCATTCCATTTCTGCGGTCGAAATAATAAAAAGAAAACATGCAACCTAAAACTGGCAACATGGAATGTATGGACACTCCTGGATCGAGGTTCTGATAGACCCCATAGGAGAACAGTTCTGGTTGCTGCTGAACTGAGTCGCTACAACATTGATATTGCTGCACTGAGCGAGACCAGGCTCCTAGATGAGGGCTCTTTAACAGAGGAAGGGATGGGCTACAGATTCTTCTGGAGGGGTTACCCCTCAGGAGAACAACATCTGCATGGTGTAGGACTGGCCATCAAAAACACCCTTCTACCAAGACTCAGTGAAACACCTGTTGGCATTAGTGAGAGACTGATGACACTCCGTGTCCCCCTGGTTAAGAATCGCTTTGCTACACTTCTTAGTGCCTATGCACCGACCCTGCCATCGGAGAGTGAGGCCAAGGATTCCTTCAACCAGTTACTGGACGAAACTCTTCGCCGGATCCCCAAGAATGACAAGATCTTCTTACTTGGAGATTTTAATGCCAGAGTGGGTCAGAACAATCAGATATGGAGTGGAGTGCTTGGCAGACACGGAGTTGGCCAAGTTAACGTAAATGGAGTGAGATTGCTCACTCTCTGCTCTGAGCATAACCTGACCATAACCAACACCATCTTCCAGCAAAAGGCCAAATACAAAACATCATGGATGCACCCTCGCTCTAAACACTGGCACCTGATTGATTACATCATTGTGAGGCGCAGTGACATCAGAGATGTCCACATCACCCGTGCCATGAGAGGTGCAGAATGCTGGACAGATCACCGGCTGATCGTGGCCAAGGTCCACATGCAAGTGCGCCCCCCCTTGTGACTACAAGGGCCAAAAAGGAGGAAACTTGATTGCTCCCGTCTGGCAAATCTGGATGTAAGAAATGACTTTTGTCGCTCCCTGGTTGAGAAACTGGGGGGGGTGGAGCATTTCCTGAGTCTGCCTGAGAAGACCATGGACCAGAAGTGGGACTTTATCAGCTCGGCTCTTTGTGAGGCAGCAGCCCAAATGATTGGCTATAAGAGAAAGAACCACCAAAACTGGTTTGATGACAACTCGGACACCATCCACAACTTATTGGAGGACAAGCACAGAGCACATCATGCAACCTTAAGGAACCCCTCATCCATTATCATCAGGCATCAGTGGCAGAGAGCTCGGCGGGAGGTACAAAGGGCTACTCGGACAATGCAGAACGAGTGGTGGACAAAAAAGGCACATGAAATCCAGGCCTTTGCCGATAAAAATGACACGCATAATTTTTATAATGCTGTCAAGAAGATTTACGGCCCAACAAATCACTGCATCACTCCCCTGAAAACAGCAGATGGGCTGAGAATCCTAAAGGATCAGCCTAACATCTTGCTGAGATGGGCTGAACACTTTAGTACCCTGCTTAACCAGGACTCAGATGCAGACCCCACTGTTCTCGACGACTTGCCTACTCTTCCTCCGATGCAAGACCTGGATCAGCCACCAGCCTTCCTGGAGGTTCTATCAGCTACCCGCTCTCTCAAAAACAACAAGTCCCCTGGTAATGACAACATCCCTGCTGAGCTGTTGAAACAAGGAGGCTACTTGTGTACAAAAACCCTGCACAAGTACATCACCAAGGTCTGGGCCAATGATAACATCCCACAACAATGGAGAGATGCCACAATTGTCACCATTTATAAAAACAAGGGTGACAAGGCTGTCTGCGGCAACAGCAGGGGTATTTTGCTCCTTGCTGTTGCTGGTAAGGTCCTGGCGCAGGTGATGCTTCACAGGCTGATCAACAACATCACAGAATCAGTGCTGCCTGAATCGCAATGCGGTTTCAGGAAGGGCAGGAGCTTGGTGGACATGATTTTCACAGCTCGGCAGCTGCAGGAGAAATGTCGGGAGCAACACCAGGACCTATTCATGGCCTTTGTCGATCTCTCCAAAGCTTTCAACACTGTCCATAGAGAACTCCTATGGGAAGTTCTTCTTAAGTTTGGCTGCCCCAGTAAGTTTGTCAATATCCTCCGCCAATTTCATGATGGTATGACTGCTCGGGTGACTATAGGTGGACAGGAATCTCCTTCCTTCCCCGTTTGTACAGGGGTTAGGCAGGGGTGTGTATTAGCACCAGTACTTTTTAACATCTTCCTGCTCTGTGTCACCCAACTTCTCCACAAGGAGATTGAGGACAGCAGCGGTGTAACAGTGGACTTCCGTCTAGATGGCAACCTTTTTAATATAAGGAGGCTCCAGGCAACCACCAAACTGCAAAGGGTGAGAGTCATTGAGCTACAGTATGCAGATGACTGTGCTCTGGTATCTCATAGCCCACAAGATCTCCAGTCTGTTCTTACTGTTGCGGTGAAAGCATACAGCAGGATGGGACTGACGGTGAACACCATCAAAACAGAGGTCGTCTGCCAATGGAGCACCAATATCCCATCTACTCCACCTACCTTCACTGTTGCTGGTGAACAGCTGTCTGTTGTTCCATCTTTCAAGTACCTGGGGAGCATCCTCTCTGTAGACAACACCATTGACAGTGAGGTCCAGAACAGGATCAGGCAGGCATCAGCTTCTTTTGGGAGACTCCGGCGTCGGGTCTTCAAGAACAAGAACCTCCATCTCCAAACGAAGATCTCTGTTTACCAGGCAGTCTGTGTCACTACTCTCCTCTACAGCTGTGAATCCTGGGTGACTTACAGCCGCCACATTAGGGATCAAGAGCGGTTCCATATACGCTGCCTTCAGCGCATCCTGGGAATTACCTGGCGTGACCATGTGCCTCATTCTGAGATACTCTTTATGACCAGCTGTAGGAGTATTGAGGCAACGATCACCCAGCACCAGCTATGCTGGCTGGGACATGTGGTGAGGATGCCCCCAAACCGGTTGCCTCGCAGGGTGTTATATGGCCAGCTACACCATGGTCGACTCTCTGCTGGAGGACAGAAGAAGCGCTACAAGGACCAGCTAAAAATGGCCTTAAAGAAGTGCAGGATCAGACCTGAGGCTCTGGAGGAGGCTGCTGCTGACTGGAACACCTGGCGACAGCAGTGCCTTGTGGGGACCCGTATGATGGGGGAGGACAGGACAGCCAGGAGACAGGAGAGAAGACTGAGGAGGAATGCACCTGCAGCCCCTGCTGCCACTACTACAACTTTTACATGCCCTACCTGCAACAGGACATGTGGGTCCAGGATAGGACTACACAGCCATCAAAGGACTCACCGATAGAAGTGGACGCCATCATCGGACTCGATGGACAACCGCAAGCAAGAAAAAGCAGGAGCCACAGCAATGAGACAATATGTCTCCCACAAGTGGCTTATATACCACAGGTGATACCACCCCCCAGAGGTGGGGCGTCACCCTTCCCTAGCCTAGGGCACCACCATAATAATATAATATATATAATATACGATCTTACACTTGGTCTTTGACCTTTTAATCCCAAACCCGTAGTCAGAGCTCAGGATGCCAAGGTGATCTTATTTATCTGATAGGTTCCAGTTTGTTCATGTAAATGATGAGTTTTCTCTCAGCTCAAAGCTTAGTCATGGAGTTCCACAGGGATCTGTGCTTGGCCCTACTCTTTTTAGTTTATATATGCTTCCGTTAGGCAACATTATTAGAAAGCACTGTATACATTTTCACTGTTATGCAGATGACACACAATTATACCTGTCAATGAAGCCAGATGATACTAATCAATTAGCCAAGTTAGAAGCCTGTCTTAAGGAAATCAAAGTTTGGATGACTTGTAATTTCCTGCTATTAAATTCAGATAAGACTGAAGTCATTCTTGTTGGTCCAAAAAACCTTAGAAATTCCTTTCCAAATCAAACTTTCAGTTTGGATGCAGTTACTCTTTCTCTTAATAGCTCTGTGAGGAACCTTGGAGTTATTTTTGATCAGGATTTGTCCTTCAATTCACATATTAAATTTGTTTCTAAGACTGCCTTCTATCATTTGCGTAATATTGCCAAGATTAGGAGCATCTTGTCTCAGAGTGATGCTGAGAAGCTGATCCACGCTTTTGTTAGCTCGAGATTAGATTATTGTAATTCTTTATTATCAGGTTGTCCTAAAACATCTTTAAAAAGTCTTCAGCTGATCCAAAATGCTGCAGCAAGAGTTTTAACAGGTACTAGAAAGAGAGATCATATCTCTCCGGTTCTGGCCTCCCTTCATTGGCTTCCCATAGAGTTTAGAATTAAGTTTAAAATCCTTCTTCTTACTTACAAAGCTCTAAACAATCAGGCTCCTTTTTATTTAAAAGATCTGATACTACCGTATCATCCTAACAGAGCACTACGCTCCCAAAATGCAGGTTTACTTGTAATACCTAGAATCTCCAAAAGTACAATGGGAGGCAGAGCCTTCAGTTATCAAGCTCCTCTCCTGTGGAATCAGCTGCCAATCTGGATTCGGGAGTCAGACTCGATCTCTGTTTTTAAGAATAGGGCTAAAACCTAACCTTTTGATATAGCCTACAATTAGGGAGGGATCATGTGTTTTCTGAACCCTCCCTTAGTTATGCTGCTAATAGGTTTAGTCAGCCGGGGGACCTCCAGTAATGCACTGGGCCTCACTCCTTTCCTCACTCTCTATGAAATATTTTTTTTTTGCTGGTCATTAACATTTGTTTGTTCTCTCCCATAGATTGAGTCCCCATCGTGCTGTTTGCTCTCTACATGTCTGTTCTTTTCTTCTTCTCTATCCCCTCACCCCCCAGCCAGTCGCAGCAGATGACTGCCCCTCCCTGAGCCTGGTTCTGCTGGAGGTTTCTTCCTGTTAAAAGGGAGTTTTTCCTCTCCACCGTCGCCAAGTGCTTGCTCACAGGGGATCGCCTGATTGCTGGGGTCTTTCTGCAACTGTGGGGGTCCTCCCTACAGTTGATAGTGCTATGAGATGACTGTTGTTGTGAAATGGCGCTATATAAATAAAGTTGAATTGAATTGAATTGAATTGAATTGAACCTGTGTAGCAAGTTTGGTGGCCCTCGCTTTACTCATTTTATAGTAATAGTAAATGTAGCATTTACCATAGTGCAACTGAAATGTTAACTTTGAACCTTTGACCCATTGACCCCAAACCCATAGTTAGGTGAGGGTGTAAGTTGTCCAAGATGTGTATGAGATACAACTACTGCATCGATTTGAAATGCCTACATAATTTCTTTCAGTAGTTACTGTGTTTAGAAGATTTAGGGAAAAATTTGACTGACCTTTGACCTCAAGGTCACCCGATGAGAGTGAAATTGCAATATGTGCATCATCAGAGTGTATCAAACCATGGTACCAAGTTTCAAAACAATCGGAACAAAACTGTAGGAGAAGTTGATTTCACAAGACAATTACTGTCTATGAAGTGAGGTGAAACAGGTCATAGGACAGGAGCTACAGTTCTTGTAAAAATCATGCAATCAGAACCAAATTGCAATATGCACATCCTCAGTGCATATCAAAGAATGGTACCATATTTCAAAACAACTGGACCAAAACTGTAGGAGGAGTTAATTTCACAAAAGTGGGACAGACGGATGGACAGACCCATAACATAATCCCCATTGTTTCCTCTGGTTGGGGGGGGGAGGGGCAAGTTAGAAAACAGATGACACCACTGCAACCACAATATGTTAATTTTATACGATTTATTTCTTTTTTTATTTTGCACAGTACCTTTGCATATAGAACTTACCATTTGAAGTATTGTGCAACCAAGGCTTGAATCTTGAAATATTGGGCCAGTTGGGTTCCCACTCAGACATCCTGTGTTTGAACTTTTAACTGCTGTTCTCCTTCTCTCCATACTCTCTTGCATCCTTTGCCTGAACACTTTCCTCTCCTTGGCCTGCCTCTCTCTCTCTCTCTCTCTCTCTCTCTTTCTCTCATGCGTGAGCGTTTGTGGGAGCAGATGTGTGGAGTGGCGTTGAGTGAGTACTCTAAACTTTGTTTTCTAACTTTTTCACCGGAGTGGTGGCATAGTTGGTAGAGCATCTGCCCCACAACCGGGAGGTCATGGGTTCAAATCCTGGCCAGGTCATACCAAAGACCATATAAAAATGGTATTTCCTGCTGTTAACCGTTCCTGCCTCTCGTCTCCTAACCGTGGTTGGGGGACGCAGGGGAGATCTGTCTTCTCCAGGGCCGGAGGCGCTTTTCTTCCTCCGGGGTCAACTCCCGAGTAAAACCTCACTCTTGTTAAGCAGGAGATATGGTGGTACACAGAGACACAGGCCGTTTCGCTGAAGCGTTGGGGCTTTATTCACAGACTGCAATATTAAGATAAGATAAGATAGATAAGATAAGATAAGCCTTTATTAGTCCCACAACGGGGAAATTCCAGGATTGCAACAGCACAGGGATAGCAACACTCAGAGCAACAATCAGAAGGCAAGAAAAAAAAAAAAAAAACAAAAAAAAAAAACAAGCAAGCAAGAGCAGCTAATATACATATGTACATATTACTATAAAATATATATATACACACACACACACACAGACACACAGTGCAGAGCATTGTAGCTGGATGGAATAATATGTAGATATATAAAAACACAGTGCGGAGCATTGTAGCTAGATGGAATAAATATATAGATATATAAATATAAACACACCCAGTGCTGAGCATTGTAGCTAGATGGAATAAATATATAGATATATAAATATAAACACACCCAGTGCAGAGCATTGTAGCTAGATGGAATAAATATGTAAATATATAAACACACAGTGCAGAGCATTGTTGCTAGGTGGGATGAAACAGCATAACCGTCTATTAAGTTATCCTACATGGTATGATTATGTGCCCATACATATTCTCACCCTCCATAGCGACCGGTATGTTCCCAGTTGTATGCCGGAGAGGACCATTGTGTAAGTCTATTGCATCTTTTGCATTCAAAAAAAAAAAAAAAAAAAAAAAAAAACTATTAGTTTGTTACGTCTTTTTGCTATCTCTGCGAGCAGCCCTGCTTAGGTTGTACAGTCTGACAGCCGTTGGTAGGAAGGACCTACGAAACCTCTCGGTTGTGCACCTGGGATGATGTAGTCTGCTGCTAAATGAGCTCCTCAGTGCATCCAGTATGTCCTGCATAGGGTGGAACTCAGACTCCAGCAGAGATGACAGTTTAGCCACCGTCCTTCTCTCTCCTATCTCCTCCATCGGATCAAGGCGTTGCCCCAGGACAGAGCTAGCTTTCTTAATCAGTTTGTTCAGTCTCTTCCTATCGGCTGCAGTAATGCCACTGCCCCAGCAGACCACTCCAAAAGTGATGGCTGATGCCACCACCGTGTCATAGAATGACTTCAGCAGTGCCCCTTGTACACCAAAAGACCTGAGTCTCCTCAGCAGGAACAGCCTGCGCTGTCCCTTCTTGTAGAGTGCGTCAGTATTGTGTGACCAGTCTAGTTTATTGTTCAGATGAATACCCAGGTACTTGTAGGATGTCACCATCTCGATGTCTGTTCCCTGTATATTTACTGGTGCTGTGAGGGGCTGCCCATGCCTGCGGCAGTCCACCACCAGCTCCTTAGTTTTCCTCGCGTTGATCTGGAGGCAGTTCCGATGGCACCAGTCCACAAAGTCCTGGATAAGCCCTCTGTACTCAGCTTCATCTCCGCTGGAGATGAGACCAACGATCGCAGAGTCATCAGAGAACTTCTGTAGATGGCAATGTGTTGTGTTGTGTGAGAAGTCCGCAGTATAAAGAGTGAACAGGAAGGGAGCCAGCACCGTTCCCTGGGGGGCCCCCGTGCTACTGATGATCGTGTCGGAAACACAGTCCCGGGTTCTCACAAACTGAGGCCGGTTCGTGAGGTAGTCCAGGATCCATGATGACAGGTGCTGGTCCACCCCTGCGCGCAGCAGCTTGTCCTTCAGGATCATCGGTTGGATGGTGTTGAAAGCACTGGAGAAGTCAAAGAACATGATCCTCACCATATTCCCATATGCCATATTATTAGCAACCATTTCTAAATGCTCCGGTCGCCTCGCTCTCTGTCTCTCATCCGCCCAAAATCACACACACCGTTCACTCGTCGGGGCCATTCCACACACCCCTGGGGCGCGTCTCGGCTGCGCGCACGCACTCACTCACATTCACACACTGAGCTGTCCTTTCTAAACACCTGCATTAGGCACATCTTACAACACTGCCTTCTAGCTGGGTGTTCAGCGTAACAGAATGGGGGAGGGAGAAGTTGTTTGTGGAAGCGACCCCCCTCATTCTACATGTAATTAACATTGTAGATAGGAGAGATGTAATTTCGTTCTACCATGTATGATGGACTGAATGACAAAAGAGATGGCTTCTTTTTCTTTTCTCTGTCATGTGTGTTGAGGTGTGTGTGTTTATTATATAGAGGTTTCAGTGTGTGTGTGTTTGTTAGTGATGTTAAAACTGAGGCCTCATGAGACAACAAGCAACTTTGAGACAATTGTTTCATGAATGACAGTGTTATGAAACATCTCATAAAGACTGCCATCTGGTGACTGACTGTCAGAACTGCATCAGAGTTGAAAAAATATGAAAAATGCAATACTTTTTTTTTTTAATGAGTATTTAGCCATCCGAGGTCTATTCAAAATTGGATGACAGGAACAAACAATACAAAGCAAACAAAAAAAAAATTGATTCCCTCTCAAACTTCCCGCGAGCCCTCAAGTCACGTGATGTGACCAACATAACGAGGCCTCGCTTGCTACAGTCACCTGACTGTGGGCATGTTGACACAGTGCTCGACACTCTGCTCACAACACTTCTGTGTTATATTGCTCGAATCAGTCTCGAGTGGGCAGTGTCGAACATAACATCACCAGTGACTGTGTGTGAGAGTTTTGGAGTGAGTGTGTCGGGGGGATGGTTGCTTTTGCTGCCCGTCTTTCCCAGCCGGCATCATGCCGGTAGTTGATGGGGGTGTGGAGTTTGAGCATTTGACTCGGAGGCATGGTGTTAGAATCCTTCCGACAGTTTCCTGTTCTGTGGAGGAGGCTAGCCTCAGAGTGGGACAGGTGGTTGGGCATGACAGTATAAAGTCAGCATCAAGAATGAACAGTGCAATTGTCAATTTTTTGGATCAAACTGAAAAAGCTGATCAGGTGGTGGAACAGGGAGTTGTCATAAATGACACTGTTACTCCTGTTTTACCACTGGTGAACCCTTCTAGGAGGATCACCATCTCTAACGCTCCTCCTTTCATTGAAAATGATCAGCTAATAAGAGAGTTATCCCGTTTTCACCAAGTTGTTCCCCCATTAGAATGGCTTCTCTGGGTAGTAAATCACCCCTGCTAAAGCATGTCGTGTGTCACAGGAGGCAATGTTTTATGGTGTTAAAAGACAGCTCTGCAGAACTGAACATGTCTTAACTTCAGGATTGACGACTTTAGCTATTTATTCTTTGCAACATCTGAAACAATGAAGTGTTTTGTGTGTGATGCAGAAAGCCACCTTATCAGATCATGTCCTGAAAAAGTGAACACAAATAATACCAGGATCAAGAAAGGTGACGCTGGTGTTTCTGGTGGTCCAGAGGGCAGCACTGCACATGATATGGCGGATGCCACTGCTGCATCTGTTTCTGCTGGGGTGGCGACGTCTTACACCGCGCCCACGCCACTGGCGTTGGCAGGAGCACAGTGGCCACAGTGGGCACAGTGGGTGCTCCTCCAAACAGTGATATTGGCGAGTTGCTGTCTGGCGTCGGCTCTGATCATTGTGACGAGCCTGTCACCCAGAGTAAAAAGGTGAAGGACAAAAAGAGTCTAGTTAAAGCAAAAAATGTGAATGAACAGACTTTGCAGGCAGAGGAGGATCAGAGTGGGGCTGTGACGGACACACCAAGTAAACACTGCATGACAAATGCTGCAGTTGATGAAGAAATGCAGGAAAATGAATTTGTTGAGGAGGATCCTTTTAAAGCTGCACAAAAAAGAAAAAGTGCTGAAAACTTGCAGAGCTCTGCTAAATCTAGTAGGGTGGGGGGTTTGGAACTGCTAGATGAGAGTGCTTCTGATGAAGAGAAGTTGAGTCTGAGCTGATGCAGACGCAGGAGAAGAAAAGCTTCTACTCCTTTACGAAGATGAGGAAGTTTCTTCAAGTGACTAAGGGGAGTAGAGCTGTGAAAGTAGAAAATTATTTTCCAGATCTGGAATTATTTGTTGCATCAGCTCACAAGTTTATGAAATGAAATGACGGGAATGAGATTTTCACTGATAAGGAAAAATAGTCATGTGAAAAAATTAGGACACCCCATTAAATATTCAGTTCTTTATTAATAAATGTTTACATATCGATGTCTAACCTTGTTTTCGTTTTTATTTGATTTTTTAACATTTATTTTAGCCATTTTAAATGAGAATGAATGTGGGGGTGTCCTAAAAAAGATGGAGCTGTCCTAATTTATTCCTCACTATTTGTTCAGAATTACATTTTACAGAAAATTTGAAAAAAGTATTTAATTCATTTTTAATTGTTTTACAATTGTATTCCATGAATCTCCCAGTATTTTTAACATTGATATTAAATAGTCAAAAGTCCAAATATGTGAAAAAACACAGGCTTATACAGAGTGTCCTAATTTTTTTCCCACATACCTGTATGTCATTTAAAGAAACTTGTGCTTAAACTGAAATCATAAATCACCAAGTCATGCTGATGTTTAATTTGTCTTTTACTTTTTTTGCCGCATATGTCTTTTTACTGTACCTTATTTTTATCCTTTTTAATGCCTCACCTTAGAATTGGCTCTCTAAATATTAATGGGGCCAGGGATGCCATTAAAAGGGCCTCTTTATACAAGCTTTTTAACCTCTTGCACTCCGTTGTACCGCGGGCGGGCAAGTTTCTGCGTCCCAGAGCGCACCCTCGTGCACTCTAGGACGCATGATGGAGATGGTGATGGCGTCCAAGCGCGCACTGAAAATAAAAGCTGCAGACACAGCCGCGAACAGATTAGTTCATCTGATTGACCTCTCATTCGACTAAAGGCCCTTTTCCACTAGCCTCACTTAGCCCTACACCGCACCACTCAGCCCGCGTTTGAGCATTTTCCATTAGCCCCAGCACCGGTTAGCAGGTACTTTTTTAGTACCTGATCCAGGGCAGGGTCTAACCGAGCTGAGTAGGGCTGAGTATGGCTGTGATATGACTTTAAGAGACTGGTCGCCGCTGATTGGTCAGGTCGTAATGTCACGAAAGCGACTTTTTCTGCTGAATTTACTCCACGACTGCCATTTGTAGTTGTTCAGCCAGTGAACACAGTGCGCCCCTTTAATACAGTATATTATATTAATATACTGTATAATATACTTATATAATAATATACTCCTAATATTATATATTAGGAGGTGCGCAATTTTCTTTCTATATTAGGCGACGATCGCATCCAGCGCAAGTTGGACGGATCTACTCGAAATGCAGGTGTCCGAGCAGATGGGTTCCCAAGGGCACATCCGTACTGCCAAACAGTGTCAGGAGAAGCTGAAAAAGCTGAAAAGCGATTACCGAATAGTGAAGGACCACATTGCTCGAAGTGCAGCGGCTCGGAAGGAGTGGAAGTGGTTCGCTGAGAGACATTGGGCTCAACACGGCCACAGTCACGGCCACAGTCACGGCCACAGTCATGGCCTTGGAAACCGTGGATGGTGAGTGTTGTTTTGATATTGCGCATCTTTTCGCCACTTTATCCTTTCTGTGCCAAGCTCACTGTTTTTAAGAAATAGGAAGGTCGTTAGATTGTGGGTAATGGTTGTTACTGAGGCTTGCCTATTGTTTTGCAGCCAGCTGCAGATTCATGCTTGCTTTGTGTTAAGTATTAGCGCGAACCAAACGCTGAATTACGTTTATTGTATTCCGGTTAAAAACTTTAGAGTGTTTTGTACATGTTGCACTTTGGTGTTAAGTTTTAAATTGCGTGCATTTTCTTTCTAGAATCGCAGTTCATATCACAGGGGTCCACCTCAGTGGACATACACACAGCGGACTCTCCTGGCGCTGCGTCTGCGTCTGCCGGAGCGCCAGCTGAATCGACTACGATGTCAGCCACATCACCAGTTCCATCTGGATCACGTTCAAGTGCTGGTAAGGCACAATAACCACAATTTTTTTTTTTGGGGGGGGGGGGACAGGTCCAGCGGAAACCAGGGTCGAAAATCCATCCATCCATCCATCCATCCATCTTCTACCGCTTAATCCTTTACAGGTCGCGGGGGGGCTGGAGCCTAACAAGTTATGCACCAAATTGATTAATGCAATTTCCTGTAGCTGCATATTAATTAATTGAAAATGTCTTTTTAAATGTACAAAAAGGTTATTCTTTGGTCTTCACTTATCGGTGTTCCACAACCATTTTTAGGTGTGGTGATTGAAGTGCTGTTGTAATTCCTGTTTTATAAAAACAACTAAAGCTTATGAACTGCCGTTGAAATCAACATGCTTCATTGAAATGCTTCGCGTCAGCTGACTGTATTAACCCATTCAGATTTCTGTGGCCACACTACAAGCAACTAGTTTAAACATTACCCATCCATCCATCCATATTCTTAATCTTAATCCTTTTTAGTTTTGCAGGGGGGCTGCAGCCGAAGACAGCACCCTGCGTGTTGCAAAATCTGCTCTACTGAGGGGCAGCAACATGACAGTTCAGCTTATATACAGCAATGAAGCATAATATAATAGTGACATTCCACCACAGACTTTCACCTGTGTAATTGCATAATATATGTAGTGATCCAGCTTTAACGACCGTGCCTTTCTGTCTTTCCATCTACATTAGCGATGGTCAACATGCATGACGAAGAGATGCGGCTCTTGGAACGACAACATGACCAGCGGCAAGAACACCATCAGGAGTACATGCAAATGCTGACCCTATTTGGCAGGCTTGTGGACGCATTTAGCAGTCGGCGTGTCTAACCATGTTTCCCCATGCCCAGTCTGTTTTTTTGTTTAGTTTAGTTTAGTTTAG
Source organism: Pholidichthys leucotaenia (assembly GCA_020510985.1). Lineage (NCBI taxonomy): Eukaryota > Metazoa > Chordata > Actinopteri > Cichliformes > Pholidichthyidae > Pholidichthys > Pholidichthys leucotaenia. Next base: position 308,903,198 of record CM035844.1, read on the forward strand.
TTTATTTGAAAAGGGACAATGTAATTTCATAAAACACATGATTACACATGGTTAAAAAAGCCAGAATTAGCCAAAAGGCTAGTTTTCATCTGTAGTCCCCCTGGCCAAGATGTAAAAAAGCAGTAAAATGCATCTACAAGAAAAAAACATGGTTAGACATTTAAGAGGGCACTAATGTAACAAATAATATATACATAACAAACCGTACATTGAAACACAACATCAAACATCACAGCAGACTTATCTTCTAGTGTTGGCAGCTGTAGGTGTTTATAAGCCACATTTTCAATTTTTTTGTGAAGGCCTTGAATGTTGTGAGCAGTTTAACCTCCTCAGGTACTGAGTTCCACTCACTAGCGTTCCTCACTGACCAGGCCGACTTACTGAAAGTGCTCCTGCGCAGAGGAATGAAACAGTCACCTCTGACAGAGCCTCGAGTGACGCGATCAGAGCTGTTTCTTTGGCTGATGAACTCTGCCAGAGGATCTGGAGCCAAATCATGCAGTACTTTATAAGTCAAATTTAAATTTGCAAATGTATGAAGACTATCCCAATTTAAAAGACTGTATTTTTTTAAAATTGCACAATGATGATAATGCCTAGGTTTTTTATCCATAACTTTAACTGCTTGTTTGTACAAAACTTCCAATGGTTTTTTGCACTCAAACCCGCCTGGGACCAGCTAGTTAGGCAATAGTTGAAGTGACTCAGAATCATTGAATGCAAGTATATTTTTGCAGCTTCAGTTGACATTTCATTTCGAATTGCACGAAAATTTGCAAGATTTAACTTGATTTTTTTACACAATTTAGCAATATGGGCTTTAAAGGAAAGCTGTGAATCTATTATTAACCCAAGATATTTATATTGGCTAACAATTTGTATTTTTCCTCCATTAACATGTATGTCAGGGTCAGGTGACACTCTATTTATTTTAGTGAAATACATGCCTACAGTTTTAGAAACATTTAACTGTAGACAGCACTCCTGCAACCAAGTTGTGACACAGGACATTGTTTTACTAAGTTTAGCAGCAACAGTGTCTTTGGAGCGACCATGAACAAAAAAAAACCGTGTCGTCTGCATACATTAAGCATTCAGCTTCAGAACAAACAGTGGACAAATCATTAATATAAAGACTAAATAAAAGAGGGCCTAATATTGATCCCTGAGGGACTCCAGAAGTTAGCCTAAGAGAATCAGATCTGCAGTTGTTAACTGATACACATTGTGTTCGATCATGCAGATATGATTCAATCCAGCTCACAGCATTGTGAGAAAAGTTAAATTTAAAGAGCTTGGTAAGAAGAACAGAGTGATTTACTGTATCGAATGCTTTCCTGAGGTCCAAAAACACCGCCCCTACAACTCCACCCTTATCAAGAAAAGATTTTATTTTCTCAATGAAAAGGCATGTAGCCATTTCAGTGGAATGCTTGGATCTGAAACCAAACTGCATGGCATGGAGAGAGGGGGAACTACTGTTTAAATAATGGACAATCTGTTCTGCCACCCATTTTTCTGCAATTTTGGAAATGGCCGGAAGAATGCTTATTGGTCGGTAGTTATGCAGAAGAGTTGAGTCACCGGATTTAAAAACAGAGGTAACAATAGCAGATTTCCAGGCCTTTGGAAAATGGCCAGATGAAATTGAAAGATTAATGATTGAGGCAATAGGAGTGGCGAGAGCTGAACCTAAATCTTTGAGCATGTTCGTGTCCATTCCAAAAACATCCTTTGCTTTAGATGGTTTGAGTGCTTGAATTATTTGTTGGTAATTTTGCTTCTGGAATAAAATTGTATTGTTTGCATCAAAAGTCTGGTTTATTTGTTATGACACCGTATGAGAAAAGCCAATAATTACATACACATTCCATTCTCTGTTCACTCCACATGCTGCTGTTCATCAGGTCAGGTGTATAGCCTTCTAATGGTAATTTAATTTTTAACAACACAACGAAACGTAATGTCTTGGTAGTTTTTTTTTAATTTATTATTTGAAACAAATTTGCAATGCGGAATCCATTTCTCTTGAACGGGTACATTTTTTATGTTATAAGCAGTTGTACAGGTGTGCTTGAACTTGTAGACACTGATAAAGGTAAGTATGTGTAAGTTGAATGTTGCATCACCAGTCAAAATTTAATAAATTAAGAAGGAATCTCGCAAAAATTTGGCACTAATAACAGTAGACAAATCGGACAAGGATACACAACTGTGTTTTTGTTGCACACAACTGTTGTTACCAACAAGTGCAAAATTTATATTCCCTTTTCCCAAAAATTAAAAATCAATTTGTAAGTAAAAGTGGGAGACCTTGACATGGGAATATGACATGTAACAGCACATGATTTATAGTTCAATTTGCATTTCCACCTAAGCAAAAGTGGCTTGTCGAGCTGGATTTTTGTGAAGATGACCTGTGCGGTGTTTCTGCATGTAATTACATACCTGTCAAGTGATACGGTTTCGCCGTATTTTAATACGGGGAAAATGCAATTTTAGCAAATACGGACGTATTGCCATTTCTGTACGCCAAAGAGAAAAATATACGAGAAAAAAAATTATTGAGAGTGTGGGGAGGAACACGTCGTGTGTGACCCCCACAGCGTACGGGGCTGTCAGAGCGCTCAGCGTGAGCAATTATCACAACAGTGAGAAGTGTGGACTCATCATTAGGTTGATGGCTTTGCACGTTCTTAACAGATAAGCGTTATGAACAAGAGGACAGGTAGATGGACCATGCACAACATTTTATTTACAAAAAACATTTTTGAAATATGTATGCACATAAATGTGGGCGAAATAGACAAGTACTACATCACAGCACAGCATCTAGTATATCGGCTCCCTGCTCCTCTGCTCTCTGTGTCGCTGCCACCACTGGTTCATCTACTGCATCATCCAATGTAGTGTCAAACGTCTCTCCATGACTCTCACACAGATTGTGCAGAGCACAACAAGTCAGCACCATAGATTTAACCAGTTTCATGTCACAGTCATTCCTCTCTCCTTCCTCCTTCCTTCTCTCCTCGTCATCAGCCATTTTCTTTGTTGTGGAGGATTCGGTCGCGTGTTTGACGTCATGAGAGTGTGGCGCTGCCTGCTGTTCAGGAACTCCCACCCACCGCAGGTGTGCCAGCAGGTGCGCCAGCAGTAATGTTGAAAAGCAACCGAGGCCGAATTGAACCGAAGTGAGAGAAGTCGGGTTTTCAATCGGGGCTGGGCTGGGCTAGTGGAAAAGGGCCTTAATAAGAGCCTTGAATTGGGTTTCTGAAACCTTGAAGAACCAATGACTGAAAACCTAGCAAGAAGGACCCGCCTACCAACGCTGTGAATGCAGTGAGCCAATTAAAGCAGAGAAGTTAGCGAGCTGATTTTTTTAAGGCTGGGTGAAGACAGACTGCTGCAGCAGATGACTAAAAGGACCCGCAGGAAGAACCCCACAGACCCAGCAGCACGGAGACCATCAACAAGTGCAACCTTTGTGACAACGACTGTCATTCGCGCATCGGCATGTTCGGCCAGGCGGTGCTTATTTTGTTTTTGTCCCAGCAGAATAGATATTAGGATTGTCTTCTATGGTCATCATAGACCGACGGAGGCTGACGACGAAGGCTGAGTGACACATACGCGTCTGCCAGTCTATTTTTAATTACTACTGTTATTTGTTTTGAAAAATCGTTCGCCAAAAACCGCAATCATGGAAGCGCAAAACCGCAATAATGGAATTATGTTTTGATCGGGTCGCGAGACCAGCGTCGCGTTCGTCTGACAATGAGGAAGAAGTTCGCCAGCTCCGCTTCTGCTGTGAAGAGGTAAGGTGTTCTAAGCTAAATTATTCTTTATCCCTGAAAATTGTAATCAAAATGACTTTTGACCGATCGGTAAATTACAGCTGTGCATCATCGCTGCATGACGGACCGTGGCGCAACAGGCGATGTCTTTCCTCTGTAGCGAGGGGGGGACAAACCCCCACACACACACACACACACAGACACAGCCTTGAGTGTGACCTTTCATTAGAGCCCAAAATGAAACGTCTATATTGAATCATTCAAAAGTTACAGACGTTTTTCCAAACTGTGCCATGTGGCACAATTTGGCACAGTTCCAAAACGCCTGGGAACTACCTGAGGAAAAAGCTGTGTAATATATTCATTTTTTGTGGTATTGTTACAAAATTTGGACCTCAGCTGGATAACACTAGTTTCTACATTTCTGTTGCATTTTCCAGCCCGGATCTGAAGCTGTGTGTTATTTGCAAGCATTTGTATCCAAAAAAACACCCAGGCCAAATTTATTTTCTTCAAGTTCACTATGTTTAGATGACTGTAACTCAGTGGCCGGAGCACTTAGAGAGATTATGACTGTTTTGCCAAAAAAATCAAATTGTTTTCTTTTAAATGAGACCAACCCCATGAAGATGCTGCAAAGGGCTGAAAAACAGCTTTCAACTTACTTTGGGCACGTTATTTTTTGGCGTTTTTAGGGAAATTGACCAGAGTGCAAGGGGTTAACTTAAAGAAGCTTGATATGCTGATGCTACAGGAGACTCACAGCACTGTAGACATTGAGAGCCAGTGGAGAAAAGAATGGGGTGGCTGCATTTTTTTAGCCACAAATCTAATAGCAGTGGGGGGGGGGTTGCTGTACTCTTCTCTCGGGGTTGTGTGCCTGTCTCTTATGAGGTAGAACAGGTGGTGAAAGGCCATTTGCTCTAATTAAAGGTACAGTTTGAAAACGTGAACTTCCATCCATCCATCCATCCATCCATCCATCCATCTTCTACCGCTTTTCCGGAGGTCCGGGTTGCGGAGGCAGCAGTTCAAGCAGAGAAGCCCAGACTTCCCTCTCCCCAGCCACCTGCTCCAGCTCTTCAGAGGGGATACCAAGGCGTTCCCAGACCAGCTGGGAGACATAGTCTCTCCACCGAGTCCTGGGTCTGCCCCGGGGTCTCCTCCCAGTGGGACGTGCCTGAAACACCTCAAGTGGGAGGCGTCCAGGAGGCATCCTAATCAGATGCCCATACCACCTCAACTGACTCCTTTCAATGTGGAGGAGCAGCGGTTCTACTCTGAGCCTCTCCCGGATGACTGAGCTCCTCACCCTATCTCTGAGGGTGAGTCCAGCAATCCTACGGAGAAAGCTCATTTCAGCCGCTTGTATCCGCGATCTCGTTCTTTCGGTCATTACCCAAAGCTCGTGACCATAGGTGAGAGTAGGAACGTAGATTGACTGGTAAATCGACAGCTTTGCCTTAGAACTAAGCTCCCTCTTCACCACAACAGACCGGTACAACGTCCGCATTACTGCAGATGCTGCTCCAATCCGTCTGTCGATCTCTCGCTCCATTTTCCCCTCACTCGTGAACAAGACCCCAAGATACTTAAACTCCTCCACTTGGGGCAGGAGCCTGTCCCCAACCCGGAGAGGACAATCCACCTTTTTCCGGCTGAGGACCATGGACTCGGACTTGGAGGTGCTGGTTCTCATCCCAGCCGCTTCACACTCAGCGGCAAACCGTCCCAGCAAGAGCTGTAGGTCATTGCTGGATGAAGCCAACAGGACAACATCATCTGCAAACAACAGAGATGAGATCCTGTGGTCACCAAGCATGACACCCTCCATTCCCTGGCTGCGCCTAGAAATCCTGTCCATAAAAATTATGAACAGGACCGGTGACAAAGGGCAGCCCTGGCGGAGTCCAACTCTCACTGGGAATGACTCCGACCGAGTGTTGGCAATACGAACTAAACTCTCACAACGGTTGTACAGAGACCGAATAGCTCGTAACAACAAGCCCGATACCCCATACTCCCGAAGAACCCCCCACAAAAATCCACGAGGGACGCGGTCAAATGCCTTCTCCAAGTCCACAAAACACATGTAAACTGGTTGGGCAAACTCCCACGAACCCTCAAGAATTCTCGAGAGGGTAAAGAGCTGGTCCGATGTGCCACGGCCAGGACGAAAACCACATTGCTCCTCCTGAATCCGAGGTTCGACCAACGGCCGGACTCTCCTCTCCAGTACCTTGGCATAAACCTTCCCAGGAAGGCTGAGGAGTGTGATCCCTCTAAAGTTGGAGCACACCCTCCGGTCCCCTTTTTTGAAGAGAGGAACCACCACCCCGGTTTGCCATGCCAAAGGCACTGCCCCCGACCTCCACGCAATGTTGCAGAGGCGTGTCAACCATGACAACCCAACAACATCCAGGGCCTTGAGGTACTCGGGGCGAATCTCGTCCACCCCCGGGGCCCGGCCACCAAGGAGATTTTTAACCACCTTGGCGACCTCAGCCCCTGTGATAGGCGAGTCATCCCCCTCGTCCCCAAACCCTGCTTCCTCTGTGGAAGGCGTGTCAGTGGGATTGAGGAGATCCTCGAAGTATTCCTTCCACCGCCCGACAATATCCCCAGTTGAAGTCAAACGTGAACTTGGTTTTTATAAATGTGTATGTGCCAACAAAGAGAGCAGAGAGGCTCAGGTTCTTTGACATGTTATCAGATACGGTGAGATCCTGTAATTCGAATAGTTTTTTATTTCTGGGGGTTTTTAATTGTACAATAAACCACAGACTAGACAGGAACCATCAGGAGCCTCACTCTGCTTCTGCCAATAGGCTGAGGGAGCTGGTGAAGGCACACGAAATGGCCGATGTGTGGAGATCACATCATGGGGACCAGAGGCAGTACGCCTGGAGCCATGTTAAAGATAACATTTTATCTATGGCTAGGTTAGACCATTTTTTTATGGTTTTAAACATCAAATGAGTATTTTTAATAATAGTTGTATCTGTCCTGTTGGTTTCACTGATCACTGCCTGCTGTTTTGTTCTGTTTTTATTGAAAATGTAAAGTGTAAGAGTGCTTTTTGGCATTTTAATAATACACTTTTAAATGATGTGTCTTTTGAAGGAGTTTTTCATTGTTTATGGAAGTCACACAGGGAACAAAAAAGCTCTTTTAAATCTCTCCAAATGTAGTGGGATTTTGGTAAGGCACAAATAAAACAACTCTGTCAACAGAACACTCAAAATGTCACTCGCAGCTTGACCAAATCCTTGAAAGCTCTGGAGACTGAGGTGGTGGAGTTAGAGGAGTTACTCAGTTCTACAGGAAAACAAGAGCACTTGGAGGCTCTTCAATGAAAAAGGTCAGCCTTGGCTAGCCTGCTAGGGGTCACCGCACAGGGAGCTCTGGTCTGCTCATGCTACATGGACGTAGCTCTGATGGACACGCCCTCCCAATACATTTTTGGACTGCAGTGGAAAAATGGCCAGAGAAAGCTTATTCACTGCTTGTTGGACGATGATGGGGGAACAATCTCCACAGCAGCAGAGATCAGGAAGTATACTGATAGTTTCTACAGCGAACTGTATAAAGCAGAGTGGAGAGAAGACACGTCACTGAGCCAGAGTTTCCTTGGTGGTCTTCCAGTGCTCTCACAGGACCTTGTTGCCGGCTTGGATGCTCCACTGTCTCTGTCTGAGCTGCATGCAGCGCTAATGAGCCTCCAGAATGGAACGTCACCAGGCATAGATGGTCTCTCTGTGAACTTTTATAAGGAATTTTGGCCCTTGCTTGGTCCAGACCTGCTGGAGGTTCTCCAAGATAGTTTGAAAAGGGGGACCCTACCCATGACCTGCAGGAAGGACATCATCACACTGTTGCCCAAAAAAAGGAGACCTACACAGCCTAAAGAACTGGAGGCCAGTCTCTCTGCTTTGCACAGTCTACAAAATTCTTTCTTAAGCTCTGGCCCTAAGACTGAAAAAAGTGATGAGTGAGCTCATTCATGTGGATCAGACTTACTGTGTGCCTGGAAGGCTGATGTCACTTTAATTCAGGATGTTTTGGAGGTCTCTGGCTCATTGGCTGTGGAAACTGGTCTGATTTCAATAGACCAGGAAAAGGCTTTTGACCGGGTTGAACACCAGTATTTATGAAAAGCTTTAGCTTCTTTAGGGTTCAGCAAAGGCTTCATAGCCAGGATATGGGTCTTGTACAGTGACATTGAGAGTGTACTGAAGATAAATGGGGGCCTGTCTGCCCCTTCAAAAGTCCAGAGGGGGGTATGGCAGGGCTGCCCTCTCTCAGGGATGCTGTACTCCCTCACCACAGAGCCTTCGCTTCATCATTTGAGAAGGGACCTATCAGGAGTCACGTTTCCTGGCTGTGAAGCCACATTTAGGTTGTCGGCCTATGCAGATGATCTAGTCATTCTGCTAAACAAACAGTGACACTGACGTTTTGGTTTAGAGTGTTAATCTTTTGGGCCAACTTTCTTCTGCAAAAATAAACTGGGGAAAAAGCGAGGCTCTGATGGTGGGGAAAAAACTGGAAAATCAGCTTCCGCTGCCTGGCGGGCTGAATTGGAAAAAAGGAGGTTTCAAGTATCTTGGTGTTTCTATTGGAAATCAACAGTTTGAGCAAAAAAATTGGGACGGGGTCATAGAGAAAATCAAGGGTAGACTTAACAAGCTAAAGTGGCTAATGCCAAAAATATCCTTTAGAGGAAGAGTGCTCATTTTAAATAATCTTGTTTCCTCATCCCTATGGCAATGCCTCATGTGCATGGACCTCCCTGGTGGTTTGCTGTCCAAAATTCAATCCGTTATGGTAGGCTTTTTTTTGGGGGGGGGGGGGGGGGTGGACTCCACTGGGTCCCTCAAGCCCTGTTATTTCTTCCCGGGGGGGGGGGGGTGCAAGGAGTCGTTCAATTTTGCTAGTAGAGGTGCTTTTAGAATGATTTTCATACAGAGACTGCTGACGGGCCCCCAGGACCTGGTGTGGAGGCGTTTGGCCTGTATTATTTTACAGAGAGTCCTTGGGCTAGACCTCCCTGTGTTTTTAATGGATTTTCAGAACTCTAGTGCACTGTCTTTATCCAGTTTTTACCGCAGACTGTTTTCAGTGTGGACTCTTTTTAAAAAACAAAGAGGGCCAAGCAACTCCCTCCACTGGTACTTGAGGGAGCCGCTGGTTTTTGGTGGCCATTTTGGTGTCCTGCTGGGAGTTGGAGGGACCATCTTTGATAGGTTACGTTCCAGGAATGTCCTCACTTTGAAGCAAATGGTGGAACTGGCTGGTCCTGGCCTAGACAACGCCTCAGCTTTAGCAGCACATCTCAGTTTTAGATCAAATTGTTTCATTGGTGGTCTTCTTTCAAACTGGTAACAGGAGCTTCACAAACTTGAGCACTCTCTACTCATGGACTTTAGCAAAGGCTCGCTGCAGCCAGAAAGCACGGACCCTTTTCCCTCCCTCACACTTCATATGGACTTCGACGTTTCTCCTAGTTCCTTACTGGCATTCTCTGCTCCCACTGGTGTGGACTTTGGAGGAGCCAGTGGTAAGGCACTCTACAGACTTGTGGTGATGCTGCTCAAGAAGGACAGATTGAACACCTATGTGGGCACTCCATGGAGAGCCTACTTTAAACTGGAAAAAGGGCATCGACCTGCCTGGAGGGCTCTTTATAAATTCCCTGTTCCTAAGATGCATGAAGATTTACAGTGGAGGGTCCTGCATGGCATTATAGCTGTCAATGCTTTTGTCTCTGTGATTAAAAGCAGTGTCAGTGATCAGTGTGTTTTCTGTTCCTCTAGACTAGAGAGACAGTTTTTCATTGTTTTACTGAATGTCAGCGTCTAAATGGTCTCTTTGAAATACTCACAGAACTTTTCATAGCTTTAAAGAGGTTTTCTCCAAGCAGGTTTTCATTTGTGGTTTTATGTACAATCATCGCTTCAAACAGAAGAGTCAATTACTGAACTTTGTTTTAGGGCAGGCAAAGTTGGCTATCTATGTAAGCCGGAGAAGAAAACTTGTGAATGTTGAAAATGATGTTGATGCCAAAATTTTATTTGTGAGGCTACTTAAAGCCACGATAAGGCTGGATTTTGAGTTTTTTATGGGGAATGGGGATGTGGAGGGTTTTAGGACTCTCTGGTCCCATGAGGATGTCCTTTGTTTAGTCCGTGTCGGGCAGCTCTTGTTTGGGAATTTTGGGGGGAATAATCCTTCTTGTAATGTAACATGGTATTATACTGAATGATGGAAAAATGTGTTGATTAACCCCTTGCACTCCAGTCAATTTCCCTAAAAACGCCAAAAAAATAACGTGCCCAAAGTAAATCGAAAGCTGTTCTTCAACCCTTTGCAGCATCTTCATGGGGTTGGTCTCATTTCAAAGAAAACACTTTGAATTTTTTGGCAAAACAGTCATAATCTCTCTAAGTGCTCTGGCCACTGAGTTACAGTCATCTAAACATACTGAACTTGAAGAAAATAAATTTGGCCTGGGTGTTTTTTTGGATACAAATGCTTGCAAATAACACACAGCTTCAGATCCGGGCTGGAAAGTACAACAGAAATGTAGAACCAAGTGTTATCCAGCTGAGGTCAAAATTTTGTAACAATACCACAAAAAATGAATATATTACACAGCTTTTTCCTCAGGTAGTTCCCAGGCGTTTTTGAACTGTACCAAATTGTGCCAAATGGCACAGTTTGGAAAAACGTCTGTAACTTTTGAATGATTCAATACAGAAGCTTCATCTTGGGCTCTAATGAAAGGTGACACTCAGAGCTGTGTGTGTGTGTGGGGGGGGGGGGTTGCCCCCCCCTCGCTACAGAGGACGGACATCGGACATCGCTACATGACGGAATAGACTCGTGGCGATGTGGCGACCGCGGCACAGTCACCGCGGCTTCCTCCCCCCCCCTCGCTACAGAAGAGTAGCGGGGGGGGGGCGCGTTCACGGTCTGGATGCGGCACACGAACCGTGTACCGCGACGCATGGACTTCGGACTTCGTGCGCCGCACAGTTGTAATTTACCGATCGGTCAAAAGTCATTTTTTGATTACAATTTTCAGGGCTAAAGAATAATTTAGCTTATAACACTTACCTCTTCACAGCAGCAGTGTCCTGGCGAACTTCTCTTCCTCATTGTCAGACGAACGTGACGCTGGTCCCTTGTTACGGACTCGTGGTTCTGGCCTCGCGACCCGGTCAAAACATAATTCCATTATTGCGGTTTTGCGCTTCCATGGTTGCGGTTTTGGCGAATGATTTACGACCTTCATCGTCGGCCTCCGTTGGTCTATGATGACCATGGAAGAGAATCCTAAATGTCTATTCTGCTGGAATAAAAAAAAAAAAGCACCGCCTGTGGCTGAACAGGCCGATGCGCGAATGGCAGTCCTTGTCACACAGGTCGCACTTGTGGGTGGTCTCCGTGCTGCTGGGTCTGTGGCAGGTTCTTCCTGCGGGTCCTTTTTTCCATCTGCTGCAGCAGTCTGTCTTCACCCAGCCTTACACAAAACAGCTTGCGAACTTCTGTGCTTCAATTGGCTCGCTGCATTCACAGCGTTGGTAGGCGGGTCCTTCTTGCTAGGTTTTCAGTCATTGGTTCTTCAAGGTTTCAGAAACCCAATTCAAGGCTCTTATTAGTCGAATGAGAGGTCAATCATATCTGATCTGTTCGCGGCTGTGTCTGTAGTGGAAGAACGGAAATGCAGCTTTTTTTTTCAGTGCGCGCTTGGACGCAGCGCCCTCGTGCGTCCTTGTGCGCTCTGGGACGCAGAGACGTGCCCGTCCACAGTACACCGGAGTGCAAGAGGTTAAAGACCTTTTAAAATCTCTCTCTCCCGTCAACATTTTTCTCATTCAACATTTCTGGTGGAGCCATTGACCATGGCCATTTTCACCAGATATCAGTAACAACCCAAGTAATCCATACATACAAAGAAATCAAGGCAACTGTGTTCACAAAACAAGTTATAATTAATCAAGTGGAATGACACAGGGAATAAGTACTGAACACAAAGAAAAAGAGGTGCAAAAAGGCATAGAAAGTCAAGAAATCAGCTGAAATCCATCAGAATTTCGGAAGCCATCCCACTCCCATCAGTGCAAATTAATTTCAGCTGGTTACGTCCTGACTGATTTGCCTTTAAAAAGGTCTATGAATTTCAGATTGTCACACCACAAAGAACTCATGATGGGTTGAAGCAAAGAACTTTAAAGAACTCTCTCTCGACCTTTGCAGCCTGATGGCTGCAAAAGATAATGATGGCATTGGTTACAGGCGCATTTCTAAACTGCTGAATGTTCCATTGAGCACTGTTGGAACCATCAATCAGAAGTGGAAAGAACATCATTGTACCATAAACTGGCCACAACCGGGAGCTCCTTGCAAAGATTTCGGTCAGAGGAATCAAAAGAATTATCAGAAGAGTTATCCAAGAGCCAAAGACCACTCGTGGAGAGCTCCAGAAAGACCTGGAGTTAGCCGGTACTGCTGTTTCAAAGAAAACAATAAGTAGTGCACTCAACCGACATGGGCTCTATGCCCGCTCACCTCGCAAGATTAAATTGCTGAATAAAAACCATATCGAAGCTCATTTAAAGTTTGATGCACAACTTTTGGGCAAGCCAGTAAAATACTGGGAGAATATAGTCTGGTCAGATGAGACCAAAATTGAACTTTTTGGATGCCACAACACACAGCATGCTTGGAGGAGAAATGGCACTCCCCGGGGAGCCCCAGGGCCCCGAAAGAAACACTTTTTTTGCAAATTCTGCCATGCCCAATGTTTACTGGAGGGTTTGTTTCTGCATAGCAACTTTTTATTTGTTGAGGTGTACGTCTGTCCCGCCTGCTTAATTTAATTGGTTAAGAGTTCACATTTGACCTGATTAAGGTTGGATGTGGGCCAGCAGTGAATCTGTGGCCGAATGAATGTACAATAGCGGCGTCCAGAAGAGAAAAAAGAAGAAAGAAAAACAGGAACATCAGAATGAGGTTTTAAAAAAGACTCCTAAATTGACATGATTTTTAAAAGTTGCAATACAGCCGGACAGTGTCAACTTTACAGTCACAAGATGTTCATCAAAGTGTTAGCATTAAATGCTAATACGGGACGCACCCGTGGAGGTACTGTCTGAAGATCAATCCGTCACACACTGGCAATACTGATCCAGAAAAGGACCGAAGACCTGCCAGAATAAGGACACTGATATCAGAGCATCTGAACGTTCCTACAAACTGTTATGTAAGGAAAATACCTGGGTGAAGGATGAGGCAAGATGAAGTTGGCGAAAACCATTTTATTGATGGAACTCAAGTAGCGGATACATGGCAGGCACCTGGTGACGGGCACCAGTCAAAGAGACCACATGATGGTTGCCCATCCCTTATATAGGGCAGTGACGTGACGTGACGGGAAGTGCACGTCACCACACTGCACTTCACAATAAAGTGCCTTTTCCCATATACCACATTTCCTCCCCCCCACTTAGAAAAGTTCAAAACCACACACAATTGAACCCCCACCCCCCAATTTAGAAACCAACTCATGCACTAAAATAATGAAAACTAATGTACTTAAGTGGCCTAACACACTAAATCAAAACAACCTAGAATAGGGCTGGTGGGTGGACTGCTGCACAGCCCGCACGGCATGGTGGATTATTATACCACCAACAGCTAAAAAAAAAAATCCTTCATTAAACTAAAATTACTTGCCGTGCTCCTAAACTAAAATACAAACACAAAAATAACCCCATATCATAACATGCATGCATAAACACAAGAACTATAAACACCCATTCTACAGCACAGTCACTTGGGTAGGAGAAGTAGAACCGGCATGGGGGGGCCTGGGGCAGTCCCTCAGCAAGCACGCCCCTGGAAGCAGCAAACTCTTGGGATGATGGTTGATCTTCTGGACAGAGGAGCCCGACTCCTTCACCACCAACACGACTCCCGTCCAGCCTCATCACCCAGAGCCTCTTCCCAGACACGCCAAAGCTGATTGGCATGCCTCAATGAGCCGTTGGACAACCAGAAGTACGCTACACCCAACTTTGCCACTATACACAGACATCCTTGGTGTTTTGCTGGCTGTCATTTGGCCCATCTTCGTTGTGGACATTTTTCACCTCGAACCTGAACCTAGTCCAAAACCCTCAGCGGGACACGGCTTGGTCTGACGTGGTGCTGCTGAGCGTGTGGTAACTTTATGCTCGTCGGTCTGGCCCCGTCCTCTTCTAAAACCATTGTAGCTGTCCCCTTTGTAGCTGCAGACCCTCTATCCCCCTGCAGCCAAGCTCCGGAGGCATCTGGGGCTAGCACAATGGTGTCACTCGCTGATGCAGGCACCTTGTTGCCATGCTTGGTACCCTACTCTACCACATCCCAAGCGCCAGCACTGAGACCCTCGTGTGCCAAACCTGAGTGAAACTAGTCCTGCTTGACTGCCGTGGTGTTCGTTAGCTCTTCATCCCACACAACATTTTCTTCGACCACTGGAACCGGAGAGTTCCAGCAGCCACAACCCAACCATTCGTCCCTGGCACCGTCTTTAATGGCGAAACCCAGTCCATAAACAAATCACAGCCCATGATGATATCGCCTTGTGCTGCCATATGGAACGTGAAGTCAACCATCTTTGCAGACTTGTACCGGACCATTAACTCCAAAGTCTAAACCGTGCACAGCCTGCCACCTCCATAGCCATGCAACAGTGCCGGGATACCTCTAATCCTGTAGTGGGGGAAAAAACTTCCTCACCGTGGCCCAATTCAGCAACGACCCCTCCGCCCCGTGTCGAGCAGCAGCAGCAACTCAATGCCGTCCAATTTAAGATAGCTCTGATTTCAAAGAAATATAATTATTCATAAAAATATATTTAAACAAATAAACTAAAATGACCAAAGATGCAGTTATTTCTGTCATAATATTTCTATATACAGGGGTTAAAGCAAAAAAATTTCCTCAGCCTGAACTTTTTCTGGGGGCAGGGTCTTCGGGGTGAACATGCACACATTTTATATATATATATATATAAATAAATATATATAAGATAAGATAAGATAAGATAAGCCTTTATTAGTTCCACAATGGGGAAATTCCAGGATTGCAACAGCACAGGGATAGCAACACTCAGAGCAACAATCAGAAGACAAGAGAAAAACAAGAACAGCGAGTGTAAATACAGTATGTACATATAAATATGAATATATATATATATATATAGACACACAGTGCGGAGCATTGTAGCTAGATGGAATGAATATATACAGTGGGGGAAAAAAAGTATTTAGTCAGCAACCAATTGTGCAAGTTCTCCCACTTAAAAGATGAGAGAGGTCTCCAATTTTCATCATAGGTATACCTCAACTATGAGAGACAAAATGAGAAAAAAAAAAATCCAGAAAATCACATTGAAGGATTTTTAATGAATTAATTGGTAAATTCCTTGGTAAAAAAAGTTTGGTCAATAACAAAAATTCATCTCAATACTTTTTTATATACCCTTTGTTGGCAATGACAGAGGTCAAACGTTTTCTGTAAGTCTTCACAAGGTTTTCACACACTGTTGCTGGTATTTTGGCCCATTCCTCCATGCAGATCTCCTCTAGAGCAGTGATGTTTTGGGGCTGTCGCTGGGCAACACAGACTTTCAACTCCCTCCAGAGATTTTCTATGGGGTTGAGATCTGGAGACTGGCTAGGCCACTCCAGGACCTTGAAATGCTTCTTACAAAGCCACTCCTTCATTGCCCGGGCAGTGTGTTTGGGATCATTGTCATGCTGAAAGACCCAGCCACGTTTCATCTTCAATGCCCTTGCTGGTGGAAGGAGGTTTTCACTCAAAATCTCACGATACATGGCCCCATTCATTCTTTCCTTTACACGGATCAGTCGTCCTGGTGCCTTTGCAGAAAAACAGCCCCAAAGTATAATGTTTTCACCCCCATGCTTCACAGTAGGTATGGTGTTCTTTCTCCTCCAAACACGACAAGTTGAGTTTTTACCAAAAAGTTCTATTTTGGTTTCATCTGACCATATGACATTCTCCCAATCCTCTTCTGGATCATCTAAATGCTCTCTAGCAAACTTCAGACGAGCCTGGACATGTACTGGCTTAAGCAGGGGGACACGTCTGGCACTGCAGGATTTGAGTCCCTGGCGGCATAGTGTGTTTCTTATGTAGCCTTTGTTACTTTAGTCCCAGCTCTCTGCAGGTCATTCACTAGGTCCCCCCGTGTGGTTCTGGGAATTTTGCTCACCGTTCTCGTGATCATTTTGACCTCATGGGGTGAGATCTTGCATGGAGCCACAGATGGAGGGAGATTATCAGTGGTCTTGTATGTCTTCCATTTTCTAATAATTGCTCCCACAGTTGATTTCTTCACACCAAGCTGCTTACCTATTGCAGATTCAGTCTTCCCAGCCTGGTGCAGGTCTACAATTTTGTTTCTGGTGTCCTTTGACAGCTCTTTGGTCTTGGCCATAGTGGAGTTTGGAGTCTGACTGTTTGAGGTTGTGGACAGGTGTCTTTTATACTGATAATGAGTTCAAACAGGTGCCATTAATACAGGTAACGAGTGGAGGACAGAAGAGCCTCTTAAAGAAGTTACAGGTCTGTGAGAACCAGAAATCTTGCTTGTTTGTAGGTGACCAAATACTTATTTTACCAAGGAATTTACCAATTAATTCATTAAAAATCCTTCAATGTGATTTTCTGGATTTTTTTTCCCCTCATTTTGTCTCTCACAGTTGAGGTATACCTATGATGAAAATTGGAGACCTCTCTCATCTTTTAAGTGGGAGAACTTGCACAATTGGTGGCTGACTAAATACTTTTTTGCCCCACTGTAAATATATAAACACAGTGTGGTGCATTGTAGCTGGATGGAATAAATATGTGAATATATAAACACAAACAATGCGGAGCACTGTAGCTAGATGGAATAAATATGTAAATATATAAACACACACAGTGTGGAGCATTGTTACCTCCGCCAAGGAGGTTATGTTTTCATCAGCGGTGGTTTGTCTGTCTGTCTGTCTGTCTGTCTGTCTGTCTGTCTGTCTGTCTGTTTGTTAGCAACATAACTCAAAAAGTTAATTCAATTCAACTTTATTTATATAGCGCCATTTCACAACAACAGTCATCTCATAGCACTATCAACTGAAGGGGGAACCCCCACAGTTGCAGAAAGACCCCAGCAATCAGGCGATCCCCTGTGAGCAAGCACTTGGCGACGGTGGAGAGGAAAAACTCCCTTTTAACAGGAAGAAACCTCCAGCAGAACCAGGCTCAGGGAGGGGCAGTCATCTGCTGCGACTGGCTGGGGGGTGAGGGGATAGAGAAGAAGAAAAGAACAGACATGAAGAGAGCAAACAGCACGATGGGGACTCAATCTATGGGAGAGAACAAACAAATGTTAATGACCAGCAAAAAAAATATTTCATTGAGAGTGAGAAAAGGAGTGAGGCCCAGTGCATTACTGGAGGTCCCCCGGCTGACTAAACCTATTAGCAGCACAACTAAGGGAGGGTTCAGAAACACATGATCCCTCCCTAATTGTAGGCTATATCAAAAAGGTAGGTTTTAGCCCTATTCTTAAAAAACAGAGATCAAGTCTGACTACCGAATCCAGATTGGCAGCTGATTCCACAGGAGAGGAGCTTAATAACTGAAGGCTCTGCCTCCCATTGTACTTTTGGAGATTCTAGGTATTACAAGTAATCCTGCATTTTGGGAGCGTAGTGCTCTGTTAGGATAATACGGTAGTATCAGATCTTTTAAATAAAAAGGAGCCTGATTGTTTAGAGCTTTGTAAGTAAGAAGAAGGATTTTAAACTTAATTCTAAACTCTATGGGAAGCCAATGAAGGGAGGCCAGAACCGGAGAGATATGATCTCTCTTTCTAGTACCTGTTAAAACTCTTGCTGCAGCATTTTGGATCAGCTGAAGACTTTTTAAAGATGATTTAGGACAGCCTGATAATAAAGAATTACAATAATCTAATCTCGAGCTAACAAAAGCGTGGATCAGTTTCTCAGCATCACTCTGAGACAAGATGCTCCTAATCTTGGCAATATTACGCAAATGATAGAAGGCAGTCTTAGAAACAAATTTAATATGTGAATTGAAGGACAAATCCTGATCAAAAATAACTCCAAGGTTCCTCACAGAGCTATTAAGAGAAAGAGTAACCGCATCCAAACTGAAAGTTTGATTTGGAAAGGAATTTCTAAGGTTTTTTGGACCAACAAGAATGACTTCAGTCTTATCTGAATTTAATAGCAGGAAATTACAAGTCATCCAAGCTTTGATTTCCTTAACACAGGCTTCTAACTTGGCTAATTGATTACTATCATCTGGCTTCATTGACAGGTATAATTGTGTGTCATCTGCATAACAATGAAAATGTATACAGTGCTTTCTAATAATGTTGCCTAACGGAAGCATATATAAACTAAAAAGAGTAGGGCCTAGCACAGATCCCTGTGGAACTCCATGACTGAGCTTTGAGTTGAAAGAAAACTCATTATTGACATGAACAAACTGGAACCTATCAGATAAATAAGATCTAAACCACTGCAACGAAGTTCCATTAAGTCCAACATAGTGTTCTAATCTATCAAGTAGAATATTATGATCGATAGTATCAAAAGCTGCACTAAGGTCTAAAAGGACAAGTACAGAAACTAGTCCATTATCAGATGCAATGAGGAGGTTGTTAGTGACCTTCGCTAAGGCTGTTTCAGTACTATGATGGATTCTAAACCCAGACTGAAACTCTTCAAGTAAACCATTTCCCTGCAGGTGGTCAAGTAATTGCGTAGCAACAACTCTTTCTAAGATTTTTGAAATGAAAGGGAGATTAGAGATTGGTCTATAGTTAGCTAAAGCTCCTGGATCTAGCGTTGGCTTTTTGAGTAAGGGTTTAATTACAGCCGTTTTAAAAGCCTGCGGTACATGGCCTTAAGTTAATGAAGAATTGATTATATGAAGAATAAGGCTACCAATAAGTGGGAAGACTTCTTTAAATAACCTGGTAGGAATAGGGTCTAAAAGACAAGTTGAAGGTTTGGATGAGGAAACTATTTTGTCTAACTCACAAAGGTCGATTGGAGTAAACTCATCAAGACAGACATCAATAGAAGGAGTTGTAGTAGTTACAGTATTTAAGTTAACTGTGGGAAGAATCTGATTGATTTTATCTCTGATGGATGAAATTTTATTATTGAAAAAGTTCATAAAGTCCTGACTAGTAAGCTCTAAGGGAATGCTAGGATTGACAGAGTCTTGACTCTTTGTCAACCTGGCTACAGTACTGAAAAGAAACCTGGGATTATTCTTGTTCTCTTCTATTAATGCAGAGTAATAACTCGTTCTAGCTTTTCTAAGAGATTTTTTATAAATTAAAAGATGATTTCTCCAAGCTAAATAGATTTCATCTAAATTAGTGGAGCGTCATTTTCTTTCTAATTGACAAGTCTTCTGTTTTAAGCTACGAGTTTCTGTGTGGAACCAAGGAGTTAGACATCTCTGATTAGACTTTTTCTTTTTTAAGGGGGCCACCAAGTCTAGAGTCTGATGCAGAGAAGCTGAAACACTATCTACCATGTTATCAATTACAGAAGGAGCAAGCTGTCTATAGCTTATTTCCATTGTGTTGACACATGGCATAGCGGAAACAATCTGCATAAATTTGGTAACAGCATCATCTGAGAGGCATCTACTGTAATAATATTTTTCTTTAGGAGCCAAATAGTCAGAAATAGTAAAATCAAAGGTTAACAGACAATGGTCTGACAGTACAGGGTTATGAGGAGACACTACAAGATTTTCTATTTCTCTGCCATATGTCAGAACAAGGTCCAATGTATGGTGGAGGTAATGAGTAGAATTTCCTACTTTCTGAGAAAACCCAATCGAGTCTAATATTGAATTAAATGCCACATTAAGGCAGTCACTATCTACATCCACATGTATATTAAAGTCCCCTACTATAATTATTCTATCAGATTTCAGCACTAAATCAGCTAAGAAATCAGCAAATTCGGATAAAAATTCTGAGTAGGTTGATGGGGGACGATAAACTATGGCAAATAAAACTGGGTTTAACCTAAAATTGCTAAAGTGCCCAATACTGAGGACCAGGCCCTCAAAGGAATTATAACATGCTTTTTGCTTTACATTAACTAGTAATTTGGAATGGTAAATTGTTGCTACTCCTCCTCCACGACCAGAACTTCTGGGATTTTGACAGTTTAAATAACCAGAGGGAGTTGATTCATTTAAACTAACATAATCCTCTTGCCCTAACCAAGTCTCTGTAAGGGATATTAAATCAATCTGATGATCAATTAACAGATCATGGACTAACAGAGACTTGGGAGTTAGAGACCTAATATTTAATAAACCACATTTAATTTTTAAATTATGAGGAGGAACAGAGGCCAATTCATTCAATTTAGAGGCTTTATGTTTAATTTGAGTTTTACCAATATTTTGCTTTATCACTTTGGGATGCTTATGCATTATATTTTTATTTACTTTGGAGGGAGCAGACAACGATTCTCTGATGGGGAAGACAGGGGCTAAGCTGAGGGGTGGCGGATGAAGAGGAGCTGCAGAGAGGCGTGTAAGACTGCGACTCTGCTTCCTGGTCCCAACTCTGAGTAGTCAGGGTTTTGGAAATTTGGGTAAAAAAGATGCCAGATTGTTAGATAAATGAGAAGCACCATCCAAAGTGGGATGAATGCTGTCTCGTCTCATAAGACCAGGTTTTCCCCAAAAAGAGCTCCAATTGTCAATATAGCCCACGTCATTTTTAGGACACCACACAGACAGCCAGCGGTTCAAGGATGACGAGCAGCTAAACATGTCATCACTGGTCAGATTGGGGAGG
This sequence comes from Pholidichthys leucotaenia, assembly GCA_020510985.1. NCBI lineage: Eukaryota > Metazoa > Chordata > Actinopteri > Cichliformes > Pholidichthyidae > Pholidichthys > Pholidichthys leucotaenia. The sequence goes on from CM035844.1 coordinate 308,923,925, forward strand.
GGCCCAGAGAATACTACAGTGGCAGACATCGTTTTTGCAAAGTCACACACCAATTCTATATTAAGTTTTGTGACTTCCGACTGCCGGAGACGGATGTCATTAATGCCGGCGTGAATAACAATTGTGGAATATTTACAGTTACTTTTAGCCAGTATTTTCAAATTTGACTCAATGTCGCCTGCTCTGGCCCCAGGAATGCATTTGACTATGGCCGCTGGAGTCTCTAGGTTCACGTTATGGACGGATTTTCATGAAATTTTCACAGATTGTCAGAAATGGGGTATCCTACAGATGATTACATTTTGGTGGTGATCCGGATCACCGTCTGAAAAAAAAAAAAAAATAAGCATCACAGTATAGCTAATATATGCCACTTGCAAATGGCATTTTTTTCATGGTCAAGGAATCTATAAAGTTAGACAAAATAAATGTAGGATTAATATTTATGATGTTAAACACTGTATGGGGGGAACTATGGCGCTTGGCGGAAGTCTGCGCTCTCCGAGTGCTTTTCTAGTTGCTAGCTGGAATAAATATATAAATATATAAACACACACAGTGCGGAGCATTGTAGCTAGATGGAATAAATACTGTATGTAAATATATAAACACACACAGTGCAGAGCATTGTAGCTAGATGGAATAAATATGTAACTAGAAAAGCACTCAGAGAGCGCAGACCTCCGCCAAGCGCCACAGTTCCGCTGTGGGCATCTTGTCCTGTATTTTTTTTTCCCCAAGTGTTCTGACGATTTTTTGGCAGAGTTACATGCACAAAAAAAAAAAAAATATTGAAAAAATATTGAAAATGGCCCTATGTCGCAATGTTAAATTAAAAAAAAAAAAGAAAAAAAAAAGACTCCTTTAAAAAATTCCTGAATCCAGACGGTGATCCGGATCACCACCAAAATCTAATCATCTATAGGATACCCCATTGCTGACAATCTCTGAAAATTTCATGAAAATCCGTCCATAACTTTTTGAGTTATCTTGCTAACAAACAAACAAACAAACAAACAGACAAACCAACGCAGATGAATACATAACCTCCTTGGCGGAGGTAAATATATAAACACACGCAGCATGGAGCATTGTAGCTAGATGGAATGAAACAGCACGACCGTCTACTTAGTTATCCTACATGGTATGATTATGTACCCATACATATTCTCACCCTCCATAGCGACCGGTATTTTCCTAGTTGTATACCGGAGGGGACCATTGTGTAAGTCTATTGTGTCTTTTGCATTCAATACTATTAGGTTGTCACGTCTTTTTGCTATCTCTGCGAGCAGCCCTGCTTAGGTTGTACAGTCTGTCAGCCGTAGGTAGGAAGGACCTGCGAAACCTCTCAGTTGTGCACCTAGGATGATGTAGTCTGCTGCTAAATGAGCTCCTCAGTGCATTCAGTGTGTCCTGCATAGGGTGGAACTCGGATTCCAGCAGAGATGACAGTTTAGCCACCGTCCTTCTCTCTCCCATCTCCTCCACTGGGTCAAGGCGCTGCCCCAGGACAGAGCTAGCTTTCTTGATCAGTTTGTTCAGTCTCTTCCTATCGGCTGCTGTAATGCCACTGCCCCAGCAGACCACTCCAAAAGTGATGGCTGATGCCACCACTGTGTCATAGAATGTCTTCAGCAGCGCCCCTTGTACACCAAAACACCTGAGCCTCCTCAGTAGGAACAGCCTGCGCTGTCCCTTCTTGTAGAGTGCGTCAGTATTGTGTGACCAGTCAAGTTTATTGTTCAGATGAACACCCAGGTACTTATAGGATGTCACCATCTCGATGTCTGTTCCCTGTATATTTACTGGTGCTGTGAGGGGTTGTCCTTGCCTGCGGCAATCCACCACCAGCTCCTTACTTTTCCTCGCGTTGATCTGGAGGCAGTTCCGATGGCACCAGTCCACAACGTCCTGGATAAGCCCTCTGTACTCAGCTTCATCTCCGTTGGAGATGAGGCCAACGATCGCAGAGTCGTCAGAGAACTTGTGTAGATGGCAGTGTGTTGTGTTGTGTGAGAAGTCCGCAGTATAAAGGGTGAACAGGAAGGGAGGCAAAACCATTCCCTGGGGGGCCCCCGTGCTACCGATGAACGTGTCGGACACACAGTCCCGGGTTCTCACAAACTGAGGCCGGTTTGTGAGTAGTCCAGGATCCATGATGACAGGTGCTGGTTCACCCCTGCGCGCAGCAGCTTGTCCTTCAGGATCATCGGTTGGATGGTGTTGAAAGCACTGGAGAAGTCAAAGAACATGATCCTCACCGCATTCCCGGGCTTCTCCAGGTGGGACAGAGAATGGTGAAGGAGGAAGATTACCGCATCCTCCACCCCAATGCCATGCTGGTAGGCGAACTGGAGTGGATCCATCGCTGGTCCCACCAGGGGGCGGAGGTGAGCAAGGAGCAGTCTCTCCAGGGTCTTCATCATGTGGGACGTCAGGGCCACTGGTCTGTAGCTGTTCAGATCTTTGGGGTGGGAAGTCTTTGGTACAGGTACCACACAAGATGTTTTCCACAGCTGTGGTACCCTCCCCAGTTTAAGGCTCAGATTGAAGATGTACTCCACAATCCCACACAGCTGGTCTGCACAGGACTTGAGGAGCTTTGCGCTGATGCCGTCCGGTCCCGACGCCTTCCTCGCCTTGATCTTCCTCAGCTCCGTCCTCACCTGGGTCTTAGTGAGGGTCAGGTTGGGGGGCTGTGCGTAGGGAGCGGGGGGGTGTTGGTGGAGTGGGGAGTGGGCAGCAGGACTTGATGTCTTTAGAGGCAGCAGTGGTTGTTGTGCAGTCAAGGGAGAGGGCGGTTGGTCAAACCAACCGCCCAACTGTGTATATATATATATATACACCCCTAATATATATATATTAGGGGTGTATTACCGTTACACCCCTAAAAAAATAGATAGATAGATAGATAGATAGATAGAGAGATAGAAATTAGTGGTGTAACAGTACTCTAAAATCACAGTTCGGTACGTACCTTGATTTGATTTTAAGGTCATGGTTTGGTTAGGGAAACAAAATGCAAAACATAAAACTGCTTATCTTTTGAATCAGCGGGAACAGCTTTGACACAAACCCCTGCAAACTGCCAGCAGTAAATGCTCCAATAAATAAAATGTATACAGTAAAACAAATAAATTCTCTTCTCGGCAAATGATCAGACAAGTGCAACAATAGAAGTTTGAATAGTTTGAATTATTCTTTTGTTTTTAGGAAATGAAAATTTCTTATTGCCTGAAGCAGTGTTTTTAACCAGAGTGCTCTGGTATGTTCAAGTTTCTGTGGGAAATTAATTATCTATTTTCACTTGTTAATTGGTCAGTAATTTGTCATTGCTGTTTATGCACACGTGGACAAAATTGTTGGTACCCCTCTGTTAATGAAAGAAAAACCAACAGTGGTCACAGAAATAACTTGAATCTGACAAAAGTGGTAATAAATAAAAATTCTATGAAAATTAACCAGTGAAAATCACACAATGCTTTTGAATTGTTGTTCAACAGAATTATTTTAAAAAACAAACTAATGAAACAGGCCTGGACAAAAATTATGGTACCCTTAATTTAATATTTTGTTGCACAACCTTTTGAGGCAATCACTGCAATCAAACAATTTCTGTAACTGTCAGTGAGACTTCTGCACCTCTCAGCAGGTATTTTGGCCCACTCCTCATGAGCAAACTGCTCCAGTTGTCTCAGGTTTGAAGGGTACCTTCTCCAGATGGCATGTTTCAGCTCCTTCCACAGATGTTCAATAGGATTTAGATCAGGGCTCATAGAAGGCCACTTTAGAATAGTCCAATGTTTCACTCTTAGCCATTCTTGGGTGTTTTTAGCTGTGTGTTTTGGGTCATTATCCTGTTGCAAGACCCATGACCTGTGACTGAGACCAAGCTGTCTGACACTGGGCAGCACATTTCTCTCTAGAATATAGAATATTCTCTCACAACATAACAGAACCTCCTCCATGTTTCACAGTAGGGACAGTGTTCTTTTCTTGGTATGCTTCATTTTTGCGTCGGTGAACATAGAGAGCTGATGTGCCTTGCCAAAAAGTTCCAGTTTTGTCTCGTCTGTCCATAGGACATTGTCCCAGAAGCTTTGTGGCTTGTCAGCCTGCAGTTTGGCAAATTCCAGTCTGGCTTTTTTATGATTTGTTTTCAACAGTGGTGTCCTCCTTGGTTGTCTCCCATGAAGTCCACTTTGGCTCAAACAATGATGGATGGTGCGATCTGACACTGACGTACCTTAACCTTGGAGTTCACCATGAATGTGTTTAGGGGTTGTTCTGGGCTCTTTTGTTACCATTCGTATTATCCGTCTCCTCCTGCAGCATGTCCAGGGAGGTTGGCTACAGTCCCGTGGATCTTAAATTTCTGAATATGTGCAACTGTAGTCACAAGAACATCAAGCTGCTTGGAGATGGTCTTATAGCCTTTACCTTTAACATGATTACCTCCTCCAGGCCGCAGGCCAGGAGGTTATGTTTTTGCCGGCGTTTGTCTGTCTGTCTGTTGGTTAGCAAGATAACTCAAAAAGTTTTGGACGGATTTCGATGAAACTTTCAGGCATTGTTGGAAATGGTACAAGGAAGAACTGATTAAATTTTGGGGATGATCCGGATCACCGTCTGGATCCAGGAATTTTTTAAAGGATTCTTTAACATTGTGAGATAGGGCCATTTTCAACATGTGTGCAGGCGCAATGGAGGGCGCTGGTCGTCGTGTCTGACGAACACGAACTCCGCGTTCTTCAAAGTTTTAGGCACAAAAGCACGCAGAAAACAGTGGTGGGCTGGGCCCGGCAGCGTGCCTGTGTTTGCGCTACGCTGCAAAAGCTGAGACGGGCAGCTGTCCGGCGCGGGATTATTTGGCAGAAATTCCCCGAGCAGCCATAGGGGCTGCGCAAAAACAAGCTCTCTGCCGGAGAAGCTTCCAAATCCTCTTTTGGCGCGGAGTGCAACCCCAATAAAACCCACGGCAACCTGTCTACCCAATTTGCATCCGTCAGTGAACCCGAGTGCTGCTTTCAGTGATCTATGAAAACACTCACATAACCCATTGGCCTGTGGGTTGTACGCGGTTGTGCGATGAATTGCAATGCCCGCAGCCTGGGAGTTTGGAGATGGAGGAGATGGACACAACAGCAACACTTGAGTTTATTACCTCCACCAAGGAGGTAATGCTTTTACTGCCATTTGTCTGTCTGTCTGTTACCAACATAACTCAAAAAGTTACGAACAGATTTTGACGAAATTTTCAGGAAAGGTGTGTAATGGCACAGGGAACAGATGATTAGATTTTGGTGATGATTTGTGAGTGCATACCTCCACCAAGGGCTTTGTTTGTATTTGTGCAGCAGGATTACACAAAAACTACTGGATGGATTTGGATGAAATTTTCACCAGAGGTGGTTCTTGGCCTAGAGAGGAACCCATTACATTTTGGGGATGATCTGGGAATGCATACCTCAGCCAAGGCTCTTCTCACAGTGTGTCAGCCACAAAACTCCAAAACTAATGGACAGACTTGGATGCAATTTTCACAAGTGGCGATAGGCCTACACACAAGCCCATTACATTCTGGAGGTGATCCATGACAAACGGAAGGAGACTTGGCGGAGGTATGCGCTCTATGAGTGCTTTTCTAGTTGTCTATAATTTTCTTTCTAATCTGAGACAACTCTCTTTTTTGCTCCCTCTGGAGCAAAGGAGAGCAGGCCTGGAGCAGGCCTGTTTCATGAGTTTATTTTTAAAAATAATTCTGTTGAACCACAATTCAAAAGCATTGCCTGATTTTCATTGGTTAATTTTCATAGAATTTTTATTTATTACCACTTTTGTCAGATTCAAGTTATTTCTGTGACCATTGTGGGTTTTTCTTTCGTTAACAGAGGGGTACCAACAATTTTATCCACAGCTGTAGGTTCTGAAGGCAGCCATGCACAACAGCAGCAAATTATTTGCATTTTTTTGGACAATTATTCAATTCAATTCAAATTTCAATTCAAATGTTTATTTCAAACTCAGGGTTCATATTAAGAGCAAAACTAAAACGAGTAGTAAATAGATAAATAAATAAAAGTATATACAGATCAGCAGACACTCAGCGCTCTTGTAACAACAATAACATACAATAATGGGCTCAGTATAAAATGGAACGCCACCGCTTCCAAATGCTGGAATGAAGTGTGAGTGACGAGTTGACAATTGCTGATATAAGATGATTGTTACATGCCAGCAACCTTCTCATAAAACTGTAAACATTCTTACGTATCAATTCGTCAAAAGACGGAATGTTCACAGACACAAACATCTTGCTTGCACTCGACCTTCGTGATACATCTAACAACCTTCTTAGGGAGTTATTATATGCAATGCGGATTTTGTTCCTAACAGCAACATTGCTATTAAACCATAAAGGCGAGCAGTACACTGAGGTACAGAAGGTCTTGAACAACATACATTTGACATCAGGAGAACACCTATGGAAATTTCTCAACAGTAAATTTGTTTGAGCATACAGTTTCCTGAGATGCCTGTTACAATCAACATTGGTCTTATCAGATTCAATCCACACACCTAGGTATTTGACTTTTTCAACAAAGTTCAAGCTATTACCACAAAGTGGCATAACAGGATTCGACGTATTGACACCCTTTGGTTTGAAAGCCATACACATAGATTTAGTACAGTTGAACAAGATGTCATTATTTTCACCAAATTTTTCACATACCGAAAGGAGATGTTGCATCGCTGCAGTAGACAAACTTAACAAACAGAGGTCATCAGCGTAGAAAATGTGATTTAACAGTGCACCGTTAAAGGAGCCGCCCACATTAGTATTGTTCAACAGTACACTGAGATCATCAACATAGACATTAAACAACAAGGGTGACAGTATACCACCTTGTTTAACACCGTTGGTCACATGAAATTTGGATGAGGTGACGTTGCCCCATCTAACAACCATAGACTGCCTTCTGTACCAGTATAACAGGATGCTAACAATGTAAATAGGAATACCTCGATCGATCAATTTTCTGAACAAACACCAGTGGTTAATCCTGTCAAAAGCTTTGCTAGCATCTAGGAACTTAGCATAGACACTAGTGGAATGGCTTCTGAAGTAGTCAACAAATTCATGGAGTAGGTAAACAGCCTTGTCAGTTGAAAGAGCTGATTTGAAACCAAACTGATTGTCGTTTGTCCACAGATAATCCTCAATTCTGTTCAGGAATAAACCCTCTAACAGTTTAGATATAACATTTGCAATAGCTATAGGTCTGTAGTTGTTCATATCAGAAAGACTGGCACACTTGTTTTTCACCAAAGGAATAATAACAGAGTCCATCAACATATCTGGCATGTAACCATGAACAAACATACAGTTAAAACACAATGACAACAGAATACACAAATTGAAATCAGCGTTGATGAGGCATTCACTGGTGAGACAGTCAGGGCCAGCTGATTCGCCTTTCTTGAGAACTTTGATCAGTGAATCAACTTCAACAGGAGTAACAGCAGAAATATCAGAGGCATCAAACATGTCGTTATACAGACGAATATCATGCATAACAGAATCCTTCATTGAAACATTCTTGACTGAGTTGAAAATAGCTTCATAATGACATTTCCATTTTTCAGCAATATTAACGTCACCAGTCACACCATCAATAGTGTTTGATCTGACAGACCGGTGGGAGCTCATAGCCTTCATTTGTTTCCAGAATTCTACCATGTTCAGTTCACTCATGTGATTAGCTAGCTGGTCACATTTGATACTTTCTTCATTGCGCCTGCAGGCTCGTAGAGCATATTTGAACCTAGCCCTGCAATTTTTCATGTTTTCAAATATTGGACCAGAACGTGGTTTGCTATTACTCCTCCACCACAAAAAAGCATCCCGAGCAGCTGTGTGAGCCTCGCTAACGACATCATTCCAGCCTGGGACGTTATATTGGGTGGCCACACTGTGGCTAGGAATGCATTCACTCACACAGTAATTTAAAGCATCAATAATATCACTGTAGAACCTGTCGATATCGTCCCTGTGTGCCGCACAATTACGGTCGTGACACCTGATGGCGTCCATAGGAGCACGGATGTTACAGAGTTTCCTACGAGTAAGTTTCTTATATCTGGACAGGTCTGACGCTGTGGCATCACGCCATTTGTATGTTCTACTGCCCGTTGTGGCTGAGGGGGCTTCCCGGGGGCCACTTACAGCACTAGATACCTCAATATCTATAGATAAAGGTACATGATCAGAACTCACATAGTCATACAAAACTTTGATATTGGACACGTTATCATGGCCCGAGGATGTGGTCACACAATGATCAAGCCATGATGTAGAGCCATGAGCCAAGCTAACATGAGTAAAGGTATCACCTGGTAAGATAATCCTGTCCGAGATGTGTAAGGAGTAACTCTCACAAAAAGACACCAGTTCGTCTCCAAAACAACTTGAGCGTGCTGTGTTGGCGTTGAAGTCACCAATTGTAAACACATATGGAGTGGGAAAATCCTCAGTGATACGTTTAACAAGACTCAGGCAGTGAAGGTATTCATCCAAGTTTTCAACGTTGTCGCTGGGGAAATACACACACAATATAAGACAGTGAAAGTCATCCAGGTTGACTTCAATACCTGTAATTCTTACGCACTCGTAGGTTTTCACAACACAACTGTTCGCAAGAGACTTCCGCCATAGGATACCGATGCCGCCATAGGGGCGACCTAAGATAACACGTTCTTCCGTGTCCATAAAAGAGACACCTTGTCCTATAAAGTCATCATGTAATCTGCTCAGAATAGATAATTCGTTTTCGAACAGCCAGTGTTCCTGCAACAACACAATGTCATGGTTATTACATAAACTGGAGATCTCATTAGTTGAGGTTTTTGCATTCTGGCAGTTGAATGAACATATTGTAAAGTTGGTCATACTACTGAATGAGTAAATGACAAACACAATAGTAACAAATTACATGCAGATCATTTCCTTTCAAAGAACTGTCGAAGGTATAGACCAGATGGCCACACATTTTTTTCAAGCAACTTCTTGCTGCAGCTGGCAGGACATGTAATCTTGAAGGAGGCATAACCATCATACTTGGTTTCTAGTTGCTCAATCTTGAGGTCGTCTTTTAGTTTAACGTGTGTCTTGATATGGGAGCGTACATGGTGGGGTCTGGTGGTGGGGTCGAGTCGACTGATGAAGACGTGGTGCTTCTTCTGACCTTGACCTTGACCCTGAAGACCGCCAGCCCTCCTACCAGACTTCGGTACAACGCGTAACTGTGAGTGGGGGCGTGACTTGTAGACGACCTGTAACTGGTTAGCGGCCTGCTTGGTGGTCGGTTGTTTGTCCGATGATTTGAGTGCATCGGCGTAGGACCTCCTCATCTTCTTCATCTTCTTCATCTTCATCTTCTTGGCACGGCGACTCTCAACTTCCTTGAACTCCAACTCGCGTTCTTCAGCATTTTCAGCAGCTATGGTAGCTTTGACAACCCCAGAAGGGCTGCTGCCGACAGCATCATCAGAACAGGCCTCTGTGGAGATGGTGGCCACGAGCACATTCACACCGTCGACCATGACAGTAGGAGGAGAACCACGGGCTGCATTGGAGATCGAGGCGTGGTCGACAACTGGTACCACGGTTTCATCTTCGTTGGAGATGTTGACATCACTCTGAGTACTGCCGGCCACTTTCTCACCTTCCTCGTCCTCGCCTTCCTCGACTAGGTCGTCAGCTGGAGGGGGTGTGTTGCCGAGTTTGGACAATATTGCCGCCACGTCGATCTGGATAGCAGATATCGTTTTGAACACGGTGACTAAGCTCTCTCCAAGGAACATCACACGGCGCACATCGTTAGACAGCTTGGCAAGGTCAAACGACTCCAACGAGGCTGGTGGCAAAACCTTGAGATTCTGGGCAACGTATTGTGGCGCCTGCTGACCAGCCTCATTCAGCTTGTTGTAGATGTCGGAGATGTTGCCTTTCTTCTGGTTTGGGCCGGACCTCTTTATCATCCGCGATGATCCCTCAGGGCACTGCTCAAACAGCAGCTTCTTTGCACTTTCAACCTGGTTGTCGTCGTAGAAGTCGCCAACCCATTTCGCAAGATAGTCCATCGGGGCATTACCCATGTAGTTCTGCATAAAGCACAGCAGCTCACAGACGGGCATCTGACGTGGGAGTGCTGTAGTTGGCCCATGCGGGGGATGGTCGTCACCATGGTTGTCTACATCCCTCTCTGGCTTTGGTCTATTACGTCTCTTTCGTCCAGGAGACATTTCTGACAGATATCTGACAGGATACTAACTTGTAAAAGGCGCACCAACTTAAGTTTATCAAGATAGCTTTGAAGCCCAACAGGAGAGTCGTTCAACGAGGCTGATCGTTAGGTTGGCGGGGCTAGCGTTAGCTTAGCATTAGCTTAGCATTAGCTTAGCATTAGCGTTAGCGTGATATAGACTGTAATTGCACTCATATGTGAATTAATACAAGTGCGCCCATGGTTCCACCTTACTGCACATCAGTTCGCCCTCCGGGGAATAACGGTAGACGACACCAGATTCTGCTTCATCACGTGCAGATGACCATTTGCCAGACCTCGTGATTACCTTCTCACTGCCGCTGTATCTCTGGGGTAGCAGCAGAGGCAAGGATCAGTCTTTAGAAGTCGGAAACGGGGCGAAACAGGGCCAGAGCTGCCAGAACCATCAACGGGTCAGCACTGGGTCCTAAGAGTATTCCCCACATTTGTTGGTGGCCAACAAAAGTCCTTATTTTTGAGGGTTTTGCTTAAAATTCTCGGCTCATCGCAGTCAACGCAACTGCACCGGAAGCTGCACCGGAAGTAATCAATTAAAAGTATTAAGTATAAAACATTTAAGAGTATAAAACAATTAAGAAGTTAAATTAAAAAAAGTCCTGGCTAATATAAGTCATGTTTGGTGAGGAGCCCCTGAGCTACTGCTGTTAGCGCAGGGGCCAGTACTTTTAGCTCCCCTTCCATTTACATGAGAGACAGCTAGGCAGGCCAGTAAAGAGCAGTGGGCAGGTAGAAAACCCCCCAGAAGAGTCAAAACAACTTCTTGGAGAGAAAAGCAAGATAAAGGATGTGTCTGTCTTTTTGAAAAGATGCACTGTGGTGGATAAACATCACCTATAAAAACAAATCTCCATTGTCTAAAATGGTTTCATATGCCCTTTTTCTACAAAAATTAAAAACAAAAAAATGCTGTATCAGTCCTTAAAAGCAGTTTAATGGTAAAACACATTTTAATTTGGATCAACTTTTCAAAGCAGCTATCCATATATGCTAACTTGGCCTGAAGGCTAACTTCAGTAAGGCCAGAGAGTCCTGATTGACTCATTAATATGGACCTGCTATAGTTAGGTCACCAAAAACACTGTCTAAACTCGCCTTTATTCAGGGGGCGGGAGTTAAACAAAATTTCACAGTAAAAAAATAGACATGACACATTTGATTCCACTCTTGACATGTCTTTTAAGTCATAAAACACATGATACAGACATGAGTCATGATGAGAAAAACAACATTAATTTTTGGTGAAGTGTCACTTTAAGAGAATTGAGTGCTTTGATACATATACCGTATATATAAAATCATTTGACCAACAGACAAATTTCAGATGGTTAAAACCTACAAACACACCATTTTTCAGTCAATGACCCCTTTAATAATCTGCTAAAAATTACTGGTCTTTATTTTTGTCAAGTTCATCCAAAGCCAGGCTAGAATGTAGAGACTGGAAGTAGCAGAGCAGCATTGCCTAAAACACAGGAATCATTGTGCAAGTAGCCCATTCAAACTGGGCAGTGGCATAGAAGAACAAGAACTCCTCCTCCTCAGTCTGACATGCCTAGTGTTCAATTTTATAGGTCAGTTTTCACAGTCAACATTAGGTCATCTTCTAAGAGCTTTCAACAAGAACAACTTCCATCTTTCACATCACCTTATTTCAAAGTGTAATAATTGATTGTTATTTGTATTTCTTTTGTTTGTGTTATAAAATACTGCATATCTCAGTACAGTAAGTTAAGTTATTCCCATGCCAATGACGTTTGGCGTAGGGCGGCACCTACCTCCGTTTCGAGACCCTAGACCACACAGCCATTGTAGCTAGTGACAGCTTCAGTGGGGGGTCAGTTCTCACTTCCGGCTCTGAGAGAGAGCAGACGCTTTTCTTCGCTCTCCTTTCTAATCCTCCCTTCTGATCCCAGCTTGCAATGTCGCTCTTCTTCTGGCTGAATCTTAATCCAAATGGAAATTATGGATCTGGAAAGCGGCTTATAATTGTGATTGTCACCACTTTAAAGAAGATCGGGTCAAGGGGGAACCCAACGGAGAGACCCTGGTGTATCGAAAATTTAACTGGAAGAGCTAATCAAAATGCGGACCCGGCGTAGCTGCTTCTTCAACAATTCGACCAGATTTCAAGCCTGTATGAAATCTGAAGCACAGAATCGAAGAGAGGGAAATTCTATTCTCTGAGTGCACTGTGCAGATTTGACCTTGTTTTGGTGCCCTTGTTTACATTCCTCCTCGATCAAGATAATGCTGGAGAAGTGGCTTAACCCAAACAATCGACACAATTGTTGTTGTTTCAACAGATGGACGCTCAAGGACAGTGCACCATGTGACAACTTACCATCTGCAAGCGAGAGAGTGACTCTGGACTGCTTAGATCACATGACTATAACATCTATCCACTGCCAGGAGGCGCCCTCTGCTGTTCACTAGCAATTGACACACCTACACTACTGCATTCAACATTACACCACTGATACAATCACTGATATATATTTTACAATACACTGACTCTCTCAACTTGCTTTGTCATTGTGTTCTTGTTGTCTGCTAAATGTGCATTGAGGGTTTTTTTCTTGTAATCATAATCCCGCTCACTGAGCGCTATTCTGATAAACATGTTTTTTTCTCTCGCCTACTGTGTCATCCCCCCCTTTCTTTTTTTTTACCCCCACTATGACTGGTGCCTGTTTGCGGCTGCCCCGGCCTTGGATGTGCGCTGACATAGAGCACGCCCAAATGCCAAGTCAAATTTCAATTATCCTGTATGTATGTATTACGTATGGTGGTATTGACAATAAACTTAATTCATTCATTCATTCTCTGGTAGCTCTGCATGTTACCTTTACTTTCCTTATTCTATTATGCTGAGCACCAAGTTAGAAAGCGGAAAGTACCATTTTTAGCTGGTCTTTGGTATGACCCGGCCGGGATTTGAACCCAGGCCTCCCAGTTGTGGGGCTGATGCTCTACCAACTAGGCTACCATTCCAATCAAAAAACTAACTCTAGCTGTCAGAGAGGGAGGTGCTTTGGACTTGTATGCCAGATAACACAGTGGATGTGTTTTTACTTTTGTTCAAACAGTAAAAGCTGAAGTCACCCAGAATGGTCTCGTGTTGCCTTTGTACCACCAAAACACAATGCAGAGGACATCGCCCGTCACAATGGTGACATGGCCCGGATTCTAGAACCATCTATGTCAACGCGATCTCCATAGGATGCTCATCTGTTTACTCAAGCTTCAAGTTTGTTTTACCAGTATTAACGTAATATTCAAGAGACATTGGTTTTATTTAGTCTAAGCAAATATAAGCAATGTACCAATATACCAAATATACCAATGCATTTTTCTTCCTCTTTAATTTGAATCCTGTGTACAGTTATAACAGATATGTTCAGAACAGCTAATTCAGCAGATGATGACCCCATTGAAAATGATGCATTTGTTTCAAATATGGGTTTGGGAAGAGGGTGGCTTGAAGATGGTGTGAAGGTGATCCACTCAGGTGGATGGGTTGCAAACTCCTAGGTTAAGCTCCACATGCACACAGCCCCGTACAATTGATTTAAATTCACAACTCACAAGTAACACTGAGCTAAGCACACTGATTACAGATTTAGCAAACCAGATTGGTCAGTCTATTGCTGCTCAGTTGCAGAGTAATGCGGGAGGTGGACAGTCACAGTCCCAACCCAGTGCTAGTTTTCTCACAACACAGAGCCCTTATGAATTAAATTTAACAGAGGTTAAACTTATAATGCAGTCCGATGCTAAGGAGCCACCAACACTTCGAGGAGATGGGAATGACAGATGTTTGATAAGTGAGTGGACTGAAATCGTTGAACTTTACCTCACCAAGACAGCCATACCAACACACCAGCAGAAATCAGAAGTGTTATAGCTAGGTTGTTGGAGAAGGCCAGGGATGTAGTTAAAGTAACACTAGGCAATCACTCTTCTCCTAATCGCTCCCAGACTCCCCATGTAATCTTTGACATTTTGAAACAGCATTTTGGTGAGCAAGTTTATTCTTCTATGCCCATGGCTGATTTTTATATCACCAGACCCTGCCCCAATGAAGATGTGATGGAGTACTGGAGCAGACTCAACAAGGCAGATGACGCTGCAGATGAGTGTTTGCAGATACAAGGTTGGAGGGTTGAGGATCCAGGCCAAGAAGTCTCATTGATGTTCATCAAATTTGGGCTGCACGGTGGCACAGTGGTTAGCACTGCGGCAGCACAGTTTACTTTTGGCCGGGGGATCGTGGGGATCGTGGGATCGTGGGTTCGATCCCAGCCCCTGACCAACAGTGATCTGTATGGAGTTTGCATGTTCTCCCCGTGTATGCGTGGGTTTACCCCGGGATTTCTCCGATTTCCTCCCACATGCCAAAAACATGCAGGTTAGGTTAATTGGAGACTTTAAAGTGGCCCGAGGTGTGAATGTGTGTGTGAATGGTTAAGGGATAGCACTGTATCGTGGCTGCTTCATCCATCCAGGTGGTGGATGACCCTCAATTTCCCCTCTGGGGATCAATAAAGTATACTAAATCTAAATCTAAAAATAAATACTGTCCCAACCCTGGTCTAGCTAATAGGCTCAGTTACAAGGCTACAGAGGAATGGGCAACCAGTGAACTGCAGAAACACATAAGCACCTTTCAGTGGGAATGTAAGACTAGCACCCAGGTGAATCTCTCTCACTCGCAGAGACCTGTGCCCAGTGTTGCCTGGCCATCAATGACACAAGAGTGCGGAAGTCTGCGGGCAATACTGGAGAGAGAGCGAGCACATTGTTGCACCATTCCACAGCCTTGTTCCATGCCCATGCTTTCGGGCCTCCTGCCTCCTGCCTCCTGCCGTGGCCCAAACGACAGCAGTGACACCCGCCTTTCAGCAGCCATGCCATGTCCCATCTATAGTTCTCTCACCAATGACAGCTTCACATCATTCAGCCCCCCGTCTTTACCCAACATGGTCAATCCCTAAGCAGTGACATCCTCCACCCTGAACATGCCAGTTCTGAGCCAGCCCCAGCTCGCCAACATGGGTAACATACAGCCATTGATAAGTCTGCTTGATTGCTTGGTGACCCAGTACAACCCAAGGCCCACCCAAAACTCAGTTCAGCAAGTTTCCCCTGAACCTGCCCTAAGAGCCTGCAAAGTGTGTGGTGATGGCAGACACTCCACCCTTTCCCATTGCAGAAAAGATGATCTCTGTCTCGTGTGTCTAATGCCTGGGCATTGGAAGAGGAATTGCCCAAAAAGGGGAACACCCAACTGGCACAGCAGCCAGCAAAACCAGTCTCAGGGAAAGGAGAAATTACTGTTTTCCAGTACTCTTCTCCGCTCAAGCTGCTGCTGCAAAAGGATTCATGTATGTCTATGCTAGTTGTCCGCCTCCTCATTGTCTTTGTATGCTGTGTTGACAGTGGCATCTTGTGAATGGGACGTTTGCGGTCACAAAATTTGGGCTGTACGCGGTCATCCACGGTAGAGTCATGCGTACACTAGCGGCGTTGAGACGATGATGTAAATTTCACCACATGAGATTTCCAGTTGCACGTACACAGACAGTGACGGTGCAGCATGAATCCAGCTTTAGCGGGACACCAGGGACAAGCCAGAACACTCCACTTCACATGCTTGTGGTTCTTTTGGCCAAACATGATAAGAGACATCAAGGATTAAGTTCACTGTTGTTAAAACTGTGTTCTGGCCAAGACTCCTGAACCAGCAGCATGTGTTCCACTTGAGCATAAAAACATCTGCACCAATGGAGTTTATCTTTATCGATTTCTGGACAGCGGAGGACAAGAACAAGGGCCCCATCAATGTACTCATAACGGACCATTTTACCAAGATGGCTCATGCCTTTCCATGGAGGAACCAGTCCACTAAGCAAATCGCCAAAAAACTGTGGGGCAACGTGTTCTGTATCAACAGTTTTCCTGAGTGTGTGCATTCCGACCAGGGGGCCAACTTTAAGAGTGAATTGGTCTCTGAACACCTGCATCTGTCTGGTGTGGAGAAGTCCCATACCACTGCATACCAGCCGATGGACAATGGAGGAACTGAACATTTCAATCACACCCTTGGAAGTATGATAAGAGCTCTCCCCTTGAGATCCAAACAAGAGTGGCCACAGCTGATCCAGACGTTGACGTTTGCTTATAATGCCAAAGACCATGAGACCACTGGCTTTGCACCATTTTATCTGACATTTCAATCAGTCAGATTGAAGTGACGGTAGAGTTATAATGCTCAGCTGAATAAATGAGTTTTCATGTGAATGTTTAAACTACCGGTGTAAGTGAAACCTCGCCCACATATTTCACAAGGGAACGGCTTGTCATCTTTATGAGTTCTGACATGTTTGGTAAAAGCACGCCTTGAAACAAAACCTTTCCCACATGTTTCACAGGATAATGGCTTTTCACCTGTATGCGTTCTCATGTGTTTGTTCAGAAAACAACTTTGACTGAAATTCTTCCCACACAGTTCACAGGAATATATCTTTTTGCCTGTGTGTGTTCTCACATGCTTGGTCAAAGCATGAAATGAAGAAAAACGTTTCCCACATTTTTCACAGGAAAATGGCTTTTCACCTGTGCACGTTCTTATGTGCTTTTTCAGAACACTATTTTTAGTGAATTTCTTTCCACATGTTTCACAAGAACATAGGCACTCACCTGTGTGAGTTCTCACATGGCAAGTCAATTCATAATGTAAAGAAAAATGTTTCCCACATGTTTCACAGGAGAATGGCTTTTCACCTGTGTGCGTTCTCATGTGTCTCTTCAGATGAGAATTTACACGGAAGCTCTTCCCACACACTTCACAAGAATGCATCTTTTCACCTTTGTGAATTTTCACATGGGTATTAAAAACACTTCGTAAAAAAAAATTTTTCCCACACATTTCACAGGAAAATGGCTTTTCACCTGTGTGAGTACTCACATGTTCTTTCAAAGCATGGAGAGAACGAAAACGTTGCCCACATGTTTTACAGAAGAAGCCTGTGTGAACTCTCATATGGTGAAATAAACCCACATGTGAACTAAAACATTTCGCACATGTTTCACAGGAAAATGGCTTTTCGCCTGTGTGAGTTCTCATGTGAATTTTCAGATGATATCTTTGATTGAAACTCTTCCCACATATTTCACAGCAATGTTTCTTTTCCCCTGTGTGAATTGTCATGTGTATTTTCAGATGATTTCTTCGACTTAAAGTCTTCCCACATATTTCACAAGAATATGGGGACTCACCTGTGTGAGTTTTCAAATGGTAAGCAAGATAATAACGCGAAGAAAAACATTTCGCACATGATTCACAGGAAAATGGCTTTTCACCTGTGTGAGTTCTCATGTGAGATTTCAGATGACCTCTTTGATTGAAACACTTCCCACATATTTCACAGCAATGTATCTTTTCCCCTGTGTGAATTGTCATGTGTATTTTCAGATGATTTCTTTGACTGAAAGTCTTCCCACATGTTTCACAAGAATATGGGCACTCACCTGTGTGAGTTTTCAAATGGTAAGCAAAATAACTACGTGAAGAAAAACATTTCCCACATGTTTCACAGCAAAATGGCTTTTCACCTGTGTGCGTTCTCATGTGTGTCTTCAGATAGTATTTTAGACTGAAACTCTTACCACACAGTTCACAAGAATGCAGATTTTCACCTTTGTGAGTTCTCACATGGCAAGAAAAACCACCACGTGAAGAAAACTGTTTCCCACACATTTCACAGGAAAATGGCTTTTCACCTATGTGACTTCTCATGTGATCTTTTAGAAGACTTCTTTGACTGAAACACTTCCCACATATTTCACAAAGCAATGCCTTCTCTGAGCTAGAGGAGTTGCTCACATTTTTACTTTGACTTTTACTCCTGCAAACTTTTTTTGATTTTGCTATTTTATGTTGACTTGATACTAGGTTGTGAGAGGGGAGATAGTCACTGTCTCTTGAAGTGTCGCTGTGGTCATTTTCCTCACAAGCAGGGGTATCCATGAAGGAATCAGTCTCCTGCTTTAGTTCATGCTTGTCTTCCACAGGAATGTTCCCATGCTCTACCTTTGTAACTTGTGTGGCATCTTGTTCCTTCTGGACCAGACTGGAGTTCCTCTCCTCGTTACAGAGCTTCTGGATATTGAGAATTTCCTCCTCCTTAAAGTCATGTAGCTGTTGATCATCTGGATGGATAAAACAAAAAAAAATATATACTTGGAGTAAAAGATTTATCAGCACAACCGTCAAGAAAAATTGTTACATCACAGTTATACATTAACTGAATGAATTCAATATTTGATCCCCTACTGACCACCAAGAATTTATACATATGCATTAGGAATGCAAGTTATCAATTAATTCATTAATCACTAGTTGATTCACCTTATCATTTGAAGTGGCAAAATTCCCTTGGTGCAATATGGTCTATCGATAACATATAAAAGTTAGTTACTGTTCTTGATATACTGAATAAAACATGAACATCGCATTCCTCAGTGATTTATTGTACAATTTGCATTTTTTTGCTACAGACAATGGGATTTTGTGTATTTTATCAAATTTTGTACAGCATAGTTTACACTATGTCCTGGTACATCTCAGTTAATTACAAATGCCATAATATTTAATTTATTTTACAAACTTTATCTTTTATTTTAGTTACATTACAAAAACATACCTTTCACGTTCTAATTTAATGAGATGCACAAATAGACAGTTTTAACATGAAAATAAACTGTGACCTGCTTCATCTGTTTCATGTTAAACATCATCACTGTACTCCGGCAAACCAGCAAACCCAGTATGATCTAAGCTCCCTCTGTTGTCTGTTACCTCAGTGGTAACTTGAGTCTGGTCTACTGTCCCGTCTAGTGGTGGGATGAAGGCTGCGGGGATAGGTTGTTGCGCTTGTGTAGTCGTTTTCCTTGGTCCAGTCTGTTTCTCTGCCCCGTTGATTTGAAGCAGCAGGGTGGCTCTTGAAGCTCATGTGCCATTGGAACTTGTGGTTCTGCGACGTAATCCAGAAGGGTGAGGTTTTTTTTGCTCTGCACAGCACATGCGCTCTGGGGGACTGGTGTCTTTTCGGTTGAAATGTTGCAATGGATGACTGCGTGTGCCCCTGCCTGGACGGCGATGCCACTACATTTCACAGAATGAACTCCCATTGAAAAGGACTGCTGAATTATCAATTAATTTACAATTTAATTCAGTAGACTAAATTCTGATTGACAATAAGCGACTTTCGCATTACGAGTGCGCATGTGTGTACGAGTGCGCATGTGTGGACTATGTGACTTCAAAGTTCACCACTACCAAACATTCCGGTAGCCACCTTGCTTTTGTATAGAGACAGTACTGTCACACCTGAACAATTGCCGTTTAAAGTCTGCTTCAAGCTTTAAATCTCCGTTATACCAGGTGCACATTGTGCCGTAGTGAAGTGTGGAATGGCATGTATTATCTAGAGCGGTGGAAAAAGCAAACTTGTAGCATACATGCATGTAACTTCGGGACCAGCGTGTGCACATGTCTGCTGCCATTCACGTTATATACATTCCCCACGGAGCTGAAGGATCCAGATGGACGAAATTGTTGGATTAAAGCAGTAAGTCTTGATAATAACATACTGTAATTAAATAGTGTTGTGTATTGTTCAAGTTCTAGCCTAACTGACACAAGCCTAAACCCTGAAGTAGTCGGTACGGACAGGCAGGCTTGGATCTAGGATATAGTTCTTTGTATACTGGTAATGAAGCTTGATCTACACGCACATGTAATTAAGGCCATTGATAAGTAGGCTGGTATACAATAAAATTGCAAATCATTGAAAACGTGTGGTATTGAAACTACAGTAGTATCGACCTATAGATCTAAGTAAGCAGGCTATGCCTCGTAGTGAAATTTACTCATAATGACAAAACCAAAGTTGAGCTGTCAAACCACTCGCTTACCTTCTTTGTAGTCATTGCAGAGTCTTGCAAGTAAGGGTGCTTTGTCCTTACACAACAAAAAATCTGCTATGTCAGCGTACATACGGGGGGCCATTTTGGCCAATTTCTGCAACATTGCCGCGAATGCAAGCGCAACTAGTTCATCCTTGCATTTGTGGGTACAAAAGGGAAGACCCCTACGCATGCAATATGTTCATAGATCAGGAACTTTCCATAAGTTAAATGTATCGATAAAGCATGTTTGGTAGCCATGGTCCCATGATGCTTTGCGTGAGCCGAGATGCGAAAGTCGCTTATTAACCGAAAGTCAATCAATCATTAACATCCCTCATACATATCATTCAATTTCTTATATAACAATGCTAAGTGTTTTTCAGCTGTATATGAAAGGGGATGCCGCAGTTATCTGATTGGTTAATGTTACCAATGATGGCTGGCTACCCTAACTACACTAAAGAGATGATCAAATAATCCACTAGCATAATCACTAAGCTTGCACTCACAGGGTGCATGATGCTGTGATTACGAGATGTTCCGAGACTGTTGCACAGTAATCCAAAATGGTGACTCACGTCAACCGAGCATAAACAGCTTTTTCCACAGGTAGCATTTCTTTCTTTTGTAATTAATCTGCTATTTGTCTGCCTGTTCCTTCGTATATCATTTCGCCATCTTCTCGACAGAGCTGGAGGAACGTGAGAATTATGTAGACGAGTTTTATTATCGCTACATGGAGGACAACGTATCTCCCGGGCCTTCTTCCTCCAACTCTGCATCGAAGCGCCCCAGACCGGTGGATTCTCCGAATTTACCATCCAAGAAATCATGGGAGGGCTCAGAGGTTAGTGATATTCTTTTCTCTATTGAAAATAAACTTACCAGCATGGATGGAAGACTAGCATTAGTAGAGTTGCTCCACTAAGAATTCCAGAGCGTACGGGAGAGTCTGGAATACAGACAGGCGCAGCTTGTCTCTCTCTTAGAGAAAAACAATAGTTTGAAAAAGTCAGTAAAAATGCTAACCACGCGACTTGGCATTGTTGAAAGAGAGAACCGGAAAATGAAGGAAACGGTTCTCAAATTGCAGTCAAGCGGTATGAGAGATAACCTTGTTTTTTTCCAGGAATTGCTGAAAATATAATGAAAATCCAGAATAGCTGGTCCGTGAATTTATGTCCACACAACTGAAACTGCCCCCCAAAGTTACAAAATCAATTACCTTCCACTGAGTCCACCGCATTGGGCAAAAAAATCCCCAAAATAAACATCCCAGACCTATTGTTGCCAAATTTGAACATTTCAAACACAAGATTCTGGTACAGAGGCAGGGTAGGAAGCTTAGAAACACCAATTATGGTCTCAGTGATCAATTTCCACAGGACATCTTGGAAAGGAGAAGGAAGCTTTTTCCCATGAGGAAACAAAACATCCAAGAAGGTAAAGGAGCTATTGTCTCTGTAGATAGATTGTTTGTAGACGGCAAGCTGTTTATGGATGAAACTATAACCCCCTGGTTATTCTAGAGCCTCCTTTATTTCCTTAGCTACAGGTAGAAAACAAGCGCAATTGTGCGCAGGTCTTTTATTCAATCTTGGTTTAATTTATTAACATTTGATTGTTTTTTTTTTCTTTTTTGCTGAGGTTGTTGCTTGCTTGTCTGTTGTAGCTAAGTGTGACCCATGCTGGCAAAATGAGTTGGAATGTGCACCACATCATTACGAGCTACAGGCACGAGAAGTCATAAATCATGACTCCATAACATCTTGTGTGGTACCTGTACCAAAGACTTCCCACCCCAAAGACCTGAACAGCTACAGACCAGTGGCCCTGATGTCTCACATGATGAAGACCCTGGAGAGACTGATCCTTGCTCACCTCTGCCCCCTGATGGGACCAGCGATGGATCCACTCCAGTTCGCCTACCAGCATGGCATTGGGGTGGAGGATGCAGTGATCTTCCTCCTTCACCGTTCCCTGTCCCACCTGGAGAAGCCTGGGAATGCGGTGAGGATCATGTTCTTTGACTTCTCCAGTGCTTTCAATACCATCCAACCGATGATCCTGAAGGACAAGCTGCTGTGCGCAGGGGTGGACCAGCACCTGTCATCATGGATCCTGGACTACCTCACTAACCGGCCACAGATTGTGAGAACCCAGGATTGTGTGTCCGACACGATCATGGGCAGCACGGGGACCCCCCAGGGAACGGTTTTGCCTCCCTTCCTGTTCACCTTTTATACTGCAGACTTCTCACACAACACAACACACTGCCATCTACACAAGTTCTCAGACGACTCTGCAATCGTCGGCCTCATTTCCAACGGAGATGAAGCTGAGTACAGAGGACTTATCCAGGACTTCGTGGACTGGTGCCATCGGAACTGCCTCCAGAACAACGCGAGGAAAACTAAGGAGCTGGTGGTGGACTGCCGCAGGCAACGGCAACCCCTCACAGCACCAGTAAATATCCAAGGAACAGACATTGAGATGGTAACATCCTACAAGTACCTGGGTGTTCATCTGAACAATAAACTTGACTGGTCACACAATACCAACGCACTCTACAAGAAGGGACAGCGCAGGCTGTTCCTACTGAGGAGGCTCAGGTCTTTTGGTATACAAGGGGTGCTCTTGAAGACATTCTACGACACGGTGGTGGCATCAGCCATCACTTTTGGAGTGGCCTGCTGGGGCAACGGCATTACAGCAGCCGATAGGAAGAGACTGAACAAACTGATCAAGAAAGCTAGCTCTGTCCTCGGGCAACGCCTTGACCCAGTGGAGGAGATAGGAGAGAGAAGGATGGTGGCTCAACTGTCATCTCTGCTGGAGTCCGAGTCCCACCCTATGCAGGACATATTGAACGCACTGAGGAGCTCATTTAGCAGTAGACTACATCATCCTAGGTGCATGACCAAGAGGTTTTGCAGGTCTTTCCCATCTACGGCTGTCAGACTGTATAACCCAAGCAGGGCTGCTCGCAGAGATAGCAAAAAAACAGGTCGGGGAACAGGGAGATGCTGAAGTCTGTACAGAGGGAGCTGAGGAGAAAGATCAGAGAAGGCAAGGACAGCTTCAGGAAGAAGATGGAGGACAAGCTGCAACAGAGCGACATCAGCGGGGTCTGGAGAAACCTCAAAACCATCTCGGAGCTCCAGAATACCTCCCCCCAGGCCACAGGGGGCAGGGAGTGGGCGAACAACCTGAATCTGTTTTTCAATAGATTTGACCAACCGCCCTCCCCCCTGACTGCACAACAACCACTGCTGCCTCTAAAGAAATCAAGTCCTGCTGCCCACTCCCCACTCCACCAACACCCCCCCCCCACACTCCCAACACACAGCCCCCCATCCTGACCCTGACCAGGACCCAGGTGAGGACGGAGCTGAGGAAGATCAAGGCGAGGAAGGCGCCGGGACCGGACGGCATCAGCGCAAAGCTCCTCAAGTCCTGTGCAGACCAGCTGTGTGGGATTGTGACGTATATCTTCAACATGAGCCTGAAACTGGGGAGGGTACCACAGCTGTGGAAAACATCTTGTGTGGTACCTGGACCAAAAACTTCCCACCCCAAAGACCTGAACAGCTACAGACCGGTGGCCTTGACGTCCCACTTGATGAAGACCCTGGAGAGACTGCTCCTTGCTCACCTCCGCCCCCTGGTGGAACCAGCGATGGATCCACTCCAGTTCGCCTACCAGCATGGCATTGGGGTGGAGGATGCGGTGATCTTCCTCCTTCACCGTTCTCTGTCCCACCTGGAGAAGCCCGGGAATATGGTGAGGATCATGTTCTTTGACTTCTCCAGTGCTTTCAACACCATCCAACCGATGATCCTGAAGGACAAGCTGCTGCGCGCAGGGGTGGACCAGCACCTGTCATCATGGATCCTGGACTACCTCACGAACCGGCCTCAGTTTGTGAGAACCCGGGACTGTGTGTCCGACACGATCATCAGTAGCACGGGGGCCCCCCAGGGAACGGTGCTGGCTCCCTTCCTGTTCACTCTTTATACTGCGGACTTCTCACACAACACAACACACTGCCATCTACAGAAGTTCTCTGATGACTCTGCGATCGTTGGCCTCATCTCCAATGGAGATGAAGCTGAGTACAGAGGGCTTATCCAGGACTTCGTGGACTGGTGCCATCGGAACTGCCTCCAGATCAACGCGAGGAAAACTAAGGAGCTGGTGGTGGACTGCCGCAGGCATGGGCAGCCCCTCACAGTACCAGTAAATATACAGGGAACAGACATCGAGATGGTGACATCCTATAAGTACCTGGGTGTTCATCTGAACAATAAACTAGACTGGTCACACAATACTGATGCACTCTACAAGAAGGGACAGCGCAGGCTGTTCCTGCTGAGGAGACTCAGGTCTTTTGGTGTACAAGGGGCGCTGCTGAAGTCATTCTATGACACGGTGGTGGCATCAGCCATCACTTTTGGAGTGGTCTGCTGGGGCAGTGGCATTACTGCAGCCGATAGGAAGAGACTGAACAAACTGATTAAGAAAGCTAGCTCTGTCCTGGGGCAGCGCCTTGATCCGATGGAGGAGATAGGAGAGAGAAGGACGGTGGCTAAACTGTCATCTCTGCTGGAGTCCGAGTTCCACCCTATGTAGGACATACTGAATGCACTGAGGAGCTCATTTAGCAGCAGACTACATCATCACAGGTGCACAACCGAGAGGTTTCGTAGGTCCTTCCTACCAACGGCTGTCAGACTGTACAACCTAAGCAGGGCTGCTCGCAGAGATAGCAAAAAGACGTAACAAACTAATAGTTTTTTGAATGCAAAAGATGCAATAGACTTACACAATGGTCCCCTCCGGCATACAACTAGGAACATACCGGTCGCTATGGAGGGTGAGAATATGTATGGGCACATAATCATACCATGTAGGATAACTAAGTAGACGGTTATGCTGTTTCATTCCATCTAGCAACAATGCTCTGCACTGTGTGTGTTTATATATTTACATATTTATTCCATCTAGCTACAATGCTCAGCACTGGGTGTGTTTATATATTTATATATCTACATATTATTCCATCTAGCTACATTGCTCCGCACTGTGTGTGTTTATATACTTGCATATTTATTCCACCTAGCTGCAATGCTCCGTACTGTGGGTGTTTATATATTTACATATTTATTCCATCTAGCTACAATGCTCTGCACTGTGTGTTCATATATTCATATATTTATTCCATCCAGCTACAATGCTCTGCACTGTGTGTCTGTGTGTGTGTGTATATATATATATTTTATAGTAATATGTACATATGTATATTAGCTGCTCTTGCTTGCTTGTTTTTTTCTTGCCTTCTAATTGTTGCTCTGAGTGTTGCTATCCCTGTGCTGTTGCAATCCTGGAATTTCCCTGTTGTGGGACTAATAAAGGCTTATCTTATCTTATCTTATCTTAAAACGTGAGGACCTAATAGTATTGAATGCAAAAGATGCAACAGACTCACACAAATGGCTCCCTCCAGTATACAACCAGGACAATATCAGTCGCTATGGAGGATGACAATATGTATGGGTACATATTCATTCCATATAGGGTAACTAAACAGACGGTTATGCTGTTTAGTCCATCTAGCTACAATGCTCTGCACTGTGTATATATATTTATATATTTATGTGTACATATGTATATTCACTGCTCTTGTTTTCTTATCTTCTAAATTATTGCTCTGAGTGTTGCTATCCCTGTGCTGTTGCAATCCTGGAATTTCCCCAGTGTGGGACTAATAAAGGCTTATCTTATCTTATCTTTCTTTGTTTGCTAGCAACAAAGCCCCGGGAAAACCCCCATGAGTGCCTGGTATCATTGGAAAGCTTAGAAATCAAACTTTCTAAAAATACATATGTTTTTGTGGAAGACATAACTCCCCACCTATCGAACGTGAGTTTTCAACCTAGCCAAAATATAAACAAATCGTCTTTTTCCGGGTCCGTTTTTGCACACTTCCTAAAAAAAAAATTTCATTTTGAAGGTTTTTCAATACAGAACATGGAAATAACGTTACATCAGTTTTGAAAATGTCCTCAAAGTGACTCATTTTGCCAGCACGGGTCACAATTTTGTTGAAGTTGTTAGGTTGTTATCTGTATTTTTTAACCATTTACTCACCTTTATGTCTGTTCTCTCTCATACTTCTGGTTTATAGGAAATAACTTGAAGTACATGCACCCCATTTGCTTACAATTGCAAGCAAATGGAACAGAAACTTCATGCGCGCACACCCAAGCGTACATAAACACAGCATATATACACAGTTGTGGGTTTTTTTCCCCTTGTCCTGTCAGGTAGCTAGGCAAACAGAACAGGGATATGTCACCCTTATTGTGCTAAAACAGATTTACTTTGCCAAGGGGAGCTTATACAGTACCTAACTGTGTATTGCATATTGTTGTAAAGTCCTCCTGTAATAACTTTTAATACTTTATTTTAATTATTTTACCCATGGAAGACCCAACAGGATGGGGAAGAGGGAGAGGAAGTGTGTGGAGGGGGAAAAGAAAAGGGAGGGGAACAGACAAAAAAAACAAACAAACCAACAACTAAAACAAACAAAAGACAATCTGCTTCTTCCACCGAAGATGTCTCAACACGAGTCTGGTTTCCGCACCTGTTAAAGCAGAGACACTTGTGCGTGTATGTCTGTGTGCATATAAATGAGAACGCACGCAAAATAAGTGTGTGCATGTGAGTGGTTTGTCAGGAAACATACGAAGTGGAAGGCCGGTCGCAGCAGCTCTCCCCCCAGGAACCCCAAGCAGGCAAGGCAGCGCCACCAACCCCCACAAGGCACAAATGTCCGAGGTCAGCAAGCCCCCGGAAAGCTATTCATCCGCCCCCGGAGGGACAATCAAGGGAGGCCAGGCTGCTCAGTGGCCGGAGCTGTGACCCCCCCCCCCCCCCCCCCAGCAGGGCCAACGTCCACCCCCGGGCCCAAGGCACCAGGAGGCCAGCGACCCCACCCCCTGGAACGGAGACCGACCCATGCCCCCCGGCGCAAGCCCCCCAGGTACCCCCACAGCAGGCCCGCCCCAGCGCCTCTGTCGCACACCCCGGGGACCCCCATGTCCAAAGAAGTCCCCCCGCCCAGGGGAGCCCACGTTGCCGAGAGGCACTACCCCCCTTAATCCAGCACCTCCTGACACGCAGACACACCCCTCCCCACACCTTCACACCCACATGCTCCCATGCGCACCCCTCTCACTCATCCAGACCGACCCATTCTCTCTCACTCCTATACCCATTCAAACACACCCCTCATTCACCTTTGTTTCATAAGGTGGCTGCGAAGCAGATGCAGCCAGCCTGAACACACACCAGTGCCTGGCAGTGACCAGGGAGACCACCGGCGAAGGCCACAGAAGCAGACCCCCACCCCCGGCGTCCATCTGAGCGAACAATCAGCAGACCACTGCAGGCGCCCCGAGATGCCACCCGACATGCAAAGCGCTGCACAAAACCATCACCACCTCCATTCATCACCCCCTCACTCTCACTTACACTCATATTCAGCCCCCTCTCACTTCCTTGGCTGTATCTATATATTCAGTAGCACCCAGGGATTTTGTCAACATGATAGGTCCCAGGCTCCCCACCAGGCTCCCACGCCCCCAGCAAGAGAAGGGCAACGGGGGTGGGGGAAGACACCCAATTCAATTCAATTCAATTCAACTTTATTTATATAGCACCATTTCACAACAACAGTCATCTCATAGCACTATCAACTGTAGGGGGAACCCCCACAGTTGCAGAAAGACCCCAGCAATCAGGCGATCCCCTGTGAGCAAGCACTTGGCGACGGTGGAGAGGAAAAACTCCCTTTTAACAGGAAGAAACCTCCAGCAGAACCAGGCTCAGGGAGGGGCAGTCATCTGCTGCGACTGGCTGGGGGGTGAGGGGATAGAGAAGAAGAAAAGAACAGACATGTAGAGAGCAAACAGCACGATGGGGACTCAATCTATGGGAGAGAACAAACAAATGTTAATGACCAGCAAAAAAAATATTTCATTGAGAGTGAGAAAAGGAGTGAGGCCCAGTGCATTACTGGAGGTCCCCTGGCTGACTAAACCTATTAGCAGCATAACTAAGGGAGGGTTCAGAAACACATGATCCCTCCCTAATTGTAGGCTATATCAAAAAGATAGGTTTTAGCCCTATTCTTAAAAACAGAGATCGAGTCTGACTCCCGAATCTAGATTGGCAGCTGGTTCCACAGGAGAGGAGCTTGATAACTGAAGGCTCTGCCTCCCATTGTACTTTTGGAGATTCTAGGTATTACAAGTAATCCTGCATTTTGGGAGCGTAGTGCTCTGTTAGGATAATACGGTAGTATCAGATCTTTTAAATAAAAAGGAGCCTGATTGTTTAGAGCTTTGTAAGTAAGAAGAAAGATTTTAAACTTAATTCTAAACTCTATGGGAAGCCAATGAAGGGAGGCCAGAACCGGAGAGATATGATCTCTCTTTCTAGTACCTGTTAAAACTCTTGCTGCAGCATTTTGGATCAGCTGAAGACTTTTTAAAGATGTTTTAGGACAGCCTGATAATAAAGAATTACAATAATCTAATCTCGAGCTAACAAAAGCGTGGATCAGTTTCTCAGCATCACTCTGAGACAAGATGCTCCTAATCTTGGCAATATTACGCAAATGATAGAAGGCAGTCTTAGAAACAAATTTAATATGTGAATTGAAGGACAAATCCTGATCAAAAATAACTCCAAGGTTCCTCACAGAGCTATTAAGAGAAAGAGTAACCGCATCCAAACTGAAAGTTTGATTTGGAAAGGAATTTCTAAGGTTTTTTGGACCAACAAGAATGACTTCAGTCTTATCTGAATTTAATAGCAGGAAATTACAAGTCATCCAAGCTTTGATTTCCTTAAGACAGGCTTCTAACTTGGCTAATTGATTACTATCATCTGGCTTCATTGACAGGTATAATTGTGTGTCATCAGCATAACAATGAAAATGTATACAGCGCTTTCTAATAATGTTGCCTAACGGAAGCATATATAAACTAAAAAGAGTCGGGCCTAGCACAGATCCCTGTGGAACTCCATGACTGAGCTTTGAGTTGAAAGAAAACTCATTATTTACATGAACAAACTGGAACCTATCAGATAAATAAGATCTAAACCACTGCAACGAAGTTCCATTAAGTCCAACATAGTGTTCTAATCTATCAAGTAGAATATTACGATCGATAGTATCAAAAGCTGCACTAAGGTCTAAAAGGACAAGTACAGAAACTAGTCCATTATCAGATGCAATGAGGAGGTCGTTAGTGACCTTCGCTAAGGCTGTTTCAGTACTATGATGGATTCTAAACCCAGACTGAAACTCTTCAAGTAAACCATTTCCCTGCAGGTGGTCAAATAATTGCGTAGCAACAACTCTTTCTAAGATTTTTGAAATGAAAGGGAGATTAGAGATTGGTCTATAGTTAGCTAAAGCTCCTGGATCTAGCGTTGGCTTTTTGAGTAAGGGTTTAATTACAGCCGTTTTAAAAGCCTGCGGTACATGGCCTAAAGTTAATGAAGAATTTATTATATGAAGAATAAGGCTACCAATAAGTGGGAAGACTTCTTTAAATAACCTGGTAGGAATAAGGTCTAAAAGACAAGTTGAAGGTTTGGATGAGGAAACTATTTTGTCTAACTCACAAAGGTCGATTGGAGTAAACTCATCAAGACAGACATCAATAGAAGGAGTTGTAGTAGTTACAGTATTTAAGTTAACTGTGGGAAGAATCTGATTGATTTTATCTCTGATGGATGAAATTTTATTATTGAAAAAGTTCATAAAGTCCTGACTAGTAAGCTCTAAGGGAATGCTAGGATTGACAGAGTCCTGACTCTTTGTCAACCTGGCTACAGTACTGAAAAGAAACCTGGGATTATTCTTGTTCTCTTCTATTAATGCAGAGTAATAACTCGTTCTTGCTTTTCTAAGAGATTTAACCCCCCCTCCCCCCACCTCCCTCCCCCCGCACAGAACATGGTGGGTGTGTGTCGGTTATATGATATAATTGTGTGTAAATGTGTGGACTACCAAAGTGCAATTAAAATTGGGGGGATAGTGATTGGAGCACCGCTAGCCACTGCGATGGGCAGCAGGGCCCCCATCCCCCAAGCCCTCAGTGTCTAAAATGCAATTAAAATTGAGGTGAGTGCAGCCCCACCGCACAGCAAAGGTATCCCCTTCACCGACACAGTGCGGCACACCCCCACCCCAAAGTCCTAAATGAAACAAAAAAGATGTATATTCCACCCAGAGTCAGGGGGAGGGGGAGAGCAGGAAATAAGACTGGGAGGCAAGCGGTCTAAAAGCAAGGCCACCCCCCCCCCCCCCCCCCAGGAGCCAGCTTGCAGACTGGTTCATGAGGCCACCCACTGCCCCCAAATCCCAACCCAGGGCGAGGGCTGCCAGTGGAAGCAGCCAAGGACCCACCAGCATCACTAACATGAGGGGGCAGCCATACATATTTCCACTCATCTTACACACACAAACATGGGCAACAACAGTCACAATAGTGAATAATGGGTCAGACCCACACGGCGCCCAACATGCCAGGCGACACCCCCGACCGCCCATGCAGGCCCACGACCACCCACCCCAGACGCACACTGACAACCGCAGGCCACCCTGCAACCACAGCCACCCTGGAGCAACCAGATGGAAACACGGCCATCAACCCGTGCCAATGGCCCCCCAACCACTCCCAAGCACAAACACACACCCGCCGCCAATGCCACCAGGGGCGATGCAACAAAGCGCCTCACCCCGCAACACAACAGCAGGGCGGCCGGGACAATCAGGCCTCGAAACGCCAGTCCCCATACCACTAGATGGACTGCCCAACCTCTGCCACCCAACAAAGTTCTCCTACTCATACACACATTCTCTACCCCCCAGACATCCACCCACAAGTAACCGCTTCCATACACACATGTACCACCTCCCATCATCACACATGCCCACCTACACCCACACACAGCCCCACCTGCCCACTCAACACACACACCCACTTGTGCATCCGCTCATACGTAACGCCCCCACTCACACACTCACACACCCTCACACACACACACACACACACACACACACACAGAGCCCCACCTGCCCACTCAACACACACACCCACTTCGGCATCCACTCATACACAAGCCCCCACTCACACCCACTCTCTCTCTCTCTCTCTCTCTCTCTCTCTCTCACACACACACACACACACACACACACACACACACACACACACACACACACACACGCACACCCACACCCGCAGACCCCAGTGGATGGGGAGGGCAACCCAGGATGCAGGCACCGACCCCAGGGTGCCTCCAGGGCCCCAGGGAAAACACGACCCCACCGCACAAGGATGCACCGGGGCCAACCCGCACTACCGGCCCACACCTGACCCCGGCCCGGGTGGGGGGGGGGACACCCCCCCCCCCAGCACCAGGGGCCCAGGGCCAGACCCAGACTCCCCCCCCCCCCCGAGGGGCTAGGCCAGCCGGCCGGGGGGGGGCACAGCCCCCCGGCCCACCCCCACCAGGGCCAGACAAACAGCCACCCTGGAACAGGTCCCCCGGACACCCACGGTCGGGGTGCAGCCAGCCACCAGAGGTGCCAAGGAGAGCGAGACACCACCTGCCACCCCTCAGATTATAGAATTAATAAGCGGGGACCAGAGAGAATTGAATTCTGCCAATTGATTATTTAAGGAGGCTGACAATCTCTCCAGGCTAATATAATCCAATAGTAAGTTATTATAATAAGTCATGCATAAGTTATTTCTTGATTTCCAATTCATGAGGATAGTTTTCTTTGCGATGCATAAGGCAGTGAGAACCATGTGTGACATCCTTGCATCTATATTTATTTCACTTAAATCACCTAATATGCCAAGTGTGGGTGAGGGTGGGACATTATACCCAAGCCATGCCGACAAGTCCTCACATGTCTTCTGCTAGAACTTTTGAACCGGTGCACAGGACCACATAGCATGCATATAGCTATCCGGGACGTTGCTGGTGCAGTGAGAGCAGATGTTTGTGTGACTCAGGCCCATTTTGAACATCCTTTGTCCTGTGTAATGAATTCTACGTAGAACTTTATACTGTATAAGTTGTAAGTTAAGAGTTTTTAGTCATCTTAAAAGTCTTTAAACATATTTGTGTCCAGAAACTTTCCTCCTTATTAATTGATAAGTCTGTCTCCCATTTTGATATTGGAAGAGATACGGACTCATCCAGCTTTGATAATAGTCCATGTATTTTCGATATCAATTTAGGGGAACAGAGATTTAGAAACTCTGCCACCTTAACTGGTACCGCTAAATCTGTCTGATTAAGATTAAATCTTGCTTTTATTATGGATTTAAGCTGTTGATATTCAAAATGCTTTTTATCACTGATGTCGTACTGTGACATTAGTTCCTGAAATTGGATAAAATTTCGACCTTGAATAAGATGTTCTTTGTTGCAAGATATCAGGATTATTCCAAATGGGCGTGAGTTTACAGGGGACAAGTGAAGACCCTGTCATTTTTTAAAAATTTCCACCAAGCTGTCAGAAAGGAGCTGGTATTAATACTTTTAAAACAGTCATGGCGTTTAATACAGGGACTTATAAAAGGTAAGTCAGAGATATTTAGCGACCCACAGAGAGCCTGTTCAGCATCTAACCATGGGTTTTCTAGTGACGTTGATTTTGTCCATTTTGAAACAAACTGCAGTCTATTGGCTAAAAAGTAATTTAAAAAAAATTGGTAAATCTAAGCCTCGCACTCTTTCGCTTTTTGGAGGGTTTTTAAACTAATCCGTGATGGTTTATCCTTTCATAAAAATTTACTTATATTTGAGTCTAGAGAGTTAAACCAGGCCATTGATGGTTGGGTAGGGATCATTGAGAACAAATAGTTGATTTTAGGAAGGACCATCATTTTAACGGTTGCGACTCTTCCCATTATGATAAAGGTAGTGTCCTCCAGCACGTAAGGTCATCTTGTATTGTTTTTAAAAGGGGAATGTGATTTAGTCACAAAAGCTCTGAGAGCCTAGGGGAAATATCTATTCCTAAATATTTAATATTTTCTGATTGTTTTGGAATAGTAGATGTATTTGAGAAATTGCAATTTATAGGTAGAACTATTGATTTTATTCAGTTAATAGAGTAGTCTGATAATGATGAAAATTTTTCAATGAGCGCCACTGTCTGAAGAAGAGATCTTTGTGAGTTTTTAAGGAAAATCAATACATCATCAGCATAAAGACTTATCTTGTGTTCCTTTTCTCCAGTTTGAATACCTCTGATATCAACATTTTGTTGTATGGCTGCTGCTAATGGTTCAGTGGACACCCCTGCTGAGTACCTCTCTGGAGATTAAAGCTTCGGGGAGTCTGATCATTTGTTCGGACAGACGCAGCTGGACACCTACAGAGTGTTTTAATCCAGTTTATGAAAGGTAAACCAAACCTGAATTTGTTTAACAACATAAAAAGAAATTTCCAGTTAACACGGTCAAAGGCTTTCTCTGCATTCAGGGACAAGATTGTAGTTTCTACGTTATTGATCTTGCAGTAGTCTATTAAATTAAATAGCCTACATGTATTATCCGCCAAGTGCCTACCCTTGAGGAAACCTGTTTGATCTGGGTGTATAATAAACGGAATTATCCTTTCCAGTCTTTTGACGAGAGCTTTGCAAATTATTTTAAGATCGACATTCGTAAGTGAGATAGGACGGTAGCTGGATGGAAGCGTAGGTTCTTTTCCAGGTTTAAGGAGCAGGATAATACTAGCCAAATTCATATTTGGAGGAATTACATTATCTTCTTTAATTTGGTTCACCATTTTAAAAAAAAAGTAGGTGCCATCACAGGCCAAAATTCTTTATAAAATTCTACTGGAAAACCATCTGGTCCTGGGGCTTTGTTGTTTGGGATGTGCTTAAATGCCTCCTGGAGTTCAGACACCTGAAGAGGTGCATCCAGAGCTGCAAACTGTTCATTATTTAATTGTGGTAAATTAATATTGTCCAAAAATTTATTTATCTCTGAGTCAGATGGGTTAACCTGAGATGAGTAGAGGTTTTCATAAAACTTTCTGAAGGAGTTATTTATTTCTTCCGGATCATGGGTAATATTTCCACTCATATCCTTGATAGAGTAGATAGCTGTTTTTTCTTTATTCAATCTAAGCTGGTTCGAAAGATATCACCTTAATTTATTGCTGTGTTCAAACTTCTCAAGACACAGTCTTTGTATTAAAAACTGTGCTCTTTTGTTTGTAATTTCTTTTAATTCTAGCTTTAATTTTCTCAGATCGTTAAGTGTCTGTTCCTGTGGGGAAACGGCACAGATTGTCTCCAGTGATTTAATTTTCTGTTCTAAGTCCAGTACCAGTGCTTTTTCTTTTTTATTCTTATATGAACAGTAAGAGATTATTTTGCCTCGCATGACTGCTTTTGCTGCTTCCCAAAGAACACCTGGGGATATTCCTGGCACATCATTATATTCCAGATATGATTCCCACTCTTTATTAAAGTAGTTAATAAAGTCTTTGTCTTTGATATATTAAATTTCCAGCTCCTAGTTTCCCTTGGTGCTTTCCTATTTACTAGTGTAAGAGATACTAGATGGTGATCACTAATAGCTTGATTTGAACATATTTCAGTGTCTGTGATGTCCTCACAATAGAGTTACTGGCTAAAAAGAAATCTAAACACGAATGTGAACTATGAACTGATTTCATGTGCTGTTTGAGAGTGTCAGTAGCCTGCCATTTTCGGTGATTCCCCGATGTACTGAGCCTGTCGATTGCATGGTTTAATACCAGGTTGAAGTCCCCTCCTATTATAAGTGTAGTGTCCAAGTGCTCAGAAAGAGAAGTGAAAAAAGTGTGAGAATAGGATGGATCGTCAACATTTGGGCCATAAACGCTTGCAATACATAGATCCAAATTTTGGACTGAGATTTTTAGTATTATAAATCTACCTTCCGGATCTGTTATGGTGTTATTCACAAAAAAAGCGTATTCTTCTCTTTACCAGTATAGCTACACCCCTTTGTTTAGAATTAAAGCCGGCTGAGTACATGTGGGGGAATTCCGGGGAGGTGAAAGCATCTACAGATGACTTAGAGACATGTGTCTCCTGCAATAAGAAAAAGTCTGCCTGTAGATCGTTCAGTCGATTAAAAACTTTTACCTCTTCTCCCTGGTACCAATTCTACGTATGTTCCATGTGACAAACTTAAATGTGGACATGTTTTCACTAACTGGTTATGTACTAAAGACTAACTAAATGTGCCTATGTGATTATATGTCTGTAATGTATGCATATACAGTATGTGTATATATACGTGTGTTGTGTGTAAAGTATACACCTACGCATATAATTGGGTGTGCGCGCATGATGTCTCTGTGCCATTTGCCTGCAATTGCAAGCAAATTGGGTACATGTATTTCAAGTTATTTCCTATAAACCAGAAGTATGAGAAAAAACAGACAAAGGTTAGTAAGTGGTGAAAAAATGCAGATAACTTACAACAATGACCTAAGAACTTCAAAAAAATTAACTCCAACAGACAAACAAACAACAACCTCAACAACAAAGAAATAAACATTTTGACAAATGTTAACAAATTAAACTGAGATTGAGTAAGAGACCTGCAAACAATCGCACTCTTTTTCCACCTGTAGCTAAAAAAAAAAATCAACAAAAAACAAAATAGGCTCTAGAATAACCAGGGCGTTATAGTTTCATCCATAAACAGCTTGCCATCTATATACAGTCTATCCATAGAAACAACAGCTCATTTGCCTTCTTGGATGTTTTGTTTCCTAATGGGAAAAAGCTTCCTTCTCCTTTCCAAGATTTCCTGTGGAAACTGATCATTTAGACCATAATTGGTGTTTTTAAGCTGCCTACCCTGCCTCTGCATACCTGCCAACTTTTCAAACCTGAAAAGCCTAGTAGCTAGCCGGGGTCCAGGGGCCGATGCTAATGCTAATGCTAATAATAATAATGCTAATATTTGCCAAACAAATATTAGCATTAAATCAAGTTAGAATGTAGCTAACAACCTCATATTTCTTCAACTTTCAAACCTGAAAAGCCTAGTAGCTAGCCGGCTCCAGGGGCCGCAGTGTCAAACAAATATTAGCATTTGACATAGAAGTCACATATTAATTATATTAAAGGTAAAATATCTAAATCAACTGCAATACTACACAGAGCGAAATATTTGCTGAATCAACAACCCACATTATATACTTTGTATCATTCATTAATACTCCCATACATGACATATTGTACTGAAGTATGGGGAAATACATAAAAAACAAACATATATCCAGTCTTTATGCTTCAGAAGAGAGCTATTAGAATAATAAACAAAGCTGCTTACAGGGAACCAACAAACCCACTTTTTCTTAAATTAAAAGCTCTCAAGTTGAAAGATCTGATTGACTTTAAAACTGCAGTAATAATGTTTAAAGCTAAGAATCTATCACTGCCCGCAAATATCCAAAAGCTGTTCCAAATAAGGGAGAAACAATATCATTTCAGAGGAACATGTATATTTCAAAAACCTTCAGTGAGAACTACCACCAAGCAACACTGTGTTTCAGTGCAAGGAGTCAGATTATGGAACGATTTTACACCTGAATTAAAATCATGTACAACGCTTGGACAATTTAAACAAAAACTAAAGGAAGAAATACTCCAAACATATATACAAGATGACATGTAAAATCACATAAGGATTGTCATATTCAGTCTGTGTTGTATTGTCAGTTTTTTTTTGTCACATTTTGTCTTAGCTTTGTTCTGAATTGTAATCGCTCTTGTTTTGAATTCTTGGATGGAATATGGGTGGGCAATATAAGCTGCGGCTTCAGCCATCACCCATTTCAGATAACTTATGTTGAACTGTATAATCAGAGGAGTTATTGTTTAATTTGACCTTGTTGGATTTTTTCGCCTTTGTTATATTATTCTGTTTCTTTTTAATCTTTACTTTTAATCTATCCGAAATAAAGATTCATTCATTCATTAAATTTGCATTCAAAAGACTATCTTAACACTGCATAGAACTTTGAATAGGCCAGATGTGATGTATTATGAATACTAGAAAAGCAATCGGACAGCGCAGACCTCCGCCAACCGCCACAGTTCCCCCCATACAGTGTTTAACATCATAAATAAAATATTGAAAATGGCCCTATCTCGCAATGTTAAATTAAAAAAAAAAAAAAAAGAATCCTTTAAAAAATTCCTGGATCCAGATGGTGATCCGGATCACCACCAAAATCTAATCATCTGTAGGACACCCCATTTCTGACAATCTGAAAATTTCATGAAAATCCGTCCATAACTTTTTGAGTTATCTTGCTAACAAACAAACAGACAAACCGACGCTGATGATCACATAACCTCCTTGGCGGAGGTAACTAGAAGACTAGAAATATCAGCAGGGTATACTAGCACTGTTTAACAGACGCGCAAGAGGGCAAAATCGCTCTGATATTTTATGTGTTTACATGATACACCAAGCATGACAAGGCTTGCAATTACACAGCACATGTTCTTCAGAATCTTAGGCATTATATAAAATGTATTCTCCCTTTAGATGTCGAATCCATGGTCCATTTGCCAGGGTTGAAGTGCAGTCGTGCGAACGTCTGCAGCAGTTTACATCGTGTTTACATCTCGCCATGTACGCACACCTCTCCGGGATTTCGCGCGAGAATAGAAACCTCAATACCCTCAATAGCGATAGCGTTAGCTTAGCAAATGCTTCAGGTAAATCGTAGCAGCGAACCACGAAAAGAAACGCTACTGAAGCTACTATGTTCTAAATTTAGATATGATTCCTAGCGATCTCGTGTTTGGAATTGCTTTTGTGTTTTTTTTACGATTTAAAATTTTTGACTGAATTTTTAGTGAAAAACCGTAATTTTGATTAATAAAGCCGTAACCCGGAATGGGGTCTCGAAAACCGGAACCATTACGGCAAAACCGGAGTAGTTGGCAAGTATGCCTCTGTACCAAAATTTTTTGTTTAAAATGCTCAAATTTGCCAACAATAGGTCTGGGACGTTTATCTGGGAATTTTTGTGCCCAATTCGGTGGACTCGGTGGAAAGTAATTGAATTTGTGACTTTGGAGGATAGTTTTAGTTGTGATGAGATAAATTCACAGACCAGCTGTTCTGGATTTTCATTGTTTTTTTCAACAATTCCAGAAAAAAACAAGGTTATCTCTCATGCTGCGTGACTGCAAACTGAGAACTGTTTCCTTCATTGTTCGGTTTTCTCCCTCAACAATGCCAAGCCGCGTGGTTAGTGTGTTTACTGACTTTTTCAGGCTGTTATTTTCCTCTACGAGAGAGATGAGCTGTGCTTGATTGAACTCTAAACTCTCCCGCAAACTCTGAAACTCTTGATGAAGGAGCTCAACCAGCGCCACTCTACCATCCATGCTGGTAAGTTTATTCTCAATGGAGAAAAGGATGTCACTAACCTTGGTGCCCTGCTGTGATTTCTCGGGCGTTATTTTTGGCGAATCTGCGGGTCTTGGTCGTTTAGACTGAGAAGCAGGGACGGAACACACACTCGCCTGCTCCATAACACAGCAACGGTAATACAACTCGTCAATGTAGTTCTCTAGTTCCTCCAGCTTCATACAAAAAAAGAAAGATAAACACAGACAATTAGTTAATGAATTAATTACAAAAAAGAAAAAACCTACCTGTGGAAAAGTTTTGTTTTTAAGCTCGGTCGACAGCAGTCGTCATTTGGATTATTGTGCAAATTGTCTCAAAACGTCTCGCGATCACAGCATCGGCCCCAGGAGCCAAAATTTTCTGACCGCGTTGACTGCCATATATACACAGTTTTAAATGTCGCCTTCTCTCCACAAATGCTTATTTCTGTTTTGAGCTGCAACTATTTGTGGTGGATCTCACAAGTCCTGTGTTATTTGCTGTCGTCCATCGTCCTCCAAAATATAATAAGGACTTCATTGAGTTTTCTGAATTTTTGGCAGACGTTATGCGAAATATGATAAACTTTTGATTTGCAGGGACTTCAATATTCATGTCTGTTGTCCATCTGATCAGCTGGCATCTGATTTTAAAAGACTGTTGGTGACATTTAATTTAAATATTTTAGCAGACAAACCAACACACCGTCTTGGTCACACTTTGCACCTTGTTATCTCTTTTGGACTCTCAATCTCTCTCAAAGAAATTTCTAAGTCTGTCATCTCAGATCATTTCCCCTTTATTTTTTGAATTGCTGACCCCTTCATCACCCAGCAAGCCTGTGGCTCCATCATGCTGGCATCGCATCATCACTTCTTCAATGCCAGAGGAGTATTCTGCTGCTTTTAGGGATTCACAGATTTTTATTTTATTTTTTTTTGCCTTGAATGGACTCGTTTCCCCTTCCCATATGGATAATATTCTTTCCTCCTTTCATACCACCTGCTCTGGGATTTTGGACTCTTGCCCCATTTCGGCTTAAATCGGCTAAACCGAAAACAGATCCCTGGCTAAATGACACTACCCGTGCCATTAGGCAACGGGTCAGGCAGGCTGAACGGAGATGGAAAAAGGACAAATTACATGTGTCTCTAGGAATTTTTAGGGACTGTCTTGCTGATTACCAGAGGACCGTGCAAAAGGCAAAATTTCATTATCTCTCTGATATTATTTCTAGCAGCAGTCACTGTCCTAGAGTGCTATTTAACACAATTAACTCTTTTATAAATCCATGCACTCTGACTGTAACAGATGATTCGTTTACAACATGTGAGACTTTTCTTCACTTATTTGTTGAAAAAGTGGACTCTGTCAGATGAGCTATTAATAACAGTTTTAATGGGAGCTTGTCTGTTGTCCCGGGTTACTCTGCTGTGTTTGAACAGTTTCAGCTGGTCTCTTTATCATCACTTACTGACACAGTGAAGTCTCTGAAGCCGACAAATTGCTCACTGGATGTTGTTCCTGCTGGAATACTGAAAAGGGTTTTTAATACTGTAGGGCCTGGTCTTTTGGTTTTTATTAATTCCTGCCTTAGTTCAGGATTTGTTCCACCTGCTTTTAAACATGCTGTGGTTAGGCCCCTTCTTAAAAAACCTCACCTTGACCCTTCAGTTTTATCTAATTTTAGATCCATTTCTCACTTGCCCTTTTTATCTAAGGTTTTAGAAAAAGCTGTTTTTACACAGTTGCAATCTTTTTTAGAAGACAACTCTATTTTTGAGAAGTTTCAGTCTGGGTTTAGATCTCCTCACAGCACTGAGTCCGCCCTGCTAAAGGTGCACAATGATATTATGATGTCTGCTGATGCCAAATGCCCTGTGGTCTTAGTGCTGCTAGATCTTATAGCAGCCTTTGATACTGTGGACCATACTATCCTTTTGCCACGCCTGAATCACCACGTTGGCATCCAGGGCACTGCACTTAAATGGTTTGAATCCTACCTATCTAACAGAACCTTTTCTGTAATGATTGGTGACACGCCTTCTTCTAGTGCCTATCTCTCCTGTGGGGTCCCACAGGGCTCTATCCTTGGCCCTATTCTGTTTTCATTATATATATATGCTGCCACTCGGGTCAATAATAGCCAGGCACGACATGTCTTTCCACTGTTATGCAGATGATTTGCAGCTTTATTTACCCTTGAACCCAGAACAAACAAACTCACAAAGTGTTCTATTGGACTGCATCACTGACATTAAGTTGTGGTGAAGCCAAAATTTTCTCCACTTAAATGAAGACAAAACAGAATGTATTATGTTTGGGGATACTGTAACGGCTGGCTTTGGTACCCTCTCTTTAAGGCTCAGTTCAGCTGTCAGAAATTTGGGGGTGATTTTTGGCAGCCATTTAAAATTTGATAAACAGATTGACAATGTAGTCAAGATGAGCTTTTATCAATTACGTCTGTTATCCAAAGCCAAACCTTTCCTGAGCCATCATGATCTTGAGATAACCATCTATGCTTTAATCACTTCTTGACTTGATTACTGCAATGCACTTTATGCTGGCATCTCTCAGTCTTCTCTTGGCCGCCTTCAACTTGTGCAAAATGCTGCGGCCCATCTTTTGACCAAAACAACTAGGCGAAAGCACATTACTCTGACCCTTTTCTCACTTCACTGGCTTCCAGTCCATTTTAGAATTAATTTTAAACTTTTGCGTTTTGTTTTTAAAGCTCTTAATGGCCTTGCTCCGGTTTATCTGTCTGAGATTTTGACTGTCTGTGACCAAGGCAGAGTTTTGAGGTCATCCAATCAGCTTTTGCTGGATGTGCCCAGGTCAAGGTATAAACACTGGGGTGATTGAG
Organism: Pholidichthys leucotaenia; assembly: GCA_020510985.1. Lineage (NCBI taxonomy): Eukaryota > Metazoa > Chordata > Actinopteri > Cichliformes > Pholidichthyidae > Pholidichthys > Pholidichthys leucotaenia. The sequence continues at coordinate 308,965,649 of CM035844.1, forward strand.
CCTTTTCTGTTGTCGCCCCCAGGCTCTGGAATAATCTCCCCCCTGACCTACGTACGTGCTATCTCTGACCTGGCCCTTTTTAAATCAGAAATTAAAACATATTTGTTAGGATGGCTTTTAATACCCTGTAGTGGTGATATTTGTCTTGGCATTTGTTTTTATTTTATTCTTCTTTTTAGGTATTTATTCTTATTTCTTTGTTTATGTTATTTGTTTTTAATGTTGTGTATGTTTTTAATGCTGTTTAATTTTCTGTAAAGCACTTTGGTCACCTACGGGTTGTTTTAAAGGGCTATATAAATAAAGTACATTACATTACGTACATGCATACATTACGGACATATAATCACATAGACACATTTAGTTAGCCTTTAGCACAAAAACCAGTTAGTGAAAACATGTCCACATTAAAGTTTGTCACGTGGAACATACGTGGAATTGGTACCAGGGAGAAGAGGTAAAAGTTTTTAATTGACTTAAGGATCTACAAACAAACTTTGTCTTATTACAGGAAACACATGTTTCTAAGTCGTCTGTAGATACGCTCACCTCCCCGGAATTTCCCCATATGTACTCAGCCGGCTTTAATTCTAAACAGGGGATCTGGAAGGTAGATTTATAATACTAAAAATCTCAGTTCAAAATTTGAATCTATGTATTGCAAGCGTTTATGGCCCAAGTGTTGATGACCCATCCTATTTTCACACTTTCTTCATTTCTATTTCTGAGCACTTGGACACTACACTCAAAACAGGATGAGACTTCAACCTGGTGTTAAACCCTGCAATCGACAGGCTCAGTGCATCGGGGAATTATCAGAAATGGCAGGCTACTGACACTCAAACAATACATGAATGATTTTGGTCTTTGTTATGAAAGGCGTTCTCGTTACCCAATTCTTCGGGAATACACTTTTTCATCGGTTCATAGCTCACATTCACGTTTAGATTTCTTCTTACCCAGTAACTCTATTGCGAGGGACATCACAGACACTGAAATATGTTCAAATCAAGGTATTAGTGATCACCATCTAGTATCTCTTACACTAGTAAATAGGAAAGCTATAAGGAAAACTAGGAGCTGGAAATTTAATACATCACTACTAAAAAACAAAGACTTTAATAAATACTTTAACCCCTTGCACTCCGGGCAATTTTCCTAAAAATGCCAAAAAATAACATGCCCAAAGTAAATCGAAAGCTGTTCTTCAACCCTTTGCAGCATCTTCATGGGGTTGGTCTCATTTAAAAGAAAACACTTTGAATTTTTTGGCAAAAAAAACATAATCTCTCTACGTGCTCCGGCCACTGAGTTACAGTCATCTAAACATACTGAACTTGAAGAAAATAAATTTGGCCACGGTGTTTTTTTGGATACAAATGCTTGCAAATAACACACAGCTGTCCGATCCGGCTGGAAAATGCAACAGAAATGTAGAACCAAGTGTTATCCAGCTGAGGTCCAAATTTTGTAACAATACCACAAAAAATGAATATTTTACACAGCTTTGTTCTCAGGCTGTTCCCAGGCGTTTTGGAACTGTGCCAAATTGTGCCAAATGGCACAGTTTGGAAAAACGTCTAACTTTTGAATAATTCAATGTAGAATTTTCATTTTGGGCTCTAATGAAAGGTCACATTCAGGGCTGTGTCTGTGTGTGTGTGGGGGGGGGGGGGTTGTCCCCCCCCTCGCTACAGAGGACGGCCATCGCTACATGACGAAATAGACTCATATGGCTATGTGGCGACCGCTGCACAGTCAGCGCGGCTTCCCCCCGCGGACCGGGGGCGTTCGGACCGTGAACGCCCCCCTCGCTCCTCTTCTGCAGCGGGGGGGGGGGGGGGGGGGGGGCGTTCACGGTCCGAACACGGCAAATGAACCGTTTATCGCGGCGCACGCACTTCGTACTTCGTGCGCCGTACAGTTGTAATTTACCGATCGGTCAAAAGTCATTTTTGGATTACAGTTTTCAGGGAGAAATAATAATTTAGCTTATAACACCGTACCTCTTCACAGCAGCAGAGTCCTGGCGAACTTCTCTTCCCCATTGTCAGACGAACGCGACGCTGGTCCGCTCGTGGATCCCGGTCAAAACATAATTCCAATAATGCGGTTTTGGTGAATGATTTACGACCTTTGTCGTCGGCCTCTGTCGGTCTATGATGACGGAAGAGAATCCTAAACGTCTATTCTGCTGGAATGAGTGCAGGTCCCACTTGTGGGTGTACTCCATGCTGCTGGGTCTGTAGCAGGTTCGTCCAGCGTCCTTTTTTTTCATCTGCTGCAAAAGTAAATCTCTCTTCACCCAGCCCGAACTTCTGTGCTTCAATTGGCTCCTGCATTCACAGTAGGCGGGTCCTCCTTCCTAGGTTTTCATTCATTGGTTCTTCAAGGTTTCAGAAACCCAATTCAAGGCTCTTATTAGTCGAATGAGAGGTCAATCAGATGAACTAATCTGTTCGCGGCTGTGTCTGCAGCTTTTTTTTTCAGTGGCGCTTGGAGGCCACACCACCTACATCACCACCATCAGTATCTCTATCATGCGTCATGCGTCCGAGGGCGCACGAGTGCGCTCTCGTGCGCCCTCGTGCGCCCTAGGACGCAGAGACTTGCCCGCCCGAGGTACAACGGAGTGCAAGAGGTTAATAAAGAGCGAGAATCATATCTGGAACAGAATGATGTGCCAGGAATATCCCCGTGTGTTCTTTGGGAAGCAGCAAAAGCGATCATGCGAGGTAAAATAATCTCTTACTGTTCGTATAAAAAAGAATTAAAGCTGCAAGCAGCTGTAAGCGGACCCTCGACCCCCCCATGCACTCGCAGACCCCGCTGCCCATCGGACCCAGCAAATTTACCGTTGTCATGGCAAGCACTACGTCAATAATAAAGAAAACCGTTGGGTGAAGTACTTTCTTGTGAGCACTATGTGGCACTATAAGTTTGTCAATCATTTATTTTTTTTTTTTTTTTTTTTTGTAGGAGCATGCGGGGTGGGCACAAGAGCCATAATATCAATTATGGGGTAAATTAAGTTTGTCCAAGTTACAGCTGTCCTATGTATTGCCAGGAGGGAAACTATGGCATGTGGCCATGTCAGCGCTTACATATTAAGTATGTGTTGCAGACCCATGTAGGACTACAGAAGAGAGTCACCTTGACTTATGTTCCACATTTTGTGACACTCGGATTTTCCCAACCTTCCAAAGAAAAAAAATGTATTGAATTGCAAGGACTGGGTTTCCATGGCAACTGTGGTGATCACAGGACAAAATGATTTCGACTGAGGGTAATCCAATGCACTCTGAGAAACCTCTGAAAATGTCATGTCATTCTGATAACTGGTCTTTGTGCGAAAGTTGATACATTTTTGTGTAGTACTTCATGTCAGCACAAGGTGGTGTTGTGACATTTTTGTGAATATTGATACATAGATGTGTTTAGAGTGGGATTAGTATCCATCATGCTAATTTTGGTCCAAATCAGAGAAGTATCGTCTGAGCTGTAATTCTCATGTTTTGTATTGTGAAAACACCATTAAAGCATGCCGGTCGGCATGGAAACAGTTCTCTACTATGTACGTATGCTGTCAATGCGTCCTAGTCATTCCGTCATGGGATTTTTGCACTTGGTGAGACAAAACAAAAACAAAACAAAACAAAAAAACAGTTTTCAGCAATTCTTCCTTTAACTACTAGGTGATGCTATAACTTATATTAATAGAAGCGTTCAGGGTGGGACTAATATCCACCATAGTAAATTTGGCAAAAATCGAATAAAGTTTGTCCAAGTTGCAAGTGTCGGCTTTTCTAACCACTAGGTGGCACTATAACTTTGGTTATTTTTATAAAGGAGCATTCAGGGATGGAGTGATATCCATCGTAGAAAGATTGGTGAAAATCAGACAGTTTGCCCAAATTACAACTGTCCATTGTTCTAACCACTAGGTGGCACTATAACTTTTGTTAATTATTTTTGTATAGAAGCATGCAGGGTGGGACTAATATCCATCGTAGAAAATTTGGTGAAAATCAGACAAAGTTTGGTTAAGTTCCAAGTATCTGTTACTCTAACCACTAGGTGGCGCTATAAATTTTTAAAATTATTTTTGTATGAGCATGCAGGATGCGACTAAGATCCATCATGGAATATTTGCTGAAAACTGGACATAGTTTTTCAGTTACAACTGTCTGATGTTCCATGGCGAGGGGTCAACCTTTTCCATGTCGCCATGGCAACACTTACATATCAGTTATGTGTTGCTGATCCATTTTGGGTTTACAGAGGACAGTCACTTCTACTTATGTTCCAGATTTCATGACTCCAGGGCCTTCCCAACCCTCCCAACAAGATCACGGATTGAATGGCCAGGAGGGTGTGTCCATGGTAACAAGAGTGACGTCATGCTAAAGTTGATGTGCAGCTATGATCATCCATCAGGTCTGATGAACCTCAGAAAATTTCATGTCATTCTGGCAAGTGGCGTGTGAGTAATAAATAAAACAGTTCTCAGCAATTCTTCCTTTAACCACTCGATGGCGCAATATCTTTTGTCAATTATTTTTATATAGATGCATTTGGGGTGGGACTATTATCCATCATGGTAACTTTGGTGGACATGGGACAAGTATTGCTCGAGTTACAGCTGTTTGATGTTGTAAGGGACAGAGTCAAATTTCACCATGGTGACCTGGCCACACCTTTGAGCTTTCTACTGTGAAAGGAGGAAGCTTCAATGACCCATTCCTATAGATGCTGCCAGGTGAAAATCAGCTCAATTGGACCAGGCTCCTAGGAGGAGTTTGTTCAAATGCGAAGGGTGGATTTTAGCCAAACTGGAGGTAGGGTAGCTTTAAGGCAAGATGACGGACTTCCTTTTGGCTGTAGGTAAGGGCCACAATTATATTTTTTGCATGTCCTGAGGTGATGCACACTTCACCTGAATTTCGTGTCTGTACGGCAAACTTTATGGTCACCGGCCTCCATTGACCTTGTATGTTTGGCCCCACCCACAAAAATTGGGGGGGGGGGGGAAACACATATTTTTTCCAGTTTGTCGAATTTTTCACCAGTTCTGAGGTGTGTGTGAAGAAAAAAAAAATCACACTTTGGTTAACGTTTAGAGGGCCAAAAATATGATTGTTTAGGCATAAAAATAATAAACGCAGCAGATACAATAGGGTTGTCAGTGGCTCAGGCCCTAACAAGCACTGGTGCTGGAGTTAGAACAGAAAATTAAATCACTGGCAATGACCTGTGCCATTTCTCCAAAGGAACAGGCACTTAACAATCTGAGAAAATTAAAGCTGGAATTAAAAGAAATTACAAACAAAAGACCACAGTTTTTAATACAAAGACTGCATCTTGAGAAGTTTGAACACAGTAATAAATTGGGGTAAAATCTTTCGAACAAGTTTAGGCTGAATAAAGAAAAAACAACTATCCACTCTATTCAGGAGATGACTGGAAATATTACCCATGAGCCTGAAGAAATAAATAACACCTTCAGAAAGTTTTATGAAAACCTCTCCTCATCTCAGATTAACCCATCTGACTCAGAGATAAATAAATTTCTGGACAATATTAACTTACCACAATTAAATAATGAACAGATTGAAGCTCTGGATGCCCCTCTTCTGGTGTCTGAACTACAGAAGGCACTAAAGCACTCCCCAAACAACAAAGCTCCGGGACCAGGTGGTTTTCCAGTAGAATTTTATAAAGCGTTCTAGCCTGTGATGATACCTGCTTTCTTTAAAATGGTGAACCAAATTAAAGAAGATAATGTAATCCCTCCAAATATGAACTTGGCTAGCATTATCCTGCTCCTTAGGCTGCGTGTCCATAAAACACGTTTTTTCCGCTCTGGACGGCTATTTTCCATTCATTCTCTATGCAGTCCAGCATTTACAGCTCTGAGCGCAACACAAAAAATGGCCACCGCCAAGAGTGTTTAAAGCGCTGAGAGCCCTCAGCACTGACATGCTCTTGGCGGTGGCCATTTTTTGTGTCGGCGCTCAGAGCTGAAAAAAGTTCCACTTCTCAGAGACTGCAGCTGAGCTCGTCAACATCAGACCTTAAGAAGCCAATCACAACTGCTGCGTGGATGGGACACAGGACGCCAGTACTAGTCTGTACTCAGACTCCTGCTTTCTGCGTCATCATATTTTACATCCAGAGCTGCTAGAAAACAGTTCCTGTCCATTGTTATTTAGCGACTGCTATTAAAAAATCAGTAGAAGGTCTGGCAATAGGAAAAGCGGAAGTGCTGAGCTGAGAGTGACAAGCTGTTGGTGGGATACAGGGCACAGACTTTTTATTTTCCCAGAGCGCCGTGGCCAAACGCTGAAAAAAAAACAAAAAAACGCTCAGGGCGGTTGGGCGACAAAAAACACATTTGGTGGACACGCAGCCTAAACCGGGAAAAGAACCTACTCTTCCATCCAGCTACTGTCCCATCTCAGTTATGAATGTCAACCTTAAAATAATTTGCAAAGCTCTCGCCAAAAGACTGGAAGGGATAATTACCTCTGCCAGGCCGCAGGCCGCAGGAGGTTATGTTTTTGCCGGGGTTTGTCTGTTTGTCTGTCTGTCTGTTGGTTAGCAAGATAACTCAAAAAGTTTTGGACGGATTTCAATGAAACTTTCAGGCGTTGTTGGAAATGGTACAAGGAAGAACTGATTAAATTTTGTGGATGATCTGGATCACCGTCTGGATCCAAGAATTTTTTAAAGGATTCTTTAACATTGTGAGAAAGGGCCATTTTCAACACAGAGGATGTGGAGAATCACCGTGCTGCAGCGAGAGAAGAAATGCAGCGACTCAGGCAAGGCCTATCCCCAGATGCTATTGAAGCTCGTCGAGCTTAGTTTTTTTTTTTTTAATTGATTTTTTTTCTTATTACCTCCGTCAGGAGGTTATGTTTTTTTTTTTTTTAAAGAACATCTGCTCGATATTGCCAGTCACGCCTCGTTCAAAGTGTAAAAGTGTGAAACAGAGAAGGCAACACAGTGCAGAGTGCATGAGAAAGAAAAGGCAGGGAGAAAACACAGAGGATGCTGAGAATCACCGAAAGAAGAAATGCAGCAACTCAGACAAGGGCTATCCCCAGATGCTATTGAAGCTCGTCGAGCTTATGACAGAGCAGCTAAAATGCAGCATAGACGGGATGAGAGCCCACAGGCTGCTGCTTCTTGCCGTGCTAAAGACAGAGACACTAGGAAAGAACAATAACAAAATTAGTGTAGAACATTTATGGTATAAATCACAATACTGGGGGGGGACTGTTGCTCTTGGCAGAGGTCTGCGCTCTCCGAGTGCTTTTCTAGTTCCGTTTATTATACACCCAGACCAAACAGGTTTCATCAAGGGTTGGCACTCGGCTAATAATACACACGGGCTATTTAATTTAATAGACTACTGTAAGATTAATAATTTAGAAACTACAATTTGATCTCTGGATGCAGAGAAAGCCTTTGACCATTCATTCATTCATTCATTCATCTTCTTCCGCTTAATCCTTTTCGGGTCGCGGGGGGGCTGGAGCCTATCCCAGCATCTTTGGGCGAGAGGCAGGGTACACCCTGGACAGATCGCCAGTCCATCACAGGGCCAACACAGAGAGACAGACAACCATTCACTCTCACAGTCATACCTAAGGACAATTTAGAATCCCCAGTTTGATGCCAATTAACCTAACTTTGACCATGTTAATTGCACATCTCTTTTTATGGTGTTAAACAAGTCTGGATTTGGTTCCTCTTTCATACACTGGATTAAAACACTATAAAGCTGTTCAACTGTGTCTGTCTGAACAAATGATAAAAGTTCTCAAAGCTTTAATCTCCAGAGAGGTACTAGGCAGGGTTGTCCACTCTCTCCCTCACTTTTTACTATCTTTATTGAAACATTAGCAGCAGCCATACAACAAAATGCTGATATCAGAGGTATCCAAACTGAAGAAAAAGAACACAAGATAAGTCTTAATGCTGATGATGTATTGATTTTCCTTGTAAACTCACAAATATCTCTTCTTCAGACAGTGGCGCTCATCGATAAATTCTCATCATTATCAGACTACTCTATTAACTGGGGTAAATCAACAGTCTTACAGACATGGACAAAATTGTTGGTACCCCTCTGTTAATGAAAGAAAGAAAAACCCACAATAGTAACAGAAATAACTTGAATCTGACAAAAGTGGTAATAAATAAAAAGTCTATGAAAATTAACCAGTGAAACTCACACAATGCTTTTGAATTGTGGTTCAACAGAATTATTTTAAAAAACAAACTCATGAAACAGGCCTGGACAAAAATGATGGTACCCTTAACTTAATATTTTGTTGCACAACTTTTTGAGGCAATCACTGCAATCAAACGATTTCTGTAACTGTCAATGAGACTTCTGCACCTCTCAGCAGGTATTTTGGCCCACTCCTCATGAGCAAACTGCTCCAGTTGTCTCAGGTTTGAAGGGTGCCTTCTCCAGATGGCATGTTTCAGCTCCTTCCACAGATGTTCAATAGGATTTAGATCAGGGATCATAGAAGGCCACTTTAGAATAGTCCAATGTTTTGCTCTTAGCCATTCTTGGGTGTTTTTAGCTGTGTGTTTTGGGTCATTATCCTGTTGCAAGACCCATGACCTGCAACTAAGACCAAGCTGTCTGACACTGGGCAGCACATTTCTCTCTAGAATACCTTGATAGACTTGAGATTTCATTGTACCCTGCACAAATTCAAGACACCCTGTGCCAGATGCAGCAAAGCAGCCCCAGAACATAACAGAACCTCCTCCATGTTTCACAGTAGGGACAGTGTTCTTTTCTTGGTATGCTTCATTTTTGCGTCTGTGAACATAGAGCTCATGTGCCTTGCCAAAAAGTTCCAGTTTTGTCTCGTCTGTCCATAAGACATTCTCCCAGAAGCTTTGTGACTTGTCACCATGCAGTTTGGCAAATTCCAGTCTGGCTTTTTGATGATTTGTTTTCAACAGTGGTGTCCTCCTTGGTCGTCTCCCATGAAGTCCACTTTGGCTCAAACAATGATGGCTGGTGGGATCTGACACTGATGTACCTTGACCTTGGAGTTCACCATGAATGTGTTTAGAGGTTGTTCTGGGCTCTTTTGTTACCATTCGTATTATCCGTCTCCCCTGCGGCCACGTCCAGGGAGGTTGGCTACAGTCCTGTGGATCTTAAATTTCTGAATAATATGTGCAACTGTAGTCACAGGAACATCAAGCTGCTTGGAGATGGTCTTATAGCCTTTACCTTTAACATGCTTGTCTATAATTTTCTTTCTAATCTTCTGAGACAACTCTCTCTTTTGCTTCCTCTGGTCCATGTTTAGCGTGGTACACACCATATCAACAAACAGCACAGTGACTACTTGTCACCCTTTAAATAGGCCGACTGACTGATTACAAGTTTGTAGACACCTGTGATGTTAATTAGAGGACACATCTTGGTTGAACATGTCCCTATGGCCACATTATTTTCAGTCTTTTCTAGGGGTACCATTATTTTTGTCCAGGCCTGTTTCATGAGTTTGTTTTTTAAAATAATTCTGTTGAACCACAGTTCAAAAGCATTGTCTGATTTTCATTGGTTAATTTTCAGAGATTTTTTATTTATTACCACTTTTGTCAGATTCAAGTTATTTCTGTAACCATTGTGGGTTTTTCTTTCATTAACAGAGGGGTACCAACAATTTTGTCCACGTCTGTACCTATAAATTGTAATTTTTCAACTACATCCATTATTCCAATCCATCCATCCATACATCCATCTTCTTCAGTTTAATCCTTTTCGGGTTATGGGGGGTTGGAGCCTATCCCAGCATCTTTGGGCAAGAGGCAAGGTACACTCTGGACAGACCGCCAGTCCATCAAAGGGCCAACACAGAGAGAAAGACAACTATTCACTCTCACAGTCATACCTAAGGACAATTTAGAATCCCCAGTTTGATGCCAATTAACCTAACTTGGATGTTTTTGGCATATGGGAGGAAACCGGAGAAATTCCGGAGTAAATCCATGCAGACACGGGGAGAACATGCAAACTCCACACAAATCACTGTTGGTTGGGACCTGGGATCAAACCCAGGATCCTCCAGCCAAGCGTGAGTTGCTGTGTTGCCGCAGTGCTCCCCACTCCGCCACCACGCTGCCCCTGATTGATTTCCTCTGAATATTACCTAATTGTATTCCAATACAATCAGGTAATATTAAATATTTAGGAATAGATATTTCCCCCAGGCTCTCAGAGTTATTGTGACTAAATCATATTCCCCTTTTAAAAACAACACAAGACGACCTTGCGTGTTGGAGGACACTACCTATATCACTAATGGGAGCAGTCGTAACCGTTAAAATGATGGTTCTTCCTAAAATCAACTATTTGTTCTCAATGATTCCTACCCAACCATCTATAGCCTGGTTTAAGTGTTAAGACTCAAATATAAGTAAATTTTTATGGAAAGATAAACCATCACAGATCAGTTTAAAAACTCTTCAAAAAACAAGAGTGTGGAGGCTTAGATTTACCAATTTTTTTAATTACTTCTTAGCCAACAGACTGCAGTTTGTTTCTAAATGGACAAAATCAACCCCACTAGGAAACCCATGGTTTGATGCTGAACAGGCTCTCTGTGGGTTGCTAAAGATCTCTGACTTTCCTTTTATGAGTCCCTGTATTAAACACCATGACTGTTTTAAAAGCATTAATATCAGATTCCTCTCTGACAGCCTGGTTGAAATTTTTAAAAATAACGGGGGCTTCACTTGTCCCTTGTAAGCTCACGCCCATTTGGAATAATCCTGATATCTTGCAACAAAAGAGGATGTTAAACTTTCCACTATGGCAAGAGAAGGGAAAAAAAAACTTGGTTGGGTGGTGGGGATGGGGCGGACCATCTAGTGGCCTGGGGGTTGGCGATTCCGGGTCTACTTGTTTTGGCCACCCTGCCGTTGTGTCACGGGGCGGGGCGCTTTGTCGCATTACCCCTGGTGTCTTTGGCGACAGGTGTGTGTGGGTGCTCGGGGGTGGTCGAGGGGGCCATTAGTGCGGGCTTGCGGGCTAGCGACTGTGTTGCTGTCGGGCTACTCCAGGGTGGCTGTGGCAGCGGGGCAGCCTACTGCTGTCGGTGTGTGTCTGGGGTGGGTGGTCGGTGGGCTTGTGGTGGGCATTCGGGGGTGTTGCTTGGCATGTGGGGTACTGTATGGGCCCGGCCCACTGTTTACTCTTGCGATTACTGTTGTTGTGCATGTTCGTGTGTGCAGGATGAGTGGGAATGGATGTGACTGATCCCTCATGTTAGTTCAGGTTCAGGTTACTTTATTTGTACCCGTAGGTAGATTTCTTTTGCAGTCTGGTGACATCCATATTTACAAGCCACTAATTACATTCAACATGAACACAAACAAAGGCACACATGAAGCTAACTATAAACATGATAAAAGTACTCAAGGCTCCATCAATCAGGGTATAAAAAGACAAAGAGATAAGAGAGAAACCAGAGGTAAGAGAGAAGGGTCTTATTAAAGGTTAAAAACTAGTCAAAGAGGTTAAAAAACTCAAAGGTCTAAAACCCAATAAAATATTTAGAACCCAAGTGACATCCTACAAAAATAAGTAAATATAAAATGAAGTTAATAAATAGGTACCTAAATTATGTACAATATATTTTTACAGCTTGTTTAACTCTTTGACAGCAGCAGGAACAAAGCTGTTTTTGTAGTGCTGAGTTCTACTTTTTGGGACAGCAAACCTCCGTCTTGAGGGAAGAAGCTGAAAGTTGCAGTGCAAAGGGTGGGAGTCATCATTTAAAATGGAGGTAGCCATCCTCTGTACTTGTCTGGTGTACAGGGATGTCAGGCTCAGCTGTGACTCACCAAGCAAACGACTGGACCATCTAACTATCTGATCCAAGGATTTCCTCTGTTTCAGTTTTATCTGACCAAACCATGACACTAAAGAAAAGGATAAAACAGATTCAATAAAAGCCTGATAAAACATTGTCATTATGGTTCCATCAACTTGGAAGCGTGCAAGTTTTCTCAAGCAATGCAAATGTTGCTGACCCTTTTTGCACGCCCTTTCACAGTTCACTTCAAAGTTTAAATTACTATCAATAATCGTCCCAAGATATTTGTACGATTGTACACATTCAGTGGTCTGGCCTTTTAGTATGGTGACTTTGTGCCTGGGATTTTTCCACCTAAAGTCAATAATCATATCTTTAGTTTTTGTTGTATTCAGCTGCAGGTAGGAATCCTCACACCAGTGAACAAAATCATCAACTACTGGGCCGTGGCCACTCTCACTATCCTGGAGGAGACTGACAATAACTGAGTTATCAGCATACTTTATAATGTGTCTGTTGTCATGTCTGCTCCGACACATGTTTGTGTACAGGATGAAGAGTAGTGGTGACAACACACACCCCTGAGGAGAGCCAGTAGAAGAGCACTTTAGGTCAGACAATGTACCATTGACCCTTACTCTCTGCGTCCTGTTGGTTAAGAAATCCAGAATCCAACCCACCAGATTACTGCTCAAGTCAAATTGTTGCAGGAGCCTTTCAACTAAGATATGAGGTTGGATTGTATTAAAGGCGTAAGAAAAGTCCACAAATAAAAGCCTGGCATGTGTCCCATTGAAATCCAGATGTTTAAAAAGCATGTTAAACAGAGTGACAGTGGCATCCTCCACTCCTCTGTGAGGCCTATAGGCAAACTGCAGAGGATCCAATGCATGTTCAGTCTGCCTTAGGACCTCACATCTGACCAGTTTTTCAAAAATTTTCATTAAAATTGAAGTCAAAGCGACTTCCGGGAAGATGGCGGAGAGACATAACGCTTAAACAGAGAGCTCTCCCTAGCCGGATTAAAAATCATCGGTAAATGGCCAACTCGACATAAGCGGATCAATAAACTAAGGGATGAAAACACGAAGGAGCCGGGCACAAGGACAAAAGCAGAGTAAAATTAAAGAATTCCTCTTCAACAACGCAGGAGAAACCGCTGAACACGGGGCCCAAAAAAACGAGGTGACTGCAGCAGAGAAAATGGAGGACACAAAACTCGATACCATGAACACTGGCATCGCCAGTTTGGGTAAAGAGTTGAGAGACTTCAAACGGCAGCTACAACAGGATTTAGCGGCTCTTAAGGAGGAGCTGAAAAAAGAGATTAAGGAGGAAATTATGGGCCTCCGAAGAGAAATGGAGCGCAAGCTAGCAGAAAACATGGAGGAGCTGCGCTCCCAGCGGGCGTGTATGACAGAAGCGCAGGCCCGAATATCAGAGCTGGAAGATTGGAATTGCGAGGCAAGCGAACAGCTGCAGACCCTGACGGCACAAATGCAGAGGATGCAGGAGAAAGTAACCGACTTGGAGAGCAGGTCCAGACGGGGCAATATACGCATCTTCGGGATCCCGGAGGGCATTGAAGGCAACTCGATGACGAAATTCATGGATCAGTTCTTAAAAAAAGAGCTGGAACTGCCCAGCGAAGCGGATCTGCAGATTCAACGAGCGCACAGAGCCTCGGCACAGAACCCGAACCCACGCTCTACACCCAGGTCAGTTGTGGTAAACTTTCTGAAATATGATGTAAAGGAAAGCATCCTGACACGAGCGTGGAAAAAAAAGATACGAATCGGCGACAAGCAGATATTCTTTGATCATGACTACCCGGCAGAAATTGTGCAGCAGCGGAAGAAATATGCCAACATTAAAAAAACGCTGAAAGAAAAAAAAATTAGATTCCAAACGCCGCTAACGAAGATGAGGATTCATTGGGAGAACGACGTAAGAACCTACAACACAGCCAGAGAGGCAGCGCAGGACATGATGGAGCGGGGCCTTGAGGTGTACGTGCCGGAGGAAACGGTAGGAGCAGCGGAGGCCCTGAACGCATCACGACAGCCAGAGTGGAGGCGAGTGAACGGCAAAAGGCGGGGGGAGACGTGACGCAGCGGGCCCAGGAAAGACTACAAGGCTTTCAACTGAAAGCCTAGATTATAACAAAGATTAAGAAAGACACAGAAGAAATGAAGGCCGAGAAGACAAGGTAAAAGAGAAACAGACGGCTAGGAGAGGTTTAAGTGATATTTGTTGGACATTTCTAGACTAATGACTATTACTTGGATAGTAACTAGAGGTCTAGGGAGGGCCCTACACTCGGTGAGGACATTCCCTCCACCCACCAACAGGGACCAGTGGGCAGAAGAAAGGCCCAAAGTACGGAGGTCGAGATTTTTTAATGTGTTTTTATATAAATATGTGTTATTTTTGTTGTTAAAGGGGCTAGGAGCACAGGTTAAAAAAATGGAAAAACATGATTATGGGTAAAAATCTTAAGATAATAACACTAAACGTGAATGGTCTGAACTCACCTGTTAAAAGGGAAAGAATAATAAGAAAATTCAAGAAAGAAAAAGCCGAAATTATATTTATGCAAGAGACACATTTGAGCAAGACAGAACATGTGAAACTAAAGAGATTTGGCTATAAGAACTCCTACTACAGTTCATTTAAGGGAGGAACTAAAAGGGGGGTCATGATACTAATCTCAAACAAAATACAATTTGAATGTGAACAGGAAATCCAGGATAAAGAAGGCAGGTATGTAATAATAAAGGGTAGCATAGATGGAATGCAGATCACATTAGTGAACATCTATGCCCCACCAGAAAGTGACAAGGGTTTTTTTCAACATCTGTTTGATCTCATAGCAACACACAGTGAAGGAGTCCTGATTTGTGGAGGAGACTTAAATGCTGTCATGGATCATGAAATTGATACAACAAGTGTTAAGAAGACAAAAAAACATGTAACAAAATTCATAAGAACCTCACTGGCAGAAATGGGTATGGTAGACATTTGGAGGGACCTGCACCCACTCGAAAAAGACTATACACATTATTCAGCAGTCCATAAAGTACACTCTAGAATAGATTACTTCCTTATGAATGAAGATGACAGACACAGGGTGAGAAATTGTTGGATTGGAGGGGCAGAAATATCAGATCATAATCCTATATACATGGAAATAAATTTAAACAATAGAAAATGACAAACAACATGGAAACTTAATGTAGGACTGTTAAATGATGATAAAATGAAAGAAAGAATAAAAGTAAACATAAATGAATATATCCAAGAGAATGACAATGAAGAAGTAGACCCAACAATACTATGGGATGCACTAAAAGCCGTGTTAAGAGGTAAATTAATTGTTGAAACAGGAAAAGCAAATAAGACTAAACTGGAAGCATATGAACAAAGATGTGAGAGACTGAGGGAATTAGAACATAAACATCAAAGCACAAATGACCCAAAAATATATCAAGAAATTAAAGAAGAAAAAATAAAGATAAAAGAAACACAAATGGATGAAATTGAAAGGAAAAATAGATATCTAAAGCAAAAATATTATGAAACGGGACCAAAAGCCACAAAACTGCTGGCAAAACGGTTAAGAAAACAACAAACAATGAATAATGTATATAAGATTAAAGACCCCACCACAAATAAAACCACAGTTAACCCAGAAAACATCGAAGAAATATTCCATAATTTCTACCAAGAACTATACTCGCAACCTGAAGAAACAAATACTAAAGATATTAAAAAATTTCTATACACATTGGACTTGCCATCAATAGGAAATCAACAAAATGAAAAGCTAACAGCAGAAATAACAACACAAGAGATTAGAGATGTGATTAAGTCACTTAAAAATGGTAAATCACCAGGTAGTGATGGATACCCATCTGAGTTTTATAAACTGTTTATAGAAGAACTCATGCCACAGCTTCTAAAGTCATTTAATTGGACGTTGAACAACAACAAAATACCTCCATCATGGAACGAAGCCATTATTTCAGTCATTTTAAAGCCAGGGAAAGATAGAGAACAATGCGGAAACTATAGGCCAATCTCTTTATTAAATGTGGATTATAAAATATATACAACAATTATATGTAAACGAATAAAGACATTCTTGACGGAATTGATAGAAGATGATCAAACTGGTTTCATAGAGGGACGCCAAACACATGACAATATCAGGAGAACAATACATATAATTAATCAAATACATAAAGAAAAGAAAAGCGCAGTAATAATGAGTTTAGACGCAGAAAAAGCATTTGACAGGGTTAACTGGAAATTCCTATATAGTGTGCTGGAACGCTTTGGATTTAACGAAAAATCAGTACAATGCATAAGGACGCTATATCAAGAACCTGTGGCAAGAATCAAGATAAACGGTAGCTTAACAGACAAAGTAAATATACAAAGATCAACTAGGCAGGGATGCTGCTTATCGCCCACCTTGTTTGCTCTGTTCATAGAGCCACTGGCTCAAGCGATACGACAAAATAAGAAATTAAAAGGTGTAACAATAAAGGGGGCGGAACACAAGATTGGGCTATTTGCAGACGATATTATAGTTTACCTTGAACAACCAGATGAATCAATAATGGAAATGATGAACTTGATAGAAAATTTTGGAAAATTATCAGGATACAAGATAAACATAACAAAAACACAAATACTGACATTCCACTATAACCCTCTAAACCAGATAACTGATAAGATCAAACTAAACTGGAAACAAAAAGAAATAAAATACCTTGGAGTGAACATACCTAAAGATCTAAGCAAAATCTATAAAGCAAACTATGATAGGTTGGAACAAGAAATAAAAAAAGGTATTGATAGATGGTCAATCTTAAATATGGATCTGAATTCAAAAATTGAGACAGTCAAAATCAGCATACAACCTAGATTACTTTACCTCTTCCAGGCTCTACCAACAGAGATTCCAGATGCCCAATTCTCAAAGTGGGACAGGATGATATCGAGATTTGTTTGGGGAGGTAAAAAACCAAGAGTGAAATATAAAACTCTCCAATTACCAAAAGAGAAAGGAGGCATGGGCCTACCGAGTCTAAAGGAATATTACTACTCAGCACAAATAAGATATATCATATGTTGGTGCGACGAGGGATATGAGGCAAAATGGAAAGAAATGGAAAAGGAAATTGAGGGACTCCCAGTACAAAGCATAATAGGAGATAAAGATGCATATAAGCAAATCAAACAAATAGACCCAATCACTAAATTTACTTTAGAACTGTGGTATAAAATAGTACAAAAGTATAATATAAAGGAAGACATAAAACTATTGAAATGGGTAGCATTTGACAGTCAGTTTGAACCGGCAAAACAAGATAGGGGATACAAAAATCTGGTGAACAAGGGAATCACAGCATGGGGCAATATCGGAAAAAAAGATCTCGGGAGCTTTGTAAACATCAGGAGAAAATTTAAACTAGAAAGATCGGAATTCTTCAGATATCTGCAGATGAGAGACTATTATATGAAGAAGATTAGGCATAACCTCCAAACAGATGTGAGCGAGATTATACAATTCATTTTAAGCTCATATACAGGAAATAAAACAAGAATTATTTCAAAGCTATATCAGAAACTTATGGCAAACAATCATTCAAGTAACTATATAAAGGAGAAATGGGAGAAAGAGCTCAATTTAAACATAACAGAAGAAAGCTGGCAGGAAATATGGAAAACACAACACACGTCAACAAATTCAAGAACATGGAGGGAATTTGGATGGAAAAACCTGATTCGCTTTTTCATTACACCACAGATTCAAGGAAAGTATACAAATACCCAATCTTTATGCTGGAGGGGATGTGGGGCTCAAAATGCAGACCACTCGCATATGTTTTGGAAATGCTGCAAAATCTCATCATTCTGGAAATCTATACATGTGACAATACAGAGGATATTAGGATATAATATACCAATGAACTGTAACCTGATGTACCTATGTGATCTTAAAAGAGACAATGTTATACAGGCGGAGGACAGATATCTAGTTAAAATCTTGTTGATTGCATGTAAAAAAACAATCACAAAAAAATGGCGATCAGAAGTTCTTCCTGACCAAGAGCAATGGACTGACATTATTGAGGACATACGTATGATGGAAAAACTAACATATCGACAAAGAATGCAAGAAGGACTATGGGGAAAAAAATGGCGGAAATGGACACACTACAAAGTGCAACAACGAGACAGATATTGAAAGAATAACCAAAGACGCTGGAAAAACCAGAAGAATTAAGAGATGGAAACTAAAAACTTGATGCTCCAACATTTGTCCCCCCCCCCTTTTTTTTTTTTTCCTTTTTCTTTTTTACTCTAGCCCCTTTGTTTTTTTTTTTAATGTAGACTGTGATCTGAATGCAATATATATAATGAAAAATGAATAAAAATCTTAAGTTACAAAAAAAAAAAAAAAATTGAAGTCAAAGCAACTGGTCTAAAGTCGTTTACCGTTTTAGGACAGCTGGATTTTGGAACGGGAACAACCATGGCTTCTTTCCAGATCTTAGGCACATGTTGTGTCTGTAAGGACTTATTGAAAATGTAATGAAATATAGGACTCAGTTCATGTGCACAGGACCTTACCAAGCGCCCACATATATTATCAGGGCCCTGACTTTTGTTCACTTTTACAGTGCAGAACTCCCTTTTAACATCCTGCACCTCAATATTAAAGTGCTGATTGTCTTTGAGTTTCTGTTTCAAATCTTGGGTTTCTGTGCTAAAACCAAAGGAGTCAAAACGACCATAAAAACAATCAAGAGCATTAGCCAGCTCTGCGTCTGATTTAAAACCATCTAAAAACACACGATTACTGCGCTCTGTGCTCTGAAGGCCTGCAATAGTTTTCATACAGGCCCAGGCTGAACCAAGTTTCTTTGTTGCCATCTTGCTTTCCAACTCTGATTTATAATTCTCTTTTGCTCTTAAAATTTCGGCCTTCAGCTCCTTTGTGGCAACCTGTAGCTCAGAAACAGACCCCTGTTTAAAGGCAAGTGCTTTCCTCTGTAAGCAGGATTTAACTGATTTTGTAACCCATGGTTTGTTGTTGGGATATATTTTGACACGTTATTTTTACAGAAAGACATGTATGAGCATGTGAAGTCAACCAGAGAGTCCAAATCATCCCCGCAGGCCAGTTTGAACATCTCCCAGTCTGTACAGTCAAAGCATTCCTGGAGGCTGTGCTCTGAATCTTCTGTCCACACATCTATGTCTCTGGTCTCCACCTTGCCTCTTCTGAGAGCAGTTTTATATGTGGGCAGCAAATGTACACAGTTGTGATCTGAGGATCCTAAAGGAGGAAGGAGGAGTGATTTATAGGCCCTCTCTATGGATCCATAGCACAGGTCCAATGTCTTTTTTCACCTGGTTGGGCAGGAGACATACTGATAAAAGTTTTCTTCTTTAAAGAAACATGGTTAAAATCCCCAAGAATGAAGTTTGGCGCCTCTGGAGAAATTGATTGCAGCTGCTGGATCACATCAAAGATGGTTCTGGAGGCGGAGTCAGCGTCTGCCCTCGGATGAATGTACACGGTTGTGATGAAAAGTTGGGGGAACTCGCGAGGCAGATAAAAGGGGCGTAGTGACACAGACAGCAGCTCCACATCGGGAGTACAGATGCGCTCTCTGACCGTGACAGATGTGCAGTACTGCTTATTAATGTATAAACATACGCCGCCCCCCTGACGTTTCCCCGTTACCTCTTCCTGCCGATCCGAGCGCAGCGGGGCTCCAAAGCCGTCAATCCACAGGTCTGCATCCTGATCATGCGCATTAAGTCAAGATTCGGTGAAGGCCATGACGCAGCAGTTCTTAAAGTCCTTCTGGTAGCGTACATTCCCTTGAATTTCATCCACCTTGTTTCTCACAGACTGTACGTTCCCAAAAATGATTGAAGGAAGAGGAATGTTACCAAACTGCTGTCTCCTAAGGCGCAATTTCACACCTCCACGCCTTCCGCGCTTCCTTCTGCCGTCTCTCCCGACTCTCCCGTCTCTCTTTTCACCACTGTGTCCGCCTCTCAAAATAAAGTCCGGCAGTTGCGGCTTAGGCTCAATCACAGCCGCTGCATCAGCCGTGTTTAAGTGCAGCAACATGTCCCTGGAATAATGTATTCTGCCCGCCATTCTGCCCGCCACGGAGCCGAACGCGTTTACTTCAGAGACAAAGAGCCAGATTACAGATAGCAGCAGTGCGAGAAAGGGAAGGAAATCCATGTTGTGAATACCAGGGAGCTCTTCGCCATATATTCCACAAACACGTCCAAGGCAGAAACGACACAGAGGATTTTATAAAAACATATAAAAGTACATAAACACGACATGTTAGTGGTGCTGGGAGTGCCAGGGTGCAACGCTGGTGGGTCCTGGGCTGCTCGGCCTGGCGGCCCTCACCCTGGGTTAGGATTTGGGGGCAGTGGGTGGCCTCCTGAACCAATTTGTGAGCTGGCTTCTGGGGGCGGACGGGCTCGCTTTTAGATCGCCTTCTTCCCTGTCTTATTTCACCGCCCCCTCCCCCTGATTGCTTTCAGCTTTGGAACTGTGACTAGGATTCTTCTTTGACTTGGCACTGAGGCGTCGTCTCTTCGAATTTAGTCTGCTGGTAGGATCATTAGCTTCCCCGGGCAAGCCCGGGTACTGGCGGAGAGCACGACGAGAACGCTGATCCATTGCCCTCCACCTCTGCTGGGTGGAAGAAGGACTATTCTCCTGACCTGTGCTGGGTCAGCTCTTTGAATGGGACGCCATATCCTACACAGATCCTCATTCTTGACAATTTCCCACACAGCCAATACCAGCCCCTGCTTGTACACATTGGCCTACAACTTCCAGTCGTAAACAGCCCAAGGAAGATGTGCTGGAACTTCCGCAAAGCCAACTGGAAGAAATTCAGTGAAACCCTGGATCGGAGTGCTGTTACCATCCCACTCCACACCATCACTGTAGATGAAGCATACAACCGCTTCTGCAGTGCAATCTTCAAGGCTGCTCACACTGCAATCCAACGAGGCTACCGACCCCTCTATGTCCCATGCCTGGACGGAGAAAGCGCTGCCCTCCTACAATCCTATCAAACATCAGGGGACCCGAGATAGCAGACCATCTCATTGAATCGCTAAGTACAGCCCGGCGAAAGAAATGGGAGGAGACAGTTGCTGACCGGAGCTTTACCCACTCTAGCAGGAAATGTTGGAGCCTCATCCGTCGCCTAGGAGCTGCACAGAAGCCCCCTAGCCAAAGCCGAGCATCTGTCACACCCAACCAAGTTGCATCCCACCTACTGACCATAGCCAAAGCCCAAGACAAAGACACCAGAAGAGCAGTTACAACTGAGCTAAAAAAAAAAACACACCAAAAAATGCCCGTAGAGGAAACGAACCCTGAACCCTTCGAGACTGCTGAACTGGAGAAAGTCCTACAGGGCCTGAAGTGTGGAAAGGCAGCAGGATACAACAGCATCTTCCCAGAATTCATGAAAAATCTTGGCCCCCGAGCCCTAACCTGGTTGACACAACTCTACACAAGGATCATACAAACAAACTCAATCCTAAAGAAATGGCGGACAGCAAAGGTCATTGCCATACCAAAACCTGGCAAAGACCACAAACTACCAGCAAGCTACCGCCCAATCTCCCTACTCAGCGTTCCTTATAAAATTATGGCGCGCCTAATACTGCAACATACTGTATTTCCCCAGGAATAGAGGAAATTCTAAGTGTGGATCAATCAGGTTTCCGCAAGGACCGCAGCACAGGAGAACAAGTACTGGCCCTAACCACCTTCATCGAAAATGGCTTCGAGAGCAGACTGAAGACAGAGGCTGTGTTTCTCGATCTTACAGCCGCCTATGATACAGTCTGGCACAAAGGCCTCCTCCTGAAACTTACAAAGGCGATCCCTGCCTGCGCAACATCAATTATAAAAACCCTGCTGACCAACCGAAGGTTCAGAGTCCACCTCGGTCAGAACACAAGTGCATGGAGAACGCAGAAAAATGGACTCCCACAAGGCTCAGTTCTAGCTCCAACCCTGTTCAACCTCTACATAAATGACCTGCCCACTACAAAATCCCGCAAATTCCTCTATGCAGACAACATCTGTTTGGCACTCCAAGCACCAGACTTTGAGCCACCGGAACGGGTGCTCACGGAAGATCTTGCCAAACTGGACTAGTTCTGCAAAACCTGGCACCTAAAACCAAGCCCAGCAAAAACCGTCTCCAGTGTATTCCATCTCCACAATGTAAAAGCTGCCAGAGAACTAAACATCCTCCTGAGCGGACTCAAGCTTAAGCATGCCTCGAATCCAAACTACCTTGGAGTGACCCTTGACAGGACCCTATCCTTCAAGGAACACTTAAAGGGGACGGCTGCTAAGGTGAAGGCACGAAACAACCTGCTCTGCAAGCTCGCTGGTGCAAAATGGGGGGCGGCAGCCTCCACCCTGTGCACCTAAGCACTGGCCCTTTCATACTCTGTAGCAGAATATTGTGCCCCTGTCTGGTCCAGGTCATCCTACACACGCCACGTAGACACCCAGCTCAACACAATCATGAGAACCATAACTGGGACAATCTGCTCAACACCACTCCCCTGGCTCCCTGTACTGTCAAAGAGAGCCCCCCCACACACATCCGGCGAGCAGCACTAACTCAAAGGATGCTTCAAAAAGCCAAAGACTCTCCTCACTTACCATTACATGCAGATATCTACACCCCACCCACTGCCCGACTTCCATCCAGACGGCCAATTTGGAAAAACCCTCCCCCAGCTGACTTCACCATCCAGACAGCTTGGCAAGAGGAATGGGAGACCAAGGAGGTCCCAAACAAACACCTGGTGACAAACCCCAACCAACAGGTCCCGGGCACCAACCTCCCAAGGAGACAGTGGTCTACACTCAATCGCTTCAGGACTGGACATGGCCCCTGCTTGGCCAGCCTTCACAGATGGGGCAGTAGCCCTAGCCCACTGTGCGCATGTGGAGAGGAGCAAACAATGGAACACATCATAGAGGCTTGCCCGCTCCAAAGACTGGAAGGAGGATTACACACCCTCCATACAGCAAACCAGGAGGCAACTGCTTGGCTTGAGGACTTTGCATTCGCTAAATAAATAAAATCCCCCGGATTCTGGGTGGAATATACATCTTCTTGGATACACTTAGGGCTTTGGGGCGGGGGTGTGAACAAGAAAGTAAGCGTGAGTGAGGGAGTGATGAATGGAGATGGTGATGGTGGGTCGGTTTTGTGTGGTGCTTTGCATGTCGGGTGGCATCTCGGGGTGTCTGCTGATCAGTCACTCAGGTGGGCAATGGGGGTGGGGGTCTGCTTCTGTGGCCGTGGCCGCCTTCGGGTGGGTCGGGGGGGGGGGCTTCTGGCCTGTGCCGGCATTCTCCTCCACCACTGCTGGATACTGGTGCGCATTCAGGCTCACTGCCTCTGCATTGCAGTCGCCCTAAGAAATAAGGGTGAATGAGGATGGGTGAGTGTGAGGGGGAGAGCACAAATGGATGTGAGTAGGTCGGAGTGTGAGTGAGAGTGCGTGCATGGGTGAACGTGAGTGAGTGTGGGTGACCCCGAAGGCGAGTGGGAGCGGATACAGGGGTGAGAGAGAATGGGTGGATCCAGGAGTGCCAGAGTGGGACTGTGTGGGGAAGTGAGAGTGACTGAGTGCATGTGGGTGCATATAAGAGCATGAGGTTGTGAAGATGTGGGAATGGGTGTGTCTGCAAGTCGGGAGGAGCTGGATTGAGGGGGTGGTGCCTGCTGGCTACGTGGGCTCCCCTGAACGGGAGAAGGGGGAGCTTACTTGGGCGTGGGGGTCCCTGGGGTGTACAGCAGTAGCACTGGGGGGGAGCAGGTCCGCTGTGGGGATGCCTGGGGGGACTCGTGTTGGGGGTGCAGGCCAGCCTCTGGCCCGGGGGGTGGGGGGCACTGCCCTCCCAGCGCCTGGGGCCCTGAGGCTGGCATTTGCCCCAATGGTGGGGTGGGGGGTTGGCGGGCATGGGGGTGTGGGTCCGCCGTGCCGGCTGCCTGACCTCCCTCAGCCGTCCCTCTAGGGGTGGATGCCTGGTTTTCCTGGGGCTTGTTGACCTCAGGCACTTATTCCCTGGGGAAAGTGGAGGCACTGCCTAGCCTGCTCGAGGTTTCTGGGGGGGGGGGCGGGAGGGTTGCTGCGACCGGCCCCCCTCTTCGTAAGCTTCCTGACAAACCACTCACATGCACACACTTATTTTGCACACACGTACACACACACACAAATGTCTCCCCTTTAACAGGTGTGGATACCAGACTAGAGTTGAGACCTCTTCGGTGGAAGAAGCAGTCTGTCTTCTGTTTGTTTTAGTTGTTGGTTTGTTTGTCATTTTTGTCTGTTCCTCTAGCTTTTCTATCCCCCTCCACACACTTCTTTTCCCCATTCCCCATCCTGACACATCCATGGTTAAAATAATTTAAAGTATTAAAAGTTATTACAGGAGGAGTTTACAACAATATAAAGTACATAGATAGGTACTGTATAAAGCTCCATTTGGCAAAGTAAATCTGTTTTGGTACAATAAGGGTAACCAATCTCTTTTCTGCTCACCAAGCTGCCTGACAGGACAAGGGGTGAAAAAAAAGCATGTGCTCACACTGTAGTGTCTGTTTCATGCTGAACTTGGTTTGACCCCTAAAGTCTGGAACATGTGTTAAGTGTGATCACTCACTGCTGTTCTGCAGAATGGAACATTTCCACAGCTTTGGAGCAGCTAGTTGAGGTAGGTTCAGGCACAGAACAAATGTAAATGGGCACTCATGTATGAGCATGTGCATGTGCACTTGACATGCGTTTGATATGCAGAATATTTAGGGCTGTCACTACAGCCACAATGCTACAATACCTCGCAATTAACAAGCCAACCGCAGAGGTTGCCAAGTAACCATGAAAACTGCTTTGGTCACCTTTTTTAAAGCCCCATTCAATCTACCTTGGCAATCCAGGCAAACCCAGTATGATCCAGGCTCCCTTTACTGTCTGAATAGGGTTACCCACGCTACCTGATGTGGGCTAATTGACCTTACAAGCATTGGTCGATGCCCAGTAGGCATCAAAGTCACCACGTCACAGCACAGCAACATAATGTGGAAATGAATCAGAATGCTGTCCATTATTCTGACAGATTTATATATTAATTTCAAAGTGGACAACTGTGTGTGCCAGAATTACACAAATACCATAGTGACAGAGTGAGAAGTTTCTTTTCAGAGAATTTTCTTCAGTCAATCACACAGAATCTGCAGCAGCTCTGACCATCTCCAGCAGCTGGAGATGGCCAGATGAGACGCCAACGGTTTGGTGTGGGACTGTCTCCCTATTCAGTTCTGCTCTGTGATTATTCATGCATCCCTGTTCACCCTCGCATTAATGAGCAACCTGTGATCCTCTGTGTTCCAAGGTTGTCATAGCCAGGAGCGGCACTGGGGTTAAGCTCCCAGTGCTCATAAAATGCTCCTTACGGCGTGCGTCTCGAAAAGCCTCTGACAACTAAGTCCAACTCCTAGCCTGCCCATGTGGTTTAGTCTCTAAGCCTGGCGGAACCGCTTTTACTAATAGGAGAAGGGGCGAGGGCAGATCTCTGGCGCCTTAAAACCAGATGCTTCGGGTAGATGGTGGCTCATCAACCTGGGAAGGTAGCCCATCTAGGGGAAGGTAAACCCTGATTTCAAACCTCCGCTGCCTTGCGGCACACCCGGTCACGGGAAAAGCTTCGGGAGTCAACCCTGAGGAAAAATCCGGAGTCGGAGCCCCTAAGGCAGTTCTCTGTTGTGCTCAACATCGTTCTGGCAGCTCCTGCGACGGCACTGGTGCCAAACTATAGCAGCCCTGCTGTTCCTTTGGATTCATCAGTGACGTGGAGAGGGGGGACATGCTGCATGGGTAACATCTTGTCCTCCATATCTTCCTGCCCAGGCTTGAATCCTACCAACGCCCAATGCTGGAAGGTAGAACACCGGTGCGCATCGGCCTGTTCAGCCACAGGCAGTGCTGTTCCAGCAGAGTAGACGTTTAGGATTCTCTTCCATGGTCATCATAGACCGACGGAGGCCGACGACGACAACGACGACGATCCTCTGTGCTTCCTTTTTGTTCCCACAACCGCCCCCAACAACAAAAAAAAGCTAATCCTGCCTTGTGTTCTGCTGGACATTAAGGGTCCCTGCACACAGGAAGGATTTAATCCCAAATTGGGGTGAAAACTTCTTTTGTAATTCAGCCGTCTGTGCAATGGACACCAGGATTTTGGAGATGTGAAAGTGTAAAGATTTTAAACCAGTATCCAGAGTGGAAACGTTTTACTGACAGGGTTTTTTTCTCCTCCATGTGCACTGGAAAAACAGCCATTGAGATGTACCCTAAAAATGACAGTAATTATGTAAAATTTCAGGTGCATTTTCCAATCCTGTCCATTAAAATGGAGGACAGAGAGCAGTAATCACTGAAATATATACATTGGTGTGTTTCACTCAATCACTGGAGGCACGGGGATGCCAGGCAGGCAAAACTAGCGGGCATTAAAAGAGGTGGCGAGCTAGGATAGCACACCAGATGCTTCCATCCAGGGCAAGCTGTAACCCCACCTGCCCTAAAGTTATGTCTCTCTCACCCTCTCTTTTGTTTTAAGCCTCCTATGAACAAGTGTTGAAAATTAGCACTTGTGCTAAAACACTTGGGCAATGAATCTGGTTTGTCCAATGTTTTTGTGATGTCCATATCAAATAAATAAATAAAATGGTTTTTTAACTTTTATTAAATAGATGCTATTGATATTGTCATAAGGTTCAGCCCCCCTTTTTTTCTATTTAGTTTTTGTCTTTTTTTAAAGTGACACCCTGGCAAAAATCCAGTTTTTTTTTTCTGTTGTTAACCTGTAACATGTTTTTTGTAACTTACAAGACATATCCACAGCAAAATTTCACTGCAGTCCCAAGTATGAGCTTTTCTGCTGTGAATTTCCAGTTTGGAAACACCCCCCTCAAACGGGTGAGTTTGGACAGACTGTTTCTAGCTGTTTAAGTATTCCTGCTTAGCCTGTTTGGTTATAACATTAACCAATCAGGTGGATACTCTTGGCTACCCGGGGGAAGAGAGAGGAACCGAGGAGCAGCAGAGAGAGAGCAGAGAGAGGCAGACGGGGGGGGGGGGGGTGTCTTGAATGTGGCCCTAACAAACTGTCACCAAGAGTCCCGCTGTGAAGAACAACACTTTGGCCGCTACTCCTTTACTTACCAGTGACCCCGCTCAGATCCATAATACATAAATGAGGAGCAGATGCGTGGGGCTGATTGCTTCACGGAGCTTTTAAAATAGTGGTTGTTAGTAAAAAGTAAACACATATTTGGCAACTATACATTTACACACGTGGACAAAATTGTTGGTACCCCTCTGTTAATGAAAGAAAAACTCACAATGGTCACAGAAATAACTTGAATCTGACAAAAGTGGTAATAAATAAAAATTCTATGAAAATTAACCAATGAAAATCAGAATATGCTTTTGAATTGTGGTTCAACAGAATTACTTTAAAAAACAAACTCATGGACTTCCGGTCTGGACACCATGGTGATAGCAGCTTAACGCTGAAGCTCCCAGACCCAACCCAAGAAAATATCTTGAAAATCAGATTTAACGGATTTTTGGAAGAGTGAAAATCAAAAGACAAAATCATCATGCCTAAAGGAAAACAGAAGAAATCGACATTTTCCAGGCCAGGACACGCTTCGGCCGAAGAATCTGATCCGTTAGATTTCCGTTCAGAAGATGAGGAGCTGAATGTAGCTAACAAGAAGGTTAGCTTGAAAATGGTATAAGAAGAATTAAGACGATTTCGCCGAGAGTGTTTGGCCGAATTTCGTGAATTCAAAGAAGAATTAAAAAGGACAAACAGCAGAGTGGACCAGGCCGAGAACCGAATCTTGGAAGCAGAAGAAAGAATAAAAGGGCTTGAAGAATCCGTGCTGGATCTACACAAAAGGCAGTCAAGACTGGAGGCTAAGCTAACCGACCAAGAAGGAAGACTGAGAAGAGACAACATTAGAATTCATGGTCTGAAAGAAGGAGTCGAGGATGGTTTTAACACAATGGCGGAATGCGTGGAATCCGTACTGAGAGAGAAGCTGGATATTCCCCAAACCACCGACTTGAAGATAGAAAGGGCCCATCGTACATTAGCCCCTAGGCCGGCGGCGGAAGCGCCACCAAGATCAGTGGTGGTAAGATTCTCCAATTCCAAAATAAAACAAGAGGTTGTAAGACTGGCTTGGCAGAAAAAAGGATTTATGCACCAAGAGAGAAAAGTCTTCGTGGAACACGATTACGCCCCGGAGGTCCTTAAAAAGCGCCGGGAATACAATGACGCTAAAAAGGTGCTACGAGAGAAAAAACTGTGCTTTCAGACGCCATTTCCGGCGAAGTTAAGGGTCTTCTATGGCGATGAGACATGTCTCTATAATTCGGCGGAAGAAGCAACAGCTGACATGGCGAGAAGAGGGCTCCCGGTAACGGTGTTTAAACCCGCAGCAGACCCGAGCGAAAGAATCAAGGCTCAAACATGGTCCACACAGGGACCTTCAAAATCCACGGGACAGCAGCAGGAAATCCAGCGCCAGAGCTACAAGGACAAGCTGGCCGTTTACAGGAGGGTATAGCGACCTTTTTTTTAGTCAATCTGCACATCCAACCCCCCCCCCCCCCACAAGGTAACAAACATTAAAGGAGATGCAGAATCAGCATGTGGTAAAACATTTCATGGAACAGTCATAACATTAGAAACAAATGCAAACTCCAACAGTGAGCTGTGTGGAGTTTGCATGTTCTCCCCGTGTTGCGCGGGTTTACTCCGGGATTTCTCCGGTTTCCTCCCGCACACCAAAAACATGTAGGTTTAGGGCGCTCGCGCACGCAGCGACCAGCAGCCAGTGGCTTGTCACCAGACTGCAAACCAAGTCTACCTACGGGTACAAATAAGTAACAAAAAAAAAACAAAAAAAAAAAAAAACAAAAACAAAAAAAAAAAAATAAGTCTTTTTTAATAAAATTAAAAAAAAAAAAAAACTTGTTAAAATAGAAATGTGACAATGATCCACATGTTCTCCCCACACTAACAAATACTGTATTAGCGTGAATGTTTGCTGTGATGGTGGTGGGAGGGTGCACACAATTTCATAGGGTATAGGCATAAAAAAAAAAAAAAAATCATTACAAGTTCGGATTGGGATCTGAAATTCATGTTAAAAACATGGGACAACTTACAGGGGTAAGAGAGGGCCCTCAACACGTAACAGAGTTTGAGGAATTTCCCTCAGAGCCTACACTCCATCAAGGCTCTTCCAGGGTCTCTAAAAAGACCTCAGCTCAGGAAGTTCTTCTGTCAGTTTTTTGTTTTAAAGTTTTATACACTATGTTCTTAATGGTTTTTTTTTGTTCTTAATGTTCTTTCAGTTTCTGAGTAGCATAAAAGAGGGCCACCACACTGTTATACTAAATAAGACAATACAATGGAGAAACAGGGTGTAACCAAAATAATCTCATATAATGTAAAAGGGATCCTGAATCCAGATAAAAGATCCAAGATTCTAGGCAAAATGAAAAAAGACAAAACAGGAATAATATTTTTACAAGAAACCCACCTAAAAGATGTGGAGCACACTAAACTCAATAGACAAGGGTTTAAAATGATCTCTTCATCTTCATATAAGTCAGGGAGGAGGAGGGGAGTAGCGACATTGATATCAACCAAAATTACATTTGAAAAAAAATCAGAACACAAAGATAAAGAAGGGAGATACAGTTTGGTAATTGGGCGACTAGAGGGAGAAGATATCACCCTGCTGAATGTATATGCACCTCCAGGAACTAACTGGAAATTTTATAAAAATGTATTTGACCTAATGATAACTAAAGCCCAAGGTTTAGTGATATGTGGTGGAAATTTCAGTCTAAGACTGAATCCATACTGGGATGCATCAGGTAATTCTCCACATCAAAATAACACTCAAAGTACGAAAACTCGGATGCTACTAAAAGAAATGGGAATCTGTGATGTGTGGAGGGAATTCAACCCCAGTGTAAAAGATTATACATTTTACTCAGCGCCACATTCATCTTACTCAAGGATTTTTTTTTTTTTTTTGGACTTATTTTGTACCCGTAGGTAGATTTGTTCTGCAGTCCGGTGACAAGCCACCAGCTGCCGGTCGCTGCGTGCACAAGCGCCCCTTAACTCCCTAACCTGCATGTTTTTGGCATGTGGGAGGAAACCGGAGAAATCCCGGAGTAAACCCACGCAAACACGGGGAGAACATGCAAACTCCACACAGATCACTGTTGGCCGGGGGCAGGGATCGAACCCACGATCTCGTGATCCCCGCGATCCCCCGGCCGAGGGTAAACTGTGCTGCCGCAGTGCTAACCACTGTGCCACCATGCAGCCCAATTGACTATTTTTTTATGTTTAATAGAGACATTGGAAGAGTAAAATCATGTAAAATAGGACTGATGGATCTCTCTAACCACAGTCCGATCTATATGGACTTAAGTATCCAAAAATACATTTTCTTGGAGGTTGAATTCAAATGTCCTGAAAGGACCACTGAAAGATGAATTGGAATCAGATATTCTCAGATATTTGGAAGAAAACGATAATGGAGAAGCATCCCCTTTAATACTGTGGGATGCATGCAAAGCTGTTATAAGGGGAAAGATTATTGCAAAACTGGCAATCCAAAAGAAACTGAGACAAGAAAAACTAATCACATTAGAGTCAGAACTTAAGAACCTAGAAAAAGAACACAAAGACAACACTCATTCTAATGACTCGTTCAAAATTAAGGAAATTAAAAATCAAATAAATGAGACCTACATAATAGAAATCAAGAAGAAACTTACATTTCTGAAACAAAAATACTATGAAGCAGGCAGCAAATCGGAAAAATTACTAGCCTATAAACTGAGGAAACAACAAACGGAAAGAGCAATCTACAAAATCAGAGACCCAGTATCAAAGGAAATAAAATTTAGAATTCAGGATATTCTTAAAAGCTTCGAGAACTACTATAAGAACTTATACTCCCTCGAAAAACATAAAAACGCATCCGAAGCATTCCTAAACACATTAAACCTTCCCCAACTTACCGAGTCTCAAAATAAAACACTACTGTCAGAAATACAACCTAATGAATTGGAAAAAGCAATTATGAAACTTAAAGCTAACAAATCCCCAGGAGCAGATGGCTATACAGCAGAGTGGTACAAAACCTTTAAACAGCAACTATCTCCTCTCCTCCTGAAAACATTTAACTATGTCCTCCACACAGGGGAAACCCCCCCCCTCCTGGAGAGAAGGGGTCATTGCAGTCATACTTAAACCTGAAAAGGATAAACTAGAATGCTCCAACTACAGACCAATCAGTGTATTAAATCAGGACTATAAGCTTTTTACCACTATCCTTTCCAAAAGGTTAGAAAATATACTGACAGACTTAATTCATTTAGACCAAACAGGCTTTATAAGACAAAGACAGACACAAGACAACATTAGACGCACTTTACACATAATTCATCATATAAAAAAATATAACTTAAATGCAGTCATATTGGGATTAGATGCTGAAAAAGCTTTTGATTCGGTTGACTGGTCTTTCCTATATAGAATCTTATCCAGTTTCAACTTTCATAACAACTTCATTAGAACTATCCAGGCATTATATAAAAAACCAACAGCTAAAATAAGGATTAACGGTAATTTACCATCATCTTTTGAGCTGGAAAGAGGATGTCGTCAGGGCTGCCCCTTGTCTCCACTGCTCTTTGCAATCTTCATAGAACCTCTGAGCCAATGGATAAGACAGAATCAAAAAATTCAAGGTATTACACTTGGTCAGAAGGAACATAAAATAGCACTCTTTGCTGATGACACCTCTTTTCCAGAACTAACCTCAGTTTTTTCAGAGTATGGAGATTTATCGGGGTACGAATTAAACATGCATAAAACCCAAGTTTTAACATTCAACTATGATCCAAATCAATATTTACTAAGCAAACTCAAAACTAACTGGGAGATGGAATCTATGAAATATCTGGGGGTCAATATCCCGAAACAACTCAACAAAATTATAACACTAAACTATGATCCACTGGTGGCAAAAATAAAATCTGACCTAGCAAGATGGAATATGATACTATTCTTGAGTACTGCACAAAGAATTGAAGCAGTCAAAATGAATATACTTCCACGTCTCCTATACCTTTTCCAAACAATACCGGTAGAACCTCCCAAAAAGACATGGCAGGAGCTGGACAGAAGGATCTCAAGATTCATATGGCAGGGCAAGAGACCTAGAATCAGATATAGAACCCTACAGCTAAACAAAGACAAAGGTGGGCTTGCGCTGCCAAATATCAGGGACTATTTTAAAGCCGCACAAATTAAAACTTGAGTAGAGATATGTAACCCAGTCTACACTGCACAATGGAAGGAGATGGAATGCCAAATAACAAGCGACATCCCTCTACAGGCGATAATAGGGAACAATGCCTTACCTAAACTTTTGAATAACACTAACCCGTGGATAGAGACCCCGCTAAAAATTTGGTTTAAGATAGTCAGAGAGAATCAAACTAAAGAGCCCTATCGACTTCTGCAATGGATTGCCTATGATCAAGACTTTACTCCTAATAAAACAGACACTAGATTTAAAAAGTGGAAAGAGAACGGACTGATAAAATATTACGATTTTTTTAAGGGGCAAATTTTAAGAAGTTTTTAAGATTTGAAAAAACAAGGTCTAATAAATCAAGACCTTTACAGGTTTTTTCAGCTTAGACACCACATAAACAATATACTTAAAAATGAGATTTGGAAAGGGCCCAGTCAGGTGTTCTGAAGGTCTTCTTAATGGCATATAAAGGGATCCCAGGGATCAGATACATTTCTAAAATATACCAAGGTCTTCAAGACTTAAAAGGAGACAGCACATCATATATAAAAGAGAGATGGGAAAAAGAGGGGAATTTCACTTTACAACTGGAAATATGGGAAAAGCTAAATAAACAGCAATGGAAAAGTACCTCATCCCTGCAGTGGAGAGAATTTGGATGGAAAAATTTGGTAAGATTTTTCAGAACACCTGCACAAAACAAATTTACTCATATGGGGTTGAATTGTTGGCGCTTGTGTGGTGAAGAGACTGCAAATCATTTTCATGTGTTTTGGTCATGCCCAGTTATCCACCAATATTGGACCAATGTACAGACAATATTGAGGAAAATATTCAAAATAACAGTTCCCTTTTCTTTTGTAACTTTGTATTTGGGTTTACTACCGGATTCACTGGTAAGACGAGGAGAAAAATACTTATTCACTGTTTTAATATTGGCAAGTAAAAAAGCCCTAACTAAAAAATGGATGTTGAAGGACTGTCCTACACCTGAAGATTGGATTAACGTGATCCAAGACATTTACGCGATGGAAAAGTTGACATTCGCACTGAGACAG
Source organism: Pholidichthys leucotaenia (assembly GCA_020510985.1). Lineage (NCBI taxonomy): Eukaryota > Metazoa > Chordata > Actinopteri > Cichliformes > Pholidichthyidae > Pholidichthys > Pholidichthys leucotaenia. The sequence goes on from CM035844.1 coordinate 308,999,111, forward strand.
GACATGGATGGGTTCTTGAACTTTTGGCAACCCTGGATCGCATATGTGTCTTCCACTAGATCTAATCTTTGACAAATACCATTTCAATAATGGCACCTCTCTTTGTTCCAACACTACTCAGTTTGTTTTTTACTCTTTTGTTTTGTTTGTTTGGGTTTTTTTATTCTCTTTAATTTCACCTTTTCTTTCACTTAAAAAAAAAGGGGTGTTGTAATAATTATTCTTCCAATGTTGTCAAATAGCAAAAAATAAGGGAACATGTGATGAAAAAGTAAACAATGCAATGCTGTAATGACGTGTATACCCTTTACAAAAACTTAAATAAAAAAAAACAACAAAACAAACTCATGAAACAGGCCTGGACAAAAATGATGGTACCCCTAGAAAAGATTGAAAATAATGTGACCATAGGGACATGTTCAACCAAGATGTGTCCTCTAATTAACATCACAGGTGTCTACAAACTTGTAAACAGTCAGTCGGCCTATTTAAAGGGTGACAAGTAGTCACTGTGCTGTTTGGTGACATGGTGTGCACCACACTAAACATGGACCAGAGGAAGCAAAGGAGAGAGTTCTCTCAGGAGATTAGAAAGAAAATTATAGACAAGCATGTTAAAGGTAAATGCTATAAGACCATCTCCAAGCAGCTTGATGTTCCTGTGACTACAGTTGCACATATTATTCAGAAATTTAAGATCCACGGGACTGTAGCCAACCTCCCTGGACGTGGTCAGAGGAGGAATCTTGATGAAAAATCGAAGAGATGGATAATACGAATGGTAACAAAAGAGCCCAGAACAACTTCTAAACACATTCAAGGTGAATTCCAAGGTCAAGGTACATCAGTGTCAGATCGCACCATCCGTCGTTATTTGAGCCAAAATGGACTTCATGGGAGATGACCAAGGAGGACACCACTGTTGAAAATAAATCATAAAAACGCCAGACTGGAATTTGCCAAACTGCATGTTGACAAGCCACAAAGCTTCTGGGAGAATGTCCTATGGACAGACGAGACAAAACTGGAACTTTTTGGCAAGGCACATCAGCTCTATGTTCACAGATGCAAAAATGAAGCATACCAAGAAAAGAACACTGTCCCTACTGTGAAACATGGAGGAGGTTCTGTTATGTTCTGTGGCTGCTTTGCTGCATCTGGCACAGGGTGTCTTGAATCTGTGCAGGGTACAATGAAATCTCAAGTCTATCAAGGTATTCTAGAGAGAAATGTGCTGCCCAGTGTCAGACAGCTTGGTCTCAGTCACAGGTCATGGGTCTTGCAACAGGATAATGACCCAAAACACACAGCTAAAAACACTCAAGAATGGCCAAGAGCGAAACATTGGACTATTCTAAAGTGGCAGTCTATGATCCCTGATGTAAATCCTATTGAACATCTGTGGAAGGAGCTGAAACATGCCATCTGGAGAAGGCACCCTTCAAACCTGAGATAACTGGAGCAGTTTGCTCATGAGGAGTGGGCCAAAATACCTGCTGAGAGGTGCAGAAGTCTCACTGACAGCTACAGAAATTGTTTGATTGCAGTGATTGCCTCAAAAGGTTGTGCAACAAAATATTAATTTAAGGGTACCATCATTTTTGTCCAGGCCTGTTTCATGAGTTTGTTTTTTAAAACAATTCTTTTGAACCACAATTCAACAGCATTGTTTGATTTTCATTGGTTAATTTTCATAGACTTTTTATTTATTACCACTTTTGTCAGATTCAAGTTATTTCTGTGACCATTGTGGGTTTTTCTTTCATTAACAGAGGGGTACCAACAATTTTGTCCACGTGTGTATCTCTCACCTCAACCATTTTCAGAAAAATGTTTTGCTTTTTACTTTTGAAGATAGAGGCAAAACTTTAACATCCGGAAGCGTCGTGAACAGACTACAGCAGCCCACCCACCAAGAGTTGTGGCCACCAATCATGTGCAAGCCCTGCAGGTCGGGGAGCATGGCAGCCAATCAAGTGCAAGCCCTGAAGGTCGGGGAGCATGGCGACCAACCACGTGCAAGCCCTGCATGTTGGGGAGAGCAGAGTGTGTTGTGGTAGACAGAAAATGCTCATCAATCTGCACTTTTGTTGCCAAAAATACTGCTTGAAAACTGGCCAAAATTCTCTGACCAGACAGTGATCCGTGCAGTTTGCGGCTACAGAGTATTGGACTCGTGACTCTCGCCTGGTTACGCCCCCTCATGGGAAGCGTGAAAACGCACGTCTCGGTGGACACATAGTTTTAGGGAGAAGAAGGTATCCGTTTTGTATAGCAGTCTTCGGGTCAGAGGTGAGTCCTCCCCTATTCCTCTGAGAGGCTGGCCTTACAGCATCAGCTACTGGTGGGCAGGAGTATGGGTGGAGCTAATTAGAATATTCATTGAACCATGCGTACTTAACCCCTTGCACTCCGGTCAATTTCCCTAAAAACGCCAAAAAATAACATGCCCAAAGTAAATCGAAAGCTGTTCTTCAACCCTTTGCAGCATCTTCATGGGGTTGGTCTCATTTAAAAGAAAACACTTTGAATTTTTTGGCAAAACAGTCATAATCTCTCTAAGTGCTCCGGCCACTGAGTTACAGTCATCTAAACATAGTGAACTTGAAGAAAATAAATTTGGCCTGGGTGTTTTTTCGGATACAAATGCTTGCAAATAACACACAGCTTCAGATCCGGGCTGGAAAATGCAACAGAAATGTAGAACCAAGTGTTATTCAGCTGAGGTCCAAATTTTGTAACAATACCACAAAAAATGAATATATTACACAGCTTTTTCCTCAGGTAGTTCCCAGGCGTTTTTGAACTGGGCCAAATTGTGCCAAATGGCACAGTTTGGAAAAACGTCTGTAACTTTTCAATGATTCAATATAGAAGCTTCATCTTGGGCTCTAATGAAAGGTGACACTAAGGGCTGTGTGTGTGTGTGTGTGTGTGTGTGTGTGGAGGTGGGGGTTGACCCCCCCACTCTCGCTACAGAGGACGGACATCGCCCGTTGCACCACGGTCCGTCATGCAGCAATGACGCACAGCTGTAATTTACCGATCGGTCAAAAGTCATTTTGATTACAATTTTCAGGGATAAAGAATAATTTAGCTTAGAACACTTACCTCTTCACAGCAGAAGCGAAGCTGGCGAACTTCTTCCTCATTGTCAGACGAACGCGACGCTGGTCTCGCGACCCGATCAAAACGTAATTCCATTATTGTGGTTTTGCGCTTCCATGATTGCTGTTTTTGGCGAACGATTTTTCAAAACAAAGAACAGTAGTAATTTAAAAAAGACTGGCAAACGCGTGTATGTCACTCAGCCTTCGTCGTCGGCCTCCGTCGGTCTATGATGACCATGGAAGAAAATCATAACGTCTACTCTGCTGGAACAAAAACAAAAAAAGCACCGCCTGTGGCCGAACATGCCGATGCGCGAATGGCAGTCGCTGTCACACAGGTTGCACTTGTGGATGGTCTCCGTGCTGCTGGGTCTGTGACGGTTCTTCCTGCGGGTCCTTTTTTCATCTGCTGCAGCAGTCTGTCTTCATCCAGCCTTACAAAAACAGTTTGCGAACTTCTGTGCTTCAATTGGCTCGCTGCATTCACAGCGTTCATAGGCGGGTCCTTCTTGCTAGGTTTTCAGTCATTGGTTCTTCAAGGTTTCAGAAACCCAATTCAAGGCTCTTATTAGTCGAATGAGAGGTTGATCAGATGATCTAATCTGTTCGCGGCTGTGTCTGCAGTGGAAGAACGGAAATGCAGCTTACGCAGCTCCATCGTGCGTCCTAGAGTGCACGAGGGCGCTCTTGTGCGCCCTCGTGCGCTCTGGGACGCAGAGACTTGCCCGCCCGTGGTACAACGGAGTGCAAGAGGTTAAGTAGGTGCAAGATTTAAAAGCCACAAGATACTATTTTGGGCAACACATATTTGTTTTTGAGGTGGTTTTAGAGTCGCTAGAGTGCATCTTGAAACTTATTTTCTAAAATGGTGGGACCTGATGTGTGCAAGTAAGAACGTTAAACAGTGGTGTAGGGGGGACAAGCAGCCAGGCAAGAGTGTGCCAAGACCAATCCCACGCCCCTGAACCAGCGTAGTCCCACTCCGACTAACCCCACCCACCACACTCCGCCAGCACCCTCCCTCTCTGACTGCTTCTAGCATTTCCCCCACCCAAACGTTTTACCTGTTTCATTCTCCCACTGAATCACAAATTCATCATCGCTGTTCCTGTGACTTCTGATTGTGAGACATCTCTTATTTGGTTTGGGCTCTTCTTCTTCTTTTGTGGATTTTGAGTCGGCATGCCAGCTTCTTTCCTCATCTTTGACCTCAGTTACAGTAGAGTTGTGATAGAGGAGTTGCTCACTGTTTGGTTTGACTTCACTGTGGCTGTTTTCCTCATAAACAGGAGGCACCATGAAGGTATTGTCTTCCACCTTCACCACCAACAGCTCTCCCTGCTGACTGAAGTAGAATTCCTCCTTTTCCTCTTTAATATGCCGAGATTCTAGTTCCTCCCATTCTTCTTTTATCTCTGGAGGTTCTGGTTCCTCTTGTTTCACAAAAGAGTTCCTCTCCTGATTCCAGAGCTGTTGGTCAGCCTGAACATCCTCCTCTTTACAATCATCTTGTGGGAAGTCTGGAGGGAGAGAGAGACAAGACAGAGGAAAGAGTAGGATTTCCAACAACTGTTGAGACAAATGTTGATTATTTGATGACATTATCTAGTAGCAACAGTGACTGAAGAGATATGATGGTCCAAAAATGTCTAATAGATGGTGGGCCGAGTGGCTCTATCTGCTTTAGTTTTTGAGATGATCGATCCCTATCCAGAGAGTAGCTGATTTTCACAGATATGCCAATGCATATTTTTCAAAACATGAATCTATTTGTTGGCCGGCTAAGTATGTGCATATTTTTTATGAAAATTAAACTTTAGTTAACAAACCTGATAAGGCGGCTGACACGACCCACTTTCTGGGCCAAGGCCAGAATTGCCTATACACACGTAGACAAAATTGTTGGTACCCCTCTGTTAATGAATGAAAAACCCACAATGGTCACAGAAATAACTTGAATCTGACAAAAGTGGTAATAAATAAAAAATCTATGAAAATTAACCAATGAAAATCAGACAGTGCTTTTGAATTGTAGTTCAACAGAATTACTTTGAAAAACAAACTCATGAAACAGGCCTGGACAAAAATGACGGTACCCTTAACTTAATATTTTGTTGCACAACCTTTTGAGGCAATCACTGCAATCAAACGATTTCTGTAACTGTCAATGAGACTTCTGCACCTCTCAGCAGGTATTTTGGCCCACTCCTCATGAGCAAACTGCTCCAGTTGTCTCAGGTTTGAAGGGTGCCCTCTCCAGACGACATGTTTCAGCTCCTTCCAAAGAAAGCGGGGTCCTGGGTTTTTATGATTTTTAAGTACCAGAACCGTGCTTAAATGACATAAAACAAACAGCTGAATGCCACTTTTTACTGTATAATATTGACTTATGTTCCAAGAAGACAGCATTCCTAAAATATTATCCATCATATGCTTTAACACTTGATCAAATCAAAATCAGTTAATTTTATCTATTCCATAATAGAAATAAAATTCATTCATACCATTACTTTTTATAATTTCAGCATTCATTTCAGATCACCAGTTTCAATCTCCATTGAGTCTTGAGCAGTATTGTCATCACCCGCAGCTCATGGGCATCAGCCTCAGCTGCGCGCACACCTGCTCCTCGTTAATGCGCTGCTATTTATTCCATCCTGCCCTGAGCTGCAGCCTGGAGCCGTCTGTCTCCCTGCGTACTCAACTCTCAGCAGCTTCCTATCCTCCAGGCCTGCTGACTCCTCATCACGGCATGTAAGCTGTTTGTTATTACCTTACCTTCTCCTGTCAGCCTTCCCCTGTGCACAGGTGGATCTCCTGGTGGCGGACTCACTCCCCTTCGTCTCGCCGCTCCTCTGCTTCGCCGCTTCATCCCGGACGCACAGCAGGACGCTGTCTCCCAGGCTTGGGACCTTGCCAACGCCAGTCACCGCAGTACTACAAGTAAGCACAGACCTTTGTCACTCTCCTGTGTGGTTGCCCAGCTAATCCCTGTTCTCCTCTCACTCATAGGGTTGCCTGGCCGCACGGCGTGCTGCTCTGTCCTGACCTGCATCCTCCACCCTCATTACACACTATCCCTCACACACGCATTCATACACATCACTCTGTTGTTTAATAAAGCTTTTAAATCTGCCTGAGCCTGTGTGCGTGTTTCCTGGGCCGAACAATATGTCAGTACGGCTCCAGCAAAGCGGCCCAGCGGACAGCGTGCTCGCACACCGTTTTTCCACCCTCGAGGCTCAGGTGGATATGATTGCTCACCAACAGCAGGTAATTCTGAATCAATTAACCACAATAACTAAACGGTTAGACCGCCTGGACCCTCTGCAGGCTTTCCCTCCGGGTCCTCTCGGCGCTGCGGCTCCAGTTGCCTCCTCGGCTGGCCAGCCTAGCTCGGGAGCGCCAACCCATCTCACACCCATTCCAACCCCCACTCGCTTCAACGGGAAACTCGGTGGAGCGAAGGGGTTTATCTTGCAGTGTGAGTCGGTGTTTCTGCGCGTTCCCGGGGATTTCCCCTCAAACCATAGCTGAATCAGGTACATGACTAATCTTCTCGAGGGGCGAGCGTTAGCTTGGGCTTACGCCGTAATGATGAAGCCCAGCTACACAAACCTCTCGTATGACCGGTTCGTGCAAGACTTTTTAGAAGTCTTTGACCATTCCCGTCTCGACAGCGTCCTCGCTGATCGGCTCCTTAGTCTCCAACAGGGGAGCCGGTCAGCGGCGGAATACGCTGTCGACTTCCGGGTGGCAGCGGAGGAGGTGGGCTGGGGAGAGGCTTCTCTCTGCAGTATCTTCCTCCGTAGCCTCAATTCTGGACTGAGGGATGAGCTATCTGGTCGGGATCTCCCAGGGCGACTCTCTGAGTTGATCTCGCTCACTATTAGCCTGGACAAAAGGCTACGTGAGCAGGCTGTGGAGCGGAAGTCTGCCAGCCGCTCGCGCGGAACTTCCCTCTGTCCAGCTCAGTCTCGCCCCCTGGCGTTACCAGCTCCGGAGTCCGCCGATGAACCAGAGGCCATGGCTATCGGGCGCACTAGGCTCCCTCTAGCGGAGAGACAATGCCGGCGGGAACGGGGTCTCTGCATGTATTGCGGAGATGACCAGCATCCTGTGGAGCTGTGCCCGGTTAAGCCAAACGGGGAGGTCCGCGAGTCACAGTAGGGGGCCTCGCGGACTCCAACCGGTCAAATCCCCTATCATCATGCACATTGCCCATACGTTTCTGCCACAACTCCACCGGGCACTCCACTCACACACTGGTGGGTTCTGGGGCAGAGCAGAGTTTTATCTCTAAGAGCCTGGCAACCCGTTTGGGCTTACCCTGCCAACTGCTGCCTACCCCCCTTAACTTGGTCATGCTCTCTCGCTCTTCTTTGGAAACAGTTACGCATTGCACCAAGCCAGTCCCTATCATTGTCTCCGGTAACCACCGGGAGGATCTGACCCTCTACGTCCTGCCCTCCTCGTCGGACCGTGTCATTCTGGGTTACCCCTGGCTGCGGCTGCATAACCCTGTCCTGGATTGGAGAACCGGCAGCGTCTGTCCTGGAGCACCTTCTGCCTGGGCACCTGCCTCCAGTCGGTGGCTTGTGCTCCAACCTCCCCTCCACCGGCGCCGGTCTCCGAGCCCCCAGACCTGACTCTAGTGCCGCAGGAGTTCCATGACTTGGGGGTAGCATTCAGCAAGTCCAGAGCCTTGTCCCTTCCTCCGCATCGACCATATGACTGTGCGATCAACATCCGCCCGGGGGCCCTCCTGCCATCTGGCTGTCTGTACAGTCTCTCTGCACCAGAACGCGAGGCGATGGACACCTATATTAAGGAGTCGCTCAGCGCTGGGATCATCCGCCCCTCCTCGTCCCCGCTTGGCGCGGGTTTGTTCTTCGTGGGTAAGAAGGACGGGTCCCTACGCCCCTGTATCGATTTCAGAGCGTTGATCGATATCACCATTAAGGACCGCTACACACTACCACTCATGGACACTGCTTTCCACTCCCTCCAGGGGGCGATCTGGTTCACCAAGCTTGACCTCCGCAGCGCTTACCATCTCGTTAGGATCCGGGAGGGAGACGAACGGAAGACGGCCTTTAGGACACCCAGCGGCCACTTTGAATATCTGGTGATGCCGTTCGGGCTCACCAACGCACCTGCCGTCTTCCAGCGTCTCATTAACGACGTTCTTCGGGACTTCCTGGGAGTATTCGTCTTTGTGTATCTTGATGACATACTCATCTTCTCCAAGTCACGGGAAGAGCACCAGGCCCATGTGAGGCGGGTCCTGCAACGGCTGCTGGAGAATCGCTTGTACATTAAAGCTGAGAAGTGCGAATTCTACGCCTGGACCACCTCCTTCCTGGGGTTCGTCATCTCACATAATCAGATCCTCCCCGACCCCGCTAAGGTTAAAGCGGTGGTCGAGTGGCCTACGCCTACCTCCAGGAAGCAGGTGCAGCAGTTCATTGGATTTGCAAACTTCTACCGGCACTTTATTCCCAACTTCAGCACCATCGTCTCCCCCCTGACCCGCCTCACGTCATCGAAGGTGCCCTTCCAGTGGTCTGAGGAAGCGGCCACCGCCTTCAAGACTCTCCAGGCGGAGTTCTCGTCCTCCCGGGTCCTGACCCAGGTTGATCCCGTGCTTCAGTGTCTGGTGGAGGTCGACACGTCTGACACGGGGGTGGGGGCGGTGCTCTCCCAGCGCTCACCGGTGGATAGTGTCAAGCGGCCCTGCGCCTTCTTCTCCCGGCAGCTATCGGCGGCGGAGCGCAATTATGACGTCAGCGACGGGAAGCTCCTCACTGTCAAGCTCGCGCTACAGGAGTGGCGTCACTGGTTAGAGGGGGCAGCCCAGCCCTTTGTAGTCTGGACGGACCATAAAAACCTCGAGTACTTGGGGTCAGCAAGGCGCCTGAATGCCCGCCAGGCGCGCTGGTCTCTATTTTTTGCTCGCTTCTATTTCACAATCACGTACCATCCAGGCTCGAAGAATGGGTTGCCCGACGCCCTGTCCAGACAATTTTCCCCTGAGGGCCCGGAGAAATCTGAACATACCATCCTGCCCAATTCGTGCGTTGTGGGGGCGATTGCCTGGTCCATCAAAGACAAGATTCTGAGGGCTCAGGAGACGGAGACGGATCCTGGTGGGGGGCCGGAGGGGAGGCTCTTTGTTCCTTCGGCGGTTCGAGGTGAAGTGATCCACTGGGCCCATAACTCCAAACTCTCCTGTCACCCTGGTATCAGCCGCCTGGTGAGTTTGCTACAACGCTCGTTTTGGTGGCCGGGTCTCCAGGAGGACGTGACCAACTATGTCCGGGCCTGTCCCCAGTGCGCAACCGGCAAATCCCAGAACTCTCCACCTGCGGGTCTACTCCAGCCCCTGCCGGTCCCGGGCAGGCCCTGGTCACACATCGCCCTAGACTTCGTCACCGGTCTCCCTGTCTCTAACACCTTCGACACGGTCCTGACTATTGAGGACAGATTCTCCAAAGCCGCCCATTTTGTGCCTCTTCGGGGTCTCCCTTCGGCACGTGAGACGGCTGACCTCCTGGTCCAACATGTCGTCAGGCTGCATGGGATCCCGCTGGACGTGGTCTCGGACCGGGGGCCGCAGTTTGTCTCCCAGGTGTGGAGGAGCTTTTACAACGCTTTGGGGGCCACGGTTAGTCTCTCCTCTGGTCACCACCCCCAGTCCAACAGGCAGTGCGAGCGCACGAATCAGGAGTTGAAGGCCGCCCTGCGCTGCGTGACATCCTCATGCCCTTCATCCTGGAGCTCCTACCTGACCTGGGTGGAATACGCCCATAACTCGGCCCGGTCCACTGCTACTGGTGTATCGCCCTTCGAGGTGTCCTTGGGGTACGATCCTCCCGTGTTTCCCGAGCAGGAGGGTGAGTTAGCTGTCCCTTCTATACAGGCGCACATGAGGTGCTGCCGGAGTGTGTGGACCAAGACCAAGAATGCACTTTTACGCACAGCGGCGCACAACAGCTCCACCGTCAATCGCCATAGAAGACCGGCCCCTGTCTACCAGGTAGGTCAGTGGGTTTGGCTCTCGTCCCAGGACATTAACCTTAAGGGTGAGAAGAGGAAGTTGGCGCCGCGATTTCTCGGCCCCTTCGTGATTTCGAGGATCATCAACCTGGTGGCTGTGTGTTTGGCCCTCCCCCCTCCCACTTTCCACGTGTCTAAAATCAAGCCTGTCCTTTCCAATTCACTCTGCCCCCCTCCTAGGTCTCCTCCTGCGCCTAGGATGATCGACGGTGACCTGGCGTGGGGTGTTACTGCCATCCTGGACTCCCGGCGCCGGGGTCATGGGCTGCAATATCTGGTGGATTGGGAAGGTTATGGTCCGGAGTGGAGGTCCTGGGTGCGCTCTTCGTGGGTGTTGGATCGGGACCTCATCGCAGAGTTTCATCGGACGCACCCAGGTAAGCCAGCGCCAGGAGGCGCTGGTGGGGGGGGGGGGGGGAGTACTGTCATCACCCGCAGCTCACAGGCATCAGCCTCAGCTGCGCGCACACCTGCTCCTCATTAATGCGCTGCTATTTATTCCATCCTGCCCTGAGCTGCAGCCTGGAGCCGTCTGTCTCCCTGCGTACTCAACTCTCAGCAGCTTCCTATCCTCCAGGCCTGCTGACTCCTCATCACGGCACGTAAGCTGTTTGTTATTACCTTACCTTCTCCTGTCAGCCTTCCCCTGTGCACAGGTGGATCTCCCGGCGGCGGACTCACTCCCCTTCGTCTCGCCGCTCCTCTGCCTTGCCGCTTCATCCCGGACGCACAGCAGGACGCTATCTCCCAGGCTTGGGACCTTGCCAACACCAGTCACCGCAGTACTACAAGTAAGCACAGACCTTTGTCACTCTCCTGTGTGGTTGCCCAGCTAATCCCTGTTCTCCTCTCACTCATAGGGTTGCCTGGCCACATGGCGTGCTGCTCTGTCCTGACCTGCATCCTCCACCCTCATTACACACTATCCCTCACAGACACATTCATACACATCACTCTGTTGTTTAATAAAGCTTTCAAATCTGCCTGAGCCTGCGTGCGTGTTTCCTGGGCCGAACAATATGTCAAGTTCATTTTGCACAATCACTGATGTAGCTAAGTCTTAAAAATATTCAAAAGTTATGAGTCAATGTCCACTGTGCACTGTCAATTTCAAACTGTTTGGAATCATAAAAGTAATCTAACTAAATTGTTTTGCTATTTTTTTCTCCTCAACATCAATGTCAGGGCGCTGCAGGAAATTTTGGGGATGGTTACCTTTTATAACCGTTTCCTCCTCCGCGCAGCCCAGCTCATACAGCCGTTGTACTCCGCACTCAAGAAACGGAAACCAGCGGACAGAGTCGACTGGACTCCTGAGCAGGAGCAGGCGTTCTCTGAGGTTAAAACAGCTCTGGCAGACTTCCGGTCTGGACACCATGGTGATAGCAGCTTAACGCTGAAGCTCCAAGACATTCCAATCCAGGAAAATACCTTGAAAATCAGATTTAACGGATTTTTGGAAGAGTGAAAATCAAAAGAAAAAGTCATCATGCCTAAAGGAAAACAGAAGAAATCGACATTTACCAGGCCAGGACACGCATCGGCCGAAGAATCTGATCCGGAGGATTTCCATTCAGAAGACGAGGAGCTGAATGAAGCTAGCAAAAAGGTTAGCTTAAAAATGGTACTTAAAGAATTAAGATGATTTCGCCGAGAGAAGAATTAAAAAGGACAAACAGCAGAATGGACAAGGCCGAGGACCGAATCTTGGAAGCAGAGGAAAGAATAAAAGGGCTGGAAGATACCGTGCTGGATCTACACAAAAGACAGTCAAGACTGGAGGCTAAGCTAACCGACCAAGAAGGAAGACTACGAAGAGACAACATAAGAATTCATGGTCTGAAAGAAGGAGTCGAGGATGGTTTCACCACAATGGTGGCATGCGTGGAATCCATACTGAGAGAGAAGTTGGATATTCCCCAAACCACCGACTTGAAGATAGAAAGGGCGCACCGTACATTAGCCCCTAGGCCGGCGGCGGAAGCGCCTCCACGATCGGTGGTGGTGAAGTTTTCCAACTCCAAAATAAAAGAAGAGGTTGTAAGACTGGCTTGGCAGAAAAAAAGGATTTATGCACCAAGAGAGAAAAGTTTTCGTGGAACACGATTACGCCCCGGAGGTCCTTAAAAAGCGTCAGGAATACAACGACGCTAAAAAGGTATTACGAGAGAAAAAACTGCGCTTCCAGACACCATTTCCGGCGAAGCTGTGGGTCTTCTACGGCGATGAGACGTGTCTCTACAACTTGGCAGAAGAAGCAACCGTGGATATGGCGAGAAGAGGGCTCCCGGTAACAGTGTTTAAACCCGCAGCAGACCCGATCGAAAGAATCAAGGCTCAAACGTGGTCCACACAGAGACCCTCAAAATCCACGGGCCAGCAGCGGGAAACCCAGCGCCAGAGCTACAAGGAAAAACTGGCCGTTTACATGAGGGAATAACGATATTTTTAGTCAATCTGCACATCCAACCCCCCTCCTACAAGGTAACAAACATTAAAGGAGATGCAGAATCAGCATGTGGTAAAACATTTCATGGAACAGTCATAATATTAGAAACAAATAAGTCTTTAAAAAAAAAAAACTTGTTAAAATAGAAATGTGACAATGAACCACATGATCTCTCCACACTAACAAATACTGTATTAACGTGAATGTTTGCTGTGATGGTGGTGGGAGGGTGCACACAATTTCATAGGGTATAGGCATAAAAAAAAAAAAATCATTACAAGTTTGGACTGGGATCTGAAATTCACGTTAAAAACATGGGACAACTTACAGGGGTAAGAGAGGGCCCTCAGCACGTAACGGAATCTGAGGAATTTCCCTCAGAGCCAATACGCCAACATGGCTCTTCTAAGGTCACTAAAAAGACCTCAGCTCAAGAAGTTCTTTTGTCAGTTTCATGTTTTAAAGTTTTATATACTATGTTCTTAATGTTTTTTATGTTCTTAATGTTCTTTCAGTTTCTGAGTAGCATAAAAGAGGGCCACCACACTGTTATACTAAATAAGACAACACAATGGAGAAACAGGGTGTAACCAAAATAATCTCATATAATGTAAAAGGGATCCTGAATCCAGTTAAAAGATCCAAGATTCTAGGCAAAATGAAAAAAGACAAAGCAGGAATAATATTTTTACAAGAAACCCACCTAACAGACGTGGAGCACACTAAACTCAATAGACAAGGGTTTAAAATGATCTCTTCATCTTCATATAAGTCAGGGAGGAGGAGGGGAGTAGCGACATTGATCTCAACCAAAATTATATTTGAAAAAAAAATCAGAACACAAAGATAAAGAAGGGAGATACAGTTTGGTACTTGGGCGGCTAGAGGGAGAAGATATCACCCTGCTGAATGTATATGCACCTCCAGGGGCTAACTGGAAATTTTATAAAAATGTATTTGACCTAATGATAACTAAAGCCCAAGGTTTAGTGATATGTGGTGGAGACTTCAATCCAAGACTGAATCCGTACTGGGATGCACCAGGTAATTCTCCACATCAAAATAATACTCAAAGTAGGAAAACTCGGATGCTACTAAAAGAAATGGGAATCTGTGATGTGTGGAGGGAATTCAACCCCAGTGTAAAAGAGTATACATTTTACTCAGCACCACATTCATCATACTCAAGGATTGACTATTTTTTTATGTTTAATCGAGACATTGGAAGAGTAGAAACATGTAAAATAGGACTGATGGATCTCTCTGACCACAGTCCGATCTATATGGACTTAAGTATCCAAAAACACACAAATAATACATTTTCTTGGAGGTTAAATTCAAATGTCCTGAAAGGACCACTGAAAGATGAATTGGAATCAGATATTCTCAGATATTTGGAAGAAAACGATAATGGAGAAGTATCCCCTTTAATACTGTGGGACGCATGCAAAGCTGTTATAAGGGGAAAGATTATTGCAAAACTGGCATTCCAAAAGAAACTGAGACAAGAAAAACTAACCACATTAGAGTCAGAACTTAAGAACCTAGAGAAAGAGCACAAAGACAACACTCATTCTAATGACTCGCTCAAAATTAAGGAAATTAAAAAACAAATAAATGTGATCTACACAATAGAAATCAAGAAGAAACTTACATTTCTGAAACAAAAATACTATGAAGCAGGCAGCAAATCGGAAAAATTACTAGCCTATAAATTGAGGAAACAACAAACGGAAAGAGCAATCTACAAAATCAGAGACCCAGTATCAAAGGAAATAAAATTTAGAATTCAGGATATTCTTAAAAGCTTTGAGAACTACTACAAGAACTTGTACTCCCTCAAAAAACATAAAAACACATCCGAAACATTCCTAAACACATTAAACCTTCCCCAACTTACTGAGTCACAAAATAAAACACTACTGTCAGAAATACAACCTAAAGAATTAGAAAAAGCAATTATGAAACTTAAAGCTAACAAATCCACAGGAGCAGATGGCTATACAGCAGAGTGGTACAAAACCTTTAAACAGCAACTATCTCCTCTCCTCCTGAAAACATTTAACTATGTCCTCCACACAGGGGAAATCCCCCCCTCCTGGAGAGAAGGGGTCATTGCAGTCATACCTAAACCTGAAAAGGATAAACTAGAATGCTCCAACTACAGACCAATCAGTGTATTAAATCAGGACTATAAGCTTTTTACCACTATCCTTTCCAAAAGGTTAGAAAATATACTGACAGACTTAATTCATTTAGACCAAACAGGTTTGATAAGACAAAGACAGACACAAGACAACATTAGACGCACTTTACACATAACTCATCATATAAAAAAATATAACTTAAATGCAGCCATATTGGGATTAGATGCTGAAAAAGCATTTGATTCGGTTGACTGGTCTTTCCTATATAGAATCTTATCCAGTTTCAACTTTCATAACAACTTCATTAGAACTATCCAGGCATTATATAAAAAACCAACAGCTAAAATAAGGATTAACAGTAAATTATCATCATCTTTTGAGCTGGAAAGAGGATGTCGTCAGGGCTGCCCCTTGTCTCCACTGCTCTTTGCAATCTTCATAGAACCTCTGAGCCAATGGATAAGACAGAATCAAAAAATTCAAGGTATTACACTTGGTCAGAAGGAACATAAAATAGCACTCTTTGCTGATGACACCTCTTTTCCAGAACTAACCTCAGTTTTTTCAGAGTATGGAGATTTATCGGGGTACGAATTAAACATGCATAAAACCCAAGTTTTAACATTCAACTATGATCCAAATCAATATTTACTAAGCAAACTCAAAACTAACTGGGAGATGGAATCTATGAAATATCTGGGGGTCAATATCCCGAAACAACTCAACAAAATTATAACACTAAACTATGATCCACTAGTGGCAAAAATAAAATCTGATCTAGCAAGATGGAATACGCTACCATTCTTGGGTACTGCACAAAGAATTGAAGCAGTCAAAATGAATATACTTCCACATCTTCTATACCTTTTCCAAACAATACCGGTAGAACCTCCCAAAAAAACGTGGCAAGAACTGGACAGAAGGATCTCAAGATTCATACGGCAGGGCAAGAGACCTAGAATCAGATATAGAACCCTACAGCTAAATAAAGACAAAGGTGGGCTCGCGCTGCCAAATATCAGGGACTATTTTAAAGCCGCACAAATTAAAACTTTAGTAGAGATATGTAACCCAGTCTACACTGCACAATGGAAGGAGATGGAATGCCAAATAACAAGTGACATCCCCCTACAGGTGATAATAGGGAACAATGCCTTACCTAAACTTTTGAATAACACTAACCCATGGATAGAGACCCCGCTAAAAATTTGGTTTAAGATAGTCAGAGAGAATCAAACTAAAGTACCCTATCGATTTCTGCAATGGATTGCCTATGATCAAGACTTTACTCCTAATAAAACAGACACTAGATTTAAAAAAGTGGAAAGAGAACGGACTGATAAAATATCACGATTTTTTTAAAGGGCAAATTTTAAGAAGTTTTGAAGATTTGAAAAAACAAGGTCTAATAAATCAAGACCTTTACAGGTTCTTTCAGCTTAGACACCACATAAACAATATACTTAAAAAGGAGGATTTGGAAAGGGCCCAGTCAGGTGTTCTGAAGGTCTTCTTAATGGCATATAAAGGGATCCCAGGGATCAGATACATTTCTAAAATATACCAAGGTCTTCAAGACTTAAAAGGAGACAACACATCATATATAAAAGAGAGATGGGAAAAAGAGGGGAATTTCACTTTACAACTGGAAATATGGGAAAAGCTAAATAAACAACAATGGAAAAGTACTTCATCCCTGCAGTGGAGAGAATTTGGATGGAAAAATTTGGTAAGATTTTTCAGAACACCTGCACAAAACAAATTTACTCATAAGGGGTTGAATTGTTGGCGCTTGTGTGGTGAAGAGACTGCAAATCATTTTCATGTGTTTTGGTCATGCCCAGTTATCCACCAATATTGGACTAATGTACAGACAATATTGGGGAAAATATTCAAAATAACAGTCCCCTTTTCTTTTGTAACTTTGTATTTGGGTTTACTACCGGACTCACTGGAAAGACGAGGAGAAAAATACTTATTCACTGTTTTAATATTGGAAAGTAAAAAAGCCCTAACTAAAAAATGGATGTTGAAGGACTGTCCTACACCTGAAGATTGGATTAATGTGATCCAAGACATTTACTCGATGGAAAAGTTGACATTCGCACTGAGACAGGACATGGATGGGTTCCTGAACTTTTGGCAACCCTGGATCGCATATGTGTCTTCCATTAGATCTAATCTTTGACAAATACCATTTCAATATTGGCACCTCTCTTTGTTCCAATGCTACTCAGATGCTCTTTTATTTTTATTTATTTATTTATTTTTATTTTTTAATTTTTTTTTGTTTTTTGCTCTTTTATTTTGTTTTTGTTCTTTTTTGTATTTTCTTGTTTTGTTTTGTTTTTTGTTTTTTTTGTTCCTTTAATTTCTCTTTTTCTTTCACTTAAAAAAGGGGTGTTGTGATAATTATTCTTCCAATTTTTTATTTTTTTTTTTGGACTTATTTTGTACCCGTAGGTAGATTTGTTCTGCAGTCCGGTGACAAGCCACCAGCTGCCGGTCGCTGCGTGCGCAAGCGCCCCTTAACTCCCTAACCTGCATGTTTTTGGCATGTGGGAGGAAAGCGGAGAAATCCCGGAGTAAACCCACGCAAACACGGGGAGAACATGCAAACACCACACAGATCACTGTTGGCCGGGGGCAGGGATCGAACCAACGATCTCATGATCCCCGTGATCCCCCGGCCGAGGGTAAACTGTGCTGCCGCAGTGCTAACCACTGCGCCACCGTGCATGACCACCGCAATGTTGTCAAAAAACAAAAAAAAGGGAACATGTGATGAAAATGTTAACAATGCAATGCTGTAATGACGTGTATACCCTTTACAAAAACTTAAATTAAAAAAAAAAAGAAAATGCAGAGTTACAGCAGCCCTCCATGCTGCAGCAGAAGCTGTCAAAAACAGCTCTGGCAAACGCTGCACTACTGCCGCACCCAGACCCGGTGGCTCGGATAGCGCTCACTACTGACGCCTCGGACATGGCCATGGGGCCGTCGTGGAGCAATGCGTTGCCGGTTCTTGACAGCCGCTCACCTTTTTTAGCAGGTCTTTGCACGACAGTGAGCGTAAATACAGCGTGTTCGACAGAGAGTTACTGGCTCTCCACCTGGCCATACACCACTTCCAGTTCTGGCTGAAAGGGCGCACCTTCACTGCGTTCGTGGACCACAAGCCGCTAACGTACTTAACGTACTTAACGTACTTTATCTTCCTGGAAGATTAAAAAAAAAAGCGGTATTCGCGAATTAGCGGAAAAATCACATCCCTGACGAACATGCCGCCATGAATTTTTGACAAAGCATACAACGAGCCATTTGATTGGTCCAATCGTTTGCAACTATCCAATCGCAGGGCTGTTTACAATACAGCAGTAGCTTGAGTACAAAACATCCGGGTTACTGCGGGAGACTTGACCCGGGGAAGCGCCGAGTGCTTATGTAGTCGTGTTGATTTTCGCTAAAATCGGTAACAATAAGGAACCTTACCCCCCCTAAAATTTTCTCAACGGATTTAGACGATTCACAGAAATGATCAATTTGAAAATAAATCGGCGGAAATCCGCGGCTCGGCGGAAAATTGCCATCCCTGACTGAGACCAAGCTGTCTGGCACTGGGCAGCACATTTCTCTCTAGAATACCTTGATAGACTTGAGATTTCATTGTACCCTGCACAGATTCAAGACACCCTGTGCCAGATGTAGCAAAGCAGCCCCAGAACATAACAGAACCTCCTCCATGTTTCACAGTAGGGACAGTGTTCTTTTCTTGGTATGCATCATTTTTGTATATGTGAACATAGAGCTGATGTGCCTTGCCATAAAGTTCCTGTTTTGTCTCATCTGTCCATAGGACATTCTCCCAGAAGCTTTGTGGCTTTTCAACATGCAGTTTGGCAAATTCCAGTCTGGCTTTTTTATGATTTGTTTTCAACAGTGGTGTCCTCCTTGGTCGTCTCCAATAAAGTCCACTTTGGCTAATACAACGACGGATGGTGCGATCTGACACTGATGTACGTTGACTTTGGAGTTCACCTTGAATGTGTTTAGAAGTTGTTCTGGGCTCTTTTGTTACCATTTGTATTATCCGTCTCTTCCATTTTTCATCAAGTTTCCTCCTGCGGCCACGTCCAGGGAGGTTGGCTACAGTCCCGTGGATCTTAAATTTCTGAATAATATGTGCAAATGTAGACACAAGAACATCAAGCTGCTTGGAGATGGTCTTATAGCATTTACCTTTAACATGCTTGTCTATAATTTTCTTTCTAATCTCCTGAGACAACTCTCTCCTTTGCTTCCTCTGGTCCATGTTTAGTGTGGTACACACCATGTCACCAAACAGCACAGTGACTACTTGTCACCCTTTAAATAGGCCGACTGACTGATTACAAGTTTGTAGACACCTGTGATGTTAATTAGAGGACACATCTTGGTTGAACATGTCCCTATGGTCACATTATTTTCAATCTTTTCTAGGGGTGCCATCATTTTTGTCCAGGCCTGTTTCATGAGTTTGTTTATTAAAATAATTCTGTTGAACCACAATTCAAAAGTATTGTCTGATTTTCATTGGTTAATTTTCATAGAATTTTTATTTAACCTGTTGAACTCTGTGACTTCCGCGGGCGGTCACGTCTCTGCGTCTTAGTGCGTCTCAGTGCGCACTGAAAAAAAAAGCTGTATTTCCAGTCTTCCAGTACAGACACAGCCTTGTTACAACCTGAGAAAAAAGCTGTGATATATTCATTTTTTGTGGTATTTTTACAAAATTTTGACCTGAGCTTGGCTGTTCCAGGCAAACCACTCCTGGGTGTTTTTAATCTCTTGCTGATACTTCTTTTGGCTGGTGATGTTGAATTAAACCCTGGGCCAGTGCCAGCTGGGCCTCCACCTTTGCTAGCTGGGTCTCCACCTCTGCTATCTGGGCCTTTGCTACCTGGGCCAACACCATCATTAGCTGTGCCTCCACCTCTGCTAGCCGGGCTAACATCATTGCAAGCTGGGTTTCCACCTCTGCTGGCTGGGCTAACACCATTGCTAGCTGGATCGCCACCTCTGCTAGCTGGATCTCCATCTCTGCCAACTGGGCTTCCAACTTTGCTAGCTGGGCCTCCACCTCTGCTAGCTGGATCTCCACCTCTGCTAGCTGGGCCTCCACCTCTGCTAGCTGGATCTCCACCTCTGCTAGCTGGATCTCCATCTCTGCCAACTGGGCTTCCAACTTTGCTCGCTGGATCTCCACCTCTACTAGCTGGATCTCCTCCTCTGCTAACTGGATCTCCATCTCTGCTAGCTGGGCCTCCACCTCTGCTAGCTGGGCCTCCACCTCTGCTAGCTGGATCTCCACCTGTGCTAGCTGGATCTCCACCTCTGCTAGCTGGATCTCCATCTCTGCCAACTGGGCTTCCAACTTTGCTAGCTGGGCCTCCACCTCTGCTAGCTGGATCTCCACCTCTGCTAGCTGGGCCTCCACCTCTGCTAGCTGGATCTCCACCTCTGCTAGCTGGATCTCCATCTCTGCCAACTGGGCTTCCAACTTTGCTCGCTGGATCTCCACCTCTGCTAGCTGGATCTCCTCCTCTGCTAGCTGGATCTCCATCTCTGCTAGCTGGATCTCCATCTCTGCTAGCTGGGCCTCCACCTCTGCTAGCTGGATCTCCACCTGTGCTAGCTGGATCTCCACCTCTGCTAGCTGGATCTCCATCTCTGCCAACTGGGCTTCCAACTTTGCTAGCTGGGCCTCCACCTCTGCTAGCTGGATCTCCACCTCTGCTAGCTGGATCTCCATCTCTGCCAACTGGGCTTCCAACTTTGCTCGCTGGATCTCCACCTCTGCTAGCTGGATCTCCTCCTCTGCTAGCTGGATCTCCATCTCTGCTAGCTGGGCCTCCACCTCTACTAGCTGGGCCTCCACCTCTGCTAGCTGGATCTCCACCTCTGCCAGCTGGGCTTCCAACTTTGCTAGCTGGGTTTGGACCTGGGCTAACAACACAGCCAGCTGGACCTACATTGCAGCCAGTCGAATCACCTTCAATAACAGCCGGGCCACTTCCGTTGATATTTGAGTCATCATCACCTCTAACTGAATCTTTACCAACACCGGCCGGGCCTTCACTATGTGCAGACATTGTCAATAAAAGAAAGAGGAGGCTGCCAAATCCTGCAATATTAAAACACCGGAAATTCAGGGTGTTTCAAACTGTTAATAACTCTAAATTAATATGGGACTCAGCACATAAACCAAAAGGAATTCTTTGTGCACACTTAAATATACGAATTATTCTAACAAAAAGTGATCAGGTTCATCATCTTCTCGTTGATTCAAATATTGACTTTCTTTGCCTATCTGAGACATGGCTCCGTGAATCTTCGCCCTCAGCAATACTATCTGTACCTGGTTATAAAATGTTTAGAAAAGACAGACAGGGTTCTAAGGGAGGAGGTGTTATGATTTATGCCAAGGATACTTTTAATTGTAATGAGATACATGTTACAGATGAGAATGGATTGGAATTTCTTGGACTAACTGTTTCTTTGTCACAGCAAATGTCTTTTATTCTTGTAGTTATTTATAGGCCTCCTTCATCAAATGTAGATTTTTATGAAAAGCTGGAAATTTTTTTGAAACAACTTAATTTTGCAAAAGAGGTAATAATAATGGGTGACCTAAATGTTAATTGGGAAGTCAACAAAGTTAGGAAAAATCTGAAAAAGGTTATGGATGACATGGATATGACTCAGGTAATTAATGCCCCTACGAGAATCACAAACTCCACTAGCACTCAGATTGATCTAGCTTTTACTAATAGGCCAGAAAGGATCTTGAAGTCATACAATATGCTCACAGGATTGTCTGATCACAATCTTATAATGGTCACAAGAAAATTAAATAAAAAGCGCTTCAAATCCTTGGCCGCCACTGAATTCTATAGGATACCAAAACAGCAACAACAAAATTTTCAAGATTCAATTCAAGAAGTAAATTGGGATGAATTACTCGTTGGCAAAAATTTAGATGAGGATTGTTCTAAATTTGCCAACAAAATACAACAAATTATTATACAATTAACATGGATAATTAATCTAAAAGCTAGAAAGAATGGCCTTCCTTGGTTAAACAAATTTATTCTGAAATTGATGAAAGAACGAGATCACTTTTTGAAGTTGTCAGTTAAATCAGGACACAACAGGCACCAATTTATTTCATTGAGAAATAGGGTAGTGAAAGAAATAAGAAAATCTAAAGTTGACTTTTTCATTACTGTTTTGAATAGTGCAAGGGGAAATTCTAAAATAACCTGGAATTATATTAAAAAATTATTGGGTGATTCCCATAAAACAAAACAAAACTAATGCAAATTCAATTAAATGGAAACATCTTGACGGAACCTCAAGTGATGGCTGATGCTTTTAACAACTACTTCATTGAATCTGTGTCAGAAATCTCTGATAAGTTTATAGTAAAACAAAGGAAGGAATACCCTGCACTGTCTGCAACGCAGTCTTTTACTATTACAAATATTACTGAGACCAAAGTTATCGATTTAATTCAATCACTCAAACCATCTAAAGCAAAGGATGTTTTTGGAATGGACACGAACATGCTCAAAGATTTAGGTTCAGCTCTCGCCACTCCTATTGCCTCAATCATTAATCTTTCAATTTCATCTGGCCATTTTCCAAAGGCCTGGAAATCTGCTATTGTTACCCCTGTTTTTAAATCCGGTGACTCAACTCTTCTGCATAACTACCGATCAATAAGCATTCTTCCGGCCATTTCCAAAATTGCAGAAAAATGGGTGGCAGAGCAGATTGTCCATTATTTAAACAATAGTTCCCCCTCTCTCCACGCCATGCAGCTTGGTTTCAGATCCAAGCATTCCACTGAAATGGCTACATGCCTCTTCATTGAGAAAATAAAATCTTTTCTTGATAAGGGTGGAGTTGTAGGGGTGGTGTTTTTGGATCTCAGGAAAGCATTTGATACACTAAATCACTCTGTTCTTCTTACCAAGCTCTTTAAATTTAACTTTTCTCACAATGCTGTGAGCTGGATTGAATCATATCTGCATGATCGAACACAATCTGTATCAGTTAACAACTGCAGAACTGATTCTCTTAGAATAACTTCTGGAGTCCCTCAGGGATCAATATTAGGCCCCCTTTTATTTAGTCTTTATATTAACCTCTTGCACTCCATTGTACCGCGGGCGGGCAAGTCTCTGCATCCCAGAGCGCACGAGGGCGCTCTCGTGCGCCCTTGTGCGCGCGCACCGGCATGTTCGGCCACAGGCGGTGCTTGTTTTGTTTTTGTTCCAGCAGAGTAGACGTTATGATTTTCTTCCATGGTCATAGACCGACGGAGGCAGACGACGAAGGCTGAGTGACACACACGCCTTCGCCAGTCTTTTTTAATTACTACTGTTATTTGTTTTGAAAAATCGTTCGCCAAAAACCGCAATCATGGAAGCACAAAACCGCAATAATGGAATTATGTTTTAATCGGGTTGCGAGACCAGAACCACGAGCGGACCAGCGTCGCGTTCGTCTGACAATGAGGAAGAGAAGTTCGCCAGGACACTGCTGTGAAGAGGTAAGGTGTTATAAGCTAAATTATTCTTTATCCCTGAAAATTGAATGACTTTTGACTGATCGGTAAATTACAACTGTGAGGCGCACGAAGTCTGAAGTTCGTGCGCCGCGGTACACGGGTTGTTCACCGCGTCCGGACCGTGAACGCCCCCCCACACACACACACACACACCGCTATTCTTCTGTAGCAAGGGGGGGGGGAGCCGGGGTGACTGCGCCGCGGTTGCCAAATCGCCACAAGTCTATTCCGCAATGTAGCGATGGCCAATGTCCGTCCTCTGTAGCGAGGGGGGGGATAACCCCACCCACCCACACACACACACACACACAGCCCTGAGTGTGACCTTTCATTAGAGCCCAAAATGAAGCTTCTACATTGAATCATTCAAAAGTTACAGACGTTTTTCCAAACTGTGCCAT
The DNA here is from genome assembly GCA_020510985.1 of Pholidichthys leucotaenia. Taxonomy (NCBI): domain Eukaryota; kingdom Metazoa; phylum Chordata; class Actinopteri; order Cichliformes; family Pholidichthyidae; genus Pholidichthys; species Pholidichthys leucotaenia. Next base: position 309,022,891 of record CM035844.1, read on the forward strand.
TTGGCACAGTTCCAAAACGCCTGGGAACTACCTGAGGAAAAATCTGTGTAATATATTCATTTTTTTGTGGTATTGTTACAAAATTTGGACCTCCGCTGGATAACACTTGGTTCTACATTTCTGTTGCATTTTCCAGCCCGGATCTGAAGCTGTGTGTTATTTGCAAGCATTTGTATCCATAAAAACACCCAGGCCAAATTTATTTTCTTCAAGTTCACTATGTTTAGATGACTGTAACTCAGTGGCCGGAGTACGTAGAAAGATTATGACTGTTTTGCCAAAAAAGTGTTTTCTTTTAAATGAGACCAACCCCATGAAGATGCTGCAAAGGGTTGAAGAATAGCTTTGGATTTAATTTGGGCATGTTATTTTTTGGCGTTTTTAGGGAAATTGACCGGAGTGCAAGGGGTTAATGATTTGCCCACTGTTTGTCCTGAAGCTGAATGCTTAATGTATGCAGACGACACGTTTTTTTTGTTCATGGTCGCTCCAAAGACACTGTTGCTGCTAAACTTAGTAAAACAATGTCCTGTGTCACAACTTGGTTGCAGGAGTGCTGTCTACAGTTAAATGTTTCTAAAACTGTAGGCATATATTTCACTAAAATAAATAGAGTGTCACCTGACCCTGACATACATGTTAATGGAGGAAAAATACAAATTGTTAGCCAATATAAATATCTTGGGTTAATAACAGATTCACAGCTTTCCTTTAAAGCCCATATTGCTAAATTGTGTAAAAAAAAAAAAATCAAGTTAAATCTTGCAAATTTTCGTGCAATTCGAAATGAAATGTCAACTGAAGCCGCAAAAACATACTTGCATTCAATGATTCTCAGTCACTTCAACTATTGCCTAACTAGCTGGTCCCAGGCGGGTTTGAGTGCAAAAAAAAACACTGGAAGTTTTGTACAAGCAAGCAGTTAAAGTTATGGATAAAAAAAACCTAGGCATTATCATCATTGTGCAATTTTAAAAAAATACAGTCTTTTAAATTGGAATAGTCTTCATACATTTGCAAATTTAAATTTGATTTATAAAGTACTGCATGATTTGGCTCCAGATCCTCTGGCAGAGTTCATCAGCCAAAGAAATAGCTCTAAGCGTGTCACTTGAGGCTCTGTCAGAGGTGACTGTTTCATTCCTCTGCGCAGGAGTACTTTCAGTAAGTCGGCCTGGTCAGTGAGGAGCGCTAGTGAGTGGAACTCAGTACCTGAGGAGGTTAAACTGCTTACAACATACAAGGCCTTCACAAAAAAATTGAAAATGTGGCTTATAAACACCTACAGCTGCCAACACTAAAAGATAAGTCTGTTGTGATGTTTGATGTTGTGATTAACCTCTTGCACTCCGTTGTACCGCGGGCGGACAAGTCTCTGCGTCCCAGAGCGCTCGTGCGCTCTAGGACGCATGATGGAGCTGCGTCCAAGCGCGCACTGAAAATAAAAGCTGCAGACACAGCCGCAAACAGATTAGTTCATCTGATTGACCTCTCATTCGACTAATAAGAGCCCTGAATTGGGTTTCTGAAATCTTGAAGAACCAATGACTGAAAACCTAGCAAGAAGGACCCGCCTACCAAAGCTGTGAATGCAGTGAGCCAACTGAAGCAGAGAAGTTTGCGAGCTGTTTTTTGTAAGGCTGGATGAAGACAGACTGCTGCAGCAGATAAAAAAGGACCCGCAGGAAGAACTGTCACAGACCCAGCAGCACGGAGACCACCCACAAGTGCTACCTGTGTGACAGGGACAGCCATTCGCACATTGGCCTGTTCAGTCACAGGCGGTGCTTTTTTTTTTTTTTTTTTATTCGAGCAGAATAGACGTTTAGGATTCTCTTCCATGGTCATCATAGACCGATGGAGGCCGACGACGAAGGTCGTAAATCATTCGCCAAAACCGCAATCATGGAATTATGTTTTGACCGGGTCGCGAGACCAGAACCACGAGCGGACCAGCGTCGCGTTCGTCTGACAATGAGGAAGAGAAGTTCGCCAGGACACTGCTGTGAAGAGGTAAGGTGTTATAAGCTAAATTATTCTTTATCCCTGAAAATTGTAATCAAAAATGACTTTTGACCGATCGGTAAATTACAACTGTGCGGCGCACGAAGTCTGAAGTTCGTGCGCTGCGGTACACGGGTCGTGCGCTGCGTCCAGACCGTGAACGCTGCCCCCCCCCGCTACTCTTCTGTAGCACACACAGTAGCGAGGGGGGGGAAGCCGCGGTGACTGCGCCGCTGTCGCCACATCGCCACATGAGTCTATTCCGTCATGTAGCGATGGCCGATGTCCGTCCTCTGTAGCGGGGGGGGGGGAGAGAGAAGCCGCAGTGACTGCGCCGCTGTCGCCACATCGCCACATGAGTCTATTCCGTCATGTAGCGATGGCCGATGGCCATCCTCTGTAACGAGGGGGGGGGGAAGCCCCCCCCCCCCCCACACACACACACAACCCTGAATGTGACCTTTCATTAGAGGCCAAGATGAAGCTTCTATATTGAATCATTCAAAAGTTACAGACATTTTTCCAAACTGTGCCATCTGGCATTACCTGAGGAAAAAGCTGTGTAATATATTCATTTTTTGTGGTATTGTTACAAAATTTTGACCTCAGCTGGATAACACTTGGTGTTCTGCCCTCAGTAGTGTGTGTTTTATAGAGTTGAGAGATAGTTCATAAATTTATAATAGATATCATAATTCATTTATAGTGGTTCTTGTTAAAAAATGGTTATTGTGTTAAAAATAATTTCTGTATAGTTAGTAGCAATTACTTGTATTTTATATTGAAAGTGCAGCCATTTGCCGCTATGATTTGTGGGTAGAAGAAACGGACTTTGGTAAGGGAGAAGAAAAAAAGGCAGAGAGTATAACCTGCTCGCGAATGTCTGAAACGTTCCTCCTGTGTGTTAAACGCCTTTCTACACCTTCGAAAGCAATGGCTTTTCACTCGGGCTTTTCATCGAGCTTCGAGCCACAGTTGTAAAATACTGTAAGCTGTCTAAGAAGACTGAAAATAAAGGATCAGGATGCTCGGTTTCCTGGCTCGTGAAAAATGAGTTTGGCTTGCTGTTGATCTGCGTTAACATACATAGTGTATACAACACGTAGGGATAACAGTACAGTGAAAAGCCAAGTCAGCAGTTGGTGAAGATAAGGTCCACGACACAGTAAGGGACGACACTCAAGAGTGAAAAAAACCAGGTCAGCAGTTGGTGAAGACAAGATTCACGACACAGCGATGGACGACACTCAAGAGAAGAGGGCAGAAGAAAAGGCGAACTCTGAAGCCAAATCATTATACAACGCTAGCTCCAGCTCCAAACGTTCTAGCTCCAGGTTGTCCTCAAAGTCCAACATAATGGAAGCAGCCATCATGGCACGAGCCTCCGCTGAAGCTGCGAATGCTAGAGCCAAGAACAAGCAAAGCAACAAGCGAAGCTAGAACAAGCAAAGCTAGAACTGGATCTAGAGATGCTGGAGATAGAGAAGGAAACAGCGGCCGCCACAGCAAAAGCAGAAGTTCTAGAAGCTGCTGCAGCTGCCAAACTGGACGAAGGAGAGAGTGTAAGGAGCGCAATTCCATCACAAGTTGTCAGACAGAGAACTATGGAGTATGTGCACCACCAAATCCAGCTAAAGTCACAGGCGCGACCAGCTGAAGAAGAAACACCTCAAGTCGAACCTGCACAAAGGGTGCAATTATCCACTCCAAGGAGACCCGAACAAACTCTCTCTCCACCAGCATTCAAGAAAACGTACGTGAAAAATGAATCCATCGACATACCGAGAGACTATGTCAGGCCAAACAGCTACCATGCTTCCCACAATGGTGACCCACCTATGGCAGACTTTGCTAGGTTCCTCGCGCCCAGAGAGCTAATCACAACCGGACTCTAAGTTTGACGACACCCCCGAAAACTTTAGAGCATGGCAGTCGTCATTTATAAATGCAACTGAAGACGTTGGTCTCACATATAGCCAGGAGTTAGATCTCCTAGTCAAGTGGCTTGGTAAAGAGTCCTCAGAGCACGTTAAAAGAATCAGAGCTGTCTATACCACTATCCCCAAAGCTGCTCTCCAATTGTCATGGGACAGGTTAGAAGAGTGTTATGCTACGCCAGAAGTAGTAGAAAACGCCTTGTTCAAAAAATTAGATAACTTCCCTCGCCTTACAAACAGAGACAATGTAAAACTCAGGGAACTTGGAGATTTACTCTTAGAGCTGCGGGTCGCTAAAGATGAAGCTTATCTCCCAGGCCTCGCCTACCTCGACACACCCCGTGGGGTTAAGCCCATAGTTGAAAAGTTGCCTCCAAATTTACAAGATAAATGGCTGCACGCGGGCTCAAAATACAAACAAAAATATGATGTGACCTTCCCTCCCTTCTCATATTTTTTAAAGTTTGTCCAAGATGAGGCTAAAGCAAGAAATGACCCAAGTTTTGCGACATGCAGCAGCCAACCCTTCAGCAAAGGTGAGAGGCCACCATTCAAACAAACTAGCTACAGAACGCCTCTAACTGTAAACAAAACAGAGGTCGACACAACTGATCCCGCTAGTACTAAAGAGGACGATTTAACATGCTACTATCCAGTCCATAAGAAAATGCATCCCCTAGCCAAATGTAGAGCCTTTCAGAATAAACCGCTACAGGAAAGGCGAAGCATACTCAAAGAATATAAACGATGTTTTTGCTGCTGCTCTCCCATGCACGCAATAAAGGACTGTGACATGAAACTCAAGTGCGAGGAGTGCCAAAGTGAAAGACATTGCTCTGCCATGCATCCTGATTCAAGTCAGCAACCCCGGCCAGAAAACACACCTGAACCAGAGCCTCAGCCCCGAGACAACGCACCACCTGAGGTAACGTCACGGTGCACTGAGATCTGCGGCGAAGGTAATCCCCTACGTTCTTGCTCAAAGGTATGTCTAGTTCGAGTTTTCCCTAAAGGCCAACCAGAACGCTCCGTTAAGATGTATGCAATCCTTGACGATCAGAGTAATAAATCGCTGGCCCGTCCTGAATTCTTCGAGCTGTTTGGGATCAAAGGTAGCCCTCTGACATACCTCATGAGAACATGTGCTGGTTTAACTGAAAAGCTTGGCAGGGAAGCAGTGAGGTTCCAAATCAAGCCAGTAGGTGGAGGCCCACGCTTAGACCTCCCTCCTCTCCTTGAATGCGACGAGATAAAGTTCAGTAGGGGTGAAATACCTACGCCTGAAGTCGCTCTTGCTCACGCCCACTTAAAACACCTCGCTCCTCTCATTCCCAAGTATGACCCAGATGCTCAGATGGCAATTTTACTGGGCAGAGACATCCTACGAGTCCACAAAGTAAGGCAACATGTCAACGGACCCCACAATGCTCCCTTTGCTCAACGCCTGGACCTAGGCTGGGTAATTGTGGGAGAGGTGTGCCTTAACGCTCATAAGCCAACCGTCAACGTTTATAAAACGTACATGCTCTCCAACGGACGCCCATCCTTCTTCACTCCTTGTCCTAACAGCATCTATATCAAAGAGAAACCATGCTACGGCAGGGAGCACAAGGACGGCCTCTCTAAACGCAGCTCAAAACCCAATGCAGTGGAAGAAAAGCTTGAGGACAAAGTTTTTGAGTGCACAGAGAACGATAACAAGTGCGCCGCGTCCTTCGAAGATGAGACCTTCATAAAGATAATGGAGAAGGAAGTCCATCAGGATGGAGACAACAACTGGATCGCTCCTCTGCCATTCAAGTTTCCTTGTTTGCCGCTCCCAAATAACAGGGACCAAGCATTGTCTAGACTCGGCTCACTAAGACGCAACTTAACAAAAAAAACCCAAATGAAAGAACAGTTTTCAGAGTTTATGGACAAGCTGTTTGAGAACAATCACGCAGAGATTGCTCCACCCATCACCGATAACACTGAATGCTGGTACCTGCCCATTTTTGGGGTATATCATCCCCAGAAGCCCAATCAGATACGGGCTGTCTTTGATTCAAGTGCCGAGCAATTTGGTGTGTCACTCAACTCAGTACTGTTAACAGGTCCAGATCTTAATTATACCCTCCTCGGCGTGCTGATTCAGTTTAGGAAGGAGCTCATCGCAGTCACTGCCGATATCCAGCAAATGTTTTATGGGTTCCTAGTCAGACCAGACCATAGAGACTATTTGAGGTTCTTGTGGCACGAGGGAAACGACTTGTCAAAAGAGGTGCAGGAGTACCGCATGCGGGTGCACGTTTTTGGAAACAGCCCGTCGCCAGCGGTGGCTATCTATTGCCTACACAGGGCTATCCAGAAAGGCGAGCCAAAGTTTGGAGCAGACACAAGACACTTTGTTGAGAGACACTTTTATGTAGATGACGGGTTGATTTCACTCCCCACTGAATCTGCAGCCGTAGACTTACTCAAGCGCACGTGCGCATCCTTGGCCGAGTCCAATCTCAAGCTCCACAAAATCGCCTCGAATAGTGTCTCAGTCATGCAAGCCTTCAAGCCAGAAGACCTGGCCACCGGTATCAAAGACTTGAGTCTCGGCGATGACACTCTACCAGCTCAGAGAAGTCTAGGCCTGTGCTGGGACATAAACACTGACTCTTTCACATTCAAGGTTGCCGTCGATGACAAACCCTACACCCACCGCGGGGTTCTGTCAACAATTAACAGCATCTTCGACCCCTTGGGACTAGCGTCACCAGTGACAATCAAAGGCAGACTCTTGTTACGTGAACTGTCGAATGGTGTCCAAGGTTGGGATGCTCTCAGGACAAAATAGACAATGGGAAACATGGAAAATGTCCCTCCAAGATCTTAGCAGTCTTAAAGTGCCACGCTGCTATGTACCAGCTTCCCTCTCTAAGTCCACTTACACTGAACTGTGTATCTTCTCCGACGCTTCAAGCTGGGCTATTGCGGCAGTAGCATACTTGAAGACAGTCAGTGCAGAAGGACAATGCGAAGTCGGATTTGTGCTTGGGAAAGCGAAACTTTCACCACAACCAGAGCCCACGATACCTCGCCTCGAACTTTGTGGAGCAGTTCTAGCGGTTGAGATGGCGGAGCTCATTCTGGACGAACTTGATCACAAACCAAATACTGTCAAATTCTACTGTGATAGCAAGGTGGTTCTTGGGTACATTTGCAATGATTCAAAGCGCTTCTATGTTTATGTGCATAATCGCGTTCATCGTATACGTCAGTCCACATCCCCTGAACAGTGGCACTACGTCACATCAGAGCAAAACCCAGCTGATCTAGCCACCAGGTCAATACCTGCATCACAGCTCATGGACACTATGTGGTTTAAGGGACCAGACTTCCTTTACAGACCACCTGAATCCGGGACATCTGAATCCTTTGAGTTAATCGAGCCTGAAGTAGACTCTGAAATCAGAAAAGTCGCTACCTTTTCTACTCACATTCAGAAGAACGAGCTCTCACTAGAATGCTTCCAGCGCTTTTCAAGTTGGAACTCATTAGTACGTGCCATTGCATTCCTAATTCACCAAGCTCGTTCTCACTCATCAAGCAACCTGTCAGATCATTCATGCAGGGGCTGGCATCGATGTAGCAAGCCATGCACTCCAGAGGAGTTGGATGCTGCCAGTAACCTCATCCTCCAGTCTGTTCGAAAGGATGCTTTTCCCGACGAGTATGCTGCTCTCCATGCCAACCAAACCGTCCGCAGTTCAAGTCCCATCGTAGTTCTTGATCCCTATATGAGTGAAAGCCTCATCAAGGTTGGAGGTCACCTCAAACATGCTTCATTGAACACAGCATCCGAGAATCCAACCATTCTCCCAAACAAGCATCACGTAACTCAACTGCTTGTCCGTCACTATCATGCCAAAGTTGTGCATCAAGGAAGGCAGTTCACGGAAAGCGCAATTAGGCAAGCCGGACTGTGGATTGTAGGTTGCCAGAGACTGGTCTCGTCCATTATCCACCATTGTGTAACGTGCAGGAAACTCAAGGGAAAACTAGAGACTCAGAAAATGGCAGATCTCCCACCTGAGAGACTCAAAACATGCCCTCCATTTCATATGTCGGGTTGTAGTTAAGAAGAAGTAGTGGCATTAGTAATGCCAGGCGGGGAGTGTTCTGCCCTCAGTAGTGTGTGTTTTATAGAGTTGAGAGATAGTTCATAAATTTATAATAGATATAATTCATTTATAGTGGTTCTTGTTAAAAAATGGTTATCGTGTTAAAAATAATTTCTGTATAGTTAGTAGCAATTACTTGTATTTTATATTGAAAGCGCAGCCATTTGCCGCTATGATTTGTGGGTAGAAGAAACGGACTTTGGTAAGGGAGAAGAAAAAAAGGCAGAGTATAACCTGCCCGCGAATGTCTGAAACGTTCCTCCTGTGTGTTAAACGCCTTTCTACACCTTCGAAAGCAATGGCTTTTCACTCGGGCTTTTCATCGAGCTTCGAGCCACAGTTGTAAAATACTGTAAGCTGTCTAAGAAGACTGAAAATAAAGGAGCAGGACGCTCGGTTTCCTGGCTCGTGAAAAATGAGTTTGGCTTGCTGTTGATCTGCGTTAACATACATGGTGTATACAACACGTAGGGATAACAGTACACTTGGTTCTACATTTCTGTTGCATTTTCCAGCCCGGATATGAAGCTGTGTGTTATTTGCAAGCATTTGTATCCAAAAAAACACCCAGGCCAAATTTATTTTCTTCAAGTTCACTATGTTTAGATGACTGTAACTCAATGGCCGGAGCACTTAGAGAGATTATGACTGTTTTGCCAAAAAATTCAAAGTGTTTTCTTTTAAATGAGACCAACCCCATGAAGATGCTGCAAAGGGTTGAAGAACAGCTTTCGATTTACGTTGGGCACGTTATTTTTTGGCGTTTTTAGGGAAATTGACCGGAGTGCAAGGGGTTAAATGTACGGTTTGTTATGTATATGTTATTTGTTACATTAGTTCCCCCTTAAATGTCTAACCATGTTTTTTTCTTGTAGATGCATTTTACTTCTTTTTTACATCTTGGCCAGGGGACTACAGATGAAAACTAGCCTTTTGGCTAATTCTGGCTTTTTTAACCATGTGTAATCATGTGTTTTATGAAATTGCATTGTCCCTTTTCAAATAAACTAAACTAAAACACTTGGTTCTACATTTCTGTTGTGTTTTCCAGCCAGTATATGACAGCTGTATGTTATTTGCAAGCTTTTGTATCTAAAAAAAACACCCAAGCGAACTTTCTTGTTACTCAGTGGCAGGAGCACTGAGAGAGATTATGACTGTTTTGCCAAAAAATTCAGAGTGTTTTCTTTTAAATGAGACTAACCCCATGAAGATGCTGCAAAGGGTTGAAGAACAGCTTTTGATTTACTTTGGGCATGTTATTTTTAGGCGTTTTTAGGGAAGTTGAACAGAGTTCAACAGATTAATACCACTTTTGTCAGATTCAAGTTATTTCTGTGACCACTGTGGGTTTTTCTTTCATTAACAGAGGGGTACCAACAATTTTGTCCATGTCTGTAAGAAGCTAGTGACACAAACTAAGGAGATAACAAAAGCTTTTACATTTGTGTCCAATTTCTTATCTTATTTTTTCTATATTGCTCTCCCAGATCGGCTCTTTGGACCACACTGATCCAGTTCACTCAACAATCACACAGGAGGAAGATGCCTACATATGACTTTGTTTTCAAATTCTGATATTTGGGAGACAGACTATTTCTACTTTTGAGAATAGTGCCAACATTTTCTTTTGCCCATCCATCCGTCCGTCCATCCATCCATCCTTCCTCAATCGCTTTTCTGGGGATCGGGTCATGTAGGCAGCAGTCCAAGTAGAGCAACTCAGACTTCCCTCTCTCCAGCCACATTCTAAAGCTCTTCAGAGGGAACACCAAGGTATTCCATGCCAGCTGGGAGTCTAATAGTCTGCCCCGTGGTCTCATCCTCGGGGGACATGTTCCAAACACCTGAAGTGGGAGGCGACCAGGAGGCGTCCTGATGAGATGCCAAAACCACTTCTGCTGGAGGTTTCCTCCTGTTAAAATGGAGTTTTTCCTCTGCACCGTGGCTAAGTGATCCTCACAGGGGATCACCTGATTGTTGGTCTTTCTGGAATTGTGGGGTCTTTGTCCAACACTTCAAAGTTCTATGAGATGACTGTCGTTGTGAACTGGTGCTATATAATAAATTTGAATTTTTCAAAAAAGCGCTTTTTTCATAGACAACTTTAGTTGAGGTTGATTTTCTTCAGAGCATTATTACACTGTCAGAAAATGTAATATTGCTGACAATTTACCTTTTATAAAATACTAACACAACTTTCAGATTATCCAGTAATCCAATAAAATTTCACTATTTAAAAAATACTTTTTTATACATATTGTGAGGACTATGACTAGTGATTTTGTGTCAGATTGGATTATTGATGTGTTTATTTTCTGAAATGCACCGACTTGTTTACACTGAGTATCCACTTGAAAACAACTGGAGTATTACTGCACGACAAATAACTTCAAAAAGTGACCTTACTGAAGAGAATGCTCTGCGCATGGCTGATCATGTATAACTGAAGTTCCCTGTAATTTCACGAGGTTATACAAAGGTCGACAGTATTTCAGTTGTGCATAGAGGATAGGTAAGCCATCACTTGGTAAATCTGTGACAATTAATCAACAACATCTTCACAAAAGAATGAGAAAAGGCACAAAGTCAGGCATCCATTATACAATAATTTATTTTAATATATAAAATGATAAATAAACATGAAGAACTGAAAATGAAACAGAACCGACAAATGACTTGCCACCTCCTGGTTTTAGATGCCCTAATGATGCACCTTGTACCATGGACGTACACGTGGACCTGCCACAGACCAGGAGTGTAAGCTAGCGACCTGGAACAAACCCAGTGTATTGTCCATATGGATCAGGGTCACGGTCACTGATTGCCCACACACAGCAACTGGGGATGACCAACCGGTTTCCCTGGCCCAGAGAGCCATGCTGCCAAAATATAAAGTGCCTATAGGCAGCATAACGGTACTCCCGGATGTCATCCCCAGGCTCTCTTGCCGGCATGACTACCAGCAAGTCCTTCCTGTACTGCCTGTGAATACGCAAGTTGGCTTCATCAAGGCAGTACAGGGAGAAGTGTGGCTGCTGGCTAATACACTGAATTGGTTCCTGACCGCAGCATTCCCTCTCATGATCTATGGGCACGTCCCTACAATTGGCACATGTACACCATGGCACACGTGGCAGATCGACAGGTGATGGTGCACCATGCCGTCTTTGGTGCATCATCAGGGCATCAAAAACCAACCCTGGCTGCATGTCAAACAGCTCCCTGCCAAACTCCTTGTACTCCTCCAGGGTCATAGAGTTTATGAGCTCCTGAGAAGATAGATATAACAAGAAAAAGTTTATTCAGTATGGCTTTAAACAGAATCATATAGCTAATAATAAAACATTGTGCATCCAGTTCAAATAATTTTAGATATTTAAATAATTTATAATAATTTTATAATAATTTTAGATCCTTTCTAAAGCCCATCCAGGGACAAGAGTTGCAAATTAGCTAATAGCTATACACTCTGTGCAACACATCAGATTGATTGTCATTGATTAATTGTCTATGTTTATTGCACTGTCCCTGTCAAATAAACAAATCTATATATGACGCCTTGGTATCCCCTCTGAAGAGCTGGAGCAGGTGGCTGGGGAGAGGGAAGTCTGGGCTTCTCTGCTTGAACTGCTGCCTCCGCGACCCGGACCTCCGGAAAAGCGGTAGAAGATGGATGGATGGATGGATGGATGGATATATGACCCAACAGTGCTGTGATATGATGCAAATCCTAGGATGAAAACAGACTGTTATGCCACCCTTATAACTGGACTGCACAAACCAAAACAAAGCCAGTCATTTCACACTGCCATGCTAATTCATCACACTGCTACCACAGATTCATCAATATGGTCACCTTCTCTGTGCCTTACTCCTCTGGTTCTCTGCCCCCTCCTGCCTCTCCCTCTGCCTTAGCCACGGCTGACCTCAGTCAAGCTGGCATCGGAGGTATCTACCTCTGGCTGCAGAACAAGTCAATGGATTAGCCATAGCAACCACTCATTTTAGAACAGCATTCTTAGCTAAAACGCTGAACATAAACCACAAGAGTGTGTCACAGCATATCTGCACTCAATAAAGAGCAAAGTCCTTAAAGTCAGCTTCAGCTTTGTCATGATTACATTATCAAAATTATGTAATTATCAGGTTCAATCACATCTGTGAAATGTTAGCATTACTATAAATTATTACTACTAATATGACAGCAATTTAAAAAAAATGTTGACTGGAGATACACATCAAAGAAGACTGTTAAAATCACTGGACACCGTACCACAAAAGATTCATCGCTTGACATGCTTTTTCTGGCTCGTAATCACACTGAAACTGAGATTTCCATAGTCTGCTGCTGACTTTTGATGCTTATTTCCAACGCTGTTTGTGTCTCTACCTGGCAACCCTTACAATGTTATCATGAAGCAACAGTGAGTGCAGCACCTACTGGCCAGGAGGTCAGAATGTTATCGGTTGCACCTTTAAGTTTGTAAAATAATAGTGTAAAAATAAAATAAATAAATACAAATTAAAAAATTGTATTGTGAAAAAATTACACATACAGCATGCTGCTTGGTATTCCCATAGAAATTGGATGAATGGTGAAACATTTTATTCGTAAAAAAAATACTTGAATCCAGTTGACCAAGCTTTCATACAGCATACTCACCCACCTGAATAACTGAGAATCTTCATCAAATTAAGAAACTGAATAAATTTTGCATTCATTTTAAGTCTTAATTATTTTTATTGAAAATAATTTTTTTTTACTTTGCTCATTGTTTTATTTTATCATTTTATAAGCATTTCTTTCAAGTATTTACGTTCATGAGTTTTATTCATATTTCACATTGCCTTTGCAGTAAAGTTGTTAATGAAACTGCAATCGTGATTTTCCTTTAAGGGGCAAAAAGTATCGGTATCAAAGAAAAAGTCCCATAGGTTAATGGTATCATATCGAAAGGAAAAATCTGGTATTGCCCATCTGTAATGGGCAGATACGCTACAGTCCAGCAATGTATATCAGTCCCTCCAGAATTTTGCGATCACATCAATTCACGGAAAATCAGCCAATCAGCGAAACTACTACGCGACCTTGTAACTCTATCAAATCACCGCAACTTTCCTGCAATTTTGGCCAATCCTCATCAACTTCCGCCAGTTTCACCATTCAAATTTGTCCCTGACTGGCGCGCAAACGCTCAGTCTAACCAACCAAATGCATCGCTGCGCTGCGTTCACGTCTGTGTTTACAGTGAGTAAACGGAACACATCAGCGAACAGAGTGTGTGACTTAATAAAAACACTCAGCCGCGAGGTTTCCAACACGTCCCTTCCTCCGTCTTCCCACGTCTCCGTAGCGCTGAGGTTGTGTTGAAAAACATCCACCTGCCCCACAAAAATCTATTACAATAAAGAATTACATAACAACCAAAAGGGGGGAAGACATCATTATGGTAAGACTCAGACTGGATCACACAGGTTTAAACGGCACTTTATTCACCATGGGGAAAAGCGAAAGTGACAAATGTAGAGAATGTGGAGTAAAGAAAATGTCGAGCACATCTTATTACACTGTCACAAATATGGGAATGAAAGACAGATAATGGAAAATAAAGTTCGAGAGGCTGGTAGGGAATGGGATTTAACTGGGATTCTGGGAACAGATGGAGATGGAGAGGCAATAAGAATCACGAGAAGGGCTCTTTACTCTTTTTTTAAACAACACAGGATTAAGTCATAGAATTTAGGGGCCGGGCTCAGATGACCTAATGTTACACACTCTTGTACAGTAGGTGGCGGTATGCACCTTTCAGTTGTTTGCTATCTGCCAGTAACCGAGAGAAGAAGTCCCCCCCCCCCCCCTCCTGGGATCGCAAGCGAGGAGAGACTCCATAAAACTACAAACACTAAGAGCAAATGTAACACTACAGCCAGTGTTTGAACATTTTATAAATCTTTAGAGGTAAAATCATTACTACATCTGTTCAATGAGCTTTAAACCTGCATCTCTGATCTGGACAGAAACACGACCCCGCCGTCATCCCGCAGTAAATGAAAGATGTGTGTCTGAAAAGACAAGTGTGGGTCAAAGACAGATGTACAGCAGATAGACAGGTCGGACTTACGCACGAAAGAGAGAGAATATTGTCTGTATTTTTTTTTCTTCAGAAAACAGACTCCAACAGACGATCCAGAGCAACAGAACAAATTATTTTTTCCTCTCTGCTCGGTACCGAGTGGTTGGGGACCGTAGGGAGTTTTCAAATGAAGGTGCTGCCAATAATTTCCAAATCTCTACTCTTTTACATGCATTCACTGCAGTTTAGCTGTTGTAATGATATTGTGTTAAAGTCGGTATTTGCTGTTGTACAAGTTTTTCTGTATAGCAGAAGTTTCTGCTTAATTTACAAATCACTATAATGGGATTTTTTGACAATCCTGTGCTTTTCTTGTATCGTTATATAGAATATCACTGCAGTAAACTGAAAAAACCCATCTGCTTTAAAATCTGTAATTCTTCCCACAACTTTTTGTGCAAAAAACACTAAAAACATGGCAACTTTTTTAAAAAGCTCCCGCGAATTCAGGCTTTTTGGTTCGCAACAATCATCAAAACATCCTGCGAAATCCTGGAGGGACTGGAATATGTATTAACTGGATACAGACAGTAAACGGCTATCAGACCCTGAATCAAACTGCTGTTAACTTCCTTGTTTCAGCGTTACTTCTTTATCAGCTGCCGTATTGCTACACTAGCATTAGCCTTCTTTAGCTCCGATCACGTCCCGTTAAATAAATGTACCGTAGAGCTCTAACGATCATCCTGCATGAGTCTGATTACCGTGTTAGTTCATTCACACGGTTATAGCTCCACATACCTGATCTGTTAGGTTCCATCGTGGGTATCCGGCTGATATTAAACGGGTTTCTCTGACGCTCCTCTCCCTCCGCCATGTTCCTCCTTTTCTTCTTCTTCTCTCGGAAGGTTTACTGGCGGCTTGAAGGTGCTGCGGTGGGTTTTCTCTGACACCCTCTGCCTCTGTCTGGCGGGGAGAGAGAGGCAGAGAAACTGTACAGAAACCCTGATAAAATATAGATTTATTATATGTTGCAAAGCAGCCACAGATACGACACAGTCCCGGACTGTGACCACAAAAGAGCCAGAAGAAGAGACGAAAGAGTTTTCCAGCCCTGTGGGTGTTCTCTGCTGGACTCCCAGCCTCACATCTGCCAGAGTAACATGATCAGGCTGAACACATGCACCCCCCCTCACACAGGGCAGAGGAGCAACTCAGGGGGGGACAAACAGAGAACTGCCCCCATGTCATCATAAACCTTTATTATCATGTTACACACTTTGAAGCACCAATGCTAAACGCAAAAAAATCTTGCAAATTTGGAGCATTTCTTGTAAATTTGAAACTTTTTTCTTGTACAGTTTTTATTTTTTCTTGTAAACATGCAACTTTTTTCCTCCCAAATCTACTTATTTTTCTCCCTTGTAAATTCAATACCTTTTTCATGATAAATCTGCAACTTTTTTGTTGTAAATGTGACTTTTTTCTTTTAAATTTGCAATATTCACATGAATGCTGGTTACGTTTTTATTCTATATAATGACTTAAATTTTCTCTCTTCATCTAGCCCAGGGATCTGCAACCTTTGCCAACCAAAGAACCATTTTGATCGTCTCCAACTAAAATAGAAGTGGCTGAGGGCCACAGCAACAATTTGACCTTTAAAATAAAGATTATGCTGCTTAAATGTTTTTATATACATAACTCTGAATATCATGTAGCATGAATGAATTCATACTACAACAGTGAAAAAACTGTCAAGCTTTATATGTAGCTTCATTCATGAAATAAAAGTATTACAACTATATTACAAATTGTTTTGGGCTGAAAAATAAATTTTTGAACATCTGACCATAATTTTTTGGATAGTTTTTTATCAGCACATTCATAAATTGTTTAAATCTCTACTTTCAGCAGTGATCCACACAGCTTTAGTTCCTGATATTTTAATAAATGTAGAAGGTTACATTTGTTTGAATAACACTCGTGAACATAACATTTCTTATACATAATTATAATACATGCATTCATATTTAGATCAAAGCTTGATGTATTACTGCCAACTATGGTTAGTGATAAAAAGGATGATTCTCAGTGTCCTTAGGATGAAGGAAGGGGATAAGCTGAAAGAAACTTAATGTTTAGAACAAATTAAAAAGTCATCCTACATACTGAAGCACATTCCGTAGGTGTCCACTAGGAGGTAATGTTGAGCTGTAGATTTCTTTAGGTCCATGATATCTGGAAGAAGAGAATCTGGGAGCCATCAAAGCTCATAAACCTGTCTGATTAAGCTGTTTATGACCCTTTTACGAGCATTGGTTTCCTGTAAAGCAGGATGTTATCCAAATGCAGTGTTCACGTTGGAGGTCTGGTCTCCAAGTTTTATGTTCCTTTGAGCCTTTAAAAGCAAATTCTGATCCTTACCATCTCTGCAAGAGGCAACTGTTTACATTGGGGTCCTGGGAAAACATCTTTGGTCAGGCCTGGATGAGTGTCTGGATGAGTGAAAGCCAGTGATATTCTTGTAGAATGCAGAAAAGTGGTTTTCCTATAGAAGGAATAAAGTGAAATTCCTGTAGAATGGAGGGAAGTGATATTCTGTCTTGGTTTGAGGAGACAATGATGCAACATAAATTAGAGAAAAAGTTGTATTTAGAAGAAGCTACTTTTCTTCCTTTTCATGTTTCCAAATAATGCTCCTTATTCAAATGTATTAATATCATAAAAGTCTGTATCCTTCATCTTTTCTCTAGACTCTCAGTTTGACAACTAGTGGATTGGTTGTCTGATATTCTTCTTTATTTATTTTGGAATAAAACAAAAATAATTCTGAACAACTTTCTAAATAGTATAACTAAAAATCATTTGGTGCAAATTAAGCCAATTAGAAAAAAAAATACAGCAGAGTGGAAAAAACATTGAAAAATATCTTCTGTTTTGCTAAATGTTGGTTATAATTTTAAAAAATGTGTGGCATTGATAGACAGTCTGCACTTATGATTCACTTGTAGAGGGCAAAAGGAAAGGATGTGAGGTGAGGCACGAGCATAGGACGACACAGAATCTTTATTTATCCCTCTAACAACATGTACAGCCATGGACCTCAGTGCAGCCGCGCTGAGGCTGAGAAGCTTCCCGACTCTCTCTGCATTCTGCTTTCATAGCTTTAATAATCATGCATAGAGAGCTGGACTGGTGCATTATGCATTGTGTGTGTACAAAGGAATTGTGTGACACATTAACATATTCATGCCCATATTCATGCTTTGACCGCTGTCTTCTGGCCTCAGCGGCGCCAGGTTATTCTTTCTTTCCTCGGGGGGGCATAACTTAGCAGTCCAGTCTTATTACCCCCGGGGCTCTTTCTCCTTAGGTCCATTGTTCTGCTTTCTGGGTGTGAGGGACAATTCCCCACACACTGTATGTTGTGTCCACCACACAGCTCCCCCTCCAGAACACCAAGAAGGGTCTGTAAGCCCCCGGTCCTTTGGGCTCAAGTCGATGCCCATAGCGGCTGCAGCGGGGGGGGGGGGGGGGGGGGGCGGTGTTGCTGCTCCGGTTGAACTGTCCTGCTGGTGAAGTGTGTCAGGGGGCATGTCAATCTGTGGGGGGAAAAGGGGAGGAGTGAAAAGCATTTTCTGCTCCGCTCCAAGTTCCAACATGTTGCACTGCCGTGGTTCGTAGGTGCACGGGGTCAGGTGCACGTTGTGCTTGACGGAACAAAGCCGGCAATTGGCAGGCTTTTTGGGACGGAAGTGCGGGAAAAACAATGTGGAGGATGAGGGGGGAGATAGTGAAAACAATGGAGTGCCGGCCTGAGATGTTAAAAGCCTCTGGGCCGTGCAAAAATTGTGTGTAGATCAGCCTTGGGTGCGGGGCTTTTCTGGTAAACCCTCCAGCGATCCGCAGTGGCTGTGAAAAAAAATAAGTCTCTGTCGACTCCTCCTCGTGCAGCTCTGTGCAACGGTTGGATCTTCGCAGTCACGTTTGAATCTCTGAACGGAGGATGGTGGAACACGCTGATGCAACCCAGGCCCCTGAACAGCGCTGGCCAGTGGACATGCCATTTGGGGTATACTGTTAGTACCGCAGAGCCCTCTGGGTCCTTGATGGAAAATCCCAATTCGCCAAGCAGGTCTATCCCTAGCAAGTCCGCTCCCTGGCGTGAGATTTGGAAGGTGCACTTAGGGACTGTTTTTGACCCACATGTCACTGAGAAGTCGACCGTGCCTGCCATCTTAATCTTGGAGTGGCCGTATCCAAACATTCTTACTGTTCCTGCGTTGGTGGTTTTAATCGGGAAAGGTCTCTTTAGATTCTGATTTATGGGATAGTGATGGCAGTCTGGATACTGGGCAGGGAAACGGAAAAGGGAAAGAAAAAAGAGAGATTAACTTTCCTGGAAGTAATGCGAAGAAAGTCAGGAGTAGTGGAAGAGGTAGTAGCTCGCGCACGCAGCGACCAGCAGCCGGTGGCTTGTCACCAGACTGCAAACCAAGTCTACCTACGGGTACAAATAAGTAACAAAAAAAAAAAAAAAAAAAAAAAAAAAAAAAAAAAAAAAAAAGAGGTAGTAGTGGCGCTGAGGGAAGAGTGCAGGATGGATCTTAATTCAAAATTATTCTGAGGTTTGAGGAAGAAAAGGGGATATCCACAATAAGCCCAGTTATGTTGACAACAATATTGAAAAATCAAGTTGGAGAAATATACATGGCAAAGGTGCTGAGGGATGGAAATCTGTCATATACTGTATCTGAGGTTCCATGTTGTCCAAGACCTCAGACACAGGTTACTGCTGTGTTCTGTTTGCCTCTCCCTCTTTCTCCAGGCGCTCCCCATTGGCTGCTCAGCCTGTGCTGCAGCGAGCAGCCTGTAATTAGTGCACCTGTGCAGCCACCCACCTGTATTCACTCTATGTCATTAGTTCACAGTGTATTTATTCTCTGTCAGTTCATTCACCTGGTGTCACGGCATTAGTCTACACTCTGCTCACAGCCAGTAGCTCTGTTCTGTTGCCTTTCTGTGTTTGGAATAATTCTGAGCTAAAATTATTCAAAGTCAAAAATCAGGCTTGATATTGGATTTAGGTACATTTATTATAAAAAGAAATAAAAGTAATGAAAAGAAAAGTTACAGTTCAAACTAGAAAAGCACTCATAGAGCGCATACCTCCACTAAGGCTCCTTCCGTTTCTCATGGATCACCTCCAAAATGTAATGGGTTTGTGTGTAAGCCTATAGCCACTTGTGGTGAAAATTGCATCAAAGTCTGTCCATCAGTTTTGGAGTATTGTTGCAAACACATTGTGAGAAGATAAGAGCCTTGGCTGAGGTATGCATTCTCAGATCACCACCAAAATATAATGGGTTCCTCTCTAGCCCAAGAACCACCTCTGGTGAAAATTTCATCTAAATCCATCCAGTTGTTTTTGTGTAATCCTGCTGCACAATTACAAACAAAGCCCTTGGTGGAGGTATGCACTCTCAGATCATCACCAAAACGTAATCATCTGTTCCCCGTGCCATTACACATCTTTCCTGAAAATGTCATCAAAATCCATTCATTACTTTTGGAGTATTGTTGCTAACACACTGTGAGAAGATAAGAGCCTTGGCTGATGTATGCATTCTCAAATTATCACCAAAATATAATGAGCTCCTCTCTAGCCCAAGAAGCACCTCTTTTAAAAATTTCATCCAAATCCATCCTGTAGTTTTTGTGTAATCCTGCTGCACAAATACAAACAAAGCCCTTGGTGGAGGTATGCACTCTCAGATCATCACCAAAATGTAATCATCTGTTCCCCGTGCCATTACATACCTTTCCTGAAAATTTCGTCAAAATCTGTTCATAAGTTTTTGGGTTATGTTGGTAACAGACAAACAGACAGACAGACAGACAAACCCCAGTAAAAACATTACCTCCTTGGCGGAGGTAATTAAACCTCAAATGGCCATTTTTGAGGGACAGATTACAAAGCCTTAAGCACACACCAAATTTCTGAAGGTACACTCTTTAGGTTTGGTATTTATGGGTAGACCGAAAGGAGGGGGATGAGAGGGGTAAGAGGAAGGGAGAGAGAAAGACAGTCCTGATAAGCAGGTCAGTATGACATAGAGCTTATCCTGGGTGATGAGCAAATGAAGAAACGTCACAGACATTTTAGAGACAGAGTGCCTAATTTACACAAGCTAGGAGTTCCTGTGCATTCCTGGAACATTAATTAAAGCAGGGCATGTCAAAGACATTATAATGTAGCTTAGATCATCCTTTGTGCTTGTACTGACCCTTAGTCTCTGAATCACTGAAGGCCAATAACTGCTCACAGAAACATGCTAAGAATATATCAGACATATAATGTAATATGAAAGAATAATATAAAGGAATATGTGAACTTATCCTACATGGAAAGCACATATAAACATTAAACATGGCATAGGAAAGGCATGATACTTCTTAAGAATAATAACACATTATTAACAACAATGATGTGGATAATATGGAATTTTTCTATCATATCCCCCTTGATGCTTAATAAAGCATCATAACTAAAAGAAAAATAGTCAAAGTGGTAGTAAAATAAAGTGAATGAAATAATATAAGGATATGTGTAAGAATTTACATGTTGTTATGTGTCTTTGCATGTTAAAACGTGTAGAATATGTCATTAAGAGTGAACATGTGTAATATGACCAAAATTAATCTTAGTCCATGTCAAATAAGAACGTAGAAAATAATATGAAGATACTCAAAACAGCCTTAAATTATATTGCAACCTTCATACTCCTTAGGTTAGTATTACCCCTTTCACAATCCTCATCATCTGCAGCAGTTGTATGAAGACATATCGCTAAGTTTACAATAACTAGCCTCATCATCATATTAAGGACTCACACAAGAAAAGTCCAGACTTATCACTATAAAAATCATTACCAAGTTGATGATGAGACTTCTCCATGAAGAGAAACACTAACTTAATCAGTTTTGTTATCATTGCCTGCAAAGCAATGAAGCTATGTGTATCCAAAGTATTAATATGACCATTTGCATCATTTTCATGGATAGAAGTACAACAATAACCTCCTATAATAGGGCACACACCCCTACGGGTGGCAATTAGTCGACCAAGAACCATTCCATCCTTTGTTATAATTTTGTAAATAATTATAGCCTATAATTAAGTGTTTTAACCCCTAAGGTATTCATATCCACTCTCACTCAAAAGAAACAGTGAACAAAAACCTCACTCCTGTACTTTCCATCTGAAATTGCATTCATGCTTCAAAAATGGCATCATGTGGAAGAAAAGTGTCATGAATCCAGGTTTGGAGGCCAAACCCGATTCTAACTCATTGTTATGCTTTGACCTAGCTTCCTCCTGACAACTCAGGCACACCCCTCCTCCTGTCTAGCTCCGTCAGCAGTACTGTCACGGGTGCTCACACATAAACACACACACACACACACACACACACACAAGCACACGCTTCATTCACTCTCATTCACACACGCTCTCACACACCAGATGCCAATCAGTTCTGACCACACATTTTCACACCGGCAATCTCTTTCCTCGTTAGCTTCTGGAGTATGTTTGCCGTGCCAGAGGAAAGAGATTGTCGGGGCATTCACTCTCGTTTTCTTTCTCTTGCTATGTCTCCTGAGGTGATTAATCAGATTTCTGTGGAGGAGCTTCAGACATTGTTACCCGCTGAAGCTCCCTAAACAGCTGCTGTCATGGCTGCTGATTCCCTGTCTTCTGTCTCCCTTCACTCTCCGCCGGCCCCGGTAGAGGATCGTCGGACGCAGGAGGAGCGGGAGGAGTCAATCACATGGCGTGAGGATAATCCTAGGTCTAAGCAACGGAAGAGGCCCGTGACCTCATCGGCGGTTCCAAATCAGACGTCAAATCTGACCGCTGCTGCGGCAAAGCCCCCCTCGGTGCCAGCTGTCGTGCCAGGAGATGCCCCTTCAGCTTCAGCCACAGCTCCCATCGTTGGGTCATCCACCCAGCCACCGGAGAGATTGTGTGTGCCACTCCAGACCCACCCACCTCCGTGCCGTTTGGGCCGGCTCCTCCGTCAATCCCCGAGGAGCCTAGAGGACCTATGGACATGGAGAGGGAGGAACACACGCCGTTGGCAGCCGCCAGCATGCAGACCCGGGAGGCAAGGCAAGTGTGTTTTCATGCAACCTTGGTCATTATGGATAAGCCTTGTCTGTCCCCCGGGAGAGAGCCTCAGGCTAGGCAGTCGCCTGAGTGCTCTCCCCCTGCTGCTCCTATGATGAACTCAACTATTTCCTCTGTGTCTTCATCACCTGCCTGGGAGTGTCCGCCAGCCATGGAGCTCGACAATCCGGGGAGGAGGGAATGTGTGGTGCTGGAGGACTGCACCCCGCAGATCCGCTACGACTAGAGGAGGAGCACTGTGACCGACCGGAAGCGGGTGCCAATGAAGGAGCATCCTCCCGCTTCAGTCTTTGCGGACACAGTGCCACCCAGGTCTCCACCTCCAGACTTCATGCCGGGAGGATTACCGGCAATGGGGGCTTCACTGGAGGAGACCACAGCTGCCAAGACCATCATGCCTGCTGTGGGGGCAACCACGGCAGAGCCATCCCCCAGACCGGACCTTCAGCTGATTGGACTCCAAACATCATCGCTGAAATCCTGGATGGTGGTAGAACTCGAGCACAGGCAAGTAATCTCTCCTGTAGTTCACTTTTCTTGTAATTTGAATTTTATTGGGTTTTCAATTTAGAAAATAAAACAGAAACAAACAAACAAAAAAAAACCAAAAAAAAAAACCAAGTATACCCAGTGAGAGGATAAAACATTCCATTTCCACCCTAATACTCTTAAGATGATTAGCTTAATCTACTACACCTATAAAGGTAAGATAGGATCCCCATTTATTATAGAAGCTGTCCATCCTGTCCAGAAGTTTATATGAAAGGCGTTCTAGTGCAGCAAGCTTGCCCAACTCCCTGAGCCATTGAGCTACGGGTGGGGCAGAGGAAGATTTCCAGTAAAAAGTGATCAACTTTCGGCCCAGCATCAAAGCAGTCTGAATCCACTCGGCATCAGAGATTGGGTCCTGAATCATTGATGGATCCCCAAGGACAAAAAGTCTCTGAGTAAATGGCACTTCTTGCTTAACAATTGTCATAATATGTCTATGGATCTGCAACCAAAAGTCCTGTATTACCGGACAACTCCAGATCATATGGATTAATGTCCCCTCCCCCTGTAGACATCTCCAGCAGCTTGCTGTAGTTCACTTTTCATGTGTTGAGAGTTCATGCCTGGCTCTTGGGGAGGAGAGTCGGACGCAGCACCCAGGTGTATCCAAACTTTCCTCGCCGAGGCTCTGACACTGCCGGCGACCCTAACGGTCTCTGTTCTCCCGTTTCCATCGAGCTCCTTCCTAGGCTTCCTAGGCCTCACCGGAGAAGAGCCGCAGCAACCGGGGTTGCCCATGGACGACGAGGAGGGTCCAGTTGTCCCGAAGGAGGTCGACGGGGATGCAGCACTGGACGGACTACAGAGACCTACGCACCCTAAATCGCTGGAGTCCTGGACGGCGGTGGAGCCAGAAGTCAGGCAAGTGCACTCCATTATTTTTGATTTTTTTTTTTGTATACTTTATTGATCCCCAGAGGGGAAATTGAGGCCATCCACCTGGATGGATGAAGCAGCTACGGTATGGCGCTATCCCTTAACCATTCACACACACATTCACACCTAGGGCCACTTTAGAGTCTCCAATTAACCTAACCTGCATGTTTTTGGCATGTGGTAGGAAACCGGAGAAATCCCGGAGTAAGCCCACGCAGATATGGGGAGAACACTTTCTTTTTAAAAGAAAATGTTTAAAAGAAAATTTAAAAGATTATAAGCCCAGCAGCTCCATACCTATAGCCATGACTGTGTCCTTTCTCAATGAGCTAAATGACTTCTATGCTCGTTTTGACAAGGACAATAATGAAAAGAACATCAATTTCCCACCCTCTGACGACCTCCACCACCTCACACTCACCCACACCGACGTCCGTAACGCACCGAGTCATGTCAATGTACGTAAGGCTGCTGGCCCTGACGGCATTCCTGGGCGCGTGCATGCGCTGAGCAGCTGGCAGGGGTCTTCACGGACATCTTCAACCTGTCCCTGGCCCAGGCCGTGGTACCAGCGTGCTTCAAGACCACTTCTATAGTACCAGTGCCGAAACATTCAACACCATCATGCCTAAATGCCTATCACCCTGTGGCACTGACGCCCATAGTCATGAAGTGCTTTGAGCGACTGGTCTTGGCACAACTCAAAAAATGTCTGCCCCCTACACTGGACCCTCACCAGTTTGCCTACCGGAGCAACAGGAGTACAGAGGATGCGGTTTCTACAGCGCTGCACTATGTACTCTTACACCTGGATGACAAGAACACCTACGCAAGAATGCTGTTTGTTGACTTCAGCTCAGCATCCAACACAGTTATCCCCTCCAAGTTGATCACTAAACTTGGGGACCTGGGAATCAGTATCTCCACCTGAAACTGGATCATGGATTTTCTGACCAACAGACCCCAGCATGTTAGGTCAGGCCCCAACCATTCTTCCATCATCACACTCAACACTGGTGTACCACAGGGCTTTGTGCTCAGCCCATTCCTCTACTCCCTCTTCACCCATGACTGCAGGCCTATGTATGGATCCAATTCCATCATAAAGTTCGCAGATGATACCACGGTGATCGGACTCATCAGGGACAACGATGAGTCAGATTACAGGGCAGAGGTTGAGCACTTGGCTACTTGGTGCACTGACAATAACCTGCTCCTTAACACCAGCAAAACCAAGGAGCTCATAGTGGACTACAGGAAGGAGAGGGGAGAGACACATGACCCCATCCATATCAATGGCATAGCTGTTGAACGTGTCCCCAGCTTCAAATTCCTGGGGACCCACATCTCGGAGGACCTGTCCTGGTCAGTTAACACCACCAGCCTGATCAAGAAGGCCCATCAGCGCCTCTTCTTCTTGAGGACACTGAAGAAGAACCATCTGTCAACTGACATCCTGGGCAACTTCTACCGCTGCGTGATAGAGAGCACCCTGACCAACTGTGTCACAGTCTGGTATAGGAGCTGCTCTGTCGCTGATCGTAAGGCGCTGCGGCGGGTGGTGAAAACCGCCCAACGCATCACAGAGACTCCACTTCCAGTTATAGAAGACGTCTACAGGAAAAGGTGTCTGCGCGGGGCACGCAGCATTCTTAGGGACTCCAACCATCCTGCTCATGGACTGTTCCAGCTTCTTCCCTCCGGAAGGCATTTCAGAAGCCTTCGGACTAGAACCAGCAGGTTTAGGAACAGTTTCTTTCCAACAGCTGTCACATTATTGAACTTAGTTCCCTGCTGACTCTCTTACCATCATCTCTTACCATCCTCACCTGTACATAACTGCCCATCTAACGTATTGTACATTATTTGCACATAACAGTACTCTTAACTTTCTGCACTGCTGGATATATTTGCATATATTTGCTTAAATTGCACATACTGCCAATTACTGTATATACTGCACTGCTGTCCTTTGCACTTCTGATTGGATGCTAAACTGTGTTTCATTACCTTGTATTCATACATGTGTAATGACAATAAAGTTGAATCTAATCTAATCTAATCTAACATGAAAACTCCACAGAGATCACTGTTGGTCAGGGGCTGGGATCGAACCAGGGATCCCATGGCCAAGGGTGAGTTGCTGTGCTGCCCCAGTGCTAACCACTGCCCCACCGCACCACCCATTATGTCAGGAGTGTCAATAGCAATGTCACACTGCCCAGCTTATGGCGAGGTGGACCCAGGGCAGCTCACAGTAGCCCTCGGGACCACCAAACCGGGTTCTGCCGCTGCTGGCGACCCTGACTCGGTTTCTCTTTCTCTCTCTTTGGGTTCGGAGCCTCCAGCCAGGGTCGCTGGAGAGCTACTGGAGGCAACCGAGGATCGGGGTCAAATGCCGGAGGACTTGAGGAGCATCACCTCCCTCGCTGAGGAAGCCACCACGGGAGCAATGAGGCCCCCGATGGGGGTCACCATGGGTGCAATGGTACTCAAACCGGAGCCCACTGCGGGTGAAGCAGGGCCTGAGCCAGGGTCCACTGCGGGTGCAGCCACGTCCCAGACCGGGACTGTCACGGGTGCAGCCACGTCTCAGACCAAGACCGTCATGGGTGCAGCCACGTCCCAGACCGGGACAGTCGCAGGTGCAATGGTGCCCCTGTCCCAAGCCTCAAACGGCAGAGGGGCTCCCGTTCCTTAGCTTCGCCACCAAGGTTACCAAGTTTGAGGCTGCCTCTCCGCCCTCCTCTCAGGTCCTGGTGGCTCCACCACACTAGTCGACTACCCAAAGGACTTGGCTTATGGCTCAGGTGGCCCATCGGCCCTGGCAGGCCTCCGGACACTATCCCATGGGCTGTCTGCTGGACTTGGGACTGGAGCAGGCCACCCGATCTACCACTCCTCACCATAGTGGGGGCCTGGGACTCAGGTCGACCCCCTGAACTTTGGACTTCAGGGGAGGGAGGTAGTGTTCCAGGTTGGGGGTCATTAGGAGGGGTTTTGCTCTTTATTCTATTTTTGTTCTGATGGTGTTTTCACTGGTTGCTTCCCTCCTAACTGGTTTTCCCCCACCTCCCACCCTGGGTTAGTGTTTGTTGCCGGGGGGGAGGGGTTCCCTTGAGGGGTGTTGTTTCTTTTCTTTTTTGCTGATGGTACTGGGGTGTCTGGAGCAGACATGACAACAGACACATTATAAAGTATGCTGATGACTCAGTCATTGTCAGTCTCCTCCAGGATGGTGAGAGTGGCCACGGCCCAGTAGTTGATGATTTTGTTCACTGGTGTGAGGATTCCTACCTGCAGCTGAATACAACAAAAACGAAAGATATGATTATTGACTTTAGAAGGAAAACTCCCAGGCACAAAGTCACCATACTAAAAGGCCAGACCACCGAATGTGTACAATCGTACAAATATCTTGGGACAATTATTGATAGTAATTTAAACTTTGAAGTGAACTGTGAAAGGGTGTGCAAAAAGGGTCAGCAAAATTTGCATTGTTTGAGGAAACTTGCACGCTTCCAAATTGACCGAACCATAATGACAATGTTTTATTGGGCTTTTATTGAATCTGTTTTATCCTTTTCTTTAGTGTCATGGTTTGGTCAGATAAAACTGAAACAGAAGAAATCCTTGGATCAGGTAGTTAGATGGTCCAGTCGTTTGCTTGGTGAGTCACAGCTGAGCCTGACATCCCTGTACACCAGACAAGTACAGAGGATGGCTACCTCCATTTTAAATGATGACTCCCACCCTTTGCACTGCCACTTTCAGCTTCTTCCCTCCAGACGGAGGTTTGCTGTCCCAAAAAGTAAAACCCAGCGCTACAAAAACAGCTTTGTCCCTGCTGCTGTCAAAGAGTTGAACAAGCTATAAAAATATATTGTACATAATTTAGGTACCTATTTATTAACTTCATTTTATATTTACTTATTTTGTATGATGTCACTTGGGTTCTAAATATTTTATTGGGTTTTAGACCTTTGAGTTTTTTAACCTCTGACTAGTTTTTAACTTTTAACTTTAATATGACCCTTCTCTCTTACCTCTGGTTTCTCCCTCATCTCTTTGTCTTTTTATACCCTGTTTGATGGAGCCTTGAGTATTTTTATCATGTTTATAGTCAGCTTCATGTGTGCCTGTGTTTGTGTCTATGTTGAATGTAATTAGTGGCTTGTAAATATGGATGTCACCAGACTGCAAAACAAATCTACCTACGGGTACAAATAAAGTAACCTGAACCTGAATCTGGTATCCACCCCTAGAGGGGGGTGGGGCCCTGTCATGAATCTGGTTTGGAGGCCAAACCCGGCACTGTACAATAACTCACTATGAGTGATATAGCCTACAATTAGGGAGGGATCATGTGTTTCTGAACCCTCCCTTAGTTATGCTGCTAATAGGTTTAGTCAGCCGGGGGACCTCCAGTAATGCACTGGGCCTCACTCCTTTCCTCACTCTCTATGAAATATTTTTTTTTTTTTTTTGTTGTTGGTCATTAACATTTGTTTGTTCTCTCCCAAGATTGAGTCCCCATCGTGCTGTTTGCTCTCTACATGTCTGTTCTTTTCTTCTTCTCTATCCCCTCACCCCCCAGCCAGTCGCAGCAGATGACTGCCCCTCCCTGAGCCTGGTTCTGCTGGAGGTTTCTTCCTGTTAAAAGGGAGTTTTTCCTCTCCACCGTCGCCAAGTGCTTGCTCACAGGGGATCGCCTGATTGCTGGGGTCTTTCTGCAACTGTGGGGGTCCCCCCTACAGTTGATAGTGCTATGAGATGACTGTTGTTGTGAAATGGCGCTATATAAATAAAGTTGAATTGAATTGAATTGAAAAATTGAATATGATGTTGTATTCTGGTCATAGCTATGCTGCCACACTGAATCTTACAGACTGACTGGTACATCACTTCTCATTCTGCTCCTGATAGTCCTTCTTTGTGCAATGGGATGATTCATGTGTTTACACGGGTCATCATATATTAAGCTATGATGTATATAGGTTTTATAGTCGTGCTAGTTTTTACTTTCCATGGGTAATCCCTTTGTCTGTCATGTGTGTGTCTGTTGTTTGGTTGTCAACTGTCACGCTGCTGTTACACTGTAATTTCCCAGTTTGGGATCAATAAAGTACATCTATCTGTCTAGCTGTCTATCTAAATTCAGCATAAATTGGACTTTCCTTCGACATTTGGAACTTTTCTCATAAATCTGAATGGTTTTCATCTTCCTTATCAGTATACCTCGTTTCTTATAAACATGATATTTCTTTTTACAATAATCTGTAAATATTTTTCTTAAATATCTGAAAATCTATTGATGTAAATTTAAACTTCTCCTATTGAATGCTGTGATTTCATTATCATGCAGTTTCATCTATATTTTTCTCTACATTATTGATCATTTATTGATAATTTTTATGTATTATCTACTTTTTTGAGGATTTTTGCTAATTATTTTCTGCTATTTAATTACTGTGGTGCCCCCCGCCCCCATGTATGGAGACGCACATGCATCAAAGTTACAGAGTATTTGCTTAATGGGTAGTGTAGAAGAGCTGGAAATGACGAGGCGATTTTGTATTAAAAACAGAGTCTTTAATGAACAACTCTTCTATCTTGTCTCATCTGGTGCAGAGCTTGGCAGAAGGCAAAAGAGAAAGAATTCTGCCCAGCTCGCTGGTTAAATACAGGCACACATCAAAGACATGCAAAACACAAGCTGAAATCCCCCGTTATCTAAATCCCCCATTAGTCCTGTTAACTCCTCCCTTCGTCTTGGGAGGTGATGGGAAAACCTCTCCTCGCCTTAGGGGGTGAAGGTGTCAAGTCTGTTGCCGCCACGTCCTGTGATGTCGTTGGTCTTCACACGGCGGTGAGATTCCTTTGTCCTTTCAGAGGTGTGAAGTTCCTTTGTATATTCTGTCCCAAACATTTCCACATGCTCTAACAAATGTAGGTATGGAATATATGAGTAATATATACCACAGGCCCCCCAAACAACTATGAAAGGACACAGAAAGATTCACAGTCTAGGGTAATTACTAAGACATACTATGTGTTACAGCTGTTGCCACAGAAGAAACTTTTAAGCAGAGAGTTCAGTGAAAACATAACAGCATAGTATAATCATAAGTCAGTCCTAAACTGTTGCAGCACAATTAGCGAAAATTTGCAGAGTGGTGGGATCAGTCCCTGTGCTGTCTGGGTTTTAATCTTCTCCCGAAGCTGCTGTAGGTTGGTTTAGGCGTCCTGCTGGGACCTTGTTGTGAGGAATCTGCAGTGTGGGAAGGAGAGAGATTATCTGTTCCCTGCCTGGGGGCTGAGACTTTTCCCTTGGGGGGTCTACCTCGCCGAGGTGCTCGAGCCAGCTGTGCAGGTTCGTCTCTCAACAAGAAGGCAGGTTTGAGTCTGTCAATGCTGACCGTTTCATTTCTATCCCCATAATCAAGCACAAAGTGTTTGTCACCATTTTCCAGCACTCTATACGGGCCATCGTATACTGGGCGTAATGTTGGTTTTAGAGCTTCATGCTTAACAAAAACAAACTCAGCGTTTTTTAAAGTGTGAGGAACAAAAACTCGTGGAAAGGAGTGATGAGCTGGACCGTGGAGAGAGTCCGGTCCGTTACTGCCTAAAAACCTTGGGACTGGGAGGTGCCCTGGTTCCGGGTTTTCTGGTAAAAATTCACCTGGTAGTCTGATAGGCTGAGCAAAGACTAATTCTGCAGGGGAAGCGTCTAAATCCTCTTTAGGTGCCGCACGCAACCCCAATAAAACCCAGGAAAGTTTATTTACCCAATTTGTGTCCGTTAATGAGGCTCTGAGGGCGGCCTTTAAGGACCTGTGAAAACGCTCGCATAACCCATTAGCCTGAGGGTGATAAGCGGTGGTACGGTGAATTGTTGCCCCTAAACTGTTGGACATGGCTGACCAGAGCTCTGAGACAAATTGAGGCCCCCTATCTGACGTGATGTCTGATGGGACGCCGAAACGTGCCACCCAATTTGTTAGAAAAACGCGAGCGACTTCCTCCGCTGTAGTTGCCGCTAGAGGGACTGCCTCTGGCCAGCGCGTGGTGCGGTCTATCATTGTTAGCAGGTGTGTGAAACCCTGGGAGGAAGGCAGCGGCCCCACGAGGTCGACATGAATGTGGTTGAACCTTCTAGCAGGGATGGGAAAAGGCTCCAGAGGGGCTTTTGTGTGTTTGTGTACTTTGGCGCGCTGACAAGGAATGCAAGTTTTTGCCCATTCTTTTACGTTTTTGCGCAGGCCTGGCCACACAAACTTTTCGGCAACCATTTTGACCGAGGCGCGCACACCTGGGTGCGCGAGGGAGTGAATTGCGTCGAAAATACGGCGGCGCCAAGCAGCCGGTACTAACGGGCGAGGTCGGCCGGTTGAAACATCGCATATTAGGGGGGGGCACGCCGTCGCACAACCCTTTTTTCTCCAGCCTTAACCCTGTTGGTCCAGACAGGAGCGCGCGCATGTCCGCATCACTACCTTGTTCTTCCGCCATGGCTGCATAATCTATCCCTTCATGGATAGGTGCTGCATATGTGTTTGCGTTAGAGAAAAGCTCAGCTGCTGAAGCAGTGTAATCTGTCTCCTCGTGCTCTGGCGGTGCCACAGCGCGAGAGAGACAGTCCGCTACTACGTTAAGTTTGCCCGCTACATGTCGAATGTCTGTGGTGAACTCTGAAATCGCAGCTAGCTGTCTTTGTTGTCTGCCCGACCAAGGTTCTGAAATTTTAGCCATAGCAAAAGTGAGCGGTTTATGGTCCACAAAAGCCGTGAAACTCCGCCCTTCTAACCAAAACTGGAAGTGGCGGATGGATAAATGGAGCGCCAGCAGCTCCCTGTCAAAAGTGCTGTGTTTGCGTTCCGTCGGGTTTAGCGATTTGCTAAAAAATGCTAAAGGTTGCCAGACCCCCTTGACAAGTTGTTCTACAACTGCCCCTATGGCCAAGTCTGAAGCATCTGTGGTTAGAGCAATGCGGGCCGAGGGATCTGGATGGAGTAACATTGTGGCGTTAGCTAGGGCGTTTTTAACTTCCGCAAAAGCGCGTTCGCGTTCCGGGGTCCATTCGACCGCGTTGGAAGCTTTCTTTTTTTTGAGCGCATCGTACAGGGGCTGCATGAGCTGAGCTGCATGAGGGAGGAAACGGTTGTAAAAATTAACCATCCCCAAAAATTCCTGTAGCGATTTGACCGTTTGGGGCCGTGGAAAACCTTCTATCGCATGAATTTTGTCTGGAAGCGGAACTGCCCCTTTCGGGGAGACTCTATGTCCCAAAAAATCAATTTGCGATACGCCGAATTTGCATTTGGCTGGATTAATTATTAATCCGTGCTCTTCTAGCCTCTGAAAAACGGTAGTGAGATGCTGCTCGTGCTCTTCCTCCGATGAGCTGGCTACCAGCATGTCGTCGAGGTAGACAAAAACAAAAGGGAGGTCGCGTAGGACTGCGTCCATCATACGTTGAAAAGTCTGAGCAGCACCTTTGAGGCCGAAAGGCATTCGCAGGAATTCAAAAAGGCCGAAAGGGGTTATAACCGCTGTTTTAGGAATGTCTTCAGCTCGGACTGGGACTTGGTGATAACCGCGGACTAAGTCTATTTTTGAAAAAATGCGTGCACCCGCTAAATGTAGTGAAAAGTCCTGTATGTGAGGGACGGGGTAGCGGTCATGCGCTGTAGCGTTGTTTAATCTGCGGTAATCTCCGCACGGTCTCCAAGAACCGTCGGATTTCGGAACCATGTGAAGCGGCGAAGCCCAAGGGCTCTTCGAGCGTCTAACAATGCCCAATTTTTCGAGAGCTGCAAACTCGTCCCTTGCTATGTTGAGCTTGGCCGCGTCTAAGCGGCGAGCTTTGGCAAAAACGGGAGGTCCCGTTGTTGGAATGAAGTGTTTAACCCCGTGTTTGGCTACAGTGGCTGAAAATTTGGGGGTTGTGAGTGCTGGAAATTGGGTGAGGAGTTGCTCAAACTTACCTCCTGCCGTGGTGACGCTGGCTTGCACAGGTGGTGGAGAGACTCGAGCTGAGCATGGAATAGAAGCAAAAGATAGTGCATTAACCAGGCGCCTATTTGCTAGATCAACTAATAACCCACGTGCACATAGAAAATCAGCGCCTAACAAGTTAAAACTCACCGCCGCTACAACAAATGTCCATCTGTAGCTGCGGCCGTGAATGAGGAGGTGCAGGCTCTTTTCTCCAAACGTGTCGATGTCAGAACCGTTGGCTGCCACTGCTCCATTGCCCCGGGTGCCCATGGCTCGATCTGCGTGGGAGGGCATGATGAAACTCAGCTGAGCTCCCGTGTCGATGAGGAACTGCTTGCCTGTGTGTCCATCCGTCACGTATAACAGCTTGTTTTTCTCACCGAGAACCGCTGCCGTTAACGGCCCTCGGCTTTGGCGTTTTCCCGACATCATGAACTTGCAGGGGGGAACGCATTTGTGGGCTTTCTCGCCGAAGTAGTGGTGATAATAACAGACGTCGATCTGTTTGTTACGCTTGGGCCACGCCGCTGTCACCGTGGGCTGGGTCTGCTCCGTGGGTTGTGGCTCTCCATGGCTCGGGGCATCAGTTTTGAGGTCCGCGGATGCCGCTGTAGGTGTCCGCTCCTTGCAGGCGTTGACGAGCCGATAAGCCTCGCTGGCCAGTGTGCGGAAGTCTTGGTGGGTGTTGCACTTCGTATTGGCGAGTGTCCCTCTCATGTGTGGTGGAAGCGTGCTGAGGAAAATAAACTGGAAAAGGAAATTGTCGTTGTCATCCTCCTTAAGCTGCAGCAAATCCTCCATGAGGGCCTTCGGATTGCCCCCTCTGTGGCCGTAGACCGCCAGGATCCTCTCGGCTCTTTCCTCCGCTGGTGGGACATAGTTCGCCACGATGGTCGCCTTGAGCGTCTCATACTTGTCCCGGGCCGGTGGTCGCCGGATCAAGCTCCGCACACACCTCGAAGTGGCGGAGTCGAGTTTGGAGACGATATGGTAGAATTTTGTATCGTCTGCTGTGATGCCCGCCAGTATGAACTGGGCTTCAGCTTGTAGAAACCAAGAGGCGGGGTCTTCTCGCCAGAAGTCTGGCAGCTGGACAGCGACGGCGTTCGTGCACACCATCACTGTTGTGCCCGCCGGGTGAGAGTGCCTTGCCTCGGCTCTCACGGCGGTGTTGGAGCTCGGTTGAGCCCTCTCAATTCCTTCTGCCGGAGGGGACAGCTGTCTGTCTGCTCCCTCGTCTGCGTCGTTGCTAGCATATGTCAGAGTCGCCACGGATGAGTCGCTTGAAGAACGCCTCCGGTCCATACTCGCGTCAAGGTCACCAGTGTAGAAGAGCTGGAAATGACGAGGCGATTTTGTATTAAAAACAGAGTCTTTAATGAACAACTCTTCTATCTTGTCTCATCTGGTGCAGAGCATGGCAGAAGGCAAAAGAGAAAGAATTCTGCCCAGCTCGCTGGTTAAATACAGGCACACATCAAAGACATGCAAAACACAAGCTGAAATCCCCCGTTATCTAAATCCCCCATTAGTCCTGTTAACTCCTCCCTTCGTCTTGGGAGGTGATGGGAAAACCTCTCCTCGCCTTAGGGGGTGAAGGTGTCAAGTCTGTTGCCGCCGCGTCCTGTGACGTCGTTGGTCTTCACACGGCGCTGAGATTCCTTTGTCCTTTCAGAGGTGTGAAGTTCCTTTGTATATTCTGTCCCAAACATTTCCACATGCTCTAACAAATGTAGGTATGGAATATATGAGTAATATATACCACAGGTAGTGTCTTTTTTACTAGAAGGAAACATGTTACTACTTTTTATGCGTTACACACAGTTAATTTAGATGAAAATTTGTGGGTAGTGCAGCTCCTTCAAAATGAGGTTCCAATAATCATGGCTTCTTCTGTGCATGTCATCTCTTGACCTAGTTTACAAATTCCATTTAGGAAAAAGTAATATTGCTGTCTGTGCAGATTTGATGTGATTTAGCATTTATAGCAACCATTCTGAGTCACTAAGACCACATTTGTCTGTCCAGTTGAACACAGACAGGTTGAATTTGTGTAAATGAATCCTTGTGAAAGGTTGTGTCACACTCCTTCAGTCAATGGAAAGGTGGACATATTGCCTAATTAGAACTTGGCTCAATTTTGTACAAGGAATGCCTTATTTTATACAGTATATTCCTTGGTAAATTATGGTGTGGACTTTAGTCCCAAGGCCTGGCTCAGCCGAGGCCAAGCACCGGGAGCACAGGCCAGGTCTGGAGCAGTCATC
Source organism: Pholidichthys leucotaenia (assembly GCA_020510985.1). Taxonomy (NCBI): domain Eukaryota; kingdom Metazoa; phylum Chordata; class Actinopteri; order Cichliformes; family Pholidichthyidae; genus Pholidichthys; species Pholidichthys leucotaenia. The sequence goes on from CM035844.1 coordinate 309,057,952, forward strand.
GTCATACAACACAAGTATTCCTTATTACTGTCACATATCTGAAATGTGATGCTGTCACACCATTATGTGGTGAGTGGCATCTTTGCAAGGTGTGAGATTGCAATTATTTACCTTTTATTAAAGACAAAAATAGAAAGGAGATGTCTTTACCTTCTTAACATGTTTCGACTGTGCACTGCAGCATTCATCAGAAGTCTTCTGACAAAGGCTGCAGTGCACAGTCGAAACATGTTAAGAAGGTAAAGACATCTCCTTTCTTTTTTATCTTTAATAAGAACAAATGGTAAATAATTGATGATGATGATGATGATGATAATGATGATGATGATGATGATGATTTTTTATTTCGGATAGATTAAAAATACAGGTTAAAAGAAACTGAATAATATAACAAAGGGGGAAAGAAAATCCAACAAGGTCAAATTAGACAATAACTCCTCTGATTATACAGTTCAACATAAGTTATCCGAAATGGGTGATGGCTGAAGCCGCAGCTTATATTGCCCACCCATATTCCATCCAAGAATTCAAAAGAAAACAAAACAAGAGCGATTACAATTCGATTGTAATTAAAAGAATTACAATTAAAAGCGATTACAATTAAAAGAAGACAAAATGAACCTACTTGAACAATGTGAGATTGCAATGTGTCAGATGTATCGTGTAGTGTGAAGTCATATAAACACTACATTTTTAAAGTCAAAGTCATTTAAATTGATATGCGTTATGTCATTGTCGATGTCATTTGTTCTACTTAGCTTCGGCAATGTTTGTCAACTGTGAGGTCCTCCGTGAGGTCCTTCCCGCCATCATGCCACTACTGCGCCCCAGCTAATGAGCCATGTTGATGGCTGCCACACACTGTCCGGCCTCCTCACATCTCCCACAAAGATCAAATCTCGGTGTCATCCTGTAAAAAAAATTTGGGGAGGAAGCCTTAAGGCTACCCCAGTCCGCATATCAATATTTATATCAACAGGAGTGCAAAGTTTATCACCCCATAAAATGATTTTGCTTGTGTTCCAGTTATCATCATTAGTTTGTCCTCTAGAGTTTTTAAAGTGGTTATTCCACTATTATAATGTTTAATGTTAAGAAACACAAGTATTGATTTTATTATTTTATTACATATTGCATATGTCACCAAGGATTTATTAAATTGAAAGGTAATGGTGATGTTGTGATTCCTATCTTTTCACCTTGTTGATTTGGCAAATCTAAATCCTGGTGAAAGCTAAAGATTTTGTGAATGGAAAAAAAAAAACTTTAAATTACACCTAAAGCTTCCACAATTTGAATAATGTGATTTTGCTATTCACAACAAGTATTTTCCCAAAATTCAGTGAACCAGTAAATGTTTTACCAATTGACATGGGTTAGCACTACTTTAAGATCACTTTTCAATACAACAGTGTCATATATTAGAAGCCTTAAACCCATGCAGAATTTAGAATTAGTAATTGTTGCGTGCAACTTAAAAGATTAAAATGTGTAATAACACACGTGAGTAACTGCAAAGTGCAGGCCTAATCTCTTTCCTGAGTGGCAGAGGTCATAGAGCAGCACTCTGTGTTCAGGAATTTATTGTACAGGAAAGAAAAAATGACATTCTGAGCCTGGACATGCTTGCAAGGTCAGAACGGTTGATACTCCAATCTGTTGTTTTGTTTTGTTTTTTTCCTAAAGCCTGCAATCCTTCAGACCTTGTGCCTTCTTCTTTTCCCTTTTTTTACATGGACAGTGAAAGGATCAAAATGTAAATAAGCACATAGTCATTTATTAAAAAGTGAGTTTAGTATTATTGAAACAAAGCAACAATGTGACATCAAATTACCAGGACCTCTGTTTGATAATCAGTTGTCTCTGGTAAATCATATGCAGAAACATAGTAATCATCAACCTCTTCAATGCTTTGAATCATATAACATAAGGTGTACATAAAGCCTTCAGTGATTAGGCATTATCAAGTGACAGCATGATATCGAAATGTTCAGTTAATTTTATCATTGTCATGCTGGTAGCATTGATTAACATGCATGCAATTGTACTTAACTTAGTTTACTTAGATTGTACTTAACTTAGTCCACTCCTCTGTCACACAGGTCAGCAGCGACACAGCCTGTGTTCCCAAGCAACCACACTGACACACACACAGGGCCCACACAGAAATGCTCCTTTCTCTGTTATCTACACAAGGTCATAACTAGACAAAACATACACACACACAATGAACAGCTTCAGATTTATACCCACACATAAAGCAGTGCAAAATTTACTTCAATTAAGCCCCAAAACTGGCAACTTTAGCAGATAACGCGCACATCTGGCAACCATGCACTCTCACATCAGCATGAAGGTCCTTCTATTTTTTTCTACACTGCCGTGAAAACACAAGTCAACTCCTCTTGCTCAAAATTACTATTTTCAAACGCCCATAATTTTAATCATTCCTCAAGAGGATAACAATTATTCATCAATAAGCGTTCAGAATTAGAGCACATGATTTCTGTTAAGTCTCCAGATATTATTGCACTCACCGAAGTACTGTTGAAAAATCGTGACTGTGATCCACTAGATTGTGAGTTCAACATCGATGGATATGACCATTTCATCAATTTAGATGACAAGTGCAAGCGTGGTGTGATTATCTATGTGGCGCAGAATTTAGCTGCAAGACGGATTAGCATGGACACACAATTCGAAGAATCTGTCTGGTGCCAATTAAATCTGAGAAACCATGACAGACTCTTGGTTGGATGTATATATAGATCCCCAAACTGCGATCGAGACAATCATGAACAGTTGAGGAACCTCACTGATGCAGCCACGAGTATGAACACTTCCCATCTCTTGCTCATGGGGGACTTTAACTATAATGAACTGAACTGGAAGTGCGAAATATCACCGCCTAATCCTAATAATGACGCAACACGGTTCATGGAGTGTCTTAGAGACAACTATCTTCATCAGCATATCAGGGATCCCACTCACTACTGGGGAAATCAGACACCCAACACACTCAACCTCGTCATTATGAATGAAGAAGGTATGGTTAACAACCTCCAACTAACCGCACCCATAGGGAAGAGCCACCATGTGTGTGTGAATTTCACCTTCGATGCCTATGTTGAACTACCACTCACGAATAAACCCCACTTCTTGTATCATAAAGGAAGCTACGATGATATGAGAACTGAGGCAAGTCGTATGAACTGGACACCCAATGACCCAGAGAACCTTGAAGAGGCATGGAAAGTATTCACAAAAAACATGAAAATCCTCATGGACAATCATGTCATGAAGTCTAAACCGAATAGGAAAAGATGTCAACGTCCACCCTACTTGAACAGAGAAGTGATCTGTAAACTCGATGAGAAAAAGAAACGTTTTAAGATTTGGCGGAGAACACGAGACCCGGCTGACTACCTGCTCTATACAAGAACAAGGAATCAGGCGAAATGGGTCTGTCGGTCCGCTGAGAGAAATTTTGAGCAGCAGGTTGCCAGAGAATGTAAAAGAAATCCCAAGGCTTTCTACAGATACGCCAGATCCAAGATGAAGACCAAGTGTCGGATCACAGACATACGTGGGGACGACGGTTCCATCACATTCCAGGACAAAGAAAAAGCAGAATCGGTTCTTCTCGTCTGTCTTCACACAGGAGGACACACAGAACATGCCATACCTACCTCTCAGACTGTATGAAAGTAGCATCGAAGGAGCACAAATAACTGAGGACCAGGTTAAAGAGAAACTGACAGCCCTGAATCCCGCCAAATCACCTGGACCGGATGCAATGCACCCAAGAGTACTGAAAGAACTCGCTGATGAAATAGCCGAGCCACTCACTTCCCTGTTCAATTTGTCTCTGTCACAAGGCAAACTACCTGTGGAGTGGAAGTTGGGCACAGTATCACCAATCTTCAAGAAGGGGGATAAACTGTCGCCAACAAACTACCGTCCAGTCAGTCTCACATCAGTAGTCAGAAAACTCATGGAACAACTGCTTCGAGACCAACTCATGGAACATTTAGTAAGGAACCAGTTATTAACCAGATGCCAGCACGGATTTATAAAAGGCCGATCCTGTGTTACACAACTACTGACCACTCTGGACAAATGGACAGAAATTCTCAACCGTGGAGGTGAAATTGACTCGATCTACTTGGACTTCACTAAGTGTTTCGATTCTGTCCCCCATCGATGGCTCCTGAAGAAACTAGAAGCTTACGGTGTCCATGGCAACCTACTCAGATGGATAACAGATTTCCTGATAGGCCGTCAACAACAAGTGTCTATAAACGGTATACTATCACAACTGGCTGAAGTACTAAGTGGAATCCCCCAAGGCAGCGCTCTCGGACCGCTTTTGTTCGTGATCTTCGTAAATGACATGCCAGACTGCATCAGTACCAACATCGCCATGTTCGCTGATAACACCAAGATATATTCTGAGGTGACAGAAACAAGAAAACTACAAAGAGACTTAGACGATCTGCAGAAATGGTGCTGTATCTGGATGCTCAATTTCAACATGGACAAATGCAAGAGACTCCATCTTGGACGGAACAATCCAAAGCATAAGTACCACCTGAAGAACGGAGCTGGGGAACTAGTGGAACTCCATGAGACCACCTCAGAGAAAGATCTCGGCATATGGATAGACCCAGAGCTGACCTTTTCACACCACTGCGAAGTCCAAGAAAACCGGGCGAACAGGACTCTGGGCCTCATCAGACGGTCCTACTCTTACCTGGACAAGTCAAGCCTAACAAGACTCTATACAGCCCTGGTGAGACCTACAATCAAGTACGGCTACCCGGCATGGGCTCCCACATACCAGAAAGATTGTGAGATGCTTGAGAACATTCAGAGACGAGCGACAAAGATGGTCCCAGAGCTAAAGGAGATGTCATATGTGGAAAGACTCGAAAAGCTGAACCTCCCAAGCCTCTATTACCGGAGAGCTCGCGGCAACCTCATTGAGATCTACAAACATACCCATGGCTACTACCAGATTGATGCTGACTACATTCGCATGAAACCAGACCAAAGGGACGGCCGAGGTCACAAGTTTAGGCTCCAAATCAACCGTACCCAGAACAAAGCCCGTCAGAACTTCCTGTCCGAGAGAGCAGCAAACACATGGAACCGCATCCCAGAGTTTGTGGCCGATGCACCAAGTCTCAATGCTTTTAAATCCCGTTTAGACAAACTATGGACAGGCTTCCGGTACAGCCAGCGGTCGATTCATGAGTCCTACTCTGTTCTCAGTAGATATCAATCACGACCCGACCTGCCAACAGGCTTTTAGCCTAACTTCGCAGAAGAGGATAAATATAAATATAAAATAAATATAAATTAATTAACAAACCCTTTTATGCTCCACAAATACCAGAAAAAAATCACAAACAACAATTTTACAGTTCCGTGCAACCTGCTCCCTCCGCCTTTGTGGAGAACTCTGTCTCTTTCACACCGGAGCAGATTTCACGAGACACAGAAACAAAAATAGACCAACTGCAGTTACTTTTATCAAGTGCTACAACAAAACTTTTTTTTTTAAAATAAAAATCTATCAGTATTTTTCAGCAGTCCCGTGACCTCCCACAGTATGCCAAGAGCTCACCGCAGCGGGGAAACTAGCGATTTCAACAAATCCTACTTTAGATTTAGATAGACAGCTAGACAGATAGATGTACTTTTTTGATCCTGCTCCAAATCCCGATATTGAGCAATAAAGCAGCCGTGGCAGAGGTACGAATCTTCCCTGAACAATTACTTGCGCACAACTTCCAAACTTTCACCTTTGTCGACATAAAGTTTCGAGCACAACGAATCCTGCCTCCACCTCCCGGTATTTCACCATGGTGGGGGAACAAGCGATTTAGTTGAAATGAGAAACTTAACCAGGCTTTGCTGTGTCAAAGCGGCCCGGGCCAAAACCATATCACATCATAATGTCCATAAACCCAACAATAAATGTACTTACATCCAAGCCACCTGTAGGATTCTTAGATCCGTCACCCAGTCAGTCCCAGCGCCCTGGTTCAAAATGCCTTCACTGCAGTAACACTGAGTCTTGTATCCAGCCTGGGAAGGTCTTTCGTCAGCTGTGCACTCGCTGAAATCGGGAAGAGGAGCCGGAAAGATGAAGATATGTGGATCCGCTGTTCGGAGCGCCAAAATGTTAGAATAATTCTGAGCTTCAATTATTCAAAGTCAAAAATCAGGCTTGATATTGGATTTAGGTACATTTATTATAAAAACAAATGAAAGAAATGAAAAGAAAAGCTACAGTTCAAATTAAACCTCAAATGGCCATTTTTGAGGGACAGATTACAAAGCATGGCCTTCAGCACACACCAAATCTCTGAAGGTACACTCTTTAGGTTTGGTATTTATGGGTAGCCAGAAAGGAGGGGGAGGAGAGGGGTAAGAGGAGTAGGCCGTGAGCAGCTGCCACTTTTCGTTCAGTTTCGTGGCACCCAACGGGGAACTAAAATTTTAGTGTTTCTAAATTAAGATTACATTATTGTAAGACAAAATATCGATGTTCCCACTTCCAAAGGTGTGGATAGCTGTATGAAAAATGTGACTGAAGTCAGTCGGTAATAATTGTCTGGCTACCTTAAACATGGCCCAGTCCGGGACGTTTTAACCAATCAGCGTCGTCCCTTTGGTCATGTGACAACAAAATAGCAGCGCCCACAGGGGTAGCGTGCGCTGAAAGCCTCTCCTGTGTTATTCACATTTCCAATAAGTTTTCGGGCAGTATCACTCGTTTTACTGAAGCATCGTGGGCAAAAGTACGTGAGTGTGCCCAAAAATGGCTTGTACTTGACGGACCCCAACAGAAAGTAGCAGAACAACGTCGCGACTTGTTCGAGAAAGATGAGTGGCAGCCATTGTTTATGGTTGTACTGCGTGTGCCCTGGAGTCGTTTGGCTCCGATCATTTGTAACTCTAAATATGAACTAAAATGGAACCCTAGATGTCTAAAACCTTTGTCAACCGCTCACAGGGTGACCTAGTCCTGGTCTAAGACTCCGAGTAGACCGATCTGGGGGTGTGGAGGCTAATAACCAAGGGACTCTGGGTGCCAGGTAACATAGCCCTAGTATAGATCTAGATGATGCAGATCAACTCACTCTGATGATGCATCTATCCCCAGAACCCACCCTGGGCCTGAATTATAGTCAAAATATACCACTACCACAAAGTAGCTCAAATGGGAAAAGGGTAGCAATCCCAATGAGCTTAACTCTGAGTCTGAGGGTTGGATGTACTTCTCAGCCCAAGCCCAAGGGGTGCAGTGTACTAGCAGGTGAGGGAGGAACAAGTTTGGGCATACATTTATATAGTTTGAACATAGTCACACCCATACTATCAAGCCTTAGGCGGATGGAAAATGGCCTGTTAAGGAAAGCCCATATGTTTGTGATGTGTCACCCAAGAAAGGTTAAACTCATGGCAGCAGCAGTCACCTGTATACTTTATGCTCTCAATAAATATGGGCACACGGTCTGTGCTTGCCATTTTGCAAGTTTACATTGAGCAGTGACTAGGTTGCACAAGGTTTCTATTATAAGCTCACTGTTAATGTGAAAATTTTCTGCAATCTATATATGTTTTATATCTATATGGGTACAAGGTAGGCCTAATGTTATAATACCCTATGGTCCATATAATATGTTTTCAGATCTAAACAACCTTGATCCAACATTTGGCTACCATCGTGTGTGCTATAGCTGCTTTACGGACAAAACAAGAGTGGAACGTGTTGAAGCTCGTAAAAAACGACGCCTGAAGAGATCGCCTGAAGAGATCTTGAACTATGTGCACTATGTGAACTATGTGCACTGTTCATGCAAGCGGAGTAGGTGTGAGGCCAGCAGATGTACATGCAAGGCATCGGATCTCAGCTGCACTGATCTATGCGCCTGCATCGATTGTGTGAATCGTGTTCTTACAGAATCTGAAAGATCTGTGGAAGCAGAGGAGGAAGAAAATGAGGGAGATGATTCTGGTGATGAATAAGGTGGAGGTTGAATACAGGTTGTATCAGGATATGACAGCTATACATGTTGGATTTATGTAAATTAGCAGAGTTCTTTGACACTCAATCACATAACTGACCAGGAATCGATTTCTCAGGTCAACGTTATTTGGAAAAGATGTATCAAACGTGATTCTAGGTAGAGTGGTTAAGAAGTTAGGCTATCCATGCCTATGACGGCCATCTTGGATTTATTTAAATGAGTGGAGTTCTTTGACCCTCAATCACACAAGTAACCTCAGAAATCGATTCCTGGGCATAACATTATCCGAAAATGATGTCTCAAACGTGATTCTAGGTGGACTGATTAACACCAGAAGTCCCAGAGAGGGGCCATTTGGCCTTTTTACCTAGAAAACCCATAAGGAGACCAACAAGAGGCCACAAGAGGGCCAACTTCTGGGACTTCTATTAAAAAAGTTCATCCATCCATGATGGCCATTTTTGATTTATGCAAATAAGCGGAGTTCTTTGACCCTCAATCACATATTTGACCTCAGAAATCGATTCCTCGGGGCAACATTATGTAGAAAAGACGTCTCAAACGTGATTCTAGGTAGAATGGTTAAGAAGTTGGACTATCCATGCCTGTGGAGGCCATCTTGAATTTATGCAAATGAGTGGAGTTCTTTGAGCCTCAATCACAAAAGTGACTTCAGAAATCGATTCCTGGGCATAACATTATCGGAAAATGATGTCTCAAACGTGATTCTAGTTCAGGGGTGGGCAATCATGTGCCATGGAGGGCCATTCTACTGCAGGTTTTCTGTTCCACCCAGTCTCTTCAGCAGGTGTTTTCAATGATTAGCAATCCTTGAAGCTGATCAGAGCACACACCTGCTGAAGAGACTGGGTGGAACAAAAAACCTGCAGTGGAATGGCCCTCGCTGCCCACCCCTGTTCTAGTTGTACTGATAAAAAAGTTAGGCCATTCATGGCAGCCATCTTGGATTTATGAAAATTAGTGGAGCCCTCAATCACATATCTGACCTCAGAAATCGATTCCTCTGGTCAACATTATCCGAAAAAGACGTCTCAAATGTGATTATAGGTAGAGTGGTTCAAAATATAGTCCATCCACACCCATGGTGGCCATCTTGGATTTATGCAAATTAGTGGGATTCTTTGACCCTCAGTCACACTAATGACCTCGGAAATCGATTCCTCAGGCTAACATTAGCCGAAAAGGACGTCTCCAACGTGATTCTAGGTAGAATGGCTAAAAAGTTAGTCCATCCATGGCAGCCATCTTGGATTTATGCAAATTAGCGTGGTTCTTTGACCCTCAATCACACAGTCGACCTCAGAAATCGATTCCTCGGCTCAACATTATCTGAAAAAGAGGCCTCAAACGTGTTTCTAGGTAGACTGGTTGAAATGTTAGGCAATTAATTCCCTTGGTTAGTCGTGGCAGCCATCTTGGATTTATGCAAATTTGACATAGCTATCCACACCTTTGACAGTGGGAACGTCGATTTTCGGATTCAGCAGGTTTTTTTTACATAGAAATCATCAAAGATCCTGTAGTTCCCAGTTGGGTGCCACGAAAATCATTTTCTAGCCACATTTTGAGGGAGCTGCTCAAGGCCTAGAGGGAGGGAGAGAGAAAGACAGTCCTGATAAGCAGGTCAGTATGACATAGAGCTTATCCTGGGTGATGAGCAAATGAAGAAACGTCACAGACATTTTAGAGATGGGGTGCCTAATCTACACAAGCTAGGAGTTCCTGTGCATTCCTGGAACATAAATTAAAGCCGGGCATTTCAAAGAGATTATCAATGTAGCTTAGATCATCCTTTACGCTTGTACTGACCCTCAGTCTCTGAATCACTGAAGGCCAATAATTGCTCACAGAAACATGCCAAGAATATATCAGACATATAATATAATATGAAAGAATAATATAAAGGAATATATGAATTTATCCTACATGGAAAGCGCATATAAACATTAAACATGGCATAGGAAAGGCATGATACTTCTTAAGAATAATAATACATTATTAACAACAATCATTTTTTTTTTTTTTTGTTACTTATTTGTACCCGTAGGTAGATTTGGTTTGCAGTCTGGTGACAAGCCACCGGCTGCCGGTCGCTGCGTGCGCGAGCGCCCTAAACCTACATGTTTTTGGTATGCGGGAGGAAACCGGAGAAATCCCGGAGTAAACCCACGCAACACGGGGAGAACATGCAAACTCCACACAGCTCACTGTTGGTCGGGGGCTGGGATCGAACCCACGATCCCCGCGGTCCCCCGGCCGAGGGTAAACTGTGCTGCCACAGTGCTAAACCACTGCGCCACCGTGCAGCCCTATTATCCATCATGTGGATAATACGGAATTTTTCTATCAGACTAATTCTCCCAGGATTACGTTTGTGTTGTTTTCTCCAAAGCCCGGTGCACTCTGACACGTCTATGTAAGTCCTCCTTTTCCAGTTCATGTTTCTTGTTTCCCTCAGTGGCCAGCCTGCTCGAGGGGCTTGTGTGAGCTGTTCCCCTTAGCCAAAACTGACCCCGCTGAACTGTATAAATCTGGTGTGTAGCTGATCATTCTGGATTCTTGTGTTGGACTTTTGTTGCATTCAGACTCTTTATTTAATAAACACTCTCTTCACCTGCAAGTGGGCTTAACTCCTTTCATTGGTGCGTGCGTAAAAACGCACATACATGACAGAAATCTACTGATTGTGTGTAGGAGTGAGGAACAAAGGGAGAGAGCTGACAGAATGAGGGAAATTGGGCAGTTCAAAGTAAAACATACAAGCTTTACTGATAATGTGTCTCAGTGGAACAAGGGTGTAATTTGGGGCGGTGCCAATAAGGGTCTCAATAGAAGAAGTCAAAGCTAATTTAAAAGGGGGGATTGTAAAAGGAGCTTGTAGATTACAGGTCACTCGAGAGGGACAGAGGAGAGACACTGAGGGTGTGGTGATTGAGTTTGAAGGGGATGTGCTCCCCAAAAATGTAACCCTGGGTTATCTGAGTTATGGTGTAAGGGAATTTGTTCCTAATCCAGTCCGGCGCTATAATTGTCAAAGATTTGGCCACACAGTTAAAATATGCAGATGGAGAAGAAGGTGTGCAAGATGCGGGGGTGACCACCAGTATGGAGAGTGTAGCCAAGAGACGCCAAAATGCTGTAACTGTGGCAGTAGCCATAGTTTGGCCTACGGAGGCTGTGAAAGGATGATGAAAGAAAAGGAAATTCAGCAGGTCAGAGTGCTGAATAAAATCTCCTTTTCCAAAGCAGTAAAAAGGATGAACCAGAGAGGAGGGAATGGGCAAAGGACTGGGGGGAGACTGCTTGTAAGGGAAAGAGAACTGGGAAGGAATGGGGAAATCCAGGTTGATCTGAAGAAATTTGTTAATTTTATAGCAAGAGTTGTGAATGCCACAATGGGAGTCAAGTCTAAAACTGAGAGAATTTAAATAATAGTGAAAGCAGCAGCTCATTGTCTTGGATTATCTTGGTTTCAGTGGATTAACTTGGGAGGAGATGAGGAATGATCTTATTAGTCAGACAAGTCAGAATCAAGCATGGCTTGGATAGGAATTGCATTAATGGTCATTTTGGTTCAATGGAATGATTTAAAAGGTATATTGAGGAGCTTTCAGACAAACCAGATGTTATCTGTGTCCAGGAGACGTGGCTGAAACCCACTCTGGATTTTAAAATAGTGGGATATGTCTCAATTCAGAATGATAGAAGGGAGGGAATGGGAGGTGGATGTGCAACATTTGTGAGGGAGGGAATTCAGTTTAGAGAGAGAGGTAAAGTTGTTGAGTTGGAATATGTGGTAGTTGAAATTTGGACAAAAGGGGGGGAATTAGTAGTTGTAAATTTTTATAATCCTTGTAAGAAGCTGATGGGTCATTCCAGAATTGGAGGACATTTGGGCTTCAAAATTCTTGAAAAATAAACCTTCACTTTTCTGATTTTCTGCTACATATTCATCAATAATAGGTAATAAACTATCAAAGGCTTGATTAGCTCAGCTTACAGATCAATGGTACAATTTTTATTACATGATTTATTTGGTGTTTACAATACTTGGTGCAACCCACAGCAACAGGGTTGCAGGTAAAAGGGTTGCAAATCCGGACGAATGTTAGCTTTTGTGGGCTATATTAATCATGTATTCCATAACCTACATATGTTGAAGCATGTGGGAATGTTTGGTGATTACATATGTAAGGCGACTTCACACCTCAGAACAGGACAGAGACTCTCAACCGCCAGTGAAGAACAAAGACTTTCCCAGACACTGCGGTGGAGACCGGAGGAGCTGCCCTCACCCCCCAGGGCCATGAGGAGGAGTACGAAGACAATGGGGGAGATTAAGATAATGAGGGATGTCAGCTTTTGATATGCATGTCTTTTGTTATGTGCAAGTATAAGTTCATAGAGCCAAAAGTGTTCGGTCTCTTTTTCCTTCTTCTGCTGCTGCACTAGGATGAGACTTGTTAGAGGAGCTGATAATAAACTTTGGTTTATATATCACATCGCCCCGTTCTTCCAAGCTCCTCTACACTGGTGACCCTTACGCGAGAATGGACCAGAGGCGTTCCCCCGCGATCGACTCATCTGTGGCGACCCAGGCAGACGCCGGCGCCCATGCAGACAGGGGAACAGATGGACGACGTTCCCCCACGGCAGAAGTGATAGAGAGGGCTCAACCGAGCACCAGCGCCGCTGAGAGAGCTGAAGCAAGGCACTCTCACCCTGCGGACACATCAGTGACGGTCTACACAAACGCCGTCACCGTCAACCTGCCGGACTTCTGGCAGGAAGACCCCGCCTCGTGGTTTCAGCAAGCTGAAGCCCAGTTTGCACTTGCGGACATCACGGCTGACGATACAAAGTTCTATCACATCGTCGCCAAACTCAACGCCGCCACTTCGAGATGTGCGCGGAGCATAATCCAGCGGCCGCCGGCCCAGGACAAATATGAAGAACTGAAAGCGACCATCGTGGCAAATTACGTCCCCTCAGCCGAGGAGAGAGCCGAGAGGATCCTGGCGGTCTACGGCCACAGAGGATGCAGACCCAAGGCCCTCATGGAGGACTTGCTGCAACTTAAAGAAGAGGACAATGACAACTTCCTCTTCCATTTCATATTCCTCAGTACGCTGCCGCCACACATGAGAGGGACGCTGGCCAACATGCGATGCAGCACCCAGCAAGACTTCCGCACGCTGGCTCACGAAGCTCAACGGCTCGTCAACGCCTGCAAGGAGCAGACACCCACAGCAGCATCCGCAGACCTCAACGCTGATGTCCGGAGCCACAAGGAGCCACAAATCACTGAGCAGAGCCAGCCCGCGGTGACTGCGACACGGCCAGGACGCAACAGACGGAGCGACGTTTGTTATTACCACCACCGCTTCGCCGAGAAGGCTTACAAATGCGTTCCCCCCTGCAAATTCACAATTTCCGGAAAACGCCGAAGCCGAGAGCCGTTAACAGCGGTGGTTCTCGGCGAAAAAAGCAAGCTTTTATATGTGACGGACGGACACACCGGCAAGCGGTTCCTTATCGACACGGGAGCTCAACTAAGTTTTGTCATGCCCTCCCAAGCAGACCGGGCCATGGGCCCCCGGGGCAATGGAGCGGTGGCAGCCAACGGCTCCATCATCGACACTTTTGGTGAAAAGAGCCTGCACCTCTGCATCCCCGGCCGCAACTACAGATGGACATTTGTTGTAGTGGCGGTGAGTTTTAACTTGTTGGGCGCAGATTTTTTGTGTGCACATGGGTTATTAGTTGATCTAGCGAACAGACGCTTGGTTAATGCACTGTCCTTTGCTTCTATTCCCTGCTCAGCCCGACTTTCTCCACCACCCGTGCAGGCGAGCGTCACCACAGCAGGAGGTAAGTTTGATCAACTCCTCACCCAATTCCCAGCACTCACAATTCCCAAATTCTCAGCCACAGTGGTTAAACACGGGGTCGAACACTTTATTCCCACAACGGGCCCACCCGTATTTGCCAAAGCTCGGCGCTTAGACGCGGCCAAGCTCGCCATAGCTTGGGACGAGTTTACCACCCTTGAAAAATTAGGCATTATTAGACGCTCGAAAAGCCCCTGGGCCTCACCACTTCACATGGTTCCGAAATCCGACGGTTCTTGGAGACCGTGCGGCGATTACCGCAGATTAAACAATGCGACAGCGCATGACCGCTACCCAATTCCTCACATTCAGGATTTTTCACTGCATCTGGCAGGTGCGCGCATTTTTTCAAAAATAGACCTGGTCCGCAGTTATCATCAAGTCTCAGTTCGAGCAGAGGACATTCCTAAAACAGCTGTAATAACCCCTTTCGGCCTTTCTGAATTTTTGCGAATGCCTTTTGGCCTCAAAGGCGCGGCTCAAACCTTTCAGCGGATGATGGACGCAGTATTACGCGACCTCCCTTTTGTTTTCGTCTACCTCGACGACATGCTGGTAGCCAGCCCGTCTGAGGAAGAACATGAGCGGCATCTCACTATGGTTTTTCAGAGGCTAGAAGAGCACGGGTTAATAATCAATCCAGCCAAATGCAAATTCGGCGTGTCACAAATTGATTTTTTAGGACACAGAGTTTCTCCGAAGGGGGCAGTCCCACTTCCAGACAAAGTTCACACGATAAAAAGTTTCCCACGGCCACAAACGGTCAAATCGCTGCAAGAATTTTTAGGAATAGTTAATTTTTACAACCGTTTCCTCCCCCACGCAGCTCAGCTCATGCAGCCCCTATATGACGCACTCAGAAAACAGAAAGCTTCCAACGCGGTCGAATGGACCCCGGAGCGCGAACACGCCTTCGCAGAAGTAAAAAGCGCCCTAGCTAATGCCACATTGTTGGTTCACCCCGATCCCTCGGCCCGCATTGCGCTAACCACAGATGCTTCAGACCTAGCTATAGGGGCAGTTGTAGAACAACATGTCAGCGGAATCTGGCAACCTTTGGCATTCTTCAGCAAATCGCTAAACCAAACCGAGCGTAAATACAGCACTTTTGACAGGGAGCTGCTAGCGCTTCATTTATCCATCCGCCACTTCCTGTTCTGGTTAGAAGGGCAGAGTTTCACGGCTTTTGTAGACCACAAACCGCTCACCTTTGCTATGGCTAAAATTTCCGAACCGTGGTCAGGCAGGCAACAAAGACAGCTGGCTGCGATTTCAGAGTTCACCACAGACATTCGACATGTGGCAGGCAAACTTAACGTGGTAGCAGACTGCCTCTCTCGCGCTGTGACATCGTCAGAGCGCGAGGAGACAGATTATACTACCTCAGCCGCGGAATTCTTCACCAACGCGGACACATACGCGGCCCCAATCCATGCAGGGATAGATTATGCAGCCATGGCAGAGGAACAAAGCAGTGACGCGGACGTGCGCGCACTCTTGTCTGGACCAACAGGGTTAAGGCTGGAGGAAAGGGGTTTACGCGACGGCGTGCCCCCCCTAATATGCGATATCTCAACCGGCCGACCTCGCCCGTTAGTCCCAGCTACATGGCGCCGCCGTATTTTCGACTCAATTCACTCCCTCGCGCACCCAGGTGTGCGCGCCTCAGTTAAAATGGTCGCCAAAAAGTTTGTGTGGCCTGGCCTGTGCAAAAACGTAAAAGAATGGGCAAAAACTTGCATTTCTTGTCAGCGCGCCAAAATACACAAACACACAAAAGCCCCTCTGGAGCCTTTTCCAATCCCTGCTAGAAGGTTCGACCATGTTCATGTCGACCTCGTGGGACCACTACCTTCCTCCCAAGGTTTCACACACCTGTTAACAATGATAGACCGCACCACGCGCTGGCCAGAGGCAGTCCCTCTGGCGGCAACCACAGCGGAGGAAGTCGCTCGCGTTTTTTTGACAAACTGGGTGGCACGTTTCGGCGTCCCATCGGACATCACGTCCGATAGGGGGCCTCAATTTGTCTCGGAGCTTTGGTCAGCCATGTCCAGCAGCTTAGGGGCGACAATTCACCGCACCACCGCTTATCACCCTCAGGCTAATGGGTTATGCGAGCGTTTTCACAGATCTTTAAAGGCTGCCCTCAGAGCCTCACTAACGGATACAAATTGGGTAAATAAACTTCCCTGGGTTTTATTGGGGTTGCGTGCGGCGCCCAAAGAGGATCTAGACGCCTCTCCAGCAGAATTAGTTTTTGCACAACCTCTCAGGCTCCCAGGTGAATTTTTATCAGAGAACCCAGAGCCAGGGCATCTTCCAGCCCCGAGGTTTTTAGGCAGCAACGGACCGGACTCTCTCCCTGGACCGGCACATCACTCTTTTCCACGGGTTTTTGTCCCCCAAGCTTTAAAAAACGCTGAATTCGTTTTTGTTAGGCATGAAGCTTTAAAACCAACTTTCCGCCCACCATACGATGGGCCATTCAGAGTGCTGGAACCTGGTGATAAACACTTTGTGCTTGATTTTGGGGATAGAAAAGAAACAGTCAGCATTGACAGACTTAAACCTGCCTTCTTATTGAGAGACGAGCCTGCACAGTTGGCGAGAGCACCTCAGCGGGGTAGACCCCCCCAAGAGAAAAGACTCAGCCCCCCTGCAGGGAACAATTAATCACTCTCCTCCCCAAGCTGCAGATTCCTTACAGGAAGGTCCCAGCAGGACGCCCAAGCGGACCCACAGCAGATTCGGGAGAAGATTAAAACCCAGACAGCACAGGGACTGATGCAAACTACTCAACAGTTGTTCACTAATTGTGCTGTAACAGTTTAGGACTGACTTGTGATTTTACTATGCTGTTATGATTACCACTGAACTCTCTTAGGAGCATGGCTGCTGGAAAGTTTCTTCTGTGGCAAGAGGTGTAGCAGTTAGTATGTCATAGTAATTATCTTAAACTGTGAATTTTTCTATTGTCCTTTTCTTAGTCATTTGGGGGGGGGGGGGCTGTGGGCTATATTAATCATATATTCCATAACCTACATATGTTGAAGCATGTGGGAATGTTTGGTGATTACATATGTAAGGCGACTTCACACCTCAGAACAGGACAGAGACTCTCAACCGCCAGTGAAGAACAAAGACTTTCCCAGACACTGCGGTGGAGACCGGAGGAGCTGCCCTCACTCCCCAGGGCCATGAGGAGGAGTACGAAGACAATGGGGGAGATTAAGATAATGAGGGATGTCAGCTTTTGATATGCATGTCTTTTGTTATGTGCAAGTATAAGTTCATAGAGCCGAAAGTGTTCGGTCTCTTTTTCCTTCTTCTGCTGCTGCACTAGGATGAGACTTGTTAGAGGAGCTGATAATAAACTTTGGTTTATATATCACATCGCCTCGTTCTTCCAAGCTCCTCTACAGCTTTCTCTCAGGAGTAGAAGCTAGCTGTTTAGCTAGCTGTTACTGCTGACCAAGAGGACACACTTACTTATGTAAATAAGTAAAGAAAAAATAAAAAAATAATTGTCTTATTCTGATCATATGCATAACAGGGTTGCATGAGGTAGAGTGAGACATTCAATCAAGGCTATGTCATAAAAATATGAAAAATAGAAGAGAGGACATACCTTTGCTCTACCCATTCTTTTGGAAAACTGTTTGATGATGTCAAGTCCAGCATATCATGTGATTCACTGCTTTCTTCTTCTTCTACCATGCTAAAAAGGTTGTGGTAACAGGGTTGCGTGCATGTTGTGGGACACACGTTCCATGAATAATAATTATTATTTGAAATATTATGTTTATTAAAACAAATGTTCCCACAGTTACAAGAGACAGCAATGAAACAAATAATACAAAAAAAATGAAATTTAAATTTCATTTTAACTGTTTTATTTGAGATTCAATTTGGTCATTAGGGGGGTGGGCCAAGAGAAAAATGGCATTTTACGGGGTACTCCAGACTTATTTGGTATTTTTAAAACTATTTTCAAGCATTCTTTTCTCTTAGTTTTTTTAGATTTGGTCTCAGAACAAGTAAATTTACTCAGAAACTGCATGTTTTAGTATTTTGTATGTGGATTATTTAAAATTTGATGGGTGGGACATAAAATGTCCTCCAATTCTGGAATGACCCTGATATTGTCATGGTCTGGTGAGCGCACTCCTCCCCCGCTCGTTGGGTTCAACCTTCATCTACTCCGCAGGTGATTATCTCCACCTGCGTGATGAGACACACCTGCTCCTCTGATCTGCCAGCGCTTAAATAAACCTCTCTTCAGCGTCTCAGCGCTGGCTCGCTGGGTAAACTACCTGTATCAGCTGCTAGACCTTAAACTATCTAATCCAGAAAATACGTTTTATCTTGTGGTTTTTGTTTCAGGTTGCTGTCTCCTTAGCGGTGTGTCTCCAGGGTTGTTGTGTGCTCACCTGCCCCGCCATCATCACCTCATCAGCGACAGTCGTCGCCTGGTCAGACACCTCTCCCAGGGCTCCTGTGCCATCCTGTTCCATTGGGAGGCTCGCCGTAAGTGATGGGTTCATCTGCCGGGTCCTCAATTCCTCCCACGTGAGTGTGGTCCTATTGTTCATTTGTCTAGCCTCCTTCCTAATTCACCTGTTCTCATCTCTCATTTTAGGCTTTGTGCTTTCCCTGGCGAGTGGCGGTTTTCTCTTGCGGAAGCATTTTCTTGCAGTTAATAAAATTTAATATCAAACTTGTCCCTCTGTGTCTCTGTGTCTTTCCTTTAGTGTTGCTCCCTGCACATGAGCTGTCAAATTATAACCAATAATGACAGATATTGAATCAATTATCTCAGATGGAGGGGATTGTGTGGTGGTTTGGGCTGGGTCAGACCAGGCCACACTTTGTGATCTTCAGTGTTTATCATTTTGTCTTCATTATCATCTTTGGGGTTTTGTTTCCATCTTGGTCTTATTATTATTATGGTTGTTGTTATTGTCATTATTAGAATTATCATCATCCATCAAAGCTACATTTGTATGTTTGGGTTTTTTCCTGATAATCATTTGTTTCTTATTGGACTTTTATTTTGACCGTGTTTGTTTACTTCCATTTGAGCACAGCTTCTCTCTATATCAGCCATTATTGGTCAGGGCTGTTGCTCATTAGTCTGATTGTGTAGATTCCTATTTATTGGGTTTCACCCCTCATTCCCTTGTTGGATCCTCATCATTATCATCGTCATTATTCCCTCATTGTCACCATCGTTATTTTCCTGTCATTATCTATCTGTCATTACCTCCGGTCATGAGTATCATTGTCTCTGTCATGCTACAGTTTTCTCCATTAAATTATGCTTCAACTTTACCCCGCGAGTGAGTCTGTGCTTCTGCCCGTGAGGGCCAACCATGCCAGTAGGACCCAAAACAAAACTCAGCGGGAGAAGTGAAGCAGGACCCGGAGGAGGCAGAGGGGAGGAGAGTGACTGGCTGTCAACAGACTGTGAAGTTTCGTTTCATCGGGCTGCAGTTCCCTGGGGGCTCGCCTAAATCTATACTCTCAAAAGCGCCACGAGACGGCTTTTGTTGTGATGTGGTGCATTATAAATAAAGCTGAATTGAATTAAATTCCCTGGCCAGAGGGGCTTCCTTACCCCGCTGTGTTATCATTACCAGCCTTCTCCTTGTCACCTGCCGGGCTGAGGACTACAGGGGTGGAGGAAGAATTCATCTAGGACTCCACAGGTTGTGCCGACGATGTCAGCGTCCCCTGCCTCTGTCATTGTGCCTTCTCGCCAGCCCTGGCACCTCTGAACCCTGAGCTGACAAGTCAGCGTCCCCTGGCTTCCATGTGCCTCCTCACCAGTCCCCGCACCCCAGAAGCTTGTGCCGACGACCCAGCGTCCCCTGGCTTCCACATTTCCCCTTCTCTTCACACCAGCTCCTCGCTGCCGTGCAACGGCCCTCGGCTAGACGGACACCACTGCCCCAGAAGCATTCATCTGGTTCACCAGCGGGGGGTTCTTCTGCAGCTTCAGCGACGATGGAGCGGGGGGCAAGGAAAGTGCTTTCTTTCTCATTTCTGGGTTTATTTAATAATGAGAGGTGCTGCCTTGTCCCTGGGGAGGGGACTTAGCAGCCGTTTCTTTTGCTGCTGAACTTTTACTGTTTCCTGCTGTTTGAGGTGGTGTGGCCTTCCCTGCCGTATCATCTGCAGCCACCTTTTCCCTTATGCCGGGCTGAGGATTACGGGTGGACGAGGAATTTACTCGGGACTCCGAAGACTGTGCCGATGATTTCAGCGTCCCCTGTCTCCATTGATCATCGCGCGTCCTCGCCAGCCCCGGCACCTCGGAGACCTGTGCCGATGATTCAGCATCCCCTGGCTCCCATGTCCCACCTCACCAGTCCCGGTACTCTGGAAGCTTGTGTCGACGATTCAGCATCCCCTGGTTTCCACGCTTCCCCTTCCTTCTTGATCCACTCCCCGCCGCCGTGCTGGATTGTCTCTGCTGGTCTGGGAACATTTGTCTGGTCCTCCGGCTGTGGATCTGTTTAGCGGCTTCAGCAACGACGAAGCGGAGGCAAGGCAAGTACTCTCTTTTCCCTTTTTCCCCTTTAATAATGAGAGGTGCTGCCTTGTCCTCGGTGAAGGGACTCAGCAGTGTTTTTTTACTGCTAAGTTTTCATGTGTGGCAATGCATATTGTAGAGGAGTCAGCAGACAGCGTCTCAGTCAGGAGGCAGTGGTTAAACATAAGAGAATAATAGGCAGGGATGTCATGGGGAGTTGGCAGGAAGAGGGAGCTGGGGGTTTAAGGGAGATGTATTGTGGGGTTAGATGTCATGCAGTGTGATGTGAAATGTCATGCAGATGTGAGATGATCTGTTGAGTATTTAAGGAGAAACCTGGCTTGGCTGAGTCACTGCTTTCCTGTGTATGAATGATGTGAGAGTGTTCATAAAACTTTGTCTGTTCGTAAACTGGCCTCATCATTTCCCATACTCTCCACACATGTACTGTTTTTTACTGACTGTGGTGATGTTTTTTTTTTCTTTCCCTTGCACCTGCTAGTCTCCTCCCTGTCTGGGGCACGGGGGTGGAGAAGGATTCCTGGGCATCTGGGACGGATGCGTTCCAGCCGTCTCTTCGTGAGCTCAGCACACTCCTACTTCCAGCGCTCAAGGTCATCACACCCCAGTCTTCGACGGCCAGAGGTTGGCGCTCTCCTGCCGTTCCCTTTCGGGGGTTAGCGCGCCTCAATGTTTTGGGGTTTTTTTTTTCCTCATCAGACTTAAGTTTTGGATGTATTTCTCCCTTGTACAGTGGGGTAAAAAGTGTTTAGTCAGCCACCAATTGTGCACGTTCTCCCACTTAAAAGATGAGAGAGGTCTCCAATTTTCATCATAGGTATACCTCAACTATGAGAGACAAAATGAGAAAAAAAAATCCAGAAAATCACATTGATTTTTAAAGAATTTATTTGCAAATTATGGTGAAAAATAAGTATTTGGTCAATAACAAAAGTTCATCTCAATACTTAGTTATATACGCTTTGTTGGCAATGACAGAGGTCAAACGTTTTCTGTAAGTCTTCACAAGGTTTTCATACACTGTTGCTGGTATTTTGGCCCATTCCTCCATGCAGATCTCCTCTAGAGCAGTGATGTTTTGGGGCTGTCGGTGGGCAACACAGACTTTCAACTCCCTCCAAAGATTTTCTATGGGGTTGAGATCTGGAGCCTGGCTAGGCCACTCCAGGACCTTGAAATGCTTCTTACAAATCTACTCCTTCGTTGCCCGGGCGGTATGTTTGGGATCATTGTCATGCTGAAAGACCCAGCCACATTTCATCTTCAATGCCCTTGCTGATGGAAGGAGGTTTTCACTCAAAATCTCACGATACATGGCCCCATTCATTCTTTCCTTTACACGGATCAGTCGTCCTGGTCCCTTTGCAGAAAAACAGCCCCAAAGCACAATGTTTCCACCCCCATGCTTCACAGTAGGTACGGTGTTCTTTCTCCTCCAAACACGACAAGTTGAGTTTTTACCAAAAAGTTCTATTTTGGTTTCATCTGACCATATGACATTCTCCCAATCCTCTTCTGGATCATCCAAATGCTCTCTAGCAAACTTCAGATGGGCCTGGACATGTACTGGCTTAAGCAGGGGGACACGTCTGGCACTGCAAGATTTGAGTCCGTGGCGGCATAGTGTCTTACTGGTGGTAGCCTTTGTTACTTTGGTCCCAGCTCTCTGCAGGTCATTCACTAGGTCCCCCCGTGTGGTTCTGGGATTTTTGCTCACCGTTCTCATGATTATTTTGACCCTACAGGGTGAGATCTTGCGTGGAGCCCCAGATCGAGGGAGATTATCAGTGGTCTTGTATGTCTTCCATTTTCTAATAATTGCTCCCACAGTTGATTTCTTCACACCAAGCTGCTTACCTATTGCAGATTCAGTCTTCCCAACCTGGTGAAGGTCTACAATTTTGTTTCTGGTGTCCTTTGACAGCTCTTTGGTCTTGGCCATAGTGGAGTTTGGA
The DNA here is from genome assembly GCA_020510985.1 of Pholidichthys leucotaenia. NCBI lineage: Eukaryota > Metazoa > Chordata > Actinopteri > Cichliformes > Pholidichthyidae > Pholidichthys > Pholidichthys leucotaenia. The sequence continues at coordinate 309,080,420 of CM035844.1, forward strand.
GTCTGACCGTTTGAGGTTGTGGACAGGTGTCTTTTATACTGATAATGAGTTCAAACAGGTGCCATTAATACAGGTAACGAGTGGAGGACAGATGAGCCTCTTAAAGAAGAAGTTACAGGTCTGTGAGAGCCAGAAATCTTGCTTGTTTGTAGGTGAACAAATACTTATTTTCCACCATAATTTGCAAATAAATTCTTTAAAAATCAGACAATGTGATTTTTCTGGATTTTTTTTTTCTCATTTTGTCTCTCATAGTTGAAGTATACCTATGATGAAAATTGGAGACCTCTCATCTTTTAAGTGGGAGAACTTGCACAATTGGTGGCTGACTAAATATTTTTTTGTCCCACTGTATGTCCAGCTCAACTGGGAAGTCGTAGTTTGTATTTCTCCCTCCTCGTATGTCCAACTCAGCTGGGAATTCGTAGTTTACTTGTCTGTTCTGTATTATATGTTTGGTACGTGTGTCACTTATCGGAGCATAGTATTTGTTTCACTGTTACGTTTACCGTTGTGCTCACCATTTCTTCTGTATTGAGGGGTATTTTTTGAGGGTCCCTTACCCGCTCAGTCTAGTGCTTTCATGCCGTTTTCCTGAGTTGGCAACATATGGTTTTTTTTTTTATTGTTTTTTTTGTTTTTCCTGAGTAAGGAGCTCCTGGCATATTCTGCTCTATGGGCTCTTATTTACTTTACTGTTTGTGGGGGTTTTTTTCCCTCCATCTCCCTAGGCTGTAGGTTTGTGTGCTATTTCTCTCCTGAGGTTGGAGCGCACCATTTTTCGTCCTGGGGTTCTATTGTGAATTTTGTTTTTTCTGTTCTTTTCCTGCCCCCTAGACTGTGGGTTTTCATATTTCTCCCCTAAGGTTGGGGCACCTGTATTTTCTATCCTAGGTTCTTATGTGGTATTATGTTAGTAGGGGGTCTGTTTCGGCCCTCCTGGCCTATTTCCTCCACCCCCACCCTGTTAGGATTTGTTGTTTTGTTTTTTTTCTTTCCTCTCCTTTTCTTTTTCCCCTTTTCTGATGTTCCCTGGGGTCATCTAGAATCTGACCTTAAGGGGGGGGGGTACTGTGGTGGTTTGGGCTGGGTCAGACCAGGCCACACTTTGTGATTTTCAGTGTTTATCATTTTGTCTTCATTATCATCTTTGGGGTTTTGTTTCCATCTTGGTCTCATTATTATTGTGGTTGTTCTTATTGTCATTATTAGAATTATCATCATCCATCAAAGCTACACTTGTATGTTTGGGTTTTTTCCTGTTAATCATTTGTTTCTGATTGGACTTTTATTTTGGCAGTGCTTGTTTACTTCCGCTTGAGCACAGCTTCTCCCTATGTCAGTCATTATTGGTCAAGGCTGTTGCTCATTAGTCTGATTGTGTAGATTCCTATTTATTGGGTTTCACCCCTTCATTCCATTGTTGGGTCCTCGTCATTACCATAGTCATTATTCCCTCATCGTCACCATCGTTATTTTCCTGTCATTATCTACCTGTCATTACCTCCGGTCGTGAGTATGGCTGTGTAGTTGTGCATGCACATGTTGGACATTGATTTAACCTCACGATGAAGGACAGCCGGACCCCCTGTGGTGGACAGAAGATTTCCTGACCTCTGAAGGAGAGCCGGACCCCCTGTGGGGGACAGAAGACTTCCTGACCTCTGAGGTTCAAATATAGGTGTGAACAGATGGCTTCCTGACCTCTAAGGCTCGAGAGGAGAGAGGGGGGAGTTATGTAAATAAAAGGTTGATGTAGGGGAATAAATTGATGTAGGGGGATAAAGGGAAATTCTTTGATGTGAGATGCTTTGATGTGAGATTGTTTAAAGGTGAGGACTGAGGTGTGTGTCTCCCTCTTGTTTCTCTGCTCAGGGATGAGAGCAGACTGTGGGAATGTAGCTTGAAATAAACTGGAATTAAATGCAACTCAGTTTCGTTATTCAAGGCTCCCCACATTGGTGACTAACGACGTTGAGAATGACCGGAGAAGGTCTCAGGGTCCCGGACTCACCAAGTCCAGAGCTGGCGAACGCTGTGGCCGTCAAGCTGCCGGATTTCTGGCAGGATAACCCACGGTCGTGGTTCCTACAAGCGGAGTCGCAGTTCGCTCTCGCAGGAGTAACGGTGGATGACACTAAATTCCACCATGTCATCGCTAAACTGGATAACAGCACAGCTCGGTGTGTGCAGAGTTTGGTGGAGCAGCCACCAGCGACCGGCAGGTACGACAAGCTGAAATCCACCCTCATTAAGTTTTTCACCCCCTCGGCCGAAGTGAGGGCGAGGAGGATCCTGTCTTTGCTAGACCAGGGAGGACACAGGCCGAGCGCCCTGATGGAGGAGATGATACAGCTGAGAGGGTTGGACAAGGATGATTTCCTTTTCCAGTTCATCTTCCTCTCCACCCTCCCGACGCATGCGAGAAGCACGCTGGCTGGCAAGAAATGTCACACCCCGGAGGAGTTCCGGGAGCTGGCCCAGGAAGCAGATGGGATTCTGGACGCCTGCGGCGGGCAAGCAACCACAGCGGCGACCCACGACAGCGGGGAGCCAGAGGCGGCAGACCCAGGCTGGCCGACGACGGCGGCAGCACGGCCGCGACGAGGTGCAGCCATTGGGCCGGCGGCAGAGGCGTGGCCCCGACGCAGCGGAGGAGAGGATCTCTGCTTTTACCATTGGAGGTTCGCTGAGAGGGCACACAGGTGTGTGCCACCCTGCAACTTCAGGAGTTCGGGAAACGGCAAGACCGAGAGTCGTTAGCAGCTTCGACTCTCGGGGAAGGCAACAAGGTGCTCTACATCGCGGATGCGCGCTCCGGACGAGAGTTCCTCATAGACACCGGAGCCCAAGTGAGCTTCATCACCCCAACATACGCGGACCGGGTGGCTGGACCCCACGGTAGCGGAGCTACGGCAGCAAATGGCTCGAGCATCAACACCTACGGGAGAAGGACCTTGCCTTTATGCTTACATGGCCGCACATATGAATGGACTTTTGTAATAGCGGCGGTGAGTTTCAACATGTTGGGCGCGGATTTTTTGTGTTCACACAATCTGTTAGTTGATCTTGCTAATAGACGGCTGGTAAATGTACTCTCTTTTTACTCTCTCCCCTGTTCAGCTCGAGTGTCCCCGCCACCAGCACAGACCCACGTCGCTACAGCAGGTGGTAAGTTTCACACACTCCTCACCCAATTTCCAGCGCTCACTGTGCCCACTTTTTCAGCGGCAGTCGAGAAGCACGGAGTGAAACATTTTATACCTACATCTGGTCCTCCCGTGTTTGCAAAAGCTCGGCGCTTGGATGCAGTTAAGCTCGCCATTGCGCGCGAGGAGTTCGCCAGCCTAGAGAGGCTGGGCATCGTTCGTAGGTCAAAAAGCCCGTGGGCTTCGCCGCTGCACATGGTACCGAAAGCCGATGGCTCCTGGAGACCGTGCGGTGATTACCGCAGGCTAAACAATGCTACGGCGCACGATCGTTATCCCATCCCGCACATTCAGGATTTTTCGGTGCACCTGGCGGGCGCGCGCGTTTTTTCAAAGATTGATCTGGTTCGCGGCTATCATCAAGTCCCAGTCCAGCCGGAGGACATTCCTAAAACAACGGTGATAACCCCGTTTGGACTTTTTGAGTTTTTACGCATGCCGTTTGGTCTCAAAGGGGCGGCGCAAACGTTTCAGCGGATGATGGATGCCGTGTTACGCGATCTCCCTTTCGTGTTTGTGTACCTCGACGACATTTTGGTCGCGAGTACTTCAGAGGACGAACACGAAAAGCACCTCACAGCAGTTTTTAGGAGGCTGGGAGAGCACGGCTTAATAGTTAACCCAACAAAGTGCCAGTTCGGCGTCGAGCAGATCGATTTTTTGGGTCACCGCGTATCCCCAGAGGGAGCGGTTCCGTTACCAGATAAAGTACGCGCGGTAGCGGATTTTCCCCGGCCACAAATGGTCAAATCACTACAGGAATTCTTGGGGATGGTGAATTTTTACAACCGATTCCTGCCCCACGCAGCTCAAATCATGCAACCGTTATATGCCGCGCTCAAAAAACAAAAACCAACCCAGGCGGTTGAATGGTCCCCGGAGCGGGAGCGCGCGTTCACAGAGGCTAAAAAAGCCTTGGCTGACGCTGCGCTCCTGGCCCACCCAGACCCGGCAGCACGTATCACGCTGACGACAGACGCTTCAGATGTAGCCATAGGAGCCGTTATTGAGCAACAGGTCGCCAGAGTTTGGCAGCCTTTGGCTTTCTTTAGCAAATTCTTAAGCGTGGCTGAGCGAAAATACAGCACGTTCGACAGAGAACTGTTGGCGCTGCATTTGGCTGTTCGTCATTTCCAGTTCTGGCTGGAAGGACAGTGCTTCACCGCTTATGTAGACCACAAGCCGCTCACATACGCCATGGCTAAAATTTCAGAACTGTGGTCCGGCAGGCAGCAGAGACAGCTGGCCGCGATCTCGGAATTTACCACTGACATTAGGCACGTTGCGGGCAAATTCAATGTTGTAGCAGACTGTCTCTCGCGTGCGTTCACGATGCCACCACGCGCAGAGGCAGAACGGGCCACCGTGACCGCGCCGCAGGAGAGCGGCACGGTGGCGTGCGCAGCCCCGGTGCACGTGGGTATAGATTATGCAGCCATGGCAGCGGACCAGGGGGCAGATGCAGACGTGTGCGCGCTCCAGTCTGGACCAACAGGGTTAAGGCTGGAGAGCAAGTGTTTACAAACCGGTATGCCCCCCCCTGATCTGCGACGTGTCGACGGGGCGCCCGCGTCCGGTGGTTCCGGCCACGTGGCGCCGCCGTGTTTTTGACTCGGTCCACTCGCTGGCGCACCCGGGGGTGCGCGCGTCGGTGAAAATGGTGGCAGAAAAGTTTGTTTGGCCGGGCCTGCGCAAGCACGTGAAGGAATGGGCGAAAGCCTGCATTTCCTGTCAACGGGCCAAAATTCACAAGCACACAAGGGCCCCGTTAGAACCGTTTCGCATTCCAGCCAGAAGGTTCGACCATGTACACGTCGACCTTGTGGGCCCCCTACCGGCATCGCAGGGGTTCACGCATCTTTTGACAATGGTGGACCGGACCACACGTTGGCCGGAAGTGGTCCCGCTTGCGACGACCACGGCCGCGGAGGTGGCTCGCATTTTTTTAACGGCTTGGGTGGCGCGCTTCGGGGTTCCGTCGGACATTACGTCCGATAGAGGACCTCAATTCATCTCTGAGCTGTGGTCAGCGATGGCCAACGGCTTAGGAGCCAAAATTCACCGCACTACGGCTTACCACCCTCAGGCTAATGGTTTATGCGAGCGTTTTCATAGGTCTTTGAAGGCAGCACTCAGAGCGTCGCTCACGGATGCAGATTGGGTAAATAAACTGCCATGGGTTTTATTAGGGTTGCGTTCTGCGCCCAAAGAGGACTTAGACGCCTCCCCAGCGGAGCTGGTATTCGCACAAACTCTTAGGCTGCCAGGCGAGTTTTTACCAGAGCACCCGGAGCCGCCACCTCTCCCTGCTCTAGGACTGTTAGTTCGCACGGGAGCAGACACGCTTCCGGGTCCGGTTCATCACGTTTTTCCACAAGTTTTCGTCCCCAGGGCTTTGAAAAATGCCGATTTCGTTTTTGTCAGGTGCGAAGCCCTAAAAGCAACGCTCAAACCTCCTTACGAAGGGCCATTTCGAGTGCTGGAGGCAGGTGATAAGCAATTTGTGCTAGATTTGGGAGACAGAAAAGAGACGGTCAGTATTGACAGACTAAAACCTGCTTTTGTCATGAAGGACGGATCTGTGCCGGTCGCAGTGGCGCCTCGACGAGGCAGGCCCCCGCAAGGGGCACATAACCACTCTCTCCCTCAGTCAACAGAGCTGAAGCAGGACGGCGCCGCAGGCAAGGCGGGGCCAACTCACAGCAGATTCGGCAGACGGTTGAAGCCCAAGCGGCGCACAGACTGAATGTTTGTATTGATTATACAGTAGCCAGTAATATGTTATTGCATTTTAGGGAATAGTCCTTTCTTCATCGTTTGGGGGGAGGTTATATGGCTGTGTAGTTGTGCATGCACATGTTGGACATTGATTTAACCTCACGATGAAGGAGAGCCGGACCCCCTGTGGTGGACAGAAGATTTCCTGACCTCTGAAGGAGAGCCGGACCCCCTGTGGGGGATAGAAGACTTCCTGACCTCTGAGGTTCAAATATAGGTGTGAACAGATGGCTTCCTGACCTCTAAGGCTCGAGAGGAGAGAGGGGGGAAGTTATGTAAATAAAAGGTTGATGTAGGGGAATAAATTGATGTAGGGGGATAAAGGGAAATTCTTTGATGTGAGATGCTTTGATGTGAGATTGTTTAAAGGTGAGGACTGAGGTGTGTGTCTCCCTCTTGTTTCTCTGCTCAGGGATGAGAGCAGACTGTGGGAATGTAGCTTGAAATAAACTGGAATTAAATGCAACTCAGTTTCGTTATTCAAGGCTCCCCACAGTGAGTATCATTGTCTCTGTCATGCTACAATTTTCTCCATTAAATTATGCTTCAACTTCACCCCGCGAGTGAGTCTGTGCTTCTGCCCGTGAGGGCCAACCATGACAGTTTGGTGGAAGCAGGGTGCTAATACGTGGGGACTTTAATGCCCATAATATATTATGGGGAGCAAATCATACAGACATAAATGGTGAGACAATTGAAGAACTTTTGGAAGAGAAGAATCTAGCATGTTTAAATGGTTGTAGAGCAACTAGAATTGATGTACATACGGGGAGTGGTTCAGTTCTTGAATTAACTTTGGTGACTAGTAATATTGCAGGTGTGTGTGACTGGGAGGTTTTAGAGGAGTACTCTGCAGGACGTGACCATTTCCCAGCGTATTGTAATATTTTCATTTCAATGAATAGGGTAAGTGGACATAAAAAAAGGGAGATGGGTTTTTAGCACTGCTAATTGGAAACTATTTACATTTATCTGTGAGAGAGACTTACTCCAAAGAGATGTTAATGAAGACATTGAGAGTGTGGAGAAACTTAGTGGAAAATGGCACCCCCCAGGGTAGTGTTATAAGCCCAGTACTTTTTTCTGTTGTGATAAATGATGTTTTTTTTCTTGTGTGAATAATGACATTGGTCATTCCTTATTTGCGGGTGATGGAGCATTATGGAAAAGAGGGAGTAATTTTAATTCTATAAGAGGGAAAATACAAGAGGCAGTACGTACTGTGGAAGGGTGGTGATACTCTTGGGGATTTTATTTTTTTTTCTGTGGAAAAAACAAAGGTTGTTGTATTTACAAGAACAAGGGTAGTTGATACTCAGTTAACAATGTATGCTCAGGAAATAGAGCAAGTCAAAGTTTTCAGATTTTTGGGTGTCTGGTTTGACATTAACCTAACTTGGAGGGAACATATTCAAAATATGACAATAAAATGCAAAAATATGTTGAATGTAATGAGGTGCTTAACATTGGCAGAGTGGGTTCCAGTAGAGCTGCTATTAAAAGCATTTATGTTGCATTAATTAGGTCTGTGCTGGACTATAGATGTACTGTATGTACTGTAGATCTGCATCAAAACCATTTGGAATAAGTTAGATGTCATCCAGGCCCAAACACTGAGGATCTGTTGTGATGCACTTAAAACAACCCCTGTTGCTGCTCTTCAAGTGGAAATGGGGGAAATGCCATTAAATGTCAGGCGTAAACAGATAATAATGAATTACTGGGTCAATCTGTAAGGGTACACTGAGGATCAACATCCTACAGCTAGAGTTTTGATGCCATGTTGGGAAGGAGAAAGAGTCAAAAAGGAGAGTTTTGCATTTTATGTTGGGAGGATAGCCAGAGACATGAAATTACAGTGCATCCGGAAAGAATTCACAGCGTTTCACTTCTATCCACATTTTGTTATGTTACAGCCTTATTCCAAAAGGGACTAAATTTATTTTTCCCCCTCAAAATTCTACACACAATTCCCCATAATGACAATGTGAAAAAAAGTTTTGAGATTTTTGCAAATTTATTAAAAATAAAAAAAACCTAAGAAATCACATTTCCAAAAAAAATAAATAAAAAACAAAAAAACCCCACAGTCTTCAATAAATAAATATGGGCGGTGCGGTGGCGCAGTGGTTAGCACTGCAGCAGCACAGCAACTCACCCTTGGCCATGGGATCTCTGGTTCGATCCCAGTCCCTGGCCAACAGTGATCTGTACGGAGTTTGCATGTTCTCCCCGTATCTGCGTGGGCTTACTCCAGGATTTCTCCGGTTTCCTCCCACAGGCCAAAAACATGCAGGTTAGGTTAATTGGAGACTCTAAAGTGGCCCTAGGTGTGAATGTGTGTGTGAATGTTTAAGGGATAGCACCGTACTGTGGCTGCTTCATCCATGCAGGTGGATGCTCTCAATTTCCCCTCTGGGGATCAATAAAGTATACAAAATCAAAAAAAAAATTGCATAAGTATTCACAGCCTTTGCTATGAAGCTCAAAACTGAGCTCAGGTTCATCCTGTTTCCACTGATCATCCTTGAGATGTTTCTACAGCTTAATTGGAGTCCACCTCTGGTAAATTCAGTTGATTGGACATGATTTGGAAAGGCACACACCTGTCTATATAAGGTCCCACAGTTGACAGTGCATGTCAGAGCACAAACCAAGCATGAAGTCAAAGTAATTGTCTGTAGACCTCCAAGACAGGGTTGTCTCGAGGCACAAATCTGGGGAAGGGTACAGAAAAATTTCTGCTACTTTAAAGGTCCCACTGAGCACAGTGGCCTCCATCATCCGTAAATGGAAGAAGTTTAGAACCACTGGGACTCTTCCTAGAGCTGGCCGACCGTCCAAACTGAGTGATCAGGGAGAAGGGCCTTAGTCAGGGAAGTGACCAAGAGCCCAATGGTCACTCTGTCAGAGCTCAAGCGTGTCACTAATGGGCCCCTCTGGGGCAGGAAAAGACAAATCCATGCCCTGGACTGTAGTGTGACATTTATTTCAACAAAAAGCCAAACAAAATCCAAACAGTGCATGCCATACAAAAAATACAAATAAGGAAAACTTACAGGCAAACACTCCGGAGCCAAAATCGCCCCACGAGTGCAGGTAGGAGAAATCAGAAGACTAGTCCAGTTCATCCATGTATGAGTGCCACAAATACAGAATGGAAAAAGCAGTGTTTTAATACCTAGGATATAATGAGCAGCAGGTGTGAGAGCTGAGACTGGCAGGGTGACCTAATAAGGCAATCACCCACAGCTGGAACCTGGGGAGCAGACTGTGGGTGAAAGATGAGTGCGCCTGGGAGAGGAGGCAGGAGGCTGTGTCATAAAACAAAAATAAACTGACAAGGAAATAACAGAGAAAATACTCAAAATTACATAGAGTCTGAGCCACTCTCAGACTCTATGTAATTTTGTATTTTTAATGTAATCAGACTCTATGACTGATTTTTAATGTAATCAGACTCATGACAGAGGCCCCCCCAAGTGGTGGATTCCAGACACCCCCATAAAACACCAAAAGGAGCCCCCCCCCCCAAAAAAAAGAATTGAGCACAGAAAAAAACCACCCCAGGAGGGAGATGGGGGAAAACAGCTAGGAGGGAAAAAACAAACTGGCTCAAAACTCACACCTGCACCCCGACAAACCTCTAAGCCCCCATGGTTCCGTAGCTCCAGGGTTTGGGTGGCCAGCTGAAGTCCCAGGCCAGGCAGATGGCCCAATGAAAAGAGTCAGGCAGCCTGCCGGAGAAAATGGGCCACCCAAACCAGAGACTCAGTCTATCAGGTGGCTGGCCCAAGTTTTTTAGCCACCAGGACTGCAGGGATGACCAAGGAGGCGGTTGCCCCACAGTAAGGCCCAATGATGGGAAGCAGGGGTGGAGGGGGGGAACCATGACAGCGTCTGGCCAAAGAGGAAGGGGGACCATGATGTCCCCTGTGGTCTGGGGAAAGGTTGCACCAGTGGGTGTCCTGGACTGGGACAAGGCAGCACCCGCGACGGCTTCGGGCTGGAGCACTGCAGCACCCTCGGTGGCTCTGGGCTGGAGCACTGCAGCACCCTCGGTGGACCCCGGCTGGGCCAACGCTGCACTCTCGGTGGACCCCGGGCTGGGGGGTAGCACCCATGGCAGGCCCATGCTGGAGCGCAGCACCCATGTCGGGCTAAAACAGGGGCGCAGCATCCACGAGGGTCCCTGGCCTGGATGCAGCACCCACGGAGACTCAACTCTAGGAGGGACCCACATGGCAGCCTCGGGCAGAGGGGATGCTGCACCCACAGAGGTCCCGGGCTGGGACGGGACACTAATGACAACCTCCCCAGGGGGGAGCTGGACCCATGGCCACCTCAGGTGGCAAACCTGGACCCACGGAGGCCTTTGGTATCGCTGGAACATCTCCATTAAATGTATTGACATATAATGTACTGTAATGCTATGGTAATGAAGTGTATTCTCGGTGCCAATGAAAGGAATGTGTGAGATGTATAAAAGGTTGGTTTGTGGCACCCAGAATTCAGTCTTACTTTGCTGTTAGAGGAATAAAGTCTGTGTCTATGAAGTTTGTGTCTTGTCTTGTTCAATTCCTCTACAAGTTCCTTTATTTTCAGGTCTAAAGCAGTTTTACCTCATGCACAGTGGCACTTTGAATTTCATCTGAATGTTTACTTAAATACTCAGCTTGAAAGTTTTGAAATAAACTTGCACTTGAAACTTCAGAATGCATGTTTATATAGTGCTGATCAGTGAAATGCTGCCAATGTTACAACATTTAAAATAAAAAAAAGCTGCAGTTTGCTGAACTGAGACAAATTTGTAATATATTCTTTGGTTTTGAAATTTCTTTTTATATGTATGCAAAATGAAGCCAGTCAGTACCAAAGTATGTTCTGTAGTGTCGTTTTAAATAAGAGAGACGGTATTGGGTTTGGATCGGCATCAGCCGATACTCAAAGTCACAGTATCGATATCAATATCAGTCTTGAAAAAGTGGTATCGGCTCATCCCGAGTTTGAACTTTTGAACTCTTCTGTATTACAGAAACAGGGGCCCCTAAACACAATCTTGCATAGGGCCCAAATACCATCCATCCATCCATCTTCTTCCGCTTAATCCTTTTTGGGTCGCGTGGGGGAGGGGGGCTGGAGCCTATCCCAGCATCTTTGGGCGAGACCCTGGACAGAGCCCCCCACACACACACATGAGAAAATCAGGAAACGGCCCTGAGTGAAATCATAAATACCCAGATCTCATGACCTTTGACCACTACCTTGACCTTGAGCTCAACCTGAAAACAGACAAACATGAGGATTATGGAGTGTGAGTTTGTTGAGAATTAGGGCAATTGCCTAGGAGTAACAATTTTCATAAAATCATATAAGTGGTGAAATCTCCTGACTTTTGACCCTGACCTGGAACACAACTTTGATGCAGACCCACCCGATGATCACTGTGCATGAATTTGTTGAGAATTAGGGCAATTGCCTAGGAGTACTGATTTTTCTGAAGTCACCTAAGTGCCCAGATCTCCTGACCTTTGATGTTGAGCACAACCTGGATGCAGACCTACCTGAAGATCATTGTTTGGTGGTTCAGTTTGGTGACCACTGAGGCAAATAGAGAACAGGAGTAAAAGGTTTCTTAAAAGCTTCATATTGTAACGTGCTGCTCGACATGGCGACGTCCCACCGGGAGATTCGAACTCACGCCTCCCGCTCCGGAGTCCCGCACCCTACCTGTGTCGCCAATAGGGTCAACCCACTTGGCAAGCCAAGTAGGGTGCTCATATTGAGTTCGCTACACTACTCCCCTCTGGTTCTCGACATCGTCCCGATGTCAGCGCCCCATTACTGCTTTGGACAGGAGATCCCACTTCTGACACCAGTGTAACGTGCTGCTCGACATGGCGACGTCCCACCGGGAGATTCGAACTCACGCCTCCCGCTCCGGAGTCCCGCACCCTACCTGTGTCGCCAATAGGGTCAACCCACTTGGTAAGCCAAGTAGGGTGCTCATATTGAGTTCGCTACACTACTCCCCTCTGGTTCTCGACATCGTCCCGATGTCAGCGCCCCATTACTGCTTTGGACAGGAGATCCCACTTCTGACACCAATGTAACGTGCTGCTCGACATGGCGACATCCCACCGGGAGATTCGAACTCACGCCTCCCGCTCCGGAGTCCCGCACCCTACCTGTGTCGCCAATAGGGTCAACCCACTTGGCAAGCCAAGTAGGGTGCTCATATTGAGTTCGCTACACTACTCCCCTCTGGTTCTCGACATCGTCCCGATGTCAGCGCCCCATTACTGCTTTGGACAGGAGATCCCACTTCTGACACCAGTGTAACGTGCTGCTCGACATGGCGACGTCCCACCGGGAGATTCGAACTCACGCCTCCCGCTCCGGAGTCCCGCACCCTACCTGTGTCGCCAATAGGGTCAACCCACTTGGCAAGCCAAGTAGGGTGCTCATATTGAGTTCGCTACAATATATCACAGATGTGCATCTCCAGCACTTTCGCCAAAGTGAAGACCACAACTCACTTGTGTTCATCAGTTGTCTGAACTATCCTATGCTGTCCTAACACTTTTATTCATTACAAATTTAAATGTAAAATAGCCTCTAGCCTAGCCTAGCATGATAGCTAACCTAGGCTAAAGGCTGTTAGCTTTTAGCTCAGCTCAGCGGTGCTGGCTCGGATCTATCTACAAGACAAGTCAGCCACTGGTGTCGGCCCTGAGATTTTTAATGGTAGTGTCTCACGGAGCAGTCGGGGGAGGTGGGTGCTGGTGAGCACTGGATTTAGGGGGGTTCCTTTGGGCTTTGTGAGCCTCTAACTCATGCAAACTAGAGACTTTATTTAAACTTTTTTTATTTATATAACACCTTTCATACAAGACCTCAGATCCCGGTTTGAGGCAAAAACCCCCCAACTTGAATTAAAATAATATGTTAAAATGCCTGATTTTTGTGATGTAAAAAATGAGACCAAGATAAATGATTTCAAAACTTTTTCCACCATTAATGTGACCAATAACCTGTACAACCTAATTGAAAAACAAACTGAAATATTTTAAGGGGAAAAATAAAAAAACTTACAATAACCTGGTTGCGTAAATATGCACACCCTCTTATAGGGGTAAAATAAAAAATTTAAACACAATATCCTCATGTTAAATGGGAGTCAGCACACACCTGCCACAATTTAAAGTGCCTCTGATTAACCCCAAATAAAGTTCAGCTGTTCTAGTAAGCTTTTGCTGACATTTTTGTAGTCACATCTTACAGCACAAACCATAGTCACAAGCAGATAGCTCCCAAAGCATCAGCGGGATCTTATTGTTCAAAGGTATCAGTCAGGAGTAGGGTACAAAAGAATTTCCAAGGCATTAAATATACCATGGAACACAGTGAAGACAGTAATCATCAAGTGGAGAAAATATAGCAAAACAGTGACATTACCAAAAACTGGACGTCCCTCCAAAATTGATGAAAAGACGAGAAGAAAACTGGTCAGGGAGGCTGCCAAGAGGTCAACAGCAACATTGAAGGAGCTGCAGGAATTTCTGGCAAGTACTGGCTGTTTAGTACATGTGACAACAATCTCCCATCTTCTTCATATGTCTGGGCTTTGGGGTAGGGTGGCAAGATGGAAGCCTTATCTTACAAAGACAAACATCCAAGCCCAGCTACATTTTGAGCTACATTTTGCAAAAACACATTTGAAATCTTAGTCAGACTAAGAACAATCCAACAGACTTTCATGATGAACGCTAAAACCAAGATTAAGTGTACCCCGCCCAGTATGGGGTTACCGGGGCCCCACCCTGGAGCCAGGCCTGGGGGAGGGGCTCAGTGGCTAGTGCCTGGTGGCCTGGTTCTTGCCCATGGTACCCAGCTGGGCTCGACCTGAAGGAGTTACATGAGTCCACCCTCCAGTGGGGTCACCACCTGTAGGAGGGACCATGGGGGCCCGGTGCTATGTGGATCAGGTGGCGTTCGAAGGCGGAGACCTTGACGGTCTGATCCCAGGCTTCCTAAACTGGCTTTTGGGACGTGGAATGTCACCTCTCTGGTGGAGAAGGATCCTGAGCTGGTGCATGAGGTTGAGAGATACCGGATAGATATAATCGGCCTCACCTCAAGACACAGCTCCAGTTCCGGAACCAATCGCCTGGAGATGGGCTGGAGCTTGGCCTACTCTGGAGTTGCTCCAGGTGAGAGGCGACGAGCAGGATGGGTATTCTTGAATCCACCCACCTCACAGCCTCTATATTGGAGTTTTTCCCAGTGGACAAAAGGGTTCTTTCGGTGCATCTTTGGGTTGAGAAATGGGTCCTGACCATCATTTGTGCCTATGCACTAAATGATGGTTCAGAGTACCCACCCTTTTGGGAGTCTCTGACTGGGGTGCTGGAGGGTGCCCCTCTTGGGGACTCCATCGTCCCCCAGTAGGACAATGGAGTGCTTTGACTTCAGTGCTAACCACAGTTTGCCCATAACGAACACCATGTTGAAGCATAAGGGTGTCCAAATGTGCACTTGGCACCAGGACACCCTAGGTCGCAGGTCGATGATCGATTTTGTTATCATGTCATCACACCTGCGACCGTATGTCTTGGACACATGGGTAAAGAGAGGTGCAGAGCTGTCAACTGATCACCACCTGGTGGTGAGTTGGATCCGATGGCAGGAGAGGACACCATTAAGACCTGGTAGACCCAAATGTATAGTGAGGGTGTACTGAAAACATCTGGCAGAGGCCCCTGTCTGGGGAGGTTTTCAACTCCCACCTCCGGAAGAACTTTGACCACATTTCGAGGGAGTCTGGAGACATGGATTCTGAATGGGCCATGTTTTCCACCTTCATTTTTGAAGTGGCTGCCCAGAGCTGCAGCCAAAAGGTTGGTGCATCTCGTGGTGGTAACCGCCGAACCAAGTGGTGGACACCAGTGGTGAAGGGGGCTATTAAGCTGAAAAAGGAGTCCTATCAAGCTTGGTTGGCTTGTGAGACTCCTGAAGCAGCTGTGGTGTACCAGCAGGCCAAGCGGACTGCAGATCAGCTGGTTGCTAAAAAATAAAAACTCAGGTGTGGGAGGAGTTCAGTGAGGCCATGGAACAAGACTTTTGGTTGGCGTCAAAGAGATTCTGGCAAACTGTCCGGCTACTCAGGAGGGGGAAGCAGCTCCCTATCCACGTTGTGTATGGTGCGGATGGGGTGCTGCTGACTTTGACTCAGGATATCGTAGGGCGGTGGAAGGAATACTTTGAGGATCTCCTCAATCCCACTAACACGCCTTCCACAGAGGAAGTAGGGCTTGTGGACGAGCGGGGCAATTCTCCTATCACAGGAGCTGAGGTCTCCAAGGTGGTTAAAAATCTCTTTGGTGGCAGGGACTCGGGGGTGGATGAGATTCGCCGTGAATACCTCAAGGCCCTGGATATTGTAGGGCTGTCATGGTTGACACGCCTCTGCAACATTACATGAAGGTCAGAGACAGTGCCTTTGGCATGGCAAACTGGGGTGGTGGTTCCTCTCTTTTAAAAGGGGGCCCGGAGGGTATGCTCCAACTTCAGAGAGATTGCACTACTTAGTCTCCCTGGGAAGGTCTATGCCAAGGTACTGGAGAGGAGAGTCTGGCCATTGGTCAAACCTCAAATTCAGGAGGAGCAACATGTTTGACATCCTGGCCGTGGCACATTGGACCAGCTCTTTACTCTCTCGAGAATCCTCAAGGGTTCATGAGAGTTTGCCCAACCAGTTTACATGTGTTTTGTGGACTTGGAGAAGCAATTTGACTGCGTCCCTCGTGCTTTTTTTTTTTTGTGTGTGTGTGTGTGTGGGGGGGGGCTTCGGGAGTATGGGGTATCGGGTTTGTGATTACGAGCTATCTGGTCTCTATACGACCATTGTGAGAGTTTGGCTCGTATTGTCAAAACTCAGTCAGACTCATTCCCAGTGAGAGTTGGACTCTGCCAAGGCTGCCCTTTGTCACCAATCCTGTTCATAATTTTTATGGACAGGATTTCTAGGCGCAGCCAGGGAACAGAGGGTGTCATGCATGGTGACCACAGGATCTCATCTCTGTTGTTACCTCCGCCAGGCCGAAGGCCAGGAGGAGGTTATGTTTTTGCCAGCGTTTGTCTCTGTCTGTCTGTCTGTTTGTTTGTCTGTCTGTTGGTTAGCAAGATAACTCAAAAAGTTTTGGACGGATTTCAATGAAACTTTCAGGCGTTGTTGGAAATGGTACAAGGAAGAACTGATTAAATTTTGGGGATGATCCGGATCACCGTCTGGATACAGGAATTTTTTAAATGATTCTTTAACATTGTGAGATACGGCCATTTTCAACATGTGTGCAGGGGCAATAGAGGGCGCTGCTCGTCATGTCTGACGAATACAAACTCCGTGTTCTTCAAAGTTTTAGGCACAAAAGCACGTGGAAGGGCCGGTCCCGCCAGCGTGCCTGTGTTTGCGCTACGCTGCAAAAGCTGAGACGGGCAGCTGTCCGGCGCCGGATTATTTGGCAGAAATTCCCCGGGCAGCCATAGGGGCTGCGCAAAAACCAGCTCTCTGCCGGGGAAGCTTCCAAATCCTCTTTTTTCCGCGGAGCACAAACCCAATAAAACCCACGGCAACCATTATCGCACCTTCTTTTGTCCTGCGGCTCCGGAACAGAGAGGAATCCCGGCGCCAGTAATGCTGCGCCTGATATGTGTGACTCTAATGCTAAAAGTGACTGCATCAGGGATTTTCGACCTCAAGTCGCACTTTGCTACACAGGGCCACAAAAACTGTGTAGCCAAATTCGATCGATGGATGAACATTTTCAGCCAGTGAGAGAACCGACGCCTTCCAAATCCAATGCATCACTAGCAGAAGTGATGTTTTGTCATTTTGTGGCAGAGCACAATCTACCCCCATTGGTGGCAGATCACTTCAGTGATTTGGTGCCAACATTGTTTCCTGACAGCAAGAGCACTCAATTTTTTTGTGCTACTCGGCTTATTATTTTCACATCACCAAAAAGTTATGGCTCAAGATTGTGTCCATATAAGTGTACATTTGAATAAATATGTTTGAAATAGTTCATGTTGCAGTTGCTATTTGTTTAGTTTGTTTGTTTTTGCTTCGGTTTTCTTTCATCTGCCGATAAATACAGTTTTTAAGTACTCAGTACAGGTGTGAAAGGCCCCCCCCCCCCAAATAAGGGAGGCATGAGGTATGCCTTGACAGGTCGCAGCCTGGCACTTTGCAGATGGAGGAGATAGACACAACAGCAACACTTCAGTTTATTACCTCCGCCAAGTAGGTAATGCTTTTACTACTGAACCACTAATCCTATCATTGTGAATCCAATTGCTAGTCATATGTTTTCATGGTCAAGGAATCTGAAAACGTACATACAAACACTGTATGGGGGGGAACTGTGGCGCTTGGCGGAGGTCTGCGCTCTCCGAGTGCTTTTCTAGTTTGCAGATGATGTTGTCCTGTTGGCTTCATCCAGTAATGACCTACAGGTCATACTGGGACGGTTTGCCGCTGAGTGTGAAGCGGCTGGGATAAGAATCAACACCTCTAAGATGAAGTCCATGGTCCTCAGCTGGAAAAAGGTGGATTGTCCTCTCCTGGTTGGGGACAAGCTCCTGCCCCAAGTGGAGGAGTTTAAATATCTCAAAGTCTTGTTCACGAGTTCCTCCACTGATTTGGCTGGATCGTCACTTCCTTGTGGTAACGTATCGTCACTTCCTGTTTTGCTGTCTCCCTGTGTGGTTTGCCTGTGTGGTTGCTCTCCAGACACTAGCTATGGCTACTAGCTCTCTTTCCTCTCCTCCTCTGGTGTGCTCTCTCTGTCAGATGTTTAGCTACACCTCTGCCTCTTTTAGTGATAACGGTAAATGTAATAAATGTTGTCTTTTTGAGGCGCTCGAGGCGAGGTTGTCTGATTTGGAATCCCGGCTCCGCTGCATTGAAACACCGTCTGCGCCAGTTAATCTTGACGGACGCCCATTAGCTGCAGCGGAGCTAGCTAGCTTAGGCCCCCCTGTCAGCGGTCCCTCGGCTCTCCTCAGCAGCGAGGAGACTGGGTGGGTGACGGTGAGAAGGAAGCCTAGTCGCAAAGCCCCGGTTCACCACCAACCTGTTCACATTTCTAATCGTTTTTCCCCGCTCAGCGACACACCCGCTGAGGAAAAAACTCTGATCATTGGCGACTCTGTAGTCAGAAACGTGAACCTAGAGACTCCAGTGGCCATAGTCAAATGCATCCCTGGGGCCAGAGCAGGCGACATCGAGTCAAATTTGAAAATGCTGGCTAAAAGTAACTGTAAATATTCCACAGTTGTTATTCACGCCGGCATTAATGACATCCGTGTCCGGCAGTCGGAAGTCACGAAACTTGATGTAGAATCGGTGTGTGACTTTGCAAAAACGATGTCTGCCACTGTAGTATTCTCTGGGCCCCTTCCCAATCTGACCAGTGATGACATGTTTAGCCGCTCGTCATCCTTGAACCGCTGGCTGTCTGTGTGGTGTCCTAAAAATGACGTGGGCTACATTGACAATTGGAGCTCTCTTTGGGGAAAACCTGGTCTTATGAGACGAGACAGCATTCATCCCACTTTGGATGGTGCTTCTCATTTACCTAACAATCTGGCATCTTTTTTATCCAAATTTCCAAAACCCTGACTACTCAGAGTTGGGACCAGGAAGCAGAGTCGCAGTCTTACACGCCTCTCTGCAGCTCCTCTTCATCCGCCACCCCTCAACTTATCCCCTGACTTCCCCATCAGAGAATCGTTGTCTGCTCCCTCCAAAGTGAATAAAAATATAATGTATAAGCATCCCAAAGTGATAAAGCAAAATATTGGTAAAACTCAAATTAAACATAAAGCCTCTAAATTGAATGATTTGGCCTCTGTTCCTCCTCATAATTTAAAAATTAAATGTGGTTTATTAAATATTAGGTCTCTAACTCCCAAGTCTCTGTTAGTCCATGATCTGTTAATTGATCATCAGATTGATTTAATTTCCCTTACAGAGACTTGGTTAGGGCAAGAGGATTATGTTGGTTTAAATGAATCAACTCCCCCTGGTTATTTAAACTGTCAAAATCCCAGAAGTTCTGGTCGTGGAGGAGGAGTAGCAACAATTTACCATTCCAAATTACTAGTTAATGTAAAGCAAAAAACATGTTATAATTCCTTTGAGGGCCTGGTCCTCAGTATTGGGCACTTTAGCAATTTTAGGTTAAACCCAATTTTATTTGCCATAGTTTATCGTCCCCCATCAACCTACTCAGAATTTTTATCCGAATTTGCTGATTTCTTAGCTGATTTAGTGCTGAAATCTGATAGAATAATTATAGTAGGGGACTTTAATATACATGTGGATGTAGATAGTGACTGCCTTAATGTGGCTTTTAATTCAATATTAGACTCGATTGGGTTTTCTCAGAAAGTAGGAAATTCTACTCATTACCTCCACCATACATTGGACCTTGTTCTGACATATGGCATAGAAATAGAAAATCTTGTAGTGTCTCCTCATAACCCTGTACTGTCAGACCATTGTCTGTTAACCTTTGATTTTACTAATTCTGACTATTTGGCTACGAAAGAAAAATATTATTACAGTAGATGCCTCTCAGATGATGCTGTTTCCAAATTTATGCAGATTGTTTCCTCTATGCCATGTGTCAACACAACGGAAATAAGCTATAGACAGCTTGCTCCTTCTGTAATTGATAACATGGTGGATAGTGTTTCAGCTTCTCTGCATCAGACTCTAGACTTGGTGGCCCCCTTAAAAAAGAAAAAGTCTAATCAGAGATTTCTAACTCCTTGGTTCAACACAGAAACTCATAGCTTAAAACAGAAGATTCGTCAATTAGAAAGAAAATGGCGCTCTACTAATTTAGATGAAATCTATTTAGCTTGGAGAAATCATCTTTTAATTTATAAAAAATCTCTTAGAAAAGCTAGAACAAGTTATTACTCTGCATTAATAGAAGAGAACAAGAATAATCCCAGGTTTCTTTTCAGTACTGCAGCCAGGTTGACAAAGAGTCAGGACTCTGTCAATCCTAGCATTCCCTTAGAGCTTACTAGTCAGGACTTTATGAACTTTTTCAATAATAAAATTTCATCCATCAGAGATAAAATCAATCAGATTCTTCCCACAGTTAACTTAAATACTGTAACTACTACAACTCCTTCTTTTGATGTCTGTCTTGATGAGTTTACTCCAATCGACCTTTGTGAGTTAGACAAAATAGTTTCCTCATCCAAACCTTCCACTTGTCTTTTAGACCCTATTCCTACCAGGTTATTTAAAGAAGTCTTCCCACTTATTGGTAGCTTTATTCTTCATATAATCAATTCTTCATTAACTTTAGGCCATGTACCACAGGCTTTTAAAACGGCTGTAATTAAACCCTTACTCAAAAAGCCAACGCTAGATCCAGGAGCTTTAGCTAACTATAGACCAATCTCTAATCTCCCTTTCATTTCAAAAATCTTAGAAAGAGTTGTTGCTACGCAATTATTTGACCACCTGCACGGAAATGGTTTACTAGAAGAGTTTCAATCCGGGTTTAGAATCCATCATAGTGTAGAAGTTACGGAAAAACAGACAGGATACGTGTAAGTCTGTCTGGAAAAACTTTATTTACATTTTTTCACTTCCTGCTTTTATCTCCATCCAAAACGGAAAAACTCTGCCTTCACATTAAAAGATCCAATTTTGTGTGTGAGACCAACAACTAATATCACCACAAAGGCCCCCCCAGAACACACAAATAACAACATAAATAAACATGCTGACAAAAAACAAACAAACAGCATGAACAAAAATCCAAAAGAAAATAACTCAAGAAAACCTCTTAGGCAACCTAATTACCCTGCCCCGACGACTGCACTGCACAGTCCTAGGGGGCACAACTGTAACTGGAGCAGAAACAACCTGAGGCGCAGGGTTGGGAGGGCGCCCCCGCCGAGCCGGGCGGGCTAACTCAACCTCATTGTCACAAAGAACATGCGCAGGCTTCAAACGATCCACCGAAATCCGATCCTGGCCAGTCCCCAACTCAACCAAAAAATCCTTATGGCCTGTTTCTAACACCCGAAAAGGGCCATCATAAGGTGCCTGCAGGGGAGAACGATGGGCATCGTGCCGGACAAAAACATATTTAGCCGACCTAAGGCTATCAGGGACGTAAGACTGAGGAAGGCAGTGGTGCGCAGCCACAGGAACAAAAGCCCTAGCTTCCTCTCGACACTTAGGCCTCTTAACCATACTGGGACCTAACCCTGGACTGGTAGGAAGAAACTCCCCTGGAACCCTCAAGGTCTGGCCAAGGACCAACTCAGCAGAAGAGGAATGCAGGTCTTCCTTGGGGGCTGAACGCAAACCCAACAAAACCCACGGTAATCTGTCCACCCATCCACTATCCACCAATGACGCGCGAAGGGCCGCTTTCATAATCCGATGAAACCGCTCGCATAGCCCATTAGCTTGTGGATGGTATGCTGTGGTCCGATGAAGTTTAACCCCCAAACTACCAGCTACTTCATTCCAAAGTGCAGAGGTAAATTGCGGGCCCCTGTCAGAGGTAACGTCCAAGGGGACACCAAAACGGGACACCCAAGAGGAGATAAATGCCCGGGCAACATCAGATGCTGTAGTTGATGTCAGGGGAACCACCTCCGGCCACCGCGTAGTCCGGTCCACCATAGTGAAGAGGTAAGTAAAACCGCGAGACGGAGGAAGAGGTCCAACTAGGTCCACCTGAACATGATCAAAACGTCGCTCCGGAATCCACCAAAAAACGACGTCCAGCTGCGCAGTCCTCAATAAAAAGCAGCTTATTGCTGGTGCCGGTGCACGCAGCTGCTAGCGAGCACCGGCCTTCTCGTTTCCCTGTGGCTGGAAAGAGCACGGTGGAATACAGCGCCGAGCCTTCGGTCCAAAACGGCGGTGATAAAAACACATGCTGCTCTCTTTCTTACGGCGATCCGATACTGCGGCCACACCCACCGAGACTTCTCCATCAGACTGCCCAGGCGGCAATGCATGCACCGACAAATGACGAGACGCCAGCCAAAGCCTGTCCGCTTCTCCAGCCAAACCCCGATAATCCTTAGTACAAATGAGGGGCGAGCTGGCCAGGACAGTGCGCACTGGAGGCGGAAGATGACGCAGAAACAGGTGGATAAACAGAAATGAACTGTCTCCTGAACCAAGAAGTGCCAACATATTCTCCATCAGCTCAGAAGGTTTGCTGTCCCCCAAACCAGTCATAGACAGAAGACGATCAGCGCGCTCTATATCAGAGAGTTGGTACAGCTGCAGAAGAGCCCTCTTCAGAGTGACGTACCTGTCAGCGAGAGGCGGATCCCGGAGCAGTCCCATCAAACGGCGAGTAGTGGCAGAATCCAAAGCTGCGACCACATGGAAATACTTCGTGTCATCTGTGGTTATTCCGCGCAGATGGAACTGAGCCTCGACATGCTGAAACCAGGGCTCCGGGTCGTGCTGCCAAAAGTCCGGTAATTTAATTGTAGCCGCAAAAACAGCTGGTACGGGAGCCGCAGTGGATACAGACGCCGTGGCGGCGATATCAGAAGAAGTCGCTTGATTAAACATTCTTCAAATGTCGGGGTCACCAATGTAGAAGTTACGGAAAAACAGACAGGATACGTGTAAGTCTGTCTGGAAAAACTTTATTTACATTTTTTCACTTCCTGCTTTTATCTCCATCCAAAACGGAAAAACTCCGCCTTCACATTAAAACTCCACCTTCACATTAAAAGATCCAATTTTGTGTGTGAGACCAACAACTAATATCACCACAATAGTACTGAAACAGCCTTAATGAAGGTCACTAACGACCTCCTCATTGCATCTGATAATGGACTAGTTTCTGTACTTGTCCTTTTAGACCTTAGTGCAGCTTTTGATACTATCGATCATAATATTCCACTTGATAGATTAGAACACTATGTTGGACTTAATGGAACTTCGTTGCAGTGGTTTAGATCTTATTTATCTGATAGGTTCCAGTTTGTTCATGTAAATAATGAGTTTTCTTTCAACTCAAAGCTTAGTCATGGAGTTCCACAGGGATCTGTGCTAGGCCCTACTCTTTTTAGTTTATATATGCTTCCGTTAGGCAACATTATTAGAAAGCACCGTATACATTTTCATTGTTATGCAGATGACACACAATTATACCTGTCAATGAAGCCAGATGATAGTAATCAATTAGCCAAGTTAGAAGCCTGTCTTAAGGAAATCAAAGCTTGGATGACTTGTAATTTCCTGCTATTAAATTCAGATAAGACTGAAGTCATTCTTGTTGGTCCAAAAAACCTTAGAAATTCCTTTCCAAATCAAACTTTCAGTTTGGATGCAGTTATTCTTTCTCTTAATAGCTCTGTGAGGAACCTTGGAGTTATTTTTGATCAGGATTTGTCCTTCAATTCACATATTAAATTTGTTTCTAAGACTGCCTTCTATCATTTGCGTAATATTGCCAAGATTAGGAGCATCTTGTCTCAGAGTGATGCTGAGAAGCTGATCCACGCTTTTGTTAGCTCGAGATTAGATTATTGTAATTCTTTATTATCAGGCTGTCCTAAAACATCTTTAAAAAGTCTTCAGCTGATCCAAAATGCTGCAGCAAGAGTTTTAACAGGTACTAGAAAGAGAGATCATATCTCTCCGGTTCTGGCCTCCCTTCATTGGCTTCCCATAGAGTTTAGAATTAAGTTTAAAATCCTTCTTCTTACTTACAAAGCTCTAAACAATCAGGCTCCTTTTTATTTAAAAGATCTGATACTACCGTATTATCCTAACAGAGCATTACGCTCCCAAAATGCAGGATTACTTGTAATACCTACAATCTCCAAAAGTACAATGGGAGGCAGAGCCTTCAGTTATCAAGCTCCTCTCCTGTGGAATCAGCTGCCAATCTGGATTCGGGAGTCAGAGTCGATCTCTGTTTTTAAGAATAGGGCTAAAACCTACCTTTTTGATATAGCCTACAATTAGGGAGGGATCATGTGTTTCTGAACCCTCCCTTAGTTATGCTGCTAATAGGTTTAGTCAGCCGGGGGACCTCCAGTAATGCACTGGGCCTCACTCCTTTCCTCACTCTCTATGAAATATTTTTTTTTTGCTGGTCATTAACATTTGTTTGTTCTCTCCCATAGATTGAGTCCCCATCGTGCTGTTTGCTCTCTACATGTCTGTTCTTTTCTTCTTCTCTATCCCCTCACCCCCCAGCCAGTCGCAGCAGATGACTGCCCCTCCCTGAGCCTGGTTCTGCTGGAGGTTTCTTCCTGTTAAAAGGGAGTTTTTCCTCTCCACCGTCGCCAAGTGCTTGCTCACAGGGGATCGCCTGATTGCTGGGGTCTTTATGCAACTGTGGGGATTCCCCCCTACAGTTGATAGTGCTATGAGATGACTGTTGTTGTGAAATGGCGCTATATAAATAAAGTTGAATTGAATTGAATTGAATTGAGTAATGGGAAAATGCAGCAAGAGATTGACAGATGGATCACAGCAGCATCTGCAGTGATGCGGACATTGTAGTGGTCTGTTGTGGTGAAGAGGGAGCTAAGCTCTAAGTCAAGTGTTGATTTTCCAGTCAATCTACGTTTCTAGCCTCACCTATGGTCATGAGCTTTGGGTAATGACCGAAAGAATGAGATTGCGGATACAAGCGGCTGAAATGAGTTTCCTTCATAGGATTGCTCGACTCACCCTTAGAGATAGGGTGAGGAGCTCAGTCATCTGGAAAAGGCTCAGAGTAGAACCGCTGCTGCTCCACATTGAAAGGAGCCAGTTGAGGTGGTATGGACATCTGATCAGGATGCCTCCTGGATGCCTCCCACTTGAGGTGTTTTGGGCACATCCCTCTGGGAGAAGACCCCGGGGCAGACCCAGGACTCGCTGGAGAGACTATTTCTCCCAGCTGGTCTGGGAACGCCTTGATATCCTGTCTGAGGAGTTGGAGCAGGTGGCTGGGGAGACAGAAGTCTGGGCTTTTCTGCTTGAACTGTTGCCTCTGTGACCCGGACCTCCGGAAAAGCGGTAGAAGATGACTGAATGGATGGATGGATGAATGGACATTTGAACTCTCCCAAACACATGTGGGAAAATGTGTTATGGTACGATGAAACCAAAGTTGAACTTTTTGTCCAAAATTCCAAAAGGTATATCTGACGCAGACACAACACTGCTCATCACCAAAAGAACACCATACCTACAGTACAGTGAAGCAAGGTGGTGGTAGCATCATGCTTTGGGGCTCTTTTTCTTCAGCTGGAACTGGGGCTTTAGTCAAGGTGGAGGGAATTATTAACAGTTCCAAATACCAGTCAGTGTTGGCACAAAACCTTCAGGCTTCTGCTAGAAAGCTGCAGATGAAGAGGAACAATCTTTCAGCACAATTACCCAAAGCACACATCCAAATCAACAAAAGAATGGCTTCACCAGAAGAAGATTAAGGTTTTGGAATGACCCAGACAGGGTCTAGACCTGAATCTGATTGAACATCTGTGTGGTGATCTGAAGAGGGCTATGCACAGGAGATGACCTCACAACCTGACAGATTGTACAATCCTCACAATCTTTGCATTTTTGCAAAGAAGAGTGGGCAGATATTGCCACATCAAGATGTGCCACGCTGATAGACTCCTACCCAATAAGACTGAGTGCTGTAATAAAGCCAAAGGTGCTGCAACAAAGTATGAGTTTAAGGCTGTGCATATTTGTCCAACCAGGTAATGGTTAGTTGTTTTTTTTTTATTTTTCCACATGAAAGATTTCAGGTTTTTTTTCAGTTTACATTTCTCCTGTCTACAATGTTAACATTGTAGATGGGAGAAATGCAGTTTCATTCTACTGTACATGGTTGGCTGTATGGATTGAATGACAATAAAGTTGGCTTCTTCTTCTTCAAGGTGTCTCATGAATAGCCGTTTTGTTTCCACAAAATTCATTTTTATGCCACTGAACTGAATTGATTTTCCAGTTTGTCATTTATCTTTCAGTTTCTCATTTATTTGACAGATGGTTTACTGAGGTGAAACTATTATTATAAGTCTTTTTTTTTTTTTTTTTGTATTTCGTGTACTTTATTTAATCCCGGAGGGAAATTCAGGGCATCCACCTGGATGGATGAGGCAGCCACAGTGCAACACCAATCCCTTAACCATTCACACACACACACACACACACACACACACACACACACACACACACACACACACACACACACACACACACACACACACACACACACACACGCGCACGCATGGCCACTTTGGAGTCACCAATTAACCTAACTTGCATGTTTTTTTGGCCTGTGGGAGGAAACCAGAGTATCCCGGGTAAACCCACACAGACACGGGGAGAACATACAAACTCCACACAGAAGGGTCACCGATGGTCAGTGGTGGGATTGAATCCACGATGGTCAGGGGTGGAATCAATCCCGTGACCTTCTTGTTGTGCTGCCACAGTGCTAACCACTGTGCCACCAAACTACCCAGTATTTACCGTATTTTTTGGACTATAAGGCGCACTTAAAATCCTTTAATTTTCTCAAAAATCGACAGTGCGCTTTATAATCCGGTGCGCCTTATGTATTAATTCTGGTTGTGCTTACTGACCTCAAACCGATTTTATGTGGTACACGGCACTCAAAAATCTGTCAAAATCTGTCAAAAATGTTTTAGTACGACTTTGGTAAGCTACGAAGCCGAACCGCTTGATGGATTGTCGGAGCATTACGGTAGTCAGGAGCCTCGCGGAGTAATATGTGCTTCAGCATAATGGCCGGATGGCTTTTTCCACAAATCTCCATCCCTATTGATCTGCCACTCCATGCACGCCCATCTCACCGATACTGTCAAAACCCAAGTGAAGCAAACTAATTCGGAGCTTGCCATCATTCCGGGTGGATTAACCAAAGAACTCCAACCGCTATATTGGTGTCAACAGGTCGTTCAGAGTTAAATTGCTAGCGAGTTACGCCACTATCTGCCAATGGATCGTGGATCGAAACTGCTCCTGTTTAGCTGTAATTAATATTCAAAAATGATATTTTCGGGACAAAAGAATTCAAGCGTCCCGGCATTTGTTTGCATTGTTTACTTCTCGGGGCTGCCGCCTGAGAGCGAGCCGTATCGAATACTGAGCGAGTATCCTGGCCACTATGGCGATGTAAACAGCCACGGACCAAAAAACGTACATTTGCTCGTGGAACAGGTCATTCACACTCGCAGACAATCGCGCTATATGTGTCTATAATGACTATAGATAGGATTTTCTTTCCATGCACGCAAAAAAAAAAATTAAAAATTCCCAGATCCCAGATTTTGGGTATCGACTACCTCACAAGGTAGTCGATACCCAAAAGCCGATGGTGTATAGAACACGTATATTAGGATCCGTATGTGAAATTTTGGAATCGAAACTGCTCCCATTTAGTTGTAATTAAATATTCAAAAATTATATTTTTGGGACGAAAGAATTCAAGCGTCCCGGCATATGTTTACTTATCAGGGCCGCCGCCGGAGAGCGAGCCGTATCGAGCACCGAGCAAGTATCCTGGCCAATATGGCGATGTAAACAGCCACGGACTAAAAATGTTCCGCCTGCTCATGGAACAGGTCATTCACACTCGCAGACAATCGCGCTATATGTGTCTATAATGACTATAGATAGGATTTTCTTTCCATGCACGCAAAATTTTTTTTTCCCGGCTCCGACTACCTCACTTTAATGCGCCTTATAATCCGGTGCGCCTTATGTATGAAATTAGACCATCAAATAGACCGTTCATTGATAATGCGCCTTATAATCCGGTGCGCCTTATAATCCCCAAAATACGGTAAACTCTATATTCCTGTCAAAACATGTCTGCAATGAAAATTATTGGATAGAAATAGAACCTTTGCTCCAATCTCCTCCACCTGGCAAAAAGTGGGCTGGTCTTGGGCATTAAACTCCCGGGATGAAAACTGGTCCCACTCTGGCTCTGCCATAGTCTGAGGTCAGGATCCCAAGTTGAACCTGTGTACCAGGTTTGCAGGCCCTAGCTTTACTCATTTTATAGTAATAGTGTAAATGGAATGCTAAGCTTAACCTTTGACCTATTGACCCCAAACCCATAATCAGAGGTCAGAATCCCAAGGTGAACCTGTGTATCAGATTTGGTGGCCCTAGTTTTACTTGTACAGTAATGAGGCATAAGGGGAACTCAGTGGTGTGCCGGGCAGCTCGGTGGAGCAGTGGTTAGCACTGTGT
Organism: Pholidichthys leucotaenia; assembly: GCA_020510985.1. Classification (NCBI taxonomy): domain Eukaryota; kingdom Metazoa; phylum Chordata; class Actinopteri; order Cichliformes; family Pholidichthyidae; genus Pholidichthys; species Pholidichthys leucotaenia. The sequence continues at coordinate 309,108,722 of CM035844.1, forward strand.
CAGCACAGTAGGAAGGTCATGGGTTTGATCCCACCCCCTGACCATCACTGACCCTTCTGTTTGGAGTTTGAATGTTCTCCCCGTGTCTGTGTGGGTTTACTCTGGGTACTCAGGTTTCTTCCCACAGGCCAAAAAACATGCAAGTGAGGTTAATTGGAAACTCTAAAGTGGCCCTAGGTGTGAATGTGTGTGTGAATGGTGAAGGGATTGGTGCTGCACCGTGGCTGCCTCATTCATCCACGTGGATGCCCTGAATTTCCCTCTGGGATTAATAAAGTATACAAAATAAAGTTCTACTCGTCGTCCCTTCCTTTGTCCAAATCCAAGGCCAAGGCCTTCCACCGTGCATCATTCTTGGGCAGGGCTTCGTTATCGCCTAGGTTTTTTGTCAGCTGTTCCGCTGCCTCGTGTTGCTGCGCTAGCTCCAAGGCCGCTAGCAGTGATAGCTCACCAACATGAGGTAGCAGGCGAACTCTCGCAAAGGAGTAGGCCACGTGCTCGGCCAACTAGTCGCAGATCATCTCCTCCTCCAAAGCCCAAAACCTGTACTCAATCACCAGCTGTCAGAAGTATGCCACGAACTGCTGGACCGACTCTCCGGGTCGCTGGCACCGCTGTCTGAACTGAATGCACCGCATAATGAGGTTTTCAGGGGCGTGAAAGTAGCCGGCCATGAGTCTTGTGACGTCATCAAAACTGTCACCTCCTCCAAGTGTGCTCAGGATTCTGTAGCCCTCCATACCTAGGTTATGGACCAGAATAGCCCTTGCTCTTAATTTATCCAGGTCACCGAGGTCTAACGCCAACAGATAGTTTTGGAAGGCCGCATACCACCTGGCCCAAGGGACCAGTGGCTAACCCTAAGCCTCCAAAAAGGACGAAGCGTGGTCGCAGCCCTCTCCATCTCCGTAAATCCTCGTCGCCAAATGTTGTTAAATTAAATCGGACTTCCGGGAAGATGGCGGAGAGACATAACACTTAAACAAAGAGCTCTCCCTAGCCGGATTAAAAATCATCGGTAAATGGCCAACTCGACATAAGCGGATCAATAAACTAAGGGATGAAAACACGAAGGAACCGGGCACAAGGACAAAAACAGGGTAAAATTGAAGAATTCCTCTCCAACAACGCAGGAAAAACCGCTGTACGCAAAGCCCAAAAAAACGAGATGTCTACAGCAGAGAAAATGGAGGACGCCAGACTCGACAACATGAACACTGGCATCGCCAGTTTGGGTAAAGAGTTAAGAGAATTCAAGCGACAGCTACAACAGGATTTAGCGGCTCTTAAGGAGGAACTGAAAAAAGAAATTAAGGAGGAAATTATGGACCTCCGAAGAGAAATGGAGCGTAAGTTAACGGAAAACATGGAGGAGCTGCGCTCCCAGCGGGCGTGTATGACAGAAGCGCAGACCCGAATATCGGAGCTAGAAGATTGGAAAAGCGAGGCAAACGAACAACTACAGACCCTGACGACGCAAACGCAGAGGATGCAGGAGAAAATAAACGACTTGGAGAGCAGATCCAGACGAAGCAATATGCGCATCTTTGGAATTCCGGAGGGCATTGAAGGCAACTCGATGACAAAATTCATGGATCAGTTCTTAAAAAAAGAACTGGAAATACCCGGAGAAACGGATCTGCAGATTCAACGGGCGCACAGAACACCGGCACAGAACCCGAAAACAAACGCTACACCCAGGTCAGTTGTGGTAAACTTTGTGAAATATGACATAAAGGAAAGAATCCTGACGCAAGCATGGAAAAAAAAGATACGAATCGGCGACAAACAGGTATTCTTTGACCATGACTACCCGACAGAAATCGTGCAGCAGCGGAAGAAATATGCCAACATTAAAAAAACGCTGAAAGAGAAAAAAATTAGATTCCAAACGCCGCTAACGAAAATGAGGATTCATTGGGAGGAAGGCACAAGAACCTACAACACGGCTGAAGAGGCAGCGCGGGATATGATGGAGCGGGGCCTTGAGGTGAGCGTGCCGAAGGAAACGGCTGGAGCAGCGGCGGCCCTGAACGCACCACGACAGCCGGAGTGGAGACGAGCGTACGGCGGGAGAAGGGGGAGAGACGTAGAGCAGCGGGCCCAGGACAAGCTACAAGGCTTTCAACTGAAAGCCTAGATCATAACAAAGATTAAGAAAGGCACAGAAGAAATGAAGGCCAAGAAGACAAGGTAAGAGAGAAACAGACGGCTAGGAGAGGTTTAAGTGATATTTGTTGGACATTTCTAGACTTATGACTATTACTTTGATAGTAATTAAAAGTCTAGGGAGGGCCCTTTACTCTGTGAAGACAAACCCCCCACCCACCAACAGGGACCAGTGGGCAGAAGAAAGGCCCAAAGTACGGAGGTCGAGATTTTTTAATGTGTTTTTATATAAATATGTGTTATTTTTGTTGTTAAAGGGGCTAGGAGCACAAGTTAAAAAAATGGAAAAACATGAATATGGGTAAAAATCTTAAGATAATGACACTAAACGTGAATGGTCTGAACTCACCTGTTAAATGGGAAAGAATAATAAGAAAATTCAAGAAGGAAAAAGCTGAAATTATATTTATGCAAGAGACACATTTGAGCAAGACAGAACATGTGAAACTAAAGAGATTTGGCTATAAGAACTCCTACTACAGTTCATTTAAGGGAGGAGCTAAAAGGGGGGTTATGATACTAATCTCAAACAAAATACAATTTGAAAGTGAACAGGAAATCCAGGATAAAGAAGGCAGGTATGTAATAATAAAGGGAAGAATAGATGGTATGCAGATTACATTAGTGAACATCTATGCCCCACCAGAAAGTGACAAGGGTTTTTTTCAACATCTGTTTGATCTCATAGCAACACACAGTGAAGGAGTCCTAATTTGTGGAGGAGACTTAAATGCCGTCATGGATCATGAAGTTGACACAACAAGTGTTAAGAAGACAAAAAAACATGTAACAAAGTTCATAAGAACCTCACTGGCAGAAATGGGTATGGTAGACATATGGAGGGACCTACACCCACTCGAAAAAGACTATACACATTATTCAGCAGTCCATAAAGTACACTCTAGAATAGATTACTTCCTTATGAATGAAGGTGACAGACACAGGGTGAGAAATTGTTGGATTGGAGGGGCAGAAATATCAGATCATAATCCTATATACATGGAAATATATTTAAACAATAGAAAACGACAAACAACATGGAAACTTAACGTAGGACTGTTAAATGATGAGAAAATGAAAGAAAGAATAAAAATAAACATAAACGAATATATCCAAGAGAATGACAATGAAGAAGTGGACCCAACAATACTATGGGACGCACTAAAAGCCGTGTTAAGGGGTAAATTAATTGTTGAAACAGGAAAAGCAAATAAGACTAAACTGGAAGCGTATGAACAAAGATGTGAGAGACTGAGGGAATTAGAACGTAAACATCAAAGCACAAATGATCCAAAAATATATCAAGAAATTAAAGAAGAAAAAACAAAGATAAAAGAAACACAAATGGATGAAATTGAAAGGAAAAATAGATATCTAAAGCAAAAATATTATGAAACGGGGCCAAAAGCCACAAAACTGCTGGCAAAACGGTTAAGAAAACAACAAACAATGAATAATGTATACAAGATTAAAGACCCCACCACAAATAAAACCACAGTTAACCCAGAAAACATCGAAGAAATTTTCCATAATTTCTACCAAGAACTATACTCGCAACCTGAAGAAACAAATACTAAAGATATTAAAAAATTTCTAGGCACACTGGACTTGCCATCAATAGGAAATCAACAAAATGAAAAACTAACAGCAGAAATAACAACACAAGAGATCAGAGATGTGATTAAGTCACTTAAAAACGGTAAATCACCAGGTAGTGATGGATACCCATCTGAGTTTTATAAACTGTTTATAGAAGAACTCACGCCACAACTCCTAAAGTCATTTAATTGGACGTTGAACAACAACAAAATACCTCCATCATGGAACGAAGCAATCATTTCAGTTATTTTAAAACCAGGGAAAGATAAAGAACAATGCAGAAACTATAGACCAATCTCTTTATTAAATGTAGATTATAAAATATATACAACAATTATATGTAAACGAATAAAGACATTCTTGACGGAATTGATAGAAGATTTTATTTATTTATTTAGCGAATGCAAAGTCCTTAAGCCAAGCAGTTGCCTCCTGGTTTGCTGTATGGAGGGTGTGTAATCCTCCTTCCAGTCTTTGGAGCGGGCAAACCTCTATGATGTGTTCCATTGTTTGCTCCTCTCCACATGCGCACAGTGGGCTAGGGCTACTGCCCCATCTGTGAAGGCTAGCCAAGCAGGGGCCATGTCCAGTCCTGAAGCGATTGAGTGTAGACCACTGTCTCCTTGGGAGGTTGGTGCCCGGGACCTGTTGGTTGGGGTTTATCACCAGCTGTTTGTTTGGGACCTCCTTGGTCTCCCATTCCTCTTGCCAAGCTGTCTGGATGGTAAAGTCAGCTGGGGGAGGGTTTTTCCAAATCGGCCATCTGGATGAAAGTCGGGCAGTGGGTGGGGTGTAGATATCTGCATGGATTGGCAAGTGAGGAAAATCTTTAACTTTTTGGAGCATCCTTTGAGTTAATGCTGCTCGCCGGATGTGTGGAGGGGCTATGTTTGACAGTACAGAGAGCCAGGGGAGTGGTGTTGAGCGGATTGTTCCAGTTATAGTTCTCATTGTTGAGTTGAGCTGGGTGTCTACATGGTGTGAGTAAGATGACCTGGACCGAGGCTGCTGAACTGGAGAAAGTCCTACAGGGCCTGAAATGTGGAAAGGCAGCAGGATACGATAACATCTTCCCAGAATTCATGAAAAATCTTGGCCCCCGAGCCCTAACCTGATTGATAGAAGATGATCAAACTGGATTCATAGAGGGACGCCAAACACATGACAATATCAGGAGAACAATACATATAATTAACCAAATACATAAAGAAAAGAAAAACGCAGTAATAATGAGTTTAGACGCAGAAAAAGCATTTGACAGGGTTACCTGGAAATTCCTATATAGTGTACTGGAGCGCTTTGGATTTAACGAAAAATCAGTACAATGCATAAGGACGCTATATCAAGAACCTGTGGCAAGAATCAAGATAAACGGTAGCTTAACAGACAAAGTAAATATACAAAGATCAACTAGGCAGGGATGCTGCTTATCGCCCACCTTGTTTGCTCTGTTCATAGAACCATTGGCTCAAGCGATACGACAAAATAAGAAATTAAAAGGTGTAACAATAAAGGGGGCGGAACACAAGATTGGGCTATTTGCAGACGATATTATAGTTTACCTCGAACAACCAGATAAATCAATAATGGAAATGATGAACTTGATAGAAAATTTTGGAAAATTATCAGGATACAAGATAAACATAACAAAAACACAAATACTGACATTCCACTATAACCCTCTAAACCAGATAACTGATAAGATCAAACTAAACTGGAACCAAAAAGAAATAAAATACCTTGGAGTGAACATACCTAAAGACCTAAGCAAAATATATAAAGCAAACTATGATAGGTTGGAACAAGAAATAAAAAAAGATATTGATAGATGGTCAATCTTAAATATGGATCTGAATTCAAAAATTGAGACAGTCAAAATCAGCATACAACCTAGATTACTTTACCTCTTCCAGGCTATACCAACAGAGATTCCAGATGCCCAATTCTCAAAGTGGGACTGTCATAACTCTGGCTCTCACAAGCCAGGAAAGGAGATACGAGGGCGACCAGTGAGTTAGCGTAGTTTATTAACAAAGCACACACTACACAAAATAACGAACAGAAAAGTAAAGAGCCACGTGGGGCTAAAACACACACAGAACTAAGGGAAACATACCACCCAGGGAGAAAGGCTAGAGAGGCGGCGAGGGAAAAAATACACGCCGAGTCGCAACACTTACTTTGGGTGAAGCGCCGAGGTAACGGCGGACTGAAGCTAGACGTAGGAGCTAACAGTCGTGGGAACACAAGGAACGTCTTCCCATAGCGAGGTCGCAGCGACGAGTAACTCTCGGCTGCTCGCTTAAATGGGGGAGATGATTGGGAATAGGAGACAGCTGTCCCAGCGCAGCTGAACTAGACAGCTGGCAATCAGCTGGGCGCTGTCAAAGAGCGGGCCATGGAAGACCCGGCATGGACTACCTCGGAGCAGGAGCGAAACTGGACAACCTGAACGCAGAGAAAAGATAGCGTTCAGGTCGTGACAGTACTCCTCCCCCGAGCCGCGCCTCCTGGAGCGGCCTAAACCCCCCCCCTGAGGGAAGACCAGGGAGGGCGGTGGGGGCCAGATCTGGGAGAAAGGGAGGGACCAGAAAAAGGAGGCAGGGAAGAAAAAAAACCTAGATACAGTATAGGGTCAGATACCATAATAATTCTAAACCCCCCCCCCCCAAAAAACCATCACCCCCTCCCCTGCAGAGGCCAGACGGTCTGTGCAGGCGACCACAGGAGGTGGGGAGAAACGACAAGAACAAAAATGCAGAAACATAGCGACACAATCATGGAAAAAGTTCACAATAACTTAGGGTGAGGACAATAAAAAAAAAAAAAAACTCATGTCCCGAAGGCCAAAAACTACAAAACTCTGAACATATGGTTTAAATAGACTTACACAAGTAAACCCCGACCAAAACAGAATATACAAAGGATGCAAACCGGGCATAAGATCCAAAAATAGAGCCTGGAACTGCAAATTGGCATGAAGATAAAAATACAAAAGGAACAACTCCTCAAACACGTATTAGCACAAAAGTGTCACTAAACAGTCTGGAGGAGGATATAAATACAGAAAAACAAGACTACTCGGAATGAGGCCAGGCAATGTGAAGCAAATGCTACTTAAGGGAGAAATTAGAATAGGATCATACTGGGATTAAAAAACAAAGAAAATAGTCCAAGGAAATTTTAACTGGGATAACCCCACAATAAGGACTCTAGGGCAGAGAGTTCTTTGATGTCCTGAAAAGTATTAAATTAGGGAGGACAATCAAACGCAAGGCGACAAACAGTCAGTCAATTCTTCCAGGACGTCAGCAGGTGGAGCGGGGCAGGCGATGACAGCTTGTCCGGCGGGCGGCCCGAACTCCACCAGGCCAGGAACCACAACACCAGTTCAGGTGGCCTACCCGAGTCCCAGGCTAGGAGACACAGTTTCTCCGGAGGCCGACCCAGATCACCGAACCAGCCAGATGGCTTCCCAGGCGGTCGTCCCGTGACCTCAGACCACGGAGAGCTGAGGGAGAAGTCTTGGTGCAGCTTCCTCCCTGAGGGAAAAGGCAGGAGGAAACTGACCCAGGTGAGAAAAACCCCCACAGTAGTAGGGGGAGAAGAGATGGAGGCCAGGGGCAAAGTTAGCCTGCCATCTAATGGCAACAAGGGTAGGGGGAAACTGGCCCGGGTGAGAGGAACCCCAACAGCGGCAGGAGGAGAAATGATGGAGGCAAGGGACGAAGTCAGCCAGACGTCAGGCGAACACAATCCTCCAGCTCCCACACTAACCGTTACCCGGACCGGCGCAGCACCCCCGGTGGACCCCGATCGGGCCGGCGCAGCACCCCCGGTGGACCCCGATCGGGCCGGCGCAGCACCCCCGGTGGACCCCGATCGGGCCGGCGAAACACTCCCGGTGGACCCCAGCTGGACCGGCGAAACACTCACGGTGGACCCCAGCTGGACCGGCGAAACACTCCCGGTGGACCCCAGCTGGACCGAGACAGCACTCCCGGTGGACTCCAGCTGGACCGAGACAGCACTCCCGGTGGACTCCAGCTGGACCGGCGAAACACTCCCGGTGGACCCCAGCTGGACCGGCGAAACACTCCCGGTGGACCCCAGCTGGACCGGCGAAACACTCCCGGTGGACTCCAGCTGGACCGAGACAGCACTCCCGGTGGACTCCAGCTGGACCGAGACAGCACTCCCGGGCGCAGCATCTGAGGCAAACACCGTGCAGGGAACCGGAACCTCCGAGATGGCACCCAGAGCAGGTTCGTCTCCGGTGACCCTGGGGAGAGGCTCAGAGGGACAAAAGGAACCGGGATCAGGATAACCGGCAGCGGCAGAGCCCGGCGGAACAGGCTCGAGCGCAGCAGACGGCTGCACCCGGCCCGCCCCCCCGAGAGACAGGCAATAATGCTCCAGAATAGAGAAGAGAGAAACAAAATAGAGCACTTGCCTGATCTCGGGTTCTACCGCCATCCAGGACTTCGATGCTCCAGGCTCAGCGTGCAGGACTCCGTCCTCCGGCTCCAACTTGACTGCGAATGGCTCCGCAGCCGGCATGATGGTTTCCACAGTCAAACGACCTCCAAATGCCGAAGACCGCGTCGACAGCCCACCTGGCGTGGGGGCAGGAGATCTGGACTCTGCTGGGCCGAACCATTCCTCCGTGAAGACCCGGGGACGCTTAATCGTCGGCGCCGGCTCCAACAGGCAGTTCGACCTTCTCCTCTGCCCATAACGTGGCTGCGGGGCTGGGGCAAAACCCTCCAGGGCCGCAGGCCGCCTCCTCCTCGCGCAGCGGTGTACACCTGGCACCGGGGCACACTCAAGGGGAAGAGACACAGAGGACGCAGGTTCATATTCAGTTTTTGCAGCGGGAGGAGAGAGCTCAGGGGACTGTGAACCCTGAACTCCTCCCCCAGGAATCAAACAAGGCAATTCACTCATAATGGGAGGAGAATGAAAGGACACTTGCCTGATTCCCGGAGGGCCGGTGGAACCCGCTACAAGGGACTCGAGTCTCTCTTCTCCCAACCGGATAGAAGTGGGGAACCCCCCGGACAGATGAGGCGGTGCTACCCGCACCGGATCGGGACCTGGAACACCTGGAGACGAATTTGCGCTTCTCCCAGCGGCCGGAGTGAATGACGAAGAGGGGGGTGAAACAGCTGAGGAGAGCTGGGGGCCCAAAGCTGACGGGACAGCGGGGAGAGCGGGCCCAGGAGCGGGAGCAGCTGATTCACTTCTTCGGCGAGACACGGGAGCAACAGCAGGCTGGGAGGCGGAATTCGTGTGGTTTCCTGGAGCGGGATCCGGACGGGACTCTCGCTGAGATGAGTGGGGAATTTGGGAGCGACGTCTTCTGAACGTGAGGTCGGGAAAACGCCGCTCCTGTGCGATGAGCGAAGCCAACAGGTCAGCGTATTCCGGATAATCGTTCAGCTCCGGGTTCTTCTCGACCAGCCTGACTGCTGCAATCACGTTCTTCATGGCTACGGGGGGAACAGCGGCGGAAGAAGCGGCTGCCACTCGATCCGCAATGCGCATCGCTGTCATTCTCATCTTCTCCAGGGGAAACCCGGTTGACGTCACTCTATCCTGGGGATCACCCCTGGGTGAGGCGAACTCCTGGACTGGATCGGCGGCAGGAGCGGGATTCCGAAGTGAGGAGCGAAGGCGTTCTGTCCTCGGCTTCCTGCCGGAGTTCTCCTCCAGCCTACGGAGCCTCTCCCAGGCCACAGAGATGTCTGCACTCCTTGCCTTAACCTCGGGGAGAAGGAAGTAGTGAGAAAAGCAGTTAAGCATACCCTCGGCGAGCTCCAGGCGCCAGCGTATCTCGCTGGGGGCATCGTAGAGGTCCGTGGTGAATAACGTTCCGTCCACAAGGTCCAGAGTCTCCGAGAGATCGTGGCCTGGGTGCCGCATGAGTCCCTTGGAAGGAGACATGATACTGGCTCGCCTGTACCCAGAGGAAGAGGAAAAAAGGCGTCGAGTCCTTACAGCCAACTCACGGTCGCGGCCGTCTCACTAGGCTGCGACCTACTGTCATAACTCTGGCTCTCACGAGCCAGGAAAGGAGATACGAGGGCGACCAGTGAGTTAGCGTAGTTTATTAACAAAGCACACACTACACAAAATAACGAGCAGAAAAGTAAAGAGCCACGTGGGGCTAAAACACACACAGAACTAAGGGAAACATACCACCCAGGGAGAAAGGCTAGAGAGGCGGTGAGGGAAAAAATACACGCCGAGTCGCAACACTTACTTTGGGTGAAGCGCCGAGGTAACGGCGGACTGAAGCTAGACGTAGGAGCTAACAGTCGTGGGAACACAAGGAACGTCTTCCCATAGCGAGGTCGCAGCGACGAGTAACTCTCGGCTGCTCGCTTAAATGGGGGAGATGATTGGGAATAGGAGACAGCTGTCCCAGCGCAGCTGAACTAGACAGCTGGCAATCAGCTGGGCGCTGTCAAAGAGCGGGCCATGGAAGACCCGGCACGGACTACCCCGGAGCAGGAGCGAAACTGGACAACCTGAACGCAGAGAAAAGATAGCGTTCAGGTCGTGACAGGGACAGGATGATATCGAGATTTGTTTGGGGAGGTAAAAAACCAAGAGTGAAATATAAAACCCTCCAATTACCAAAAGAGAAAGGAGGCATGGGCCTACCGAGTCTAAAGGAATATTACTACTCAGCACAAATAAGATATATCATATGTTGGTGCGACGAGGGATATGAGGCAAAATGGAAAGAAATGGAAAAGGAAATTGAGGGACTCCCAGCACAAAGCATAATAGGAGATAAAGATGCATATAAGCAAATCAAACAAATAGACCCAATCACTAAATTTACTTTAGAACTGTGGTATAAAATAGTACAAAAATATAATATAAGGGAAGACACAAAACTATTGAAATGGGTAGCATTTGACAGTCAGTTTGAACCGGCAAAACAAGATAGGGGATACAAAAATCTGGTGAACAAGGGAATCACAGCATGGGGCAATATCGGAAAAAAAGATCTCGGGAGCTTTGTAAATATCAGGAGAAAATTTAAACTAGAAAGATCGGAATTTTTCAGATATCTGCAGATGAGAGATTACTATATGAAGAAGATTAGGCATAACCTCCAAACAGATGTGAACGAGATTATACAACTTATTTTAAGCTCATATGCAGGAAATAAAATAAGAATTATTTCAAAGCTATATCAGAAACTTATGACAAACAATCATACAAGTAACTATATAAAGGAGAAATGGGAGAAAGAGCTCAATTTAAACATAACAGAAGAAAGCTGGCAGGAAATATGGAAAACACAACACACATCAACAAATTCAAGGACATGGAGGGAATTTGGATGGAAAAACCTGATTCGCTTTTTCATTACACCACAGATTCAAGGAAAATATACAAATACCCAATCTTTATGCTGGAGGGGATGTGGGGCTCAAAATGCAGACCACTCACATATGTTTTGGAAATGCTACAAAATATCATCATTTTGGAAATCTATACATGTGACAATACAGAGGATATTAGGATATAATATACCAATGAACTGTAACCTGATGTACTTATGTGATCTTAAAAGAGACAATGTTATACAGGCTGAGGACAGATATCTAGTTAAAATCTTGTTGATTGCATGTAAAAAAACTATCACAAAAAAATGGCGATCAGAAGTTCTTCCTGACCAAGAACAATGGACTGACATTGTTGAGGACATACGTATGATGGAAAAACTAACATATCGACGAAGAATGCAAGAAGGACTATGGGAGAAAAAATGGCGGAAATGGACACACTACAAAGTGCAACAACGAGGCAGAAATTGAAAGAATAACCAAAGACACTGAAAAAACCAGAAGAATTAAGAGATGGAAACTAAAAACTTGATGCTCCAACATTTGTCCCCCCCCCTTTTATTTTTTTTTTCTTTTTCCCTACCCTAACCCCTTTGTTTTTTAAATGTAGAATGTGATCTGAATGCATTATATATGATGAAAAATGAATAAAAATCTAAGTTACAAAAAAAAAAATTAAATCACCCTTTATTGTCATTCAACCATACAACCAATCATGTACAGTAGAACGAAACTGTGCTTTTCCTATCTACACTGTTAATCACACACACCCCATGTGTAGAATCAGAGGGCCGCTGCCATGCAAGGCGCCGCCACAGATTTCCCTCCTCCATTCCATTATTGCTGAGCACCAAGCTGGATGGCAGGAAGTTCCACTTTTATATGGTCTTCGGCATGACCCGGCTGGGATTTGAACCCCTGCCTCCCGGGTGTGGGGCGGATACTCTACCAACTGAGCCACCACTTTTTGTCTGAATTAAAGAGGAGTCGAGGTGACGTTTTAGAGGTTTTATTACAATAAGAACTATGAACACAGAAGTCTCAACCGCAAGTGCAGGAGCCACAGCGATGAGACAATATGTCTCCCACAAGTGGCTTATATACCACAGGTGATACCACCCCCCAGAGGCGGGGCGTCACCCCTCCCTAGCCTAGGGCACCACCATAATAATATAATATATATAATATACAATCCTACACTTGGTCTTTGATCTTTTAATCCCAAACCCGTAGTCAGAGTTCAGGATGCCAAGGTGAACCTGTGTAGCAAGTTTGGTGGCCCTCGCTTTACTCGTTTTATAGTAATAGTAAATGTAGCATTTACCATAGTGCAACTGAAATGTTAACTTTGAACCTCTGACCCATTGACCCCAAACCCAGAGTTAGGTGAGGGTGTAAGTTGTCCAAGATGTGTATTAGATACAACTACTGCATCGATTTGAAAAGCCTACATCATTTCTTTCAGTAGTTACTGTGTTTAGAAAATTTAGGGAAAAATTTGACCTGACCTTTGACCTCAGGATCACCCGATGAGAGTGAAATTGCAATATGTGCATCATTAGAGTGTATCAAACCATGGTACCAAGTTTCAAAACAATCGGAACAAAACTGTAGGAGAAGTTGATTTCACAAGACAATTACTGTCTATGAAGTGAGGTGAAACAGGTCATAGGTCAGGAGCTACAGTTCTTGTAAAAATCATGCAATCAGAACCAAATTGCAATATGCACATCCTCAGTGCATATCAAAGAATGGTACCATATTTCAAAACAACTGGACCAAAACTGTAGGAGGAGTTAATTTCACAAAAGTGGGACAGACGGATGGACAGCCCCATAACATAATCCCCAGTGTTTCCTCTGGTTGGGGGGGAGGGGCAGGTCAGAAAACAGATGACCCCACTGTCATCACAAAATGCTAATTTTATACTATTTCTTTTTTTTTTTTTTTTTTGATTTTGCACAGCCCCCTCATGGATCGTCACCTTATCGTGGTGGGGGGGTTTGCGTGCCCCAGTGATCCCAGGAGCAATGTTGTCCGGGGCAATTTGCCTCTGTTAGGGTCTCCCAAGACAAACTGGTCCTGGGTGAAGGGCCAGACTAAGAACGATCCAACAGACTCTCATGATAAATTGTATATCAAGGATTCAGTGTACCCCGCCCGGTATGGGGTTACCGGGGCCCCACCCTGGAGCCAGGCCTGGGGGAGGGGCTCGAAGGCTAGCGTCTGGTGGCCGGGTTTCCACCCATGGGACCCGGCCGGGCTCAGCCCGAAGGAGTTACATGGGTCCGCCCTCCAGTGAGTTCACCACCTGCAGGAGGGATCATGGGGGTCCGGTGCTATGTGGATTAGGTGGCGGTCAAAGGCGGAGACCTTGGCGGACTGATCCCAAGCTTTCTAAACTTGCTTTTGGTACGTGGAATGTCACCTCTCTGGTGGGGAAGGAGCCTGAGCTGGTGTACGAGGTTGAGCGATACCGGCTAGATATAGTCGGCCTCACCTCAACACACAGCTCCGGTTCCGGAACCAGTCTCCTGGAGAGGGGCTGGAGCTTGGCCTTTTCTGGAGTTGCCCCGGGTGAGAGGCGACGAGCAGGGGTGGGTATTCTTGTATCGCCCCACCTTGCTGCCTCTATATTGGAGTTTTCCCCGGTGGACGAAAGGGTTGCTTCCCTGCGCCTTCGGGTTGGGAAACGGGTCCTGACCATCATTTGTGCCTATGCACCAAATGATGTTTCAGAGTACCCACCCTTTTTGGAGTCTGTGACTGGGGTGCTGGAGGGTGCTCCTCCTGGAGACTCCATTGTCCTACTGGGGGACTTCAATGCGCACGTGGGCAACGACAGTGAAACCTGGAGGGGGGTGATTGGGAGGAACGGCCTGCCCAATCTGAACCCGAGTGGTGTTCAGTTATTGGACTTCTGTGCTAACCACAGTCTGTCCATAACGAACACCATGTTCAAGCATAAGGGTGTCCATATGTGCACCTGGCACCAGGACACCCTAGGTCGCAGGTCGATGATCGATTTTGTTATCGTATCATCAGACCTGCGACCGTATGTCTTGGACACCCGAGTAAAGAGAGGTGCAGAGCTGTCAACTGATCACCACCTGGTGGTGAGTTGGATCCGATGGCAGGGGAGGAAGCCATTCAGACCTGGTAGACCCAAACGTATAGTGAGGGTGTGCTGGGAGCGTCTGGCTGAGGCCCCTGTCCGGGAGGTCTTCAACTCCCACCTCCGGAAGAACTTCAACCACATTCCGAGGGAGTCTGGAGACATGGAGTCTGAATGGGCCATGTTCTCCACCTCTGTTGTTGAAGCGGCGGCCCAGAGCTGCGGCCGCAAGGTGGTCGGTGCATCTCGTGGTGGCAACCCCCGAACCAAGTGGTGGACACCAGTGGTGAGGGGGGCCATTAAGCTGAAGAAGGAGTCCTATCAAGCTTGGTTGGCTTGTGGGACTCCCGAAGCAGCTGAGGTGTACCGGCAGGCCAAGCGGAGTGCAGCTCGGGTGGTTGCTGAAGCAAAAACCCGGGTATGGGAGGAGTTCGGTGAGGCCATGGAACAAGACTTTCGGTCGGCTTCAAAGAGATTCTGGCAAACTGTTCGGCGGCTCAGGAGGGGAAAGCAGCTCCCCGTCCACACTGTGTATGGTGCGGATGGGACACTGTTGACTTCAACTGGGGATATCGTCGGGCGGTGGAAGGAATACTTCGAGGATCTCCTCAATCCCACTGATACGCCTTCCACAGAGGAAGCAGGGTTTGGGGACGAGGGGGATGACTCGCCTATCACAGGGGCTGAGGTCGCAAAGGTGGTTAAAAATCTCCTTGGTGGCCGGGCCCCGGGGGTGGACGAGATTCGCCCTGAGTACCTCAAGGCCCTGGATGTTGTTGGGTTGTCATGGTTGACACGCCTCTGCAACATTGCGTGGAGGTCGGGGGCAGTGCCTTTGGCATGGCAAACTGGGGTGGTGGTTCCTCTCTTCAAAAAAGGGGACCGGAGGGTGTGCTCCAACTTTAGAGGAATCACACTCCTCAGCCTCCCTGGGAAGGTCTATGCCAAGGTACTGGAGAGGAGAGTCCGGCCGTTGGTCGAACCTCGGATTCAGGAGGAGCAATGTGGTTTTCGTCCTGGCCGTGGCACATCAGACCAGCTCTTTACCCTCTCGAGAATTCTTGAGGGTTCGTGGGAGTTTGCCCGACCAGTTTACATGTGTTTTGTGGACTTGGAGAAGGCATTTGACCGCGTCCCTCGTAGATTTTTGTGGGGGGTGCTTCGGGAGTATGGGGTATCGGGCTTGTTGTTACGAGCTATTCGGTCTCTGTACGACCGTTGCGAGAGTTTGGTTCGTATTGCCAACACTCGGTCGGAGTCATTCCCAGTGAGAGTTGGACTCCGCCAGGGCTGCCCTTTGTCACCGATCCTGTTCATAATTTTTATGGACAGGATTTCTGGGCGCAGCCAGGGAATGGAGGGTGTCATGCTTGGTGACCACAGGATCTCATCTCTGTTGTTTGCAGATGATGTTGTCCTGTTGGCTTCATCCAGCAATGACCTACAGCTCTTGCTGGGACGGTTTGCCGCTGAGTGTGAAGCGGCCGGGATGAGAATCAGCACCTCCAAGTCCGAGTCCATGGTCCTCAGCCGGAAAAAGGTGGATTGTCCTCTCCGGGTTGGGGACAGGCTCCTGCCCCAAGTGGAGGAGTTTAAGTATCTTGGGGTCTTGTTCACGAGTGAGGGGAAAATGGAGCGAGAGATCGACAGACGGATTGGAGCAGCATCTGCAGTGATGCGGACGTTGTACCGGTCTGTTGTGGTGAAGAGGGAGCTTAGTTCTAAGGCAAAGCTGTCGATTTACCAGTCAATCTACGTTCCTACTCTCACCTACGGTCACGAGCTTTGGGTAATGACCGAAAGAACGAGATCGCGGATACAAGCGGCTGAAATGAGCTTTCTCCGTAGGATTGCTGGACTCACCCTGAGAGATAGGGTGAGGAGCTCAGTCATCCGGGAGAGGCTCAGAGTAGAACCGCTGCTCCTCCACATTGAAAGGAGTCAGTTGAGGTGGTATGGGCATCTGATTAGGATGCCTCCTGGACGCCTCCCACTTGAGGTGTTTCAGGCACGTCCCACTGGGAGGAGACCCTGGGGCAGACCCAGGACTCGGTGGAGAGACTATGTCTCCCAGCTGGTCTGGGAATGCCTTGGTATCCCCTCTGAAGAGCTGGAGCAGGTGGCTGGGGAGAGGGAAGTCTGGGCTTCTCTGCTTGAACTGCTGCCTCCGCGACCCGGACCTCTGGAAAAGCGGTAGAAGATGGATGGATGGATGGATGGATTTTGCACAGTACCTTTGCATATGGAACTTACCATTTGAAGTATTGTGCAACCAAGGCTTGAATCTTGAAATATTGGGCCAGTTGGGTTCCCACTCAGACATCCTGTGTTTGAACTTTTAACTGCTGTTCTCCTTCTCTCCTTACTCTCTTGCATCCTTTGCCTGAACACTTTCCTCTCCTTGGCCTCTCTCTCTCTCTCTCTCTCTCTCTCTCTCTCTCTCTCTCTCTCATGCGTGAGCGTTTGTGGGAGCAGGTGTGTGGAGTGGCGTCGAGTGAGTACTCTAAACTTTGTTTTCTAACTTTTTCACCGGAGTGGTGGCATAGTTGGTCGAGCAACTGCCCCACAACCGGGAGGTCATGGGTTCAAATCCTGGCCGGGTCATACCAAAGACCATATAAAAATGGTATTTCCCACCTTCTAGCTGGGTGCTCAGCGTAACAGAATGGGGGAAGGAGAAGTTGTTTGTGGCAGTGCCTTGCATGGCAGCGACCCCTCTCATTCTACTGTACATGTAATTAATATTGTAGATAGGAGAGATGTAATTTCGTTCTACCATATATGATGGACTGAATGACAAAAGACATGGCTTCTTTTTCTTTTCTCTGTCATGTGTGTTGAGGTGTGTGTGTTTATTATATAGCGGTTTCAGTGTGTGTGTGTTTGTTAGTGATGTTAAAACTGAGGCCTTGTGAGACAACTAGCAACTTTGAGACAATTGTTTCATGAATGACAGTATTATGAAACATCTCATAAAGACTGCCATCTGGTGACTGACTGTCAGAACTGCATCAGAGTTGAAAAATATGAAAAATGCAATACTTTTTTTTTTTGAGTATTTGGCCATCCGAAGTCTATTCAAAATTGGATGGCAGGAACAAACAATAATTCAATTCAATTCAATTCAACTTTATTTATATAGCGCCATTTCACAACAACAGTCATCTCATAGCACTATCAACTGAAGGGGGAACCCCCACAGTTACAGAAAGACCCCAGCAATCAGGCGATCCCCTGTGAGCAAGCACTTGGCGACGGTGGAGAGGAAAAACTCCCTTTTAACAGGAAGAAACCTCCAGCAGAACCAGGCTCAGGGAGGGGCAGTCATCTGCTGCGACTGGCTGGGGGGTGAGGGGATAGAGAAGAAGAAAAGAACAGACATGTAGAGAGCAAACAGCACGATGGGGACTCAATCTATGGGAGAGAACAAACAAATGTTAATGACCAGCAAAAAAAATATTTCATTGAGAGTGAGGAAAGGAGTGAGGCCCAGTGCATTACTGGAGGTCCCCCGGCTGACTAAACCTATTAGCAGCATAACTAAGGGAGAGTTCAGAAACACATAATCCCTCCCTAATTGTAGGCTATATCAAAAAGGTAGGTTTTAGCCCTATTCTTAAAAACAGAGATCGAGTCTGACTCCCGAATCCAGATTGGCAGCTGATTCCACAGGAGAGGAGCTTGATAACTGAAGGCTCTGCCTCCCATTGTACTTTTGGAGATTCTAGGTATTACAAGTAATCCTGCATTTTGGGAGCGTAGTGCTCTATTAGGATAATACGGTAGTATCAGATCTTTTAAATAAAAAGGAGCCTGATTGTTTAGAGCTTTGTAAGTAAGAAGAAGGATTTTAAACTTAATTCTAAACTCTATGGGAAGCCAATGAAGGGAGGCCAGAACCGGAGAGATATGATCTCTCTTTCTAGTACCTGTTAAAACTCTTGCTGCAGCATTTTGGATCAGCTGAAGACTTTTTAAAGATGTTTTAGGACAGCCTGATAATAAAGAATTACAATAATCTAATCTCGAGCTAACAAAAGCGTGGATCAGTTTCTCAGCATCACTCTGAGACAAGATGGTCCTAATCTTGGCAATATTACGCAAATGATAGAAGGCAGTTTTAGAAACAAATTTAATATGTGAATTGAAGGACAAATCCTGATCAAAAATAACTCCAAGGTTCCTCACAGAGCTATTAAGAGAAAGAGTAACCGCATCCAAACTGAAAGTTTGATTTGGAAAGGTATTTCTAAGGTTTTTTGGACCAACAAGAATGACTTCAGTCTTATCTGAATTTAATAGCAGGAAATTACAAGTCATCCAAGCTTTGATTTCCTTAAGACAGGCTTCTAACTTGGCTAAATGATTACTATCATCTGGCTTCATTGACAGGTATAACTGTGTGTCATCTGCATAACAATGAAAATGTATACGTGCTTTCTAATAATGTTGCCTAACGGAAGCATATATAAACTAAAAAGAGTAGGGCCTAGCACAGATCCCTGTGGAACTCCATGACTAAGCTTTGAGTTGAAAGAAAACTCATTATTTACATGAACAAACTGGAACCTATCAGATAAATAAGATCCAAACCACTGCAACGAAGTTCCATTAAGTCCAACATAGTGTTCTAATCTATCAAGTAGAATATTATGATCGATAGTATCAAAAGCTGCACTAAGGTCTAAAAGGACAAGTACAGAAACTAGTCCATTATCAGATGCAATGAGGAGGTCGTTAGTGACCTTCGCTAAGGCTGTTTCAGTACTATGATGGATTCTAAACCCAGATTGAAACTCTTCAAGTAAACCATTTCCCTGCAGGTGGTCAAGTAATTGCGTAGCAACAACTCTTTCTAAGATTTTTGAAATGAAAGGGAGATTAGAGATTGGTCTATAGTTAGCTAAAGCTCCTGGATCTAGCGTTGGCTTTTTGAGTAAGGGTTTAATTACAGCCGTTTTAAAAGCCTGCGGTACATGGCCTAAAGTTAATGAAGAATTGACTATATGAAGAATAAAGCTACCAATAAGTGGGAAGATTTCTTTAAATAACCTGGTAGGAATAGGGTCTAAAAGACAAGTTGAAGGTTTGGATGAGGAAACTATTTTGTCTAACTCACAAAGGTCGATTGGAATAAACTCATCAAGACAGACATCAATAGAAGGAGTTGTAGTAGTTACAGTATTTAAGTTAACTGTGGGAAGAATCTGATTGATTTTATCTCTGATGGATGAAATTTTATTATTGAAAAAGTTCATAAAGTCCTGACTAGTAAGCTCTAAGGGAATGCTAGGATTGACAGAGTCTTGACTCTTTGTCAACCTGGCTACAGTACTGAAAAGAAACCTGGGATTATTCTTGTTCTCTTCTATTAATGCAGAGTAATAACTCGTTCCAACTTTTCTAAGAGATTTTTTATAAATTAAAAGATGATTTCTCCAAGCTAAATAGATTTCATCTAAATTAGTGGAGCGCCATTTTCTTTCTAATTGACGAGTCTTCTGTTTTAAGCTACGAGTTTCTGTGTGAACCAAGGAGTTAGAAATCTCTGATTAGACTTTTTCTTTTTTAAGGGGGCCACCAAGTCTAGAGTCTGATGCAGAGAAGCTGAAACACTATCCACCATGTTATCAATTACAGAAGGAGCAAGCTGTCTATAGCTTATTTCCGTTGTGTTGACACATGGCATAGCGGAAACAATCTGCATAAATTTGGTAACAGCATCATCTGAGAGGCATCTACTGTAATAATATTTTTCTTTAGGAGCCAAATAGTCAGAAATAGTAAAATCAAAGGTTAACAGACAATGGTCTGACAGTACAGGGTTATGAGGAGACACAAGATTTTCTATTTCTATGCCATATGTCAGAACAAGGTCCAATGTATGGTGGAGGTAATGAGTAGAATTTCCTACTTTCTGAGAAAACCCAATCGAGTCTAATATTGAATTAAATACCACATTAAGGCAGTCACTATCTACATCCGCATGTATATTAAAGTCCCCTACTATAATTATTCTATCAGATTTCAGCACTAAATCAGCTAAGAAATCAGCAAATTCAGATAAAAATTCTGAGTAGGTTGATGGGGGACGATAAACTATGGCAAATAAAATTGGGTTTAACCTAAAATTGCTAAAGTGCCCAATACTGAGGACCAGGCCCTCAAAGGAATTATAACATGTTTTTTGCTTTACATTAACTAGTAATTTGGAATGGTAAATTGTTGCTACTCCTCCTCCACGACCAGAACTTCTGGGATTTTGACAGTTTAAATAACCAGAGGGAGTTGATTCATTTAAACCAACATAATCCTCTTGCCCTAACCAAGTCTCTGTAAGGGAAATTAAATCAATCTGATGATCAATTAACAGATCATGGACTAACAGAGACTTGGGAGTTAGAGACCTAATATTTAATAAACCACATTTAATTTTTAAATTATGAGGAGGAACAGAGGCCAAATCATTCAATTTAGAGGCTTTATGTTTAATTTGAGTTTTACCAATATTTTTCTTCATCACTTTGGGATGCTTATACATTATATTTTTATTTACTTTGGAGGGAGCAGACAACGATTCTCTGATGGGGAAGACAGGGGCTAAGTTGAGGGGTGGCGGATGAAGAGGAGCTGCAGAGAGGCGTGTAAGACTGCGACTCTGCTTCCTGGTCCCAACTCTGAGTAGTCAGGGTTTTGGAAATTTGGATAAAAAAGATGCCAGATTGTTAGATAAATGAGAAGCACCATCCAAAGTGGGATGAATGCTGTCTCGTCTCACAAGACCAGGTTTTCCCCAAAAAGAGCTCCAATTGTCAATGTAGCCCACGTCATTTTTAGGACACCACACAGAAATACAAAGCAAACAAAAAAAAAATAATTCCCTCTCAAACTCCCAGCGAGCCCTCAAGTCACGTGATGTGACCAATATAACGAGGCCTCACTTGTTACAGTCACATGACTGTGGGCATGTTGACACAGTGCTCGACACTCTGCTCGCAACACTTCTGTGTTATATTGCTCGAGTCAGTCTCTAGTGGGCAGTGTCGAACAAAACATCACTAGTGTTTGTGTGTGAGAGTTTTGGAGTGAGTGTGTCAGGGGGATGGTTGCTTTTGCTGCCCGTTTTTCCCGGTTGGCATCATGCTGGTAGTTGACGGTGGTGTGGAGTTTGAGCGTTTGACTCGGAGGCATGGTGTTAGAATCCTTCCGACAGTTTCCTGTTCTGTGGAGGAGGCTAGCCTCAGAGTGGGACAGGTGGTTGGACATGACAGTATAAAGTCAGCATCAAGAATGAACAGTGCAATTGTCAATTTTTTGGATCAAACTGAAAAAGCTGATCAGGTGGTGGAACAGGGAGTTGTCATAAATGACACTGTTACTCCTGTTTTACCACTGGTGAACCCTTCTAGGAGGATCACCATCTCTAACGCTCCTCCTTTCATTGAAAATGATCAGCTGATAAGAGAGTTATCCCGTTTTCGCCAAGTTGTTCCCCCATTAGAATAGCTTCTCTGGATAGTAAATCACCCCTGCTAAAGCATGTCGTGTGTCACAGAAGGCAATGTTTTATGGTGTTAAAAGACAGCTCTGCAGAACTGAACATGTCTTAACTTCAGGATTGACGACTTTAGCTATTTATTCTTTGCAACATTTGAAACAATGAAGTGTTTTGTGTGTGATGCAAAAAGCCATCTTATCAGATCATGTCCTGAAAAAGTGAACACAAATAATACCAGGATCAAGAAAGGTGACGCTGGTGTTTCCGGTGGTCCAGAGGGTAGCGCTGCACATGATATGGCGGATGCCACTGCTGCATCCGTTTCCGCTGAGGTGGCGACGACTTACTCCGCGCCCACGCCACTGGCGTTGGCGGGAGCGCAGTGGCCATGGCAGGCACAGTGGGTGCTCCTCCAAACAGTGATATTGGGGAGTTGCTGTCTGGCGTCGGCTCTGATCATTGTGACGAGCCTGTCACCCAGAGTAAAAAGGTGAAGGACAAAAAGAGTCTAGTTAAAGCAAAAAACGTGAATGAACAGACTTTGCAGGCAGAGGAGGATCAGAGTTGGGCTGTGATGGACACACCAAGTAAACACCGCATGACAAACGCTGCAGTTGATGAAGAAATGCAGGAAAATGAATTTGTTGAGGAGGATCCTTTTAAAGCTGCACAAAAAAGAAAAAGTGCTGAAAACCTGCAGAGCTCTGCTAAATCTAGTAGGGTGGGGGGTTTGGAACTGCTAGATGAGAGTGCTTCTGATGAAGAGAAGTTGAGTCTGAGCTGATGCAGATGCAGGAGAAGAAAAGCTCCTACTCCTTTACGAAGATCAGGAAGTTTCTTCAAGAGACTAAGGGGAGTAGAGCTGTGAAAGTTCAAAATTATTTTCCAGATCTGGAATTATTTGTTGCATCAGTTCACAAGTTTATGAAACTAAATGATGGGAATGAGATTTTCACTGATAAGGAAAAATAGTCGTGTGAAAAAATTAGGACACCCCATTAAATATTCAGTTCTTTATTAATAAATGTTTACATATCGATGTCTAACCTTGTTTTTGTTTTTATTTGATTTTTTTAACATTCATTTTATCCATTTTAAGTGAGAATGAATGTGGGGGTGTCCTAAAAAAGATGGGGGGTGTCCTAATTTATTCCTCACTATTTGTTCAGAATTACATTTTACAGAAAATTTGAAAAAAGTATTTAATTCATTTTTAATTGTTTTACAATTGTATTCCATGAATCTCCCAGTATTTTTAACATTGATATTAAATATCCATATGTCCAAATATGTGAAAAAACACACGGGCTTATACAGAGTGTCCTAATTTTTTTTCCCCACATAACTGTATGTCATTTAAAGAAACTTGTGCTTAAACTGAAATCACAAATCACCAACAGTCATGTTGATGTTTAATTTGTCTTTTACTTTTTCTGCTGCGTATGTCTTTTTACTGTACCTTATTTTTATCCTTTTTAATGCCTCACCTTAGAATTGGCTCTCTAAATGAATTGGCGCAGTGGTTAGCACTGCGGCAGCACAGTTTACCCTTGGCCGGGGGATCGTGGGATCGTGGGTTCGATCCCAGCCCCCGACCAACAGTGATCTGTGGGGAGTTTGCATGTTCTCCCCGTGTATGCATGGGTTTACCCCGGGATTTCTCCGGTTTCCTCCCACATGCCAAAAACATGCAGGTTAGGTTAATTGGAGACTCTAAAGTGGCCCTAGTTGTGAATGTGTGTGTGAATGGTTAAGGGATAGCCCCATATCGTGGCTGCTTCATCCATCCAGGTGGTGGATGACCCTCAATTTCCCCTCTGGGGATCAATAAAGTATACTAAATCTAAAAAATCTAAATCTAAAAGATATTAATGGGGCCAGGGATACCATAAAAAGGGCCTCTTTATTCGTTTTTTAACTTAAAGAAGCTTGATGTGCTGATGCTACAGGAGACTCACAGCACTGTAGACACTGAGAGCCAGTGGAGAAAAGAGTGGGGTGGCTGCATTTTTTTAGCCACAAATCTAATAGCAGTGGGGGGGGGTTGCTGTACTCTTCTCTCGGGGTTGTGTGCCTGTCTCTTATGAGGTAGAAGAGGTGGTGAAAGGCCATTTGCCCTAATTAAAGGTACAGTTTGAAAACATGAACTTGGTTTTTAAAATGTGTATGTGCCAACAAAGAGCGCAGAGAGGCTCAGGTTCTTTGACATGTTATTAGATACGGTCAGATCCTGTAATTCAAATAGTTTTTTATTTCTGGGGGGATTTTAATTGTACAATAAACCACAGACTAGACAGGAACCATCAGGAGCCTCACCCTGCTTCTGCCAATAGGCTGAGGGAGCTGGTGAAGGCACACGAAATGGCCGATGTGCGGAGATCACATCATGGGGACCAGAGGCAGTACACCTGGAGCCATGTTAAAGATAACCTTTTATCTATGGCTAGGTTAGACCATTTTTTATGTTTTTAAACATCAAATGAGTATTTTTGATAATAGTTGTATCTGTCCTGTTGTTTCATTGATCACTGCCTGTTGTTTTGTTCTGTCTTTATTGAAAATGTAAAGTGTAAGAGTGCTTTTTGGCATTTTATTAATACACTTTTAACCCCTTGCACTCCGGGCAATTTTCCTAAAAATGCCAAAAAATAACGTGCCCAAAGTAAATCGAAAGCTGTTCTTCAACCCTTTGCAGCATCTTCATGGGGTTGGTCTCATTTAAAAGAAAACACTTTGAATTTTTTGGCAAAAAAAACCATAATCTCTCTGCGTGCTCCGGCCACTGAGTTACAGTCATCTAAACATACTGAACTTCAAGAAAATAAATTTGGCCACGGTGTTTTTTTTGATACAAATGCTTGCAAATAACACAGAGCTGTCCGATCCGGCTGGAAAATGCAACAGAAATGTAGAACCAAGTGTTATCCAGCTGAGATCCAAATTTGGTAACAATACCACAAAAAATGAATATTTTACACAGCTTTGTTCCCAGGCGTTTTGGAACTGTGCCAAATTGTGCCAAATAGCACAATTTGGAAAAACGTCTGTAACTTTTGAATAATTCAATGTAGAATCTTCATTTTAGGCTCTAATGAAAGGTCACACTCAGGGCTGTGTCTCTGTGTGTGTGTGTGTGTTGGGGTCGTCCCCCCCCCGCTACCAAGGACGGAGTTCGGCCCTCGCTACATGACGGATTACACTCGTTGCATGTTTCCACAGCAACGCTGTCACAGTGGCTCCCCCCCCCCGCTACTGTGTTTGTGTGGGGGGGGGGTTTGTCCACCCCCTCGCTACAGAGAACGGCCATCGCTACATGATGGAATAGACTCATATGTCTATGTGGCTTCCCCCCGCGGACCGGGGGCGTTCGGACTGTGAACGCCCCCCTCCCCCCCGCTCCTCTTCTGCAGCGGGGAGGGGGGGGCATTCACGGTACGAACACGGCAAATGAACCGTTTATCGCGGCGCACGCACTTCGTACTTCGTGCGCCGTACAGTTGTAATTTACCGATCGGTCAAAAGTCATTTTTGGATTACAGTTTTCAGGGAGAAATAATAATTTAGCTTATAACACCTTACCTCTTCACAGCAGCACAGAGTCCTGGCGAACTTCTCTTCCCCATTGTCAGACGAACGCGACACTGGTCTGCTCGTGGATCCCGATCAAAACATAATTCCAATATTGCGGTTTTGGTGAATGATTTACGACCTTTGTCGTCGGCCTCCGTCGGTCTATGATGACGGAAGAGAATCCTAAACGTCTATTCTGCTGGAATGAGTGCAGGTCCCACTTGTGGGTGTTCTCCATGCTGCTGGGTGAGCCTGGGTCTGTAGCAGGTTCGTTTAGCGTCCTTTGTTTTCATCTGCTGCAACAGTAAATCTCTCTTCACCCCCCCCCCCCCGAATTTCTGTGCTTCAATTGGCTCCTGCATTCACAGTAGGCGGGTCCTCCTTCCTAGGTTTTCATTCATTGGCTCTTCATGGTTTCAGAAACCCAATTCAAGGCTCTTATTAGTCGAATGAGAGGTCAATCAGATGAACTAATCTGTTCGCGGCTGTGTCTGCAGCTTTTTTTTTCAGTGGCGCTTGGAGGCCACACCACCTACATCACCACCATCAGTATCTCTATCATGCGTCATGCGTCTGAGCGTGCACGAGTGCGCTCTCGTGTGCCCTCGTGCGCCCTAGGACGCAGAGACTTGCCCGCCCGCG
Organism: Pholidichthys leucotaenia; assembly: GCA_020510985.1. Lineage (NCBI taxonomy): Eukaryota > Metazoa > Chordata > Actinopteri > Cichliformes > Pholidichthyidae > Pholidichthys > Pholidichthys leucotaenia. Next base: position 309,134,682 of record CM035844.1, read on the forward strand.
GAAAAACGGAGCGCAAGTGGTTAAATGATATGTCTTTTAAAGGAGTTTTTCATTGTTTATGGAAGTCACACAGGGAACGAAAAAGCTCTTTTAAATCTCTCCAAATGTAGTGGGATTTTGGTAAGGCACAAATAAAACAACTCTGTCAACAGTAAACTCAAATGTCACTCGCAGCTTGACCAAATCCTTGAAAGCTCTGGAGACTGAGGTGGTAGAGCTAGAGGAGTTACTCAGTTCTACAGGAAAACAAGAGCACTTGGAGGCTCTTCAATCAAAAAGGTCAGCCTTGGCTAGCCTGCTAGGGGTCACCGCACAGGGAGCTCTGGTCTGCTCACGCTACATGGACGTAGCTCTGATGGATTCGCCCTCCCAATACTTTTTTGGACTGCAGTGGAAAAATAGCCAGAGAAAGCTTATGCACTGCTTGTTGGACAATGATGGGGGAACAATCTCCACAGCAGTAGAGATCAGGAAGTATACTGATAGTTTCTACAGCGAACTGTATAAAGCAGAGTGGAGAGAAGACACGTCACTGAGCCAGAGTTTCCTTGGTGGTCTTCCAGTGCTCTCACAGGACCTTGTTGCCGGCTTGGATGCTCCACTGTCTCTGTCTGAGCTGCATGCAGCGCTAATGAGCCACCAGAATGGAACGTCACCAGGCATAGGTGGTCTCTCTGTGAACTTTTATAAGGAATTTTGGCCCTTGCTTGGTCCAGACCTGCTGGAGGTTTTCCAAGATAGTTTGAAAAGGGGGACCCTACCCATGACCTGCAGGAGGGCCATCATCATACTGTTGCCCAATAAAGGAGACCTACAGAGCCTAAAGAACTGGAGGCCAGTCTCTCTGCTTTGCACAGTCTACAAAATTCTTTCTTAAGCTCTGGCCCTAAGACTGAAAAAAGTGATGAGTGAGCTCATTCATGTAGATCAGACTTACTGTGTGCCTGGAAGGCTGATTAGTGACAATGTCACTTTAATTCGGGATGTTTTGGAGGTCTCTGGCTCATTGGCTGTGGAAACTGGTCTGATTGGGCTGCACGGTGGCGCAGTGGTTTAGCACTGTGGCAGCACAGTTTTACCCTCGGCCGGGGGACCGCGGGGATCATGAGATCGTGGGTTCGATCCCAGCCCCCGACCAACAGTGAGCTGTGTGGAGTTTGCATGTTCTCCCCGTGTTGCGCGGGTTTACTCCGGGATTTCTCCGGTTTCCTCCCGCACACCAAAAACATGTAGGTTTAGGGCGCTCGCGCATGCAGCGACCAGCAGCTGGTGGCTTGTCACCAGACTGCAAACCAAGTCTACCTACGGGTACAAATAAGTAACAAAAAAACAAACAAAAAAAAAAAATTCAATAGACCAGGAAAAGGCTTTTGACCAGGTTGAACACCAGTATTTATGAAAAGCTTTAGCTGCTTTAGGGTTCAGCTCAGGCTTCATAGCCAGGATACGGGTCTTGTACAGTGACATTGAGAGTGTACTGAAGATAAATGGGGGCCTGTCTGCCCCTTCAAAAGTCCAGAGGGGGGTTCGGCAGGGCTGCCCTCTCTCAGGGATGCTGTACTCCCTCGCCACAGAACCTTTGCTTCACCGTTTGAGAAGGGACCTATCAGGAGTCACGTTTCCTGGCTGTGAACCCACATTTAGGCTGTCGGCCTATGGAGATGATGTAGTCATTCTGCTAAACAAACAGTGACATTGACGTTTTGGTTAAGAGTGTTAATCTTTTTGGCCAACTTTCTTCTGCAAAAATAAACTGGGGAAAAAGCGAGGCTCTGATGGTGGGGAAAAAACTAGAAAATCAGCTTACGCTGTCTGGCGGGCTGAATTGGAAAAAAGGAGGTTTCATGTATCTTGGTGTTTTTACTGGAAAGCAACAGTTTGAGCAAAAAAATTGGGACGGGGTCATAGAGAAAATCAAGGGTAGACTTGACAAGCGAAAGTGGCTAATGCCAAAAATATCCTTTAGAGGAAGAGTGCTCATTTTAAATAATCTTGTTTCCTCATCCCTATGGCAATGCCTCATGTGCATGGACCTCCCTGCAGGTTTGCTGTCCAAAATTCAATCCGTTATGGTGGACTTTTTTTTGGGGGGGGGGGACTCCACTGGGTCCCTCAAGCCCTGTTATTTCTTCCCGGGGGGGGGGGGGGTGCAAGGAGTGGTTCAATTTAGCTAGTAGAGGTGCTGCTTTTAGAATGATTTTCATACAGAGACTGCTGAGGACCCCCAGGACCTGATGTGGATGCCTTTGGTCTGTGTTATTTTACAGAGTCCTTGGGCTAGACCTCCCTGTGTTTTTAATGGATTTTCAGAACCCTAGTGCACTGTCTTTATCCAGTTTTTACCGCAGACTGTTTTCAGTGTGGACTCTTTTTAAAAAACAAAGAGGGCCAAGCAGCTCCCTCCACTGGTTCTTGAGGGAGTCGCTGGTTTTTGGTGGCCATCTTGGTGTCCTGCTGGGAGTTGGAAGGACCATCTTTGATAGGTTGTGTTCCAGGAATGTCCTCACTTTGAAGCAAATGGTGGAACTGGCTGGTCCTGGCCTAGACAACGCCTCAGCTTTAGCAGCACATCTCGGTTTTAGATCAAATTGTGGTCTTCTTTCAAACTGGTATCAGGAGCTTCATGAACTTGAGTGCTCTCTCATCATGGACTTTAGCAAAGGCTCGCTGCAGCCAGAAAGCACGGACCCTTTTCCCTCCCTCACACTTCATATGGACTTTGACGTTTCTCCTAGCTCCTTACTGGCATTCTCTGCTCCCACTGGTGTGGACTTTGGAGGATACAGTGGTAAGGCACTCTACAGACTTGTGGTGATGCTGCTCAACAAGGACAGATTGAACACCTGTGTGGACACTCCATGGAGAGCCTACTTTAAACTGGAAAAAGGGCATCGGCCTGCCTGGAGGGCTCTTTATAAATCCCCTGTTCCTAAGATGCATGAAGATTTACAGTGGAGGGTCCTGCATGGCGTTATAGCTGTCAATGCTTTTGTCGCTGTAATTAAAAGCAGTGACAGTGATCAGTGTGTTTTCTGTTCCTCTAGAGAGACAGTGTTTCATTGTTTTACTGAATGTCAGCGTCTAAATGGTCTCTTTGAACTACTCACAGAACTTTTCACAGCTTTAAAGAAGTTTTCTCCAAGCAGGTTTTCATTTGTGGTTTTATGTACAATCATCGCTTTAAACAGAAGAGTCAACTACTGAACTTTGTTTTAGGGCAGGCAAAGTTGGCTATCTTTGTAAGCCGGAGAAGAAAACTTGAGAATGCTGAAAATGATGTTGACGCCAAAATTTTATTTGTGAGGCTACATAAAGCCAGAATAAGGCTGGATTTTGAGTTTTTTTTATGGGGAATGGGGATGTGGAGGATTTTAGGACCCTCTGGTCCCATGAGGATGTCATTTGTTTAGTCCGTGTCGGGCAGCTCTTGTTTGGGCATTTTTTGGGGGAATAATCCTTCTTGTAATGTAACATGGTATTATACTGAATGATGGAAAAATGTGTTGATTAAAGACCTTTTAAAATCTCTCTCTCTTGTCAACATTTTTCTCATTAAACATTTCTGATGGAGCCATTGACCATGGTCATTTTCGCCAGATATCAGTAACAACCCAAGTAATCCATACATACAAAGAAATCAAGGCAACTGTGTTCACAAAACAAGTTATAATTAATCAAGTGGAATGACACAGGGAATAAGTATTGAACACAAAGAAAAAGAGGTGCAAAAAGGCAGAGAAAGTCAAGAAACCAGCTGAAATCCATCAGAATTTCAGAAGCCATCTCACCCCCATCTGTGCAAATTAATTTCAGCTGGTTAAGTCCTGACTGATTTGCCTTTAAAAAGGTCTGTGAATTTCAGATTGTCACACCACAAAGAACTCATGATGGGTAGAAGCAAAGAACTTTAAAGAACTCTCTCTCGACCTTTGCAGCCTGATTGTTGCAAAAGATAATGTGCTGACCTGTCAGATATTGGGTGGGGTTATGTTCCCTCTAGTGGTAGTTTGCGTTACTGCACCTTTAATTGTAGCTACTTCCTGTTTCCTGTAAAAACCTTTTTTCTTTGTTCAATCTGCCATGATGAAAGCAATGTGAAAATGTGCTCGCCAGAAATTTGGTTGTACTAACTTAGGAGTGGAACCAACATTTTACAAGAAAAAAGAAAAAAGACAAACAAGACAAAAACGATTTCAGTAAATCAGTCAACCTGGAATCAGCCTGCTGTCTTTATTGTTCGCTATCTGTCTACAATACCCAGCCGTATTACCAGGACAGAATAGTAAAATGTTGACCACGCAGCGGGGACAGGCAGCTGAAATACGGTGAACAGCACACAGAAGCAAGCCAAGATGAGCCACGCTGGTGAGGAGGACCGTCCGTCTCAGTTGGAGACAAGGTCTCAAGCCTCAAATTCACACAAGTCCTCCAGAGCATCAACCCGGTCATCTGCCAGCATCGTTGCAGCAAGAGCCAGAGCTAAGGCTGAAGCAGCTAAAGTCAAAGCATCCTTTGCAGAGAAGGAGGCAGCCATGATGAAACAAAGGGCTTCAGTAGAGGCTGCCATGATTAAAGAAAGGGCTTCAATAGACGCAAATCTTCACGTGCTACAACAAGAGAAAGAAGCAACTGCAGCATCAAGAGAGGCAGCTATATGGGAAGAAGCTGCAGCAGCAGAGCTCGATCCAAGACACAGCGACTCTCTTGGTGAGCTACAGAATCTAGCCCTTGATGATCCAGTGAGACGCACACGACGCTACGTGGAAACACAGCCATTCGATGCACATGCACCACAGTTGCAACCAGGCCCAACTCCACAGCAACAAATTGATCATCAAGCACCGGTGAATTCACACCTCTTTAGCATTAAAGAACAAGATTCACTGTGTGAGTCTTTCGTGGACAGAAATGTACACAAGCCCATGATGGTTGGACACAACGTTCCTCATTCTGCCCCAAGGCCATTTGTTCCAAAGCAGGAACATTCACCTGTTCTCCCTGACATTAGAAGGAAAGACACTGCAGCTAACCCTCCAGCCTCTCATCCCAACCAGGGAAACAAATCCTCACCTCCATCAACACAAACCCATGTCTTGGCCCAGTATCTCATGAGAAAAGAGATGGTGAGCTCAGGACTCCTTACCTTTGACGACTGCCCAGAAAACTACTGGGCGTGGAAGGCCTCCTTCCTAGCAGCCACAAAGGAGCTTAACCTCTCGGAGCAAGAAGAGCTCAACCTACTGATCAAATGGTTGGGGCCCAAGTCGTCAGCTCAAGCCATGAGGATCAGGTCTGTGCATGTAAACAATCCTAGACTAGGTGTGTGGACGGTATGGGAGCGCTTGGAGGAAACTTATGGAAGCCCAGAGGTGATTGAAAGTGCCCTAATGAAAAAATTGGACGCCTTCCCAGTCATCTCTAACAAAGAGACACACAAGCTCAGAGAGTTAGGAGACTTGTTAAAAGAGCTATAAGCTGCTAAGTCAGAGGGATTCTTACCTGGGCTCATGTATCTTGATACAGCTCCAGGGGTAAATCCAATTGTAGAGAAGCTTCCATTCTCACTTCGTGAACGCTGGATGACACAGGGATCCAGGTACAAGGAAGTTTATCATGTGCCTTTCCCACCATTCAGCTACTTTGTGGAATTTGTATGTTCTCAAGCTAAGACTCGCAATGACCCCAGTTTCGCATTCAACCTTTCCTCTACTCCCAATCAGTCAAAAGGTGAGAAAGACCAAAAACACATCTACAAATCCGCTGTAACAGTGAGGAAAACTGATGTCACAGCCGCAGGTGGTGCATCTCGGGACAGCACATCTGTGAAGAAAACTGAACCGGACAAAGAATGTCCAATCCACAACAAACCACATCCGCTCACAAAATGCCGTGGGTTCCGAGGAAAGCACCTGGATGAGAGGAAAGCGTACTTAAAGGAGAACTCGATCTGCTTTAGATGTTGTGCCAGCACCAAGCACATTGCCAAAGACTGTAAGACCGCACTCAAATGCAGAGAGTGTGAGAGTGACAAGCACACTTCGGCGATGCATCCTGGTCCAGCACCATGGTCGCCTCATGGGCAGGCTGGGCACTCACCTGGGAATGACCAGAGCGGGGAGCAAGGAGGGGAGCAAAGCGGGGAGAGTGAAGTTGCAGCAACTCCTGTTGTCACTTCTAAGTGCACAGAGATATGTGGCGATGCACCCCAGCCTAGATCCTGTTCTAAAATCTGCTTGGTCAAGGTTTCCCATGCTGATAATCCAAGCAAGTCTCACATAGTATATGCTGTACTCGATGACCAAAGCAATAGGTCTTTAGTGAAATCTGAGTTCTTCAGTCTGTTGGGTATTAACAGCAGGGCATCCCCCTACACGCTAAAAACATGCTCAGGTAGAGTGGAGACTGCAGGAAGGAAAGCAACCAACATCATTGTGGAATCTCTCGATGGGAAGACCAAGGTCACACTGCCCACATTGCTGGAGTGTGAATACTTACTTGGGGACCGGTCAGAGATCCCGACCCCTGAGTGCGCACAATATTTCCCTCACCTCAGACCAGTGGCTGACAGAATCCCTGCACTTGACAACAGTGCACCCATTCTTCTGCTACTAGGCCGAGATGTTTTGAGCTTGCACAAGGTACGAGAGCAGCGCAACGGACCACACGACTCGCCATACGCTCAGCGCCTTGATCTCGGCTGGGTCATAGTGGGAGAGCTGTGTCTGGGTGGCGCTCACAAGACTCAGGAAGTCAATACTTATAAGACCCATGTCCTCCAAAATGGACGCCCTTCCTTCTTTAAGCCCTGCACTAACAGCATTCACATCAAGGAGAGACCCAGTGAACCGATTCAGTGCAGCCTTCAGTTCCCAACTCGCAGTGAGGAAGCCATTCCAGAGACATGTAGGGATGGTCTTGGTGAAAGTGTGTTCCAGACAACACCAGCCGACAACAAACCAGCCATGTCAGTAGATGACAGTGAGTTTCTGAGAATAATGGAAGACGAGGTGTATATGGACAATGAAAACCACTGGGTGGCGCCACTACCCTTTCATACTCCTCGTAAGCGTCTTTCGTGCAACAGAGAGCAGGCTGCTCAAAGACTCCAATCCCTCCAACGCTCATTCAGGAAGAAACCTGACATGAAACAGCACTTCTTTGATTTTATGCAAAAGGTCATTGACAACCAACAGGCCGAGCCAGCTTCTCCACTACAGCTTGGGCAGGAGTGCTGGTATCTGCCGACATTTGGCGTATACCACCCCCAGAAGCCGGGAAAAATAAGAGTTGTATTTGACTCCAGCGCGGAGTACAAGGGGACATCACTGAATGATGTGCTTCTCAGTGGACCCAACCTGAACAACACACTAATAGGAGTCCTATTACGGTTCAGAAGAGAACAAATTGCTGCTACCGCCGACATAGAGCAAATGTTCTATGGGTTCAAGGTCAGAGAGGACCACCGCCACTTCCTCAGGTTTCTCTGGCACAAAGACAATGATCCAGACAAGGACATCATTGACTACTGGATGACTGTGCATGTATTCGGCAACAGCCCGTCTCCAGCAGTAGCGACTTATGGGCTGAGGAGAGCTGCAGAGCAAGGAGAAGCTGAGCATGGTAGTGATGCAAAGGAGTTCATCTTCAGGAACTTTTACGTCGACGATGGGCTCACGTCATTGGCCAAGGAGCATGAGGTGATCGATCTCCTGCAGCGAACCAAGGCTCTGCTAGCTGAGAGCAACTTAAAACTCCACAAGATCGCCTCAAACAGTCCGAGGGTCATGGAGGCTTTCCCAGTGGAGGAACGAGCAAGTGACCTGAAAGATCTCGATCTGGGAGCAGACCCATTGCCCCTTCAAAGGAGCTTAGGCCTGAACTGGATGCTCCAGACTGACAGCTTCACATTCCGAGTCTCAAGAGACATTAAGCCATTTAGTCGGAGAGGCATGCTGTCCACCATAAACAGTCTTTACGATCCCCTTGGATTCGCTTCTCCCATCACTGTCCAGGGAAAGGCATTGGTGAGAGACATCTCCTCTGAAGATCCTGAGATCAAGAACTATCTGCAAGAGCAGGGATGTACATGGACCTTCAATGCTCCCCATTCTTCACACATGGGTGAAGCCTGGGAGAGGTTAATTGGAGTGGCAAGACGCATACTGGATGGACTGCTTGCGAAGGATGGTGCTACCCGACTGTCTCATGAAGTCCTTACAACCTTGATGGCTGAGGTTATGGCTATCATGAATGCACGCCCGCTAGTCCCAGTCTCCAACGATGCAGAGGTTCCTGAAATCCTCTCACCTGCCACTCTGCTCACCCAGAAGGCGAGTGTCAGTCCTGCACCCCTGGGAGACTTCGACCTGGATCACCTCAGCCAGGTCCAGTGGCGCCAGGTCCAGAGCTTGGCGGACTCCTTCTGGAAGAGGTGGCGGTCGGAGTACCTGGCCACACTTCAACCACGGAGGAGGTGGACCTCCGAGAAGTCCAGTCTCCAGGAAGGTGACATTGTTTTGATAAAGGACAATCAAGCAAAGCGCAACATGTGGCCTCTAGGGCGAATAGTTAAGGCCATTCCTAGTTCAGACAACAAGGTCCGTAAGGTCATAGTTAAGACCTCTAGTCAAGGGGTAGTTAAAGAGTACCTTAGACCCATCTCTGATGTTGTGCTATTGATGTCACTAGAGAAGAGTAAATAGTGGTATACATGTATACCAAGCGGGGAGTGTGCTGACCTGTCAGATATTGGGTGGGGTTATGTTCCCTCTAGTGGTAGTTTGCGTTACTGCACCTTTAATTGTAGCTGCTTCCTGTTTCCTGTAAAAACCTTTTTTCTTTGTTCAATCTGCCATGATGAAAGCAATGTGAAAATGTGCTCGCCAGAAATTTGGTTGTACTAACTTAGGAGTGGAACCAACATTTTACAAGAAAAAAGAAAAAAGACAAACAAGACAAAAACGATTTCAGTAAATCAGTCAACCTGGAATCAGCCTGCTGTCTTTATTGTTCGCTATCTGTCTACAATACCCAGCCGTATTACCAGGACAGAATAGATAATGATGGCATTGATTACAGGCGCATTTCTAAACTGCTGAATGTTCCATTGAGCACTGTTGGAACCATCAATCAGAAGTGGAAAGAACATCATTGTACCATAAACTGGCCACAGCCAGGAGCTTCTTGCAAGATTTCGGTCAGAGGAATCAAAAGAATTATCAGAAGAGTTATCCAAGAGCCAAAGACCACTCATGGAGAGCTCCAGAAAGACCTGGAGTTAGCCGGTACTGCTGTTTCAAAGAAAACAATAAGTAGTGCACTCAACCGACATGGGCTCTATGCCTGCTCACCTCGCAAGATTAAATTGCTGAATAAAAACCATATCGAAGCTCATTTAAAGTTTGATGCACAACTTTTGGGCAAGCCAGTAAAATACTGGGAGAATATAGTCTGGTCAGATGAGACCAAAATTGAACTTTTTGGATGCCACAACACACAGCATGTTTGGAGGAGAAATGGCACTCCCCGGGGAGCCCCGGGGCCCCGAAAGAAACACTTTTTTTTGCAAATTCTGCCATGCCCAATGTTTACTGGAGGGTTTGTTTCGGCATATCAACTTTTTATTTGTTGAGGTGTACATCTGTCCCGCCTGCTTAATTTAATTGGTTAAGAGTTCACATTTGACCTGATTAAGGTTGGATGTGGGCCAGCAGTGAATCTGTGGCTGAATGAATGTACAATAGCGGCGTCCAGAAGAGAAAAAAGAAGAAAGAAAAACAGGAACATCAGAATGAGGTTTTAAAAAAAGACTCCTAAATTGACATGATTTTTAAAAGTTGCAATACAGCCGGACAGTGTCAACTTTACAGTCACAACAAGATGTTCATCAAAGTGTTAGCATTAAATGCTAATATGGGACGCACCCGTGGAGGCACTGTCTGAAGATCTATCAGTCACACACACTGGCAATACTGATCCAGAAAAGGACCGAAGACCTGCCAGAATAAGGACACTGATATCAGAGCATCTGAACATTCCTACAAACTGTTATGTATGGAAAATACCTGGGTGAAGGATGAGGCAAGATGAAGTTGGCAAAAACCACTTTATTGATGGAACTCAAGTAGCGGATACACGGCAGGCACCTGGTGATGGGCACCGGTCAAAGAGACCACAAGATGGTTGCCCATCTCTTATATAGGGCAGTGCGGTGACGTGACGGGAAGTGCACGTCACCACACTGCACTTCACAGTAAAGTGCCTTTTCCCATATACCACATTTCTTCCCCCCCACTTAGAAAAGTCCAAAACCACACACAATTGACCCCCCCCCCCAAGTTACAGTGGGGAAAAAATGTATTTAGTCAGCTACCAATTGTGCAAGTTCTCCCACTTAAAAGATGAGAGAGGTCTCCAATTTTCATCATAGGTATACCTCAACTATGAGAGACAAAATGAGAAAAAAAAATCCAGAAAATCACACTGAAGGATTTTTAATGAATTAATTGGTAAATTCCTCGGTAAAATAAGTATTTGGTCACCTACAAACAAGCAAGATTTCTGGCTCTCACAGACCTGTAACTTCTTCTTTAACAGGCTCCTCTGTCCTCCACTTGTTACCTGTATTAATGGCACCTGTTTGAACTCGTTATCAGTATAAAAGACACCTGTCCACAAGCTCAAACAGTCAGACTCCAAACTCCACTATGGCCAAGACCAAAGCGCTGTCAAAGGACACCAGAAGCAAAATTGTAGACCTGCACCAGGCTGGGAAGACTCAATCTGCAATAGGTAAGCAGCTTGGTGTGAAGAAATCAACTGTGGGAGCAATTATTAGAAAATGGAAGACATACAAGACCACTGATAATCTCCCTCGATCTGTGGCTCCACACAAGATCTCACCCCGTGGGGTCAAAATGATCACGAGAATGGTGAGCAAAAATCCCAGAACCACACTGGGGGACCTAGTGAATGACCTGCAGAGAGCTGGGACCAAAGTAACAAAGGCTACATCAGTAACACACTACGCCACCAGGGACTCAAATCCTGCAGTGCCAGACGTGTCCCCCTGCTTAAGCCAGTACATGTCCAGGCCCGTCTGAAGTTTGCTAGAGAGCATTTGGATGATCCAGAAGAGGATTGGGAGAATGTCATATGGTCAGATGAAACCAAAATAGAACTTTATTGTAAAAACTCAACTTGTCGTGTTTGGAGGAGAAAGAACACCATACCTACTGTGAAGCATGGGGGTAGAAACATCATGCTTTGGGGCTGTTTTTGTGCAAAGGGACCAGGACGACTGATCCATGTAAAGGACAGAATGAATGGGGCCACGTATCGTGAGATTTTGAGTGAAAACCTCCTTCCATCAGCAAGGGCATTGAAGATGAAATGTGGCTGGGTCTTTCAGCATGACAATGATCCCAAACACACTGCCCGGGCAACGAAGGAGTGGCTTCGTAAGAAGCATTTCAAGGTCCTGGAGTGGCCTAGCCAGTCTCCAGATCTCAACCCCATAGAAAATCTTTGGAGGGAGTTGAAAGCCCGTGTTGCCCAGTGACAGCCCCAAAACATCACTGCTCTAGAGGAGATCTGCATGGAGGAATGGGCCAAAATACCAGCAACAGTGTGTGAAAACCTTGTGAAGACTTACAGAAAATGTTTGACCTCTGTCATTGCCAACAAAGGGTATATAACAAAGTATTGAGATGAACTTTTGTTATTGACCAAATACTTATTTTACCGAGGAATTAACCAATTCATTCATTAAAAATCCTTCAATGTGGACTTCCGGTCTGGACGCCATGGCGACTGCAGCTTAACACTGAAGCTCTCAGACCCAATCCAAGAAAATACCTTGAAAATCAAACTTAACGGATTTTTGGAGGAGTGAAAATCAAAAGACAAAATCATCATGTCTAAAGGAAAACAGAAGAAACTGAAATTTTCCAGGCCAGGACACGTATCGGCCGGAGAATCTGAACTGGAAGATCTCCGTTCAGAAGACGAGGAACTGGTTGTAGCTAACAAAAAGGTTAGCTTAAAATCGCTTTTTGAAGAGCTACGACGATTTCGCCGAGAGGTTACGGCCGAATTTCGGGAATTCAGAGACGAATTAAAAAGGACAAACAGCAGAGTGGACCAGGCCGAGAACCGAATCTTGGAAGCAGAGGAACGAATAAAAGTGCTCGAAGATTCTGTGCTGGACCTACGCAAAAGACAAGCATCTATAGAGGCTAAGCTAACCGACCAAGAAGGAAGACAGAGAAGAGACAATATAAGAATTCATGGTCTGATAGAAGGAGCCGAAAACGGTTTTAACTCAATGGCAGAATGCGTGGAATCTTTACTAAGAGAGAAATTGGATATTCCACAAACCACCGACTTGAAGATAGAAAAGGCACATCGTTCATTAGCCGCTAAGCCAGCAGCGGAAGCGCCCCCACGTTCGGTGTTGGTAAGATTTTCCTATTTCAAAATAAAACAAGAGGTTGTAAGACTGGCTTGGCAGAAAAAAGGATTTATGCACCAGGAGAGAAAAGTCTTCGTGGAACACGATTACGCCCCGGAGGTCCTTAAAAAGCGCAGGGAATACAATGACGCCAAAAAGGTACTACGTGAGAAGAAACTGCACTTTCAGACGCCATTTCCTGCGAAGTTAAGGGTCTTCTACGGCGAAGAAACATGTCTCTATAATTCGGCGGAAGAAGCAACAGCTGACATGGCGAGAAGAGGGCTCCCGGTAACAGTATTTAAACCCGCAGCAGACCCGAGTGAGAAGATCAAAACGCAAACATGGTCAACACAGAGACCTTCAAAATCCACGGGCCAGCAGCGGGAAACCCAGTGCCAGAGCGTCGCGGATAAACTGGCCGTTTTCAGGTTGGAATAGCGACCATTTTTTTTTTTTTTTTGAGTCAATCTGCACATCCAACCCCCCTCCTACAAGGTAACAAACATTAAAGGAGATGCGTATTCAGCATGTGGTAAAACATTTCATGGAACAGTCATAATATTTGAAACAAATAAGTCTTTTTAATTAAAAAAAAAAAAAAAAAAAAAAAACTTGTTAAAATAGAAATGTGACAATAATCCACATGTTCTCCCCACACTAACAAATACTGTTTTTGCGTGAATGTTTGCTGTGATGGGGGTGGGAGGGTGCACACAATTTCACAGGGTATAGGCATAAAGGGGAAAAAAAAAATCATTACAAGTTCGGATTGGGTTCTGAAACTCACGTTAAAAGCATGGGACAACTTACAGGGGTAAGAGAGGGCCCTCAACACGTAACAGAGTTTGAGGAATTTCCCTCAGAGCCTACACTCCATCAGGGCTCTTACAGGGTCTTTAAAAAGACCCCAGCTCAGGAAGTTCTTTTGACAGTTTTTTGTTTTAAAGTTTTATACACTATGTTCTTAATGTTTTTCTTGTTCTTAATGTTCTTTCAGTTTCTGAGTAGAACAAAAGAGGGCCACCACACAGTTATACTAAACAAAACAACACAATGGAGAAACAGGGTGTAACCAAAATAATTTCATATAATGTAAAAGGAATCCTGAATCCAGTTAAAAGTAGGGCTGGGAACGATCCCTAATTTCCAGAATCGATTCACTTCCAATTCTTGAGATTATGAATCGATTCGATTCCGATTCGATTCGATCTGGGGAATTACCATTTTAATAGCCATTTTACTTCCCATGAAACAAAAATCTTTGAGACCTAATGCTGCAAACTGTACCAAGAATCTTCTAACTTTGTTAATACATAAATTATCACATATAGAACTGACCCAAAATCAGTTACAATAATGCATTTTTTATTATTTAACTTATCATTTCATAAAGTGCTCACAGGTGCTTTCTTTAGTGCAAAGGGTGTGTCGTGTCAAGTTCACCACCCAGAGTAAGGAAACAAATTCAATGCATGAACCATGCATACATAATCTCACTGTATTTCAGTCCCTCCAGGATTTTGTCAGCTGTTTTTGTGATTGTTGTGGCCCAAAAAGCCTGGATTTGTGGGAGCTTTTCCAAAAAGTTATGGCACTTTTAGAGTTTTTTTGCACTCAGTGTGAGGAAGTACAAATTTTAAAGCAGCTGCTTTTTCCATAGTTTACAGTGATGCTATTCTATGTAACACCACAAGAAAAGTACAGAATTGCCAAAAATTTCCTGTTAAACAGTGATTTATTTAGAATTAAATGCTCAGTAAAACTGTAAAAAAAATGACCAATATTGTGTTCTTGCTGAGAACTTAAAAAAAAGAAATAAAAGAATTTGTCATTACAACAACTAAATTGCATTGAATGCATGTTAGTGTGGCGAAAATGATGGCAGCACCTCCTTGAATCTTGAATTTGAAGGTCTTCTTCTGTGCTGAAATCCACATGAAGCAGGGATGGTTCCTCCACTGACGACCTCTGACCTTCAGAAGGTCTCAGTGAGAATGAAGCTTCCAGTCTTCACACATCTGAAGGCAGATAAAAAGAATAGATTTCACAGTAAAATTAACATTCATATTGTTAGATCCCCACACTACAGTAGGGTTTGATAATTTAGTTTTTTATATATATTTTAACTACAAATTAACTTTCAATGTTTGAAAAGGGTTTCAATTCATTTCCTGAGAAGGTTTGTTCATTTCAGTTTAGTTCTACTGAGTAAAAATAGCTTGTTGCCTTTATTAATTTTATTGTGATTTATTCTCTTCACATCTCTTACTTAAGTGGTAGAAGTCCATAATCTCATAAAATATACCTTAATTCTGCATTTATTCACAGCGCTTAACCAACAGTTCTCTCTGTGTCCACAGTTTGTAAAAGAAACCACCATCATGCCAGATAAATTATTAATTGACGACATAAATGTTAAAACAAACAAATGATATTATACTTACAATCTCAGCAGCTCCAAGACTCCCTCTGCTTCACGGGTTTCAGTCTCCATGCATTTTCCGTTTATCAGTCGTCAACTTTATGTTCCAACACAGCGCTGCACAGAGTAAAAGTCCGCTTATCCCCGCTTTATGAAAAATATTCAGAAGCTGTTGAGGACAGTCTTTATGGTGACTTTTGTTGCTAAATTAAGAGACACGCACGTCTCTTAACGTCCCTGCCGCGCGTTGCCGGATGAGAACCGTTTTAACACCACAGAAGAAGAACTAGCATATCTGTTAGCTTGCTATGTTAGCTTGCTATGTTAGCTTGCGACGTTAGCGCGTCGGTTGTTTATGATTCTCGGCCATTGTTCCTGGCTCACTGACCCGGTTTCGACCCGATTATACTCAGCAGACGTTTACAAACATAAAAATATTGTATTAAAATATATTAATATTATATTAAAAGATCGATCCGCGGATTTTGTGGATCGATATCGGCTCAGTCAAACGTGGATCGATCTATATCGATATATCAATCTTTTGAACCCACCCCTAGTTAAAAGATCCAAGATTCTAGGCAAAATCATTTTTTTCCGGTTCCGGTTCCGCCGGACCGGCGGCGCCACACGAGTCGGCTGCCTGTTGCAACAGCCTTTTCTTTTTATCTTCCTTCTTCTTTCTACACCTTTCACTCTGTATATATATCACGGACGCACGGATCGCCCCGGGGGTCTCCCGGGTCGGCGGACGGAGCCACGGTTTGCAGCGGGAGACGTTACACCGGGGAGGAGCTAGTGCTAGCTAGCACTTGGCCGCCGCCCGGTGCTAATGGGAAACTCGACATACCGGGAGCTGTAGCGAAAACGATGCGGGTGCCGGGCTGGAGTTTAGGCGGCATGAAAGAAATATAAGACAGAATAATAAAGAGCGATGGCAAGAACCAAGCAGACCGCCCGTAAAATCTACTGGAGGAAGAAGCCCCCCAGGAGACAGCTAGCCACCAGGGCTGCTCGGAGAGGTGCTCTGGCCACCGGCAGAGTGAAGAAGCCTCGCCGTCACAGGCCCGTGGCTCTGAGAGAGATCCGTCGCTGCCAGAAATCCATGGAGCTGCTCATCCGTAAGCTGCCCGTCCAGCGCCTGGTGAGGGAGATCGCTCAGGACTTCAAGACCGTCCTGCGTTTCCTGAGCTTCGCCGTCATGGCTCTGCAGGAGACCAGCGAGGCCCACCTGGTGGTCTCTTCTTCGCTAAGGGGGTCACCATCATGCCCAAACACTTCCAGCTGGCCCGCTGCATCCGCGGAGAGAGAGCTTAGACTTTCTGCTGCACATTCACCAGCCATAATGCTCTGCACTGTGTGTCTATATATATACATTTATAGTAATATGGACATATGTTTACTAGATGTTTTTTTTTTTGTTTTTTTTTTTTTTTCTTGCCTTCTGATTGTTGCTCTGAGTGTTGCTGTCCCTATGCTGTTGCAATCCTGGAATTTCCCCATTGTGGGACTAATAAAGGCTTATCTTATCTTATCTTAAAATGAAAAAAGACAAAGCAGGAATAATATTTTTACAAGAAACCCACCTCACGGACGTGGAGCACACTAAACTCAGTAGACAAGGGTTTAAAATGATCTCTTCATCTTCATATAAGTCAGGGAGGAGGAGGGGAGTAGCGACATTGATATCTACCAAAATTACATTTGAAAAAAAATCAGAACACAAAGATAAAGAAGGGAGATACAGTTTGGTAACTGGGCGGCTAGAGGGAGAAGATATCACCCTGCTGAATGTGTATGCTCCCCCAGGGGCTAACTGGAAATTTTATAAAAATGTATTTGACCTAACGATAACTAAAGCTCAAGGTTTAGTGATATGTGGTGGGGACTTCAATCTAAGACTGAATCCATACTGGGATGCTTCTGGTAATTCTCCACATCAAAATAACACCCAAAGCAGGAAGACTCGGATGCTACTAAAAGAAATGGGAATCTGTGATGTGTGGAGGGAACTCAACCCCAGTGTAAAAGACTATACATTTTACTCAACTCCACATTCATCTTACTCAAGGATTGACTATTTTTTTATGTTTAATAGAGACATTGGAAGAGTAGAAACATGTAAAATAGGACTGATGGATCTCTCTGGCCACAGTCCGATCTACATGGACTTAAATATCCAAAAATACACAAATAATACATTTTCTTGGAGGTTAAATTCAAATGTCCTGAAAGGACCACTGAAAGATGAATTGGAATCAGATATTCTCAGATATTTGGAAGAAAACGATAATGGAGAAGTATCCCCTTTAATACTGTGGGATGCATGCAAAGCTGTAATAAGAGGAAAGATTATTGCAAAACTGGCAACCCAAAAGAAACTGAGACAAGAAAAACTATCCACATTAGAGTCAGAACTTAAGAACCTAGAAAAAGAACACAAAGGCAACACTCATTCTACTGACTCGCTCAAGATTAAGGAAATTAAAAACCAAATAAATGAGATCTACACAACAGAAATCCAGAAGAAACTTACATTTTTGAAACAAAAATACTATGAAGCAGGCAGTAAATCGGCAAAATTGCTAGCCTATAAATTGAGGAAACAACAAACAGAAAGAGAAGTCTACAATATCAGAGACCCAGTATCAAAGGAAATAAAATTCAGAATTCAGGATATTCTTAAAAGCTTCGAGAATTACTATAAGAACTTATACTCCCACAAAAAACATAAAAATGCATCCAAGGCATTCCTAAACACTTTAAACCTTCCCCAACTTACGGAGTCACAAAATAAAACACTCCTGTCAGAAATACAACCTAAAGAATTGGAAAAAGCAATTATGAAACTTAAAGCTAACAAATCCCCAGGAGCAGATGGCTATACAGCAGAGTGGTACAAAACCTTTAAACAGCAACTATCTCCTCTCCTCCTGAAAACATTTAATTATGTCCTCCACACAGGGGAAATCCCCCCCTCCTGGAGAGAAGGGGTCATTGCAGTTATACCTAAACCTGAAAAGGATAAACTAGAGTGCTCCAACTACAGACCAATCAGTGTATTAAATCAGGACTATAAGCTTTTTACCATTATCCTTGCCAAAAGGTTAGAAAATATACTGACAGACCTAATTCATTTAGACCAAACAGGTTTTATAAGACAAAGACAGACACAAGACAACATTAGACGCACTTTACACATAATTCATCATATAAAAAAATATAACTTAAATGCAGTCATATTGGGATTAGATGCTGAAAAAGCATTCAATTCGGTTGACTGGTCTTTTCTATATAGAATCTTATCCAGTTTCAATTTTCATAACAACTTCATTAGAACTGTACAGGTGTGGCGGTTTGGGAAAACCCCCACAACACACAGGGACAGACAGCTCGCTACTCCTGGGTTTTTTCCGCTGCATGCTGTGATCTAATCTGCCATTTATGCATTTCACTGCTGTGAGGTTAATGTGCCATCCATGCATTGTGTTCATGCATCCTGTCTGTGCAACAACCACGACTGGGAAAGCTGAGCAACGTTTCATGGTGAGATCTGCACGCCTAGATCGGCACATCCACGCTGGACCGGCCGCGCTCACAGCTCCTCCACACGAGAGCACATGCACCTCGTCCCCTCTCCATGACGGCGATCCCCATGGCCGACGGAGCACAAGTAGACCTGAACGCACCATGACCGAGCGAGTGACAGAGCGTCTACTTCCCTTCACCGCTCCAACACACTGAACAGGGATGATCAAGCTCCCTGACCCTGGTTCTCCTCTCCAGCTGGCCCACCAATCACGGAACCCCGGCGCACGCACCGGGGAGTTACGAGGACGGCGCACCACGCACGGGACAAATACGGCTTTTCTGACCGCCTTCCTTCTGCTGCACACTGGCCCTTCAGGCTTGCTCGTTCACCTGAGGCACGCAGCTTGCTCACTGGATTTTATGGTCTTAGCCATGGCACACAAGGGGAATTCAGCGGTTTGCGGTTCCCGAGAGCTTTAAGGTTGTGCCCGCACCTAAAGCCAACACGCCAGTCCCTCTGCTCTCATCACAGCCGCCACGCAGCCTCGTCTTTTCTTCATGGCCGCTATTAATCCTTGCAGGACTTAATCACGGGAGGAGCCAGTGACTAATTTTTCTTCTTGTGGACCTCTGCACGTTCAACGGGACAGCCCTTCGACATAGCGGACCCACAAGCAATTTTTGCGCGGCCCGGACGTTTTCATCGTCTCCGGCCGGCTTTTACTACCCCCCACCCCCCTCCATCCCCTCCTGCACAGAGCTTTTCCCTGCTCGCTGCCCAAGCTGCACTATCGAGGTCTCGGCCACCTGCCGAGCCCTCTGGGGGGGAGCTGTGGCGGTTTGGGAAAACCCCCACAACACACAGGGACAGACAGCTCGCTACTCCTGGGTTTTTTCCGCTGCATGCTGTGATCTAATCTGCCATTTATGCATTTCACTGCTGTGAGGTTAATGTGCCATCCATGCATTGTGTTCATGCATCCTGTCTGTGCCTCTCAAATGCAAATGCCATACTCCCTGCTGTGAATGCCTTTCATGCATTGTTTGTAACTGGTATATAAGCTGACTGAAATCCATGTTCAACCTCTCATTTTCACTCTGCAACTGCTGCTGCAGGACACAGACTTTGTGTCCTCCTCTCTTTCTCTGAGAGCCGTGGGCTCGCTCCCGGCGCGCACACACGGCGCCGGGAGAGGAGCTCGTGACAGCGGTATGATTAATAAAACCTGCTTAAAACCTCAGCATCGCTGCTTTATTTTATCATCCGCCGCACAGGCATTATATAAAAAACCAACAGCTAAAATAAGGATTAACGGTAATTTATCATCATCTTTTGAGCTGGAAAGAGGATGTCGTCAGGGCTGCCCCCTGTCTCCACTGCTCTTTGCAATCTTCATAGAACCTCTGAGCCAATGGATAAGACAAAATCAAAAAATTCAAGGTATTACACTTGGTCAGAAGGAACATAAAATAGCACTCTTTGCTGATGACATTTTAATATACCTAGGGCAGCCGGACACTTCTTTACCAGAACTAACCTCAGTTTTTTCAGAGTATGGAGATTTATCGGGGTACAAATTAAACATGCATAAAACCCAAGTTTTAACATTCAACTATGACCCAAATCATTATTCACTCAGCAAACTCAAAACTAACTGGGAGTCGGAATCTATGAAATATCTGGGGGTCAATATCCCGAAACAACTCGACAAAATTATAATTCAATTCAATTCAATTCAACTTTATTTATATAGCGCCATTTCACAACAACAGTCATCTCATAGCACTATCAACTGTAGGGAGGACCCCCACAGTTGCAGAAAGACCCCAGCAATCAGGCGATCCCCTGTGAGCAAGCACTTGGCGACGGTGGAGAGGAAAAACTCCCTTTTAACAGGAAGAAACCTCCAGCAGAACCAGGCTCAGGGAGGGGCAGTCATCTGCTGCGACTGGCTGGGGGGTGAGGGGACAGAGAAGAAGAAAAGAACAGACATGTAGAGAGCAAACAGCACGATGGGGACTCAATCTATGGGAGAGAACAAACAAATGTTAATGACCAGCAAAAAAAAAAATATTTCATAGAGAGTGAGGAAAGGAGTGAGGCCCAGTGCATTACTGAAGGTCCCCCGGCTGACTAAACCTATTAGCAGCATAACTAAGGGAGGGTTCAGAAACACATGATCCCTCCCTAATTGTAGGCTATATCAAAAAGGTAGGTTTTAGCCCTATTCTTAAAAACAGAGATCAAGTCTGACTCCCGAATCCAGATTGGCAGCTGATTCCACAGGAGAGGAGCTTGATAACTAAAGGCTCTGCCTCCCATTGTACTTTTGGAGATTCTAGGTATTACAAGTAAACCTGCATTTTGGGAGCGTAGTGCTCTGTTAGGATGATACGGTAGTATCAGATCTTTTAAATAAAAAGGAGCCTGATTGTTTAGAGCTTTGTAAGTAAGAAGAAGGATTTTAAACTTAATTCTAAACTCTATGGGAAGCCAATGAAGGGAGGCCAGAACCGGAGAGATATGATCTCTCTTTCTAGTACCTGTTAAAACTCTTGCTGCAGCATTTTGGATCAGCTGAAGACTTTTTTTTTTTTTTTTATTTAAGTTTTTGTAAAGGGTATACAGGTCGTTACAGCAATGCAGTGTTTACATTTTCATCACATGTTCCCTTATTTTCTGATATCTGACAACATTGGAAGATTAATTCTTACAACACCCCTTTTTTTTTTTTTTTAAAGTGAAAGAAAAAGTGAAATTAAAGAGAAAAAAAAACAAGAAACAAATAAAAAAAAACCCAAACAAACCAGTAAAAAACAAACAAAAAGAAAAAGTAAGTAAATAAAGATAAAAGAGCATCTGAGTAGCGTTGGAACAAAGAGCGGAACCATTATTGAAATGGTATTTGTCAAAGATTAGATCTAATGGAAGACACATATGCGGTCCAGGGTTGCCAAAAGTTCATGAACACATCCATGCCCTGTCTCAGTGCGAATGTCAACTTTTCCATCGAGTAAATGTCTTGGATCACGTTAGTCCAATCTTCAGGTGTAGGACAGTCCTTCAACATCCATTTTTTAGTTAGAGCTTTTTTGCTTGCCAATATTAAAACATTGAATAAGTATTTTTCTCCTCGTCTTTCCAGTGAGTCCGGTAGTAAACCCAAATACAAAGTTACAAAAGAAAAGGGAACTGTAATTTTGAATATTTTCCCCAATATTGTCTGTACCTTGGTCCAATATTGGTGGATAACTGGGCATGACCAAAACACATGAAAATGATTTGCAGTCTTTTCACCACACAAGCGCCAACAGTTCAATCCCTTATGGGTAAATTTGTTTTGTGCAGGTGTTCTGAAAAATCTTGCCAAGTTTTTCCATCCAAATTCTCTCCACTGCAGGGATGAGGTACTTTTCCATTGCTGTTTATTTAGCTTTTCCCATATTTCCAGTTGTAAAGTGAAATTCCCCTCTTTTTCCCATCTCTCTTTTATATAAGATGTGTTGTCTCCTTTTAAGTCTTGAAGACCTTGGTATATTTTAGAAATGTATCTGATCCCTGGGATCCCTTTATATGCCATTAAGAAGACCTTCAGAACACCTGACTGGGCCCTTTCCAAAACCTCCTTTTTAAGTATATTGTTTATGTGGTGTCTAAGCTGGAAGAACCTGTAAAGGTCTTGATTTATTAGGCCTTGTTTTTTCAAATCTTCAAAACTTCTTAAGATTTGCCCTTTAAAAAAATCGTAATATTTTATCAGCCCTTTCTCCTTCCACTTTTTAAATCTGGTGTCTGTTTTATTAGGAGTAAAGTCCTGATCATAGGCGATCCATTGCAGAAGTCGATAGGGCTCTTTAGTTTGATTCTCTCTGACTATCTTAAACCAAATTTTTAGCGGGGTCTCTATCCACGGGTTAGTGTTATTCAAAAGCTTAGGTAAGACATTGTTCCCTATTATCGCCTGTAGGGGGATGTCACTTGTTATTTGGCATTCGATCTCCTTCCATTGTGCAGTGTAGACTGGGTTACATATCTCTACTAAAGTTTTAATTTGTGCGGCTTTGAAGTAGTCCCTGATATTTGGCAGCGCGAGCCCACCTTTGTCTTTGTTTAGCTGTAGGGTTCTATATCTGATTCTAGGTCTCTTGCCCTGCCATATGAATCTTGAGATCCTTCTGTCCAGCTCCTGCCATGTTTTTTTGGGAGGTTCTACCGGTATTGTTTGGAAAAGGTATAGAAGACGTGGAAGTATATTCATTTTGACTGCTTCAATTCTTTGTGCAGTACCCAAGAATGGTATCATATTCCATCTTGCTAGGTCAGATTTTATTTTTGTCACCAGTGGATCATAGTTTAGTGATATAATTTTGTTGAGTTGTTTCGGGATATTGACCCCCAGATATTTCATAGATTCCGACTCCCAGTTAGTTTTGAGTTTGCTTAGTGAATAATGATTTGGGTCATAGTTGAATGTTAAAACTTGGGTTTTATGCATATTTAATTTGTACCCCGATAAATCTCCATACTCTGAAAAAACTGAGGTTAGTTCTGGTAAAGAAGTGTCCGGCTGCCCTAGGTATATTAAAATGTCATCAGCAAAGAGTGCTATTTTATGTTCCTTCTGACCAAGTGTAATACCTTGAATTTTTTGGTTTTGTCTTATCCATTGGCTCAGAGGTTCTATGAAGATTGCAAAGAGCAGTGGAGACAGGGGGCAGCCCTGACGACATCCTCTTTCCAGTTCAAAAGATGATGATAAATTACCGTTAATCCTTATTTTAGCTGTTGGTTTTTTATATAATGCCTGTATAGTTCTAATGAAGTTGTTATGAAAATTGAAACTGGATAAGATTCTATATAGAAAAGACCAGTCAACCGAATCGAATGCTTTTTCAGCATCTAATCCCAATATGACTGCATTTAAGTTATATTTTTTTATATGATGAATTATGTGTAAAGTGCGTCGAATGTTGTCTTGTGTCTGTCTTTGTCTTATAAAACCTGTTTGGTCTAAATGAATTAGGTCTGTCAGTATATTTTCTAACCTTTTGGCAAGGATAATGGTAAAAAGCTTATAGTCCTGATTTAGTACACTGATTGGTCTGTAGTTGGAGCACTCTAGTTTATCCTTTTCAGGTTTAGGTATAACTGCAATGACCCCTTCTCTCCAGGAGGGGGGGATTTCCCCTGTGTGGAGGACATAATTAAATGTTTTCAGGAGGAGAGGAGATAGTTGCTGTTTAAAGGTTTTGTACCACTCTGCTGTATAGCCATCAGCTCCTGGGGATTTGTTAGCTTTAAGTTTCATAATTGCTTTTTCCAATTCTTTAGGATGTATTTCTGACAGTAGTGTTTTATTTTGTGACTCCGTAAGTTGGGGAAGGTTTAATGTGTTTAGGAATGCCTCGGATGCGTTTTTATGTTTTTTGTGGGAGTATAAGTTCTTATAGTAATTCTCGAAGTTTTTAAGAATATCCTGAATTCTGAATTTTATTTCCTTTGATACTGGGTCTCTGATTTTGTAGATTGCTCTTTCTGTTTGATGTTTCCTCAATTTATAGGCTAGCAATTTTGCCGATTTACTGCCTGCTTCATAGTATTTTTGTTTCAGAAATGTAAGTTTCTTCTGGATTTCTATTGTGTAGATCTCATTTATTTGGTTTTTAATTTCCTTAATCTTGAGCGAGTCAGTAGAATGAGTGTTGCCTTTGTGTTCTTTTTCTAGGTTCCTAAGTTCTGACTCTAATGTGGATAGTTTTTCTTGTCTTAGTTTCTTTTGGGTTGCCAGTTTTGCAATAATCTTTCCTCTTATTACAGCTTTACATGCATCCCACAGTATTAAAGGGGATACTTCTCCATTATCGTTATCTTCCAAATATCTGAGAATATCTGATTCCAATTCATCTTTCAATGGTCCTTTCAGGACATTTGAATTTAACCTCCAAGAAAATGTATTATTTGTGTATTTTTGGATATTTAAGTCCATGTAGATCGGACTGTGGTCGGAGAGATCCATCAGTCCTATTTTACATGTTTTTACTCTTCCAATGTCTCTATTAAACATAAAAAAATAGTCAATCCTTGAGTAAGATGAATGTGGAGTTGAGTAAAATGTATAGTCTTTTACACTGGGGTTGAGTTCCCTCCACACGTCACAGATTCCCAATTCTTTTAGTAGCATCCGAGTTTTCCTGTTTTGGGTGTTATTTTGATGTGGGGAATTACCAGAAGCATCCCAGTATGGATTCAGTCTAAGATTGAAGTCCCCACCACATATCACTAAACCTTGAGCTTTAGTTATCATTAGGTCGAATACATTTTTATAAAATTTCCAGTTAGCCCCTGGGGGAGCATACACATTCAGCAGGGTGATATCTTCTCCCTCTAGCCGCCCAGTTACCAAACTGTGTCTCCCTTCTTTATCTTTGTGTTCTGATTTTTTTTCAAATGTAATTTTGGTTGATATCAATGTCGCTACTCCCCTCCTCCTCCCTGATTTATATGAAGATGAAGAGATCATTTTAAACCCTTGTCTACTGAGTTTATTGTGTTCCACGTCTGTTAGGTGGGTTTCTTGTAAAAGTATTATTCCTGCTTTGTCTTTTTTCATTTTGCCTAGAATCTTGGATCTTTTAACTGGATTCAGGATTCCTTTTACATTATATGAAATTATTTTGGTTACACCCTGTTTCTCCATTGTGTTGTTTTGTTTAGTATAACTGTGTGGTGGCCCTCTTTTGTGCTACTCAGAAACTGAAAGAACATTAAAAACAAGAAAAACATTAAGAACATAGTGTAAAAAACTTTAAAACAAAAAGCTGTCATAAGAACTTCCTGAGCTGAGGTCTTTTTAAAGACCCTGTAAGAGCCTTGATGGAGTGAAGGCTCTGAGGGAAATTCCTCAAACTCTGTTACGTGTTGAGGGCCCTCTCTTACCACTGAAAGTAGTCCCATGCTTTTAACGTGAGTTTCAGAACCCAATCCAAACTTGTAATGATTTTTTTTTTTCCTTTTATGCCTAAACCCTGTGAAATTGTGTGCACCCTCCCACCCCCATCACATCAAACATTCACGCAAAAACAGTATTTGTTAGTATGAGGAGAACATGTGGATTATTGTCACATTTCTATTTTAACAAGTTTTTTTTTTTTTTTTATTACAAAGACTTATTTGTTTCAAATAATATGATTGTTCCATGAAATGTTTTACCACATGCTGAATATGCATCTCCTTTAATGTTTGTTACCTTGTATGAGGGGGGTTGGATGTGCGGATTGATTCAAGAGAAAAAAAAAAAAAAAAAAAAGGTCGCTATTCCAACCTGAAAACGGATAGTTTATCCGCGACGCTCTGGTGCTGGGTTTCCCGCTGCTGGTCCGTGGATTTTGAAGGTCTTTGTGTTGTCCATGTTTGCGCTTTGATCTTCTCACTCGGGTCTGCTGGGGGTTTAAATACCGTTACCGGGAGGCCTCTTTTCGCCATGTCAGCTGTTGCTTCTTCCGCCGAATTATAGAGACACGTTTCATCGCCGTAGAAGACCCTTAACTTCGCAGGAAATGGTGTCTGAAAGCGCAATTTCTTCTCTCTTAACACCTTTTTCGCGTCATTGTATTCCCTGCGCTTTTTAAGGACCTCCGGGGCGTAATCGTGTTCCACGTAGACTTTTCTCTCCTGGTGCATAAATCCTTTTTTCTGCCAGGCCAGTCTTACAACCTCTTGTTTTATTTTGAAATTGGAAAATCTTACCAACACCGAACATGGGGGCGCTTCCGCCGCCGGCCTAGCGGCTAATGAACGATGTGCCTTTTCTATCTTCAAGTCGGTGGTTTGTGGAATATCCAATTTCTCTCTTAGTAAGGATTCCACGCATTCTGCCATTGAGTTAAAACCATTTTCGGTTCCTTCTATCAGACCATGAATTCTTATGTTGTCTCTTCTTTGTTTTCCTTCTTGGTCGGTTAGCTTAGCCTCTATAGCTGCTTGTCTTTTGCGTAGGTCTAGCACAGAATCTTCGAGCACTTTTATTCGATCCTCTGTTTCCAAGATTCGGTTCTCGGCCTGGTCCACTCTGCTGTTTGTCCTTTTCAATTCTTCTCTGAATTCCCGAAATTCGGCCGTAACATCTCGGCGAAATCGTCGTAGCTCCTCAAATAGTGATTTCAGGCTAACCCTTTTGTTAGCTATCACCAGTTCCTCGTCTTCTGAACGGAGATCTTCCAGTTCGGATTCTCCGGCCGATACGTGTCCTGGCCTGGAGAATTTCAGTTTCTTCTGTTTTCCTTTAGACATGATGATTTTGTCTTTTGATTTTCACTCCTCCAAAAATCCGTTAAGTTTGATTTTCAAGGTGTTATCCTGGATTGGGTCTGAGAACTTCAGTGTTAAGCTGCAGTCGCCATGGCGTCCAGACCGGAAGTCAGCTGAAGACTTTTTAAAGATGTTTTAGGACAGCCTGATAATAAAGAATTACAATAATCTAATCTCGAGCTAACAAAAGCGTGGATCAGCTTCTCAGCATCACTCTGAGACAAGATGCTCCTAATCTTGGCAATATTACGCAAATGATAGAAGGCAGTCTTAGAAACAAATTTAATATGTGAATTGAAGGACAAATCCTGATCAAAAATAACTCCAAGGTTCCTCACAGAGCTATTAAGAGAAAGAGTAACTGCATCCAAACTGAAAGTTTGATTTGGAAAGGAATTTCTAAGGTTTTTTGGACCAACAAGAATGACTTCAGTCTTGTCTGAATTTAATAGCAGGAAATTACAAGTCATCCAAACTTTGATTTCCTTAAGACAGGCTTCTAACTTGGCTAATTGATTAGTATCATCTGGCTTCATTGACAGGTATAATTGTGTGTCATCTGCATAACAGTGAAAATGTATACAGTGCTTTCTAATAATGTTGCCTAACGGAAGCATATATAAACTAAAAAGAGTAGGGCCAAGCACAGATCCCTGTGGAACTCCATGACTAAGCTTTGAGCTGAGAGAAAACTCATCATTTACATGAACAAACTGGAACCTATCAGATAAATAAGATCTAAACCACTGCAACGAAGTTCCATTAAGTCCAACATAGTTTTCTAATCTATCAAGTAGAATATTATGATCAATAGTATCAAAAGCTGCACTAAGATCTAAAAGGACAAGTACAGAAACTAGTCCATTATCAGATGCAATGAGGAGGTCGTTGGTGACCTTCGCTAAGGCTGTTTCAGTGCTATGATGGATTCTAAACCCAGATTGAAACTCCTCAAATAAACCATTTCCCTGCAGGTGGTCAAATAATTGCGTAGCAACAACTCTTTCTAAGATTTTTGAAATGAAAGGGAGATTAGAGATTGGTCTATAGTTAGCTAAATCTCCTGGATCTAGCGTTGGCTTTTTGAGTAAGGGTTTAATTACAGCCGTTTTAAAAGCCTGCGGTACATGGCCTAAAGTTAATGAAGAATTGATTATATGAAGAATAAAGCTACCAATAAGTGGGAAGACTTCTTTAAATAACCTGGTAGGAATAGGGTCTAAAAGACAAGTTGAAGGTTTGGATGAGGAAACTATTTTGTCTAACTCACAAAGGTCGATTGGAGTAAACTCATCAAGACAGACATCAATAGAAGGAGTTGTAGTAGTTACAGTATTTAAGTTAACTGTGGGAAGAATCTGATTGATTTTATCTCTGATGGATGAAATTTTATTATTGAAAAAGTTCATAAAGTCCTGACTAGTAAGCTCTAAGGGGATGCTAGGATTGACAGAGTCCTGACTCTTTGTCAACCTGGCTACAGTACTGAAAAGAAACCTGGGATTATTCTTGTTCTCTTCTATTAATGCAGAGTAATAACTCGTTCTAGCTTTTCTAAGAGATTTTTTATAAATTAAAAGATGATTTCTCCAAGCTAAATAGATTTCATCTAAATTAGTAGAGCGCCATTTTCTTTCTAATTGACGAGTCTTCTGTTTTAAGCTACGAGTTTCTGTGTTGAACCAAGGAGTTAAAAATCTCTGATTAGCCTTTTTCTTTTTTAAGGGGGGCCACCAAGTCTAGAGCCTGATGCAGAGAAGCTGAAACACTATCCACCATGTTATCAATTACAGAAGGAGCAAGCTGTCTATAGCTTATTTCCGTTGTATAACACTAAACTATGATCCACTGGTGACAAAAATAAAATCCGACCTAGCAAGATGGAATATGATACCATTCTTGGGTACTGCACAAAGAATTGAAGCAGTCAAAATGAATATACTTCCACGTCTTCTATACCTTTTCCAAACAATACCGGTAGAACCTCCCAAAAAAACATGGCAGGAGCTGGACAGAAGGATCTCAAGATTCATATGGCAGGGCAAGAGACCTAGAATCAGATATAGAACCTTACAGCTAAATAAAGACAAAGGTGGGCTTGCGCTGCCAAATATCAGGGACTACTTTAAAGCCGCACAAATTAAAACTCTAGTAGAGATATGTAACCCAGTCTACACTGCACAATGGAAGGAGATCGAATGCCAAATAACAAGTGACATCCCCCTACAGGAGATGATAGGGAACAATGCCTTACCTAAACTTTTGAATAACACTAACCCGTGGATAGAGACCCCGCTAAAAATTTGGTTTAAGATAGTCAGAGAGAATCAAACTAAAGAACCCTATCGACTTCTGCAATGGATTGCCTATGATCAAGACTTTACTCCTAATAAAACAGACACCAGATTTAAAAAGTGGAAGGAGAAAGGGCTGTTAAAATATCACGATTTTTTTAAAGGGCAAATTTTAAGAAGTTTTGAAGATTTGAAAAAACAAGGTCTAATAAATCAAGACCTTTACAGGTTCTTCCAGCTTAGACACCACATAAACAATATACTTAAAAAGAAGGATTTGGAAAGGGCCCAGTCAGGTGTTCTGAAGGTCTTCTTAATGGCATATAAAGGGATCCCAGGGATCAGATACATTTCTAAAATATACCAAGGTCTTCAAGACTTAAAAGGAGACAACACATCATATATAAAAGAGAGATGGGAAAAAGAGGGGAATTTCACTTTACAACTGGAAATATGGGAAAAGCTAAATAAACAGCAATGGAAAAGTACCTCATCCCTGCAGTGGAGAGAATTTGGATGGAAAAACTTGGTAAGATTTTTCAGAACACCTGCACAAAACAAATTTACCCATAAGGGATTGAACTGTTGGCGCTTGTGTGGTGAAAAGACTGCAAATCATTTTCATGTGTTTTGGCCATGCCCAGTTATCCACCAATATTGGACCAATGTACAGACAATATTGGGGAAAATATTTAAAATAACAGTTCCCTTTTCTTTTGTAACTTTGTATTTCAATTCAATTCAATTCAACTTTATTTATATAGCGCCATTTCACAACAACAGTCATCTCATAGCACTATCAACTGTAGGGGGGACCCCCACAGTTGCAGAAAGACCCCAGCAATCAGGCGATCCCCTGTGAGCAAGCACTTGGCGACGGTGGAGAGGAAAAACTCCCTTTTAACAGGAAGAAACCTCCAGCAGAACCAGGCTCAGGGAGGAGCAGTCATCTGCTGCGACTGGCTGGGGGGTGAGG
Source organism: Pholidichthys leucotaenia (assembly GCA_020510985.1). Taxonomy (NCBI): domain Eukaryota; kingdom Metazoa; phylum Chordata; class Actinopteri; order Cichliformes; family Pholidichthyidae; genus Pholidichthys; species Pholidichthys leucotaenia. The sequence goes on from CM035844.1 coordinate 309,164,667, forward strand.
GGATAGAGAAGAAGAAAAGAACAGACATGTAGAGAGCAAACAGCACGATGGGGACTCAATCTATGGGAGAGAACAAACAAATGTTAATGACCAGCAAAAAAAAAAAAAAATATTTCATAGAGAGTGAGGAAAGGAGTGAGGCCCAGTGCATTACTGGAGGTCCCCCGGCTGACTAAACCTATTAGCAGCATAACTAAGGGAGGGTTCAGAAACACATGATCCCTCCCTAATTGTAGGCTATATCAAAAAGGTAGGTTTTAGCCCTATTCTTAAAAACAGAGATCGAGTCTGACTCCCGAATCCAGATTGGCAGCTGATTCCACAGGAGAGGAGCTTGATAACTTTGGGTTTACTATCGGACTCACTGGAAAGACGAGGAGAAAAATACTTATTCAATGTTTTAATATTGGAAAGTAATAAAGCTCTAACTAAAAAATGGATGTTGAAGGACTGTCCTACACCTGAAGATTGGATTAACGTGATCCAAGACATTTACTCGATGGAAAAGTTGACATTCGCACTGAGACAGGACATGGATGGGTTCATGAATTTTTGGCAACCCTGGATCGCATATGTGTCTTCCATTAGATCTAATCTTTGACAAATACCATTTCAATAATGGTTCCGCTCTTTGTTCCAACGCTACTCAGATGCTCTTTTACCTTTATTTACTTATTTTTTCTTTTTGTTTGTCTTTTGCTGGTTTGTTTGTTTGTTTGTTTGTTTTATTTTATTCTCTTTAATTTCACTTTTTCTTTCACTTTAAAAAAAAGGGGTGTTGTAATAATTATTCTTCCAATGTTGTCAGATATCAGAAAATAAGGGAACATGTGATGAAAATGTAAACAATGCATTGCTGTAACGACCTGTATACCCTTTACAAAAACTTAAATTAAAAAAAAAAAAAAAGACTGAAAAAAAAAATCCTTCAATGTGGTTTTCTGGATTTTTTTTTCTCATTTTGTCTCTCATAGTTGAGGTATACCTATGATGAAAATTGAAGACCTCTCTCATCTTTTAAGTGGGAGAACTTGCACAATTGGTGGCTGACTAAATACTTTTTTTCCCCACTGTAGAACCCGAATCATCCACTAAAATAATGAAAACTAATGTACTAAACTGGCCTAACACGCAAACTCAGAACAACCTAGACTAGGGCTGGTGGGTGGACTGCTGCACAGCCCGCACGGCATGGCGGATTATTATACCACCAACAGCTAAAAAAAAAAAATCCTTCATGAAACTAAAATTACTTGCCGTGCTCCGAAACTAAAATACAAATACAAAAATAACCCCATATCATAACTGTCATGCCTGGCTCTCACGAGCCAGAAAGGAGATGCGAGGGCGACCAGTGAGTTTGCGTAATTTATTAACATAAACACACAGAGTACAAAATAACAAAGTAAAGAGCCACGTGGGGCTAAAACACACACACAACACTAGATAACGAACAGTAAAGTAAAGAGCCTTGTGAGGCTAAAATACGCACAGAACTAAGGACAACATACAACCCAGGGAGAAAGGCTAGAGAGGCGGCGAGGGGAAACACACGCCGAGTCGCAGCACTTACTTTGGGGGTAGAGCCGAGGTAACGGCGAACTGAAGCTAGACATAGGAGCTACAGTCGTGGAAACACAGGGCACGTCTTTCCATAGCGAGGTCGCAGCGACGAGTAACTCTCGGCTGCTCGCTTAAGTGGGGGAGATAATTAATAATGGGAGACAGCTGTCCCAGAGCAGCTGAACTAGACAGCAGGGAATCAGCTGGGCGCTGTCAAAGTACGGGCCTTGTAAGACCCGGCACGGACTACCACGGAGCAGGAGCAACACTGGACAACTTGAACGCGGAGAAGGATAGCGTCCAGGTCGTGACAGTACTCCTCCCCCGAGCCGTGCCTCCTGGCGCAGGCTAAAACACACACACACACACCCCCGAGGGGAAGACCAGGGAGGGCGGTGGGGGCCAGGTCTGGGGGAAAGCGAGGGACAAGGAAAAGGAACTCAGAACTCAGAACTCAGAAAAGGATTTATTGCCAAGTACATTAACAGTAAACAACTGATAACATACGAGGGATTTGACTTGACACAGAAAACGACCTGCATTTCCGGTGACGCGGCAGCGTTGAAACACACCTGTCATCAGATGGGTACAGGATGCATAGGGAAGAAAAGGATAACACAATAGGAAAGAGCAAAAAACCATTGATTGTCAGAATACCGGTCATATATGATCAATATTATGATTACAAGAAAAAAAGCCCTCAATGCACAATTAGCAGACAAGAATGTACACAAAGACACAAAGGGAGCAGTGAGTGAATGATCTTCTCATCAGTTTATTGAGTCAGTGTGGGTGTAGTGTTGAGTGGAGGTGTTTGTATCAGTTAAGAACAACAAAGTCTCTTCAGCAGGAGATGTTTTGTCTAGCGGCTGGCATTTGTCCTTGAGCCAGGCAGCTGGCTGTCCATAGAGTCAATGCAGCTCAAATGTTTTGGAAACAAAAAACTGCAGATAATCTGGAGGACTTGTGTGAGGGCAGGTCAGATTAGTCGAATAGTACTGATCCCAGAGAAAAAGACTTTATATTCTCTTACAGATTCAGTACTTTAATCCTTCAGTGCTGGACGTTGAATTCTTCATGGACGGCTCTCAGCGTGATCATGATGTAATCCATTTTCCTAGACAGTTCTCCATTAGCCGCTGTCAGAGTCCTCCCCATTTGTTCAATTTGATGGTTAAGCCTCGCCTGGCCAGCATTTTGATAGGCTACGTCCATCTTCATCAATTTACGGTACACCAGGACAATCCCAGATCCAATCAGAACGATCCCGATGACCATTGCTACGAAGATGTATAAATCTTCGACATCTTCGATAGAGAGATCAGACAGGCACAAGAGTTTCCAATTACTTGTGTCCCTCAAATAGCCCGCAGCCTCAGTTCCTGTGGGGCAAACTACCTCCCCCGGGGCACTTCTCCTCGTTAAAAAAATAGTGTCAATTGCGTTCAAAGCCCAGCTTATTAAATCCATAATTTCGTTCGATAATCAGCAGTAGAGACACGCAGACAGACGATAGCAAGCTGGGATCCAGTCAGTTAGGGGAGGAAGGAGATAAAAAGTCAGAGCTGGAGAGAAGGAAAAAAGCGTCTGCTCTCTTTGGGAGGCGGAAGTGAAAAGGAGGGAGAGAAAAAAAACCCAGGTAACAGTATAGGATCTGACACCATAATAATAGTTTCAAACAGGAAAAACCCATCCCCCCCTCCTCTGCAGAGGCCAGACGGTCTATGCAGGTGATCACAGGAGGTGAGGAGATCAAAATGCAGAAATATAGCGACATAGTCATAAAAAAGGCTCACAACAACTTAGGGCGAGGACAAGGCAAAACTCATGTCTCGAAGGCCAAAAAACTACAAAACTCTGTGAACATAAGGTAGAAGAAGACTTACACATGTAACCCCGGCCAAGACAGAATAACATACAAAAAAAAGGGCAATCCGGGCATAAGCCCTGAAAATAGAGCCTGGAACTACCGATTAGCATATAAATACAAAGGAAACAACTCCTCGATCATAAGTTAGCACAACAGATGTCACCAAACAGTCTGGAGGAGGATAAAAATGCAGATAAACAAGGCTACTCTGAATGAGGCCAGGCAATGTGAAGCAAATGCTACTTACAGGGCTAATTAGAATAAGAGAACATACAGGGATTATAAGACATAGAAAATAGTCAAAGGAAATTCTTTGTTGGAATGACACCACAATAAGGACTCTAGCGCAGAAAGTTCTTTGACGTCCTGAATAGGATAAAATAAGGGAGGACAACCAAACACAAAGCAACTAGCAGTCAGTCAATTCTTCAGGAACGTCAGCAGGTGGAGCAGGGCAGGCGGTGACAGCTTGTCCGGTGGGCGACCCGAACTCCACCAGGCCAGGAACCACAATACCAGTTCGGGCGGCCTACCAGAGTCCCAGGCTAGGAGACACAGTTTCTCCGGAGGCCGACCCAGATCACCGAACCAGCCAGACGACTCCCCAGGCGGTCGTCCCGTGACCTCAGACCCCCGAGAGCTGAGGGAGAAGTCTTGGTGCAGCTTCCTCCCTGAGGGAAAAGGCAGGAGGAAACTGACCAGGGTGAGAGAAACCCCAACAGTGGCAGGGGGAGAGGAGATGGAGGCAAGGGGCAAAGTCAGCCTGACATCTGAAGAACACATGGGCAGGGGGAAACTGGCCCGGATGAGAGGAACCCCAACAGCGGCAGGAGGAGAGATGATGGAGGCAAGGGATGAAGTCAGCCTGACGTCAGGCGAACACAATCCTCGAGCTCCCTCACTGACCTTTACCCGGACTGGCGCAGCACCCCCGGTGGACCCCGATTGGGCCGGCGAAACACTCCCGGAGGACCCCGATCGGGCCGGAACAGCACTCCCGGTGGACCCCGATTGGGCCGGAACAGCACTCCCGGTGGACCCCGATTGGACCGGAACAGCACTCCCGGTGGACCCCAACTGGACCGCCATCCAGGACTTCGATGCTCCAGGTTCAGCGTGCAGGACTCCATCCTCCGGCTCTCACTCGACTGCGAAGGGCTCCGCAGCCGGCATGATGGTTTCCACAGTCAGACAACCTCCAGGCGCCGAAGACCACGTCGACAGCCCGCATGGCGTGGAGGCAGGAAATCTGGCCTCTGCTGGGCCGAACCATTCCTCCGTGGAGACCCGGGGACGCTTAATCGTCGGCGCTGGCTCAACAGGCAGTTCGACCTTCTCCTCTGCCCATGACGTGGCTGCGGGGCTGGGGCGAAACCTTCCAGGGCCGCAGGCCTCCTCCTCGCGCGGCGGTGCAGACCTGGCACCGGGGCAGACTCAGGGGGAAGAGACACAGAGGACGCAGGTTCATATTCAACTTTTGCAGCGGGAGGAGAGAGCTCAGGGGACTGTGAACCCTGAACTCCTCCCCCAGGAATCAAACAAGGCAATTCACTCATAATGGAAGGAGAATGAAAAGACACTTGCCTGATTCCCGAAGAGTCGGTGGAATCCGCTGCAAGGGACTTGAGTCTTTCCTCTCCCAGCCGGATGGAGGTGGAGGACCCCCCGGACAGACGAGGAGGTGCCTCTCGCACCGGATCGGGACCGGGAACACCTGGAGGTGAATTCGCGCCGTTCTCAGCAGCCGGAGTGAATGACGAAGAGGGGGGAGAAACAGCTGAGGAGAACCGGGGGCCCAGAGCTGACGGGACAGTGGGAAGAACGGGCCCAGGAGCGGGAGCAGCTGATTCGCTTCTTCAGCGAGACACAGGAGCTACAGCAGGCTGGGAGGCGAAATTCATGTGGTTTCCTGGAGCGGGATCCGGACGGGGCTCTCGCTGAGATGTACGGGGAATTTGGGAGCGGCGTCTTCTGAACGTGAAGTCGGGGAAACGCCGCTCCTGTATGGAGACCGAAGCCAACAGGTCAGCGTATCCCGGATAGTCATTCAGCTCAGGGTTCTTCTCAACCAGCGTGACCGCCGCCATCACGTGCTCCATGGCTACGGGGGGATAGGCGGCGGAACAAGCGGCTGCCACTCGGTCCGCAATGCGAATCGCTGTCACCCTTATCTTCTCCGGGGGAACCCCGGTTGACGTCACTCTACCTTGGGGATTACCCCTGGGTGAGGCGAACTCCTGGGCTGGATCGGCGGCAGGAGCGGGATTCCGAAGCGAGGAGCGATGGTGTCCTGTCTTCGGCTTCCTGCCGGGGTTCTCCTCCAGCCTACGGAGTCTCTCCCAGGCCACAGAGATGTCTGCCCTCCTCGCCTTAACCTCGGGGAGATGAGAGTAGCGAGGGAAGTTGTTAATCCTGTTCTCGGCGAGCTCCAGACGCCAGCATATCTCGCTGGGAGTATCGTAGAGGTCCGTGGTGAACAGCGCCTCATCCACAAGGTCCAGAGCCTCCGAGAGATCGTGGCCTGGGTGCCGCATACGCCTCCTGGAGGGAGACATGTTACTAGCTTGCCTGCACCCAGAGGAAGGGAAAAACGACAAGTCCCACTGCAAACTCACGGTCGCAGACGTCTCAGTCTGGCTGCAACCTACTGTCATGCCTGGCTCTCACGAGCCAGAAAGGAGATGCGAGGGTGACCAGTGAGTTTGCGTAATTTATTAACATAAACACACAGAGTACAAACTAACAAAGTAAAGAGCCACGTGGGGCTAAAACACACACACAACACTAGATAACGAACAGTAAAGTAAAGAGCCTCGTGGGGCTAAAATACGCACAGAACTAAGGACAACATACAACCCAGGGAGAAAGGCTAGAGAGGCGGCGAGGGGAAACACACGCCGAGTCGCAGCACTTACTTTGGGGGTAGAGCCGAGGTAATGGCGAACTGAAGCTAGACATAGGAGCTACAGTCGTGAAAACACAGGGCACGTCTTTCCATAGCGAGGTCGCAGCGACGAATAACTCTCGGCTGCTCGCTTAAGTGGGGGAGATAATTAATAATGGGAGACAGCTGTCCCAGAGCAGCTGAACTAGACAGCAGGGAATCAGCTGGGTGCTGTCAAAGTACGGGCCTTGTAAGACCCGGCACGGACTACCACGGAGCAGGAGCGACACAGGACAACCTGAACGCGGAGAAGGATAGCGTCCAGGTCGTGACAATAACATGCATGCATAAACACAAGAACTATAAACACCCATTCTACAACACAGTCACTTGTGTGGGAGAAGTAGAACCAGCATGAGGGAGCTCGGGGCAGTCCCTCAGCAAGCGCACCCCTGGAAACAGCAAACTCTTGGGATGATGGTTGATCTTCTGGACAGAGGAGCCCGACTCCTTCACCACCAACACTGACTCCCGTCCAGCCTCATCACCCGGAGCCTCTTCCCAGACACGCCAAAGCTGATTGGCATGTCTCGAGCCGTTGGACAACCAGAAGTACGCTACACCCAACTTCGCCACTATACACAGATATCCTTCGTGTTTTGCTGGCTGTCGTTTGGCCCATCTTCGTTATGGACATTCTTCACCTCGAACCTGAACCAAGTCCAAAACCCTCAGGGGGACACGGCTCGGCCTGACATAGTGCTGCTGAGCATGTGGTAACTCCATGTTCGTCGGTCTGGCCCCGTCCTCTTCTAAAACCATTGTAGCTGTCCCCTTCGTAGCTGCAGACCCTCTATCCCCCTGCAGCCAAGCTCCGGAGGCATCTGGGACTAGCACAATGGTGTCACTCGCTGATGCAGGCGCCTTACTGCCATGCTTGGTACCCTCCTCTACCACATCCCGAGCGCTGGCACTGCGACCCTCCTGTGCCAAACCTGAGTGAAACTGGTCCTGGTTGACTGCCATGGTGTTCGTTAGGTCTTCATCCCACACAACATTTTCTTCGACCACTGGAACCGGAGAGTTCCAGCGGCCACAACCCAACCATTCATTCCCGGCACCGTCTTTAATGGCGAAACCCAGTCCGTAAAACAAATCACAGCCCATGATGGTATCGCCTCGTGCTGTCACATGGAACGGGAAGTCAACCATCTTTGCAGACTTGTACCGGACCATTAACTCCAAAGTCTCAACTGTGCACAGCCTGCCACCTCCACAGCCATGCAACAGTGCCGGGTTACCTCTAATCCTGTAGTGGGGGAAAAACTTCCTCACCGTGGTCCAATTCAGCAACGACCCCTCTGCCCCCGTGTCAAGCAGCAGCAGCACCTAGATGCCATCCAATTTCACTGTGCAGTGTGGCGGTTTGAGATAACCCCCACAACAGACTGAGTCAGACACAGCGCTCGGCAAGAGCAGATAACAGAACAGTGAAATGTGTGTATTAATGTCTACAGGCAGCCCCGCTCCTTCTGGCTTGTTCCGGCTCAGTATTGTGATGTTAATGTCCCATTCATGCATTGTGTTCATGCTTCCTGTTCTCACTGTGTCTCTCAAATGCAAATGCCATACCCACTACTGTGAATGCCTTTCATGCATTGTCTGTAACTGGTATAAATACCGCACATATTCTGTAACTCACTCTCTCATTCCTTCAACTGCTGCTGACACACACACCCTGTGTCTCTTTGCTAGAGAGCCTGAGGACACACACCAGCCCACCTGCACAAGGGCTGGTGTGGAGTTCCTATGATGGCGGTATGATTTAATAAACCTACTTAAAACCTCTCATCGCTGCCCTTATTTTATCATCCGCCATATTAGTGACCCCGAGGATGCACACGCTTTGTGCATCGCAACTTTCTGGCTTGGACAGCCACGCTGCCGGTGAACGCAGCACCCGGCGGTGATGCTCCGACGACAAGCGAACACAGCAGCTCCCTTCTGCTTCAGGGAACTCTCCGGACATCACCCACGACCGGGAAAGCCGCAGCAAACTTCATGGTGGGATCTGCACGCCTAGATCGGCACATCCACGCTGGACCGGCCGCGCTCACAGCTCCTCCACACGAGAGCGCATGCACTTCGTCCCCTCTCCACGACGGCGACCTCCATGGCCGACAGAGAATGCAGCGCGTGGACCTGAACGCACCATGGCCGAGCGAGTGACAAAGATCGTCTCCTCCCTCTCACCACTCCAACGCATCTGCACGAGCGCGAGGGACAAAGATCGTCTACTTCCTTTCACCGCTCCAAGACATTGGACAGGGATGATTACGCTCCCCGACTCTGTCTCCTCTCCAGCTGGCCCAACACCGCACGGAGCCCCGGCACACGCACCGGGGAGTTAAGAGGACGGCGCACTACGCACGGGACATATACGGCTCCACAGACCGCCATCATCCTTCGCCGCTGCACACAGAGCCTTCAGGGCTACTCTCACACCTGAAGCACGCACGCAGCTCGCCCACTGGATTTTCTAACGGTCTTAGCCATGGCACGCAAGGGGAATTCAGCTGTTTGTGATTCCCGAGGGCTTTAGGTTGTGCACGCACCTAAAGTCAACACGCCAAGTCCCTTTGCCTTTGTTTTTTTCTTACAGCCGCCCCTGCTTTTCTTCACGGCCACTATTAATCCTTGCAGGACTTAATCGCGGGAGGAGCCAGTGACTAATTTTTCTTCTTGTGATCTCCGCAAGTTCAACGGGACAGCCCCTCGACATCGCGGAACAACAAGCAATTTTTGCGCGGCCCGGACGATTTCACCGTCCCCGGCCGGCATTTACTACCCCCCACCCCCCTCCACCTTCGTCTGCACAGAGCTTTCCCTGCTCGCTGCCAAAGCTGCACTATCGAGGTCTCGGCCCCCTGCCGAGCCCTCTGGGGGGGAGCAGTGTGGCGGTTTGAGATAACCCCCACAACAGACTGAGTCAGACACAGCGCTCGGCTAGAGCAGATAACAGAACAGTGAAATGTGTGTATTAATGTCTACAGGCAGCCCCGCTCCTTCTGGCTTGTTCCGGCTCAGTATTGTGATGTTAATGTCCCATTCATGCATTGTGTTCATGCTTCCTGTTCTCACTGTGTCTCTCAAATGCAAATGCCATACCCACTACTGTGAATGCCTTTCATGTTTTGTCTGTAACTGGTATAAATACCGCACATATTCTGTAACTCACTCTCTCATTCCTTCAACTGCTGCTGACACACACACCCTGTGTCTCTTTGCTAGAGAGCCTGAGGACACACACCAGTTCGCCTGCACAAGGGCTGGTGTGGAGTTCCTATGATGGCGGTATGATTTAATAAACCTACTTAAAACCTCTCATCGCTGCCTTTATTTTATCATCCGCTATATGCAGTCCCATTATTTTGCAGAGTCACAACAGAACAATAATTTAGCTCTGATTTCAAAGAAATATAATTATTCATAAAAATATATTTAAACAAATAAACTAAAATGACCATAGATGCAATTATTTCTGTCATAATATTTCTATATACAGGGGTTAAAGCAAAAAAATTTCCTCATATATACACTACCGTTCAAAACTTTGGGGTCACTTAGAAATTTCCTTATTTTTGAAAGAAAAGCACTGTTTTTTTCAATGAAGATAACTTTAAACTAATCAGAATTACACTCTAATATCTAATATACATTGCTAATGTGGTAAATGACTATTCTAGCTGCAAATGTCTGGTTTTTGGTGCAATATCTACATAGGTGTATAGAGGCCCATTTCCAGCAACTATCACTCCAGTGTTCTAATGGTACAATGTGTTTGCTCATTGCGTCAGAAGGCTAATGGATGATTAGAAAACCCTTGCGCAATCATGTTAGCACAGCTGAAAACAGTTTAGCTGGTTAGAGAAGGTATAAAACTGACCTTCCTTTGAGCAGGTTGAGTATCTGGAAAAAATAATTATTTCAAATACAAATCATTATTTCTAACCTTGTCAATGTCTTGATTATATTTTCTATTCATTTTACAACTCATGGTGGTAAATAAGTGTGACTTTTCATGGAAAACACAAAATAATTGTCTGGGTGACCCCAAACTTTTGAACGGTAGTGTATATATTAGGGGTGTATTACTGTTACACCCCTAAAATATATACAGTGATCCCTCACTTATCGCGGTTAATGGGTTCCAGAACCGACCGCGAAAAGTGAAAAACCACGAAGTAGCATCACCCCAATGACGTCATCCATAAACACTACGTACGTTCATTCTCTCACTCTCATATGATACGTGTGTGTGTGTGTACGTGTACATACATACGTAGATGTAAACAAAGTGTACATAAATATGTTTTTAGAACTCTTTTATTCTTATAACAAGATACGTAACTCAAGATGAAAATGATTTACTGCACAGGTTAATGAGAGCTTTACTGCTCCTCAGGTGACGCCTCATCGTGAGGTGCTGGAGGCGCAGGATCATCGAGGGCAGCTTCCGATAGAGCTGAAGCTGCAGGAGGCGGTGTAGTGCCTCAACGGGAAGACTATTTCGCACAAAATGGCACAAGAGAACAGCAAAAAGTTCCACGCGGCGAGACTAAGTAACACGAGCGATAAAAAGCAATGAATGCGGTCTTTCTTCCCTTCATGGGTGCTCGGCAGGGAGAGGAGGTGGGTGAGACGTCTCGGCCAATCAGCTTGCGGGGTGAAACGTCTCGGCCAATCAGCTTGCGAGATTTCCGAGCCCAGCCAACACGACAACAGCGAGCAGAGAGTTGTGCTGCTCTCCGTGTTGACACGTGATGGTCTAATGTAGTCTCCCTGCCTTCTGCTAGCGCCCGCCCATTATTTCTCAATTTTGAATTTTAGATGAATATTTTTGAAAAATCCGCGATGCACTGAGGGCGCGAAAGGTGAAGCGCGAAGTAGCGAGGGATCACTGTATATACAGTATATTAGGGGTGTAACGGTTCTCTAAAATCACAGTTCGGTACGTACCTTGATTTGATTTTAAGGTCATGGTTTGGTTAGGGAAACAAAATGCAAAACATAAAACTGCTTATCTTTTGTATCAGCGGAAACAGCTTTGACAAAAACCCCTGCAAACTGCCAGCAGTAAATGCTCCAATAAATAAAATGTATACAATAAAACAAATAAATTCTCTTCTCGGCAAATGATCAAACAAGTGCAGCAATAGAAGTTTGAACAGTTTGAATTATTCTTTTGTTTTTAGGAAATGAAAATTCCTTATTGCCTGAAGCAGTGTTTTTAACCAGGGTGCTCTGGTATGTTCAGGTTTCTGTGGGAAATTAATTATCTAATTTCACTTGTTAACTTGGGGCGGCAGTGGCTCAGGAGGTAGATCAGGTCGTCCAATAACCACATGGTCGGCGATTCAAATCCCGCTCTCCCCAGATATCCTGCCATTGTGTCCCTGGGCAAGACACTCCACCCCAATTGCCCCTGGTGGGTCTGGAAGCGCTATGTTAGGCAGCATGCCACCATCAGTGTGTGTGAATGTTTGTGTTGTACTGTAAAGCACTTTGTGACCTTGTATGTCTGTGAAAAATGCTATAAAAATAAAAAAAAAATTAAAAAATTAACTGGTCAATAATTTGTCATTGTTGTATATGCACACGTGGACAAAATTGTTGGTACCCCTCTGTTAATGAAAGAAAAACCTACAGTGGTCACAGAAATAACTTGAATCTGACAAAAGTGGTAATAAATAAAAATTCTATGAAAATTAACCAATGAAAATCACACAATGCTTTTGAATTGTTGTTCAACAGAATTATTTTAAAAAACAAACTAATGAAACAGGCCTGGACAAAAATTATGGTACCCTTAACTTAATATTTTGTTGCACAACCTTTTGAGGCAATCACTGCAATCAAACGATTTCTGTAACTGTCAGTGAGACTTCTGCACCTCTCAGCAGGTATTTTGGCCCACTCCTCATGAGCAAACTGCTCCAGTTGTCTCAGGTTTGAAGGGTGCCTTCTCCAGACGGCATGTTTCAGCTCCTTCCACAGATGTTCAATAGGATTTAGATCAGGGATCATAGAAGGCCACTTTAGAATAGTCCAATGTTTTGCTCTTAGCCATTCTTGGGTGTTTTTAGCTGTGTGTTTTGGGTCATTATCCTGTTGCAAGACCCATGACCTGCGACTGAGACCAAGCTGTCTGACGCTGGGCAGCACATTTCTCTCTAGAATACTTTGATAGTCTTCAGATTTCATTGTACCCTGCACAGATTCAAGACACCCTGTGCCAGATGCAGCAAAGCAAGCCCCAGAACATAACAGAACTTCCTCCATGTTTCACAGTAGGGACAGTGTTCTTTTCTTGGTATGCTTCCTTTTTGTGTCTGTGAACACAGAGCTGATGTGCCTTGCCAAAAAGTTCCAGTTTTGTCTCGTCTGTCCATAGGACATTCTCCCAGAAGCTTTGTGGCTTGTCAGCATGCAGTTTGGCAAATTCCAGTCTGGCTTTTTGATGATTTGTTTTCAACAGTGGTGTCCTCCTTGGTCGTCTCCCATGAAGTCCACTTTGGCTCAAACAACGATGGATGGTGCGATCTGACACTGATGTACCTTGACCTTGGAGTTCACCATGAATGTGTTTAGAGGTTGTTCTGGGCTCTTTTGTTACCATTCGTATTATCCGTCTCCTCCTGCGGACACGTCCAGGGAGGTTGGCTACAGTCCCGTGGATCTTAAATTTCTGAATAATATGTGCAACTGTAGTCACAGGAACATCAAGTTGCTTGGAGATGGTCTTATAGCCCTTACCTTTAACATGCTTGTCTATAATTTTCTTTCTAATCTGAGACAACTCTCTCCTTTGCTTCCTCTGGTCCATGTTTAGTGTGGTACACACCATGTCACCAAACAGCACAGTGACTTCTTGTCACCCTTTAAATAGGCCGACTGACTGATTACAAGTTTGTAGACGCCTGTGATGTTAATTAGAGGACACATCTTGGTTGAACATGTCCCTATGGTCACATTATTTTCAATCTTTTCTAGGGGTACCATCATTTTTGTTCAGGCCTGTTTCATGAGTTTGTTTTTTAAAGTAATTCTGTTGAACCACAATTCAAAAGCATTGTCTGATTTTCATTGGTTAATTTTCATAGAATTTTTATTTATTACCACTTTTGTCAGATTCAAGTTATTTCTGTGACCATTGTGGGTTTTTCTTTCATTAACAGAGGGGTACCAAAAATTTTGTCCACGGCTGTAGGTTCTGAAGGCAGCCATGCACAACAACAGCAAATTATTTGCATTTTTTTGGACAATTAAGAAGTTAAATTAAAAAAATGTCCCACAAAAATCTGAACATACCAGGGCACTCCTGAAAAACACAGACCTCAGGGGCAGCATAAACAGATTCAGCTTTTTCTTAAAAGGATGGTATTATTTTCTGGCTGAAGTTGGCACAACAAGTAACTTCATACCAGGACTCAGTTACCTTCGGCATGTGTTTAAATCTAGTGTTCTTAACAACTCAATATGGCCTTAGATCAGCTGCTATAAAAACACCAATGGCATTTGTTATTGCTTTGGCTCGATCTGTAAAGCCCTGGAGAGGCCGTCTAAATGCTCCTTCTACAGCGCTAGTTTTTCTTTTTTTGTGCTGCACGTTGGCCCAGCAGAAGCAAGCTCCATTTGCGGCATAGGCAGCTGCTGCGGCACCTCTTACCTACTTCCGGGAGCTGCCGCGGCACCTCCTCCCTACTTCTGTGCTGTTTCAAATGAGTGAACAAGGTAAACATACGGCCAAAAGCATATCCGATGCTGTTTTCGTCTTATTCACTTAGCTTGGTCTGTCTTCAAGTTCTGGCTTCTCTGTCCAGCGCAAGGCAGTTTGCACTTCATGTCTGTCACTCAACGTGGTCCATGTGGAAACTCGGTATGCCTCTGCACCAAACCAAAGGTTCTGTACAAAAAAATCTGAATTCAAATATAAAAACCGTTACACCCCTAATATATGCTGCTCAAAAAAATAAAGGGAACACTAAACAACACAATGTAACTCCAAGTCAATCAGACTTCTGTGAAATCAAACTGTCCACTTAGGAAGCAACACTGATTGACTGAGCACATGTGACAGACGTGACAGAGTCTGGAGACGCCGTGGAGAACATTCTGCTGCCTGCAACATCCTCCAGCATGACCGGTTTGGCAGTGGGTCAGTAATGGTGTGGGGTGGCATTTCTTTGGGGGGCCGCACAGTCCTCCATGTGCTCGCCAGAGGGAGCCTGACTGCCATTAGGTAACGAGATGAGATCCTTAGACCCCTTGTGAGACCATATGCTGGTGCGGTTGGCCCTGGGTTCCTCCTAATGCAAGACAATGCTAGACCTCATGTGGCTGGAGTGTGTCAGCAGTTCCTGCAAGACAAAGGCATTGATGCTATGGACTGGCCCGCCCATTCCCCAGACCTGAATCCAATTGAGCACATCTGGGACATCATGCCTCTCTCCATCCACCAATGCCACGTTGCACCACAGACTGTCCAGGAGTTGGCGGATGCTTTAGCCCAAGTCTGGGAGGAGATCCCTCAGGAGACCATCCGCCACCTCATCAGGAGCATGCCCAGGCATTGTAGGGAGGTCATACAGACACATGGAGGCCACACACACTACTGAGCCTCACTTGTTTTAAGGACATTACATCAAAGTTGGATCAGCCTGTAGTGTGTTTTTCCACTTTAATTTTGAGTGTGACTCCAAATCCAGACCTTCATGGGTTAATAAATTTGATTTCTATTGATAATTTTTGTGTGATTTTGTTGTCAGCACATTCAACTATGTAAAGAACAAAGTATTTAATAAGAATATTTCATTCATTCAGATCTAGGATGTGTTATTTTAGTGTTCCCTTTATTTTTTTTTGAGCAGTATACACACATATATAAATATAGTATGAAGGGTGGAGGATGTTGACGGATTTAAGTCATTGACTTTGTGAATTTCGATCATTTTAACTTGCCAGGTATTTGAATTATGAATGAATAAGGTTTATTGTCAATACTACCATACGTAATACATACAGGAGAATTGAAATTTGACTTGACATTGGGTGCGCTCAGTAAGTGCATCCCATAGCCGGGGCAGCCCGAAGGCACCAGTCGAATAGTGGGGGGGTAAGGAGGGGAGGGGGGAAAGGAGGGGAAAACACAATAGGAGAGAGAAAAAAGCATTGTTGATCAAAATAAAGCTCATTTTTATGACCAATATTGTGATTACAAGAAAAAAACTCTCAAATGCACAATTAGCAGACAATAGAATTCACACGATGACAAAGCAGTTGAGAGAGTCAGTGTATGTTTTTATATATATCAGTGTATGTATCAGTCCTGTAATGAATGTTGTATGCAGTGTAATGTAGGTGTGTCAATCGCTAGTGAACAGCAGAGGGCGCCTCCTGGCAGTGGATGGATGTTAGTCATGTGATCTATGGCAAGTCCAGAGTCTCTCTCTCTTGCTTGCAGGTGGCAATTGAAGACACATGGTGTCCTTGGGAGTCCAGTCTGCTGAAACAACAGCGATTGTGTCGAATTATTTGGGTTAGCAGAGCCGATCCTTCCGCTTATCTCCATCGAGGAGGAATGTACTGTAAATATAAACAGGGCACCAAAGACAAGGTCAAATCTGCACAGTGCACTCAGAGAATAGAATTTCCCTAACCCGTGCAATTCTGTGCTTCAAAATTTCCATGTACAGGCTTAAACTTTAACATTTCTCTGGAGAGCACTGGCGACTTCAGGATGTATTCCACCATCTGAATCACCATTCAGTTCACCATGCCGCCTCGTGCACTCCCCAACTGGTCGAAATTGGTGAAGGAGCTTGCCTGGATCCGCATTTTGAACAGCTCTCCACCTTCCTCAATTTCTGAAACACCAGGAAAACTCCAGAGCCAAAAATAGAAATCCTGTGTCATAGCCAATAGATGTCTTCTGCATCTCCAGTCAAATCATACACCCAGCAGGTCCAATTCTTGGGCTCCCCCTTGGCCCGGTTCTTGTTGAAAAGTGGTGACAATAGCACATTTAGGCCGCTTCCAAATCCATAATTTCCGTTTAGATTAAGATTCAGCAGAAGAAGAGCGACTAAACACAGACACGAATGCAACATTGCAAGCTGGGAATAGATCAGGAAGGCAAGAGGAGGGAGGAGGAGGAAATGCGACTGCTCTCTCTGAGGGCTGAAGAAGAGCTAATTTATGAAGGGCTAATTTAAGAAGGGCTAATTTATGTTCATTTAATAATGAACATAAATTAGTTAATATTGTAGTGGTTGGTGAAGAAAATCCTGAGCAATTCAGTCATCCTTGCCTTTCCCTCAATCAGCCTGCATACCTGTTTGCTAAGCCATTCATTATTGTTCCTGTTACCAGCAGGTTAAAACCAGGATAAATGCCTCCACTGCTTACATAGATGTTCTGCCCCCCCCCCCCCCGTTTGTTCTGACAGAATTAGGTTTGTCTCTGCTTTGTCTCTCGGACAGCGATGCTAGATAAACAGGTCTGCTTGCCAACTGAAATGGTCACACACACAGCATGCACCCAAACTCCGACCTGAGGGTGACTGTCACGTGCGTTTTTTTGGACGTGCGCTTGCGGACCATCATTTCTTCATTTATTTTCTTTAGCATGCTGGTGTGGCGGCTCAGATTCTGGCGTTGTGGGCCACCACACAGAAATGTTACCAGCGGAAACCCTGATCTCCCTTCAGTCTTTACCCAAATGGCTCTTAAATCCCTTTGGTTTGACCAACGGGGAATATAAAGGCTTACGAGCAGTTAAAACTGGTTCCACAATAGATTAATAATAACCAGCAACAATGGAGTAGCTCATTTCAGCCGGATGAAATCACCCCAGAAGTGGTCAGATCTCCTGACCTTTGACCTTGGGCACATCATCATAAATGGGGTTAAACAGTCAAAAACTACAAGTTGGCCTACAACCTGTTGTACAAAAGATTTATTTAAAGGGATCAACAGTGAAACACAGTCATTTATACAGAATAATTTATTGTGTATCATTTCCAGCTGTCTATTATATCTGAAAGGTAAAACTTAAGACATTATTTACTGTGGACCACATCACACTCTAGTGTTAACAGTTCATTGTACAATCATGGCGTAATTATTAAAACATAGGTGAGAAAGACGTGTGATATATTATCAACTGTGGGTTAAATATATTCAATTCAATTCAATTCAACTTTATTTATATAGCGCCATTTCACAACAACAGTCATCTCATAGCACTATCAACTGTAGGGGGAACCCCCACAGTTGCAGAAAGACCCCAGCAATCAGGCGATCCCCTGTGAGCAAGCACTTGGCGACGGTGGAGAGGAAAAACTCCCTTTTAACAGGAAGAAACCTCCAGCAGAACCAGGCTCAGGGAGGGGCAGTCATTTGCTGCGACTGGCTCGGGGGTGAGGGGAAAGAGAAAATGAAAAGAACAGACATGTTCCCCATGGCTATGGCTAATTAGAATGGCCATTGGCCATGGCTAATTAGCCATATATATATATGGCTAATATAAGTCATGTTTGGTGAGGAGCCCCTGAGCTAATGCTGTTAGCGCAGGGGCCAATACCTTTAGCTCCCCTCCATTTACATGACAGACAGCTAGGCAGGCCAGTAAAGAGCAGTGGGCAGGTAGAAAAACCCCAGAAGAGTCAAAACAGCTTCTTGGAGAGAAAAGCAAGATAAAGGATGTGTCTGTCTTTTTGAAAAGACGCACTGCGGTGGATAAACATCACCTATAAAAACAAATCTCCATTGTGTAAAATGGTTTCGTATGCCCTTTTTTCTACAAAAAAGTAAAAACAAAAAAATGCTGCATCAGTCCTTAAAAGCAGTTTAATAGTAAAACACATTTTAATTTGGATCAACTTTTCAAAGCAGCTATCCATATATGTTAACTTGGCCTGGAGGCTAACTTCAGTAAGGCCAGAGAGTCCTGATTGACTCATTAATATGGACCTGCTATAGTTACGTCACCAAAAACACTGTCTAAACTCGTCTTTATTCAGGGGGTGGGAGTTAAACAAAATTTCACAGTAAAAAAAATAGACATGACACATTTGATTCCACCCTTGATATGTCTTTTAAGTCATAAAACACATGATACAGACATAAGTCATGATGAGAAAAACAAAATTAATTTTTGGTGAAGTGTCACTTTTAAGAGAATTGAGTGCTTTGATACATATATATAAAATCATTTGACCAATAGACAAATTTCAGATGGTTAAAACCTACAAACACACCATTTTTCAGTTAATGACCCCTTTAATAATCTGCTAAAAATTACTGGTCTTTATTTTTGTCAAGTTCGTCCAAAGCCAGGCTAGAATATAGAGACTGGAAGTAGCAGAGCAGCATTGCCTAAAACACAGGAATCATTGTGCAAGTATCCCATTCAAACTGGGCAGTGACATAGAAGAACAAGAACTTCTCCTCCTCAGTCTGACATGCCTAGTGTTCAATTTTATAGGTCAGTTTTCACAGTCAACATTAGGTCATCTTCTAAGAGCTTTCAACAAGAACAACTTCCATCTTTCACATCACCTTATTTCAAAGTGTAATAATTGATTGTTATTTGTATTTCTTTTGTTTGTGTTATAAAATACAGCATATCTCAGTACAGTAAGTTAAGTTATTCCCATGCCAATGACGTTTGGCGTAGGGTGGCACCTACCTCCGTTTCGAGACCCTAGACCACACAGCCATTGCAGCTAGTGACAGCTTCAGTGGGGGGGGTCAGTTCTCTGGTAGCTCTGCATGTTAACTTTACTTTCCTTATTCTATTATGCTGAGCACCAAGTTAGAAGGCGGAAAGTACCATTTTTAGCTGGTCTTTGGTATGACCCGGCCAGGATTTGAACCCAGGCCTCCCAGTTGTGGGGCTGATGCTCTACCAACTAGGCCACCATTCCAATCAAAAAACTAACTCTAGCTGTCAGAGAGGGGGGTGCTTTGGACTTGTATGCCAGATAACACAGTGGATGTGTTTTTACTTTTGTTCAAACAGTAAAAGCTGAAGTCACCCAGAATGGTCTTGTGTCACCTTTGTACCACCAAAACACAATGCAGAGGACATCACCCATCACAATGGTGCCATGGCCCAGATTCTAGAACCATCTATGTCAACGCGATCTCCATAGGATGCTCATCTGTTTACTCAAGCTTCAAGTTTGTTTTACCAGTATTAACGTAATATTCAAGAGACAATGGTTTTATTTAGTCTAAGCAAATATAAGCAATGTACCAATACAGTGGTACCTCTACTTACGAAATTAATTCGTTCCGGAAGTATTTTCGTAACGTGAAAATTCCGTAAGTAGAGACGCGTTTTACATGTAAATGCCCTAATCCGTTCCAAGCCCCCCAAAATTCGGACATAAATTTTTTATAAATCATAAAAATGCATCAAAACATGTAACAAATACATGTTACAATTAGATTACTGCACAATAAACATAAAATGAGAGTTGTACATAATTTAAAAAAACAAAGAACAAAGTAAAGAATAATAAAAATTATGTTCATTTACCTTTTAACTGCTATCGTCGTCGTCACCTTTTGCCTTCTTTGGTTCATGTTCTCTCTCATCAGTGGTTTTTGCCTGACATTTTGTGAAGAACCGATCCAAGGACGTTTGCTTTTGTCGGTTTTTAACAATCCTTCGGCTTCCTTTTGTTTTAATACCGTGCCGATCGTAGATGTATTATGGCCATATTCTTTGGCGAGATCAACCAAACGCATCCCTTTTTCATACCTTTCTATTATCTCTTGCTTTGTTTGTATGGACAAAAAAACTCTCTTCTTCTTCTTTTCTCCTTTTCCACTTATCTCCATCACTTTCTTGGGGCCCATAGTGAATAAAAGTTAATACTGTACTGTACACACGTAAAACTGCCCAAACTTCCCAAACACTTCGTGGCCAATGGGATACCAGGAAGATGCTAGGCGATAGCCAATGGCAGAGCAGCTACAAGTATGTTTACGTTCGGTAACCTACGGGAGCTGCGAGGAGCGCATACTTTTTTGCCTTTCGTATCCTGAAATTTCTTTCGTAACAAGAGGCAATATTTTCCCGTTGAGGCGTGTCGTAACCTGAAAATTCTGTATGTAGAGACGTTCGTAAGTAGAGCTACCACTGTATACCAAATATACCAATGCATTTTTCTTCCTCTTTAATTTGAATCCTGTGTACAGTTATAACAGATATGTTCAGAACAGCTAATTCAGCAGATGATGACCCCATTGAAAATGATGCATTTGTTTCAAATATGGGTTTGGGAAGAGGGTGGCTTGAAGGTGGTGTGAAGGTGATCCACTCAGGTGGATGAGTTGCAAACTCCTAGGTTTAGCTCCACATGCACACAGCCCCGTACAATTGATTTAAATTCACAACTCACAAGTAACACTGAGCTAAGCACACTGATTACAGATTTAGCAAACCAGATTGGTCAGTCTATTGCTGCTCAGTTGCAGAGTAATGCGGGAGGTGGACAGTCACAGTCCCAACCCAGTGCTAGTTTTCTCACGACGCAGAGCCCTTATTAAATTTAACAGAGGTTAAACTTATAATGCAGTCCGATGCGAAGGAGCCACTAACACTTTGAGGAGATGGAAGTGACAGATGTTTGATAGGTGAGTGGACTGAAATAGTTGAACTTTACCTCACCAAGAGAGTCATACCAACACACCAGCAGAAATCAGAAGTGTTATAGCTAGGTTGTTGGGGAAGGCCAGGGATGTAGTTAAAGTAACACTAGGCAATCACTCTTCTCTTGATAGCTCCCAGACTCCCCATGTAATCTTTGACATTTTGAAACAGCATTTTGGTGAGCGAGTTTATTCTTCTATGCCCATGGCTGATTTTTATATCACCAGACCCTGCCCCAGTGAAGATGTGATGGAGTACTGGAGCAGACTCAACAAGGCAGCTGACACTGCAGATGAGTGTTTGCAGATACAAGGCTGGAGGGTTGAGGATCCAGGCCAAGAAGTCTCATTGATGTTCATCAAATACTGTCCCAACCCTGGTTTAGCCAATAGGCTCAGTTACAAGGCTGCAGAGGAATGGGCAACCAGCGAACTGCAGAAACACATAAGCACCTTTCAGTGGGAATGTAAGACTAACACCCAGGAGAATCTCTCTCACTCACAGAGACCTGTGCTCAGCATTGCCTGGCCATCAATGACACAAGAATGCGGAAGTCTGCGGGCAATATTGGAGAGAGAGAGCATTGTTGCACCACTCCACGGCCTTGTTCCAAGTCCATGCTTTCGGCCCCTCAACTACCCCCTGCCGTGGCCCAAACCTCAGCAGTGACACCCGCCTTTCAGCAGCCATGCCATGTCCCATCTATAGTTCTCTCACCAATGACAGCTTCACATCATTCAGCCCCCCGTCTTTACCCAATATGGCCCATCCCTAAGCAGTGACATCCTCCACCCTGAACATGCCAGTTCTGAGCCAGCCCCAACTCGCCAACATGGGTAACATACAGCCATTGATAAGTCTGCTTGATTGCTTGGTGACCCAGTGCAACCCAAGGCCCACCCAAAACTCAGTTCAGCAAGTTTCCCCTGAACCTGCCCTAAGAGCCTGCAAAGTGTGTGGTGATGACAGACACTCCACCCTTTCCCATTGCAGAAAAGATGATCTCTGTCTCATGCCTGGGCATTGGAAGAGGAATTGCCCAAAAGGGGGAACACCCAACTGGCACAGCAGCCAGCAAGACTGAACAAACTGATTAAGAAAGCTAGCTCTGTCCTGGGGCAACGCCTTGATCCGATGGAGGAGATAGGAGAGAGAAGGACGGTGGCTAAACTGTCATCTCTGCTGGAGTCCGAGTTCCACCCTATGCAGGACATACTGGATGCACTGAGGAGCTCATTTAGCAGCAGACTACATCATCCCAGGTGCACAACCGAGAGGTTTCGTAGGTCCTTCCTACCAACGGCTGTCAGACTGTACAACCTAAGCAGGGCTGCTCGCAGAGATAGCAAAAAGACGTAACAAACTAATAGTTTTTGAATGCAAAAGATGCAATAGACTTACACAATGGTCCTCTCCGGCATACAACTGGGAACATACCGGTCGCTATGGAGGGTGAGAATATGTATGGGCACATAATCATACCATGTAGGATAACTAAATAGACGGTTATGCTGTTTCATCCCACCTGGCAACAATGCTCTGCACTGTGTGTGTTTGTATATTTACATACTTGTTCCATCTAGCTACAATGCTCTGCACTGGGTGTGTTTATATTTATATATCTATATATTTATTCCATCTAGCTACAATGCTCCGCACTGTGTTTTTGTATATCTACATATTATTCCATCTAGCTACATTGCTCCGCACTGTGTGTGTTTATATACTTGCATATTTATTCCACCTAGCTGCAATGCTCCATACTGTGGGTGTTTATATATTTACATATTTATTCCATCTAGCTACAATGCTCTGCACTGTGTGTTCATATATTCATATATTTATTCCATCCAGCTACAATGCTCTGCACTGTGTGTCTGTGTGTGTGTGTGTGTATATATATATTTTATAGTAATATGTACATATGTATATTAGCTGCTCTTGCTTGCTTTTTTTGCCTTCTGATTGTTGCTCTGAGTGTTGCTATCCCTGTGCTGTTGCAATCCTGGAATTTCCCCGTTGTGGGACTAATAAAGGCTTATCTTATCTTATCTTATCTTAAAACCAGTCTCAGGGAAACTAGGACACCCATGCTTGGGGAGGGGTAGTATGGGTGACAGACAGACAACCCTCAAAAATGAAAAGGATCTCAAGGCCCTCTATGCTAATATGTGTTCTGCAGTTCCAGAAGGGCACCACGTTGTGGTTCAGGGAATGAGAGAAGTCCCCATCTTCAGTGAGTTGTTCTACACCCAAGTTAAGGTGAACAATAACATCGAGCTGAAGGGAATGATCCATTTGGCTTGCACGCTCAGTGAGGAAGTGGAGAACAAACTGGCTAACATGCCAGTTTGTTTACCAGCTATAAAACACGAGAGTGATGAACTTTTTTTTTAGTAGCAACAACAATGGCGTCATTTCAAGGAAAGGAGAAATTACCGTTTTCCAGTACTCTTCTCCGCTCAAGCTGCTGCTGCAAAAGGATTCATGTATGTTTATGCTCGCTGTCCGCCTCCTCATTTCCTTTCTCTTTGTATGCTGTGTTGACAGTGGCATCTTGTGAATGGGAAAGTTTGCGGTCACAAAATTTGGGCTGTACGCGGTCGTCCACAATAGAGACCTGCGTACACTAGCGGCGTGGAGACGATGACGTAAATTTCATCACATGAGATTTCCAGTTGCACGTACGCAGACAGTGGCGGTGCAGCATGAATCCAGCTTTAGCGGGACACCAGGGACAAGCCAGTACACTCCACTTCACATGCTTGTGGTTCTTTTGGCCAAACATGGAAAGAGACATCAAGGATTATGTTCGCTGTTGTTAATACTGTGTTCTGGCCAAGACTCCTGAACCAGCAGTATGTGCTCCACTTGAGCATAAAAACATCTGCACCAATGGAGCTTATCTGTATCGATTTCTGGACAGCGGAGGACAAGAACAAGGGCCCCATCAATGTACTCGTGGTAACGGACCATTTTACCAAGTTGGCTCATGCCTTTCCATGGAGGAACCAGTCCGCTAAGCAAATTGCCAAAAAGCTGTGGGGCAACGTGTTCTGTATCAACAGTTTTCCTGAGTGTGTGCATTCCGACCAGGGGGCCAACTTTAACAGTGAATTGGTCTCTGAACACCTGCATCTGTCTGGTGTGGAGAAGTCCCATACCACTGCATACCAGCTGATGGACAATGGAGGAACTGAACGTTTCAATCGCACCCTTGGAAGTATGAAAAGGGCTCTCCCCTTGAGATCCAAACAAGAGCGGCCACAGCAGATCCAGACATTGACGTTTGCTTATAATGCCACAACCTATGAGACCACTGGCTTTACACCATTTTATCTGACGTTTGGGTGTATTCCCCGGCTTCCGGTAGATGTGCTATTCAAGTCTGTGTTTCATGACCCACAAGTGACAGACTTTGGCACTTACTCCAGAATGCTCCTGCCCAACCTTGTGGAGGTTGCCAAGATTGCCCAACAACACACTGTTCAGGAACAGAGACATCAGATGAGGCAGTATACCAGGAAAACCAAGGATGTTGTTCTGCAGATCGGTGACAGGATGCTGTTAGCCAATAAGGTTGAATGGGGTAAAAAGAAACTGGCAGATAAGTGGGCACTGACAGTCTACACAGTTGTGGAAAGGAAGCCTGAAATTCACGTAAGATCCGAGATGCTTCAGGCAACTTCAAGGTGATCCACAGAAATCTGTTGTTGGAGGTGAATTTTCTTCCAGTTGCTGAGACACAAGAAAGTGCCTCTATAGATTCTGATGTGTCCAGAGTGAGTGTGGAAGTGAAGTCTCCAGAGGAGGGGGCCTCTCCTTGGGTCATGTCCAGGTGTGATCCCAGTAACTGGATGTAACTGATAGCTTAGAGCTGGAGGGAGAGGAGTCAATGCCTTCAAATGCCAGAGACACATAGTTTGTCACAAATCAAACAGAAAGTGCTGATGCTGCCCCGATATTGCAGTCTACCCCTTCAATCACTCCAGTGGTCATTTGCCCAGACCGCCCAATTACAAGCTCATCAAATGCTGGTTCGCAGTGATTTCTGAGAACAAAATGGGTGATTTATTGATTATTTGTATTTCTTTTGTTTGTATTATGGAATACAACATATCTCAGTACAGTAAAGTACCAAAAAACTGACTAGCTGTCGGAAAGGGGGTGCTTTGGACCTGTATGCCAGATAACACAGTGGATGTGCTTTTACTTTTGTTCAAAAAGTAAAAGCTGAAGTCACCCAGAACGGT
Organism: Pholidichthys leucotaenia; assembly: GCA_020510985.1. Classification (NCBI taxonomy): domain Eukaryota; kingdom Metazoa; phylum Chordata; class Actinopteri; order Cichliformes; family Pholidichthyidae; genus Pholidichthys; species Pholidichthys leucotaenia. The sequence continues at coordinate 309,189,961 of CM035844.1, forward strand.
CTCGTGTCGCCTGTGTACTGCCAAAACACAACGCAGTGGACATCACCTGTCACACACACATACAGTGGGGTAAAAAAGTATTTAGTCAGCCACCAATTGTGCAAGTTCTCCCTCTTAAAAGGTGAGAGAGGTCTCAAATTTTCATCATAGGTATACCTCAACTATGAGAGGCAACATGAGAAAAAAAAATCCAGAAAATCACATTGAAGGATTTTTAATGAATTAATTGGTAAATTCTTCGGTAAATTAAGTATTTGGTCAATAACAAAAGTTCATCTCAATACTTTGTTATATACCCTTTGTTGGCGATGACAGAGGTCAAACGTTTTCTGTAAGTTTTCACAAGGTTTTCACACACTGTTGCTGATATTTTGGCCCATTCCTCCATGCAGATCTCCTCTAGAGCAGTGGTGTTTTGGGGCTGTCGCTGGGCAACACAGACTTTCAACTCCCTCCAAAGATTTTCTATGGGGTTGAGATCTGGAGACTGGCTAGGCCACTCCAGGACCTTGAAATGCTCCTTCCGAAGCCACTCCTTCGTTGCCCGGGCGGTGTGTTTGGGATCATTGTCATGCTGAAAGACCCAGCCACGTTTCATCTTCAATGCCCTTGCTGGTGGAAGGAGGTTTTCACTCAAAATCTCACGATACATGGCCCCATTCATTCTTTCCTTTACACGGATCAGTCATCCTGGTCCCTTTGCAGAAAAACGGCCCCAAAGTATGATGTTTCCACTCCCATGCTTCACAGTAGGTATGGTGTTCTTTCTCCTCCAAACACGACAAGTTGAGTTTTTACCAAAAAGTTCTATTTTGGTTTCATTTGACCATATGACATTCTCCCAATCCTCTTCTGGATCATCCAAATGCTCTCTAGCAAACTTCAGACGGGCCTGGACATGTACTGGCTTAAGCAGGGGGACACGTCTGGCACTGCAGGATTTGAGTCCCTGGCGGCGTAGTGCGTTTCTGATGTAGCCTTTGTTACTTTGGTCCCAGCTCTCTGCAGGTCATTCACTAGTTCCCCCATGTGGTTCTGGGATTTTTGCTCACCGTTCTCGTGATAATTTTGACCCCACGGGGTGAGATCTTGCGTGGAGCTCCAGATCCAGGGAGATTATCAGTGGTCTTGTATGTCTTCCATTTTCTAATAATTGCTCCCACAGTTGATTTCTTCACACCAAGCTGCTTACCTATTGCAGATTCACTCTTCCCAGCCTGGTGCAGGTCTACAATTTTGTTTCTGGTGTCCTTTGACAGCGCTTTGGTCTTGGCCATAGTGGAGTTTGGAGTCTGACTGTTTGAGCTTGTGGACAGGTGTCTTTTATACTGATAACGAGTTCAAACAGGTGCCATCAATACAGGCAACGAGTGGAGGACAGAGGAGCCTCTTAAAGAAGAAGTTACCGATCTGTGAGAGCAAGAAATCTTGCTTGTTTGTCGATGACCAAATACTTATTTTACTGAGGAATTTACCAATTAATTCATTAAAAATCCTTCAGTGTGATTTTCTGGATTTTTTTTTTTCTCATTTTGTTTCTCATAGTTGAGGTATACCTATGATGAAAATTGGAGACCTCTTCTCATCTTTTAAGTGGGAGAACTTGCACAATTGGTGGCTGACTAAATACTTTTTTGCCCCACTGTATATGGTTCCAATGATTGAAGTGACTGTAGAATTATAATGCTCAGCTGAATAAATGAGTTTTCATGTGAATGTTTAAACTACCAGTGTAAGTGAAACTTCGCCCACATATTTCACAAGGGAACGGCTTGTCATCTTTATGAGTTCCTACATGGTTGGTCAAAGCATGACTTGAAACAAAACCTTTCCCACATGTTTCACAGGATAATGGCTTTTCACCTGTATGCGTTCTCATGTGTTTGTTCAGATAACAACTTTGACTGAAACTCTTCCCACACAGTTCACAGGAATATATCTTTTTGCCTGTGTGTGTTCTCACATGCTTGGTCAAAGCAGGAAATGAAGAAAAACATTTCCCACATGTTTCACAGGAAAACCGCTTTTCACCGGTGTGCGTTCTCACATGCTTGGTGAAACCCTGACGTGAACAAAAACGTTTCCCACAGGTTTCACAGGAAAATGGCTTTTCACCTGAATGCGTTCTCATGTGTTTGTTCAGATAACAACTTTGACTGAAACTCTTTCCACACAGTTCACAAGAATATAACTTTTTGCCTGTGTGTGTTCTCACATGCTTGGTGAAACCCTTATGTGAAGAAAAAGGTTTCCCACATGTTTCACAGTAAAACGGCTTTTCACCAGTGTGCGTTCTCACATGCTTGGTGAAACCCTGACGTGAACAAAAAAGTTTCCCACATGTTTCACAGGAAAATGGCTTTTCACCTGTGCGCATTCTTATGTGCTTTTTCAAAATACTATTTTTATTAAATTTCTTCCCACATGTTTCACAAGAATATGGGCACTCACCTGTGTGAGTTCTCATATGGCAATTCCACTCATAACGTAAAGAAAAATGTTTCCCACATGTTTCACAGGAGAATGGCTTTTCACCTGTGTGCGTTCTCATGTGTCTCTTGAGATGAAAATTTAGACGGAAGCTCTTCCCACACACTTCACAAGAATGCATCTTTTCACCTTTGTGAATTTTCACATGGTTATTAAAAACACTTCGTAAAAAAAAATGTTTCCCACATATTTCACAGGAAAACGGCTTTTCACCTGTGTGAGTACTCACATGTTCTTTCAAAGCATGGAGAGAACGAAAACGTTGCCCGCATGTTTTACAGAAAAAGCCTGTGTGAACTCTCATATGGTGAATTAAACCCACATGTGAACTAAAACATTTCGCACATGTTTCACAGGAAAATGGCTTTTCGCCTGTGTGAGTTCTCAAGTGAGTTTTCAGATTATCTCTTTGATTGAAACTCTTGCCACATATTTCACAACAATGCATCTTTTCCCCTGTGTGAATTGCCATGTGTATTTTCAGATGACTACTTTTACTAAAACTCTTCGCACATGTTTCACAGGAAAATGGCTTTTCGCCTGTGTGAGTTCTCATGTGAGTTTTCAGATTATCTCTTTGATTGAAACTCTTGCCACATATTTCACAACAATGGATCTTTTCCCCTGTGTGAATAGTCATGTGTATTTTAAGATAACTACTTTTACCAAAACTCTTCCCACATGTTTCACAGGAAAACGGCTTTTCGCCTGTGTGAGTTCTCATGTGAGTTTTCAGATGACCTCTTTGATTAAAACTCTTCCCACATATTTCACAGCAATGTATCTTTTCCCCTGTGTGAATTGTCATGTGTATTTTCAGATGACTATTTTTACCAAAACTCTTCCCACATAGTTCACAAGAATGCATCTTTTCATGTTTGTGAGTTTTCACATGGTTAGTAAAACTACTTTGTGAAGAAAACAGTTTCCCACACATTTCACAGGAAAATGGCTTTTCACCTGTGTGAATTCTCATGTGATCTTTCAGATGACTTCTTTGACTGAAAGTCTTCCCACATGTTACACAAGAATATGGGCACTCACCTGTGTGAGTTTTCAAATGGTAAGCAAAATAATTACGTGAAGAAAAACATTTCCCACATGTGTCACAGCAAAATGGCTTTTCACCTGTGTGCGTTCTCATGTGTGTCTTCAGATAGTATTTTAGACTGAAACTCTTCCCACACAGTTCACAAGAATGCAGATTTTCACCTGTGTGAGTTCTCACATGGCAAGAAAAACCACAACGTGAAGAAAACTGTTTCCCACACATTTCACAGGAAAACAGCTTTTCACCTGTGTGAGTTCTCATGTGATCTTTTAGAAGACTTCTTTGACTGAAACACTTCCCACATATTTCACAAAGCAATGCCTTCTCTGAGCTAGAGGAGTTGCTCACATTTTTACTTTGACTTTTACTCCTGCAAACTCTTTTTGATTTTGCCATTTTATGTTTACTTGATACTAGGTTGTGAGAGGGGAGATAGTCACTGTCTCTTGAAGTGTCGCTGTGGTCATTTTCCTCACAAGAAGGAGTATCCATGAAGGAATCAGTCTCCTGCTTTAGTTCATGCTCGTCTTCCACAGGAATGTTCCCATGCTCTACCTCTGTAACTTGTGCAGTATCTTGTTCCTTCTGGACCAGACTGGAGTCCCTCTCCTTGTTACAGAGCTTCTGGATATTGAGAATTTCCTCCTCCTTAAAGTCATGTAGCTGTTGATCATCTGGATGGATGAAACCAAGAAAAATTATACTTGGAGTAAAAGATTTATCAGCACAACCGTCAAGAAAAATTGTTACATCACAGTTATAGATTAACTGAATGAATTCAGTACTTGATCCCCTACTGACCACCAAGAATTTATACATACGTATTAGGAATGCAAGTTATCAATTAATTCATTAATCACTAGTTGATTCACCTTATCATTTGATTGATTAATTTACAAGTGGCAAAATTCCCTTGGTGCAATATGGTCTATCGATAACATATAAAAGTTAGTTACTGTTTTTGATATACTGAATAAAACATGAACATCACATTCCTCAGTGATTTACTGTACAATTTGCATTTTTTTTACTACAGACAATGGGATTTTGTGTATTTTATCAAATTTTGTACAGCATAGTTTACACTATGTCCTGGTACATCTCAGTTAATTACAAATGTCATAATATTTAATTTATTTTACAAACTTTATCTTTTATTTTAGTTACATTACAAAAACATACCTTTCACGTTCTAATTTAATGGGATAGACAGTTTTAACAGGAAAATAAACTGTGACCTGCTTCATCTGTTTCATGTTAAATATCATCACTGTACTCCGGCAAACCAGCAAACCCAGTATGATCTAAGCTCCCTCTGTTGTCTGTTACCTCAGTGGTAACTTGAGTCTGGTCTACTGTCCCGTCTAGCGGTGGGATGAAGGCAGCGGGGATAGGTTGTTGCGCTTGTGTAGTCTTTTTCCTTGGTCCAGTCTGTTTCTCTGCCCTGTTGATTTGAAGCAGCAGGGTGGCTCTTGAAGCTCATGTGCCATTGGAACTTGTGGTTCTGCGACGTAACCCAGAAGGGTGAGTTTTTTTCGCTCTGCACAGCACATGCGCTCTGGGGGACTGGTGTCTTTTCGGTTGAAATGTTGCAATGGATGACTGCGTGTGCCCCTGCCTGGACGGCGATGCCACTACATTTCACAGAATGAACTCCCATTGAAAAGGACTGCTGAATTATCAATTAATTTACAATTTAATTCAGTCGACTAAATTCTGATTGACAATAAGCGACTTTCGCATTACGAGTGTGCATGTGCGGACTATGTGACTTCAAAGTTCACCACTACCAAACATTCCGGTAGCCGCCTTGCTTTTGTATAGAGACGGTACTGTCACACCTGAACAACTGCCGTTTAAAGTTTGCTTCAAGCTTTAAATCTCCGTTATACCAGGTGCACATTGTGCCGTAGTGAAGTGTGGAATGGCATGTATCATCTAGAGCGGTGGAAAAAGCAAACTTGTAGCATACATGCATGTAACTTCGGGACTAGCGTGTGCACATGTCCGCCGCCATTCACGTTATATACATTCCCCACGGAGCTGAAGGATCCAGATGGAAGAAATTGTTGGATTAAAGCAGTAAGTCTAGATAATAACATAATTAAATAGTGTTGTGTATTGTTCAAGTTCTAGCCTAACTGACACGAGTCTAAACCCTGAAGTAGTCGGTATGGACAGGCAGGCCTGGATCTAGGATATGGTTCTTTGTATATTGTAATGAAGCTTGATCTACACACACATGTAATTAAGGTCATTGATAAGTAGGCTGGTATACAATAAAATTGCAAATCATTGAAAACGTGTGGTACTGAAACTACAGTAGTATCGACCTATAGATCTAAGTAAGCAGGCTATGCCTTGTAGTGAAATTTACTCAAAATGACAAAACCAAAGTTGAGCTGTAAAACCACTCACTTACCTTCTTTGTAGTCATTGCAGAGTCTCGCAAGTAAGGGTGCTTGGTCCTTTGACAACAAAAAATCTGCTATGTCAGCGTACATACAGGGGGGGCCATTTTGGCCAATTTCTGCAACGTTGCCGCGAATGCAAGCGCAACTAGTTCATCCTTGCATTTGTGAGTACAACAGGAAATATCCCTAAGCATACAATATGTTTGTAGATCAGGAACTTTCCATAAGTTAAATGTATCGATACAGCATGTTTGGTAGCCATGGTCCCATGATGCTTTGCGCGAGCCCAGATGCGGAAGTCGCTTATTAATCGAAAGTCAATCAATCATTAACATCCCTCATACATATCATTCAATTTCTTATATAACAATGCTAAGTGTTTTTCAGCTGTATATGAAAGGGGATCCCGCAGTTATCTAATTGGTTAATGTTACCAATGATGGCTGGCTACCCCAACTACACTAAAGAGATGATCAAATAATCCACTAGCATAATCACTAAGCTTGCACTCACAGGGTGCATGATGCTGTGATTACGAGACGTTCCGAGACTGTTGCACAGTAATCCAAAATGGTGACTCACATCAACCGAGCATAAACAGATTTTTTCACAGGTAGTGTTTCTTTCTTTTGTAATTAATCTGTTATTTGTCTGCCTGTTCCTTCGTATATCATTTCGCCATCTTCTCGACAGAGCTGGAGGAACTTGAGAATTATGTAGACGAGTTTTATTATCGCTACATGGAGGACAATGTATCTCCCGGGCCTTCTTCCTCCAACTCCGCACCGAAGCGCCCCAGACCGGTGGATTCTCTGAATTTACCATCCAAGAAATCATGGGAGGGCTCAGAGGTTAGTGATATTCTTTTCTCTATTGAAAATAAACTTACCAGCATGGATGGCAGACTAGCATTAGTAGAGTTGCTCCACAAAGAATTCCAGAGCGTACGGGAGAGTCTGGAATACAGACAGGCGCAGCTCGTCTCTCTCTTAGAGGAAAACAATAGTTTGAAAAAGTCAGTAAAAATGCTAACCACGCGACTTGGCATTGTTGAAAGAGAGAACCGAAAAATAAAGGAAACGGTTCTCAAATTACAGTCACGCGGCATGAGAGATAACCTTGTTTTTTCCAGGAATTGCTAAAAATATAATGAAAATCCAGAATAGCTGGTAAGTGAATTTATGTCCACACAACTGAAACTGCCCCCCAAAGTTACAAAATCAATTACCTTCCACAGAGTCCACCACACTGGGCAAAAAAATCCCCAAAATAAACGTCCCAGACCTATTGTTGCCAAATTTGAACATTTCAAACACAAGATTCTGGTACAGAGGCAGGGTAGGCAGCTTAGAAACACCAATTATGGTCTCAATGATCAATTTCCACAGGACAATTTCCACTTGGAAAGGAGAAGGAAGCTTTTTCCCATGAGGAAAACAAAACATCCAAGAAGGTAAACGAGCTATTGTCTCTGTAGATAGATTGTTTGTAGACGGCAAGCTGTTTATGGATGAAACTATAACCCCCTGGTTATTCTAGAGCCTCCTTTGTTTCCTTAGCTACAGGTGGAAAACGAGCACGATTGTGCGCAGGTCTCTTATTCGAACTCGGTTTAATTTATTAACATTTGAATAATGTTTTTTTTTTTCTTTTTTGCCGAGGTTGTTGCTTGCTTGTCTGTTGTAGCTAATTGTGACCTATGCTGGCAAAATGAGTTGGAATGTGCGCCATGTCATTACGAGCTACAGGCACGAGAAGTCATAAATCATGACTCCATAACATCTTGTATGGTACCTGTACCAAAGACTTCCCACCCCAAAGATCTGAACAGCTGCAGACCAGTGGCCCTGACGTCCCACATGATGAAGACCCTGGAGAGACTGCTCCTTGCTCACCTCCGCCCCCTGGTGGAACCAGCGATGGATCCACTCCAGTTCGCCTACCAGCATGGCATTGGGGTGGAGGATGCAGTGATCTTCCTCCTTCACCGTTCCCTGTCCCACCTGGAGAAGCCCGGGAACGTGGTGAGGATCATGTTCTTTGACTTCTCCAGTGCTTTCAACACCATCCAACCGATGATCCTGAAGGACAAGCTGCTGTGCGCAGGGGTGGACCAGCACCTGTCATCATGGATTCTGGACTACCTCACTAACCGGACACAGTTTGTGAGAACCCAGGATTGCGTGTCCGACACGATCATGGGCAGCACAGGGGCCCCCAAGGGAACAGTTTTGGCTCCCTTCCTGTTCACCCTTTATACTGCGGACTTCTCACACAACACAACACACTGCCATCTACAGAAGTTCTCTGACGACTCTGTGATCGTCAGCCTCATCTCCAACGGAGATGAAGCTGAGTACATAGGACTTATCCAGGACTTCATGGACTGGTGTCATCGGAAATGCCTCCAGATCAACACAAGGAAAACTAAGGAGCTGGTGGTGGACTGCCGCAGGCAAGGACAACCCCTCACAGCACCAGTAAACATCCAGGGAACAGACATTGAGATGGTGACATCCTACAAGTACCTGGGTGTTCATCTGAACAATAAACTAGACTGGTCACACAATACCAACGCACTCTACAAGAAGGGATAGCGCAGGCTGTTCCTACTGAGGAGGCTCAGGTCTTTTGGTGTACAAGGGGTGTTCTTGAAGACATTCTACGACACGGTGGTGGCATCAGCCATCACTTTTGGAGTGGTCTGCTGGGGCAATGGCATTACGGCAGCCTATGGAGTTTTTGCGTAGGGCCATAAAAGTCACGTGACTCGCGGGGGTAAACATAAACACGCCCTAGGTGCCGCCATCTTGGATGGCAAGAGCAGCAGGTGCACTGTGACAACCGAGGCGTAAATTGTACTGTTTAGCGATCAGAATGAGTGAGGAGAACACACAGTCTGACATAATAACATCCCTATCATCCTCTTCAACAACTGACAATGTGGCCTCTGACACTGTGTCTGCGATGTCTGTGTCAGATTCAGTGGAGTCATTGTCAGCAGTCATAACAGCAGACAAGTCCAGTAGTCCTGCTGCAGCTTCTTTCCGGCTTTCCTGCTCCCTTCTGCCTCTCATTGCTCATGACAGGGTTGCCACATCTTTTTTTTTTTTTTTTTTTAAAGTTCAGGACCAAAATCCTTAGTCCAGGGGTGTCCAATCATGTGCCATGGAGGGCCAAGACCCTGCAGGTTTTCTCTTCTACCCAGTTGCTTCAGCAGGTGTTTTCACTGATCAGCAATCAGTGGGAAGAAGTTCAGTGAAATCTGGTGCTGAACACACTGGTTGGAGGTAAAGCCTGCAGGGTCTTGGCCCTCCATGGCACATGATTGGACATCCCTGCCTTAGTCGTTTAGCACACTGCAGAGCAAAATTTAAATGTGGATTAATTACGCAGCGCCCGACATGGACGGGATCACGATCAGAGGATGAAAGAGGAGTTTTGAATCATGGACGTTTCCCTGTAGTAGTCTGTTTCCTTTTCCAGCCCAGGACAGCAGCAGCACGTCTGGACAACACCGATCAGACAACAACAACAACAAAAAAAAGGTTGATTGTTTTCGCGTTTGTTTTTAATCTTGCTCCCGTGCGCTCCTCTGGTGTGCCGAAATGCCTCAGTTGAACGGAGGTGGCGGGGATGATTTGGGGGCAAACGATGAGATGATATCTTTCAAAGACGAAGGGGAGCAGGAGGAAAAGATATCGGAAAACGTGTCAGCGGAAAGGGATGTGGATGATGTGAAGTCCTCGCCGGTGAACGAGTCGGAAAACAACAGCAGCTCGTCGGACTCGGAGGTAAGTGAAGCGCGCTGCGTGTGTTTTTTTTTTTTTTAAAGGCTCTCCACGGCGCGCCGCGTTAAAACGTACCTGATTTTATGCACATTTACACTAGTTTTCTCCCCTTTCATGTGTGCATTGTCCTTTGTAGCAAGCAGAGAGGCGCCCCCAAACCAGACCCGACTCAGAAAGTTATGAGAAAGCGAGAGATTACGTCAGTGAAGGTAATTATTCAAAAATCCAACTTTTTTTTTTTTTTTGCATTTCACACCGGCCATTTAATTCCCCGCTAATCCGCTTATCATTAATGACAACTTTCCCCTCATCCTTGCAGCATTGAGAAGGCAGCAAGATGGATCTCTGCATGTTTCCAAGCCAATCATTTCTGCGATTTTCATCTGCTGGGAACCTGTAGAATGACACATTTTCCAGTCCTGGTTGGCCGTATCTGTTGGTACATCCATGGGCAGCACAGGAGTACACCATTTTACTGAGTTTGTAGGTACACGTGAGCTATGTTGTTTGTTTCACCCTGCTGCTGCTGTTGTTTCTTGCCATCCAATATGGCGGCACACTCTGGCTGGGCCAGTGCGGCACGCCCCCTTACGTCATACGCAAAAACTCCATAGGAAGAGACTGAACAAACTGATCAAGAAAGCTAGCTCCGTTCTGGGGCAACGCCTTGACCCAGTGGAGTCGATAAGAGAGAGAAGGATGGTGGCTAAACTGTCATCTCTGCTGGAGTCCGAGTCTCACCCTATGCAGGACATACTGAACGCACTGAGGAGCTCATTTAGCAGTAGACTACATCATCCTAGGTGCGTGACCGAGAGGTTTTGCAGGTCCTTCCTACCTACGGCTGTCAGACTGTATAACCTAAGCAGGGCTGCTCACAGAGATAGCAAAAAAACGTGACAACCTAACAGTATTGAATGCAAAAGACGCAACAGACTTACACAAATGGTTCCCTCCAGTATACAACTAGGACAATATCAGTCGCTATGGAGGATGACATATTCCATATTGGGTAACTAAATAGACAGTTATGCTGTTTAGTCCATCTAGCTACAATGCTCCGCACTGTCTATATATATTTATATATTTATGTGTACATATGTACACATAAATATATAAATATATATACACAGTGCTCTTGTTTTCTTATCTTCTAAATTACTGCTCTGAGTGTTGCCATCCCTGTGCTGTTGCAATCCTGGAATTTCCCCAGTGTGGGACTAATAAAGGCTTATCTTATCTTATCTTTCTTTGTTTGCTAGCAACAAAGCCCCGGGAAAACCCCCATGAGTGCCTGATATCATTGGAAAGCTTAGAAATCATACTTTCTAAAAATATATATGTTTTTGTGGAAGACCTAACTCCCCACCTATCGAACGTGAGTTTTCAACCTTGCCAAAATATAAACAAATCGTCTTTTTCCGGGTCCGTTTTTGCACACTTGCTAAAAAAAAATTTCATTTGGAAGGTTTTTCAATACAGAATATGGAAATAACGTTACATCAGTTTTGAAAATGTCCTCAAAGTGACTCATTTTGCCAGCATGGGTCACAATTTTGTTGAAGTTGTGAGGTTGTTATCTGTATTTTTTAACCATTTACTAACCTTTATGTCTGCTCTCTCTCATACTTCTGGTTTATAGGAAATAACTTGAAGTACATGCACCTTAAGTACATGCACTCCATTTGCTTACAATTGCAAGCAAATGGAACAGAAACTTCATGCGCGCACACCCAAGCATACATACGCAGGTGTATATTTTACACACAACATATATACACAGTTTTGGTTTTTTCCCCCTTGTCCTGTCAGGCAGCTTGGCAAACAGAACAGGGATATGTCACCCTTATTGTGCTAAAACAGATTTATTTTGCCAAGAGGAGCTTATACAGTACCTAACTGTGTACTGTATATTGTTGTAAACTCCTCCTGTAATAATTTTTAATACTTTATTTTAATTATTTTACCCATGGAAGACCCAACAGGATGGGGAAGAGGGAAAGGAAGTGTGTGGAGGGGGAAAAGAAAAGGAAGGGGAACAGACAAAAAAACAACAACAAACAAACCAACAACTAAAACAAACAAAAGACAATCTGCTTCTTCCACTGAAGATGTCTCAACACGAGTCTGGTTTCTGCACCTGTTAAAGGAGAGACACTTGTTCGTGTATTTCTGCGTGCATATATATGAGAACGCACGCAAAATAAGTGTGTGCATGTGAGTGGTTTGTCAGGAAACATACGAAGCGGAGGGCCGGTCGCAGCAGCTCTCCCCCGGGAAACCCCAAGCAGGCAAGGCAGCGCCACCAACCCCCACAAGGCACAAATGTCCAAGGTCGCCAAGCCCCAGGAAAGCCAGGCATCTGCCCCCAGAGGGACAATCAAGGGAGGCCAGGCTGCTCAGCGGCCGGCGCTGTGAGCCCACACACCCGGACCCGCCCGACCCCCACCCCCCCCAGCGGGGCCAATGTCCACCCCCGGGCCCAAGGCACCAGGAGGCCAGCGACCCCACCCCCTGGGGCGGAGACCGGCCCATGCCCCCCGGCTCGAGCCCCCCCAGGCACCCCCACAGCGGGCCCGCCCCAGCGCCTCTGTTGCACACCCCGGGGACCCCCATGTCCAAAGAAGTCCCCCTGCCCAGGGGAGCCCACGTTGCTGAGAGGCACTACCCCCCTTAATCCAGCACCTCCCAACACGCAGACACACCCCTCCCCACACCTTCACACCCACAGGCTCCATTGCGCACCCCTCTCATTCATCCAGACCGACCCATTCTCTCTCACTACTATACCCATTCAAACACACCCCTCATTCACCTTTGTTTCATAAGGTGGCTGCGAAGCAGATGCAGCCAGCCTGAACAGTGACCAGGGAGACCACCGGAGCAGGCCACAGAAGCAGACCCCCTCCCTCGGCATCCATCTAAGCGAACAATCAGCAGACCACCGCAGGTGCCCCGAGATGCCACTCGACATGCAATGCGCCGCACAAAACCAACCCACCATCACCACCTCCATTCATCACCCCCTCACTCTCACTTACACTCATATTCAGCCCCCATCTCACTTCCTTGGTTGTATCTATATATTCAGTAGCACCCAGGGATTTTGACAACATGATAGGTCCCAGGCTCCCCACCAGGCCTCCACGCCCCCAGCAAGAGCAGGGCAACAGGAGTGGGGGAAGACACCCACCCCCTCCCCCTGCACAGAACATGGTGTGTGTGTGTCGGTTATATGATATAATTGTGTGTAAATGTGTGAACTACCAAAGTGCAATTAAAATGGAGGGGATAGTGAATGAAGCACCGCTAGCCACTGCGATGGGCAGCAGGGCCCCAATCCCCCAAGCCCTCAGTGTCTAAAATGCAATTAAAATTGAGGTGAGTGCAGCCCCACTGCACAGCAAAGGTATCCCCTTCACCGACACAATGCGGCACACCCTCACCCCAAAGCCCTAAATGTAACAAAAAAGATGTATATTCCACCCAGAGTCAGGAGGAGGGGGAGGGCGGGAAATAAGACTAGGAAGCAGGCGGTCTAAAAGCGAGGCCGTCCCCCCCCCAAGAAGCCAGCTTGCAGACTGGTTCATGAGGCCACCCACTGCCCCCAAATCCCAACCCAGGGCGAGGGCCGCCAGTGGAAGCAGCCAAGGACCCACCAGCATCACGCCCCGGTGCTCCCAGCACCACTAACAAGATGAGGCAGCCATACATATTTCCACTCATCTTACACACACAAACATGGACAACAACAGCCACAATAGTGAATAATGGGCCAGACCCACACAGCGCCCAACATGCCAGGCGACACCCCCAACCGCCCACACAGGCCCACAACCACCCACCCCAGATGCACAATGACAGCCGTAGGCCACCCTGCAACCACAGCCACCCCGGAGAAACCCGATGGAAACACGGCCATCAACCCGCACCAATGGCCCCTCAACCACCCCCAAGCACCAACACACACCCGCCGCCAATGACACCAGGGGCGATGCAACAAGCGCCTCACCCCACAACACAACAGCAGGGTGGCCTTGACAAACAGGCCCCGAAACGCAAGCCCCCATGCCACTAGATGGACTGCCCAACCCCTGCCACCCAACAAAATTCTCCTACCCATACACACATCCTCCACCCCCCAGACATCCACCCACAAGTAACCGCTTCCATACACTCACGTACCCCCACCCATTAGCACACATGCCCACCTACACCCACACACAGCCCCACCTGTCCACTCAACACACACACCCACTTGCGCATCCGCTCATACACAAGCCCCCATTCGCACCCACTCTCACACACATACACACACACATGTACACCCACACCCGCCCACCCCAGTGGATGGGGAGGGCAACCCAGGATGCAGGCACCAACCCCAGGGTGCCACCAGGGCCCCAGGGAAATCCCGACCCCGCCGCACAAGGATGCATCAGGGCCAACCCGCACCACCGGCCCACACCCGACCCCGGCCCGCTGGGGGAACACCCCCCCCCCCCCAGCACCAGGGGCCCAGGGCCAGACCCAGACCCCCCTCCCCGAGGGGCGAGGCCAGCCAGCCAGGGGCCACAGCCCCCCCCCCCCAACCAACTCCCCCCCCCCTCCTTCCAGGGCCAGACAAACAGCCATCCTGGAACAGGCCCCGCGGACAACACCCGCGGTCGGCGCAGCCAGCCGCCAGAGGTGCCAAGGAGAGCGAGCCACCACCTGCCACCCCTCAGATTATAGAATTAATAAGCGGGGACCAGAGAGAATTGAATTCTGCCAATTGATTATTTGAGGAGGCTGACAATCTCTCCAGGCTAATATAATCCAATAGTAAGTTATTATAATAAGTCATGTATAAGTTATTTCTTGATTTCCAATTCATGAGGATAGTTTTCTTTGCGATGCATAAGGAAGTGAGAACCATGTGTGACATCCTTGCATCTATATTTATTTCACTTAAATCACCTAATATGCAAAGTGTGGGTGAGGGTGGGACACTATACCCAAGCCATGCCGACAAGTCCTCACATGTCTTCTGCCAGAACTTATGAACCGGTGCACAGGACCACATAGCATGCATATAGCTAACTGGGACGTTGCTGGTGCAGTGAGAGCACATATTTGTGTGACTCAGGCCCATTTTGAACATCCTTTGTCCTGTGTAATGAATTCTATGCATAACTTTATCCTGTATAAGTTGTAAGTCAGAGTTTTTAGTCATCTTAAAAGTGTTTAAACATATTTGTGTCCAGAAACTTTCCTCCTTATTAATCGACAAGTCTGTCTCCCATTTTGTTATTGGAAGAGATACGGACTCATCCAGCTTTGATAACAGTCCATGTATTTTCGATATCAATTTAGGGAAACAGATATTTAGAAACTCTGCCACCTTAACTGGTACCTCTAAATCTGTCTGATAAAGATTAAATCTTGCTTTTATTATGGATTTAAGCTGTTGATATTCAAAATGCTTTTTATCACTGATGTCATACTGTGACACTAGTTCCTGAAATTGGATAAAATTTTGACCTTGAATAAGATGTTCTAAGTTATTTATTCCCTTCTCTTGCCATAGTGGAAATTTTAATGTCCTCTTCTGTTGCAAGATATTAGGATTATTCCAAATGGGCATGAGTTTACAGGGGACAAGTGAAGACCCTGTTATTTTTAAAAATTTCCACCAAGCTGTCAGAGAGGAGCTGATATTAATACTTTTAAAACAGTCATGGCGTTTAATACAGGGACTGATAAAAGGTAAGTCGGAGATATTTAGCGACCCACAGAGAGCCTGTTCAGCATCTAACCATGGGTTTGATAGTGGAGTTGATTTTGTCTATTTTGAAACAAACTGCAGTCTATTGGCTAAAAAGCAATTAAAAAAAATTGGTAAATCTAAGCCTCCGCACTCTCGCTTCTTGGAGGGTTTTTAAACTAATCCGTGATGGTTTATCCTTCCATAAAAATTTACTTATATTTGAGTCTAGAGACTTAAACCAGGCCATTGATGGTTGGGTAGGGATCATTGAGAACAAATAGTTGATTTTAGGAAGGACCATCATTTTAACGGTTGCGACTCTTCCCATTATGACAAAGGTAGTGTCCTCCAGCACGTAAGGTCGTCTTGTATTGTTTTAAAAAGGGGAATGTGATTTAGTCACAATAACTCTGAGAGCCTGGGGGAAATATCTATTCCTAAATATTTAATATTTTCTGATTGTACTGGAATAGTAGATGTATTTGAGAAATTGCAATTTATAGGTGGAACTATTGATTTTATCCAGTTAATAGAGTAGTCTGATAATGATGAAAATTTATCAATGAGCGCCACTGTCTGAAGAAGAGATCTTTGTGAGTTTTCAAGGAAAATCAATACATCATCAGCATAAAGACTTATCTTGTGTTCCTTTTCTCCAGTTTGAATACCTCTGATATCAACATTTTGTTGTATGGCTGCTGCTAATGGTTCAATAAAGATGGTAAAAAGTGAGGGAGAGAGTGGACACCCCTGCCTACTACCTCTCTGGAGATTAAAGCTTCGGGGAGTCTGATCATTTGTTCGGACAGACACAGCTGGACACCAGTATAGTGTTTTAATCCAGTTTATGAAAGATGAACCAAACCTGAACTTGTTTAACACCATAAAAAGAAATTTCCAATTAACACGGTCAAAAGCTTTCTCTGCATCCAGAGACAAGATTGTAGTTTCTATGTTATTGATCTTGCAGTAGTCTATTAAATTAAATAGCCTACATGTATTATCAGTCGAGTGCCTACCCTTGATGAAACCTGTTTCATCTGGGTGCATCATAAATGGAATTATCCTTTCCAGTCTTTTGGCGAGAGCTTTGCAAATTACTTTAAGATCAACATTCATAAGTGAGATAGGACGGTAGCTGGATGGAAGCATAGGTTCTTTTCCAGGTTTAAGGAGCAGGATAATACTAGCCAAATTCATATTTGGAGGAATTACATTATCTTCTTTAATTTGGTTCACCATTTTAAAAAAAAAAAGTAGGTGCCATCACAGGCCAAAAATTCTTTATAAAATTCTACTGGAAAACCATCTGGTCCCGGGGCTTTGTTGTTTGGGATGTACAGTGGGGTAAAAAAGTATTTAGTCAGCCACCAATTGTGCAAGTTCTCCCACTTAAAAGATGAGAGAGGTCTCCAGTTTTCATCATAGGTATATCTCTCAACTATGAGACACAAAATAAGAAAAAAAAAAAAATCCAGAAAATCACATTGAAGGATTTTTAATGAGTTAATTGGTAAATTCCTCGGTAAAATAAGTATTTGGTCAATAACAAAAGTTATATACCCTTTGTTGGCAATCACAGAGGTCAAACGTTTTCTGTAAGTTTTCACAAGGTTTTCACACACTGTTGCTGGTATTTTGGCCCATTCCTCCATGCAGATCTCCTCTAGAGCAGTGATGTTTTGGGGCTGTCGCTGGGCAACACAGACTTTCAACTCCCTCCAAAGATTTTCTATGGGGTTGAGATCTGGAGACTGGCTAGGCCACTCCAGAACCTTGAAATGCTTCTTACGAAGCCACTCCTTCGTTGCCCGGGCAGTGTGTTTAGGATCACTGTCATGCTGAAAGACCCAGCCACGTTTCATCTTCAATGCCCTTGCTGGTGGAATGAGGTTTTCACTCAAAATCTCACGATACATGTTCCCATTCATTCTTTCCTTTACACGGATCAGTCGTCCTGGTCCCTTTGCAGAAAAACAGCCCCAAAGTATGATGTTTCCACCCCCCATGCTTCACAGTAGGTATGGTGTTCTTTCTCCTCCAAACACGACAAGTTGAGTTTTTACCAAAAAGTTCTATTTTGGTTTCATCTGACCATGATATTCTCCCAATCCTCTTCTGGATCATCCAAATGCTCTCTAGCAAACTTCAGACGGCCTGGACATGTACTGGCTTAAGCAGGGGGACACGTCTGGCACTGCAGGATTTGAGTCCCTGGCAGCGTAGTGTGTTTCTGATGTAGCCTTTGTTACTTTGGTCCCAGCTCTCTGCAGGTCATTCACTCGGTCCCCCCATGTGGTTCTGGGATTTTTGCTCACCGTTCTCAAGATAATTTTGACCCCACGGGATGAGATCTTGAGTGGAGCCCCAGGACGAAGGAGATTATCAGTGGTCTTGTATGTCTTCCATTTTCTAATAATTGCTCCCACAGCTGATTTCTTCACACCAAGCTGCTTACCTATTGCAGATTCAGTCTTCCCAGCCTGGTGCAGGTCTACAATTTTGTTTCTGGTGTCCTTTGACAGCTCTTTGGTCTTGGCCATAGTGGAGTTTGGAGTCTGACTGTTTGAGGTTGTGGACAGGTGTCTTTTATACTGATAACGAGTTCAAAGGGGTGCCATTAATACAGGTAACGAGTGGAGGACAGAGGAGCCTCTTAAAGAAGAAGTTACAGGTCTGTGAGAGCCAGAAATATTGCTTGTTTGTAGGTGACCAAATACTTATTTTACCGAGGAATTTACCAATTAATTAATTAAAAATCCTTCAATGTGATTTTCTGGATTTTTTTTTCTCATTTTGTCTCTCATAGTTGAGGTATACCTATGATGAAAATTGGAGACCTCTCTCATCTTTTAAGTGGGAGAACTTGCACAATTGGTGGATGACTAAATAATTTTTTCCCCACTGTAAGTCTTAATGCTGATGATGTATTGATTTTCCTTGAAAACTCACAAAGATCTCTTCTTCACATTGGCGCTCATCGATAAATTCTCATCATTATCAGACTACTCTATAAACTGGGGTAAATCAACAGTCTTACAGACGTGGACAAAATTGTTGGTACCTCTCTGTTAATGAAAGAAAAACCTACAATGGTCACAGAAATAACTTGAATCTGACAAAAGTGGTAATAAATAAAAAAATCTATGAAAATTAGCCAATGAAAATCACACAATGCTTTTGAATTGTGGTTCAACAGAATTATTTTAAAAAACAAACTCATGAAACAGGCCTGGACAAAATTGATGGTACCCTTAACTTAATATTTTGTTGCACAACCTTTTGAGGCAATCACTGCAATCAAACGATTTCTGTAACTGTCAATGAGACTTCTGCACCTCTCAGCAGGTATTTTGGCCCACTCCTCATGAGCAAACTGCTCCAGTTATCTCAGGTTTGAAGGGTGCCTTCTCCAGATGGCATGTTTCAGCTCCTTCCACAGATGTTCAACAGGATTTAGATCAGGCATCATAGAAGGCCACTTTAGAATAGTCCAATGTTTTGCTCTTAGCCGTTCTTGGGTGTTTTTAGCTGTGTGTTTTGGGTCATTATCCTGTTGCAAGACCCATGACCTGCGACTGAGACCAAGCTGTCTGACGCTGGGCAGCACATTTCTCTCTAGAATACTTTGATAGTCTTCAGATTTCATTGTACCCTGCACAGATTCAAGACACCCTGTGCCAGATGCAGCAAAGCAAGCCCCAGAATATAACAGAACCTCCTCCATGTTTCACAGTAGGGACAGTGTTCTTTTCTTGGTATGCTTCATTTTTGCGTCTGTGAACACAGAGCTGATGTGCCTTGCCATAAAGTTCCAGTTTTGTCTCGTCTGTCCATAGGACATTCTCCCAGAAGCTTTCTGATTTGTCACCATGCTGTTTGGCAAATTCCAGTCTGGTTTTTTTATGATTTGTTTTCAACAGTGGTGTCCTCCTTGGTCGTCTCTCATGAAGTCCACTTTGGCTCAAACAATGACGGATGGTGGGATCTGACACTGATGTACCTTGGCCTTGGAGTTCACCATGAATGTGTTTAGAGGTTGTTCTGGGCTCTTTTGTTACCATTCGTATTATCCGTCTCCTCCTGCGGCCACGTCCAGGGAGGTTGGCTACAGTCCCGTGGATCTTAAATTTCTGAATAATATGTGCAACTGTAGTCACAGGAACATCAAGCTGCTTGGAGATGGTCTTATAGCCTTTACCTTTAACATGCTTGTCTATAATTTTCTTTCTAATCTCCTGAGACAACTCTCTCTTTTGCTTCCTCTGGTCCATGTTTAGTGTGGTACACACCATGTCAACAAACAGCACAGTGACTTCTTGTCACCCTTTAAATAGGCCGATTGACTGATTACAAGTTTGTAGACACCTGTGATGTTAATTAGAGGACACATCTTGGTTGAACATGTCCCTATGGTCACATTATTTTCAGTCTTTTCTAGGGGTACCATTATTTTTGTCCAGGCCTGTTTCATGAGTTTGTTTATTAAAATAATTCTGTTGAACCACAATTCAAAAGCATTGTCTGATTTTCATTGGTTAATTTTCATAGAATTTTTATTTATTATCACTTTTGTCAGATTCAAATTATTTCTGTGACCATCGTGGGTTTTTCTTTCATTAACAGAGGGGTACCAACAATTTTGTCCACGTCTGTACCTATAAATTGTAATTTTTCAAATCCATCCATTATTCCAATCCATCCATCCATCTATCCATCCATCCATCTTCTTCCGTTTAATCCTTTTCGGGTTATGGGGGGTTGGAGCCTATCCCAGCATCTTCGGGCAAGAGGCAGGGTACACTCTGGACAGACCGCCAGTCCATCAAAGGGCCAACACAGAGAGAAAGACAACTATTCACTCTCACAGTCATACCTAAGGACAATTTAGAATCCCCAGTTTGATGCCCATTAACCTAACTTGGATGTTTTTGGCATATGGGAGGAAACCGGAGAAATTCCGGAGTAAATCCATGCAGACACGGGGACAACATGCAAACTCCACACAGATCACTGTTGGTTGGAGCCTGGGATCAAACCCAGGATCCTCCAGCCAAGGGTGAGTTGCTGTGTTGCCGCAGTGCTAACCACTCCGCCACCAAGCTGCCCCTGATTGATTTCCTTTGAATATTATCTAATTGTATTCCAATACAATCAGGTAATATTAAATATTTAGGAACAGATATTTCCCCCAGGCTCTCAGAGTTATTGCGACTAAATCACATTCCCCTTTTAAAAACAACACAAGACGACCTTGCGTGTTGGAGGACACTACCTATATCACTAATGGGAGCAGTCGTAACAGTTAGAATGATGGTTCTTCCTAAAATCAACTATTTGTTCTGAGTGATTCCTACCCAACCATCTATAGCCTGGTTTAAGTGTTAAGACTCAAATATAAGTACATTTTTATGGAAGGATAAACCATCACAGATCAGTTTAAAAACTCTTCAAAAAACAAGTGTGGAGGCTTAGATTAACAATTTTTTTAATTACTTCTTAGCCAACAGACTGCAGCTTGTTTCTAAATGGACAAAATCAACCCCACTACGAAACCCATGGTTTGATGCTGAACAGGCTCTCTGTGGGTTTCTAAAGATCTCTGACTTCCCTTTTATGAGTCCCTGTATTAAACACCATGACTGTTTTAAAAACATTAATATCAGATTCCTCTCTGACAGCCTGGTTGAAATTTTTAAAAATAGCGGGGGCTTCACTTGTCCCTTGTAAACTCACGCCCATTTGGAATAATCCTGATATCTTGCAACAAAAGAGGATGTTAAACTTTCCACTATGGCAAGAGAAGGAAAAAAAAAACTTTGTTGGGTGGTGGGGATGGGGCGGACCATCTAGTGGCCTGGGGGTTGGCGATTCCGGGTCTGCTTGTCTTGGCCACCCTGCCGTTGTGTCACGGGGTGGGGCGCTTTGTCGCATTACCCCTGGTGTCTTTGGCGACAGGTGTGTGTGGGTGCTCGGGGGTGGTCGAGGGGGCCATTAGCGCGGGCTGGCGACTGTGTTGCTGTCGGGCTGCTCCGGGGTGGCTGTGGCTACGGGGCGGCCTGCTGCTGTCAGTGTGTGTCTGGGGTGGGTGGTCGGTGGGCTTGTGGTGGGCACTCGGGGGTGTTGCTTGGCATGTGGGGTACTGTATGGGCCCGGCCCACTGTTTACTCTTGTGATTACTGTTGTTGTGCATGTTTGTGTGTGCAAGATGAGTGGGAATGGATGTGGCTGACGATCCATCATGTTTGTGGTGCTGGGAGCGCCAGGGTGCAACGCTAGTGGGTCCTGGGCTGCTCGGCCTGGCGGCCCTCACCCTGGGTTGGGATTTGAGGGCAGTGGGTGGCCTCCTGAACCACTTTGTGAGCTGGCTTCTGGGGGTGGATGGGCTCGCTTTTAGATCGCCTTCTTCCCCGTCTTATTTCACCGCCCCCTCCCCCTGATTCTGGGTGGAATATACATCTTCTTGGATACACTTAGGGCTTTGGGGCGGGGGTGTGAACAAGAGAGTAAGCGAGAGTGAGGGAGTGATGAATGGAGATGGTGATGGTGGGTCGGTTTTGTGTGGCACTTTGCATGTCGGGTGGCATCTCAGGGTGCCTGCTGATCAGTCACTCAGGCGGGCACTGGGGGTGGGGGTCTGCTTCTGTGGCCGCAGCCGCCTTGGGGTGGGTCGGGGGGGAGGGGCTTCTGGCCTGTGCCGGCATTCTCCTCCGCCACTGCTGGGTACTGGTGCGCATTCAGGCTCACTGCATCTGCATTGCAGTCACCCTAAGAAATAAGGGTGAATGAGGGTGGGTGAGAGCACGAATGGATGCGAGTAGGTCGGAGTGTGAGTGAGAGTGCGTGCATGGGTGAACGTGAGTGAGTGTGGGTGACCCTGAAGGCAAGTGGGAGCGGGTACAGGGGTGAGAGAGAATGGGTGGATCCGGGAGTGCCAGAGTGGGACCGTGTGGGGAAGTGAGAGTGACTGAGTGCATGTGGGTGCATATAAGAGCATGAGGTTGTGAAGATGTGGGAATGGGTGTGTCTGCAAGTCGGGAGGAGCTGGATTGAGGGGGTAGTGCCTGCTGGCTACGTGGGCTCCCCTGAACGGGAGAAGGGGGAGCTTACTTGGGCGTGGGGGTCTCTGGGCTATACAGCAGTAGCACTGGGGGGGAGCAGGTCCGCTGTGGGGGTGCCTGGGGGGACTCGTGTTGGGGGGTGTAGGCCAGTCTCTGGCCCGAGGGGTGGGGGCGCTGCCCTCCTGGCGCCTGGGGCCCTGAGGCTGGCATTTGCCCCAATGGTGGGGTGGGGGGTTGGCGGGCCTGGGGATGTGGGTCCGCCGTGCCGGCCACCTGGAAACCTGACCTCCCTCAGCTGTCCCTCTGTGGACAGATGCCTGGTTTTCCTGGGGCTTGTTGACCTCAGGCACTTATTCCCTGGGGAAAGTGGCGGCACTGCCTAGCCTGCTCGAGGTTTCTGGGGGGGGTTGCTGCGACCGGCCCCCCTCTTTGTATGCTTCCTGACAAACCACTCACATGCACACACTTATTTTGCACACGCTCTCATATACACGTACACGGACACACACACACAAATGTCTCCCCTTTAACAGGTGTGGATACCAGACTCGAGTTGAGACCTCTTCGGTGGAAGAAGCAGTCTGTCTTCTGTTTGTTTTAGTTGTTGGTTTGATTGTCTTTTTTGTATGTTCCTCTAGCTTTTCTATCCCCCTCCACACACTTCTTTTCCCCATTCCCCATCCTGACGCGTCCTTCACGGTTAAAATAATTTAAAGTATTAAAAGTTTTTACAGGAGGAGTTTACAACAATATAAAGTACATAGATATTAAATTAAATTTAATTAATTAATTAAATCACCTTTATTGTCATTCAACCGTACAACCAATCATGTACAGCAGAACGAGATTGTGCTTTACCTATCTACAGTGTAAATCACACACACCCCAAGTGCAGAATCAGAGGGCCGCTGCCATGCAAGGCACCGCCACAGAGTTCCCTCCTCCATTCCATTTATTGCTGAGCACCAAGCTGGATGGCAGGAAGTTACAATTTTTATATGGTCCTTGGCATGACCCGGCCGGGATTTGAACCCCTGCCTCCCGGGTGTGGGGTGGATGCTCTACCAACTGAGCCACCACTCTGGTACTGGTACTGTATAGGTACAGTATAGGTACTGTATAAAGCTCCATTTGGCAAAGTAAATCTGTTTTGGTACAATAAGGGTAACCAATCTCTTTTCTGCTCACCAAGCTGCCTGACAGGACAAGGGGTGAAAAAAAAGCATGTGCTCACACTGTAGTGCCTGTTTCATGCTGAACTTGGTTTGACCCCTAAAGTCTGGAACATGTGTTAAGTGTGATCACTCACTGCTGTTCTGCAGAATGGAACATTTCCACAGCTTTGGAGCAGCTAGTTGAGGTAGGTTCAGGCACAGAACAAATGTAAATGGGCACTCATGTATGAGCATGTGCATGTGCACTTGACATGCGTTTGATATGCAGAATATTTAGGGCTGTCACTACAGCCACAATGCTACAATACCTCGCAATTAACAAGCCAACCGCAGAGGTTGCCAAGTAACCATGAAAACTGCTTTGGTCACCTTTTTTCAGCCCCATTCAATCTACCTTGGCAATCCAGGCAAACCCAGTATGATCCAGGCTCCCTTTACTGTCTGAATAGGGTTACCCACGCTACCTGATGTGGGCTAATTGACCTTGCAAGCATTGGTCGATGCCCAGTAGGCATCAAAGTCACCACGTCACAGCACAGCAACATAATGTGGAAATGAATCAGAATGCTGTCCATTATTCTGACAGATTTATATATTAATTTCAAAGTGGACAACTGTGTGTGCCAGAATTACACAAATACCATAGTGACAGAGTGAGAAGTTTCTTTTCAGAGAATTTTCTTCAGTCAATCACACAGAATCTGCAGCAGCTCTGACCATCTCCAGCAGCTGGAGATGGCCAGATGAGACGCCAACGGTTTGGTGTGGGACTGTCTCCCTGTTCAGTTCTGCTCTGTGATTATTCATGCATCCCTGTTCACCCTCGCATTAATGAGCAACCTGTGATCCTCTGTGTTCCAAGGTTGTCATAGCCAGGAGCGGCACTGGGGTTAAGCTCCCAGTGCTCATAAAATGCTCCTTACGGCGTGCGTCTCGAAAAGCCTCTGACAACTAAGTCCAACTCCTAGCCTGCCCATGTGGTTTAGTCTCTAAGCCTGGCGGAACTGCTTTTACTAATAGGAGAAGGGGCGAGGGCAGATCTCTGGCGCCTTAAAACCAGATGCTTCGGGTAGATGGTGGCTCGTCAACCTGGGAAGGATTTCATGTCTCCCTGTTCAGTTCTGCTCTGTGATTATTCATGCATCCCTGTTCACCTTCGCATTAACAAGCAACCTGTAATCCTCTGCGCTTCCTTTTTGTCCCCACGACAGCCCCCCCCCCCCAAAAAAAAGCTAATCCTGCCTTGTGTTTTGCTGGACATTAAGGGTCCCTGCACACAGGAAGGATTTAATCCCAAATTGGGGTGAAAACTTCTTTTGTAGTTCAGCTGTCTGTGCAATGGACACCAGGATTTTGGAGATGTGAAAGTGTAAAGATTTTAAACCAGCCTCCAGAGTGGAAACGTTTTACCAACAGGGGTTTTCTCCTCCATGTGCACTGGAAAAACAGCCATTGAGATGTACCCTAAAAATGACAGTAATTATGAAAAATTTCAGGTGCATTTTCCAATCCTGTCTATTAAAATGCAGGACAGAGAGCAGTAATCACTGAAATATATACAATGGTGTGTTTCACTCAATCACTGGAGGCACGGGGATGCCAGGCAGGCAAAACTAGTGGGCATTAAAAGAGGTGGCAAGCTAGGATAGCCCACCAGATGCTTCCATCCAGGGCAAGCTGTAACCCCACCTGCCCTAAAGTTATGTCTTTCTCACCCTCTCTTTTGTTTTAAGCCTCCTGTGGACAAGTGTTGAAAATTAGCACTTGTGCTAAAACACTGAGGCAATGAATCTGGTTTGTCCAGTGTTTTTGTGATGTCCATATCAAATAAATAAATAAAATGGGTTTTTAACTTTTACTAAATAGAAGCTATTGATATTGTCTTAAGGTTCCGCCCCCTTTTTTTCTATTTAGTTTTTGTCTTTTTTTAAAGTTGCACCCTGGCAAAAATCTAGTTTGTTTTTTTTCTGTTGTTAACCTGTAACATGTTTTTTGTAACTTACAAGACATATCCACAGCAAAATTTCACTGCAGTCCTAAGTATGACTTTTTCTGCTGTGAATTTCCAGTTTGGAAACGCCCCCCTCAAACGGGTGAGTTTGGACAGACCATTTCTAGCTATTTAACCTCTTGCACTCGGTTGTACCACGGGCGGGCACATCTCTGCGTCCCAGAGCGCACGAGGGCACTGCCTCCAAGCGCGCACTGAAAAAAAAAAAAAAAAGTTCTTCCACTATAGACACAGCAGTGAACAGATCAGATATGATTGAGCTCTCATTCGAGTAATAAGGGCCTTGAATTGGGTTTCTGAAACCTTAAAGAACCAATGACTGAAAACCTAGCAAGAAGGACCCGCCTACCAACGCTGTGAATGCAGCGAGCCCATTGAAGCACAGAAGTTCGGGCTGGGTGGAGAGAGACTGACTGCTGCAGCAGATGAAAAAAAGGACCTGCAGGAAGTACCTGCTACAGACCCAGCAGCACGGAGACCACCCACAAGTGCTACCTACACCTATTCCAGTAGAATAGAATTCTAGAATAGAATTTAGGATTCTCTTCAATGGTCATCATAGACCGATGGAGGCCGACGACAAAGGTCGTAAATCATTCACCAAAACCGCAATAATGGAATTATGTTTTGACCGGGAACCACGAGCGGACCAGCGTCGCGTTCGTCTGACAATGAGGAAGAGAAGTTCGCCAGGACACTGCTGTGAAGAGGTAAGGTGTTATAAGCTAAATTATTCTTCATCCCTGAAAATTGTAATCAAAAAATGACTTTTGACCGATCGGTAAATTACAACTGTGAGGCGCACGAAGTCCGAAGTGCGTGCGCCGCGGTACACGGGTTGTTCGCCGCGTCTGGACCGTGAACGCCCCCACCCCCCCCGCTACTCTTCTGTAGCGAGGGGGGGGGGAGCCGTGGTGACTGCGCCGCGGTCGCCATATAGCCACATGAGTCTATTCCGTCATGTAGCGATGGCCGATGTCCGTCCTCTGTGGCGGGCACACACACACACACAGCCCAGAGTGTCACCTTTCATTAGAGCCCAAAATGAAGCTTCTACATTGAATCATTCAAAAGTTACAGACGTTTTTCCAAACTGTGCCATTTGGCACAATTTGGCACAGTTCAAAAACGCCTGGGAACTACCTGAGGAAAAAGTTGTGTAATATATTCATTTTTTGTGGTACTGTTAAAAAAATTTTGACCTCAGCTGGATAACACTTGGTTCTACATTTCTGTTGCATTTTCCAGCCCGGATCTGAAGCTGTGTGTTATTTGCAAGCATTTGTATCCAAAAAAGCGCGCAGGCCAAATTTATTTTCTTCAAGTTCAGTATGTTTAGATGACTGGAACTCAGTGGCCGGAGCACTTAAGAGAGATTATGACTGTTTTGCCAAAAAATTCAAAGTGTTTTCTTTTAAATGAGACCAACCCCATGAAGATGCTGCAAAGGGTTGAAGAACAGCTTTCGATTTACTTTGGGCACATTATTTTTTGGCGTTATTAGGGAAATTGACCGGAGTGCAAGGGGTTAAGTATTCCTGCTTAGCCTGTTTGGTTCTAACATTAACCAATCAGGTGGATACTCTTGGCTACCCCAGGGGAAGAGAGAGGAACCGATGAGCAGCAGAGAGAGAGGAGAGAGAGGCAGACGGGGGGGGGGGCTTGAATGTGGCCCTGACAAACTGTCACCAAGAGTCCCGCTGTGAAGAACAACACTTTGGCCACTACTCCTTTACTTACTAGTGACCCCGCTCAGATCCATAATACATAAATGAGGAGCAGGTGCGTGGGGCTGATTGCTTCACGGAGCTTTTAAAATAGTGGTTGTTAGCAAAAAGTAAACACATATTTGGCAACTATACATTTACACACGTGGACAAAATTGTTGGTACCCCTCTGTTAATGAAAGAAAAACCCACAATGGTCACAGAAATAACTTGAATCTAACAAAAGTGGTAATAAATAAAAATTCTATGAAAATTCACCAATGAAAATCACACAATGCTTTTGAATTGTGGTTCAACAGAATTATTTTAAAAAGCAAACTCATGAAACAGGCCTGGACAAAAATGATGGTACCCCTAGAAAAGATTGAAAATAATGTGACCACAGGGACATGTTCAACCAAGATGTATCCTCAAATTAACATCACAGGTGTCTACAAACTTGTAATCAGTCAGTCGGCCTATTTAAAGGGTGACAAGTAGTCACTGTGCTGTTTGGTGACATGGTGTGTACCACACTAAACATGGACCAGAGGAAGCAAAGGAGAGAGTTGTCTCAGGAGATTAGAAAGAAAATTATAGACAAGCATGTTAAAGGTAAAGGCTATAAGACCATCTCCAAGCAGCTTGATGTTCCACTACAGTTGCACATGTTATTCAGAAATTTAAGATCCACGGGACTGTAGCCAACCTCCCTGGACGTGGCCACAGGAGGAAACCTGATGAAAAATCGAAAAGATGGATGATACGAACGGTAACAAAAGAGCCCAGAACAACCTCTAAACACATTCAAGGTGAACTCCAAGGTACATCAGTGTCAGATCGCACCATCCGTCGTTGTTTGAGCCAAAGTGGACTTCATGGGAGACGACAAGAAAAGAACACTGTCCCTACTGTGAAACATGGAGGAGGTTCTGTTATGTTCTGGGGCTGCTTTGCTGCATCTGGCACAGGGTGTCTTGAATCTGTGCAGGGTACAATGAAATCTCAAGTCTATCAAGGTATTCTAGAGAGAAATGTGCTGCCCAGTGTCAGACAGCTTGGTCTCAGTTGCAGGTCATGGGTCTTGCAACAGGATAATGACCCAAAACACACAGCTAAAAACACTCAAGAATGGCCAAGAGCAAAACATTGGACTATTCTAAAGTGGCCGTCTATGATCCTTGATCTAAATCCTATTGAACATCTAAGGAAGGAGCTGAAACATGCCATCTGGAGAAGGTACCCTTCAAACCTGAGACAACTGGAGCAGTTTGCTCATGAGGAGTGGGCCAAAATACCTGCTGAGAGCAGGGATAGCAACAGGAAATTCTGATTTCAGCTGAAATCTAATTTGGTCGATTGACCTATGGGGGGCCGGGGGGGGGGGGGCACAGCCCCCCTGAAGCTGAGAGGTTTTCAGTAAAACAGAAGCAATTTAGACTGAAAAGTCCGGGCCAGAGCTCCGGTGGGGGGCAAGGGGGGCAAAGCCCCCCGAAGCTCCTGGGTTTTTATGATTTTTAAGTACCAGAACTGTGCTTAAATAACATAAAACAAACAGCTGAATGCCACTTATTATTACCTCCGCCAAAGGGGGAGGTTATGTGATCATCGGCGTTGGTTTGTCTGTCTGTCTGTTTGTTTGTTAGCAAGATAACTCAAAAAATTATGGACGGATTTTCATGACATTTTCACAGATTGTCAGAAATGGGGTATCCTACAGATGATTAGATTTTTGTGATGATCCGGATCACCGTCCACAAGAAAACCGCCATTACGCAAAATGCCATTTTCGTGAATAACTACTAAACCACTAATCCTATCATTGTCAATCCAATTGTTGTGAATCCAATTGCTAGTCATATGTTTTCATGGTCAAGGAATCTGAAAACATACACACAAACACTGTATGGGGGAACTGTAGCGCTAAACCGCCATTACGGAAAATGCCATTTTTGTCAATAACTACTGAACCACTAATCCTATCATTGTGAATCCAATTGCTTGTCATATGTTTTCATGGTCAAGGAATCTGAAAACGTACACACAAACACTGTATGGGGGGAACTGTGGCCGCCATTACGGAAAATGCCATTTTTGTGAATAACTACTGAACCACTAATCCTATCATTGTCAATCCAATTGCTAGTCATATGTTTTCATGGTCAAGGAATCTGAAAATGTACACACAAACACTGTATGGGGGGAACTGTGGCGCTAAACCGCCATTACGGAAAATGCCATTTTCGTCAATAACTACTGAACCACTAATCCTGTCATTGTGAATCCAATTGCTTGTCATATTGTCATATTGCTTGTCACATTTTTTTTTTTTTTTTCCTCTCCCGGCGCCACACGAGTAGGCTGCCCTTTGCAACAGCGGCTCGATTCCGAGTCTTTTTCCCCTTCTCTCTCTTTTTGATCCGTCTTTTTTCACTCCACTTATATCACGGACACACAGATCGTCCCAAATGTCTCCTGAGCCGGTGGACGGAGCCACTGTTTATAGCAGGATACGATACAGCAGGGAAGAGCTGCTAGCATTCAACCGCCACCCGGTCCCATTGGAAAAACTCGACATACCGAGAGAACTGAGGCGAAAACGCCGCGGCTGCCGGGCTGGAGTAAGGCAGAGGACAAAAAATATAAGGTACAGACCCTCCCTTCCATCTGTTGTCATGGGAAATGTACGGTCGATACTGGGAAAGGTAGATGAGCTAGCGGCTATCTCCCATTACGATAGCACTTACCGGGAGTGCTCTCTCCTTTTGTTTACTGAGACGTGGCTAACTGAACTAGCAGCAGATGCTAACATTGAGCTGGAGGGTTTTCACATGATACGGGCTGACCGAACACCAGACAGTGGCAAAGCAAGGGGCGGTGGAGTGATAATGTATGTTAACAACAACTGGTGCAGACCGGGACATATCACTGTTAAACAACGACACTGCAGCAAAGACATTGAGTTGCTAGCTGTTAGCATGAGGCCTACATATCTCCCGAGAGAACACACACACGTGATCTGCATTGTTGTTTATGCAAATCCGACGGCGAACGCTGGGACAGCGCGTGACGTCATCCATTCAGTAACCAGCAGGCTGCAGACAGAACACCCAGATGCTCTTCTCCTCATCTCAGGCGATTTCAACCATGTTTCACTATCTCCCATTCTACCCACATTCACCCAGTATGTCACATGCCACACTAGAGACAATAAAACACTGGACTTATTCTACGCAAACACTAAGGAGGCATACACCTCATCACAACTCCCCCCACTCGGGAGATCGGATCACAACTTGGTTCATCTCCGGCCGGTGTACAAACCCCTAGTACACAGACAACCTCCGGCCATGCACACTGTGGAGTTATGGTCTGAGGAGACAATGGACACTCTAAAGGGCTGTTTTGAAGCCACCGCCTGGAAGCAGCTCTGCGATCCACATGGTGAGGACATCTATGGCCTCATTCACACCTTCACGGACTACCTCAGCTTCTGTGTGGACAAATCCGTTCCCACCAAGACCATACGGCGTCACTCAAACAACAAACCCTGGATCAACCCTGAGATAAAAACACTTCTGAGAGAGAAGAAGAGGATCTTCAGGTCGGGGAATAGGGAGATGCTGAAGTCCGTACAGAGGGAGCTGAGGAGAAAGATCAGAGAAGGCAAGGACAGCTTCAGGAAGAAGATGGAGGACAAGCTGCAACAGAGCGACATCAGCGGGGTCTGGAGAAACCTCAAAACCATCTCTGGGCTCCAGAATACCTCCCCCCAGGCCACGGGGGGCAGGGAGTGGGCGAACAACCTGAATCTGTTTTTCAATAGGTTTGACCAACCGCCCTCCCCCCTGACTGCACAACAACCACTGCTGCCTCTAAAGAAATCAAGTCCTGCTGCCCACTCCCCACTCCACCAACACCCCCCCACTCCCAACACACAGCCCCCCATCCTGACCCTGACCAGGACCCAGGTGAGGACGGAGCTGAGGAAGATCAAGGCGAGGAAGGCGTCGGGACCGGACGGCATCAGCGCAAAGCTCCTCAAGTCCTGTGCAGACCAGCTGTGTGGGATTGTGACGTATATCTTCAACATGAGCCTGAAACTGGGGAGGGTACCACAGCTGTGGAAAACATCTTGTGTGGTACCTGTACCAAAAACTTCCCACCCCAAAGACCTGAACAGCTACAGACCGGTGGCCTTGACGTCCCACTTGATGAAGACCCTGGAGAGACTGCTCCTTGCTCACCTCCGCCCCCTGGTGGAACCAGCGATGGATCCACTCCAGTTCGCCTACCAGCATGGCATTGGGGTGGAGGATGCGGTGATCTTCCTCCTTCACCGTTCTCTGTCCCACCTGGAGAAGCCCGGGAATGCAGTGAGGATCATGTTCTTTGACTTCTCCAGTGCTTTCAACACCATCCAACCGATGATCCTGAAGGACAAGCTGCTGCGCGCAGGGGTGGACCAGCACCTGTCATCATGGATCCTGGACTACCTCACGAACCGGCCTCAGTTTGTGAGAACCCGGGACTGTGTGTCCGACACGATCATCAGTAGCACGGGGGCCCCCCAGGGAACGGTGCTGGCTCCCTTCCTGTTCACTCTTTATACTGTGGACTTCTCACACAACACAACACACTGCCATCTACAGAAGTTCTCTGATGACTCTGCGATTGTTGGCCTCATCTCCAATGGAGATGAAGCTGAGTACAGAGGGCTTATCCAGGACTTCGTGGACTGGTGCCATCGGAACTGCCTCCAGATCAACGCGAGAAAAACTAAGGAGCTGGTGGTGGACTGCCGCAGGCAAGGACAACCCCTCACAGCACCAGTAAATATACAGGGAACAGACATTGAGATGGTGACAGCCTATAAGTACCTGCGTGTTCATCTGAACAATAAACTAGACTGGTCACACAATACTGATGCACTCTACAAGAAGGGACAGCGCAGGCTGTTCCTGCTGAGGAGACTCAGGTCTTTTGGTGTACAAGGCGCGCTGCTGAAGACATTCTATGACACGGTGGTGGCATCAGCCATCACTTTTGGAGTGGTCTGCTGGGGCAGTGGCATTACTGCAGCCGATAGGAAGAGACTGAACAAACTGATCAAGAAAGCTAGCTCTGTCCTGGGGCAGCGCATTGATGCGGTGGAGGAGATAGGAGAGAGAAGGACGGTGGCTAAACTGTCATCTCTGCTGGAGTCCGAGTTCCACCCTATGCAGGACATACTGAATGCACTGAGGAGCTCATTTAGCAGCAGGCTACATCATCCCAGGTGCACAACCGAGAGGTTTCACAGGTCCTTCCTACCAACGGCTGTCAGACTGTACAACCTAAGCAGGGCTGCTCGCAGAGATAGCAAAAAGACGTAACAAACTAATAGTTTTTTGAATGCAAAAGATGCAATAGACTTACACAATGGTCCCCTCCGGCATACAACTAGGAAAATACCGGTCGCTATGGAGAGTGAGAATATGTATGGGCACATAATCATACCATGTAGGATAACTAAGTAGACGGTTGTGCTGTTTCATCCCATCTAGCAACAATGCTCTGCACTGTGTGTGTTTATATATTTACATATTTATTCCATCTAGCTACAATGCTCCGCACTGGGTGTGTTTATGTTTATATATCTATATATTTATTCCATCTAGCTACAATGCTCCGCACTGTGTGTTTATATATCTACATATTATTCCATCTAGCTACATTGCTCCGCACTGTGTTTACATATTCATATATTTATTCCATCCAGCTACAATGCTCTGCACTGTGTGTGTGTATATATATATTTTATAGTAATATGTACATATGTATATTAGCTGCTCTTGCTTGCTTGTTTTTTTTTTCTTGCCTTCTGATTGTTGCTCTGAGTGTTGCTATCCCCGTGCTGTTGTAATCCTGGAATTTCCCCGTTGTGGGACTAATAAAGGCTTATCTTATCTTGTATGTTTTCATGGTCAAGGAATCTGAAAACGTACACACAAACACTGTATGGAGGGAACTGTGGCCGCCATTATGGAAAATGCCATTTTCGTGAATAACTACTGAACCACTAATCCTATCACTGTCAATCCAATTGCTAGTCATATGTTTTCATGGTCAAGGAATCTGAAAACGTACACACAAACAATGTACGGGGGGAACTGTGGCCACCATTACGGAAAATGCCATTTTCGTGAATAACTACTGAACCACTGCTTGTCATATGTTTTCATGGTCAAGGAATCTGAAGACTGTTTGGGGGAAACTGTGGCGCTTGGCGGAGGTCCGCGCTCTCCGAGTGCTTTTCTAGTTACTGTATAATATTGACTTATGTTCCAAGAAGATAGCATTCCTAAAATATTCCAACAAGCATTATCCATCACATGCTTTAACACTTGATCAAATCAAAATCAGTTAATTTTATCTATTCCATAATAGAAATAAAATTCCAACACACCATTACTTTTTATAATTTCAGCATTCATTTCAGATCACCAGTTTCAATCTCCACTGAGTCTTGAGCAGTTCATTTTGCACAATCACTGATATAGCCAAGTCTTAGAAATATTCAAAAGTTATGAGTCACTGTCCACTGTGCACTGTCAATTTCAAACTGTTTGGAATCATAAAAGTAATGTAACTAAATTGTTTTGCTATTTTTTCCTCCTCAACATCAATGTCAGGGCGCTGCAGGAGTTTTGGGGGGATGGTTAACTTTTATAACCGTTTCCTCCCCCGCGCAGCCCAGCTCATACAGCTGTTGTATGCCGCACTCTAGAAACGGAAACCGGCGGACAGAGTGGACTGGACTCCTGAGCAGGAGCAGGCGTTCTGCGGTTAAAACAGCTCTGGCAAACGCTGCACTACTGACGGCTCGGATAGCGCTCACTACCGACGCCTTGGACATGGGCATAGCGGCCGTCATGGAGCAATGCGCTGCCGGTCACCTTTTTTAGTAGGTCTTTGCACAACAGTGAGCGTAAATACAGCGTGTTCGACAGAGAGTTACTGGCTCTCCACCTGGCCATACGCCACTTCCAGTTCTAGCTGAAAGGGCGCACCTTCACTGCGTTCGTGGACCACAAGCCGCTAACGTACTTAACGTACTTTATCTTCCTGGAAGATAAAGCGGAATTCGGCGAATTAGAGGAAAATCACATCCCTGAGAACACGCCGCCATGAATTTTTGACAAAGCATACAACGAGCCATTTGATTGGTCCAATCGTTTGCAACTATCCAATCGCAGGGCTGTTTACAATACAGCAGTAGCTTGAACACAACACATCCGGGTTATCGCGGGAGACGACTTGACCCGGGGAAGCGCCGAGCGCTTATGTAATCGTGTTGATTTTCGCTAAAATCGGTAACAACAAGGTACCTTACCCCCCCTAAAATTTTCTCAACGGATTTAGACGATTCACAGAAATGATCAATTTGAAAATAAATCGGCGGAAATCCGCGGATCAGCGGAAAATTGCCATCCCTGTGAGAGGTGCAGAAGTCTCACTGACAGCTACAGAAATTGTTTGATTGCAGTGACTGCCTCAAAAGGTTGTGCAACAAAATATTAATTTAAGGGTACCATCATTTTTGTCCAGGCCTGTTTCATGAGTTTGTTTTTTTTTTAATAATTCTGTTGAACCACAATTCAACAGCACTGTTTGATTTTCATTGGTTAATTTTCATAGATTTTTTATTTATTACCATTTTTGTCAGATTCAAGTAATTTCAGTGACCATTGTGGGTTTTTCTTTCATTAACCCCTTGCACTCTGGTCAATTTCCCTAAAAACACCAAAAAATAACGTGCCCAAAGTAAATTCAATTCAATTTCAATTCAATTCAATTCAACTTTATTTATATAGCGCCATTTCACAACAACAGTCATCTCATAGCACTATCAACTGTAGGGGGGAACCCCCACAGTTGCAGAAAGACCCCAGCAATCAGGCGATCCCCTGTGAGCAAGCACTTGGCGACGGTGGAGAGGAAAAACTCCCTTTTAACAGGAAGAAACCTCCAGCAGAACCAGGCTCAGGGAGGGGCAGTCATCTGCTGCGACTGGCTGGGGGGTGAGGGGATAGAGAAAAAGAAAAGAACAGACATGTAGAGAGCAAACAGCACGATGGGGACTCAATCTATGGGAGAGAACAAACAAATGTTAATGACCAGCAAAAAAAAAATATTTCATAGAGAGTGAGGAAAGGAGTGAGGCCCAGTGCATTACTGGAGGTCCCCCGGCTGACTAAACCTATTAGCAGCATAACTAAGGGAGGGTTCAGAAACACATGATCCCTCCCTAATTGTAGGCTATATCAAAAAGGTAGGTTTTAGCCCTATTCTTAAAAACAGAGATCGAGTCTGACTCCCGAATCCAGATTGGCAGCTGATTCCACAGGAGAGGAGCTTGATAACTGAAGGCTCTGCCTCCCATTGTACTTTTGGAGATTCTAGGTATTACAAGTAATCCGGCATTTTGGGAGCGTAGTGCTCTGTTAGGATAATACGGTAGTATCAGATCTTTTAAATAAAAAGGAGCCTGATTGTTTAGAGCTTTGTAAGTAAGAAGAAGGATTTTAAACTTAATTCTAAACTCTATGGGAAGCCAATGAAGGGAGGCCAGAACCGGAGAGATATGATCTCTCTTTCTAGTACCTGTTAAAACTCTTGCTGCAGCATTTTGGATCAGCTGAAGACTTTTTAAAGATGTTTTAGGACAGCCTGATAATAAAGAATTACAATAATCTAATCTCGAGCTAACAAAAGCGTGGATCAGTTTCTCAGCATCACTCTGAGACAAGATGCTCCTAATCATGGCAATATTACGCAAATGATAGAAGGCAGTCTTAGAAACAAATTTAATATGTGAATTGAAGGACAAATCCTGATCAAAAATAACTCCAAGGTTCCTCACAGAGCTATTAAGAGAAAGAGTAACCGCATAAATTGACCGTAAACGTGAACCTAGAGACTCCGCATAAATTGAAAGCTGTTCTTCAACCCTTTGCAGCATCTTCATGGGGTTGGTCTCATTTAAAAGATCAGATTCCTTGACCATGAAAACATATGACAAGCAATTGGATTCACAATGATAGGATTAGTGGTTCAGTAGTTATTGACGAAAATGGCATTTTCCATTATGGCGGCTTAGCGCCACAGTTCCCCCCATACAGTGTTTGTGTGTACATTTTCAGATTCCTTGACCATGAAAACATATGACTAGCAATTGGATTCACAACAATTGGATTGACAATGATAGGATTAGTGGTTTAGTAGTTATTCACGAAAATGGAATTCTGCGTAATGGCGGTTTTCTTGTGGACGGTGATCCGGATCACCACCAAAATCTAATCATCTGTAGGATACCCCATTTCTGACAATCTGTGAAAATGTCATGAAAATCCGTCCATAACTTTTTGAGTTATCTTGCTAACAAACAGACAGACAGACAGACAGACAAACCAACGCCGATGATCACATAACCTCCCCCTTTGACGGAGGTAAAAACACTTTGAATTTTTTGGCAAAACAGTCATAATCTCTCTAAGTGCTCCGGCCACTGAGTTACAGTCATCTAAACATACTGAACTTGAAGAAAATAAATTTGGCCTGGGTGTTTTTTTGGATACAAATGCTTGCAAATAACACACAGCTTCAGATCCGGGCTGGAAAATGCAACAGAAATGTAGAACCAAAGTGTTATCCAGCTGAGGTCAAAATTTTGAAACAATACCACAAAAAATGAATATATTACACAGCTTTTTCCTCAGGTAGCTCCCAGGCGTTTTTGAACTGTGCCAAATTGTGCCAAATGGCACAGTTTGGAAAAACGTCTGTAACTTTTGAATGATTCAATATAGAAGCTTCATCTTGGGCTCTAATGAAAGGTGACACTCAGGGCTGTGTGTGTGTGGGGGGGGGGGGTGTCCCCCCCCCTCACTACAGAGGACGGACATCGGCCATCGCTACATGACGGAATAGACTCATGTGGTGATGTGGCGACCACGGCTCCCCCCCCCCCCTCGCTACAGAAGAGTAGCGGGGGGGTGGGGGCGTTCACGGTCCAGACGCGGCGAACAACCCGTGTACCGCGGCGCACGCACTTCGGACTTCGTGCGCCTCACAGTTGTAATTTACCGATCGGTCAAAAGTAATTTTTGATTACAATTTTCAGGGATAAAGAATAATTTAGCTTATAACACTTACCTCTTCACAGCAGCAGTGTCCTGGTGAACTTCTCTTCCTCATTGTCAGACGAACGCGACGCGCTGGTCCCTTGTTACAGACTTGTGGTTCTGGTCTCGCGACCCAGTTCCATTATATTATAATTCCATTATTGCGGGATTTACAACCTTCGTCGTCAGCCTCCGCCGGTCTATGATGACCATGGAAGAGAATCCTAAACGTCTATTCTGCTGGAATAAAAAAAAAGCACCGCCTGTGGCTGAACAGGCCGATGCGCGAATGGCAGTCCCTGTCACACAGGTTGCACTTGTGGGTGGTGTCCGTGCTGCTGGGTCTGTGGCAGGTTCTTCCTGCGGGTCCTTTTTTTCATCTGCTGCAGCAGTCAGTCTCTCCACCCAGCCTTACACAAAACAGCTTGCGAACTTCTGTGCTTCAATTGGCTCGCTGCATTCACAGCATTACTGGCGGGTCCTCCTTGCTAGGTTTTCAGTCATTGATTCTTCAAGATTTCAGAAACCCAATTCAAGGCTCTTATTAGTCAAATGAGAGGTCAATCATATCTGATCTGTTCGCGGCTGTGTCTGTAGTGGAAGAACAAATGCAGCTTTTTTTTTTTCAGTGCGCGCTTGGACGCAGCACACTTGTGCGCTCTGGGACGCAGAGACGTGCCCGTCCGTAGTACACCGGAGTGCAAGAGGTTAACAGAGGGGTACCAACAATTTTGTCCACGTGTGTATCTCTCACCTCAACCATTTTCAGAAAAATGTTTTGCTTTTTACTTTTGAAGATATAGGCAAAACTTTAACATCCAGAAGCGTCGTGAACAGACTAGAGCAGCTCACCCATCAAGAGTTGTGGCCACCAATCATGTGCAAGCCCTGCAGGTCGGGGAGCGTGGCGACCAGTCACGTGCAAGCCCTGCATGTTGGGGAGAGCAGAGTGTGTTGGGGTAGACAGAAAATGATCATCAAACTGCACTTTTGTAGCCAAAAATACTGCTTGAAAACTGGCCAAAATTCTCTGACCAGACAGTGATCCGTGCAGTTTGTGGCTACAGAGTATTGGGCTTGTGACTCTCGCCTGGTTACGCCCCTCATAGGAAGCGTGAAAACACACGCCTCGGTGGACACATAGTTTTAGGGAGATGAAGGTATCCGTTTTGTATAGCAGTCTTCGGGTCAGAGGTGAGTCCTCCCCTATTCCTCTGAAAGGCTGGCCTTACAGCATCAGCTACTGGTGGGCAGGAGTATGGGTGGAGCGAATTAGAATATTCATTGATCCATGCATACTTAACCTGTTGCACTTCGGTGTACCGCGGGCGGACACGTCTCTGCGTCCTAGGGCGCAGGAGGGTGTCCTAGGACGCACACTGTGTGTCCTAGGAGACACT
The DNA here is from genome assembly GCA_020510985.1 of Pholidichthys leucotaenia. Taxonomy (NCBI): domain Eukaryota; kingdom Metazoa; phylum Chordata; class Actinopteri; order Cichliformes; family Pholidichthyidae; genus Pholidichthys; species Pholidichthys leucotaenia. The sequence continues at coordinate 309,228,975 of CM035844.1, forward strand.
GAAAAAAAAAAAAAAGCTGCATTTCCGTTCTTCCACTTCAGACACAGCCGCGAACAGAAAGCCAAAGGAGTGCTTTGATAGGTTTAGATGTGATTGACCTCTCATTCGACTAATAAGAGCCTTGAATTGGGTTTCTGAAACCTTGAAGAACCAATGACCGAAAACCTAGCAAGAAGGACCCACCTACCAACGGCTGCGAATACAGCGAGCCAATTGAAGCACAGTAGTTCGAAAGCGTGCCTCCCTTGCAAAATCTGTTTTGTTTTTAGCCGCTGGGTGACACACACGCATTCGCCAGTCTTTTTTTCTTACTACTGTTCTTATTTGTTTTGAAAAATCATTCGCCAAAACCGCAATCATGGAAGCGCAAAACCGCAATAATGGAATTATGGTTTGACCGGGTCGCGTGACCAGAACCACGAGTCCGTAACAAGCGGATCAGCGTCATGTTCGTCTGACAATGAGGAAGTGAAGTTAGCCAGCGACACTGTTGTTGTGGACAGTTAAGTGTTATAAGCTAAATTATTCTTTATCCCTGAAAATTGTAATCAAAAATGACTTTTGACCCATCGGTAAATTACAACTGTGCGTAGTAGACCGTGGCGCACGAACCGGACTCGGTGCGCTGCAGCACACGGTTCGTGCGCCGCGTCCGGACCGTGAATGCCCCCCCCCCCCCGCTACTCTTCTGTAGCAGATTGCAGATATTATTGCAGATATTTTAGTACAACTGTGCGTAGTAGACCGCGGCGCACCGGGCGATGTCCGTCCTCTGTAGCGGGGGGGGGGGGGAGTTGTTATCTTCTACATTACAGATATTCTAGTATAATTTTTAGTGCACTGTAGGTTATTTTTTCTTGTAAAAAAAAGCCACACATTTTTTACGTGGCATGCTTCTTTGTGTGTGGGGGCTTGTTTGTTCATTCATTCATTCATGAATGAATAAACAACCCCCCACACACACACAGCCCTGAGTGTCACCTTTCATTAGAGCCCAACATCAAGCTTCTATATTGAATCATTCAAAAGTTACAGACGTTTTTCCAAACTGTGCCATTTGGCACAATTTTGCACAGTTCAAAAACGCCTGGGAACAACCTGTGAAGAAAGCTGTGTAAAATATTCATTTTTTGTGGTATTGTTACAAAATTTTGACCTCAGCTGGATAACACTTGGTTCTACATTTCTGTTGCATTTTCCAGCCCGTATCTGACAGCTGTGTGTTATTTGCAAGCATTTGTATCCAAAAAAAGCACCCAGGCGAAATTTATTTTCTTCAAGTTCAGTATGTTTAGATGACTGTTACTCAGTGGCCGGAGCACTTAGACAGATTATGACTGTTTTGCCAAAAAATTCAAAGTGTTTTCTTTTAAATGAGACCAACCTCATGAAGATGCTGCAAAGGGTTGAAGAACAGCTTTTGATTTACTTTGGGTACGTTATTTTTTTGGCGTTTTTAGGGAAATTGACCAGAGTGCAAGGGGTTATGATTCCAAGGTTGTCATAGCCAGGAGCGGCACTGGGGTTAAGCTCCCAGTGCTCATAAAATGCTCCTTACGGTGTGCGTCTCGAAAAGCCTCTGACAACTAAGTCCAACTCCTAGCCTGCCCGTGTGGTTTAGTCTCTCAGCCCGGCCGAACTGCTTTTACTAATAGAAGGGGCGAGGGCGGATCTCTGGCGCCTTAAAACCAGATGCTTCGGGTAGATGGTGGCTCGTCAACCTGGGAAGGTAGCCCATCTAGGGGAAGGTAAACCCTGATTTCAAACCTCCGCTGCCTTGCGGCACACCCGGTCACGGGAAAGGCTTCGGGAGTCAACCCTGAGGAAAAATCCGGAGTCGGAGCCCCTAAGGCAGTTCTCTGTTGTGCTCAACATCGTTCTGGCAGCTCCTGCGACGGCGCTGGTGCCAAACTATAGCAGCCCTGCTGTTCCTTTGGATTCATCAGTGACGTGGAGAGGGGGGACATGCTGCATGGGTAACATCTTGTCCTCCATATCTTCCTGCCCAGGCTTGAATCTTACCAACGCCCAACGCTGGAAGGTAGAACACCGGTGCACATCGGCCTGTTCAGCCACAGGCGGTGGTTCCAGCAAAGTAGACATTTAGGATTCTCTTCCATGGTCATCATAGACCGACGGAGGCCAACGACGACGAAGGGGTTAAGTAGGTGCAAGATTTAAAAGCCACAAGATACTATTTTGGGCAACACATATTTGTTTTTGAGGTGGTTTTAGAGTCGCTAGAGTGCATCTTGAAACTTATTTTCTAAAATGGTGGGACCTGATGTGTGCAAGTAAGAACGTTAAACAGTGGTGTAGGGGGGACAAGCAGCCAGGCAAGAGTGTGCCAAGACCAATCCCACGCCCCCGAACCAGCGTAGTCCCACTCCGACTAACCCCACCCACCACACTCCACCAGCACCCTCCCTCTCTGACTGCTTCTAGCACTTCCCCCACCCAAACGTTTTACCTTTTTCATTCTCCCACTGAATCACAAATTCATCATCGTTGTTCCTGTGACTTCTGATTGTGAGATATCTCTTCTTTGGTTTGGGCTCTTCTTCTTCTTTTGTGGATTTTGAGTCGGCATGCAAGCTTCTTTCCTCATCTTTAACCTCAGTTACAGTAGAGCTGTGATAGAGGAGCTGCTCACTGTTTGGTTTGACTTCACTGTGGCTGTTTTCCTCATAAACTGGAGGCACCATGAAGGTACTGTCTTCCACCTTCACCACCAACGGCTCTCCCTGCTGACTGAAGTAGAATTCCTCCTCTTCCTCTTTAATATGCTGAGGTTCTCGTTCCTCCCATTCTTCTTTTATCTCTTGAGGTTCTGGTTCCTCTTGTTTCACAAAAGAGTTCCTCTCCTGGTTCCAGAGCTGTTGGTCAGCCTGAACATCCTCCTCTTTACAATCATCTTGTGGGAAGTCTGGATGGAGAGAGAGACACAAGACAGAGGAAAGAGTAGGATTTCCAACAACTGTTCAGACAGATGTTGATTATTTGATGACATTATCTAGTAGCAACAGTGACTGAAGAGATATGATGGTCCAAAAATGTCTAATGGATGGTGGGCCGAGTGGCTCTATCTGCTTTAGTTTTTGAGATGATCGATCCCTGTCCAGAGAGTAGCTGATTTTCAGATATGCCAATGCATATTTTTCAAAACATGAATCTATTTGTTGGCTAGCTAAGTATGTGCATATTTTTTATCAAAATTAGACTTTAGTTACCAAACCTGATAAGGCAGCTGTTACGACCCACTTTCTGGGCCAAGGCCAGAATTGCCTATACACACGTGGACAAAATTGCTGGTACTCCTCTGTTAATGAATGAAAAACCCACAATGGTCACAGAAATAAGATAAGATAAGATAAGCCTTTATTAGTCCCACAATGGTGAAATTCCACGATTGCAACAGCACAGGGATAGCAACACTCAGAGCAACAATCAGAAGGCAAGAAAAAAAAGCAAGAGCAGCTAATATACATATGTACATATTAATATATATATATATATATATATATATATATATATATATATATATATATATATATATATATATATATATACACACACACACACACACACACAGTGCAGAGCATTGTAGCTGGATGGAATAAATATATGAGTATATAAACACACAGTGCGGAGCATTGTAGTTAGATGGAATAAATATGTAGATATATAAACACCCACAGTACAGAGCATTGCAGCTAGGTGGAATAAATATGTTGTGGGAATGTGGGAATGACGAAACAGGGTTCTCTCAAGTCAGCTTTATTCACATTCACCAACATCTCAAAGAAGAAAGAGGACAACACAGGAAACTCTCGTCCTTAAATACCAGGACTCTCACAGTTCACAAGTCAAATTGCATCATCAGTCACACTGCATTATAATCGCCTGTAACAATGCATCTCCTCTTTAATCCCCTGAAATCACCCCCCACAGTCTCAGGCCTTGCATCCCAAAGCTAAAACCTTCACAGCTTCCTGTCATCTCCAAGGAAGCTCTGCCTTTGTTCTTGTCTAAAATGTGAGGCCTTACATCAGTCACAAAGTAGGTCACATAAGTGTGGCCACAATGTAAATATATAAACACACACAATGCGAAGCATTGTAGCTAGATGGAATAATATGGAGATATATAAACACACAGTGCGGAGCATTGTAGCTAGATGGAATAAATAACTATATATATATATATATATATATATATATATATATAAACACACCCAGTGCGGAGCATTGTTGCTAGATGGGATGAAACTGCACAACCGTCTACTTAGTTATCCTACATGGTATGATTATGTGCCCATACATATTCTCACCCTCCATAGCGACCGGTATTTTCCTAGTTGTATGCCGGAGGGGACCATTATGTAAGTCTATTGCATCTTTTGCATTCAAAACTATTAGGTTGTTACGTCTTTTTGCTATCTCTGCGAGCAGCCCTGCTTAGGTTGTACAGTCTGACAGCCGTTGGTAGGAAGGACCTGCGAAACCTCTCGGTTGTGCACCTGGGATGATGTAGTCTGCTGCTAAATGAGCTCCTCAGTGCATCCAGTATGTCCTGCATAGGGTGGAACTCGGACTCCAGCAGAGATGACAGTTTAGCCACCGTCCTTCTCTCTCCCATCTCCTCCACCGGGTCAAGGCGCTGCCCCAGGACAGAGCTAGCTTTCTTGATCAGTTTGTTCAGTCTCTTCCTATCGGCTGCAGTAATGCCACTGCCCCAGCAGACCACTCCAAAAGTGATGGCTGATGCCACCACCGTGTCATAGAATGTCTTCAGCAGCGCCCCTTGTACACCAAAAGACCTGAGTCTCCTCAGTAGGAACAGCCTGCGCTGTCCCTTCTTGTAGAGTGCGTCAGTATTGTGTGACCAGTCTAGTTTATTGTTCAGATGAACACCCAGGTACTTGTAGGATGTCACCATCTCGATGTCTGTTCCCTGTATATTTACTGGTGCTGTGAGGGGTTGTCCATGCCTGCGGCAGTCCACCACCAGCTCCTTAGTTTTCCTCGCGTTGATCTGGAGGCAGTTCCGATGGCACTAGTCCACGAAGTCCTGGATAAGCCCTCTGTACTCAGCTTCATCTCCATTGGAGATGAGGCCAACGATCGCAGAGTCATCAGAGAACTTCTGTAGATGGCAGTGTGTTGTGTTGTGTGAGAAGTCCGCAGTATAAAGAGTGAACAGGAAGGGAGCCAACACCATTCCCTGTGGGGCCCCCGTGCTACCGATGATCGTGTCGGACACACAGTCCCGGGTTCTCACAAACTGAGGCCGGTTCGTGAGGTAGTCCAGGATCCATGATGACAGGTGCTGGTCCACCCCTGCGCGCAGCAGCTTGTCCTTCAGGATCATCGGTTGGATGGTGTTGAAAGCACTGGAGAAGTCAAAGAACATGATCCTCACTGCATTCCCGGGCTTCTCCAGGTAGGACAGAGAACGGTGAAGGAGGAAGATCACCGCATCCTCCACCCCAATGCCATGCTGGTAGGCGAACTGGAGTGGATTCATCGCTGGTCCCACCAGGGGGCGGAGGTGAGCAAGGAGCAGTCTCTCCAGGGTCTTCATCAAGTGGGACGTCAAGGCCACCGGTCTGTAGCTGTTCAGGTCTTTGGGGTGGGAAGTTTTTGGTACAGGTACCACACAAGATGTTTTCCACAGCTGTGGTACCCTCCCCAGCTTCAGGCTCAGGTTGAAGATGTACGCCACAATCCCACACAGCTGGTCTGCACAGGACTTGAGGAGCTTTGCGCTGATGCCGTCCGGTCCCGACGCCTTCCTCGCCTTGATCTTCCTCAGCTCTGTCCTCACCTGGGTCTTGGTCAGGGTCAGGATGGGGGCCTGTGTGTTGGGAGTGGGGGGGTGTTGGTGGAGTGGGGAGTGGGCAGCAGGACTTGATGTCTTTAGAGGCAGCAGTGGTTGTTGTGCAGTCAGGGGGGAGGGCGGTTGGTCAAACCTATGAAACCTAGAAATAACTTGAATCTGACAAAAGTGGTAATAAATAAAAAATCTATGAAAATTAACCAATGAAAATCAGACAGTGCTTTTGAATTGTGGTTCAACAGAATTACTTTAAAAAACAAACTCATGAAACAGGCCTGGACAAATATGATGGTACCCTTAACTTAATATTTTGTTGCACAACCTTTTGAGGCAATCACTGCAATCAAACGATTTCTTTAACTGTCACTTCTGCACCTCTCAGCAGGTATTTTGGCCAGCTCCTCGTGAGCAAACTGCTCCAGTTGTCTCAGGTTTGAAGAGTGCCTTCTCCAGACGACATGTTTCAGCATCTTCCAAAGATGTTCAATAGGATTTATATCAGGGATCATAGAAGGCCACTTTAGAATAGTCCAATGTTTCGCTCTTAGCCATTCTTGGGTGTTTTTAGCTGTGTGTTTTGGGTCATTATCCTGTTGCAAGACCCATGACCTGCGACTGAGACCAAGCTGTCTGACACTGGGCAGCACATTTCTCTCTAGAATACCTTGATAGACTTGAGATTTCATTGTATCCTGCACAGATTCAAGACACCCTGTGCCAGATGCAGCAAAGCAGCCCCACAACATAGCAGAACCTCCTCCATGTTTCACAGTAGGGACGGTGTTCTTTTCTTGGTATGCTTCATTTTTGCATATGTGAACATAGAGCTGATGTGGCTTGCCATAAAGTTTCAGTTTTGTCTCATCTGTCCATAGGACATTCTCCCAGAAGCTTTGTGGCTTGTCAACATGCAGTTTGGCAAATTTTTATGATTTGTTTTCAACAGTGATGTCCTCCTTGGTCGTCTCCCAGGAAGTCCACTTTGGCTCAAACAACGACGGATGGTGGGATCTGACACTGATGTACCTTGACTTTGGAGTTCACCTTGAATGTGTTTAGAGGTTGTTCTGGGCTCTTTTGTTACCATTTGTATTATCCGTCTCTTCCATTTTTCATCAAGTTTCCTCCTGCAGCCACGTCCAGGGAGGTTGGCTACAGTCCCGTGGATCTTAAATTTCTGAATAATATGTGCAACTGTAGTCACAGGAACATCAAGCTGCTTGAAGATGGTCTTATAGCCTTTACCTTTAACATGCCTGTCTACAATTTTCTTTCTAATCTCCTGAGACAACTCTCTCTTTTGCTTCCTCTGGTCCATGTTTACTGTGGTACACACCATGTCAACAAACAGCACAGTGACTACTTGTCACCCTTTAAATAGGCCGACTGACTGATTACAAGTTTGTAGACACCTGTGATGTTAATTAGAGGACACATCTTGGTTGAACATGTCCCTATGGTCACATTATTTTCAATCTTTTCTAGGGGTGCCATCATTTTTGTCCAGGCCTGTTTCATGAGTTTGTTTATTAAAATAATTCTGTTGAACCACAATTCAAAAGCACTGTCTGATTTTCATTGGTTAATTTTCATAGAATTTTCATTTAATACCACTTTTGACAGATTCAAGTTATTTCTATGACCACTGTGGGTTTTTCTTTCATTAACAGAGGGGTACCAACAATTTTGTCCATGTCTGTAAGAAGCTAGCGACACAAACTAAGGAGATACAGTGCGGTAAAAAAGTATTTAGTCAGCCACTAATTGTGCAAGTTTTCCCACTTAAAAGATGAGAGAGGTCTCCAATTTTCATCATAGGTATACCTCAACTATGAGAGACAAACTAAGAAAAAAAAATCCAGAAAATCACACTGAAGGATTTTTAAAGAATTAATTGGTAAATTCCTCAGTAAAATAAGTATTTGGTCAATAACAAAAGTTCATCTCAATACTTTGTTATATACCCTTTGTTGGCAATCACAGAGGTCAAACGTTTTCTGTAAGTTTTCACAAGGTTTTCACACACTGTTGCTGGTATTTTGGCCCATTCCTCCATGCAGATCTCCTCTAGAGCAGTGATGTTTTGGGGCTGTTGCTGGGCAACACGGACTTTCAACTCCCTCCAAAGATTTTCTATGGGGTTGAGATCTGGAGACTGGCTAGGCCACTCCAGGACCTTGAAATGCTTCTTACGAAGCCACTCCTTCGTTGCCCGGGCAGTGTGTTTGGGATCACTGTCATGCTGAAAGACCCAGCCACGTTTCATCTTCAATGCCCTTGCTGGTGGAATGAGGTTTTCACTAAAAATCTCACGATACATGGCCCCATTCATTCTTTCCTTTACATGGATCAGTCGTCCTGGTCCCTTTGCAGAAAAACAGCCCCAAAGTATGATGTTTCCACTCCCATGCTTCACAGTAGGTATGGTGTTCTTTCTCCTCCAAACACGACAAGTTGAGTTTTTACCAAAAAGTTCTATTTTGGTTTCATCTGACCATGACATTCTCCCAATCCTCTTCTGGATCATCCAAATGCTCTCTAGCAAACTTCAGACGGGCCTGGACATGTCTGGCACTGCAGGATTTGAGTCCCTGGCAGCATAGTGTGTTTCTGATGTAGCCTTTGTTACATTGGTCCCAGCTCTCTGCAAGTCATTCACTAGGTCTCCCCATGTGGTTCTGGGATTTTTGCTCACCGTTCTCGTGATAATTTTGACCCCACAGGGTGAGATCTTGCGTGGAGCCCCAGATCGAGGGAGATTATCAGTGGTCTTGTATGTCTTCCATTTTCTCATGTGTAACAGGCATTTTACTGAAACAGGCAAATGTGAATCAGGTTTTTATATTGTGTATTTATAATTTTGTTTGCATTGATGTATGTGGATAATGTTTATACTGTTTTCATTTTGCTTTTTTCTTCATCTTTTTCTCTTTTTCTCTGTTTCTTTTCTCTAAAGCCCATCCAGGGACAAGAGTTGCAAACTAGCTTAATGCTATACACTCTCTGTGCAACACATCAGATTTTCTTTTTTTGTCTATGTTTATTGCACTGTCCCTGACAAATAAACAAATAAAATTAAAAAAAATTAAACTAATAATTGCTCCCACAGTTGATTTCTTCACTCCAAGCTGCTTACCTATTGCAGATTCAGTCTTCCCAGCCTGGTGCAGGTCTACAATTTTGTTTCTGGTGTCCTTTGACAGCTCTTTGGTCTTGGCCACAGTGGAGTTTGGAGTCTGACTGTTTGAGGTTGTGGACAGGTGTCTTTTATACTGGTAACGACTTCAAACAGGTGCCATTAATACAGGTAACGAGTGGAGGACAGAGGAGCCTCTCAAAGAAGAAGTTACAGGTCTGTGAGAGCCAGAAATCTTGCTTTTTTGTAGGTGACCAAATACTTATTTTACTGAGGAATTTACCAAATCCATCCATCCATCCATCTTCTACCGCTTTTCCGGAGGTCCGGGTCGCGGAGGCAGCAGTTCAAGCAGAGAAGCCCAGACTTCCCTCTCCCCAGCCACCTGCTCCAGCTCTTCAGAGGGGATACCAAGGCGTTCCCAGACTAGCTGGGAGACATAGTCTCTCCACCGAGTCCTGGGTCTGCCCCGGGGTCTCCTCCCAGTGGGACGTGCCTGAAACACCTCAAGTGGGAGACGTCCAGGAGGCATCCTAATCAGATGCCCATACCACCTCAACTGACTCCTTTCAATGTGGAGGAGCAGCGGTTCAACTCTGAGCCTCTCCCGGATGACTGAGCTCCTCACCCTATCTCTGAGGGTGAGTCCAGCAATCTTACGGAGAAAGCTCATTTCAGCCGCTTGTATCCGCGATCTCGTTCTTTCGGTCATTACCCAAAGCTCGTGACCATAGGTGAGAGTAGGAACGTAGATTGACTGGTAAATCGACAGCTTTGCCTTAGAACTAAGCTCCCTCTTCACAACAACAGACCGGTACAACGTCCGCATCACTGCAGATGCTGCTCCAATCCGTCTGTCGATCTCTCGCTCCATTTTCCCCTCACTCGTGAACAAGACCCCAAGATACTTAAACTCCTCCACTTGGGGCAGGAGCCTGTCCCCAACCCGGAGAGGACAATCCACCTTTTTCCGGCTGAGGACCATGGACTCGGACTTGGAGGTGCTGATTCTCATCCCAGCCGCTTCACACTCAGCGGCAAACCGTCCCAGCAAGAGCTGTAGGTCATTGCTGGATGAAGCCAACAGGACAACATCATCTGCAAACAACAGAGATGAGATCCTGTGGTCACCAAGCATGACACCTTCCATTCCCTGGCTGCGCCTAGAAATCCTGTCCATAAAAATTATGAACAGGACCGGTGACAAAGGGCAGCCCTGGCGGAGTCCAACTCTCACTGGGAATGACTCCGACCGAGTGTTGGCAATACGAACTAAACTCTCACAACGGTCGTACAGAGACCGAATAGCTCGTAACAACAAGCCCGATACCCCATACTCCCGAAGCACCCCCCACAAAAATCCACGAGGGACGCGGTCAAATGCCTTCTCCAAGTCCACAAAACACATGTAAACTGGTTGGGCAAACTCCCACGAACCCTCAAGAATTCTCGAGAGGGTAAAGAGCTGGTCCGATGTGCCACGGCCAGGACGAAAACCACATTGCTCCTCCTGAATCCGAGGTTCGACCAACGGCCGGACTCTCCTCTCCAGTACCTTGGCATAGACCTTCCCAGGGAGGCTGAGGAGTGTGATCCCTCTAAAGTTGGAGCACACCCTCCGGTCCCCTTTTTTGAAGAGAGGAACCACCACCCCGGTTTGCCATGCCAAAGGCACTGCCCCCGACCTCCACGCAATGTTGCAGAGGCGTGTCAACCATGACAACCCAACAACATCCAGGGCCTTGAGGTACTCGGGGCGAATCTCGTCCACCCCCGGGGCCCGGCCACCAAGGAGATTTTTAACCACCTTGGCGACCTCAGCCCCTGTGATAGGCGAGTCATCCCCCTTGTCCCCAAACCCTGCTTCCTCTGTGGAAGGCGTATCAGTGGGATTGAGGAGATCCTCGAAGTATTCCTTCCACCGCCCGACGATATCCCCAGTTGAAGTCAACAGTGTCCCATCCGCACCATACACAGTGTGGACGGGGAGCTGCTTTCCCCTCCCGAGCCGCCGAACAGTTTGCCAGAATCTCTTTGAAGCCGACCGAAAGTCTTGTTCCATGGCCTCACCGAACTCCTCCCATACCCGGGTTTTTGCTTCAGCAACCACCCGAGCTGCACTCCGCTTGGCCTGCCGGTACACCTCAGCTGCTTCGGGAGTCCCACAAGCCAACCAAGCTTGATAGGACTCCTTCTTCAGCTTAATGGCCCCCCTTACCACTGGTGTCCACCACTTGGTTCGGGGGTTGCCACCACGAGATGCACCGACCACCTTGCGGCCGCAGCTCTGGGCCGCCGCTTCAACAACAGAGGTGGAGAACATGGCCCATTCAGACTCCATGTCTCCAGACTCCCTCGGAATGTGGTTGAAGTTCTTCCGGAGGTGGGAGTTGAAGACCTCCCGGACAGGGGCCTCAGCCAGACGCTCCCAGCACACCCTCACTATACGTTTGGGTCTACCAGGTCTGAATGGCTTCCTCCCCTGCCATCGGATCCAACTCACCACCAGGTGGTGATCAGTTGACAGCTCTGCACCTCTCTTTACTCGGGTGTCCAAGACATACGGTCGCACGTCTGATGATACGATAACAAAATCGATCATCGACCTGCGGCCTAGGGTGTCCTGGTGCCAGGTGCACATATGGACACCCTTATGCTTGAACATGGTGTTCGTTATGGACAGACTGTGGTTAGCACAGAAGTCCAATAACTGAACACCACTCGGGTTCAGATCGGGCAGGCCGTTCCTCCCAATCACCCCCCTCCAGGTTTCACTGTCGTTGCCCACGTGCGCATTGAAGTCCCCCAGTAGGACAATGGAGTCTCCAGGAGGAGCACCCTCCAGCACCCCAGTCACAGACTCCAAAAAGGGTGGGTACTCTGAAACATCATTTGGTGCATAGGCACAAATGATGGTCAGGACCCGTTTCCCAACCCGAAGGCGCAGGGAAGCAACCCTTTCGTCCACCGGGGAAAACTCCAATATAGAGGCAGCAAGGTGGGGCGATACAAGAATACCTACCCCTGCTCGTCGCCTCTCGCCTGGGGCAACTCCAGAAAAGGCCAAGCTCCAGCCCCTCTCCAGGAGACTGGTTCCGGAACCGGAGCTGTGTGTTGAGGTGAGGCCGACTATATCTAGCCGGTATCGCTCAATCTCGTACACCAGCTCAGGCTCCTTCCCCACCAGAGAGGTGACATTCCACGTACCAAAAGCCAGTTTAGAAAGCTTGGGATCAGTCCGCCAAGGTCTCCGCCTTTGACTGCCACCTAATCCACATAGCACCGGACTTCCATGATCCCTCCTGCAGGTGGTGAACCTACTGGAGGGCGGACCCATGTAACTCCTTCGGGCTGAGCCCGGCCGGGTCCCATGGGTGGAAACCTGGCCACCAGACGCTAGCCTTCGAGCCCCTCCCCCAGGCCTGGCTCCAGGGTGGGGCCCCGGTAACCCCATACCGGGCGGGGTACACTGAATCCTTGATATACAATTTATCATGAGAGTCTGTTGGATCGTTCTTAGTCTGGCCCTTCACCCAGGACCAGTTTGTCTTGGGAGACCCTATCAGAGGCAAATTGCCCCGGACAACATAGCTCCTGGGATCACTGGGGCACGCAAACCCCCCCACCACGATAAGGTGACGATCCATGAGGGGGGAATTTACCAAATAATTCATTAAAAATCCTTCAATGTGATTTTCTGGATTTTTTTTTCTCATTTTGTCTGTCATAGTTGAGGTATACCTATGATGAAAATTGGAGACCTCTCTCATCTTTTAAGTGGGAGAACTTGCACAATTGGTGGCTGACTAAATACTTTTTTGCCCCACTGTAACAAAAGCTTTGACGTTTGTGTCCAATTTCTTATCTTATTTTTTCTGTATTGCTCTCCCAGATCGGCTCCTTGGACCACACTGATCCAGTTCACTCAACAATCACACAGGAGGAAGATGCGTACATCTGACTTTGTTTTCAAATTCTGATATTTGGGAGACAGACTATTTCTACTTTTGAGAATAGTGCCAACATTTTCTTTTGCCCATCCATCTGTCCGTCCGTCCATCCATCCTTCCTCAACCGCTTTTCTGGGGATCGGGTCATGTAGGCAGCAGTCCAAGTAGAGCAACCCAGACTTCCCTCTCTCCCGCCACCTTCTACAGCTCTCCAGAGGGGACACCAAGGTGTTCCATGCCAGCTGGGAGTCATCGTCTGCCCCGTGGTCTCATCCTCGAGGGACATGTTCCAAACACCTGAAGTGGAAGGCGACCAGGAGGCGTCCTGATGAAATGCCAAAAACACTTCTGCTGGAGGCTTCCTCCTGTTACAATGTAGTTTTTCCTCTGCACCGTGGCTCAGTGATCCTCACAGGGGATCACCTGATTATTGGTCTTTCTGGAATTGTGGGGTCTTTGCCCAACACTTCAAAGTGCTATGAGCTGACTGTTGTTGTGAACTGGTGCTATATAATAAAGTTGAATTTTTCAAAAAAGCCCTTTTTTCATAGACAACTTTAGTTGTGGTTGATTTTCTTCAGAGCATTATCACACTGTCAGAAAATGTAATATTGCTGACAATTTACCTTTTATAAAATACTAACACAACTTTCAGATTATCCAGTAATCCAATATAAATTTCACTATTTAAAAAATACTTTTTTATACATATTGTGAGGACTATGACTAGTGATTTTGTGTGAGATTGGATTATTGATGTGTTTATTTTCTGAAATGCACCGACTTGTTTACAATGAGTATCCTCTTGAAAACAACTGGAGTATTACTGCACTACAAATAACTTCAAAAAGTGACCTTACTCATGTATGTATAACTGAAGTTCCCTGTAATTTCACGAGGTTATACAAAGGTCGACAATATTTCAGTTGTGCATAGAGGATAGGTAAGCCATCACTTGGTAAATCTGTGACAATTAATCAACAACACCCTTCACAAATAAATGAGAAAAGGCACAAACAATGTTAGGCATCCATTATACAATAATGTATTTTAATATATAAAATGATAAATAAACATGAAGAACAGAAAATGAAATAGAACCGACAAATGACTTGCCACCTCCTGGTTTTTGATGCCCTGATGATGCACCTTGTACCATGGACGTACACATAGACCTGCCACAGACCAGGTGTGTAAGCTAGCGACCTGGAACAAACCCAGTGTATTGTCCATATGGATCAGGGTAACGGTCGCTGATTGCCCACACACAGCAACTGGGGATGGCCAACCGGTTTCCCTGTCCCAGAGAGCCATGCTGCCAAAATATAAAGTGCCTATAGGCAGCATAACGGTACTCCCGGATGTCATCCCCAGGCTCTCTTGCCAGCATGACTCCCAGCAAATCCTCCCTGTACTGCCGGTGAATATGCAAGTTGGCTTCATCAAGGCAATACAGGGAGAAGTGTGGCTGCTGGCTAATACACTGAGTTGGTTCCTGGCCGCAGCATTCCCGCTCATGATCTATGGGCACTAGGGATGGGCATAATTTACCGATTAACCGATAATTGATCATTAAGAATTTCACCGAGGAAGTTCATTTTCGTCGACAAACCGTTTTTTTTTTTTTAAACAATCCGAGGCCTAGTGTACGGCCGTCCTCAAACAATGCAATGGCAAAATTTGGGCACCAGGGGGCAACATTACACCATCGCCGTACCCTGGCGTGCCTCAGTTGATACACGCGGGCTTCCGTAGGGCAATCGCCAAATCATTAAGCGGTTACGGCGAAGTGTTGCGTGGGACCATTTCAATTTAAAAAATGACCAGGTGTACCGCAATCACTGCAATGCAGCATACAAATATACCTCATCGACAGGGTCCATGGAACACCCTTATTACGCAAAGAAACCGCCAACAGTGGTTGCGCGCTGAGTAACGGCGGTCGTGAAGATTCTTTTTTTTTTTTCAGAAACTTTATTGAGAAGGTCATGAAGATTCGGTGTACACACGTCGAGGGAAGCTGCAGGAGGCGGCGTAGTAGCTCGACGGGAAGACTATTTCGCACAAAATGGCACAAGAGAACAGCAAAAAGTTCTGCGCGGCTAGACTAAGTAACACGAGCGATAGAGCAATGAATGCGGTCTTCGTTTGTTGGGTGGCCGCTCGGCAGGGAGACAAGGTGGGTAAAACGTCTCGGCCAATCAGCTTGCGGGGTGAAACGTCTCGGCCAATCAGCTTGCGAGATTCCCGAGCCGAGCCAACACGAGAACAGAGAGAGGGCTCTCCGTGCACCTGATGTTATAATGTAGTCTACCTGCCTTGTTACGTACCTAAAAATGTTAATGATTAACCGATTATTAATCATTAATTCTCCCGACGATCGGTGAAGAAAATTTCACCGAATGCCCATCCCTAATGGGCACGTCCCTACAGTTGGCACATGTACACCATGGCACACGTAGCAGATCAACAGGTGATGGTGCACCATGCCGTCTTTGGTGCATCATCAGGGCATCAAAAACCAACCCTGGCTGCATGTCAAACAGCTCCCTGCCAAACTCCCTGTACTCCTCCAGGGTCATAGAGTTTAGGAGCTCCTGAGAAGATAGATATAACAAGAAAAAGTTTATTCAGTAATCCTTTAAACAGAATCATATAGCTAAAAATAAAATATTGTGTATCCAGTTCAAATAATTTTAGATATGACCAAACAGTGCTGTGATATGATGCAAATCCTAGGATGAAAACAGACTGTTATGCCACCCTTATAACTGGACTGCACAAACCAAAACAAAGCCAGTCATTTCACACTGCCATGTTAATTCATCACACTGCTACCACAGATTCATCAATATGGTCACTGTCTCTGTGCCTTACTCCTCTGGTTTGCTTTCGGCTTTAGGACTGTGACTAGGATTCTTCTTTGACTTGGCACAGAGGCGTCGTCTCTTCGAATTTAGTCTGCTGGTAGGATCATTAGCTTCCCCAGGCGAGCCCGGGTACTGGCGGAGGGCGCGACGAGAACGCTGATCCATTGCCCCCTAGCCAAAGCCGAGCATCCGTCACACCCAACCAAGTTGCATCCCACCTACTGACTATCGCCAAAGCACCCCAAGACAAAGACACCACAAGAGCAGTTACAACTGAGCTAAAAAAACACCAAAAAATGCCTGTAGAGGAAACGAACCCTGAACCCTTCGAGGCTGCTGAACTGGAGAAAGTCCTACAGGGCCTGAAATGTGGAAAGGCAGCAGGATACGATAACATCTTCCCAGAATTCATGAAAAATCTTGGCCCCCGAGCCCTAACCTGGTTGACACAATTCTACACAAGGATCACACAAACGAACTCGATCCCAAAGAAATGGCGGGCAGCAAAGGTCATTGCCATCCCAAAACCTGGCAAAGACCACAAACTACCAGCAAGCTACCGCCCAATCTCCCTACTCAGCGTTCCTTACAAAATCATGGAGCGCCTAATACTGCAACGCATTTCCCCAGAAATAGATGATATTCTAAGTGTGGATCAAGCAGGTTTCCGCAAGGACCGCAGTACAGGAGAACAAGTACTGGCCCTAACCACCTTCATTGAAAATGGCTTCGAGAGCAGACTGAAGACAGGGGCTGTGTTTCTCGATCTTACAGCCGCCTATGATACGGTCTGGCACAAAGGCCTCCTCCTGAAACTTATAAAGGCGATCCCTGCTTGGGCAACAGCAATTATAAAAACGCTGCTGACCAACCGAAGGTTCAGAGTCCACCTCAGTCAGAACACAAGTGCATGGAGAATGCAGAAAAACGGACTCCCACAAGGCTCAGTTCTAGCTCCAACTCTGTTCAACCTCTACATAAACGACCTGCCTACTACAAAATCCCGCAAATTCATCTATGCAGACGACATCTGTCTGGCATTCCAAACACCAGACTTTGAACCACTGGAACGGGTGCTCACGGAAGATCTTGCTAAACTGGACCAGTTCTGCAAAATCTGGCGCCTAAAACCAAGCCCAGCAAAAACCGTCTCCAGTGTATTTCATCTCCACAATGCAAAAGCTGCCAGAGAACTAAACATCCACCTGAGCGGACTCAAGCTTAAGCATGCCCCAAATCCAACTTATCTTGGAGTGACCCTTGATAGGACCTTATCCTTCAAGGAACATCTAAAGTGGACGGCTGCTAAGGTGAAAGTACGAAACAACCTGCTCTGCAAGCTCGCTGGTGCAAAATGGGGGGCGGCAGTCTCCACCCTGCGCACCTCAGCACTGGCCCTTTCATACTCTGTAGCAGAATATTGTGCCCCTGTCTGGTCCAGGTCATCTTACACACACCATGTAGACACCCAGCTCAACTCAACCATGAGAACTATAACTGGAACAATCCGCTCAACACCACTCCCCTGGCTCTCTGTACTGTCAAACATAGCCCCTCCACACATCCGGCGAGCAGCATTAACTCAAAGGATGCTCCAAAAAGTTAAAGATTTTCCTCACTTACCAATCCATGCAGATATCTACACCCCACCCACTGCCCGACTTTCATCCAGACGGCCGATTTGGAAAAACCCTCCCCCAGCTGACTTTACCATCCAGACAGCTTGGCAAGAGGAATGGGAGACCAAGGAGGTCCCAAACAAACAGCTGGTGATAAACCCCAACCAACAGGTCCCGGGCACCAACCTCCCAAGGAGACAGTGGTCTACACTCAATCGCTTCAGGACTGGACATGGCCCCTGCTTGGCCAGCCTTCACAGATGGGGCAGTAGCCCTAGCCCACTGTGCGCATGTGGAGAGGAGCAAACTATGGAACACATCATAGAGGCTTGCCCGCTCCAAAGACTGGAAGGAGGATTACACACCCTCCATACAGCAAACCAGGAGGCAACTGCTTGGCTTAAGGACTTTGCATTCGCTAAATAAATAAATAACTCCTCTGGTTCTCTGCCCCCTCCTGCCTCTCCCTCTGCCTTAGCCACGGCTGACCTCAGTCAAGCTGGCATCGGAGGTATCTACCTCTGGCTGCAGAACAAGTCAATGGATTAGCCATTGCAACCACTCATTTTAGAACAGCATTCTTAGCTAAAACGCTGAACATAAACCACAAGAGTGTGTCACAGCATATCTGCACTCAATAAACAGCAAAGTCCTTAAAGTCAGCTACAGTTTTGTCATGATTACATTATCAAAATTATGTAATTATCAGGTTCAATCACATCTGTGAAATGCTAGCATTACTATAAATTATTACTACTAATATGACAGCAATTTAAAAAAAATCTTGAATGGAGATACACATCAAAGAAGACTCACACCGTACCAGAAAAGATTCATCGCTTGACATGCTTTTTCTGGCTCGTGATAGATAGATAGATAGACACTTTATTTCGAACAAAAAAAGTATAACAAAAACAAACAAATGACAAATGCACTAAAGTAACAGTATACACTGTTTGAAAGGGAGAAAGAAGAAGTGAACACTTTTTAATTCCATCTCCACTTTTCCATAAATACACCCATGTGAATTTTATACAAATTACCACCTTTAAGACCCCAAGTAAACAATTTACTGTATTTTTTACAAATCAACATTAACACCCATCCATCCTAACATACATTGATGTCCATACATCAAAACCAGCCTCAAACAACACAGATATACACAGTGCTGTCCCACCCACCATTCCATAGTGTCCCATAATGTCCCAGAGTGAACATAATGAATCGAACATATAAATACTACCCTTCTAACATATATCCTTTCAGCAAATGGTGTTTATACCTCTTTTTGAATTGATTTCTGTTTGTACATAGTTTCAGTTCCGGCTCCAGACTGTTCCACAAATCCACCCCACAGACAGATATGCACATACTTTTCTTGGTTGTTCGTATCTTGGGTTTTGTAAAGTTTAAGTCTCCTCTCAAATTATGATCATTGTCTCTTTTTTTAAAATATTTTTTGTATATTAGTTGGGAGTTGATTATTAATTGCCCTGTACATTACTTGTGCTGTCTTAAATTTAACTAAATCGTTGAACTTTATGACATGTGACTTTAAAAACAACGAAATGGTATGGTCTCTATATCCTACATTGTTTATTATCCTTATAGCTCTTTTTTGTAATGTGCATATTGACTGTAGGTTGGTCTTGTAGGTGTTTCCCCAGACTTCAACACAATAGTTAAGATAAGGTAAAAACAGTGAATTGTACAATAAGACCAATGATTTATAGTCCAAGATGTGTCTTGTCTTCCCCAGTATGCCTATACATTTTGCTAACTTGGCCCGGATGTGACTGATGTGAGGTTTCCAGCAGATTTTATTGTCTAGCGTCACCCCCAGAAACTTATTTTCCTGTACTGTTTCTATTCTGGTATCATCTATCGTTACCATTATTTCATGATTTATTTTATAATTTCCAAACAACATAATCTTTGTTTTTTTTAGATTTAGAGATAATTTATTTTTGTTGAACCACTGCATTAACTTTTCCATTTCAGTTGTGACCACCTCTAAAACCTGCTGCAAATTCTCACCAGTGCAAAGGATATTTGTGTCATCCGCAAACAAAATAAATTTCAGAATTTTTGATACTTGGCATATGTCATTTATATACAAAATAAAGAGTTTGGGTCCCAAAACTGACCCCTGGGGAACACCACAAGTGATGTCCATGAAGGGTGATTTGTGCTCACCAATTTGTACAAATTGTTGTCTGTTACTTAAATAATTTTCCACCCGACTCAGTCCTACCCCTCTTATCCCATACCTTTCCAGTTTCCTTAGTAGTATTCTGTGGTCAATGGTGTCAAAAGCTTTCTTTAAATCTATAAATACTCCTACAGCAACCTTTTTTTTATCTATACAACTAGTAATTTCTTCTATAAGTTCGATCAGTGCCAAAGATGTAGATTTATCTGCTCTAAAACCATACTGGCTATCTGTAAGGAGGTTGTGTTTTTCAATGAAATCATCCAGTCTCTTAGTGAAGATTTTTTCAAGTATTTTGGAGAATTGTGAGAGTAAAGAGACTGGCCTGTAATTTGTGAAGCGATGACTGTCTCCTGTTTTGTATAGAGGTATTACTTTTGCTATTCACATTTTGTCTGGAAATGTACCAGTTTGAAATGACAGGTTACAGATGTGGGTGAGTGGCTTAACAATTCCTTCAATTACTTTTTTCACTATTGTCATGTCAATTTCATTCCAGTCCGTTGATTTTTTGTTCTTAAATTTACTCACAGTCTCGATAATTTCCTTTTCAGTAATTGCACCCAAAAAGATTGTGTTTGGATTTCTATCTTCTATTTCATTCACAGAACCACTGTAGTTTGTTTCTGGTGTCACTATTGATTTTGCTAATTCAGGACCAACGTTTACAAAAAATTTATTGAAACCACTGACCACATCTTCCATATTATTTATCAAATTGCCATTTTCAATAAAATATTCTGGATAATTAGCATTCTTAGGACGATTACTAATAATCCCATTGAGTACTTGCCATATTCCTCTTAAGTTATTTTTGTTATCCTCTAATATTCTGTTGTAATATTCTTTCTTACAGGTCCTCATTATATTAGTAAGCTTATTTTTATATCTTTTATATTTGATCTCAGCTTCCACAGTTCTGCATTTAATGAATTGTTTATATAATGTATTCTTCTTTTTACATGCATTTATTAACCCCTTGGTGACCCAAGGAATATTTTTTTTTTTTTGTTGTCTGTCACTGTATTGTTTTATAGGACAGTTTTTATTGTACAATGATTGAAATATTTGTAAGAAATCATCATATGCTTTATTTATGTCATTTTCATCATAAACTATCTTCCAATCTTGTATTAATAATTCCTTTGTCAGTAAATACATTGATTCTTCGGTTCTTATCTAATCACACTGAAAATGAGATTTCCATAGTCTGCTGCTGCCTGTTGATGCTTATTTCCAACCCCGTTTGTGTCTCTACCTGGCAACCTTTACAATGTTATCATGAAGCAACAGCGAGTGCAGCACCTACTGGCCAGGAGGTCAGAATATCATTTGCACCTTTAAGTTTGTAACATATTAGTGTAAAAATAAAATAAATAAATAAAAATTTTAAAAAAAACATTGTATTGTGAAAAAATTACACATACAGCATGCTGCTTGGTATTCCCATTGAAACTGGATGAATGGTGAAACATTTCATTTGTAAAAAAATACTTGAATCCAGTTGACCAAGCTTTCATACAGCATACTCACCCACCTGAATAACTGAGAATCTTCACCAAATTAAGAAACTGAATAAATTTTGCATTCATTTTAAGTCTTAATTATTTTTATTGAAAAGTATTTTTTTTACTTTGCTCATTGTTTTATTTTATCATTTTATAAGCATTTCTTTCAAGTATTTATGTTCATGAGTTTTATTCATATTTCACATTGCCTTTGCAGTAAAGTTGTTAATGAAACTGCAATCATGTGATTTTCCTTTAAGGGGCAAAAAGTATCGGTATCAAAGAAAAAGTCCCAAAGGTTAATGGTATCGTATCGAAAGGAAAAATCTGGTATTGCCCATCCGTAATGGACAGATACGCTACAGTCCAGCAATGTATCAGTCCCTCCAGGATTTTGCGATCACATCAATTCACGGAAAATCAGCCAATCAGCGAAACTACTGCGCAACCTTTTTTTTTTTTTTGTACTTATTTTGTACCCGTAGGTAGATTTGTTTTGCAGTCTAGTGACAAGTCACCAGCTGCCGGTCGCTGCGTGCGCAAGCGCCCCTTAACTCCCTAACCTGCATGTTTTTGGCATGTGGGAGGAAACCGGAGAAATCCCGGAGTAAACCCACGCAAACACGGGGAGAACATGCAAACTCCACACTAGGGATGGGCATAATTTACCGATTAACCAATAATTGATCATGAAGAATTTCACCGAGGAAGTTCATTTTCGTCGACAAACCGTTTTTTTTTATTTTTTTAAAACAATCCGAGGTTGGACTTCCGGGAAGATGGCGGAGAGACATAACGCTTAAACAGAGAGCTCTCCCTAGCCGGATTAAAAATCATCGGTAAATGGCCAACTCGACATAAGCGGATCAATAAACTAAGGGATGAAAACACGAAGGAGCCGGGCACAAGGACAAAAGCAGGGTAAAATTGAAGAATTCCTCTCCAACAACGCAGGAAAAACCGCTGAACGCGAAGCCCAAAAAAACGAGGTGTCTACAGCAGAGAAAATGGAAGACGCCAGACTCGAAAACATGAACACAGGCATCGCCAGTTTGGGTAAAGAATTAAGAGAATTCAAGCGGCAGCTACAGCAGGATTTAGCGGCTCTTAAGGAGGAGCTGAAAAAAGAGATTAAGGAGGAAATTATGGGCCTCCGAAGAGAAATGGAGCGCAAGCTAACAGAAAACATGGAGGAGCTGCGCTCCCAGCGGGCGTGTATAACAGAAGCGCAGGCCCGAATATCGGAGCTGGAAGATTGGAAAAGCGAGGCAAACGAACAACTACAGACCCTGACGACGCAAACGCAGAGGATGCAGGAGAAAATAAACGACTTGGAGAGCAGATCCAGACGAAGCAATATGCGCATCTTTGGAATTCCGGAGGGCATTGAAGGCAACTCGATGACAAAATTCATGGATCAGTTCTTAAAAAAAGAGCTGGAACTGCCCGAAGAAACGGATCTGCAGATTCAACGAGCGCACAGAACCCCGGCACAGAACCCGAAACCAAACGCTACACCCAGGTCAGTTGTGGTAAACTTTGTGAAATATGACATAAAGGAAAGAATCCTGACGCAAGCATGGAAAAAAAAGATACGAATCGGCGACAAACAGGTGTTCTTCGACCATGACTACCCGACAGAAATTGTGCAGCAGCGGAAGAAATATGCCAACATTAAAAAAACGCTGAAAGAGAAAAAAACTAGATTCCAAACGCCGCTAACGAAAATGAGGATTCATTGGGAGGACGGCGTAAGAACCTACAACACGGCCAGAGAGGCAGCGCGGGATATGATGGAGCGGGGCCTTGAGGTGAGCGTGCCGGAGGAAATGGCTGGAGCAGCGGCGGCCCTGAACGCATCACGACAGCCGGAGTGGAGACGAGTGAACGGCGGAAGAAGGGGGAGAGACGTGGCGCAGCGGGCCCAGGACAAGCTACAAGGCTTTCAACTGAAAGCCTAGATCATAACAAAGATTAAGAAAGGCACAGAAGAAATGAAGGCCAAGAAGACAAGGTAAAAGAGAAACAGACGGCTAGGAGAGGTTTAAGTGATATTTGTTGGACATTTCTAGACTAATGACTATTACTTGCATAGTAAATATAGGCCTAGGGAGGGCCCTTCACTCTGTGAAGACAATCCCTCCACCCACCAACAGGGACCAGTGGGCAGAAGAAAGGCCCAAAGTACGGAGGTCGAGATTTTTTAATGTATTTTTATATAAATATGTGTTATTTTTGTTGTTAAAGGGGCTAGGAGCACAAGTTAAAAAAATGGAAAAACATGAATATGGGTAAAAATCTTAAGATAATGACACTAAACGTGAATGGTCTGAACTCACCTGTTAAAAGGAAAAGAATAATAAGAAAATTCAAAAAGGAAAAAGCTGAAATTATATTTATGCAAGAGACACATTTGAGCAAGACAGAACATGTGAAACTAAAGAGATTTGGCTATAAGAACTCCTACTACAGTTCATTTAAGGGAGGAGCTAAAAGGGGGGTTATGATACTAACTTCAAACAAAATACAATTTGAAAGTGAACAGGAAATCCAGGATAAAGAAGGCAGGTATGTAATAATAAAGGGAAGAATAGATGGTATGCAGATTACATTAGTGAACATCTATGCCCCACCAGAAAGTGACAAGGGTTTTTTTCAACATCTGTTTGATCTCATAGCAACACACAGTGAAGGAGTCCTAATTTGTGGAGGAGACTTAAATGCTGTCATGGATCATGAAGTTGACACAACAAGTGTTAAGAAGACAAAAAAACATGTAACAAAGTTCATAAGAACCTCACTGGCAGAAATGGGTATGGTAGACATATGGAGGGACCTACACCCACTCGAAAAAGACTATACACATTATTCAGCAGTCCATAAAGTACACTCTAGAATAGATTACGTCCTTATGAATGAAGGTGACAGATACAGGGTGAGAAATTGTTGGATTGGAGGGGCAGAAATATCAGATCATAATCCTATATACATGGAAATATATTTAAACAATAGAAAACGAGAAACAACATGGAAACTTAACGTAGGACTGTTAAATGATGAGAAAATGAAAGAAAGAATAAAAATAAACATAAACGAATATATCCAAGAGAATGACAATGAAGAAGTGGACCCAACAATACTATGGGACGCACTAAAAGCCGTGTTAAGAGGAAAATTAATTGTTGAAACAGGAAAAGCAAATAAGACTAAACTGGAAGCGTATGAACAAAGATGTGAGAGACTGAGGGAATTAGAACGTAAACATCAAAGCACAAGTGATCCAAAAATATATCAAGAAATTAAAGAAGAAAAAACAAAGATAAAAGAAACACAAATGGATGAAATTGAAAGGAAAAATAGATATCTAAAGCAAAAATATTATGAAACGGGACCAAAAGCCACAAAACTGCTGGCAAAACGGTTAAGAAAACAACAAACAATGAATAATGTATACAAGATTAAAGACCCCACCACAAATAAAATCACAGTTAACCCAGAAAACATCGAAGAAATATTCCATAATTTCTACCAAGAACTATACTCGCAACCTGAAGAAACAAATACTAAAGATATTAAAAAATTTCTAGGCACATTGGACTTGCCATCAATAGGAAATCAACAAAATGAAAAGCTAACAGCAGAAATAACAACACAAGAGATCAGAGATGTGATTAAGTCACTTAAAAACGGTAATCACCAGGTAGTGATGGATACCCATCTGAGTTTTATAAACTGTTTATAGAAGAACACACGCCACAGCTCCTAAAGTCATTTAATTGGACGTTGAACAACAACAAAATACCTCCATCATGGAACGAAGCTATCATTTCAGTTATTTTAAAGCCAGGGAAAGACAAAGAACAATGCGGAAACTATAGACCAATCTCTTTATTAAATGTGGATTATAAAATATATACAACAATTATATGTAAACGAATAAAGACATTCTTGACGGAATTGATAGAAGATGATCAAACTGGTTTCATAGAGGGACGCCAAACACATGACAATATCAGGAGAACAATACATATAATTAACCAAATACATAAAGAAAAGAAAAACGCAGTAATAATGAGTTTAGACGCAGAAAAAGCATTTGACAGGGTTAACTGGAAATTCCTATATAGTGTACTGGAGCGCTTTGGATTTAACGAAAAATCAGTACAATGCATAAGGACGCTATATCAAGAACCTGTGGCAAGAATCAAGATAAACGGTAGCTTAACAGACAAAGTAAATATACAAAGATCAACTAGGCAGGGATGCTGCTTATCGCCCACCTTGTTTGCTCTGTTCATAGAACCATTGGCTCAAGCGATACGACAAAATAAGAAATTAAAAGGTGTAACAATAAAGGGGGCGGAACACAAGATTGGGCTATTTGCGGACGATATTATAGTTTACCTTGAACAACCAGATGAATCAATAATGGAAATGATGAACTTGATAGAAAATTTTGGAAAATTATCAGGATACAAGATAAACATAACAAAAACACAAATACTGACATTCCACTATAACCCTCTAAACCAGATAACTGATAAGATCAAACTAAGCTGGAAACAAAAAGAAATAAAATACCTTGGAGTGAACATACCTAAAGACCTAAGCAAAATATATAAAGCAAACTATGATAGGTTGGAACAAGAAATAAAAAAAGATATTGATAGATGGTCAATCTTAAATATGGATCTGAATTCAAAAATTGAGACAGTCAAAATCAGCATACAACCTAGATTACTTTACCTCTTCCAGGCTATACCAACAGAGATTCCAGATGCCCAATTCTCAAAGTGGGACAGGATGATATCGAGATTTGTTTGGGGAGGTAAAAAACCAAGAGTGAAATATAAAACTCTCCAATTACCAAAAGAGAAAGGAGGCATGGGCCTACCGAGTCTAAAGGAATATTACTACTCAGCACAAATAAGATATATCATATGTTGGTGCGACGAGGGATATGAGGCAAAATGGAAAAGGAAATTGAGGGACTCCCAGTACAAAGCATAATAGGAGATAAAGATGCATATAAGCAAATCAAACAAATAGACCCAATCACTAAATTTACTTTAGAACTGTGGTATAAAATAGTACAAAAATATAATATAAAGGAAGACATAAAACTATTGAAATGGGTAGCATTTGACAGTCAGTTTGAACCGGCAAAACAAGATAGGGGATACAAAAATCTGGTGAACAAGGGAATCACAGCATGGGGCAATATCGGAAAAAAAGATCTCGGGAGCTTTGTAAACATCAGGAGAAAATTTAAACTAGAAAGATCGGAATTTTTCAGATATCTGCAGATGAGAGATTATTATATGAAGAAGATTAGGCATAACCTCCAAACAGATGTGAGCAAGATTATACAACTCATTTTAAGCTCATATACAGGAAATAAAATAAGAATTATTTCAAAGCTATATCAGAAACTTATGACAAACAATCATACAAGTAACTATATAAAGGAGAAATGGGAGAAAGAGCTCAATTTAAACATAACAGAAGAAAGCTGGCAGGAAATATGGAAAACACAACACACATCAACAAATTCAAGGACATGGAGGGAATTTGGATGGAAAAACCTGATTCGCTTTTTCATTACACCACAGATTCAAGGAAAATATACAAATACCCAATCTTTATGCTGGAGGGGATGTGGGGCTCAAAATGCAGACCACTCACATATGTTTTGGAAATGCTGCAAAATATCACCATTCTGGAAATCTATACATGTGACAATACAGAGGATATTAGGATATAATATACCAATGAACTGTAACCTGATGTACTTATGTGATCTTAAAAGAGACAATGTTATACAGGCTGAGGACAGATATCTAGTTAAAATCTTGTTGATTGCATGTAAAAAAACTATCACAAAAAAATGGCGATCAGAAGTTCTTCCTGACCAAGAACAATGGACTGACATTGTTGAGGACATACGTATGATGGAAAAACTAACATATCGACAAAGAATGCAAGAAGGACTATGGGGAAAAAAATGGCGGAAATGGACACACTACAAAGTGCAACAACGAGGCAGAAATTGAAAGAATAACCAAAGACACTGAAAAAACCAGAAGAATTAAGAGATGGAAACTAAAAACTTGATGCTCCAACATTTGTCCCCCCCCCTTTTTTTTTCTTTTTCTTTTTTTTTTTTCTTTTTCCCTACCCTAACCCCTTTGTTTTTTAAATGTAGAATGTGATCTGAATGCATTATATATGATGAAAAATGAATAAAAATCTAAGTTACAAAAAAAAAAAACAATCCGAGGTTATTAAGGCCTAGTGCACGGCCGTCCTCAAACAATGCAATGGCAAAATTTGGGCACCAGGGGGCAACATTACACCATCGCCGTACCCTGGCGTGCCTCAGTTGATACATGCGTGCTTCCGTAGGGCAATCGCCAAATCATGAAGCGGTTACGGCGAAGTGTTGCGTGGGACCATTTCGATTTAAAAAATGACCAGGTGTACTGCAATCACTGCAATGCAGCATACAAATATACCTCATCGACAGGGTCCATGGAACACCCTTATTACGCGAAGAAACCGCCAACAGTGGTTGCGCGCTGAGTAATGGCGGTCGTGAAGATTCTTTTTTTTTTCCCGAAAGTTTATTGAGAAGGTCATGAAGATTCGGTGTACACACGTCGAGGGAAGCTGAAGGACGCGGCGTAGTGGCTCGACGGGAAGACTATTTCGCACAAAATGGCACAAGAGAACAGCAAAAAGTTCCACGCGGCTAGACTAAGCAATACGAGCAATAGAGCAATGAATGCGGTCTTCGTTTGTTGGGTGGCCGCTCGGCAGGGAGAGAGAGCTGGGTAAAACGTCTCGGCCAATCAGCTTGCGGGGTGAAACGTCTCGGCCAATCAGCTTGCGAGATTCCCGAGCCGAGCCAACACGACAACAGCAAACATAGAGAGAGAGATTTGAGAAAGAGAGAGGTGGATTTGAGTTGTGCGGCGCTCCGTGCTGATACCTGATGTTCTAATGTAGTCTACCTGCCTTGTTACCTACCTAAAAATGTTAATGATTAACCGATTATTAATCATTAATTCTCCCGACGATCGGTGAAGAAAATTTCACCGAATGCCCATCCCTATTCCACACAGATCACTGTTGACCGGGGGCAGGGATCGAACCCACGATCTCACGGTCCCCGCGATCCCCCGGCCGAGGGTAAAACTGTGCTGCCACAGTGCTAACCACTGCGCCACCGTGCAGCCCAAACCTTGTAACTCTATCCAATCACCGCAACTTTCCAGCAATTTTGGCCAATCCTCATCAACTTCCGCCAGTTTCACCATTCAAATTTGTCTCTGACTGGCGCGCAAACGCTCATTCTAACCAACCAAATGCATCGCTGCGCTGCGTTCACGTCTGTGTTTACAGTGAGTAAACGGAACACATCAGCAAACAGAGTGTGTGACTTAATAAAAACACTCAGCCGCGAGGTTTCCAACATCGTCCCTTCCTTCGTCTTCCCATGTCTCCGTAGCACTGACGTTGTGTTGAAAAACATCCACCTGCCCCACAAAAATCTATTACAATAAAGAATTACATAACAACCAAAAGGGGGGGAAGACATCATTATGGCAAGACTCAGACTGGATCACAAAGGTTTAAACGGCACTTTATTCACCATGGGGAAAAGTGAAAGTGACAAATGTAGAGAATGTGGAGTAAAGAAAATGTCAAGCACATCTTATAGGGATGTGATTTGGGGTTGGGGAAATTATCTGAAAATTTAGCAGGGGGTCTGGAGGACACAGTCCCCCAGCTGGGTCCGGGGCAGAAGAAGAAGAAAAGTTTGTTGGGTTTTTTTTTTCCACAATATTTTTATTGAACTTTTTTTTTTTACAAACATAACACAAACAATCAAATACTAACACTAAAGTAATTTAAAAAAAATGTACTAAAAACACCAACAACCACTAACAAAGGCAAGTCTTCAACAATGCTCCTCTGTTTAGTCTAGGCAATCCATTACATAAGTATACATATTATACATTCACCAATTTGGAATTTACAAGGTTCACACACATCATTCACCTTCTTTTTCAGAAGTTATGTTTAATTTCTTTGCATAATCTATGAAAGGTCTCCATATATTCTCAAACACATTTTCCTTTGATTTCAGTATGTATGTTATTCTTTCTAGTGGAAGGTTTGTTAACATCTGTCTTAACCACTGAGTCACATCTGGTCTATGAATCTTTTTCCACGGTAGTGCAATACATTTTTTGGCATTAAGCAAACTGAGGTCTATGAATGCTCTTTCACTCTTATTAAAGTTATGCTTTTCTGGATACAGACCCAACAAAAACAATTTAGGAATCAATATGAATTGTTTTGAAATTATTTTTTCAATTGTTACCCTCACCTCTTCCCAAAACATTCTAATTTTTCTACATTCCTATAAACAATGAAATAGGGTTCCTTTACTTTCCATACATTTTGTGCACGTATCTGGTATGTTTTTGTTATATCTATTTAACTCCACCGGTGTAACATACATCCGCATTAACCATTTAAAATGTATCAATTTAAGACGTACATTTATTGATTTGGTTTGAGCTTCTGTACAAGCCAATTCCCACTGTTCCTCTGAAATTTCAGTTTGCAGGTCTTCTTTCCAATAATTCAGTCTTTTCTGTGAGTTTTCACTTGAGGATAGTGTCAATGAGTTATAAAACTCTGAAATAATACCCTTTCTGTTACTATCTTTCGTCAAAATTTTTTCCAAGGATGAATAAGTAGGTCGGGTGAGAGCATTATTTTGATTTGATCGAATAAAATTCCTAAGCTGAAGATATTTAAAAAAATGTGTTCTATTAAGATTAAATTTGATCCTGAGTTCTTCAAAAGACATCATGTTATCTGAACATGACAAATGTAAGTCTTGAATCTTTTGAATCCCTTTTAAATTCCATACTTTAAATACAGCATCCGCTCTCCCTGGTTTAAAATATTGATTACCCCATATTGGGCTAAATTGTGACAATAAGTGTGGTTCTTTTAAATATTTTTTGGTTTCGCACCATATTTTGATCATATGCTTTACAATTGGATTTTTAACTTGTTTCTGTAATTTTTTAGCCGAGTCTGAGTATATGAATATGGGAAGAGGTAAAGGTAAATTGTATGATTCCATTTCAGTCCAGTGAGGGAGATCATTTGATGAAAAATAATATGTCATAGACCTCAGTTGTGCTGACCAGTAATACAACATAAAGTTTGGACATTTCAGACCTCCACGATCAAATGGTAAATCTAGTAAGGACAGACATAGTCTAGCCTTCCTATTGTTCCATATAAATTCCACTAACTTTTTTTTAATTCTTGAGAATAGATCTGAAGGTGGTGGAAAAGGAATGTATTGAAATAAATAAAGTATTTTGGGTAAGATATTACTTTTAAGTATATTAATTCTCCCGATCATCGACATTGGTAGTGACATCCATCTCTGAAGTAACTTATTAATGTCTGTCATTAAGGCTTCATAGTTGGCACTGGCGACTGATTCTAGCTTAGGCACAATTTGAATTCCTAAATATTTAAACTGACTTACAACATTGAATTGATTTACTTCAGGAGCTGGGTGATTTCTCTGGGTCTTATTTAGCATTAATATTGAAGATTTAGTTTTATTTATTTTATATCCTGATATTTCCCGGAATTGATTTTTTAAGATTCGACATAAACAAAATTATGTCATCGGCATACAGGGAGATTTTATGTTCTGTTGGTCCTACTTTAATTCCATATATTTGTGGATGTAAACGTACTGCCATCACTAAAGGTTCAATTGCCATAATAAACAGTAAAGGTGAAAGTGGACAGCCTTGTCGACATCCTCTATTGATTTTTATTGATTTTGAGATATTGCTGTTTTTTAGGACTTCTGCTGTAGCATTATTGTATATTATCTGAACCCATTTTATGAAATTATTTCCAAGTCCAAACCTTTGTAGTACTTCAAAAAGAAAGGGCCATTCGACCCTATCAAAGGCCTTTTCGGCGTCCAATGATAGGAGAGCTGTATCCGGTGCTTCTTTATTAGAATAAATAATATTAAACAGTCTTCTTACA
This sequence comes from Pholidichthys leucotaenia, assembly GCA_020510985.1. Lineage (NCBI taxonomy): Eukaryota > Metazoa > Chordata > Actinopteri > Cichliformes > Pholidichthyidae > Pholidichthys > Pholidichthys leucotaenia. Next base: position 309,260,215 of record CM035844.1, read on the forward strand.
TTATGGAAGCCTTGTCTTCCCATTATAAAGCCATTCTGATCTCGGTTAATAATATTTGGTAATATTTCTTGTAGTCGTCTTGCTAAAATTTTACAGATTATCTTAAGGTCAGCATTTAATTTATTGGTCTCATGTTTTCACATTTATTAGAGGGTTTACCTGGTTTTGGCAAAAGTATAATTAAGGCATTATTCATGTATGGTGGTAAATTACTATTTTGAAATGCTTCTAAAACCATTTCAAAATGGTTTTATTAATTTATTCTTAATTTTTTTATAGAGGTCAACTGGAAGACCATCTGGTCCTGCACTTTTTCCTGATTTCATATTATCAATGGCTAGCCCAACTTCTTGACTAATTTTAGACTCCAGTATCTCCCTGTTTTCATTTGGAATACACGGTATAGATAATCCGTCCAAAAACCCATTTAGTTTTGTTAAGTCAGTTTCATTTTTTGTATCATACAGTTTTTCATAATAATCTCTAAAGGCACTATTAATTTCTAAAGGATCTACAACTGCCTGTCCGTTACTTAGAATACTGGTAATTGGTGTTTTAAATTCTAATTGTTTAATCTGCCATGCCAATAATTTCCCTGATTTTTCACCTTGTTCATAAAAAGTTTGCTTCAATCTTAGAAGACTCGAGGCAGCTCTATTCATTGATTTTTTGTCATATTCAGCTCTCAGAATCAGTAATTCGTTCTCTAACTTTGGGTTACTTCCTGCATACACTTTTTCTTGAAGGATTTTTATTTTATGTTCCAAGTGGACTCTCTCCTCTCGAGTCTTCTTAGATTTTGAACCTGTATAACTAATAATATGCCCCCTAATAAAAGCTTTGAAAGCCTCCCACTTTATACATGCTGATGTTTGTGTAGTATTGATATCAAAGAACTCATCTATCTGTTTTTCTATGTACTTAACGAATTCCTCCTCCTGAAGCCATTTATGCTGAAATTGCCACCTACCTGGATCCTTTGTCAATTTCTTATCTATATATATTAGACAGCAGGGTGCATGATCAGAGATCACGATGTTATCATAGAAACAGTTTTGAATCTTGGACCTTAATTCTGTGGAGATCAAAAAATAGTCAATACGTGAGCATGTCTTGTAGGTATTAGAATAACAAGAGTAGGCTTTGACTTGTGGTTTCATTTCTCTCCATATATCTAGCAATCTGAATTCTTTCATAAAATGATTAATGGTCATTCTGCATCTATTGTGCGTACAGTCCAGTCCAGTTGATCTATCTATACTGGGATCCAATGTACAATTAAAATCCCCTGCTATTATATGTTGCCCTGTAAGTGATGATAAAATAAGAAATAAATTAGCAAAGAAGTTTTGATCATCTATATTGGGACCATATAAGTTCACCAGATTTATATTTTCTAATAACAAAGATCCTTGGATGATTAGATATCTTCCTAATTTGTCTCCAATTACATTTTTCACTTGAAATGGGACTGTTTTATGTATGAGAGTCATAACTCCCCTAGCTCGAGATGAAAATGATGAGGTGAACACATTTCCCTGCCATCTTCTCCTAATTCTTTTTACATCCTTCTCTATTAGATGAGTTTCTTGTACACAATTTTTGGACCTGTCTTTTATTTTATTCATAACTTGTTTAAGTTTTTTTAGATTGTGTAGACCTTTGCAATTCCATGAAGTTAAATTAAGATTAACGCTTTGGTCTATGATCAATAAGGAGTTTGAGATTACCTTGCAATATAAACATGCTCATACAGAGAAGCAAAAACATGGATGGTTGAACATTCATCCCACAAACTACACAAAAACAAATTCCCCCTCCCCACATTCGTGGTAATCCCCCCAAAATCAAAAAAAAAATTTTGTCTCCCGCTATAGCCAGTGACTGCTCCACACCCGCGAGGATCATTCAAACCACTCTTTCTTTCTCCTCTCAATCACCCTGACTCTACTGCTTTTAATGACATAACAATAACTCTCTTCTGTAGTTTTTCAAACTTAACTCCAAAATTTTATAGCAACTTTGTACATCATAGGTTTTTTTTGTTTTTTGTTTTTTTATATAATACAATCTATATTTTGTAAACTTGCTATATGTTTCAGATCAGTCAGATGCCTGTGCAAATGCTTCAATATTCTACCTTTATATCTTGTTCATGCTTCATGCTTAGCTCCCACCAGTTTCTCCTTGGATCTGCTTGATAAGCTCCTGCGCCTCCTGAGGGGTCTTGAAGATATGGGTTCTCCCTTTATATGTGACCAGCAGTCTTGCCGGATGAATCACTCCGTGACGAATCCCGAGGTTGCGCAGCTCTTTACGGGCGGGGTCAAACTGTTTCCTTAATTGTTGAATTCCTGTGGCCAAATCTGGGTAGAACCACACCTGTTGATCCTGGTATTTAATTTCTCCTTTAGCTCGCGCCGCGTTGGAGACCGTCATCTTGTCTCTGTAGTTGAGGAACTTCATAATCAGCGTCCTCGGTGGTGTCTTTTTATCTCTCGGTGGGCCAATTCGGTGAGCGCTCTCTAAGACGACCGATGACTGCAGATCCGCGTTGTTCAGCACTTCTGGAATCCACTTTTCCAAAAAGGAACATGTATCCCAACCCTCCGTCCCCTCCGGGAGGCCCACCAACCTCAGATTGTTCCGTCGCGACCGGGATTCTAAGTCCAGGACATTATCTTCCAGACGTTTATTGCGTCTGGAAGACGGCCCCTGGATCCTAATGCTAATGCTAATAATGCTAATAATAATAATAATCCTAATGCTAATGCTAATAATAATAATGCTAATATTTGCCAAACAAATATTAGCATTAAATCTAGTTAAATGTAGCTAACAACCTCATATTTCTTCAACTTTCAAACCTGAAAAGCCTAGTAGCTAGCTGGGGTCCAGGGGCCACAGGCCCCGGTAGGTCCAGTACAAAGTCCTGGTGGAGGGTTCAGGGGGGCGAAGCCCCCCCGAAGCCAAACAAATATTAGCATTAAATCAAGTTAAAATGTGGCTAACAACCTCATATTTCTTCAACAATCATGTTTCTATTTTCCTTAAATTGTCAATGCAGATATGCTGATGGAAAAGATCAAGGACAAACTCTATGGTAATATTCTCTTAGTACACAATCATGCATTTAACGAATGTTGATAAATGACATTTCTCTTGACCTTTTCCCTCAGCAAATGTCAAAGGTGTAAAAATTAAAAAAAAAACACAAAGGGGAAACATTTCACAATCAACCAAACATTTAATAAATAATTATTGTTTGAAAAGTACATTGGGGGGGCAAGGGGGGCAAAGCCCCCCGAAGCTCCTGGGTTTTTATGATTTTTAAGTACCAGAACTGTGCTTAAATGACATAAAACAAACAGCTGAATGCCACTTATTACTGTATAATATTGACTTATGTTCCAAGAAGATAAAATCTCTGAACTTAGTTCAGAGATTTTTTGATCTCTTCCATTTCACTCTACAAGAAGGGACAGCGTAGGCTGTTCCTACTGAGGAGACTCAGGTCTTTTGGTGTACAAGAGGCGCTGCTGAAGACATTCTATGACACGGTGGTGGCATCAGCCATCACTTTTGGAGTGGTCTGCTGGGGCAGTGGCATTACGGCAGCCGATAGGAAGAGACTGAACAAACTGATCAAGAAAGCTAGCGCTGTCCTGGGGCAGCGCCTTGACCCAGTGGAGGAGATAGGAGAGAGGAGGATGGTGGCTAAACTGTCATCTCTGCTGGAGTCCGAGTTCCACCCTATGCAGGACATACTGAATGCACTGAGGAGCTCATTTAGCAGCAGACTACATCATCCTAGGTGCACAACCGAGAGGTTTCGCAGGTTCTTCCTACCAACGGCTGTCAGACTGTACAACCTAAGCAGGGCTGCTCGCAGAGATAGCAAAAAGACGTGACAACCTAATAGTTTTGAATGCAAAAGACGCAATAAACTTACACAATGGTCCCCTCCGGCATACAACTAGGAAAATACCGGTCGCTATGGAGGGTGAGAATATGTATGAGTACATAATCATACCATGTAGGATAACTAAGTAGACGGTTGTGCAGTTTCATCCCATCTAGCAACAATGCTCTGCACTGTGTGTGTTTATATATCTACATATTTATTCCATCCAGCTACAATGCTCCGCACTGTGTGTATATATATATATATATATATATATATACATATACATACATATATATATATATATATATATATATATACATACATACAGTATATATATATATATATATATATACACAGTATATGTACATATGTATACTTGCTGCTCTTGTTTCTTTTTTTTCTTGCCTTCTGATTGTTGCTCTGAGTGTTGCTATCCCTGTGCTGTTGCAATCCTGGAATTTCCCCATTGTGGGACTAATAAAGGCTTATCTTATTTCCTCCTTCTTTGGTGGCATTTTTACTGACCTGTTGATAGTAAAACAATCTCTGCTGTGACGCCGATATCCGATCCGACCGACCTCGAATCCAGCTGGGCCTCAGCTAGCCCCCTCCGCTGCTAGTCCCACTGCTTACCGCCGCTGCAATTGAGCTCCTGTCCAGCCGGTACCCCGGCAGCTCCTCCACCAAGTCCCGCCGCCCACCGCCGCTGTAGTTGAGCTCCGATCCGGCTCCCGTCCAACTGTTGCCTCAGTTGATTCCTCCTGCGAGCCCCAATCACCGGGGACGGAGCTGCTTCTTTGTATCGGCGTTAGGTGTTACGACTAGCTATGACGTTAGCTATAGCGATAGCGTTAGCTTAGCAAACGCTTCAGATAAATTTAGATACGATTTGTAGTGATCTCGTGTTTGGAATTGCTTTTGTGTGTTTTTTTAAGATTTAAAATTTTTGACTGAATTTTTCGTGAAAAACCGTAATTTTGATTAATAAAGCCGTAACCTGGAATGGGGTCTTGAAAACTGTAACCATTACGGCAAAACCGGAGTAGTTGGCATGTATGTCTCATGGAGCTGATGGCAGCGAGCACCGCACTCGTGCCCTCCCCAGCAGTCACCGCTCCGCCGCTAGCTCCCTCCTCCGTCATTGTCTTTGGAGATTTTTCTGCTTCGTCACGAGCGTGGAAGTCTGTTAGCTTGGACTGTTTCGACGATTCACTTTTTCCTCCGCCTAATTTCCCAGCCTTAGGCTTTACCATATCCGCGCCCAAACACTGGGATAGGTTTTTGTTCCAATTGAGAGAGTTTTAGCCAACTTTTTTTATTTTTAGGAGCAGAGCAGAGTGAAACACGTCTTCCTACGTGGCCGCCATAACCGGCAGTCAGAAAAGTTGTTTTTTTGTTGTATTTTTTTCTACGCGACCTTGTAACTCTATCAAATCACCACAGCTTTCCTGCAATTTTGGCCAATCCTCATCAACTTCCGCCAGTTTCACCATTCAAATTTGTCCCTGACTGGCGCGCAAACGCTCAGTCTAACCAACCAAATGCATCGCTGCGCTGCGTTCATGTCTGTGTTTACAGTGAGTAAACGGAACACATCAGCGAACAGAGTGTGTGACTTAATAAAAACACTCAGCCGCGAGGTTTCCAACACGTCCCTTCCTCCGTCTTCCCATGTCTCCGTAGCGCTGAGGTTGTGTTGAAAAACATCCACCTGCCCCACAAAAATCTATTACAATAAAGAATTACATAACAACCAAAAGGGGGGAAGACATCATTATGGTAAGACTCAGACTGGATCACACAGGTTTAAACGTCACTTTATTCACCATGGGGAAAAGCGAAAGTGACAAATGTAGAGAATGTGGAGTAAAGAAAATGTCGAGCACATCTTATTACACTGTCACAAATATGGGAATGAAAGACAGATAATGGAAAATGAAGTTCGAGAGGCTGGTAGGGAATGGGATTTAACTGGGATTCTGGGAACAGATGGAGATGGAGAGGCAATAAGAATCACGAGAAGGGCTCTTTACTCTTTTTTTAAACAACACAGGATTAAGTCATAGAATTTTGGGGCCGGGCTCAGATGACCTAATGTTACACACTCTTGTACAGTAGGTGGCGTTATGCACCTTTCAGTTGTTTGCTATCTGCCAGTAACCGAGAGAAGAAGTCCCCCCCCCCCCCTCCTGGGAGCGTAAGTGAGCAGAGACTCCATAAAACTACAAACACTAAGAGCAAATGTAACACTACAGCCAGTGTTTGAACATTTTATAAATCTTTAGAGGTAAAATCATTACTACATCTGTTCAATGAGCTTTAAACCTGCATCTCTGATCTGGACAGAAACACGACCCCGCCGTCATCCCGCAGTAAATGAAAGATGTGTGTCTGAAAAGACAAGTGTGGGTCAAAGACAGATGTACAGCAGATAGACAGGTCGGACTTACGCACGAAAGAGAGAGAATATTGTCTGTATTTTTTTGTTTGTTTGTTTTCAGAAAACAAAGACTCCAACAGACGATCCAGAGCAACAGAACAAATTATTTTTTCCTCTCTGCTCGGTACCGAGTGGTTGGGGACCGTAGGGAGTTTTCAAATGAAGGTGCTGCCAATAATTTCCAAATCTCTACTCTTTTACATGCATTCACTGCAGTTTAGCTGTTGTAATGATATTGTGTTAAAGTCGGTATTTGCTGTTGTACAAGTTTTTCTGTATAGCAGAAGTTTCTGCTTAATTTACACACCACTGTAATAGGAATTTTTTGACAATCCTGTGCTTTTCTTGTATCGTTATATAGAATATCACTGCAGTAAACTAGAAAAAAAAAACATGTTTAAAATCTGTAATTCTTCCCACAACTTTCAGTGCAAAAAACATTAAAAACATGGCAACTTTTTTTAAAAAAGGTCCCGCGAATTCGGGCTTTTTGGTTCGCAACAATCATAAAAACATCCGGCGAAATCCTGGAGGGACTGGAATATGCATTAACTGGATACAGACAGTAAACGGCTATCAGACCCTGAATCAAACTGCTGTTAACTTCCTTGTTTCAGCGTTACTTCTTTATCAGCTGCCGTATTGCTACACTAGCATTAGCCTTCTTTAGCTCCGATCACGTCCCGTTAAATAAATGTACCGTAGAGCTCTAACGATCATCCTACATGAGTCTGATTACCGTGTTAGTTCATTCACACGGTTATAGCTCCACATACCTGATCTGTTAGGTTCCATCGTGAGTATCCGGCTGATATTAAACGGGTTTCTCAGACGCTCCTCTCCCTCCGCCATGTTCTTCCTTTTCTTCTTCTTCTCTCGGAAGGTTTACTGGCGGCTTGAAGGTGCTGCGGTGGGTTTTCTCTGACACCCTCTGCCTCTGTCTGGCGGGGAGAGAGAGGCAGAGAAACTGTACAGAAACCCTGATAAAATATAGATTTATTATGTGTTGCAAAGCAGCCACAGATACGACACAGTCCCGGACTGTGACCACAAAAGAGCCAGAAGAAGAGACGAAAGAGTTTTCCAGCCCTGTGGGTGTTCTCTGCTGGACTCCCAGCCTCACATCTGCCAGAGTAACATGATCAGGCTGAACACATGCACCCCCCCTCACACAGGGCAGAGGAGCAACTCAGGGGGGGACAAACAGAGAACTGCCCCCATGTCATCATAAACCTTTATTATCATGTTACACACTTTGAAGCACCAATGCTAAATGCAAAAAAAAGCTTGCAAATTTGGAGCATTTCTTGTAAATTTGAAACTTTTTTCTTTTACAATTTCAATTTTTTCTTGTAAACATGCAACTTTTTTCCTCCCAAATCTACTTATTTTTTTCCTTGGAAATTCAATACCTTTTTCTTTATAAATCTGCAACTTTTTTTGTTGTAAATGTGACTTTTTTCTTTTAAATGTCCAGCATTCACATGAATGCTGGTTAAGTTTTTATTCTATATTGTAACGTCGGGGCTGTGTTAAGGCGGTGGGGATTCTCCCGGCATGCTTTGGCCACGGAGGATTCAAAGAGTGTTATTATTCGTGTGTTCTAAGTAGTATTGCTGTGGCTTTATGGCTGCGTTATAATGACACAGCAGTGTTATAAGAAGAGTCAGAGCAGTGACTGATCATGTGTTTGTGTCACCCTCAGTGAGACGGGGGTCTGTGTGAATGACCTCCCCTCCTGCCTGTGTTGAGTGTGGTGTGTAAATAAAGCCTGTTCTCGTCACAGTCATCTCTCCTTTCCTGTGTGAACCCTCACAACGTCACACTGGTGTCAGAAGTGCGATTATGGAGCAGATGGAAGCCAGGATCAGAGCAGAGATTCAGCAGCTCGAGCGGTTCATTGCTCAGCTTGGAATGGACGACAGAGCTGGCACACCGACTCCCGGAGCTGCTCGCCGGGATGAATGGAGCAGCGGACCCGATGGGACCAGCGTACTCCGCCTTCTGCCTTTCACAAGGCAGGATGGGCTGAGCAGAGCAGATCAGTCCCGCTCCCCGCCCTTTTCAGGGCAGGACGGGCCGGCGATTCCACTGCGACCAGGAGCGGCGATCGACCAAGAGGCGACCGTCCCACCCATCCGACAGCGAGCCAAACTTCCCCGCTTTAACGGTGAAACCCTGCTGGACGACTACCTGGTCCAGGTCGAGCTGGCTGCTGCATTGAATGGCTGGCCACCCGAAGAGACCGCCGTGCAGGTCATGCTGGCCCTGGAGGGAAGGGCTCTCTGCATGCTGTCCGATCTCTGGCCCGAGGAACATCGCAGCTGGCCAGCACTACAAGGGGCACTCCAGAGGCAGTTTGGGAGAGCGGCCAACGCTGAGCACGCCCAGGAACAGCTGGCCAACCGCCAGCGAGGCAGCCGAGAGAACCTGGGAGCCTACGCAGCGGTCATATTGCTGCTGACATGGTGTAGCTACCCGGATTTCGAGCCAGGGGCAGTGGAGAAGCTTGCCCTCCGGAACTTCATCTGGAGGCTTTGCCCGGCCCAGCTCCAGAGCCACATCTGGATTCACGCCGCGAGCAGCTGGAAGACGGCTGTGGCAGAAGCAGAGCGGGTGGAACTGCTAATGGATTATGCAGCTGATGCATCGGCGCCGAGGCAGAGAGCCTTCCAGGCCATGGCTGAGAGTGAGGAGGAGGAGGATGAGCTGTGCCAGACCACAGCGGCACGGCCACGGAGAAGACGGCTACAGCGGCGAGAGGAAGGGTGCTTCCGCTGCGGGGAGCCAGGACACATCGCGCAGTACTGCCTGGCACCCACCCCACGACAAACCGGACCCTTGCCGATGTTAAACTAGAGCGAGGCGACATGGACGGGGACCTGCCGCCTCCCACAGACATTTTCCCCGATGAACTGTCACCACATGTGGGCCAAACTGGACACTCACCAGGGATGCACCTACAGTGCAGCCTGTACAACATGCCGATCCGGGCCCTGATCAACACCGGTTCTATCTCCCTGGTCCTACCCGGAGTGCTGCCAAGTACAGATGAGGCAGAACGACAGGGGTGGGAACCCACTGGGCGCTGCGTCACCACAGCCACCGGTGAGCGCACCAGACTGGGAGGGCGGAGAGTTCTTGTGGTGGGGGTGGCCGGCCAGAATACAAACCACCCGTTCTGGCTGGCTGACATTCAAGACCCCTGCATTATTGGACTTGATCTGCTCGCAGCATGAAGAGCAAAAATTGACACCGCCAGATGAACCCTCAGCAGGAGTGATGATCTGGCGGTGTCAATTTTTGCTGCCCCTCTGCAGCCTCTCCTTTTTGGTGCCCCTCTGTAGAGCGGCCCAGAGGAGGAACCAGGAGGCCTGTGTGATCGAGGGGCCACCAGGGCAGACCGAACTGGGTGGATCACCGCAAGCACTGAACACAACGGCACCACCAGCACGAGCAGAGGGAGTGTGACCACCGATAAAGACAGCAAGGGGGAGGGCCACAGCAGAGCGGGTCAAGATGTCAGCAGAAATGCAGCAGGCGGTCGAGGAGTTGTTCCAGCAGAGCTGCAGCAGACTGGAATTGGGACAGAGACGCCAGCTGCAGGAGCTGTTGGACTGCTACATGGACGCCTTCACTGCGAAGGATGAGGAGTGCACCCGAACCAGCTTGGTGCAGCATGGGATCGACATTGGTGAGACCAGGCCGATCCAGCTCCGCCCCTGCCGTCTGCCTTTTTCAAGGCAGGCGGCCGCAGAACAAAAAATACAGGAAATGCTGGAGGCAGACATTATTGAGCCCTCCAGCAGCCCCTGGGCGGTGCCGGTGGTGCTGGTTAGGAAGAAGAACAGTTTGAGGCGGTTCTGTGTGGACTACTGGCGCCTGAATGATGTCACCCCCAAGGATTCCTACCCCCTGCCCCGCATCGATGACGCGCTGGATTACATCACCGGCTCCAGCTGGTTCAACTCGCTGGACCTCCGCAGCAGATATTGGCAGGTAGAGCCGTCACCTGAGGCCCGCCAGAAAACAGCCTTCTCCATCGGGCAGGGACTGCATCAGTTCAAGGTGATGCCGTTTGGACTTTGCAACGCCCCAGCCACCTTTGAACGTCTGATGGAGCGAGTGTTGGCTCACGTGCCCCGGACCCGCTGCATTGTTTATCTGGACGACCTGCTGGTTCATGCAGCTGACTTTGACGGCACCCTGTTCAACCTCTGGGAAGTATTGGATGCCATCCGACAGGCTGGGCTGTGGCTACACCCACGGAAATGCCACCTATTTCGGCGGGAGACCACCTTCCTCGGCCACGTCGTCAGTGCAGCGGGAGTCGCCACTGATCCAGAGAAAGTGGCAGCGGTGAAAAACTGGCCAGTGCCGCGGGATGTGGGAGAGCTACGGAGTTTTCTCAGACTGGCCTCCTATTATAGGACATTTGTGAAAGACTTCGCCACCATCGCCAGCCCGCTGCATCAGCAGACACAGAAGGGCCGTGCATTTCAGCGGAGTGAGAACTGTGCTGCTGCTTTTTCCCGGCTTCGCTTAGCACTCATCGGAGCCCCCATCCTGCAGTATCCCGACCCGAACCGCCCTTTCATCGTGGACACGGACGCCAGCAACCAGGGCATCAGGGCGGTGTTATCCCAGGAGGAAGAACACGGAGAGCAGGCAGTTGCTTTTTTCAGCTGCACTCTCAGCAGAGTTGAATGGAATTATTGCGTTACTCGCAGAGAACTGTTGGCTGTCATCCAGGGCCTTTGCCATTTTTGCCCCTATGTGTACGGGGGGAGGTTCCAGCTCAGGACGGATCATGCTTCCCTGACCTGGCTGCTGAACTTTAAAGAGTCGAATGGACAGTTGGCAAGATGGCTGGAGGCACTGCAGGATTATGATTTTCTGATTGTGCATCGGGCAGGCCGCCTCGATGCCAACGCTGACGCGCTGTCTCGGCATCCCTGTGCTGCGGAGGACTGTTGGCACTGTCAGCAGGCAGAAGATCAAGACCAAGCCGTCCCACGGGCTGCTGCTCTCCGGACCGCTGTGAGCAGGAATAACACAGCGGCACACAGCTCCTCCTTGGATAATCAGGCAGCTCTCTCCAGCGATGATGTCACAGAGGCCCTCGGCGCGCAGCAGCTGCAGAGAGAGCAGGACAGAAATCCGGTCATTTCCCGGGTTCGGCAGTGGATGGACACAGCCCAGCGGCCCGCCTGGGAGGCTGTGTCTGCACTGGACCCAGAGACCAAGGCCTTACACTCCCAGTGGGCCAATCTCCACTGTCACGAGGGCATTGTGTATAGGCAGTGGCAGACTCCAGCTGGGCAGCATCATGTCTGGCAGCTGCTGGTTCCCTGGCGGCTCCGGCCCAACATACTCCAGCTGGTCCACGGGGCGGTGGGGGTGGGCCATATTGGGGTGACGAAGACTCTGCAGCGTCTTTGAGCCCGGTTCGACTGGCCCGGATGTCACCAGGATGTCAAGCTCCACATCCATCGCTGCGACACCTGCACGGCTCAGAAGGGGCCGACTCAGCGATCCCAAGCCCCCTTGCAGCAGTACTGGGTGGGAGCACCGATGGAGTGGGTAGGAGTGGACATTCTGGGCCCTTTCCTGACCACGGACCAGGGGAACCGCTACATGCTGGTCGCAATGGATTATTTCACCAAATGGCCAGAGGCATACGCGGTCCCTGATCAGAGCGCCGCCACCACAGCATCAAAACTGGTGGACGAGATGTTCTGTTGGTTTGGCGCACTGGAGGATCTGCACAGCGATCAGGGTCGGAACTTTGAGGCAGAGGTCTTCGGGGAGGTCTGCAAGCGGCTGGGCATCCGGAAGACCAGGACCACCCCGCTGCATCCACATAGCGACGGCCTGGTCGAACAGTTCAACCGGACCCTTACCACCCAGCTCGCTGTCCTAGTGGACCAGCGACAGCGAGATTGGGAACTGTATCTGCCCTATGTTCTGTGGGCGTACTGGACGGCAGCACAGGAATCCACCCGGTGCACTCCTGCAGCGCTGATGTTTGGACGTGAGCTGCGTACACCAGTGGATTTGGTATTTGCCCCCCACCCCCACCCCCGGAGCCAGAGGTGGAGGGCAAACCAGAGTTGGATTATTTGTTTTGCTTGAAGGAACATCTCCACACGGTACACGGACTGGCTCAGAAGGCCCTGGCAGCGGAGGGGAGCCAGCAGAAGCGGGCATATGACTCCCGCTGCCAGGGGAGGGACTTTGCACCAGGAGATCGAGTCTGGGTTTTCTTCCCAGAGCGAAAAAGGGGACTGTCACCAAAACTGGCAAGCCATTGGTCGGGACCGCGCGAGATCCTACAGCGACTGTCGGATGTGGCGTACAGGGTCAGGCTGCAGAAAAGAGACTGGGTTGTGGTACTCCACCGTGACATCTCGCCCCGTACCAGCCATCTGCCCCACGGGTGGTCAAGCCGGGGCCTTCATCCCAACCAGATACTCCGACCGAGGCACAGATAAATACTAGTGGGCCTGTACGTGCTGGTTGTCGACAACGGAGGCCGCCCCAACACCTGGACGGATTCGTGTTGGACTTTTGAACTGGACTTTTATTATTCTGGGGACAGAAACCAGTCCGGGGGGGACAGTGTAACGTCGGGGCTGTGTTAAGGGGGCGGGGATTCTCCCAGCATGCTTTGGCTGAGGAGGATTCAAAGAGTGTTATTATTCATGTGTTCTAAGTGGTATTGCTGTGTCATTATAACTCAGTTATAATGACAGTCATTGTGGCTGCGTTATAATGACACAGCAGTGTTATAAGAGTTAGAGCAGTGACTGATCATGTGTTTGTGTCACCCTCTGTGAGACGGGGGTCTGTGTGAATGACCTCCCCTCCTGTCTGTGTTGAGTGTGTGTGTTAAATAAAGCCTGTTCTCGTCACAGTCATCTCTCCTTTCTTGTGTGAACCCTCACAACGTCACAATAAAATGACTTAAATTTTGTCTCTTCATCTAGCCCAGGGGTCTGCAACCTTTGCAAACCAAAGAACCATTTTGATCGTCTCTGAGGCGGCATGAAATAAAGCGGCGTGGTGAAGGTTTTAAGTAGTTTATTAAATCATACCGCCGTCGCGAAGCCTGCCCCAGCGCCGTGCATGCGCGCCGGGAGCGTGCCCGAAGGCTCTCCAGCAAAGGGACACAGAGTGTGTGTGTGTCCACAGCAGCAGTCAAAGAGACAATGAGAGACAGAATCGTGCAGCATATATACCCAGTTACAACAATACATGAAAGAGCATTCACAGCAGTTGGCATGGGCATTTGCATGTGAGAGACATACATAACAATAGGTAGATTGCTGGCCTCTGCTCCAGCTGCAGGACAAAGAGGTTACAAGGCACATCTACATATTGATCTGTCTCTAGGTCACAGTAAGGACAGGACGCATGGACACAATGCATGAATGGCATATTAACATCACAATTCATGAATGGCACATTACATCAGTAGTGCTGCGGAAAAAACCAGGAGTGGCGAGCTGTCTGTCCTTAGTCTGTTGTGGGGGTTATTCCAAACCCGCCACACTGCTCCCCCCCAGAGGGCTCGGCAGTGGGCCGAGACCTCGATAATGCAGCTTGGCAGCAAGCAGGGAAGTCTCTGTGCCGGCGAAGGTGGAGGGGGGTGGGGGGTAGTAAATGCCGGCCGGGGATGGCGAAATCGTCCGGGCCGCGCAAAAATTGCTTGTTGGTTCGCGATGTTGAGGGGCTGTCCCGTTGAACGTGCGGAAAACCACAAGAAGAAAAATTTGTCTCTGACTCCTCTCGTGGCCATGAAGAAAAGCAGGAACGGCTGTAAGAGAAACATAAAAGCAGAAGCAAAAGGACTTGGCGTGTTGACTTTTAGGTGCGGGCATAACCTTAAAAGCCCTCGGGAACCGCTGACGGCTGGAATCCCTCTGTGCGCCGTGGCTAAGACCGTTAGAAAATCCAGTGGGCGAGCTGCGTGCTTGCTTCAGGTGAACGAGCAGCCCCGAAGTTCTGTGTGCAGCGGCGAAGGACGATGGCAGTCTCTGGAGCCGTTATTGTCCCGTGCGTGATGCGCCGTCCTCGTAACTCCCCGGTGCGTGCGCCGGGGCTCGTGCATGGGTGGGCCAGCTGGAGAGGAGACAGGGTCAGGGAGCTTAATCATCCCTGTTCAGTGTGTTGGAGCGGTGAAGGGAAGTAGACGCTCTGTCACTCGCTCGGTCATGGTGCGTTCAGGTCCACGTGTGCTCCGTCGGCCGTGGGAAGTCACCGTCCCGGAGAAAGGACGAGGTGCATGCGCTCTCATGTGAAGGAGCTGCGAGCGCAGCCGGTCCAGCATGGATGTGCCAATCTAGGCGTGCAGATCTCACCATGAAGTTGCTGCGGCTTTCCCGGTCGTGAGTGATGTCCGGAGAGTTCCCTGAAGCAGAAGGGAGCTGCTGCGTTCACTTGTCGTCGGAGCATCACCGCCGGGTGCTGCGTTCGCCGGCAGCGTGTTTTTTTCAGCGTCGGGTCGCCAGCGTCGCTGTCCAGACCAGAAGGTTGCGTTGCACAAAGCGTGTGCATTCTCGGGGTCACCAGTGAGGCGGCATGAAATAAAGCGGCGTGGTGAAGGTTTTAAGTAGAGTTTATTAAATCATACCGCATGAATGGCACATTAACATCACAATGCATGAATGGCACATTACATCAGTAGTGCTGCGGAAAAAACCAGGAGTGGCGAGCTGTCTGTCCTTAGTCTGTTGTGGGGGTTATTCCAAACCCGCCACAGTCTCTAACTAAAATGGAAGTGACTGAGGGCCACAACAGAATTTGACCTTTAAAATAAAGATTATGCTGCTTAAATGTTTTTATATGCATAGCTCTGAATATTATGTGGCATTAATGAATTTATACTACAACAGTAGGGTGAAACTGGGCATCCTGGTGGAACTAAAAACAATATCTGTCACAGGTCTGTGGCGGACCACTCCCAGTTACACGGGGTGAGACTGGACATCCCATCAGATAAGCACATCTGTCGCAAGGTCTGTGGTGGACTTTTGCCAGCCAGTGCATCGTGACATTCACTACACAAAGAGCAGGGATAAATAAACCTATCATCTGGTCAGTCACTGCAACAGATACTGGAGTCAGTTTGTCTTGGCCTGTCCTTGCTGCTGATAATGCCTCTATCTGCCAAGAATGTGCCGCTAGTCCAGCAAAAGCTAGCGGTACTCAAATACTTTTTTTTTTTTTTTTGTTACTTATTTGTACCCGTAGGTAGATTTGGTTTGCAGTCTGGTGACAAGCAACCGGCTGCTGGTCGCTGCGTGCGCGAGCGCCCTAAACCTACATGTTTTTGGTATGCGGGAGGAAACCGGAGAAATCCCGGAGTAAACCCGCGCAACACGGGGAGAACATGCAAACTCCACACAGCTCACTGTTGGTCGGGGGCTGGGATCGAACCCACGATCTCATGATCCCCGCGATCCCCCGGCCAAGGGTAAAACTGTGCTGCCACAGTGCTAAACCACTGCGCCACCGTGCAGTGGTTTAGTTTAAACTGCTTGCACTTTGCAAGCAGTTTCATGAAATGGTCATTCAGAAAGCAACTCATACCAGCTCAGACATCACCCAGGTTGACAAGGTTGTGAGTTCCTGGCGGCGGAGGGTGAGGGACGGAGCTGTTTGGAGGAATCTGATCGGACCTGGGTGAAACAGTCATTGTTGCCCCCGACAGACTGCTATGATGATGATGATGATGACTACAACAGTGAAAATAACTTGAATCTGACAAAAGTGGTAATAAATAAAAATTCTGTGAAAATTAACCAATGAAAATCAGACAATGCTTTTGAATTGTGGTTCAACAGAATTATTTGAAAAAACAAACTCATGAAACAGGCCTGGACAAAAATGATGGTGTAGGAACCATGAAAATGAAGAGACTGAATGATTTCTCAGTATTGGTTTATTTCATCTCACGTCCTACAGCTCCTCTCTCAGTCAGGGAATGAAGAGGTCAAGCTGCGGTAAACCACATACAGTGGGGCAAAAAAGTATTTAGTCAGCCACCAATTGTGCAAGTTCTCCCACTTAAAAGATGAGAGAGGTCTCCAATTTTCATCATAGGTATACCTCAACTATGAGAGACAAAATGAGAAAAAAAAAATCCAGAAAATCACATTGAAGGATTTTTAATGAATTAATTGGCAAATTCCTCAGTAAAATAAATATTTGGTCACCTACAAACAAGCAAGATTTCTGGCTCTCACAGACCTGTAACTTCTTTTTTAAGAGGCTCCTCTGTCCTCCACTCGTTACCTGTATTAATGGCACCTGTTTGAACTTGTTATCAGTATAAAAGACACCTGTCCACAACCTCAAACAGTCAGACACCAAACTCCACTATGGCCAAGACCAAAGAGCTGTCAAAGGACACCAGAAACAAAATTGTAGACCTGCACCAGGGTGGGAAGACTGAATCTGCAATAGGTAAGCAGCTTGGTGTGAAGAAATCAACTGTGGGAGCAATTATTAGAAAATGGAAGACATACAAGACCACTCATAATCTCCCTCGATCTGGGGCTCCATGCAAGATCTCACCCCGTGGGGTCAAAATGATCATGAGAACGGTGAGCAAAAATCCCAGAACCACACGGGGGGACCTAGTGAATGACCTGCAGAGAGCTGGGACCAAAGTAACAAAGGCTACATCAGAAACACACTATGCCGCCAGGGACTCAAATCCTGCAGTGCCAGACGTGTCCCCCTGCTTAAGCCAGTACATGTCCAGGCCCATCTGAAGTTTGCTAGAGAGCATTTGGATGATCCAGAAGAGGATTGGGAGAATATCATATGGTCAAATGAAACCAAAATAGAACTTTTTGGTAAAAACTCAACTTGTCGTGTTTGGAGGAGAAAGAACACCATACCTACTGTGAAGCATGGGAGTGGAAACATCATACTTTGGGGCCGTTTTTCTGCAAAGGGACCAGGACGACTGATCCGTGTAAAGGAAAGAATGAATGGTGCCATGTATCGTGGGATTTTGAGTGAAAACCTCCTTCCACCAGCAAGTGCATTGAAGATGAAACATGGCTGGGTCTTCCAGCATGACAATGATCCCAAACACACCGCCCGGGCAATGAAGGAGTGGCTTCGTAAGAAGCATTTCAAGGTCCTGGAGTGGCCTAGCCAGTCTCCAGATCTCAACCCCATAGAAAATCTTTGGAGGGAGTTGAAAGTCTGTGTTGCCCAGCGACAGCCCCAAAACATCACTGCTCTAGAGGAGATCTGCATGGAGGAATGGGCCAAAATACCAGCAACAGTGTGTGAAAACCTTGTGAAAACTTACAGAAAACGTTTGACCTCTGTCATTGCCAACAAAGGGTATATAACAAAGTACTGAGATGAACTTTTGTTATTGACCAAATACTTATTTTACGGAGGAATTTACCAATTAATTCATTAAGAATCCTTCAATGTGATTTTCTGGATTTTTTTTTCTTATTTTGTCTCTCATAGTTGAGGTATACCTATGATGAAAATTGGAGACCTCTCCCATCTTTTAAGTGGGAGAACTTGCACAATTGGTGGCTAACTAAATACTTTTTTACCCCACTGTACCTTTATACTCTCACATCAAACACAAATCACATCCACATCAAACACAGAATTACATCCACATTTAATCCTCCCATTGTCCTCTCGGCTTCTCTGTCTGACCCCAGGAGTCAGACAGTCCCTTCAGGTCCACTCCCAGATCTTCTCACTTCTTCTCCAGTCCACAGGGGGTCCAGACTCAATGTCCGTTTGAGACGTGATGTCAATACACACTGCGAGCTCAAGGTTCCCTCATGTCTGGGTCTCTGCCAAGGAATATGTGAGCTACATAATGTTACGCCACATCACTCCCCCCGAAACGCCCAAGAACGGACATACACCAACATTACTCTAACCGTTATACACCTTATGTCAATAATGGACAGTCATACACATTATGTCAAGAATGGACACACACATCGATTTCATGTCAATAATGGGCAGTCATACACATTATACCCTTACATCACCCCCCCTTTGCAGGATCTACAGCACAATTTACACGGGTTGATCAAAATACACATCACTCTGCCCGTTGCTTAGGCTTCAATCTCCTCCCGAATCTGCTGAACGCAGGCTTCGCAGCCTGTGTTGCGCCGTCCTGCGGTGCGCCTGTGGAATGAGGGGGAGAAGGGTTATTTACCCACCACTGGGGAACTAGGGGCTGTTCCCTGGGAGGCCTGCCGCGTCGAGGCGCCCCCGCCGGCCGTACAGGTTCGTCACGTAACACAAAAGCAGGCTTTAATCTGTCAACACTGATTGTTTCTTTCCTGCCCCCCAAGTCCAGCACAAAATATTTCTCCCCGGTTTCCAGCACTCGAAACGGACCGTCGTAAGGTGGGCGGAGGCTGTGACGCTGGGCGTCATGCCTGACAAAAACAAACTCTGCGTTTTGCAAAGCCTTGGGAACAAAAACCCGCGGAAAAGTGTGATGAGCGGGGCCCGGGAGCATTTCTGCTCCCGTGCCACTTAGAGGTCCACGCACCGAGGGGTGCTCCGGTGCTGCATGGGCTGGCAGGAATTCTCCTGGCAGCCTGAGAGGTTGAGTAAAAACTAATTCAGCAGGTGAGGCATCTAAATCCTCTTTGGGTGCCGAACGCAACCCCAATAAAACCCATGGTAGTTTGTTTACCCAATCTGTATCCGTGAGCGACGCTCTGAGGGCTGCCTTCAAAGACCTGTGAAAACGTTCACATAAACCGTTGGCCTGTGGGTGATAAGCGGTGGTGCGATGGGCTGTTGCCCCTAAGCCGCTGGCCATTGCTGACCACAGCTCTGACACGAACTGCGGACCCCTATCGGACGTAATGTCCAACGGGACTCCGAACCGCGCTACCCAGGCTGTTAAAAAAACGCGAGTCACCTCTGCTGCTGTGGTACACTGCAATGGGACTACTTCCGGCCAACGCATGGTCCGGTCCACCATTGTCAGTAGATGTGTGAACCCTTGCGAGGGCGGCAGGGGTCCCACTAGATCTACGTGCACATGATCGAACCTCTTAGCCGGAATGTGGAAAGGTTCTAAAGGGGCTTTTGTGTGCCTGTGAACTTTGGCCCGCTGGCAGGACATGCAGGCTCTCGCCCACTCCTTCACGTGCTTGCGCAGGCTCGGCCAAACAAACTTCTCTGCTACCATTTTCACCGAAGCGCGTACTCCCGGGTGTGCTAGGGAGTGCACCGCGTCAAAAACGCGACGGCGCCACGTGGCCGGTATCACTGGGCGAGGTCGCCCGGTGGATACATCGCAAATAAGCGGGGGTGAACCGGTTTGTAAATTTATGTTCTCCGGCCTTAACCCTGTTGGTCCAGACAGGAGCACACGCACGTCTGTGTCTTCACCCTGCTCCACTGCCATGGCCGCGTAATCTATCCCTATGTGCATCGGAGCCGCGTGCGCGTGCGCGCTGTTACCGCGCTCCGCGTCTGCTGCGTTACAGCCCCCATCCGCGTGGACAGGCGCTGTTACCGCTCGCGAGAGGCAGTCTGCCACCACATTAAATTTACCGGCTACGTGCTGTATATCGGTGGTGAATTCTGAAATTGCGGCCAGCTGCCTCTGCTGTCGGCCTGACCATGGTTCTGAGATTTTGGACATTGCAAAGGTTAGCGGTTTGTGGTCGACAAACGCGGTGAAACGCTGCCCTTCCAACCAGAACTGAAAATGGCGAATGGCCAGGTGGAGCGCTAGCAGTTCCCTGTCAAACGCGCTATATTTTCGCTCAGCATCACGTAGGGATCTGCTGAAAAAAGCGAGTGGCTGCCAAGCCCCGGCGACTTGCTGTTCCACCACGGCTCCTATGGCCACATCTGACGCGTCTGTGGTTAGCGCTATTCGGGCTGCCGGGTCTGGGTGAGCCAGCAGTGCTGCATCTGCTAGTGCTGCCTTAACCTCAGTGAATGCGCGCTCCCGCTCCGGGGACCACTCAATCGCATTGGAGGGCTTCTGTTTTTTTAGCGAGGCGTACAACGGCTGCATGAGCTGCGCCGCGTGAGGTATGAAACGGTTGTAAAAATTTACCATACCTAAAAATTCTTGCAACACTTTTACCGTTTGTGGCTGGGGAAACTCAGCCACTGCGCGTACTTTGGAGGGCAGCGGAACTGCACCCTCTGGGGAGACGCGGTGCCCTAAAAAATTGATCTGCGCTGTGCCAAAATGGCACTTGGCTGGGTTGATTATCAACCCATGCGCTCCCAATCTCTGAAAAACAGTTCTGAGGTGACTTTCGTGTTCCTCCTCAGAGGCGCTGGCGACCAAAATATCATCTAAGTAGACAAAAACAAAAGAGAGGTCACGCAAAATGGCATCCATCATGCGTTGGAAGGTTTGCGCAGCGCCTTTAAGGCCAAAAGGCATGCGTAAAAATTCAAAAAGCCCGAAAGGGGTTATTACCGCTGTCTTGGGAATGTCCTCTGGTCGGACCGGGACCTGATGATAACCGCGGATCGGGTCTATTTTAGAAAAAATGTGCGCCTTGGCCAAATGCACCGAAAAATCTTGGATATGCGGAATTGGGTAGCAGTCCTGCGCTGTGGCACTGTTTAACCTGCGATAATCGCCGCATGGTCTCCACGAGCTGTTCGCCTTCGGGACCATGTGGAGGGGGGAAGCCCAAGCGGACTTCGAGCGGCGAATTATGCCCAACCTTTCCAGGTTGGCGAACTCCTCACGCGCAATGGAGAGCTTAGGTGCATCCAAGCGCCGAGCCTTAGCAAAAACTGGTGGGCCACTTGTGGTTATAAAGTGCTCCACCCCGTGCTTCGCCACCTTAGCTGAAAACGTGGGAACTGTGAGTGCTGGGAACTGGTTTAGGAGAGTGTGGAACTTACCTCCTGCTGCGGCGGCGTTGGCCTGTACTGACGGCGGGGACACTCACACTGCACAGGGAATAGAACAGAAAGAGAGTGCATTAACCAAGCGTCTATTAGCCAGATCTACCAACAAGCCATGTGAGCACAGAAAGTCGGCCCCTAACATGTTGAAACTCACTGCCGCTACTATGAAGGTCCATTCATAGATGCGGCCGTGCAAGGACAGGCGCAGAGTTCTTTCGCCAAAAGTCTTGATCGACGAGCCGTTTGCGGCTGTTGCCCCATCTCCGCGGGGACCGGCCACCCGGTCCGCGTAGGTTGCGGTGATGAAACTCCTCTGTGCCCCGGTGTCAACGAGGAATTGCCGTCCGGAGCTCACGTCTGTCAGGTACAGCAGCTTGTTCCGTTCGCCGAGGGTCGAAGCTGCTAACGACCCCCGGCTCTTGCATTTCCCTGCTTCTTGAAGTTGCATGGCGGGACGCATCTGTGTGCCTTGTGCGCGAAGCGTCGATGGTAGAAACACAGTTCGTCCCCTCCTCTGCTTCGGGACCGCGCTGCCGCTGTTGTCGCCGGGGTCGGTTCTGCAGCCACCGGTTCTCCATCGCCTCCAGCCGCCGCGCCGAGGTCTGCTGCTGCCGCTGCCATCTCCTGCTCGCCGCATGCATCCAGGAGCCGCTCCGCTTCCACGGCCAGCGCGGCCAGCGCGGCCAGCGCACGGAAGTCCTGCTGGTCCACACACCTCATGCTGGACAGGGAGCCTCTCATGTGCGCTGGAAGAGTCCTTAAGAAGATGTGTTTAAATAAAAACGCATCGTTGTCTGCCCCGATCATCTGCAGCATGTCCTCCATGAGGACGGTCGGCCTGCGTCCTCCTCTGTCGCGCAGGTCCAGAAGTGCTCTGGCCCTCACCTCGGCTGATGGCACAAAACTCTGAATGAGGGCGGCTTTCAGGGCGTCGTATCTGCCAGCAGCGGGCGGCTGCTGCACCAGGCTCCGCACACACCGGGCTGTGCGGCTGTCGAGTCTTGCGATGACATTATGGAACTTAATGTCATCTGCTGATACCCCGTTGAGCATGAACCGCGACTCCACGTGTTGGAACCATGAGTGCGGGTCCTCTTGCCAGAACTCGGGGAGTTTAATTGAGTTTACGCTGGTGCGGGCGGTCTCCGGTGAATCAGGTTCGGAGAGACGATCTCCAAGCCTTTCCATATTTCTCACGTGTGGGTCACCAATGTAGGAACCATGAAAATGAAGAGACTGAATGATTTCTCAGTATTGGTTTATTTCATCTCACGTCCTACAGCTCCTCTCTCAGTCAGGGAATGAAGAGGTCGAGCTGCGGTAAACCACATACCTTTATACTCTCACATCAAACACAAATCACATCCACATCAAACACAGAATTACATCCACATTTAATCCTCCCATTGTCCTCTCGGCTTCTCTGTCTGACCCCAGGAGTCAGACAGTCCCTTCAGGTCCACTCCCAGATCTTCTCACTTCTTCTCCAGTCCACAGGGGGTCCAGACTCAATGTCCGTTTGAGGCGTGATGTCAATACACACTGCGAGCTCAAGGTTCCCTCATGTCTGGGTCTCTGCCAAGGAATATGTGAGCTACATAATGTTACGCCACAATGGTACCCTTAACTTAATATTTTGTTGCACAACCTTTTGAGGCAATCACTGCAATCAAACGATTTCTGCAACTGTCAATAAGACTTCTGCACCTCTCAGCAGGTATTTTGGCCCACTCCTCATGAGCAAACTGCTCCAGTTGTCTCAGGTTTGAAGGGTGCCTTTTCCAGATGGCATTTTTCAGCTCCTTCCACAGATCTTCAATAGGATTTAGATCAGGGCTCATAGAAGGCCACTTTAGAATGGTCCAATGTTTTGCTCTTAGCCATTCTTGGGTGTTTTTAGCTGTGTGTTTTGGGGTCATTATCCTGTTGCAAGACCCATGACCTGCGACTGAGACCAAGCTGTCTGACACTGGGCAGCACATTTCTCTCTAGAATACCTTGATAGACTTGAGATTTCATTGTACCCTGCACAGATTCAAGACATCCTGTGCCAGATGCAGCAAAGCAGCCCCAGAACATAACAGAACCTCCTCCATGTTTCACAGTAGGGACAGTGTTCTTTTCTTGGTATACTTCATGTTTGCGTCTGTGAACATAAAGCTGATATGCCTTGCCAAAAAGTTCCAGTTTTGTCTCATCTGTCCATAGGACATTCTCCCAGAAGCTTTGTGGCTTGTCAACATGCAGTTTGGCAAATTCCAGTCTGGCTTTTTTATGATTTGTTTTCAACAGTGATGTCCTCCTTGGTCGTCTCCCATGAAGTCCACTTTGGCTCAAACAACGACGGATGGTGCGATCTGACACTGATGTACCTTGACCTTGGAGTTCACCATGAATGTGTTTAGAGGTTGTTCTGGGCTCTTTTGTTACCATTCGTATTATCTGTCTCTTCCATTTTTCATCAAGTTTCCTTCTGCGGCCACGTCCAGGGAGGTTGGCTACAGTCCCGTGGATCTTAAATTTCTGAATAATATGTGCAACTGTAGTCACAGGAACATCAAGATGCTTGGAGATGGTCTTATAGCCTTTACCTTTAACATGCTTGTCTATAATTTTCTTTCTAATCTCCTGAGACAACTCTCTCCTTTGCTTCCTCTGGTCCATGTTTAGTGTGGTAAACACCATGTCAACAAACAGCACAGTGACTACTTGTCACCCTTTAAATAGGCCGACTGACTGATTACAAGTTTGTAGACACCTGTGATGTTAATTAGAGGACACATCTTGGTTGAACATGTCCCTATGGTCACATTATTTTCAATCTTTTCTAGGGGTGCCATCATTTTTGTCCAGGTCTGTTCTATGAGTTTGTTTATTAAAATAATTCTGTTGAACCACAATTCAAAAGCATTGTGTGATTTTCATTGGTTAATTTTCATAGAATTTTTATTTATTACCACTTTTGTCAGATTCAAGTTATTTCTGTGACCATTGTGGGTTTTTCTTTCATTAACAGAGGGGTACCAACAATTTTGTCCACATGTGTATATAGCTTCATTCATGAAATAAAAGTATTACAAATATAATACAAATTGTTTTGTGCTGAAAAATAAATTTCTGAATATTTGACCATAATTTTTGTATAGTTTTTTTTTTATCAGCACATTCATAAATTGTTTAAATCTCTACTTTCAGCAGTGATCCACACAGCTTTAGTTCCTGATATTTTAATAAATTAGAGAAAAAAGTTGTATTTAGAAGAAGCTACTTTTCTTCCTTTTCATGTTTCCTTATAATGCTCCTTATTCAAATATATTAATATCATATAAGTCTGTATCCTTCACCTGTTCTCTAGACTCAGTTTGACAACTAGTGGATTGGTTGTCTGATATTCTTCTTGATTTATTTTGGAATAAAACAAAAATAACTCTGAACAACTTTCTAAATAATATAACTTTAAAAATCATTTGGTACAAATTAAGCCAATTAGAAATAATTACAGCAGAGTGGAAAAAACATTGAAAAATATCTTCTGTTTTGCTAAATGTTGGTTATGTGGCGGGTTGGTTTAACCCCCACACAGACTAAAGACAGTCACCTTACAGTCTGGTTTTTTTCCGCTGCATGCTGAGATGTAATCTGCCAGTTATGCATTTCACTGCTTTGATGTTAATGTGTCATCCATGCATTGTGTTCATGCATCCTGTCTGTTCCTCTGATATGCAAATGCCAGATTGACTGCTGTGAAGGTCTTTTGATCTATTGTGTGAGTTGAGTATAAATGCTGTCCCATTCTGTAATTCACTATCTTAATATTCTCACTGCTCATCTGACTGCAAGATCTGCCTGTTTGCCGGGAGCCTGAGGAGCACCAGCCAGCCCGCTCACACGGGGGCTGGGAGGTGTTCCAGTGAAGGCGGTATGATTGAATAAACCAACTTAAAACTCCAACGCTGCCTTTATTTCATGCCGCCGCACTGGTGACCCCGAAGACGCACACGCTTTGTGCGACGCAACCTTCTGGTCTGGACATCCACGCTGAACCGGCCGAGGGACACAAGACGTCTCCTCCCTCTCGCCGCCCCAACGCACCATGACCTGAAGGCAGAAAAGAACACGCTGCCAGTGAACGCCTCACTGGTGACCCCGTGAATGCACACGTTTTGTGCAAATGCAACCTTCTGGTCTGGACAGCCACGCTGGCGACCCGACGCTGAAGAAAACGAGCTGCCGGTGAATGCAGCACCCAGCAGTGATGCTCCGCCGACGAGTGAAAGCAGCCTGACTGATCTGCTCTCCCTGCGGCTTCGGGGAGACCTCAACGCAGAGCACATGGCAGGCGAGCTACTCTCAGGACATCGCCCGAGACGGGGTAAATGGCAGTAAACGTCATGGCGCGACCCTCGCCGAGATCGGGGTGGCCATGCGGGACAGCCTGAGGATCAAAGATCGTCTGTCTCCCCTCAACGCTCCAACGCACCATGACTAATCTGCAGCCACGGCTCATTATAGATGATTTCGGCGCCGACCGTGCCGATTGCCACCAAGTTTCCGACCCTGGTTTCCCCTCCAGCGGACCCGTCCACGCAAGGAGCCCCGGGACACACACCAGGGGTGACGAGGACGGCGCAACACGCACGGATCAAGAATGGCCTCAGAGACCGCCATCGTCCTGCGCAGCTGCACGCAGAACCTTCAAGGCTGCGCTCACCTGAAGCAAGCACGCGCGCAGCGCGCCCACAGGATTCACTGACGGTCTCGGCCACGGCACACAAGGGATTCAGCCGTCTGCTTTTCCCGAGGGCTTTAGAGCTACGCCCACGCCTAAAGTCAACACGCCAAGTTCCCCTGCTTTTGTTTGCGCAACCTCGCCGCTCCTGTTTGTTTGTATGGCCACGAGAGGAGTCAGAGACTAATTTTTTTTCTTCTTCTTTCTTTGTTTCTTTTCTGCTTCTGATCTCCACAAGTTCAACGGGACAAACCCTCGACATCGCGGAGCAGCAAGCAATTTTTGGCGCGGCTCGAACGATTTCACCGCGCCCGGTCAGCACTTACTACCCCCCCTCCCCCTCCACCTGCACAGAGCTTTTCCCTGCTCGCTGCCCAAACTGCAACATCGAGGTCACGGCCCCTGCCGTGCCCTCTGGGGGGGAGCAGTGTGGCGGGTTGGTTTAACCCCCACACAGACTAAAGACAGTCACCTCACAGTCTGGTTGTTTCCGCTGCATGCTGAGATGTAATCTGCCAGTTATGCATTTCACTGCTTTGATGTTAATGTGTCATCCATGCATTGTGTTCATGCATCCTGTCTGTTCCTCTGATATGCAAATGCCAGATTGACTGCTGTGAAGGTCTTTTGATCTATTGTGTGAGTTGAGTATAAATGCTGTCCCATTCTGTAATTCACTATCTTAATATTCTCACTGCTCATCTGACTGCAAGATCTGCCTGTTTGCCGGGAGCCTGAGGAGCACCAGCCAGCCCGCTCACACGGGGGCTGGGAGGTGTTCCAGTGAAGGCGGTATGATTGAATAAACCAACTTAAAACTCCAACGCTGCCTTTATTTCATCATCCGCCTCAGTTATAATTTTTTTAAAAAATGTGTGGCATTGATAGACAGTCTACACTTATGATTCACTGTCCGAAAGCCCACAGGTAACAAATTAGCAGTTATCCCGCAGACAAAAAGCTGAAAACATCCTTAAAACTAGGAAAGCACTAAGAGCGTATACCTCTGCCAAGGCTCCTTCTGTCCATCATGGATCACCTCCAAAATGTAATGGGTTCGTGTGTAGGCCGCGAGTCAGTTCTGGTGAAAATTGCATCAAAGATCGAAGATACAAGCCTTGGTGGAGGTATGCATTCTCAGATCATCACCAAAACGTAATTGGTTCTTCTCTAGGCCAAGGGCTGCCTCTGGTGAAAATTTTATTGAAATACGTACAGTAGTTTTTGCTTAATCCTGCGACCAAACAAACAGACAGACCACCCTGAGAACATAACCTCCTTGGTGGAGTTAATAAAAGTCTCACGTCTACATCACTGTCAGAGAATCTTCTCTCTTGTTTTCACTCATTTGAACTCCTTTTACTATTTTTTTATTTTCTTATTTACAGATTGTGAGGAAAAACTGTCAGCTGTAAGTTGTTGACAAGTATATCCGTTTGACAGTGTTTCATAATAAAAGCACATAAAAAAATCATTCTGAAAATGTACTGGCTGTAGAGGGCTTTTATTTTTACATAACTTAGGAAGGATTGAGTTGCAGTGGTGAAAATAAAATCACACTAATTCAGACTTCAGTAATGTCTGCTTAAACTGTGGCGGTTTGGTGTAAACCCCCACAAACAGACTGGACAGACACAGCGCTCGGCTAGAGCAATTAACAGAACAGTGAAATGTGTTTTAATGTCTACAGGCAGCCCCGCTTCTTCTGGCTCACTTCTGTGATGTTAATGTTGCCTTTCAAGCATTGTGTTCATGCGTCCTGTCCTTACTGTGACCTAGGGACCGAGATCAATATGTCTCTCAAATGCAAATGTCTCATGCCTGTTCTGTTATCTCTTTGATCATACCAACTGCTGGGGAATGCTCTTTGATGTATTGTTGTAGTTGGGTATATATGCTGCAACTCTGTAACTCAAACCCTCTCTCATTCTGATTCTGCAACTGCTGCTGCTGGACACACACTCCGTGTGTCCCTCTGCCGAGAGCCGTGGGCTCGCTCCCGGCGCGCATGCACGGCGCCGGGAGCGGAGCTCGTGACGGCAGTATGATTTAATAAAACCTGCTTAAAACCACAGCATTGCTGCTTATTGTTTCATGCTGCCGCACTGGTGACCCCGCAGACGCACACGCTTTGTGCGACACAACCTTCTGGTCTGGACGGCCACGCTGGCGACTCGACGCCGAAAAAAACACACTGCCAGCGAACACAGCAGCCTGATGCAAACGATCCGCCCTCCCTTCTGCTTCAGGGAGACCTCGACGCGGAGCCAACACAGGCGAGCTGCTCTCCGGACATCACCCACGACCGGGAAAACTGCAGAAAACATCATGGTGCGACCCTCGCCTGAGATCGGGAGGTCCACGCTGGACCGGCCGAGGCACACAGAACGTTTTCTCCCTCTCACCGCTACTCCTCCCTCTCAGCGATCCTACTCATCTACCCGAGCCTGAGGAACAAAGATCGTCTATCTCCCCTCAACGCTCCAATGCACCATGACTAATCTGCAGCCACAGCTCATCATAGATGTTTTTCGGCGCCGACCTCCACCAAGTTTCCTGACCCTGGTTCTCCTCTCCAGCTGGCCCACTCATCACGGAACCCCGGCGCACGCACCGGGGAGTTACGAGGACGGCGCATCACGCACGGGACAAATACGGCTCTTCTGACCGCCTTCCTTCTGCTGCACACTGGCCCTTCAGGCTTGCTCGTACACCTGAGGCCCGCAGCTTGCTCACTGGATTTTATGGTCTTAGCCACGGCACACAAGGGGAATTCAGCTGTCTGCGGTTCCTGAGGCTTTAGGGTTGCGCCTGCATCTAAAGTCAACACGCCAGTCCCTCTGCTGTTGTTCCTTTTTTTCTTACAGCCGCTCCTGCTTTTCTTCATGGCCACGAGAGGAGTCAGAGACTAATTTTTCTTCTTCTTTTTTCTTCAGCTCTGTGAGGAACCTTGGAGTTATTTTTGATCAGGATTTGTCCTTCAATTCACATATTAAATTTGTTTCTAAGACTGCCTTCTATCATTTGCGTAATATTGCCAAGATTAGGAGCATCTTGTCTCAGAGTGATGCTGAGAAACTGATCCACGCTTTTGTTAGCTCGAGATTAGATTATTGTAATTCTTTATTATCAGGCTGTCCTAAAACATCTTTAAAAAGTCTTCAGCTGATCCAAAATGCTGCAGCAAGAGTTTTAACAGGTACTAGAAAGAGAGATCATATCTCTCCGGTTCTGGCCTCCCTTCATTGGCTTCCCATAGAGTTTAGAATTAAGTTTAAAATCCTTCTTCTTACTTACAAAGCTCTAAACAATCAGGCTCCTTTTTATTTAAAAGATCTGATACTACCGTATTATCCTAACAGAGCACTACGCTCCCAAAATGCAGGATTACTTGTAATACCTAGAATCTCCAAAAGTACAATGGGAGGCAGAGCCTTCAGTTATCAAGCTCCTCTCCTGTGGAATCAGCTGCCAATCTGGATTCGGGAGTCAGACTCGATCTCTGTTTTTAAGAATAGGGTTAGAACCTACCTTTTTGATATAGCCTACAATTAGGGAGGGATCATGTGTTTTTGAACCCTCCCTTAGTTATGCTGCTAATAGGTTTAGTCAGCCGGGGGACCTCCAGTAATGCACTGGGCCTCACTCCTTTCCTCACTCTCTATGAAATATTTTTTTTTGCTGGTCATTAACATCTGTTTGTTCTCTCCCATAGATTGAGTCCCCATCGTGCTGTTTGCTCTCTACATGTCTGTTCTTTTCTTCTTCTCTATCCCCTCACCCCCCAGCCAGTCGCAGCAGATGACTGCCCCTCCCTGAGCCTGGTTCTGCTGGAGGTTTCTTCCTGTTAAAAGGGAGTTTTTCCTCTCCACCGTCGCCAAGTGCTTGTTCACAGGGGATCGCCTGATTGCTGGGGTCTTTCTGCAACTGTGGGGGTTCCCCCCTACAGTTGATAGTGCTATGAGATGACTGTTGTTGTGAAATGGCGCTATATAAATAAAGTTGAATTGAATTGAATTGAATTCTTGTGATCGCCACACGCTCAACGGGACAGCCCCTCGACGTCGCGGAGCAACAAGCAATTTTTGCGTGGCTCGGACGATTTCACCGTCCCGGTTGGCACGTGCTACCCCCCTCCTCCCTCCCCCTCCTCCTGCAGAGAGCTTCTCCTGCTCGCTGCCCAAGCTGAATGAACGAGACCTCGGCCTCCTGCCGAGCCCTCTGGGAGGGAGCGTGTGGCGGTTTGGTGTAAACCCCCACAAACAGACTGGACAGACACAGCGCTCGGCTAGAGCAATTAACAGAACAGCGAAATGTGTTTTAATGTCTACAGGCAGCCCCACTTCTTCTGGCTCACTTCTGTGATGTTAATGTTGCCTTTCAAGCATTGTGTTCATGCGTCCTGTCCTTACTGTGACCTAGGGACCGAGATCAATATGTCTCTCAAATGCAAATGTCTCATGCCTGTTCTGTTATCTCTTTGATCATACCAACTGCTGGGGAATGCTCTTTGATGTATTGTTGTAGTTGGGTATATATGCTGCAACTCTGTAACTCAAACCCTCTCTCATTCTGATTCTGCAACTGCTGCTGCTGGACACACACTCCGTGTGTCCCTCTGCCGAGAGCCGTGGGCAAAGAACGTTTGACCTTTTATTAAAACGATTCAAACACAGCCACTCGAGAAGAAAAACGCCAGTCACTCTCCAGAAAGCAGGAGCCCTGCGGAGAACAAACAAGGCTGATCAGCAAGGAATGGAAGACAAACGGGAAAAACAGATTTATGCCACTCACGTGGGAGATTAGCTGAAACCCATACAGAACCCAGCGAAGGAGAAGTACCAGCAGGTGGAACTGCTGGACAGGGAAGGTAACTGGGTCTGACCGGGCAAAGAGAGAAGGCTGCTGAAGGAGGAGCAATAGGCTGGTGAGCGCACCAAATCCCCGCAGATGCACCGCTCCGTTGGCAGCAACCTGGAAGAGATGAAAGGAGATGAACATTAGCAGATTTCATAAGACAAATGCCGCTACGTAGCGCCGTCTAGCTGAGCAATGTACCCAAACGAGCCAGCGTGGAATCACTGAAGATGCTTCCTTATAAACGCTGGCAGACAGGGATGAGCAGGTGCGTCTGATGAGGGAGCCAGAGAGCAGGAAGGAGGAGGGGGCGAGCGCTTGCTGCACATGACAGAGCCCCCCCCCCCCCCCCGCCAAGGAACGCCTCCTGGTGGTCGCCCAGTTTTCTCAGGATGAACCCGATGGTAGTCCCGGACCATCCCCTTATCAAGAATCTTAGACCCAGGAACCCAAGAACGATGCTCCAGGCCATATCCCTCCCAGTCGATCAAATATTGGAACCCCCAGCCCCGGAGTCATATGTCCAAAATTTCCCTCACCGTGTGGGTGACGTGCCCACCTAGGACCTTGGGGGGAGGGGGAGACTTCGGGGGAGGGCAGAGAGGGCTGGAAGAGAGAGGCTTAATCTTGGAGACGTGGAAGGTGGGGTGCGCGCGGAGCGTCCGTGGGAGCTGGAGCCGCACAGCAGAATCACCAACATTCCCGATGACCGGGAAGGGGCCCACAAACCGGGGGGGGGGGCAGTTTGCAACCCTCTGTCATCAGCGGAACCTGGTCCGCGGCCACCCAAACCTGCTGTCTCTTATTACAGCTCGGTGCCGGCACCCTCTTGCGATCAGCGTAGCGCTGATTGCGCTCGGTGGTACGCTGAATTGCAGCTCTGATGGACCTCCAGGCCAGGCGGCAGCGATGGAAATGAGCCCCCACGGACGGCACCGCAACCTCTCTCTCGGCCATGGAAAGCGGGGGGGGGGGGGGTTGTAGCCCACAGATGCCTCGAATGGAGACCGACCTGTAGCCAAGGAGACCGTAGAATTAAGGACGTATTCTACTCAGGTGAGGTGGTTGTTCCACGAAGCGGGGTCTTCGGCTGCCACACAACAAAGGGCGGCCTCCAGCAACTGGTTGGCACGCTCAGCCTGCCCATTGCTCTGAGGATGGTAACCGGAGGTGAGGCTGACGGTGGTCCCAAGGCAGTGGCAGAAGGATCTCCAGACCCGTGACGTAAATTGTGGACCCCAGTCAGACACAGTGTCCATAGGAATGCCATGTAGCCTGACGACATGATAGGAGAGAAGTTATGCAGTCTTGGCAGCGGAGGGCAGCTTGGGGAGGGGAACCAGGTGTACGGCCTTGGAAAACCTGTCCACAATTGTCAAAATGACGGTGTTGCCATAGGAGGGGGGAAGACCAGTGACGAAGTCCATGCCCATGTGGGACCAAGGCCGACTGGGAATGGAGAGGGGGTGAAGAAGGCCAGCAGGGGATGGAGGAAGACTTGTTCCGGGCACACGTCTGACAGGCTTTGACATATTCTTGCATGTCCTAGTGTAGCGCAGGCCACCAAAACGTTCGCCTGATAATGTCAATGGTCTGCACCACCCCAGGGTGACAGGCGAAATGCTCAGTGTGCCCCCACTGGATGACTTCGCTGCGAAGAGCAGCCGGGACGTACAGACGGTTGGCGGGGCATCCCGCTGGTACAGGCTCAGAGGACTGGGCCTGGCAGACTCGCTTCTCGACCTCACAGGTGAGGGATCCCAGGACACACAAAGGCGGGAGAATGAACTGGGGGCGGGAAGGGGGGGCAGCCACATCCTGACTGAACTGTCTGGAGAGAGCCTCGGGCTTCCCATTACGGGAGCCGGGCCAATAGGTAACAGTGAAGTTAAAACACTGGAAAAAGGCCCAGCGTGCCTGCCTAGGATTAAGTCAGCGGGCCGACCGCAGATTCTCCAAGTTCTTATGGTCGGTCCACACGACTACTGGGTGAACGGCTCCCTCTATCCAGTGTCTCCACTCCTCAAATGCCAACTTAATGGCCAGCAGCTCGCGATCACCCGCGTCGTAATTCCTCTCGACCGGGGTGAGCCGCCGAGAGAAATACGCACACAGGCGGAACTTCAGGTCCGGGGATGAGCGCTGGGACAGGACCGCACCCACCCCTGTCTCTGAGGCGTCCACCTCCAGGGTGAATTGGAGCTGAGGGTCGATCTGAGCCAAGACTTTATCGCCCGTGAACAGGACCTTTAAATTGTTAAAGGCCTGCTCAGCTGCCTCGGTCCATACAGATGGCACCTTAATAGAGGTCAGCTTGGTTAAAGGCTGTGCTATCCCACTGTAGTTTCTGATAAACCTGCGATAAAAGTTCGCAAACCCCAAGAAGCACTGCAACTCCTTGCAGGAGTGGGGAGTTGGCCAATCAAGCACAGCCTTCACCTTGACCGGGTCAGCCCTCAGCTCTCCCTCCGCTATAATAAAGCCAAAGAAAGAAGTGGAAGATGCAGAAAATTCACACTTCTCTGTCTTGACGTAGAGTTGGTTCTCTAAGAGCCACTGTAACATGGCTCTGACATGGGTCTCGTGCTCCTCTGGCGTGCAAGAAAAAAAAATCAGAATGTCGTCTAAATAGACAAAAACAAACTGATTAAGCTGACATGGTACAGACCCAAGAAGCAGACACGACTCAGGAAACACAGTTAACCTTTTATTTGTAATACAGTGAATGTATGGATGCGTGTGTGAATGTCTGTAGTGAGTGTAATTGTGTGAGTGTAATTGTGTGTGAGTGTGACACAGGGTTACACAGGGTGCGTGTGAAGCGTCTAGTGCTGTAGTATAGTAACATAGAGATGTTTGTAGATAGTGCATGTTGCATGGCATATGTTGCATGTTGCTTTCTGCTTGCTGCTCTGCTTACAGCTACTGCCACCAGCTAGCCCCCTTTGGGGGTGAAAAGAGGAGCCGAGTGCATAAGTCTCCTCCTGCTGGTACATAGCCTCTCCACCGCCAAGACCCCTGCAGTGCCTCCTCGTGGCCACACATGGTAACTGGGTACCTTGCGGTCCCAGGCTAAACTAGAGGGGATCTCGGAGCAGCAGGGGGCCCCAGAGATGCGATGTATAGGCCCACCCTGTGTGGACACTCCCTGACGCCCGTCAATCCCTGCCCCAACTATGGGTAAATAGCCCCACTGCCTTGTGGGTAATCTATTAAGGTGAAGACTAAGGGAGCTACCCCTGACAGAAAAGCAATGCGTTGGTGGTGCGCAAAAGGCGGAACTTAAAAGACCAAGGACCCGGCAGCCTCCTGCAGCCATGTTGAGAGACTGGTCGTCATGGGCTTACCCACGCCACCGGATTTACCTCATCATCGCGAAGACAGTGCTATTGGGAAGAGCGCGCCCCCATGGCACTCTAAATAATTCAGTGCGCAGGTATCCACCTCTGACCATGGTGGGCCTTACCTTCCTGGACATCTGGTTGAAGTCTGGCGGCGACAGGGTGTGTGGCGACGGGAGCAGGTATGAATGTTACTGGGAGCTCCTAGCTATAACCCTGCACGTCAGCAGCACAGGGCTATTATGGTCGCTAACAGCTGGGGTGGCAGCTGTTTTCGGCAGACCCCTGTGTGATTGAGCAGCCCTATTTAGAACAGCACTGCTCACCCCAACTGGGGAGGGGCCTAGAAAAAGTGGCCTAAAAATTGCCCACCCATCTTTCACCTGAACAGGTTACCGCGCCTGTTGGGTCATTCCACCTCTGCGGTCAAAACAATAAAAAGAGAACATGCAACCTAAAACTGGCAACATGGAATGTAAGGAAACTCCTGGATCGAGGTTCCGATAGACCCCATAGGAGAACAGCTCTGGTTGCTGCTGAACTGAGTCGCTAGAACATTGATATTGCTGCACTGAGCGAGACCAAGCTCCTAGATGAGGGCTCTTTAACAGAGGAAGGGATGGGCTACACATTCTTCTGGAGGGGTTACCCCTCAGGAGAACAACATCTGCATGGCGTAGGACTGGCCATCAAAAACACCCTTCTACCAAGACTCAGTGAAACACCTGTTGGCATTAATGAGAGACTGATGACACTCCATATCCCCCTGGTTAAGAATCGCTTTGCTACACTTCTTAGTGCCTATGCACCGACCCTGCCATCGGAGAGTGAGGCCAAGGATTCCTTCTACCAGTCACTGGACGAAACTCTTCGCCGAATCCCCAAGAATGACAAGATCTTCTTACTTGGAGATTTTAACGCCAGAGTGGGTCAGAACAACCAGATATGGAGTGGAGTGCTTGGCAGACACGGAGTTGGCCAGGCTAATGCAAATGGAGTGAGATTGCTCAGTCTCTGCTCTGAGCATAACCTGACCATAACCAACACCATCTTCCAGCAAAAGGCCAAATACAAAACATCATGGATGCACCCTCGCTCTAAACACTGGCACCTGATTGACTACATCATTGTGAGGCGCAGTGACATCAGAGATGTCCACATCACCCATGCCATGAGAGGTGCAGAATGCTGGAGAGATCACCAGCTGATCGTGGCCAAGGTCCACATGCAAGTGCGCCCCCCCCTTGCAACTACAAGGGCCCAAAAGGAGGAAACTTGATTGCTCCCGTCTGGCGAATCTGGATGCAAGAAATGACTTTCATCGCTCCCTGGTTGAGAAACTAGGGGGGCAGAGCATTTCTTGAGTCTGCCTGAGAAGACCATGGACCAGAAGTGGGACTTCATCAGCTCGGCTCTTTGTGAGGCAGCAGCCCAAACGATTGGCTATAAGAGGAAGAACCACCAAGACTGGTTTGATGACAACTCGGACACCATCCACGACTTGCTGGAGGACAAGCACAGAGCACATCAGGCAATCTTAAGGAACCCCTCATCCATTATCATCAGGCATCAGTGGCAGAGAGCTCAGCGGGATGTACAAAGGGCTACTCGGACAATGCAGAACGAGTGGTGGACAAAAAAGGCACATGAAATCCAGGCCTTTGCCGACAAAAATGACATGCATAATTTTTATAATGCTGTCAAGAAGATTTACGGCCCAACAAATCGCTGCATCACTCCCCTGAAAACAGCAGATGGGTTGAGAATCCTAAAGGATCAGCCTAACATCTTGCTGAGATGGGCTGAACACTTCTGCTTAACCAGGACTCAGATGCAGACCCCACTGTTCTCGACGACTTGCCTACTCTTCCTCTGATGCAAGACCTGGATCAGCCTCCAACCTTCCTGGAGGTTCTATCAGCTACCCGCTCTCTCAAAAACAACAAGTCCCCTGGTAATGATAACATCCCTGCCGAGCTGTTGAAACAAGGAGGCTACTTGTGTACAAAAATCCTGCACAAGTACATCACCAAGGTCTGGGCCAATGACAACATCCCACAACAATGGAGAGATGCCACAATTGTCACCATTTATAAAAACAAGGGTGACAAGGCTGTCTGCGGCAACAGCAGGGGTATTTCGCTTCTTGCTGTTGCTGGTAAGGTCCTGGCGAAGGTGATGCTTCATAGGCTGATCAACAGCATCACAGAATCAGTGCTGCCTGAATTGCAATGTGGTTTCAGGAAGGGCAGGGGCTCGGTGGACATGATTTTCACAGCTCGGCAGCTGCAGGAGAAATGTCGGGAGCAACACCAGGACCTGTTCATGGTCTTTGTCGATCTCTCCAAAGCTTTCGACACTGTCCATAGAGAACGCCTATGGGAAGTTCTTCTTAAGTTTGGCTGCCCCAGCAAGTTTTTCAATATCCTCTGCCAATTTCATGATGGTATGACTGCTCGGGTGACTATAGGAGGACAGGAATCTCCTTCCTTCCCCGTTTGTACAGGGGTTAGACAGGGGTGTGTATTAGCACCAGTACTTTTTAACATCTTCCTGCTCTGTGTCACCCAGCTTCTCCACAAGGAGATTGAGGACAGCGGCGGTGTAACAGTGGACTTCCGTCTAGATGGCAACCTTTTTAATATAAGAAGTCTCCAGGCAACCACCAAACTGCAAAGGGTGAGAGTCATTGAGCTACAGTATGCAGATGACTGTGCTCTGGTACCTCATAGCCCACAAGATCTCCAGTCTGTTCTTACTGCTGTGGTGAGAGCATATAGCAGGATGGGACTGACGGTGAACACCATCAAAACAGAGGTCGTGTTCCAATGGAGCACCAATATCCCATCTACTCTACCTACCTTCACTGTTGCTGGTGAACAGCTGTCTGTTGTTCCATCTTTCAAGTACCTGGGGAGCATCCTCTCTGTAGATAACACCATTGACAGTGAGGTCCAGAACAGGATCAGGCAGGCATCAGCTTCTTTTGGGAGACTCTGGCGTCGGGTCTTCCAGAACAAGAACCTCCATCTCCAAACGAAGATCTCTGTTTACCAGGCAGCCCGTGTCACTACTCTCCTCTACAGCTGTGAATCCTGGGTGACTTACAGCCGCCACATTAGGGATCTAGAACGGTTCCACATACGCTGCCTTCAGCGCATCCTGGGAATCACCTGGCGTGACCATGTGCCTCATTCTGAGATACTCTTTTGTTCGAGTACCCCACGACATGACCCCAATCACAGTAGAAAGGCTGAAAGCTGTCGGCCTTCCCAATCGCACCGATATACCCCTTATGGAAGGAAAATGAGCAATCCTGCTTCTGATCATAATAGGCTTCAAAAATCTACTCAGGGTAACCAACAAGAGCCAAGAAATTACCAGAAGGCCCACAATCCAGCAGTCAGAAAAGATGGGAGCGGCAGCAGACAACACTGGTGAAACGCAGAGACTGAATGCAAAAGTTATATCAAATCCATATGCTATGAAATGTGATATTCTCTGTATAATCAGTAAAGCAAATGAGATGAGATGAGATGAGATTCAACTTTATTGTCATTACACATGTATGTGTATACAAATGTATACTCATTGATTAAGAAGTACATGTAATGTATGTAATCACCTGAAATAATGAGTGTAATCAAACTGTATGATTGTATGTACCTTTTAACTGCACAAAAGAAGGTTTTATGTGAGGACAGATTGTGAAATGTTGGAAAGAACCCTGTTTACTGGAAATTGTCATATCCGGCTCTAGGGAGCCGGGCAATCAGAGCCAGGGACAAGCCAGTGAGTCGTGATGGTTTATTTTGGGTAAGGGATAAGGGATGAGGAGAGCACAGATACTCATGCAGAGGTACACTCACAGGTTGCACAGCGCAGAGGTAAGCAGCTCGTACCGGACGTGGGGGTAACAAGACGTACATACTCACAGCGGGATACAAACACAGGAATGCTGCAAGAGGAGTATAAGCTGACACCAGACGAAGGGGCTTCAGCTTAGCAATGTGT
Source organism: Pholidichthys leucotaenia (assembly GCA_020510985.1). NCBI lineage: Eukaryota > Metazoa > Chordata > Actinopteri > Cichliformes > Pholidichthyidae > Pholidichthys > Pholidichthys leucotaenia. The sequence goes on from CM035844.1 coordinate 309,298,419, forward strand.
TTATGTCGCAGCCCCGAGTCATCGAGGCTGCTCCTATTTATCCTCATTGGCAGCGCCCCAGCTGATGAAGACTAATTGGCCCCAGCCGTCCATAATGCTGCCAGCTGGGAGCCTGCTGAGACGCTGCTCAATGGGAAGCAGGGATGAGGGAAAACATGGGCTGAGTGCCGAGACGGCATCTCAACCCATGGTGACAGAGCCCCCCCCTCAAGGTCGGGCTCCTGAACGACCAGGAACATCCCAGCCCCCCACCACCACCACCACCACCTAGGGTGGGAGGAAGGGAGGCAGGACCGGAGGGGAAGAAGCCAAGGGAAGGACAACACCAATGGGGCAATGTAGGGTAGCGGGGAAAAAAAACCCCAAATACAACACTGACAAAACAGGGAATAATTAACCCAAGTACAGATGGGGTGAAGAACTGGGTCAGCACGCCGGTTACACACTACTCAGAGTACCAACAATGCGTGACCCAGAGCAAGGAAAAAAACCACCAAAAAGGTACAGGGCAAAAATGCTGAGTATGGTCAAAAAAAAGGGGAAACACAATACACAGCACCAATATAAGTACATACACACAGTCACCAAGAAAAGTGAAGGTGACTGGAACAAATGGACAATTACAGAGCATGGTGTTACGGAAAACAAGGCACATGACTCTATAATGAACAAACAGGACATAAAAAAGAAATACTGAGTGCAGGCAAAGAAAAACCCACACACACGAATATATAAATACCCACAGTCACCTAAAGAAATGAAAGTGACTGGAATAAATGGATAACTGCAGAGCATGGTCTGAAAGGAAACAAAACATAACTCTACAATGAAAAAACGAGGCTAAAAACATGGCACAAAAAGTAAAATGCTGAGCATGAGCGATGGAAAACACAGCACTATAAAAACGAATCCACCAACAGGACAAAACATTACACCCGAGTGACCTTAACAAAAGAAAAAGTGACACCCGAGGTGAATGGCAGGCAGAGTCCAAAAATGGCCGAGATGGCTCCGGAGATCTCCCCGCCCATTGTCCAGCTGGCGAATCAGGGGAAGAGAAATGTTCGGACGGCGAACTCTGGACCCAGATCCCAGGAATCCAGTCCACCGGCAGCCGAACCAGGCCGCCCAGAGGCAAACACAGACCAGTGGGGGGGGACCAGATCACCGAACCGAAAGTCTTGTGGGTCGGTCGTTGACCCGCATCACTCAACCACCAGGACCGTTGAGACGGACGAAGGGTCAGAGCGGATCCCGGTGGAAGAGGCTCAGGGGAGAGCCGATGACGAGGGCGGCGGGCGTCAGGCCGCAGGAAAACGGCCACCTCCTCGCCGGACCTGGGCAACACTGGGGCAGCTCCCACGTCGGACCCCGATCGGGCCTCAAGCGAACCCACGTTGGACCCCGATTGGGTCTCGGGCGAACCCCCGTTGAATACTGCACCAGAACCGACCTCCAACGTTGAACCCGGACCCTCCAGCACCACGAGGAACAGCAACTCCTCGCCGGTGACCCTGGAAGAAGGCTCAGAAGAGAAAACAGAACTGGGATCAGGATCACCGGCAGCGCCAGAACCCGGCGAGACGAGCTCAGACGCAACGGGCGGCTTAATGCTGGCGCCAGTCTCTAAATAACTAACCTACAGCGATCGGATATACCTCCGGTGGATTACCCCTTTGATCGCTTTTATCCGGCCACTGTGAGTAAACTGACCAGCGATTCCAGCGCTTCCTTGTGATTCACTGATGTGCCCTACCTGAAGCGATTGCTAAGCTAACGCTAGTTAGCTTAATGCTGGCGCCAGCCATTCCACCTAACACCAGCCTGAATCAAAGCCCAGCTGCGAGGCCCAGCGGAGATACTACCAGGCAGGCGGCTATTTGTTGACGGGGCTCAGCAGAGATTTCACCCAGGCAGACGGCGGTAGGCGGCGGTGCCCAGCGGAGGACTTACCGTGACTGCAGCGGCGGTGTGCGACGAGTCTACCCGAAGCGATTGCTAAGCTAACGCTAGTTAGCTTAATGCTGGCGCCAGTCATTCCACCTTACACCAGCCTGAATCGAAGCCCAGCTGCGAGGCCCAGCGGAGATACTACCAGGCAAGCGGCTATTTGTTGACGGGGCTCAGCAGAGATTTCACCCAGGCAGACGACGGTAGGTGGCGGTGCCTAGCGGAGGACTTACCGTGACCTCAGCGGAGCTCGGTGGCAGCGGCGGTGTGTGACGAGACTCGGTTGGAGGAGCGGGACGGGAGACCAGTTACGGCGACTATGAGCAACGAGACCAGCAACGGAAGGGGCTAGTTGGCTAGCTGAGGCCCAGCTGGATTCGAGGACGATCGGATCAGATTCTGGCGATATAAGCAGAATTTATTTTACTATCCACAGATTTTCTTTTTCCTTCTTTCCAAGAAAGACTGAAGATGGCTGCCACCGGATTAAAAAGTGGGCTGATGGGCACCACTAATAAGCCTTCTCTACTTCTCTACTTCCTCTTCGTTTTGTCTTTGTGTGTCTGGACCTGCAATAAGAAGGATTTTCCGACAAACTCAACCAAAGGTGAAGTTAAAAAGTTTTATCTGTATGGATTTGGGCTTGGACATCTCACCCTACACTCTATGTGGTCTTTAAAAGCCCTGAGCAAAAACTTCCAAATTAAGGCAAACATGGCTGTTAAGCAAAAATCACAATATGGCAGAGGATATACAATTAAAGTTCTGTTAGTTCTGCTACTTCTGGCAGGAGACATTCACCTTAACCCTGGACCTGCCACTATTAAACAGCAGACCACTGGGTTAGCACAAAACCGAGCTGTACAAAAGCAAAAACAACATTTATTTTTCCAAACTGTTAATCATGCACGAGTTCTTTGGGACACCAAGGCTAAACCAAAGGGGATCCTCGGCGGTCATTTAAACATACGGAGCATAATCCCCAAAAGAGATGAGATTTCGGTGTTGCTGTTGGACTCAAATCTGGACTACCTTTGTCTCTCAGAAAGCTGGCTACACAGGAACATAGACACTAATATGATCGATATTGTGGGCTACCAGTGTTTTAGAAAAGACAGGCAGGTAGGGAGGGGAGGAGGTGTTTTAATTTACATCAAAGAGAAATATAAATGTCAACTGGTTGATTTGAATACTTCACTTGAATGTTTAGCTGTTAATGTATGTCTCTCTCCGGTAATGAATTTCAACATTGCAGTAGTGTACAACCCACCGTCACACAACTCTTCCTTTTATAATGAATTAAGTGATCTGGTTAAACAACTTGAGAAGAACAGAGAAACGATAATTCATGGTGACTTTAATATCAACTGGTCTGATAAAAAAGACAAACAAAAACTGAAAAGCCTCATGACTAAATTTAATTACCAGCAAATCATCAAAGGACCCACCAGGATAACCAAACAATCCAGAACACTTATTGACATGGTATTTACTAATAAACCAGAACGAATAACCAGAACCTATAATCTTGTAACTGGTCTCTCAGATCATAACATGGTTCTTGCTGTCAGGAAACTTACTAAAAAGCGACTACAGTATTTTGGGGGAGTCGATATTGACAAATCAAATTTTATTATCCCCAAATCAAAAAATGAGGAGTTTGAACATTACTTAGAGAATCAAAATTGGGAGCAGCTCATGTCAACATGTGAAGTAGATGATTGTTGTAATTTTATAACTGCAACAATCACAAAGTCTATAGAAAAATTTTCAAAGCAAATTAAAAGTAGACAACAGAAGATTAGCCTACCATGGTTAAATAATGAAATAAGAAAACTTATGAAGAGGCGAGACTATGCACTGAAAACATCTCTAACCTCCAAACTACAAAATGATCACCTTGTGTACAAAAGTTTAAGAAATAAAGTGGTACATGAGCTGCGAAAATCAAAAATATCTTATTACAATAAACTGATAGATCATGCAAAGGGTAACAACAGTTCCCTATGGAGGCATTTAAATAACTTAACTAATAAAAAAAAACGATCAGAAGGGGGTAAAGGAACTTAGAATCAATGGCAAGACCGTCAGTGACAAGGCTACTTTGGCAAATGAATTTAATTCACACTTTGTGGGCTCTGTGGAAGACTTAACAAAAAATTTTGTGCTGCCAAATGTGCTCAACAACACAAATTCCATACTTCCAACAGATACTTTTCACATCGATGAGGTAAATGAGAAGTTAATTGCTGGTATTGTTAAAACACTGTCAAACTCAAAAACTAATGATATCTACAATATGAGCACCTCCTTTCTCAAAATGCACAGCAAAATATTAATCAAACCACTGACTCATCTCATTAATCTCTCCATTAGGTCTTGTACATTTCCATCTGGCTGGAAAAAAGCTGTCGTCATACCAGTTCATAAATCAGGCAGTAAAGACGATATATGCAATTACCGCCCAATCTCTATTTTACCAGTCCTATCTAAGGTTCTTGAAAAAGTTGTAGCTACACAGCTGATAGACTACTTACAAGACAGTCAACTTCTTCATCCACATCAATTTGGTTTTAGACCAGGATACTCAACAGAAACAGCAAATTGTTGCCTTATTGAAAACGTCAAACAGTCCTTGGACAGGGGTAATGTGGTAGGAGCTGTTTTTCTAGATCTCAAAAAGGCTTTCGATACTGTAAACCACAGTTTGCTTTTATCCAAAATGGTATCTTTTAACTTCTCCCCAAATACATTAGAATGGTTTGCATCTTATCTCCAGAATAGAGAACAGTGTGTAAAAGTTCACCAGGATAAATCCTCATTTTTAAACAACCGCATGGGTATCCCACAAGGGTCCATTCTTGGTCCTTTACTTTTCAGCATTTTTATTAATGACTTGCCGTTACACTGCTCAGCTGCAACATGCCAACTTTATGCAGATGATGCAGTTATTTACACAGCTGCCAAGACTCCAGCACAGGCTGCAGATGTACTGTCTACAAGTATGGTTGATGTCCAAGAGTGGCTCCTCAAGAACCATCTATTGCTGAACCTTCAGAAAACAGTCTCAATGTGCTTTTCAATCAAAAAATGTAACCTGCAACATTTTAAAGTTAATATACATGATCATGACATCAGTTTAGCTACAGAATTCAAATACCTTGGCATTGTACTAGATCCTCAACTCAAATTTAATCTTCATATAAAGAAAATTTCAAAAACAGTAAAAAAAAATCTGAACTGCTTTAAATTAATTAGATATTACATACCTTACGAAGCAGCTGCACTGTATATGCATTCTATGGTTTTTTCTCATATATCATACTGTTTGACAGTCTGGGCTCAAGCAGCCCCTTCCACAATAAGACATATAGGTTCATTATATAATCAAACCCTAAAAATCTTGGACAAAAAGCCCATTAGGTGGCATCACTGTAATGTTTTAAAAAAATACAACCTATTGAGTTTTGAGAGCTTCATTGACCTCTGTCTTCTGAAATTAACGTTCAAATGTTTCCATAAATCAGCACCCGAGCCACTTGCTGGTTTCGTCCAAAGACAGGACAGCAGCAGAACCACCAGGAGTTCTGTTAACAATAACTGTAAAATATTCCACCGCAGAACCACATTTGGACAAACAGCTTTCTCTATAAAGGGCAGTCACATCTGGAACACAATGCCAAATGAAATTAAAATAATAACGGACTTTAAAACATTCACTAAAAATGTTAAAAACTGGCTGAAAAATAAACAAGAATGTACTCATGTATGAATTAATTGTCTGCAAAGTGAGAGTGAATGAAGGGAAGGAATAAATGTGTTTGTTTATAGTGAGTGACGGAGGGAGGAAGGCCTGAAATAGGCAAATGTGAGTTATGTTATATGTGTTAAATGTGAGTCAGGCTGTTATATTTGTGTATTTATAATATTTATAATATTTATGTTAAATGTGAGTCAGGCTGTTATATTTGTGTATTTATAATATTTATAATATTTATAATTGTGTATTTATAATTTTTCTGCATTGATGTATGTGGTTATTGTGTATATTTTTTATCTTGATTCTTTTTTCTAAAGCCCATCCAGGGACAAGAGTTGCAAATTAGCTAATAGCTATACACTCTATGTGCAACACATCAGATTGATTGTCTTTGATTAATTGTCTATGTTTATTGCACTGTCCCTGTCAAATAAACTAATCTACTACTACTACTACACCCTGCTCGTCTCCCCTGGAGATAGGCTGAAGTGCTCAAAGATAAAAAGAGAGAAAAGAAAGGAGAGCACTCGCCTGATCTCGGGTTCTGACACCGTCCAGGACTGCGAAGATCCAGGATCCGTCGTCAGGTCATTGTCAGGCTCCCATCTAGCCGCGTCGGGCCCCGCAGCCAGCACGATGGTCAGCGCAGCTTGGGATTCCTCCGGCTCCGGTGACCCCGCCGATGATCCACTCTGCGTGAAGCCAGAAGAATCTCGTCCCGCTGGACCGAACCGCTCCTCCGTGGAGACCCGGGGACGCTCAATCGTCGGCGTAGACTCCACGCAGCAGTCAGTCCCCCTCCTCCGTCCGCAATGTAGCTGCGGAACCACAGGCCATCTCCATATCCCACCACGTTGACCCGGAGCCGGGGACCGCTCGGCGGAGAGAGACACAGAGGATGCGGGATTAGGAATACAGGTTACAGCAGGTGGGGAGAGTTCAGGGAGCTGCGAACCCTGAACTTCTCCTCCAGGGATGTGACAGAGCAAATCATTAAGCAGGTGTGAAAAAACAATGACTTGCCTGCTCCCTGGAGGTTGAGTATCGCCTGCTGTAGTGGATTCTGCTTCTTCCTCTCCCCGCCCGGCGATAACGGAGGACCCCCCGGGAGTTCGTCTGAGGATCGCTCGCGTTGTCTCCAGCAGAGAGCTCACCAGACCGGGATTCCAGGCACACACAGCGGTCAGGAAGCGCGTCGAGGAGGAGGGGGAAACAGCCGGGGTGAGCCAGCCCGAATGTCCAGGAATGACAGCGGGGGAACGAGGCTCAGGGGACGAGGCTGTAGAATCTCCACACTGACGAGGCGAAGGGATGACAGCTGCGTGGGAGGAACGGTCCTGACGATGACCCAGAACTGGATCCGGACGAGGTTCATGCAGAGGTGACTCGGCGATGTGATGGTGGCTATTCCCAGGGAACGAAGCGAGGGGGAAACCCAGGATTCGCCGCTCCAGATCAGAGATCGAGGCGAGGAAGGCGCCGAGCACGGGAAAGCTTCGTAGCCCTGAAGTCCTCTCCATCAACCTCACTGCCGCCGCCACATGCCAGAAGGTGGTGGCAGGAAACACAGTAGAGCTCGCGACAGCCACTCAACCCCAGACATAACTGCTGTCAGCTGCGGCTCCTTGAAGGGAATCCCGAGTGACGTGGCGCAGGTCGGGGAAAGCCCTCTGGTTGGCGCGAACTCCCGGACTGGAATGGCGGCAGGAACGGGACTCCGAAGCGGGGAAAGGCGTCGCCCACTTCGACTTCCTGCCGGGATTTCCATCCACCCCGTGGAGCTTCTCTCGCTGTGTACCTGCAGCGTCTATCCTGGCGCTGTCCTCCAGATGGAACACAGAATGAGGGTGACAGCCCAGGAATTCCTCAGCACGGCCCGGATGCCAGCGTCTCGCGTTGGAGGCGTCATGCAGGGTGAAGAGCGTCCCGTCGACAGCCTCCAAGATGGACCTCAGCTCGTCGCCCTGGCGCCGGAAGTGACTCCTGGGAAACGGCATGCTAGCAGCGCTGACACCCGGACAGAAAGGTACATTTCCACGGCGACTCACGGCCGCCGGTAACTCTTCTGGCTGCGACATACTGTCATATCCGGCTCTAGGGAGCCGGGCAATCAGAGCCAGGGACAAGCCAGTGAGTCGTGATGGTTTATTTTGGGTAAGGGATAAGGGATGAGGAGAGCACAGATACTCATGCAGAGGTACACTCACAGGTTGCACAGCGCAGAGGTAAGCAGCTCGTACCGGACGTGGGGGTAACAAGACGTACATACTCACAGCGGGATACAAACACAGGAATGCTGCAAGAGGAGTATAAGCTGACACCAGACGAAGGGGCTTCAGCTTAGCAATGTGTTTATGTCGCAGCCCCGAGTCATCGAGGCTGCTCCTATTTATCCTCATTGGCAGCGCCCCAGCTGATGAAGACTAATTGGCCCCAGCCGTCCATAATGCTGCCAGCTGGGAGCCTGCTGAGACGCTGCTCAATGGGAAGCAGGGATGAGGGAAAACATGGGCTGAGTGCCGAGACGGCATCTCAACCCATGGTGACAGAAATGTATGAGTAATGAGGAAATGAAAGTTGGATGTCCAGCAAATTGGGGTATTTTGGTAATGGAAAATGCTGAGAGGCTAGCAAGAAAGTCCCGAGATGGGCCATGAGTCATGAGCGCCTGACCAGTCACATGGTTTACGAGAATTGACTAGCCAGAACATGTGCAGAATGAGGTAATTGTTATATAAAACTTAAACTTTAAGCCAATCACAAGAGGCCAAGAAGCCTAGGGTGAGTTTGGGACCAATCAGAGAACTTGGGCGAAGGTATTTAAACCAAGCCCTTTTCAGCCAAAATGTTCATTTTTCGGCGGATCTCCAAGAGGCAACATCCTACAGGAGCAGCAGGCTGAAGTCGAGGATTGCCAGAAGAAAAGTGAACCAGTTTTCGCCTCAATTCTTCAGCCTTTAACAACTTTTACATCTGCTGCTCTTAAGTGTGAAAATGGCACTTTCTGAAGGGGAAGAAGGGGAGGACTGAAGATTACAACAGCTGGCCTCACTCTCAGCCAGGAGGCTGTGAGTCATCTTCGCCACGGATCAACAGCGAGGGAAAGCAGAAGCAGTGAAATCTCCCCGGGCTGAAGATACCGCTTCGGGGACTCGACTCATCGCTCTTCCCCAGCCAAGATGGTCACTGCCCAGCCTGAAGAGGAACACCGGGCCACAGCTGCTTGTCCCCTCCTTGCCTCCTCACCTCCCCCCCTGAAGTGGAGCCTCAACAGGGAAGATCGGCTACCATGCACATCAATTTTTTTCCCCAAATCTCGCCATCTAGGCTTTTTAGACATATATCCACAAATTAATTAGATGTTTTTTTTATCAGGTTTTATTCAAAGGGTTTGTTTTATTTTAAATTTACTCCAGTTTTGTATGTTTTTGGTTGATTTTTCATTCTGATTTTTGGACTGTTCAATGATTTTTGAACATTATTGGGTTTTTGAAACATTTGATTTTTAATCAAATGACTGATTTTACAATTTTTGACTTTTGAATCAAGGTTTTACAATCAGGGTTTTGGGTTTGATTTTTACTTTTTATCTTTTTGATTTTATTGACTGTCCAATGCAAGTTTATCCTGTTTTGGCTGAGCTTTGCTGACTTTTTAATAAATACCACAGCATATTAAAAGACAATTTGGGACTCTGTGGGTTCATTGCTTCAGCGTCCACAGTCCTTGGGTGATTTTCAAGAAAGGTGTCCCAAGAGGTGTTACATTTTTGAGTTTTTAAAGGTCACTCTTTTTAATGGTGTTTAAAACAGATCCCCTATAAACCAATTTTCCTGGTTTTAAACATTTATCCAGATTACCAAGAGCAATGTAAGACCATGAGAGGCTGTCGTTAATATTGGAGGTGTATTCCAGGTGTCTGACTGGACAGGTCACTCAGTCGGAGGTCTGGTATACAGGAAGCGGGGATCCTCCAATATATGGAGACAGTGGAGCTGGGTTAACTCTCAAAGTCACCAAGCACACCTACACAGGTAACAGAATTTCCTATGAGGAAAATTCCTCTAGGAACTGCAAGCTGGTGAACCTAAAACTTGAATCCTGAGGTACAAGGTCAAAGGGTCTTCAACACTTTAAAACCAGCTGTAGGAGTATTGAGGCAACAATCACCCAGCACCAGCTACGCTGGCTGGGACATGTGGTGAGGATGCCCCCAAACCGGTTGCCTTGCAGGGTGTTATATGGCCAGCTACACCATGGTCGACGCTCTGCTGGAGGGCAGAAGAAGCGCTACAAGGACCAGCTAAAGATGGCCTTAAAGAAGTGCAGGATCAGACCTGAGGCTCTGGAGGAGGCTGCTGCTGACCGGAACACCTGGCGACAGCAGTGCCTTGTGGGGACCCGTATGATGGAGGAGGACAGAACAGCCAGGAGACAGGAGAGAAGACTGAGGAGGAATGCACCTGCAGCCCCTGCTGCCACTACCACAACTTTTACATGCCCTACCTGCAACAGGACATGTGGGTCCAGGATAGGACTACATAGCCATCAAAGGACTCATCGAGAGAAGTGGACGTCATCATCGGACTCGATGGACAACCGCAAGCAAGCAAGTGAGTGTAGTGCGTGGATGAGTCAGCTTGGGGCGAGCAGAGCACCGTGCAACCTGGCAACCCTAAGGACAGAGCAGAGAGACAACTAGGAGCAATCCCGACAGGTGAAGCACCAGATGGAACTGTCCTTACTTTTGCTGAGTTGGAGAAGCACACAGGTTAGCACACCGGCCCAGGCCAGGAGGACAGTGCCAGTCGCCCCATAGGAGATGTAGCAGGCAGGTGAACAAGGCAGGGAGGTCCACCGCCAGGTGGAAGAGAGTCCGCCGCTGGGAGGACACCGCCTGTACACAGGGGTAGGAGAAGGGTGAGAGGAAAGGTGCAGGCGTACTTGGCTGCCAGATGGTTAAGAGACCCTAGGCGAGCAGAAGCACTGGAAAGAAGATGAGGCTGGAAGCTTGAGTTCAGATTCCTCAGGAGGGAAGCAGATGACTCCACGCTAATCCCTGGGTCTCACAGAATATATAGGCAGAGCCAGATAGCAGACAAGTGTGTGCGCAAGTGCGCCTAATTGGCGGCCATGACAGTACTCCCCCCCAATGACACGCCTCCCGGCGGTTGATCCATCCTACCTGGGTGCGCCTGGTGGAAGTCCCTGATGAGCTGCTTGTCCAGCATGAAGGAGGGGCACACCCAGAATCTCTACTCCGGCCCATAGCCCTCCCAATCCACCAGGTACTGTAGACGGCAACCCCGGCGTCGGACATCCAGAATGGCGTTGACCTTCCAAGCCGGGTCGCCGTCGATCATCATCGGTGGTGGTGGGTCCCTGGGCGGAGGACACAAGGGGCTGGAGCAGACAGGCTTGACCTGAGAGACATGAAAAGAAGGACAGATGCGGAGGGAGGGGGGGAGAGCTAGTCGCACACATACTGGGTTAATGGTTTGTGTGATGGGAAAGGGTCCGATGAACCTTTGAGACATCTTCCTCCTCTCACCCTTTAAATCAATATGTTTGGTAGACAGCCATACCTGTTGGCTCACCTGGTAGACGGGAGCTGGAGCCCTGTGACAGTTGGCCACTGCCGTGCTGCGCTCAGCTGTGCGTTGCAAAGCCTCCCAGGTAGCCCTCCAGATCCGACGACACCGCTGCAGGTGGGCACGAACCGAAGGAACTGCGATGTCCCCTTCCTCCTCCCGGAACAGTGGGGGATTGTACCCCAACGAGGCCTGGAAAGGAGACATGCCTATGGCTGATGAGATGGTGGTGTTGTGCACATACTCAATCCAGGGAAGGTGGGAGCTCCAAGACGAGTGGTTGGTAGTGGCGACACACCGCAGCGTGGCCTCCAATTCCTGGTTCGCTCGTTCACACTGCCCGTTGGTTTGAGGATGGTAGCCTGAAGATAGGCTTGCAGTGGCCCCCAAGGTGCTGCAAAATGATCTCCAGACTTGGGACATGAACTGGGGACCTTGGTCCGAGACAATGTCCAAGGGGATGCCATGAAGACAAACCACATGCTGGACTATGAGGTCCACCATCAACTTGGCCGTGGGCAGCCCCTGCAGGGAAACGAAATGGGCAGCCTTGGAGAATCTGTCAACCAATGTAAGAATTACCATGTTGTGGTTGGATGATGGGAGACCGGTGATGAAATCCAGGGCCACGTGGGATCACGGTATGCCAGGGATGGGGAGGGGACGGAGTAATCCAGCTGGAGGAGAAGAAGATGTCTTCCCGGTGGCACATTGAGGACAGGCCCGGATGTACTCCCTGACATCCCTCTACAGCGACGGCCACCAAAATGTCCTCTGGATCAGCTCCACTGTGCGTCCCTGCCCTGGGTGACACGAGAACTTGGATGAATGACCCCAATGAATAATCTCCCCCTGGACGGCTGATGGAACAAACAGTCTACCCGCTGGCCCCCCACCCAGGTCGGGCTCGTCCTCCAGAGCCTTCAACACCTTGTCCTTAATACCCCAGGAGATGGTGCCCACGACACACGATGGAAGTAGGATAGGGTGCTCGGGCATCTCCGTCGTCTCCGAGGCGAACTGGCAGGACAAGGCATCCGGCTTCGTGTTCTTTGACCCGGGATGATAGGTAATGGTGAAGTCAAACCTCCCAAAAAACAAGGACCAGTGGGCCTGGCGGGAATTCAGACGCTTGGCCGTCCGAAGATATTCCAAGTTCTTGTGGTCAGTACATACGATGAACGGCTGGGAGGCCTCCTCCAACCAATGACGCCACTCCTCCAAGGTGAGTTTGACGGCCAACAGTTCCCTGTCACCAATGTCATAATTGCGCTCAGCTGGAGATAGGCGCCGGGAGAAGAACGCACAGGGTCAAATTTTGCCATCCGCCGGAGACCTCTGGGACAGGACCGCTCCCACCCCCGAGTCCGAAGCGTTCACTTCCACCAAGCACTGGAGTGTGGGGTCCACCTGCGTCAGAATGGGAGAAGAAGAGAACCTGGACTTCAGTTCAGCAAAGGCCACTGCCACCTCCTCAGTCCACCGGAAAGGAACCTTAGGAGAGGTAAGACTGGTTAGGGGGAGAGCAATCCGGCTGTAATTCTGAATGAAGCGGCGGTAAAAGTTGGCAAATCCCAGAAACTGTTGGAGTTGCTTTCTGGATGATGGGGTAGGCCACTCAACCACCACTTTGATCTTACCTGGGTCGGGGAGGATCTCATTATGAGAGATGATAAAACCCAGGAACGAAGTCTGGTTAACGTGAAACTCACATTTTTCAGCCTTCACAAAAAGTTTGTTCTCCAATAATCGCTGCAGTACCCACCTCACGTGCACACGATGCTCCTCCAGGGACTGTGAAAAAATCAGGATGTTGTCCAGGTAAACAAACACAAATGTGTCCAAGAAATTCCTCAATACATCATTAATCAGCCTCTGGAAGACGGCAGGGGCGTTGGTCAGCCCGAATAGCATCACAAGATACTCAAAGTGTCCACTCGGGGTCCGGAACGCCGTCTTCCATTCATCGCCCTCCTGGATCCACACCAGATGATAGGCGTTGTGCAGGTCCAATTTGGAAAACCAGGAGGCACCTTGGAGGGAATCAAAGGCTGAGTTAATGAGGGGAAGAGTGTACTTATCCTTGATAGTTATGTTGTTTAACTCCCTAAAGTCTATACATGGTCTCAGTGAGCCATCCTTCTTGCCGACAAAGAAAAAGCCTGCCCCCACCACTGACGATAATGGCCGGATTATGCCTGAGCTCAAAGACTCCTTGATGTACGTCTCCATCGCTGCCCGCTCCGGGGCAGACAGGTTGTAGAGTCTGCTGGATGGTAGAGGAACTCCAGCGCAGAGATTAATGGCACAATCATAAGGGCGATGGGTGGGTGGGGGACTTGTGTCTTACTGAAGGCGGCCCCCAAGTTGTGGTATTCAGTAGGGACCTTATCCAAATCAGGAGGGGCAGGGATCGGGGCACTTAGTGGCACGGACGGCGAGCATGCAGTGGACTGAAGGCAGGCACTTAAACAAAAAGAACTCCAGGCACAGACACTCCCGGACCGCCAGTCTATGGAGGGGTTGTGCAGGCGAAGCCAGGGATAGCCGAGGATAACCGGGGATGAAGAGATCAGCAGTACATATAACCTCAGCTCCTCCCGGTGATTGCCCGATGTGATAATAGACACTGGGACGGTCCGGTGGGAAACCGTAGCAAAAGGGGCTTTAGAGAGGGTGATCAGTCTCAAGGGGGTCTCCAATAACTGAACAGGAAGCCCCAACTGGATTGCCAGTTCCCCAGAGATGAAGCTCTGCTCGGCCCCAGAGTCAATGAGTGCATGTGTGGTGAATTCCTTATGTTTAAAACAGAAACGGATGGGAATCTGGAAGCTGGAGAGGGGATTTAACTGGGGCGCGTCCATGAGTCCCCCTACTGCGACACACGGACTCCCCCTTTTGGCCATACGGGACATACCTCAAGCTCGTGCTCCTCACTCCCACAGTAAACACATAAGCCTAGTTCCCGACGTCGCTGTCTCTCAGCAGCGAACAGCATAGCTCGACCTGTCACCATGGGTACTGGCTCATCCGGGGAATCGGCTGGAGGTAACGCCAATGGGGGGGGGGGGGGCTGCAGGGAACGGACAAACTGACTACCCGAGCGACTGGAAGTCTTACGCTCAGCTGCCCGTTCCCTCAGTCTGTTGTCAAGACTAATAGCTAACGAAATTAGCTTGGTCAAGTTGGAGGGTTTTTCTAAGGGAGCTATCTCGTCCCGCAGGCTAGGACAGAGGCTTCTGATGAAGATACTACATAATGAGGCATCCTCCCACCCAACCTCTGTGGCTATGACCCGGAAGTCTGCGGCGTAATTGGCAACAGCCTTCGCCCCCTGCTTCAAATTCAACAACCAGGAGGTAAGCACACTATCTCGGTCAGAGTGGTTGAACACCTCCTTAAACTCCCTAACAAACTGTGAGTAGGTGAGAGAAGTGTAGTCAGCCCTAGCCATAACGGCATAGGCCCAAGCCAAAGCTCACCCCTCCAACAAATTAATCACATAACCTATTCGGCTATGGTCTGAAGGAAAATCCCCCGGCACACGCTGAAACACAATGTCGCACCACAGTAAAAATCCCCTAGCGTCTCCTAACTTACCACCGAAATGGGTGGAAGTGGGTATGGGAGTAAGACGGAATGGGGAGCCTGATGTAACCTGGCTACTGACAGAGCTAACGGGGCGGGGGAGCTAGCAGGAGCTGGAGGAAAAGCCTGTGGGTTAGCTAGGCGATCCAACCGATCAGTAACTCGAGCTAGCTGTGTTAGTATGGTTTGCTGCTGGTAGGCTAACTGGTCCACCCGAGCTTCTAAGTTGTTAACCTTGCATGCTAGCGCGCTGTCTGCTGAGTCACTCTGGTGGAGTTGCACTGACATGGCACAGACCCAAGAAGCAGACACGACTCAGGAAACACAGTTAACCTTTTACTTGTAATACAGTGAATGTATGGATGCGTGTGTGAATGTCTGTAGTGAGTGTGGACGTCATCATCAGACTCGATGGACAACCGCAAGCAAGCAAGTGAGTGTAGTGCGTGGATGAGTCAGCTTGGGGCGAGCAGAGCACCGTGCAACCTGGCAACCCTAAGGACAGAGCAGAGAGACAATTAGGAGCAATCCCGACAGGTGAAGTGCCAGATAGAACTGTCCTTACTTTTGCTGAGTTGGAGAAGCACACAGGTTAGCACACCGGCCCAGGCCAGGAGGATAGTGCCAGTCACCCCGTAGGAGATGTAGCAGACAGGTGAACGAGGCAGGGAGGTTCGCCGCCAGGTGGAAGAGAGTCCGCCGCCGGGAAGACACCACCTGTACACAGGGGTAGGAGAAGGGTGAGAGGAAAGGTGCAGGCTTACTTGGCTGCTGGATGGTTAAGAGACCCTAGGCGAGCAGAAGCACTGGAAAGACGATGAGGCTGGAAGCTCAGTGTAGAGTTGTCAAGTTCAGATATATAATATTGCTGTCCTCAACACAGTCCTGCAGGTACCTGGGCCTCTGACAAACCCTAGCCTGGTGTCCCCTAGGTGGGGACTCTGCACCGGGCACCGTCAGCCTCACCTGGGAGTTCTCACCACTCCAGTCCCACCAGTCCCAGCTCACGTCGGACTGCCTTGTTGTAGCTCTAGTCCTCTGCTCTGGTGGTGACTTTCTGAGTCTGCTAGAGTGCCACCGTGACCCGTCTGTGAGCTCAAACGTGTCCTGGCCCCGTTGCCTTGTGATCAGCAGGGGACCCATCCAGAGGGGCTGCAACTGATGTGTGTTAGGATGTCTAATCCAGACTCGGTCCGACACCTTCAGTTGGTGGGCCCTTGCCCTGTGCTTCTTGTCAAATCGGCACTTCATTTTACGTTGTTGTGCAGCGACCCTGCCTCATGCTGAGTCCACATTTCTCAGGGAGTTCACTGTGGGCGGCCTCAGCCGATCCAAAGGTAGAAGCAGTTCCCATCCCAGCATGAGAGCCACCGGGGAACATCCTGTTGTAGCTTGGGTCATCGCCCTCTAGTGAAGTAGGGTGCTTTGGAGGGCATCTGGGAATGTGAAGCCATCCGCCAAATGGGCTCTCAATATGTTTTTTAGAGTTTTGTTAAACCGTTCGACAGCCCCATTGGCCTGGGGGTGCTAGAACATGGTTTTAATATGTTCCACACCCTTACCGCTCAGGAACTCTTCAAACACCCCGGAGGTGAACTGCGGACCGTTGTCAGTAGTGATAGCATTCGGTATCCCCCCACCTGGTGAACAGTGATGAGAGGAAACTCGTAACCACATCAGTCGTGACTGAGTTAGTGGATAACACCTCCAGCCACTTTGAGAATAAGTCATAGGCCACAAACAGGAACTGACTGTTCAGGGGTGCTGCATGCAGTACGCCACAAATGTCAAGCTGTATATGTTTCCAAGAGCCTTCCAGATACGACAGCAGCCGCAGGGGTGGAGGAGGTGGCACGCCAGTCTTCCCGTTCTCCAAACACTGGATGTTTTTCACCATAGCTTCAGTGTCCTTATCAATACCCGGCCACCAAACAGAGTCCCTGCCACGCTGCTTTACTCTGACCACACCCAAGTGGCCCTTGTGGAGCATCGCTAGGATACGTGGTCTCAGGGACACTGGGATGAGCGTGCAGTACCCCCTTGTCACACACATATCATCCCAACAGCTCAGTTCATCTCTATACCAGTGAAAAGGTGCCAGTTCATTTTGCACTTTCGTGGGCCAACCCCCTCTAATCACCAAACACAGTTGTGACAGTACGGGGTCTCGTTCCGACTCCTCCCAAAGTTCTTGGGGGGATACCATGTCCCGGAGAGCCCCATGCAGCGTGTTAACCAGATCCATCTCCGTTGGGTCGTCGTCCTCACCATCATCCGATTGTACTGAGTTGGTTGTGGCGTGGGACAGGAGATCCGCCACTACGTTTTCCTTGCCAGGAGTGAACTGGGTGGTAAAATTGTAGGCCCTCAGTCATTCCGTCCACCTGTGGATCCTAATAGTCTGTGTCCAGAACTCGACGTCTCCAGCAATGTCGTCAGCGCTCAGTGATCTATTCATAGAGTGAAATGGCACCCATAGAGGTAATTATGCCACCATTCACATGCCCAGACACAGGCGAGTGCCTCACTCTCACCTATGGCATAATTTTGTTTGGCTGCTGAGAAAGACCTCGATGCGGATGCCACTGAGCGTTACATGCTGTCCTGCACCTGGGACATAACTGCCCCCACCGCCGAGCCAGACGTGTCACAGGTCATGATGGTAGGCTGTCTTGGGTCAAAATGGGCCAACACCGGCGGGGAAGTGAATTGACGCTTCAGCTTGGAAACCGCCGCTGAACAGGCTGGGGTCCTCTGCCACTGTGCATCTTGTTTCAACAGCGCCCGGAGGGGTCCAATCACTTCCGAGTATTGGGGGATAAAGTGCCCATAAAAGTTCATCATACCCAGAAATGAGTCTGTGCAGGTGTGGATGGTTCTGGGAGGTGCAGAACCACCTCCATGTTCAAGTGCAGGGGCAGCAGCACCCCCCCCCCCCGTTAACCGGAATCCCAATCCCACAAACTCGATAGAGTCCGCCGCAAAAATACACTTTTCATCATTCAGGGTGACTCCGTGTTCTTGCATTGCCGTCAGCACCCGTTCCAACCCATCATCAAGATCCTCACGTGATGTGCCATGAACCACAATGTCATCAAGGTACGCCACCACACCCCGGAGACTGGCCAAAATCATGGACATTACTTTCTGGAAACAGCTGAGTGCGGAACTCAAACCAAATGACATGTGGGTGTACCTGAACACACCCATGTGGGTCACGAATGCCGTCAGGTTCCTGCTGGCTGGGTGGAGGGGCACCTGCAGATAACCCTGGCGTAGATCCAGCTTCATGAACATCTGTGATCCGCTGAATGTTGCAGTAAGTTTCTCCATCGTTGGGAGCAGGTACTTGTCCGGAATGATCTCCTTATTCACCATCCTGAGATCGATACAGGGACAGATGCCACCCGACTTTTTCTTGGCCACCACAATATTCGATATCCAGGGGGACGCATCCACCTTCTCAATGATGCCTGATTCCAGCAACTTGGTCAACTCTGCCATGACGTTGTCCCGTGGGGTGAGGGGCAGCTGCTGCAACGGTTGGATCTTCGGCGTCACGTTTGAATCTATGAGCAGGGGATGGTGGAACACGTTGATGCAACCCAGGCCCCTGAACAATGCTTGCCAGCGGACATGCCATTCGGGGTATACTGTTAGTATCGTAGAGCCCTCTGGGTCCTTGATGGAAAATCCCAATTCGCCCAGCAGGTCTATCCCTAGCAAGTCTGCCCTCTGGCGTGAGATTTAGAAGGTGCATTAAGGGACTGTCTTCGACCAACATGTCACTGAGAAGCTGACCGTGCCCACCATTTCGATCTCGGCATGGCCGTATCCAAACATTCTTACTGATCCCGCATTGATGGTTTTAATCGGGAAAAGTCTCTTTAGATTCTGATTTATAGGATAGTGATGACAGTCTGGATACTGGGCAGGGAAGCAGAAAAGGGAAAGAAAAAAAGAGAGAATAACTTTCCTGGAAGTAATGCGAAGAAAGTCAGGAATAGTGGAAGTGGTGGTGGTGGCGCAGAGGAAGGAGTGCAGGATGGATCAGAATTCAAAATTATTGTGAGGTTTTCAATATATATTTTATTCAGTTTTTTTGAAAATAAGACAGAACAATAAACAATAAACACTGCCAGTGCTCAAGAAAATACACAAAGAAATAAGTGATTGTTACACAAAGCCCATATAAAGCCCATATAACTACAAAAGTGTAAGCATGCTAAGCAAGTTTCATGATACAATCCTTTCATGTTACAGGCTGAGTCTTCTTTTTCTTAATGTGATCCATAAATGGTCCCCAAATTTTAGTAAACATATCTTGAGTATTAGACAAATGATATCTAATCTCTTCAAGGTACAAGCAGGATGCCAAATCATTAAGCCAGTTAATATAACTGGGCGGCGTATTGGCCTTCCATTCTTTCAGAATGACCCTCTTCGCAACAATCATGCCAAACCTAATAGCATGCTGAAGTGACTGTGAGCAGAGCAAAGTTTGATCTGAACAACCAAGTATTACTGTTAAGACATCAGGTATTATGACTTTTTTATATATGACACTGTACAAATTAAAAATCTGAGACCAAAAATTTTTAAGCGAGGGGCAGGAGAAAAATAAATGACATAAAGTACCATCACTTATTTTACACTTGTCACATAGTGGTGAAATGGTCGGAAAAAGTCTATTAAGGCGAGTCTTAGAGTAATGTAATCGATGTATTACTTTAAATTGTATTAGCTGAAGTCTGGCATTTACTGAACATGAATGAATACCAACTAAGGCTCTTTCCCATAGATCATTTGAGATCTCTATACCTGCATCCCTCGTCCATGCCTCCTTGACATGGGTCGAAGACGTTGGCCAAGAGAAAAGATTAACAAATTCTGAAACTAAATGCTTGGAGGTTGAGTGTTTTCTCAAAACCTCATAGAAATCATGTTGTACAGGAAGTTTGACAAAATGGGTTAAAGACTGTTGTACAAAATGTCTAATCTGCAGGTACCTGAAAAAATGATCAGGTGGGAGATTGAACTTCATTTGTAATTGTGTAAAAGATGCAAAGTCCTTATTGATATACAGGTCCTTTATTAAAAGAATACCTTTATTTGACCATTGCCTGAACACAGGATCTGATAAAGCTGGTTTGAAGGCAGGGTTTTGGCATATAAGTGCATATATAGAAAGGTCAGGAAGATGCAATATCTTCTTAATTTGTTTCAGAATTCTGAAGGAATTGTACAGCACAAAGTCATGTCTGAACACATTCAGAGGGACGTCGACCTTGCTAAATAATAAAGCAGATAAAGATGTACCAATGAGGGATTGACAGTTATGAGATTCAAGTGCAGGCCAACACGGTATTTGATCCACATTATGATTATCTTGGGACCAGAAGACCAAGGCCCTAGCGTTGCAGGCCCAATAATAATGTCTCATAATAGGCAACCCAAGACCACCCTCAACCGAGGGTTTTTGGAGATGTAATTTAGAGACACGGGGATTTTTGCCAGCCCAAATAAAGGAGATGATAATGGAATCAACTAATTTAAAAAAAGATGCTGTAAGAAAAATTGGCAGATTCTGAAATAAATATATAAATTTAGGAAGTACAATCATTTTGATAATATTTACTCGTCCAATTAGAGAAATTGGTAGTAATTTCCATTTCTCAATCATGCCCCTAATCTTATTTAATAGTTCTGTAAAATTCAATTTGAAAATAAGTTTGGGATTCCTAGGGATGGTGATTCCTAAATATTCAAAGTGCTCATTTGATATTTTAAAAGGTAATGTGTTGAGAAATGTTTTATCTAGACCATCTGAAAGAGGCATGAGAACACTTTTCTCCCAGTTAATGGTAAAACCAGAGAACTGACCAAATTCCCTAATGATCTCGAGAAGAGGTGGAAGAGACTGTTTAATGTCAGACAGTGTCAAAATGACATCATCAGCGTACAAGCCAATAGTGCATTCAGATGCGCTATATCTAAACCCAACTATTTCAGGCTCCATCCTGATGGCAACAGCAAGTGGTTCAAGCGCCAGAGCAAAAAACATTGGCGATAGACAACAGCCCTGCCTGGTCCCACGATGTAATAAAAATGGGGCAGATTTATTGTTGTTAGTAAGTACATATGATCTAGGATGTGCATAAAGCATTTTTGCGATAGCTATAAATCTGTCACCAAAGCCAAATCTTTTAAGAGTAATAAACATATACTCCCACTCAATTTGATCGAAGGCCTGCTGTGCATCCAAGGAGACAACAGCAGAATATGGTGGGTTGTTAGAATACATGACGTTCAGAAGTCTACGAGTATTCGAAAATGCAAACCTTTCGGGGATAAACCCGGTTTGGTCACTATGAATTAAGGAACCAATGTGTTCGTTCAAGCGGTTTGCCAAAACTTTTGCAACAATTTTCTGGTCACTATTTAAAAGGCTGAGAGGGCGATAAGAAGCTAGATTTGTTTCATCTTTACCCTTCTTCAACAGTAGACAAATGTTTGCATCGTATAATGTCTCTGGGAATGATCCTTCCTTCACGGAAGAGTTTATCATACGAAGCAACAATGGAGCAAGTTTGTCAATGTGAATTTTATAAAATTCAATGCCAAATCCGTCAGGGCCACAAGCCTTACCATTTGGAAATGAACGGATGGCAGCTTTGATCTCCTCTAGTGTGAAGTCAGCATCCAACTGTTGTTTGGCATTTTCACTCAATGTGGGCATATCCAATCTATTTAAGAACCCCCATATGTCTTCCTTTGATGACGATGATTTAGAGGTATATAAGTTTTTATAATATTCATAAAAAGTGTTATTTATCTGTAAAGGGTCAGTTATTAGTTCTCCATTAGATACAATTTTATAAATTGCCCGTTCAGCTTGAACACCTCTCAGCTGCCTAGCGAGTACGCTGTGTGCTTTATCACCAAGCTCAAATTGCTTTTGTTTAAGCTTTCGTATATAATTACAAACATGCTCACCAAGAATGCGGCTGTATTCAAGTCTTGCAAATACAATATTCTTTAGTATTTCATCTGATTTTGAGATACGAAATGATTCCTCCAACAAAGGGAGTTGGGCCTGTATTTCAGACATACGCTTCTGTTTAACCTTTTTATTATAAGACTGGTACGAGATAATATCACCCCTAATAACAGATTTAAATGTTTCCCACAGTGTGGAATCAGATACCTCACCATTATCATTAAAGTGTAAGAAATCTGTAATTTTGTTTGAGATGCTTTCACAAAAAGCTTTATCTGAATTTAATGCCGGATTGTATTTCCAATTATATGAGTGCACAAGCATGTTGAAGTTTATTTTAACAGACACAGGGGCATGATCAGAAATTAAAATATTGTTATAATCTGAACTAACAACTTTGGTAATTAAATTGGAATCAACGAGAAAATAATCAATCCTAGTAAAACTGCCATGTACCTGGGAGAAAAAGGAGTAGTCTGTCCAAGGGATGTTGATGCCTCCAAATATCCACTAAATTTAGCGATTTAATAAGATTATTTAGGACTGGCACAGATTTTAACATGGGAGCAGTTGTAATGGAAGATCTATCAAGATGAGGGTCTAGGAAACAATTAAAATCACCTCCTATAATAATGTTACAGTTATTCTGTTCTGCAACAAGACGAAAAATTTTACAGAAGAAATCCGGACTATCAAAATTTGGAGCATATACATTTAAAAGGGCCAATGGCATAGAGAATATGGTACCTATTACAAGCACAAATCTCCCACCTGGATCGGTCACCATAGACTTGAATACAAAAGGTATAGTTCTGCGCACTAAGATGGCCACTCCTCTGGCCTTTGAGGAAAAGGTAGATTGATAGACCTGGGATATCCATAAGGCTCTCAACCGTCTCTGTTCTGTGGGGGGAATATGGGTTTCCTGTAAGAAGATTATATCAGAGGACAATGATTTCAGATGTGAAAATACTTTTACTCTTTTGAGAGCTTTCCCCAAACCCCTACAGTTCCATGATGTGAACGTGAGATGACTCACACCTGATCCAGAGGAACCAGCTTGCATTCAAAAAAAAAAAATTAAATTTAAAAAAATATATGGGCTTAGGCAGTAAATGGCTACACTGGCAGGCAAAACAAACCAAACAAAGAACAAATTAAAAAAGAAAAACATATTATAAAAACCCATTCCCTTAACGCCGCAAAAAACAGGAACAATGCGGCAAAACCCACTAATACTTGGGAGACTGCTGGGTAACGGACACAGTTTTGCGTTTCAGCAAACCACCAATGGAGCCGCGCAGTCTTCTAATGTAAATCAATTAACTGAAAAAAAAAAGCTACACACAAAGACAATATAATTAACTTAGAATATGCCATCAAAAAAGGACGATGCAGAATAAAGTGCAGTATTAGAATGGCGTCAACAGCTGTATAATTTAAACAATGTGCACTTCGCCAGTTATACACTGTCAGTCAGGGAGTTGGCAAACCTCTCTGCATCCGCCGGAGTGTTAAACACTTTAACTTCACTGTTGCGGACGACCTGAAGTTTGGCAGGAAACCGTAGAGAGCACTTGGCGCCGGCATCAGTCAGCTTCTTCTTGACGTTGTTAAAGGCTTGACGCTGTGATGCAACCTCCGCCGTGTAGTCCGGGAAGATGTACACTTTATTGCCTTGATAACGGAGTGGACCCTGTTGTCTGCTGAGTTTAAAAATATTGGCCAAGTCGCGGTCATTGTGGACTTTGGCGATGATCATCCGTGGGCGCTCGTTGTCCGGAGGCTTAGGTTTGAGGCTGCGGTGGGCACGGTCAATTTTAACGGGCTTGGTCAGATTATTCGGGCCAAGCAACTCCGGTAGCAGTCGTGTCACAAACTCTGTGGGATTGCCCTTCTCTTCTCCTTCTTTGATCCCCACGATCCTGATGTTTAACCTCCGCGAGCGCCCCTCCAAGTCATTTAGCTTAGCCTTGAGCCAACCATTTTCCACCTGCAACTCACGGTAGCTAGCTTCCAGTGCCGTGATGCGAACATCTGCGTCAGAGAGTGCCACATCCATGCTATCCAAGCGTTGTTCAGTCTGATTATGTTCATTCTGTAATATGCCCAAATGCGTCTCCACTGTGCTTAAGCGACCCTCCACGGACTTTTTCAACTCTTCCATCTGCGCTGAAACTTTAGCTAGCTCAGCGCCATATTTATTAACTGCAGCTAATATAGCTTCGTTGCTAGCGCTAGCCGAGGCTGAATTTGATGATTTTACCTCGTCTCTCTTGGGTGGCATGATTGGAGGTTAGTTAGAAACAGCTCTGACAATAAGTAGGCAAAAAGTTGGTAAGTAGGTGTAGCAAAGATAAACAAAATTTAGAAGTCTGCGACGGAGCCTCGTGGAAACACGTCTACTCCATTACTGCGCACGAGCGCCCCCCCATTATTGTGAGGTTTGAGGAAGAAAAGGGGATATCCACAATGAGCCCAGTTGAGTTGACAACAATACTGAAAAATCAAGTTGGAGAAATATACATGGCAAAGGTGCTGAGGGATGGAAATCTACTGATTGTGTGTTGGAGTGAGGAGGAAAGGGAGAGAACTGACAAAATGAGGGAGATTGGGCGGTTCAAAGTAAAAAGTACAAGCTTTATTGATAATGGGTCCAAGTGGAACAAGGGTGTAATTTCAGGGGGTGCCAATAGGGGTCTCAATAGAAGAAATCAAAGCTAATTTAAAAGGGGGGATTGTAAAAGGAGCTTGCCGATTATAGGTCACTTGAGAGGGACAGAGGAGAGACACTGAGGGTGTGGTGATTGAGTTTGAAGGGGATGTGCTCCCCAAAAATGTAACCCTAGGTTATCTGAGTTATGGTGTAAGGGAATTTGTTCCTAATCCAGTCCGGTGCTATAATTGCAAAAGATTTGGCCACACAGTTAAACTATGCAGATGGAGAAGAAGGTGTGCAAGATGTGGGGGCGACCACCAGTATGGAGAATGTAACCAAGAGACACCAAAATGCTGTAACCGTGGCGGTAGCCATAGTGTGGCCTACGGAGGCTGAGAAAGGATAATGAAAGAAAAGGAAATTCAGCAGGTCAGAGTGCAGAATAAAATCTCCTATGCCAAAGCAGTGAAAAGGATGAACCAGAGAGGAGGGAATGGGCAAAGGACTGGGGGGGGGGGGGGGACTGCTTGTAAGGGAAAGAGAACTGGGAAGGAATGGGGAAATCCAGGTTGATCTAAAGAAACCTGTTATTTTTATAGCAGGAGTTGTGAATGCCACAATGGAAGTCAAGTCTAAAACTGAAAGAATTCAAATCATAGTGAAAGCAGCAGCTCATCATCTTGGTTTCAGTGGATTAACTTGGGAGGAGGTGAGGAATGATCTTAGTAGTCAGACGAGTCAGGATCAAGCATGGCTTGGATAGGAATTGCAACCAAAAATGACCATTAAGGTCATTTTGGTTCAATGGAATGCGAGAAGCTTGCTGGCTAACAGACAGGAATTTAAAAGGTATATTGAGGAGCTTTCAAACAAACCAGATGTTATCTGTGTCCAGAAGACATGGTTGAAACCCACTCTGGATTTTAAAATAGTAGGATATGTCTCAATTTGGAATGATAGAAGGGAGGGAATGGGAGGTGGATGTGCAACAATTTTTGAGGGAGGGAATTCAGTTTAGAGAGATAGGTAACGGTGCTGAGCTGGAATATGTGGTAGTTGAAATTTGGACAAAAGGGAGAGAATTAGTAGTTGTAAATTTTTATATTTCTTGTAAGAAACTGATATTGAATCAATTATCTCAGATGGAGGGGATTGATGGAAGCAGGGTGGTAATATGTGGGGACTTTAATGCCCATAATGTATTATGGGGAGCAAATCATACAGACATAAATGGTGAGACAACTGAAGAACTTTTGGAAGAGAAGAATCTAGTATGTTTAAATGATGGTAGAGCAACTAGAATTTAATGTCCATATGGGGAGTGGTTCAGTTCTTGACTTAACTTTGGTGACTAGTAATATTGCAGGTGTGTGTGACTGGGAGGTTTAAGAGGAGTCCTCTGCAGGAAGTGACAATTTCCCAGTGTACTGTAATATTTTCATTACAATGAATGAGGTAAGTTGACATAAAAAAGATAGATGGGTTTTTAGCACTGCTAATTGGAAACTAAATTTATCTGTGAGAGAGACTTACCCCAAATAGATGTTAAGGAAGACACTGAGAGTGTGGAGAATAAAATTAAAACTATTTTTCTTGAAGCAGCTAATCAATCCATCTCTAAAAGTAAAGGTAAAATGTTAAAGAAAGCAGTTCCTTCCATCACAACATGGCCTGAGGGAGCTCTTTCTCAGCTGCAGGACTGTTTTTCAAACACTCTGTGGGATTTATTCAAGAATGAGGATCTGGAAATGTACACACAGACTGTATTACACTACATCACCTACTGTATCAATCAGGTGACTGAGGAAAAACGCATCAGGGTTTTTCCTAACCAGAAGCCTTGGATGACAAAAGAAGTCCAGGCACTCCTCAGAGCTCGTGATACAGCCTTCAGGTCAGGGGATACAGATCTGTATAGCACTGCCCGGGCTAATCTGAAGAAAGGCATCAAGGAGGCTAAACAGACCTATAAGAAGAAAGTCGAGGACCATTTTTCTGATAATGATTCGAGACGAGTATGGCAAGGCTTTAACCATATCACAAACTATAAGGGCAGCAGCATCATTTCCAGTGACATCAGCGCCTCACTGGCAGAAGAACTGAACTGCTTTTTCGCACGGTTTGAGGCAAATACACCTTGCCCGGACCCACAGATGTTATTGAATGCCAGCTCTGATGTGCTTATCCTGCAGGATCATGAGGTGAGACAGACACTGAGAGCAGTTCACCCGAGAAAGGCTACTGGTCCCGATGGAGTTCCAGGAAAGGTGCTCAGAGCATGTGCAGATCAGCTATGCTCTGTTTTGACTGACATTTTTAACTTGTCTCTCAAGGCAGCCGTTGTTCCACAGTGTTTAAAATCTGCAGTCATTATTCCTGTACCTAAAAAACATACTATTAGCAGTCTGAATGACTATCGACCAGTAGCATTAGCACCCATTGTTATGAAGTGCTTTGAGAAAATGGTATTGAAACATCTTTTGCCTAGTCTCCCCCCAGACTTTGATCGGTACCAGTTTGCCTACAGGCGGAGCAGATCCACTGAAGATACTATTGCTATAGCTCTCCACTCGGCATTCAGCCATTTAGAAGACAAGGGGAGCTATGTAAGAATGTTGACTATAGCTCGGCATTTAATACAATTATTCCCAACATTCTCATCACCAAATTGCTTCAGGTTGGTCTGCCTACTCACACTTGCAGCTGGATTAAGGACTTCCTAACAAACAGAACACAGACTGTTAGACTCAAACCCCATTCCTCCTCTACAGTCATGCTTAACACAGGCTCGCCACAGGGCTGTGTGTTGAGCTCCACTTTGTATTCATTGTACACATATGACTGCATACCTGTTCATCCCACAAACATTATAGTGAAGTTTGCAGATGACACAACAGTAGTGGGGCTCATATCAGGAGGAGATGAGTCCGCATACAGAGATGAGATCCAGAAACTGGTGAGATGGTGCTCAGATAATAATCTGCTATTGAATTAAAAAAAAAACAAAAGAACTCATTATTTATTTTAGGAAGCATAGCAGTGAGCCGCCTCCTCTATATATAGGCAAGGAGCATGTGGAGAGGGTGGAGGCTTTTAAGTTTCTGGGTGCTCATATTTCTCACAACCTTACCTGGGCAGTTAACACCATAGCTATGATAAAAAAAAGGCTCAACAACGTCTACACTTTCTGAGGCTCCTCAAGAAGAATGGCCTGAATGCACAGTTGCTGGTTTTATTTTATCGCTCTGCTATTGAGAGCATGTTGTCATATGGCATCACGGTTTGGTATGAGGGCTGTTCAGCTGCAGACCGCAAAGCCTTCCAGAGAGTGATCGAGACTGCGCAAAAAATCACCGGCTGTTCTCTCCCTTCTCTGGAAGAGATTTCCAGGTCTCGGTAGCTCAACAGAGCTACTGCCATTCACTTGCTCCCCTCGGGAAAGCGGTACAGATCCCATAAAACCCGGACTACCAGGTTTAATCATAGTTTTTTCCCAGCAGTAGTACGTATTTTGAACAGATTTATGTAACACGAACAGACTGCTGATATTATTTTGCAATTTTAGGTTATTTTGTGGCAATAACCCTGTGTGTATAAGCTGGTCTTTTATATTTATCGCTCAGTATGTTTTCATTATTGCTACGTACATATTGTATTCAACTTTTAGGTAATATTGTTTCAAGCATTACTTATTGTTGTAATTATAAGAATGTTAAATGCATGAGTGAACTGTGAGTGTGATAGTTTGTTTTTAGGGAGCAGCATCTCAATTTCGTTGCATTGTTTATTAACAATGGAATGACAATAAAGACACTTTGACTTTGACTTTGACTTCCTTGGTGAACAGATGAGTGCACTAAAGCCATTAAAGAGAGGAATAAGACACTTAGGGTCTTAAGAACTCATAATCTACAGAACTTAGTTAATTATAAGAGGGCACTAGCAAAAGCCAGGAAAACTATCCGGAAGGCTAAGAGAGAAAGCTGGCAGAAATACTGTAGCACTATAAGTAGATCAACAGCTGTGGGAGATGTATGGAATATGATCAAGGCAATGAGGGGAGTTAGGAGGAAATGGCAGTATCCGGTGCTAAAAAGTGAGGGAGTGACTGCAGTAACTGATGAGGAAAAAGCAACAATTATGGCAAAGACTGACTCAAATTCATAGCTCAAGTAATTTGACTGAAGAAGGTAAAAGAGGAAGAAAACAGGATGAGTTTAGCACATCCTGGGGTTCTGGGGGAAAGGTTAGACTTTAATAGTTCTTTGGATTCTCCTTTCACTCTAGATAAAATGGAAAGAGCAATAAACAAATCAAGATTAACATCCCCTGGGAAAGACAATATCTGTTACATTATGCTAAAACATTTAGAGACTTTGGCAATGAGGAAACTATTGGAAGTTTACAACAAAGTGTGGGAAATGGGAAAGCTCCCAACTGCATGGAAATTGGCTGTGATTGTTTGTGTAAGAAAACCAAGAAAGGATCCCTCACAACCAGCGAGCTACAGACCTATACCTCTAACATCACATTTGGGAAAAATAATGGAGAGAATGATTACAAACAGACTTTCTTTTTATCTCGAAAGTAGAGGAATTTTGTCACCCCATCAGAGTGGATTTAGAAAAGGAAGGGGAACTATGGATTCTGTTGTGTGTTTGGAGACAGAGATACGGAAAGCTCAAGTTAATAGAGAGTCGGTAATTGCAGTGTTTTTTGATGTGGAAAAGGTGAATGACATGTTGTGGAAGGAAGGGCTAATGATTAATTAAGTATGATAGGAATTTCTGGGAGAACATTTAACTGGATCATGGATTTTTTGTTTAATAGGTACATTCAAGTTAGAGTGGGTAGAGCCTTATCAGATAGTTACTTGGTGGAAAATGGCACCCCCCAGGGTAGTGTTATAAGCCCAGTACTTTTTCTGTGATGATAAATGATGTTTTTTCCTGTGTGAATAATGACATTGGTCGTTCCTTATTTGCTAATGATGGAGCATTATGGAAAAGAAGGAGTAACTTTAATTATATAACAGGGAAAATACAAGAGGCAATACGTACTGTGGAAGGGTGGTCATTGTCATGTGTCTGAGCCAGTACTCAGACTCATTATGTATTTTTTAAGTATTTTTTGTCTATTTTCTTGTCTGTTTTCTGTCATTTTGGTTGTTTTCTTTCAGAGCGTCCTTACTCAAATCTCAGACTCACTCACCTTTCACCCACAGTCTGTTCCCCAGTTCTCAGCTGTAGGTGATTGCCTAATTAGGTCACCTTCCCCTGCTCACATCTGTCATTGATTGTGTTAATTGTGCTGCTGCCTATTTTAAGGAGGCTGCACCACAGTATGGTGTAGCCTCCTACTCTCAACTCCATTTCTAACACGTAAGTGCTCTGTCCTTCGCTTCATGTTTGACTGTTGATTTGCAGGTTTGGCTGGTGATCACTCTCGCCTTAGTGAGGATAATTTGCTACCTTTTCGATTGTGTTTTTTCCCAGGTTAGCTGGTGATCATGCTCGCCTTAGCCGTAACTATTTATGCCAACCTGTATTCTCTTTTTCATAAGTGTTGTGTATGTCTGGGTTAATTTAATAAATGTTGCAAACTCATGGCCGGCATGTGGTGCCTTTCTCTCTCTGGCCCGAAGGGGCATTCATGACAGTCATACTCTTGGGGATTTAAATTTTTCTGTGGAAAAAACAGAGGTTGTTGTATTTACAAGGAAAAGGGGTAGCTGATACTCGGTTAACATGTATGCTTAGGAAATAGAGCAAGTCAAAGTTTTCAGATTTTTGGGTGTCTGGTTTGACGCTAACCTAACTTGGAGGGAACATACTCAAAATATGACAAAATGCCAGAGGTGTTGAATGTAATGAGGTGCTTAGCAGGGGCAGAGTGGGGTGCTGGTAGAGCTGCTATTAAAAACATTTACGTTGCGTTAATTCGGTCTGTGCTGGACTATGAATGTACTGCATATAGATCTGCATCCAAAACCATTCTGAATAAGTTAGATATCATCCAGGCCCAAACATTGAGGATCTGTTGTGGTGCACTTAAAACAACCCCTGTTACTGCTCTTCAAGTGGAAGTGGGGAAATGCCATTAAATGTCAGGCGTAAACAGATAATGATGAATTACTGGGTCAATCTGCAAGGTTACACTCAGGATCAATATCCTACAGCTAGAGTTTTGATGCCATGTTGGGAAGGAGAACGGGTCAAAAAGGAGAGTTTTGCATTTTTTGATGGGAGGATAGCCAGAGATAATGAAATTGTGTATGTGACAGATCATATATTCCATCAGTTCCTTTATCAGTCTCACCTCCCTGGTTTTTCTGTTCAGTTTCTGTTGATTTGTATTTTTTTGGAAAAGATGCAAGGTTATAGAGAATTTGGAAACATTGCAGTTTTAGTAGAGGATCGTTTGGAAACATCAGCAAGTCCACCTCTGAATGGCTTAAGAAAAACAAAATGAAGACTTTGGAATGGCATAGTAAAAGTCCTGACGTGAATCCAATTGTCATGATGTGGCATGACCTTAAAAAGGCAGTTCATGCTCAAAAATGCTCCAATGTGGCTGAATAACTATTCTGCAAAGATGAGTGGGCCAAAATTCCTCCACAGCACTGTGAAAGACTCATTGCCAGTTATTGCAAACACTTGATTGCAGTTGTTGCTGCGAAAGGCGGCCCTACCAGATATTAGGTTTAGGGGCAATCACTTTTTTCACACAGGGTCATGTAGGTTTGGATTTTTTTTCCCCTTAATAAAAAACACCTTCATTTAAAAACTGCATTTTGTGTTTTCTTTTGATAATATGGCACTTCTCTTTGAGGCTGAGAGGTCAGTGGTCCCATCTTCAGAGGCTGATCTCTCTTTTCTCCCCTCATGAATCGTCACCTGATTGTGGTGGGGGGTTTGCGTGCCCTAGTGATCACAGGAGCTACGTTGTCCGGGGCAATTTGCCTCTGGTAGGGTCACCCAAGACAAACTGGTCCTGGGTGAAGGGCCAGACTAAGAACGATCCAACAGACTTTCATGATAAATACTAGAACAAGGATTCTGTGTACCCCGCCCGGTATGGGGTTACCGGGACCCCACCCTGGAGCCAGGGCTGAGGGAGGGGCTCGATGGCTAGCATCTGGTGGACGTGTTTCTGCCCATGGGACCCGGATGGACTCAGCCAGAAGGAGTTACATGGGTCCGCCCCCCAGTGGGCTCACCACCTGCGGGAGAGATCAGGGGGGTCCGGTGCTATGTGGATCAGGTGGCGGTCAAAGGCAGAGACCTTGGTGGTCTGATCCCAAGCTTCCTAAACTGGCTTTTGGGAAGTGGAATATCACCTCTCTGGTGGGGAAATAGCCTGAGCTGGTGCATGAGGTTGAGAGATATCGGCTAGATATAGTTGGCCTCACCTCAAGACACAGCTCCGGTTCCGGAACCAGTCTCCTGGAGAGGGGCTAGAGCTTGGCCTACTCTGGGGTTGCCACGGGCGAGAGGCGATGAGCAGGGGTGGGTATTCTTGTATCCCCCCCACCTTGCTGCCTCTATATTGGATTTTTCCCCCAGTGGACGAAAGGGTTGTTTCCCTGTGCCTTCGGGTTGGGAAACGGGTTCTGACTGTCATTTGTGCCTATGCACCAAATGATGGTTCATAGTACCCACTCTTCTTGGAGTCTCTGACTGGGGTTCTGGAGGGTGCCCCTCTTGGAGACTCTATTGTCCTACTGGGGGACTTCAATGTGCACGTGGGCAATGACAGTGAAACCTGGAGGGGGTTGACTGGGAGGAATGGCCTGCTCGATCTGAACCCGAGTGGTGTTCAGTTATTGGACTTCAGTGCCAACCACAGTTTACCAATTACGAACACCATGTTCAAGCATAAGGGTGTCCATACGTGCATTTGGCACCAGGACACCCCAGGTCGCAGGTTGATGATCCATTTTGTTATTGTGTCATCAGACCTGTGACCGTATGTCTTGGACACTCGGGTAAAGAGAGGTGCAGAGCTGTCAACTGATCACCACCTGGTGGTGAGTTGGATCCGATGGCAGGGGAGGACGCCATTCAGACCTGGTAGACCCAAACATATAGTGAGGGTGTGCTGGGAACATCTGGCTGAGGCCCCTGTCTGGGAGATCTTCAACTCCCACCTCTGAAAGCACTTCAACCACATTCCGAGGGAGTCTGGAGACATGGAGTCTGAATGGGCCATGTTCTCCACCTCCATTGTTGAAGTGGCTGCCCAAGGCTCCTGCCACAAGGTTGTCAGCGCATCATGGTGGACACCAGTGGTGAAGGGGGACATTAAGCTGAAGAAGGAGTCCTATCAAGCTTGGTTGGCTTGTGGGACTCCCGAAGCAGCTGAGGTGTACCGGCAGGCTAAGCAGAGTGCAGCTCAGCTGGTTGCTAAAGCAAAAACTTGGGTGTGGGAGGAGTTTGGTGAGGCCAAAGAAGAAGACTTTTGGTTGGCGTCGAAGAGATTCTGGCAAACTGTCCAGTTGCTCAGGAGGGGGAAGCAGCTCCCTGTCCACACTGTGCATGGTGCAGATGGGGTGCTGCTGACTTCCACTGGGGATATTGTTGGGCGGTGGAAACAACACTTTAAGGATCTCCTCAATCCCACTAACACGCTTTCCACAAAGGAAGGAGGGCTTGTGGATTAGGGGGATGACTCACCCATCATAGGGGCTGAGGTCTCCAAGGTGGTTCAAAGTCTCTTTGGTGGCCGGGCCTCAGAGGTGGATGAGATTCGCCCTGAATACCTCAAGGCCCTGGATATTGTAGGGCTGTCATGGTTGACATGCCTCTGCAACATTACGTGGAGGTCGGAGACAGTGCCTTTGGCATGGCAAACTAGGGTGGTAGTTCCTCTCTTTAAAAAGGGAGACTGGAGGGTATACTCCCACTTTAAAGGATCACACTCCTCAGCCTCCCTGGGAAGGTCTATGCCAAGGTACTGGAGAGGAGAGTCCGGCCGTTGGTCGAACCTCAGATTCAGGAGGAGCGATGTGGTTTTCGTCCTGGCCGTGGCATATTGGATTAGCTCTTTAACCCTCTCGAGAATCCTCTAGGGTTTGTGGGAGTTTGCCCAACCAGTTTACATGTGTTTTGTGGACTTGGAGAAGGCATTTAACCGTGTCCCTCTTGGTTTTTTGTGGGGGGTGCTTCAGGAGTATGGGGTATCGGGCTTGTTATTACGAGCTATCCAGTCTCTGTACGACCATTGTGAGAGTTTGGTTTGTATTGCCAACACTCGGTCGGACTCATTCCCAGTGAGAGTTGGACTCCGCCAAGGCTGCCCTTTGTCACCAATCCTGTTCATAATTTTTATGGACAGGATTTCTAGGCGCAGCCAGGTAATGGAGGGTGTCATGCATAGTGACCACAGGATCTCATCTCTGTTTTTTTGCAGATGATGTTGTCCTGTTGGCTTCATCCAACAATGACCTACAGGTCTTAATGGGACAGTTTGTCGTTGAGTGTGAAGCAGCTGGGATGAGAATCAGCACCTTCAAGTCTGAGTGCATGGTTCTCTGCCGGAAAAAGGTGGATTGTCCTCTCCGGGTTGGGGACAAGCTCCTGCCCCAAGTGGAGGAGTTTAAGTATCTCGGGGTCTTGTTCACGAGTGAGGGGAAAATGGAGCGAGAGAGTGACAGACGGATCAGAGCAGCATCTGCAGTGATGCAGACATTGTATCGGTCTGTTGTGGTGAAGAGGGAGCTAAGCTCTAAGGCAAAGCTGTTGATTTACTGGACAATCTATGTTCCTACCCTCATCTATGGTCATGAGCTTTGGGTAATGACTGAAAGAATGAGATCGCAGATACAAGCGGCTGAAATGAGCTTCCTTCATAGGATTGCTGGACTCACCCTTAGAAATAGGGTGAGGAGCTCAGTCATCTGGGAGAGGCTCAGAGTAGAACCGCTGCTCCTCCACATTGAATGGAGCCAGTTGAGGTGGTACGGGCATCTGATCAGGACACCTCCTGGACGCCTCCCACTTGAGGTGTTTCGGGCACATCCAACTGGGAGGAGACCCTGGAGTTGACCCAGGACTTGCTGGAGAGACTATGTCTCTCAGCTGGTCTGGGAATGCTTTGGTATCCTCCCTGAGGAGCTGGAGCAGGTGGCTGGGGAGACAGAAGTCTGGGCTTCTCTGCTTGAACTGCTGCCTCTGTGACCCGGACCTCCGGAAATGCGGTAGAAGATGGATGGATGGATGGATGGATGGATGGATGGATGGATGGATGGATGGATGGACATTTGAAATCTCCCAAATGCATGTGGGAAAATGTGTTATGGTACGAAGAAACCAAGGTTGAACTTTTTGGCCATAATTCCAAAAGGTATATTTGGTGCAGTCACAACACTGCTCATCACCAAAAGAACACCATACCTACAGTGAAGCATGGTGGTGGTAGAATCATGCTTTGGGAGTGTATTTCTTTAGCTGGAACTGGGGCCTTAGTCAAGGTGGAGGGAATTATGAACAGTTGCAAATACCAGTCAGTGTTGGCACAAAACCTTCAGGCTTCTGCTAGAAAGCTGAAGATGAAGAGGACCTTCATCTTTCAGCACAACAATGACCCAACACACACATTCAAATCAACAAAAGAATGCCTTCACCAGAAGAAGATTAAGGTTTTGGAATGACCCAGACAGGGTCCGGACCTGAATCTGATCAAACATCTGTGTGGTGATCTGAAGAGGGCTGTGCACAGGAGATGCCCTCACAATCTGACAGATTGTACAATCCTCACAATCTTTGAATTTTTGCAACCAAGAGTGGGCAAATATTGCCACATCACATGCCACACTGATAGACTCCTACCCAATAAGACTGTGCTGTTATAAAACCAAAGGTGCTGCAACAAAGTATTAGTTTAAGGCTGTGCATATTTATCCATTCAGGTTATGGTAAGTTTTTTATTTTCCCACTTTAAAGATTTCATTTTTTTTCCAGAGTACATTTCTCCTATCTACAATGTTAACATTGTAGATTGCAGAAATGCAATTTTGTTCCCGCAGAGTCTCTTGGGAGCTCTTTTTGCTGTTACACCTTCCTGTGGTAATGTATCGTCACTTCCTGCGTTGCTGACTGTCTGTGGTTTGCTCTCCTCGTTCTCCCGAGGATTTTGCCTTTAATTGTATTTTAATCACTTTTTTCCATCTACTGTTAGCTCTCACTTCTGTTTATCAAGCCTCTTGCACCTGTGTGAGCACTCAGTGTCATCTGATCACCCTGTTTAGCCTTCTGTTCACCTTTCATCCGTGTTTTTGTTAGCTTCGGTTTAGCCACTACCTATGGCTACTAGCTCTCCTTCCCCTTCTCCTCTGGTGTGTGTCATGGATGGCCCTCACGAGCCATCATAAGATGCCACTCAGCCGGTGAGTTTGCACAGTTTATTAAAGGAAAGGAAAAGGACACAAAATAATGAGCCACGGGGGGCTAAAACACACTACAACGAGTAACTCAAACTATGACAAAGAAGAACAGATTACAATGGAATACACTTACAATATAAGAAGTGTTGTAACGTCAAAGATGTCCGACGGGGAATATCGACGAGACTGCCACAACTTTTGCCCCTCAGCTGCCCTCTTAAGTAGGGCTCCAGGTGGAGCAGCTGATGAGGCGATTAATGCGGCTCAGCTGACAGCCGGAAGCCCCTCCGAGCGCTGTCATAATAAAAGCTCGGAGAGCCAAAAGGGACACACACACACCAGATGGGAAAAAATACAGCATGGCCCGAGCGCGGGCGAGATCGGCGCTCAAACCATGACAGTGTGCTCTCTCTGTCAGATGTTTAGCTACACCTCTGCCTCTTTTAGTGATAACGGTAAATGTAATAAATGTTGTCTTTTTGAGGCGCTCAAGGCGAGGTTGTCTGATTTGGAATCCCGGCTCCGCTGCATTGAAATATCGTCTGCGGCAGTTAATCTTGACAGACGTCCCCTAGCTGCAGCGGAGCTCCCTAGCATAGGGCGGCCTGTTAGCGGTCCTCTGGTCCTCCTAAGCAGCGAAGAGACTGGGTGGGTGACGGTGAGAAGGAAGCCTAGTCGCAAAGCCCTGGTTAACCACCAACCTGTTCATGTATCTTAATCGTTTTTCCCCGCTCAGCGACACACCCGCTGAGGAAAAAACTCTGATCATTGGTGACGCTGTAGTCAGAAACGTGAACCTAGAGACTCCAGCGGCCATAGTAAAATTCATTCCTGAGGCCAGAGCAGGCGACATCGAGTCAAATTTGAAAATGCTGGCTAAAAGTAACTGTAAATACTCCACAATTATTATCCACGCCGGCATTAATGACATCCGACTCCGGCAGTCGGAAGTCACAAAACTTAACATGGAATCGGTGTGTGACTTTGCCAAAACAATGTCTGCCTCTGTAGTATCCTCTGGGACCATCCCCAATCTGACCAGTGATGACATGTTTAGCCGCTTGTCATCCTTCAACCGCTGACTGTCTGTGTGGTGTCCTGCAAACAATGTGGGCTACATAGACAATTGGAGCTCATTTTGGGGAAAACCTGGTCTTATTAGACGAGATGGCGTCCATCCCACTTTGGATGGTGTGTCTCATTTATCTAACAATCTGGCATTATTTTTATCCAAATTTCCAAAACTGTGACAACTCAGAGTTGGGACCAGGAAGCAGAGTCGCAGTCTTACACGCCTCTCTGCAGCTCCTCTTCATCCGCCACCCTTCAACTTAGCCCCTGTCTTCCCTATCAGAGAATCATTGTCTGCTCCCTCCAAAGTTAATAAAAATATAATGTATAAGCATCCCAAAGTGATTAAACAAAAAGTTGTTAAAACTCAAATTAAACATGAAGCCTCTAAATTGAATGATTTGGCCTCTGTTCCTCCTCATAATTTAAAAATTAAATGTGGTTTGTTAAATATTAGGTCTCTAACTCCCAAGTCTCTGTTAGTCCATGATCTGTTAATTGATCATCAGATTGATTTAATATCCCTTACAGAGACTTGGTTAGGGCAAGAGGATTATGTTGGTTTAAATGAATCAACTCCCTCTGGTTATTTAAACTGTCAAAATCCAGGAAGTTCTGGTCGTGGAAGAGGAGTAGCAACAATTTACCATTCCAAATTACTAGTTAATGTAAAGCAAAAAACACGTTATAATTCCTTTGAGGGCCTGGTATTGGGCATTTTAGCAATTTTAGGCCAAACCCAATTTTATTTGCCATAGTTTATTGTCCTCCATCAACCTACTCAGAGTTTTTATCCGAATTTGCCAAATTCTTAGCTGATTTAGTGCTGAAATCAGATAGAATAATTATAGTAGG
Source organism: Pholidichthys leucotaenia (assembly GCA_020510985.1). Taxonomy (NCBI): domain Eukaryota; kingdom Metazoa; phylum Chordata; class Actinopteri; order Cichliformes; family Pholidichthyidae; genus Pholidichthys; species Pholidichthys leucotaenia. The sequence continues at coordinate 309,336,276 of CM035844.1, forward strand.
GGACTTTAATATACATGTAGATGTAGATAGTGATTGCCTTAATTTGGCATTTAATTCAATTTTAGACTCAATGGGGTTTTCTCAGAAAGTAGGAAATTCTACCCGTTATCTCCACCATACGTTGGACCTTGTTCTGACATATGACATAGAAATAGAAAATCTGGTAGTGTCTCCCCATAACCCTGTACTGTCAGACCATTGTCTGTTAACCTTTGATTTTACTATTTCTGACTATTTGGCTCCTAAGGAAAAATATTTCTACAGTAGATGCCTCTCAGATGATGTTACCAAATTTATGCAGATTGTTTCCTCTATGCCATATGTCAACACAATGGAAATAAGCGATAGAGAGCTTACTCCTTCCGTAATTGATAGCATGGTAGATAGTGTTACAGCAGGGGTCACCAACGCGATGCCCGCGGGCACCATGTCGCCCACAAGGACCACATGAGTCGCCCGCAGGCCTGTTCTAAAAATAGCACAACTCGCAAGTGAGCTGCATCTAAGATGTAATTTTTTCTGCCGCTATTTTTTAAAATCACACTTGCATTTATATAGATTTTAAAATGACAGTGTCTTAAAAATAAAAAAATGAAAATATGTTTATTATACGTAAAGTTAAAGTGAATCTGACCTAGTTCAAAGGTCAGTATTGTGCGCATGACAAAACCTTCGCGCTTGTGGAGCGTAAGCTAGCAGCCAGTGAAGATGGTGAACGCAGTGTTGTTTCCTAGCCCAAAAACATGGCAAAAAAAGACAGAAAATTTATCATTTTCAAAGTGAGCGGGAGGAAGAGTTCTTTTTTTACTACCGTGAAAGGAAGCTGCGTGTGTTTCATTTGCGGGGCAACGGCGAAGCGCCACTATGTGGAGCGACACTTCACTACCCACTCTTTTTTTTTTTTTTTTTTTTTATTCGCCCTTTTCACATTCCCCACAATGCAATGCGCAACCGGCAACATTCGGTAGTTTGTTTACACTGGCTCATATGAGACAGAGTTCAAGATACGTCGAAATAAAGCCACAAATCAGGGTTCCAGATGTGTAGTACCTTTCTGTAGTAATCGCCAGGGTACAGACAAGGAACAGGTACCCGTAGGTAGATTTGTTCTGCAGTCCGGTGACAAGCCACCAGCTGCCGGTCGCTGCATGCGCAAGCGCCCCTTAACTCCCTAGCCTGCATGTTTTTGGCATGTGGGAGGAAACCCACGCAAACACGGGGAGAACATGCAAACTCCACACAGATCACTGTTGGCCGGGGGCAGGGATCGAACCCACGATCCCCCGGCCGAGGGTAAACTGCTGCCGCGGTGCTAACCACTGCGCCCATATAAGCACTCTCAGTGCTTGTTTAGCTTCTCCTCATGAAAGGACAGCGCTGGTTATTACTCCAGCATGATTCTTGGCAAGAACTGTATGGATATAATTCCAGTGAAGAAGAACACACAAAAGCATGTTTATTAATGTAACAGATTTTGAGCAGAATTGCAGCAGATTTGTTCAGTTAAAAATGTGATAAGATTTATTTAATATGAAAGTTGATTTTTCTTAAATGTTGCATAACTTTTTCAAACATGGTGCAACATAGTTCATGAATTAAAAGGGTTTAGTTTTTTATGGTTAAAAGGGACTGGTGAAAACTGGACATTTTTTTTAATGAAATGTAGAAGTGATCATCTGAACAATTGCTGAGATTAATAAAAATAAAGTGTTGAATATTGATCTTGTCTGTTACCCACTCTACGTTATTGATAATTATTTATTTATGTATATACAGTATATATATATATATATATATATATATATATATATATATATATATATATATATATATATACACACAATTTGTTATTTTAGAGGAGTGTGTCAAGCTGGTGCCCTTCATATGACTCAATACCCATGAAGTAGCTCTTGGTTTCAAAAAGGTTGGTGACCCCTGTGTTACAGCTTCTCTGCATCAGACTCTAGACATGGTGGCCCCTTTAAAAAAGAAAAAGTCTAATCAGAGATTTCTAACTCCTTGGTTCAACACAGAAACTTGTAGCTTAAAACAGAAGACTCGTCAATTAGAAAGAAAATGGTGCTCCACTAATTTAGATGAAATCTATTTAGCATGGAGAAATCATCTTTTAATTTGTAAAAAAGCTCTGAGAAAAGCTAGAACGAGTTATTATTCTGCATTAATAGAAGAGAACAAGAATAATCCAAGGTTTCTTTTCAGCACTGTAGCCAGGCTGACAAAGAGTCAGGACTCTGTCAATCCTAGCATTCCCTTAGAGCTTTCTAGTCAGGACTTTATGAACTTTTTCAACAATAAAATTTCATCTATCAGAGAAAAAAATCAGTCAGATTCTTCCCACCGTTAACTTAAATACAGTAACTACTACAACTCCTTCAACTGATACTGTATCTGTTTGGATCAGTTTACTCCAATTGACCTTTTAGAGTTAGACAAAATAGTTTCCTCATCCAAGCCTTCAACTTGTCTTTTAGACCCTATTCCTACCAGGTTATTTAAAGAAGTCTTCCCACTTATTGGTAGCTTTATTCTTCAGATAATCAATTCTTCATTAACTTTAGGTCATGTACCGCAGGCTTTTAAAACTGCTGTAATTAAACTCTTATTCAAAAAGCCAACGCTGGATCCAGGAGTTTTAGCTAGCTATAGACCAATCTCTAATCTCCCTTTCATTTCAAAAATCTTAGAAAGAATTGTTGCTACGTAACTATTTGACCACTTGCAGGGAAATGGTTTATTTGAAGAATTTCAGTCTGGGTTTAGAATCCATCATAGTACTGAAACAGCCTTAGTGAAGGTCACTAATGACCTCCTCATCGCATCTGATAATGGACTTGTTTCTGTGCTTGTCCTTTTAGACCTTAGTGCAGCTTTTGATACTATTGATCATAATATTCTACTTGATAGATTATAACACTATGTTGGACTTAATGGAACTTCGTTGCAGTGGTTTAGATCTTATTTATCTGATAGGTTCCAGTTTGTTCATGTCAATAATGAGTTTTCTTTCAGCTCAAAGCTCAGTCATGGAGTTCCACAGGGATCTGTGCTAGGCCCTACTCTTTTTAGTTTATATATGCTTCCGTTAGGCAACATTATTAGGAAGCACTGTATACATTTTCATTGTTATGAAGATGACACAATTATACCTATCAGTGAAGCCAGATGATAGTAATCAATTAGCCAAGTTAGAATCCTGTCTTAAGGAAATCAAAGCTTGAATGACTTGTAATTTCCTGCTATTAAATTCAGATAAGACTGAAGTCATTCTTGTTGGTACAAAATACCTTAGAAATACTTTTCCAAATCAAACTTTTAGTTTGGATGCAGTTACTTTTTCTCTTAATAGCTATGTGAGGAACCTTGGAGTTATTTTTGATTAAGATCTGTTTTTCAATTCACATATTAAATTCTTTTCAAAGACTGCCTTCTATCATTTGCGTAATATTGCCAAGATTAGGAGCATCTTGTCTCAGAGTGATGCTGAGAAACTGATCCACGCTTTTGTTAGCTCTAGACTAGATTATTGTAACTCTTTATTATCAGGTTGTCCTAAAACATCTCTAAAAAGTCTTCAGTTGATCCAAAATGCTGCAGCAAGAGTTTTAACAGGTACTAGAAAGAGAGAGATCATATCTCTCCGGTTCTGGCCTCTCTTCATTGGCTTCCATAGAGTTTAGAATTAAGTTTAAAATCCTTCTTCTCACTTTTAAAGCTCTAAACAATCATGCCCCTTTTTATTTAAAAGATCTGACATTACCCTATTATCCTAACAGAGCACTACACTCCCAAAATGCTGGATTACTTGTAAAACCTAGAATCTCCAAAAGTACAATGGGGGGCAGAGCCTTCAGTTGTCAAGCTCCTCTCTTGTGGAACCAGTTGCCAATCTGGATTCGGGAGTCAGACTCGATCTCTGTTTTTAAGATTAGGGTTAAAACCTTCCTTTTTGATATATATATATATATATATATATATACAGTATATATATATATATATATATTAAAAAAAAATAAAAATAGCCTACAATTGGGGAGGGATCATGTGTTTTTGAACCCTCCCTTAGTTATGCTGCTATTAGGTTTAGACAGCCGGGGGACCTCCAATAATTGCACTGGGCTTCACTCCTTTCTTCACTCTCAATGAAATTATTTTGTTTTTTTTTTTGTTTTTTTTGCTGGTCATTAACATCTGTTTGTTCTCTCCCATAGATTGAGTCCCCATCATGCTGTTTGCTCTCTATACTGCATGTCTGTTCTTTTCATCTTCTCTATCCCCTCACCCCCCAGCCAGTGGCAGCAGATGACTGCCCCTCCCTGAGCCTGGTTCTGCTGGAGGTTTCTTCCTGATAAAAGGGAGTTTTTCCTCTCCACCGTCGCCAAGCGCTTGCTCAAAGGGGATCGCCTGATTGCTGGGATCTTTCTGCAATTGCGGGGGTTTCCCCTACAGTTGAAAGTGCTATGAGATTTTTTTTTTTTTATTACTTATTTTGTACCCGTAGGTAGATTTGTTTTGCAGTCTGGTGACAAGCCACCAGCTGCCGGTCGCTGCGTGTGCAAGCGCCCCTTATCCCTAACCTGCATGTTTTTGGCATGTGGGAGGAAATCGGAGAAATCCCGGAGTAAACCCACGCAACACGGGGAGAACATGCAAACTCCACACAGATCACTGTTGGCCGGGGGCAGGGATCGAACCCACAATCTCACAATCCCCGCGATCCCCCGGCTGAGGGTAAACTGTGCTACCACAGTGCTAACCACTGCGCCACCGTGAGATGACTGTTGTTGTGAAATGGCGCTATATAAATAAAGTTGAGTTGAGCTGAGTTCTACTGTACATGGTTGGCTGTATGGACTGAATGACAAAGTTGGCTTCTTCTTCAAGTTATCTAATGAATAGCTGTTTTGTTTCCACAAAATTCATTTTTATGCCACTGAACTGAATTGTTTTTCCAGTTTGTCATTTATCTTTCAGTTTCTCATTTATTTGACAGATGGTTTACTGAGGTGAACTATTATTATTATTATTATTTTGTATTTCGTGTATTTTATTAATCCCGGAGAGAAATTCTGGGCATCCACCTGGATGGATGTGGCAGCCATGGTGCAACACCAATCCCTGAACCATTCACACACACACACACACACACACACACACACACACACACACACACACACACACACACACACACACACACACACCTAGGGCCACTTTAGAGTCTCAAATCAACCAAACTTGCATGTTTTTTGGCCTGTGGGAGGAAACCAGAGTACCCAGTGTAAACCCACGCAGACAAGGGGAGAACATGGAAGCTTCACACAGAAGGGTCACCAGTGGTCAGTGGTGGGACTGAACCCACGATGGTCAGGGGTGGAATCAATCCCGTGACCTTGCTGTGCTGCCACAGTGCTGACCGCTGCGCCACCAAACTGCCCAGTATTTAAGTTCTATATTCCTGTCAAAACATGTCTACAATGAAAATTATTGGACTGAAAAAGAATCTTTGCTCCAATCTCCTCCACCTGGCAAAAAGTGGGCTGGTCTTGGGCATTAAACTCCCAGGCTGAAAATTGGTCCCACTCTGGCTCTGCCATAGTCTGAGGTCAGGATCCCAAGGTGACCCTGTGTACCAGGTTTGGTGGCCCTAGCTTTACTCATTTTATAGTAATAGTTAAATGAAATGCTAACCTTGACTTTTGACCTTTTGACCCCAAACCCATAGTCAGAAGTCAGAATCCCATGGTGAACCTGCGGACCAGATTTGGTGGCCCTAGCTTTACTCATACAGTAATGAGGCATAAGGGGAACTCAGTGGCGTACTGGGCAGCTCGGTGGCACAGTGGTTAGCACTGTGTGAGCACAGTAGGAAGGTTGTGGGTTTGATCCCACTCCCTGACCATCACTGACCTTTCTGTGTGAAGTTTGAATGTTCTCCTTGTGTCTGTGTGGGTTTACTTTGGGTACTCAGGTTTCCTCCCACAGGCCAAAAAACATGCAAGTGAGGTTAATTGGAGACTCTAAAGTGGCCCTAGGTGTGAATGTGTGTGTGAATGGTGAAGGGATTGGTGCCGCACAGTGGCTGCCTCATCCATCCATGTGGATGCCCTGAATTTCCCTCTGGGATTAATAAAGTATACAAAATAAAAAAAATAAAATACCATTTACCATAGTGCAACTGCAATGTTAACTTTGACCTTTGACCTAAACCCATAGTTAGGTCAGGGTGCAAGTCTTCAAAGATGTGTATTAGATACAACTACTGTATCAATTTGAAAAGCTTTCATCTGACATGGTTCAGGTGACCCACAGAACAGACACGACTCAGGATTAACACAATTAACGTACTTTATTTGTTAACGTGAGTGATTGGATGCGTGAGTGCGGTTATATGGTGTAATGTAGTGTAGTGCAATCCGTGTACTCCAGCTGGGCCGGCAGAGCACCGTACAGACTGGCAACCCTGGAAAGAGACAAGGGCCGTTATCTTACAGTTCACCCTATGCAGCACGTTAGATAAGATAAGATAAGCCTTTATTAGTCCCACAATGGGGAAATTCCAGGATTGCAACAGCACAGGGATAGCAACACTCAGAGCAACAATCAAGAAGACAAGAAAAAACAAGAGCAGTGAGTATACATATGTACATATAAATATATAAACACACAGTGCGGAGCATTGTAGCTAGATGGAATAAATATATAAATATACAAACACACAGTGCGGAGCATTGTAGCTAGATGGAATAAATATATAAACACACACACAGTGCGGAACATTGTAGCTAGATGGAATAAATATATAACTATATAAACACACACAGTGCGGAGCATTGTAACTAGATGGAATGAACAGCATAACCGTCTACCTAGTTATCCTACATGGTATGATTATGTACCCATACATATTGTCATCCTCCGTAGTGACCGGTATTTTCCTAGTTGTATACCGGAGGGGACCATTGTGTAAGTCTATTGTGTCTTTTGCATTCACTACTATTAGGTTGTCACGTTTTTTTTGCTATCTCTGCGAGCAGCCCTGCTTAGGTTATACAGTCTGACAGCCGTAGGTAGGAAGGACCTGCGAAACCTCTCGGTTGTGCACCTAGGATGATGTAGTCTGCTGCTAAATGAGCTCCTCAGTGCGTTCAGTATGTTGTTATGCTTACTGATGTTACTGTGCTTACTGTCAATGGATGTTGGAGTTGCTTCAGGTGGCGCCGAAGCTGCAGCCAGGGAGACAGTGTCTGCCGGCAGGTTAGCTGGAGGTGGAATAAGAGTCCGCCGCCTGGAGGGAGATGGAGGTCCGCCGTTGCGGGATCCGCCTGTGCACAGGGGAATGGACAGGTTTAGTAGCAATAATGCTTACTTGATCGTTGGTCCGGGCGGAACCGACCCGGACGTCGTACAGCGGGGCTTGGAAGCCGAAGGCTGGAGAGTTCAGTACAGGGAAGCACGGAGGCAGGGTGTGGCGTGATTCACAGGAGAGAATCAGACGACTCCGTGCCCAGCACTGGTCCTGATGGAAATAAATAGGGCCGCAGGAGATGACAGGCAGGTGCATGCACAGGTGCCATGATTGGCGGCCATGACAACATCATTTCTTTCAGTAGTTACTGTGTTTAGAATATTTAGGGAAAATCTGACATTTGATCTCAAGGTCATCTAATGAGAGTGAAATTGCAATATGTGTATCATCAGAGTATGTGAAACCATGGTACCAAGTTTCAAAACATTTGGAGCAAGAGCACTCTGAGGGGAGTGCAATATCCCCCTGCCTCCATTTTCTTTGAAGATCCCAATGCTGACGGAGAGCAGTTTTCAACTTTTCAACATAATCACTGTGGCAGAACCAGATTATGATGAACTCATCATCCATGAATGTAAAACAAAGTGTACAACTCATAGTTGTAGGTCAGGATCCCAGGGTGAACCTGTGGAGCAAGTATGGTGACCCTGGAGAGCTTTACACATTCTATAGAAAGAGATCATAGGAAGTGCCAACCTTGAGCTTTTGACCCCAAACCTGTAGTCAGAGGTTATGGTCTCAGAGTGAACCTGTGTACCGGGATTGGTGACCCTAGCTTTCTTTGTTGTTGAGATATAGTTTATAAGCCATGTTGATGTTGATCTTGGACCTAGCGATCCCAAAACCACAGTCACATGTCAGGGTCACTGGGTGAACCTGTGTACCAACTTTGGTGGTCTGAGCTTTACTCGTACAGTAATAAGGCATAAGGAATGTTAACCTTTACCTTTTGATCCCAAACCCATAGTCAGAGGTCAAGATCCCAAGGTGAACCTGTGTAGCAAGTCTGGTGACCCTAGCTTCCTTTCCATCATCACTGTTTTCTTCCTGCATTACCGACTGCACTATATAGTTCTCCACAGTATCTGCTGCTGGCTAATATATATTTTAACTGTTGACCAGTATCACTTAATCTTATCCTACACTTTATTACATGTATAGTTTATTTCTCTTATCTTATCATGTTTAATGTTGCAGCATTGTACCGAGACAAATTCCTAGTTTGTGTACTACATGAACAATGGCAATAAACCTGATTCTGATTCTGATTCTCTTCTTTGTTGTTGAGTTATATTTATTTTATTTATTTATTTTGTGTACTTTATTGATTCCCAGAGGGAAATTCAAGGCATCCAACTGGATGGATGAAGCAGCCATGGTACAATGCCAGTCCCTTCACCATTCACATACACATTCACACCTAGGGCCACTTGAAGTCTCCAATTAACCTAACCTGCATGCTTTTGGCCTGTGGGAGGAAACTGGAGTACCCGGGCTAAACCCACACAGACACGGGGAGAACATGCAAACTCCACACAGAAGGGTCACTGATGGTCAGGGGGTGGGATTGAACCCACGATGGTCAGGGGTGGACTTGATCCCGTGATCTTCTTACTGTGCTGCCACAGTGCTAATCATTGCACCACCGAGTTGCTCCACATTGTAATTCATTCTGATGTTGACCTTTGACTTTGTGATCCTAAAACCATAGTCACAGTTCAGGGTCACAAGGTGAAACTTTGTACCAGGTTTGGTGGTCCTAGGTTGATGTGCTGTACAGTAATAAGGCATAGGGAATATTAACCTTAGTCTTTGACTTTTTAATTCAAACCCATGGTCAGAGTTCAGGATGCCAAGGTGAACCTATGTAGCAAGTTTGGTGGCCCTTGCTTTACTCATTCTATAGTAATAGTAAATGTAGCATTTACCATAGTACAACTGCAATGTTAACGTTGAACCTTTGACCCACTGACCCCAAACCCATAGTTAGGTGAGGGTGTAAGTCATCCAAGATGTGTATTAGATACAACTACTGTATCAATTTAAAAAGCCTACATCATTTCTTTCAGTAGTTACTGTGTTTAGAAGATTTAGGGAAAAATCTGACCTGACCTCTGACTTCAAGGTCACCCAATGAGAGTGAAATTGCAATATGTGCATCATCAGAGTGTATCAAACCATGGTACCAAGTTTCAAAACAATCAGAATAAAACTGTAGGAGAAGTTGATTTCACAAGACAGTTACTGTCTATGAAGTGAGGTGAAACAGGAGGTCATAGGTCAGGGGCTACAATTCTTGTAAAAATCATGCAATCAGAACCAAATTGAAATATGCACATCCTCAGTGAACATCAAAGGATGGTACCATATTTCAAAACAACTGGACCAAAACTGTAGGAGGAGTTGATTTCACAAGACAGTTACTATCTATAAAGTGAGGTGAAATAGGAGGTCATAGGTCAGGGGTTACACCTCCTGCAAAAGTCATCTGATCAGAACAAAATTGCAATATGCACACCATCAGTGTATATCAAACCCTGGTACCAAGTTTCAAAACAATTGGAAGAAAACTGTAGGAGTTAATTTCACAAGAGTGGGGCAGACGGATGGACAGACCCATAACATAATCCCCAGTGTTTCTTCTGGTTGGGGGGGAGGGGCAGGTCAGAAAACAGATGACACCACTGTAACCACAAAATGTTAATTTTATGCTATTTATTTCTTTTTGTCGATTTTGCACAGTACCTTTACATATGGAACTTATGATTTGAAGTATTGTGCAACCAAGGCTTGAATCTTGAAATACTGGGCCAGTTGGGTTCCCACTCAGACATCCTGTGTTTGAACTTTTTAGTGTTGTTCTCCTCCTCTCCTTACTCTTTTGCATCCTCTGCCTCAACACTTTCCTCTCCTTGGCCTGCCCCTCTCTCTTTCTCTCTCTCTCTCATGGAGCGGCATCCAGTGAGTACTCTAAACTTTGTTTTCCAACTTTTTCACCGGAGTGGTAGCCTAGTTGATAGAGTGGGTTCAAATCCTGGCCGGGTCATACCAAAGACCATATAAAAATGGTATTTCCCGCCTTCTAGCTGGGTACTCAGCATAATAGAATGGGGGAAGGAGAAGTTGTCTGTGGTGGCGCCTTACATGGCAGTGACCCCTCTGATTCTACATGTAATTAACATTGTAGATGGGAGAAACATAATTTCGTTCTATCATACATGATGGACTGAATGACAAAAGAGATGGCTTCTTCTTCTTTTCTCTATCGTGTGTGTTGAGGTGTGTGTTTATTATTTAGTGGTTTCGGTGTTTGTATGTTTGTTAGTGATGTTAAAACCGAGGCCTTATGAAACAAGGAGCAACTTTGAGACAATTGTTTCTTGAAGGACAGTGTTATGAAACATCTCATAAAGACTGCCATCTGGTGACTGACTGTCAGAACTGCATCAGAGTTGAAAAACCTGAAAAAAACTTGATTCTTTTTTTTTTGAGCATTTGGCCATCCGAGGTCTATTCAAAATTGGATGGCAGGAACAAACAATACAAAGCAAACAAACAAACAAAAAAACCCTAATTCTCTCTGAAACTTCCCGCGAGCCCTCAAGTCACATGATGTGACCGACATAACGAGGCCTCGCTTGCTACGGTCACATGACTGTGGGCATGTTGACACAGTGCTTGACATTCTGCTTGCGACACTTCCGTGTTATATTGCTCGAGTCAGTCTCGAGTGGGCAGTGTCGAACATAACATCACCAGTGTTTGTGTGTGAGAGTTTTGGAGTGAGTGTGTTGGGGGGATGGTAGCTTTTGCTGCCCGTTTTCCCCCGCCGGCATCATGCCAGTAGTTGATGGTGGTGTGGAGTTTGAGTGTTTGACTCAGAGGCATGGTGTTAGAATCCTTCCGACAGTTTCCTGTTCTGTGGAGGAGGCTAGCCTCGGAGTGGGACAGGCAGTTGGGCATGATGGTATAAAGTCAGCATCAAGGATGAAGAGTACAATTGTTATTTCTTTGGATCAAACTGAAAAAGCTGATCAGGTGGTGGAACAGGGAGTTGTCATAAATGACACTGTTACTCTTGTTTTACCACTGGTGAACCCTTCTAGGAGGATCACCATCTCCAACGCTCCTCCTTTCATTGAAAATGATCAGCTGATAAGAGAGTTATCCCGTTTTCGCCAAGTTGTTCCCCCATTAGAATGGCCTCACTGGGTAGTAAATCACCCCTGCTAAAGCACGTCGTGTGTCACAGGAGGCAATGTTTTATGGTGTTAAAAGACAGCTCCACAAAATTGAACGTGTCTTAACTTCAGGATTGACGGCTTTATCTATTCAGTCTTTGCAACATCTGAAACAATGAAGTGTTTTGTGTGTGATGCAGAAAGCCATCTTATCAGATCATGTCCTGAAAAAGTGAACACAAATAATACCAGGATCAAGAAAGGTGACGCTGGTGTTTCTGGTGGTCCAGAGGGTAGCGCTGCATGTGGCGCAGTGGATGCTGCTGCTGCATCCGTTTCTGCCGGGGCGGCGGTGTCTTGCACCGTGCCCACGCCACTAGCATTGGTGGGAGCTCAGCGGCCACGGCGGGCACAGAAGGTGCTCCTCCAAACAGTGGTATTGGGGAGTTGCTGTCTGGCGTAGGCTCTGATCATTTTGATGAGCCTGTCACCGAGAGTAAAAAAGTGAAGGACACAAATAGGGTGTAGTTAAAGCAAAAAATGTGAATGAACAGACTTTGCAGGCAGAGGAGGATCAGAGTGGGGCTGTGACGGACACACCAAGTTAACACTGCATGACAAACGCTGCAGTTGATGAAGAAATGCAGGAAAATGAATTTGTTGAGGAGGATCCTTTTAAAGCTGCACAAAAAAGAAAAAGTGCTGAAAACTTGCAGAGCTCTGCTAAATCTAGTAGGGTGGGGGGTTTGGAACTGCTAGATGAGAGTGCTTCTGATGAAAAGAAGTTGAGTCTGAGCTGATGCAGTGGCAGGAGGAGGAAAGCTCCTACTCCTTTACGAAGATGAGGAAGTTTCTTCAAGAGACTAAGGGGAGTAGAGCTGTGAAAGTAGAAAATTATTTTCCAGATCTGGAATTATTTGTTGCATCAGCTCACAAGTTTTTGAAACTAAATGATGGGAATGAGATTTTCACTGATAAGGAAATACAGTCATGTGAAAAAATTAGGCCACCCCATTAAATATTCAGTTCTTTATTAATAAATGTTTACATACTGGTGTCTAACCTTGTTTTTGTGTTTATTTGATTTTTTTAACATTTATTTTAGCCATTTTAAGTGAGAATGAATGTGGGGGTGTCCTAAAAAAGATGGGGGGTGTCCTAATTTATTCCTCACTATTTGTTCAGAATTACATTTTACAGAAAATTTGAAAAAAGTCTTTAATTCATTTTTAATTGTTTTACAATTTTATTCCATGAATCTCCCAGTATTTTTAACATTGATATTAAATATCCATATGTCCAAATATGTGAAAAAACACACAGGCTTATACAGAGTGTCCTAATTTTTTTTCCACATACCTGTATGTCATTTAAAGAAACTTGTGTTTAAACTGAAATCACAAATCACTAACAGTCATGTTGACTCTTAATTTGTCTTTTACTTTTTCTGCTGCGTATGTCTTTTTACTGTACCTTATTTTTATCCTTTTTAATGCCTCACCTTAGAATTGGCACTCTAAATATTAATGAGGCCAGGGATGCCATAAAAAGGGCCTCTTTATACAAGCTTTTTAATTTAAAAAAGCTTGATGTGCTGATGCTACAGGCAGGGATGGCAACAGGAAATTCTGATTTCAGCTGAAATCTAATTTGGTCGATTGACTTATGGGGGGGCGCAGCCCCCCTGAAGCTGGGAGGTTTTCAGTAAAACAGAAGTAATTTAGACTGAAAAAAATGATTTAAAAAAAATGAAATACTAGACTTAGATAAATCATTAAATTTAATGAAAAGTTAACTTACTTTTTCTTCAATGTTGTCTCACTGTCTTTAGTCCAACATATTTAACAGTTCTATAAGAGTTTATTACACTATTTACACTGGTCACCAAGTCACTTCTAATGTGAAACTTTCTTCCTTTTGGCAGCAAGCTGTGTCAGTCTCTGAACTTTGAACTTCATCTCCTTTTCTGGTTTCTTTAGAAACTGTCCGAGTGTTTCTGTTACCTCGTCGAACTTTGAGCCAATTTTCACCTTTACCGTCACTTTTCTCTCAAGCCAATTCCATCGGAACTTATTTTTGACACTTTTGTCTATTTCTAGCACTGATGACTCCTGATTCTTCGATAAAAATCTCATAATTCCGCTGAAAACAATACCGAAAGCTCAGAATTCCAACACGAACCAGGGATGTGATTTGGGGTTGGGGAAATTATCTTATAATTTAGCAGGGGGTCTGGGGGACACAGTTCCCCAGCGGGGTCCGGGGCAGAGCCCCGTTGGGGGGGCAAGGGGGGTGAAGCCCCCCGAAGCTCCTGGGTTTTTATGATTTTTAAGTACTAGAACTGTGCTTAAATGACATAAAACAAACAGCTGAATGCCACTTATTACTGTATAATATTGACTTATGTTCCAAGAAGACAGCATTCCTAAAATATTCCAACAAGCATTATCCATCACATGCTTTAACACTTGATCAAATCAAAATCAGTTAATTTTATCACTTCTATAATAGAAATAAAAATTCCAACATACCATTACTTTTTATAATTTCAGCATTCATTTCAGATCACCAGTTTCAATCTCCATTGAGTCTTGAGCAGTTCATTTTGCACAATCACTGATGATAATAATCATCAGTGATTAATCACTGATGATTAATCACTGATCATAATCACTAGCCAAGTCTTAGAAATATTCAAAAGTTATGAGTCAATGTCCGCTGTGCACTGTCAATTTCAAACTGTTTGGAATCATAAAAGTAATCTAACTAAATTGTTTTGCTATTTTTTTCTCCTCAACATCAATGTCAGGGCGCTGCAGGAGTTTTTGGGAATGGTTAACTTTTATAACCGTTTCCTCCCCTGCGCAGCCCAGCTCATGCAGCCGTTGTACGCCGCACTCAAGAAATGGAAACCGGCGGACAGAGTCGACTGGACTCCTGAGTGGGAGCAGGCGTTCTGACCTTAAAACAGCTCTGGCGAAAACATAACTTTTGAAGAAGAAGGTGAATGATATGTGTGGACCTTGTAAATTCCAAACTGGTGAATGTATAATATGTATACTTATGTAATGGATTGCCTAGACTAAACAGAGGAGCATTGTTTAAGACCTGTCTTTGTTAGTGGTTGTTGGTGTTTTTTTGTACAATTTTTATTTTTTATTTTTTTATTTTTTTAATTACTTTAGTGTTAGTGTTTGATTGTTTGTGTTGTGTCTGTAAAAAAGGTTCAATAAAAAATATTGTGGAAAAAAAAAAACAGCTCTGGCGAACGCTGCACTACTGGCGCACCCAGACCCGGCGGCTCGGATAGCGCTAACTACCGACGCCTCGGACATGGGCATAGCGGCCGTCGTGGAGCAATGCGTTGCCGGTTCTTGGCAGCCGCTCACCTTTGTTTTTAGCAGGTCTTTGCACGACAGTGAGCGTAAATACAGCATGTTCAACAGAGAGTTAATGGCTCTCCACCTGGCCATACGCCACTTCCAGTTCTGGCTGAAAGGGCGCACCTTCACTGCGTTCGTGGACCACAAGCCGCTAACGTACTTAATGTACTTTATCTTCCTGGAAGATAAAATAAAGCGGAATTCGGTGAATTAGCGGAAAAATCACATCCCTGAGAACAAGCCGCCATGAATTTTTGACAAAGCATACAACGAGCCATTTGATTGGTCCAATCGTTTGCAACTATCCAATCGCAGGGCTGTTTACAATACAGCAGTAGCTTGAGTACATAACATCCGGGTTATCACAGGAGACTTGACCCGGGGAAGCGCCGAGCGCTTATGTAATCGTGTTGATTTTCGCTAAAAATCGGTAACAATAAGGTACCTTACCCCCCCTAAAATTTTCTCAACGGATTTAGACGATTCACAGAAATGATCAATTTGAAAATAAATCGGCGGAAATCCGCGGATCGGCGGAAAATTGCCATCCCTGTACAGGAGACTCACAGCACTGTAGACACTGAGAGCCAGTGGAGAAAAGAGTGGGGTGGCTGCATTTCTTTTAGCCACAAATCTAATAGCAGTGTGTGTGTGTGGGGGGGTGTTGCTGTACTCTTCTCTTTGGATTGTGTGCCTACCTCTTATGAGGTAGAAGAGGTGGCAAAAGGCCATTTGCTCTAATTAAAGGTACAGTTTGAAAACGTGAACTTGGTTTTTATAAATGTGTATGTGCCAACAAAGAGAGCAGAGAGGCTCAGGTTCTTTGACATGTTATCAGATACGGTCAGATCCTGTAATTCAAATAGTTTTTTATTTCTGGGGGGATTTTAATTGTACAATAAACCACAGACTAGACAGGAACCATCAGGAGCCTCACCCTGCTTCTGCCAATAGGCTGAGGGAGCTGGTGAAGGCACATAAAATGGCCGATGTGTGGAGATCACATCATGGGGACCAGAGGCAGTACACCTGGAGCCATGTTAAAGATAACCTTTTATCTATGGCTAGGTTAGACCGTTTTTTTTTTGTTTTTTTTTTAAATGGTTTTAAACATCAAATGAGTATTTTTTTAAAATAGCTGTATCTGTCCTGTTGGTTTCACTGATCACTGCCTGCTGTTTTGTTCTGTTTTTATTGAAAATGTAAAGTGTAAGAGTGCTTTTTGGTATTTTAATAATACACTTAAATGATGTGTCTTTTAAAGGAGTTTTTCATTGTTTATGAAAGTCATACAAGAAATAAAAAAAGCCCTTTTAAATCTCTTCAAAGGTGGTGGGATTTTGGTAAGGCACAAATAAAACAACTCTGTCAACAGTACACTCAAAATGTCACTCGCAGCTTGACCAAATCCTTGAAAGCTCTGGAGACTGAGGTGGTAGAGCTAGAGGAGTTACTCAGTTCTACAGGAAAACAAGAGCACTTGGAGGCTCTTCAATGAAAAAGGTCAGCCTTGGCTAGCCTGCTAGGGGTCACCGCACAGGGAGCTCTGGTCTGCTCACGCTACATGGATGTAGCTCTGATGGACTCGCCCTCCCAATACTTTTTTGGACTGCAGTGGAAAAATGGCCAGAGAAAGCTTATTCACTGCTTGTTGGATGATGATGGGGGAACAATCTCCACAGCAGCAGAGATCAGGAAGTATATTGATAGTTTCTACAGCGAACTGTATAAAGCAGAGTGGAGGGAAGACACGTCACTGAGCCAGAGTTTCCTTGGTGGTCTTCCAGTGCTCTCACAGGACCTTGTTGCCGGCTTGGATGCTCCATTGTCTCTGTCTGAGCTGCATGCAGCGCTAATGAGCCTCCAGAATGGAACGTCACCAGGCATAGATGGTCTCTCTGTGGACTTTTATAAGGAATTCTGGTCCTTGCTTGGTCCAGACCTGCTGGAGGTTATGTAAGATAGTTTGAAAAGGGGGGGGACTCTACCCATGGCCTGCAGGAGGGCCATCATCACACTGTTGCCCAAAAAAGGAGACCTACAGAGCCTAAAGAACTGGAGGCCAGTCTCTCTGCTTTGCACAGTCTACAAAATTCTTTCTTAAGCTCTGGCCCTAAGACTGCAAAAAGTGATGAGTGAGCTCATTCATGCAGATCAGACTTACTGTGTGCCTGGAAGGCTGATTAAAGACAACGTCACTTTAATTCGGGACTGCTTTGGAAGTCTCTGGTTCATTGGCTGTGGAAACTGGTCTGATTTCAATAGGCCAGGAAAAGGCTTTTGACTGGGTTGAACACCAGTATTTATGGAAAGCTTTAGCTGCTTTTGGGTTCAGCTCAGGCTTCATAGCCAGGATATGAGTCTTATACAGTGACACTGAGAGTGTACTGAAGATAAATGGGGGCCTGTCTGCCCCTTTAAAAGTCCAGAGGGGGGTTCGGCAGGGCTGCCCTCTCTCAGGGATGCTGTACTCCCTCGCCACAGAGCCTTCGCTTCATCGTTTGAGAAGGGACCTATCAGGAGTCACGTTTCCTGGCTGTGAACCCACATTTAGGCTGTCGGCCTATGCAGATGATGTAGTCATTCTGCTAAACAAACAGTGACATTGACGTTTTGGTTAAGAGTGTTAATCTTTTTGGCCAACTTTCTTCTGCAAAAATAAACTGGGGAAAAAGCGAGGCTCTGATGGTGGGGGGAAAAACTAGAAAATCAGCTCACGCTGCCTGGTGGGCTGAATTGGAAAAAAGGAGGTTTCAAGTATCTTGGTGTTTTTTTTGGAAATCAACAGTTTGAGCAAAAAAAAATTGGGATGGGGTCATAGAGAAAATCAAGGGTAGACTTAACAAGCGAAAGTGGCTAATGCCAAAAATATCCTTTAGAGGAAGAGTGCTCATTTTAAATAATCTTGTTTTCTCATCCCTATGGCACCGCCTCATGTGCATGGACCCCCCTGGTGGTTTGCTGTCCAAAATTCAATCAGCTATGGTGGACTTTTTTTTTGGGGGGGGGGGGACTCCACTGGGTCCCTCAAGCCCTGTTATTTCTTCCCAAAGGGGGGGGGGCAAGGAGTGGTTCAATGTAGCTAGTAGAGGTGCTACTTTTAGACTGATTTTCATACAGAGACTGCTGACGGGCCCCCAGGACCTGGTGTGGAGGCCTTTGGCCTGTGTTATTTTACAGAGAGTCCTTGGTCTAAACCTCCCTGTGTTTTTAATGGATTTTAGGAACTCTAGTGCACTTTCTTGAAGCAGTTTTAACCGCAGTCTGTTTTCAGTGTGGACTCTGTAAAAAACAAAGAGGGCCAAGCAACTCCCTTCACTGGTTCTTGAGGGAGCTGCTGGTTTTTGGTGGCCATGTTGGTGTCCTGCCGGGAATTAGAAGGATCATCTTTGATAGGCTACGTCCCAGGAATGTCCTCACTTTGAAACAAGTGGTGGAACTGGCTGGTCCTGGCCTAGACAACGCCTCAGCTTTAGCAGTACATCTCAGTTTTAGATCAAATCGTTTCATTGGTGGTCTTCTTTCAAACTGGTAACAGGAGTTTCATGGACTTGAGCGCTCTCTACTCATGGACTTTGGCAAAAGCACGCTGCAGCCAGAAAGCACGGACCCTTTTCCCTCCCTCACACTTCATATGGACTTTGACGTTTCTCCAAGCTCCTTACTGGCATTCTCTGCTCCCACTGGTGTGGACTTCGGAGAAGTCAGTGGTAAGGCACTCTTAAGACTTGTGGTGATGCTGCTCAACAAGGACAGTTTGAACACCTGTGTGGGCACTCTGTGGAGAGCCTACTTTAAACTGGAAAAAGGGCATCGGCCTGCCTGGAGGGCTCTTGATAAACCCCCTGTTCCTAAGATGCATGAAGATTTACAGTGGAGGGTCCTGCATGGCATCATAGCTGTCAATGTTTTTGTCTTTGTGATTAAAAGTAGTTCTGTTCCTCGAGAGAGACAGTTTTTCATTGTTTTACTGAATGTCAGCGTCTAAATGGTCTCTTTGAACTACTCACAGAACTTTTTCACAGCTTTAAAGAAGTTTTCTCCAAGCAGGTTTTTATTTGTGGTTTTATGTACAATCATCGCTTTAAACAGAAGAGTCAACTACTGAACTTTGTTTTAGGGCAGGCAAAGTTGGCTATCTATGTAAGCCGGAGAAGAAAACTTGAGAATGCTGAAAATGATGTTGATGCCAAAATTTTATTTGTGAGGCTACTTAAAGCCAGAATAAAGCTGGATTTTGATTTTTTTATGGGGAATGGGGATGTGGAGGGTTTTAGGACCCTCTGGTCCCATGAGGATGTCATTTGTTTAGTCCGTGTCGGGCAGCTCTTGTTTGGACATTTTGGGGGGTAATAATCCTTCTTGTAATGTAATATGGTGTTATTCTGAATGATGGAAAAATGTGTTTATTAAAGACCTTTTAAAATCTCTCTCTCTTGTCAACATTTTTCTCATTAAACATTTCTGATGGAGCCATTGACCATGGTCATTTTCACCAGATATCAGTAACAACCCAAGTAATCCATACATTCAAAGAAAACAAGACAACTGTGCTCACAAAACAAGTTATAATTAATAAAGTGGAATGACACAGGGAATAAGTACTGAACACAAAGAAAAAGCAGTGCAAAAAGGCAGAGAAAGTCAAGAAACCAGCTGAAATTCATCAGAATTTTGGAAGCCATCCCACCCCCATCAGTGCAAATTAATTTCAGCTGGTTAAGTCCTGACTAATTTGCCTTTAAAAAGGTCTGTGAATTTCAGATTGTCACACCACAAAGAACTCTCACGAACTTTCTCTAGACCTTTGCAGCCTGATGGCTGCAAAAGATAATGATGGCATTGGTTACAGGCGCATTTCTAAACTGCTGAATGTTCCATTGAGCACTGTTGGAACCATCAATCAGAAGTGGAAAGAACATCATTGTACCATATACTGGCCACAACCAGGAGCTCCTTGCAAGATTTCGGACAGAGGAGTCAAAAGAATTATAAGAAGAGTTATCCAAGAGCCAAAGACCACTCCAGAAAGACCTGGAATTAGCCGGTACTGCTGTTTCAAAGAAAACAATAAGTAGTGCACTCACCCGACATGGGCACTATGCCCACTCACCTCGCAAGATTAAATTGCTGTATAAAAACCATATTGAAGTTCATTTAAAGTTTGATGCACAACTTTTGGACCAGCCAATAAAATAGTGGGAGAATATAGTCTGGTCAGATGAGACCAAAATTGAACTTTTTGGATGCCACAACACACAGCATGTTTGGAGGAGAAATGGCACTCCCCGGGGAGCCCAAGGGCCCCGAAAGAAACACTTTTTTGCAAATTCTGCCATGCCCAACGTTTATTGGAGGGTTTGTTTTGGCATATCAACTTTTTATTTGTTGATGTGTACGTCTGTCCTGCCTGGTTAATTTAATTGGTTAAGAGTTGACATTTGACCTGATTAAGGTTGGACGTGGGCCAGTAGTTAATCTGTGGCTGAATGAATGTACAACAGCGGCGTCCAAAAGAGAAAAAAGAAGAAAGAAAAACAGGAACATCAGAATGAGGTTTTAAAAAAAACAACTCCTAAATTGACATGATTTTTAAAAGTTGCAATACAGCCGGACAGTGTCAACTTGACAGTCACAACAAGATGTTCATCAAAGTGTGAGCATTAAATGCTAATACGGGACGCACCCGTGGAGGCACTGTCTGAAGATCCATCAGTCACACACACTGGCAATACTGACCCAGAAAAAGACTGAAGACCTGCCAGAATAAAGACACTGATATCGGAGCATCTGAACGTTCCTACAAACTGTTATGTATGGAAAATACATGGGTGAAGGATGAGGCAAGATGAAATTGGCGAAAACCTCTTTATTGATGGAACTCAAGTAGCAGATACAAGGCAGGCACCTGGTGATGGGCACCGGTCAAAGAGACCACAAGATGGTTGCCCATCCCTTATATAGGGCAGTGCGGTGACGTGATGGGAAGTGCACGTCACCACACTGCACTTCACAATAAAGTGCCGTTTCCCATATACAACATTTCCTCCCCCCCTTCGAAAAGTCCAAAACCACACACACAATTGAACCCCCCACCCCAATTTAGGACCCGAATCACTCACTAAAATAACAAAAACAAGTGTACTAAATTGGCCTAGCAAACTAACTCAAAACAACTTAGAATAGGGCTGGTGGGTGGACTGCCACACAGCTCGCACGGTATGGTGGATTATTATACCACCAACAGCTAAAAGAAAAAAATCCTTCATTAAACTGAAATTACTTGCCATGCTCCTAAACTAAAATACAAACACAAAAATAACCCCATATCATAACAAGCATGCAATAAACACAAGAACTATAAACACCCATTTTACAGCATAGTCACTTGTGTGGGAGAGGTAGAACCGGCATGGGGGGACCAGGGCAGTCCCTCAGCAAGTGCACCCCTGGAAGCAGCAAACCCAGTTTAAACGCAGTTTAGAGCTGGCGTTTTGAGCTTTTTTTTGTTACTACCGCTGGAGAATAAACCTGCTCGTGCGAAAAAAGGAGAAATTGCCAGTAGTGGCTTGTGAAGCAATCAGGCCCCTCACGCTCAGGGAGAACAAAGGGATTTCTCCCACGTGTGTTTTTTTTTTTTCCTACGATCATAATCAATGTTCATCGGCCGGGATCATGGCTCCCAGGAAAACTCTGCAGACTGAGGAGGTGGACGAAATAAAAAAGCGCTGGATTTCTTGGCGGAAGAGATTTCTGCTGTTAAGACGCAGCAAAGAACCATTATGGACCTGGTAGAGGAGATAAAAGCGCTGCGGAGCCAGAACGCTGAGAAGGAAAAGAGGCTGGCGTATCTGGAGAGTAGAATGTCGGAATGGAGCAGAACACTCGGGTGAACGACGTGATCATCACGGGGCTCCCATTAAACCCCAATCATACGCGAGAGCAGTGGCCGCGGACAGCAGTGAAGTGAGCTAGAAGAGGAATCCACGGAGCAACAAGTGGCCGCTTTCATGCAATCCAAAGGAATTCAGCTGGACTGCAACAACATTGAGTCCTGCCACCCTCTGCCCAGGAAAAACGGCGACAAAACCGGCTGTGATCATGAGGTTTGTGAACAGAAAACACAAGACTACGCTGCTGAAACAAGGTAGGAAATTGAAAGGAACCAACATTTACATAAACAAGCACCTCACGAAGGAAAACAGAGAAATAGCCAGGAAAGCAAGATACATGAAAAAGCAGAAAAAGATTCAAAACACCCTGGACATCAAACTGTAAAATATTCATCAATTAAACGGATCACCTTAAGAAGCCAAGGTCATTAACATCCGTAATATTATGGAACTGGACAAATATCAATGAATATTATGAGCTGGAGTCACAGTAACAATCAGACAACTGTAGGACACTGAAGGATTATACTCATCTGCTACAAGACATTCAACAACATGAATCAAAAGATCAACAAACAGGAACAACAGGAACTGAAAGTTTTTGAATATACAGATCACAACCCACAGGACGTAGAATATAACATAGACCCTGATAATAATTTATTTAGCTCCATCAATAATGACTGTAGTTACTACACAGATGAACAGTTTAACACAATGGTCACATCTGATTTCAATATTTCTATGATCCACTTCAACAGCAGAAGTCTCTATGCCAACTTTAATAACATTAAAGATTATTTACATCAATTTAAAGAGCCATTCAATATTGTGGCAATATCAGAGACATGGCTCAGTGAAGAGAAAGGAGTGGATTTTACCATGGATGGCTATGAATTAAATTATATAAATAGAAAAGTGAAAAAAGGAGGAGTTGTTGCAATTTATGTTGACAAGAGCTTGAAATACAAGGTTGTTGAAAATCTGTCAGTAACTGTGGATGATTTATTTGAATGTATTACAATAGAAATCTGTCCTGGACAATGTGAAGAATGTAGTAGTGAGCTGTGTATATACAACACCTGGATCAAACATTGACTTAATTTAAGGACTGGATGGAAAAAATGTATGCAAAACTAACTCATAAAGTTATGTTCATCTGTGGGGATTTCAATATAGATCTGATGAACTCAAAACAACATAGTTTGACAGAAGAATTTATCAACACAATGTACAGTATGGGCTTACATCCAACAATTACCGGACCTAGCAGAATCACGTCACACAGTGCCACACTAATAGATAACATATTCACAAACATTAGGAAAATAATATCAGGAGTGGGCTTTTATTGAATGATATCAGTGAGCACCTGCCGATTTTTGTTGTCTATCAATGTGATTATAGGAAGAAAAAGCATACTAACTAACTAACTAACTAACCTGCACTTATATAGCGCTTTTCTAGTCACAAAGACCACTCAAAGCGCTTTCATTAATACTAACCCTCTATTCTAAGGGCCTATAGGAAACAGATATCTAGGGACAATTTAGAACAGCCAATTAACCTAACATGCATGTTTTTGGCATGTGGGAGGAAACCGGAGAAATCCCGGAGTAAACCCACGCAACCACGGGGAGAACATGCAAACTCCACACAGATCACTGTTGGTCGGGGGCTGGGACCGAACCACGATCCCACGATCCCCCGGCCAAGGGTAAACTGTGCTGCCGCAGTGCTAACCACTGCGCCACCGTGCAGCCGAGCCGTGCATACCAAAGATATTAAATATAAAAGAATAAGAACCGAAGAATCAATGTATTTACTGACAAAGGAATTATTAATACAAGATTGGAAGATAGTTTATGATGAAAATGACATAAATAAAGCATATGATAATTTCTTACAAATATTTCAATCATTGTACAATAAAAACTGTCCTATAAAACAATACAGTGACAGACAACAAAAAAAAAAATTCCTTGGGTCACCAAGGGGTTAATAAATGCATGTAAAAAGAAGAAGACATTATATAAACAATTCATTAAATGCAGAATGGTGGAAGCTGAGATCAAATATAAAAGATATAAAAATAAGCTTACTAATATAATGAGGATCTGTAAGAAAGAATATTACAACAGAATATTAGAGGATAACAAAAATAACTTAAGAGGAATATGGCAAGTACTCAGTGGGATTACTAGTAATCGTCCTAAGAATGCTAATTATCCAGAATATTTTATTGAAAATGGCAATTTGATAAATAATATGGAAGATGTGGTCAGTGGTTTCAATAAATTCTTTGTAAACGTTGGTCCTGAATTAGCAAAATCAATAGTGACACCAGAAAATAACTACAGTGGTTCTGTGAATGAAATAGAAGATAGAAATCCAAACACAATCTTTTTGGGTGCAGTTACTGAAAAGGAAGTTATCGAGACTGTGAGTAAATTTAAGAACAAAAAATCAACGGACTGGAATGAAATTGACATGACAATAGTGAAAAAAGATTGAAGGAATTGTTAAGCCACTCACCCACATCTGTAACCTGTCATTTCATGTCCAGACAAAATGAAAATAGCAAAAGTAATACCTCTATACAAAACAAGAGACAGTCATCGCTTCACAAATTACAGGCCAGTCTCTTTACTCTCACAATTCTCCCAATACTGAAAAAATCTTCACTAAGAGAACTGGATGATTCATTGAAAAACACAACCTCCTACAGATAGCAGTATGGTTTTAGAGCAGATAAATCTACATCTTTGGCAATGATCGAACTTAAGAAAAAATTACTAGTTGTATAGATAAAAAAAAGGTTGCTGTAGGGAGTATTTATAGATTTAAGAAGCTTTTGACACATTGACCACAGAATACTACTAAGGAAACTGGAAGGTATGGGATAAGAGGGGTGGTAGGACTGAGTTGTGGAAAGTTATTTAAGTAACAGACAACAATTTTACAAATCGTGAGACAAATCACCCTTCATGGACATCACTGTGGTGTGCCACCAGGGGTCAGGTTTTGGGACCCAAACTCTTTATTTTGTATATAAATGACATGTGCCAAGTATCAAAAATCTGAAATTTATTTTTTTGTTTGCGGATGACACAAATATCCTTGCACTGGTGAGAATTTGCAGCAGTTTTAGAGGTGTCACAACTGAAATGGAAAGTTAACGCAGTGTTCAACAAAAATAAATTATCTCTAATCTAAAAAAAACAAAGATTATGTTGTTTGGAAATTATAAAATAAATCATGAAATAATGTAACGAATAGATGATACCAGAATAGAAACAGTCACATGAAAATAAGTTTCTGGGGGTGACGCTAGACAATAAAATCTTGCTGGAAACCTCACATCAGTCACATCCGGCCAAGTTAGCAAAATGTATAAGGGCATACTGGGAAAGACAAGACACATCTTGGACTATAAATCATTGGTCTTATTGTACAATTCACTGTTTTTACCTTATCTTAACTATTGTGTAGAAGTCTGGGAACACCTACAAGACCAACCTACAGTCAATATGCACATTTTCAAAAAGAGCTATAAGGATAATAAACAATGTAGGATATAGAGACCATACCAATACGTTGTTTTAAAGTCACATGTCATTAAAGTTCATCGATTTAGTTAAATTTAAGACAGCACAAGTAATGAACAGGGCAATTAATAATCAACTCCCAACTAATATACAAAAAATATTTAAAAAAAAGAGACAATGATCATAAGTTGAGAGGAGACTTAAACTTTACAAAAACCCAAGATACGAACAACCAGGAAAAGTATGTGCATATCTGTCTGTGGGTGGATTTGTGGAACAGTCTGGAGCCGGAACTGAAACTATGTACAAACAGAAATCAATTCAAAAATAGGTATAAACACCATTGCTGAAAGGATATATGTTAGAAGGGTAGTATTTTATGTACGATTCATTATGTTCACTCTGGGACATTATGGGACACTATGGAAATGGTGGGTGGGACAGCACTGTGTATATCTGTGTTGTTTGAGGCTGATTTTGATGTATGGACATCAATGTATGTTAGGATGGATGGGTGTTAATGTTGATTTGTAAAAAATACAGTAAATTGTTTACTTGGGGTCTTAAAGGTGGTAATTTGTATAAAATTCACATGGGTGTATTTATGGAAAAGTGGAGATGGAATTAATAAGTGTTCACTTCTTCCTTCTCCCTTTCGAACAGTGTATACTGTTACTTTAGTGCATTTGTCATTTGTTTGTTTTTGTTATACTTTTTTGTTCGAAATAAAGTATCTATCTATCTACCTATCTATCTATCTATCTATCTATCTACCCTTGTGTAAAATATACACAGTAATACTGTGACACTTGTCTCGCCAAATTTTGTATGTAACCCTTACTAACAACCACTCACCCTACTCACTTTAGGTGTAGTACCCTTTTTGGTAGTGGTGTGTTATGGCAATGTATTTACCTTAACTTTACTACCTGAGGTTAGAGGGAATAATTGGGCAGGATCAGACCGATCTTGGATTCGTAGGAGCCTGGGAGATGCAACAACAGACGACACATACACAGCCGTATATGGAACTATGTATATTATTTAAAATTATGTACACAAAAATAAATACATAGTGCAATAAAAGAAAATACCATTCATAAACATCCAAATTATATTTACAATATTCACAGTTCTTGGTGTATCAGTTCCAGGTGACCAGTGGGGTCACCTCTACCAGTTTCTAGGGTTCAGGCTTCGGCTCGCCATCCAGATCTGGAGATCCACGCTCTGGTCAAACCAGTCCAAAGAAAAAAAAAAGAAAAGAACCTGACCATGCCAAGTGGCTCGTGCTTCAATGGGTTCCCACGCTCAACGTGAGTTCACAGCCTTTGGATCCCAATCAATCTCAAGGGTTTTTTCCAGGCAAAGGCTGCTAGTAGCACGTTAGTGTCGCCATATCACCAAGGACAGTCTCTCTCTCTCGTCTGTGTCTTTCGTCGTCTGGCGTGACTGAGCCAAAAATGCAAGTCATCCCAGACCCAGGGAGAGAGCGCTTAACCCACTGGCTGGCGTGACCCAGCAACGGCGCAGCCATTGGTTACTCGAAATATCAACACACAATACTAGGAACTTTATCAGAACCGTCTAGAAAATGTTCCTACTATTTATGAATATATATTTATTGTGGCGGGTTGATTCAACCCCCCCACAACACACAGGACAGTCAGCTCTCTTCTCTTGGGTTTTCCCGCTGCACTACTGAGATGTAATGTGCCATGCATGTATTGTGATGTAATGTGCCATTCATGTATTGTGATGTAATGTGCCATTCATGTATAGTGTTCATGCGTCCTGTCCTTACTGTGACCTAGAGGCTGAGATCAATATGTCGATGTGCCTGGTAACCTCTTTGTCCTACACCTGGAGCAGAGGCTAGCAAATCTGCCTATTGTTATGTAGGCCTTTCAAATGCAAATATCTCATGCCTGTTCTGCAAGTCCCTTTGATCGTACCAACTGCTGTGAATCTGCTCTTTGATGTATTGTTGTAGTTGGGGTATATATGCTGCAACTCTGTAACGCAAACCCCTCTCATTCTGATTCTGCAACTGCTGCTGCAGGACACAGACTTTGTGTCCTCCTCCTCTGAGAGCTGCGTGGGCTCGCTCCCGGCGCGCATGCACGGCGCCGGGAGCGGAGCTCGTGACAGCGTATGATTAATAAACTCTGCTTAAAACCACAGCAACGCTGCTTATTTTTTCATGCCGCCGCACTGGTGACCCCGAAGACGCACACGCTTTGTGCGACGCAGCCTTCTGGTCCTGGGCATCCACGCTGAACCGGCCAAGGGACACAAGACGTCTCCTCCCTCTCGCCGCCCCAACGCACCATGACCTGAAGGCAGAAAAAGAACACGCTGCCAGTGAACGCTTCACAGGTTACCCCGAACATGCACACGTTTTGTGCAAAGTAACCTTCTGATCTGGACAGCTGCACTGTTGACCCGTTCTTCAGGATGAGATCTGCACGTCTGAGATCTGCTCATCCACGCTGGACCGGCCGCGCTCGCAGTTCCTCCACACGAGAGCGCAGGCACCTCATCCCCTCTCCACGACGGCGTCCTCCATGGCCGGTGGAGAACGCAACACGGGGACCTGAACGCACCACGGCCGAGTGGTGCCAAAGATTGTCTATTCCCTCCCGCCGCTCCAACGCATCAGCACGAGCCTGAGGGACAAAAGATCGTCTATTTCCTCCCACCGTTCCAACACACCATGGCCAAGCTGCAGCCACAGCCCAAACCTGGATTTTAATTGGCGCCGTCTGCGCCGATCTCCACCAAGATTCTGCACCCTGACTCGCCACTCCAGCGGCCCACCCACGCACGGAACCCCCGTGCGCGCACCGGGGAGTTACGAGGACGGCACACCACGCACGGGACAATAACGGCTTCACTGACCGCCTTCCTTCTGCTGCACACTGGCCCTTCAGGCTTGCTTGTACACCTGAGGCCCGCAGCTTGCTCACTGGATTTTATGGTCTTAGCCACGGCACCACAAGGGAATTCAGCCGTCTGCGTTCCTGAGGCTTTAGAGTTGCGCCTGCCCTAAAGTCAACACGCCAGTCCCTCTGCTTTTATTTTTTTTCTTACAGCCGCTCCTGCTTTTCTTCATGGCCACGAGAGGAGTCAGAGACAAATTTTTCTTCTTGTGATCTCCGCACGCGCAATGGGACAGCCCCTCGACGTCGCGGAGCAGCAAGCAATTTTTGCGCGGCTCGGATGATTTCACCGCCCCTGCCGGCACTTACTACCCCTCCCCTCCCTCCCCCCTCCGCCTGCAGTGAGCTTCTCCCACAGCTCGCTCCATAGATGAATTATCGAGGTCTCGGCCCCCTGCCGTGCCCTCTGGGGGGGGAGCGTGTGGCGGGTTGATTCAACCCCCCCACAACACACAGGACAGTCAGCTCTCTTCTCTTGGGTTTTCCCGCTGCACTACTGAGATGTAATGTGCCATTCATGTATTGTGATGTAATGTGCCATGCATGTATTGTGATGTAATGTGCCATTCATGTATCATGATGCAATGTGCCATTCATGTATTGTGATGTAATGTGCCATTCATGTATAGTGTTCATGCGTCCTGTCCTTACTGTGACCTAGAGGCTGAGATCAATATGTAGATGTGCCTGGTAACCTCTTTGTCCTACACTGGAGCAGAGGCTAGCAAATCTGCCTATTGTTATGTAGGTCTTTCAAATGCAAATATCTCATGCCTGTTCTGCAGTCCCTTTGATCGTACCAACTGCTGTGAATCTGCTCTTTGTTGTATTGTTGTAGTTGGGTATATATGCTGCAACTCTGTAACGCAAACCCCTCTCATCTGATTCTGCAACTGCTGCGGCAGGACACAGACTTTGTGTCCTCCTCCTCTGAGAGCCGCGTGGGCTCGCTCCGGCGCCGGAGCTCGTGACGGCGGTATGATTAATAAACTCTGCTTAAAACCACAGCATCGCTGCTTATTTTTTCATGCCGCCGCATTTATTTAAATATTCATATTCACATTATGTATTCCCATTGTGAAATGAATGTCCCCCCTTCTTCTTAAAGCGGTATCGACATTCATAATTTATTTGCGTTTTTAACACTGGATTACACTATCTCCACTTAGAATCATGCAAGTCCCTTTGCATGGGATTAGCTAAATGGTATTGACGGGAGGGGAACTAGTGTTCATGACAATAATCTTAGATCTAACTCTGTTAAGGCTTTGGTGAAAGCCAGGTTTGAATAATCTTAGGATCTGTCTCTGTTAAGGCTCTGGTAAAAGCCAGGTTTAATCCTTGAAACAGGGACTGGGCAACAGTTAGGAGAGGGTTTCCCAACAGACTATACTGTAGTCTTTCTGGCTGGGAGGTTGTCCTCTCGGAGCGTCTCACAGTCTGTGGGACTTCTTTTCAGGTTCTCTGTCTTCTGCAGGTTCATCACAGGTACTTTTATCAGGTGAGTTGGTTTCACTTTCAGTTCCATTGTCATTGTTTGATGGTCCCACATTTGTTTCAGTTTCCTCCAGGTTTCCATCATACGGTAAGTTGTCACATCCAGGTGAAGTGACATTTTCTATTTGGTTGTCATTCTCAGGTGAGTGAGTCTCAGCAGGAATGTCTCCTTAAAGGATGTCTTTGGATGGGGAATTTCATAAACTCGAGTGAGCTTTATGGGCGTTTGGATTGGTTCTTCTCTGTACCAATAGACATCTTCATTTTCCGGTTCTGAATTCTCACATTCTCACTTTGTTCAGATGATTGTCTTGTCTTAGGTTGGCGGACATGTTTTGGTTGGACAGGTTTTTCTTCAACAGGGGCAAGAAAACCCAGGAAGCAAGAGGTCGCGGTGAACGGTGCGAACAGACCATCTTTTGTTTCAGGTTTTATGGTGTAAACAGGCAAGTCACCTGCTTGGCTCACCACAATATGAATTCAGCTTCCCACCTGTCCGCTAGTTTGTGTTTGCCTCTGAGGCGGACTGCACGCAAAACTCTGTCGCCTGGGGTTCGAGTTTTGAGGGTTTCACTCGCATATCAAATCTTGTTTGTTTCTTTCAGCCATTCTTGTTAGCATTTTCTGTTGCTAGTTTGTAGCTTTCTTGTAGAGTTGTCTTCAGTTTTTCAATGCACTGGGAATGTGACTTGAAACCTTTATTGTGAAACGGGAGCCCAAATGCAAGGTCGATGGGCAATCTCGGCTGACGACCGAACATTAACTCCAACGGGGCAAAACCAGTAGTGTCATTTTTTTGTACAATTGTACGCATGTACAAGTGGTTTCACATAGTTGTGCCAATGAGTTTTGTTCTTTCCTCCAGAGTACCCAGCATGCTCAATAACGTTCTAGTGAAACGTTCTACCGGGTTACCTCTGGGGTGATAGGGTGTCGTCCGGATTTTGCGAATGCCCATGATTTTGCAAAGTTCTTTTATAACATGGGACCTCAAAATCGGGACCCAGATCACTAGTAACCGTTCGGGTATCCCGTAGTGGACGTTAAAGTTGTCCCAAAGTGCCTTTGCAACGGTCTGAGCTTTCTGATTGCTGGTAGGGATGACTATACCGTATTTCATGAAATGATCAGTTAACACGAGCACATCCTTAGTGTTACGTTTGATCGGGCTCAATGGACAGGAAATCCATACAGACGAGTTCAAGCGGTAGGGTGGACTTGATATTTGACAAGCGGAGCAGCTCGCTCTGGAGCGGTTTTACGTCTTATGCAGCGATTACATGTCTTGATCTTCTGTTCAAATACTGCCACCATGCGAGGCCAATAGAACCTTGTTCTGGGGAGATCCAAAGTACGCTCTGTGCCTAAATGGGCCCATGTCTCAGTGGAGGCTTTGAAAGACTGAATCGCGGAGCTAGTTCAGGTAAGACGAGCTGGTAAGTAACATTTCCTCCATCTTGGCGAGTGCGGTAGAGGATGTTATTGCACATTTCAAGTCGACCGAGCTCTCGGAGTAACAAGTTGATGTCAGGAAGCTCAGTTCGGTACAGTTGGTGAACTTTTAGCCCATTTTCATTTGTGCAATCACTTCTCTTAAACAGGGTCAGTTCTTCATCGTCTTCAACGTCGGCGTAGGCATCTGGAATGGCGGCTACAGAGTAGGGCTAATGAGTGAACCAAAGGGAAGGTGTTGTCTGGAGAGTTACAGACAAGGTGTTTTTCACATATAGCAGACACTAACCTCGAACTTAAACTGTTCTCAGAAGAGACAAGTGAGTTTGAGTGAACTGCTGTATGCGGTCAAGCTCCTTTTGGGACACTGCGTTATCAAGTAACTCGCCATGTGGCCGTCTAGAGAGGCCATCTGCATCTGAGTTAAGCTTGCCTGATCTGTATTGGAGCTTAAAGTTAAACGTCGACAGAGCAGCTAGCCACCTAAAACTCATGGCAATCCCATCTTAGCAGTAGTTAGAGATGTACGTCAGGGGGTTACTGTCTGTCACGACAGTAAAATGATTGCCATATAAATAGTCTGCGAACTTCTCCGTTACTGCCCACTTTAGAGCCAAAAATTCTAATTTATGGCGGGGGTAACGGGACTCACTTCTAGACAACCCCCGGCTTGCATAAGCTATGACCCTAATCTGGCCCTCCTGCTCTAGATAGAGGCGGGCGCCAAGCCCTGTAGTGCTGGTGTCAGTATGGAGTGATATGGCAACTGAGGGTCAGCGAAACCCAGGGACAGGCGCAGTACTGAGCTTTTCAATGATGGTTTTGAATGCAAGATCACAGATGAAGCCCACCGCTCGCCAAACGGTGTCTTTGGGTCGTGGTACTGGGCAGGCTTAGTTTTTGGGCTTTGTGCTTTGGCGCAAATGAGGGTAGCCTGATGTTAAGTCAGTGAGGGCTTAACGATGCTGGAATAGTTTCTTATGAACCGCCTATAGAACCCTGAAAAGGCCTAAAGAACGAGCGGAGCTGTTTGAGATCACGGGGCACAGGCCAGGTACTTAGGGCTTTCACTTTTTTCGGGGTCGGTCTCAACTCCTTACTGGACACCATGTGACCGAGGTATCTGACAGAAGTTTGAAAAAATCTGCATTTCTCAGGGGAGACTTTAAGCCCGTACTCTTTTAGGCAATTAAGAACTTTCATTAAGCGAGCCTCATGTTCCTTCGGCATCTTGGAGAACACATGATGTCATCGAGGAACACAATCACCTCATGCAGATTCATGTCGCCCATGCATTTCTCCATGAGGCGCTGGAACGTGCTGGGGGGCGTTTGTAATGCCTTGGGCATTCTATTGAATTCCCAAAAGCCCATGGGACATACAAACGCCGTCTTTGGTTTGTCCAGCTCCTCTACCTCAATTTGGTAGTACCCCGACTTTAAATCGGAGGACGGAGAACCACTGCGAACCAGTCAAGGTGGAAAACATTTCCTCCAAGTTGGGGAGAGCATAAGCAATCTTTTACAGTCTGCATGTTAAGCTTCCCGTAATCAATACAAAGGCGGACATCGCCATTCTTCTTTCACACCACTACAATAAGCGAAGAAAATGGGAATGGGACTCTCTTATCATGCCTGTTTGTTGGAGTTCTTTGAGATGCTTACGGACCGCTTCCAGGTCATTTGGATGTATGGGACGTGCTCTGTGTTTGAACGGTGTTTCATCTGATAATTTGATTGTGTGTTTCACTTGATCCATTTTGCCAAGTCAAGATTATTTTGTGCAAATACTTCAGGCATTTGACTGAGTCTTTCTGTTAGGCGCTCTTTCCATTCAGCGCTAATGGGGGAAGAGTCAAAGTTGAACTTCAGAGTGGACTTTGGTTCAGTTTTGGACTTTGTAAACTTTCACGAGTGTTCTTGTGATAGGGACTCGTTGATATGCACAAATTTCTCCAATGACACACTTCTGAGGGATTGTCATGTCATGTTCCGATTCATTGGCGAGTATAACTGGAACAAGGTAAAGTGCTCTTTCAGGTAAGGTCTATGAGACATGGTTTTAACCAGGATACCACTAGGTAAGGCTGACATTAACGGTTGTTCTAACAAGACAGATTTTTCACTGTTGCCGGCTGACACAGCTACAGCGCCATCTAGAACAACTGTTTGGCCTGCAGAATGTCAGGAATCTCTGAAAACACTTAGAAAATGATCGTATATTAGTTCATTACATCAATAAAGATTCAAGACACAAGAATATTCTTTTTAAGAGTTTTACTTGTACAAGGAGCACCGAACCTGAATACAGGAAGTCAAATGCTAAAGGTTGGCTTCAGTGAGTAGGTTTATATATGAGAGACAGTTGCAATATACATACGATTTCAGCTGAATGCATCAAAGACAGAGAGATGAAACAGGTCTTAACATGTCTAGACAGAGTTCGTTAATCCGGAACCGGGTATATTGACCTCCTTAGAGAACAAAGGGGGCCCTGCTCCCTTTCTCGCTCTGCAGGGGGCTCTTTGTGTCCTCTCGCTCCACAGGGGGCTTCCTGTACTTTTCCTGCAGAGTTGGCTTCATGCATTCAGTCTTTGGTGTTAATTCAGGGGAACACGCTCTCCGGTACTTTTCCACACTTCTGCACTTGTACAAGGCTTAGACATGAAAAATGATAACATAATCTCTGACAAGGAACTAACTGTGGCTCTTTGTTGCACATGGTTACTAAACCAAGGCTAGTGTCTTTGGACTGTCTTGTGCCGTAGCTCAATGACTTTTAACACTGCCCTATAACCAAGTGACATGGTTGGCTGCAGTTCAGAACATGCATCAGAGTACAGCTCGTAAAGTACATCTAATGTGTTTGTCCCTATTAACACTAAGGACTGGTCAGCTGCACGTAGATCGGGGACCACTAATGCAAGTGTTGGCACTTCGGCTTCAATACCGAAAAAGTCTT
Organism: Pholidichthys leucotaenia; assembly: GCA_020510985.1. Lineage (NCBI taxonomy): Eukaryota > Metazoa > Chordata > Actinopteri > Cichliformes > Pholidichthyidae > Pholidichthys > Pholidichthys leucotaenia. Next base: position 309,370,457 of record CM035844.1, read on the forward strand.
TTGGGAAAGTGACATGCATTTCAATGTAGCCTAAGTAAGGTACACTCTGACCATTAGCTCCCTCCACTTCTAACAGCTCAAAAAGTGGATTAATCTCATGGTTGGATAAGTACTGTCTGTAATAGGACTCAGGGACAGTAGTCACCTGGGAACCTGTATCTAATAAACAGCTCATAGTACAGCCATTCACTTTCACTTGTGCTGTACTTTTTGTACCAATTAGACCATTAGGAAAGTTAAAGGGGTCTGTTTTGTAATGTGACTTCAGCTTAGCACGTGTCTTGAATGGAGCTTTTGGTTTGGGACGGGTCATCTCTGAACTAGCCTCTGTTTGTCCCGCAACAGGGGTAGACTTCAGCTGTAAAGAAGATGTGGGGTTCCGACTGTCCCAAATCTGTCTTTTTACTCTTAGTTCTTTGCGTTTTGCAGCCACAAGCGCAGGGTTTGGCTCTGACTCACAAGTGGCTACAATATGCCCATCTTCACCACAGCGGAAACAATACCATGGTTTGGGCCTAGTATTGGGACGGCTGGACGAAGGTAAGTTTTCAGGTTTGGCATGGTCAGGTTTTTTATTTCCCGATTTCTTAGTTGGGTCTTTCTTCGGTGGTGCTTGTTTCTCTTGTTTCACAACAGCAGCTAATTGGCTTTTTAGATCAGCGACTTGCTTTTTCAGTTCTTTCAGACTGTCCGACTCCACTTCACTATTTGTACTTGTTTCGGTGACTGTTTGTTTGTAGGAAGCTGCTTTTGGTTTTGTGGCACCCAAGTGTTTTTTCATGCAGCTGTTTTTTTAACTTCTTGTCTGTTTTCAACAGTGCGAAGGTGAAGCAATAACTCCTGCATACGCAGGTGGATGTTTATCTTTAGTTCCAGCTGTAGCTCTTTAGCAGATTGTCATCCCAACAGCCTCTAACTAACTAACCTGCACTTATATAGCGCTTTTCTAGTCACAAAGACCACTCAAAGCGCTTTCACTAATACTAACCCTCTATCTAAGGGCCTATAGGAAACAAATAACTAGGGACAATTAACCTAACATGCATGTCTTTGGATTGTGGGATGAAACCGGAGCCCCCGGAGTAAAACCCACGCAGCACAGGAGAACATGCAAACTCCACACAGAAAGGTTCCAACCCCTGCCAACCTGGGGATTCGAACCAGGAACCTTCTAGCTGTAAGGCAACAGTGTTAACCACTGCACCACCGTGCTGCCCAAGCTTGAGAAGCTGTTTGTTTGCTTCCTGGGGCTCCAGACTGCCGCTACGCACTGTGAGATTGAGCGCCACCTGCAAACGATGCAGATATGCAAAGGGTTTTTCTCCATAATCTTGGAAAGTGTTCATGAATTGCACAAGCAGTTCCTCACAGTCTTCAACAGTCCCAAAAGCTGAGCCCAACAGCTTAAGATAGTCGGCAGAGGTGGCTTCAGACCCAAGAGAACGAATAATATCAGACGCAGGAGCAAGAAGACTTTCAAAGATCTTGCGAGATTTTTCCAAGTCAGACAAAGAAGTATCTTCCATCATCAGGTCAACATGTGAATGCCATGTTTCATAATCAGCTTCAGTATACGGTCTTGGCTTTTTGCTAGAGAAAGCTCTGATTCTCAAGGAGGAATAGGCGTTTGATGGCTTCTCTGCATGTTTAGTGACATGCTCGACTACGATTTTCTGAACCTCGGGTGGGTTAAAATTAGCTGGGCTCAACACTTGAGGTGTCAAGTTTGGTCTAAGAGGGCTTTGGAAGAGCGCTTGAGTGGTTTTAGGGGTGCGAGGCACTTCAACTTGAAGTGGAGGAGAAACTCCACTTTGTGTGGGTTCTACAGTAGGGAAAGCAGGATCAACATCAGCAGCGACCGTTTCAGCTGTCTCAGCAGCTTCAATAGACTTCCCTATTGTGAACATAACTTCCCGCAACACCTCTTCAAAACCTTTTCCACTTAATTTAGCTAAACCCCTCAGGTTGCTAAGATAAGCCTCAGTAACACTGCCCCCTACAGTTTTAGTGTACACATCAGTTAAAGCTTGAATGCAGTACTTAACCTCAGGATTGTCTGTGGATGGAAAGGAGCACGGCAACGTAGGTGCTAATGCTTCAATACCTAATCCAGACTCGAACTCTACAATATGACTTTTGTCAAAGTCAGATGAGTTATCATTAATGCTGAACATCCTACGGATAGTGCCATGTTGCTCTAGAAACTCAAAAATGTCTGTGTCTTTCTCTTTATCAACAACACCACTGACAATGACTGCATTAGGAATTTTAACACCATACTTTTCCACAAAATCCATTTTGGCCGTATATCAACTGTTTAGACAGGGGTCAAAACAATTCTCATCTGTTGTGCAACGCTCCAGGCTCCTGGCTGTGCTCACCAAATTTTTATAACCCAGTAAAACAATATACAGTAATACTGTGACACTTGTCTCGCCAAATTTTGTATGTAACCCTTACTAACAACCACTCACCCTACTCACTTTAGGTGTAGTACCCTTTTTGGTAGTGGTGTGTTATGGCAATGTATTTACCTTAACTTTACCACCTGAGGTAGAGGGATAATTGGGCCAGGTCAGACCGACTCTGGATTCGTAGGAGCCTGGGAGGTGCAACAACAGACGACACATACACAGCCGTATATGGAACTTGCAATTATGTATATTATTTAAAATTATGTACACAAAAATAAATACATAGCGCAATAAAAGAAAATACCATTCATAAACATCCAAATTATATTTACAATATTCACAGTTCTTGGTGTATCAGTTCCAGGTGACCAGTGGGGTCACCTCTACCAGTTTCTAGGGTTCAGGCTTCGGCTCGCCATCCAGATCTGGAGATCCACGCTCTGGTCAAACCAGTCCAAAGAAAAAAAAAAAGAAAAGAACCTGACCATGCCAAGTGGCTCGTGCTTCAGTGGGTTCCCGCGCTCAACATGAGTTCATAGCCTTTGGATCCCAATCAATCTCAAGGGTTTTATCCAGGCAAAGGCTGCTATTAGCACGTTAGCGTCGCCATATCACCAAGGACAGTCTCTCTCTCTCGTCTGTGTCTTTCGTCATCTGGCGTGACTGAGCCAAAAATGCAAGTCATCCCAGACCCAGGGAGAGAGCACTTAACCCCTTGCACTCCGGTCAATTAACCTAAAAACGCCCAAAAATAATGTGCCCAAAGTAAATCAAAAGCTGTTCTTCAACCCTTTGCAGCATCTTCGTGGGGTTGGTCTCATTTAAAAGAAAACACTTTGAATTTTTTGGCAAAAAAAACATGATCTCTCTAAGTGCTCCGGCCACTGAGTTACAGTCATCTAAACATAGTGAACTTGAAGAAAATAAATTTGGCCTGGGTGTTTTTTTGGATACAAATGCTTGCAAATAACACACAGCTTCAGATCCGGGCTGGAAAATGCAACAGAAATGTAGAACCAAGTGCTATCCAGCTGAGGTCCAAATTTTGTAACAATACCACAAAAAATGAATATTTTACACAGCTTTGTTCTCAGGCTGTTCCCAGGCGTTTTGGAACTGTGCCAAATTGTGCCAAATGGCACAGTTTGGAAAAACGTCTGTAACTTTTGAATGATTCAATGTAGAATCTTCATTTTAGGCTCTAATGAAAGGTCACATTCAGGGCTGTGTCTGTGTGTTTGTGTGTGTGTGTGTGGGGGGGTTGTCCACCCCCCCCCCCGCTACAGAGGACGGAGATCCGCCCTCGCTACATGACGGATTACACTCGGATATGGCAATGTTTCCACAGCAACGCTGTCACCGCGGCTCCCCCCCTGCCCCCGCTACAGAATCGTAGTGGCGGAGGGGGGGGGGGCGTTCACGGTCCGGAAGCGGCGAAGAACCGTGTAACACGGCGCACGCACTTCGGACATCGTGTGCCGCACAGTTGTAATTTACCGATCGGTCAAAAGTCATTTTTGATTACAATTTTCGGGGATAAAAAATAATTTGGCTTATAACACGTTACCTCTTCACAGCCACAGTGTCCTGGCCAACTTCTCTTCCTCATTGTCAGACGAAACGACGCTGGTCTGCTCGTGGTTCTGGTCTCGCGACCCGGTCAAAACATAATTCCATGATTGCGGTTTTGGCGAATGATTTACAACCTTCGTCGTCGGCCTCCGTCGGTCTATGATGAACATATAAGAGAATCCTAAACACTCTGCTGGAATTTAAAAAAATAATAATAAAGCACTGCCTGTGGCTGCTGAAGCAGTCTCTCTTCACCCAGCTTTAGACAAAACAGCTCAGCGAACTTCTGTGCTTCAATTGGCTCGCAGCCGTTGGGAGGCGGGTCCTTCTGGCTAGGTTTTCATTCATTGGTTCTTCAAGGTTTCAGAAACCCAATTCAAAGCTCTTACTAGTCGAATGAGAGGTCAATCAGATGAACTAATCTGTTTGCGGCTGTGTCTGCAGCTTTTATTTTCAGTGCGCGCTTGGACGCCACACCACCTACATCACCACCATCAGGATCATGCGTGGAGAGTGCACGAGGGCGCACGAGAGCGCCCTCGTGCGCCCTAGGACACAGAGACTTGCCCGTCCGCGGTACAACGGAGCGCAAGAGGTTAACCCATTGGCTGGCGTGACCCAGCAATGGCGCAGCCATTGGTTACCCGAAATATCAACACACAATACTAGGAACTTTATCAGAACCTTCTAGAAAATGTTCCTACTATTTATGAATATATATTTATTTAAATATTCATATTCAAATTATGTATTCCCATTGTGAAATGAATGTCCCCCCTTCTTCTTAAAGCGGTATCGACATTCATAATTTTATTTGCGTTTTTAACACTGGGTTACACTTGGGATGATGGCCGATCTTCTGGTCAGAGGATCCCGACTCCTTCACCACCAACACCGACTCCCATCGCAGAGCGTGCCCAAATGCCAAGTCACGTTTCGTTACCTTATGTGTAATGACAATAAAGTTGAATCTCATCTCATCTCATCTCATCCAGCCTCATCACCCGGAGCCTTTTCCCAGACATGCTGAAGCTGACTGGCGTGCCTCAATGAGCCATTGGACAACCAGAAGTACGCTACACCCAACCTCGCCACTATACACAGACATCCTTGGTGTTTTGCTGGCTGTTGTTTGGCCCATCTTTGTTGTGGACATTCTTCACCTCGAACCTGAACCAAGTCCAAAACCCTCAGGGGGACACGGCTCAGCCTGACGTGGTGCTGCTGAGCACGTGGTAACTCCATGCTCGTCGGTCTGGCCCCATCCTCTTCTAAAACCATTGTAGCAGTCACCTTCATAGCTGCAGACCCTCTATGCCCCTGCAGCCAAGCTCTAGAGACATATGGGGCTAGCACAATGGTGTCACTCGCTGACGCAGGTGCCTCGCTGCCTCACTGCCATGCTTGGTACCCCCCTCTACCATATCCCGAGCGCCGGCACTGAGACCCTCCTGTGCCAAACCTGAGTGAAACTGGTCCTGCTTGACTGCTGTGGTGTTCGTTAGCTCTTCATCCCATACAACATTCTCTTCAACCACCGGAACAGGAGAGTTCCAGTGGCCACAACCTGACCATTCATTCCCGGCACCGTCTTTTATGGCGAAACCCAGTCCGCAAAACAAATCACAGCCCATGATGTTATCGCCTCATGCTGTCACATGGAACGTGAAGTCAACCATCTTTGCAGACTTGTACCGGACCATTAACTCCAAAGTCTTAACCATGCACAGCCTGCCACCTGCATAGCCAGGCAACAGTGCTGGGTTACCTCTAATCCTGTAGTGGGGGAAAAACTTCCTCAACGTGGCCCAATTCAGCAACGACCCCTCCACCCCCGTGTCGAGCAGCAGCAGCACCTCAACGCTGTCCAATTCCATTGTGCAGTACGCATATCCGTTTGTGCTGGGGGACACCGAATGGATGGTTATCGGGGCCGAGAAGAGTGATTTCTTCCTCTCCGGTTCAGATACACCGCACACTCTAGCATTTACTAGATACTTGCGCATACTTAAATTATATGATCAGAGATGGGTATAGTAGCCACAAATTCTGCTCATGTAAAAGCAGTGCTATCGTATGAAATTAATAATTACAAGTAAATACCTAAAAATTTCAAGCTGAGTTAAGGTACAAAAAACAACCACTTAAAAAAAAAAGTAATGACTTCAGCCTTGAAGGTTTGATGTTTTTCTCCAAAATTTATAACAATTTTCTTATAGCTTTCTACTTTTCCTCTGTAAATATATCTAAACTTGCAACCATTTTCCTCAAACTTGTAATTTCCTCTTGTAAAATTATGACTTTTCTTGTACATTTGAGACTTTATTTTAAAATTTTCCATTATTTTATAGCTAATTTTTGTCTATTTTTTTTTATTACTGGTTTTATTTATCAATTTGAAACAGAATGTGGTAAAATTGACTTTTATTCCTCATAGAATTTCAATTTTTGACCATAATTTTGCAGAGCCAGAACAGAACAATAATTTAGCTCTGATTTCAAAGAAATACAATTATTCATAAAAATATATTTAAACAATCTAAAATGACCAAAGATGCAGTTATTTCTGCCATAATATTTCTGTATACAGGGGTTAAAGCAAAAAAATTTCCTCAGCCTAAACTTTTTTCTGGGGGCAGGGTCATCGGGGTGGACACGCACACATTTTATATAAACTGTGTGTGTGTGTGTGTGTGTGTATATATATATATACAGTATATATATATATATATATACAGACATAGACAAAATTGTTGGTACCCCTCTGTTAATGAAAGAAGAACCCACAATGGTCACAGAAATAACTTGATTCTGACAAAAGTGGAAATAAAAATTCTATGAAAACATGAGTTTGAACTCATGAAACAGGCCTGGACAAAAAAGATTGTACCCCTAGAAAAGATTGAAAATCTACTTAACATGGACCTGAGGAAGCAAAGGAGAGAGTTGTCTCAGGAGATTAGAAAGAATATTATAGACAAGCATGTTAAAGGTAAAGGCTATAAGACCATCTCCAAGCAGCTTGATGTTCCTGTGACTACAGTTGCACATATTATTCAGAAATTTAAGATCCACGGGACTGTAGCCAACCTCCCTGGACGTGGCCGCAGGAGGAGACGGATAATACGAATGGTAACAAAAGAGCCCAGAACAACCTCTTAACACATTCATGGTGAACTCCAAGGTCAAGGTACATCAGTGTCATATCGCACCATCCGTCGTTGTTTGAGCCAAAGTGGACTTCATGGGAGATGACCAAGGAGGACACCACTGTTGAAAACAAATTATAAAAAAGCCAGATTGGAATTTGCCAAACTACAAGTTGACAAGCCACAAAACTTCTGGAAGAATGTCCTATGGACAGACGAGACAAAACTGGAACTTTTTGGCAAGGCACATAGGCACTATGTTCACAGACGCAAAAATGAAGCATACCAAGAAAAGAACACTGTCCCTACTGTGAAATATGGAGGAGGTTCTGTTATGTTCTGGGGCTGCTTTGCTGCATCTGGCACAGGGTGTCTTGAGTCTGTGCAGGGTACAATGAAATCTCAAGACTATCAAGGTATTCTACAGAGAAATGTGCTGCCCAGTGTCAGACAGCTTGGTCTCAGTCACAGGTCATGGGTCTTGCAACAGGATAATGACCCAAAACACAGCTAAAAACACCCAAGAATGGCTAAGAGTGAAACATTGGACTATTCTAAAGTGGTCTTCTATGAGCCCTGATCTAAATCCTATCTGTGGAATCCATCTGTGGAAGGAGCTGAAACATGCCGTCTGGAGAAGGCACCCTTCAACCCTGAGACAACTGGAGCAGTTTGCTCATGAGGAGTGGGCCAAAATACCTGCTGAGAGGTGCAGAAGTCTCATTGACAGTTACAGAAATAGTTTGATTGCAGTGATTGCCTCAAAAGGTTGTGCAACAAAATATCAAGTTAAGGGTACTATCATTTTTGTCCAGGCCTGTTTCATGAGTTTGTTTTTTAAAATAATTCTGTTGAACCACAATTCAAAAGCATTGTCTGATTTTCATTGGTTAATTTTCATAGAATTTTTATTTATTACCACTTTTGTCAGATTCAAGTTATTTCTGTGACCACTGTGGGTTTTTCTTTCATTAACAGAGGGGTACCAACAATTTTGTCCACGGCTGTATATATATACACTACCGTTCAAAAGTTTGGGGTCACCCAGACAATTATTTTGTGTTTTCCATGAAAAATCACACTTATTTACCACCATGAGTTGTAAAATGAATAGAAAATATTGTCAAGACATTGACAAGGTTAGGAATAATGATTTGTATTTGAAATAATAATTTTTTCCTTCAAACTTTGCTTTCGTCAAAGAATCCTCCATTTGCAGCAATTACAGCATTGCAGACCTAACATGATTGCACAAGGGTTTTCTAATCATCCATTAGCCTTCTGACGCAATGAGCAAACACATTGTACCATTAGAACATTGGAGTGATAGTTGCTGGAAATGGGCCTCTATACACCTATCTAGATATTGCACCAAAAACCAGACATTTGCAGCTAGAATAGTCATTTACCACATTAGCAATGTATAGAGTGTATTTCTGATTAGTTTAAAATTATCTTCATTGAAAAAAAGTGCTTTTCTCTCAAAAATAAGGAAATTTCTAAGTGACCCCAAACTTTTGAACGGTAGTGTATATATATACACTGCCCAAAAAAATAAAGGGAACACTTTTTAATCTGAGTAAGCTGGACTAGCCTGCCACAATTTCTTCACTTTAAGTTTTGGAGTGTTTTTATTTCCATCAAAAGACGTGGTGTGGCGTAACATTATGTAGCTCACATATTCCGTTGCAGAGACCCAAACATAAAAGGACTTTTGAGCTCGCGGTGTGTATTGACATCACGCCTCAAATGGACAATGAGTCTGGACCACCTACGAACTTGGGAGGAAGTGAGAAGAACTGGAGTTAGAGCATGAAGGGACTGTCCGACCTCCTGGAGTCAGACAGAGGAGCCAAGAGGACAATAGAGGGATTAAATGTAAATGTGATTCTGTGTTTGATGTGGAGGTATAAATGTATGTGGTTTACCGCAGCTCAGCCTCTGATTTCCTGACTGAGAGAAAGAGCTGTGGGACGTGAGATGGAATAAACCAGTACTGAGAAATCATTCAGTCTCATCATTTCATGATTCCCACATTGGTGACCCACACGTGAGAGATATGGAAAGGCTTGGAGACCGTCTCTCCGACCCGGATTCACCGGGGACCGCCAGCACGGGCGTAAACTCAATTAAACTCCCCGAGTTCTGGCAAGATGACCCGCACTCGTGGTTCCAACACGTGGAATCGTGGTTCGTGCTCAATGGGGTATCAGCAGATGACATCAAGTTCCATAATGTCATCGCAAGACTCGACAGCCGCACAGCCCGATGTGTGCGGAGCCTCGTGCAGCAGCCGCCCGTTGCTGGCAAGTACGACGCCCTGAAAGCCGCCCTCATTCGGAGTTTTGTGCCATCAGCCGAGGTGAGGGCCAGAACACTTCTGGACCTGCGCGACAGAGGAGGACGCAGGCCGACCGTCCTCATGGAGGACATGCTGCAGATGATCGGGGCAGACAACGATGCGTTTCTGTTTAAACACATCTTCTTGAGGACCCTCCCAGTACACGAGGGGTCTCCTGTCCGGCATGAGGTGTGTGAACCAGCAGGATTTCCGCACGCTGGCCATGGAAGCGGAGCGGCTCCTCGACGCCTGCGACGAGCAGGAGACTTCAGTGGCAGAGGCAGACCTCGGCACGGCAGCCGAGGGCGGTGGAGAGCCAGTGGCAGCAGAAACAACCCCAGCGACGACGGCAGCGGCGCGGTCCCGGAGCAGAGGAGGAGACGACCTCTGTTTCTACCATCGACGTTTTGCACACAAGGCACACAGATGCATCCCACCATGCAGCTTCAAGAAGCAGGGAAACGCACGAGCCGGGGGTCGTTAGCAGCTTCGACTCTCAGTGAACAGAACAAGCTGCTGTACCTGACAGACACAAGCTCCGGACGGCAATTCCTCGTTGACACCGGAGCACAGAGGAGTTTCATCACCGCAACCTATGCAGACCGGATGGCCGGCCCCCGCGGAGACGGGGCAACGGACGCAAATGGCTCGTCTATCAAGACTTTTGGCGAAAGGACTCTGCGCCTGTCCTTGCACGGCCGCATCTATGAATGGACCTTCACAGTAGCGGCGGTGAGTTTCAACATGTTAGGCGCTGACTTTTTGTGCTCACATGGCTTGTTGGTAGATCTGGTTAATAGACGCTTGGTTAATGCACTCTCTTTTTGTTCCATCCCTTGTGCAGCTCGGGTGTCCCCGCTGCCAGTACAGACCAACGTCGCCACAGCAGGCGGTAAGTTTCACACTCTTCTAAACCAGTTTCCAACACTCACAGTTCCCACATTTTCCGCTAAGGTGGCGAAGCACGGGGTGGAGCACTTTATAACCACAAGTGGCCTGCCAGTTTTTGCGAAGGCCCAGCGCTTGGATGCAGCTAAGCTCTCCATTGCGTGTGAGGAGTTCGCCAACCTGGAAAGGTTGGGCAAAATTCGCTGCTCGAAGAGCGCCTGGGCTTCCCCCTTGCATATGGTGCCTAAGGCTGACGGCTTGTGGAGACCTTGTGGCGATTACCGCAGGTTAAACAATGCCACAGCGCAGGACCGCTACCCAATTCTGCATATCCAAGATTTTTCAGTCCACTTGGCCAAGGCGCGCATTTTTTCTAAAATAGACCCGATCCGCGGTTATCATCAGGTCCCGGTCCGACCTGAGAACATTCCCAAGACAGCGGTAATAACCCCGTTCGGGCTTTTTGAGTTTTTACGCATGCCTTTTGGCCTTAAAGGCGCCGCGCAAACCTTCCAACGCATGATGTATGCCGTGTTGCGCGACCTCCCTTTTGTTTTTGTCTATTTAGACGACATTTTGGTCGCCAGCATCTCCGAGGAGGAACACGAAAAACACCTCACCAGTTTTTCAGAGGTTGGGAGCGCATGGGTTGATAATCAACCCGGCCAAATGTCATTTTGGCGCAGCGCAAATCGATTTTTTGGGGCACCGCGTCTCCCCAGAGGGAGCAGTCCCTCTGCCGTCCAAAGTATGCGCAGTGGCGGAGTTTCCCCAGCCACAAACGGTAAAAGCGTTGCAAGAATTTTTAGGTATGGTAAATTTTTACAACCGTTTCATACCCCACGCGGCGCAGCTCATGCAACTGTTGTACGCCACGCTAAAAAAACAGAAGCCCTCCAATGTGATTGAGTGGTCCCCAGAGTGGGAGCGCGCATTCACTGAGGTTAAAAAAGCACTGGCAGACGCAGCACTGCTGGCTCACCCAAACCCATCAGCCCGAATAGCACTCACCACAGACGCGTCAGATGTGGCCATAGGGACCGTTGTAGAACAGCAGGTTGCCGGAGTTTGGCAACCACTCGCTTTTTTCAGCAGATCCCTACGCGACGCAGAGCGGAAATATAGCGCGTTTGACAGGGAGCTGCTAGCGCTCCACCTGGCCATTCGCCATTTTCAGTTCTGGTTGGAAGGGCGGCGTTTCACCGCGTTTGTCGACCACAAACCGCTCACTTTTGCAATGTCCAAAATCTCAGAACCGTGGTCAGGCCGACAGCAGAGGCAGCTGGCCGCAATTTCAGAATTCACCACCGATATACAGCACGTAGCCGGTAAACTTAATGTAGTAGCGGACTGCCTCTCACGAGCGGTAACAGCGCCTGTCCGCGCGGATGAGGACTGTAATGCCCCAGACGCGGAGCGAGGTAACAGCGCGGACGCGCACGCGGCTCCGGTGCACGTGGGGATAGATTACGCAGCCATGGCAGCGGAGCAGAGCGAAGACACGGACGTGCGCGCACTCCTGTCTGGACCAACAGGGTTAAGGCTGGAGAGCATAAGTTTACAAACCGGTTCACCCCTGCTAATCTGCGACTTATCCACCGGGCGACCGCGCCCAGTGGTAACGGCCGCGTGGCGCCGTCGCGTTTTTGACGCGGTGCACTCCCTAGCGTACCCGGGAGTACGCGCTTCGGTGAAAATGGTAGCGGAGAAGTTTGTTTGGCCAAGCCTGCGCAAGCACGTGAAGGAGTGGGCGAAAGACTGCATGTCTTGCCAGCGGGCCAAAGTTCACAGGCACACGAAAGCCCCTTTAGAACCTTTCCACATTCCGGCTAAGAGGTTCGATCATGTGCACGTAGACCTAGTGGGACCCCTGCCGCCGTCGCAGGGGTTCACACATCTTTTGACAATGGTGGACCGGACCACACGTTGGTCGGAAGTGGTCCCATTGCAATCGACCACAGCGGCAGAGGTGGCTCGCGCTTTTTTAACAGCCTGGGTAGCGCGGTTCGGAGTCCCGTCAGATATTACGTCCGATAGGGGTCCGCAATTCGTGTCGGAGCTGTAGTCAGCAATGGCCAGCGGCTTAGGAGTGGCAGTCCACCGCACCACCGCTTATCACCCACAGGCCAACGGTTTATGCGAGCGTTTTCAAAGGTCGTTGAAGGCAGCCCTCAGAGCGTCGCTCATGGATACAGATTGGGTAAATAAACTACCATGGGTTTTATTGGGGTTGCGTTCGGCACCCAAAGAGGATTTAGATGCCTCACCTGCTGAATTAGTTTTTAATCAACCTCTCAGGCTGACCGGAGAATTCCTGCCAGCCCATGCGGCACCAGAGCGCCCCCCGGTGCGGGGACCTCTGAGCGGTACGGGAGCAGAAATGCTCCCGGGCCCCGCTCATCACACTTTTCCGTGTGTTTTTGTTCCCAAGGCTTTGCAAAACGCAGAGTTTGTTTTTGTCAGGCACGATGCTCAGTGTCACAGCCTCCGCCCACCTTACGACGGTCCATTTCGAGTGCTGGAAACCGGGGAGAAATGTTTTGTGCTAGATTTGGGGGGCAGGAAAGAAACAATCAGTGTTGACAGATTAAAGCCTGCTTTCGTGTTACGTGACGAACCTGTACGACCGGTGGGGGCGCCTCAATGCGGCAGACCTCCCAAGGAACGGCCCCCGGATTCCCCGCAGGGGACAAATAACCCTTCTCCCCCTCATTCCACAGGTGCGCCGCAGGACGGCACAACACAGGCTGCGAAACCTGCGTACAGCAGATTCGGGAGGAGGTTGAAGCCTAAGCTACAGGCAGAGTGATGTGTGTTTTGATCAACCCGTGTAGATTGTGCTGTAGATCCTGCAAAAGGGGAGGGGTGACATAATGGTATGGCTGTTAGAGTGATGTTGGTGTTTCCATTTTTGACATAATGTGTATGGCTGTTAGAATAATGTTGGTGTGTGTCCATTCTTTGGCGTTTCGGGGGGAGTGATGTGGCGTAACATTATGTAGCTCACATATTCCGTTGCAGAGACCCAAACATAAAAGGACTTTTGAGCTCGCGGTGTGTATTGACATCACGCCTCAAATGGACAATGAGTCTGGACCACCTACGAACTTGGGAGGAAGTGAGAAGAACTGGAGCGAGAGCATGAAGGGACTGTCCGACCTCCTGGGGTCAGACAGAGGAGCCAAGAGGACAATAGAGGGATTAAATGTAAATGTGATTCTGTGTTTGATGTGGAGGTATAAATGTATGTGGTTTACCGCAGCTCAGCCTCTGATTTCCTGACTGAGAGAAAGAGCTGTGGGACGTGAGATGGAATAAACCAGTACTGAGAAATCATTCAGTCTCATCATTTCATGATTCCCACAGTGGCATCTTTTCATTCTTAACACATTATCCAGTCCATATCAGTGTAAATATCCAGCTTATTTTTTCCCATTAAAATCTGATGTGTTTTCAAAGTGTTCCCTTTATTTTTTTGAGCAGTATATATATATATATATATACACACACACAGTGGGGTAAAAAAGTATTTAGTCAGCCACCAATTGTGCAAGTTCTCCCACTTAAAAGATGAGAGAGGTCTCCAATTTTCATCATAGGTATACCTCAACTATGAGAGACAAAATAAGAAAAAAAAAATCCAGAAAATCACATTGAAAGATTTTTAATGAATTAATTGGTAAATTCCTCGGTAAAATAAGTATTTGGTCAATAACAAAAGTTCATCTCAGTACTTTGTTATATACCCTTTGTTGGCAATGACAGAGGTCAAACGTTTTCTGTAAGTTTTCACAAGGTTTTCACACACTGTTGCTGGTATTTTGGCCCATTCCTCCATGCAGATCTCCTCTAGAGCAGTGATGTTTTGGGGCTGTCGCTGGGCAACACAACTTTCAACTCCCTCCACAGATTTTCTATGGGGTTGAGATCTGGAGACTGGCTAGGCCACTCCAGGACCTTGAAATGCTTCTTACGAAGCCACTCTCCGTTGCCCGGGTGGTGTGTTTGGGATCACTATCATGCTGAAAGACCCAGCCACGTTTCATCTTCAATGCCCTTGCTGGTGGAAGGAGGTTTTCACTCAAAATCTCACGATACATGGCCCCATTCATTCTTTCCTTTACACGGATCAGTCGTCCTGGTTCCTTTGCAGAAAAACAGCCCCAAAGTATGATGTTTCCACTCCCATGCTTCACAGTAGGTATGGTGTTCTTTCTCTTCCAAACAAGACAAGTTGAGTTTTTACCAAAAAGTTCTATTTTGGTTTCATCTGACCATATGACATTCTCCCAATCCTCTTCTGGATCATCCAAATGCTCTCTAGCAAACTTCAGACGGGCCTGGACATGTACTGGCTTAAGCAGGGGGACACGTCTGGCACTGCAGGATTTGAGTCCCTGGCGGCGTAGTGTGTTTCTGATGTAGCCTTTGTTACTTTGGTCCCAGCTCTCTGCAGGTCATTAACTAGGTCCCCCCATGTGGTTCTGGGATTTTTGCTCACCATTCTCGTGATAATTTTGACCCCACGAGGTGACATCTTGCGTGGAGCCCCAGATCAAGGGAGATTATCAGTGGTCTTGTATGTTTTCCATTTTCTAATAATTGCTCCCACAGTTGATTTCTTCACACCAAGCTGCTTACCTATTGCAGATTCAGTCTTCCCAGCCTGGTGCAGGTCTACAGTTTTGTTTCAGGTGTCCTTTGACAGCTCTTTGGTCTTGGCCATTTTTTTTTCTTCTCATTTTGTCTCTCATAGTTGAGGTATACCTATGATGAAGATTGGAGACCTCTCTCATCTTTTAAGTGGGAGAACTTGCACAATTGGTGGCTGACTAAATGCTTTTTTGCCCCACTGTATCCATACATATACATATATGTGTGTGTGTGTGTCTATTAGGGGCGTAACAGTACACTAAATTCATGGTTCGGTACGTACCTTGATTTTAAGGTCATGGTTTGGTTCAGGAAACAAAAGGCAAAACATAAAACTGCTTATCTTTTGTATCAGCAGGAACAGCTTTGACAAAAACCCCTACAAACTGCCAGCAGTAAATGCGCCAATAAATAAAATGTATACAATAAAACAAATAAATTCTCTTCTCAGCAAATGATCAGACAAGTGCAACAATAGAAATGTTAATAGTCTGAATTTTTCTTTTGTTTTTAGGAAATGAAAATTTCTTATTGCCTGAAGCAGTGTTTTTAACCAGGGTGCTCTGGAATGTTCAGGTTTCTGTGGGAAATTAATTATCCAATTTCACTTGTTAACTGGTCAGTAATTTGTCATTGTTGTATATAGGTTCTGAAGGCAGCCATGCACAACAGTAGCAAATTATTTGCATTTTTTTGGACAATTAAAAAGTGAAATTAAAAAATGTCCCACAAAAACCAGGGCACCCCTGAAAAACACAGGCCTCAAGGGCAGCATTAACAGATTCAGCTTTTTCTTTAAAGGATGGTATTATTTTCTGGCTGAAGTGGGCACAACAAGGAACTTCATACCGGGACTCAGTTACCTTCAGCATGTGTTTAAACCCGCTGTTCTTAACCCCTTGCACTCCGGTCAATTTCACTAAAAACGCCAAAAATTAACGTGCCCAAATTAAATCAACAGCTGTTCTTCAACCCTTTGCAGCATCTTCATGGGGTTGGTCTCATTTAAAAGAAAACACTTTGAATATTTTGGCAAAACAGTCATAATCTCTCTAAGTGCTCCGGCCACTGAGTTACAGTCATCTAAACATAGTGAACTTGAAGAAAATAAATTTGGCCTGGGTGTTTTTTTGGATACAAATGCTTGCAAATAACACACAGCTTCAGATCCGGGCTGGAAAATGCAACAGAAATGTAGAACCAAGTGTTATCCAGCTGAGGTCCAAATTTTGTAACAATACCACAAAAAATGAATATTTTACACAGCTTTGTTCTCAGGCTGTTCCCAGGCGTTTTGGAACTGTGCCAAATGGCACAGTTTGGAAAAACATCTGTAACTTTTAAATGATTTAATGTAGAAGCTTCATTTTGGGCTCTAATGAAAGGTCACACTCAGGGCTGTCTGTGTGTGTGTGTGTGGGGGGGGGGTTGTCCCCCCCCCGCTACAGAGGACGGCCATCGGCCATCGCTACATGACGGAATAGACTCATATGGCTATGAAGCGACCGCTGCACAGTCACCGCCCCCCCCCCCCCCGCTACAGAAGAGGAGCGGGGGGGGGGGGGCGTTCACGGTCCGGACACGGCGAATTAACCGTTTATCGCGGCGCACGCACTTCGTACTTCATGCGCCGCACAGCTGTAATTTACCGATCGGTCAAAAGTCATTTTGGATTACAATTTTCAGGAATAAATAATAATTTAGCTTATAACACCTTACCTCTTCACAGCAGCAGAATCCTGGCGAACTTCTCTTCCTCACTGTCAGACGAACGTGACGCTGGTCCGCTCGTGGATCCCGGTCAAAACATAATTCCATTATTGCGGTTTTGTGCTTCCATGATTGCGGTTTTTGGCGAACGATTTTTCAAAACAAATAACAGTAGTAATTAAAAAAAGACTGGCGAAGGTGTGTGTGTCACTCAGCCTCCATCGGTCTATGACCATGGAAGAAATCATAACGTCTGCTCTGCTGGAACCAAAAAAAAAAAAGCACCGCCTGTGGCCGAACATGCCAAACCGTGAATGGCACTCCCTGTCACACAGGTTTCATTTGTGGGTGATCTCCGTGCTGCTGGGTCTGTGGGATTCTTCCTGCGGGTTCTTTTTTGATCTGCTGCAGCAGTCAGTCTTCACCCAGCCTTAAAAAAAACAGCTCGCAAACTTCTCTGCTTCAATTGGCTCACTGCAGTCACAGCGTTGGGAGGCGGGTCCTTCTGGCTACATTTTCATTCATTGGTTCTTCAGGGTTTCAGAAACCCAATTCAAGGCTCTTATTAGTCGAATGAGAGGTCAATCAGATGAACTAATCTGTTCGCGGCTGTGTCTGCAGCTTTTATTTTCAGTGCGCGCTTGGACGCCATCACCATCTACATCACCACCATCAGGATCTCCATCATGCCATACATACTGAATGTATGTATGTATATATATATATATATATATATATATATATACAGTGGGGCAAAAAAGTATTTAGTCAGCCACCAGTTGTGCAAGTTCTCCCACTTAAAAGATGAGAGAGGTCTCCAATTTTCATCATAGGTATACCTCAACTATGATAAGATAAGATAAGATAAGCCTTTATTAGTCCCACAACGGGGAAATTCCAGGATTGCAACAGCACAGGGATAGCAACACTCAAGAGCAACAATCAGAAGGCAAGAAAAAAAAAAACAAGCAAGCAAGAGCAGCTAATATACATATGTACATATTACTATAAAATATACGTATATATACACACACACACAGACACACAGTGCAGAGCATTGTAGCTGGATGGAATAAATATATGAATATGTAAACACACAGTGCGGAGCATTGTAGCTAGATGGAATAAATATATACACTACCGTTCAAAAGTTTGGGGTCACCTCAGACAATTTTGTGTTTTCCATGAAAAGTCACACTTTTATTTACCACCATGAGTTGTAAAATGAATAGAAAATATAGTCAAGACCTTGACAAGGTTAGAAATAATGATTTGTATTTGAAATAATAATTTTTTCCTTCAAACTTTGCTTTCGTCAAAGAATCCTCCATTTGCAGCAATTACAGCATTGCAGACCTAACATGATTGCACAAGGGTTTTCTAATCATCCATTAGCCTTCTGACGCAATGAGCAAACACATTGTACCATTAGAACACTGGAGTGATAGTTGCTGGAAATGGGCCTCTATACACCTATGTAGATATTGCACCAAAAACCAGACATTTGCAGCTAGAATAGTCATTTACCACATTAGCAATGTCTAGAGTGTATTTCTGGTTAGTTTAAAGTTATCTTCATTGAAAAAAAGTGCTTTTCTTTCAAAAATAAGGAAATTTCTAAGTGACCCCAAACTTTTGAACGGTAGTGTAGATATATAAACATAAACACACCCAGTGCGGAGCATTGTAGCTAGATGGAATAAGTATGTAAATATATAAACACACACAGTGCAGAGCATTGTTGCTAGATGGGATGAAACAGCACAACCGTCTACTTAGTTATCCTACATGGTATGATTATGTGCCCATACATATTCTCACTCTCCATAGCGACCGGTATTTTCCTAGTTGTATGCCGGAGGGGACCATTGTGTAAGTCTATTGCATCTTTTGCATTCAAAAAACTATTAGTTTGTTACGTCTTTTTGCTATCTCTGCGAGCAGCCCTGCTTAGGTTGTACAGTCTGACAGCCGTTGGTAGGAAGGACCTGCGAAACCTCTCGGTTGTTCACCTGGGATGATGTAGTCTGCTGCTAAATGAGCTCCTCAGTGCATTCAGTATGTCCTGCATAGGGTGGAACTCGGACTCCAGCAGAGATGACAGTTTAGCCACCGTCCTTCTCTCACCTATCTCCTCCACCGGATCAAGGCGCTGCCCCAGGACAGAGCTAGCTTTCTTGATCAGTTTGTTCAGTCTCTTCCTGTCGGCTGCAGTAATGCCACTGCCCCAGCAGACCACTCCAAAAGTGATGGCTGATGCCACCACCGTGTCATAAAATGTCTTCAGCAGCACGCCTTGTACACCAAAAGACCTGAGTCTCCTCAGCAGGAACAGCCTGCGCTGTCCCTTCTTGTAGAGTGCATCAGTATTGTGTGACCAGTCTAGTTTATTGTTCAGATGAACACCCAGGTACTTATAGGCTGTCACCATCTCGATGTCTGTTCCCTGTATATTTACTGGTGCTGTGAGGGGTTGTCCTTGCCTGCGGCAGTCTACCACCAGCTCCTTAGTTTTTCTCGCGTTGATCTGGAGGCAGTTCCGATGGCACCAGTCCACGAAGTCCTGGATAAGCCCTCTGTACTCAGCTTCATCTCCATTGGAGATGAGGCCAACGATCGCAGAGTCATCAGAGAACTTCTGTAGATGGCAGTGTGTTGTGTTGTGTGAGAAGTCCGCAGTATAAAGAGTGAACAGGAAGGGAGCCAGCACCGTTCCCTGGGGGACCCCCGTGCTACTGATGATCGTGTCGGACACACAGTCCCGGGTTCTCACAAACTGAGGCCGGTTCGTGAGGTAGTCCAGGATCCATGATGACAGGTGCTGGTCCACCCCTGCGCGCAGCAGCTTGTCCTTCAGGATCATCGGTTGGATGGTGTTGAAAGCACTGGAGAAGTCAAAGAACATGATCCTCACCATATTCCCGGGCTTCTCCAGGTGGGACAGAGAACGGTGAAGGAGGAAGATCACCACATCCTCCACCCCAATGCCATGCTGGTAGGCGAACTGGAGTGGATCCATCGCTGGTTCCACCAGGGGGCGGAGGTGAGCAAGGAGCAGTCTCTCCAGGGTCTTCATCAAGTGGGACGTCAAGGCCACCGGTCTGTAGCTGTTCAGGTCTTTGGGGTGGGAAGTTTTTGGTACAGGTACCACACAAGATGTTTTTCACAGCTGTGGTACCCTCCCCAGTTTCAGGCTCATGTTGAAGATATACGTCACAATCCCACACAGCTGGTCTGCACAGGACTTGAGGAGCTTTGCGCTGATGCCGTCCGGTCCCGACGCCTTCCTCGCCTTGATCTTCCTCAGCTCCGTCCTCACCTGGGTCCTGGTCAGGGTCAGGATGGGGGGCTGTGTGTTGGGAGTGGGGGGGTGTTGGTGGAGTGGGGAGTGGGCAGCAGGACTTGATTTCTTTAGAGGCAGCAGTGATTGTTGTGCAGACAGGGGGGAGGGCGGTTGGTCAAACCTATTGAAAAACAGATTCAGGTTGTTCGCCCACTCCCTGCCCCCCATGGCCTGGGGGGAGGTATTCTGGAGCCCAGAGATGGTTTTGAGGTTTCTCCAGACCCCGCTGATGTCGCTCTGTTGCAGCTTGTCCTCCATCTTCTTCCTGAAGCTGTCCTTGCCTACTCTGATCTTTCTCCTCAGCTCCCTCTGTACGGACTTCAGCATCTCCCTATTCCCCGACCTGAAGATCCTCTTCTTCTCTCTCAGAAGTGCTTTTATCTCAGGGTTGATCCAGGGTTTGTTGTTTGAGTGACGCCGTATGGTCTTGGTGGGAACGGATTTGTCCACACAGAAGCTGAGGTAGCCCGTGAAGGTGTGAATGAGGCCATCGATGTCCTCACCATGTGGATCGCAGAGCTGCTCCCAGGCGGTGGCTTCAAAACAGCCCTTTAGAGTGTCCATTGTCTCCTCAGACCATAACTCCACAGTGTGCATGGCCGGAGGTTGTCTGTGCACTAGGGGTTTGTACACCGGCCGGAGATGAACCAAGTTGTGATCCGATCTCCCGAGTGGGGGGAGTTGTGATGAGGTGTACGCCTCCTTAGTGTTTGCGTAGAATAAGTCCAGTGTTTTATTGTCTCTAGTGTGGCATGTGACATACTGGGTGAACGTGGGTAGAATGGGAGATAGTGAAACATGGTTGAAATCGCCTGAGATGAGGAGAAGAGCATCTGGGTGTTCTGTCTGCAGCCTGCTGGTTACTGAATGGATTACGTCACGCGCTGTCCCAGCATTCGCCGTCGGATTTGCATAAACAACAATGCAGATCAAGTGTGAGTGTTCTCTCGGGAGATATGTAGGCTTCATGCTAACAGCTAGCAATTCAATGTCTTTGCTG
This sequence comes from Pholidichthys leucotaenia, assembly GCA_020510985.1. Taxonomy (NCBI): domain Eukaryota; kingdom Metazoa; phylum Chordata; class Actinopteri; order Cichliformes; family Pholidichthyidae; genus Pholidichthys; species Pholidichthys leucotaenia. Next base: position 309,391,527 of record CM035844.1, read on the forward strand.
CAGTGTCGTTGTTTAACAGTGATATGTCCCGGTCTGCACCAGTTGTTGTTAACATACATTATCACTCCACCGCCCCTTGCTTTGCCACTGTCTGGTGTTCGGTCAGCCCGTATCATGTGAAAAACCCTCCAGCTCAATGTTAGCATCTGCTGCTAGTTCTGTTAGCCACGTCTCAGTAAACAAAAGGAGAGAGCACTCCCGGTATGTGCTATCATAACGGGAGATAGCCGCTAGCTCATCTACCTTTCCCAGTATCGACCGTACATTTCCCATGACAACAGATGGAAGGGAGGGTCTGTACCTTATATTTTTTGTCCTCCGCCTTACTCCAGCCCGGCAGCCGCGGCGTTTTCGCCTCAGTTCTCTCGGTATGTCGAGTTTTTCCAATGGGACCGGGTGGCGGTTGAATGCTAGCAGCTCTTCCCTGCTGTATCGTATCCTGCTATAAACAGTGGCTCCGTCCACCGGCTCAGGAGACATTTGGGACGATCTGTGTGTCCGTGATATAAGTGGAGTGAAAAAAGACGGATCAAAAAGAGAGAGAAGGGGGAAAAAGACTCGGAATCGAGCCGCTGTTGCAAAAGGCAAAAGGCAGCCTACTGGTGTGGCGCCGGGGAGAAAAAAAAAAAAAAAAAAAGAGAGACAAAAAAAAGAGAGACAAAATGAGAAAAAAAAATCCAGAAAATCACATTGTCTGATTTTTAAAGAATTTATTTGCAAATTATGGTGAAAAATAAGTATTTGGTCAATAACAAAAGTTCATCTCAATACTTTGTTATATACCCTTTGTTGGCAATGACAGAGGTCAAACGTTTTCTGTAAGTCTTCACAAGGTTTTCACACACTGTTGCTGGTATTTTGGCCCATTCCTCCATGCAGATCTCCTCTAGAGCAGTGATGTTTTGGGGCTGTCGCTGGGCAAGACGGACTTTCTTCTCCCTCCAAAGATTTTCTGTGGGGTTGAGCTCTGGAGACTGGCTAGGCCACTCCAGGACCTTGAAATGCTTCTTACAAAGCCACTCCTTCGTTGCCCGGGCGGTGTGTTTGGGATCATTGTCATGCTGAAAGACCCAGCCACGTTTCATCTTCAATGCCTTTGCTGATGGAAGGAGGTTTTCACTCAAAATCTCATGATACATGGCCCCATTCATTCTTTCCTTTACACAGATCAGTCGTCCTGGTCCCTTTGCAGAAAAACAGCCCCAAAGCATGATGTTTCCACCCTCATGCTTCACAGTAGGTATGGTGTTCTTTGGATGCAACTCAGCATTCTTTCTCCTCCAAACACGACAAGTTGAGTTTTTACCAGAAAGTTCTATTTTGGTTTCATCTGACCATATGACATTCTTCCAATCCTCTTCTGGATCATCCAGATGCTCTCTAGCAAACTTCAGACGAGCCTGGACATGTACTGGTTTAAGCAGGGGGACATGTCTGGCACTGCAGGATTTGACTCCCTGGTGGCGTAGTGTGTTACTGATGGTAGCCTTTGTTACTTAGGTCCCAGCTCTCTGCAGGTCATTCACTAGGTCCCCCGGTGTGGTTCTGGGATTTTTGCTCACCGTTCTCGTGATCATTTTGACCCCACGGGGTGAGATCTTGCATGGAGCCCCAGATCGAGGGAGATTATCAGTGGTCTTGTATGTCTTCCATTTTCTAATAAGTGCTCCCACAGTTAATTTCTTCACAGCAAGCTGCTTACCTATTGCAGATTCAGTCTTCCCAGCCTGGTGCAGGTCTACAATTTTGTTTCTGGTGTCCTTTGACAGCTCTTTGGTCTTGGCCATCGTGGAATTTGGAGTCTGACTGTTTGAAGTTGTGGACAGGTGTCTTTTATACTGATAACGAGTTCAAACAGGTGCCATTAATACAGGTAACGAGTGGAGGACAGAGGAGCCTCTTAAAGAAGAAGTTACAGGTCTGTGATAGCCAGAAATCTTGCTTGTTTGTAGGTGACCAAATACTTATTTTCCCCCATAATTTGCAAATAAATTCTTTAAAAATCAGACAATGTGATTTTCTGGATTTGTTTTTCTCATTTTGTCTCTCATAGTTGAGATATACCTATGATGAAAATTGGAGACCTCTCTCATCTTTTAAGTGGGAGAACTTGCACAATTGGTGGCTGACTAAATACTTTTTTGCCCCACTGTATATATATATATGTATATACTGTATATGGCTAATATGGGTTATACTGTACATATGGCTAATATAAGTCATGTTTGATGAGGAGCCCCTGAGCTAATGCTGTTAGCGCAGGGGCCAATGCCTTTAGCTCCCCTTCCATTTACATGACAGACAGCTAGGCAGGCCAGTAAAGGGCAGTGGGCAGGTAGAAAAACCCCAGAAGAGTCAAAACAGCTTCTTGGAGAGAAAAGCAGGATAAAGGATGTTTGTTTTTTTGAAAAGATGCACTGCGGTGGATAAACATCACCTATAAAAACAAATCTCCATTGTCTAAAATGGTTTCATATGCCCTTTTTTCTACAAAAAAGTAAAAACCAAAAAAATGCTGCATCAGTCCTTAAAAGCAGTTTAATGGTAAAACACATCTTAATTTGGGTCAACTTTTCAAAGCAGCTATCCAAATATGCTAACTTGGCCTGGAGGCTAACTTCAGTAAGGCCAGAGAGTCCTGATTGACTCATTTAATATGGACCTGCTATAGTTAGGTCACCAAAAACACTGTCTAAACTCGCCTTTATTCAGGGGGGCAGGAGTTAAACAAAATTTCATAGTAAAAAAAAATAGACATGACACATTTGATTCCACTCTTGATATGTCTTTTAAGTCATAAAAAACATGATACAGACATGAGTCATGATGAGAAAAACAAAATTAATTTTTGAAGTGTCACTTTAAGAGAATTGAGTGCTTTGATATATATATATATATATACTGTATATATACACACACATAATCATTTGACCAATAGACAAATTTCAGATGGTTAAAACCTACAAACACACCATTTTTCAGTCAATGACCCCTTTAATAATCTGCTAAAATTACTGGTCTTTATTTTTGTCAAGTCCATCCACAGCCAGTCTAGAATGAAAAGACTGGAAGTAGCAGAGCAGTGTTGCCTAAAACACAGGAATCATTGTCAAGTAGCCCATTCAAACTGGGCAGTTACATAGAAGAACAAGAACTCCTCCTCCTCAGTCTGACATGCCTAGTGTTCAATTATATAAATCAGTTTTCACAGTCGACATTAGGTCATCTTCTAAGAGCTTTCAACAAGAACAACTTCCATCTTTCACATCACCTTATTTCAGACTGTAATTACCTCTACTGACCAGGCCGTCATTAAGGTGGTCACATCTGTCTGTCCCTCTCTGTACATTCTAACTTAGAAACCAATGACCCCTGAGGGTTACCAAGCTGGGTACAGGTATATATAACAGATTAATTATATTTATTTGTTGAATTCCACCAAATCTGCATTATTTTATTGTTCATACATGGATGGGTGCCTGTGGCAGTAAAGCCAGCCTGAGTCTCCACGTTCCTTGAACACATCACGGTCAGTGTATATTTCTGTGTGCTGGTGTATAGTATCCAAAACTGACTCAAGCTGTGGGAGAGGTAAGATGTGGGAGGTTGTGGGTTGTAAGATAAGCACTTTATGCCTTTGAAATGCATGTATTTAAATGCTGAATTCATGTTTTATGTTAGAAACACTTTTTTTTTTTATTTAAGTTTTTGTAAAGGGTATACAGGTCATTACAGCATTGCATTGTTTACATTTTCATCACATGTTCCCTTATTTTTTGCTATTTGACAACATTGGTAGGATAGTTATTACAACACCCCCCTTTTTTTTTAAAGTGAAAGAAAAAGTGAAATTAAGGAGAATTAAATTAAAAAAAACGAATAAACAAACAGAACAGCAAAAACCAAACAAACAGAAAATTAAGTAATTAAAAGTAAAAGAGCATCTGAGTAGCATTGGAACAAAGAGTGGGACCATTATTGAAATGGTATTTGTCAAAGATTAGATCTAATGGAAGACACATATGCGATCCAGGGTTGCCAAAAGTTCATGAACCCATCCATGTCCTGTCTCAGTGCAAATGTCAACTTTTCCATCGAGTAAATGTCTTGAATCTCGTTAATCCAATCTTCAGGTGTAGGACAGTCCTTCAGCATCCATTTTTTAGTTAGGGCTTTTTTACTTGCCAATATTAAAACAGTGAATAAGTATTTATCTCCTCGTCTTTCCAGTGAGTCCGGTAGTAAACCCAAATACAAAGTTACAAAAGAAAAGGGAACTGTTATTTTGAATATTTTCCCCAATATTGTCTGTACGTTGGTCCAATATTGGTGGATAACTGGGCATGACCAAAACACATGAAAATAATTTGCAGTCTTTTCACCACACAAGCACCAACAGTTCAACCCCTTATGGGTAAATTTGTTTTGTGCAGGTGTTCTGAAAAATCTTACCAAGTTTTTCCATCCAAATTCTCTCCACTGCAGGGATGAGGTACTTTTCCATTGCTGTTTATTTAGCTTTTCCCATATTTCCAATTGTAAAGTGAAATTCCCCTCTTTTTCCCATCTCTCTTTTATATATGATGTGTTGTCTCCTTTCAAGTCTTGAAGACCTTGGTATATTTTAGAAATGTATCTGATCCCTGGGATCCTTTTATATGCCATTAAGAAGACCTTCAGAACACCTGACTGGGCCCTTTCCAAATCCTCCTTTTTAAGTATATTGTTTATGTGATGTCTAAGCTGAAAGAACCTGTAAAGATCTTGATTTATTAGACCTTGTTTTTTCAAATCTTCAAAACTTCTTAAAGTTTGCCCCTTAAAAAAATCATAATATTTTATCAGCCCTTTCTCTTTCCACTCTTTAAATCTAGTGTCTGTTTTATTGGGGGTAAAGTCTTGATCATAGGCAATCCATTGCAGAAGTCGATAGGGCTCTTTAGCTTGATTCTCTCTGACTATCTTAAACCAAATTTTTAGCGGGGTCTCTATCCACGGGTTAGTGTTATTCAAGAGTTTAGTTAAGGCATTGTTCCCTATTATCGCCTGTAGGGGGATGTCACTTGTTATTTGGCATTCCATCTCCTTCCATTGTGCAGTGTAGACTGGGTTACATATCTCTACTAAAGTTTTAATTTGTGCAGCTATAAAATAGTCCCTGATATTTGGCAGCGCGAGCCCACCTTTGTCTTTGTTTAGCTGTAGGGTTCTATATCTGATTCTAGGTCTCTTGCCCTGCCATATGAATCTTGAGATCCTTCTGTCCAGCTCCTGCCATGTTTTTTTGGGAGGTTCTACCGGTATTGTTTGGAAAAGGTATAGAAGACGTGGAAGTATATTCATTTTGACTGCTTCAATTCTTTGTGCAGTACCTAAGAATGGTATCATATTCCATCTTGCTTGGTCAGATTTTATTTTTGTCACCAGTGGATCATAGTTTAGTGTTATAATTTTGTCGAGTTGTTTCGGGATATTGACCCCCAGATATTTCATAAATTCCAACTCCCAGTTAGTTTTGAGTTCACTTAGTGAAAAATGATTTGGGTCATAGTTGAATGTTAAAACTTGGGTTTTATGCATGTTTAATTTGTACCCCGATAAATCTCCATAGTCTGAAAAAACTGAGATTAGTTCTGGTAAAGAAGTGTCTGGCTGCCCTAGGTATATTAAAATGTCATCAGCAAAGAGTGCTATTTTATGTTCCTTCTGACCAAGTGTAATACCTTGAATTTCTTGATTTTGCCTTATCCATTGGCTCAGAGGTTCTATGAAGATTGCAAAGAGCAGTGGAGACAGGGGGCAGCCTTGCCGACATCCTCTTTCCAGCTCAAAAGATGATGATAAATTACCGTTAATCCTTATTTTAGCTGTTGGTTTTTTATATAATGCCTGTATAGTTCTAATGAAGTTGTTATGAAAATTGAAACTGGATAAGATTCTATATAGAAAAGACCAGTCAACCGAGTCGAATGCTTTTTCAGCATCTAATCCCAATATGACTGCATTTAAGTTATATTTTTTTATATGATGAATTATGTGTAAAGTGCGTCGAATGTTGTCTTGTGTCTGTCTTTGTCTTATAAAACCTGTTTGGTCTAAATGAATTAGGTCTGTCAGTATATTTTCTAACCTTTTGGCAAGGATAATGGTAAAAAGCTTATAGTCCTGATTTAGTACACTGATTGGTCTGTAGTTGGAGCACTCTAGTTTATCCTTTTCAGGTTTAGGTATAACTGCAATGACCCCTTCTCTCCAGGAGGGGGGGAATTTCCCCTGTGTGGAGGACATAATTAAATGTTTTCAGGAGGAGAGGAGATAGTTGCTGTTTAAAGGTTTTGTACCACTCTGCTGTATAGCCATCAGCTCCTGGGGATTTGTTAGCTTTAAGTTTCATAATTGCTTTTTCCAATTCTTTAGGATGTATTTCTGACAGTAGTGTTTTATTTTGTGACTCCGTAAGTTGGGGAAGGTTTAATGTGTTTAGGAATGCCTCGGATGCGTTTTTATGTTTTTTGTGGGAGTATAAGTTCTTATAGTAATTCTCGAAGCTTTTAAGAATATCCTGAATTCTGAATTTTATTTCCTTTGATACTGGGTCTCTGATTTTGTAGATTGCTCTTTCTGTTTGATGTTTCCTCAATTTATAGGCTAGCAATTTTGCCGATTTACTGCCTGCTTCATAGTATTTTTGTTTCAAAAATGTAAGTTTCTTCTGGATTTCTATTGTGTAGATCTCATTTATTTGATTTTTAATTTCCTTAATCTTGAGCGAGTCGGTAGAATGAGTGTTGCCTTTGTGTTCTTTTTCTAGGTTCCTAAGTTCTGACTCTAATGTGGATAGTTTTTCTTGTCTTTGTTTCTTTTGGGTTGCCAGTTTTGCAATAATCTTTCCTCTTATTACAGCTTTGCATGCATCCCACAGTATTAAAGGGGATACTTCTCCATTATCGTTATCTTCCAAATATCTGAGAATATCTGATTCCAATTCATCTTTCAATGGTCCTTTCAGGACATTTGAATTTAACCTCCAAGAAAATGTATTATTTGTGTATTTTTGGATATTTAAGTCCATGTAGATCGGACTGTGGTCAGAGAGATCCATCAGTCCTATTTTACATGTTTTTACTCTTCCAATGTCTCTATTAAACATAAAAAAATAGTCAATCCTTGAGTAAGATGAATGTGGAGTTGAGTAAAATGTATAGTCTTTTACACTGGGGTTGAGTTCCCTCCACACGTCACAGATTCCCATTTCTTTTAGTAGCATCCGAGTCTTCCTGTTTTGGGTGTTATTTTGATGTGGAGAATTACCAGAAGCATCCTAGTATGGATTCAGTCTAAGATTGAAGTCCCCACCACATATCACTAAACCTTGAGCTTTAGTTATCATTAGGTCGAATACATTTTTATAAAATTTCCAGTTAGCCCCTGGGGGAGCATACACATTCAGCAGGGTGATATCTTCTCCCTCTAGCCGCCCAGTTACCAAACTGTATCTCCCTTCTTTATCTTTGTGTTCTGATTTTTTTTCAAATGTAATTTTGGTTGATATCAATGTCGCTACTCCCCTCCTCCTCCCTGACTTATATGAAGATGAAGAGATCATTTTAAACCCTTGTCTACTGAGTTTATTGTGTTTCAGTCTGTTAGGTGGGTTTCTTGTAAAAATATTATTCCTGCTTTGTCTTTTTTCATTTTGCCTAGAATCTTGGATCTTTTAACTGGATTCAGGATTCCTTTTACATTATATGAAATTATTTTGGTTACACCCTGTTTCTCCATTGTGTTGTTTTGTTTAGTATAACTGTGTGGTGGCCCTCATTTGTGCTACTCAGAAACTGAAAGAACATTAAAAACAAGAAAAACATTAAGAACATAGTGTATAAAACTTTAAAACAAAAAGCTGTCAGAAGAACTTCCTGAGCTGAGGTCTTTTTAAAGACCCTGGAAGAGCCTTGATGGAGTGAAGGCCCTGAGGGAAATTCCTCAAACTCTGTTACGTGTTGAGGGCCCTCTCTTACCACTGTAAGTTGTCCCATGCTTTTAACGTGAGTTTCAGAACCCAATCCAAACTTGTAATGATTTTTTTTTTCCTTTTATGCCTAAACCCTGTGAAATTGTGTGCACCCTCCCACCCCCATCACATCAAACATTCACGCAAAAACAGTATTTATTAGTATGAGGAGAACATGTGGATTATTGTCACATTTCTATTTTAACAAGTTTTTTTTTTTTTTTTTTATTACAAAGACTTATTTGTTTCAAATATTATGACTGTTCCATGAAATGTTTTACCACATGCTGAATACGCATCTCCTTTAATGTTTGTTACCTTGTATGAGGGGGGTTGGATGTGCGGATTGATTCAAGAGAAAAAAAAAAAAAAAAAAAAGGTCGCTATTCCAACCTGAAAACGGATAGTTTATCCGCGACGCTCCGGCGCTGGGTTTCCCGCTGCTGGTCCGTGGATTTTGAAGGTCTTTGTGTTGTCCATGTTTGCACTTTGATCTTCTCACTCGGGTCTGCTGCGGGTTTAAATACCGTTACCGGGAGCCCTCTTTTCGCCATGTTAGCTGTTGCTTCTTCCGCCGAATTATAGAGACACGTTTCATCGCCGTAGAAGACCCTTAACTTCGCAGGAAATGGAGTCTGAAAGCGCAATTTCTTCTATCTTAACACCTTTTTCGCGTCATTGTATTCCCTGCGCTTTTTAAGGACCTCCGGGGCGTAATCGTGTTCCACGTAGACTTTTCTCTCCTGGTGCATAAATCCTTTTTTCTGCCAGGCCAGTCTTACAACCTCTTGTTTTATTTTGAAATTGGAAAATCTTACCAACACCGAACGTGGGGGCGCTTCCGCCGCCGGCCTAGCGGCTAATGAACAATGTGCCTTTTCTATCTTCAAGTCGGTGGTTTGTGGAATATCCAATTTCTCTCTTAGTAAGGATTCCACGCATTCTGCCATTGAGTTAAAACCGTTTTCGGCTCCTTCTATCATACCATGAATTCTTATGTTGTCTCTTCTTTGTCTTCCTTCTTGGTCGGTTAGCTTAGCCTCTATAGATGCTTGTCTTTTGCGTAGGTCCAGCACAGAATCTTCGAGCACTTTTATTCGTTCCTCTGTTTCCAAGATTCGGTTCTCGGCCTGGTCCACTCTGCTGTTTGTCCTTTTCAATTCTTCTCTGAATTCCCGAAATTCGGCCGTAACTTCTCGGCGAAATCGTCGTAGCTCCTCAAATAGTGATTTCAGGCTAACCTTTTTGTTAGCTATCGCCAGTTCCTCGTCTTCTGAACGGAGATCTTCCAGTTCAGATTCTCCGGCCGATACGTGTCCTGGCCTGGAGAATTTCAGTTTCTTCTGTTTTCCTTTAGACATGATGATTTTGTCTTTTGATTTTCACTCCTCCAAAAATCCGTTAAGTTTGATTTTCAAGGTGTCATCCTGGATTGGGTCTGAGAGCTTCAGTGTTAAGCTGCAGTCGCCATGGCGTCCAGACCGGAAGTCATTACATTTCTATTTTAATATGATTTTTTTTTCCCTTTAAATTAAGAAGACATTTGTTTCTAATGCTATAACTGCTCCATGAAAGGTTTTACCACATGCTGATTCTGCATCTCCTTTAATGTTTGTTACCTTGTAGGAGGGGGGATGGAAGTGCAGAATGACTGAAAAGAAAAAAAAAACAAAAAAACCAAAAAGGTCGCTATTCCTTCCTGGAACTGGAAAGCTTATCTTTGTAGCTCTGGGGCTGGGTTTCCCGCTGCTGGCCCGTGGATTTTGAAGGTCTCTGAGTGGACCACGTTTGAGCTCTGATCTTCTCGCTCAGATTCGCTGCGGGTTTAAACACCGTTACCGGGAGCCCTCTTCTTGCCATGTCAATTGTTGCTTCTTCCGCTGAATTATAGAGACATGACTCTTCACCGTAAAAGACCCTTAACTTCGCCGGAAATGGCGTCTGAAAGCGTAGATTCTGTTCCCGTAGAACCTTTTTGGCTTTGTTATATTCCCGTCGCTTTTTAAGAACCTCAGGGGCGTAATCGTGCTCCACGAAGACTTTTCTCTCATGATGCATAAATCCTTTTTTCTGCCAAGCCCGTCTTACAACCTCTTGTTTTATTTTGAAATCGGAGAATCTCACCACCACAGAACGTGGGGGCGCTTCTGCCGCTGGCTTTGCGGCTAATGTACAATGGGCCTTTTCTATCTTCAAATCGGTGGTTTGTGGAATATCCAACTTCTCTCTCAATAAGGATTCCACGCATTCCGCCACTGTGTTGAAACTATCTTCAGCTCCTTCTTTCAGACCGTGAATTCTGATGTTATCTCGTCTCTGTCTTCCTTCTTGGTCGGTTAGCTTAGCCTCCAGCCTTGACTGTTTTCTGTGTAAATCCAGCACAGAATCTTCAAGCACTTTTACTCTTTCTTCAGCTTCCAAGATTCGGTTTTCGGCCTGGTCCATTCTGCTGTTCGTCCTTTTTAGTTCCTCTCTGAATTCAAGAAATTCGGCCCGAAATCGTCGTAATTCGTCAAATAGCGATTTCAAGCTAATCTTTTTGTTAGCTAGGCCCAGCTCCTCGTCTTCTGAACGGAGGTCCTCCGGTTCAGATTCTGCGGCCGCTGCGCGTCCTGACCTGGGGAATGTCAGTTTCTTCTGTTTTTGGTTAGGCATGGTGTTATTGTCTTTTGATTTTTAATCTTCCAAAAATCCGTTAAGTCTGATTTTGAATATGTTTTCCTTGGATTGGGTCTGGGAGGTTCAGCATTAAGTTGCTATCACCATGGCGTCCAGACCGGAAGTACATGTTAGAAACACTTTTAACTGTATTTGAGTGCTTTTGAGCATGAGTTCCATTTGTAAATGTTTTACCGAGTTAATAGTCAGTCGAAGTCAAGGCTAATGTAGCTTAGATGGAAGCTAAAGCTAGTTTGCCGCATGCTCTCGTGTGTCTGTTTGTAATGTCAACTTTATTTTGTGCGCTTTTCTTGTCAAAGGGGGTGCTTTGGACCTGTATGCCAGATAACACAGTGGATGTTTTTACTTTTGTTCAAACAGGTATGCTATGAATGTAACTGTGTATGTGGAGAGTAATATTTTTCACTCTGTATGAATGTTCTAGTTTATAAATGTTATGTGGGACAATGTTCTGCTGTTTCACTGATTGTTGAGAACAAAATGGGTGATTTATTGTTATTTGTATTTCTTTTGTTTGTATTATGAAATACAGCATATCTCAGTACAGTAAGTTAAGTTATTCCCATGCCAATGACGTTTGGCGCAGGGAGGCATCTATCTCCGTTTCGACACCCTAGGCCACACAGCTACTGTAGGTAGTGACAGCTACAGTGGGGGGTCAGTTCTCTGGTAGCTCTGCATCTTAACTTTCCTTTCCCCATTCTATTATGCTGAACACCAAGCTAGAAGGCGGAAAGTACCATTTTTACCTGGTCTTTGGTATGACCCAGCCAGGATTTGAACCCCGGCCTCCCAACTGTGGGGCGGATGCTCTACCAACTAGGCCACCGCTCCAGTCAAAAAACTGACTAGCTGTCAGAGAGGGGGTGCTTTGGATCTGTATGCCAGACCAAAACTCTGACCCAAGGGTGACTGTCACGTGCATTTTTTTTGACGTGCGCTTGTGGACCATCATTTCTTCATTTATTTTCTTTAGCATGTTGGTGTGGTGGCTCAGATTCTGGCGTTTTGGGCCGCCACGCAGAAATGTCACCAGCGGAAACCATGATCTCCCTTCAGTCTTTATTCAATTGGCTCTTAAATCCCTTTGGGCTTTGACCAACGGGGGATATAAAGGCTGACTAGCAGTTAAAACTGATTCCACAATAGATTAATAATAACCAGAGTGTCAACAATGGAATAGCTCATTTCAGCTGGATGAAATCACCCCAGAAGTGGTCAGATCTCCTGACCTTTGACCTTGGGCACATCATCATAAATGGGGTTAAACAGTCAAAAACTACCAGTTGGCATACAACCTGTTGTACAAAAGATTTATTTAAAGGGATCCACACAGTGAAACACAGTCATTTATAGAGAGTAATTTCTTGTGTATCATTTCCAGCTGTCTATTATATCTGAAAGGTAAAACTTAAGGCATTATTTACTGTGGACCACATCACACTCTAGTGCTAACAGTTCATTGTACAATCATGGCAAATTTATTAAAACATAGGTGAGAAAGACGTGCAATATATTATCAACTGTGGGTTATATATATACGTATATACACACACTGTATGGCTAATATGGGTTATATACACTACCGTTCAAAAGTTTGGGGTCACTTAGAAATTTCCTTATTTTTGAAAGAAAAGCACTTTTTTTCAATGAAGATAACTTTAAACTAACCAGAAATACACTCTAGACATTGCTAATGTGGTAAATGACTATTCTAGCTGCAAATGTCTGGTTTTTGGTGCAATATCTACATAGGTGTATAGAGGCCCATTTCCAGCAACTATCACTCCAGTGTTCTAATGGTACAATGTGTTTGCTCATTGCGTCAGAAGGCTAATGGATGATTAGAAAACCCTTGTGCAATCATGTTAGGTCTGCAATGCTGTAATTGCTGCAAATGGAGGATTCTTTGACGAAAGCAAAGTTTGAAGGAAAAAATTATTATTTCAAATACAAATCATTATTTCTAACCTTGTCAAGGTCTTGACTATATTTTCTATTCATTTTACAACTCATGGTGGTAAATAAAAGTGTGACTTTTCATGGAAAACACAAAATTGTCTGAGGTGACCCCAAACTTTTGAACGGTAGTGTATATATATATATGGCTAACATACTGTGAGTCATGTTTGGTGAGGATGTGTTTTTACTTTGTTCAAACAATAAAAGCTGAAGTCACCCAGAATGGTCTTGTGTCACCTTTGTACTGCCAAAACACAACGCAGAGGACATCACCCATCACAATGGTGCCATGGCCCGGATTCTAGAAGCACCTATGTTAATGCGATCTCTGTGGGATGCTCATCTGTTTACTAAGGCTCCAAGTTTGTTTTACCAGTATTAACGTAATATTCAAGAGACATTGGGTTTATTTAGTCCAAGCAAATGTAAGCAATCCAATGCATTTTTCTTCCTCTGTAATGTGAATCCTGTGTAGTTATAACAGACATGTTCAGAACAGCTAATTCAGCAGATGATGACCCCATTGAAAATGATGCATTTGTTTCAAATGTGGGTTTGAGAATAGGGTGGCTTGAAGGTGATGTGAAGGTGATCCACTCAGGCGGATGGGTTGCAAACTCCTAAGTTTAGTTCCACATGCACACAGCCCCGTACAAGTGATTTAAATTCACAGCTCACAAGTAACACTGAGCTCAGCACACTGATTACAGATTTAGCAAACCAGATTGGTCAGTCTATTGCTGCCCAGTTGCAGAGTAATGTGGGAGGTGGACAATCACAGTCCCAACCCAGTGCTAGTTTTCTCACAACCCAGAGCCCTCTTGAATTAAATTTAACTGATAATGCAGTCCGATGCTAAGAAGCCACCAACATTTTGAGATGGAAGTGACAGATGTTCTATAAGTGAGTGGATTGAAATAGTTGAACTTTACCTCACCAAGAGAGCCATGCCAACACATCAGCAGAAATCAGAAGTGTTAGCTAGGTTGTTGGGGAAGGCCAGGGATGTAGTTAAAGTAACACTAGGCAATCACTCTTCTCCTGATAGCTCCCAGACTCCCCATGTAATCTTTGACATTTTGAAACAGCATTTTGGTGAGCTAGTTTATTCTTCTATGCCCATGGCTGACTTTTATAACACCAGACCCTGCCTCGCTGAAGATGTGATGGAGTACTGGATCAGACTTAACAAAGCAGCTGACATTGCAGACGAGTGTTTGCAGAGACAAGGTAGGAGGGTTGAGGATCCAGGCCAGGAAGTCTCAATGATGTTCATCAAATACTGTCCCAACCCTGGTCTAGCTAATAGGCTCAGTTACAAGGCTGCAGAGGAATGGACAACCAGCAAAGTGCAGAAACACATCAGTACCTTTCAGTGGGAATGTAAGAATATCATTTAGATGAATCTCTCTCACTCGCAGAGAACTGTGCCCAGCTTTGCCTGGCCATCGATGGCACAAGAGTGCCTAAGTGTCCAGCCAGTACTGGTGAGAGAGTGAGCACATTGTTGCCCCACTCCACAGCCTTGTTCCATGTCCATGCTTTCGGCCCCTCGACTGCCCCTTGCCATGGCCCAAACCACAGCAGTGACACCTGCATTTCAGCAGCCATGCTGTCCCATCTATAGTTCTCTCAACAATGACAGCTTCACATCATTCAGCCCCCCGTCCTCACCCAACATGGTCCATCCCCAAGCAGCGACATCCCCCACCCTGAACACACAAGCTCTGAGCCAGCCCCAGCTCACCAACATGGATAACATACAGCCATTGATAAGTCTGCTTGATTGCTTGGTGACCCAGTACAACCCAAGGCCCATCCAAAACTCAGTTCAGCAAGTTTCCCCTGAACCTCCCCTAAGAGCCTGCAAAGTGTGTGGTGATGGCAGACACTCCATTCTTTCCCATTGCAGGAAAGATGATCTCTGTCTCGTGCGTCTCATGCCTGGGCACTGGAAGAGGAATTGCCCAAAAAGGGGAACACCCAACTGGCACAGCAGCCAGCAAAACCAGTCTCAGGGAAACTAGGACGCCCATGCTTGGGGAGGGGCAGCATGGGTGACAGACAGAAAACCCTCAACGATAAAACGGATCTCGAGGTCCTCTATGCTAATATGTGTTCTGCAGTTCCAGAAGGGCACCAAGTTGTGGTACAGGGAATGAGAGAAGTCCCCATCTTCAGTGAGTTGTTCTACACCCAAGTTCAGATGAATGATAAGATCGAGCTGAAGGGAATGATTGACTTGGCTTGCACACTCAGTGAGGAAGCGGAGAACAAACTGTTAAGAGCCAAAGCCTTAGAAGGTGAGCCTCAGTCAGCAGATTCTGTTGGTCGGTTTTGGAGGTAAGCAAGTGCATCCCAAGTACATACAGTGATCCCTCGCTACTTCGCGCTTCACCTTTCGCGCCCTCAGTGCATCGCGGATTTTTCAGAAATATTCATCAAAAATTCAAAATTGAGAAAAAATGGGCGGGCGCTAGCAGAAGGCAGGGAGACTACATTAGAGCATCAGGTATCAACACGGACAGCCGCTCAACTCAAAATCCACCTCTCTGACCACCGCTCCACTCCTCTCTGCCCACCTCTTCACTGCTTGGGAATCTCGCAAGCTGACTGGCCGAGACGTTTTACCTCGCAAGCTGATTGGCCGAGACGTTTTACCCAGCTTCTATCCCTGCCGAGAGGCCATACCCACCGAAGGAAGACCGCATTCATTGTTCTTTATCACTAGTCTCGCAGCGTGGAACTTTTCGCTGTTCTCTTGTCCCTTTTTGTGTGAAATAGTCTTCCCGTCGAGCCACTACGCCGCCTCCTGCAGCTGCCCTCGACAATCCTGCGCCTCTAGCACCTGACGATGAGGCGTCACCTGAGGAGCAGTAAAGCTCTCATTAACCTGTGCAGTACGTAAATCATCTTCATCTTGAGTTACGTATCTTGTTATAAAAATAAAAGAGTTCTAAAAACATATTTGTGTACACTTTATTTACATCTACGTATGTATGTACACTTACACACACACACACACACACACACACACACGTATCATATGAGAGAGAGTGAGCAAATGAACGTATGTGTTATTTATGGGTGACGTCATTAGGGGTGACGCTACTTCGCGGTTTTTCACTTTTCGCGGTCGGTTCTGGAACCCATTAACCACGATAAGTGAGGGATCACTGTATATGATTTGAATCTCTCAGTGTATGGGATGAAATGCAGCGTTTCAGTTTTTGTGGATCATGGTCAACGTGAAGACCTCAGTCAGCTCCAACGTCCTGAAACAGCTTAAGAGAATGCTAAAGAGTAATAGCGACAACTGGAGAGTTATCTCAGATGGAAGTAAATGCTCAGCCCCAAAAGTATAACCACTTATACTGTCATGCTCAGTCAGGTGGAGAGGTGACCACCAGCCGGACGTGGTTGGGACAGTGAGGCTTCCTCATGCAGTTACGCTTCTCCCGAAGCAAGAACACCTCGTTTGGGGGAAGTTGCCAGCTCATGTAGCAATGTCTCCTGGGAGCACCATAGTGGTTGAACCCAGCTCCTCCAGATCCAGGCCAAGAGATATTTTGGTTGGTCGGCTCATCACCTCCATGTATGGTGACAAGTGGGTCCCCTTAAAGATTACTAACCCCTTAACCAAGCCTATAGTTTTTAAGCGCAATGCCAAGGTTGTAGATGTGTCACCATGTGTTGCTGTAGAGAACCTCAACATTAGTGAAGGCTTCTGTGCCTGAGACGACACCAAGCCAAGTACTTTCCCAGGGTCAGGTGGATCTTCAGTTGACCCTAAGGCTAGACTGTCCAGCTTGGGCTTGAGCGACCTCAACATAGACTCATGTCAAGCCAGCACCTTTTCCAAGCAGAAACTGGTGGATTTAGTTGAACAGTATGAGAGCATATTTTCAACATCAGCTGGATTGTGGTGAAGCAAAAGGGTTCATCCACCGCATTCACCTGACTGACAGCCACCCCTTCCGCATGCCATACCTTAGAGTGCCTCCTGCTCATAACCAAAAGCTCCATCAGGTTTTCTCAGAGATGGAGGACAGAAAGATCATATGGAAGTCTGTAAGTGAATATGCATCTCCACTCATTATGGTCTGGAAGAAATATGGGTGTTAAAGGATATGCACAGACTTCAGGTGGCTAAATGCGTGCACTTTGAAGGATGCTCACCCGCTACCCCACCAGGCTGACTGCCTTGCAGCACTCAGAGGCAATGCTTTCTTCAGCACTATTGGATCTAATCTCAGGGTTTTACAACATCCCCATATGTGAAGAGGATAAAAAACACTGCCTTTACCACACTTGTAGGGCTATACGAATACAACCGCATGCTCCAAGGACTGTGCAACAGTCAAGCTTCCTTCATGCATATGATGTTGACCATTTTCAGAGACTTCAACTTCACCAGTCTGCTTTGTTTTCCTGATGACCTCCTCGTCTCTGCACTGAATGAAGAGGAGGCTCTTGAGAGACTTAAAAGTTATGTTCCAGAAGCTAAAGGACAACCACCTCAAGCTAAGTCTAAAAAAATGGCCACTTTCTACAAAAGTCTGTCAAATTCGTGGGGCACATAATCTACCAAAATGGTGTAGCAGTGGACCCTTCCAGAGTTGACGTGATATCCAGGATGCTCAAAGAGTCTCTGATGGAGGAGGATGGTTGTACTCTGTACTCCTTAGTGAAAAAACTAAAATCCTTCCTTGGGATGGTCTTTTTTTTTTTTTTTTTTTTTAAACCAGCGCTTCATCCCCCAGTGCTCATCCATTGCCAAACCTTTGTTTTCCCTAACAGCAAGCCCCAAAAGAAGAGGTAGACACCCACAGCTGAGAAAGGGTGCTGGCATATTCAGGAAGATAACCCCAGCAGATTGGACTCCAACATGTGAGGAGGCTTTAGATAGACTTAAAAGTGAGCTCCTCCACTGTGCGGTTATGGTCCATCCTGACTTTGACAAGCTCTTCAATCTGTCAGTCAATGCTTCCCTTGATGGCATCAGAGCTATTTTATCCCAACTTCCTACTGGTGGAGACAAGGCTTGTCCAGTTGCTTTTGCAAGCAAAACCCTGAGTAAGTCCCAGCAAAGGTACCCAACTTATCGGCTCGAGTCTATGGCCTTAAAGTGGAGCATTACTGAGAAATTCAGCCATTGACTGAAGGGGCACAGGTTCACATTGTGGACTGATAACCCATTAAGTCACGTGCTAACCAAGCCTAAGTTGGATGCTTATGAACAGCGGTGGGTGGCCAAGCTTTCATCCGATGACTTTGCCCTAAGGTACATCCCAGGCTCTCGAAACGCTGTCGCTGACGCCTTGGGCCATTTGTCAACCCCATCAGGGTCAGGCTTCTCCGAGAACCATACAGCCAATTAGTACAGGAAGCAGATTGTGCAGAGTCGGAGGCTGAGCAGAATGCATTCAAGTTTGGTCTTCGACATCATCAAGTGTTCCAGCACTGCCGGACAAGTCCTGCCGTTGAAGTTCCCGATGCTCCAGTGGAAGTTAAAGCCATTCTGCAAAGTCAAAGCAATTGGGACTGCTGTGCGGAGGTTCGTGCAGCTCGCTTTGTTCAACATGTTCAGCAGTTACAGCCAGTGGGTCAACAACCCTTGCCTTCCTTATCAATACATAAGCTGGAGGACCACCAATGAAAAGACCCAGCTACCTCCTGGAGTTTTATACTAATTGGGGATTAGATCCTTTGTGTGAGCCTAGTATAATATTGATGTAGTATATTACCACTTCTGTTCCATATGGTCAGTGTTAAGAATTGTTGCAAGCATTTGGTGGAATTCTGGGAGGGGTGAATGCAGCAGGTTAATTATATTTATTTGTTGAATTCCACCAAATCAGCATTATTTTATTGTTCATACATGGGATGGGTGCCTGTGGCAGTAAAGCGAGCCTGAGTCCCCACGCCCCTTGAACGCATCAGTCAGCCAGTGAATATTTCTGTGTTTGCTGGTGTATAGTATCCAAAACTGACTACAGTTGTTGGAGAGAAAAGATGTGGGAGGTTGTGGGTTTTAAGATAAGCACTTTATTCCTTTGAAATGCATGTATTTAAACACTGAATTTATGTTTTGTTAGAAATACTTTTAACTGTATTTGAGCGCTTTTGAGCATGAGTTCCATTTGTAAATGTTTTACTGAGTTAATAGTCAGTCAACGTCAAGGCTAATGTAGCTCTAAGCTACGTTTGCCACGTGCTCTCGTGTGTCTGTTTCTAGTGTCAGCTTTATTTTTTGTGTTTTTTCTTGTCAAAGGGGGTGCTTTGCACCTGTATGCCAGGTAACACAGTGGATGAGTTTTTACTTTCACTTTGTATGAATGTTATAGTTTATGAATGTTTTGTGGGACAATGTTCTGCTGTTTCACTGATTGCTTAGAACAAAATGGGTGATTTATTGATTATTTGCATTTCTTTTGTTTGAATTATGAAATACAATACATCTCAGTAAAGTATCAAAAAACTGACTCTAGCTGTCGGAGGAGTGCTTTGGACCTGTATGCCAGATAACACAGTGGATGTGTTTTTATTTTTGTTCAATAAATAAAAGCGCAAGACACCCAGAACAGTCTCATGTCGCCTTTGTACTGCCAAAACACAATGCAGAGGACATCACCTGTCACACATACATATGGTTCCACTGATTGAAGTGACTGTAGGAGAATTATAATGCTCAGCTGAATAAATGGGTTTTCATGTGAATGTTTAAACTACCAGTGTAAGTGAAACTTCGCCCACATATTTCACAAGGGAATGGCTTTTCATCTTTATGAGTTCTCACATGGTTGGTCAAAGCATGACCTGAAAAAAAACCTTTCCCACATGTTTCACAGGAAAAAGGCTTTTCACTTGTGTGCGTTCTCATGTGTTTGTTCAGATAACAATTTTGACTGAAACTCTTCCCACACAGTTCACAAGAATATATCTTTTTGTCTGCGTGTGTTCTCACATGGTTGGTCAAAGCATGAAATGAACAAAAACGTTTCTCGCATGTTTCACAGGAAAAGCTTGTGTGATTTCTCACATGGTTAGTCAAAGCAGAATTTGAAGAAAAACATTTCCCACATGTTTCACATGAAAACGGCTTTTCACCAGTGTGAGTTTTCACATGCTTGGTCAAACCCTGACGTGAACAAAAACGTTTCCCACATGTTTCACAGGAAAATGGCTTTTCACCTGTGTGCGTTCTCACATGGCAAGACAAAGCATAACCCAAAGAAAAACGTTTCCCACATGTTTCACAGGAAAATGGCTTTTCACCTGTGTGAGTTCTTATGTGGCTTTTCAGATAACTACTTTTATTGAATTTCTGCCCACATGTTTCACAAGAATATGGGTACTCACGTGTGTGAATTCTCGCATGGCAAGACAAATCATAACCCAAAGAAAAACATTTCCCACATGTTTCACAGCAGAATGGCTTTTCACCTGTGTGTGTTCTCATGTGTCTCTTCAGATGACTATTTAGATGGAAACTCTTCCCACACAGTTTACAAGAATGCATCTTTTCATCTTTGTGAATTTTCACATGGCTATTAAAAACACTTCGTGAAAAAAAATGTTTCCCACACATTTCACATGAAAATGGCTTTTCACCTGTGTGAGTACTCACATGCTTTTTCAAAGAATAAACTGAACGAAAACGTTGACCGCATGTTTTACAGGAAAAGCCTGTGTGAACTCTCATATGGTGAGTCAAACCCGTACGTGAACCAAAATGTTTCCCACATGTTTCACAGGAAAATGGCTTTTCACCTGTGTGTGTTCTCATGTGTCTCTTCAGATAACAATTTACACTGAAACGCTTCCCACACAGTTCACAAAAATACATCTTTTCACCGTTGTGAGTTCTCACATGGCAAGAAAAACCACTATATGAAGAAAAATGTTTCCCACACATTTCACAGAAAAATGGCTTTTCACCTGTGTGAGTTCTCATGTGAGTTTTCAGATTAATTCTTTGATTGAAACTCTTCCCACATATTTCACAACAATGTATCTTTTCCCCTGTGTGAATTGTCATGTGAATTTTCAGTGAACGACTTTCACCAAAATTCTTCCCACACAAATCACAACAATGCATCTTTTCACCTGTGTGACTTTTCACATGGCAAGAAAAACCACGACGTGAAGAAAAATGTTTCCCACACATTTCACAGGAAAATGGCTTTTCACCTGTGTGAGTTCTCATATGATCTTTCAGAAGACTTCTTTGACTGAAACACTTCCCACATATTTCACAACAATGCATCTTTTTCCCTGTGTGGACTCTCATGTGGCGATTCAAACTGTAGCTAGAAGAGTAACCTTTCCCACATATTTCACAAGAAAATGCCTTCTCTGAGGTAGAGGAGCTGCTCACATTTTTACTTTGACTTCTACTCCTGCAAACTTTTGATTTGGATTTTGCCATTTTATGTTTACTTGATACTAGGTTGTTAGAGGGGAGATAGTCACTGTCTGTTGAAGTGTCACTGTGTTCATTTTCCTCACAAGCAGGACTATCCATGAAGGAATCAGTCTCCTGCTTTAGTTCGTGTTTGTCTTCCACAGGAATGTTCCCTAGCTCTACCTCTTTAACCTGTGTGGAATCTTGTTCCTTCTGGACCAGACTGGAGTCCCTCTCCTTGTTATAGAGTGTCTGGATATTGAGAACTTCCTCCTCCTTACAGTCATGCAGCTGTTGATCATCTGGATGGATGAAACCAAGAAAAAAATATACTTAAGAGTAAAAGATTTTTCAACACAGCCATCAAGAAAAATTGTTACATCACAGTTAAACATTAACTGAGTGAATTCAGTATTTGATCCCCTACTGACCACCAAGAATTTATACATACGCATTAGGAATGCAAGTATCAACTAATTCCTCAATTATTAGTTGATTCACCTCATCATTTGATTGATTAATTGATAAGTGGCAAGATTCCCTTGGTGCAATAAGGTCCATCAATAACATATAAAAAGTTAATTACTGTTTTTGATATACTGAATAAAACAAACACATTCCTCAATGATTTATTGAACCACTTGCATTCTTTTAGTACAGACAATGGGATTTTGTGTATTTTAACAAATTTTGTACTGCATAGTTTATACTATGTCCTGGTAATCTCAGTAAATCACAAATGTCATGATTTTTAATTTATTTTATAAACAATCTTTTTTAGTTACATTACAAAAACATAGCTTTCATGTTCTGATTTACTGAGATGCACAAATAGACAGTTTTAACAGGAAAATAAACTGTGACCTGCTTCATCCGTTGCATGTTAAACATCATCACTGTACCCCGGAAAACCAGCAAACCCAGTATGATCTAGGCTCCCTCTGTTGTCTGTTACCTCAAGTGGTAACTTGTGTCTGGTCTACTTTCCCATCTCGCGGCAGGATGAAGGCAGCGGGGATAGGTTTTTGTGCTTGTGTAGACTTTTTCCTTGCTCCAGTCCGTTTCTCCACCCTGTTGATTTGAAGCAGTAAGGTGGCTCTTGAAGCTCGCTCGTGTGCCATTGGAACTTGTTGTGGTTCTGTGACGTAACCCAGAAGGGTGAGTTTTTTTCGCTCTGCACAGCACATGTGCGCTGGGGGATTGGTGTCTTTTCAGTTGAAATGCAGCAGTGGATGACCGCGTGCGCCCCTGCCTGGACAGCGATGCCACTATATTTCACAGAATGAGTCCCATTGAAAAGGACTGCTGAATTATCAATTAATTGACAATTTAATTCAGTCGACTAAATTCTTATCGACAATTAATCAAAAGCCAATTAATCATTAACATCCCTAATACATATCATTCAATTTCTTATATAACAATGGTAAGTGTTTTTCAGCTGTATATGAAAGGGGAGGCTGCAGTTATCTGATTGGTTAATGTTACCAGTGATGGCTGGTTTCCCCAACTACACTAAAGAGACGCTCAAATAATCCATTAGCATTATCACGAAGAATGTGCTCACAGGGTGCATGACGCTGTAATCGTGAGACGTTCTGAGACTGTTGCACAATAATCCAAAATGGCGACTTGCGTCGACCAAGCATACACATTTTTCCACAGGTTGCGTTTCTTTCTTTTGTAATTAATCTGCTATTTGTCTGTCTGTTGCTTTGTGTATCCTTTCGCCATCTTCTCAACGGAGCTGGGGGGACCTGAGAATTATATAGACGAGTTTTATTATCACTACTTTAACATGGAGGACAACGTATCTCCCAGGCGTTCCTCCAACTCCGTATCGAAGCACCCCAGACCGGCGGATTCTCCAAATTTACCATCCAAGAAATCACGGGAGGGCTCAGAAGTTAGTGATATTCTTTTCTCTATTGAAAATGTCATAGCCAGGAGCGGCACTGGGGTTAAGCTCCCAGTGCTTATAAAATGCTCCTTATGGCGTGCGTCTCGAAAAGCCTCTGACAACTAAGTCCAACTCCTAGCCTGCCCGTGTGGTTTAGTCTCTAAGCCCGGCGGAACTGCTTTTACTAATAGGAGAAGGGGCGAGGGCGGATCTCTGGCGCCTTAAAACCAGATGCTTCGGGTAGATGGTGGCTCGTCAACCTGGGAAGGTAGCCCATCTAGGGGAAGGTAAACCCTGATTTCAAACCTCTGCTGCCTTGCGGCACACCCGGTCACGGGAAAGGCTTCGGGAGTCAACCCTGAGGAAAAATCCGGAGTCGGAGTCTCTAAGGCAGTTCTCTGTTGTGCTCAACATCGTTCTGGCAGCTCCTGCGATGGCGCTGGTGCCAAACTGTAGCAGCCCTGCTGTTCCTTTGGATTCATTCATTGCGACACAGCTCATTCACTGGTGTGTTGCAAGGTCAAGCTGCAGCTGAAGAAATTCCATCGTGCTAGACAGCCTGGAAAGGCACGGATTGACACCAGAAAGATGGCCCAACCAGAACTTGTTGAGCAGTTTGCCTCCACCTTTGAGAAGGAACTTGGTGTACCACAAGAAGGAGAATCTGCAAAGCAGAAGTGGGAAGAGCTGCGAAACACCATCCACCGCACAGCCTTGGCTACCTTTGGGAGGAAGACCTCGAAGTCACAGGACTGGTTTGATGCCAAGTTGACCGAGATGACCCCCGTTCATTGAAGCCAAGCGCTCAGCTCTTGCCGAGTACAAGAACTACCCAAACGAGAAGAATCTCCAGATTCTCAGGGCTGCGAGAAGCAAAGTTCAGCAGACTGCTCGCCGCTGTGCCAACGAGTACTAGACTCAGCTCAGCCAAGGCATTCAAACCGTTGCCATAACAGGGAACATCCGTGGTATGTACGATGGCATCAAGAAAGCACTTGGTCCGGCTCAGAGCAAGACGGCCCCCCTCAAATCCTCCACTGGGGAGATGATCACAGAAAAGAACAAGCAGATGGAGAGATCGGTGGAACACTACTCCGACCTCTACTCCAGACAGAACACCGTGACACCGTCAGCCCTTGATGCCATCGACTGCCTGCCATCCATGGACGAACTTGACGCCAAGCCAACCATCGACGAACTCAGCAAGGCCATTGATAGCTTGGCCACTGGCAAGGCACCCGGCAACGACGGCATACCCCCCGACCTGATCAAGCACTGCAAGACCACCCTACTGCTGCCACTGCATGACGTCCTCTGCCAGTGCTGGAAGGAAGGTGCCATACCACAGGACATGAGGGACGCCAAGATCATCACCCTCTACAAAAACAAAGGGGAGAGAAGCGACTGCAACAACTACAGCGGCATCTCGCTCCTCAGCGTTGTTGGCAAAGTCTACGCACGAGTTGTTCTCGTTCGTCTACAGAAGCTTGCCGAACGTGTCTACCCCGAGTCTCAGCGTGGCTTCCGCGCTGAGCGATTGATGATAGACATGATATTCTCCATCCGTCAACTCCAGGAGAAATGCAGAGAACAGAACATGCCCCTGTACGTCGCCTTCATCGACCTCACCAAAGCGTTCGATCTGGTCAGCAGAGAGGGCCTTTTCAAGATCCTGCCAAAGATAGGATGCCCACCAAAGTTGCAAAGCCTCATCGAATCATTTCACACCAACATGCAGGGGATAGCGCAGCACGACGGCAACGTCTCAGAGCCATTCAACATACGCAGCGGAGTGAAACAGGGCTGTGTACTTGCGCCAAACCTCTTTGGGATTTTCTTTACTATGCTCCTGAGGCATGCCTACAGCACAGCAACAGAGGGAGTCTACCTGCATACAAGATCTGACGGCAGGCTTTTCAACCTCGCCCGCCTGAAAGCCAGAACCAAAGTACGCGAGGCTCTAATCAGAGACATGCTGTTCGCAGACGACGCTGCAGTCGCGACCCACACACAGCAGGAGCTTCAGACCCTGATAGACCGCTTCTCCCAGGCATGCAAGGACTTCGGGCTTACCATGAGCCTAAAGAAGACTAACGTCTTGGCGCAAGGCACAGAAGCACCACCAACCATCACCATCGACGACTACGAGCTGGAGGTCGTGAACCAGTTCACGTACCTGGGGTCCACGATCAGCAGCAACCTCTCCCTTGATACAGAGATCGACAAGAGGATTGGAAAATCAGCCTCCACACTCGCTCGCCTCACCACACGAGTGTGGGAGAATCCCAAACTCTCTGTCAAGACAAAGATGGCAGTGTACAACGCCTGCGTCATCAGCACACTGCTCTATGGGAGTGAGACTTGGACAACATATGCCCGGCAGGAAAAGAGACTGAACTCCTTCCACTTGCGCTGTATAAGCCGCATCCTGGACATATCCTGGCAGGACAAAGTGCCCAACACAGAAGTTCTGTCCCGCGCCGGCCTTCCCTCCAAGTTCACTCTACTCAGGCAGCGCAGGCTCCGCTGGCTAGGTCACGTTCACCATATGGAGGATGGCAGAATTCCCAAAGACGTCCTCTACGGAGAACTGGCGACTGGCAGGAGAGACGTTGGCCGCCCACAGCTGCGCTTTAGAGACGTCTGCAAGAGAGACATGAAGGCCCTGGAGATCAACACAGAGCACTGGGAGGACCTTGCAACGGACCGCTCCAAATGGAGAGGCACCCTAACCAGACAGCTCAAGGCGGGTGAAGAGAGACTGACTGCAGCAGCAGATGAAAAAAGGGCCCGCAGGAAGAACCGCCACAGCTCCAGCAGCACGGAGACCACCCACAAGTGCAACCTGTGTGACAGGGACTGCCATTCACGCATCGGCCTGTTCAGCCACAGGCGGTGCTGTTCCAGCAGAGTAGACGTTTAGGATTCTCTTCTATGGTCATCATAGACTGACGGAGGCCGATGATTGAAAATAAACTTACCAGCACAGATGGCAGACTAGCATTAGTAGAGTTGCTCCATAAACAATTCCAGAGTGTACGAGAGAGTCTGGAATACAGACAGGCGCAGCTCGTCTCGCTTAGAGGAAAACAATAGTTTGAAAAAGTCAGTAAAAATGCTAACCATGCGACTTGGCGTTGTTGAAAGAGAGAACTGGAAAATGAAGGAAACAGTTCTCAATTTGCAGTCACACAGCATGAGAGATAACCTTGTTTTTTCCAGGAATTGCTGAAAAAAAATAATGAAAATCCTGAACAGCTGGTCCATGAATTTATGTCCACACAACTGAAACTGTCCCCCAAAGTTGCAAAATCAATTACCTTCCACCAAATCCACCGCATTGGGTAAAAAAATCTCCAAAATAAATGTCCCAGACCTACTGTTGCCAAATTTGAACATTTCAAGCAAAATATTCTGATACAGAGGCAAGGCAGGCAGCTTAAAAACACCAATTATGGTCTAAATGATCAATTTACACAGAAAATTTTGGAAAGGAGAAGGAAACTTTTTCCCATTAGGAAACAAAACATCCAAGAAGGTAAACAAGCTGTTTTCTCTGTAGATAAGATTGTTTATAGACGGCAAGCTGTTTAATGAATGAAACTATAACCCCCCAGTTATTCTGGAGTCTCCTTTGTTTCCTTAGCTACAGGTGGAAAACGAGCACGATTGTGCGCAGGTCTCTTATTCAGTGTTGGTTTAATTTGTTAACATTTGTCTAATGTTTCTTTCTTTTTTGCTGAGGTTGTTGCTTGCTTGTCTGCTGTAGCTAATTGTGACCTGTGCTGGCAAAATGAATCGGAATGTGCACCGCGTCATTACGAGCTACAGGCACAAAAAGTCATAAATCATGACTCTTTCTTTGTCTGCTAGCGGCAAGTCCCGGGAAAACCCCCATGAGTGCCTGGTATCATTGGAAAGTTTAGAAATCGTACTTAATAAAAATACATATGTTTTTGTGGAAGAGGCAACTCTTCCGAGTTTTAAAACTAGCCAAAATATAAACAAATTGTCTCTTTCCAGGTAAGTTTTTGCCCACTTCCTACAAATAAAATATAATTTTGAAGGTCTTTCAATACAGAATATGGGAATAATGTTACATCAGTTTTGAAAATTTCCTCAAAGTGACTCATTTTGCCAGCACAGATCATAATTTTGTTGAAGTTGTTAGGTTGTTATCTGTATTTTTTAACCATTTACGAACCTTTATGTCTGTTCTCTCTCATACTTCTGGTTTATAGGAAATAACTTAAGTACATGCACCTTAAGTACATGCACCCCATTTGCTTACAATAGCAAGCAAATGGAACAGAGACATCATGCGCGCAGACCCAAGCATACATACACAGGTATATATTTTACACATAGCATACATACATACACACAACATGCATACATTACGGACATATAATCACATAGGCAGATTTATGGCCCTTTTCCACTAGTATCGCTTTGGCCTTACTCACTTCTACTCGACTCGCTTTCTAGCTTTTTCCACTGTACCCAGCACGGTTTAACAGGCGCTATTTTCGTGCCTGATCGAGGGCAGGGTACAACCGTGCTGAGTCGAGCCGAGATGTGACGTCAACAGACTGCGAGCCACTGATTGGTCAGTTTGTAACGTCACAAAAGCGTCCGTCTTCAGTGAAATTTACACGACCACCATTTGCAGTATTTCACGGACTAACTCGGTCACGGAGTAAATACGATATTAATACAGATAGCGTTGTAGGTTTTGCGGAAATCTACACCGTGGTCCAACGAAGAGGTGCGGGGTTTTCTCTGCTTGGTGCCAGATCCACAGTGAGGAGCGACCCGCACCGATACAGATGCAGCCCAGCATAGAACCGGACTACGGACAAGCTGAAGACGAACGTGAGAGAACCGTCGATGGTGAGTGATTTGTAATATTGTGCATCTGTTCGCTTATTTATCCTGTTGGTGGTAAGCTCACTTTTTTTGAGCCACACAGCGCCGTCCTGTGCTGGCTAATGAGTATTAGCTAGTAGCTAGCTAGTACCAACTGCTGATTCACGCTTGTTTTGTCCTAAGTATTCGCTTGTGAGAGCAAAACGATGAAATATGTTAATCCAGGTTAAAGCCCTGGTTTGTGTACGTGCTGCACTTTGGTGCTGTGCATTAAATTGTGTGTAATTTCTTCCTAGAATGTGTGTCCACATGCCAGGGTTTAGCCTCCCTCAGTGTTTGTGGATGCAGGTCAAGTGGACCACAGGAGCCGAAATCTCAACATATACAGGTGCTTTCTCAAACCAGTGATTTATAAAGTCATTCATATAATTTTCTAAAGCGTCAGAGTAGACCCACACACCGATTCTGAGGATTTTCCATAAAAGGTGTTGGAAAGTGTTGTTGTGCTGTTCCACCATAAATCCCTGGATTGATAATGTACTTGTACATGTACAGAGTGGATCCTGCGGTGCTTGTCAGGGAAACGAAGCATTTTTGTCACATCCCATCACTGACTTTAAGTGTATTTCCCTAACACAGGTACATCTCCAAAAATCAGAATGTCATGAAAAAATTCAATATTTTTTGTCACTCATTTCAGAATGAGAAATCCATATATTATATACATTCATTACACAGACAGTGATATATTTCATGCGTTTATTTATTTTAATAGAATTTAAGTTTTTAAATATAAATGTAGGCCGCTGAGGTGTTGGTTAATATGGGCTGTAGCCATAATCATCAAAATTAAAATAAACACTTGCAATATATCACTGTCCGTGTAATGAATCTATATATGGGTTTCACTTTCTCAAATGAGTCACAAAAATATTGAACTTTTTCATGATATTATAATTTTTGAGATGTGCCTGTATAAGTGTTGAACTTGCTTTAATTAATCAACATCCATTTCTGTGATTGCCTAGACTAAACAGAGGAGCACTGTTGAAGACCTGTTCTTGTTAGTGGTTGTTGGGTGTTTTTTTTAGTATTTTTTTATTATTACTTTAGTGTTAGTGTCTGATTGTTTGTGTTATGTTTGTAAAAAAAGGTTCAATAAAAATATTGTGGAAAAAAAAACCCCATCCATTTCTGTCGTTCGTCTAGGCAGGAGGAAAGGAAACGCAGCCGCCCCACAACGGACCTTGCCACTGTGGAAAGTACTGAAATCCTTTGCTTTTATAGATAAAATGTCAAAACCAAAGTAATACAACCAAAGTAGCACAATTTCCACTTAATATAAAAGGGACTGAACTGAGATTTATTTGATTGTGTGAATATTAATTACAGAATAATTGAAAATGAATGGCACATGAACTGTAAAATAAACCGCTTAATGTATTTATTTTTTTGTCAGATCACTTGTCTGATCCTTTGTGAGTTATGTTCATAACTGTATCTTTTGGGGAATGGGAGTTGTTCAGTCATCAATATAACTTAGTTTATATGTGTAGTTTATAGTCTATCATCAATAAACTCATGCAGTAACAGGACACATTACAAATATTTGAGACCCATTGTAGTGCTTCCTTTTATATTTTAGCAATACAAGTACAAAACGCCACCCACACTTGAAGCCAGGTCAAGAAGAGACACTTTTACAGACAAGACAAACTTTTATTGATAAAAACTCCATATTCTGACTGAGCGACTCCATACTCGGTGATGCACACCCTCAGTTAAAGTACTAGATTCCATTCAAGTGAATGTATTAATTCATCCTGATTGCTGAGGCCACAGTAAAAACAGATGATTTTAAATGTAACGCAGCCCTTATAAAATCTACTCGACTGAAGCGCAGCTACATGAAAATTGTGGTTAAATACAACAACAAAGTACTTTATATTCACATTGGAATTGGAATCGCTCCTGTTTTGTTTTTCTTTTGAATTCTTGGATGGAATATGGGT
The DNA here is from genome assembly GCA_020510985.1 of Pholidichthys leucotaenia. NCBI lineage: Eukaryota > Metazoa > Chordata > Actinopteri > Cichliformes > Pholidichthyidae > Pholidichthys > Pholidichthys leucotaenia. The sequence goes on from CM035844.1 coordinate 309,421,370, forward strand.
GGGCAATATAAGCTGCAGCTTCAGCCATCACCCATTTCAGCTAACCTATGTTGAACTGTATAATCAGAGGAGTTATTGTTTAATTCGACCTTGTTAGATTTTTTTCCCCTTTGTTATATTATTCTATTTTCTTTTAATCTTTACTTTTAATCAATCCGAAATAAAGATTCATTCATTCATTCACATTCCACCACTGGCTTTTAGCAACAAGTGTATTTCCCAAATATGTTTTAAACTTCCTTAATTTAACCACCACCCATTTCTGTCTTTTGTCTAGGCAAGAGGGAAACAATCCACCCCAAACTGGACCTTGCGTCACTATTTACAGAGATGCAGGCCTAAGATCTGCTGAACTGGGACCAGTGTGAGCTGCACATCCCAGCTGCTGAGTGACCCAGTCTTACAGTTTGAATTTTGCACATTCTGAATAATCTGGAATTTGCTGCTGATTGTAATAAACAATTTAGTGACTTACGTGTTTGCATCATGATTTCTATTTTTGTCTGTTAACACGCTGGTGGGAAAACAGTCAATAGTACAAACCACTGGGCTGCACGGTGGCGCAGTGGTTAGCACTGTGGCAGCACAGTTTACCCTCGGCTAGGGGATCGCGGGGATCGTGAGATCGTGGGTTCAATCCCTGCCCCCGGCCAACAGTGATCTGTGTGGAGTTTGCATGTTCTCCCCGTGTTGCGTGGGTTTACTCCGGGATTTCTCCGGTTTCCTCCCACATGCCAAAGACATGCAGGTTAGGGATAAGGGGCGCTTGTGCACGCAGCGACCGGCAGCTGGTGGCTTATCACCAGACTGCAAAACAAATCTACCTACGGGTACAAAATAAGTAATAAAAAAAAACAAAAACATTAATGGGTGATCTTGGAAATAATGTCTCATTTTTAAGAAAAGTAACAAAAACAATTATTTTATTAATTCAATTCAATTCAGCTTTATTTATAATGCGCTACATCACAACAAAAGCCGTCTCGTGGCACCACAGTGCAGATTAAAAAAAAAAAAATCACACAGTCACAAAAAGACCCAGCAATGAGACAATCCCCTATGAGCAAGCATTAGGCGACAGTGGAGAGGAAAAACTCCCATTTGGAAGGAAGAAACCTCTAGCAGAACCAGGCTCAGGGAGGGGCAGTCGTCTGCTGTGACTGGCTGGGGATGAGGGGATAGGGAGGATGGAAGGACAGACATAAAGAACACAGCAGTAAGATGTCAAGTACAACATTGGAGGTCAACCAGCAGTATGGATCAGATAACAATAGAACAAGAGTGGTGTTAAAAGACACAAATACCCTCCTTAAACAAAAGGAAATAAAAAGGAATAAATATAATTCTATAATAAAAAGGAAGGCTTTTACCCTGTTCTTAAAGACAGAGACCGAGTCTGACTCCCGGACCCAGAGTGGTAACTGGTTCCAGAGAGAAGGGGCTTAGTAGCAGAAGGCTCTGCCTCCCACCATACTTTTGGAGATTCTGGGCACCACAAGTAAGCCAGCATTTTGGGAGCGTAATGCTCTGTTAGGATGGTAAGGTAATATCAGATCTTTTATATATTGGGGGGCCAGATTGTTAAGAGCTTTGAAAGTAAGAAGAAGGATTTTAAACTTGATTCTGAATTCAATGGGAAGCCAATGGAGGGAGGACAGAACCGGGGAAATATGATCTCTTTTTCTAGAACCAGTTAAAACTGTAGCAGCAGCATTTTGAATCAATTGAAGACTTTTTAAAGATACTCTAGGACAACCAGATAATAGCGAATTACAATAATCTAATCGTGAACTGACAAAGGCGTGAATCAGTTTCTCAGCATCACCCAGAGACAAGATGCTCCTGATCTTAGCAATATTGCGCAGATGATATAAGGCGGTCCAAGAAACAGTTTTAACCCCTTGCACTCTGGTCAGTTTCCCTAAAAACGCCAAAAAATAACGTGCCCAAAGTAAATCAAAAGCTGTTCTTCAACCCTTTGCAGCATCTTCGTGGGGTTGGTCTCATTTAAAAGAAAGCACTTTGAATTTTTTGGCAAAACAGTCATAATCTCTCTAAGTGCTCCGGCCACTGAGTTACAGTCATCTAAACATACTGAACTTGGAAGAAAATAAATTTCGCCTGGGTGTTTTTTGGGATACAAATGCTTGCAAATAACATAGCTTCAGATCCGGGCTGGAAAATGCAACAGAAATGTAGAACCAAGTGTTATCCAGCTGAGGTCAAAATTTTGTAACAATACCACAAAAAATGAATATATTACACAGCTTTGTTCTCAGGTAGTTCCCAGGCGTTTTTGAACTGTGCCAAATTGTGCCAAATGGCACAGTTGGGAAAAACGTCTGTAACCTTTGAATGATTCAATATAGAAGCTTGATCTTGGGCTCTAATGAAAGGTGACACTCAGGGCTGTGTGTGTGTGTGTGGGGGGGGGGGCTGAAAGGTGACACTCAGGGCTGTGTGTGTGGGGGGGGGGGTTGTTTATTCATTCATTCATGAATGATTGAACAAACAAGCCCCCCCACACAAAGAAGCATGCCACGTAAAAAAAATGTGTGGCTTTTTTTTTTTTACAAGGAAAAGATAACCTACAGTGCACTAAAAATTATTCTAAAATATTTGTAATGTAGAAGATAACAACTCCCACCCCCCCGCTACAGTGGACGGACATCGGCCATTGCTACATGACGGAATAGTCATGTGGCGATGTGGCGACCACGGCGCACAGTCCCCGCGGTCCCTGCACCCCCCGGACCGTCCATGGTCCGGACACGGTGCACAAACCGTGTACCGCGGCGCACAGACTTCGTGCGCCGCACAGTTGTAATTTACCGATCAGTCAAAAGTCATTTTTGATTACAATTTTCAGGGATAAAGAATAATTTAGCTTATACCACTTACCTGTTCACAACAGCAGCGTAGCTGGCGAACTTCTCTTCCTCACTGTCAGATGAACAAGAAGCTGGTCTGCTTATTACAGACTTGTGGTTCTGGTCACGCGACCCGGTCAAAACATAATTCCATTATTGCGGTTTTGCGCTTCCATGATTGCCGTTTTGGCGAACAATTTTTCAAAACAAATAACAGTAGTAATAAAAAAAGAATGGCGGGGACTTCCGGTCTGGACGCCATGGCGACTGCAGCTTAACACTGAAGCTCTCAGACCCAATCCAAGATAACACCTTGAAAATCAAACTTCACGGATTTTTGGAGGAGTGAAAATCAAAAGACAAAATCATCATGTCTAAAGGAAAACAGAAGAAACTGAAATTCTCCAGGCCAGGACACGTATCGGCCGGAGAATCTGAACTGGAAGATCTCCGTTCAGAAGACGAGGAACTGGTGGTAGCTAACAAAAAGGTTAGCCTGAAATCGCTATTTGAAGAGCTACGACGATTTCGCCGAGAGGTTACGGCCGAATTTCGGGAATTCAGAGAAGAATTGAAAAGGACAAACAGCAGAGTGGACCAGGCCGAGAACCGAATCTTGGAAGCAGAGGAACGAATAAAAGTGCTCGAAGATTCTGTGCTGGACCTACGCAAAAGACAAGCATCTATAGAGGCTAAGCTAGCCAACCAAGAAGGAAGACAGAGGAGAGACAATATAAGAATTCATGGTCTGATAGTATTAGCCGAAAACGGTTTTAACTCAATGGCAGAATGCGTGGAATCTTTACTAAGAGAGAAATTGGATATTCCACAAACCACCGACTTAAACATAGAAAAGGCACATCGTTCATTAGCCGCTAGGCCAGCGGCGGAAGCGCCCCCACGTTCGGTGTTGGTAAGATTTTCCAATTTCAAAATAAAACAAGAGGTTGTCAGACTGGCTTGGCAGAAAAAAGGATTTATGCACCAGGAGAGAAAAGTCTTCGTGGAACACGATTACGCCCCGGAGGTCCTTAAAAAGCGCAGGGAATACAATGATGCGAAAAAGGTGTTAAGAGAGAAGAAATTGCGCTTCCAGACGCCATTTCCTGCGAAGTTAAGGGTCTTCTACGGCGAAGAAACATGTCTCTATAATTCGGCGGAAGAAGCAACAGCTGACATGGCGAGAAGAGGGCTCCCGGTAACGGTATTTAAACCCGCAGCAGACCCGAGTGAGAAGATCAAAACGCAAACATGGACAACACAAAGACCTTCAAAATCCACGGGCCAGCAGCGGGAAACCCAGCGCCAGAGCGTCGCGGATAAACTGTCCGTTTTCAGGTTGGAATAGCGACCTTTTTTTTTTTCTTGAATCAATCTGCACATCCAACCCCCCTCATACAAGGTAACAAACATTAAAGGAGATGCGTATTCAGCATGTGGTAAAACACTTCATGGAACAATCATAATATTTGAAACAAATAAGTCTTTTTAATAAAAAAAAAAAAAAAAAAACTTGTTAAAATAGAAATGTGACAATAATCCACATGTTCTCCTCACACTAACAAATACTGTTTTTGCGTGAATGTTTGATGTGATGGGGGTGGGAGGGTGCACACAATTTCACAGGGTATAGGCATAAAAGGGAAAAAAAATCATTACAAGTTCGGATTGGGTTCTGAAACTCACGTTAAAAGCATGGGACAACTTACAGGGGTAAGAGAGGGCCCTCAACACGTAACAGAGTTTGAGGAATTCCCCTCAGAGCCTTCACTCCATCAAGGCTCTTACAGGGTCTTTAAAAAGACCTCAGCTCAGGAAGTTCTTTTGACAGCTTTTTGTTTTAAAGTTTTATACACTATGTTCTTAATGTTTTTCTTGTTTTTAATGTTCTTTCAGTTTCTGAGTAGCACAAAAGAGGGCCACCACACAGTTATACTAAACAAAACAACACAATGGAGAAACAGGGTGTAACCAAAATAATTTCATATAATGTAAAAGGAATCCTGAATCCAGTTAAAAGATCCAAGATTCTAGGCAAAATGAAAAAAGACAAAGCAGGAATAATATTTTTACAAGAAACCCACCTAACAGACGTGGAACACAATAAACTCAGTAGACAAGGGTTTAAAATGATCTCTTCATCTTCATATAAGTCAGGGAGGAGGAGGGGAGTAGCGACATTGATATCAACCAAAATTACATTTGAAAAAAAATCAGAACACAAAGATAAAGAAGGGAGATACAGTTTGGTAACTGGGCGGCTAGAGGGAGAAGATAGCACCCTGCTGAATGTGTATGCTCCCCCAGGGGCTAACTGGAAATTTTATAAAAATGTATTTGACCTAATGATAACTAAAGCTCAAGGTTTAGTGATATGTGGTGGGGACTTCAGTCTTAGACTGAATCCATACTGGGATGCTTCTGGTAATTCTCCACATCAAAATAACACCCAAAGCAGGAAGACTCGGATGCTACTAAAAGAAATGGGAATCTGTGATGTGTGGAGGGAACTCAACCCCAGTGTAAAAGACTATACATTTTACTCAACTCCACATTCATCTTACTCAAGGATTGACTATTTTTTTATGTTTAATAGAGACATTGGAAGAGTAGAAACATGTAAAATAGGACTGATGGATCTCTCTGACCACAGTCCGATCTACATGGACTTAAATATCCAAAAATACACAAATAATACATTTTCTTGGAGGTTAAATTCAAATGTCCTGAAAGGACCATTGAAAGATGAATTGGAATCAGATATTCTCAGATATTTGGAAGAAAACGATAATGGAGAAGTATCCCCTTTAATACTGTGGGATGCATGCAAAGCTGTAATAAGAGGAAAGATTATTGCAAAACTGGCAACCCAAAAGAAACTAAGACAAGAAAAACTATCCACATTAGAGTCAGAACTTAGGAACCTAGAAAAAGAACACAAAGGCAACACTCATTCTACTGACTCGCTCAAGATTAAGGAAATTAAAAACCAAATAAATGAGATCTACACAATAGAAATCCAGAAGAAACTTACATTTTTGAAACAAAAATACTATGATGCAGGCAGTAAATCGGCAAAATTGCTAGCCTATAAATTGAGGAAACATCAAACAGAAAGAGCAATCTACAAAATCAGAGACCCAGTATCAAAGGAAATAAAATTCAGAATTCAGGATATTCTTAAAAGCTTCAAGAATTACTATATGAACTTATACTCCCACAAAAAACATAAAAACGCATCCGAGGCATTCCTAAACACATTAAACCTTCCCCAACTTACGGAGTCACAAAATAAAACACTACTGTCAGAAATACATCCTAAAGAATTGGAAAAAGCAATTATGAAACTTAAAGCTAACAAATCCCCAGGAGCTGATGGCTATACAGCAGAGTGGTACAAAACCTTTAAACAGCAACTATCTCCTCTCCTCCTGAAAACATTTAATTATGTCCTCCACACAGGGGAAATCCCCCCCTCCTGGACAGAAGGGGTCATTGCAGTTATACCTAAACCTGAAAAGGATAAACTAGAGTGCTCCAACTACAGACCAATCAGTGTACTAAATCAGGACTATAAGCTTTTTACCATTATCCTTGCCAAAAGGTTAGAAAATATACTGACAGACCTAATTCATTTAGACCAAACAGGTTTTATAAGACAAAGACAGACACAAGACAACATTCGACGCACTTTACACATAATCCATCATATAAAAAAATATAACTTAAATGCAGTCATATTGGGATTAGATGCTAAAAAAACATTCGATTCGGTTGACTGGTCTTTTCTATATAGAATCTTATCCAGTTTCAATTTTCATAACAACTTCATTAGAACTATACAGGCATTATATAAAAAACCAACAGCTAAAATAAGGATTAACGGTAATTTATCATCATCTTTTGAACTGGAAAGAGGATGTCGTCAGGGCTGCCCCCTGTCTCCACTGCTCTTTGCAATCTTCATAGAACCTCTGAGCCAATGGATAAGACAAAATCAAAAAATTCAAGGTATTACACTTGGTCAGAAGGAACATAAAATAGCACTCTTTGCTGATGACATTTTAATATACCTAGGGCAGCCGGACACTTCTTTACCAGAACTAACCTCAGTTTTTTCAGAGTATGGAGATTTATCGGGGTACAAATTAAACATGCATAAAACCCAAATTTTAACATTCAACTATGACCCAAATCATTATTCACTAAGTGAACTCAAAACTAACTGGGAGTCGGAATCTATGAAATATCTGGGGGTCAATATCCCGAAACAACTCAACAAAATTATATCACTAAACTATGATCCACTGGTGACAAAAATAAAATCTGACCTAGCAAGATGGAATATGATACCATTCTTGGGTACTGCACAAAGAATTGAAGCAGTCAAAATGAATATACCCCCATGTCTTCTATACCTTTTCCAAACAATACCGGTAGAACCTCCCAAAAAAACATGGCAGGAGCTGGACAGAAGGATCTCAAGATTCATATGGCAAGGCAAGAGACCTAGAATCAGATATAGAACCCTACAGCTAAACAAAGACAAAGGTGGGCTCACGCTGCCAAATATCAGGGACTACTTTAAAGCCGCACAAATTAAAACTTTAGTAGAGATATGTAACCCAGTCTACACTGCACAATGGAAGGAGATCGAATGCCAAATAACAAGCGACATCCCCCTACAGGCGATAATAGGGAACAATGCCTTACCTAAGCTTTTGAATAACACTAACCCGTGGATAGAGACCCCGCTAAAAATTTGGTTTAAGATAGTGAGAGAGAATCAAACTAAAGAGCCCTATCGACTTCTGCAATGGATTGCCTATGATCAAGACTTTACTCCTAATAAAACAGACACCAGATTTAAAAAGTGGAAGAAGAAAGGGCTGATAAAATATTACGATTTTTTTAAAGGGCAAATCTTAAGAAGTTTTGAAGATTTGAAAAAACAAGGCCTAATAAATCAAGACCTTTACAGGTTCTTCCAGCTTAGACACCACATAAACAATATACTTAAAAAGGAGGATTTGGAAAGGGCCCAGTCAGGTGTTCTGAAGGTCTTCTTAATGGCATATAAAGGGATCCCAGGGATCAGATACATTTCTAAAATATACCAAGGTCTTCAAGACTTAAAAGGAGACAACACATCTTATATAAAAGAGAGATGGGAAAAAGAGGGGAATTTCACTTTACAACTGGAAATATGGGAAAAGCTAAATAAACAGCAATGGAAAAGTACCTCATCCCTGCAGTGGAGAGAATTTGGATGGAAAAACTTGGTAAGATTTTTCAGAACACCTGCACAAAACAAATTTACCCATAAGGGATTGAACTGTTGGCGCTTGTGTGGTGAAAAGACTGCAAATCATTTTCATGTGCTTTGGTCATGCCCAGTTATCCACCAATATTGGACCAATGTACAGACAATATTGGGGAAAATATTCAAAATAACAGTTCCCTTTTCTTTTGTAACTTTGTATTTGGGTTTACTACCGGACTCACTGGAAAGACGAGGAGAAAAATACTTATTCAATGTTTTAATATTGGCAAGCAAAAAAGCTCTAACTAAAAAATGGATGTTGAAGGACTGTCCTACACCTGAAGATTGGATTAACGTGATCCAAGACATTTACTCGATGGAAAAGTTGACATTCGCACTGAGACAGGACATGGATGGGTTCATGAACTTTTGGCAACCCTGGATCGCATATGTGTCTTCCATTAGATCTAATCTTTGACAAATACCATTTCAATAATGGTTCCGCTCTTTGTTCCAACGCTACTCAGATGCTCTTTTACCTTTATTTACTTACTTTTTCTTTTTGTTTGTTTTTTGCTGGTTTGTTTGGTTTTTTTTGTTTTTTGTTTTTTTTCTCTTTAATTTCACTTTTTCTTTCACTTTAAAAAAAAAAAGGGGTGTTGTAAGAATTATTCTTCCAATGTTGTCAGATATCAGAAAATAAGGGAACATGTGATGAAAATGTAAACAATGCATTGCTGTAACGACTTGTATACCCTTTACAAAAACTTAAATAAAAAAAAAAAAAGAATGGCGAACGGGTGTGTGTCACCCAGCCTTCGTCGTTGGCCTCCGTCGGTCTATGATGACCATGGAAGAGAATCCTAAACGTCTACTCTGCTGGGACAGCACCGCCTGTGGCTGAACAGGCCAATGCGCGAATGGCAGTCCCTGTCACACAGGTCGCACTTGTGGGTGGTCTCCGTGCTGCTGGGTCTGTGGCGGTTCCTCCTGCGTGTCCTTTTTTCATCTGCTGCAGCAGTCAGTCTCTCTTCACCCAGCCTTACACAAAACAGCTTTCGAACTTCTGTGCTTCAATTGGCTCGCTGCATTCGCAGCCGTTGGTAGGCGGGTCCTTCTTGCTAGGTTTTCAGTCACTGGTTCTTCAAGGTTTCAGAAACCCAATTCAAGGCTCTTATTAGTCGAATGAGTAGGTCAATCATATCTAATCTGTTCGCGGCTGTGTCTGTAGTGGAAGAACGGAAATGCAGCTTTTTTTTTTTCAGTGCGCTCTAGGACGCAGCGCCCTCGTGCGCTCTAGGACGCAGAGACGTGCCCGCCTGCGGTACACCGGAGTGCAAGAGGTTAATATGTGAATTAAAGGAGAAATCCTGATCAAAAATCACTCCAAGGTTCCTCACACAACTGTTCAGAGAGTGGCAGCATCTAAATTAAGGGCATAATCTGAAAAGGAATTTCTAAGATGTTTTGGGCCAACAACAATGACTTCAGTCTTATCAGAGTTCAATAGTAAAAAATTACAAGTCATCCAAGCTTTGATGTCCTTAAGACAGGCATCTAACTTGGCCAACTGATCACAATCATCGGGCTTCATTGACAGGTATAGTTGTATGTCATCAGCATAACAATGAAAATGTATACAGTGCTTTCTTATGATATTGCCCAGCGGGAGCATATATAGACTAAAAAGAGTAGGGCCCAACACAGATCCCTGTGGAACTCCGTGAGTGAGCTTAGAGCTGGAAGAAAATCCATCATTGACATGGACAAACTGAAATCTATCAGATAAATATGATCTAAACCACTGCAACGGAGTTTCACTGAGTCCAGCAAAGTGTTCCAATCTATCAAGTAGAATGGCATGATCGATGGTGTCAAAGGCTGCACTGAGATCTAAAAGAACAAGAACAGAGACAAGTCCATTATCAGCTGCAGTCAGGAGGTCATTAGAGACCTTCACTAAGGCAGTTTCAGTGCTGTGATGAGCTCTGAACCCAGATTGAAACACCTCAAACAAACCAACTCCCTGCAAATGGTCAGATAATTGCACAGCAACAACTCTTTCCAAGATTTTTGAAATGAAAGGCAAATTGGAGATTGGTCGATAATTGGCCAAAACTCCAGGATCGAGCATCGGTTTTTTTAAGTAAAGGTTTAATTACAGCAGTTTTAAAAACCAGTGGAACATAACCCAGAGTTAAAGAAGAATTAATGATAAGAAGAATACGGCTACTAATAATTGGGAAAATAATTTTAAATAACCTGGAAGGAATAGGGTCCAGAAGGCAAGATGAAGGCTTAGAAGAGGAAACTACCCTATCCAACTCCAAGAGGTCGATTGGAGTAAATCTATCCAAGCAGATATCAATTGAGGGAGCTGCAGTAGTTAATGTACTAGAGTTTACGGTAGGAAGAATCTGACTAATTTCATCTCTAATAGATAAAATTTTAAGATTGAAATAGTTCAGAAAGTCCTGACTAGAAAGCTCAGGGGGGATGCGAGGATTGACTGAGTCATGGCTCTTTGTAAGCCTGGCTACAGTGTTGAAGAGAAACCTGGGGTTATTCTTGTTTGCTTCTATTAATGCAGAATAATAGCTTGATCTAGCTTTTCGAAGAGATTTTTTGTAGATTAAGAGATGATTTCTCCACGCCAAGTAGAATTCATCTGAATTAGTTGAACGCCATTTTCTTTCCAATTGGCGAGCCTTATGTTTCAAGCCACAAGTTTCTGAGTTAAACCAAGGAGTAAGAAATCTCTGGTTAGACTTTTTCTTTTTTAAAGGGGCTACCAAATCTAGAGTCCGATGCAGAGAGGAAGTAACACCATCAACCATGCTATCAATCACGAATGGCGCAGACTCTCCATCACTTATTTCAGGTGTTACTGTTGTGTTGACCCATAGCATAGAGGAGACAATCTGCAAAAATTTAGCAACAACGTCATCAGAAAGACATCTGCTGTAGTAATATTTTTCTTTAGGAAATAAGTGATCAGAGATAATGAAATCAAAAATTAACAGACAATGGTCAGACAGTACAGGATTATGAGGAGACACAACCAGATTTTCGATATCTATACCATATGTCAAAACAAGGTCCAATGTATGGTGGAAATAATGGGTAGAATTTTTTACTTTTTGGGAAAACCCCATTGAGTCTAAAATTGAATTGAAAGCCTTATTAAGACAGTCACTCTCAACATCAACATGTATATTAAAGTCCCCTACAATAATTATTCTATCGGCTTTCAGCACCAAATCTGCTAAAAATTCGGCAAATTCCGACAGAAACTCTGAATAGGCCGTGGGAGGACGATAAACTATGGCAAAGAGAATTGGGATCAAGCCAAGATTGCCAACAGGCCCCACACTGAGGACCAAACCTTCAAAGGAATTAAAACATAATTTCTGCTTGGGACTTCCGGGAAGATGGCGGAGAGACATAACGCTTAAACAGAGAGCTCTCCCTAGCCGGATTAAAAATCATCGGTAAATGGCCAACTCGACATAAGCGGATCAATAAACTAAGGGATGAAAACACGAAGGAGCCGGGCACAAGGACAAAAGCAGAGTAAAATTAAAGAATTCCTCTTCAACAACGCAGGAGAAACCGCTGAACACGGGGCCCAAAAAAACGAGGTGACTGCAGCAGAGAAAATGGAGGACACACTCGATACCATGAACACTGGCATCGCCAGTTTGGGTAAAGAGTTGAGAGACTTCAAACGGCAGCTACAACAGGATTTAGCGGCTCTTAAGGAGGAGCTGAAAAAAGAGATTAAGGAGGAAATTATGGGCCTCCGAAGAGAAATGGAGCGCAAGCTAGCAGAAAAAATGGAGGAGCTGTGCTCCCAGCGGGCGTGTATGACAGAAGCGCAGGCCCGAATATCAGAGCTGGAAGATTGGAATAGCGAGGCAAGCGAACAGCTGCAGACCCTGACGGCACAAATGCAGAGGATGCAGGAGAAAGTAACCGACTTGGAGAGCAGGTCCAGACGGGGCAATATACGCATCTTCGGGATCCCGGAGGGCATTGAAGGCAACTCGATGACGAAATTCATGGATCAGTTCTTAAAAAAAGAGCTGGAACTGCCCAGCGAAGCGGATCTGCAGATTCAACGAGCGCACAGAGCCACGGCACAGAACCCGAACCCACGCTCTACACCCAGGTCAGTTGTGGTAAACTTTCTGAAATATGATGTAAAGGAAAGAATCCTGACACGAGCGTGGAAAAAAAAGATACGAATCGGCGACAAGCAGATATTCTTTGATCATGACTACCCGGCAGAAATTGTGCAGCAGCGGAAGAAATATGCCAACATTAAAAAAACGCTGAAAGAAAAAAAAATTAGATTCCAAACGCCGCTAACGAAGATGAGGATTCATTGGGAGAACGGCATGAGGACATACAACACAGCCAGAGAGGCAGCGCAGGACATGATGGAGCGGGGCCTTGAGGTGTACGTGCCGGAGGAAACGGTAGGAGCAGCGGCGGCCCTGAACGCATCACGACAGCCGGAGTGGAGGCGAGTGAACGGCAAAAGACGGGGGGAGACGTGGAGCAGCGGGCCCAGGAAAGACTACAAGGCTTTCAACTGAAAGCCTAGATTATAACAAAGATTAAGAAAGACACAGAAGAAATGAAGGCCAAGAAGACAAGGTAAAAGAGAAACAGACGGCTAGGAGAGGTTTAAGTGATATTTGTTGGACATTTCTAGACTAATGACTATTTCTTGGATAGTAAATACAGGTCTAGGGAGGGCCCTACACTCGGTGAGGACATTCCCTCCACCCACCAACAGGGACCAGTGGGCAGAAGAAAGGCCCAAAGTACGGAGGTCGAGATTTTTTAATGTGTTTTTATATAAATATGTGTTATTTTTGTTGTTAAAGGGGCTAGGAGCACAAGTTAAAAAAATGGAAAAACATGATTATGGGTAAAAATCTTAAGATAATAACACTAAACGTGAATGGTCTGAACTCACCTGTTAAAAGGGAAAGAATAATAAGAAAATTCAAGAAGGAAAAAGCCGAAATTATATTTATGCAAGAGACACATTTGAGCAAGACAGAACATGTGAAACTAAAGAGATTTGGCTATAAGAACTCCTACTACAGTTCATTTAAGGGAGGAACTAAAAGGGGGGTTATGATACTAATCTCAAATAAAATACAATTTGAATGTGAACAGGAAATCCAGGATAAAGAAGGCAGGTATGTAATAATAAAGGGTAGAATAGATGGAATGCAGATCACATTAGTGAACATCTATGCCCCACCAGAAAGTGACAAGGGTTTTTTTCAACATCTGTTTGATCTCATAGCAACACACAGTGAAGGAGTCCTAATTTGTGGAGGAGACTTAAATGCTGTCATGGATCATGAAATTGATACAACAAGTGTTAAGACAAAAAAACATGTAACAAAGTTCATAAGAACCTCACTGGCAGAAATGGGTATGGTAGACATTTGGAGGGACCTGCACCCACTCGAAAAAGACTATACACATTATTCAGCAGTCCATAAAGTACACTCTAGAATAGATTACTTCCTTATGAATGAAGGTGACAGACACAGGGTGAGAAATTGTTGGATTGGAGGGGCAGAAATATCAGATCATAATCCTATATACATGGAAATAAATTTAAACAATAGAAAACGACAAACAACATGGAAACTTAATGTAGGACTGTTAAATGATGATAAAATGAAAGAAAGAATAAAAGTAAACATAAATGAATATATCCAAGAGAATGACAATGAAGAAGTGGACCCAACAATACTATGGGATGCACTAAAAGCCGTGTTAAGAGGTAAATTAATTGTTGAAACAGGAAAAGCAAATAAGACTAAATTGGAAGCATATGAACAAAGATGTGAGAGACTGAGGGAATTAGAACATAAACATCAAAGCACAAATGACCCAAAAATATATCAAGAAATTAAAGAAGAAAAAATAAAGATAAAAGAAACACAAATGGATGAAATTGAAAGGAAAAATAGATATCTAAAGCAAAAATATTATTAAACGGGACCAAAAGCCACAAAACTGCTGGCAAAACGGTTAAGAAAACAACAAACAATGAATAACGTATACAAGATTAAAGACCCCACCACAAATAAAACCACAGTTAACCCAGAAAACATCGAAGAAATATTCCATAATTTCTACCAAGAACTATACTCGCAACCTGAAGAAACAAATACTAAAGATATTAAAAAATTTCTATGCACATTGGACTTGCCATCAATAGGAAATCAACAAAATGAAAAGCTAACAGCAGAAATAACAACACAAGAGATTAGAGATGTGATTAAGTCACTTAAAAACGGTAAATCACCAGGTAGTGATGGATACCCGTCTGAGTTTTATAAACTGTTTATAGAAGAACTCACGCCACAGCTTCTAAAGTCATTTAATTGGACGTTGAACAACAACAAAATACCTCCATCATGGAACGAAGCCATTATTTCAGTCATTTTAAAGCCAGGGAAAGATAGAGAACAATGCGGAAACTATAGGCCAATCTCTTTATTAAATGTGGATTACAAAATATATACAACAATTATTCCACATACGTGGAATGTCACCTCTCTGGTGGGGAAGGAGCCTGAGCTGGTGCACGAGGTTGAGCGATACCGGCTAGATATAGTCGGCCTCACCTCAACACACAGCTCCGGTTCCGGAACCAGTCTCCTGGAGAGGGGCTGGAGCTTGGCCTTTTCTGGAGTTGCCCCGGGCGAGAGGCGACGAGCAGGGGTGGGTATTCTTGTATCGCCCCACCTTGCTGCCTCTATATTGGAGTTTTCCCCGGTGGACGAAAGGGTTGCCTCCCTGCGCCTTCGGGTTGGGAAACGGGTCCTGACCATCATTTGTGCCTATGCACCAAATAATGTTTCAGAGTACCCACCCTTTTTGGAGTCTGTGACTGGGGTGCTGGAGGGTGCTCCTCCTGGAGACTCCATTGTCCTACTGGGGGACTTCAATGCGCACGTGGGCAACAACAGTGAAACCTGGAGGGGGGTGATTGGGAGGAACGGCCTGCCCGATCTGAACCCGAGTGGTGTTCAGTTATTGGACTTCTGTGCTAACCACAGTCTGTCCATAACGAACACCATGTTCAAGCATAAGGGTGTCCATATGTGCACCTGGCACCAGGACACCCTAGGTCGCAGGTCGATGATCGATTTTGTTATCGTATCATCAGACCTGCGACCGTATGTCTTGGACACCCGAGTAAAGAGAGGTGCAGAGCTGTCAACTGATCACCACCTGGTGGTGAGTTGGATCCGATGGCAGGGGAGGAAGCCATTCAGACCTGGTAGACCCAAACGTATAGTGAGGGTGTGCTGGGAGCGTCTGGCTGAGGCCCCTGTCCGGGAGGTCTTCAACTCCTACCTCCGGAAGAACTTCAACCACATCCCGAGGGAGTCTGGAGACATGGAGTCTGAATGGGCCATGTTCTCCACCTCTGTTGTTGAAGCGGCGGCCCAGAGCTGCGGCCGCAAGGTGGTCGGTGCATCTCGTGGTGGCAACCCCCGAACCAAGTGGTGGACACCAGTGGTGAGGGGGGCCATTAAGCTGAAGAAGGAGTCCTATCAAGCTTGGTTGGCTTGTGGGACTCCCGAAGCAGCTGAGGTGTACCGGCAGGCCAAGCGGAGTGCAGCTCGGGTGGTTGCTGAAGCAAAAACCCGGGTATGGGAGGAGTTCGGTGAGGCCATGGAACAAGACTTTCGGTCGGCTTCAAAGAGATTCTGGCAAACTGTTCGGCGGCTCAGGAGGGGAAAGCAGCTCCCCGTCCACACTGTGTATGGTGCGGATGGGACACTGTTGACTTCAACTGGGGATATCGTCGGGCGGTGGAAGGAATACTTTGAGGATCTCCTCAATCCCACTGATACGCCTTCCACAGAGGAAGCAGGGTTTGGGGACGAGGGGGATGACTCGCCTATCACAGGGGCTGAGGTCGCCAAGGTGGTTAAAAATCTCCTTGGTGGCCGGGCCCCGGGGGTGGACGAGATTCGCCCTGAGTACCTCAAGGCCCTGGATGTTGTTGGGTTGTCATGGTTGACACGCCTCTGCAACATTGCGTGGAGGTCGGGGGCAGTGCCTTTGGCATGGCAAACCGGGGTGGTGGTTCCTCTCTTCAATAAAGGGGACCGGAGGGTGTGCTCCAACTTTAGAGGGATCACACTCCTCAGCCTCCCTGGGAAGGTCTATGCCAAGGTACTGGAGAGGAGAGTCCGGCCGTTGGTCGAACCTCGGATTCAGGAGGAGCAATGTGGTTTTCGTCCTGGCCGTGGCACATCGGACCAGCTCTTTACCCTCTCGAGAATTCTTGAGGGTTCGTGGGAGTTTGCCCAACCAGTTTACATGTGTTTTGTGGACTTGGAGAAGGCATTTGACCGCGTCCCTCGTGGATTTTTGTGGGGGGTGCTTCGGGAGTATGGGGTATCGGGCTTGTTGTTACGAGCTATTCGGTCTCTGTACAACCGTTGTGAGAGTTTGGTTCGTATTGCCAACACTCGGTCGGAGTCATTCCCAGTGAGAGTTGGACTCCGCCAGGGCTGCCCTTTGTCACCGATCCTGTTCATAATTTTTATGGACAGGATTTCTAGGCGCAGCCAGGGAATGGAGGGTGTCATGCTTGGTGACCACAGGATCTCATCTCTGTTGTTTGCAGATGATGTTGTCCTGTTGGCTTCATCCAGCAATGACCTACAGCTCTTGCTGGGACGGTTTGCCGCTGAGTGTGAAGCGGCTGGGATGAGAATCAGCACCTCCAAGTCCGAGTCCATGGTCCTCAGCCGGAAAAAGGTGGATTGTCCTCTCCGGGTTGGGGACAGGCTCCTGCCCCAAGTGGAGGAGTTTAAGTATCTTGGGGTTTTGTTCACAAGTGAGGGGAAAATGGAGCGAGAGATCGACAGACGGATTGGAGCAGCATCTGCAGTGATGCGGACGTTGTACCGGTCTGTTGTGGTGAAGAGGGAGCTTAGTTCTAAGGCAAAGCTGTCGATTTACCAGTCAATCTACGTTCCTACTCTCACCTATGGTCACGAGCTTTGGGTAATGACCGAAAGAACGAGATCGCGGATACAAGCGGCTGAAATGAGCTTTCTCCGTAGGATTGCTGGACTCACCCTCAGAGATAGGGTGAGGAGCTCAGTCATCCGGGAGAGGCTCAGAGTAGAACCGCTGCTCCTCCACATTGAAAGGAGTCAGTTGAGGTGGTATGGGCATCTGATTAGGATGCCTCCTGGACGCCTTCCACTTGAGGTGTTTCAGGCACGTCCCACTGGGAGGAGACCCCAGGGCAGACCCAGGACTCGGTGGAGAGACTACGTCTCCCAGCTGGTCTGGGAACGCCTTGGTATCCCCTCTGAAGAGCTGGAGCAGGTGGCTGGGGAGAGGGAAGTCTGGGCTTCTCTGCTTGAACTGCTGCCTCCGCGACCCGGACCTCCGGAAAAGCGGTAGAAGATGGATGGATGGATGGATACAACAATTATATGTAAACGAATAAAGACATTCTTGACGGAATTGATAGAAGATGATCAAACTGGTTTCATAGAGGGACGCCAAACACATGACAATATCAGGAGAACAATACATATAATTAATCAAATACATAAAGAAAAGAAAAGCGCAGTAATAATGAGTTTAGACGCAGAAAAAGCATTTGACAGGGTTACCTGGAAATTCCTATATAGTGTGCTGGAACGCTTTGGATTTAACGAAAAATCAGTACAATGCATAAGGACGCTGTATCAAGAACCTGTGGCAAGAATCAAGAGAAACGGTAGCTTAACAGACAAAGTAAATATACAAAGATCAACTAGGCAGGGATGCTGCTTATCGCCCACCTTGTTTGCTCTGTTCATAGAGCCACTGGCTCAAGCGATACGACAAAATAAGAAATTAAAAGGTGTAACAATAAAGGGGGCGGAACACAAGATTGGGCTATTTGCAGACGATATTATAGTTTACCTTGAACAACCAGATGAATCAATAATGGAAATGATGAACTTGATAAAAAATTTTGGAAAATTATCAGGATACAAGATAAACATAACAAAAACACAAATACTGACATTCCACTATAACCCTCTAGACCAGATAACTGATAAGATCAAACTAAACTGGAAACAAAAAGAAATAAAATACCTTGGAGTGAACATACCTAAAGATCTAAGCAAAATCTATAAAGCAAACTATGATAGGTTGGAACAAGAAATAAAAAAAGATATTGATAGATGGTCAATCTTAAATATGGATCTGAATTCAAAAATTGAGACAGTCAAAATCAGCATACAACCTAGATTACTTTACCTCTTCCAGGCTCTACCAACAGAGATTCCAGATGCCCAATTCTCAAAGTGGGACAGGATGATATCGAGATTTGTTTGGGGAGGTAAAAAACCAAGAGTAAAATATAAAACTCTCCAGTTACCAAAAGAGAAAGGAGGCATGGGCCTACCGAGTCTAAAAGAATATTACTACTCGGCACAAATAAGATATATCATATGTTGGTGCGACGAGGGATATGAGGCAAAATGGAAAGAAATGGAAAAGGAAATTGAGGGACTCCCAGTACAAAGCATAATAGGAGATAAAGATGCATATAAGCAAATCAAACAAATAGACCCAATCACTAAATTTACTTTAGAACTGTGGTATAAAATAGTACAAAAGTATAATATAAAGGAAGACATAAAACTATTGAAATGGGTAGCATTTGACAGTCAGTTTGAACCGGCAAAACAAGATAGGGGATACAAAAATCTGGTGAACAAGGGAATCACAGCATAGGGCAATATCGGAAAAAAAGATCTCGGGAGCTTTGTAAACATCAGGAGAAAATTTAAACTAGAAAGATCGGAATTCTTCAGATATCTGCAGATGAGAGACTATTATATGAAGAAGATTAGGCATAACCTCCAAACAGATGTGAGCGAGATTATACAATTCATTTTAAGCTCATATACAGGAAATAAAACAAGAATTATTTCAAAGCTATATCAGAAACTTATGGCAAACAATCATTCAAGTAACTATATAAAGGAGAAATGGGAGAAAGAGCTCAATTTAAACATAACAGAAGAAAGCTGGCAGGAAATATGGAAAACACAACACACATCAACAAATTCAAGAACATGGAGGGAATTTGGATGGAAAAACCTGATTCGCTTTTTCATTACACCACAGTTTCAAGGAAAATATACAAATACCCAATCTTTATGCTGGAGGGGATGTGGGGCTCAAAATGCAGACCACTCACATATGTTTTGGAAATGCTGCAAAATCTCATCATTCTGGAAATCTATACATGTGACAATACAGAGGATATTAGGATATAATATACCAATGAACTGTAACCTGATGTACCTATGTGATCTTAAAAGAGACAATGTTATACAGGCTGAGGACAGATATCTAGTTAAAATCTTGTTGATTGCATGTAAAAAAAACAATCACAAAAAAATGGCGATCAGAAGTTCTTCCTGACCAAGAGCAATGGACTGACATTATTGAGGACATACGTATGATGGAAAAACTAACATATCGACAAAGAATGCAAGAAGGACTGTGGGAAAAAAAATGGCGGAAATGGACACACTACAAAGTGCAACAACGAGACAGATATTGAAAGAATAACCAAAGACGCTGGAAAAACCAGAAGAATTAAGAGATGGAAACTAAAAACTTGATGCTCCAACATTTGTCCCCCCCCTTTTTTTTTTCTTTTTCTTTTTTACTCTAGCCCCTTTGTTTTTTTAAATGTAGACTGTGATCTGAATGCAATATATATAATGAAAAATGAATAAAAATCTTAAGTTACAAAAAAAAAAAAAAAAACAATTTCTGCTTAACATTAACCAGCAATTTAGGATGGAAAATTGCCACCACTCCACCAACACGACCAGAACCTCTGGGGTTATGACAGTTTAAATACCCAGAGGGAGTTGATTCATTCAGACCAACATAATCATCAAGCCTGAGCCAGGTCTCTGTGAGGGATAGTAGATCGATTTGGTGATTGATTAATAGATCATGGACCAGAAGGGACTTAGAGGATAGAGACCTAATGTTTAATAAGCCACATTTAATTTTTAAACTTTGGGGGGGAAGAGAGGCCAAATTATTAATTTTATTAATTTTAGAGACTTGAGGCTGGATTAGAATTTTCCCAACATTTTGTTTAATCAATCTGGGAAGTTTATGCATTCTATTTTTTTTTTTAACTTTTTTATTAACTTTAGAGGGAGCAGAAAAAGGTTCTCTAAGGGAGGAGACAAGGGCAAAGTTGAAAGGTGGTGGGTGAGGAGGAGCTGCAGAAGCGTGAGTGTTTTTCAGGTTGTGTTGTAATAGTCTTGGGTTACAATATTTAGGGCAACGGGAGACAGACTCAGTCTCTGAAGGATTATAAATGAAAGGCTGATCCAAATAGTAAAGACCGCCCGAGTTAACGGGATTGATACAATACGTGGGAACAGGACCAAAAAAGGGCAGATTGGCAAACCCAGAAACTTCAGAGTGAGTAAACACACCAAATTTCACAATGGTGAGTAAACACACCAAATTAACTGAAGACTGTATTGTTGGATGTGCCACCGCAGAAGACCCTGCATACTTTAGTGACAGTACCAGTATATGGAGGAATTCTGGGTCATATTAGCATCTGCTCTTCATCATAATGGGTTTGGGGAGGGGTGTCCAATCATGTGCCATGGAGGGCCAAGACCCTGCAGGCTTTACCTCCAACCAGTGTCTTCAACAGCAGATTCCACTGAACTTCTTCCACTGACTGCAGATCAGTGAAAACACCTGCTGAAGAGACTGGGTAGAAGAGAGAACCTGCAGGGTCTTGGCCCTCCACGACACATGATTGGACACCTGTGGGTTAAAGTTTAATGGGATTTAACATTTTAACACAAACTGCTTTATGGTTCATAATCCTGTTGACAGACTTACACCAAACCAAAAGTGATTTCTCAAACTGCTGGATTGTTCTTAAGACAGCTTTTCCAGTCTGTCAGTATTAAATTTATGTCACATGGTGGTAACCTTCACATATAAAAAAAGAGACATCTGCAAAAACTTCACAGGTTTATTGTCAGTGCAATACTACATGAATGCATGTATAGTACATTGTTGATGCAGAGAATATATATTTCTACAGTACATGTATCTAGTAAATCAAGCATTTTCCATGTAACCTTGTGACTGCATTATTTTAATTGCTTTTAATCCTAGATCAAGTTTGTTTTGGCCTAAAATGCATCATAACTGTCAAATATATCTTATTATACCTAACTCAGTACTGTTTACTTTTTGAATATATATTTTGTGGCTAATATACAGTGGGGCAAAAAAGTATTTAGTCAGCCACCAATTGTGCAAGTTCTCCCACTTAAAAGATGAGAGAGGTCTCCAATTTTCATCATAGGTATATCTCAACTATGAGAGACAAAATGAGAAAAAAAAAATCCAGAAAATCACATTGTCTGATTTTTAAAGAATTTATTTGCAAATTATGGTGGAAAATAAGTATTTGGTCACCTACAAACAAGCAAGATTTCTGGCTCTCACAGACCTGTAACTTCTTCTGTAAGAGGCTCCTCTGTCCTCCACTCGTTACCTGTATTAATGGCACCTGTTTGAACTCGTTATCAGTATAAAAGACACCTGTCCAAACAGTCAGACTCCAAATTCCACTATGGCCAAGACCAAAGAGCTGTCAAAGGACACCAGAAACAAAATTGTAGACCTGCACCAGGCTGGGAAGACTGAATCTGCAATAGGTAAGCAGCTTGCTGTGAAGAATTCAACTGTGGGAGCACTTATTAGAAAATGGAAGACATACAAGACCACTGATAATCTCCCTCGATCTGGGGCTCCATGCAAGATCTCACCCCGTGGGGTCAAAATGATCACGAGAACGGTGAGCAAAAATCCCAGAACCACACCAGGGGACCTAGTGAATGACCTGCAGAGAGCTGGGACCAAAGTAACAAAGGCTACCATCAGTAACACACTACGCCACCAGGGACTCAAATCCTGCAGTGCCAGACATGTCCCCTTGCTTAAGCCAGTACATGTCCAGGCTCGTCTGAAGTTTGCTAGAGAGCATCTGGATGATCCAGAAGAGGATTGGAAGAATGTCATATGGTCAGATGAAACCAAAATAGAACTTTCTGGTAAAAACTCAACTTGTCGTGTTTGGAGGAGAAAGAATGCTGAGTTGCATCCAAAGAACACCATACCTACTGTGAAGCATGGGGGTGGAAACATCATGCTTTGGGGCTGTTTTTCTGCAAAGGGACCAGGACGACTGATCCGTGTAAAGGAAAGAATGAATGGGGCCATGTATCATGAGATTTTGAGTGAAAACCTCCTTCCATCAGCAAGGGCATTGAAGATGAAACGTGGCTGGGTCTTTCAGCATGACAATGATCCCAAACACACCGCCTGGGCAACAAAGGAGTGGCTTCGTAAGAAGCATTTCAAGGTCCTGGAGTGGCCTAGCCAGTCTCCAGAGCTCAACCCCACAGAAAATCTTTGGAGGGAGAAGAAAGTCCGTCTTGCCCAGCGACAGCCCCAAAATATCACTGCTCTAGAAGAGATCTGCATGGAGGAATGGGCCAAAATACCAGCAACAGTGTGTGAAAACCTTGTGAAGACTTACAGAAAACGTTTGACCTCTGTCATTGCCAACAAAGGGTATATAACAAAGTATTGAGATGAACTTTTGTAATTGACCAAATACTTATTTTCCACCATAATTTGCAAATAAATTCTTTAAAAATCAGACAATGTGATTTTCTGGATTTTTTTTTCCTCATTTTGTCTCTCATAGTTGAGGTATACCTATGATGAAAATTGGAGACCTCTCTCATCTTTTAAGTGGGAGAACTTGCACAATTGGTGGCTGACTAAATACTTTTTTGCCCCACTGTAGTTATTAACCTGGCGATGAAGTTGTGTCAGCTGATCATTTTTTGCTATGACACCACCTCAGACTCAGTACTGCTGGAGCAGGTACGTCCCATGACGTCTCAACAGTCTATCCATGATTTTCAAGCAGATCAGAGCAATTTGTTGCACAAGAAATAAACGTTTCTACAGACATTCTTAAGCTCTATAACCACTGATCGTTTGTGAAGCTGTGTTGACATCAGTGACAGGCTGTGTTGAACGCCCAGACCGACCGTTTGAAGCGGTAATATTTTATAAGCATACATATTTTAGTACCTAACAGCGATAACTTGCAGACATTACAGTGTAGTACGACGTACTTATAGCAAACTAGCATTAGCAACCATTAGCTTACCGTCATATATGACCTAGTTTGTATCCTCACGTCTTCAGCTCTCCCAGAAGCTGCAGAACTATTCCAGAGTGTTTCGTCTCGCTGCTACCCTTGTCTGGCGGTCCATTTTTGGCATTTACGGTGAAAAAAACCACAGACCGAGGAGTCACCTTGTACAGCCGCCATAGGCGCTTTTCCACTTGGAACCCAAAGGCCTCATTTGACCTTGGACCGAACAGTCCTGTTCCGGTACGCATGATTTTCCACAGCACAAGGCTCACTGTAGTATGTGTAGGAGCAGTTGGTGTAGGAGGTGGGATTTTGAGGGAGTTGGAGGCGGTGCCACACTCCCCTTGAGGTGGCGCCATATTCCCTGGAACACACCTACAAGACAACATCAAAATGGACGACCGTATGCTTTTTATTCTCGTCCTGTGGCTTTTTGTTAAGGCCAAACAGCAGAGCCAGCAAAGGCTGCGTGCTGCGAGACAAAACACAGCTGAGAAATACAGGAGACTTTGGCGTGCTGTTGCGGAATTTCAGTCTGCAGCAGTGTCTGCAGGGGTGTCTAATTACAGCTTTGAATCCGGTGTCATACCGAGGAGGAGGAGCAGGATGAGGGTAAGTTAACAATCGCTAATGTTGGCTTCAGTCATTGTAATCACAGCGTAGTACGTTGTAGTGGCAAGAGCTTTTAGCTAATAATACATTTTTCAAAAAAAGTATGCTGTCTGTGTGTTGCAGATGGCTGCTACGTTGGCAAATAATCGCTGCAGCCCGTGTGCATGGACATTGGTCCGTGCGTCGCGGTGGTGGGAGGACAGTGTTCCTGGATTTACCAACACCTTCTGGTTGGAGAACTTCAGAATGTCTGAGGACACTTTCACCTTACTCTGCAACAAGGTGCGTCCATCCATGGAGCGTCTTGATACATCATTCCGACAATCTGTGCCTGTAAATAAGCGAGTGGCTATTGCCCTATGGAAGCTTGCAACCGGCTCAGAGTACCGCACAATTTCCCATCTATTTGGTGTCAGCATCACAACTGTGTGCAGGTGTGTGCAGGAGTTTTGTGCTGCAGCAGAGTCATTCCTGGTCCCACAACAACTCAGTTTACCTGATGAAGAGAGGATGAGAGAAATCTCTGTCTACATTGAGAACAAGTGGGGGCTACCACAGTGTGTTGGTGCTATTGATGGCTCCCACATCCCCATCATAGCACCACAGCAGTATCACACAGACTACTTCAACCGAAAAGGGTGGCACTCCATAATCCTTCAGGGTGTTGTTGATGGAAAGGGGTTGTTCTGGAATGTGTTTGCAGGACTTCCAGGGAGCATGCATGATGCTAGGGTTCTTAGACTGTCCACACTGTGGGAGTTAGCCAGCCAAGGAAACCTCTTCCCACCTCATGTCAAGAACATTGGTGATGTAAGTGTGGGCTATTACATCCTGGGTGACTCTGCTTATCCCCTGCAAAACTGGCTCTTAAAACCATTCCTGGACACTGGTCGACTTACAGAAGAACAGCACATGTTCAACATAAATATGAGTAAAGTACAGGTCACTGTGGAGAACGCTTTTGGCCGGCTGAAGGGAAGGTGGCGTTGCCTCCTAAAAAGGAATGACTGTGACATCCAACTGGTGAAATCTATAGTGCTGACTTGTTGTGCTCTTCATAATCTTTGTGAAAGTCAGGGAGAGACTTTTGACCCCATGTTGGATGATCCAGGAGCAGCAGCATATCAACCAGTAGAGGCAGCGGTGCAGGGTGCACAGGAGCAGGGCAGAGATGTCAGAGATGCTGTGATGCAGTATTTGTTAGTAATACAAAGTAGAAATGTCAGTGCCTTGGTATTCATGTGCATACATGTAAAAACTTTGTATTGTGTCAATAAATTTTGTTTGAGCACTTTCAACTACGCCTTCTTTTTTTTTATACTGGGTTAATTATGGAATACTTAATTCATTATGTTAATAATGGAATGGAGGAGGGAAATCTGTGGCAGCACCTTGCATGGCAGCGGCCCTCTGATTCTGCACTGGGGTGTGTTTGACTGACACTGTTGGTATGTCAAGCCCAATCTCGTTCTACTGTACATGATTGTTTGTACGGTTTAATGACAATAAGGGTGATTGAATTAATTTAATGTAATTAAGAAGCTATGTATGACGATACCCTAAAATATTTTAATCACTCAACAACTGTGGAGTCGGTTACATTTAGCACTGTTGTTATGCTGAAAGGGTCATATCATACACAAGTGTCTGGGCACATGCTGATAAGATGGTGTTTTTGGGAGAAATTTGGACATGTTGGTCTTTAATATGCCATTATAATGGGCTTTCCTTACCACGTATCATGTCAGTCAATTTTCCAGTGTTGGAAAAGTAATAAACAAATAAAACTTCAGTATTCACCATACCATAGAGATATGACAACACTGCAATGCATGAATTCCAAGTTGTAAAAATATTTGTTACCACACTGAAGATGCACTTCCTGACAGGGTTTTAGACCATAACTGCTCACACAGCGCAAAACAACGTGAAGACTGTTTGGACACACTGTGTTTTTGAGAGGAATTCAGTCGTTTGTCTATTTCATAAGTAACAGAACTGTTACCAATAATGTTATATTCACCAAATGCATATAAATCCATCTTTTTTTCAAATTTTCATCTAAATGTAATTAGTAGTCCAAGAGCTATTTAATATCATTTTGGTGGTGAGGCTGCTGTGTATTAGTATGCATTACTCATCTCATGTAACCTTGTGCCATTGCAATGATGCAATTGATTCGGATATTTACTGTGGACGTGTGGATCTTTAATATCACAGTTAAAAGTACTGGGACAGCCATCTAATAAAAAATATCTGACAAAATTACAAGTCCACATTTTCTTTAAAGTGTACTTGTTAATGCTGAGTACAGAATTGGGTGAAGCGCCCCAAAATAGTTATTGCTGCACACCCCACACTCACCCGTCCTTACAATGGCTAAGTTGAATATTTTGTGCAGATAAAACCATTACCTGGGTTGGCAATATGAACATTTCAAAATACAGAACTTAAAATATTAGGTGTCCCTGTTGTTGCACATGGATATAAAGCTTGGTCAGTAGTGGCTGGCTTTTAATGTATGTGTAAGCAGTTATTGGACTCCATAACACACTGCAATCACAAATTTTTCCCACCCTTTTTAACGGTTTTAAGACAGTGTAAAACTTAGTAGTAACAGACAACACATGATGTCAACAGTCACGGGTTTATTCAACGCTATTAACACTGGTCATTGATTAATGTACAGTATGTACATAATAATGGACACTTGGGAAACCGGGTCACACACGCCGTGCGAGGGTTTCAAGGATTGCCATGAGAGTGTTATTGAGGGCAGCATTCTGAGCAATCTCCTCCCTTCGTACAGCAACTTCGGCATCCCTGGACTGACGGACCTCATCCACAAGCAATGAATTCAGTTCAACCTGTTGCCGCTGAAGCTCCATCTGCTCACGGTGCTGTTTCCGTTCTGCTTCTTGCATCGATGCAAAAATAGTTGAAAGGTCTTGTTTTGGGTTGCTCTGCTTCCTCTTACCTACAACAAGACAGAAATGTGCACTGGTCAGTAAAATCAACCTCAAAACATGTAGCAGTACATCCCCAAAAATTAATGCAAAAGTTAAATATTTTTGGACACATGTCAGAAAGTGAGACCCATATATTATACAGAATCATTAATCAGACAGTGAAGTATTGTTACATTTTAATCATTTATTGGCTCACAGCGCATGAATATCCAAAATTACTTTTCTCGAAAAATCGATGGTTAGGTTAAAAATAGATATAAAAAAAATAGGAGTGTTCTCAAAAGTATGAGGATTTATGGAGAAACGGATTTCATTTTCCAGCTGGAGTGACCATCGCCCCACAGTGCCTAAACAATCAAAACCTGGTGTAATGGACAAGGCATCACTGTGTTTGATTTGGCCAGGAAACTCTCCTGACATAAAACCCATATGGATTGTCAAGAATATGACAGATACCATCTTATATGACTTTCACTGTCTTGTGTGAGTCACAAAAAACACACTGTACCATGACATTGCAGTTATTTTGAGATGTACCTGTACACGGGACACACACTGGTGAAAGGCAAGTGTTGGGTTTGACAAAATTCCTTTGTTTTTGTGTATCACAACTGTGTATTTGTACAACACATTTAGCAAAAGCCGGGTTTATGTTTCAAATGCCTAGCTTTTTATGGTGGTCAAAAAATTCTGGAGGTGACCCAAATTCTATGGTGGAGAGACCCAGCTGGTCTGGGAACGCCTTGGTATCCTCTCTGAAGAGCTGGAGCAGGTGGCTGGGGAAAGGGAAGTCTGGGCTTCTCTGCTTGAACTGCTGCCTCCGCGACCCGGACCTCCGGAAAAGCGGTAGAAGATGGATGGATGGATGGAAAAAATTCTGAATGCATTTATACAGTGGGCTCACCTGAATCATGACAATGAAGCACGCTGACTTTCAAATAATGAGTTTTGTGCTACAACAGCTCATTAGCTTTTCCATGCATGTGATTAAAAATGCAATTGTATTGCTGGAGTTTTTTGATGTGCTTTACATGAAACAATAAACTGTACCGTGTGTATTACATTATTACAATATAATATAATTATATTATTTGAATATTGGGCTTTACCTGTGCGTGAAAGTGTTGACGGAGCTGTGCCAAACTGTGAGGGAGCTGGACTTGGTTCTGGTGCCGGATGATCTTGATCAGTAGCAGGAGAAGGATCTGCAGCAGGAGAAGCCGGGGTGCTCGTATCGCGGGAGGTGGGCTCCGTCGGTGTGGAAGCATAATCTAAAAACAAAGTACAAGCACTTGTAATAGTTAACACGACAGTGCAACATGTATGCCAATTTTTTTTTTTTTTAAAAAACCGTGATGGCGAGATAGCTAGCGCGGCGACAGCTACGATCCACTCGTGAGCCACGATAACGGCGTGGGACTTGTTATTACATAATTATAGTTAGCATGAAACAGGCTGGATAAGGTAAAAACATTAATGTCAAGAAAAAAACACTCACCGTCTGTGGTTAACGTTATTGTCGCCGAGGGGTTCACTCCCATCTCACGTCCATTGCTCGCTGGCCGGTTTCCATAAATTTTGTCCATGAGATCGAACCACTTCCAAAACCTGCGGTTCGCCCCGCTTCTATTGTTATGATCCTTTATGGATCGGTACTCGCACTTCAGTTTTTTTAATTTTTCGCGGCATTGTTTCACCGTCCGCATGTAACCGCTGGCAGATAAGTGCGCCACCACATCATGAAAAATCTTTTCAGTCCGGTGGGCTCCGTCTAACTCCCGCTGGATCCGGTCTTCCCCGATAATGGCGAGGAAGGTGTTTACCTCCTCATGGGACCACGGTACATAAGTACAAGAAGACTTTTGTGAGCAAGAGGCCATCGCTACCGTTCGCAAAACAAAATGGCGGTTTCAGTAAACAGCACTGTGAGATGTTGTTACGCCCACTCTACGCCCACTAATACGCCCACTCTGATGACGCTACGCACAGACCAATGAATGGCCAGCAGTGGCGTGACGAAACGGTGCCGGTACCCTTCGGACCTGCTTTTAACGGTGCCGAAAATAGTGTCGATAAAACTGGAACTGTTCCGAAAAAGCGAACTGTGAGGCCTTTGGGTTCCAAGTGGAAAAGTGGACAATGGAGCTCGATCGGTACTAAACGAGGCCTTTGGGTTCCAAGTGGAAAAGCGCCTCATGTTATGTTTTGCTTGGGTCGCGTGTTTTACGTCACGGGAGTGTGGCGCCGCCTTGCTGTAAAAAAAATCCCGCCCACCACAGCTTAACCCCGCTTTACCCAGCTGCTATGGAGACAAAACCGAGGCCGAACCGAGTAGTAGCGAAACGAGGCGAGGCGAGGCGAGCTGTGCTAGTGGAAAAGCGGCTTTAGTTAGCCTTTAGCACAAAAACCAGTCAGTGAAAATATGTCCACATTAAAGTTTGTCACATGGAACATACGTGGAAGTGGTATGAGGGAGAAGAGGCTAAAAGTTTTTAATTGACTGAAGAATCTACAAACAAACTTTGTCTTATTACAGGAAACACATGCTTCTAAGTCGTCTGTAGATACGCTCACCTCCCCGGAATTTCCCCATATGTATTCAGCCGGCTTTAATTCTAAACAAAGGGGGGAAGCTATATTGGTAAATAGAAGAATACGCTTTGTTGTGAATAATACCATAGCAGATCCGGAAGGTAGATTTATAATATTAAAAGTCTCAGTTCAAAATTTGGATCTATGTATTCCAAGCGTTTATGGCCCAAATGTTGATGACCCATCCTATTTCACACTTTCTTCATTTCTCTTTCTGAGCACTGGTACACTACACTCATAATAGGAGAAGACTTCAACCTGGTATTAAACTCTGCAATCGACAGTCTCAGTGCATCGGGGAATTATCGAAAATGGCAGGCTACTGAGGCTACTGACACTCTCAAACAATACATTTGTGATGAAAGGCGTTCTCATCACCCAATTCTTCGGGAACACACTTTTTTCCCCCCATCAGTTCATTGTTCACATTCACGTTTAGACTTCTTCTTAACCAATAACTCTATTGTGAGGGACATCACAGACACTGAAATATGTTCAAATCAAGCCATTAGTGATCACCATCCAGTATCTCTTACACTAGTAAATAGGAAAACTATAAGGAAAACTAGGAGCTGGAAATTTAATACATCACTACTAAAAGACAAAGACTTTAATAATTACTTTAATAAAGAGTGTGAATGATATCTGGAACATAATGATGTGCCAGGAATATTCCCGTGCGTTCTTTAGGAAGCAGCAAAAGTGGTCATGAAAGGTAAAATAATCTCTTACTGCTCGTATAACAAAGAATTAAAGCTGCAAGCAGCTGTAAGCGGACCCTCGCGCGTTCGCAGACCCCGCTGCCCATCAGACCAAGCAAATTTCCCGTCGTCACGGCAAGCGCTGCATGAATAATAAAGAAAACCATTTGGTGAAGTACTTTCTTGTGAGCAGTATGTGGCGCTATAACTGTGTCAATCATTTTTTTTGTAGCAGCGTGCAGGGTGGGCACAAGAGCCAAAATAGCAATTATGGGGTAAATTGGACAAAGTTTGTCCAAGTTACAGCTACCCTATGCATTGCCAGGAGGGAAACTATGGCATGTGGCTGTGGCAGCGCTTACATGTTAGGTACATGTTGCAGACCCATATAGGACTACAGAAGAGAGTCACTGTGACTTATGTTCCACATTTCGTTACACTCGGATTTTCCCAACCTTCCAAAGTAAAAAATGTATTGAATGGTGAGGAGTGGGTTTCCATGGCAACTGTGATGATCACAGGACAAAAGTGACTTCCACTGAGGGTAATCTAATGTGCTCTGAGAAACCTCTGAAAATGTCATGTCATTCTGATTACTGGTCTTTGTGTGAAAGTTGATAGATTTTTATGTAGTACCTCATGTCAGCACAAGGTGGTACTGTGACATTTTTGTGAATATTGCTATATAGACGTGTTTAGAGTGGGATTAGTATTCATCATGCATTATTTTGGTCCAAATAAGAAATAATAAGGTCCAAATTTCTCGTCGGAGCTGTAACTTTCGTGTTGTGCATTGTGAAGACGATATTAAAGCATGCTGGTTGGAATGGAAACAGTTCTCTACTATGTACGTATGCTGTCAATGAGTCCTGGTCATTCTGTCATGGGATTTTTGCACACGGTGAGACAAAATAACAAAACAATTTTGCAATTCTTCCTTTAACCACTAGGTGGTGCTATAACTTACATTAATTATTTATATATAGGAGCATGCAGGGTGGGACTAATAACATAGTAGAAAATTTGGTAAAAATCAAACAAAGTTTGTCCAAGTTACAAGTGTCCACTTTTCAAACCACTAGGTGGCACTATAACTTTGGTTAATTATTTTTATAAAGGAGCATTCAGGGATGGAGCGATAGCCATCATAGAAAATTTGGTGAAAATCAGACAGTTTGCCCAAGTTACAAGTGTCCGTTGTTCTAACCACTAGGTGGTGCTATGACTTTTGTTAATTATTTTTGTATAGAAGCATGCAGGGTGGGACTAATATCCATCATAGAAAATTTGGTGAAAATCAGACAAAGTTTGGTCAAGTTACAAGTGTCCGTTACTCTAACCACTAGGTGGCGCTATAAATTTTTAAAATTATTTTTGTATAGAAGCATGCAGGATGGGACAAATATCCATCATAGAAAATTTGGTGAAAACTGGACAAAGTTTTTCAAAGTTACAACTGTCCGATGTTCCATGGCGAGGAGTCAACCTTCGCCATGTCGCCATGGTAACACTTACATATCAGTTATGTGTTGCTGACCCATTTGGGTTTACAGAGGACAGTCACTTCTCCTTATGTTCCAGATTGCATGACTCGAGGACCTTCCCAATCCTCCCAACAAGATCACGGATTGAACGGCGAGGAGGGCGTATCCACGGTAACAAGAGTGACGCCATGCTAAAGATGATGTGCAGCTATGATCATCCATGAGGTCTGATGAACCTCAGAAAATTTCACGTCATTCTGGCAAGTGGCGTGCGAGTAATAATTAAAAAAGTTTTCAGCAATTCTTCCTTTAACCACTCGGTGGTGCTATATCTGTTGTCAGTTATTTTATATAGCTGCGTTCGTGGTGGGACTATTATCCATCATGGTAACTTTGGTGGACATGGGACAAGTTTTGCTTGAGTTACAGCCGTTTGATGCTGTAAGGGGCGGAGTCAAACTTCACCATGGTGCCCTGGCCACACCTTTGAGCTTTCTACTGCAAAAGGAGGAAGCTTCAATGACCCATGCCTATAGATGCTGCCATGCGAAAATGAGCTCAGTCAGACCAGGCCCCTAGGAGGAGTTTGTTCAAA
Organism: Pholidichthys leucotaenia; assembly: GCA_020510985.1. Taxonomy (NCBI): domain Eukaryota; kingdom Metazoa; phylum Chordata; class Actinopteri; order Cichliformes; family Pholidichthyidae; genus Pholidichthys; species Pholidichthys leucotaenia. The sequence goes on from CM035844.1 coordinate 309,453,775, forward strand.
TGCGAGGGGTGGATTTTAGCCAAATTGGAGGTAGAGTAACTTTAAAGCAAGATGGCGGACTTCCTGTTTGCTGTGGATAAGGGCCACAATTATGTTTTTTGTATCTCTTGAGGTGATGCACACCTCACCCAAATTCTGTGTCTGTACAGCCATGTCCAGCTGCTGGAGATGGTCAGATAAGACGCCAACGGTTTGGTGTGGGGCTGTCTCCCTGTTCAGTTCTGCTCTGTGATTCTTCTTCTTTTAGATTTGATTGGCGGTTGACAACCAACTTACAGGTGCATTACCGCCACACACTCTATATATGTCCTTTTTTTTTTTTTTTTTTTTTTTTTTGTTTCTTATTTGTACCCGTAGGTAGATTCGGTTTGCAGTCTGGTGACAAGCCACCGGCTGCCGGTCGCTGCGTGCGCGAGCGCCCTAAACCTACATGTTTTAAGTATGCGGGAGGAAACCGGAGAAATCCCGGAGAAAACCCGCGCAACACGGGGAGAACATGCAAACTCCACACAGCTCACTGTTGGTTGGGGGCTGGGATCGAACCCACGATCTCATGATCCCCGCGATCCCCCGGCCGAGGGTAAACTGTGCTGCCACGGTGCTAAACCACTGCGCCACCGTGTCTGTGCGTCTCTTTGTGATTATTCATGCATCCCTGTTCACCCCCGCGTTAACGCGTTATCCCCACGACAGCCCCCAGCAAAAAAAAATAATTAAAAAAAAGCTAATCCTGCCTTGTGTTCTGCTGGGTCCCTGCACACAGGAAGGATTTAATCCCAAATTGGGGTGAAAACTTCTTTTGTAATTCAGCTGTCTGTGCAATGGATGCCGGGATTTTGGAGATGTCAAAGTGTAAAGATTTTAAATCAGTCTCCAGAGTGGAAACGTTTTACCAACAGGGGTTTTTTTCTCCACCATGTGCAAAGGAAAAACAGCCATTGAGATGTACCCTAAAAATGACAGTAATTATGTAAAATTTCAGGTGCATTTTCCAATCCTGTCCATTAAAATTGAGGACAGAGAGCAGTAATCACTGAAATATATACATTGGTGTGTTTCACTCAATCACTAGAGGCACAGGGATGCCAGGCAGGCAAAACTAGCGGGCATTAAAAGAGGTGGCGAGCTAGGATAGCCCACAAGAAGCTTCCATCCAGGGCAAGCTGTAACCCCACCTGCCCTAAAGTTATGTCTCTCTCACCCTCTCTTTTGTTTTAAGCCTCCTGTGGACAAGTGTTGAAAATTTGCACTTGTGCTAAAACACTTAAGCAATGCATCTGGTTTGTCCAGTGTTTTTGTGATGTCCATATCAAATAAATAAATAAAATGGGTTTTTAACTTTTATTAAATAGAAGCTATTAATATTGTCTTTAGGTTCCCCCCCCTTTTTTTCTACTCTGTGTCTTTTTTTTTGTAAAATGACACTGGCAAAAATCTAGTTTTTTTTTCTGCTGTTAACCTGTAACATGTTTTTTGTGACTGACAAGACATATCCACAGCAAAATTTCACTGCAGTCCCAAGTATGAGTTTTTCTGCTGTGAATTTCCAGTTTGGAAACGCCCCCCTCAAATGGGTGAGTTTGGACAGACCGTTTCTAGCTATTTAAGTATTCCTGCTTAGCCTGTTTGGTTATAACATAAACCAATCAGGCGGATACTCTTGGCTACCCCGAGGGAAGAGAGACGAACTGAGGAGCAGCAGAGAGAGAGCAGAGAGAGGTGGGGGGGGGGGGGGGGCTTAAATGTGGCCCTAACAAACTGTCACCAAGGGTCCCGCGGTGAAGAACACTTTGACCAATATTACTTTACTTACCACTGACCCCGCTCAGATACATAATACACAAATGAGGAGCAGGTGCGTGGGGCTGATCGTTTCCCGGTGCTTTTAAAACAGTGGTTGTTAGTAAAAAGTAAACACATATTTGGCAACTATACATTTATCTCTAACCTCAACCATTTTCAGAAAAATGTTTTGCTTTTTACTTTTGAAGATAGAGGCAAAACTTCAACATCCGGAAGCATCGTGAACAGACTAGAGCAGCCCACCCATCAAGAGTTGCAGCGACCAGTCCCGTGAAAGCCCTGCAGGTTGGGAGCATGGCGACCAATCACGTGCAAGCCCTGCACACTTGAGAGAGCAGAGCGTGTTGGGGTAGACAGAAAATGTTCATCAAACTGCACTTTTGTAGCCAAAAATACTGCTTGAAAACCGGCCAAAATTCTCTGACCAGACAGTGATCCGTGCAGTTTGCGGCTACAGAGTGTTGGGCTCGTGACTCTCGCCTGGTTACGCCCCCTCATGGGAAGCGTGAAAACACACGCCTTGGTGGACACATAGTTTTAGGGAGATGAAGGTATCCGTTTTGTATAGCAGTCTTCGGGTCAGAGGTGAGTCCTCCCCTATCCTCTGAGAGGCTGGCCTTGCAGTATCAGCTACTGGTGGGCAGGAGTATGGGTGGAGCTAATTAGAATATTCATTGATACGTGCATACTTAAGAAGGTGCAAGATTTAAAAGCCACAATATACTATTTTGGGCAACACATATTTGTTTTTGAGGTGGTTTTAGAACCACTAGAGTGCATCTTTAAAGGTGAACTGAACTCAACGGCATTGAACGGCACTGGGTGATAGTACATACAATTATAAAGATAATTTATCATTGGCACCCCCTCCACAAATCCCGGAATCTTGGAGAAAATCGCGATTTAGAATTTCCCGCCCTGAAAAATCAGACAAATCCGCCGAAGCGCAGCCAGAGTTCCGCGTGACGTCACGAGTGTGACCCAGTCCTCATGTTTACCATTGCGAGCACGTCGACACTGGTTGTTTTTGGTGCATTTTGTCGTGATAGTCGACTACAAAACACTTCCAACACCTGGGAAGATCTGTTCAGTGGCCAAGGAAAGCTGTCATGGCGACGAAAGAAAAGAAAGGGGGAGGAAAAGCGACCGGGAAGTGATGCGTTTCTAGATATACAGTGATCCATCACTTATCGCGTTTAATAGGGACCAGAACCGACCGCGAAAAGTGAAAAACCGCGAAGTAGCGTCACCCCCCCCAAGGGCGTCACAAGCACTATTTTGCACAAAAAGGCACAAGAGAACAGCGAAAAGTGCCACTAAGCAACACGAGCGATAAAGAAGGCGCTCTGCAGGGAGAGAAGCTGGGTAAAACGTCTCGGCCAATCAACTTGCGAGGTGAAACGTCTCGGCCAATCAGCTTGCGAGATTCCCGAGCGGTGAAGAGGTGGGCGGAGAGGAGTGGAGCGGTGGTCAGAGAGGTAGATTTTGAGCTGTGCGGGCTCTCCGTGTTGATACCTGATGTTCTAATGAGAAGGCAGGGAGACTACATTAGAACATCAGGTATCAACACGGAGAGCCCGCTCTCCCCGGCTCCCCAGCCCGCTCAGGAATCTCGCAAGCTGATTGGCTGAGACGTTTTACCTCGCAAGCTGATTGGCGGAGACGTTTTATCTCGCAAGCTGATTGGCGGAGACGTTTTACCCAGCTTCGCTCCCTGCCGATCGCCTATACCCAGCGAAGGAAGACCGCATTAAATGCGATAAGTGAGGGATAACTGTAATAAGTTGGAAAAATGCTGATGTTTTTTTTCCCCCTTTCTTTTTTATTGTTAATTTTCCTTATCCTGACACCCCAAACATGCCAAAGTAAAGACTCACCATTCTGTATTCAATAAGCGACTCTCCTCCCCATCACTGCTGCGGTCTGAGTCGGTGCTGGAATCCCCCGAAAATTCTGGCTCTAATCTGTACGGTTCGATGCCTCCCTCGCTCTCTTCCTGTTCACTTGACACTCCTGCATCCTCCTCTGGCTTGTCACCGATCCTGAATGCCTCTTCACTCTGAAAACTCTGGTGTTCTTGACTGCTGGAACTGCTATCATCTGCCATTGTTGTTTTGATAAGGATCACACTCGTGACGTCACGCAGCGTCGTCTGCACTACTTCCGGTTTGTTTGGCACTGCCAGCCAGAGGCAAAAGTTTGTCGGCTTATAGCTTGGCCATCGCACGGCCTAAAAATTTCTTTTATGTGTTGAAAAATACAATAGGTAATAAGGAATTAATCTGCTATTCTACTTTTTTGGCAAAAAGGTGAGTTCAGTTCACCTTTAAACTTATTTTCTAAAATGGTGGGACCTGGTGTGTGCAAGTAAGAACAATAACCAGTGGTGTAGTGGGGACAAGCAGCCAGGCAAGAGTGTGCCAAGACCGACCCCACGCCCCCGAACCAGCGTAGTCCCACCCCCACTAACCCCACCCACCACACTCCGCCAGCATCCTCCCTCTCTGACTGATTCTTGCATCTCCCCCCCCCCCCCAAACATTTTACCTGTTTCATTCTCCCACTGAATCACAAATTCATCATCACTGTTACTGTGATTTCTGATTGTGAGACATCTCTTCTTTGGTTTGGGCTCTTCTTCTTTAGTTGATTTTGAGTCGGCATGCCAGCTTCTTTCCTCATCTTTGACCTCAGTTACAGTAGAGTTGTGATAGAGGAGCTGCTCACTGTTTGGTTTAACTTCACTGTGGCTGTTTTCCTCATAAACAGGAGGCACCATGAAGGTATTGTCTTCCACCTTCACCACCAACGGCTCTCCCTGCTGACTGAAGCAGAACTCCTCCTCTTCCTCTTTAATATGCAGAGGTTCTCGTTCCTCCCATTCTTCTTTTATCTCTGGAGGTTCTGGTTCCTCTTGTTTCACAAAAGAGTTCCTCTCCTGATTCCAGAGCTGTTGGTCAGCCTGAACACCCTCCTCTTTACAATCATCTTGTGGGAAGTCTGGAGGGAGAGAGAGACACAAGACAGAGGAAAGAGTAGGATTTCCAACAACTGTTGAGACAAATGTTGATTATTTGATGACATTATCTAGTAGCAACTGTTACTGAAGAGATATAATGGTCCAAAAATGTCTAATAGATGGTGGACCGAGTGGATCTATCTGCTTTAGTTTTTGAGATGATTGATCCCCATCCAGAGAGTAGCTGATTTTCACAGATATGGTCACGCATATTTTTCAAAACATGAATCTGTTTGTTGGAAGGCTAAGCATGTGTGTATTTTTTTATGAAAATTAAACTTTAGTTGCTAAACCTGATAAGGCAGCTCTGAGGCATCCTTAAGGACCGCTATATGCTTAACCAATCAAAACAGTGGTCCATGGTCACCTGACTTGAATTCAACCAATGAGCTGTGTCATTGTCGGAAGTAAATGTAAATGAAAGATGGGCTGATACGGCTGCTAGGTAAACATAATAACACTATATTTATGTCCCTGTATTTTCTTTTCATGATACAGATCTCCATCGTTAATATTTAAAACAAATGCTCCACACTGTCCCTTGTCTTGTGTAGCATATTGCTAAATAAAGTACAGTAATTACACATCCTTGACATCGGTGTATTGCTGACATGAGAGAATCCCTGCTGAAAAACCAGCATACAAGTGCATCAGACCAACACAAAAACTGTTCTGTGTTTCAGGTTTTGGAGCAGTGTCTTTTTTTCCCATATTGTTAATTTTTTTTCTGTTTTAGTTATTGTTTTAATAAGCTTAGCAAAAAAAAAGTTTATCAACTGTAACAATCTAAGATTTATTACAGATGTGGTGCTCATAGATAGACTGGAACCTCTTTCTGTTGAGCAGAGACCCCGGTCTGGTTGGGGATTTGTATCTGAAGTACAGTGGTGTGAAAAAGTGTTTGCCCCCTTTCTGATTTCTCTTTTTTTTTGGTATGTCTGTCACACTTAACTAACTTAACTTGAACTAACGGTTATGCCCCCGTATGAGAGTGCCTTCAGAGAGGTTAGCATCATGCTATTCACTGAAATGTGACGAGCAAAGCTAACAACAAATGCTAATGTCGAACTGGAGGGTTTCCACTTAATACGGGTAAACTGGACACCAGATAGCGGCAAGAGTAGAGGCAGGGGCGCTGTTTGTGTTTGTGAACAGCAGATGGTGTAATCCTGGGCACATCACGATTCAAGAATAACACTCGCAAGGACATTGAGTTGCTACCCATTAGCATGTGACCAGCATACCTCCCCAGAGTTCTCACGTCATTATGATTGTTATTTACGTACACCCCCCCCACGAGCGCTGAGGCAGCATGTGACGTCATCCACAGGGTCACCAGTAAACTACAGACTCAACACCCCACTGCTCTCCAGCTCATCTCTGGTGACGTTAACAATGCTTCCTTGTCCTCCATTCTGCCCACTTTCACCCAGTATGTCACGTGCCACATCAGAGATAATAAAACACTAGACTTATTTTATGCAAACACCAAGAAGGCATACACCTCATCACCCCTTCACCCCCTTGGAAGATCTGATCACAACCTAGTTCACCTCCTTCCTGCGTAAAAACCTCTGGTACACAGACAACCCTCCTGTTACCTGCACAGTGAAGAAATGGTCCAAGGAGGTGGAGGATGCTCTGAAGGACTGTTTTGAATACACTGCATGGGAGCAGCTCTGGGATCCACATGGTGAGGACACTGACGGCCTCACACACACCATCACAGACTACAGTGGTGTGAAAAAGTGTTTGCTCCCTTCCTGATTTCTCATTTTCTTGTACGTTTTCATTCATTCATTCATCTTCTTCCGCTTAATCCTTTTCAGGTCCCAGGGGGCTGGAGCCTATTCCAGCATCTTTGGGCGAGAGGCAGGGTACACCCTGGACAGATCGCCAGTCCATTGCAGGGCCAACACAGAGAGACAGACAACCTTTCACTCTCACAGTCATACCTAAGGACAATTTAGAATCCCCAGTTTGATGCCAATTAACCTAACTTGCATGTTTTTGTTTTGTCACGCTTAAATGTTTCATATCATCAAACAAATTTAAATCTTAGACAAAGACAACACAAGTAAACGCAAAATGCAGTTTATAAATGAAGGTGTTTATTGTTAAGGGAAAAAAAATCGACACCTACATGGCCCTGTGTGAAAAAGTGATTGCCCCTAAACCTAATAACTGGTTGGGCCACCCTTAGCAGCAACATCTGCAATCAAGCATTTGCAATAACTGTCAATGAGTCTTTTACAGCACTGTGGACAAATTCTGGCCCACTCATCTTTATTGTTGTAATTCAGCCACACTGGAGGGTTTTCGAGCATGAACCGCCTTTTTAAGGTCATGCAAAAGCATCTTAATCGGATTCAGGTCAGGACTTACTAAGCCACTCCAAAGTCTTCATTTTGTTTTTCTTAAGCCATTCAATGGTAGACTTGCTGGTGTGTTATGGATCATTGTACTGCTGCAGAACCCAAGCATGCTTCAGCCTGAGGTTACGAACAGATGGCCAGACATTCTCCTTCAGGATTTTTTGAGAGACAGCACAATTCATGCTTCCATTTACAACAGCAAGTCTTCCTGGTCCTGAAGAAGAAAAAAAGCCCCCAGACCATCACACTACCACCACCATATTTTACTCTTGGTATGATGTTCCTTTTCCGAAATGCTGTGTTATTTTTACGCCAGATGTAATGGGACACATCTTCCAAAAAGTTCAACTTTTGTCTCGTCAGTACACAGAGTATTTTCCCAAAAGCCTTGGGGATCATCAAGATGTTTTCTGGCAAAATTGAGACGAGCCTTTATGTTCTTTTTGTTCAGCAGTACTTTTTTGTCTTGGAACTCTGCCATGCAGGCCATTTTTGCCCAGTCTCTTTCTTATGGTGGAGTCATGAACACTGACCTTAACTGAGGCAAGTGAGGCCTGCAGTTCTTTGGATGATGTTGTGCGGTCTTTAGTGACCTCTTGGATGAGTCGTTGCTGCACTCTTGAGGTAATTTTGGTCGGCTGGCCACTCCTGGGAAGGTTCACCCCGTTTCATACTTTTGCCATTTGCAGATGACTCTCACTGTGGTTTGCTCGAGTCCGAAAGCTTCAGAAATGGCTTTATAACCTTTTCCAGACTGATAGATCTCAGTTGCTTTCTTTCTCATTTCTCCCTGAATTTTGATTTTTTTGATTTTGTATACTTTATTGATCCCCAGAGGGGAAATTGAGGGCATCCACCTGGATGGATGAAGCAGCCACAGTATGGCGCTATCCCTTAACCATTCACACACACATTCACACCTAGGGCCATTTTAGAGTCTCCAATTAACCTAACCTGCATGTTTTTGGCCTGTGGGAGGAAACTGGAGAAATCCTGGAGTAAACCCATGCAGATACGGGGAGAACATGCAAACTCCACACAGATCACTGTTGGTCAGGGGCTGGGATTGAACCAGGGATCCCATGGCCAAGGGTGAGTTGCTGTGCTGCTGCAGTGCTAACCACTGCGCCACCGCACTGCCCTTATTTCTTTGGATTGCAGCATGATGTCTTGCTTTTGAGGATCTTTTGGTCTACTTCACTTTGTCAGGCAGGCCCTATTTAAGTGATTTCTTGATTGAAAACAGGTGTGGCAGTAATCAGGCCTGGGTGTGGCTTGAGAAATTGAACTCGGCTTTCCAAAGATGTGATAAACCACGGTTAATTTATGTTTTTTTTGGGGGGGGGGGAATCACTGTTTCACACAGGACCATGTAGGCTTGGAATTGTTTTTACCCTTAATAATAAACACCTTCATTTAAAAGCTGTATTTTGTGTTTACTTGCGTTATCTTTGTCTAATATTTAAATTTGTTTGATGATCTGAAACATTTAAGTGTGACAAACATATAAAAAAGTGAGAACTCAGAAAGGGGGCAAACACTTCTTCACACCACTGTATGTGTGATAGGTCTCTCTTGAAAATGAGACCTTGTGTCAAAATGAGACTACCTGTATAAATAAAGGTTATTAATAATAATAATGTGACTGCTCATCTAAAATGTTGGTAAAGAAGCAAAATTGGGTGGGAAGCTTAACCGTGGACAACTATACTGTATGAAAGCTCAGTTCAGTCACCTGGATTCATTTTTTTTTTTTTTTTTTGACTCTCAAACGTTGCACCATTCATCCAATTCACCATTTAGAGTAAAAAGTCCTTGATTCCAGTTGACTAGACTGAGCTTTCATATTTACCCACCTGGACGACTGAGAATGTTCATCAAAGTGTGGATTATGTCATTACTGCATAAATGCTCATTCTAAAGATAACTAGCTTCATTGTGTTAACATTTTCTCTTCTGGCCTACGGGTAACTCCAGATGCTCAGACATTCCTGACATCTCCTGGACTTGTTTGGATTAATGTCTCTTCGTCTTGTTTACCTTAAACTGACTATTAATGCTTACAGTCATTAATGTACATGGTCAGTTCAGCTGGAGTTCACAAGACTAAACCTGCTTACTCATCATCATTCGCTTAAGCTGATTTTTGTCTCATTTTTCAGACTCTCAATATTTCTTATTATTAGTATACTGCATGTAGCATTGTCTCTGAAAGCCTATGTGGACTGGCACATCTGAAGTGTGGCTATCAAGCAACTTAGGCTTTTATATATCTTTTCAGTTATTTTGCTTGACTTTGTAGTAGGGCTGCAACGATTACTTGAATAATTTGTTTACAAAATTTTTCAATTCAAAATGTATGCATCGACGTGTCATTTTACGTAGCACTTCCGGTCTACATGACCTTCTTTCGGTGCGACCTTCTTATCACGCTACCTAAACAAAACTCAAATTTGTTTAACAGCGCCATGTCAGAGCGGCATAGTGATGGGCCCACAAAGATTCAATATTCAAAGGCTTTATTATCATCATGTGCACAGTTAAGAAATGCTACATTTCCTGAGCAATGAAATTCTTACTTTGCTCTCCGAATGAATGCCAAAGTAATAGGTAGACAACAATACTAATAAGGTAATAACACAATAACTCAATCCTAATACTAATGGATGCTAATAACACACACACCAACACAGTTAGGCAATTAGGACTCCTTAGGCACACCTTGATACGAAATACTAATGAGTACTAATAACACACACTCAGCAATTTGGACAGCTAAAGCAGTTGAAGCAGGCAAACAAGAGGAATGAAACTAAAAATCCACTGGATGACTATAGTGATAGTGGTATCTTGATATCAGAGATGATGTGAACCTGAGATGGCATAAGCCTATGTACAGTGTGCAAATGAGCATTGTGCAACAAGCAGAAATGAGCACCCAGTGCAAATTTCTCTGTAATGATAGTATCAGAAGACTGTACATGATAAATAGCAGCAGAGATGATAATAAGAAGAAGAGATGATCTGGACATCAGACAGGTGAGACTATGTACACTGTACAGGTGAACACTGTGCAAATTTAACAGCTGGTGTGTGAGTTCCTATATGCAAAGCTATGTTGTGGAGTTTTGGGAGTTATTTGTTCAGGAGTATGAAGGCAGTGGGAAAGAAGGAGTTTTTCAGTCTGGTTGTCCTGCATTTTACACTTCTGTACCTCTGGCCTGAAGGTAGAAGTGTGAACAATCTGTGCTGGGGGTGGGTAGGGTCTCAGAGGATGGCTTCAACTCTCTTTTGGACTCTGTGGTGGTAGATGCTCTGCAGAGAGGGCAGTGGAGTCCTGATCTTCTCTGCTGTCTTCACCACTCTCTGCAGGCATTTGTGGCCCTGGGCAGTGGTGCTGCTGTACCACGCAGTGATGCAGTTGGTCAGGATGCTCTCGATGATGCAGCTGTAGAAATTGTTGAGGATCCTGGGGGACATGCAAAACTTCTTCAGTCTCCTCAGCTGTTGAGCTCTCTTAACCAGCTCTGTGGTGTTGTGTGTCCACTTAAGGTCCTCGCTGATGTGGATGCCTAGGTATTTAAAGCTGCTCACCCTCTCCACCTCAAGCTTCCGAATGAAGAGCGGCTGATGGGGTCTCCTCCTCCCTTTCCTCCTGTCCACTATCATCTCCTTTGTCTTGTCCATGTTGAGGGTGAGGTTGTTGTCCTCACACCATGACCCCTGGTTGGCCTCCCTCTTGTAGGATGCTTCGTCATCAACAGTGATGTGTCCTATCACTGCTGTGTCATCCGCGAACTTTAGGATGATACTGTCCTTGTGTGAGGCAACACAGTCATGGGTGAAGAGGCTGTAGAGGATGGAGATAAGAAAACAACCCTGTGGGACACCTGTGCTCGTGATGATGCTGGCTAAGGTCCTGTTACCCATCCTGACAGACTGGGGCCTGCCAGTTAGAAAGTCCAGTAGCCAGTCGCAGAGGGTGGGGTGCAGGCCAAGTGAAGACAGTTTGTCGGTGAGTTTGTGGGGGATGACCGTGTTGAAGGTGGAGCTGTAGTCGACAAAGGGCATCCTAATGTAGGAGTCTTCATCTTCCAGGTAGGAGAGAGAATAATGGAGTGCTGCAGCAATGGCATCTGAGGCGGACCTGTTGGGCCGGTAGGCGTACTGCAGGGGGTCCAATATGCTGTCCTTAAAGAGGGGCAGCACCACTCTCTCGAAGCACTTCATGATGACTGGAGTGAGTGCTACCGGCCTGTAATCATTCAGACAGGTAGGCAGGCTCCTTTTGGGGAGGGGGATGATGGTTGTCATTTTGAAGCAGGAGGGGACTATATTCTGGTTGAGGGAGAGGTTGAAAATTGATGTGAGAATGTCAGTCAGCTCGGCACCGCATGCTCTGAGGGCCCACCCAGGTATGTTGTCTGGTCCTGCTGCCTTGCGGGGGTTGATATTCCTCAGAGTTTTGTTTACCTGGCCTGATAAGACTTTTAGTGGGGGGCGGGGGGGGGGTGCGTGAGTGTGCGTCTCTTCTCTGCACTGTAGCTGGTGATCTCAAAGCAGGTGTAAAAGATGTTGAGATCGTCTGGCAGGCTGTCTGTGGAGCTACTGGTGTTCTGTTGGTCCTTTTGTAGTCTGTGATATGTTGCAGGCCTTGCCACATGGGCCCCGGGTCAGGAGTGGAGTATAGGCTGTCCAGCTTTTCTCTGTGCTGCCTCTTGGCTGTTGTTATAGCCCAAGGGTGGACAAACTTTTTTGGCTCAGGGGCCACACTGACTTTAAAAATTTGACAGACGGGCCGGGCCAGCACCAGATGCATATCAAAGCATATCATATCATATCAGCATATCAAAGATAAACATAAAAATGACATTACAGTGTTAATACTTACATTCAGTTTTAGTGGGAGCAGTGTTGTTTTAAATCTGAGCCTTGGTCTACCCCGATTGCGTTTGCCCTCACATAACTGTGAGTAGAGTAACTGCCGAGGGAGACGCTGGTGGTCCATCCTCTCAACATGTCCGAGCCATCTCAGGTTCATCTGTATTAGCATGTCCTCCATTGATGGTAGACCAGCTCGTTTTAACACTTCTATGTTGGTTATCTTGTCTTTCCATGAGATGTTCATTATGGCTCGAAGGTGTCTCATCATGTACGCGTGGAGTTTCTTCACCTGCACTCTGTAGACAGTCCAAGTTTCGGCACCGTACAATAGAGTAGCCAGTACCGTTGCTCTGTACACTTTGCATTTCACACAAATAGACACATGTCGATTGTTCCACAGTCTCTCCCTCAAGTTTCCAAACACAGCGCTCGCTCTTCCCATTCTGAGAGATAGTTTATCCTCCAGCCTAGCATTCTCTTAAACAGTACTCCCTAGATACTTGAAAGTCTTGCACTTGATTAGTGGCTCTGTACCAATGCTGATCTCTTCTGGGAGTGATGTTGATAACTGGAACTTTGGTGGCTGATAAAGGCACTCTGTCTTCTTGATGTTGATTTGGAGGCTGAATTGGCTAGCAGCTCTTGCAAATTTCTCCACTAAAGATTGCATATCTTCCATGCTGTGTGCAACTAGAGCACTGTCGTCGGCAAAGAGCATTTCTCTTACTACCTTTATCAATGTCTTACTCTTGGCTTTAAACTGTGCCACATTGAACAACTCTGCTTCTTTCCTTGTTTGAATGTATACTCCTTCTGAAATGTCTCTGAAGGCCACCTCAAGCATGGCTGCCAGATATAGCGAGAAAAGTGTAGGTGCCAGCACACACCCTTGTTTCACCCCGTTGCTTACTGAAAAGTCTTTAGATACTGAACCACTCATTGCCACATTTGCTTGCATACCTGTATGGAGTGCCTCGATCAGGCTGACAAACTTCTCTGTACAACCATATTTCTTGAGTACCTGCCAAAGTCCTTGTCGCGAAACAGTATCGAAGGCTTTACTGAAGTTTGTGAAGACTACATAAAGCGGCATGTTCTGTTCGATACACTTTTCTTGAACCTGTTCCAAGCAGAAAATCATGTCCATTGTGCTTCTTCCACTTCTAAAGCCGCACTGGGTTTCTGGTAGTACATTCTGCGAGATGTGTTCATTGAGTCTGTTAAGTCGTACACGTGAGAGAATCTTACCAACAGTGGCTAGCAGTGATATACCTCGGTAATTTCCACAATCTTTCCTGTCACCTTTCTTGAACCGAGGCACAATACTTGCATCCTTCCAGTCCTGAGGTACTTTCTGGGCATCCCATATCTCTTGGATGAGCTTGTGCAGGCAGTTGGTCAGCTGAACACCACCAAATTTCCACACTTCTGCAGGAATTCCATCCCTTCCTAGAGTTTTACCATCCTGTGTTGTCCTGATAGCTGCCATTAGTTCATCAAAATTTGGTGGTTCATCCAGACTTGATACAGCTGGTTGCTGCACTAGAGCTTCTTTAACCTCTTCAGTGAGATCTCCAGGGTTGTTTAGTAGTTGGTCAAAGTGGTCTGCAAATCTGTCCAGGATCTTGTCTTTCTCCTGCAAAACCGTTTCACCACCCATAGCCTTTAGTTGGATCAATCCTCTTGGTTTAGGGCCGTAGATTTCTCTCAAACCTGTGAAGAATGTTTTCATGTCCTGTCTGTCTGCTGCAGTTTGAAGTTCCTCCGCTTTTTCATCCCACCAGTTGGACTTCATTTCTCTGGTGTACTTCTGTAGCTCACTCTGAGTCTGAGTATTTCTTCTTCTTCGACCTTGTGTTACACTGTAGGTTTTCCTGCTTAGCTGTATTCCTCGCTTCTAGTAGTTTCTTCAGGTGTTCATCATGCTCATCAAACCAATCTTGATGTTTCCTCTCGGGGTAGCCTAATACATCACTCGCAGTCTGATACACCGTATCCTTCAGTGTTGCCCATTTCTCTTCTATGTCACTCTCTGAGTTGTTGCTGTCCCAGTCTTTCAAGTTTTCATCCATTTCCTGTGTAAGTTCTTCCTGCTTCTTTTGGTCTTTCAGTGTACTTGTATTTAGCTTCCGTGGTGGCTTCGCACCCATCCTGCAGTGCTGTTTTCATCTGCAAATCCTTAATCTAGGTCTCAGCATAACATGATCAGTACCACAGTCCGCGCCTCTCATTGCTCTGGTGTCCAATACATCCCTTATGTCTCTCTGCCTGACTATGATGCAGTCTAATAAGTGCCAGTGCTTGGATCTTGGGTGCACCCATGTCTTCTTGTGTGTGTCCTTGTGCTTAAATAGAGTGTTGGTTATTACAAGGTTGTACTCTGGACATAGTGCAAGTAGAAGTTCTCCATTAGCATTGCACTTGCCTACTCCATGACTGTCTAGCACTCCTTTCCATTTCTCAGTGTCCGAACCAACTCTGGCATTAAAATCTCCAACGAGTATCAGCCTGTCATCAGTCGGTACACGCCTGATAGTCTCCCGTTAATCACTGTAGAACTCTTCCTTCACCTCCTCTGTGTTGGTCATTGTTGGGGCATATACACTGATGAGTGTGGCATACATCTTCTGCTGTAGTGGGAGTCTCATAGTCATTATCCTGTCGTTGATTGGCACCGGTTCCTCATCAAGCATGGCTGCTATCTCCTTTCTAACTGCAAAGCCCACTCCTGCTTTTCTCCTTTCTTGAGTTGATCTCCCACTCCAAAAGAAGATGTACTCATGGTCTTCCAAGCTGTCATATCCAGGCAATCTTGTTTCACTAAGGGCAGCTATGTCTACTAGGGATGGGCATAATTTACCGATTAACCGATAATTGATCATTAAGAATTTCACCGAGGAAGTTCATTTTCGTCGACAAACCGTTTTTTTTTTTTTTAAACAATCCGAGGTTATTAAGGCCTAGTGCACGGCCGTCCTCAAACAATGCAATGGCAAAATTTGGGCACCAGGGGGCAACATTACACCATCGCCGTACCCTGGCGTGCCTCCGTTGATACATGCGGGCTTCCGTAGGGCGATCGCCAAATCATGAGGCGGTTACGGTTACGGCGAAGTGTTGCGTGGGACCATTTCAATTTAAAAAATGACCAGGTGTACTGCAATCACTGCAATGCAGCATACAAATATACCTCATCGACAGGGTCCATGGAACACCCTTATTACGCGAAGAAACCGCCAACAGTGGTTGCGCGCTGAGTAATGGCGGTCGTGAAGATTTTTTTTTTTTTCAGAAACTTTATTGAGAAGGTCATGAACATTCGGTGTACACACGTCGAGGGAAGCTGCAGAAGGTGGCGTAGTGCCTCGACGGGAAGACTATTTCGCACAAAATGGCACAAGAGAACAGCAAAAAGTTCCACGCGGCTAGACTAAGCAATACGAGCGATAGAGCAATGAATGCGGTCTTCGTTTGTTGGGTGGCCGCTCAGCAGGGAGAGAGAGCTGGGTAAAACGTCTCGGCCAATCAGCTTGCGGGGTGAAACGTCTCGGCCAATCAGCTTGCGAGATTCCCGAGCCGAGCAAACACGAGAACAGAGAGAGAGAGATTTGAGAGAGAGAGGTAGATTTGAGATGTGCGGCTCTCCGTGCCCTCCGTGCTGATACCTGATGTTCTAATTTAGTCTACCTACCTAAAAATGTTAATGATTAACCGATTATTAATCATTAATTCTCCCGGCGATCGGTGAAGAAAATTTCACCGAATGCCCATCCCTAATGTCTACATTGTTCCTGTTCATTTCCAGGGCCACAAGTGCGGCCTGTCTTTCTGGGTGCTGTGATGTTGTTCTGTGAAACAAAGTGCGTACATTCCATTCTGCTACACACAAGGCTGCTGTTTTCCTCTTCTTTTGTCTTCCTGCTCCTAGCTTACTTTTCGCTGCCTGTCGGAGTGTGAACAGATCAGTCATAAATATGATATGATATGATCTGGGCAATTATGTACCAATCTTTGGCGGGCCGGATTAAAAAGACCAACGGGCCGGATGTGGCCCACGGGCCGAAGTTTGTCCACCCCGATCTACATTCTTATATGAATCAATTTTTTTTCCAACACCTCTAGTCGTAATGGAGACATGCAATTATGGTCCTCAGACGTTGTCCTGTCCCTGGCATCGGTTGTAAGGATCTGTGAGACCTGTCTATCAGTGGGGCATGGGTTAGAGCCAGTGCTTTCTGTAGCAGGTCAGCAACAGATAAGGGGCATGCTGAAGATCCTAATATTATTCCTCTGGGATCTGGATTCAAGATCTTCGCATTTGTTTTGTAATGAATTAGTCAGGGCTCCTAATCGTTTAACCTCCCGTTTCAGTATCTCAACTTCGTCTGTGCAGGCTGTTAGGCTCTCTTCGCGACCCGAAAAGGATTAAGCTGAAGAAGATGGATGGATGGATGGCTTCTCCTAGCATGCTACGTAGCTTGGCTAACTCTGTGTTCATTACTGATTCAAAGTCTTCAAACCCCATTCTCACTGCACGTACAGTATGTCTGTTCGAATCTCAGCCATTTCATTTTCCAAAACCACTCTGACTTCTGTCTTCATCATAGAAACATAATCCACCCACAGGAACAGCAACAACTCATGTTTTAAATCTTCGGTGTCAAGGGACCTGGTGGGGGCGTCGACGTCGTGGCCACCTTTACCACCGGAGTTCGAGGAGGTGGGCGGCATGCTAGGTCTTGGTGTTGCTGCGGTTCTTTTTTGCCCTTTGCCAGATTTACTTGCCATTATATGCCATTCACGATGATCCAGTAGTGTTCGGAAGACTTTTCCACTAGTTTAACTGCATGTGTTTTTTTTTTTTCTCTCGGCGCCACACGAGTCGGCTGCCTTTTGCAACAGCGGCTCGATTCCGAGTCTTTTTCCCTTCCTCTCTCTTTTGATCCGTCTTTTTTTTTCACCCCACTTATATCACGGACACACAGATCGTCCTAAATGTCTCCTGAGCCGGTGGACGGAGCCACTGTCTATAGCAGGATACGATACAGCAGAGAACAGCTGCTAGCATTCAACCGCCACCCGGTCCCATTGGAAAAACTCGACATACCGAGTGAACTGAGGCGAAAACACCGCGGCTGCCGGGCTGGAGTAAGGCGGAGGACAAAAAATATAAGGTACAGACCCTCCCTTCCATCTGTTGTCATGGGAAATGTACGGT
Source organism: Pholidichthys leucotaenia (assembly GCA_020510985.1). Taxonomy (NCBI): domain Eukaryota; kingdom Metazoa; phylum Chordata; class Actinopteri; order Cichliformes; family Pholidichthyidae; genus Pholidichthys; species Pholidichthys leucotaenia. The sequence continues at coordinate 309,471,074 of CM035844.1, forward strand.
CGATACTGGGAAAGTTAGATGAGCTAGCGGCTATCTCCCGTTATGATAGCACATACCGGGAGTGCTCTCTCCTTTTGTTTACTGAGACGTGGCTAACTGAACTAGCAGCAGATGCTAACATTGAGCTGGAGGGTTTTCACATGATACGAGCTGACCGAACACCAGACAGTGGCAAGGCTAGGGGCGGTGGAGTGATCATGTATGTTAACAACAACTGGTGCAGACCGGGACATATCACTGTTAAACAACGACACTGCAGCAAAGACATTGAGTTGCTAGCTGTTAGCATGAGGCCTACATATCTCCCGAGAGAACACTCACACGTGATCTGCATTGTTGTTTATGCAAATCCGACGGCGAACGCTGGGACAGCACGTGACGTCATCCATTCAGTAACCAGCAGGCTGCAGACAGAACACCCAGATGCTCTTCTCCTCATCTCAGGCGATTTCAACCATGTTTCACTGTCTCCCATTCTACCCACGTTCACCCAGTATGTCACATGCCACACTAGAGACAATAAAACACTGGATTTATTCTACGCAAACACTAAGGAGGCGTACACCTCATCACAACTACCCCCACTCGGGAGATCGGATCACAACTTGGTTCATCTCCGGCCGGTGTACAAACCCCTAGTGCACAGACAACCTCCGGCCATGCACACTGTGGAGTTATGGTCTGAGGAGACAATGGACACCCTAAAGGGCTGTTTTGAAGCCACCGCCTGGAAGCAGCTCTGCGATCCACATGGTGAGGACATCGATGGCCTCATTCACACCTTCACGGGCTACCTCAGCTTCTGTGTGGACAAATCCGTTCCCACCAAGACCATACGGCGTCACTCAAACAACAAACCCTGGATCAACCCTGAGATAAAAACACTTCTGAGAGAGAAGAAGAGGATCTTCAGGTCGGGGAACAGGGAGATGCTGAAGTCCGTACAGAGGGAGCTGAGGAGAAAGATCAGAGAAGGCAAGGACAGCTTCAGGAAGAAGATGGAGGACAAGCTGCAACAGAGCGACATCAGCGGGGTCTGGAGAAACCTCAAAACCATCTCGGGGCTCCAGAATACCTCCCCCCAGGCCACAGGGGGCAGGGAGTGGGCGAACAACCTGAATCTGTTTTTCAATAGATTTGACCAACCGCCCTCCCCCCTGACTGCACAACAACCACTGCTGCCTCTAAAGAAATCAAGTCCTGCTGCCCACTCCCCACTCTACCAACACCCCCCCACTCCCAACACACAGCCCCCCATCCTGACCCTGACCAGGACCCAGGTGAGGACGGAGCTGAGGAAGATCAAGGCGAGGAAGGCGCCGGGACCGGACGGCATCAGCGCAAAGCTCCTCAAGTCCTGTGCAGACCAGCTGTGTGGGATTGTGACGTATATCTTCAACATGAGCCTGAAACTGGGGAGGGTACCACAGCTGTGGAAAACATCTTGTGTGGTACCTGTACCAAAAACTTCCCACCCCAAAGACCTGAACAGCTACAGACCGGTGGCCTTGACGTCCCACTTGATGAAGACCCTGGAGAGACTGCTCCTTGCTCACCTCCGCCCCCTGGTGGAACCAGCGATGGATCCACTCCAGTTCGCCTACCAGCATGGCATTGGGGTGGAGGATGCGGTGATCTTCCTCCTTCACCGTTCTCTGTCCCACCTGGAGAAGCCCGGGAATATGGTGAGGATCATGTTCTTTGACTTCTCCAGTGCTTTCAACACCATCCAACCGATGATCCTGAAGGACAAGCTGCTGCGCGCAGGGGTGGACCAGCACCTGTCATCATGGATCCTGGACTACCTCACGAACCGGCCTCAGTTTGTGAGAACCCGGGACTGTGTGTCCGACACGATCATCAGTAGCACGGGGGCCCCCCAGGGAACGGTGCTGGCTCCCTTCCTGTTCACTCTTTATACTGCGGACTTCTCACACAACACAACACACTGCCATCTACAGAAGTTCTCTGATGACTCTGCGATCGTTGGCCTCATCTCCAATGGAGATGAAGCTGAGTACAGAGGGCTTATCCAGGACTTCGTGGACTGGTGCCATCGGAACTGCCTCCAGATCAACGCGAGGAAAACTAAGGAGCTGGTGGTGGACTGCCGCAGGCATGGGCAGCCCCTCACAGTACCAGTAAATATACAGGGAACAGACATCGAGATGGTGACATCCTATAAGTACCTGGGTATTCATCTGAACAATAAACTAGACTGGTCACACAATACTGATGCACTCTACAAGAAGGGACAGCGCAGGCTGTTCCTGCTGAGGAGACTCAGGTCTTTTGGTGTACAAGGGGCGCTGCTGAAGTCATTCTATGACACGGTGGTGGCATCAGCCATCACTTTTGGAGTGGTCTGCTGGGGCAGTGGCATTACTGCAGCAGATAGGAAGAGACTGAACAAACTGATTAAGAAAGCTAGCTCTGTCCTGGGGCAGCGCCTTGATCCGATGGAGGAGATAGGAGAGAGAAGGACGGTGGCTAAACTGTCATCTCTGCTGGAGTCCGAGTTCCACCCTATGCAGGACATACTGAATGCACTGAGGAGCTCATTTAGCAGCAGACTACATCATCCCAGGTGCACAACCGAGAGGTTTCGTAGGTCCTTCCTACCAACGGCTGTCAGACTGTACAACCTAAGCAGGGCTGCTCGCAGAGATAGCAAAAAGACGTAACAAACTAATAGTTTTTTGAATGCAAAAGATGCAATAGACTTACACAATGGTCCTCTCCGGCATACAACTAGGAACATACCAGTCGCTATGGAGGGTGAGAATATGTATGGGCACATAATCATACCATGTAGGATAACTAAGTAGACGGTTATGCTGTTTCATTCCATCTAGCAACAATGCTCTGCACTGTGTGTGTTTATATATTTGCATATTTATTCCATCTAGCTACAATGCTCCGTACTGTGGGTGTTTATATATTTATATATCTACATATTATTCCATCTAGCTACATTGCTCCGCACTGTGTGTGTTTATATACTTGCATATTTATTCCACCTAGCTGCAATGCTCCGTACTGTGGGTGTTTATATATTTACATATTTATTCCATCTAGCTACAATGCTCTGCACTGTGTGTTCACATATTCATATATTTATTCCATCCAGCTACAATGCTCTGCACTGTGTGTCTGTGTGTGTGTGTATATATATATATTTTATAGTAATACGTACATATGTTTATTAGCTGCTCTTGCTTGCTTGTTTTTTTTCTTGCCTTCTGATTGTTGCTCTGAGTGTTGCTATCCCTGTGCTGTTGCAATCCTGGAATTTCCCCGTTGTGGGACTAATAAAGGCTTATCTTATCTTATCTTATCTTATGTGAAGTGCCTTTAATACATTTATTTATCCATTTGTTCTGTAGAGCCAAACCCTACTTGACGTGTCACTTTAAGTTTTGCCATTGCAACCGTTTTACGGCTGTTTCACGACAGTCACCTGTGGAAAGACTGGCAGGAGTAATTGGCGGGGTTTAGTCTACGTGCAGCTGCGGCTAAGAACACATGTTAGTTACCTCTCAGTGTCTGCCTTCACTTGCCATAAACCACCCGCTGCTTGTGATATTCTCCTGCTAGGTGAGAACTTATGTCCCTCCATATTTGTTATTCTGTATTTTCTTGAAGTGATTTGCTGTCATGGGTTTGTTTAAGGATGGAATCATTGTTTATTCTAAAGCTAAATGCTAACCACGATTAAGCTAACACTAATGCTAAATGCTAATCAGCATGCTGCTAAGTGGACTCCAGTTCAGGAGTTGGCCTGTCATTGTGTGAATAAACCCACATGGTTTTCTACTGTTCACTGATAAATATTAGAGGGATGTGTTTTCTGAAAGGTTTATTTATACACCCTACTTTACTGGGAACTGTGGATTATCCAGTCAGTGTAAAATGTGATGCACTTTGTTCTGTTCTACGTGCAGCTGCAGCTAAGAGCACATGTTAGTTACCTCTCAGTGTCTGCCGTCGCTTGCCATAAATCACCCGCTGCTTGTGATATTGCCCTGCTCGTGGTGATGTGGACTTTGTGGAAGAGGGATGGGCCTGTCAGTGTGGAGGAGCGGACTACCACCACAACAGCCATCTTACTCCCTGGACCACTTGAGTATTTGGATCACAGTATTCACAACTATTTTCTTTATATAGAGAGCTCTTATAGTTGCAATCCCCCTTTTTACTGGCCAGCTATATTCCCCCTACCTGAGACTTAAATATAAACACACACATTACAGAGGCATAAACTGTTAAAATTCATTATACCAATATAAAGACTGAGGTAAAAGACTCAACATTTAAAGAATCAGTTCACAAATTCTTTCAGCTCAGTGTTACTGTTCAACTATTATTTTTGGAATATTTTATTTATTTTATTTTGGGTTCATGTAAGATGGTACAGAGATACTCCCTGTATGGACAGTAGGGATGGGCGTATCGATACTCTTATATTGATACTTTGATACCAGCTGGTCGATACTTTGGAGTTGATACTTTGATAAATATCACAATACTGCTGCGTTAATACAAAACGTGCAATTTGTTTTCAATTCTGAGAGTTTTAGGCATTAAATTCGTGTGTGAAAACCAGTGACAAACCAGCCCAGACATATTTTAAAGATGTTCGACTGTGCGATATGACAATATGTATCAGATGATGATATAAAAACGACTATCATTTCATAAAATATGCTAGTGATTATATTGAATTTAAAATGCCCATACCCCATTTATTCAGTAAAGATTCTACCTCACCACTACTTGTCAGCACCTCGTCTCTTGCAGTGTGCGATTGCACGCAGCAGAACAGGTGTGGTGGCTGGGTGGCTAGGCTTCAGTCCAGTGGATGCTAATGCTAACTCCAAATTACCAGTTCAGATACCATAGCTGTTACTCCTGTTTGCAAGGGATGTGGGACTGTTTTTCATCGTGCTGCGTCAAGAGATGATAGTTTGCTAACCTCGTTTTAATAGGACTTAAGTAATGTTAACACCATGTCTAATTATAAAATGCTAAATGATGGTCATTTAAGCTAAGTTGTGCTAACTGGAAACTGTAGCAGACCATCGTTTTTCTGATTTTTTTTGGGGGGGGGAGGTAAATTACTTCTGAATTTCTTAGTTTTGTCTGAAAAAAATATTAAAGCTGCAAAAGTGTATGATGGTGGCACATAAAATGCAAAATAAAAAAATAAACAAATCAAAACTAGTCGGAGGAGCAAGTTGGCTCTTTATGTAATGATTTGATTTCTCATCACTTTAATTACTATTATTAAATTATTACTATTATTGGACAGACCTCCATCTTGATTGTCACTTCCTTGTGGTAACGTATCGTCACTTCCTGTTTTGCTGTCTGCCTGTGTGGTTTGCTCTCCAGCCACTAGCTATGGCTGCTAGCTCTCTTTCCTCTCCTCCTCTGGTGTGCTCTCTCTGTCAGATGTTTAGCTACACCTCTGCCTCTTTTAGTGATAACGGTAAATGTAATAAATGTTGTCTTTTTGAGGCGCTCGAGGCGAGGTTGTCTGATTTGGAATCCCGGCTCCGCTGCACTGAAACACTGTCTGCGCCAGTTACTCTTGACGGACGCCCATTAGCTGCAGCGGAGCTAGCTAGCATAGCTAACCCCGTTAGTGGTCCCCCGGCTCTCCTCAGCAGCGAGGAGACTGGGTGGGTGACGGTGAGAAGGAAGCCTAGTCGCAAAGCCCCGGTACACCACCAACCTGTTCACGTTTCTAATCGTTTTTCCCCGCTCAGCGACACACCCGCTGAGGAAAAAACTCTGATCATTGGCGACTCTGTAGTCAGAAACATGAACCTAGAGACTCCAGCGGCCATAGTCAAATGCATTCCTGGGGCCAGAGCAGGCGACATCGAGTCAAATCTGAAAATGCTGGCTAAACGTAACTGTAAATATTCCACAATTGTTATTCACGCCGGCATTAATGACATCCGCCTCCGGCAGTCGGAAGTCACGAAACTTAATATAGAATCGGTGTGTGACTTTGCAAAAACAATGTCTGCCACTGTAGTATTCTCTGGGCCCCTCCCCAATCTGACCAGTGATGACATGTTTAGCCGCTCGTCATCCTTGAACCGCTGGCTGTCTGTGTGGTGTCCTAAAAATGACGTGGGCTACATTGACAATTGGAGCTCTCTTTGGGGAAAACCTGGTCTTATGAGACGAGACAGCATTCATCCCACTTTGGATGGTGCTTCTCATTTATCTAACAATCTGGCATCTTTTTTATCCAAATTTCCAAAACCCTGACTACTCAGAGTTGGGACCAGGAAGCAGAGTCGCAGTCTTACACGCCTCTCTGCAGCTCCTCTTCATCCGCCACCCCTCAGCTTAGCCCCTGTCTTCCCCATCAGAGAATCGTTGTCTGCTCCCTCCAAAGTAAATAAAAATATAATGTATAAGCATCCCAAAGTGATTAAGCAAAATTTTGGTAAAACTCAAATTAAACATAAAGCCTCGAAATTGAATGATTTGGCCTCTGTTCCTCCTCATAATTTAAAAATTAAATGTGGTTTATTAAATATTAGGTCTCTATCTCCCAAGTCTCTGTTAGTCCATGATCTGTTAATTGATCATCAGATTGATTTAATTTCCCTTACAGAGACTTGGTTAGGGCAAGAGGATTATGTTGGTTTAAATGAATCAACTCCCTCTGGTTATTTAAACTGTCAAAATCCCAGAAGTTCTGGTCGTGGAGGAGGAGTAGCAACAATTTACCATTCCAAATTACTAGTTAATGTAAAGCAAAAAACATGTTATAATTCCTTTGAGGGCCTGGTCCTCAGTATTGGGCACTTTAGCAATTTTAGGTTAAACCCAATTTTATTTGCCATAGTTTATCGTCCCCCATCAACCTACTCAGAATTTTTATTCAAATTTGCTGATTTCTTAGCTGATTTAGTGCTGAAATCTGATAGAATAATTATAGTAGGGGACTTTAATATACATGTGGATGTAGTAGGGGACTATGTGGATGTAGATAGTGACTGCCTTAATGTGGCATTTAATTCAATATTAGACTCGATTGGGTTTTCTCAGAAAGTAGGAAATTCTACTCATTACCTCCACCATACATTGGACCTTGTTCTGACATATGGCATAGAAATAGAAAATCTTGTAGTGTCTCCTCATAACCCTGTACTGTCAGACCATTGTCTGTTAACCTTCGATTTTACTATTTCTGACTATTTGGCTCCTAAAGAAAAATATTATTACAGTAGATGCCTCTCAGATGATGCTGTTACCAAATTTATGCAGATTGTTTCCTCTATGCCATGTGTCAACACAACGGAAATAAGCTATAGACAGCTTGCTCCTTCTGTAATTGATAACATGGTGGATAGTGTTTCAGCTTCTCTGCATCAGACTCTAGACTTGGTGACCCCCTTAAAAAAGAAAAAGTCTAATCAGAGATTTCTAACTCCTTGGTTCAACACAGAAACTCGTAGCTTAAAACAGAAGACTCGTCAATTAGAAAGAAAATGGCGCTCTACTAATTTAGATGAAATCTATTTAGCTTGGAGAAATCATCTTTTAATTTATAAAAAATCTCTTAGAAAAGCTAGAACAAGTTATTACTCTGCATTAATAGAAGAGAACAAGAATAATCCCAGGTTTCTTTTCAGTACTGTAGCCAGGTTGACAAAGAGTCAGGACTCTGTCAATCCTAGCATTCCCTTAGAGCTTACTAGTCAGGACTTTATGAACTTTTTCAATAATAAAATTTCATCCATCAGAGATAAAATCAATCAGATTCTTCCCACAGTTAACTTAAATACTGTAACTACTACAACTCCTTCTTTTGATGTCTGTCTTGATGAGTTTACTCCAATCGACCTTTGTGAGTTAGACAAAATAGTTTCCTCATCCAAACCTTTAACTTGTCTTTTAGACCTTATTCCTACCAGGTTATTTTAAAGAAGTCTTCCCACTTATTGGTAGCTTTATTCTTCATATAATCAATTCTTCATTAACTTTAGGCCATGTACCGCAGGCTTTTAAAACGGCTGTAATTAAACCCTTACTCAAAAAGCCAACGCTAGTTCCAGGAGCTTTAGCTAACTATAGACCAATCTCTAATCTCCCTTTCATTTCAAAAATCTTAGAAAGAGTTGTTGATACGCAATTATTTGACCACCTGCAGGGAAATGGTTTACTTGAAGAGTTTCAATCTGGGTTTAGAATCCATCATAGTACTGAAACAGCCTTAGCGAAGGTCACTAACGACCTCCTCATCGCATCTGATAATGGACTGGTTTCTGTACTTGTCCTTTTAGACCTTAGTGCAGCTTTTGATACTATTGATCATAATATTCTACTTGATAGATTAGAACACTATGTTGGACTTAATGGAACTTCGTTGCAGTGATTTAGATCTTATTTATCTGATAGGTTCCAGTTTGTTCATGTAAATAATGAGTTTTCTTTCAACTCAAAGCTTAGTCATGGAGTTCCACAGGGATCTGTGCTAGGCCCTACTCTTTTTAGTTTATATATGCTTCTGTTAGGCAACATTATTAGAAAGCACTGTATACATTTTCATTGTTATGCAGATGACACACAATTATACCTGTCAATGAAGCCAGATGATAGTAATCAATTAGCCAAGTTAGAAGCCTGTCTTAAGGAAATCAAAGCTTGGATGACTTGTAATTTCCTGCTATTAAATTCAGATAAGACTGAAGTCATTCTTGTTGGTCCAAAAAACCTTAGAAATACCTTTCCAAATCAAACTTTCAGTTTGGATGCAGTTACTCTTTCTCTTAATAGCTCTGTGAGGAACCTTGGAATTATTTTTGATCAAAATCTGTCCTTCAATTCACATATTAAATTAGTTTCTAAGACTGCCTTCTATCATTTGCGTAATATTGCCAAGATTAGGACCATCTTGTGTCAGAGTGATGCTGAGAAACTGATCCACGCTTTTGTTAGCTCGAGATTAGATTATTGTAATTCTTTATTATCAGGCTGTCCTAAAACATCTTTAAAAAGTCTTCAGTTGATCCAAAATGCTGCAGCAAGAGTTTTAACAGGTACTAGAAAGAGAGATCGTATCTCTCCGGTTCTAGCCTCCCTTCATTGGCTTCCCATAGAGTTTAGAATTAAGTTTAAAATCCTTCTTCTTACTTACAAAGCTCTAAACAATCAGGCTCCTTTTTATTTAAAAGATCTGATACTACCGTATTATCCTAACAGAGCACTACGCTCCCAAAATGCAGGATTACTTGTAATACCTAGAATCTCCAAAAGTACAATGGGAGGCAGAGCCTTCAGTTATTAAGCTCCTCTCCTGTGGAACCAGCTGCCAGTCTGGATTCGGGAGTCAGACTCGATCTCTGTTTTTAAGAATAGGGCTAAAACCTACCTTTTTGATATAGCTTACAATTAGGGAGGGATCATGTGCTTCTGAACCCTCCCTTAGTTATGCTGCTAATAGGTTTAGTCAGCCGGGGGACCTCCAATAATGCACTGGGCCTCACTCCTTTCTTCACTCTCAATGAAATATTTTTTTTTTGCTGGTCATTAACATCTGTTTGTTCTCTCCCATAGATTGAGTCCCCATCATGCTGTTTGCTCTCTACATGTCTGTTCTTTTCATCTGCTCTGTCCCCTCACCCCCCAGCCAGTCGCAGCAGATGACTGCCCCTCCCTGAGCCTGGTTCTGCTGAAGGTTTCTTCCTGTTAAAAGGGAGTTTTTTCTCTCCACCGTCGCCAAGTGCTTGCTCACAGGGGATCGCCTGATTGCTGGGGTCTTTCTGCAACTGTGGGGGTTCCCCCTACAGTTGATAGTGCTATGAGATGACTGTTGTTGTGAAATGGCGCTATATAAATAAAGTTGAATTGAATTGAATTGAATTGAACTGAATTGAATTGAACGAAGAAGAAGAAGATCAAGATGAATGTTATCCAGTGCTACGCCCCAACCAACGACAGTTATGAAGAAATCAAGGACCGATTTTACGAAAGACTGCAAAATGTCATGGCCAAGTACCCAGAGAAAGACGTCAACATCCTCATGGGCGACCTCAACGCCAAGATCGGACAAGGCAACACCGGATATGAAGAAGTGATGGGAAGACACGGACTGGGAGTGATAAACGAGAACGGCGAGAGATTTGCAGACTTCTGTGCAATGAACAACCTGGTCATCGATGGCAGCACTTTCCCCCACAGAAGAGTACATAAGGCTGCCTGGGTATCACCGGACTTAGTGACTGAGAACCAGATCGACCACTTCTGAATGGCCAAGAAATTCAGGAGGTCCCTACAGGATGTATGGGTGAGAAGAGGTGCAGACGTCGCATCTGACCACCACCTGCTGGTAGCCGGGCTGAAGCTGAAGCTAAAGAAGAACTGGATGGGGGCAACAACGAAGAGGCTGAAGAATAATGTCAGCATGCTGAAAGATACCAAGACCAGAGAAGAATTCAGACTGTCTCTCACCAACAAGTACCAAGTGCTACAAGAACTGCTTGAAGAAGAGGTCACCACCGAGAACCAGTGGCAGAAAGTGAAGGAGATACTTGTGTCAACCTGTCAGGAAGTAGTAGGCCCCAAGAGACACCAACAGAAGGAGTGGATATCAGCAGACACTACGCAAGATCCAGGAGAGAAAGCAGAAGGCGGCAGCAGTAAACAACAGCCAAACAAGAGCAGCAAAGGCCAAGGCACAAGAAGACTTCACAGAAGCCAACAGAGAAGTGAAGAGGAGCGCAAGAGCAGACAAGCGCAAGTACATCGACAGCCTGGCAGAGGAGGCCGAGGAAGCAGCAGCCAGTAACAACATGAAACAGCTGTACGACACCACCAAGAAACTGTCAGGGAAGTACAGCAGGCCCGAGCGACCAGTCAAGGACAAGGAAGGAAACACCGTCCTGGGAACAGAGCAACAACTGCATAGATGGACAGAGCACTTTGAACAGCTCCTGAACAGACCTGTCCCTCCGAATCCCCCGGACATCGACCCTGCTGACCTGGATATCAACTGTGAGAAGCCGACCAGGGAGGAGATTAGGAAAGCCATCAAGCTACTGAGGAACGGCAAGGCAGCAGGACCAGACAACATCCCTGCAGAAGCACTCAAGGCAGACCTGGAGACCACCATAGAGATGTTGTACCCTCTCTTCAAGAAGATATGGGAAGAAAAAGAAGTACCAGCAGACTGGAAGAAGGGCTACCTCATCAAGCTACCCAAGAAAGGAGACCTCAGCAACTGCGCCAACTACAGAGGACTAACACTTCTGCCAGTGCCAGGGAAGGTCTTCAACAGGATCCTACTTGAGAGAATGAAAGGTGCCGTCGACCTCTTCCTCCGAGACCAGCAGGCCGGCTTCCGCCAGAACAGATCGTGCATTGACCAGATCGCTACCTTGCGCATCATTGTCGAGCAGTCTTTAGAGTGGAACTCCTCGCTGTATATCAACTTCGCTGACTACGAGAAGGCTTTCGACAGCGTGGACCGCGAAACCCTCTGGAAGCTGCTTCGCTACTACAGAGTGCCAACCAAACTGGTCAACTTGATCAAGAACTCCTATGAAGGAATGACCTGTCGAGTAGTGCATGAAGGACAGCTAACAGACAGCTTCAGGGTGAAGACCGGAGTCAGACAGGGCTGCCTCCTGTCACCTTTCCTCTTCCTCCTGGCGATCGACTGGACCATGAAGACATCAACAGCAGACAGAAGAAACAGAATCCAGTGGACACTGTTTGACCAGCTAGATGATCTGGACTTTGCAGACGACCTGGCCCTGCTTTCCCGCAGCCACCAGCAGATGCAGGACAAGACAACAGAGTTGGCAGCCACCTCAGCACAAGTTGGCCTCAAGATCCACGAGGGCAAGACCAAGATCCTTAAGATCAACACAGCAAATGAGGATCCAGTTACACTGCATGGGAGTGAGCTGGAAGAGGTAGAGGCCTTCACATACCTGGGCAGCATCACTGACAAGCAGGGTGGCACAGACACAGACGTCAGAGCAAGAATCGGCAAGGCGAGGGCAGCATACTTGCAGCTGAGGAACATTTGGAGCTCCAAGGTGGTGTCAGCATGCACAAAGATCCGGCTGTTCAACTCTAACGTCAAGTCAGTCCTACTGTATGGAGCAGAGACATGGAGGACAACAAAGACCATCACCAGGAAAGTGCAGACGTTCATCAACAGCCGCCTGAGAAGGATTCTCCAGATACGCTGGCCCGACACCATTAGCAACGCAGACCTGTGGCAGCGTACCAACCAGCTGCCAGCTGAGGACGAGATCCGGCGTAGAAGATGGGGATGGATTGGGCACACCCTGAGGAAGCCAGCCAGTAACACCACAAGGCAAGCACTCAAGTGGAACCCCCAAGGGAAGCGGAAGAGAGGAAGGCCAAGAAACACCTGGCGACGAGACCTTGATGCTGACATACACTACCGTTCAAAAGTTTGGGGTCACCTCAGACAATTTTGTGTTTTCCATGAAAAGTCACACTTTTATTTACCACCATGAGTTGTAAAATGAATAGAAAATATAGTCAAGACATTGACAAGGTTAGAAATAATGATTTGTATTTGAAATAATAATTTTTTCCTTCAAACTTTGCTTTCGTCAAAGAATCCTCCATTTGCAGCAATTACAGCATTGCAGACCTAACATGATTGCACAAGGGTTTTCTAATCATCCATTAGTTTCTGACGCAATAAGCAAACACATTGTACCATTAGAACACTGGAGTGATAGTTGCTGGAAATGGGCCTCTATACACCTATGTAGATATTGCACCAAAAACCAGACATTTGCAGCTAGAATAGTCATTTACCACATTAGCAATGTACAGAGTGTATTTCTGATTAGTTTAAAGTTATCTTCATTGAAAAAAAGTGCTTTTCTTTCAAAAATAAGGAAATTTCTAAGTGACCCCAAACTTTTGAACGGTAGTGTAAAGAAGATGGGAAAGTCCTGGAAACAGCTGGAGAGAGCAGCCCAGGACAGAGCACTCTGGCAGACTGTTGTCGGCGGCCTATGCTCCAGGAGGAGCGATGGGCCTAACTAACTAACTAAACGGAACACATCAGCAAACAAATGTGTGACCTAAAAAACACTCAACCACGAGGTTTCCAACACCGTTCCTTCCTCCGTCTTCCCACGTCTCCGTCCTGACCACGTGTACAAATCGCTGGGGTTGTGTTGAAAAACATCCACCTGCCCCAAAAGCTCCCCACCCCCTTGCGGGAACACACGTGAGGAGAGGCTCCATAAAACCACAAGCAATACGAGCAAATGTAACACTACAGCCAGTGTTTGAACATTTTATAAATCTTTAGAGGTAAAATCATTACTACATCTGTTCAATGAGCTTTAAACTTGCATCTCTGATCTGGACAGAAACACAACCCCGCCGTCATCCCGCAGTAAATGAAAGATGTGTGTCTGAAAAGACAAGTGTGTGTCAACATGGATGTACAGCAGATAAACAGGAGGGACTTATGCACGAAAGAGAGAGAATATTGTCTGTATTTTTTTTTTTTTCCAGAAAACACAGACTCCAACAGACAATCCAATGCAACAGAATAAATTATTTATTTTTTCCTCTCTGCTCCGTACCGAGTGGTTGGGGACCGTAGGGAGTTTTCAAACAAAATGACTAGACGGTCTCCTAGTATCACAATATCGGGCCGGGAAGCCGTTCACCGGCTAGGTGGCCTACAATTTCCAATAATGTTGAAAATGGCTATAGTCAATTTGAATGCACGCTTTTCATCATGGGAGCAATAAGCGACTTTCGCATCTTGGCTCGCGCAAAGCATCATGGGAACGTGGCTACCAAACATGCTCTATCGATACATTTAATTTATGGAAAGTTCCTGATCTACGAGCATATTGTATGCGGAGGGGTCTTCCCAGTTGTACCCGCAAATGCAAGGATGAACTAGTTGCACGTATTCGCAGCCACGTTGCAGAAATTGGCCAAAATGGCCCCCCTGTATGTACGCTGACATAGCAGATTTTTTGTTGTCAAAGGACCAAGCACCCTTACTTGCGAGACACCGAGACGACTACAAAGAAGGTAAGCGAGTGGTTTGACAGCTCAACTTTGGTTTTGTCATTATGAGTAAATTTCACTACAAGATAGCCTGCTTACTTAGATCTACAGGTTGATACTACTATAGTTTCAGTACCACACATTTTCAATGATTTGCAATTTTATTTTATACCAGCCTACTTATCAATGGCCTTAATTACATGTGTGTGTAGATCAAACTTCATTACCAACACACAAAGAACTATATCCTAGATCCAGGCCTGCCTGTCCGTACCTACTACTTCAGGGTTTAGACACTTGAACAATACACAACACTATTTAATTATGTTATAATATAGACTTACTGCTTTAATCCAACAATTACGTCCGTCCGGATCCTTCAGCTCCATGGGGAATGTATATAACATGAATGGCAGCGGACATGTGCACACGCTGGTCCCGAAGTTACACGCATGTATGCTGCAAGTTTGCTTTTCCCACTGCTCTAGATGATACATGACGTTCCCACACTTAAAGTAGAACTGAACTCACCTTTTTGCCAAAAAAGTAGAATAGCAGATTAATTCCTTATTACCTATTGTATTTTTCAACACATAAAAGAAATTTTTAGGCCGTGCGATGGCCAAGCTATAAGCCGATAAACTTTTGCCTCTGGCTGGCAGTGCCAAACAAACCGGAAGTAGTGCAGACGACGCTGCGTGACGTCACGAGTGTGACCCTTATCAAAACAACAATGGCAGATGATAGCAGTTCCAGCAGTCAAGAACACCAGAGTTTTCAGAGTGAAGAGGCATTCAGGATCGGTGACAAGACAGAGGAGGATGTAGGAGTGTCAAGTGAACAGGAAGAGAGCGAGGGAGGCATCGAACCGTACAGATTAGAGCCAGAATTTTCGGGGGATTCCAGCACCGACTCAGACCGCAGCAGTGATGGGGAGGAGAGTTGCTTATTGAATACAGAATGGTGAGTCTTTACTTTGGCATGTTTGGGGTGTCAGGATGAGGAAAATTAACAATAAAAAAGAAAGTGAAAAAAAACATCAGCATTTTTCCAACTTATTACAGTTATCCCTCACTTATCGCGTTTAATGCGGTCTTCCTTTGCTGGGTATAGGCGCTCGGCAGGGAGCGAAGCTGGGTAAAACGTCTCCGCCAATCAGCTTGCGAGATCAAACGTCTCGGCCAATCAGCTTGCGAGGTAAAACGTCTCGGCCAATCAGCTTGCGAGATTCCCGAGCGGGCTGGGGAGCCGGGGAGAGCGGGCTCTCCGTGTTGATACCTGATGTTCTAATGCAGTCTCCCTGCCTTCTCATTAGAACATCAGGTATCAACACGGAGAGCCCGCACAGCTCAAAATCTACCTCTCTGACCACCGCTCCACTCCTCTCCGCCCACCTCTTCACCGCTCGGGAATCTCGCAAGCTGACTGGCCGAGACGTTTCACCTCGCAAGCTGATTGGCCGAGACGTTTTACCCAGCTTCTCTCCCTGCAGAGCGCCTTCTTTATCGCTCGTGTTGCTTAGTGGCACTTTTCGCTGTTCTCTTGTGCCTTTTTGTGCAAAATAGTGCTTGTGACGCCCTTGGGGGGGGGGGGGTGACGCTACTTCGCGGTTTTTCACTTTTCGCGGTCGGTTCTGGTCCCCATTAAACGCGATAAGTGATGGATCACTGTATATCTAGAAACGCATCGCTTCCCGGTCGCTTTTCCTCCCCCTTTCTTTTCTTTCGTCGCCATGACAGCTTTCCTTGGCCACTGAACAGATCTTCCCAGGTGTTGGAAGTGTTTTGTAGTCGACTATCACGACAAAATGCACCAAAAACAACCAGTGTCGACGTGCTCGCAATGGTAAACATGAGGACTGGGTCACACTCGTGACGTCACGCGGAACTCCGGCTGCGTTTCGGCGGATTTGTCCTATTTTTCAGGGCGGGAAATTCTAAATCGCGATTTTCTCCAAGATTCCGGGATTTGTGGAGGGGGTGCCAATGATAAATTATCTTTATAATTGTATGTACTATCACCCAGTGCCGTTCAGTGCCGTTCAGTTCAGTTCTACTTTAACTACGGCACAATGTGCACCTGGCATAACGGTGATTTAAAGCTTGAAGCAGACTTTAAACGGCAATTATTCAGGTGTGACAGTACTGTCTGTATACAAAAGCAAGGTGGCTACCGGAATGTTTGGTAGTGGTGAACTTTGAACTCACATAGTCCGCACACGCGCACTCGTAATGCGAAAGTCGCTTATTCGAAACAATTTTTACTGAATTCTGTGATTCTAACCTCTAAAATTCAGTTAAAGTCTACATTTTTAATCACTAAATAATTAGCTGAACCAGATGATAACAATGTTTTTCCCCTTTATACCTCCAGCAGTTTTAATCAATAGTAGAAAAAAAAATGCACAGTAAAATTTATTTTAAAAGAAATAGTGACCACCCGGTTCTGAAGCCAATTTGCAACCCCTATTGAAAATCCTGGCTATGACACTGGCACAGTTTATAAGTTACAAATATGCAGATAATATAAGTACATACAACAGCTGCATCAAATATGTTCATTTCAGTGGTTTTTCTTTTACCCCTAATTTGGTTTAAAAAAAATTCACAAAAAGGCCTGCAATTCTTTTTTTTTATTCAATAGTAGAAAAAAATACACACAAATTACAAATATGCTAATAATACAAGTTAATACCCCCTAATTTGGTTAAAAAAATATAAAAAATGCACAACTGTATGTGTTTGTCACAGTTTACAAGTTACAAATAATGCAACAAGATACTTTTTATTCAATAATAAGCCACTGCACTAAGTGGCCACTTTACTGCAGACGTACAGACGTGGACAAAATTGTTGGTACCTCTCTGTTAATGAAAGAAAAACCCACAATAGTCACAGAAATAACATGAATCTGACAAAAGTGGTAATAAATAAAAATTCTATGAAAATTAACCATTGAAAATCAGACAATGCTTTTGAATTGTGGTTCAACAGAATTATTTTAAAAAACAAACTCATGAAACAGGCCTGGACAAAAATGATGGTACCCCTAGAAAAGATTGAAAATAATGTGACCATAGGGACATGTTCAACCAAGATGTGTCCTCTAATTAACATCACAGGTGTCTACAAACTTGTAATCAGTCAGTCGGCCTATTTAAAGGGTGACAAGTAGTCACTGTGCTGTTTGCTGACATGGTGCATACCACACTAAACATGGACCAGAGGAAGCAAAGGAGAGAGCTGTCTCAGGAGATTAGAAAAAAAATTATAGACAAGCATGTTAAAGGTAAAGGCTATAAGACCATCTCCAAGCAGCCTGATGTTCCTGTGATGACAGTTGCACATATTATTCAGAAATTTAAGATCCATGGGACTGTAGCCAGCCTCCCTGGACGTGGCTGCAGGACGAGATGGATAATACGATGGTAACAAAAGAGTCCAGAACAACCTCAAAACACATTCATGGTGAACTCCAAGGTCAAGGTACATCAGCGTCAGATCGCACCATCCGTCGTTGTTTGAGCCAAAGTGGATTTCATGGGAGATGACCAAGGAGGACACCACTGTTGAAAACAAATCATAATAAAGCCAGACTGGAATTTGCCAAACTGCATGTTGACAAGCCACAAAGCTTCTGGGAGAATGTCCTATGGACAGACGAGACAAAACTGTAACGTTTTGACAAGGCACATCAGCTCTATGTTCACAGACGCAAAAATGAAGCATACCAAGAAAAGAACACTGTCCCTACTGTGAAACATGGAGGAGGTTCTGTTATGTTCTGGGGCTGCTTTGCTGCATCTGGCACAGGGTGTCTTGAATCTGTGCAGGATACAATGAAATCTCAAGACTATCAAGGTATTCTAGAGAGAAATGTGCTGTCCAGTGTCAGACAGCTTGGTCTCAGTCGCAGGTCATGGGTCTTGCAACAGGATAATGACCCAAAACACACAGCTAAAAACACCCAAGAATGGCTAAGAGCGAAACATTGGACTATTCTAAAGTGGCCTTCTATGAGCCCTGATCTCTCTATGAGCCCTGATTTTTATATATTTACATATTTATTCCATCTAGCTACAATGCTCTGTACTGGGTGTGTTTATATTTATATATCTATATATTTATTCCATCTAGCTACAATGCTCCGCACTGTGTTTTTATATATCTACATATTATTCCATCTAGCTACATTGCTCCGCACTGTGTGTGTTTATATACTTGCATATTTATTCCACCTAGCTGCAATGCTCCGTACTGTGGGTGTTTATATATTTACATATTTATTCCATCTAGCTACAATGCTCTGCACTGTGTGTTCATATATTCATATATTTATTCCATCCAGCTACAATGCTCTGCACTGTGTGTCTGTGTGTGTGTGTGTGTGTGTATATATATATTTTATAGTAATATGTACATATGTATATTAGCTGCTCTTGCTTGTTTTTTGTTTTTTTTTGTTTTTTTTTCTTGCCTTCTGATTGTTGCTCTGAGTGTTGCTATCCTTGTGCTGTTGCAATCCTGGAATTTCCCCGTTGTGGGACTAATAAAGGCTTATCTTATCTTATCTTATCTTATCTAAATCCTATTGAACATCTGTGGAAGGAGCTGAAACATGCTGCCTGGAGAAGGCACCCTTCAAACCTGAGACAACTGGGGCAGTTTGCTCATGAGGAGTGGGCCAAAATACCTGCTGAGAGGTGCAGAAGTCTCACTGACAGTTACAGAAATCGTTTGATTGCAGTGATTGCCTCAAAAGGTTGTGCAACAAAATATTAAGTTAAGGGTGCCATCATTTTTGTCCAGGCCCGTTTCATGAGTTTGTTTTTTAAAATAATTCTGTTGAACCACAATTCAAAAGGATTGTCTGATTTTCATCGGTTAATTTTCATAGAATTTTTATTTATTACCACTTTTGTCTGATTCAAGTTATTTCTGTGACCACTGTGGTTTTTTCTTTCATTAACAGAGGGGTACCAACAATTTTGTCCACGTCTATAAATGGCTCCCGGCTGCGTAGCAACGGCCGTTTTCTAATGAAGGTGCTGTCAATAATTTCCAAATCTCTACTCTTTTACATGCATTCAATGCAGTTTAGCTGTTGTAATGATATTGTGTTAAAGTCGGTATTTGCTGTTGTAAAAGTGTTTTTCTGCATAGCACAAGTTTCTGCTTAATTTACAAATCACTATAATAGAAATTTTTTGATAATCCTGTGCTTTTCTTGTATTGTTATATAGAATATCACTGCAGTAAACTAGAAAAAAAAACAACAAAAAACATCTGCTTTAAAATCTGTAATTCTTCCCACAACTTTTAGTGCAAAAAACATTAAAAACATGGCAACTTTTTAAAAAGGTCCCGCGAATTCAGGCTTTTTGGGCCGCAACAATCATAAAAACATCCCGCGAAATCCTGGAGGGACTGGAATATGCATTAACTGGATACAGACAGTAAACGGCTATCAGACCCTGAATCAAACTGCTGTTAACTTCCTTGTTTCAGCGTTACTTCTTTATCAGCTGCCGTATTGCTACACTAGCATTAGCCTTCTTTAGCTCCGATCACGTCCCGTTAAATAAATGTACCGTAGAGCTCTAACGATCATCCTGCATGAGTCTGATTACCGTGTTAGTTCATTCACACGGTTATAGCTCCACATACCTGATCTGTTAGGTTCCATCGTGGGTATCCGGCTGATATTAAACGGGTTTCTCTGACGCTCCTCTCCCTCCGCCATGTTCTTCCTTTTCTTCTTCTTCTCTCGGAAGGTTTACTGGCGGGTTGAAGGTGCTGCGGTGGGTTTTCTCTGACACCCTCTGCCTCTGTCTGGCGGGGAGAGAGAGGCAGAGAAACTGTACAGAAACCCTGATAAAATATAGATTTATTATATGTTGCAAAGCAGCCACAGATACGACACAGTCCCGGACTGTGACCACAAAAGAGCCAGAAGAAGAGACGAAAGAGTTTTCCAGCCCTGTGAGTGTTCTCTGCTGGACTCCCAGCCTCACATCTGCCAGAGTAACATGATCAGGCTGAACACATGCACCCCCCCTCACACAGGGCAGAGGAGCAACTCGGGGGGGGGGGGGGGACAAACAGAGAACTGCCCCCATGTCATCATAAACCTTTATTATCATGTTACACACTTTGAAGCACCAATGCTAAACGCAAAAAAACCCTGCAAATTTGGAGCATTTCTTGTAAATTTGAAACTTTTTTCTTTTACAATTTCAATTTTTTCTTGTAAACATGCAACTTTTTTTCCTCCCAAATCTACTTATTTTTCTCCCTTGTAAATTCAATACCTTTTTCATTATAAATCTGCAACTTCTTTGTTGTAAATGTGACTTTTTTCTTTTAAATTTGCAACATTCACATGAATGCTGGTTAAGTTTTTATTCTATATAATGACTTAAATTTTGTCTCTTCATCTAGCCCAGGGATCTGCAACCTCTGCCAACCAAAGAACCATTTTGATTGTCTCCAACTAAAACGGAAGTGGCTGAGGGCCACAACAGCAATTTGACCTTTAAAATAAAGATTATGCTGCATAAATGTTTTTATATACATAGCTCTGAATATTATGTGGCATTAATGAATTCATACTGGTTCCAAGGTTGTCATAGCCAGGAGCGGCACTGGGATTAAGCTCCCAGTGCTCATAAAATGCTCCTTATGGCGTGCGTCTCGAAAAGCCTCTGACAACTAAGTCCAACTCCTAGCCTGCCCGTGTGGTTTAGTCTCTAAGCCCGGCGGAACTGCTTTTACTAATAGGAGAAGGGGCAAGGGCGGATCTCTGGCGCCTTAAAACCAGATGCTTCGGGTAGATGGTGGCTCGTCAACCTGGGAAGGTAGCCCATCTAGGGGAAGGTAAACCCTGATTTCAAACCTCCGCTGCCTTGCGGCACACCCGGTCACGGGAAAGGCTTCGGGAGTCAACTCTGAGGAAAAATCCGGAGTCGGAGCCCCTAAGGCAGTTCTCTGTTGTGCTCAACATTGTTCTGGCAGCTCCTGCGACGGCGCTGGTGCCAAACTGTAGCAGCCCTGCTGTTCCTTTGGATTCATCAGTGACGTGGAGAGGGGGGACATGCTGCATGGGCAACATCTTGTCCTCCATATCTTCCTGCCCAGGCTTGAATCCTACCAATGCCCAACGCTGGAAGGTAGAACACCGGATCACTGGAGAGGACACTCCAGCTTTGCCTTTGGCGTAGACAAAACACGGGGAGTGACAGTTACCGGTTATAAGCCACCGCTCAATTGGGGTAGAGCGCGGCGCCAGGGGTTGTTCCCGGCGGTGGAAGGGATCATCGGATCTCGCTGGGCAGCCCCCAGCCAATAAGGTGTTGTCCCGCCACAGCTTGCTTTCCTCATTGGGTGCATGGGGATGAGGAGAAGTCCGAACAGCAGGCTGAGAACCTTCGCACCAGGCAAGACAAAAAAACAAGAGATCAGCTCTAAAACTGGGAACCTGGAACGTCCGCACTATGATGACAGGACTCGCTGCTAACCTCAAGGACATCAACGACACCAGGAAGACTGCCATCATCAATAATGAGCTGAAGAGACTGGGAGTGGATATCCCCACTCTCCAGGAAACACGGTTGGCTGACGCAGGCACACTGAGAGAGAAGGACTACACGTTCTACTGGCAGGGAAAGGGCAGTGACGAACACAGGGAACACAGAGTGGGCTTCGCAGAGAAGAACACCTTGCTGAAGATGGTGGAACCAGGCAGCAATGGCTCTGCACGACTCCTCACCCTCCGCCTCAACACCACTCAAGGCCCAGTCACCCTCGTCAGTGTGTATGCCCCAACACTGACAGCCACACCAGCGGCAAAAGACGAGTTCTACGAGAATCTTGCAACAACTGTCAGGATCATCCCCAACTCTGAACAACTCATTCTCCTTGGAGACTTCAATGCCAGAGTGGGTGCTGACCACGACTCTTGACCCTCCTGTCTTGGACCATTTGGCGTGGGCAGAATGAATGACAATGGACAGCGGCTGCTCGAGTTCTGCACATATCACGATCTGTGCATCACAAACTCGTTCTTCAAGACCAAACCCCAACACAAGGTTTCCTGGCGACATCCGCGCTCAAAGTACTGGCACCAGCTGGACTTGATCCTGACCAGGCGCACCTCACTGAAGAACGTGCTAATCACCTGTTTGTTCCAGAGTGCAGATTGCGACACAGCTCATTCACTGGTGTGTTGCAAGGTCAAGCTGCAGCTGAAGAAATTCCATCATGCTAGACAGCCTGGAAAGGCACGGATTGACACCAGAAAGATGGTCCAACCAGAACTTGTTGAGCAGTTTGCCTCCACCTTTGAGAAGGAATTTGGTGTACCACAAGAAGGAGAATCTGCAAAGCAGAAGTGGGAAGAGCTACGAAACACCATCCACCGCACAGCCTTGGCTACCTTTGGGAGGAAGACCTCTAAGTCACAGGAGTGGTTTGATGCCAGGTTGACCGAGATGACCCCCGTCATTGAAGCCAAGCGCTCAGCACTTGCTGAGTACAAGAAGTACCCAAACAAGAAGAATCTCCAGATTCTCAGGGCTGCGAGAAGCAAAGTTCAGCAGACTGCTCGGCGCTGTGCCAACGAGTACTAGACTCAGCTCAGTTAAGACATTCAAACCGCTGTCATAACAGGGAACATCCGTGGGGCATCAAGAAAGCACTTGGTCCGGCTCAGAGCAAGACGGCCCCCCTCAAATCCTCCACTGGGGAGATGATCACAGAAAAGAACAAGCAGATGGAGAGATGGGTGGAACACTACTCCAACCTCTACTCCAGACAGAACACTGTGACATCGTCAGCCCTTGATGCCATCGACTGCCTGCCATCCATGGACGAACTTGATGCCGAGCCAACCATCGACGAACTCAGCAAGGCCATTGATAGCTTGGCCGCTGGCAAGGCACCCGGCAACGACGGCACACCCCCCGACCTGATCAAGCACTGCAAGACCGCCCTACTGCTGCCATTGCATGACGTCCTCTGCCAGTGCTGGAAGGAAGGTGCCGTACCACAGGACATGAGGGACGCCAAGATCATCACCCTCTACAAAAACAAAGGGGAGAGAAGCAACTGCAACAACTACAGGGGCATCTCCCTCCTCAGCGTTGTTGGCAAAGTCTACGCACGAGTTGTTCTCGTTCGTCTACAGAAGGTTGCCGAACATGTCTACCCCGAGTCTCAGTGTGGCTTCCGCGCTGAGCGATCGATGGTAGACATGATATTCTCCATCCGCCAACTCCAGGAGAAATACAGAGAACAGAACATGCCCCTGTATGTCGCCTTCATCGACCTCACCAAAGCATTCGATCTGGTCAGCAGAGAGGGCCTTTTCAAGATCCTGCCAAAGATAGGATGCCCACCAAAGTTGCAAAGCCTCATCGAATCATTTCACACCAACATGCAGGGGATAGTGCAGCACGACGGCAACGTCTCAGAGCCATTCAACATACGCAGCGGAGTGAAACAGGGCTGTGTACTTGCGCCAACCCTCTTTGGGATTTTCTTTGCTATGCTCCTGAGGCATGCCTTCAGCACAGCAACAGAGGGAATCTACCTGCACACAAGATCTGACAGCAGGCTTTTCAACCTCGCCCGCCTGAAAGCCAGAACCAAAGTACGCGAGGCTCTAATAAGAGACATGCTGTTCGCAGATGACGCTGCAGTCGCAACCCACACACAGTAGGAGCTTCAGACCCTGATGGACCGCTTCTCCCAGGCATGCAAGGACTTCGGGCTTACCATCAGCCTGAAGAAGACTAACGTCTTAGCGCAAGGCACGGAAGCACCACCAACCATCACCATCGACGACTACGAGCTGGAGGTCGTGAATCAGTTCACGTACCTGGGGTCCACGATCAGCAACATCCTCTCCCTTGATACAGAGATTGACAAGAGGATTGGAAAATCAGCCTTCACACTCGCTTGCCTCACCACACGAGTGTGGGAGAATCCCAAACTCTCTGTCAAGATGAAGATGGCAGTGTACAACGCCTGCGTCATCAGCACATTGCTCTATGGGAGTGAGACGTGGACAACATACGCCCGGCAGGAAAAGAGACTGAACTCCTTCCACTTGCGCTGCATTCGCCACATTCTGGACATATCCTGGCAGGACAAAGTGCCCAACACAGAAGTTCTGTCCCGCACCGGCCTTCCCTCCATGTTCACTCTACTCAGGCAGCGCAGGCTCCACTGGCTAGGCCACGTTCACCGTATGGAGGATGGAAGAATCCCCAAAGACGTCCTCTACGGAGAACTGGCGACTGGCAGGAGAGACGTTGGCCGCCCACAGCTGCGCTTTAGAGACGTCTGCAAGAGAAACATGAAGGCCCTGGAGATCAACACAGAGCGCTGGGAGGACCTTGCAACGGATCGCTCCAAATGGAGAGACACCCTGACCAGACAGCTCAAGGCGGGTGAAGAGAGACTGACTGCTGCAGCAGATGAAAAAAGGACCCGCAGGAAGAACCGCCACAGACCCAGCAGCACGGAGACCACCCACAAGTGCGACCTGTGTGACAGGGACTGCCATTCGCGCATCGGTCTGTTCAGCCACAGGCGGTGCTGTTCCAGCAGAGTAGACGTTTAGGATTCTCTTCCATGGTCATCATAGACCGACGGAGGCCGACAACGAATGAATTCATACTACAACAGTAGGGTGAAACTGGGCATCCTGGCAGAACTAAAAACAATATCTCACAGGTCTGTGGTGGACCACTCCCAGTTACAAGGGGTGAGAGTGGACATCCTGGCAGATAAGCACATCTGTCGTAACGTCTGTGGTGGACTTTTGCCAGTCAGTGCATTGTGACATGCACTACACAAAGAGCAGAGATTAAAAAAAAAACAAACAAACTATCATCTGGTCAGTCACTGAAACAGATACTGGAGTCAGTTTGTCTTGGCCTGTCCTTGCCACTGATAATACCTCTATCTGCCAAGAATGTGCCACTAGTCCAGCAAAAGCTAGCGGTACTCAAATACTTGGCAAGCAGTTTCATGAAATGGTCAGTCAGAAAGCAACTCATACCAGCTCTGACGTCGCCCAGGTTGACAAGGTCGGGAGTTCCTGGCGGCGGAAGGCGAGAGATGGAGCTGTTTGGAGGAATCTGATTGGACCTGGGTAAAACAGTCATTAGCCACAGTTACATGGGCAAAATTTCTTCAGTCTGATTACAATTCAGATCAGAACTTTACTGTTTACATGGATCCTGAAAAAGCTGATCCGATTAGGACGTGCGTTTCCATGTGTCACACGTTTGCGCGGACTAAATCATTTTGACATGCGCGCTTCGACATTTCGAAAATAGTAGAAGAAGAAGCAATTTCTGGTGTTAGAAAGCCCCACTTCATGTCTTTCTCTTTTTGAAATGGACCTGTATTGTGTTATTCAGACTGTACTTTTGCTTCTGCTGGTCTCCGTAATTAAGCTACAAGTACATACTTCTGCATATGACGAATAGAGGGAGACAGCAGGTCGATACAGACCAATTTTGTTTTACTCCCGCTAGCTGCTGTAAAGGCAGGCATACGTCACATCGACCTGTGGCTGGCGTACAGACATGCACAGTAAACATATTTTTGGCCCAACCTTCGGAATAAGTGTTTTTATGCGCTCCAATCGGAATAACAATCAGCATAACCCACCCATCTCAATCGGAATGAAATTCTGATCCGAATGAGCGTGATCGGGTCAGAATATTCAGATTGGCGTGTTTACATGAAGCATTTTTATTCCGATCAGGCTTTTAATCCGATTACTTGTGTCCATGTAAACATGGTCACTGTCGCCCCCGACAGACTGCTATGATGATGATAATGACTACAACAGTGAAAAAACTGTCAAGCTTTATATATAGCTTCATTCATGAAATAAAAGTATTGTAGTGGAGCTGAAATAACGAGGCGGCTTTGAATTAAAAACAGGGTTTTTATTGAATAGCTCCTCTATCAAATCTCATCAGGTGCAGAGCTTAGCAGAAGGCAAGAGAGAGATCTCTGCTTTGCTCGCTGGTTAAATACAAGCACACATGGCACCACTCATTGAAACAGCTGACGTCAGAGTCCACTCATTGAAAAAGGTAACATCTCCCTGTTATCTAAATCCCCTCTTAGTCCTGTTAACCTTCTCCTCCCTCAGGGGTGAAGGTGTCGAGTCTGTTGCCATGGCGTCCTGTGACTTCATGGGTCTTCACACGGCGGTGAGATTCCTTTGTTCTTTCAGAGGTGTGAAGTTCCTTTGTATATGTTGTCCCAAACATTTCCACATGCCCTAACCAATGTAGGTATGGAATATCTGAGTGATATATACCACAGGCCCCCCAAACAACTATGAAGGAACACAGAAAGATTCACAGTCTAGGGTAATTACTAAGACATAATACGTGTTACAGCTGTTGCCACAGAAGAAACTTTCAAGCAGCCATGCTCCTAAGAGAGTTCAGTGAAAACATAACAGCATAGTATAATCATAAATCAGTCCTAAACTGTTGCGGCACAATTAGTGGAAATTTGCATAGTGGTGTAATCAGTCCCTGTGTAGTCTGGGTTTCAATCTTCTCCCAAAGCTGCTGTAGGTTGGTTTAGGCGTCCTGCTGGGACCTTGTTGTGAGGAATCTGCAGTGTGGGAAGGAGAGAGATTATCTGTTCCCTGCCTGGGGGCTGAGACTTTCTCCTTGGGGGGTCTACCTCGCCGAGGTGCTCGGGCCAGCTGTGCAGGTCCGTCTCTCAACAAGAAGGCAGGTTTGAGTCTGTCAATGCTGACCGTTTCACTTCTATCCCCATAATCAAGTACAAAGTGCTTGTCACCATTTTCCAGCACTCTATATAGGCCATCGTATACTGGACGTAACGTTGGTTTTAGAGCTTCATGCTTAACAAAAACAAACTCAGCGTTTTTTAAAGTTTGAGGAACAAAAACTCGTGGAAAGGAGTGATGAGCTGGACCGTGGAGAAAGTCCGGACTGTTACTGCCTAAAAACCTTGGGACTGGGAGGTGCCCTGGTTCCGGGTTTTCTGGTAAAAATTCACCTGGTAGTCTGATAGGCTGAGCAAAGACTAATTCTGCAGGGGAAGCGTCTAAATCCTCTTTAGGTGCCGCACGCAACCCCAATAAAACCCAGGGAAGTTTATTTACCCAATTTGTGTCCGTTAATGAGGCCCTGAGGGCGGCCTTTAAGGACCTGTGAAAACGCTCGCATAACCCATTAGCCTGAGGGTGATAAGCGGTGGTACGGTGAATTGTTGCCCCTAAACTGTTGGACATGGCTGACCAGAGCTCTGAGACAAATTGAGGCCCCCTATCTGACGTGATGTCTGATGGGACGCCGAAACGTGCCACCCAATTTGTTAGAAAAACGCGAGGGACTTCCTCCGCTGTAGTTGCCGCTAGAGGGACTGCCTCTGGCCAGCGCGTGGTGCGGTCTATCATTGTTAGCAGGTGTGTGAAACCTTGGGAGGAAGGCAACGGCCCCACGAGGTCGACATGAATGTGGTCGAACCTTCTAGCAGGGATTGGAAAAGGCTCCAGAGGAGCTTTTGTGTGTTTGTGTACTTTGGTGCGCTGACAAGGAATGCAAGTTTTTGCCCATTCTTTTACGTTTTTGCGTAGGCCTGGCCACACAAACTTTTCGGCAACCATTTTGACCGAGGCGCGCACACCTGGGTGCGCGAGGGAGTGAATTGCGTCGAAAATGCGGCGGCGCCAAGCAGCTGGTACTAACGGGCGAGGTCGGCCGGTTGAAACATCGCATATTAGGGGGGGGCACGTCGTCGCGCAACCCTTTTTCCTCCAGCCTTAACCCTGTTGGTCCAGACAGGAGCGCGCG
The DNA here is from genome assembly GCA_020510985.1 of Pholidichthys leucotaenia. NCBI lineage: Eukaryota > Metazoa > Chordata > Actinopteri > Cichliformes > Pholidichthyidae > Pholidichthys > Pholidichthys leucotaenia. The sequence continues at coordinate 309,498,990 of CM035844.1, forward strand.
CACGTCCGCATCACTACCTTGCTCTTCCGCCATGGCTGCATAATCTATCCCTTCATGGATAGGCGCTGCATATGTGTTTGCGTTAGAGAAAAGCTCAGCTGCTGAAGCAGTGTAATCTGTCTTCTCGTGCTCTGGCGGTGCCACAGCACGAGAGAGACAGTCAGCTACTACATTAAGTTTGCCTGCTACGTGTCGAATGTCTGTGGTGAACTCTGAAATCGCAGCTAGCTGTCTTTGTTGTCTGCCTGACCATTGTTCTGAAATTTTAGCCATAGCAAAAGTGAGCGGCTTATGGTCCACAAAAGCCGTGAAACTCCGCCCTTCTAGCCAAAACTGGAAGTGGCGGATGGACAAATGAAGCGCCAGCAGCTCTCTGTCAAAAGTGCTGTATTTGCGTTCAGTTGGGTTTAGCGATTTGCTAAAGAATGCTAAAGGTTGCCAGACCCCACTGACAAGTTGTTCTACAACTGCCCCTATAGCTAGGTCTGAAGCATCTGTGGTTAGAGCAATGCGGGCTGAGGGATCTGGGTGAACTAACATTGTGGCGTTAGCTAGTGCGCTTTTTACTTCCGCGAAAGCGCGTTCGCGCTCCGGGGTCCATTCGACCGCGTCGGAAGCTTTCTTTTTTCTGAGCGCGTCATATAGGGGTTGCATGAGCTGAGCTGCGTGGGGGAGGAAACGGTTGTAAAAATTAACCATCCCCAAAAATTCCTGTAGCGACTTAACCGTTTGAGGCCGTGGAAAACTTTCTATCGCACAAACTTTGTCTGGAAGCGGAATTGCCCCTGCCGGGGAGACCCTATGTCCCAAAAAATCAATTTGTGATACGCCGAATTTGCATTTGGCTGGATTGATTATAAGTCCATGCTCTTCCAGCCTCTGAAAAACGGTAGTGAGGTGCTGTTCGTGTTCTTCCTCGGATGAACTGGCTACCAGCATGTCATCGAGGTAGACAAAAACAAAGGGTAGGTCGCGTAGAACTGCGTCCATCATCCGTTGAAAAGTTTGAGCCGCGCCTTTGAGGCCGAATGGCATTCTTAGAAATTCAAAAAGGCCGAAAGGGGTTATAACCGCTGTTTTAGGAATATCTTCAGCTCGGATTGGGACCTGGTGATAACCGCGGACTAAGTCTATTTTTGAAAAAATGCGCGCACCTGCTAAATGCAATGAAAAATCCTGAATGTGAGGAATGGGGTAGCGGTCATGCACTGTAGCGTTGTTTAGCCTGCGGTAATCTCCGCACGGTCTCCAAGAACCGTCGGATTTCGGGACCATATGAAGTGGTGAGGCCCAAGGGCTCTTTGAACGTCGGCAAATGCCTAATTTTTCAAGAGCTGCAAATTCGTCCCTTGCTCTGTTGAGCTTGGCCGCGTCTAAGCGGCGGGCTTTGGCAAAAACGGGAGGTCCGTTTGTGGGAATGAAGTGTTTAACCCCGTGTTTGGCTACAGTGGCTGAGAATTTGGGGGTTGTGAGTGCTGGAAATTGGGTGAGGAGTTGCTCAAACTTACCTCCTGCCGTAGTGACGTTGGCCTGCACAGGTGGTGGAGAAACTCGAGCTGAGCATGGAATAGAAGCAAAAGAGAGTGCATTAACCAGGCGCCTATTTGCAAGATCCACTAATAACCCATGTGCACACAAAAAATCTGCGCCTAACAAGTTAAAGCTCACCGCTGCTACAACAAATGTCCATCTGTAGCTGCGGCCGTGGATGAGGAGGTGCAGGCTCTTTTCCCCGAACGTGTCGATGTCAGAGCCGTTGGCTGCCACTGCTCCGTTGCCCTGGGTGCCCATGGTTCGCTCTGCGTGGGAGGGCATGACGAAACTCAGCTGAGCTCCCGTGTCTATGAGGAACTGCTTGTCTGTGTATCCATCCGTCACGTATAACAGCTTATTCTTCTCGCTGAGAACTGCTGCTGTTAATGGCCCTCGGCTTTGGCGTTTCCCCGACATCGTAAACTTGCAGGGGGGAACGCCTTTGCGGGCTTTCTCTGCGAAGCGGTGGTGATAATAGCAGACGTCGTTCTGCTCGTTGCGCTTGGGCCGCGCCGCTGTCACCGTGGGTTGAGTCTCTCCAAGGCTCGGGGTGTCAGTTCTCAGATCTGCGGATGCCGCTGTGGGTGTCCGTTCTCTGCAGGCGTTGACGAGCCGGTAAGCCTCGTTGGCCAGTGTGCGGAAATCCTGATGGTTATTGCACTTCATCCTGGCGAGTGTCCCTCTCAAATGCGGTGGTAGCGTGCTGAGGAAAATGAATTGGAGAAGGAAATTATCATTATCCTCCTCCTTGAGTTGTAGCAAATCCTCCATGAGAGTCCTCGGATTGCTCCCTCTGTGGCCGTAGACCGCCAGGATCCTCTCGGCTCTTTCCTCCGCTGACGGGACATAATTTGCCACGATGGTCGCCTTGAGTGTCTCATATTTGTCCCGGGTTGGTGGTTGCTGGACCAAGCTCCGCACACACTTCGAAGTTGCGGAGTCGAGCTTGGAGATGATGTGATAAAATTTGGTATCATCTGCTGTGATACCCGCCAGTATAAACTGGGCTTCGGCTTGCTAGAACCAAGATGCAGGGTCTTCTCTCCAGAAGTCTGGCAGCTTGACAGCGACGGCGTTCGTGCACACCATCATTGTCGTATTACAAATATATTACAAATTGTTTTGTGCTGAAAAATAAATTTCTGAATATCTGACCATTATGTTTTGTATAGTTTTTTCCAGCACATTCATAAATTGTTTAAATCTCTACTTTCAACAGTGATCCACACAGCTTTAGTCCCTGATATTTTAATAAATTAAGAGAAAAAAAGTTGTATTTAGAAGAAGCTACTTTTCTTCCTTTTCATGTTTCCTCATCATGCTCCTTATTCAAATGTATTAATATCATATAAATCTGTGTCCTTCACCTGTTCTCTAGACTCTCAGTTTGACAACTAGTGGATTGGTTGTCTGATATTCTTCTTGATTTATTTTGGAATAAAACAAAAATAATTCTTAACAACTTTCTAAATAATATAACTTTAAAAATCATTTGGTGCAAATTAAGCCAATTAGAAAAAAATACAGCAGAGTGGAAAAAACATTGAAGAATATCTTCCTCTGTTTTGCTAAATGTTGGTTCTAATTTTAAAAAAAAGTGTGGCATTGATAGACAGTCTACACTTATGATTCACTGTCCGAAAGCCCACAGGTAACAAATTAGCAGTTACCCTGCAGACAAAAAGCTGAAAACATCCTTAAAACTAGGAAAGCACTAAGAGCGCATACCTCTGCCAAGGCTCCTTCTGCCCATCATGGATCACCTCCAAAATGTAACGAGTTCGTGTGTAGGCCACGAGTTAGTTCTGGTGAAAATTGCATCAAAGTCTATCGAGTAGTTTTGAAGGATTCTTGCTCACACACTGTGAGAAGACACGAGCCTTGGTGGAGGTATACATTCTCAGATCATCACCAAAATGTAATAGGTTCCTCTCTAGGCCAAGGGCTGCCTCTGGTGAAAATTTTATTAAAATACATACAGTAGTTTTTGCGTAATCCTGCTAACAAACCAACAGACAGACCACCCTGAGAACATAACCTCCTTGGTGGAGTTAATAAAAGTCTCACGTCTACATCACTGTCAGAGAATCTTCTCTCCTCTTTTCACTCATTTGAACTCCTTTTACTATTTTTTTATTTTCTTATTTATAGATTGTGAGGAAAAACTGTCAGCTGTAAGTTGTTGCCAAGTATATCCGTTTGACAGTGTTTCATAATAAAAGCACACAAAAACAATCATTCTGAAAATGTACTGGCTGTAGAGGGCTTTTATTTTTACATAAATTAGGAAGTATTGAGTTGCAATGGTGAAAATAAAATCACACTAATTCAGACTTCAGTCATGTCTGCTGAATCCGGCATTTATAGTACAGGCAACTAATTTTAAGATTATTGAGCAGGAATTCAAGCATTGTTTCACATTTTTAAAGATACTTAAGGTGTTGATTGGAGATGAGCACAGCCTTAACAGCAGATTGGGGGGGGGGGGGGGGTTGTGGGGGTAGTGCGGGACTACAAATACCTGGGTGTCATGATCAGCAGCAGACTGGGCAGGGAAATCTAACACCGATGCTTCATACAAGAAGGAGATGAGCAGACTCTGCTTTTGAGGAAGCTGAGATCCTTCAACATGTGCTTCAAGATGCTGGCACTTTTCTACCAGGCCATTGTTGCCAGCAAAATCTTCTTTGTTGCTCTCTGTTGGGGTAGCAGTATCAGAGTCAGCGACACCAACAGACGTGACAAGATTATCAAGATATCAAGAAGGCTGGCTCTGTGATTGGTCTCAGGTCAAAGACTTTTGACTCTGTGGTGGAGGGGAGGACACTGAACAAACTGCGATCCATCATAGACAATCCTGATCACCCCCTCCACAACACACTGGACAGACAGTGGAGCACTTTTGTGGAATCAGATTTGAGACAAAACGATTTAAAGAAAACTTCTTGAAAAGCAAACAAAAATAACAATTTTGCATAAAATATTTAATCTCAAAAGCAAAACACCTGACTTCAACAAAATTTGCTATCCAATTCTTTGTTTGATAAAGTTTTTTGTTATTGTTTGTTTTCACTGCTCAGACTTTTCCCCTTTTCTTGAATTTCCTTTGGTTTGGACTCCTGTTTTTTTTTACTTGCAGTTTTGGCACAATCCTCACATGGATTGGTGTGGCAATAATTTTTATTGTGTTTTATATATATATAAAACACATATAATATATAACACTAACTAGGCAATAGCAAGCCAACCAAATGGGCATGTGGGTAGACGACCAGAATGCCCCACCATGATGGAGCAGATTATTCTGCCGCTTAGTCCCAACAGGTGTCAAATATTGCTGTCCTCAACACATAGTCCTCCAGGTACCTGGGCCTCTGACGAACCCTAGCCGGGTGTCCCCTAGGTGGGGACTCTGTACCGGGCACCGTCGGCCTCGCCTGGGAGTTCTCACCACTCCAGTCCCAGCTCACGTCAGACTGCCTTGTTGTAGCTCTAGTCCTCTGCTCCGGTGGTGACTTTCTGAGTCTGCTGGAGTGCCACCATGACCCGTCTGCGAGCTCGAACATGTCCTGGCCCCGTTGCCTTGTGATCAGCAGGGGACCCATCCAGAGGAGCTGCAGCTTATATGTCTGGTTAGGATGTCTAATTTAGACTTGGTCCGACACCTTCAGTTGGTGGGCCCTTGCTCTGTGCTTCTTGTTGAATCGGCACTTCATTTTACGCTGTTGTACAGCGACCCTGCCTCATGCCGAGTCCACATTTCTCGGGGAGTTAACCATGGGCGGCCTCAGCCGATCCAAAGGTAGAAGCATTTCGCGTCCCAGCATGAGAGCCACCGAGGAACATCCTGTTGTAGCATGGGCCATCGCCCTCTAGTGAAGTAGGGTGCTTTGGAGGGCATCCGGGAATGTGAAGCCATCTGCCAAATGGGCTCTCAGTCTGTTCTTTAGGGTTTTGCTAAACTGTTCGACGCCCCCATTGGCCTGGGGGTGCTAGAACACGTTTTTAATATGTTCCACACCCTTACCGCTCAGGAACTCTTCAAACGCCCCAGAGGTGAACTGCGGGCCGTTGTCAGTAGTGATAGCATTCGGTACCCCTCCCCCCTCCCCACCACCTGGCGAACAGTGACGAGAGGAAACTTGTAACCGCATCAGTCGTGACTGAGTTAGTGGGTAACACCTCCAGCCACTTTGAGAACAAGTCGTAGGCCACAAGCAGGAACTGACTGTTCGGGGATGCTGCATGCAGTTCACCACAAATGTCAAGCTGTATATGTTTCCAAGAGCCTTCCAGATATGACAGCGGCCGCAGGGGTGGAGGAGGTGCCCCGCCAGTCTTCCCGCTCTCCAAACACGGGATACAGTTTTTCACCATAGTTTCAATGTCCTTATCAATACCCGGCCACCAAACAGAATCCCTGTCGCGCTGTTTTACTCTGACCACACCCAAGTGGCCCTCGTGGACCATCGCTAGGATATGTGGTCTCAGGGACGCTGGGATTAGCGTGCAGTGCCCCCTTGCCACACACACGTCATCCCAACAGCTCAGTTCAACTCTATACCGGTGAAAAGGTGCCAGCTCATTCTGCACTTTCGTGGGCCAACCCCCTCTAATCACCGAACACAGTTGTGACAGTACGGGTCTTGTTCCGGCTCCGCCCGAAGTTCTTGGGGGATACCATGTCCTGGAGAGCCCTGTGCAGTGTGTTAACCAGACCCATCTCCATTGGGTTGTCGTCCTCGCCATCATCCGACTGTAATGAGTTGGTTGTGGCACGGGACAGGACATCCGTCACTACGTTATCCTTGCCAGGAGTGAACTGGGTGGTAAAATTGTAGGCCCTCAGTCGCTCCATCCACCTGTGGATCCTCAAAGGTCTGTGTCCAGAACCTGACGTCTCCAGCAATGTTGTTAGCACCCAGTGATCTGTTCATAGAGTGAAATGGAACCCATAGAGGTAATTATGCCACCGTTCACATGCCCAGATAAAGGCGAGCGCCTCTCTCTCACCTACGGCGTACTTTTGTTTGGTTGCTGAGAAAGACCTCGATGCAAACGCCACTGAGCGCTCCGTGCTGTCCTGCACCTGGGACATAACTGCCCCCACCGCTGAGCCAGACACATCACAGGTCATGATGGTAGGCCGTCTTGGGTCAAAATCGGCCAACACCGGAGGGGAAGTGAGTTGACACTTCAGTTTGGAAACCGCCACTGAACAGGCTGGGGTCCATTGCCACGGTGCATCTTGTTTCAACAGCACCCGGATGGGTCAAATCATTTCTGAGTATTGGGGGATAAAGTGCCCATAAAAGTTCACCATACCCAGAAACAAGATTTGTGCAGGTGTGGCAGAACCACTTCCATGTTCGAGCGCAGGACCGGCAGCGCCCCCCCCCCCCCCAACTGGAAGGCCACAAACTTGATAAAGTCTGCTGCAAAAATACACTTTTCACCGTTCAGGGTGACTCTGTGTTCTTGCATTGCCGTCAGCACTAGGGGTGGGTTCAAAAGATCAATATATCGATATGGATCGATACATGTTTGACTGAGCCGATATCGATCCACAAAATCCGCGGATCGATCTTTTAATATTAATATGTTTTAATATAATATTTTTACGTTTGTGAACGTCTGCTGAGTATAATCGGGTTGAAACCGGGTCAGTGAGCCAGGAACAACGGCCGAGAACCATAAACAACCGACGCGCTAACGGAGCTAGCAAGCTAACGGATATGCTAGTTCTTCTTCTGTGGTGTTAAAACGGTTCTCATCCGGCAAGAGTTTCCTGCCGCGCGTGCTCTTTCGTGTTTACACGAGCGGAGATAATAACGTGCGTCTCTTAATTTAGCAACAAAAGTCACCGTAAAGACTGTCCTCAACAGCTTCTGAATATTTTTCATAAATAAAACTTGTGTGTTCCCTGTGGCGCGTGCACACGTCTTTTGTGTTTACATGACGCGGAGTTAATAACGTGTGTCTCTTAATTTAGCAGCAAAAGTCACCGTATAGACTGTCCTCAACAGCTTCTTAATATTTTTCATAAAGCGGGGATAAACGGACTTTTACTCCGTGCAGCGCTGTGTTGGAACATAAAGTTGACGACTGATAAACGGAAAATGCGCGGAGACTGAAACCCGTGAAGCAGAGACTTGGAGCTGCTGAGACTGTAAGTATAATTGTTTCTTTTAACGTTTGTGTCGTCAATTAATAATTTATCTGGCATGATGATGGTTTCTTTTACAAACTATGGACACAGAGAGAACTGTTGGTTAAGCGCTGTGAATAAATGCAGAATTAAGGTATATTTTATGAGATTATAGACTTCTGCCACTTAAGCGATGTGAAGAGAATAAATCACAATAAAATTAATAAAGGCTGCAGTACAACAAGCTATTTTTACTCAGTAGAAGTAAATTGAAATGAACAAACCTTCTCAGGAAATGAACTGAAACCCTTTTCCAACATTGAAAGTTAATTTGTAGTTAAAATATAAAAAAAACCCCTAAATTATTAAACCCTACTGTGGTGTGGGGATCTAAAAATATGAATGTTAATTTTACTGTGAAATCTATTCTTTTTATCTGCCTTCAGGATGTGTGAAGACTGGAAGCTTCATCCTCACGGAGACCTTCTGAAGGTCAGAGGTCGTCAGTGGAGGAGCATCCCTGCTTCATGTGGATTTCAGCACAGAAGAAGACCTTCAAATTTAAGATTCAAGGAGGTGCTGCCATCACTTTCTCCACACTAACATGCATTCAATGCAATTTAGTTGTTGTAATGACAAATTCTTTTATTTCTTTTTTAAAGTTCTCAGCAAGAACACAATATTGGTCTTTTTTTTTTTTTTACAATTTTACTGAGCATTTAATTCTAAATAAATCACTGTTTAACAAGAAATTTTTGGCAATCCTGTACTTTTCTTGTGGTGTTGCATAGAATAGCATCACTGTAAACTATGGAAAAAGCAGCTGCTTTAAAATTTGTACTTCCTCACACAACTTTGAGTGCAAAAAAACTCTAAAAGTGCCATAACTTTTTGGAAAAACTCCCACAAATCCAGGCTTTTTGGGCCACAACAATCAAAAAAAAGCTGACAAAATCCTGGAGGGACTGAAATACAGTGAGATTATGTCTGCATGGTTCATGCATTGAATTTGTTTACTTACTCTGGGTGGTGAACTTGACACGACACACCCTTTGCACTAAAGAAAGCACCTGATAGCACTTTATGAAATGATAAGTTAAATAATAAAAAGTGCATTATTGTAACTGATTTTGGGTCAGTTCTATATGTGATAATTTATGTATTAACAAAGTTAGAAGATTCTTGGTACAATTTGCAGCATTAGGTCTCGAAGATTTTTGTTTCATGGGAAGTAAAATGGCTATTAAAATGGTAATTCCCCAGATCAAATCGGGATTGAATCGGAATCGAATCGATTCAGAATCTCAAGAATCGGAATCGAATCGATTCTGGAAATTAGGGATCGTTCCCAGCCCTAGTCAGCACCCATTCCAACCTATCATCATGTTCCTCACATGACATGCAATGAACCACAATGTCATCAAGGTATGCCACCACACTCTGGAGACCGGCCAAAATCGTGGACATTATTTTCTGGAAATAGCTGGGTGCGGTACTCAAACCAAACGGCATGTGGGTGTACCTGAACACACCCATGTGGGTCACGAATGAGCCACATGTGGTCACACATGGAAATAAAAATTTCCTGGTAGACGACTGCACTGACTTTGGTCTTGATAAAACACAGTGGACCAACACCAGCAGATGACATGGTTCCTCAATTCATCACTGACTGTGGAAACTTCACACTAAACCTCAAGCAAATTAGATTCTGTGCCTCTCCACTCTTTCTCCAGACTCTGGCAGTTTGATTTCCAAATCAAATGCAACATTTCCTTTTATCTGAACAGAGGTCATCTGCTGGTGTTGGTCCACTGTGTTTTATCAAGACCAAAGTCAGTGCAGTCGTCTACCAGGAAATTTTAGAGCACTTCATGCTTCCCTCTGCTGACAAGCTTTATGGAGAAGCTGATTTCATTTTCCAGCAGGACTTGGCACCCCCCCCCCCCCCACACACACACACACTGCCAAAAGTATCAAAACCTGGTTTAATGACCATGGCATCACTGTGTGTGATTGGCCAGCAAACTCTCCTGACCTAAACCCCATAGAGAATCTATGGCGTATTGTCAAGAGGAAGATGAGAGACACCATACCCAACAATGCAGATGTGCTGAAGGCCACTATCAAAGGAACCTGGACCTTCATAACACCTCAGAAGTGCCACAGCCTGATCACCTCCATGCCACGCCACATTGATACAGTAATTAATCCAAAAGGAGCCCCGACCAAGTATTGAGTGTGTACATGGATATATTTTTCAGTCAGTCCACATTTGTATAAAAAAAACCTATTTTTTAATCAATTTTATGTAATATTCTAATTTTTTGAGAAACTGAATTTGGGGTTTTCATAGGCTGTAAGCCATAATCATCAAAATTAAAATAAATAAACACTTGAAATATATCACTCTCTGTGTAATGAATCTATATAATATATAGGTTTCACTTTCTGAAATGAGTGACAAAAAATATTGAACTTTTTCATGATATTCTAATTTTTTTGATGTACCTGAACATACGTATATATAGTATGAAGGGTGGAGGATGTTGACGGATTTAAGTCACTGACTTCGTGAATTTCAATCATTTTAACTTGTCAGGTACCTAATAATGAACATAAATTAGTTAATAGTTAATATTGTAGTGGTTGGTGAAGAAAATCCTGAGCAATTCAGTCATCCTTGCCTTTCCCCCAGTCAGCCTGCACAAAGCCTAACCACACGTTTGCTAAGCCACTCATTATTGTTCCTGTTTCCAGCGGGTTAAAACCAGGATAAATGCCTCCACTGCTTACATCACTCTTCTGCTTATTTCCCCCCTCGTTTAAAGTAATTAAATAAGCTCATGCTTCGCTCTGACATGGAATTGGGTTTGTCTCTGCTTTGTCTCTTGGACAGCGATGCTAGATAGACAGGTCTGCTCGCCAACTGAAACAAGCACGAGCACGAGCACGGCACGCACACAAACTCCGACCCAAGGGTGACTGTCACGTGCGTTTTTTTGGATGTGCACTTGCGGACCATTATTTCTTCATTTATTTTCTTGAGCATGTTGGCATGGCTGCTCAGATTCTGGCATGGTGGGCCGCCACGCAGAAATGTTACCAGCGGAAACCCTGATCTCCCTTCAGTTTTTACTCAAAGGGCTCTTCAACCCCTTTGGGCTTTGACCAATGGGGGATATAAAGGCTTACTAGCAGTTCAAACTGATTCCACAATAGATTAATAATAACCAGACCGTCAACGACAGAGTAGCTCATTCCAGCCGGATGAAATCACCCCAGGAATGGTTTGACCTTGGGCACATCATCATAAATGGGGTTAAACAGTCAAAAACTACCAGTTGGCCTACAACCTGTTGGACAAAAGATTTATTTAAAGGGATCCACACAGTGAAACACAGTCATTTATTCAGAGTAATTTATTGTGTGTCATTTCCAGCTGTCTATTATATCTGAAAGGTAAAACTTAAGACATTATTTACTGTGGACCACATCACACTCTATTGCTAACAGTTCATTGTACAATAATGGCAAAATTATTAAAACATAGGTGAGAAAGACATGCGATATATTATCAACTGTGGGTTATATATATATGGCTAATATCGGTTATATACATATACAGTATACACACACACACACACACACACACACACACACACACACATATATATATATATATATATATATATACTGTAGATATATATATATAAGATGTGTTTGGTGAGGAGCCCCTGAGCTGAGGCTGTTAGCGCAAGGGCCAATACCTTTACATGACAGACAGCTAGGCAGGCCAGTAAAGAGCAATGGCCAGGTAGAAAAACCCCAGAAGAGTCAAAACGGCATCTTGGAGAGAAAAGCAAGATAAAAGATGTTTTTGTTTTTTTTGAAGAAGGACTGCGGTGGATAAACATCCTCTATTAAAACAAATCTCCATTGTCTAAAATGGTTTCATATGCCCTTTTTTCTACAAAAAAGCAAAAAACAAAAGAAATGTTGCATCAGTCCTTAAAAGCAGTTTAATGGTAAAACACATCTTTATTTGGGTCAACTTTTCAAAGCAGCTATTCAAATATGCTAACTGGGCCAGGAGGCTAACTTCAGTAAGGCCAGAGAGTCCTGATTGACTCAATAATACGGACCTGCTATAAGTTAGGCCACCAAAAACACTGTCTCAACTTGCCTTTATTCAGGGGGTGGGAGTTAAACAATATTTCACAGCAAAAAAATAGACATGACACATTTGATTCCACTTTTGATATGTCTTTTAAGTCATAAAACACGATACAGACATGAGTCATGACGAGAAAAACAAAATTAATTTTTGGTTGTCTCTTTAAGAGAATTGTGTGCGTTGAGATATATGTACGTACACACACACACACACACACACACACACACAGAGGAACATCTCAAAAAATTAGAATATCATGAAAAAGTTCAATATTTGTTGTCACTCATTTCAGAAAGTGAAACCCATATAGTATATAAATTCATTACACAGAGAGTGATATATATCAAGTGTTCATTTTAATTTTGATGATTATGGCTTACAGCCCTTGAAAACCCCAAATTCAGTTTCTCAAAAAATTAGAATATTACATAAAATTAATTTTAAAAAATAATTTTTAATAGAAATGTTGGCCGACTGAAAAGTATGTTCATGTACACAATACTTGGTCGGGGCTCCTTTTGGATGAATTCCTGTATCAATGTGGCGTGGCATGGAGGTGATCAGCCTGTGCCACTGCTGAGGTGTTATGAAGGTTAAGGTTGCTTTGATAGTGACCTTCAGCTCGTCTGCATTGTTGGGTCTGGTGTCTCTCATCTTCCTCTTGACAATACTCCATAGATTTTCTATGGGATTTAGGTCAGGAGAGTTTGCTGGCCACTCAAACACAGTGATGCCATGGTCATTAAACCAGGTTTTGATACTTTTGGCAGTGTGTGTGTGGTGGTGGTGGTGGTGGTGGTGCCAAGTCCTGCTGAAAATGAAATCATCTTCTTCATGAAGCTTGTCAGCAGGGGGAAGCATGAAGTGCTCTAAAATTTCCTGGTAGACAACTGCGCTGACATTGGTCTTGATAAAACACAGTGGACCAACACCAGCAGATGACCTCTGTTCAGATAAAAGGAAATTTTGCATTTGATTTGGAAATCAAAGTCCCAGAATCTGGAGAAAGAGTGGAGAGGCACAGAATCTAAGTTTCTTGAGGTTTAGTGTGAAGTTTCCACAGTCAGTGATGATTTGAGGAACGATGTCATCTGCTGGTGTTGGTCCACTGTGTTTTATCAAGACCAAAGTCAGTGCAGTCGTCTACCAGGAAATTTTAGAGCACTTCATGCTTCCCTCTGCTGACAAGCTTTATGGAGAAGCTGATTTCATTTTCCAGCAGGACTTGGCACCCCTCACACTGCTAAAAGTATCAAAACCTGGTTTAATGACCATGGCATCACTGTGTGTGATTGGCCAGCAAACTCTCCTGACCTAAACCCCATAGAGAATCTATGGAGTATTGTCAAGAGAAAAATGAGAGATACCAGACCCAACAATGCAGACGAGCTGAAGGCCACTATCAAAGGAACCTGAACCTTCATAACACCTCAGAAGTGCCACAGCCTGATCACCTCCATGCCACGCCACATTGACAGGGATGGCAACAGGAAATTCTGATTTCAGCTGAAATCTAATTTGGTCGATTGATTATGGGGGGGCTGGGGGGGCGCAGTCCCCCTGAAGCTGGGAGGTTTTCAGTAAAACAGAAGTAGTTTAGACTGAAAAAAATGATTAAAAAAAATAAAATACTAGACTTAGATAAATCATTAAATTTAATGAAAAGTTAACTTACTTTTTCTTCAATGTTGTCTCACTGTCTTTAGTCCAACATATTTAACAGTTCTATAAGAGTTTATTACACTATTTACACTGGACTGCAAAATAAATCTACCTACGGGTACAAATAAAGTAACCTGAACCTGAACTTTTCTCTCAAGCCAATTCCATCGGAACTTATTTTTGACACTTTTGTCTGTTTCTAGCACTGATGACTCCTGATCCTTCGATAAAAATCTCATAATTCTGCTGAAAACAATACCAAAAGCTCAGAATTCCAACACAAACCAGGGATGTGATTTGGGGTTGGGGAAATTATCTGAAAATTCAGCAGGGGGTCTGGGGAACACAGTCCCCCAGCGGGGTCCATGGCAGAGCTCCGGTGGTGGTGGTGGTGGTGGGGGGGGGCTCGGGGGGCTAGCTCCTGGGTTTTTATGATTTTTAAGTACCAGAACTGTGCTTAAATGACATAAAAGAAACAGCTGAATGCCACTTATTACTGTATAATATTGACTTATGTTCCAAGAAGATAGCATTCCTAAACTAGAAAAGCACTCGGAGAGCGCAGACCTCCGCCAAGCGCCACAGTTCCCCCATACAGTGTTTAACATCATAAATATTAATCCTCCATTTATTTTGTGTAACTTTATAGATTCCTTGACCATGAAAAAAATGCCATTCGCAAGTGGCATATATTAGCTATACTGTGATGCTTGTTGCGTGTTTATAGCTTCATTTATTCTTTTAAAAATTTCAAAGGTTCCCTATTTTTTAATTTTTTTGCATCATTATCCAGATTTATTCCATTTCCTTAGGTCTTAAATGTCTTGTAGAAGCTGTTGAAAACTTGTCCTGTATTATGCAAATTACTGTGATTCCCGTTTTGGAAATCCCAATAAGTAAAAAAATTCCTGGATCCAGACGGTGATCCGGATCACCACCAAAATCTAATCATCTGTAGGATACCCCATTTCTGACAATCTCTGAAAATTTCATGAAAATCCGTCCATAACTTTTTGCATTATCTTGCTAACAAACAAACAAACAAACAGACAGACAGACAGACAGACAAACCAATGCCGATGAAAACATAACCTCCTTGGCGGAGGTAAATATTCCAACAAGCATTATCCATCACATGCTTTAACACTTGATCAAATCAAAATCAGTTAATTTTATCTATTCCATAATAGAAATAAAATTCCAACATACCATTACTTTTTATAATTTCAGTATTCATTTCAGATCACCAGTTTCAATCTCATTGAGACTTGAGCTGTTCATGTTGCGCAATCACTGATGTAGCCAAGTCTTAGAAATATTCAAAAGTTATGAGTCAATGTCCACTGTGCACTGTTAATTTCAAACTGTTTGGAATCATAAAAGGGGATGGTTAACTTTTATTACCGTTTCCTCCCCCGCGCAGCCCAGCTCATACAGCCGTTGTACGCCGCCAGTAACAGAGAGTTAATGGCTGTCCACCTGGCCATACGCCACTTCCAGTCCTGCCTGAAAGGGCGCATCTTCACTGCGTTCATGGACCACAAGCCGCTAACGTACTTAACGTACTTTATCTTCCTGGAAGATAAAATAAAGCGGAATTCGGCGAATTAGCAGAAAATCACATCCCTGAGAACACGCCGCCATGAATGTTTGAAAAAGCATACAACGAGCCATTTGATTGGTCCAATCATTTGCAACTATCCAATCGCAGGGCTGTTTACAATACAGCAGTAGCTTGAACACAACACATCCGGGTTATCGCGGGAGACGACTTCCGGGGAAGCGCCGAGCGCTTATGTAATCATTTTGATTTTCGCTAAAATTGATAACAATAAGGTACCTTACCCCCCCTAAAATTTTCTCAACGGATTTAGACGATTCACAGAAATGATCAATTTGAAAATAAATCGGCGGAAATCCGCGGATCGGAGAAAAATTGTCATCCCTGCATTGATACAGTAATTAATCCAAAAGGAACCCCGACCAAGTATTGAGTGTGTACATGGATATATTTTTCAGTCAGTCCACATTTGTATTAAAAAAACTATTTTTTAATCAATTTTATGTAATATTCTAATTTTTTGAGAAACTGAATTTGGGGTTTTCATAGGCTGTAAGCCATAATCATCAAAATTAAAATAAATAAACACTTGAAATATATCACTCTCTGTGTAATGAATCTATATAATATATAGGTTTCACTTTCTGAAATGAGTGACAAAAAATATTAAGATAAGATAAGATAAGATAAGCCTTTATTAGTCCCACAACGGGGAAATTCCAGGATTGCAACAGCACAGGGATAGCAACACTCAGAGCAACAATCAGAAGGCAAGAAAAAAAACAAGCAAGCAAGAGCAGCTAATATACATATGTACATATTACTATAAAATATATATATACACACACACACACAGACACACAGTGCAGAGCATTGTAGCTGGATGGAATAAATATATGAATATATGAACACACAGTGCAGAGCATTGTAGCTAGATGGAATAAATATGTAAATATATAAACACCCACAGTACGGAGCATAGCAGCTAGGTGGAATAAATATGCAAGTATATAAACACACACAGTGCGGAGCAATGTAGCTAGATGGAATAATATGTAGATATATAAAAACACAGTGCGGAGCATTGTAGCTAGATGGAATAAATATATAGATATATAAATATAAACACACCCAGTGCTGAGCATTGTAGCTAGATGGAATAAATATGTAAATATATAAACACACACAGTGCAGAGCATTGTTGCTAGGTGGGATGAAACAGCATAACCGTCTATTTAGTTATCCTACATGGTATGATTATGTGCCCATACATATTCTCACCCTCCATAGCGACCGGTATGTTCCTAGTTGTATGCCGGAGAGGACCATTGTGTAAGTCTATTGCATCTTTTGCATTCAAAAAAACTATTAGTTTGTTACGTCTTTTTGCTATCTCTGCGAGCAGCCCTGCTTAGGTTGTACAGTCTGACAGCCGTTGGTAGGAAGGACCTACGAAACCTCTCGGTTATGCACCTGGGATGATGTAGTCTGCTGCTAAATGAGCTCCTCAGTGCATCCAGTATGTCCTGCATAGGGTGGAACTCGGACTCCAACAGAGATGACAGTTTAGCCATCGTCCTTCTCTCTCCTATCTCCTCCATCGGATCAAGGCGCTGCCCCAGGACAGAGCTAGCTTTCTTAATCAGTTTGTTCAGTCTCTTCCTATCGGCTGCAGTAATGCCACTGCCCCAGCAGACCACTCCAAAAGTGATGGCTGATGCCACCACCGTGTCATAGAATGACTTCAGCAGCGCCCCTTGTACACCAAAAGATATTATATTGAAATTATATTATTATATATTATATTGATACATATTGAACTTTTTCATGATATTCTAATTTTTTGAGATGTACCTGTGAGTCTGTGTGTATATAATATATATATATATATATATATATACACACACACACACACACACACATATATAGTATGAAGGGTGGAGGATGTCGACGGATTTAAGTCACTGACTTCGTGAATTTCGATCATTTTAACTTGCCAGGTACCTAATAATGAACATAAATTAGTTAATAGTTAATATTGTAGTGGTTGGTGAAGAAAATCCTGAGCAATTCAGTCATCCTTGCCTTTCCCCACAATCAGCCTGCACGAAGCCTAACCACACCTGTTTGCTAAGCCACTCATTATTGTTCCTGTTACCAGCGGATTAAAACCAGGATAAATGCCTCCACTGCTTACATCGCTCTTCTGCTTTTTTCCCCCCTCGTTTAAAGTAATTAAATAAGCTCATGCTTCGCTCTGACATGGAATTGGGTTTGCCTCTGCTTTGTCTCTCGGACAGCGATGTTAGATAGACAGGTCTGCTCACCAACTGAAACGATCACGAGCACGGCACGCACACAAACTCCGACCCAAGGGTGACTGTCATGTGCATTTTTTTGGATGTGCACTTGCAGACCATCATTTCTTCATTTATTTTCTTGAGCATGTTGGCATGGCTGCTCAGATTCTGGCGTCGTGGGCCGCCACGCAGAAATGTTACCAGCGGAAACCCTGATCTCCCTTCAGTTTTTACTCAAAGGGTTCTTTGGGCTTTGACCAACGGGGGATATAAAGGCTTACTAGCAGTTCAAACTGATTCCACAATAGATTAATAATAACCAGCCCATCGACGACAGAGTAGCTCATTCCAGCCGGATGAAATCACCCCAGGAATGGTTTGACCTTGGGCACATCATCATAAATAGAGTTAAACAGTCAAAAACTACCAGTTGGCCTACAACCTGTTGGACAAAAGATTTATTTAAAGGGATCCACACAGTGAAACACAGTCATTTATTCAGAGTAATTTATTGTGTGTCATTTCCAGCTGTCTATTATATCTGAAAGGTAAAACTTAAGACATTATTTACTGTGGACCACATCACACTCTATTGCTAACAGTTCATTGTACAATAATGGCAAAATTATTAAAACATAGGTGAGAAAGACATGCGATATATTATCAACTGTGGGTTATATATATATATATATATGGCTAATATGGGTTATATACATATATATATACACACACACACACACACACACACATATATGAGATGTGTTTGGTGAGGAGCCCCTGAGCTAATGCTGTTAGCGCAGGGGCCAATACCTTTACATGACAGACAGCTAGGCAGGCCAGTAAAGAGCAGTGGGCAGGTAGAAAAACCCCAGAAGAGTCAAAACGGTATCTTGGAGAGAAAAGCAAGATAAAAGATGTTTTTGTTTTTTTAAAGACGGACTGTGGTGGATAAACATCCCCTATAAAAACAAATCTCCATTGTCTAAAATGGTTTCATATGCCCTTTTTTCTACAAAAAAAGCAAAAAAAAAAAATAAAAATGCTGCATCAGTCCTTAAAAGCAGTTTAATGGTAAAACCCTTGGCCGGGGGATCGCGGGGATCATGAGATCGTGGGTTCGATTCCAGCCCCCGACCAACAGTGAGCTGTGTGGAGTTTGCATGTTCTCCCCGTGTTGCGTGGGTTTACTCCGGGATTTCTCCGGTTTCCTCCCGCATACCAAAAACATGTAGGTTTAGGGCGCTCACGCACGCAGCGACCAGCAGCCGGTGGCTTGTCACCAGACTGCAAACCAAGTCTACCTACAGGTACAAATAAGTAACAAAAAAAAAAATATGCTAACTGGGCCAGGAGGCTAACTTCAGTAAGGCCAGAGAGTCCTGACTGACTCAATAATACGGACCTGCTATAGTTAGGTCACCAAAAACACTGTCTCAACTTGCCTTTATTCAGGGGGTGGGAGTTAAACAAAATTTCACAGCAAAAAAATAGGCATGACACATTTGATTCCACTCTTGATATGTCTTTTAAGTCATAAAACACATGATACAGTCATGAGCCGTGACGAGAAAAACAAAATTAATTTTTGGTTGTCACTTTAAGAGAATTGTGTGCATTGAGATATACGTATGTACACACACACACACACAGAGGAACATCTCAAAAAATTAGAATATCATGAAAAAGTTCAATGTTTGTTGTCACTCATTTCAGAAAGTGAAACCCATAGTATATAGATTCATTACACAGAGTGTGATATATATATCAAGTGTTCATTTTATTTTTGATGATTATGGCTTACAGCCCATGAAAACCACAAATTCAGTTTCTCAAAAAATTAGAATATTACATAAAATTAATTTTAAAAAATAATTTTTTATAGAAATGTTGGCCGACTGAAAAGGTTAAGGTTGCTTTGATAGTGACCTTCAGCTCGTCTGCATTGTTGGGTCTGGTGTCTCTCATCTTCCTCTTGACAATACTCCATAGATTTTCTATGGGGTTTAGGTCAGGACAGTTTGCTGTCCAATCAAACACAGTGATGCCATGGTCATTAAACCAGGTTTTGATACTTTTGGCAGTGTGTGTGTGAGTGTGTGTGTGTGTGTGGGGGGGGGGGGGGGTGCCAAGTCCTGCTGAAATTGAAATCATCTTCTCCATAAAGCTTGTCAGCAGGGGGAAGCATGAAGTGCTCTGAAATTTCCTGGTAGACAACTGTGCTGACTTTGGTCTTGATAAAACACAGTGGACCAACACCAGCAGATGACCTCTGTTCAGATAAAAGGAAATTTTGCATTTGATTTGGAAATCAAAGTCCCAGAATCTGGAGAAAGAGTGGAGAGGCACAGAATCTAAGTTGCTTAAGGTTTAGTGTGAAGTTTCCACAGTCAGTGATGATTTGAGAAACAATGTCATCTGCTGGTGTTGGTCAGTGCAGTCGTCTACCAGGAAATTTTAGAGCACTTCATGCTTCCCTCTGCTGACAAGCTTTATGGAGAAGCTGATTTCATTTTCTAGCAGGACTTGGCACCCCTCACACTGCTAAAAGTATCAAAACCTGGTTTAATGACCATGGCATCACTGTGTTTGATTGGCCAGCAAACTCTCCTGACCTAAACCCCATAGAAAATCTACGGAGGATTGTCAAGAGGAAGATGAGAGACACCAGACCCAACAATGCAGATGAGCTGAAGGCCACTATCAAAGCAACCCTAACCTTCATAACACCTCAGCAGTGGCACAGGCTGATCACCTCCATGCCACACCACATTGATACAGGAATTCATCCAAAAGGAGCCCCAACCAAGTATTGAGTGTGTACATGGATATAGTTTTCAGTCGGCCAACACTTAAATGAAAAAACTATTTTTTAAAATTAATTTTATGTAATATTCTAATTTTTTGAGAAGCTGAATTTGGGGTTTTCATGGGCTGTAAACCATAATCATCAAAATTAAGATGAATAAACACTTGAAATATATCACTCTCTCTGCAATGAATCTATATAATATATGGGTTTCACTTTCTGAAATGAGTGACAAAAATACTGAATTTTTTCATGATATTCTAATTTTTTGAGATGTACCTGTGTGTGTGTATATATATATATATATATATATATATATATATATATATATATATATATATATATATATATACACACATATCCATCCATCTTCTTCTGCTTAATCCTTTTCGGGTTGTGTGGGGGTGGGGGTGGGGGTGGGGTGGGGGCTGGATGCTGGCAGCATCTTTGGGCGAGAGGCAGGGTGCATCCTGAACAGATCGCCAGTCCATTGCAGGGCCAACACACAGAGACAGACAACCATTCACTCTCACAGTCATACCTAAGGACAATTTAGAATCCCCAGTTTGATGCCAATTAACCTAACTTGCATGTTTTTGGCATGTGGGAGAAAACTGTAGAAATCCCGGAGTAAACCCATGCAGACATGGGGAGAACATGCAAACTCCACACAGATCACTGTTGGTCGGGGGCTGGGATTGAACCCAGGATCCCCCAGCCAAGAGTGAGCTGCTGTGCTGCTGCAGTGCTAACCACTCCGCCACCGCGCTGCCCTATATAACAAGAACTACTCCTCCTCAGTCTGACATGCCTACTGTCCAATTTTATAGGTCAGCTTTCACAGTCAACATTAGGTCATCTTCTAAGAGCTTTCAACAAGAACTTCCATCTTTCACATTATCTTATTTCACAGTGTAATTACCACTACTGACCAGGCCGTCATTAAGGTGGTCACGTCTATCTGTCCCTCTCTGTACATTCTAACTTAGAAACCAATGGCCCCTGAGGATTACCAAACTGGGTACAGGCATATGTAACAGGTTAATTATATTTATTTGCTGAATTCGGATAGGTGCCTGTGGCAGTAAAGCCAGCTTGAGTCCCCACGTTCCTTGAACACATCATGGTCAGTGCGTATTTCTGTGTGTTGGTGTATAGTATCCAAAACTGACTCTAGCTGTGGAAGAGGTAAGATGTGGAAGGTTGTGGGTTGTAAGATAAGCATGTTATGCCTTTGAAATGCATGTATTTAAGTGCTGAATTCATGTTTTATGTAAGAAATACTTTTAACTGTATTTGAGTGCTTTTAAGCATGAGTTCCATTTGTAAATGTTTTACCGAATTAATAGTCAGTCGACATCAAGGCTAATGTTGCTTAGATGGAAGCTAAAGCTAGTTTGCCACATGCTCTCGTGTGTCTGTTTCTAATGTCAACTTTATTTTGTGCGCTTTTCTTGTCAAAGGGGGTGCTTTGGACGTATGCCAGATAACAGTGGATGTTTTTACTTTTGTTCAAACAGGTACGCTATGTATGCAATTGTGTATGTGGAGAGTAATATTTTTCACTTTGTATGAATGTTATAGTTTATGTTATGTGGGACAATGTTCTGCTGTTTCACTGATTGTTGAGAACAAAATGGGTGATTTATTAATTGCTACAGTATTTGCATTTCTTTTGTTTGTATTATGAAATACAACATATCTCAGTACAGTAAAGTATCAAAAAACTGACTCTAGCTGTCAGAGAGGGGGTGGAACACAGTAGATGTGTTTTTACTTTTGTTCAAAAAGTAAAAGCTGAAGTCACCCAGAACGGTCTCGTGTCGCCTTTGTACTGCCAAAACACAACGCAGAGGACATCACCTGTCACACATATATATGGTTCCACTGATTGAAGTCACTGTAGGAGAATAATTATGCTCAGCTGAATAAATGAGTTTTCATGTGAATATTTAAACTACCAGTGTAAGTGAAACTGCGCTCACATATTTCACAAGAGAACGGCTTGTCATCTTCATGAGTTCTCACATGATTGGTCAACGCATGACCTGAACGAAAACGTTGTCCGCATGTTTCACAGGAAAAGCCTGTGTGAGCTTTCATATGGTGATTTAAAGCTGAACGTGAACGAAAACCTTTCCCACATGTTTCACAGGAAAACGGCTTTTCACCTGTGTGCGTTCTCACATGGCAAGACAAAGCATAACCCCAAGAAAAACATTTCCCACATGTTTCACAGGAAAATGGCTTTTCACCTGTGTGAGTTCTCATGTGTTTTTTCAGATTACAACTTTGACTGAAACTCTTTCCACACAGTTCACAAGAATATGTCTTTTCACCTGTATGAGTTCTCACATGCTTGATCAAAGCATGACGTGAAACAAAACCTTTCCCACATGTTTCACAGGAAAATGGCTTTTCACCAGTGTGACTTCTCACATGCTTGGTCAAAGCATGACCTGAACGAAAATGTTGCCCGCATGTTTCACAGGAAAATGGCTTTTCACCTGTGTGAGTTCTTATGTGTTTTTTCAGAATACTATTTTTATTGAATTTCTGCCCACATGTTTCACAAGAATATAGGCACTCACCTGTGTGAGTTCTCACATGGCAAGTCAACTCATAACGTAAAGAAAAAGGTTTCCCACATATTTCACAGGAGAATGGCTTTTCACCTGTGTGCGTTCTCATGTGTCTCTTCAGATGATTATTTTGACTGAAACTCTTCCCACACAGTTCACAAGAATGCATCTTTTCACCTTTGTGAGTTTTCACATGGCTAGTAAAACCACTTCGCGAAGAAAAATGTTTCCCACACATTTCACAGGAAAACGGCTTTTCACCTGTGTGAATTCTCATGTGAGTTTTCAAATAACTTTTGTGCTTGAAACTTTTCCCACATGTTTCACAAGAATATGGGCACTCACCTGTGTGAGTTCTCACATGGTAAGTGAGATTATAACATGAAGTAAAACGTTTCCCACATGTTTCACAGGAAAATGGCTTTTCACCTGTGTGTGTTCTCATGTGTGCCTTAAGACGATAATTTAGACTGAAACTCTTCCCACACAGTTCACAACAATACAGTTTTTCACCTTTGTGAATTTTCACATGGTTAGTAAAACCATTTCGTGAAGAAAAAAATTTCCCACACATTTCACAGGAAAATGGCTTTTCACCTGTGTGAATTCTCATGTGCCTTTTTAAATAACTTCTTTGATTAAAACGCTTCCCACATGTTTCACAAGAATATGGGAACTCACCTGTGTGAATTCTCACATGGTAAGAAAAATAATTACGTGAAGAAAAACATTTCCCACATGTTTCACAGGAAAATGGCTTTTCACCTGTGTGCGTTCTCATGTGTGTCTTCAGATAATAATTTAGACTGAAACTCTTCCCACATAGTTTACAAGAATACATCTTTTCACGTTTGTGAGTTCTCACATGGCAAGAAAAACCACTATGTGAAGAAAAGTGTTTCCCACACACTTCACAGAAAAATGGCTTTACAGCCATGTGAGTTCTCATGTGAGTTTTCAGATTAATTCTTTGATTGAAACTCTTCCCACATATTTCACAACAATGTGTCTTTTCTCCTGTGTGAATTATCATGTGAATTTTCAGACGATGACTTTCACCAAAACTCTTCCCACACAATTCACAAGAATGCATCTTTTCCCCTTTGTGAGTTCTCACATGGCAAGAAAAACCACAACGTGAAGAAAAACGTTTCCCACACATTTCACAGGAAAATGGCTTTTCACCTGTGTGACTTCTCATGTGAGCTTTCAGATGACTTCTTTGACTGAAACGCTTCCCACATATTTCACAACAATGCATCTTTTTCCCTGTGTGGATTCTCATGTGGTGATTCAAATCGTAGCTAGAAGAGAAATCTTTCCCACATATTTCACAGGAAAATGTCTTCTCTGAGCTAGAGGAGTTGCTCACATTTTTACTTTGACTTCTACTCCTGCAAACTTTTGATTTTGCCATTTTATGTTTACTTGATACTAGGTTGTGAGAGGGGAGATAGTCACAGTCTGTTGAAGTGTCACTGTGGTCATTTTCCTCACAAGCAGGACTATCCATGAAGGGATCAGTCTCCCGCTTTAGATCGTGCTCGTCTTCCACAGGAATGTTCCCTAGCTCTACCTCTTTAACCTGTGTGGCATCTTGTTCCTTCTGGATCAGACTGGAGTCCCTCTCCTTGTTATAGAGCTTCTGGATATTGAGAACTTCCTCCTCCTTACAGTCATGTAGCTGTTGATTATCTGGATGGATGAAACCAAGAAAAATTATACTTATAGTAAAAGATTTATCAACACAACCATCAAGAAAAATTGTTACATCACAGTTATACATTAACTGAATGAATTCAGTGTTTGATTCCCTACTGACCACCAAGAATTTATACATACAGTATGTATTAGGAATGCAAGTTATCAATTAATTCATTAATCATTAGTTGATTCACCTTATCATTAGATTGATTAATTTATAAGTGGCAAGATTCCCTTGGTGCAATATGGTCTATCTATAATACTTAAAAAGTTAATTAGTTTTTGATTTTCTGAATAAAACATGAACATCATATTTCTCAATGATTTATTGTACCATTTGCATTTTTTTACTACAATGGGATTTTGTGTATTTTTTTTTTTATTTAAGTTTTTGTAAAGAGTATACAGGTCATTACAGCATTGCATTGTTTACATTTTCATCACATGTTCCCTTATTTTTTGCTATTTGACAACATTGGTAGGATAATTATTACAACACCCCCCCCTTTTTTTTTTAAAGTGAAAGAAAAAAAGAGAAATTAAAGAGAATTAAATAAAAAAAAAATGAATAAACAAACAGAACAGCAAAAAACAAACAGAAAATTAAGTAATTAAAAGTAAAAGAGCATCTGAGTAGCGTTGGAACAAAGAGCGGAACCATTATTGAAATGGTATTTGTCAAAGATTAGATCTAATGGAAGACACATATGCGATCCAGGGTTGCCAAAAGTTCATGAACCCATCCATGTCCTGTCTCAGTGCGAATGTCAACTTTTCCATCGAGTAAATGTCTTGAATCACGTTAATCCAATCTTCAGGTGTAGGACAGTCCTTCAGCATCCATTTTTTAGTTAGGGCTTTTTTACTTGCCAATATTAAAACATTGAATAAGTATTTATCTCCTCGTCTTTCCAGTGAGTCCGGTAGTAAACCCAAATACAAAGTTACAAAAGAAAAGGGAACTGTTATTTTGAATATTTTCCCCAATATTGTCTGTACATTGGTCCAATATTGGTGGATAACTGGGCATGACCAAAACACATGAAAATGATTTGCAGTCTTTTCACCACACAAGCGCCAACAGTTATGGGTAAATTTGTTTTGTGCAGGTGTTCTGAAAAATCTTACCAAGTTTTTCCATCCAAATTCTCTCCACTGCGGGGATGAGGTACTTTTCCATTGCTGTTTATTTAGCTTTTCCCATATTTCCAATTGTAAAGTGAAATTCCCCTCTTTTTCCCATCTCTTTTATATATGATGTGTTGTCTCCTTTTAAGCCTTGAAGACCTTGGTATATTTTAGAAATGTATCTGATCCCTGGGATCCCTTTATATGCCATTAAGAAGACCTTCAGAACACCTGACTGGGCCCTTTCCAAATCCTCCTTTTTAAGTATATTGTTTATGTGGTGTCTAAGCTGAAAGAACCTGTAAAGATCTTGATTTATTAGACCTTGTTTTTTCAAATCTTCAAAACTTCTTAAAGTTTGCCCCTTAAAAAAATCGTAATATTTTATCAGCCCTTTCTCTTTCCACTCTTTAAATCTAGTGTCTGTTTTATTGGGGGTAAAGTCTTGATCATAGGCAATCCATTGCAGAAGTCGATAGGGCTCTTTAGCTTGATTCTCTCTGACTATCTTAAACCAAATTTTTAGCGGGGTCTCTATCCACGGGTTAGTGTTATTCAAGAGTTTAGGTAAGGCATTGTTCCCTATTATCGCCTGTAGAGGGATGTCACTTGTTATTTGGCCTTCCATCTCCTTCCATTGTGGGGATTTTGTGTATTTTAACAAATTTTGTAGCGCATAGTTTATACTATGTCCTGGTGCATCTCAGTAAATTACAAATGTCCTGATTTTTAATTTATTTTACAAACTTTATCTTTTTTAGTTCCATTACAAAAACATACCTTTCACGTTCTAATTTAATGAGATGCACGAACAGACAGTTTTAACAGAAAAAAAAACTGTGACCTGCTTCATCTGTTGCATGTTAAACATTATCACTGTACCCCGGCAAACCAGCAAACCCAGTATGATCTAGGCTCCCTTTGTTGTCTGTTACCTCAGTGGTAACTTGAGTCTGGTCTACTTACCCATCTAGCGACGGGAAGAAGGGAGCAGTGATGGGTTTTTGTGCTTGTGTAGTCTTTTTCCTTGGTCCAGTCTGTTTCTCCGCCCTGTGGATCTGAAGCAGCAGGGTGGATCTTGAAGCTCATGTGCCATTGGAACTTGTTGTGGTTCTGCGACGTAACCCAGAAGGGTGAGGTTTTTTTCACTCTGCAAAGCACATGCGCTCTGGGGGATTGGTGTCTTTTCGGTTGAAATGCAGCAGTAGATGACCGCGTGCGCCCCTGCCTGGACGGATTTGACACTACATTTCATAGAAAAAGCTCCCATTGAAAAGGACTGCTGAATTATCAATTAATTGACAATTTAATTCAGTCGACAAAATTCTTATCAACAGTTAATCAAAAGTCAATTGATCATTAACATAACTAATACATATTCAATTTCTTATATAACAATGCTAAGTGTTTTCAGCTGTATATGAAAGGGAATGCTGCAGTTATCTGACTGGTGAATGTTACCAATGATGGCTGGCTTCCCCAACTACACTAAAGAGATGATCAAATAATCCACTAGCACAATTACTAAGAATGCGCGCACAGGGTGCATGATGCTGTAATCGTGAGATGTTCCGAGACTGTTGTGCAATAATTCAAAATGGCGACTCACGTCGACCGAGCATAAGCAGATTTTTCCACAGGTAGTGTTTCTTTCTTTTGTAAATAATCTGCTATTTGTCTGTCTGTTCCTTCATATATCATTTTGCCATCTTCTTGACGTAGCTGGAGTAACTTGAGAATTACATAGATGAGTTTTATTATTGCTACTTTAACACGGAGGACAACATATCTCCTGGGCCTTCTTCCTCCAGCTCCGTACTGAAGCACCCCAGACCGGCGGATTCTCCGAATTTACCATCCAAGAAATCACGGGAGAGCTCAGAGGTTAGTGATATTCTTTTCTCTATTGAAAATAAACTTACCAGCATGGATAGCAGACTAGCGTTAGTAGAGTTGCTCCATAAAGAATTCCAGAGAGTCTGGAATACAGACAGGCACAGCTCGTCTCTCTCTTTCTTAGAGGAAAAAAAATAGCTTGTAAAGGTCAGTAAAAACGCTAACCACGTGACTTGGCGTTGTTGAAAGACAGAACCGGAAAATGAAGGAAATGGTTCTCAATTTGCAGTCACGCAGCATGAGAGATAACCTTGTTTTTTCCAGGAATTGCTGAAAAAAATAATGAAAATCCAGAACAGTTGGTCCGTGAATTTATGTCCACACAACTGAAACTGTCCCCCGAAGTTAGAAAATCACTTACCTTCCACCGAGTCCACCGCACTGGGCAAAAAAATTCCCCAAAATAAACGTCCCAGACCTATTGTTGCCAAATTTGAACATTTCAAGCAAAAAATTCTGGTATAGAGGCAGGGTAGGCAGCTTAAAAACACCAATTATGGTCTAAATGATCAATTTCCACAGGAAATCTTGGAAAGGAGAAGGAAGCTTTTCCCCATTAGGAAACAAAACATCCAAGAAGGTAAACAAGCTATTGTCTCTGTAGATAGATTGTTTATAGATGGCAAATTGTTTATGGATGAAACTATAGCCGCTTTTCCACTAGTCCAGCTCGCCTCGCCTCAATTCGCTACTACACGGTTCGACCTTGGTTGTGTCTCCATAGCAGCTGGGTAAAGCGGGGTTAAGCTGTGGTGGGTGGGATTTTTTTTTACAGCAAGGCGGCGCCACACTCCTGTGACGTAAAACACGTGACCCAAGCAAAACATAACATGGCGGCTGTACAAGGCGACTCCTCGGTCTGTGGCTTTTTTCACCATAAATGCCAAAAAGGACCGCCAGACAAGGGTACAGGCAGTGAGACGAAACACTCTGGAATAGTTCTGCAGCTTCTGGGAGAGCCAAAGACGTGAGGATACAAACTAGGTCATATATGACGGTAAGCT
This sequence comes from Pholidichthys leucotaenia, assembly GCA_020510985.1. Classification (NCBI taxonomy): domain Eukaryota; kingdom Metazoa; phylum Chordata; class Actinopteri; order Cichliformes; family Pholidichthyidae; genus Pholidichthys; species Pholidichthys leucotaenia. The sequence goes on from CM035844.1 coordinate 309,527,491, forward strand.
AATGGTTGCTAATGCTAGTTTGCTATAAGCAAGTCGTACTACACTGTAACGTCTGCAAGTTATCGCTGTTAGGTACTAAAATATGTATGCTGTGTGTGTTTCAGATGGCTCTGTTGTGGGAAAATTACCACTTCAAACGGTCGGTCTGGCGTTCAGCACAGCCTGTCACTGATGTCAACACAGCTTCACAAACGATCAGTGGTTGTAGAGCTTAAGAATGTCTGTAGAAACGTTTATTTCCTGTGCAACAAATTGCTCTGATCTGCGTGAAAAGCATGGAGAGACTGTTGAGACATCATGGATGTACCTGCTGCAGCAGCACTGAGTCTGAGGTGGTGTCATAGCAAAAAATGATCAGCTGACACAACTTGATTGCCCTGTTAATAACTATATTAGCCACAAAATATATATTCAAAAAGTAAACAGTACTGAGTTAGGTATAATAAGATATATTTGACAGTTATGATGCATTTTAGGCTAAAACAAACTTGATCTAGGATTAAAAGCAATTAAAATAATGCAGTCACAAGGTTACATGGAAAATGCTTGATTTACTAGATACATGTACTGTAGAAATATATATTCTCTGCATCAACAATGTACTATACATGCATTCATGTAGTATTGCACTGGGAATTGCACTGACAATAAACCTCTGAAGTTTTTGCAGATGTCTCTTTTTTTTATATGTGAAGGTTACCACCATGTGACATAAATTTAATACTGACAGATTGGAAAAGCTGTCTAAGAACAATCCAGCAGTTTGAGAAATCACTTTTGGTTTGGTGTAAGTCTGTCAACAGGATTATGAACCATAAAGCAGTTTGTGTTAAAATGTTAAATCCCATTAAACTCTAACCCACAGATGTCCAATCATGTGTCATGGAGGGCCAAGACCCTGCAGGTTCTCTCTTCTACCCAGTCTCTTCAGCAGGTGTTTTCATTGATCTGCAGTCAGTGGAAGAAGTTCAGTGGAATCTGCTGTTGAAGACACTGGTTGGAGGTCAAGCCTGCAGGGTCTTGGCCCTCCATGGCATATGATTGGACACCCCTGCCCAAACCCATTATGATGAAGAGTAGATGCTAATATTTTTTTTTTTGTTACTTATTTGTACCCGTAGGTAGATTTGGTTTGCAGTCTGGTGACAAGCCACCGGCTGCTGGTCGCTGCGTGCGCGAGCGCCCTAAACCTACATGTTTTTGGTATGCGGGAGGAAACCGAAGAAATCCCGGAGTAAACCCACGCAACACGGGGAGAACATGCAAACTCCACACAGCTCACTGTTGGTCGGGGGCTGGGATCGAACCCACGATCTCATGATCCCCGCGATCCCCCGGCCGAGGGTAAAACTGTGCTGCCACAGTGCTAAACCACTGCGCCACTGTGCAGCCTAATATGACCCAGAATTCCTCCATATACTGGTACTATCAGAATCAGAATCAGAATAAACTTTATTGCCAAGCATGTAAAAAAACACGAGGAATATGACTTGACGTTGGTGCGCATGCAAGCGCGACACAACGACACGGCAGCCATATAGGCGCCTCATCAAGCAGAGATAGATAAGAAGGGGAGGGGAGGGGAAGGAACGACACAAGGGGGGAGGAGAGAAAAAAAACTTCGTTATCAGAATACAGCTTATGAATATTTAAGCAGATTATGATTACAATGAAAAAAAATCTCTCAATAGCACAGAGCAACAATCAACCACAAAAAACCAAAAGACCAAAAGTCAGAGAGGATCAGTGAATGGATGGGTGTAATTCAGTATATGAGTCAGTGTGTTCGTGTATATTGAATGCAGGTGGGTGTTTATCAGTTACTGGAGGCAGCAAAATCTCTCCCAGCCGAGATGTTATGTCTTAGTGTCTGAAACTCGGAAGCATGTCCTTGAGGCATGGCAGATGGAAATTTCCTGAGCCAGTCACATGTCCTTGAGAGTTCAGATGCAGCCCCAGAATGTTTATGAAAGAGAAGCACGATCTTCTGTTTTGTCTTAATCCAGGAGGAAAATAGACAACAGGGCATCGAATTCAAGGTCTGATAGACACAGATCACTCAGAGCATAGAATTTTTTCATCTCTTGCAATCCTGTGTTCATAATTTCCATACATAGGCTTTAAATCCATTCCTTGGAGGCACCAAAAACGACTCCAGATGTTTCCCTTCTAGAACATGGGTAAACATGTCCGGTAGAGTCCATCCCTCTACAGTGCATGCCAGATGGTAATTTCCATGTTAGTCATTGCCGTTAGTTAGTGCACTCCCCCGTATGGTCGAATTGTTGAAGAAGCAGCTATGCCGGGACCGCTTTTAATTAGCTCTTCCAGTTAATTTTTCGATACACCAGGAAAAACTCCAGAGCCAATCAGCAGAAAATCCTGTGATCCTAGCCAAACCAGGTAGATGTTTCCACATCCTCAGTCGAATCATGCAGACACATGCGTTCCAATCCATGGGTCTCTCCATAGGGGCTCCCCTGGCCTGAATTTATATAAAATGTTGTTAATTTTATTAAAGCCGCTCACCAAATCCATTTTTTTTTCGTTTGGATCAAGATTCAGCCAGAAGAACAGCGACGCAGACAAGACAGCAAGCTGGGATTCTCAGTTAAGGAGGGAAGGAGGGTAAAAGAGGGAGCAAAGGAAAAAGCGTCTGTTCTCTCTGAAGGGCAGAAGCAGAAAAGTATGCTGCTTCTGCCATACTAAAGTATGCAGGATCTTCTGCGGTGGCACATCCAACAATACAGTCTTCAGTTAATAAAATAATCGTTTTGGTTACTTTTCTTAAAAATGAGCCATTATTTTCAAGGTCACCCATTAATGGTTTGTACTATTGACTCTTTTCCCACCAGTGTATTAACAGACAAAAATAGAAATCATGATGCAAACACATAAGTCACTAAATTGTTTATTACAATCAGCAGTAAATTCCAGATTATTCAGAATGTGCAAAATTCAAACTGTAAGACTGGGTCACTCAGCAGCTGGGATGTGCAGCTCACACTGGTCCCAGATCAGCAGATCTTAGGCCTGCATCTCTGTAAACAGTGACGCAAGGTCCAGTTTGGGGTGGATCGTTTACCTCTTGCCTAGACAAAAGACAGAAATGGGTGGTGGTTAAATAAAGGAAGTTTAAAACATATTTGGGAAATACACTTGTTGCTAAAAGCCAGTGGTGGAATGTGAATGAATGAATAAATCTTTATTTCGGATAGATTAAAAGAAAATCGAATAATATAACAAAGGGGAAAAAAAATCTAACAAGGTCGAATTAAACAATAAGTCCTCTGATTATACAGTTCAACATAGGTTATCTGAAATGGGTGATAGCTGAAGCTGCAGCTTATATTGCCCACCCATGCTCCATCCAAGAATTCAAAAGAAAAACAAAACAGGAGCGATTCCAATTCCAGTGTGACAATAAAGTACTTCGTTGTTGTATTTAACCACAATTTTCATGTAGCTGCACTGATGTAAAGTCGATTTTACAAGGGCTGCATTACATTTAAAATCATCTGATTTTACTGTGGCCTCAGCAATCAGAATGAATTAATACATTCACTTGAATGGAATCTAGTACTCTAACTGAGGGTGTGCATCACCGAGTATGGAGTCGCTCAGTCAAAATATGGAGTTTTTATCAATAAAAGTTTGTCTTGAATGTAAAAGTGTCTCTTCTTGCCCTGGCTTCAAGTGTGGGCGGTGTTTTGTACTTTTATTGCTAAAATATAAAAGGATGCACAACAATGGGTCTCAAATATTTGTAATGTGTCCTGTTACTGCATGAGTTGATTGATGATAGACTATAAACTACACATATAATAATAATATAATATAATAATAATAATAATAATAATTTTTCCGGTTCCGGTTCCGCCGGACCGGCGGCGCCACACGAGTCGGCTGCCTGTTGCAACAGCCTTTTTTTTTATCTTCCTTCTTCTTTCTACACCTTTCACTCTGTATATATATCACGGACGCACGGATCACCCCGGGGGTCTCCTGGGTCGGCGGACGGAGCCACGGTTTGCAGCGGGAGACGTTACAGCGGGGAGGAGCTAGTGCTAGCTAGCACTTGGCCGCCGCCCGGTGCTAATGGGAAACTCGACATACCGGGAGCTGTAGCGAAAATGACGCGGGTGCCGGGCTGGAGTTTAGGCGGCGTGAAAGAAATATAAGACAGAATAATAAAGAGCGATGGCAAGAACCAAGCAGACCGCCCGTAACATCTACTGGAGGAAGAAGCCCCCCCCCCCCGCAGGAGACAGCTAGCCACCAGGGCTGCTCGGAGAGGCGCTCCGGCCACCGGCACAGTGAAGAGGCCTCACCGTCACAGGCCCGTGGCTCTGAGAGAGATCTGTCGCTGCCAGAAATCCACGGAGCTGCTCATCCGTAAGCTGCCCGTCCAGCGCCTGGTGAGGGAGATCGCTCAGGACTTCAAGACCGTCCTGCGTTTCCTGAGCTTCGCCGTCATGGCTCTGCAGGAGACCAGCGAGGCCCACCTGGTGGGTCTCTTCTTCGCTAAGGGGGTCACCATCATGCCCAAAGACTTCCAGCTGGCCCGCTGCATCCGCGGAGAGAGAGCTTAGACTTTCTGCTGCACATTCACCAGCCATAATGCTCTGCACTGTGTGTCTATATATATATATACATTTATAGTAATATGGACATATGTTTACTAGATGTTGTTTTTTCTTGCCTTCTGATTGTTGCTCTGAGTGTTGCTATCCCTATGCTGTTGCAATCCTGGAATTTCCCCATTGTGGGACTAATAAAGGCTTATCTTATCTTATATAAACTAAATTATATTGATGACTGAACAACTCCCATTCCCCAAAAGATACAGTTGTGAACATAACTCACAAAGGATCACACAAGTGATCTGACAAAAAAATAAATACATTAACAAGCGGTTTATTTTACAGTTGATGTGCCATTCTTTTTCAATTATTCTGTAATTAATACTCACACAATCAAATAAATCTCAGTTCAGTCCCTTTTATATTAAGTGGAAATTGTGCTACTTTGGTTTTGACACTTTACCTAAAAAGCAAAGGATTTCAGTACGTTCCACAGTGGCGAGGTCCGTTGAGGGGGGGCTGCTTTCCTCTTGCCTAGACGAACGAAAGAAATGGATGGTGGTTAGGTTCAAGAAAGTTCAACACATATACAGGCACATCTCAAAAATTAGAATATCATGAAAAAGTTCAATATTTTTGTCACTCATTTCAGAAAGTGAAACCCATATATAGATTCATTACAGGGACAGTGATATATTGAAAGTGTTTATTTTAATACTGATGATTATGGCTACAGCCCATATTAACCAACACCTCAGCGGCCAACATTTATATTTAAAAAATATTTTTTAAAGATAATTTATGTAATATTCTAATTTTTTTCCAAATTGAATTTGGGGTTTTCAGGGGCTGTAAGCCATAATCATCCAAATTAAAATAAATAAACGCTTGAAATATATCACTGTCTGTGTAATGAATCGATATAATATATGGATTTCTCTTTCTGAAATGAGTGTCAAAAAATATTGAATTTTTTCATGACATTCTAATTTTAGGAGATGTACCTGTGTTAGGGAAATACACTTATGAAAGTCAGTGGTGGGATGTGACAAAAATGCTTTGTTTCCCTGACCAGCACCGCAGGATCCACTCTGTACAGGTACAAGTACATTATCAATCCAGGGATTTATGGTGGAACAGCACAATACTGTTCCAGCACCTTTTATGGAAAATCCACAAAATAGGTGTGTGGGTCTATTCTGACGCTTTAGAAAATTATATGAATGACTTTATAAATCACTGGTTTGAAAAAGCACTTTTATATTGTTGAGATTTCGTCTCCTGTGGTCAACTTCACCTGCATCCACAATATAAACACTGAGGGAGGCTAAACCCTGGCATGTGGAAACACATTCTAGCATTAAATTACACACAATTTAATGCGCAGCACCAAAATGCAGCACGTACACAAACCAGGACTTTAACCTGGATTAACATATTTCATCGTTTTGCTCTCACAAGCGAATACTTAGGACAAAACAAGCGTGAATCAGCAGTTGGTACTAGCTAGCTACTAGCTAAAACTCGTTAGCCAGCAGAGGACGGCGCTGTATTACTCAAAAAAGTGAGCTTACCACCAACAGGATAAATAAGCGAATAGATGCACATTATTACAAATCACTCACCATCGATGGTTCTCTCACGTTCGTCTTCAGGTTGTCCGTAGTCCGGTTCTATGCTGGGCTGCATCTGTATCGGTGCAGGTCGCTCCTCACTGTGGATCTGCCACTAAGCAGAGAAAACCCCGCACCTCTTCGTTGGACCATGGTGTAGATTTCCGCAAAACTTACAACGCTGTCTGTATTAATATCGTATTTACTCCGTGACCGAGTTAGTCCGTGAAATATTGCAAATGGCGGTCGTATAGATTCCACTGAAGACGGACGCTTTCGTGACGTTACGCCCTGATCAATCAGTGGCTCGCAGTCTGTTGACGTCACATCTCGGCTCGCTTCAGCACGGTTGTACCCTGCCCTCGAACAGGCACAAAAATAGCGCCTGTTAAACCGTGCTGGGTACAGTGGAAAGGGCTAGAAAGCGAGTCGAGTAGAAGTGAGTAAGGCCAAAGCGATACTAATGGAAAAGGGCCATATAACCCTCTGGTTATTCTAGAGCAGGGGTGGGCAGCGAGGGCCATTCCACTGCAGATTTTCTGTTCCACCCAGTCTCTTCAGCAGGTGTTTGCTCTGATCACCTTCAAGGATTGCTAATCAGTGAAAGCACCTGCTGACGAGACTGGGTGGAATAGAAAACCTAGAGTGGAATGGCCCTCCATGGCACATGATTGCCCACCCCTGTTCTAGAGTCTCCTTTGTTTCCTGAGCTACAGGTAGAAAACAAGTGCGATTGTGCGCAGGTCTCTTATTCGATCTTGGTTTAATTTGTTAACATTTGTCTAATGTTTTTTTCTTTATTGCTGAGGTTGTTGCTTGTTTGTCTGCTGTAGCTAATTGTGACCCGTGCTGGCAAAATGAGTTGGAATGTGCACCGCGTCATTATGAGCTACAGGCACAAGAAGTCATAAATCATGGCTCTTTCTTTGATTGCTAGTGGCAAGCCCCGGGAAAACCCCCATGAATGCCTGGTATCATTGGAAAGCTTAGAAATTATACTTTCTAAAAATATAGAACGATGCGTTACGATGGCGATCTTTTTGACCTCCGCAGATTAAAAGCCAAATCCAGAGTCCTCAAAGAATATATTAGAGAAGCTCAGTATGCTGACGATATCGTGATTTTCAGTGACACACCAGAGGGCCTGCAGACGTTATTATCCTCCTACAATGACGTCGCTAAGAGAATGGGTCTCTGCATCTACACAGTCAAAACAAACCATGTGTATTGGCAATACAGCTGAGTTCTTTATTGACGACATCAAATTGGCCAACGTTACTCGCTTCAAGTATCTCAGCAGTTATGTCAGCAGTGACTGCTCTATGAAGGAGGAACTTGCATCTCGCATCCAAGCAGCATTGTGTGCTTTTGGCCGTCTGCGCAAGAGGGTGTTTGATTCGCATGACCTCACAGTCTCTACCAAAGTCGCAGTTTACAATCAGTGCCTTATGCCCCTCCTGATGTATGGCAGCAAAACCTGGACCCTTTACCAGCACGAAGTCAGGCAGCTTCGCATAATCCAACAGCATCACCTTTGCCTTATACTAAACATCAAGTGGGACGATTTCATCAGCAATGAGGAGGTGCTGTGGCGGGCACACGTCGAAGACATCGAGATCAAGCTTGTAATGAGTCGCCTGCGCTGGTTAGGTCATATCTGTCGAATGAATGATGATAGGCCGGTGAAGGAACTCCTGTATTGTGAGCTGGCTCATGGTTCTCACACAGTAGGTCGACCCAAACTCCGTTTTAAGGACACATGCAAAAATGTATTGAAGTGTGCCGATGTTTAAGATCAATGGCAATTGGTAGTACATGATAGAGCGGAATGAAGAACCTCACGAGGAAAGTTTGCAGGGCGCATAATTCAAAGAGAGTGATGGCTTACGAGAAAAGACGGGCTCGACGTAGAGCGGAGAGGAGTAAGGAAGGAACTGTGGATATACCCGTTTCGGGTGAAAGGCGATGATGATGATATGTTTTTGCGGAAGACGTAACTCCCCACCAATCGGACACGAGTTTTCAACTTAGCCAAAATATAAACAAATCGTCTTTTTCCGGGTCTGTTTATGCATACTTCCTACAAATTAAATATCATTTTGAAGGTCTTTCAATACAGAATATGGAAATAATGTTACATCAGTTTTGAAAATGTCCTCAAAATGACTCATTCTGCCAGCACGGGTCACAATTTTGTTGAAGTTGTTAGGTTGTTGTATGTGATCTGGATTTTTTAACCATTTACTAATCTTTACGTCTGTTCTCTTTCATACTTCTGGTTTATAGGAAATAACTTAAGTACATGCACCCCATTTGCTTACAATTGCAAGCAAATGGAACAGAGACATCATGCACGGTGGCGCAGTGGTTTAGCACTGTGGCAGCACATTTTACCCTCGGCCGGGGGATCGCGAGGATCATGAGATCGTGGGTTCGATCCCAGCCCCCGACCAACAGTGAGCTGTGTGGAGTTTGCATGTTCTCCCCGTGTTGCATGGGTTTACTCCGGGATTTCTCCGGTTTCCTCCCGCATACCAAAAACATGTAGGTTTAGGGCGCTCGCGCACGCAGCGACCGGCAGCCTGTGGCTTGTCACCAGACTGCAAACCAAATCTGCCTACGGGTACAAATAAGTAACAAAAAAAAAAAAAAAAAAATGCACGCACACCCAAGCATACATATGTAGGTAGAAATTTTACACACAACATACATACATACACACACATATGCATACATTATGGACATACAATCACATAGGCACATTTAATTAGCCTTTAGCACAAAAACCAGTTAGTGATAACATGTCCACATTAAAGTTTGCCACGTGGAACATACAGTTAGGCCCAGAAATATTTGGACAGTGACACAAGTTTTGTTATTTTAGCTGTTTACGAAAACATATTCAGGATACAATTTTATAATCAATATGGGATTAAAGTGCAGACTCTCAGCTGTAATTTGAGAGTATTCACATCCAAATTGGAGCAAGGGTTTAGGAATTACAGCTCTTTAATACGTAGCCGCCTCTTTTTCAAGGGACCAAAAGTAATTGAACAATTGACTCAGAAGGCTGCAAAAAAAAAAAAATAACAAGGCTGCATGGGCTCTTCCCTTGTTAACCTGTCATCAATTAAGCAGTTAAAAGTTCTGGAGTTGATTCCAGGTGTGGTGTTTGCATTTGGAAGCTGTTGCTGTGAACACACAACATGCGGTCAAAGGAACTCTCAATGGAGGTGAAACAGACCATCCTGAGGCTGGAAAAAAAAGAAGAAATCCATCAGAGAGATAGCAGAAATGTTAGGAGTGGCCAAATCAACAGTTTGGTACATTCTGAGAAAAAAAGAGTGCACTGGTGAGCTTGGGAACTCAAAAAGGCCTGGACGTCCACGGAAGACAACAGTGGTGGATGATCGCAGAAACCCCTTCACAATATCCACTCAAGTGAAGAACACTCTCCAGGAAGTAGGTGTATCAGTATCTAAGTCTACCATAAAGAGAAGACTTCATGAGAGTAAATACAAAGGATTCACCACAAGGTGCAAACCATTAATTAGCCTCAAAAATAGAAAGGTCAGAATTGACTTTGCCAAAAAACACCTGAAGAAGCCAGCTCAGTTCTGGAACAGCATTCTTTGGACAGATGAGACTAAGATCAACATGTACCAGAATGATGGGAAGAAGAAAGTTTGGGGAAGAAATGGAACAGCTCATGATCCAAAGCACACCACACCTTCTGGAAAACATGGTGGAGGCAGTGTGATGGCATGGGCATGTATGGCTTCCAATGGCACTGGGTCACTTGTGTTTATTGATGATGTGACAAAAGACAGAAGCAGCCGGATGAATTCTGAAGTGTATAGGGATATACTTTCTGCTCAGATTCAGCCAAATGCAGCAAAGTTGATTGCTGCACGGTAGCGCAGTGGTTTAGCACTGTGGCAGCACAGTTTTACCCTCGGCCGGGGGACCGCGGGGATCATGAGATCGTGGGTTCGATCCCAGCCCCCGACCAACAGTGAGCTGTGTGGAGTTTGCATGTTCTCCCCGTGTTGCGCGGGTTTACTCCGGGATTTCTCCGGTTTCCTCCCGCACACCAAAAAACATGTAGGTTTAGGGCGCTCGCGCACGCAGCGACCAGCAGCCGGTGGCTTGTCACCAGACTGCAAACCAAGTCTACCTACGGGTACAAATATAAAAAAAAAAAAAAAAAAAAAAAAAAAAAGTTGATTGGACGGCACTTCACAGTACAGATGGACAATGATCCAAAACATACTGCAAAAGCAACCCAGGAGTTTTTTAAAGCAAAGAAGTGGAATATTCTGCAATGGCTGAGTCAATCACCAGATCTCAACCCAATCGAGTATGCATTTCACTTGCTCAAGACAAAACTTAAGGCAGAAAGACCCACAAACAAGCAACAACTGAAGACAGCTGCAGTAAAGGCCTGGCAAAGCATCACAAAGGAGGAAACCCAGCATTTGGTGATGTCCATGGGTTCCAGACTTCAGGCAGTCATTGCCTGCAAAGGATTCTCAACAAAATGTTGAAAAGTAACATTTTACTTAGGGTTATGTTTATTTGTCCAATTACTTTTGAGCCCCTGAAATGAGGAGCGTTGGTATAAAAATAGCTACAATTCCTACACGTTTAATCATATATTTTTGTTCAACCCCTTGAATTAAACCTTAAAGTCTGCACTTCAATTCCATTGTAGTTGTTTCATTTCAAATCCAATGTGGTGGCATGCAGAGCCCAAATCATGAAGATTGTGTCACTGTCCAAACATTTCTGGGCCTAACTGTACATGGAACTGGTACCAGGGAGAAGAGGCTAAAAGTTTTTAATCGACTGAAGGATCTACAAACAAACTTTGCCTTATTACAAGAAACACAAGTTTCTAAGTCGTCTGTAGATACGCTCACCTCCCCGGAATTTCCCCACATGTACTCAGCTGGCTTTAATTCTAAACAAAGGGGGGAAGCTACTGTATATTGGTAAACAGAAGAATACGCTTTGTTGTGAATAATACCATAGCAGATCCAGAAGGTAGACTTATAATACTAAAACTCTCAGTTCAAAATTTGGATCCATGTATTGCAAGTGTTTATGGCCCAAATGTTGATGACCCATCCTATTTTCACACTTTCTTCATTTCTCTTTCTAATCACTTGGACACTACACTCATAACAGGAGGAGACTCCAACCTGGTATTAAACCCTGCAATCGACAGGCTCAGTGCATCGGGGAATTATCGAAAATGCCAGGCTATTGACACTCTCAAACAATACATGAATGACTTTGGTCTTTGTGATAAAAGGCATTCTCATCACCCAATTCTTCGGGAATACACTTTTTTTTTCATCAGTTCATAGTTCACATTCACATTTAGACTTCTTCTTAGCCAGTAACACTATTGTGAGGGACATCACAGACAGTGAAATATGTTCAAATCGGAAAGCTATAAGGAAAACTAAGAGCTGAAAATTTAGTATGTCACTACTAAAAGACAAAGACTTTATTAATTACTCTAATAAAGACTGGGAATGACATCTGGAACATAATGATATGCCAGGAATATCCCCGTGTGTTCTTTGGGAAGCAGCAAAAGCGGTCATGGAAGGTAAAATAATCTCTTACCGTTTGTATAAAAAAGAATTAAAGCTGCAAGCAGCTGTATGCGCCCCCGCCCCCATGCAGACCCCACTGCCCATCGGACCCAGTAAATTTCCCATTGTCATGGCAAGTGCTGCATGAATAATAAAGAAAACCATTTGGTGAAGTACTTTCTTGTGAGCAGTATGTGGCACTCTAACATTGTCAGCGCGTGCGGGGTGGGCATAAGAGCCATAATAGCAATTATGGGGTAAATTGGACAAAGTTTGTCCAAGTTACAGCTGTTCTACGTATTGCCAGGAGGGAAACTATGGCATGTGGCCGTAGCAGCGCATACATGTTAGGTACGTGTTGCGGACCCATATAGGACAACAGAAGAGAGTCACCTTGACTTATGTTCCACATTTCATGACACTCAGATTTTCCCAACCTTCCAAAGTAAAAAATGTATTGAATGACGAGGAGTGGATTTCCATGGCAACTGTGATGATCACAGGACAAAAGTGACTTCCACTGAGGGTAATCCAATGCGCTCTGAGACACCTCTGAAAATGTCATGTCATTCTGATTATTGGTCTTTGTGCGAAAGTTGATACATTTTTTGTGTTGTACCTCATGTCACCACAAGGTGGTGCTGTGATATTTTTGTGAATATTGATATATAGACATGTTTAGAGTGGGATGAGTATCCATCATGCAAATTTTGGTCCATATCAGAGAAGTATCGTCCGAGCTGTATCTCTCGTGTTTTGCATTGCGAAGACGCCATTAAAGCATACCGGTCGGCATGGAAACAGTTCTCTACTATGTACGTATGCTGTCAATGAGTCCTAGTCATTCTGTCATGGGATTCTTGCACACGGTGAGACAAAATAAATAAAAAACAAAAAAGTTTTCAGCAATTCTTCCTTTAACTACTAGGTGGTGCTATAACTTATATTAATTATTTATATATAGGAGCATGCAGGGTGGGACTAATAGCCATTGTAGAAAATTTGGTAAAAACTGAATAAAGTTTGTCCAAGTTGCAAGTGTCCGCTTTTCAAACCACTAGGTGGCACTACAACTCTGGTTATTTTTATAAAGGAGTGTTGAGGGATGGAGTGATATCCATCATAGAAAATTTGGGGAAAATCAGACAGTTTGCCCAAGTTACAAGTGTTTTGTTAATTATTTTTGCATAGAAGCATGCAGGGTGGGACTAATATCCATCGAAGAAAATTTGGTGAAAATCAGACAAAGTTTGGTCAAGTTACAAGTGTCCATTACTCTAGCCACTAGGTGGCGCTATAAATTTTGAAAATTATTTGTGTATAGGAGCGTGCAGGATGGGACTAATATCCATCATAGAAAATTTGGTGAAAATTGGACAAAGTTTTTCAAAGTTACAACTGTCCTATGTTCCATGGCGAGAAGTCAACCTTCGCCATGCTACCATGGCAACACTTACGTATCAGTTATGTGTTGCAGACAGATTTGGGTTTACAGAGGACAGTCACTTCTACTTATGTTCCAGATTGCATGACTCCAGGACCTTCCCAACCCTCCCAACAAGATCACGGATTGAATGGCCAGGAGGGCGTGTCCAAGAGTGGCGCCATGTTAAAATTGATGTGCAGCTATGATCATCCATGAGGTCTGATGAACCTCAGACAATTTCACGTCATTCTGGCAAGTGGCGCGTGAGTAATAAATAAAAAAGTTTTCAGCAATTCTTTCTTTAACCACTCAATGGTGCTATATCTTTTATCAATTATTTTTATATAGATGCATTTGGGGCAGGACTATTATCCATCATGGTAACTTTGGTGGACATGGGACAAGTTTTGCTTGAGTTACAGCTGTTTGATGTTGTAAGGGGCGGAGTCAAATTTCGCCATGGTGACCTGGCCATACCTTTGAGCTTTCTACTGTGAAAGGAGGAAGCTTTAATGACCAATTCCTATAGATAATGCCATGCGAAAATGAGCTCAATCAGACCAGGCCCCTAGGAGGCGTTAGTTCAAATGCGAGGGGTGGATTTTAGCCAAATTGGAGGTAGGGCAGCTTTAAGGCAAGATGGCGGACTTCCTGTTGGCTGTGGGTAAGGGCCACAATTATGTTTTTTGCATGTCTTGAGGTGATGCACACTTCACCCGAATTTCATGTCTGTACGGCAAACTTTATGGCCGCCGGTCTCCATTGACCTTGTACGTTTGGCACATATTTTTTTCCAGTTTATTGAATTTTTCACGGGGTCTGAGGTGTGCGTGAAAAAAAATTGCGTTTTGGTTAACGTTTAGAGGGTCAAAAATACGATTATTTAGGCATAAAAATAATGAACGCAGCAGATACAATAGGGCTCTCGCCCACTGACGTCAGTGGCTCGGGCCCTAACAAGCACTGGTACTGGAGTTAGAACAGAAAATTAAATCATTGGCGATGACCTGTGCCGTTTCTCCGAAGGAACAGGCACTTAACAATCTGAGAAAATTAAAGCTGGAATTAAAAGAAATTACAAACAAAAGAACAATTTTTAATACAAAGACTGCATCTTGAGAAGTTTGAACACAGTAATAAATCGGAGCGATATCTTTCAAACCAGTTTAGATTGAATAAAGAAAAAACAACTATCCACTCTATTCAGGATATGACTGGAAATATTACCCATGAGCCTGAAGAAATAAATAACTCCTTCAGAAAGTTTTATGAAAACCTCATACCTGCCAACTTTTAAAACCTGAAAAGCCTAGTAGCTAGCTGGGGTCCAGGGGCCGCAGGCCCCGGTAGGTTCAGAACAAAGTCCTGGTGGGGGGTTCAGGGGGGCGAAGCCCCCCGACGGCAAACAAATACAGTGGGGCAAAAAAGTATTTAGTCAGCCACCAATTGTGCAAGTTCTCCCACTTAAAAGATGAGAGAGGTCTTCAATTTTCTTCATAGGTATACCTCAACTATGAGAGACAAAATGAGAAAAAAAAATCCAGAAAATCACATTGAAGGATTTTTAATGAATTAATTGGTAAATTCCTCTGTAAAATAAGTATTTGGTCAATCCCAAAAGTTCATCTCAATACTTTGTTATATACCCTTTGTTGGCAATGACAGAGGTCAAACGTCTTCTGTAAGTCTTCACAAGGTTTTCACACACTGTTGCTGGTATTTTGGCCCATTCCTCCATGCAGATCTCCTCTAGAGCAGTGATGTTTTGGTGCTGTCACTGGGCAACACGGACTTTCAACTCCCTCCAAAGATTTTCTATGCGGTTGAGATCTGGAGACTGGCTAGGCCACTCCAGGACCTTGAAATGCTTCTTACAAAGCCACTCCTTCGTTGCCCAGGCGGTGTGTTTGGGATCATTGTCATGCTGAAAGACCCAGCCATGTTTCATCTTCAATGCCCTTGCTGATGGAAGGAGGTTTTCACTCAAAATCTCACGATACATGGCCCCATTCATTCTTTCCTTTACACGGATCAGTCGTCCTGGTCCTTTTGCAGAAAAACAGCCCCAAAGTATGATGTTTCCACCCCCATCCTTCACAGTAGGTATGGTGTTCTTTCTCTTCCAAACATGACAAGTTGAGTTTTTATCAAAAAGTTCTATTTTGGTTTCATCTAACCATATGACATTCTCCCAGTCCTCTTCTGGATCATCCAAATGCTCTCTAGCAAACTTCAGACGGGCCTGGACATGTACTGGCTTAAGCAGGGGGACACGTCTGGCACTGCAGGATTTGAGTCTCTGGCGGTGTAGTGTGTTACTGATGGTAGCATTTGTTACTTTGGTCCCAGCTCTCTGCAGGTCATTCACTAGGTCCCCCCGTGTGGTTCTGGGATTTTTGCTCACCGTTCTCGTGATCATTTTGACCCCACGGGGTGAGATCTTGTGTGGAGCCCCAGATCGAGGGAGATTATCAGTGGTCTTGTATGTCTTCCATTTTCTAATAATTGCTCTCACAGTTGATTTCTTCACACCAAGCTGCTTACCTATTGCAGATTCAGTCTTCCCAGCCTGGTGCAGATCTACAATTTTGTTTCTGGTGTCCTTTGACAGCTCTTTGGTCTTGGCCATAGTGGAGTTTGGAGTCTGACTGTTTGAGGTTGTGGACAGGTGTCTTTTATACTGATAACGAGTTCAAACAGGTGCCATTAATACAGGTAACGAGTGGAGGACAGAGGAGCCTCTTAGAGAAGAAGTTACAGGTCTGTGAGAGCCAGAAATCTTGCTTGTTTGTAGGTGACCAAATACTTATTTTACAGAGGAATTTACCAATTAATTCATTAAAAATCCTTCAATGTGATTTTCTGGATTTTTTTTCCCCTCATTTTGTCTCTCATAGTTGAGGTATGCCTATGAAGAAAATTGGAGACCTCTCTCATCTTTTAAGTGGGAGAACTTGCACAATTGGTGGCTGACTAAATACTTTTTGCCCCACTGTATTAGCATTAAATCAAGTTAAAATGTGGCTAACAACCTCATATTTCTTCAACAATCATGTTTCTATTTTCCTTAAATTGTCAATGCAGATATGCTGATGGAAAAGATCAAGGACAAACTCTATGGTAACTCTCAAGCATTGTTGTTTTCCATGGTGCACCTCTTAGCTTTCTTCAGTTGGTCTTTTGAATGGAACACACTGTGGCACTTGTTACCCGAAGCTGTCATCATCATTTTCCTGGTCATGAGGTTGCCCAGAACTTTAGTTGACAGACTGGACCTGAACTCAGTTTTGTTCTTGTTCACATGGCTGAATATGCGCTCACAGTCCGCAATAATAATTCCTGGAAATGCTTTCGAGTATTCCTCACGAAAAGACTTGCCATGTGTGTGGATATGGATTATCACAGTCTCTTAATTTTCTTAATCAGTGTTCATCTATATTTATTTAAGTCAGTAAGAACTTTGATTATTATACTCTTTGCTTCCTCAGGTGTTCCATTTAGTTTGATCCAAACTCTACAATTTCTTGTCCATGTTGCCTGTATCTTATTTTGTCTTTTCAGCATCCGTGCTTGCCATGCTATTTCAGCACTAGTTTTTGTTAGATGTTCATTTAGGTAAACTTCTGTTCCCCGTAACTTTCTGACCTGCCTCAGTATGTCACTCTTTACCCTGGGATGTGATTTGGGGTTGGGGAAATTATCTGAAAATTTAACAGGGGGTCTGGGGGACAGAGTCCCCCAGGGAGGTCCGGGGCAGAGCCCCGTTGGGGGGGCAAGGGGGGGCAAAGCCCCCCAAAGCTCCTGGGTTTTTATGATTTTTTAAGTACCAGAACTGTGCTTAAATGACATAAAACAAACAGGTGAATGCCACTTATTACTGTAAAATATTGACTTATGTTCCAAGAAGATGAGTTCAGAGATTTTTTGATCTCTTCCATTTCCTCCTTCTTTGGTGGCATTTTTACTGACCTGTTGATAGTAAAACAATCTCTACTGGTGTCGCCAGTATCCAATCCAACCGACCTCAAATCCAGCTGGGCCTCAGCTAGCCCCCTCCGCTGCTAGTCCCACTGCTTACCGCTGCTGCAATTGAGCTCCTGTCCAGCCGGGGTACCGGCGGCTCCTCCACCGAGTCCCGCCGTCCACCGCCGCTGTAGTTGAGCTCTGATCCTGCTCCTGTCCAGCTGGGGTCCCGGTAGATCCCCTGCTGAGCCCCGCCACCTACCGCCGTCTTCCTCAGTAGTTCCTCCGCCGAGCCCCGCCGCTGTAGCTGGGCTCCGATTCCGGCTCTTATCCAGCTGGGGCCCCGGCTGCTCCTCCACTGGTCCCCGTCTCCTACCACCGCTGTACTTGAACTCCAATCTGGCTCCCGTCCAACTGTTGCCTCGGTTGGTTCCTCCGGCGAGCCACAATCACCGGGGACGGAGTCGCTTCTTTGTGTCGTGTTAGGTGCTACGACTAGCTATGGCGTTAGCTATGGCGTTAGCTATGGCGTTAGCTATAGCGATAGCGTTAGCTTAGCAAACGCTTCGGGTAAATTTAGATACGATTCCTAGCAATCTCGTGTTTGGAATTGCTTTCGTGTTTTTTTTTACGACTTAAAATTTCTGACTGAATTTTTAGTGAAAAACCATAATTTTGATTAATAAAGCTGTAACCCGGAATGGGGTCTTGAAAACCGTAACCATTACGGCAAAACCAGAGTAGTTGGCAGGTATGAAACCTCTGCTCATCTCGGATTAACCCATCTGACTCAGAGATAAATAAATTTCTGGACAATATTAACTTACCACGATTAAATAATGAACAGATTGAAGCTCTGGATGCACCTCTTCTTGAGGTGTCTGAACTCCAGGAGGCACCTAAGCACACCCCAAACAACAAAGCTCCGGGATCAGATGGTTTTCCGGTAGAATTTTATAAAGAGTTCTGGCCTATGATGGCACCTACTTTCTTTAAAATGGTGAATCAAATTAAAGAAGATTATGTAATCCCTCCAAATATGAACTTGGCTAGCATTATCCTGCTCCTAAGGCTGCATGTCCACCAAACACATTTTTTCCACTCTGGGTGGCTATTTTCCATTCATTCTCTACAGTGGGGGAAAAAAGTATTTAGTCAGCCACCAACTGCGCAAGTTCTCCCACTTAAAAGATGAGAGAGGTCTCCAATTTTCTTCATAGGTATACCTCAACTATGAGAGACAAAATGAGAAAAAAAAAATCCAGAAAATCACATTGAAGGATTTTTAATGAATTGATTGGTAAACTCCTTGGTAAAATAAGTATTTGGTCAATAACAAAAGTTCATCTCAATACTTTGTTATATACCCTTTGTTGGCAATGACAGAGGTCAAACGTTTTCTGTAAGTCTTCACAAGGTTTTCACACACTGTTGCTTGTATTTTGGCTCATTCCTTCATGCAGATCTCCTGTAGAGCAGTGATGTTTTGGGGCTGTCGCTGGGCAACACGGACTTTCAACTCCTTCCAAAGATTTTCTATGCGGTTGAGATCTGGAGACTGGCTAGGCCACTCCAGGACCTTGAAATGCTTCTTACAAAGCCACTCCTTCGTTGCCCGGGCGGTGTGTTTGGGATCATTGTCATGCTGAAAGACCCAGCCACGTTTCATCTTCAATGCCCTTGCTGATGGAAGGAGGTTTTCACTCAAAATCTCACGATACATGGCCCCATTCATTCTTTCCTTTACACGGATCAGTCGTCCTGGTCCTTTTGCAGAAAAACAGCCCCAAAGTATGATGTTTCCACCCCCATGCTTCACAGTAGGTATGGTGTTCTTTCTCCTCCAAACACGACAAGTTGAGTTTTTACCAAAAAGTTCTATTTTGGTTTCATCTAACCATATGACATTCTCCCAGTCCTCTTCTGGATCATCCAAATGCTCTCTAGCAAACTTCAGACGGGCCTGGACATGTACTGGCTTAAGCAGGGGGGACACGTCTGGCACTGCAGGATTTGAGTCTCTGGCGGCGTAGTATATTACTGATGTAGCCTTTGTTACTTTGGTCCCAGCTCTCTGCAGGTCATTCACTAGGTCCCCCCGTGTGGTTCTGGGATTTTTGCTCACCGTTCTCATGATCATTTTGACCCCATGGGGTGAGATCTTGCGTGGAGCCCCAGATCGAGGGAGATTATCAGTGGTCTTGTATGTCTTCCATTTTCTAATAATTGCTCCCACAGTTGATTTCTTCACACCAAGCTGCTTACCTATTGCAGATTCAGTCTTCCCAGCCTGGTGCAGGTCTACAATTTGTTTCTGGTGTCCTTTGACAGCTCTTTGGTCTTGGCCATAGTGGAGTTTGGAGTCTGACTGTTTGAGGTTGTGGACAGGTGTCTTTTATAATGATAACGAGTTCAAACAGGTGCCATTAATACAGGTAACGAGTGGAGGACAGAGGAGCCTCTTAAAGAAGAAGTTACAAGTCTGTGAGAGCCAGAAATCTTGCTTTTTTTGTAGGTGACCAAATACTTATTTTACCGAGGAATTTACCAATTAATTCATTAAAAATCCTTCAATGTGATTTTCTGGATTTTTTTTTCTCATTTTATATCTCATAGTTGAGGTATACCTATGATGAAAATTGGAGACCTCTCTCATCTTTTAAGTGGGAGAACTTGCACAATTGGTGGCTGACTAAATACTTTTTTGCCCCACTGTACAGTATGTCGTCCAACGTTTACTGCACTGAGCGCCCTGGGCGCTGAAATGCTGTCGGCGGTGGATGTTTTTTGTCACGGCGCTCAGAGCTGAAAAAAGTTCAACTTTTCAGAGACTGCAGCTGAGCTCGTCAATGTCAGACCTTAAGCAGCCAATCAGAACTGCTGCGTGGGTGGGACATAGGACGCCGATGCTAGTCTGTACTCTGAATCCCGCTTTCTGTGTCATCATATTTTACATCCAGAGCTGCTAGAAAATGTTTCCTGTTCATTGTTATTTAGAGAATGCCATTAAAAAATCTGTACAAAGTCTGGCAATAGGAAAAGCGGAAGTGCTGAGCTTAAAGTGACAAGCTGTTGCTGGGATACAGGGCACAGACTTTTTTTTTTCCCCAGAGCGCAGTGGCCAAACGCTGAAAAAAAGAAAGCTCAGGGCGGTCGGTTGACACTGTTGCTGTCACTACAACCACAATGTTACAATACCTCGCTATGTGGGGTAACTGAATAGACTGTTATGCTGTTTATTCCATCTAGCTACAACGCTCCGTGCTGTGTATATTTCTGTGTACATATACATATTCACTCATCTTATCGTATCTTCTAAATTATTGCTTGAGTGTTGCTATCCCTGTGCTGTTGCAATCCTGGAATTACCCCATTGTGGGACTAATAAAGGCTTATCTTATCTTAATTGACAAGCCAACCGCAGAGGTTGCCAAGCAACCATGATAAATGCTTTGTTCACCTTTTTTAAAGCCCCATTCAATCTACCTTGGCAATCCAGGCAAACCCAGTATGATCCAGGCTCGCTTTGTTGTCTCAATAGGGTTACCCACGCTACCTGATGTGGGCTAATTGACCTTGCAAGCATTGGTCGATGCCCAGTAGGCATCACTGTCACCACGTCACAGCACAGCAACATACTGTGGAAATGAATCAGAATGCTGTCCATCATTATTCTAACAGATTTCTATATTAATTTTGAAGCAGACAACTGTGTGTGCCACAATTACACAAATACCATAGTGACTGAGAGTGAGAGGTTTCTTTTCAGAGAATTTTCTTTAGTCAATCACACAAAATCTGCAAAAGCTCTGACCATCTCCAGCTGCTGGAAGTGGTCAGACGAGACACCAACGGTTTGGTGTGGGACTGTCTCCCTGTTCAGTTCCGCACTGTGATTATTCTGTGATTATTCATGCATCCCTGTTCACCCCCCGCGTTAACGAACAAACTGTCACCAAGGGTCCCGCTGTGACGAACAACACTTTGGCCAATATTCCTTTACTTACCACTGACCACGCTCAGATCCATAATATACAAATGAGGAACAGGTGCGTGGGACCGATCGCTTCCCGGAGCTTTTAAAATAGTAGTAGTTAGTAAAAAGTAAACACACATTTGGCAACTATATATTTATCTCTCACCTCAACCATTTTCAGAAAAATGTTTTGCTTTTTATTTTTGAAGATAGAGGAAAAACTTTAACATCTGGAAGCGTCATGAACAGACTAGAGCAGCCTACGCATCAAGAGTTGCGGCCACCAATCACGTGCAAGCCCTGCATGGTGGGGAGAGCAGAGCGTGTTGGGGTAGACAGAAAATGTTCATTAAACTGCACTTTTGTAGCCAAAAATACTGCTTGAAAACCGGCCAAAATTCTCTGACCAGACAGTGATCCGTACAGTTTGCGGCTACAGAGTATTGGGCTCGTGACTCTCACCTGGTTACGCCCCCTCATGGGAAGCGTGGAAACGCACGCCTCAGTGGACACATAGTTTTAGGGAGATGAAGGTATCCGTTTTGTATAGTAGTCTTCGGGTCAGAGGTGAGTCCTCCCCTATCCTCTGAGAGGGTGGCCTTACAGCATCAACTACTGGTGGGCGGGAGTATCTGGTGGGCGGGAGTATGGGTGGAGCTAATTAGAATATTCATTAATCCGTGCATACCTAAGTAGGCGCAAGATTTTTTTTGTAACTTAGATTTTTATTCATTTTTCATCATATATAATGCATTCAGATCACATTCTACATTTAAAAAACAAAGGGGTTAGGGTAGGGAAAAAGAAAAAAAAAATTAAAAAAATTAAAAAAATTAAAAAAAAAAAATTAAAAAATAAAAGGGGGGGGGGACAAATGTTGGAGCATCAAGTTTTTAGTTTCCATCTCTTAATTCTTCTGGTTTTTTCAGTGTCTTTGGTTATTCTTTCAATTTCTGCCTCGTTGTTGCACTTTCTAGTGTGTCCATTTCCGCCATTTTTTCTCCCATATTCCTTCTTGCATTCTTCGTCGATATGTTAGTTTTTCCATCATACGTATGTCCTCAACAATGTCAGTCCATTGTTCTTGGTCAGGAAGAACTTCTGATCGCCATTTTTTTGTGATAGTTTTTTTACATGCAATCAACAAGATTTTAACTAGATATCTGTCCTCAGCCTGTATAACATTGTCTTTTTTAAGATCACATAAGTACATCAGGTTACAGTTCATTGGTATATTATATCCTAATATCCTCTGTATTGTCACATGCATAGATTTCCAAAATGATGATATTTTGTAGCATTTCCAAAACATATGTGAGTGGTCTGCATTTTGAGCCCCACATCCCCTCCAGCATAAAGATTGGGTATTTGTATATTTTCCTTGAATCTGTGGTGTAATGAAAAAGCGAATCAGGTTTTTCCATCCAAATTCCCTCCATGTCCTTGAATTTGTTGATGTGTGTTGTGTTTTCCATATTTCCTGCCAGCTTTCTTCTGTTATGTTTAAATTGAGCTCTTTCTCCCATTTCTCCTTTATATAGTTACTTGTATGATTGTTTGTCATAAGTTTCTGATATAGTTTTGAAATAATTCTTATTTTATTTCCTGCATATGAGCTTAAAATAAGTTGTATAATCTCGTTCACATCTGTTTGGAGGTTATGCCTAATCTTCTTCATATAGTAATCTCTCATCTGCAGATATCTGAAAAATTCCGATCTTTCTAATTTAAATTTTCTCCTGATATTTACAAAGCTCCCGAGATCTTTTTTTCCGATATTGCCCCATGCTGTGATTCCCTTGTTCACCAGATTTTTGTATCCCCTATCTTGTTTTGCCGGTTCAAACTGACTGTCAAATCAGAATCAGAATCAGAATCAGAATTCTGATTCTGAATATTCTGAATATTGAAATGCTACCCATTTCAATAGTTTTATGTCTTCCCTTATATTATATTTTTGTACTATTTTATACCACAGTTCTAAAGTAAATTTAGTGATTGGGTCTATTTGTTTGATTTGCTTATATGCATCTTTATCTCCTATTATGCTTTGTACTGGGAGTCCCTCAATTTCCTTTTCCATTTCTTTCCATTTTGCCTCATACTTTTTTTTTTTTTTTTTTTTTTTTTTCTCTCGGCGCCACACGAGTCGGCTGCCTTTTGCAACAGCGGCTCGATTCCGAGTCTTTTTCCCTTCCTCTCTCTTTTGATCCGTCTTTTTTTTTTCACCCCACTTATATCACGGACACACAGATCGTCCTAAATGTCTCCTGAGCCGGTGGACGGAGCCACTGTCTATAGCAGGATACGATACAGCAGAGAACAGCTGCTAGCATTCAACCGCCACCCGGTCCCATTGGAAAAACTCGACATACCGAGTGAACTGAGGCGAAAACGCCGCGGCTGCCGGGCTGGAGTAAGGCGGAGGACAAAAAATATAAGGTACAGACCCTCCCTTCCATCTGTTGTCATGGGAAATGTACGGTCGATACTGGGAAAGTTAGATGAGCTAGCGGCTATCTCCCGTTATGATAGCACTTACCGGGAGTGCTCTCTCCTTTTGTTTACTGAGACGTGGCTAACTGAACTAGCAGCAGATGCTAACATTGAGCTGGAGGGTTTTCACATGATACGAGCTGACCGAACACCAGAGAGTGGCAAAACTAGGGGCGGTGGAGTGATCATGTATGTTAACAACAACTGGTGCAGACCGGGACATATCACTGTTAAACAACGACACTGCAGCAAAGACATTGAGTTGCTAGCTGTTAGCATGAGGCCTACATATCTCCCGAGAGAACACTCACACGTGATCTGCATTGTTGTTTATGCAAATCCGACGGCGAACGCTGGGACAGCACGTGACGTCATCCATTCAGTAACCAGCAGGCTGCAGACAGAACACCCAGATGCTCTTCTCCTCATCTCAGGCGATTTCAACCATGTTTCACTGTCTCCCATTCTACCCACGTTCACCCAGTATGTCACATGCCACACTAGAGACAATAAAACACTGGATTTATTCTACGCAAACACTAAGGAGGCGTACACCTCATCACAACTACCCCCACTCGGGAGATCGGATCACAACTTGGTTCATCTCCGGCCGGTGTACAAACCCCTAGTGCACAGACAACCTCCGGCCATGCACACTGTGGAGTTATGGTCTGAGGAGACAATGGACACCCTAAAGGGCTGTTTTGAAGCCACCGCCTGGAAGCAGCTCTGCGATCCACATGGTGAGGACATCGATGGCCTCATTCACACCTTCACGGGCTACCTCAGCTTCTGTGTGGACAAATCCGTTCCCACCAAGACCATACGGCGTCACTCAAACAACAAACCCTGGATCAACCCTGAGATAAAAACACTTCTGAGAGAGAAGAAGAGGATCTTCAGGTCAGGGAACAGGGAGATGCTGAAGTCCGTACAGAGGGAGCTGAGGAGAAAGATCAGAGAAGGCAAGGACAGCTTCAGGAAGAAGATGGAGGACAAGCTGCAACAGAGCGACATCAGCGGGGTCTGGAGAAACCTCAAAACCATCTCGGGGCTCCAGAATACCTCCCCCCAGGCCACAGGGGGCAGGGAGTGGGCGAACAACCTGAATCTGTTTTTCAATAGATTTGACCAACCGCCCTCCCCCCTGACTGCACAACAACCACTGCTGCCTCTAAAGAAATCAAGTCCTGCTGCCCACTCCCCACTCTACCAACACCCCCCCACTCCCAACACACAGCCCCCCATCCTGACCCTGACCAGGACCCAGGTGAGGACGGAGCTGAGGAAGATCAAGGCGAGGAAGGCGCCGGGACCGGACGGCATCAGCGCAAAGCTCCTCAAGTCCTGTGCAGACCAGCTGTGTGGGATTGTGACGTATATCTTCAACATGAGCCTGAAACTGGGGAGGGTACCACAGCTGTGGAAAACATCTTGTGTGGTACCTGTACCAAAAACTTCCCACCCCAAAGACCTGAACAGCTACAGACCGGTGGCCTTGACGTCCCACTTGATGAAGACCCTGGAGAGACTGCTCCTTGCTCACCTCCGCCCCCTGGTGGAACCAGCGATGGATCCACTCCAGTTCGCCTACCAGCATGGCATTGGGGTGGAGGATGCGGTGATCTTCCTCCTTCACCGTTCTCTGTCCCACCTGGAGAAGCCCGGGAATATGGTGAGGATCATGTTCTTTGACTTCTCCAGTGCTTTCAACACCATCCAACCGATGATCCTGAAGGACAAGCTGCTGCGCGCAGGGGTGGACCAGCACCTGTCATCATGGATCCTGGACTACCTCACGAACCGGCCTCAGTTTGTGAGAACCCGGGACTGTGTGTCCGACACGATCATCAGTAGCACGGGGGCCCCCCAGGGAACGGTGCTGGCTCCCTTCCTGTTCACTCTTTATACTGCGGACTTCTCACACAACACAACACACTGCCATCTACAGAAGTTCTCTGATGACTCTGCGATCGTTGGCCTCATCTCCAATGGAGATGAAGCTGAGTACAGAGGGCTTATCCAGGACTTCGTGGACTGGTGCCATCGGAACTGCCTCCAGATCAACGCGAGGAAAACTAAGGAGCTGGTGGTGGACTGCCGCAGGCATGGGCAGCCCCTCACAGTACCAGTAAATATACAGGGAACAGACATTGAGATGGTGACATCCTATAAGTACCTGGGTATTCATCTGAACAATAAACTAGACTGGTCACACAATACTGATGCACTCTACAAGAAGGGACAGCGCAGGCTGTTCCTGCTGAGGAGACTCAGGTCTTTTGGTGTACAAGGGGCGCTGCTGAAGTCATTCTATGACACGGTGGTGGCATCAGCCATCACTTTTGGAGTGGTCTGCTGGGGCAGTGGCATTACTGCAGCCGATAGGAAGAGACTGAACAAACTGATTAAGAAAGCTAGCTCTGTCCTGGGGCAGCGCCTTGATCCGATGGAGGAGATAGGAGAGAGAAGGACGGTGGCTAAACTGTCATCTCTGCTGGAGTCCGAGTTCCACCCTATGCAGGACATACTGAATGCACTGAGGAGCTCATTTAGCAGCAGACTACATCATCCCAGGTGCACAACCGAGAGGTTTCGTAGGTCCTTCCTACCAACGGCTGTCAGACTGTACAACCTAAGCAGGGCTGCTCGCAGAGATAGCAAAAAGACGTAACAAACTAATAGTTTTTTGAATGCAAAAGATGCAATAGACTTACACAATGGTCCTCTCCGGCATACAACTAGGAACATACCGGTCGCTATGGAGGGTGAGAATATGTATGGGCACATAATCATACCATGTAGGATAACTAAGTAGACGGTTATGCTGTTTCATTCCATCTAGCAACAATGCTCTGCACTGTGTGTGTTTATATATTTGCATATTTATTCCATCTAGCTACAATGCTCCGTACTGTGGGTGTTTATATATTTATATATCTACATATTATTCCATCTAGCTACATTGCTCCGCACTGTGTGTGTTTATATACTTGCATATTTATTCCACCTAGCTGCAATGCTCCGTACTGTGGGTGTTTATATATTTACATATTTATTCCATCTAGCTACAATGCTCTGCACTGTGTGTTCATATATTCATATATTTATTCCATCCAGCTACAATGCTCTGCACTGTGTGTCTGTGTGTGTGTGTATATATATATATTTTATAGTAATACGTACATATGTTTATTAGCTGCTCTTGCTTGCTTGTTTTTTTTCTTGCCTTCTGATTGTTGCTCTGAGTGTTGCTATCCCTGTGCTGTTGCAATCCTGGAATTTGTCGCACCAACATATGATATATCTTATTTGTGCTGAGTAGTAATATTCCTTTAGACTCGGTAGGCCCATGCCTCCTTTCTCTTTTGGTAATTGGAGGGTTTTATATTTCACTCTTGGTTTTTTACCTCCCCAAACAAATCTCGATATCATCCTGTCCCACTTTGAGAATTGGGCATCTGGAATCTCTGTTGGTATAGCTTGGAAGAGGTAAAGTAATCTAGGTTGTATGCTGATTTTGACTGTCTCAATTTTTGAATTCAGATCCATATTTAAGATTGACCATCTATCAATATCTTTTTTTTATTTCTTGTTCCAACCTATCATAGTTTGCTTTATATATTTTGCTTAGGTCTTTAGGTATGTTCACTCCAAGGTATTTTATTTCTTTTTGGTTCCAGTTTAGTTTGATCTTATCAGTTATCTGGTTTAGAGGGTTATAGTGGAATGTCAGTATTTGTGTTTTTGTTATGTTTATCTTGTATCCTGATAATTTTCCAAAATTTTCTATCAAGTTCATCATTTCCATTATTGATTTATCTGGTTGTTCGAGGTAAACTATAATATCGTCTGCAAATAGCCCAATCTTGTGTTCCGCCCCCTTTATTGTTACACCTTTTAATTTCTTATTTTGTCGTATCGCTTGAGCCAATGGTTCTATGAACAGAGCAAACAAGGTGGGCGATAAGCAGCATCCCTGCCTAGTTGATCTTTGTATATTTACTTTGTCTGTTATGCTGCACGGTGGCGCAGTGGTTTAGCACTGTGGCAGCACAGTTTTACCCTCGGCCGGGGGATTGCGGGGATCATGAGGTCGTGGGTTCGATCCCAGCCCCCGACCAACAGTGAGCTGTGTGGAGTTTGCATGTTCTCCCCGTGTTGCGTGGGTTTACTCCGGGATTTCTCCGGTTTCCTCCTGCATACCAAAAACATGTAGGTTTAGGGCGCTCGCGCACGCAGCGACCAGCAGCCGGTGGCTTGTCACCAGACTGCAAACCAAGTCTACCTACGGGTACAAATAAGTAACAAAAAAAAAAAAAAAAAAAAAAAAAAAAAAAAAAAAAGCTACCGTTTATCTTGATTCTTGCCACAGGTTCTTGATATAGCGTCCTTATGCATTGTACTGATTTTTCGTTAAATCCAAAGCGCTCCAGTACATTATATAGGAATTTCCAGTTAACCCTGTCAAATGCTTTTTCTGCGTCTAAACTCATTATTACTGCGCTTTTCTTTTCTTTATGTATTTGGTTAATTATATGTATTGTTCTCCTGATATTGTCATGTGTTTGGCGTCCCTCTATGAATCCAGTTTGATCATCTTCTATCAATTCCGTCAAGAATGTCTTTATTCGTTTACATATAATTGTTGTGTATATTTTATAATCTACATTTAATAAAGAGATTGGTCTATAGTTTCCGCATTGTTCTTTATCTTTCCCTGGTTTTAAAATAACTGAAATGATTGCTTCGTTCCATGATGGAGGTATTTTGTTGTTGTTCAGCGTCCAATTAAATGACTTTAGGAGTTGTGGCGTGAGTTCTTCTATAAACAGTTTATAAAACTCAGAGGGGTATCCATCACTACCTGGTGATTTACCGTTTTTAAGTGACTTAATCACATCTCTGATCTCTTGTGTTGTTATTTCTGCTGTTAGTTTTTCATTTTGTTGATTTCCTATTGATGGCAAGTCCAATGTGTCTAGAAATTTTTTGATATCTTTAGTATTTGTTTCTTCAGGTTGCGAGTATAGTTCTTGGTAGAAATTATGGAAAATTTCTTCGATGTTTTCTGGGTTAACTGTGGTTTTATTTGTGGTGGGGTCTTTAATCTTGTATACATTATTCATTGTTTGTTGTTTTCTTAACCGTTTTGCCAGCAGTTTTGTGGCTTTTGGCCCCGTTTCATAATATTTTTGCTTTAGATATCTATTTTTCCTTTCAGTTTCATCCATTTGTGTTTCTTTTATCTTTGTTTTTTCTTCTTTAATTTCTTGATATATTTTTGGATCATTTGTGCTTTGATGTTTACGTTCTAATTCCCTCAGTCTCTCACATCTTTGTTCATACGCTTCCAGTTTAGTCTTATTTGCTTTTCCTGTTTCAACAATTAATTTACCCCTTAACACGGCTTTTAGTGCGTCCCATAGTATTGTTGGGTCCACTTCTTCATTGTCATTCTCTTGGATATATTCGTTTATGTTTATTTTTATTCTTTCTTTCATTTTCTCATCATTTAACAGTCCTACGTTAAGTTTCCATGTTGTTTGTCGTTTTCTATTGTTTAAATATATTTCCATGTATATAGGGTTATGATCTGATATTTCTGCCCCTCCAATCCAACAATTTCTCACCCTGTGTCTGTCACCTTCATTCATAAGGAAGTAATCTATTCTAGAGTGTACTTTATGGGCTGCTGAATAATGTGTATAGTCTTTTTCGAGTGGGTGTAGGTCCCTCCATATGTCTACCATACCCATTTCTGCCAGTGAGGTTCTTATGAACTTTGTTACATGTTTTTTTGTCTTCTTAACACTTGTTGTGTCAACTTCATGATCCATGACAGCATTTAAGTCTCCTCCACAAATTAGGACTCCTTCACTGTGTGTTGCTATGAGATCAAACAGATGTTGAAAAAAACCCTTGTCACTTTCTGGTGGGGCATAGATGTTCACTAATGTAATCTGCATACCATCTATTCTTCCCTTTATTATTACATACCTGCCTTCTTTATCCTGGATTTCCTGTTCACTTTCAAATTGTATTTTGTTTGAGATTAGTATCATAACCCCCCTTTTAGCTCCTCCCTTAAATGAACTGTAGTAGGAGTTCTTATAGCCAAATCAGAATCAGAATCAGAATCAGAATCAGCTTTATTGGCCAAGTATGCACAACACATACAAGGAATTTGACTTTGGCTAAAAACTTGCTCTCGTTGTTCAGGTGAAGGATTTCAATAAGGATTCAATGACAACCAGAGTATGTACAGTAAATTACAGTCTGTCCACGTTTCTATAAAAGGATGCAAATATATACAGGAATATATGCAGTTATTTACTCGGACTAACCACACTTTGCAGAAATATATGAAAAAATATACAATCACACAGTATTTCAATGTGGACTCAGATTCAGTGATATAATGTGAATGAAGTAAAAAGCAGTGTGAGAGTTATGTGCAATGTAATAATGGATGAAAAGTCATGAGTACAGCAACAGGTAGGACTAGGTGAATGTTAGGAGTTCATCAGAGTGATGGCTTGAGGAAAGAAACTGTTCCTGTGACGGGTGGTTTTGACCTTCAGTGATCTGTAACGACGACCAGAAGATAGAAGTTCAAACAGTTTGTGGCCGGGGTGTGATGGGTCAGCACAGATGTTTCCCGCCCGTTTCCTGGTTATGGACCGATATAAGTTCTCAATGGAGGGTAGGTCGGTACCAATGATCCTCTCCGCAGACTTAATGATCCGCTGCAGTCTGGTCTTGTCCTGTTTAGTGGCAGATCCAAACCAGACAGTGATGGAAAAGCAGAGGACAGATTGGATGATGGCGGTGTAGAAGACAACCAGCAGCTCCTGAGGCAAATCAAACTTCTTGAGCTGACGCAGAAAAAACAACCTCTGCTGGGCCTTTTTCCGGACAGTGTCAATATGGGAGGACCACTTCAGGTTCCGGGAGATTGTGGTACCCAGAAACTTGAAGGAGTCCACAGTGGACACTGTGCTGTTGAGGATGGTGAGTGGGGGGAATGAAGGGGGGTGTCGCCTGAAATCCACAGTCATCTCCACCGTTTTGGCTGGGTTAAGTTCAAGATGGTTCTGGCTGCACCAGAGGATCAGCTGCTCCACCTCCCGCCTGTATGCAGACTCATCATCATCCCGGATCAAACCGATGACTGTGGTGTCGTCCGCAAACTTCAGGAGCTTCACCGAAGGGTCCTCTGAGGTGCAGTCGTTGGAGTAGAGGGAGAAGAGCAGTGGGGAAAGGACACATCCTTGGGGGGCGCCAGTACTAATTTTTCGGGAGCTGGATGTAAATCTCCCTAGCTTCACCTGTTGCCACCTGTCAGTCAGAAAGCTGGAGATCCACTGGCAGGTGGAGGGGGGCACCTTGAGCTGGAGGAGTTTCTGATGAAGAATGCCTGGGATGATGGTGTTGAACGCTGAGCTGAAGTCGACAAACAGGATCCTGGCGTACGTCCCTGGGGAGTCGAGGTGTTGCAGGATGTAATGTAGTCCCATATTCACTGCATCATCCACTGACCTGTTTGACCGGTAGGCAAACTGCAGTGGGTCCATCAGGGGGCCTGTGATGACCTTCAGGTGGTTCAGCACCAATCTCTCCAAGGATTTCATGACCACAGAGGTCAGGGCAACAGGTCTGTAGTCGTTTAATCCTGTAATAGAGGGTTTCTTGGGAACTGGAATGATGATGGAGCGTTTGAAGCAGGAAGGCACTTCACGCAGCTCCAGTGATCTGTTAAAGATCCGGGTGAAGATGGGGGCCAACTCGTTGGAGCAGACTCTCAGGCAGGACGGAGACACACCATCAGGTCCTGCAGCCTTCTTGATCTTTTGTCTCTGAAAGACCCGGCGCACCTCCTCTTCACAGATCGTTAGTGCTGGTGGGAGGTCAGAGTGGAGGAGGGATGGAGTTCCTGGGGCTGCAGATAATCCTTTTGTGTGGGTGGGAGGTGAGAACTGTAGGTTCTTTTCAAACCTGCAGTAAAAGCTGTTTAGGTCATTAGCCAGCTGGAGGTTTTCCGCAGGGTGGGGGGATGGTCTCCTGTAGTTGGTGATATTCCGTAGGCCTCTCCAGACAGAAGCAGAGTTGTTAGCTGAGAAGTTTTTTTGTAACTTCACACTGTAGCTCCTCTTAGCAAGCCTGGTCTCCTTCGTCAGCATGTTTCTGGCCCGCTTGTACAGAGTCCAGTCACCAGTCCTGTAGGCCTCCTCCTTGGTCTGACGTAGCTGCTTCAGTTTAGGAATGAACCAGGGTTTATTGTTGTTGTATATGCAGAAGGTCTTGGTCTGCACACACATGTCCTCGCAGAAACAGGTGTATGATGTCACAGTGTCAGTGAGTTCATTTAAGTTAATGGCTGCAGCTTCAAAAACACTCCAATCTGTGCAGTCAAAGCAGGCTTGTAACTTCAGCTTTGATTCCTCAGTCCATTTCTTCACAGTCCTTACAACAGGCTTGGAAGTTTTTAGTTTCTGTCTGTATGTTGGAATAAGATGGAGCAGGCAGTGGTCAGAAAAACCCAGAGCTGCACGGGGGACGGCATGATAGGCATTTCTTAAAACTGTGTAACAGTGGTCAAGTGTATTTGTGTCCCTGGTGGGACATTTAATATGCTGTCTGTATTTAGGAAGCTCATTTGTGAGATTAGCTCTATTGAAATCACCCAGAATGATAAGCAGAGAGTCTGGATGTTTTTCCTCCACCTCTGCTATCTGGTCAGCGAGGAGCTGCAGTGCCTCCGTTGTACAAGCAGCAGGCAGGATATAAATTCCGACCAGAATAAATGAGGAGAACTCTCGCGGTGAATAAAAGGGTTTACAGTTTATGAACAGTGACTCTAGGTTAGGGCTACAAAACTTCTTCAACACTGTGACATCAGTACACCAACCTTCGTTTATGTAGAAGCAGATTCCACCACCCTTAGTCTTTCCAGAAAATTCTCGGCTGCGATCAGCGCGAAACAGTTGAAATCCGTCCAGACGGACCGCGCTGTCCGGGATGTGTTCACTCAGCCAGGACTCCGTGAAACAAAGGGCGCCAGATCTGCTAAAATCCCGGTTTTTGTGAGTCAGGAGCAGCAGTTCATCCATTTTGTTCGCCAAACTGCGGATATTTGCCAGATGAATCGATGGGAGCGGCGTGCGAAATCCTCGTTTCTTCAGCCTGACTAACGCACCGGCACGTTTACCACGCCGCCTTCGTTTCCGGCCAGCGCCAATAGCCGCTGCTCCCACAGCTAAGATGGACTGAAAAAACTTCAGATCAGCAGCAGTAACTGGCGGAGAAGTTGCATTGGGAGGTAGTCTGAGTGAAAGTAGTTCCTCCCTTGAATAGGTGATTCGGACAGAAGAGCAGAAGTCCAAAAAAACAAACAAAATTATCAAAAACATCAGAGAGCAGAAGCCAGTGGCTGCCATCCGCGGCGCCATCTTGGATTTTTTTTTTTTTTTTAAAAATCGCTTTAGTTTCACATGTTCTGCCTTGCTCAAATGTGTCTCTTGCATAAATATAATTTCAGCTTTTTCCTTCTTGAATTTTCTTATTATTCTTTCCCTTTTAACAGGTGAGTTCAGACCATTCACGTTTAGTGTCATTATCTTAAGATTTTTACCCATATTCATGTTTTTCCATTTTTTTAACTTGTGCTCCTAGTCCCTTTAACAACAAAAATAACACATATTTATATAAAAACACATTAAAAAATCTCGACCTCCGTACTTTGGGCCTTTCTTCTGCCCACTGGTCCCTGTTGGTGGGTGGAGGGAATGTCCTCACCGAGTGTAGGGCCCTCCCTAGACCTGTATTTACTATCCAAGAAATAGTCATTAGTCTAGAAATGTCCAACAAATATCACTTAAACCTCTCCTAGCCGTCTGTTTCTCTTTTACCTTGTCTTCTTGGCCTTCATTTCTTCTGTGCCTTTCTTAATCTTTGTTATGATCTAGGCTTTCAGTTGAAAGCCTTGTAGCTTGTCCTGGGCCCGCTGCTCTACGTCTCTCCCCCTTCTTCCGCCGTTCACTCGTCTCCACTCCGTCTGTCGTGGTGCGTTCAGGGCCGCCGCTGCTCCAGCCGTCTCCTTCGGCACGCTCACCTCAAGGCCCCGCTCCATCATATCCCGCGCTGCCTCTTCGGCCGTGTTGTAGGTTCTTGTGCCTTCCTCCCAATGAATCCTCATTTTCGTTAGCGGCGTTTGGAATCTAATTTTTTTCTCTTTCAGCGTTTTTTTAATGTTGGCATATTTCTTCCGCTGCTGCACGATTTCTGTCGGGTAGTCATGGTCAAAAAATACCTGTTTGTCGCCTATTCGTATCTTTTTTTTCCATGCTTGCGTCAGGATTCTTTCCTTTATGTCATATTTCACAAAGTTTACCACAAC
The DNA here is from genome assembly GCA_020510985.1 of Pholidichthys leucotaenia. Classification (NCBI taxonomy): domain Eukaryota; kingdom Metazoa; phylum Chordata; class Actinopteri; order Cichliformes; family Pholidichthyidae; genus Pholidichthys; species Pholidichthys leucotaenia. The sequence continues at coordinate 309,561,553 of CM035844.1, forward strand.
TGACCTGGGTGTAGCGTTTGTTTTCGGGTTCTGTGCCGGTGTTCTGTGCGCCCATTGAATCTGCAGATCCGTTTCTCCGGGTATTTCCAGTTCTTTTTTTAAGAACTGATCCATGAATTTTGTCATCGAGTTAAGTAGGTGCAAGATTTAAAAGCCACAATATGTTATTTTGGGCAACACATATTTGTTTTTGAGGTGGTTTTAGAACTGCTAGAGTGCATCTTTAAATTTATTTTCTAAAATGGTGGGACCTGGTGTGCAAGTAAGAACATTAACCAGTGGTGTAGGGGGGACAAGCAGCCAGGCAAGAGTGTGCCAAGACCAACCGCCCGCCCCCGAACCAGCGTAGTCCTACCCCCACTAACCCCACCCACCACACTCCGCCAGCATCCTCGCTCTCTGACTGCTTCCAGCAACCCCCCCCCCCCCAAAAAAAAAAACCAAACAACATTTTACCTGTTTCATTCTCCCACTGAATCACAAATTCATCATCGCTGTTACTGTGACTTCTGACTGTGAGACATCTCTTCTTTGGTTGGGGCTCTTCTTCTTCTTTAATTGATTCTGAGTCGGCATGACAGCTTCCTTCCTCATCTTTGACCTCAGTTACAGTAGAGTTGTGATAGAGGAGCTGCTCACTGTTTGGTTTGACTTCACTGTGGCTGTTTTCCTCATAAACAGGAGGTACCATAAAGGTATTGTCCTCCACCTTCACCACCAACAGCTCTCCCTGCTGACTGAAGCAGAATTCCTCCTCTTCCTCTTTAATATGCCGAGGTTCTCGTTCCTCCCCTTCTTCTTTTATCTCTGGAGGTTCTGGTTCCTCTTGTTTCACAAAAGAGTTTCTCTCCTGGTTCCAGAGCTGTTGAACATCCTCCTCTTTACAATCATCTTGTGGGAAGTCTGGAGGGAGAGAGAAACACAAGACAGAGGAAAGAGTAGGATTTCCAACAACTGTTGAGACAAATGTTGATTATTTGATGACATTATCTCGTAGCAACTGTTACTGAAGAGATATGATGGTCCAAAAATGTCTAATAGATGGTGGGCCGAGTGGGTCTATCTGCTTTAGTTTTTGAGATGATCGATTCCCATCCAGAGAGAAGCTGATTTTCACAGATATGCTAACGCATATTGTTCAAAACATGAATCTGTTTAATGGAAGGCTAAGTATGTGCATATTTTTATGAAAATTAAACTTTAGTTACCAAACCTTCTTCTTCTTCTTTTAGATTTGATTGGCGGTTGGCAACCAGCTTACAGGTGCATGACCACCACGTACTGTATTCAGCAAGCCGGCTCTGAGGCATTCCTAAGGACCACTATATGCTTAACCAATCAAAACAGTGGTTCATGGTCACCTGACTTGAATTCAACCAATGAGCTGCGTCATTGTCAGAAGTAAATGTGAATGAAAGATGGGCTGATACGGCTGCTAGGTAAGCATAATAACACTATATTTATGTCCCTGTATTTTCTTTTCATGATACAGATCTCCACAGTTAATATTTAAACCAAATGCTGCTCCCCATTGTTCCTTGTCTTGTGTAGCATTTCGCTAAATAAAGTAATTACACGTCCTTGGCATAGTTGAATTGCTGACATGAGAGAATCCCTGCTGAAAAACCAGCATACAAATGCATCAGACCAGCACCAAAACTGTTCTGTGTTTCAGGTTTTGGAGCAGTGTCTTTTTTTCCCGATATTGTTAATTTTTTTCTGCTTTAGTTCTTGTTTTCATAAGCTTAGCAAAAAAATGTGTATCGACTATAACAATCTAAAATTTATTACAGATGTGGTGCTCTTAGGTAGACTGGAACCTCTTTCTGTCGAGCAGAGACCCCGGTTTGGTTGGGGATTTGTATCTGAAGTATAGCGGTGTGAAAAAGTGTTTGCCCCCTTCCTGATTTTTCATTTTTTTGTATGTTTGTCACACTTAACTACTTCACTTAAACTAGCAACTATGTCCCGGTATGAGAGCATCTTCAGAGAGGTTAGCATCATGCTATTCACTGAAATGTGACGAGCAAAGCTAACAACAGATGCTAATGTTGAACTGGAGGGCTTCCACTTAATACAGGCAAACTGGACAGCAGATAGCGTCAAGAGCAGAGGCGGGGGGTGGCTGGTTGTGTTTGTGAACAACAGATGGTGTAATCCTGGGCACATCACGATTCAAGAACAACACTCGCAAGGACATTGAGTTGCTACCCGTTAGCATGCGACCGGCATACCTCCCCAGAGTTCTCACATGTCACTGTGATTGTTATTTTCCGAGTGTGCTGAGGCAGCATATGACATCATCCACACAGTCACCAGTAAACTACAGACTCACCACCCCACTGCTCTCCAGCTCATCTCTGGTGATGTTAACCATGCTTCCCTGTCCTCCATTCTGCCCACTTTCAGAATCAGAATCAGAATCAGGTTTATTGCCATTGTTCATGTAGTACACAAACTAGGAATTTGTCTCGGTACAATGCTGCAACATTAAACATGATAAGATAAGAGAAATAAACTATACATGTAATAAAGTGTAGGATAAGATTAAGTGATACTGGTCAACAGTTAAAATATATATTAGCCAGCAGCAGATACTGTGGAGAACTATATAGTGCAGTCGGTAATGCAGGAAGAAAACAGTGATGATTGACATGAGTCTGGTTGAGCTGCTGTACATGGTGCACGAGAGTCACTTAGTGTTCAGCAGTCTAATGGCAGAGGGGAAGAAGCTGTTCATGTGACGGGAGGTTTTAGTCTGGATGGACCGAAGTCTTCTACCAGAGGGGAGGGGGGCAAACAGTACATGACCAGGGTGTGAGGGATCGGCTATGATCCGGCCAGCACGCCTCCGGGTCCTGGAGATGTACAGATCCTGGAGAGATGGGAGCTTGCAGCCGATCACCTTCTCAGCAGTGCGCACGACGCGCTGCAGCCTTAGTCTGTCCCTGGCAGTGGCTCCTGCGTACCACACGGTTATGGAGGTGGTGAGGATGGACTCGATGATGGCTGTGTAGAACTGCACTAACATCTTGGTGGGTAGCTTGAGCTTCCTCAGCTGCCGCAGGAAGAACATCCTCTGCTGGGCTTTTTTGATGAGTGAGCTGATGGTCAGCTCCCATTTGAGGTCCCTGGTGATGGTAGTGCCTAGGAAGCGGAAGGAATCAGCAGTGGTGATGGGAGAGCCTGAGAGGGTGAGGGGGGGCAGAGGAGTAGTGACTTTCCTGAAGTCTACAATCATCTCCACTGTCTTCAGAGCGTTCAGCTGCAGGTTGTTATTGCTGCACCAGGACGCCAGCTGGGCCACCTCTCTCCTGTAGGCGGACTCGTCGCCGTTGGAGATGAGCCCGATGAGGGTGGTGTCGTCCGCAAACTTGATCAACTTGACAGACTGGTGGCTGGAGGTGCAGGAGTTGGTGTAAAGGGAGAAGAGTAGGGGGGAAAGTACACAGCCCTGGGGTGATCCGGTGCTGATGCTAGTATAGTCTGAGACAGTCTTTCCCAGCCGCACATGCTGCCTCCGGTCCGTCAGGAAGTCGATGATCCACCTGCAGAGGGAGTCAGGCACGTTGAGCAGGGACAGCTTGTCCCGGAGCAGAGCGGGGCGGATGGTGTTGAATGCGGAGCTGAAGTCCACAAACAGGATCCTGGCGTAGGTTCCCGGGGAGTCCAGGTGCTGCAGGATGGAGTGGAGGGCCAGGTTGACTGCATCGTCTACAGACCTGTTGGCTCGGTAGGCAAACTGCAGCGGGTCCAGGAGAGGGGTGGTGATGGACTTGAGGTGGGACAGGACCAGGCGCTCAAAGGACTTCATGACTACAGAGGTGAGCGCTACAGGTCTGTAGTCATTAAGTCCAGTGATCCGTGGCTTCTTGGGGACAGGGATGATGGTGGAGGATTTGAGGCAGGATGGCACGTGGCATAACTTAAGGGAGGTGTTAAAAATGTCTGTGAATACAGGAGCCAGCTGTTTCGCACAGAGTCTCAGGGTGGAGGGAGACACGCCGTCTGGGCCGGGGGCCTTGCGCGGGTTCAGTCTGGAGAACTGTTTGAGCACATCCTGCTCACTGATGATAAGGGGAGGGGGGGAGGTGGGGGGGGGGGTGCCTTAAATGAAGTAGGGAATGTGGAGGCTGTGGAGCTGGAGGGAGGGGGGGAGTTGGACACAGATGACGAGGTGTCAAAACGGGCATAGTGTTGGGACAGTCTCTGACAAAGGGCTTTGTCATCCTGACCTTTAGGAGCCTGAGGCCGATAGTTGGTGATCTGCCTCAGTCCTCTCCACACGGAAGCCGAATCATTAGCAGTGAACTGCTGCTGGAGTCTCTCTGAGTACACAGATTTAGCCCTCTTCAGCTCTCTGTTAAACCGGTATTTAACCTCCCTGTAGCAGTCCCTGTCTCCACTTTTCAGCGCTGCTTCCTTCTCCTTCCTGATCTGTCTGAGCTTAGCTGTGAACCAGGGTTTGTCATTAGAGTAACTCACCCTGGTGCGTGATGGAAGAATGTTCTCTTCACAAAAGTGGATATATGAGTTCACAGTGTCCGTGTACTCATCCAGATCATGCGTGGCTCCTTTAAGCATAACTTTCACCCATAGTTATGCATAACTTTCACCCAGTATGTCACGTGCCACATCAGAGACAATAAAACACTAGACTTATTTCATGCAAACATCAAGGAGGCATACACCTCATCACCCCTTCACCACCTTGGAAGGTCTGATCACAACCTAGTTCACCTCCTTCCTGTGTAAAAACCCCTGGAACACAGACAACCTCCTGTTACCCGCACAGTGAAGAAATGGTCCAAGGAGGCGGAGCATCTTAATCGTATTTAGGTCAGGACTTTGACTAAACCACTCCAAAGTCTTCATTTTGTTTTTCATAAGCCATTCAAAGGTGGACTTGCTGGTGTGTTTTGGATCATTGTCCTGGTGCAGAACCCAAGCATGCTTCAGCTTGAGGTTACGAACAGATGGCCGAACATTCTCCTTCAAGATTTTTTGGTAGACAGCAGAATTCATGGTTCCATTTACCACAGCAAGTCTTCCAGGTCCTGAAGCAGCAAAACAGACCCAGAACATCACACTACCACCACCATATTTTACTCTTGGTATGATGTTCCTTTTCTGAAATGCGGTGTTATTTTTACGCTGGATGTAATGGGACACACACCTTCCAAAAAGTTAAACTTTTATCTGGTCAGTCCACAGAGTATTTCCCCAAAAGCCTTGGGGATCATCAAGTTGTTTTCTGGCAAAACTGAGACGAGCCTTTCTGTTCTTTTTGCTCAGCAGTGGTTCTTGTCTTGGAACTCTGCCATGCAGGCCATTTTTGCCCAGTTTCTTTCTTATGGTGGAGTAACGAACATTGACCTTAAATGAGGCAAGTGAGGCCTGCAGTTCTTTGGCTGTTGTTGTGGGGTCTTTTGTGACCTCTTGGATGAGTCGCCGCTTCACTCTTGGGGTAATTTTGGTCGGCTGGCCACTCCTGGGAAGGTTCACCAACGTTTCATGATTTTGCCATTTGTGGATAATGGCTCTCACTGAGGTTTGCTGGAGTCCTAAAGCTTTAGAAATGGCTTTATAACCTTTTCCAGACTGATAGATCTCAGTTACTTTCTTTCTCATTTCTCTCTGAATTTCTTTGGATCACAGCATGATGTCTAGCTTTTGAGGATCTTTTGGTCTACTTCACTTTGTCAGGCAGGCCCTGTTTAAGTGATTTCTTGATTGAGAACAGGTGTGGCTTGAGAAATTGAACTCAGCTTTCCAAAGATGTGATAAACCACAGTTAATTTATATTTTAATGGGGGGGCAATCACTTTTTCACATAGCCATGTAGGTTTGGAATTTTTTTTTTCACTTAATAATAAACACCTTCATTTAAAAACTGCATTTTGTCTTTACTTGTGTTAGCTTTGTCTAATATTTAAATTTGTTTGATGAGCTGAAACATTTAAGTGTGACAAACATACAAAAAAGTGAGAACTCAAGAAGGGGGCAAACACTTCTTCACACCACTTTGTGTGTGACAGGTCTTTTTTGAAAATGAGAACTTGTGTCTAAATGAGACGAAATGTATAATAAAGGTTAATAATAATAATAATAATAATGTGATTGCTCATCTAAAATATTGGTAAAGAAGCAAAATTGGGTGGGAAGGTTAACTGTGGACAACTACACTGTATGAAAGCTCGGTTAAGTCAACTGGATTCAAATTTTTGTTTTTTTACTCTCAAATATTGCACCATTCATCCAATTCACCATTTAGAGTAAAAAATCCTTGATTCCAGTTGACTAGACTGAGCTTTCATATTTACCCACCTGGATGACTGAGAACGATCATCAAAGTGTGGACTATGTGATCACTGCATAAATGTTCATTCTAAAGCTAACTAGCTTCATTGTCTGAACATTTTCTCTTCTGGTCTACAGGTAACTCCAGACGCTCAGACATTCCTGACATCTTCTGGACCTGTTTGGATCACCGTCTCTTTGTCTTGTTTGCCTGGTCAGTTCAGCTGGAGTTCACTAGACTAAAGCTGCTTACTCATCATCATTCGCTTAAGCTGATTTTTATCTCATTTTTCAGACTCTCAATAATTCTATTATTAGTATACTGCATGTAGCATTGTCTATGAAAGCCTATGTGGACTGGCACATCTGAAGTGTGGCTATCGAGCAGCTTATGTTTTTATATGTCTTTTCAGTTATTTTGCTTGACTTTGTAGTAGGGTTGCAATGATTACTCAATTTGTTAACAAAAAAAAAATTTTGATTCAAAATTTATGCATTGACGTGTTGTTTATCGTAGCACTTCCGGTCTATATGGCCTTCTTTCAACGCAACCTTCTTTTGGTCATGCTACCGAAACAAAACGCAAATTTGTTTAACGGTGCCATGTCAGAGCAGCATAGGCGCTTTTCCACTTGGCCCAGTTTGGCCTCGTTTCGCACGGTACGGGACGGTACAGTTCGGCCCGCATGTTTTTCTACTGCACTAGGGTGTCAATTGAAGTGGGTGGGAAATAGTTACAGGGAGGCGGCGCAACCCTCTCCCTCCCGCTACGTAAAACAAGCGTAACTGGCGTAAATCAAGTGTAACGTTACGCAAAACACAAGTTGGCAGGATACGAGGCGTCTGCGTTCTCTGGCTGTTTTTTGCCAGAATAAAGGCGAAAACGGAGAACAGAAGGCAAACAGAAGGCTGCACGGTGGCGCAGTGGTTTAGCACTGTAGCAGCACAGTTTTACCCTCGGCCGGGGGATCGCGGGGATCATGAGATCGTGGGTTCGATCCCAGCCCCCGACCAACAGTGAGCTGTGTGGAGTTTGCATGTTCTCCCCGTGTTGCGTGGGTTTACTCCGGGATTTCTCCGGTTTCCTCCCGCATACCAAAAACATGTAGGTTTAGGGCGCTCGCGCACGCAGCGACCAGCAGCCGGTGGCTTGTCACCAGACTGCAAACCAAGTCTACCTACGGGTACAAATAAGTAACAAAAAAAAAAACAAAAAAACCCCGCAATACGACACACTCTGGAAAGGTACTGAAGCATTTAGAAGACATGAGGATGCGAACTACATTACGTATGACAGTAAGCTAATGATTGCAAAAGCTACTTTGCTTTTAAGTCCGCCGTACAACATTGTAATGTCGGCAAATTATCGATATTAGGTACTAAAATATGTATTATGTGTGTGTGTTTCAGATGGCTCTCTTGTGGCAAAAATATTGCTTCAAACGGTCAGCGTTAATGTTCAACACAGTGATATGACCCCAAGTTCACGAACGCCAAGTGGCTATAATGTCTGTAGAAATGTTTAGCTTCCTGTGAAGTAAATTGCTCTGATCTGTGTCAAAATCATGGAGAGACTGTTGAGACGTCATGGGATTTACCTGCTCCAGCCAGTGGTGTCGTGACAAAACATGGATCAGGTGTCATATGAGCTGTTAAATATACTATATTTCAACAGGTAAACAGTACTGTTAGGCATAAGATATATTTAACAATTATGATGCATTTTAAGCCAAAACAAATGGATCTAGGATTAAAAGTAATTAAAATAATGCAGTCACAAGGTTACATGGAGAAATACGTGGATTAACTGGAAATATATCGTACTGAGTATTGCTGACTACATGTAGATACTGTATAAATATATATTCTCTGCATCAACAGTGAACTATACATGTATTCATGCAGTATTGCCCTGGGAATTTTGACAATAAACCTTTGTGCTTTTGCAGATGTCTCTATTTTGTTTTACAGTCTTCAGCAAATAATTGTGTTGGTTACTTTTCTTAAAAATGAGCCATTATTTTCAAAGTCACTGTTAAATGGTTCGTAATGTTGACTCTTTTCCCACCGGTGTCTGAACAGACAAAATAGAAAATCATGATGCAAACACATAAATCACTAAATTGTTTATTCCAATCAGCAGCAAATTACAGATTATTTAGAATGTGCAAAATTCAAACTGTAAAAAAAAAAAAAAAAAAAACTGGAATAGGTAACACACGCCAGCCACGCTGCCTCACTGAGAAGCAACTGGATTGGCCCCTTGTACTGGTCCCAGTTCAGCAGATCTTCAGCCTGCACCTCTAAATAGTGAGGCAAGGTCTGGTTTGGGTGGATCGTTTTCCCCTTGCCTACATGAAAGACAGAAATGGGTAGTGGATAATTAAAGAAAGTTTAAAACATATTTGAGAAATGAATGCATCTTTATTTGGGATAGATTAGATTAAAAGAAAGGAACAGAATAATAGAACAAAGGGGGGAAAAATCCAATAAGGTCAAATTAAACAGGAACTCCTCGGATTATACAATTCAACATAACTTATCCGAAATGGGTGATGGCTGAAGCCGCAGCTTATATTGCCCACCCATGTTCCAGCTAAGAATTCAAAAATAAAATAAAATAAGAGTGATTACAAATGAGAACAAAGCTAAGTCAAAACGTGACAAAAACTAAGCAACAGCACAACACAGACTGGATATGATAATCCTTGTGTGATTTTACATGTCGTTTTGTATATACAGCCGTGGACAAAATTGTTGGTACCCCTCAGTTAATGAAAGAAAAACCCACAGTGGTCACAGAAATAACTTGAATCTGACAAAAGTGGTAATAAATAAAAATTCTATGAAAATTAACCAATGAAAATCAGACAATGCTTTTGAACTGAGGTTGCCCCGGCCGGCTGCCCCGGCCTTGGATGCGCTCTGCAGAGCGTGCCCAAATGCCAAGTCACGTTTCGTTACCTTGTATTCATACATGTGTAATGACAATAAAGTTGAATCTCAATCTCAATCTCAATTATTTTAAAAAACAAACTCATGAAACAGACCTGGACAAAAATGATGGTACTCCTAGAAAAGATTGAAAATAATAGGCCATAGGGACATGAACATGACCATAGGGACATGTTCAACCAAGATGTGTCACATCACAGGTGTCTACAAACTTGTAATCAGTCAATCGGCCTATTTAAAGGGTGACAAGCAGTCACTGTGCTGTGACCATAGTGGGTTTTTCTTTCATTAACAGAGGGGTACCAACAATTTTGTCCATGTGTGTATGTTTGGAGTATTTCTTCCTTTAGTTTTTGTTTAAATTGTCCAAGCTTTGTACATGATTTAATTCAGGTCCAAAAGCGTTCCACAGTCTGACTCCTTGCACTGAAACACAGTGTTGCTTGGTGGTAGTTCTCACTGAAGGTTTTTGAAATATACATGTTCCTCTGAAATGATATTGTTATTTGGAACAACTTTTGGATATTTGCGGGCAGTGATAGGTTCTTAGCTTTAAACATTATTACTGCAGTTTTAAAGGCAACCAGATCTTTCAACCTGAGAGCTTTTAATTTAAGAAAAAGTGGGTTTGTTGGTTCCCTGTAAGCAGCTTTGTTTATTATTCTAATAGCTCTCTTCTGAAGCATAAAGACTGGATATATGTTTTATATGTGTTTCCTCTTACTTCAGTACAATATGTCATGTATGGGTATTGGTATCCTCTGAAGAGCTGGAGCAGGTGGCTGGGGAGAGGGAAGTCTGGGCTTCTCCGCTTGAACTGCTGCCTCTGCTACCCGGACCTCCGGAAAAGTGGTAGAAGATGGATGTCGATGCATGGGAGTATTAATTTTTTTTTTTTTTTTGTACTTATTTTGTACCCGTAGGTACATTTGTTTTGCAGTCTGATGACAAGCCACCAGCTGCTGGTCGCTGCGTGCGCAAGCGCCCCGTATCCCTAACCTGCATGTTTTTAGCATGTGGGAGGAAACCGGAGAAATCCCGGAGCAAACCCACGCAACACGGGGAGAACATGCAAACTCCACACAGATCACTGTTTGAATGCTACAAAGTCTATAGTGTGGGTTGATTCAGCAAATATTTCACTCTGTGCAGTACTGTGATTGATTTGCATATTTTACCTTTAATATAATTAATATGACTTCCAACACAGTTTTTTATTGATTATTACGCCAAGGATTTTAATTTTGGATACGCTTTCAATCTCTACACCATTTACACTGAGTTGTTGTGATGGTGTGAAATAACGTTATCAATAAAGTTTAGCCACCGCTGTGTCGCCCTGGTTTCAAGTGTGGGTGGTGTTTTGTGCTTGTATTGCTAAAATATAAAAGGAAGCACTACAATGGGTCTCAAATATTTGTAATGTGTTCTATTACTGAATGAGTTTAACTAAATTCTAATGGTGACTGAACATCTCCCATTCCCCAAGGTGCAAGATACACTATTATGACTATAACTCATAAAGGATCACAGAAGTGATCTGATAAAAATAAATAAACAAGCGGTTTATTTTATGGTGGCTACTATTGGATGTGCCATTCATTTTCAATTACTCTGTAATTAATATTCACACAAATAAATCTCAATTCAGTCCCTTTCATATTAAGTGGAAATTGTGCTACTTTAAATTTGGCACTTTACCTAAACTTTAACTTAAAGCGAGGTAGTCGGATCCGGGAAAAAAATGCTTTTTTTGCGTGCATGAAAAGAAAATCCTACAGACACATATAGCGCGATTGTCTGCGAGTGTGAATGACCTGTTCCACGAGCAAATGTACGTTTTTTTTAGTCCGTGGCTGTTTACATCGGCCAGGATACTTTGTGCGCCGATGGGCCGTAGGGATCCCGTATTTTACATCCGGAAAAAACAGTGAAACGGGAACAGCAGGAAGAGCCATAGTATCGTCGTCTAATCGTTTTATAACACATTTCACAACTAATAATAGTAACATTTCCACAAAGAATGTGCTGTATTAACAACACGATCACATTTTGCATACAGCTCGCTCTCCGGCGGCGGCCCCGAGAAGTAAACAAATGCAGGGACGCTTGAATTCTTCCATCCCGAAAATATCATTTTTGAATATTAATTACAGCTAAACAGGAGCAGTTTCGATGCTGACATTTCACATACAAATCCTAATATACGTACGTGTTCTATACACCATCGGCTTTTGCGTATCCGACTACCTCGCTTTAAAAAGCAAAAGATTTGACTATACATATGATGCGTTGTTTACCTGTCACAATACATTGGTGTCAAAACGTCGCCATTCCAAGCAGATCCTGTTTGGACTCTACAATGAAATACACACAAATTAAGTACATGCACAGCACAAAAGTGCAACATGTAAAAAAAAAAAAACAAAACAAAACACCTTTTTAACCAGGATTACAACTAGCTTATTTCATCAGATATTGTCAACACAAAAAAGCAACGTACAAGGACGGATGTAGCATTGAGCTAGGTCATCATTTAAACACGATTAGTTTTCGTCTGTCCAAAGTGAACTTTCCACTGTTGGAAAAAATAACGTAAAACATGAATATCACACCACTCACCGTCCTGTATATCACAATATCACGGCTTCAACTGCTGAAGTTGGGTGCGTTGCGGCTGTACATTCAATTCAATTCGGGTGGCTGCGTCTAATTCCCGGTGCGTCTCCGTCTATTTTGTGGTGCGTCTGCTTGTGCTCCCCACTGCAAGCTCAGTCTGCTTCCCTCTGCGTTCTCTCATCAGCCGAAATGCACAGGAAACTCTGCTGGACCGCGGTGTTAGATTTCTGCTGATTTCTGTTAAGCCATTCTATCGTTGTTGTTTATAATATCACTTGTTCGCGGGCTCACTGACGAAAAATTGCAAATGGCGGCCAGCAAGTGATTCTCGAAAGTCAGCGTAACGCCCACTCTTATGACGCTACGCCCAGACCAATGAATGGCCAGCAGTGGCGTGACAAAACCGTGCCGGTACCCTTCGGACCTACTCTCGATTGGTGCCGATAAAAGTGGAACAGTTCCGAAATAACAGAACTGTTAGGCCATTGAGTGCCGAATGGAAAAGCGGACAAAGGGGGCCGAACCGTGCGAAACGAGGCCAAACTGGGCCAAGTGGAAAAGCAACTATAGTGACAGGCCCGCAAAGACTCAAAAGCTTTATTATCATATGCACAGTTAAGAAATGCTACATTTCCTGAGCAATGAAATTCTTACTTTTCTCTCCGAACAAATGCCAAGGTAATAGGTACACAACAATACTAATAAGGTAATAACACAATAACACAATCAGGTTCAGGTTCAGGGTTCAGGTTCAGGTTACTTTATTTGTACCCGTAGGTAATTTGCTTTGCAGTCAGGTGACATCCATATTTACAAACCACAATTACATTCAACATGAACACAAACACAGGCACACATGAAGCTGACTATAAACACGATAAAAGTACTCAAGGCTGCACCAATTGGGGCATAAGACAAAGAGATAAGACAGAAAAAAAAAAACAGAGATAAGAGAGAAGAGTCATATTAAAAAGTTAAAGACTAGTCAAAGAGGTTAAAAACTCAAAGGTCTAAAACACAATAAAAGATTTAGAACCCAAATAAAAAACCTACAAAAACAAGTAAATATAAAATAAAAATTAATAAATAGGTAATTAAATTATGTGCAATATATTGTTACATCTTGTTCAACTCTTTGACAGCAGCAGGAACAATAACTCAATCCTAACTCTAATGGATGCTAATGACACACACCAACACAAAGTTAGGCAATTAGGACTCCTTGAGCACACCTTGATACTAAATACTAATGAGTACTAATAACACACACTAGGGAATCTGGACAGCTAAAGCTGTTAAAGAAGTTAAACAAGAGGAATGAAATTGAAAATTCACTGGATGACTATCGTGATAGTGGTATCTTGATATCAGAGATGATGTGAACCTTAGATGGCATAAGGCGATATACAGTGTGCAAATGAGAACTGTGCAACGAGCAGTATATAATTACAAATTAGCACCCAGTGCTACTTTCTCTGTTACGATAGGACCAGTAGCCTGTACATGATAAATAGCAGCAGAGATGATAATTAGCAGCAGAGATGATATGGACATCAGATGGGTGAGACTATATACACTGTACAGGTGAGCACTGTGCAAATTTTGCAGCAGGTGTGTGAGTTCCTATATGCAAAGCTGTGTTGCGGAGTTTTGGGAGTTGTTATTTGTTCATGAGTCTGATGGCAGTGGGAAAGAAGGAGTTTTTCAGTCTGGTTGTCCTGCATTTTACACTTCTGTACCTCCGGGCTGAGGGTCGTCGGCCTCCGTCGGTCTATGATGACCATGGAAGAGAATCCTAAACGTCTACTCTGCTGGAACAGCACCGCCTGTGGCTGAACAGGCCGATGCGCGAATGGCAGTCCCTGTCACACAGGTCGCACTTGTGGGTGGTCTCCGTGCTGCTGGGTCTGTGGCGGTTCTTCCTGCGGGTCCTTTTTTCATCTGCTGCAGCAGTCAGTCTCTCTTCACCCGCCATGAGCTGTCTGGTCAGGGTGCCTCTCCATTTGGAGCGGTCCGTTGCAAGGTCCTCCCAGCGCTCTGTGTTGATCTCCAGGGCCTTCATGTCTCTCTTGCGGACGTCTCTAAAGCGCAGCTGTGGGCGGCCAACGTCTCTCCTGCCAGCTGCCAGTTCTCCGTAGAGGACGTCTTTGGGGATTCTGCCATCCTCCATACGGTGAACGTGGCCTAGCCAGCGGAGCCTGAGCTGCCTGAGTAGAGTGAACATGGAGGGAAGGCCGGCGCGGGACAGAACTTCTGTGTTGGGCACTTTGTCCTGCCAGGATATGTCCAGGATGTGGCGAATGCAGCGCAAGTGGAAGGAGTTGAGTCTCTTTTCCTGCCGGGCGTATGTTGTCCACGTCTCACTCCCATAGAGCAGTGTGTTGATGATGCAGGCGTTGTACACTGCCATCTTCGTCTTGATAGAGAGTTTGGGATTCTCCCACACTCGTGTGGTGAGGCGAGCGAGTGTGAAGGCTGATTTTCAAATCCTCTTGTTGATCTCTGTATCAAGGGAGAGGTTGTTGCTGATCGTGGACCCCAGGTACGTGAACTGATTCACGACCTCCAGCTCGTAGTCGTCGATGGTGATGGTTGGTGGTGCTTCCGTGCCTTGCGCCAAGACGTTAGTCTTCTTCAGGCTGATGGTAAGCCCGAAGTCCTTGCATGCCTGGGAGAAGCAGTCCATCAGGGTCTGAAGCTCCTGCTGTGTGTGGGTTGCGACTGCAGCGTCGTCTGCGAACAGCATGTCTCTGATTGGAGCCTCGTGTACTTTGGTTGTGGCTTTCAGGCGGGCGAGGTTGAAAAGCCTGCCGTCAGATCTTGTGTGCAGATAGATTCCCTCTGTTGCTGTGCTGAAGGCATGCCTCAGGAGCATAGCAAAGAAAATCCCAAAGAGGGTTGGCGCAAGTACACAGCCTTGTTTTACTCCGCTGCGTATGTTGAATGGCTCTGAGATGTTGCCATCGTGCTGCACCATCCCCTGCATGTTGGTGTGAAACGACTCATTGAGGCTTTGCAACTTTGGTGGGCATCCTATCTTCTTGAAAAGGCCCTCTCTGCTGACCAGATCAAACGCTTTGGTGAGGTCGATGAAGGCGACGTACAGGGGCATGTTCTGATCTCTGCATTTCTCCTGGAGTTGGCGGATGGAGAATATCATGTCTACCGTTGATCACTCAGCGCGGAAGCCACACTGAGACTCGGGGTAGACACGTTCGGCAAGCTTCTGTAGACGAACGAGAACAACTCGTGCGTAGACTTTGCCAACAACGATAAGGAGGGAGATGCCCCTGTAGTTGTTGCAGTCGCTTCTCTCCCCTTTGTTTTTGTAGAGGGTGATGATCTTGGCGTCCCTCATGTCCTGTGGTACGGCACCTTCCTTCCAACACTGGCAGAGGACGTCATGCAATGGCAGCAGTAGGGCGGTCTTGCAGTGCTTGATCAGGTCAGGGGGTATGCCGTCGTTGCCGGGTGCCTTGCCAGCAGCCAAGCTATCAATGGCCTTGCTGAGTTCGTCGATGGTTGGCTCGGCGTCAAGTTCGTCCATGGATGGCAGGCAGTCGATGGCATCAAGGGCTGACGATGTCACGGTGTTCTGTCTGGAGTAGAGGTCGGAGTAGTGTTCCACCCATCTCTCCATCTGCTTGTTCTTTTCTGTGATCATCTCCCCAGTGGAGGATTTGAGGGGGAATGTCTTGCTCTGAGCCGGACCAAGTGCTTTCTTGATGCCATCGTACATACCACGGATGTTCCCTGTTATGGCAGCGGTTTGAATGTCTTGGCTGAGCTGAGTCCAGTACTCGTTGGCACAGCGCCGAGCAGTCTGCTGAACTTTGCTTCTCGCAGCCCTGAGAATCTGGAGATTCTTCTCGTTTGGGTACTTCTTGTACTCAGCAAGTGCTGAGCGCTTGGCTTCAATGACGGGGGTCATCTCGGTCAACTTGGCATCAAACCAGTCCTGTGACTTCGAGGTCTTCCTCCCAAAGGTAGCCAAGGCTGTGCGGTGGATGGTGTTTCGCAGCTTTTGCTACTTCTGCTTTGCAGATTCTCCTTCTCGTGGTACATCAAGTTCCTTCTCAAAGGTGGAGGCAAACTGCTCAACAAGTTCTGGTTGAGCCATTTTGCTGGTGTCAGTCCGTGCCTTTCCAGGTTGTCTAGCATGATGGAATCTCTTCAGCTGCAGCTTGACCTTGCAACACACCAATGAATGGTCTGTGTCGCAATCTGCACTCTGGAACAAACGGGTGATTAGCACGTTCTTCAGTGAGGTGCGCCTGGTCAGGATCAAGTCCAGCTGGTGCCAGTGCTTTGAGTGCGGATGTTGCCAGGAAACCTTGTGTTGGGGCTTGGTCTTGAACGAGTTTGTGATGCACAGATCGTGATATGTGTAGAACTCGAGCAGCCCCTGTCCGTTGTCATTCATTCTGCCCACGCCAAAAGGTCCAAGACAGGAGGGCCAGGAGTCGTGGTCAGCACCCACTCTGGCATTGAAGTCTCCAAGGAGAATGAGTTGTTCAGAGTTGGGGATGATCCTGACAGTTGTTGCGAGATTCTCGTAGAACTCGTCTTTTGCCTCTGGTGTGGCTGTCAGTGTTGGGGCATACACACTGACGAGGGTGACTGGGCCTTGAGTGGTGTTGAGGTGGAGGGTGAGGAGTCGAGCAGAGCCAGTGCTGCTCGGTTCCACCATCTTCAGCAAGGTGTTCTTCACTGCGAAGCCCACTCCGTGTTCCCTGTGTTTGTCACTGCCCTTTCCCTGCCAGTAGAACGTGTAGTCCTTCTCTCTCAGTGTGCCTGCGTCAGCCAACCATGTTTCCTGGAGAGTGGGGATATCCACTCCCAGTCTCTTCAGCTCATTATTGATGATGGCAGTCTTCCTGGTGTCGTTGATGTCCTTGAGGTTAGCAGCGATTCCTGTCATCATAGTGCGGACGTTCCAAGTTCCCAGTTTTAGAGTTGGTCTCTTTTGTTTTATTGTCTTGCCTGGTGCGAAGGTTCTCAGCCTGCTGTTCGGACTTCTCCTCATCCCCATGCACCCAATGAGGAAAGCAAGCTGTGGCGGGACAACACCTTATTGGCTGGGGGCTGCCCAGCTTGAGGCGGGCGGTAGCTGTCCAGTGAGATCCGATGATCCCTCCCACTGTTGGGAATAACCCCTGGTGCCACGCTCTACGCCAATTGAGCGGTGGCTTATAACCGGTAACTGTCATTCCCCGTGTTTTGTCTATGCCAAAGGCGAAGCTGGAGTGTCCTCTCCAGTGATCCGGTGTTCTACCTTCCAGCATTGGGCGTTGGTAGGATTCAACCCTGGGCAGGAAGATATGGAGGACAAGATGTTGCCCATGCAGCATGTCCCCCCTCTCCACGTCACTGATGAAGCCAAAGGAACAGCAGGGCTGCTACAGTTTGGCACCAGCGCCGTTGCAGGAGCTGCCAGAACGATGTTGAGCACAACATAGAACTGCCTTAGGGGCTCCGACTCCGGATTTTTCCTCAGGGTTGACTCCCAAAGCCTTTCCCGTGACCGGGTATGCCGCAAGGCAGCGGAGATTTGAAATCAGGGTTTACCTTCCCCTAGATGGGCTACCTTCCCAGGTTGACGAGCCACCATCTACCCGAAGCATCTGGTTTTAAGGTGCCAGAGATCCGCCCTCGCCCCTTCTCCTATTAGCAAAAGCAGTTCCGCCAGGCTTAGAGACTAAACCACACGGGCAGGCTAGGAGTTGGACTTAGTTGTCAGAGGCTTTTCGAGACGCACGCCATAAGGAGCATTTTATGAGCACTGGGAGCTTAACCCCAGTGCCGCTCCTGGCTATTTTTTTTTATTTTTTTTTTTGCTACTTATTTGTACCCGTAGGTAGATTTGGTTTGCAGTCTGGTGACAAGCCACCGGCTGCCGGTCGCTGCGTGCGCGAGCGCCCTAAACCTACATGTTGACATGTAGGTTGACAACCTATGACAACCTTGGAACCACCAAGGTTCCAAGGTTGAGGGTAGAAGTGTGAATAATCTGTGCTGGGGGTGGGTGGGGTCCCGGAATATGGCGTCAGCTCTCCTTTGGACTCTGCGGTGGGAGATGCTCTGCAGAGAGGGGAGTGGAGTCCTGATGATCTTCTCTGCTGTCTTCACCACTCTCTGCAGGCATTTGCGGTCCAGGGCAGTAGTGCTGCCATACCATGCAATGATGCAGTTGGTCAGGATGCTCTCGATGATGCAGCTGTAGAAATTGTTGAGGATCCTGGGGGACATGCAAAACTTCTTCAGTCTCCTCAGCTGTTGAGCTCTCTTAACCAGCTCTGTGGTGTTGTGTGTCCACTTAAGGTCCTCGCTGATGTGGATGCCTAGGTATTTAAAGCTGCTCACCCTCTCCACCTCAAGCTTCCAGATGAACAGCAGCCGATGGGGTGTCCTCCTCCCTTTCCTCATGCCCACTATCATTTCCTTTGTCTTGTCTGTGTTGAGGGTGAGGTTTTTGTCCTCACACCATGACACCGGGTTGGCCACCTCCCTCCTGTAAGATGCTTCGTCATCACCAGTGATGTGTCCTATCACTGCTGTGTCATCCATGAACTTTAGGATGATATTGTCCTTGTGGGAGCCTACACAGTCATGGGTGAAGAGGCTGTAGAGGATGGGGATGAGGACACAACCCTGTGGGACACCTGTGTTTGTGATGATGCTGGCTGAGGTCCTGTTACCCATCCTGACAGACTGGGGCCTGCCAGTTAGAAAGTCCAGTAGCCAGTCGCAGAGAGTGGGGTGCAGGCCAAGTGAAAACAGTTTGTCGGTGAGTTTGCGGGGGATGACCGTGTTGAAGGCGGAGCTATAGTTGACAAAGAGCATCCTAATGTAGGAGTCTTTATCTTCCAGGTGGGAGAGAGAATAATGGAGTGTTGCAGTAATGGCATCTGAGGTGGACGTGTTGGGCCGGTAGGTATACTGCAGGGGGTCCAATATGCTGTCCTTAAAGAGGGGCAGCACCACTCTATCGAAGCACTTCATGATGACTGGAGTGAGTGCTACCGGTTTGCAATCATTCAGACAGGTAGGTGGACTCCTTTTGGGGAGGGGGATGATGGTTGTTGTTTTGAAGCAGGAGAGGACTATGTTCTGGTTGAGGGAAAGGTTTAAAATTGATTTGAGAACGTCAGTCAGCTCGGCAGCACATGCTCTGAGGGCCTGCCTAGGTATGTTGTCTGGTCCTGCTGCCTTGCAGGGGTTCTGGTTGGGGAACTTCCTGACCTGTATGGTGGGTACAATGGTATCAACGCACGTGCTGATGTACCCAGTCACATATTCAGCATATTCCTGTATGTTAACAGAAGAGTCCTCTCGGGTGGCTGCAGCTTTAAACAAATCCCAGTCTGTGCAGGCAAAACAGTCTTGCAGGGTGCTCTCAGTCTCTGGAGTCCAACGCTTGATTTGCTTGTTTTGCATGACTTTTATGCACTGTAGAAAGAACAGCAACCATGCAAAAATGGAGAAAACGTCGGCATTTGAGAGCGCAATGAGCAAAGACGTCCGCCTCGGTGGGCGCCATCTTGTTTGATGAAGAATTTTTTTTTAAAAATGACAAAAGTATCTCAAGTTTGGAATCATTTCAAGCTCAGATTGAAAGAAAACACTATGCAGTGTGTATATGGTAAAGCTGAGCGGCGAGCTAGCATTCTACTTTGGACGTTACAGTGTCTCAGCAGAAATTATCCCACATCATGCACAGCCAGCACACCCAAGACAAGGTATGTGATTGAAATTTAAAATGAAGATGAATAGAATGTAGTCAGCTACGATAATTAAGCTTATATGACCAAAGAACACATCGCCACCGCGTTAGCATCTGGATGCTAACGGATGCTAATGGCATCCACTTGCAGATGCTAATATAACAAATTTCTCCTTTTTGTTCCACTTGCTTAGCACACCAAATTGGGAAAGCTTAACTGTACCAATTACAATTTCATGGTAAAAATGGACCAGTAGGTTCGATGACAGGAGCCCAGTGGAATGTCCAAATGAAAGACAGAGACCGGATATAATTGTAAAAATACTACCGGCTTTGGTTTTAAAAGAAGAGAAAAATATATAAACAAAATAACAAACAAAACAATAGTCAGTATCACAGTGCTCAACAATTACAATAAATAATTCTCTTATTGACCAATAATGGTTTTACCCAAAGAGAATACGTTTCTAATTCAGGAAAGTATTGTTCTAAATTGGGTATGTTTCTAATCGGGTGTACCCTTGTAACCTGAATTTTGTGTATCTCGACCTCAACTCAAATGATCTTATTCACAGTTCAGAGCAAATAAAATACCAGGTTTGTTTTACAAAACACTTCTCACAGCAGGAATATTTCCTGCACATCAGCCATCAATACACAATTAGAGAACACGAGGTAGGTATGTCAAAATAGGTCCAAAGCGTAAGGAAAAGTCAAAAATATGCATTAGTCCACAGTTCCCGGGATATATGAAAAAGAAAAAGTCAGGGGAGTGTAAAGTTCCGAGGGGTGGGGGAGATGTGGGGTCTATTGGAACTGAGTTTGAGGGTGTTTGCTGATACTGGGCCTACCACACTGCCGAGTGTAGCAGGACTGTCCAATGTCCACAGGGAATGTTGGTACTTCCTTCTCTCTAGATCCTGGTGGGGGTCTCGCCACCTACTTCACTGGATGAATCCTTATAATGAAATGAACCATAAAAAAACCTGACCTGTCAATAGACAGTGTCAGCGGAATCTCATTAGTTATTTGGGCTGGGAACGATCCCTAATTTCCAGAATCAATTTGATTCCGATTCTTGAGATTCTTTTTTTTTTTTTTTTTTTAAATTTAAGTTTTTGTAAAGGGTATACAGGTCGTTACAGCAATGCATTGTTTACATTTTCATCACATGTTCCCTTATTTTCTGATATCTGACAACATTGGAAGAATAATTCTTACAACACCCCTTTTTTTTTTAAAGTGAAAGAAAAAGTGAAATTAAAGAGAATAAACAAACAAACCAGCAAAAAACAAACAAAAAGAAAAAGTAAGTAAATAAAGGTAAAAGAGCATCTGAGTAGCGTTGGAACAAAGAGCGGAACCATTATTGAAATGGTATTTGTCAAAGATTAGATCTAATGGAAGACGCATATGCGATCCAGGGTTGCCAAAAGTTCATGAACCCATCCATGTCCTGTCTCAGTGCGAATGTCAACTTTTCCATCGAGTAAATGTCTTGGATCACGTTAATCCAATCTTCAGGTGTAGGACAGTCCTTCAACATCCATTTTTTAGTTAGAGCTTTTTTGCTTGCCAATATTAAAACATTGAATAAGTATTTTTCTCCTCGTCTTTCCAGTGAGTCCGGTAGTAAACCCAAATACAAAGTTACAAAAGAAAAGGGAACTGTTATTTTAAATATTTTCCCCAATATTGTCTGTACATTGGTCCAATATTGGTGGATAACTGGGCATGACCAAAACACATGAAAATGATTTGCAGTCTTTTCACCACACAAGCGCCAACAGTTCAATCCCTTATGGGTAAATTTGTTTTGTGCAGGTGTTCTGAAAAATCTTACCAAGTTTTTCCATCCAAATTCTCTCCACTGCAGGGATGAGGTACTTTTCCATTGCTGTTTATTTAGCTTTTCCCATATTTCCAGTTGTAAAGTGAAATTCCCATCTTTTTCCCATCTCTCTTTTATATATGATGTGTTGTCTCCTTTTAAGTCTTGAAGACCTTGGTATATTTTAGAAATGTATCTGATCCCTGGGATCCCTTTATATGCCATTAAGAAGACCTTCAGAACACCTGACTGGGCCCTTTCCAAATCCTCCTTTTTAAGTATATTGTTTATGTGGTGTCTAAGCTGGAAGAACCTGTAAAGGTCTTGACTTATTAGACCTTGTTTTTTCAAATCTTCAAAACTTCTTAAAATTTGCCCTTTAAAAAAATCATAATATTTTATCAGCCCTTTCTCCTTCCACTCTTTAAATCTGGTGTCTGTTTTATTAGGAGTAAAGTCTTGATCATAGGCAATCCATTGCAGAAGTCGATAGGGCTCTTTAGTTTGATTCTCTCTGACTATCTTAAACCAAATTTTTAGCGGGGTCTCTATCCACGGGTTAGTGTTATTCAAAAGCTTAGGTAAGGCATTGTTCCCTATTATCGCCTGTAGGGGGATGTCACTTGTTATTTGGCATTCGATCTCCTTCCATTGTGCAGTGTAGACTGGGTTACATATCTCTACTAAAGTTTTAATTTGTGCGGCTTTAAAGTAGTCCCTGATATTTGGCAGCGCGAGCCCACCTTTGTCTTTGTTTAGCTGTAAGGTTCTATATCTGATTCTAGGTCTCTTGCCCTGCCATATGAATCTTGAGATCCTTCTGTCCAGCTCCTGCCATGTTTTTTTGGGAGGTTCTACCGGTATTGATTGGAAAAGGTATAGAAGACGTGGAAGTATATTCATTTTGACTGCTTCAATTCTTTGTGCAGTACCCAAGAATGGTATCATATTCCATCTTGCTAGGTCAGATTTTATTTTTGTCACCAGTGGATCATAGTTTAGTGATATAATTTTGTTGAGTTGTTTCGGGATATTGACCCCCAGATATTTCATAGATTCCGACTCCCAGTTAGTTTTGAGTTTGCTTAGTGAATAATGATTTGGGTCATAGTTGAATGTTAAAATTTGGGTTTTATGCATGTTTAATTTGTACCCCGATAAATCTCCATATTCTGAAAAAACTGAGGTTAGTTCTGGTAAAGAAGTGTCCGGCTGCCCTAGGTATATTAAAATGTCATCAGCAAAGAGTGCTATTTTATGTTCCTTCTGACCAAGTGTAATACCTTGAATTTTTTGATTTTGTCTTATCCATTGGCTCAGAGGTTCTATGAAGATTGCAAAGAGCAGTGGAGACGGGCAGCCCTGACGACATCCTCTTTCCAGTTCAAAAGATGATGATAAATTACCGTTAATCCTTATTTTAGCTGTTGGTTTTTTATATAATGCCTGTATATGCCTATATATAAGATAAGATAAGATAAGATAAGATAAGCCTTTATTAGTCCCACAACGGGGAAATTCCAGGATTGCAACAGCACAGGGATAGCAACACTCAGAGCAACAATCAGAAGGCAAGAAAAAAAAAAAAAAAAAAAAACAAGCAAGAGCAGCTAATATACATATGTACATATTACTATAAAATATATATATACACACACACAGACACACAGTGCAGAGCATTGTAGCTGGATGGAATAAATATATGAATATATGAACACACAGTGCAGAGCATTGTAGCTAGATGGAATAAATATGTAAATATATAAACACCCACAGTACGGAGCATTGCAGCTAGGTGGAATAAATATGCAAGTATATAAACACACACAGTGCGGAGCAATGTAGCTAGATGGAATAATATGTAGATATATAAAAACACAGTGCGGAGCATTGTAGCTAGATGGAATAAATATATAGATATATAAATATAAACACACCCAGTGCTGAGCATTGTAGCTAGATGGAATAAATATATAGATATATAAATATAAACACACCCAGTGCAGAGCATTGTAGCTAGATGGAATAAATATGTAAATATATAAACACACACAGTGCAGAGCATTGTTGCTAGGTGGGATGAAACAGCATAACCGTCTATTTAGTTATCCTACATGGTATGATTATGTGCCCATACATATTCTCACCCTCCATAGCGACCGGTATGTTCCTAGTTGTATGCCGGAGAGGACCATTGTGTAAGTCTATTGCATCTTTTGCATTCAAAAAAAAAAAAAAAAAAAAAAAAAAAAACTATTAGTTTGTTACGTCTTTTTAGTATCTCTGCGAGCAGCCCTGCTTAGGTTGTACAGTCTGACAGCCGTTGGTAGGAAGGACCTACGAAACCTCTCGGTTGTGCACCTGGGATGATGTAGTCTGCTGCTAAATGAGCTCCTCAGTGCATCCAGTATGTCCTGCATAGGGTGGAACTCGGACTCCAGCAGAGATGACAGTTTAGCCACCGTCCTTCTCTCTCCTATCTCCTCCATCGGATCAAGGCGTTGCCCCAGGACAGAGCTAGCTTTCTTAATCAGTTTGTTCAGTCTCTTCCTATCGGCTGCAGTAATGCCACTGCCCCAGCAGACCACTCCAAAAGTGATGGCTGATGCCACCACCGTGTCATAGAATGACTTCAGCAGCGCCCCTTGTACACCAAAAGACCTGAGTCTCCTCAGCAGGAACAGCCTGCGCTGTCCCTTCTTGTAGAGTGCATCAGTATTGTGTGACCAGTCTAGTTTATTGTTCAGATGAATACCCAGGTACTTGTAGGATGTCACCATCTCGATGTCTGTTCCCTGTATATTTACTGGTGCTGTGAGGGGCTGCCCATGCCTGCGGCAGTCCACCACCAGCTCCTTAGTTTTCCTCGCGTTGATCTGGAGGCAGTTCCGATGGCACCAGTCCACAAAGTCCTGGATAAGCCCTCTGTACTCAGCTTCATCTCCGCTGGAGATGAGACCAACGATCGCAGAGTCATCAGAGAACTTCTGTAGATGGCAATGTGTTGTGTTGTGTGAGAAGTCCGCAGTATAAAGAGTGAACAGGAAGGGAGCCAGCACCGTTCCCTGGGGGGCCCCCGTGCTACTGATGATCGTGTCGGAAACACAGTCCCGGGTTCTCACAAACTGAGGCCGGTTCGTGAGGTAGTCCAGGATCCATGATGACAGGTGCTGGTCCACCCCTGCGCGCAGCAGCTTGTCCTTCAGGATCATCGGTTGGATGGTGTTGAAAGCACTGGAGAAGTCAAAGAACATGATCCTCACCATATTCCCGGGCTTCTCCAGGTGGGACAGAGAACGGTGAAGGAGGAAGATCACCGCATCCTCCACCCCAATGCCATGCTGGTAGGCGAACTGGAGTGGATCCATCGCTGGTTCCACCAGGGGGCGGAGATGAGCAAGGAGCAGTCTCTCCAGGGTCTTCATCAAGTGGGACGTCAAGGCCACCGGTCTGAAGCTGTTCAGGTCTTTGGGGTGGGAAGTTTTTGGTACAGGTACCACACAAGATGTTTTCCACAGCTGTGGTACCCTCCCCAGTTTCAGGCTCATGTTGAAGATATACGTCACAATCCCACACAGCTGGTCTGCACAGGACTTGAGGAGCTTTGCGCTGATGCCGTCCGGTCCCGACGCCTTCCTCGCCTTGATCTTCCTCAGCTCCGTCCTCACCTGGGTCTTGGTCAGGGTCAGGATGGGGGGCTGTGTGTTGGGAGTGGGGGGGGGGGGTGTCGGTGGAGTGGGGAGTGGGTAGCAGGACTTGATTTCTTAGAGGCAGCAGTGGTTGTTGTGCAGACAGGGGGGAGGGCGGTTGGTCAAACCTATTGAAAAACAGATTCAGGTTGTTCGCCCACTCCCTGCCCCCTGTGGCCTGGGGGGAGGTATTCTGGAGCCCCGAGATGGTTTTGAGGTTTCTCCAGACCCCGCTGATGTCGCTCTGTTGCAGCTTGTCCTCCATCTTCTTCCTGAAGCTGTCCTTGCCTTCTCTGATCTTTCTCCTCAGCTCCCTCTGTACGGACTTCAGCATCTCCCTGTTCCCCGACCTGAAGATCCTCTTCTTCTCTCTCAGAAGTGTTTTTATCTCAGGGTTGATCCAGGGTTTGTTGTTTGAGTGACGCCGTATGGTCTTGGTGGGAACGGATTTGTCCACACAGAAGCTGAGGTAGCCCGTGAAGGTGTGAATGAGGCCATCGATGTCCTCACCATGTGGATCGCAGAGCTGCTTCCAGGCAGTGGCTTCAAAACAGTCCTTTAGAGTGTCCATTGTCTCCTCAGACCATAACTCCACAGTGTGCATGGCCGGAGGTTGTCTGTGCACTAGGGGTTTGTACACCGGTCGGAGATGAACCAAGTTGTGATCCGATCTCCCAAGTGGGGGGAGTTGTGATGAGGTGTACGCCTCCTTAGTGTTTGCGTAGAACAAATCCAGTGTTTTATTGTCTCTAGTGTGGCATGTGACATACTGGGTGAAAGTGGGCAGAATGGGAGACAGTGAAACGTGGTTGAAATCGCCTGAGATGAGGAGAAGAGCATCTGGGTGTTCTGTCTGCAGCCTGCTGGTTACTGAATGGATGACGTCACGCGCTGTCCCAGCGTTCGCCGTTGGATTTGCATAAACAACAATGCAGATCACGTGTGAGTGTTCTCTCGAGAGATATGTAGGCCTCATGCTAACAGCTAGCAACTCAATGTCTTTGCTGCAGTGTCGTTGTAATATATATAATATATAATGCCAGAGATCCACGGAGCTGCTCATCTGCAAGCTGCCCGTCCAGCGCCTGGTGAGGGAGATCGCTCAGGACTTCAAGACCGTCCTGCGTTTCCTGAGCTTCGCCGTCGTGGCTCTGCAGGAGACCAGCGAGGCCCACCTGATGGTCTCTTCTTCGCTAAGGGGGTCACCATCATGCCCAAAGACTTCCAGCTGGCCCGCTGCATCCGCGGAGAGAGAACTTAGACTTTCTGCTGCACATTCACCAGCCATAATGCTCTGCACTGTGTGTCTATATATATACATTTATAGTAATATGGACATATGTTTACTAGATGTTGTTTTTTCTTGCCTTCTGATTGTTGCTCTGAGTGTTGCTATCCCTATGCTGTTGCAATCCTGGAATTTCCCCATTGTGGGACTAATAAAGGCTTATCTTATCTTATCTTATCTTATAGTTCTAATGAAGTTGTTATGAAAATTGAAACTGGATAAGATTCTATATAGAAAAGACCAGCCAACCGAATCGAATGCTTTTTCAGCATCTAATCCCAATATGACTGCATTTAAGTTATATTTTTTTATATGATGAATTATGTGTAAAGTGCGTCTAATGTTGTCTTGTGTCTGTCTTTGTCTTATAAAACGTGTTTGGTCTAAATCAGGGGTCACCAACCTTTTTGAAACCAAGAGCTACTCCATGGGTATCGAGTCATGTGAAGGGCACCAACTTGACACACTCCTCTAAAATAACAAATTGTGTATATATATATATATATATATATATATATATATATATATATACACATAAATAAATAATTATCAATAACTTAGAGTGGGTAACAGACAAGATCAATATTCAACACTTTATTTTTATTAATCTCAGCAATTGTTCAGATGATCACTTCTACATTTCATTAAAAAAATGTCCAGTTTTCACCAGTCCCTTTTAACCATAAAAAAACTAAACCCTTTTAATTCATGAACTATGTTGAACCATGTTTGAAAAAGTTATGCAACATTTAAGAAAAATCAACTTTCATATTAAATAAATCTTATCACATTTTTAACTGAACAAATCTGCTGCAATTCTGCTCAAAATCTGTTACAAACACACTTATAAACACACTTTTGTGAGTTCTTCTTCACTGGAATTATATCCACACAGTTCTTGCCAAGAATCATGCTGGAGTAATAACCAGCACCGCGGCAGCAGTTTACCCTCGGCCGCGAGATCGCGGGGATCGTGGGTTCGATCCCTGCCCCCGGCCAACAGTGATCTGTGTGGAGTTTGCATGTCCTCCCCGTGTCTGCGTGGGCTTCCTCCCGCATGCCCAAGACATGCAGGTTAGGGAGTTAAGGCTTGTCACCGGACTGCAGAACAAATCTACCTACGGGTACAAAAAAAAAAAAAAAAAAAAAGAGTGGGCAGCAGTTTCATGACGTGTATTGAAGTTTTTTTTTTTCCAAAACTTTATTGAGAACAAGGTCCACATAGTCCTGCTTCGCCGTCGTCCCGCAAATGAAACACACGCAGCTTCCTTTCACGGTAGGAAAAAAGAACTCTTCCTCCCGCTCACTTTGAAAATGATAAATTTTCTGTCTTTTTTTTTTTTGCCATGTTTTTGGGCTTGTAAACTGCACTGCGCTCACCATCTCCACTGCCCGCTAGCTTACTCTCCACAAGTGCGAAGGTTTTGTCACGCGCACAATACTGACCTTTGAACTAGGTCAGAGTTCACCTTAACTTTACGTATAATAAACATATTTTCATTTTTTTTATTTTTAAGACATTGTCATTTTAAAATCTATATAAATGCAAGTGTGATTTTAAAAAATAGCGGCAGAAAAAATTACATCTTAGACGCAGCTCACTTGCGAGTTGTGCTATTTTTAGAACAGGCCTGCGGGCGACTCGTGGTCCTTGCGGGCGACATGGTGCCCGCGGGCACCGCGTTGGTGACCCCTGGTCTAAATGAATTAGGTCTGTCAGTATATTTTCTAACCTTTTGGCAAGGATAATGGTAAAAAGCTTATAGTCCTGATTAAATACACTGATTGGTCTGTAGTTGGAGCACTCTAGTTTATCCTTTTCAGGTTTAGGTATAACTGCAATGACCCCTTCTCTCCAGGAGGGGGGGATTTCCCCTGTGTGGAGGACATAATTAAATGTTTTCAGGAGGAGAGGAGATAGTTGCTGTTTAAAGGTTTTGTACCACTCTGCTGTATAGCCATCTGCTCCTGGGGATTTGTTAGCTTTAAGTTTCATAATTGCTTTTTCCAATTCTTTAGGTTGTATTTCTGACAGTAGTGTTTTATTTTGTGACTCCGTAAGTTGGGGAAGGTTTAATGTGTTTAGGAATGCCTCGGATGTGTTTTTATGTTTTTTGTGGGAGTATAAGTTCTTATAGTAATTCTCGAAGCTTTTAAGAATATCCTGAATTCTGAATTTTATTTCCTTTGATACTGGGTCTCTGATTTTGTAGATTGCTCTTTCTGTTTGTTGTTTCCTCAATTTATAGGCTAGCAATTTTGCCGATTTACTGCCTGCTTCATAGTATTTTTGTTTCAAAAATCTAAGTTTCTTCTGGATTTCTATTGTGTAGATCTCATTTATTTGGTTTTTAATTTCCTTAATCTTGAGCGAGTCAGTAGAATGAGTGTTGCCTTTGTGTTCTTTTTCTAGGTTCTTAAGTTCTGACTCTAATGTGGATAGTTTTTCTTGTCTTAGTTTCTTTTGGGTTGCCAGTTTTGCAATAATCTTTCCTCTTATACAGCTTTGCATGCATCCCACAGTATTAAAGGGGATACTTCTCCATTATCGTTTTCTTCCAAATATCTGAGAATATCTGATTCCAATTCATCTTTCAATGGTCCTTTCAGGACATTTGAATTTAACCTCCAAGAAAATGTATTATTTGTGTATTTTTGGATATTTAAGTCCATGTAGATCGGACTGTGGTCAGAGAGATCCATCAGTCCTATTTTACATGTTTCTACTCTTCCAATGTCTCTATTAAACATAAAAAAATGGTCAATCCTTGAGTAAGATGAATGTGGAGTTGAGTAAAATGTATAGTCTTTTACACTGGGGTTGAGTTCCCTCCACACATCACAGATTCCCATTTCTTTTAGTAGCATCCGAGTCTTCCTGCTTTGGGTGTTATTTTGATGTGGAGAATTACCAGAAGCATCCCAGTATGGATTCAGTCTAAGATTGAAGTCCCCACCACATATCACTAAACCTTGAGCTTTAGTTATCAT
Organism: Pholidichthys leucotaenia; assembly: GCA_020510985.1. NCBI lineage: Eukaryota > Metazoa > Chordata > Actinopteri > Cichliformes > Pholidichthyidae > Pholidichthys > Pholidichthys leucotaenia. The sequence goes on from CM035844.1 coordinate 309,590,949, forward strand.
TAGGTCAAATACATTTTTATAAAATTTCCAGTTAGCCCCTGGGGGAGCATACACATTCAGCAGGGTGATATCTTCTCCCTCTAGCCGCCCAGTTACCAAACTGTATCTCCCTTCTTTATCTTTGTGTTCTGATTTTTTTTCAAATGTAATTTTGGTTGATATCAATGTTGCTACTCCCCTTCTCCTCCCTGACTTATATGAAGATGAAGAGATCATTTTAAACCCTTGTCTACTGAGTTTAGTGTGCTCCACGTCTGTTAGGTGGGTTTCTTGTAAAAATATTATTCCTGCTTTGTCTTTTTTCATTTTGCCTAGAATCTTGGATCTTTTAACTGGATTCAGGATTCCTTTTACATTATATGAAATTATTTTGGTTACACCCTGTTTCTCCATTGTGTTGTTTTGTTTAGTATAACTGTGTGGTGGCCCTCTTTTGTGCTACTGAGAAACTGAAAGAACATTAAGAACAAGAAAAACATTAAGAACATAGTGTATACAACTTTAAAACAAAAAACTGTCAAAAGAACTTCCTGAGCTGGGGTCTTTTTAAAGACCCTGGAAGAGCCTTGATGGAGTGTAGGCTCTGAGGGAAATTCCTTAAACTCTGTTACGTGTTGAGGGCCCTCTCTTACCCCTGTAAGTTGTCCCATGCTTTTAACGTGAGTTTCAGAACCCAATCCGAACTTGTAATGATTTTTTTTTTCCCTTTATGCCTACACCCTGTGAAATTGTGTGCACCCTCCCACCCCCATCACAGCAAACATTCACGCAAAAACAGTATTTGTTAGTGTGAGGAGAACATGTGGATTATTGTCACATTTCTATTTTAACAAGTTTTTTTTTTGTTTTTTGTTTTTTTAATTAAAAAGACTTATTTGTTTCAAATATTATGACTGTTCCATGAAATGTTTTACCACATGCTGAATATGCATCTCCTTTAATGTTTGTTACCTTGTATGAGGGGGGTTGGATGTGCAGATTGACTCAAAAAAAAAAATTTAAAAAATGGTCGCTATTCCAACCTGAAAACGGACAGTTTATCCGCGACGCTCTGGCGCTGGGTTTCCCGCTGCTGGCCCGTGGATTTTGAAGGTCTCTGTGTTGTCCATGTTTGCGTTTTGATCGTCTCACTCGGGTCTGCTGCGGGTTTAAATACCGTTACCGGGAGCCCTCTTCTCGCCATGTCAGCTGTTGCTTCTTCCGCCGAATTATAGAGACATGTTTCTTCGCCGTAGAAGACCCTTAACTTCTCAGGAAATGGCGTCTGAAAGCGCAGTTTCTTCTCACGTAGTATCTTTTTGGCGTCATTGTATTCCCTGCGCTTTTTAAGGACCTCCGGGGCGTAATCGTGTTCCACGAAGACTTTTCTCTCCTGGTGCATAAATCCTTTTTTCTGCCAAGCCAGTCTTACAACCTCTTGTTTTATTTTGAAATTGGAAAATCTTAACAACACCGAACGTGGGGGCGCTTCCGCCGCTGGCCTAGCGGCTAATGAACGATGTGCCTTTTCTATCTTCAAGTCGGTGGTTTGTGGAATATCCAATTTCTCTCTTAGTAAAGATTCCACGCATTCTGCCATTGAGTTAAAACCGTTTTCGGCTCCTTCTATCAGACCATGAATTCTTATATTGTCTCTTCTCTGTCTTCCTTCTTGGTCGGTTAGCTTAGCCTCTATAGATGCTTGTCTTTTGCGTAGGTCCAGCACAGAATCTTCAAGCACTTTTAATTCGTTCCTCTGCTTCCAAGATTCGGTTCTCGGCCTGGTCCACTCTGCTGTTTGTCCTTTTCAATTCGTCTCTGAATTCCCGAAATTCGGCCGTAACCTCTCGGCGAAATCGTCGTAGCTCTTCAAATAGCGATTTCAAGCTAACCTTTTTGTTAGCTACAACCAGTTCCTCGTCTTCTGAACGGAGATCTTCCAGTTCAGATTCTCCGGCCGATACGTGTCCTGGCCTGGAAAATTTCAGTTTCTTCTGTTTTCCTTTAGACATGATGATTTTGTCTTTTGATTTTCACTCCTCCAAAAATCCGTTAAGTTTGATTTTCAAGGTATTTTCTTGGATTGGGTCTGAGAGTTTCAGCGTTAAGCTGCAGTCGCCATGGCGTCCAGACCGGAAGTCCCGATTCTTGAGATTCTGAATCGATTCAATTCCGATTCGATCCAATCCAGATTTGATCTGGGAAATTACAATAGCCATTTTACATGCCAGGAAAAAAAAAATCTTCCAAGACCTAATGCTGCAAGTTGTACCAAGAATACCCTAAATTTATTAATACATAAATTATCACATATAGAACTGACCCAAAATCAGTCACAATAATGCACTTTTTATTATTTAACTTGTGATTTCACAAAGTGCTCACAAGTTCTTTCTTTAGTGTGAAGGGTGTGTAGTGTCAAGTTAACAACCCAGAGTAAGTGAACAAATTCAATGCATAAAGCATGTAGACATAATCTCACTAGCCATGTTTACATGGACACAAGTAACTAGATTAAAAGCCTGATCAGAATAAAAATGCTTCATGTAAACACGCCAGTCTGAATATTCTGACCCAATCATGCTCAAAAACAAAACACAAAATCATGCCCTCCTCTGGTTCAAAGAGCTTAAGAGTTCAGGGGGCCGGCCAAGGTCCCAGGCCCGGTGGATGGCTATGTGGAACAGTTTGGGTGGCCTGCCTAAGTTCCAGGCCAGCCGGACGGCCAGATGGGACAACTAGGGTGGCTTGTTGGAAAATATGTACCACCCGACCCGATGGCTCAGTCCTTCTGGTGGCCAGCCCGAGTTCTTAAGCCACCAGTCCCCAAGAGATAACCCAGGAGGCTGCTCGCCCCCCGGAAGACAAACTGGCGGGACGCAAGTCCGGGGAAGAGGGACCACGATGACGTCCAACAATCAAGGAAGGGGGGCCACGACGGCGTCTGGCAGAGGAGGAAGGGGGGACCAAGACGCCCTCTGTGGTCTCGAACAGAGTTAGAGTTGCACCCCTGGGGTCCCGGACAGGGACATTGTTGTACCCATGGGGGTCCCGATCTGAGACACTGCAGCAGCCTCGGAATGAGACAATGTAATACCTGCGGCGGCTCCAGGCTGAAGTTCTGCAGCACCCGCGGCGGCTCCAGGCTGGAGCGCTGCAGCACCCGCGGCGGCTCCGGGCTGGAGCTCTGCAGCACCCGTGGTGGCTCCGGGCTGGAGCTCTGCAGCGCCCGCAATGGGCCCCGACTGGGCAAATGCTGCACCCTCGGTGAACCTGGGCTGGGCCGTAGCTGTATCCTCGGAGGACCCAGGCTGGGCCATAGCTGCATTCTTGGAGGACCCAGGCTGGAACAGAACGCCCGCAACAACCTCCACGGAGAAAATTGGACCCTGGACAACCTCCGTGGGCGAAACTGGATCTACGAAGACCTCTGGCGGTGTTGGACTCTCTCCGGCGACTCTGGGAGAGAGCTCAGAAACAGCACAAAGAGAAGAGGGATCAGGGTCGCCAGGAGTGGTGGAGCCTGGTGGAGCGAGCTCAGGTGCACCGGCTGGCTGCACCTGGCTCTCCTCACCAAGAGCCAGGCAAGATTGCTCTAGAACCAATGGGAGAGAAACAAAAGATAGTACTTGCCTGGGCTCGAGCTCCACCGCCATCCAGGACTCCGATGATCCAGGTGACAACGGCTCTTTGGGAAGAGGGGAAGCTGCACCCATGGTGGACCTGGGCCAAGGCTGCATCCATGGAGGTCCAGGGCTTGGACGGGACGCCCGCGATGACCTGCACAGTGGAGAAAGCTGGACTCGCAACGTCTTCTGGTGGTAAGCCTGGATCCATGGAGGCTTCTGGCTGGAGTGGATCTTCCCCGGTGACCCTTGGAGAACGCTCAGAGACAACAGACATAGGACATGGTCAGGGTTGCTGGCAGCAGCGGAGCCCAGCGAGGTGAGTTCAGGTGCAGCTGACAGCTGCACCCAACTCTCCTCACCAAGAGCCAGGCAAGATTGCTCCAGGACAAACAAGAGAAAAACAAACAAGAGCACTTGCCTGAGCCCGAGCTCCACCGCTGTCCAGGACTCCGTCAATCCAAACAGCGACGGCTTGGGCCCGGATTCTTGGTGGTCCAGCTCTGATTCCCACTCTGCTGCGGCGGCCTCCGCAGCAGGCATGATGGTTGTAGCTGTCATGGTGTACCCCCGGCAGATTAACCCACGCTGGTGATTCCTCCGGTGTGGCAGCTGGGGGTTGGCTCCGCACTGGCCCAGGATTAGAATCTTCCAGGACCTCAAGCTCCTCCACCGTTCAGCAGCTTCATTCAGGGACGGCGGACACTCAGGTGAGAGTTGAGGAGACACGGAGAGAACAATTGGCAAAGTACAGGTTGCAGCGGGTGAAGAGAGCTCAGGTGACTGCGACCCCTGGGTCTCTCTACCAGGAATCAGGCAAGACAAATTACACAGGGTTACAAAAATAATTTTTTTGTAAGTTGTCTGTGTTTTTTCAACTGATTTAAGACAATTTTGCATCGCTGAATGCAAAAATGACATCTGTTTCTCTCAATCAGGTGCTAAGTAAAAACTTATACTTACTTAGTACTGTGCATGTTCTTACCTTTATATAAATTTAAGTACATGCAAATTGAATGTTACGTCATCATTGTTCAACATTCAGAGAATTTCAAGACATAAAAAAAGAATTTTGCATCATATAAAGCAAAAATACCCGTACATGTAAACAAAAACGTATAAAACATGTAGCCATAATTCAAAAAGTTGACCTGATTGAGCAGAACCAATGTGATATTTGGATTCAGCATATCAAAATTATCCTAACTCAGCTAAAAAAAACTTAGACAATAAATTTGGTGTTGAGCAGTGTTATTATTGCAAAGAGGATAAATAAATATCACTTGCCTCCCCTCCTGGTGTGTGATGTTTCCCGCTGCAGCTGAAGGTGTGTCATCCCTCCCCATGTCTACAGTGAACCTGGGCCCCTCAGTGGAATGTGGGGGAGCCGCTGCTGTGGACATGGGAGTGGGCGTACCCTGGGAAGTCCTGGAAGACCTCTCGGCAGCAAAAGGGAACATTGAGGCGACGGAGGATTCGGCAACAGCGGAGAGGGTACAGGCTGACGTGACAGCTGGCGGAGAAGAAGAGAAGAGGAGCTCTGCCATGGAAGTTGTCGGGCTCGACGTCTGGGGAACGGCTGCTAATGAGGAGGACGGCTCCCTCCGGCGGACCAGCACATGGTGACACAGTTCTCGCGGAGTAGACTTCTCCAAGACCTCTGGCTCCTCCATCATCCGGTGATTTCCTCCTGGGACCAGCGGAGACTTGAGGGAGACAGGAGAAACAGGTGGAGAAGCGGCAATGGCAGCTGATAATGGAGACCCAGTGTACTGTAAAATCTGAGTCTCCTCATCAGGAATCAGGCAAGTAGTTTCAGGAGAGAAAGAAAGTGAATGAATAAGAACTTGCCTGAATTCCTGGAGGGGTGATGATGTCAGCTGCCATCCCGAGGTCATGCTCCATCTCCCCGGGAGCTTAAAGGAGTTCAGCTACAAAAATCTTCTCCCTCCGTGAAGGAGGGGTTGCTGGCTGAGCGGTGGTGGAGTCTCTCTGCCACAATTTCCGGGTACAGCGGTAACGAGCCGGAGAAGGAGACGTCGGCTCATCATGGTGGAGAGGCTTCAAGGTCTGGGAAAGCTCGATCATCGGCTCCAACTCTGGCTCCCTCGGAAGAAACTCCTTCGCTTCGTGGATCAAATCTGGGAGGAGCCACGGCTTCACCTCCAGGAGGAGATCTGTCTCCGCCAGTAACACCTGTCTTCGCTCCTCCAGCTCTTCGGCGAATGGAGCGGGCCAGGGCTCAGGAGGAGGAGGCAGAGCTACCGCGGGAGAGCTGTGAGGTGCAGGAGGCTTCCTTCTGCGTGAGCGCTTCCTCTTCGTTTGGATCGGCTCTGGTGTCGGAGCAGCCTCCCCAGGGTCATCACTTGGACACGGCAGGGTGTATATGGAGAGGAGAATGTTGGTTACCTCCGGGTGATTCCAAAGGCTGGGAAATGTCTCCATCATCTGCACTGCGCTGTCCTGAGTCTCTTGGACCATCTCGGGAGTGCAGGATGCTTGTGTCCATGACAGTATGTCCTTCAAGACGCACGGCGCGCGCAGCTCCACATCGTCCAAGTTGGACATAATGCTCCAGAAACCAGGTGGGAGGAAAATACACAAAAAAGGTGAAGAACACATGAAAACACCACAGCTGGGTTCCAATTCTGGCAGTTAAATTCTGTCACGGCTGGATTATTCTGTAATGTGCACCTCTATGGGGTGCACAGAGATAAAGACGAACCCAGGCGCTGAATGGTGTTTTTGTGCAGTTTATTAGCAAAGAACATAAAGTATCCCAAATAAAGCTGTCCACACAAAAATACAAAACAAGGAATACTTAAGAGTCAAGCCTCTGAGCAGGGAGTGCTCAGAAGAAGTAGGCTTCAGAGGCCGACAACAAAAATGCAAAAACAGGAAACACAACTCAAGCCTGTGAGCAGGCAGTGCTCAGGAGAAGTTAACTTCAGAGGCTGGTGAAGGGGAGAGTACAGAAGTTGGAAAAGGCAGACGAACAGTCTCGGCATCCAATTTAACCGCACTGACCCTGAGGAAGGCCAGTGCTTAAAAACACCACAGTGAATGAGTTGCAGGTGTGAATCCAGGTGAACCGTAACCTAATTAGCAAGCTGCCACAGCTGTGTAGGCAAAGAAGCAGGCAATGGCAGCTGGTAGGGAGAGTCTGGTAATAAGGAGAAAGGACTCTGTCACAACCCAAACATACAAAAAATGACCACCAAAATAATGACAACATACAATCAATCTTAGAAATAGTGAGGATCTGAGCTCCGAGAAAACCTGAACTCAGCTGCATGATAGTACTGCGTAAAAAAAGTCTACAAGTTCACATTTTGTCACATTTTTATGCAGTTTGTTTTTTCTCTAGACTGTTTTTATTTATTTATTTTGGACATTGGTATTTTGTACATTATAAGAAGCAAGGTCGACACAAACGAAGGAGACAACGAAGGCTTTGACATTTGTGTCCAATTTCTTATTTTTCTATATTGCTCTCCCAGATCTTCCCCATGGACCACACTGATCCAGTTCACTCAACAATCACACAGGAGGAAGATGCCTACATCTGACTTTGTTTTCAAATTCTGATATTTGAGAGACAGACTATTTCTACTTTTGAGAATAGAGTCAAAATTTTCTTTTGTCCATCCATCTGTCCATCCATCCTCAACTGCTTTTCTGGGGATCGGGTCATGTAGGCAGCAGTCCAAGTAGAGCAGCCCAGACTTCCCTCTCTCCAGCCACCTTCTACAGCTCTTCAGAGGGGACACCAAGGTGTTCCATGCCAGCTGGGAGTCATAGTCTGCCCCGTGGTCTCATCCTCGGGGGACGTGTTCCAAACACCTGAAGTGGGAGGCAACCAGGAGGCGTCCTGATGAGATGCCAAAACCACTTCTGCTGGAGGCTTCCTCCTGTTAAAATGTAGTTTTTCCTCTGCACCATGGCTAAGTGATCCTCACAGGGGATCACCTGATTGTTGAGGTCTTTCTGGAATTGTGGGGTCTTTGTCCAACACTTCAAAGTTCTATGAGCTGACTGTTGTTGTGAACTTGTGCTATATAATAAAGTTGAATTAAAAAAGCCCTATTTTTCATAGACAACTTTAGTTGAGGTTGATTTTCTTTATAACATTATATCATTACACTGTCAGAAAATGTAATATTGCTGAGAATTTACCTTTTATAAAATACAAACAACTTTCAGATTATCCAGTAATCCAAAATGAATTTAACCATTTAAAAATACTTTTTTATACATATTATGAGGACTATGACTAGTGATTTTGTGTCAGACTGGATTATTGATGTGTTTATTTTCTGAAATGCACCAACTTGTTTACAATGAGTATCCATTTGAAAACAACTGGAGTATTCCTGCTCTACAAATAACTTCAAAAAGTGACCTTACTGAAGAGAATGCTCTGCGTATGTCTGATCATGTATGTATAACTGAAGTTCCCAGCAATTTCACTAGATTATACAAAGGTTGACAGTATTTCAGTTGTGCATAGAGGATAGGTAAGCTATCACTTGGTAAATCTGTGACAATGAATCAACACCCTTTAAATATAAATGAGAAAAGGCACAAACAATGTCAGGGACATGTCACAAACAATGTCAGGTAAATATCTTATATTTACCTTCATAATAATATATTCATAATAATATATTTTGTTATAACAGAGGGTGGGCGAAGCTGGTTGATGTTCACCTGCCAGCGACCCCAGCGCCACGTGACTGGACAGAACAATCGCGCCGGTTCCGTCTCGTCATATAAGATAAACAGCGGCGGAATAAAAGAGAAATTGAGGTGGAATAATCTTAAGAGTTTCTGGATGTGGGAGAGAAAGCGAAAATGACTGGGAGAAGACAAAATAATGACCAGGATGGACGAAAATGAATGAAGCGAGCCACATGGCCAGCGGTAAGTGATGAATGTCTGTTTGTTTACATTGTACTGATTTTCTGGTTCATATACTTTGACGATAAGATAACAAAATGCCCAAAACAAAAAACGGTGACAAAAAAACAAACCCATTCTTTGTGTAAATATGTCCAAAGTCCACTTTTGACTGAAAGGTATGTAATTCGATATGGCTGCCATGGCATTATGCAAATTAGATGTGTAAAGTTACTCCTATCTCAAACTTTGGATCAGATTCTACATCTTTCTCATTGACAGTAAGCCATTATCTCTTACCGCTTTCAAGTTATAACTTTGGAAATCTCTGACATCTGAACTAAATATTTTCTTGAAAAAACCTTGACCACTAGGAGCTGATGGCGCAACAGAGTGCCTCAGACAGTCAAACAGTTAATATATAAAACGATAAATAAAATTAACATGTAGAACTGAAAATGAAACAGAACCGACAAATGACTTGCCACCTCCTGGTTTTTGATGCCCTGATGATGCACCTTGTACCATGAATGTACATGTAGACCGGCCACAGACCAGGAGCATGGGCTAGCGACCTGGAACAAACCCACTGTGTTGTCTGTAGGAATCAGGGTCACAGTCCCTGATTGCCCACACACAGCAACTGGGGATGACCAACCGGTTTCCCTGGCCCAGAGATCCAAGCTGCCAAAATATAAAGTGCCTATAGGCAGCATAACTGTACTTCCGGTTGTCATCCCCAGGCTCTCTTGCCGGCATGACTACTAGCAAGTCCTCCCTGTACTGCCTGTGAATATGCAAGTTGGCTTCATCAAGGCAGTACAGGGAGAAGTGTGGCTGCTGGCTAATTCACTGAATTGGTTCCTGGCCACAGCATTTCCTCTCATGATCTATGGGCATGTCCCTACAGTTGGCACATGTACACCATGGCACATGTGGCAGATCAACAGGTGATTGTGCACCATGCCGTCTTTGGTGCATCATTAGGGCATCAAAAACCAACCCTGGCTGCATGTGAAACAGCTTCCTGTCAAACTCCCTGTACTCCTCCAGGGTCATAAGAGTTTAGGAGCACCTGAGAAGACAGATAAAACAAAAAAAAAAATGTTTATTCAGTATGGCTTTAAACAGAATCATATAGGTAAAAATAAAATAGTGTATCCAGTTCAAATAATTTTAGATATATGACCCAACAGTGCTGTGATATGATGCAAATCCTAGGATGAAAACAGACTGTTATGTCACCCTTATAACTGGACTGCACAAACCAAAACAAAGCCAGTCATTTCACACTGCCATGTTAACCTCTTACGCTCCATTGTACCGCAGACGGGCAAGTCTCTGCGTCCTAGTGCGCACGAGAGCACCCTCATGCGCACTAGGACGCATGATCCTGATGGTGGTGATGTAGGTGGTGATGGCGTCCAAGCGCGCACTGAAAATAAAAGCTGCAGACACAGCCGCGAACAGATTAGTTCATCTGATTGACCTCTCATTCGACTAATAAGAGCCTTGAATTGGGTTTCTGAAACCTTGAAGAACCAATGAATGAAAACCTATGAAGGAGGACCCGCCTACTGTGAATGCAGGAGCCAATTGAAGCACAGAAGTTCGGGCTGGGTGAAGAGAGACTTACTGCTCCCACAGATGAAAAAAAAAGGATGCAGGAAGAACCTGCTGCAGACCCCGCAGCACGGAGGCCATCCACAAGTGCGACCTGCACTCATTCCAGCAGAATAGACGTTTAGGATTCTCTTCCGTTATCATAGACCGACGGAGGCCAACGACAAAGGTCGTAAATCATTCGCCAAAACCGCAATAATGGAATTATGTTTTGACCGGGATCCACGAACGGACCAGCGTTGCGTTCGTCTGACAATGGGGAAGAGAAGTTCGCCAGGACAATGTGGCTGTGAAAAGGTAAGGTGTTATAACGTTTAACGTTTAAACGTTTATTTATCTCTGAAAATTGTAATCAAAAAATTACTTTTGACCTATCGGTAAATTACAACTGTACGGCGCACGAAGTACGAAGTGCGTGCGCCGCGTTACATGGTTCTTCGCCGCCTCCGAACTGTGAACGCCCCCCCCCCCGCCGCTACGATTCTGTAGCGGGAGGGTGGGGGGAGCCGCGGTGACAGCGTTGCTGTGGAAACATGGCACATCCGAGTGTAATCCGTCATGTAGCGAGGGCCGATCTCCGTCCTCTGTAGCGGGGGGGTGGGGGGGACAACCTCCCCCCCCAACACACACACAGACACAGCCCTGAGTGTGACCTTTCATTTGAGCCCAAGATGAAGCTTCTATGTTGAATCATTCAAAAGTTACAGACGTTTTTCTAAACTGTGCCATTTGGCACAATTTGGCACAGTTCCAAAATGCCTGGGAACTACCTGAGAACAAAGCTGTGTAAAATATTCATTTTTTGTGGTATTGTTACAAAATTTGGACCTCAGCTGGATAACACTTGGTTCTACATTTCTGTTGCATTTTCCAGCCTGGATCTGAAGCTGTGTGTTATTTGCAAGCATTTGTTTTTTTTCCACAATATCTTTATTGAACCTTTTTTTTTTTAACAAACATGATACAAACAATCAAACACTAACACTAAAGTACTACAAAAAAAAATGCACTAAAAACACCAACAACCACCAACAAAATCAAGTCTTCAACAATACTCCTCTGTTTAGTCTAGACAATCCAATACATAAGTATACATATTATGTTCACCAGTTTGGAATTTACAAGGTCCACACACATCATTCACCTTCTTCTTCAAGAGTTATGTTTAAATTTTTTACATAATCAATAAAAGGTCTCCATATATTCTCAAACACAATTTCCTTTGATTTCAGTATATATGTTATTCTTTCTAATGGAAGGTTTGTTAACATCTGTCTTAACCACTGAGTCACATCTGGTCTATGAGTCTTTTTCCATAATAGTGCAATACATTTTTTGGCATTAAGCAAACTGAGGTCTATGAATGTTCTTTCACTTTTATTAAAATTATGCTTTTCTGGGTACAGACCCAACAAAAACAGTTTAGGATTCAATATGATTTGTTTTGAGATTATTTTTTCAATTGTTACCCTCACCTCTTCCCAAAACATTCTTATTAATCTACATTCCCATAAACAATGAAATAGGGTTCCTTTACTTTCCATGCATTTTGTGCATGTATCTGGTATATTTTTGTTATATCTATTTAACTCCTCCGGTGTAACATACATCCGCATTAACCATTTGAAATGTATCAATTTAAGGCGTACATTTATTGATTTGGTTTGAGCTTCTGTACAAGCCAATTCCCATTGTTCCTCTGAAATTTCAGTTTGCAGATCTTCTTTCCAGTAGTTTAATCTTTTCAGTGAATTTTCACTTGAAGATAGTGTCAATGAGTTATAAAACTCTGAAATAATACCCTTTCTTTTACTATCTTTCATCATCATTTTTTCCAAGGATGAGTAAATAGGTCGAGTGAGAGCTTTATTTTGATTTGATCGAATAAAGTTTCTAAGTTGAAGATATTTAAAAAAATGTGTTCTATTGAGATTAAATTTGATCCTCAGCTCTTCAAAAGACATTATGTTATCTACAAATGGCAAATATAAATCCTGAATCTTTTGTATCCCTTTTAAATTCCATACTTTAAATACAGCGTCCGCTCTCCCTGGTTTAAAATATTGATTACCCCATATTGGACTAAATTGTGACAATAACTGTGGTTCTTTTAAATAGTTTTTAGCTTCACACCATATTTTGATCATATGCTTTACAAATGGATTTTTAACTTGTTTTTGTAATTTTTTTGCCGAATCTGAGTATATGAATATGGGAAGAGGTAAAGGTAAATTGTATGATTCCATTTCAGTCCAGTGAGGGAGATCATTTGATGAAAAATAATATGTCATAGACCTCAGTTGTGCCGACCAATAATACAACATAAAATTTGGACATTTCAGACCTCCACGATCAAATGGTAAATATAATAAAGACAGACGTAATCTAGCCCTCCTGTTGTTCCATATAAATTCCAATAACTTTTTTTTTATTCTTGAGAATAGATCTAAAGGTGGTGATAAGGGAATGTATTGAAATAAATAAAGTATTTTAGGTAAAATATTACTTTTAAGTATATTGATTCTCCCGATCATCGACATTGGTAGTGACATCCATCTCTGAGTTAACTCACTGATATCTGACATTAAGGCTTCATAGTTGACACTGGCGACTGATTCTAGCTTAGGCACAATTTGGATTCCTAAATATTTAAACTGATTTACAACATTGAATTGATTTACCTCAGGGGCTGGGTAATTTCTCTGGGTCTCATTTAGCATTAATATTGAAGATTTAGTTTTATTTATTTTATATCCTGATATTTCCCCAAAATTCTTTATTAAATTCAACAAGGTTGGAATTGATTTTTTTAGATTCGACATAAACAAAATTATGTCATCGGCGTACAGGGAGATTTTATGTTCTGTTGGTCCAACTTTAATTCCATATATTTGTGAATGTAAACGTATCGCTATCGCTAAAGGTTCAATTGCCATAGTAAACAGTAAAGGTGAAAGTGGACAGCCTTGTCGACATCCTCTATTGATTTTTATTGGTTTTGAAATATTGTTATTTGTTAGGATTTCTGCTGTAGCATTATTGTATATTATTTGAACCCATTTTATGAAATTATTTCCAAGTCCAAACCTTTGTAGGACTTCAAAAAGAAAGGGCCATTCAACTCTATCAAAGGCCTTTTCGGCGTCCAGTGATAGGAGAGCTGTATCCGGTGCTTCTTTATTAAAATAAATAATATTAAATAGTCTTCTTACATTATGGAAGCCTTGTCTACCCTTTATAAAGCCATTCTGATCTCGATTAATAATATTTGGTAAAATTTCTTGTATTCGTCTTGCTAAAATTTTACAGATTATCTTAAGGTCGGCGTTTAATAGGCTTATTGGTCTCATATTTTCACATTTATTAGAGGGCTTACCTGGTTTTGGCAGCAGTATAATTAAGGCATTATTTATGTATGATGGTAAATTATTATTTTGAAATGCTTCTAAAACCATTTCCAAAAAAGGTTTTATTAATTTATTCTTAAATTTTTTATAAAGGTCAACTGGAAGACCATCTGGTCCTGCACTTTTTCCTGATTTCATATTATCAATGGCTAGCCCAACTTCTTCTTGACTAATTTTAGACTCCAATATCTCCCTGTTTTCATTTGGAATACACGGTATAGATAGTTCGTTCAAAAACCCATTTAGTTTTGTTAAATCAGATTCATTTTTGGTATCATATAATTTTTCATAGTAATCTCTAAAGGCTCTGTTAATTTCTAAAGGATCTATAACTACCTGTCCGTTACTTATAATACTGGTAATTGGTGTTTTAATTTCTAATTGTTTAATCTGCCATGCTAATAATTTTCCTGATTTTTCACCTTGTTCATAAAAAGATTGTTTCAATCTTAGAAGACTCGAGGCAGCTCTATTCGCTGATTTTTTGTCGTATTCAGCTCTCAAAATCAGTAATTCGTTCTCCAACCTTGGGTCACTTCCTGCATACACTTTTTCCTGAAGACTTTTTATTTTATGTTCCAATTTAGCTCTCTCCTCTCGAGTCTTCTTAGATTTTGATCCTGTATAACTAATAATATGTCCCCTAATAAAAGCTTTGAAAGCCTCCCACTTTACACATGCTGATGTTTGTGTAGTATTGATGTCAAAGAACTCGTCTATCTGTTTTTCTATATACTTGACAAATTCCTCATCCTGAAGCCATTTATGCTGAAATTGCCATCTACCTGATTCCTTTGTCAATTTTTTATCTACATATATTAGACAACAGGGTGCATGATCAGAGATCACGATGTTATCATAAAAGCAGTTTTGAATCTTGGACCTTAATTCTGTGGAAATCAAAAAATAATCAATACGTGAGAATGTCTTGTAGGTACTGGAATAACAAGAATAGGCTTTAACTTGTGGTTTCATTTCTCTCCATATATCTAACAATCTCAATTCTTTCATAAAATGATTAATAGTCATCCTACATCCAATGTGCGTGCAATCCAGTCCTGTTGATCTATCTATACCTGGATTCAATGTACAATTAAAATCCCCTGCTATTATATGTTGCCCTGTAAGTGATGATAAGATAAGAAATAAATTAGCAAAGAACTTCTGATCATCTATATTGGGACCATATAAGTTCACAAGATTTATATTTTCTAATAGCAAAGAACCTTGAATGATTACATATCTTCCAAATTTGTCTCCAATTACATTTTTCACTTGAAAAGGAACTGATTTATGTATGAGAGTCATAACTCCCCTGGCCCGGGATGAGAATGATGAGGTGAAGACACTTCCTTGCCATCTACTCCTAATTCTTTTTATATCCTCCTCTATTAAATGAGTTTCTTGTAAAAACACAATTTTTGAACCCATGTCTTTTATTTTATTCATAACTTGTTTAAGTTTTTTTAAATTTTGTAGACCTCTGCAATTCCATGAAGTTAAATTAAGATTAACACTTTGGTTTATGATCAATAGAGAGTTTGGGATTACCTTGCAGTGTAAACATGCTCATACAGAGAAGCAAAAACATGAGTGGTTGAACATTCATCCTACAAACTACACACAAACAAATTTCCCCTTCCCACACTTGTGGGAAACCCCCCAAAATCAAAAGAAAAATTCCGTCTCCCGATATAGCCATCAACCGCTCCACACCCACGGGGAACAGCCTAAGCCACTCCTTCTTCATCCTCCCAATCACCCTAACTCTACTGCTTTTAATGACGTAACATTAACTCTCCTCTGTAGTTTTCCAACTTAACTCCAAAATTTTTAACAACTTTGTACATCATAGTTTTTTTTTGTTTGTTTTGTTTTTTTGTTTTTTTTAATATATAATACAATCTATATTTTGTAAACTTACTATTTACTTCAAGTCAGTCAGATGCCTGTGCAAATGCTTAATTATTCTACCTTATATTTTGTTCATGCTTAGCTCCCACCAGTCTCTTCTTCTTCTTTGATCTTCTTGATGAACTCCTGCGCCTCCTCTGGGGTCTTGAAGATGTGGGTTCTGCCCTCATACGTGGTCAGCAGTCTCGCAGGATAGATTACACCATGACGAATCCCAAGGTTGCGCAGCTCCTTACGTATGGGATCAAACTGCTTCCTCAATTGTTGGATTCCTGTGGCCAAATCTGGGTAGAACCGCACCTGCTGGTCCTGGTGTTTAATCTCTCCTTTAGCTCGTGCAGCGTTGAAGATCTTCATCCTGTCTCTGTTGCTAAGAAACTTCATAATTAAGGTCCTCGGCGGTCCCTTATCTCTCCGTGGGCCAATACGATGTGCATTTTCCAGAACCACTGCTGATTGCAACTCCTCGCTGCCCAGCACCTCCGGAATCCACTTTTCCAGAAAGGAACATACGTCCCGACCTTCTGATTCCTCTGGAAGACCCACCAGCCTCAAGTTATTCTGTCTCGACCGAGATTCCAAATCCAAAATATTATTTTCCAGAGATTTATTTTTTTTTCCCAAAGTGCGCACCTTTAATTGAAGACGGGTGACGTCATCTTCAGCACTAGCGAGACGGAGCTCCATCTGCGCCGTTCGTTCTACACAGTCACCCAATTCCTTTCTTATTCCTTCCAACGCTGTCATAATCCCATCAAATCTAGAGGAAAAGTCCGCTCTCATTGAACTCATGGCAGCCATCAGCGCATCTGCGCCTCTCCCCGCAGACATCGCACCGTTGCCAGCCTCCTCCGCCATATATGGAGTTTTATTTGCTGCGTCACAGACCTGAAAGTCCGTTAATTTGGACTGTTTCGGCGGCTCGCTTTTTCCTTTACCTGGTTTTCCAGCCTTAGGCTTCGCCGACATATCCTCGCCCAGACGCTGGGATACGTTCTGTCCCAAATGAGAGAGTTATTTGCCGATTTTTTTTCTCCAGGAGCAGAGCAGAGTGAGACACATCCGTCCTACGTGGCAGCCATAACCGGAAGTGATTTGCAAGCATTTGTATTCAAAAAAACACCCAGACCAAATTTATTTTCTTCAAGTTCACTATGTTTAGATGACTATAACTCAGTGGCCGGAGCACTTAGAGAGATCATGGTTTTTTTTGCCAAAAAATTCAGTGTTTTCTTTTAAATGAGACCAACCCCATGAAGATGCTGCAAAGGGTTGAATAACAGCTTTCGATTTACTTTGGGCACATTATTTTTTGGCATTTTTAGGAAAATTGACCGGAGTGCAAGGGGTTAATTCATCACTCTGCTACCACAGATTCATCTAGGTCACCGTCTCTGTGCCTTACTCCTCTGGTTCTCTGCCCCCTCCTGCCTTAACCATGGCTGACCTCAGTCAAGCTGGCATCGGAGGTATCTACCTCTAGCTGCAGAACAAGTCAATGAATTAGCCATAGCAACCACTAGTTTTAGAACAGCATTCTTAGCTAAAACGCTGAACATAAACAAACCACAAGAGTGTGTTACAGCATATCTGCACTCAATAAACAGCAAAATCCTTAAAGTCAGCTACAGTTTTGTCATGATTACATTATCAAAATTATGTAATTATCAGGTTCAATCACATCTGTGAAATGTTAGCATTACTATAAATTATTACTACTAATATGACAGCAATTTAAAAAAATGCTGAATGGAGATACGCATCAAAGAAGACTCTGTTAAAGTCACTGGACACTACCACAAAAGATTCATTGCTTGACATACTTTTTCTGACTCGTAATCACACTGAAACTGAGATTTCTATAGAGTCTGCTGCTGCCTGTTGATGCTTATTTCCAGTGCCGTTTGTCTCTACCTGGCAACCCGTACAATGTTATCATGAGGCAACAGAAATATTGATAAGTTTTTTTTTTTACTTTGCTCATCATTGTTTTATCATCATTTTATAAGCATTTCTTTCAAGTATTGATGTTCATGAGTTTTATTCATATTTCAGATTGCCTTTGCAATAAAGCTGTTAATGAAACTGCAATCGTGTGATTTTCCTTTAAGGGGCAAAAAGTATCGGTATTGAAGAAAAAGTCCCATAGGTTAATGGTATCATATTGAAAGGAAAAATGTTGGTATCACCCATCCGTAATGGACAGATACGTTCCAGTCCAGCAATGTACTGTATATCAGTCCCTCCAGGATTTTGCGATGTTGCGATTGCATCAATTCCCGCAAAATCAGCCAATCAGCGCAACTATTGCGTGACCTTCCAACTCTATCCAATCACTGCAACTCTCCTGCAATTTTGGCCAATCCACGTCAACTTCCGCCAATTTCACCATTCAAATTTGTCTCTGACTGGCACGCAAACGCTCAGTCTAACCAACCAAATGCATCGCTGCACTGCGTTCACGTCCGTGTTTACAGTGAGTAAACGGAACACATCAGCAAACAGAGTGTGTGACTTAAAAAACACTCAACCGCAAGGTTTCCAACATCGTCCCTTCCTCCATCTTCGCACGTCTCCGTCCTGACCGCATGTACGAAGCGCTGGGTTTGTGTTGAAAAACGTCCACCTGCCCCAAAAGATCCTCACCGCCTCCTGGGAGCGCACGTGAGCAGAGACTCCATAAAACCACAAATAATAAGAGCAAATGTAACACTACAGCCAGTGTTTGAATAGTTTATAAATCTTTAGAGGTAAAATCATTACTACATCTGTTCAATGAGCTTTAAACCTGCATCTCTGATCTGGACAGAAACACAACCCCACCATCATCCCGCAGTAAATGAAAGATGTGTGTCTGAAAAGACAAGTGTGTGGGTCAAGACAGATATACAGCAGATAGACAGGTCGGACTTATGTACGAAAGAGGGAGAATATTGTCAGTAATTTTTTTTTTTTCCAGAAAACACAGACTCCAATAGACGATCCAGTGCAACATTCATTCATTCATTCATCTTCTTCCACTTAATCCTTTTCGGGTCATGCAGGGGGGCTGGAGCCTATCCCAGCATCTTTGGGCGAGAGGCAGGGTCCACCCTGGACAGATCGCCAGTCCATTGCAGGGCCAACACAGAGAGACAGACAACCATTCACTCTCACAGTCATACCTAAGGACAAGTTAGAATCCCCAATTTAATTATTTTTTCCTCTCTGCTCGGTACCGAGTGGTTGGGGACCGTAGGGAGTTTTCAAATGAAGGTGCTGCCAATAATTTCCAAATCTCTACTCTTTTACATGCATTAAATGCAGTTTAGCTGTTGTAATGATATTGTGTTAAAGTCGGTATTTGCTGTTGTACAAGTTTTTCTGTATAGCAGAAGTTTCTGCTTAATTTACAAACTAGAAAAGCACTCGGAGAGCGCAGACCTCCGCCAAGCGCCACAATTCCCCCCATACAGTGTTTGTGTGTACGTTTTCACATTCCTTGAGCATGTAAACATATGACTAGCAATTGGATTCACAATGGTTATTTGTTTATTTGACAGGGACAGTGCAATAAACACACAATTAATCAATGACAATCAATCTGATAGTGATAGGATTAGTGGTTCAGTAGTAAAAGCATTGCCTCCTTGGCGGAGGTAATAAACTGAAGTGTTGCTGTCGTGTCCATCTCCTCCACTGACGGATGCAAATTGGGTAGACAGGTTGCCGTGGGTTTTATATTATATTGTAACGTGCTGCTCGACATGGCGACGTCCCACCGGGAGGTTCGAACTCACGCCTCCCGCTCCGGAGTCCCGCACTCTACCTGTGTCGCCAATAGGGTCAACCCACTTGGCAAGCCAAGTAGGGTGCTCATACTGAGTTCGCTACAATATTATTGTTTTGGGAGTTGCGCTCCATGGCAAACGACAATTTAGAAGCTTCGCCGGCAGAGAGCTCGTTTTTGCGCAGCACCTATGGCTGGCCGGTGAATTTCTGCTAAATGCGCAGCTCCTATGGCTGGCCGGGGAATTTCTGCCAAAGAATCCATCGGCGGACAGCTGCCCATGTGAGGTTTTGCAGTTGCACGCTGGCGGGCCCAGGCCAGCAGTGTTTTCCGCGTCCTTTTGTGCCTAAAACGTTGAAGAACGCAGAGTTTGTGTTGCAGACACGACAACCAGCGCCCTCCATTGCGCCTGCGCACATGTTGAAAATGGCTGTATGTCACAGTGTTGAATGAAAAATGCTTTAAAAAATTCCTGTATCCAGACGGTGGACCGGATCACCCCCAAAATTTAATCAGTTCTTCCTTGTACCATTTCCAACAATGCCTGAAAGTTTCATGGAAATCCGTCCAGGATTTTTTGAGTTATCTTGCTAACCAACAGACAGACAGACAAACCCCGGCAAAAACATAACCTCCTCCTGGCCTTTCGGCCTGGCGGAGGTAATCACTGTAATAGGAATTTTTTGACAATCCTGTGCTTTTCTTGTATTGTTATATAGAATATCACTGCAGTAAACTGGGGAAAAAAACCATCCGCTTTAAAATTTGTCATTCTTCCCACAACTTTTAGTGCAAAAAGCACTCTAAAAACACTGCAACTTTTAAAAAGCTCCAGCGAATTCAGGCTTTTTGGTTCGCAACAATCATAAAAACATCCGGCGAAATCCTGGAGGGACTGGTATATGCATTAACTGGATACAGACAGTAAACGGCTATCAGACCCTGAATCAAACTGCTGTTAACTTCCTTGTTTCAGCGTTACTTCTTTATCAGCTGCCGTATTGCTACACTAGCATTAGCCTTCTTTAGCTCCGATCATGTCCCGTTAAATAAATGTACCGTAGAGCTCTAACGATCATCCTACATGAGTCTGATTACCGTGTTAGTTCATTCACACGGTTATAGCTCCACATACCTGATCTGTTAGGTTCCATCGTGGGTATCCGGCTGATATTAAACGGGTTTCTCTGACGCTCCTCTCCCTCCGCCATGTTCTTCCTTTTCTTCTTCTTCTTCTCGGAAGGTTTACTGGCGGGTTGAAGGTGCTGCGGTGGGTTTTCTCTGACACCCTCTGCCTCTGTCTGGCGGGGAGAGAGAGGCAGAGAAACTGTACAGAAACCCTGATAAAATATAGATTTATTATATGTTGCAAAGCAGCCACAGATACGACACAGTCCCGGACTGTGACCACAAAAGAGCCAGAAGAAGAGACGAAAGAGTTTTCCAGCCCTGTGGGTGTTCTCTGCTGGACTCCCAGCCTCACATCTGCCAGAGTAACATGATCAGGCTGAACACATGCACCCCCCCCCCACACACACACAGGGCAGAGGAGCAACTCAGGGGGGGACAAACAGAGAACTGCCCCCATGTCATCATAAACCTTTATTATCATGTTACACACTTTGAAGCACCAATGCTAAAAGCAAAAAAAAAAAAAAACAAAAACGCAAATTTGGAGCATTTCTTGTAAATTTGAAACTTTTTTCTTTTACAATTTCAATTTTTTTCTTGTAAACATGCAACTTTTTTCCTCCTGAATCTACTTATTTTTCTCTCTTGTCAATTCAATACTTTTTCATCATAAATCTGCAACTTTTTTGTTGTAAATGTGACTTTTTTTCTTTTAAATGTGCAACATTCACATGAATGCTGGTTACGTTTTTATTCTATATAATGACTTAAATTTTGTCTCTTCACGTAGCCCAGGGGTCTGCAACCTTTGCCAGCCAAAGAACCATTTTGATCATCTCCAACTAAAACGTAAGTGGCTGAGGGCCACAACAGCAGTTTGACCTTTAAAATAAAGATTATGCTGCTTAAATGTTTTTATATACATAGTGTAGAGGAGCTGAAATAACGAGGCGATTTTTGTATTAAAAACAGGGTTTTTAATGAATAGCTCTTCTATCGAGTCTCATCAGGTGTAGAGCTTGGCAGAAGGCAAGAGAGAGATCTCTGCTCAGCTCGCTGGTTAAATACAAGCACACAAAGAGCCACACATTGAAAAAGCTGACATCAGCCACACATTGAAAAAGCTGACATCCCCCCGTTATCTTAACCCCCCCATTGTTCTGTTATCTCCTCTCCTTGTCTTGGGAGGTGATGGGAACTCCTCCTCTCGCCTTAGGGGGTAAAGGTGTCAAGTCCATCTCCACCGCCGTGTCTTGGGAGGTCCAATGTCTTTAACCCGGCGGGGGAGATCCTTTGTCCTTTCCAGGTGTGAAGTTCCTTACATATGCTGTCACAAAACATTTCCACTTGCTCTAACATATGTAAGTATGGGATATAAGAGTCATATATACCACACATAGCTCTGAATATTATGTGGCATTAATGAATTCATACTACTGTTGTGTTGTAGTTTAGGGTTTTTATTTGTGAGACACGGGTGGTGGCTCAACCTTTCTGGTTCCGCCACCAAGACAGCAGTGAGTGGGAGGGGCGGTCTCTTGGCCACGTCTCTGCCTGGCGGGTACGCTGTTGTATTGTGGAAGGTCTCCCAATAAACCTGTGTTCAGCTCAACACCTGGCCTCGTCCTTGGCATCTATCACCGACATAACATTTGGCAAATAGGATAAAAAGCATGGACACGTGAGTAACATCCATCCGGCTATTTTTAGAGCTTCCCGGTGAGCCGCCCGTCCCTTGGGCGAGATGGTTCGCCATGTTTCAGATGTACTTGGTGGCACTGGACCTTGGGAGACTGGAGAAATTGAGGGCACATGCACTGTTGGTTCATAATTTGGGAATGGAACAACAGCGCATTTTGAGTACTTTGAGCGAATGTGATAGCTTTGAGGAAGTAGTGGAGGTAATGGCATGACATTTTCGTGCCCCGGAAAACATCATCATTCGCAGGATTCAGTTTTGACAGCGCCGACAGTGGGTCGGCGAGTCGTGGAGCAGTTTGTGGCAGACCTGCGTCAACTGGCCAGGGACTGTCAGTTTGGATCATTGGAGGAAGCGATGGTTCATGACCAGCTGGAAGAACATACTATCTGCCCTGCTACAAGGTCGAAGTTGCTTACGTTCTCGGGCAAGCTGACGTTATCCACGGCCATCGATTAAGCTCAACAGTTGGAGGGGGCAGGCAAGCTATCACGGGAGCTCAGTGAGAGTGTGTTACACAGACAGTCTGTTCCACTATCGACAGTGCAGGCAGTGGACCCAGTCAGCGACGACAGTGTGGAAGGTGATGGAGGCTACGCTAATGCTGTAAAGATGAGGTCCGCCCCGGGAACGCCCATGTGTTTGGGTTGTGGGTCCACGAAGCACTGCTATAAGGCCAGGGAGTGTCCGGCGAGAGGGAAGTGCTGCCGCAAGTGCAGACTCTTGCATCATTTCGCCAGGGCATGCCACAAGTTCAAGCGAGGGAGTCCAAAACACAAGGAAGATTCTCCTGCTCCCACGGTTATTCACACTGTGTCCCCAAGTACCAATGGACACTCCTACTGCATGGTGGAGCTGGACGGGGTCACAGTGCCATTGCTGATCGACACAGGAGCGATGGGCTCCATGTTAAATTGGGCAACCGTGAGGAACTTTTTCCAGCATTATAGGATTGGAGGTGACCCGGTGCCGCTCTGTGGTTTTGCTGGAGGGGAGATTGGCCACGGTGGGAATGATGAGACTGATGGCTCGTTACAAGTCGGTGGAAGTGTGTAACCTGAAGTTCACCATGACTGCCCGTGGAGAGAATATTATGGGATGTGATTTGTTTTATGGCCTGGGCTTTGCCATCAAGAGCGGTACTGGAGAGGAGTGGTCGGGCTGCAGTTTGTGGGACCAGCCGATACCAAGAATGGTGGATGGAGCTGTGTGGGATAAGAACTTGCCTGGCACCCTGGAGAGTGAGCGGGACCAGCCCCACCCAGGGCCATTGCAGGAAGGTTCCTGTGCCAGAGCCCAAGTAGCCCTAGATGAGGGAACTGGGCAACTGGGCGGCATGGCAGGACACCTGTGACGGCGGGTGGTGCCAAGTGGCTGGCTCCATTTGTTCCTGGATGTTGGATGGAAGGGACGGGTGGACATGGAGTCACAACGGCGAGGTCGGCAGCAGAAATGACAGCGGTCGGGGCAGGACCAGCTGGCATGGTAGAACGACGTGCCAAACAGAAACACTGTAAGCCAAGTAGAGCTCCTTTGGGGGATGGTGGATGTGGTCCGGGCCTGGGAGGAGGCACAGTTGCGGAGGATTTGGGCCAAGGGTCAGATGGAAGAACACTAGGGGTGGCTGCAGGTAGCAGCAGTACGGGAGGATGCCTATCTCCAGCTATCAGATGGCTCATGGAGGCATCCAAATGAGCTGTGGAGCGCCCAGGAGGAGATTGGTGGGCTTGAGCCTGAACAAGGGACGTCCCCGAGGGTGGTGAAGAGGAGGCGTAACGGGGTTGGATCAGCCAGCTGTGACATGGTGGGTGGTCCTTCCCCTGGGGCAGACTGATGGTTGGACGGTTCGCTGAAGAAAGAGAAGGGGGACCAGGGATATGTTTTGATGTTCAATTTGTTCTAAGTTGTTCAAAAAAAAATTCTCAAATGTATTGATTGGCTATGTTCAAGGGGGAATTTTGTACATGTATTGTTTAGATTAAGGCACAGCGGTATTATGTGTTGTATGGTTTGTTGTGGTCTATAATAGTCCGCTTCGCCATGTGGAAGTGAGAAGGCAGTCTACCTGTCTCCCCCTAGTGTAGTTTTTTTTTTTTCAGTATGACTGTGTTAGGCCCTTTTATTATGTTACTGTCCTTAGGGTGTGTTTTGGGTTCCAAATTGGGGGGGGGGTGTCAAATTATGTGTGTGGCCTTACAGCTTTTGTGGGGGGGGGGGTGTTGTGTTGTAGTTTGGGGTCTTTATTTGTGAGACACGGGTGGTGGCTCCACCTTTCCAGTTCTCCCACCACCCAGGGTATAAGAGGGCAGTGAGCGAGAGGGGCGGTCTCTTGGTCACCTCTCTGCCTGGCGGGTACGTTATTGTATTGTGGAAGGTCTCCCAGTTAACCTGCGTTCAGCTCAACACCTGGCCTCGTCCTTGGCTCCTATCACCGACATAACAACTACAACAGTGAAAAAAACTGTCTGACATGGTTTTAATGACCCAGAGAGCAAACTCAGACTCAAGAGTAGATACAATTATCTTTGTTATGTTCTGTGTGTGTGTGCGTGCGTGTGTGTGATAGTGTAGCAGTCGGGGGTGAGCAGAGCACCGCGCAACCTGGCAACCCTACGGACAAACGGAGACTGGGAGAGTTAGTGTTGGACCTCGGAGGGAATGTACAGAATAGTCCAGTGCTTACTGTTTGCAGAGATGGATTTGGGCTCAGGTTCGGCTCGATGGATCTGGCCAGGAAAACAGCGCCCGCTGTCCTGTAGCAGCTGAGGATGTCAGGAGAATACGGGGAATGTGCGGTGCAGCTCGGTCCACCGCCAGGAGAGAGAGAGGTCCGCCGCCACGGATCTCCGCCTGTGCACAGGGTACCAGCGTAGACAGTGATGAATAGAATGTGGGCTTACTTGGAGTACAGGTGATTATCCTTCCTGGAGACGGATGACAGGAAGCGAGGTTCTCAGACAAGAGTAGGCTGTGGCAAGAAGATTCTGACAAGAGGACGAAGGCGAGTGTAGGTCTCATCTGACCATGGAGACAGACGACTCTGTGCTGATCTGAGGGCAGCACGGGCTAAATAGCCCCGGCAGGGATGGAGATCAGGTGTGCGCGCAGCTGCAGGTAATGAGCAGACAGAGCGAGTCATCACAGTACTCCCCCCCCCCATGAGGCGCCTCTCGGCAGCCGATCCAGCCTACCTGGGTGCGTTTGATGGAAGTCCCTTATGAGTTGATTGTCCAACACGAAGGAGGGGCCCACTCAGGACCTCCATTCTGGGCCATAATCCTCCCAGTCCACCAGGTACTGCAGGCTGCGACCCCGGCGGCGGCCGTCCAGGATGGTATTGACCTTCCACGCCGGGTCGCTGTCGATCACCACTGGCGGAGGTGGAGACCTGGGAGGGGGACACAGAGGGCTGGAACAGAAAGGCTTGACCTGCGAGACATGAAAGGTTGGACAGATGCCGAGGGAGGGGGGGAGAGCTAGGCGCACAACCACAGGGTTGTTAATATGGGTTATGGTGAAAGGCCCAATAAACCACTGAGACATTTTCCTCGCCTCTGCCTTGAGGTTAATATGTTTGGTTGACAGCCATACCTGCTGACCCACCCGGTAGGGAGGGGCCGGTGTCCTGTGATGATTAGCGGCCGTGGTGTTGCGCTCTGCCGTGCGCTGCAGTGTGATCCGGGTCGCTCTCCACAGCCAGCGGCAGCACCTCAGGTGGGCTCGGATGGAAGGAATGGCGATATCCTTCTCCTCCACAGGGAACAACGGGGGGTTGTAGCCCAGCGAGGCCTCGAACGGGGACATGCCGATCGCTAAAGAGACGGTAGTATTGTGAGCATACTTGATCCATGGTAGGTGGGTGCTCCATGATGCCGGGTTGGTGGTGGCAACACACTGCAGCGCAGCCTCCAACTCCTGGTTCGCCCGCTCACACTGTCCATTACTCTGCAGGTGGTATCCTGAGGACAGGCTCACTGTATCCCCAAGGGTGTTGCAAAACGACCTCCACACCTGAGAAATAAACTGGGGTCCCCGGTCGGAGATGATGTCCAGGGCAATACCATGCAATCTCACCACACGCTGAACAAGAAGATCTGCCATTTTCCTCGCCATAGGAAGCCCCTGTAGGGGAACGAAGTGGGCGGCCTTAGAAAACCTGTTTACGATGGTGAGAATGACGGTGTGGTGGTTAGAAGGTGGGAGACTGGTAACCAAGTCCAAAGCCACATGGGACCATGGCCTGCCAGGGGTGGGGAGAGGGTGGAGCAGACCAGCTGGAGGAGAGGAGGACGTCTTGCCAGCGGCACACTGGGGGCAGGTGCAGATGTATTCTAACGTCCTTCTGGAGCGAAGGCCACCAAAATGTCCTTTGAAGGAGCGCCACAGTGCGAGCCCTCCCCAGGTGGCACGAGAACCTAGAAAAGTGGGCCTAATGGATCACCTTGCACTGAACGGCAGATGAGACAAACAGCCTCCCCGCTGGCCCCCCGCCCAGGTCCGCCTCAGTCTCCTGCACTCTCAGGACCTTTTCTTTGATGCCTCACAAGAGGGCGCCCACGATGCATGACGGGGGGAGGATAGGATGCTCCAACACTTCTGCAGCATCCGAGACAAACTGTCTAGACAGGGTGTCCGGCTTGGTATTCTTGGACCTGGGTTGGTAGGTGATAGTGAAATCGAAGCGTCCGAAAAACAGGGACCAGCTGGCCTGGTGTGCGTTCAGGTGCTTGGCCATCCTGAGATACTCCAGATTTCTGTGATCCGTCCAGACGATGAACAGCTGGAAGGCCCCCTCCAGCCAATGGTGCCACTCCCCCAGCACGAGCTTAACCACCAGGAGCTCCCTGTCACCAATGTCATAATTTCGCTCCGCCAGAGATAGACGACGGGAGAAGAACGCACAGGGGCGGATCCTGCCATCAACCGGGGAGCACTGGGACAGCATGGTTCCAACTCCCGAGTCCGAGGCGTCCACCTCTACCAAGCATTGAAGGGCAGGATCCACCTGTGCCAGAATGGGAGAGGAAGAAAGTTTACACTTGAGCTCGACAAGAGGCAGCTTCAGCCTCCTCTGTCCACCGGAAGGGCACCTTGGAGGATGTAAGGCCGGTCAGGGGAAGAGCAATAATACTATAATTCTGAATGAAGCGGCGGTAGAAATTGGCAAACCCTAGAAACTGATGGAGTTGCTTCCTAGAGGAAGGAGAGGGCCAATCTACCACCGCTTTTTCCTTCTCGGGGTCCGGGATGATTTCATTGTGGGAAATGATGAATCCACGGAATGACGTCTTGGAGGCATGGAACTCGCATTTCTCGGCCTTAACGAAGAGGTTGTTCTCCAGGAGCCACTGCAAGACTCACCTCACGTGCACCTGATGTTCATCCAGGGACTGAGAAAAAAATCAAGATGTCATCCAGATAGACAAAGACAAAAAAAGCCCAAAAAGTCCCTCAGCACATCGTTAATGAGGCGCTGGAATACGGCAGGGGCGTTGGTCAGCCCAAACGGCATCACCAGGTACTCGAAATGCCCGCTAGGGGTCCAGAATCCCATTTTCCATTCATCGCCCTTCCGGATCTGCACCAGATGGTAAGCATTGCGGATGTCCAGCTTGGTGAACCAGGAGGCCCCCCCGGAGGGAATCGGGCGCCATATTAATCAGGGGAAGTGTGTATTTGTCCTTGATGGTGATATTATTCAGTTCACGGAAGTCAATACACGACCTCAGCGAGCCATCCTTCTTGCCCAGGAAAAAAACCCTGCCCCCACTGCCAAGGATGAGGGCCGGATTATGCCCGAGTTTAACAACTCCTTAATATACTGTAGGTTTCCATAGCGTCCCGCTCCGGTGCTGACAGGCTGTAAAGTCAACTTGACGGCAGCGGAGCTCCAGCTCGGAGATTGATCGCACAGTCATATGGGCGGTGAGGGTTACCACCAACTGGGTTACCAGTTCCCCCAAAATGAAGCTCTGCTCAGCCCCCGAATCAATCAAGGTGTGTGTGGCTATTTCTGTTTGGTTGTGAATGAAGCGGATTGGAAGGAGAAATCTAGAGAAGGGATTTGATCGAGGTGAGTCCGTGAGTCCCCCTACTGCGACGCACGGACTCCCTCTTTTGGCCGTATAGGGCAAGATGCTACCTCATGCTCCTCGCTACCACAGTAGAGACACAACTCAAGTTTGCGGCGGCGCTGTTTCTCAGCTAACGGCAGTTTTGACAGCCCCGCTACCATTGGCTCCGGGGCTTCCGGGGAATCAGAGGGAGGTAGGGCCAACGGGGAGACTGTAGGGAGTGGCAAAACTGGGCGCCCGAGCGACCGGATGTCTTCCGCTTGGTTGCCCGCTCCCTTAGCCTGTTATCTAGGCTAATGGCTAGGGAGATTAGCTCAGTTAACCTACTTGGCTTTTCTAAGTGGGCTAGCTCATCCCGCAGGCTAGGGCTAAGGCTCCCGATGAAGATACTGCAGAGCGAGGTGTCCTCCCACCCCACCTCCGTGGCCACCACCCGGAAGTCAACGGCATAGTCCGCTACGGACTTGCTTCCCTGCCTGAGGTTTAACAGCCGGGAGGTAAGCACACTGTCTCGGTGAGAGTGGTCAAACACCTCGTTAAACTCGCTGACAAACTGGTTGTATGTCGAGCTAGCATAATTCGCCCTAGCCATCACAGCATAAGCCCAAGCTAATGCTCGCCCTTCCAAGAGGTTAACTACGTAGCCAATATGGCTGTGATCTGTAGGGAAGTCCCCGAGTACCTGCTGGAAAACTATCTCACACTGGAGAATGAACACTCTTGCCTCCCCTAGCTTACCGCTAAAGCGCGTGGGAGTGGGGATCGGCGTTTGCTGGGATGTAGAAACCTGAACGGGTTGGGTGGATTGGGAGCTAGCGGGAGCAGAGGCGCTGCTTGGAGCCGGAGGGAAAGCTTGCGGACCTGCCAGACGATCCAACCAATCATTAGCTCGGGTCAACTGAGTGAGGATGACCTGCTACTGGTAAGCTTATTGATCCACTCAAGCCTCTAGGTTGTTAACTTTGCACACTAGCGCGCTGTCTGCTGGGTCACTTTGGTGGAGTCGTACTGACATGGTTTAATGACCCAGAGAGCAGACTCAGACTCAAGAGTAGATACAATTATCTTTATTATGTTCTGTGTGTGTGTGATAGTGTAGCAGCCAGGGGTGAGCAGAGTACTGTGCAACCTGGCAACCCTATGGACAAACAGAGACTGGGAGAGTTAGTGTTGGACCCCAAAGGGAATGTGCAGAATAGTCCAGTGCTTACTGTTTGCAGAGATGGATTTGGACTCAGGTTCGGCTCGACGGGTCAGGCCAGGAAGACAGCGCCCGCTGTCCCCATAGCAGCTGGGGATGTCAGGAGAATACGAGGAATGTGCGGTGCAGCTCGGTCCGCTGCCACGGATCTTCGCCTGTGCACAGGGTACGAGCGTAGACAGTGATGAATAGAATGTGGGCTTACTTGGAGTAGAAGTGATTATCCTTCCTAGAGACGGATGACAGGAAGCGAGGTTCTCAGATGAGAGTAGCCTGTGGCAAGAAGATTCTGACAAGAGGACAAAGGTGAGTGTAGGTGTCATCTGACCATGGAGACAGACAACTCTGCGCTGATCTGAGGGCAGCGCGGTCTAAATAGCCCTGGCAGTGATGGAGAGCAGGTGGCGCGGAGCTGCGGGTAATGAGCAGACAGAGCAAGCCATCACACTGTCAAGTTTTATATGTAGCTTCATTCATAAAATAAAAGTATTAAATATATTACAAATTGTTTTGTGTTGAAAAATAAATCTCTATATATCTAACCATAATTTTTTGTATAGTTTTATTTTATATTATCAGCACATTCAAAAATTGTTTAAATCTCTACTTTCAACAGTGATCCACACAGCTTTAGTTCCTGATATTTTAATAAATTAGAGAAAAAAGCTATATTTAGAAGAAGCTACTTTTCTTCCTTCTCATGTTTCCTCATAATGCTCTTTATTCAAATGTATTAATATAATATAAATCTGTATCCTTCACCTGTCGTCCAGACTCTCAGTTTGCCAACTAGTGGATTGGCTGTCTGATATTTTTCTTTATTTATTTTGGAATAAAACAAAAATAATTCTAATCAACTATCTAAATAATATAACTAAAAATCATTTGGTGCAAATTAAGCCAATTAAAAATAATTACAGCAGACTGGAAAAAACACTGAAGAATATCTTCTTCTGCTTTGCTAAATGTTTGTAATAAGTTTAAAAAAAAGTGTGGCATTGATAGACAGTCTGCACTTATGATTCACTGTCTGAAAGCCTATAGGTAATAAATTAGCAGTTATCCTACTGACAAAAAGCTGAAACCATCCTTAAAACTACAAAAGCACTGAAAGCGCATACCTCTGCCAAGGCTCCTTCTGTCCATCATGGATTATCTCCTAAATGTAATGGGTTCTTGTGTAGGCCACGAGTCAGTTCTGGTGAAAATTGGATCGAAGTCTCTCCAGTAGTTTTGGAGGATTCTTGCTAACACACTGTGAGAAGATAAAAGCCTTGGTGGAGGTATGCATTCTCAGATCACCACCAAAATGTAATGGGTTCCTCTGTAGGCCAAGACCACTTCTGGTGAAAATTTCATCCCAAATCCATCCAGTAGTTTTTGTGTAATCCTGCCCTGCTGCACAAATAAAAACAAGGTCCTTGGTGGAGGTATACACTCTCAGATCATCATCAAAATTTAATGGGTTCATTCTTGGTCCAAGGGCTACTGTTAGATAGGAATATAGTGTACTTAGTTAGGGTGTACTAAGATAGCGGTGCCCTGGGTGTAGTGGGAGGTGACGCCCTGCCTTTCCAATGGTGGCGTCACAGGAGTATAAGAGGGCCCAGTGGAAGGGACTCTGTCTCTTTGCTGTGGACTCTCAGGCTAGACGGAGTGACTCCTGTATGTTCATGTTAGAGTGTTAATAAAACCATAAAACGTCACCTCGATTCCTCATCATTTCCAGATGTAACATTTGGCGACAAGGCTGCTACTGCCTTTTGGATGTTTTTGGAGGCTCCGGAAGAGCAGCTTGTTCCCTGGGCCAGGTGGTATGCAGTATTCAAAAACTACCTCATTGCTCTGGACCTTGGCGACCTTCGAGAAATTGCGTGCGAGGGCAATTCTGGTCCACAATTTAGGAATGGAGGGCCAGAGGATCCTGAGCACATTGGGAGGAGGTGATACATTTGACGATGTGGTGAGGCTCATGGCGGGCTATTTTCGTGCCCCTGAAAACACCATTATGAGGCGCATCCAGTTCAGACAGCGACACCAGCGGCCGGGTGAGTCAGTACAACAGTTTGTGGCGGACTTGCGACAGCTGGTGGGAGAGTGCAGATTCAGAGCCTTGGAGGAAGAGATGATTCGCGACCAACTAGCAGAGCATGTGCTGTATTCCTCTGCGAAGGTCCGCCTCCTCACTCATGCTAGTGAGCTAATGCTTCTAGCCATCATGACCCTAGCACAACAACACAAGGCAGCAGAAATGATTACGAAGAATCTCGGTGAGAAAGAACACCTGCCAGGGAATGGAAAACAGTGGAAGGCACTGGGCATGGATCCTAACGACGAGAGTGACGACAAATATACCTCCGTTGTGAAGATGAGGTCCGCCCCAGGGACAACGAGATGCTACTGCTGTGGATGCACCAGGCACCGCTACAAAGCGAGGGAGTGCCCAGCAAAGGAGAAGCGTGGAAAATGCGGTCTGTTCCACCACTTCGCTAGAGCCTGTCGAAATTTTGAGCTGGGAGACCGGAGGCCGGTGGGGACTCTTCGGTGGAGGAAAGCCCACTGTGGTCCATACGATCTCACCCAGCACCGACGGACGCATAATATGCAATGTCGAATTGGACGGGGTGGTAGTTCCACTGATGCTGGACACAGGGTCAGTGACTTCCATCCTAAATAGGGCGACAGTGAAGACCTTTTTCCCACATTACAGTGTGAGTAGAACAGACATTGCTTGCTATGGTTATGGTAACAACCCCCAGGACATTGTGGGCTGGTTGTGGCTCTCAGCGAGGTATAAGTCTGCTTCAGTGTGCACAACTGAGTTCATGGTTTCTCGCAAAGGAAATAACCTGATGGGCTGTGACTTGTTCTACGGGCTTGGGTTCTCCATTGCCTTCAGCGTTGGAGAGGAGTGGTCTGGTGGTGGGCTGTGGGACCGACCCTTCTACATGGGAGAAGATAGTGAAGTGTGGGACTTGAACATGCCCGGACCGAGTGATGGAGGGCACGACCAGCACCACAGAGCGCCATCACGGGTAGTTCCGGTGCCAGTGTTCGTGTACCCTGATGAGGGACCCGAACAGCATGTCGGACATCCGTGGGTGGCGAATAGAGCCAGTGAGCAGGCACAAACGTAGCTCCGGTGGCCGACCGAGTACAACTGATGAGCTTGGAGCTGCTGTGGCTGATTCAACACACAAAATGAAAGCGGATGGGGTGAGATCGCGTGGCACGAGCCCTAGGTGTGCCCATAGGACGGACAAGAGGCAGAGCTCGGGCCGGATCGGTGGGACCCTGCGGCACAGTACAGGAACCAGGTCACGACGCCGCAGACCACAAAACCCAGTGAGTACTCTCCCAAGGGTGTGGGTGATGACGTGTGCCCTAGGGTCGAGTCTCGGCTTGGAGGGGTCCACAAATCAAGAGAACAGTGGGACGACCAGGGTCAACTGCGGATAGTGAGGACTCATGACGACGGTTACCTTGTGCGGTTGGATGGATCCAGATGGCACCCGAATGAGCTGTGGCGTTTGGGAGAGAGGAAACGCCAGTGCAGCCCATCTCCAGTGAGAAGAAAATGGAGATGCGCTGGTAGCGGGCTGCGGCATGGATGTTCCAGAGGGGAGCCTACGGGGGTTCCTGAGGAGGACTTTTGAAAAGGGGCTAGCGATGTGTCAAGTTTTGGTTATGTTATTCCTATTATTGTCATTATTGAATTTTTGGGTCTTGAAGAAAATAAAAAGAAAAAAACGCTAGTGTTAGGCAAGTTGCCCCTATAGGTGCGTGTGTGTGGTGTGATGGTCTAATTAGTAGTGTGTGTGGTTAAAGTAGATAATGGTGTGAGTGAAATGCAAATGTTTCCCAGTGCTGTGTGTTTGTTATTGCCATGTTGTGGGTGGGAGTACTGGGGGTGGAGGGATTCGGGACTGCCATTAGGTTAGTATACATATTGTTTGTGTTTATAGTTCTGAGTGTTTGCAATATATATACACTGTATCAGGATTAATTTATTTTGTGTGTGGCCCTTTTATGTTGACTGACTGTTATAATGAAAATGGCAGAGTGGCCCCGCCGGGCCGGTGTGGTTGTGCATGGATAGCTTTGTGTACAGTGGGGCAAAAAAGTATTTAGTCAGCCACCAATTGTGCAAGTTCTCCCACTTAAAAGATGAGAGAGGTTTCCAATTTTCATCATAGGTATACCTCAACTGTGAAAGACAAAATGAGAAAAAAAAAATCCAGAAAATCACATTGAAGGATTTTTAATAAATTAATGGGTAACTTCCTCTGTAAAATAAGTATTTGGTCAATCCCAAAAGTTCATCTCAGTACTTTGTTATATACCCGTTGTTGGCAATGACAGAGGTCAAACATTTTCTGTAAGTCTTCACAAGGTTTTCACACACTGTTGCTGGTATTTTCGCCCATTCCTTCATGCAGATCTCCTCAGTCATGTTTTGGGGCTGTCGTTGGGCAACACGGACTTTCAACTCCCTCCAAATATTTTCTATGGGGTTGAGATCTGAGACTGGGCTTGGCCACTCCATGACCTTGAAATGATTCTTACGAAGCCAGCTCCTTCGTTGGCCCGGGCGGTGTGGTTTGGGGATGCACGTCATGCCTGTGAAGACCCCAGCCACATTTCATCTTCAATGCGCTTGCTGTATGGAAGGAGGTTTCACTCAAAAAATATCACGTATACATGGCCCCATTCCATTCTTTCCTTTACTAAATCAGTCGTTCCTTGTCCTTGTCAGAAAAACAGCCCCAAAGTATGATGTTTCCCACCCCTATCTTCACAGTAGGTATGGTGTTTCTTTCTCCTCTAAACAACGACAAGTTGAGTTTTCATCAAAAAGTTCTATTTTGGTTTCATCTGACCAATATACATCTCCCAATCCTCTTCTGGATCATCCATGCTCTCTAGCAAGACTTCAGACGGGCCTGGACATGTACTGGCTTAAGCAGGGGGACACGTTCTGGTCACTGCAGGATTTGGAGTCCCTGGCGGCGTTAGTGTGTTACTGATGTAGGCCTTTGTTACTTTGGTCTCCAGCTCTCTGCAGGGCATTACTACTAGGTCCGCTCCGTGTGTTCTGGGATTTTTTGCTCACTGGTTCTCATGATCATTTGACCCTACGGGGTGAGATCTTGTGGTGGAGCCCCTGATCGAGGGAGATTATCAGTGGTCTTTATGTCTTTTTCCATTTTCTAATAATTGCTCCCACAGTTGATTTCTTCACACCAAGCTGCTTACCTATTGCAGATTCAGTCTTCCCAGCCTGGTGCAGGTCTACAATTTTGTTCCTGGTGTCCTTTGACAGCTCTTTGGTCTTGGCCATAGTGGAGTTTGGAGTCTGACTGTTTGAGGTTGTGGACAGGTGTCTTTTATACTGATAACGAGTTCAAACAGGTGCCATTAATACAGGTAACGAGTGGAGGACAGAGGAGCCTCTCAAAGAAGAAGTTACAGGTCTGTGAGAGCCAGAAATCTTGCTTGTTTGTAGGTGACCAAATACTTATTTTACTGAGGAATTTACCAATTAATTCATTAAAAATCCTTCAATGTGATTTTCTGGATTTTTTTTTTTCTCATTTTGTCTCTCATAGTTGAGGTATATCTATAATGAAAATTGGAGACCTCTCTCATCTTTTAAGTGGGAGAACTTGCACAATTGGTGGCTGACTAAATACTTTTTTGCCCCACCGTATTTATATTGTTTACAGTGTGTTTGGAGTGTGCATCGAGTTACCAAATTGGGGAGGGTCTGATTAGTGCCTTTGCAATTTCCTTTGTGGGAAAAGGGGGTGGAATGTTAGATAGGAATATAGTGTACATAGTTAGGGTGTACTAAGATGGCGGTGCCCTGGGTGTAGTAGGAGGTGATGCCCCGCCTTTCCGGTGGTGGCGTCAAGGGAGTATAAGAGGGCCCAGCGGAAGGGACTCTGTCTCTTCACTGTGGACTCTCAGGCTAGATGGAGTGACTACTGTACGTTCCTGTTAGAGTGTTAATAAAACCATAAAACGTCACCTCGACTGCTCATCATTTCCAGATGTAACAGCTACCTCTGGTGAAAATTTTTATCAAAATACATACAGTAGTTTTTGCATAATCCTGCTAACAAATAGACCACCCTGAAAACATAATCTCCTTGGTAAAGTTAATAAACGTCTCACGTCTACATCAGTGTCAGAGAACCTTCTCTCCTCTTTTCACTCATTTGAGCTCCTTTTAGTATTTTTTAAAATTTTTTATTGACAGATTGTGAGGAAAAACTGTTGACTGTAGGTTGTTGATTTCAGACAAGTATATTCGGTTGATGGTGTTTCATAATAAAAGCACATACCAAAAACAACAATTCTGAAAACATACTTGCTATAGAGGGCTTTTATTTTTACATAACTCAGGAAGTATTGAGTTGCAATGGCGAAAATAATTTCACACTAATTCAGAGTTCAGTCATGGATGGTGAATCCAGCATTTATAGTACAGGCAACTAATTTTAAGGTTATTCAACAGGAATTATTTCACATTTTTTAAGGATAATTAAGGCATTGATTTTTAGATGATCACATTTATGACTTTTTATGAACCTGATAGACTTCTACCCAAGAAGACTGAGTGCTGTAATAAAAGGGTGTTGCAACGAAGTATCAGTTTAAGGGTGTGAATATTTATGCAATCAGGTAAGTTTAGGTAATGTGTAATTAGGTAATCAGGTAATAAGTTACTTATTTTTCCCCTTAAAAGATTTCAGTTTGTTTTTCCATTTGGGATGTACAGGTGATAGGCCACATTAATGGTGGAAAAAGTTGTGAAATTATTGACCTTGGTCTCATTTTTTTACATCACAAAAACCTGGCATTTGAACAGGGGTGTGTAGACTTTTTATATCCACTGTAGAAAACTGCGATCGAAATCAGCCTGTCCTGTCCATACGGCCTGTCCATCACCTAATCCTCGTGTAAGCGAGCTGTATCCCTATTATGGTGACCAATGTGGGCCGCATCACACTCTCGTGCCAACAGTTCATTGTACAATCAAGGTGAAATTATTTAAAAAAAAAAATAGGCCAGAAAGACATGAGATACAACGGGGAAAATAAGCATTGAACACATCAACATTTTTCTCATTAAACACATTTCTGATGAGGCCACTGACCTGAGATTTTCACCAGATATCAAGAAACACCCAAGTAATCCATACATACAAAGAAATCAGGAAACTCTTTACAAAACAAGTTAAAGTTAATAAAGTGGAATGACTAAGGTATAAGTATTGAACACATGAGGAAAAAGCGGTGCATGGAGACATACAAAAAAAGAAACCCAGCTGAAATCCATCAGAATTTAGGAAGCTACCTCATCTCCCATCAGTGCAAATTAATTTCAGCTGGTTAGAAGACCACTCCTCCCACAGACAAGTAGGCTATAAGTCTGGATTTGGCTAGTGTGAAGAGGACCCTCTCCAGGATCAACCCACGCAAGGCAGCAGGACCAGATTGCATATCAGGTCACGTTCTGAAGGACTGTGGGAAGGAGCTCAAGAATATCCTGGCTGGCACCTTCAATATCTCTCTGAGTCAAACTGTTGTCCCCACATTTCAAAATTGCCACTATAATACCAGTCCCAAAGAAGCCCTTCTCATCCAGCTACAACGATTACCAGCCCGTAGCACTGACCTCCATCACAATGAAATGCTTCGAGTGGCTGGTCATGCAGAACATCGAGTCAACCCTCCCTTCCTCCCACGACCCATCTCAGTTTGCATACAGGCCAAACATGTCTGCAGAAGATGGCATCTCTGCTGGTCTCCATCCAGCCCTCACCCACCTGGACTCAAAAAACTCCTACGTGCGAATTCTGTTCTTGGACTTCAGTTCAGCATTCAACACAATCATCTCCCAGCACCTAATACAGAAACTCAGACACTTGGGACTCTAAACCTCTCTCTGTAACTGGGTGCTGAACATTCTCACAGGGAGTCTACAGAACATGCGCGTTGGCAGCAAGACCTTCAAGACCATCACACTGAGCACAGGAGCCCCACAACGGTGCGTGCTCAGCCTGCTGCTCTTCACCGTGCTGACCCATGACTGTGTACCAACCACTTCATCAAGTTTGCAGATGACACGATGGTGGCGGGCCTCATCAAAAGAAATGAAGAGGCCAACTACAGAAATGAGGTGAGCCAACTGGTCCAGTGGTGTAAAGACAATAGCCTCTTCCTGAACGTGGGGGGAAAAACCAACGAGATTGTGGTCAACTTCAGGAGGACACACACACAGCAACCTCCTCTCATCATCGATGGAGCAGCTGTGGAGAGGGTGAGCAGAATCAAGTTCCTGGGGGTGCATATCTCTGAGGACCTCTCCTGGTCCAACAACACCACATCACTGGCCAAGAAGACTCAAACTCACCTCTATTTCCTCCGCAAAAGGAGGACAGCCCGAGTTCTACCCCACCATCATGTGGTCATTCTACCGGGGCACCACTGAGAGCATCCTCACCAGCTGCATCACGGTGTGGTATGAAAGCTGCACCACCTCCTGCCGGAAGACACTTCAATGCACAGGAAAAGCAGCCAGAAAGATCATCGGTGCACCTCTGCCCCCTACTCCTTGGACATTTACCTCATCCCCTCACCCGCAGAAGCCATCAATATTGCAAGGGTGACACCTCCCACCCCTCACACTCCCTCTTCAGTCCCCTTCCCTCGGGGGAAAAAGTATCGAAGTCTCCGGGTCCGCTTCACAAGATTGCTAAACAGTTTTATTCACCAGCACACCAGCCCCGCCCCCCCCCCCAGACCATAATGCACTCACTCGCACAATAACTACCTCAGCTGTTTGCACAGAAAAAAACTGGCACACCAACAGTAATACATCTGCTGCTGTATGTCTCTGTACCTGACTGCAACCAGTCGTCGGCCTCCGTCGGTCTATGATGACCATGGAAGAGAATCCTAAACGTCTACTCTGCTGGAACAGCACCGCCTGTGGCTGAACAGGCCGATGCGCAAATGGCAGTCCCTGTCACACAGGTCGCACTTGTGGGTGGTCTCCGTGCTGCTGGGTCTGTGGCGGTTCTTCCTGCGGGTCCTTTTTTCATCTGCTGCAGCAGTCAGTCTCTCTTCACCCACCTTGAGCTGTCTGGTCAGGGTGCCTCTCCATTTGGAGCGGTCTGTTGCAAGGTCCTCCCAGCGCTCTGTGTTGATCTCCAGGGCCTTCATGTCTCTCTTGCAGACGTCTCTAAAGCGCAGCTGGGGGCGGCCAACATCTCTCCTGCCAGTCGCCAGTTCTCCATAGAGGACGTCTTTGGGGATTCTGCCATCCTCCATACGGTGAACGTGGCCTAGCCAGCGGAGCCTGTGCTGCCTGAGTAGAGTGAACATGGAGGGAAGGCCGGCGTGGGACAGAACTTCTGTGTTGGGCACTTTGTCCTGCCAAGATATGTCCAGGATGTGGCGAATGCAGCGCAAGTGGAAGGAGTTCAGTCTCTTTTCCTGCCGGGCGTATGTTGTCCACGTCTCACTCCCATAGAGCAATGTGCTGATGACGCAGGCGTTGTACACTGCCATCTTCATCTTGACAGAGAGTTTGGGATTCTCCCACACTCGTGTGGTGAGGCAAGCGAGTGTGAAGGCTGATTTTCCAATCCTCTTGTCAATCTCTGTATCAAGGGAGAGGTTGTTGCTGATCGTGGACCCCAGGTACGTGAACTGATTCACGACCTCCAGCTTGTAGTCGTCGATGGTGATGGCTGGTGGTGCTTCCTTGCCTTGCGCCAAGACGTTAGTCTTCTAGGCTGATGGTAAGCCCGAAGTCCTTGCATGGCTGGGAGAAGCGGTCCATCAGGGTCTGAAGCTCCTGCTGTGTGTGGGTTGCGACTGCAGCGTCGTCTGCGAACAGCATGTCTCTGATTAGAGCCTCGCGTACTTTGGTTCTGGCTTTCAGGCGGGCGAGGTTGAAAAGCCTGCCGTCAGATCTTGTGTGCAGGTAGATTCCCTCTGTTGTTGTGCTGAAGGCATACCTCAGGAGCATAGCAAAGAAAATCCCAAAGAGGGTTGGCGCAAGTACACAGCCCTGTTTCACTCCGCTGCGTATGATGAATGGCTCTGAGACGTTGCCGTCGTGCTGCACTATCCCCTGCATGTTGGTGTGAAACGATTCGATGAGGCTTTGCAACTTTGGTGGGCATCCTATCTTTGGCAGGATCTTGAAAAGGCCCTCTCTGCTGACCAGATCGAACGCTTTGGTGAGGTCGATGAAGGCGACGTACAGGGGCATGTTCTGTTCTCTGCATTTCTCCTGGAGTTGGCGGATGGAGATTATCCTGTCTATCGTCGATCGCTCAGCGCGGAAGCCACACTGAGACTCGGGGTAGACACGTACGGCAAGCTTCTGTAGACGAACGAGAACAGCTCGTGCGTAGACTTTGCCAACAACGCTGAGGAGGGAGATGCCCCTGTAGTTGTTGCAGTCGCTTCTCTCCCCTTTGTTTTTGTAGAGGGTGATGATCTTGGCGTCCCTCATGTCCTGTGGTACAGCACATTCCTTCCAGCACTGGCAGAGGACGTCATGCAATGGCAGCAGTAGGGCGGTCTTGCAGTGCTTGATCAGGTCGGGGGGTATGCCGTCGTTGCCGGGTGCCTTGCCAGCGGCCAAGCTATCAATGGCCTTGCGGAGTTTGTCAATGGTTGGCTCGGCGTCAAGTTCGTCCATGGATGGCAGGCAGTCGATGGCATCAAGGGCTGACGATGTCACGGTGTTCTGTCTGGAGTAGAGGTCGGAGTAGTGTTCCACCCATCTCTCCATCTGCTTGTTCTTTTCTGTGATCATCTCCCCAGTGGAGGATTTGAGGGGGGCCGTCTTGTTCTGAGCCGGACCAAGTGCTTTCTTGATGCCATCGTACATACCACGGATGTTCCCTGTTATGGCAGCAGTTTAAATGTCTTGGCTGAGCTGAGTCCAGTACTCGTTGGCACAGCGCCGAGCAGTCTGCTGAACTTTGCTTCTCGCAGCCCTGAGAATCTGGAGATTCTTCTCATTTGGGTACTTCTTGTACTCACCAAGTGCTGAGCGCTTGGCTTCAATGACGGGGGTCATCTCGGTCAACTTGGCATCAACCCAGTCCTGTGACTTCGAGGTCTTCCTCCCAGAGGTAGCCAAGGCTGTGTGGTGGATGGTGTTTCGCAGCTCTTCCCACTTCTGCTTTGCAGATTCTCCTTCTTGTGGTGCACCAAATTCCTTCTCAAAGGTGGAGGCAAACTGCTCAACAAGTTCTGGTTGGGCCATCTTGCTGGTGTCAATCCGTGCCTTTCCAGGCTGTCTAGCACGATGGAATTTCTTCAGCTGCAGCTTGACCTTGCAACACACCAATGAATGGTCTGTGTCGCAATCTGCACTCTGGAACGAACGGGTGATTAGCACGTTCTTCAGAGAGGTGCGCCTGGTCAGGATCAAGTCCAGCTGGTGCCAGTGCTTTGAGCACGGATGTCACCAGGAAACCTTGTGTTGGGGCTTGGTCTTGAAGAACGAGTTTGTGATGCACAGATCGTGATATGTGCAGAACTCGAGCAGCCGCTGTCCGTTGTCATTCATTCTGCCCACGCCAAATGGTCCAAGACAGGAGGACCAGGAGTCATGGTCAGCATTCACTCTGGCATTGAAGTCTCCAAGGAGAATGAGTTGTTCAGAGTTGGGGATGATCCTGACAGTTGTTGCAAGATTCTCGTAGAACTCGTCTTTTGCCTCTGGTGTGGCTGTCAGTGTTGGGGCATACACACTGACAAGGGTGACCGGGCCTTGAGTGGTGTTGAGGCGGAGGGTGAGGAGTTGTGCAGAGCCATTGCTGCCCGGTTCCACCATCTTCAGCAAGGTGTTCTTCACTGCGAAGCCCACTCCGTGTTCCCTGTGTTCGTCACTGCCCTTTCCCTGCCAGTAGAACGTGTAGTCCTTCTCTCTCAGTGTGCCTGTGTCAGCCACCAGTGTTTCCTGGAGAGTGGCGATATCCATTCCCAGTCTCTTCAGCTCATTATTGATGATGGCAGTCTTCCTGGTGTCGTTGATGTCCTTGAGGTTAGCAGTGAGTCCTGTCATAGTGCGGATGTTCCAAGTTCCCAGTTTTAGAGTTGGTCTCTTTTGGTTTTTTTTGTCTTGCCTGGTGCGAAGGTTCTCAGCCTGCTGTTCGGACTTCTCCTCATCCCCATGCACCCAATGAGGAAAGCAAGCTGTGGCGGGACAACACCTTATTGTCTGGGGGATGCCCAGCTTGAGGCGGGCGGTAGCCGTCCAGTGAGATCCAATGATCTCTCCCACCATCAGGAACAACCCCTGGCGCCGCGCTCTACGCCAATTGAGCGGTGGCTTATAACTGGTAACTGTCATTCCCCGTGTTTTGTCTACGCCAAAGGCGAAGCTGGAGTGTCCTCTCCAGTGATCCGGTGTTCTATCTTCCAGCGTTGGGCGTTGGTAGGATTCAAGCCTGGGCAGGAAGATATGGAGGACAAGATGTTGCCCATGCAGCATGTCCCCCCCCCCTCCACGTCACTGATGAATCCAAAGGAAAAGCAGGGCTGCTACAGTTTGGCACCAGCGCCGTCGCAGGAGCTGCCAGAACGATGTTGAGCACAACAGAGAACTGCCTTAGGGGCTCCGACTCCGGATTTTTCCTCAGGGTTGACTCCCGAAGCCTTTCCCGTGACCGGGTGTGCCGCAAGGCAGCGGAGGTTTGAAATCAGGGTT
Source organism: Pholidichthys leucotaenia (assembly GCA_020510985.1). NCBI lineage: Eukaryota > Metazoa > Chordata > Actinopteri > Cichliformes > Pholidichthyidae > Pholidichthys > Pholidichthys leucotaenia. The sequence continues at coordinate 309,633,018 of CM035844.1, forward strand.
TACCTTCCTCTAGATGGGCTACCTTCCCAGGTTGACGAGCCACCATCTACCCGAAACATCTGGTTTTAAGGTGCCAGAGATCTGCCCTCACCCCTTCTCCTATTAGTAAAAGCAGTTCCGCCGGGCTTAGAGACTAAACCACATGGGCAGGCTAGGAGTTGGACTTAGCTGTCAGAGGCTTTTTGAGATGCACGCCATAAGGAGCATTTTATGAGCACTGGGAGCTTAACCCCAGTGCCGCTCCTGGCTATGACCACCTTGGAACCATCTGCTGCTGTGTGTCTCTGTACCTGACTGCAACCACTTGTACAAATATCATACCTACTGCTGTCGGTTATTGCAATATTGATCATGTGAAGTCCAATCTGTCACTGTCTGAACCTACACTACTCTATCGAACTTGCAACTATGAGTATTACTGCCACGGCTGTGGCGCAAGTGTCATGTGGCCGACTACTTATCGGAGGGTCAGGGGTTTGATTTCCGCTCTGTCTGCAGTCAGCATGTCAAAGTGTCCTTGAGCAAGACACTGAACCCCCAGTTGCTCCTGGTGGCCAGGCTAGCGCCAGTGTGTGAATGTGTGCGTGAATGGGTGGATAGCAGGATCTGTAAAGCGTTTTGGTCATCCAGAGATTAGAAAGCGCTATATAAGTGAACACCATTTACCTTTTTCTGTATATACGATTGCTGGGTTTAATCGTTTATCTTTATTTGCACTACGGGATGTCTGGGTTTTATCCTTTATTGTTATTTGCACTATAGGTAGCATTACTGTACATAGACTGCTGTTGTTGTTTTTCCAGCCTTATTACTTTTTTATTTTGTGCACATCACTGAAGAGAGAGAAACAGCATTTCAATTATCCTGTATGTCCTTTACGTATAGTAGTATTGACAAATAAAATCTTTGAATCTTGAATCTTACAGATTCTCACAAAATTGAGTACGCTCCTCACATTTTTGTAAATATTTTATATCTTTTCATGGGACAACACTGAAGATATGACACTTTGATACAATGTAAAGTAAGATAAGATAAGCCTTTATTAGGTTTATCTTAGTAAAGTAGTCAGTGTACAGCTTGTATAACAGTATAAATTTGCTGTCCCCTCAAAATAACTCAACACACAGCCATTAATGTCTAAACCGCTGGCAACAAAAGTGAGTACACCCCTAAGTGAAAATGTCCAAATTGTGCCCAAGTGTCAATATTTTTGTGTGGCCACCATTATTTTCCAGCACTGCCTTGACTCTCTTGGGCATGGAGTTCACTAGAGCTTCCCAGGTTTCCACTGGAATCCTCTTCCACTCCTCCATGATGACATCACAGAGCTGGTGGATGTTAGAGACCTTGTGCTCCTCCACCTTCCGTTTGAGGATGCCCTACAGATGCTCAATAGGGTTTAGGTCTGGAGACATGCTTGGCCAGTCCATCACCTTGACCCACAGTTTTTTTAGCAAGGCAGTGGTCATCTTGGAGGTGTGTTTGGGGTTGTTATCATGTTGGAATACTGCCCTGCAACCCAGTTTCCAAAGGGAGGGGATCATGCTCTGCTTCAGTATGTCACAGTACATGTTGGCATTCATGGTTCCCTCATTGAACTGTAGCTCCTCAGTGCTGGCAGCATTCATACAACCCCAAACCATGACCCTCCCACCACCATGCTTGATTGTAGGCAAGATACACTTGTCTTTGTACTCCTCACCTGGTTGCCGCCACACACGCTTGACACCATCTGAATCAAATAAGTTTATCTTGGTCTCATCAGACCACAGCACATGGTTCCAGTAATCCATGTCCTTAGTCTGCTTGTCTTCAGCAAACTGTTTGCGGGCTTTCTTGTGCATCATCTTTAAAAGGGGCTTCCTTCTGGGACGACAGCCATGAAGACCAATTTGATGCAGTGTGCGGCATATGGTCTGAGCACTGACAGTCTGACCCCCCACATCTTCTACTTCTGCAGCAATGCCGGCAGCATTCATATGTCTATTTTCAGAAGACAACCTTTGGACACAATGCTGAGGATGTGCACTCAACTTCTTTGGTTGACCATGGCGAGGCCTGTTCTGAGTGGAACCTGTCCTGTTAAACCGCTGTATAGTCTTGGCTACTGTGCTGCAGCTTAGTTTCAGGGTGTTGGCAATCTTCTTACAGCCTAGGCCATCTTTATGTAGAGCAACAATTCTTTTTTTCAGATCCTCAGAGAGTTCATTGCCATGAGGTGCCATGTTGAACTTCCAGTGACCAGTATGAGAGAGTGTGAGAGCAGTAACACCAAATTTAACACACCTGCTCCCTATTCACACCTGAGACCTCATAACATTAATGAGCCACATGACACTGTGGAGGGAAAATGGCTAACTGGGCACAATTTGGGCATTTTCACTTAGGGGTGTACTCACTTTTGTTGCCAGTGGTTTAGACATTCATGGCTGTGTGTTGAGTTATTTTGAGGGGACAGAAAATTTACATTGTTACACAAGCTGTACAGTGACTACTTTACATTGTATCAAAGTGTCATATCTTCAGTGTTGTCCCATGAAAAGCTATAACAACATATTTACAAAAATGTAAGGGGTGTACTTACTTTTGTGAGATACTGTAAGTCCTGACTGATAGCCTTTAAAAAGGTCTGTGAATATCAGATTGTCACACCACAAAGAACTCATGACGGATAGAAGCAAAGAGCTCTCTCTGGATCTTCACAACCTTATTGTTGCAAAACCTAATGATGGCATTAGTTACAGGTAATTTCTAAACTGGTGAATGTTCCAGTGAGCACTGTTGGAGCCATTATTCGGAAGTGGAAAGAACATCATTTTACCATAAATAAGCCATGACCAAGAGCTCCTCAAGATTTCTGACAGAGGAGTCAAAAAAATTAGCAGAAGAGTTATCCAAGAGCCAAAGACCACTTGTGGATAACTCCAGAAACACCTGGGGCCTCATGTACAAAGGGTACTTACACACAAAAACATGGCGTACGTCCTTTTCCACAGAAAATTTCAGATATATCAAGAATGAAATGACTGTGGAAATATGCGCAGCCTCTTGCTAACTTCATGGCTGGTGTACATAAGTTTCTACTGTTATTGGTCCGTTGGTGACACTTAGAGGTGATGTTGGGAGACTGAAAATGACATGAAAATAATTGTACACACCAGAGACACATGATGGACAAACGTCCAAGTGTGCACAATTAGATGAGTGGATATAAAAGCAAGCACAAAGAAGTGCAGAAAATGCCTCTAACAACAATGGTGTTAGTGTAGGAACCATGAAATGAAGAGACTGAATGATTTCTCAGTATTGGTTTATTTCATCTCACGTCCTACAGCTCCTCTCTCAGTCAGGGAATGAAGAGGGCGAGCTGCGGTAAACCACATACCTTTATACTCTCACCTCAAACACAAATCACATTCACATCAAACACAGAATTACATTCACATTTAATCCTCCCATTGTCCTCTCGGCTTCTCTGTCTGACCCCAGGAGTCAGACAGTCCCTTCAGGTCCACTCCCAGATCTTCTCACTTCTTCTCCAGTCCGCAGGGGGTCCAGACTCAATGTCCGTTTGAGGCGTGATGTCAATACACACTGCGAGCTCAAAGTTCCCTCATGTCTGGGTCTCTGCCAAGGAATATGTGAGCTACATAATGTTACGCCCCATCACTCCCCCCGAAACGCCCAAGAACGGACATACACCAACATTACTCTAACCGTTATACACCTTATGTCAATAATGGACAGTCATACACATTATGTCAAGAATGGACACACACACCGACTTCATGTCAATAATGGGCAGTCATACACATTAAACCCTTACATCACCCCCCCTTTGCAGGATCTACAGCACAATTTACACGGGTTGATCAAAATACACATCACTCTGCCCGTTGCTTAGGCTTCAATCTCCTCCCGAATCTGCTGAACGCAGGCTTCGCAGCCTGTGTTGCGCCGTCCTGCGGTGCGCCTGTGGAATGAGGGGGAGAAGGGTTATTTACCCCCTGCTGGGGAACTAGGGGCTGTTCCCTGGGAGGACTGCCGCGTCGAGGCGCCCCCGCCGGCCGTACAGGTTCGTCACGTAACACAAAAGCAGGCTTTAATCTGTCAACACTGATTGTTTCTTTCCTGCCCCCCAAATCCAGCACAAAATATTTCTCCCCGGTTTCCAGCACTCGAAATGGATCGTCGTAAGGTGGGCGGAGGCTGTGACGCTGGGCGTCGTGCCTGACAAAAACAAACTCTGCGTTTTGCAAAGCCTTGGGAACAAAAACCCGCGGAAAATTGTGATGAGCGGGGCCCGGGAGCATTTCTGCCCCCGTGCCACGTAGAGGTCCCCGCACCGGGGGGAGGCTCCGGTGCTGCATGGGCTGGCAGGAATTCTCCTGGCAGCCTGACAGGTTGAGTAAAAACTAATTCCGCAGGTGAGGCATCTAAATCCTCTTTGGGTGCCGAACGCAACCCCAATAAAACCCATGGTAGTTTGTTTACCCAATCTGTATCCGTGAGCGACGCTCTGAGGGCTGCCTTCAACGACCTGTGAAAACGCTCGCATAAACCATTGGCCTGTGGGTGATAAGCGGTGGTGCGATGGGCTGTTGCCCCTAAGCCGCTGGCCATTGCTGACCACAGCTCTGACACGAACTGCGGACCCCTATCGGACGTAATGTCCGACGGGACTCCGAACTGCGCTACCCAGGCTGTTAAAAAAACACGAGTCACCTCTGCTGCTGTGGTAGACTGCAATGGGACTACTTCCGGCCAACGCGTGGTCCGGTCCACCATTGTCAGGAGATGTGTGAACCCTTGCGAGGGCGGCAGGGGTCCCACTAGATCTACGTGTACATGATCAAACCTCTTAGCCGGAATGTGGAAAGGTTCTAAAGGGGCTTTTGTGTGCCTGTGAACTTTGGCCCGCTGGCAGGACATGCAGGCTCTCGTCCACTCTTTCACGTGCTTGCACAGGCTCGGCCAAACAAACTTCTCTGCTACCATTTTCACCGAAGCGCGTACTCCCGGGTGTGCTAGGGAGTGCACCGCGTCAAAAACGCGACGGCGCCACGTGGCCGGTACCACTGGGCGAAGTCGCCCGGTGGATACATCGCAAATAAGCGGGGGTGAACCGGTTTGTAAACTTATGTTCTCCAGCCTTAACCCTGTTGGTCCAGACAGGAGCACGCGCACGTCTGTGTCTTCGCCCTGCTCCGCTGCCATGGCCGCGTAATCTATCCCTACGTGCATCGGAGCCGCGTGTGCGTCTGTGCTGTTACCGCGCTCCGCGTCTGTGGCGTTACAGCCCCCATCCGTGCGGACAGGCGCCGTTACCGCTCGCGAGAGGCAGTCTGCCACCACATTAAATTTACCGGCTACGTGCTGTATATCGGTGGTGAATTCTGAAATTGCGGCCAGCTGCCTCTGCTGTCGGCCTGACCATGGTTCTGAGATTTTGGACATTGCAAAAGTTAGCGGTTTGTGGTCGACAAACGCGGTGAAACGCCGCCCTTCCAACCAGAATTGAAAATGGCGAATGGCCAGGTGGAGCGCTAGCAGTTCCCTGTCAAACGCGCTATATTTTCGCTCAGCATCGCGTAGGGATCTGCTGAAAAAAGCAAGTGGCTGCCAAGCCCCGGCCACTTGCTGTTCCACCACGGCTCCTATGGCCACATCTGACGCGTCTGTGGTTAGTGCTATTCGGGCTGCCGGGTCTGGGTGAGCCAGCAGTGCTGCATCTGCTAGTGCTGCCTTAACCTCAGTGAATGCGCGCTCCCGCTCCGGGGACCACTCAATCGCATTGGAGGGCTTCTGTTTTTTTAGCGCGGCGTACAACGGTTGCATGAGCTGCGCCGCGTGAGGTATGAAACGGTTGTAAAAATTTACCATACCTAAAAATTCTTGCAACGCTTTTACCGTTTGTGGCTGGGGAAACTCAGCCACTGCGCATACTTTGGAGGGCAGCGGAACTGCACCCTCTGGAGAGACGCGGTGCCCTAAAAAATCAATCTGCGCTGCGCCAAAATGGCACTTGGCTGGGTTGATTATCAACCCATGCGCTCCCAACCTCTGAAAAACAGTTCTGAGGTGACTTTCGTGTTCCTCCTCAGAGGCGCTGGCGACCAAAATATTGTCTAAGTAGACAAAAACAAAAGAGAGGTCGCGCAAAACGGCATCCATCATGCGTTGGAAGGTTTGCGCAGCGCCTTTAAGGCCAAAAGGCATGCGTAAAAATTCAAAAAGCCTGAAAGGGGTTATTACCGCTGTCTTGGGAATGTCTTCTGGTCGGACCGGGACCTGATGATAACCGCGGACCAGGTCTATTTTAGAAAAAATGCGCGCCTTGGCCAAATGCACCGAAAAATCTTGGATATGCGGAATTGGGTAGTGGTCCTGCGCTGTGGCATTGTTTAACCTGCGATAATCGCCGCAGGGTCTCCACGAGCTGTCCGCCTTCGGGACCATATGGAGGGGGGAAGCCCAAGCGGACTTCGAACGGCGAATTATGCCCAACCTTTCCAGGTTGGCAAACTCCTCACGCGCAATGGAGAGCTTAGCTGCATCCAAGCGCCGAGCCTTAGCAAAAACTGGTGGGCCACTTGTGGTTATAAAGTGCTCCACCCCGTGCTTCACCACCTTAGCTGAAAACGTGGGAACTGTGAGTGCTGGGAACTGGTTTAGGAGAGTGTGGAACTTACCTCCTGCTGCGGCGGCGTTGGCCTGTACTGACGGCGGGGACACTCGTGCTGCACAGGGAATAGAACAAAAAGAGAGTGCATTAACCAAGCGTCTATTAGCCAGATCTACCAACAAGCCATGTGAGCACAAAAAGTCGGCGCCTAACATGTTGAAACTCACCACCGCTACTATGAAGGTCCATTCATAGATGCGGCCGTGCAAGGACAGGCGCAGAGTTCTTTCGCCAAAAGTCTTGATCGACGAGCCGTTTGCGGCTGTTGCCCCATCTCCGTGGGGACCGGCCACCCGGTCCGCGTAGGTTGCAGTGATGAAACTCCTCTGTGCCCCGGTGTCAACGAGGAATTGCCATCCGAGCTCGCTTCTGTCAGGTACAGCAGCTTGTTCCGTTCGCCGAGGGTCGAAGCTGCTAACGACCCCCGGCTCTTGCGTTTCCCTGCTTCTTGAAGTTGCATGGCGGGACGCATCTGTGTGCCTTGTGCGCGAAGCGTCGATGGTAGAAACACAGCTCGTCCCCTCCTCTGCTTCGGGACCGCGCTGCTGCTGTTGTCGCCGGGGTCGGTTCTGCAGCCACCGGTTCTCCATCGCCCCCGGCCGCCGCACCGAGGTCTGCTGCTGCCGCTGCGCCGAGGTCTGCTGCTGCCGCTGCTGTCTCCTGCTTGCCGCATGCGTCCAGGAGCCGCTCCGCCTCCACGGCCAGCGCGCGGAAGTTCTGCTGGTCCACACACCTCATGCTGGACAGGGAGCCTCTCATGTGCGCTGGAAGAGTCCTTAAGAAGATGTGTTTAAATAAAAACGCATCGTTGTCTGCCCCGATCATCTGCAGCATGTCCTCCATGAGGACGGTCGGCCTGCGTCCTCCTCTTGTCGCGCAGGTCCAGAAGTGTTCTGGCCCTCACCTCGGCTGATGGCACAAAACTCCGAATGAGGGCGGCTTTCAGGGCGTCGTATCTGCCAGCAGCGGGTGGCTGCTGCACCAGGCTCCGCACACACCGGCCTGTGCGGCTCGAGTCTTGCGATGACATTGTGGAACTTAATGTCATCTGCTGATACCCCGTTGAGCACGAACCGCGACTCCACGTGTTGGAACCATGAGTGCGGGTCCCCTTGCCAGAACTCGGGGAGTTTAATTGAGTTTACGCCGGTGCGGGCGGTCTCCGGCGAATCAGGTTCCGAGAGACGATCTCCAAGCCTTTCCATATTTCTCACGTGTGGGTCACCAATGTAGGAACCATGAAATGAAGAGACTGAATGATTTCTCAGTATTGGTTTATTTCATCTCACGTCCTACAGCTCCTCTCTCAGTCAGGGAATGAAGAGGGCGAGCTGCGGTAAACCACATACCTTTATACTCTCACCTCAAACACAAATCACATTCACATCAAACACAGAATTACATTCACATTTAATCCTCCCATTGTCCTCTCGGCTTCTCTGTCTGACCCCAGGAGTCAGACAGTCCCTTCAGGTCCACTCCCAGATCTTCTCACTTCTTCTCCAGTCCGCAGGGGGTCCAGACTCAATGTCCGTTTGAGGCGTGATGTCAATACACACTGCGAGCTCAAAGTCCCCTCATGTCTGGGTCTCTGCCAAGGAATATGTGAGCTACATAATGTTACGCCACATCAGCATTATTAGAGGATATTGCAAATTGCGCAGTGACAAGAGAAAGGGTATTTAGAGACAGAGAAGATTTTCTGGCTCAGGATGATTACTGACTTGTCAGCCGGTTTAGGTTTCCACAGGTAGTCTTTGTGGAACTGTGCTCAGAGGTATGGCCTGCTCTTGGAGCGCAACACGGCGAGAAGCCGTGTGCTGCCCATCCTAGTGCAGGTGCTGACAACACTGGGGTTCCTGGCAACAGGTATTCTAGAGGGAGCTGGCAAAGGGATCGGAAATTTCCCAGTCAACCCTGAGCTGAGCTATGCCAGCTGTGTGGGATGGCATTATCCGGCTGTCACCCAGGTACATCATATTCCCATACAATGCAGTTGAACAGGCAAACATCAAAGCGCAATTTGCAGTGAGAGCCAGTTTTTCTAATGATTCTAATGAACAGCATTGTTTGGAACAAACTACAAGCTGGCACTGTGCAGATGGGTGGCTTCTTGGTGAGTAAATTTATGTAATTGTCCTAAATAACACACCTCATGCACAATGCACCTGTGCACCCTGAAATATCACCCTGTCTTCAAGGCTTCATTACAAATTAGTGGGTCGAGTAAGTGACTTTCTTTTTGCTGATTAAACTACAGTTTCACAGCATTCTACCAAGCCCCCAATTGCCTCTGTGTATACAGTAGTTATGTCAATAAACACATGCGTAAAGTTTGAAATGCAACAGTCTCACCCTTTCCCCGGCGCACTTCATTTCGTAGTGTGTGTAATCCATGTCAATTGTATATAAAGGATGAGATTTGCATTTTAGACATAAAATATGTACTTGTCGAGTCTAATATGATTTGCTTTCAACTGATAGGTGACCATGGCTACCCACTAAATAGGTTCTTATTGTCTTCTTTTTCGTGACTGTTTTCCTTTAATTCAACCAGCTGATCCACCCGGCTGGTCACAAATCACAGCGATCAGCTGACGCTTCTGAGGATGACTGCAGAAGTCAGTTGAAACATGTTAAGGTTAAAATAAACATCTTCTCATCCCCGTCTCAATAAAGGAAAATGGTAAACTAATCTTATAGGACTGTGAGCAGGCTATTGAATTACATATATCTGGCACTAATGCCAGAGGACAGCGTGTCAAACAAAATGTTTTTATGTGCCCCAACCTCATTCAGGAGCGCTTCTAACTCACAGTCCATGAAATTCCATTAAATACATTATTTTTGATAGTGGATGCAGGAGAATCAAACATACAGGGCTTGTATATATCTATTTGCATATCTATTTTCATCTAATTGCATATTCAGATGGAGGTGTGTCAAGGGAGGAGTCTGGTATTTCCTCATGTGCGTTCACTTTCAAGTAGATTGAAATGTACAAAGGAAATGTGCTTGGATTCCTGTGTACACACCGTTTCATACATCTGGATTTTTTTTTTTTTCTGCTTACAGCGTTTTCTTGATTTAAACATACGCCATCTTTCAGAAAGGAAATCCACGCAAGCCTTTGTACATGAGGCCCCTGGAGTTACCAGGTACTGCTGTTTGAAAGAAAACAATAAGTAATGCACTCAACCAACAGGGGATCTATGCCCGCTCACCTCGCAAGACTCCTTTGCTGAAGAAAAGGCAAGGTGAACTCGTTTAAAGTTTGCTGCACAACATTTGGGCAAGACAGTAAAATATTGGGAGAATATAGTGTGGTGAGATGAGACCAAAATTTAACTTTTTGGATGCCACAACACAGTATGTTTGAAGGTGAAATAGCACTGCACATCAGCCCAGAAACACTATACCAACAGTGAAGTTTGGAGGTGGAAGCATCATGGTGTGGTGGTGTTTTTCAACACATGGTACAGGCAGACTTCTATAATTGAAGGAAAGATGAGTAAATGTACAGAAACATCCTTGATAGGAATCTGTTGCCATCTGCCAAGATGCTGAAGCTGAAACGAGGGTGGACATTTCAGCAAGACAATGATCCCAAACACGCAGCAAAGGAAACTCTCAACTGGCTCCACAGAAGAAAAATAAAGCTGCTAGAATGGCTCAGTCAGTCACCTGACCTGAATCCAATTGAAAATCTATCGGACAAACTTAAGATCAGAGTTCATCGAAGACACCCACAGAACCTTCAAGATTTGAAGACGGTTTGTGTGGAAGAATGGGCTAAACTCCCTCCTGAGCAATGCTTGCACCTAGTTTCTCCATACAGGATGTGTCTGGAAGGTGTTATTACCAACAAAGACTTTTCTACTAAAGATTAAATGAATTTCACCAAGTGTTTTAAATACTTATTCCCTGTGTCATTCCACTTCATGAAATATAACTTGTTTTGTGAACACAGTTGTCTTGATTTCTTTGTATGTATGGATTACTTGGGTTGTCACTGATATCTGGTGAAAATCTCAGGTCAATGGCTCCATCAAAAATATGTTTCATGAGAAAAATGTTGACGTGTTCAATACTTATTTTCCCTGCTGTATATCATCGACTGTGGATTATTGGGCCAAGTGGTTAACAGGGGATGGCTATTAGGGTGACTATGATCTGAAGAAAATAATGTAAGCCATGCTTGGTGCGGAGCCCCTGAGCTAATAATAATAATCAGTGTTGGGCAAGTTACTAAAAAATATTAACTAGTTGCAGTTACTAGTTACTTCTTTTCAAAAGTAACTGAGTTACTTACCAGTTACTGCATAATTAAAGTAACTAGTTACTTGGAAAAGTAACTTTCACGTTACTTTTAAATGCGTACTTAAATCATCTTGCACACATAGCAAGATCAAGGGCCCCTTGTTATCAGAAAAAAGAAGAAAAAGAAAACTGAGAAAAAAGGTCTCATCTTACAGAGAAAAAATGTCTCAGACTTACACAAACTATTGCAATCAGTAGAAAGTCAGAAATTTACTAGAAATAAAGCTGTAAATTCACAGAGAAAATTTTGGACCCCCGGGTGGGCCATTTTTGGCCCACGAGCCATATGTTTGACACTCCTGGACCATCCGTCCATCCATCATCTTCTGCTTAATCCTTTTTGGGTCGCGGGGGGAGCTGGAGCCTGTCCCAGCATCTTTGGGCGAGAGGCAGGGTACACCCTGGACAGATCGCCAGTCCATCACAGGGCCAACACAGAGAGACAGACAACCATTCACTCTCACAGTCATACCTAAGGACAATTTAGAATCCCCAGCTTGATGCCAATTAACCTAATTTGCATGTTTTTGGCATGTGGGAGGAAACCGGAGAAATCCCGGAGTAAACCCACGCAGACACGGGGAGAACATGCAAACTCCATAAAGATCACTGTTGGTCAGGGGCTGGGCTCAAACCCAGGATACCCCGGCCAAGGGTGAATTGCTGTGCTGCCACAGCGCTAACCACTCCGCCACTGCGCTGCCCTGGACTCCTGGACCAGCCCATTAAAAATGCATATTTAGAGGATTTATTTCCAGGAAATAGTCACAACAGCATGTAAATGAATAAAATAAAACAGAAAGCACAGATAAATTAAAGTTCAACTTAGAAAAAGCTGTTCTTTACTGCAACAAATCAAGTCACTTTTTCTCTGTGCGGTAATAAGACTTGCACAATTACTTGCACAACTTGCACATTTACACAGCTGCAGACATTAAATGCGAGCTTCTTGCTCTAAAAATACTCATGTTTAACCACAGAGGTAGGAGTTGTTGAGGGCTACTTACCAGTGATAAGGGCTCGATATGAGAAGTTGCCATCCCCATGGCATTTCTTCCCACTGCGGGACAGGAAACCGACCTGCGGAGGAGACTGACGGCTGCGCCAGTAGGTAGGGCCACATAGCGGTAGGGTCAGTTTATACTTATTTGTGCTAAAAAATATCTATCCATATTAACAAAAAGAGTAACACAGCTGATCAAATTTCAGTAACTGTTATGCATTACTAAATTTTTAAACAGTAATTTTGTTACACAGCACGTTACTGCAAAAATAGTGGCATTGCAGTAACGCGTTACTCCCCAACACTGATAAAAATAATAATAATGGATTAGATTTATATGGCGCTTTACATGTCAAGTGACATCTCAAAGCACTTACAGAGCTTACTACTGTTAGCTCAGGGGCTAATACCTTTAGCTCCCCTTCCATCTAAATGACAGACAGCTAGGCAGGCCTGTAAAAGAGCAGTGGGTAGGTGGAAAACCCTTGGGAGAGTCAAAATAGCTTCCTGGAGAGAAAAACAAGATAAATATTTTTTTTAAAGATGCACTCCAGTGGGGAAAAAAATCCCCTATAAAAACAAATGTCCATTGTCTAAAATGGTATTGTATTCCCTTTATTCTACAACCCCCCTCCCCCCCACTTTGTCTTACAGATTCATGTCAAAAGCTTTTCACTTTCCTTCTTCCTTCAAACGCCAAGATCTGTGACTCATCCCACCCACATCCCACAAGGCTAATAGTGGCAAGTGCAACACTAAACAAAATAAACCCTCTGATAAAAAGACTTACTGGTTAAAGGACATGCCCAGTTGTATGCACAGTGGCCAAGAATAATGACTAAAGCTGCATCGGTCCTTAAAAGCCATTAAATGATAAAACCTATCTTAATTTGGGTAGAGTTTTCAAAGCAGCTGTCGCAAAATGCTAACTGGGCCTGGAGGCTGACTTCAGTAAGACCAGTCCTGATTGGCTCAACAATAGGGACCTGCTATAGTTGCGTCACCAAAAATGTATTGTCAAAACTCGCCTTTGTTCCAGGGGGTGGGGCTTAACCAAAATTCCACAGCAAAAAAAACAGACATGTTTCATTGATTTCACTCTTGATAAGTCACAAAACACACGACACAGACATGACAAGAAGTTGTCACTTTAAAGGTGTGCTCACACCGGACTTCCGGGAAGATGGCGGAGAGACATAACGCTTAAACAGAGAGCTCTCCCTAGCCGGATTAAAAATCATCGGTAAATGGCCAACTCGACATAAGCGGATCAATAAACTAAGGGATGAAAACACGAAGGAGCCGGGCACAAGGACAAAAGCAGAGTAAAATTAAAGAATTCCTCTTCAACAACGCAGGAGAAACCGCTGAACACGGGGCTCAAAAAAACGAGGTGACCGCAGCAGAGAAAATGGAGGACACACTCGATACCGTGAACACTGGCATCGCCAGTTTGGGTAAAGAGTTGAGAGACTTCAAACGGCAGCTACAACAGGATTTAGCGGCTCTTAAGGAGGAGCTGAAAAAAGAGATTAAGGAGGAAATTATGGGCCTCCGAAGAGAAATGGAGCGCAAGCTAGCAGAAAACATGGAGGAGCTGCGCTCCCAGCGGGCGTGTATGACAGAAGCGCAGGCCCGAATATCAGAGCTGGAAGATTGGAATAGCGAGGCAAGCGAACAGCTGCAGACCCTGACGGCACAAATGCAGAGGATGCAGGAGAAAGTAACCGACTTGGAGAGCAGGTCCAGACGGGGCAATATACGCATCTTCGGGATCCCGGAGGGCATTGAAGGCAACTCGATGACGAAATTCATGGATCAGTTCTTAAAAAAAGAGCTGGAACTGCCCAGCGAAGCGGATCTGCAGATTCAACGAGCGCACAGAGCCTCGGCACAGAACCCGAACCCACGCTCTACACCCAGGTCAGTTGTGGTAAACTTTCTGAAATATGATGTAAAGGAAAGAATCCTGACACGAGCGTGGAAAAAAAAAAGATACGAATCGGCGACAAGCAGATATTCTTTGATCATGACTACCCGGCAGAAATTGTGCAGCAGCGGAAGAAATATGCCAACATTAAAAAAACGCTGAAAGAAAAAAAAATTAGATTCCAAACGCCGCTAACGAAGATGAGGATTCATTGGGAGAACGGCGTAAGAACCTACAACACAGCCAGAGAGGCAGCGCAGGACATGATGGAGCGGGGCCTTGAGGTGTACGTGCCGGAGGAAACGGTAGGAGCAGCGGAGGCCCTGAACGCATCACGACAGCCGGAGTGGAGGCGAGTGAACGGCAAAAGACGGGGGGAGACGTGGCGCAGCGGGCCCAGGAAAGACTACAAGGCTTTCAACTGAAAGCCTAGATTATAACAAAGATTAAGAAAGACACAGAAGAAATGAAGGCCAAGAAGACAAGGTAAAAGAGAAACAGACGGCTAGGAGAGGTTTAAGTGATATTTGTTGGACATTTCTAGACTAATGACTATTTCTTGGATAGTAAATACAGGTCTAGGGAGGGCCCTACACTCGGTGAGGACAATCCCTCCACCCACCAACAGGGACCAGTGGGCAGAAGAAAGGCCCAAAGTACGGAGGTCGAGATTTTTTAATGTGTTTTTATATAAATATGTGTTATTTTTGTTGTTAAAGGGGCTAGGAGCACAGGTTAAAAAAATGGAAAAACATGATTATGGGTAAAAATCTTAAGATAATAACACTAAACGTGAATGGTCTGAACTCACCTGTTAAAAGGGAAAGAATAATAAGAAAATTCAAGAAAGAAAAAGCCGAAATTATATTTATGCAAGAGACACATTTGAGCAAGACAGAACATGTGAAACTAAAGAGATTTGGCTATAAGAACTCCTACTACAGTTCATTTAAGGGAGGAACTAAAAGGGGGGTCATGATACTAATCTCAAATAAAATACAATTTGAATGTGAACAGGAAATCCAGGATAAAGAAGGCAGGTATGTAATAATAAAGGGTAGCATAGATGGAATGCAGATCACATTAGTGAGCATCTATGCCCCACCAGAAAGTGACAAGGGTTTTTTTCAACATCTGTTTGATCTCATAGCAACACACAGTGAAGGAGTCCTGATTTGTGGAGGAGACTTAAATGCTGTCATGGATCATGAAGTTGACACAACAAGTGTTAAGAAGACAAAAAAACATGTAACAAAATTCATAAGAACCTCACTGGCAGAAATGGGTATGGTAGACATTTGGAGGGACCTGCACCCACTCGAAAAAGACTATACACATTATTCAGCAGTCCATAAAGTGCACTCTAGAATAGATTACTTCCTTATGAATGAAGATGACAGACACAGGGTGAGAAATTGTTGGATTGGAGGGGCAGAAATATCAGATCATAATCCTATATACATGGAAATAAATTTAAACAATAGAAAACGACAAACAACATGGAAACTTAATGTAGGACTGTTAAATGATGATAAAATGAAAGAAAGAATAAAAGTAAACATAAATGAATATATCCAAGAGAATGACAATGAAGAAGTAGACCCAACAATACTATGGGATGCACTAAAAGCCGTGTTAAGAGGTAAATTAATCGTTGAAACAGGAAAAGCAAATAAGACTAAACTGGAAGCATATGAACAAAGATGTGAGAGACTGAGGGAATTAGAACATAAACATCAAAGCACAAATGACCCAAAAATATATCAAGAAATTAAAGAAGAAAAAATAAAGATAAAAGAAACACAAATGGATGAAATTGAAAGGAAAAATAGATATCTAAAGCAAAAATATTATGAAACGGGACCAAAAGCCACAAAACTGCTGGCAAAACGGTTAAGAAAACAACAAACAATGAATAATGTATATAAGATTAAAGACCCCACCACAAATAAAACCACAGTTAACCCAGAAAACATCGAAGAAATATTCCATAATTTCTACCAAGAACTATACTCGCAACCTGAAGAAACAAATACTAAAGATATTAAAAAATTTCTATACACATTGGACTTGCCATCAATAGGAAATCAACAAAATGGAAAGCTAACAGCAGAAATAACAACACAAGAGATTAGAGATGTGATTAAGTCACTTAAAAAGGTAAATCACCAGGTAGTGATGGATACCCATCTGAGTTTTATAAACTGTTTATAGAAGAACTCATGCCACAACTCCTAAAGTCATTTAATTGGACGCTGAACAACAACAAAATACCTCCATCATGGAACGAAGCAATCATTTCAGTTATTTTAAAACCAGGGAAAGATAAAGAACAATGCGGAAACTATAGACCAATCTCTTTATTAAATGTAGATTATAAAATATATACAACAATTATATGTAAACGAATAAAGACATTCTTGACGGAATTGATAGAAGATGATCAAACTGGTTTCATAGAGGGACGCCAAACACATGACAATATCAGGAGAACAATACATATAATTAATCAAATACATAAAGAAAAGAAAAGCGCAGTAATAATGAGTTTAGACGCAGAAAAAGCATTTGACAGGGTTAACTGGAAATTCCTATATAGTGTGCTGGAACGCTTTGGATTTAACGAAAAATCAGTACAATGCATAAGGACGCTGTATCAAGAACCTGTGGCAAGAATCAAGATAAACGGTAGCTTAACAGACAAAGTAAATATACAAAGATCAACTAGGCAGGGATGCTGCTTATCGCCCACCTTGTTTGCTCTGTTCATAGAGCCACTGGCTCAAGCAATACGACAAAATAAGAAATTAAAAGGTGTAACAATAAAGGAGGCAGAACACAAGATTGGGCTATTTGCAGACGATATTATAGTTTACCTTGAACAACCAGATGAATCAATAATGGAAATGATGAACTTGATAGAAAATTTTGGAAAATTATCAGGATACAAGATAAACATAACAAAAACACAAATACTGACATTCCACTATAACCCTCTAAACCAGATAACTGATAAGATCAAACTAAACTGGAAACAAAAAGAAATAAAATACCTTGGAGTGAACATACCTAAAGATCTAAGCAAAATCTATAAAGCAAACTATGATAGGTTGGAACAAGAAATAAAAAAAGATATTGATAGATGGTCAATCTTAAATATGGATCTGAATTCAAAAATTGAGACAGTCAAAATCAGCATACAACCTAGATTACTTTACCTCTTCCAGGCTCTACCAACAGAGATTCCAGATGCCCAATTCTCAAAGTGGGACAGGATGATATCGAGATTTGTTTGGGGAGGTAAAAAACCAAGAGTGAAATATAAAACTCTCCAATTACCAAAAGAGAAAGGAGGCATGGGCCTACCGAGTCTAAAGGAATATTACTACTCAGCACAAATAAGATATATCATATGTTGGTGCGACGAGGGATATGAGGCAAAATGGAAAGAAATGGAAAAGGAAATTGAGGGACTCCCAGTACAAAGCATAATAGGAGATAAAGATGCATATAAGCAAATCAAACAAATAGACCCAATCCCTAAATTTACTTTAGAACTGTGGTATAAAATAGTACAAAAGTATAATATAAAGGAAGACATAAAACTATTGAAATGGGTAGCATTTGACAGTCAGTTTGAACCGGCAAAACAAGATAGGGGATACAAAAATCTGGTGAACAAGGGAATCACAGCATGGGGCAATATCGGAAAAAAAGATCTCGGGAGCTTTGTAAACATCAGGAGAAAATTTAAACTAGAAAGATCGGAATTCTTCAGATATCTGCAGATGAGAGACTATTATATGAAGAAGATTAGGCATAACCTCCAAACAGATGTGAGCGAGATTATACAATTCATTTTAAGCTCATATACAGGAAATAAAACAAGAATTATTTCAAAGCTATATCAGAAACTTATGGCAAACAATCATTCAAGTAACTATATAAAGGAGAAATGGGAGAAAGAGCTCAATTTAAACATAACAGAAGAAAGCTGGCAGGAAATATGGAAAACACAACACACATCAACAAATTCAAGAACATGGAGGGAATTTGGATGGAAAAACCTGATTCGCTTTTTCATTACACCACAGATTCAAGGAAAGTATACAAATACCCAATCTTTATGCTGGAGGGGATGTGGGGCTCAAAATGCAGACCACTCGCATATGTTTTGGAAATGCTGCAAAATCTCATCATTCTGGAAATCTATACATGTGACAATACAGAGGATATTAGGATATAATATACCAATGAACTGTAACCTGATGTACCTATGTGATCTTAAAAGAGACAATGTTATACAGGCGGAGGACAGATATCTAGTTAAAATCTTGTTGATTGCATGTAAAAAAACAATCACAAAAAAATGGCGATCAGAAGTTCTTCCTGACCAAGAGCAATGGACTGACATTATTGAGGACATACGTATGATGGAAAAACTAACATATCGACAAAGAATGCAAGAAGGACTATGGGAAAAAAAATGGCGGAAATGGACACACTACAAAGTGCAACAACGAGACAGATATTGAAAGAATAACCAACGACGCTGGAAAAACCAGAAGAATTAAGAGATGGAAACTAAAAACTTGATGCTCCAACATTTGTCCCCCCCCCCCCTTTTTTTTTTTTTTCCTTTTTCTTTTTTACTCTAGCCCCTTTGTTTTTTTTTTTAAATGTAGACTGTGATCTGAATGCAATATATATAATGAAAAATGAATAAAAATCTTAAGTTACAAAAAAGGTGTGCTCACACCAAACGTGAACGGGTGGCACAAATCCATACAAAGTAAATGGGAAGATGCGAGTACATGCAAATTTGCGTGGTTGCGCATTCGCATCCGCTAGCAGCTAGCTAGCTTTGAGATTCTGCTGTTGCCGGAGAAAAGTATTACTATTGTTGAGTAAGCTAGTTGGAAAATGAAACTCACTCACCGGGAGACAGGAGGACCGGGAACTCTTCAGCCGAATCGTGATTTTGGAGTTATTTACCCACGGATGTCCTTGCAAGCTAGCAACGTACACACCCATCATCTGTGAAGTTTTGGAGGCTTGAGACGACATTTTCAGGTGAGCCCCCGGTCGGATAATGTAAACCTAAGCATGACGTTATTTTGGGAATTTCCACAGCAGGTTGAACACAGTCGCAGAAGTTTTAAAGACAACTTTGCCTGTCTGAATTTCACTATTCATGTCTGTTGGCGTGTTTACATTGATTTATAATGTAAATCATAATACATATTATGTTTGCTAAGAGGAGCTACAGTGTGAAGTTACAAAAAAACTTCTCAGCCAACAACTCTGCTTCTGTCTGGAGAGGCCTGCAGAATATCACCAACTACAGGAGACCATCCCCCCACCCTGTGGAAAACCTCCAGCTGGCTAACGACCTAAACAGCTTTTACTGCAGGTTTGAAAAGAACCTACAGTTCTCACCTCCCACCCACACAAAAGGATTATCTGCAGCCCCAGGAACTCCATCCCTCCTCCACTCTGACCTCCCACCAGCACTAATGATCTGTGAAGAGGAGGTGCGCCGGGTCTTTCAGAGACAAAAGATCAAGAAGGCTGCAGGACCTGATGGTGTGTCTCCGTCCTGCCTGAGAGTCTGCTCCAACGAGTTGGCCCCCATCTTCACCCGGATCTTTAACAGATCACTGGAGCTGCGTGAAGTACCTTCCTGCTTCAAACGCTCCATCATCATTCCAGTTCCCAAGAAACCCTCTGTTACAGGATTGAACGACTACAGACCTGTTGCCTTGACCTCTGTGGTCATGAAATCCTTGGAGAGATTGGTGCTGAACCACCTGAAGGTCATCACAGGCCCCCTGATGGAGTTTTTAGTCAAAGTCAAATTCCTTGTATGTGTTGTGCATACTTGGCCAATAAAGCTGATTCTGATTCTGAAAAATTCGCCTGTTCGCGTTTGGTTTGAATGCACATTAAGTGGAGTGTTTTGATTTTTTTTTTGATAATCATGTGACCAATCAAGCACTCAATAGACAAACACCATTTTTCAGTCAATGACCCTTTCAATAATCTGCTAAAAAAATACTGGTCTTTATTTTTGTCAAGTTCATCCACAGCCAGTGTAGAATGTAGAGACATGAAGTCCCAGAGGAGCATTGTCGAAAACAGAAATCTTTGTGCAAGTAGCCCATTCAAACCGGGCAGTTACATACTAGAACAAGAACTACTCCTCTGTTTGACATGTTTAGTGTCAAATTTTAATTTCAGTTTTCACAGTCAACATGAGGCCATCTTCTAATAACTTTCAACATGAACAACTTCCATCTTTCACATTAACTTATTTCAGAGTATTATTACCACAACTGATCAGGCCGTCAGTAAGGTGGTCACTTCTATCTGTCCGTCTTTGTGCATTCTAACTCAGAAAACAATGATCCCTGAGGGTTACCAAACTGGGTACAGGGACACTTTTGGTTACCCTGATTGAATTGACTGAAGGAGAACTGTAATGCTCAGCTGAATAGATGTGTTTTCATGTGAATGTTTAAACCACTAGTTTAAGTGAAACTTCGCCCACATACTTCACAAGGAAACTGGTTTTCATCTGTGTGAGTTCTCACATGGTTGGTTAAAGCATGACCTGATATATTTCACAGGAAAATGGCTTTTCTCCTGTGTGAATTCTCATGTGACTTTTCAGATAACTACTGGTAGTGAAACTCTGGCCACCTATTTCAAAAGAACATGGCTTATCCTCTGTGTGAGTTCTCACATGGCAAGTCAAATCATAACATGAAAAAAAATGTTTCCCACACGTTTCACAGGAAAACTGCTTTTCCTCTGTGTGAGTTCTCATGTGTTTTTTCAGATTACAAGTTTGACTGAAACTTTTCCCACATGTCTCACAGGAAAATGGCTTTTCACCTGTGTGAGTTCTTATGTGGTTTTTCAGATGACCATTTTTATTGAATTTCTTTCCACATGTTTCACAAGAATATGGCAACTCACCTGTGTGAGTTCTCACATGGCGAGTCAAATCATAACGTGAAAAAAAACGTTTCCCACATGTTTCACAGGAAAACGGCTTTTCACCTGTGTGAGTTCTCATGTGGTTTTTCAGATTACAGCTTTGACTGAAACTCTTCCCACACATTTCACAAAAATGCATCTTTTCACCTGTGTGAGTTGTCACATGGCAAGCTAAACCATAACCTGAAGAAAAACATTTCCCACATATTTCACAAGAATATGGCCTCTCACCTGTGTGCGTTCTCAGGTGAATTTTCAGATTACTATTGCTAGTGAAAGTCTGGCCACAAGTCTCACAAGAATATGGCCTCTCACCTGTGTGAATTCTCATGTGAATTTTCAGATGACCTCTTTGATTGAAACTCTTCCTACATATTTCACAACAATGTATCTTTTCCCCTGTGTGAATTGTCATGTGAATTTTCAGATGACTACTTTTACTGAAATGCTTCCCACACATTTCACAACAATGCAACTTTTTCCCTGTGTGGGTTCTCATGTGGTGATTCAAATTGTACTGAGAAGCGTAACCTTTCCCACATATTTCACAAGAAAATTCCTTCTCCCCTGTTACTGTTCTGATGCCAGTATTACATGGGTTCTCTGACATCGAGGAGTTGCTCACATTTTTACTTTGACTTCTACACCTGTGAACTTTCTTTTGTGATTTTCGTATTTTATATTTACTTGATCCTGGGTTGTGAGAGGGAAGATAGTCACTGTCTGTTTCAGTGTCACTGTGGTCATTTTCCTCATGAGCAGGAATATCCACAAAGGAATCGGTCTCCTGCTTTAGTTCAAACTTGTCTTCCACAAGACTGGTCCATAGCTCTTCCTCTTTCACCTGTGTGGTATCTCGTTCCTCCTGGTCCAGACTGGAGTTCCTCTCCTTGTTACAGAGCTGTTGGACATTGAGAACCTCCTCCTCCTCCTTACAGGCATGCAGCTGTGGGTCATCTGGATGGATGAAAACAAGAAAAATTAGAGTAAAAGATTTATCAACACAAAAGAAAATTGTTACATCACAGTTAAACATTAACTGAATGAACTCAGTATTTGATCCCCTTCTGACCATCAAGAAGTCATACATACGTGTTATTCAATTTATTATGTAATAATGCTAAGTGATTTTCAGTTGTATGTGAAAGAGGAGGCCACAGTTATTATTCACAGTGAATGTGCAAAATGGAGGGGTAGGACAAAGGGGAGAATTGGGACTAGGGCTCCAACAAACTTATTTTGGAAGTATATGATCTAACAACTATTTTTTCGATTAGTGGACGAATCGCCATTATTTCAGTCATGTCCACCATCTCTGCTTCCTGTTGGCACGGTTCTTGTTTGGGGCTTTAGTGCATGTTTTACCTCATCTGTTTAAGCCTGCACACCTGTGAAAATCCCCTTGTTGTCAGTTCCTGTTTTAATATAACATTTTATAAGCAGTTTCCAGAGATAAATAAAATGACCCATGAAACACAAATTTGAAATTGAAGTGCAACAGCTTTATGAAATGTATTTTTAGCCAAACAATTGATAAGAGCAGTCTTAAACGAAACAGGAGAAGTGCAAAAGCAAAAAATAGCAGCCTCTGTTTAAGTCTGTACACCCATACTCTCTTCTAAAGGTATAGGACCTTTATATATCTCACAAAAAGTTTGGGATATTGAGCTTTCCGGTGAAATTTCAGGATGAGCCTAAAATGCACTATAACCTTTACAGGTGAACTGAATTTGACCTTCTCTAAACTTTTGAATGCAAAAGTCCAACTATTCAGTGTTTCAGTACTTTTTGCTAAACTTGTTGTTCTCTAACAAGGCGCTTAACGGCAAAATTCACCACACTACCAGACACAGGCATCATCATTTGCATGGGCCAGGGAGCATTTACGCTGGACAAGGGAGCAGTGAGCCTCAATGCTGTTCTCTGATGAAAGTTGATTCACGTTGAGCAGAAATGATGGCCGCCAACGATGTTGGAGATGTCTAGGAGAGTGCTATGCATCAGTCACTGTTATTATCTTACAGTCTGGGCAGGTGTGTATAGTTAATAAAGAACTGCCCTACACCTTGTGAATGGTACAGTGATAAGCCGATACTACCTGAATAACATCATTAAAGCAGTCATTTTGCCCCGTATGAACAACAAAGGCCTAATTTCATCTTTATGGCCGGCAATACTCCAGCTCATCAAGATTGCATCATTTGAGAATGGCTGCTGAAGGCTGGGTAACCTCAAATGGAGTAACCTGCACTTTCTCCAGACCTGAATCCCATAGAAAACCTATGGGATCAGCTGAATCGCCGTGTAGAGGCTCATAACCCTGCACCCCACAATATCAATGACCTGAGGGCTGCCCTTCAAGAAGAGTGGAATGCCATGCCTCAGCAGACAATAAGTTGACTTGTGAACAGCATGAGATGTCGTTATCAAGCTGTAATTGATGATCAAGGGTACATGACAAGTTATTGAAACACTGACATTTTTTGTTGTGGCATACCCACCACTGTTGTTGGCTTTTGTTTCAATAAATTGTTTGAGATCAGGAAATCACCATTGCATGCTTCTATTTAAATGCCCTACTTTCATGATATAATATCACTGTAGCGTGTACGCTTTACATTTTCCAGAAATTTCACCCGGAAGCCAAATAACCTTAACTTTTTTTGAGTAGTATATACACTACTAACAAAAAGTTGGGGATATTCAGCTTTCAGATAAAATTTCAGGATGCACCTAAAATGCACGAGAACCTTTACAGGTGAACGTAATATGACATTCTCTAACCTTTTGAATGCGCAGTTCCACCTGTTCAATGTTTCAGTACTTTTTGCATGACTTGCTGTTCTCAAAAAAGGTGCTTAACAGCAAAATTCATAACAGGTGTTTGATCCATGAATCGACCAATAAGTTTTCTGGTTCAATCAGAATTGCTATTTAAACAGTCCTCTTCATCATGCTGTTCACATTTTGACATCATGAGACCAAGACAACACCTAACAATTGATCAACACTACCTTGCCATTGCGAGACTTCAAACAGGATGTTCTCAGATGGAAGTGGCCACTGAGCTTAGAGTGTCACGGAGTGTCATCAGCAGGTTGCAACAGAGAGACAGAGACTGGAAGAGTCACAGAAAGGCATAGAAGTGGATGTCCTTTGGCCACATCCTACGCTGATGACCGCTTTATTGTGAACAGTGCCCTGCAGAATTGGATGATAAATGCCACTCAACTCAGTGTACCCAAATGTCACGTCAGACCATTCAAAACCATTTACATCAGTGTGGTCTGCGTGCTAGACGACCTGCAAGTGTACCTGACCACACCACCAGGCACAGCCATCATAGTCTTACATGGGCCAGGGAGCATTTACACTGGACAAGGGGCCAGTGGGCCTCAGTGTGCTGTTCTCTGAAAGTCGATTCACGTTGAGCAGAAATGATGCCTGCCAACAAAGTTGGAGACGTCAAGGAGAGCACTATGCATCAGCCACTGGTGTCACCAGACGAGCCTTTGGTGGTGGTAGTGTTACAGTCTGGGCAGGTGTGCCTAGTCAATAAAGAACTGTCCTACACCTTGTGAATGGTACAGTGACAAGCTGATACTACCTGAATAACATCATTAATCCAGTCATTGTGCCCCTGCATGAACAACACAGGCCTAATGTCATCTTCATGGACGACAATGTTCCAGCTCATCGAGGTTGCATCATTAGGGAATGGCTGCTGGAGGCTGGGGTATCTCAAATGGAGTGGCCTACACTTTCTCCAGACCTGAATCCCATAGAAAACCTATGGGATCAGCTGAGTGGCTGTGTAGAGGCTTGTAACCCTGCACCCCACAACCTCAATGACCTGAGGGCCGTCCTTCAAGAAGAGTGGCATGCCATGCCTCAGCAGACAATAATTTAACTTGTGAACAGCATGAGACGTCATTGTCAAGCTGTAATTGATGCTCAAGGGTACATGGCAAGTTATTGAGACATTGACATTTTTTGTTGTGGTATATCCACTACTGTTGTTGGCTTTTGTTTCAATAAACTGTTTGAGGTGAGGAAACCACCATTGCATGCTTCTATTTAAATGCCCTACTTTCATGATATAATATCACTGTAGCGTGTACGCTTTACATTTTCCAGAAATTTCACCCGGAAGCCAAATAACCTTAACTTTTTTTGAGTAGTATATACACTACTAACAAAAAGTTGGGGATATTTGGCTTTCAGATAAAATTTCAGGATGCACCTAAAATGCACGAGAACCTTTACAGGTGAACGTAATATGACATTCTCTAACCTTTTGAATGCGCAGTTCCACCTGTTCAATGTTTCAGTACTTTTTGCATAACTTGCTGTTCTCAAAAAAGGTGCTTAACAGCAAAATTCATAACAGGTGTTTGATCCATGAATCGACCAATAAGTTTTCTGGTTCAATCAGAATTGCTATTTAAACAGTCCTCTTCATCATGCTGTTCACATTTTGACATCATGAGACAAAGACAACACCTAACAATTGATCAACACTACCTTGCCATTGCGAGGCTTCAAACAGGATGTTCTCAGAGGGAAGTGGCCACTGAGCTTAGAGTGTCACGGAGTGTCATCAGCAGGTTGCAACAGAGAGACAGAGACTGGAAGAGTCACAGAAAGGCATAGAAGTGGATGTCCTTTGGCCACATCCTACGCTGATGACCGCTTTATTGTGAACAGTGCCCTGCAGAATTGGATGATAAATGCCACTCAACTCAGGGTACCCAAATGTCACGTCAGACCATTCAAAACCATTTACATCAGTGTGGTCTGCGTGCTAGACGACCTGCAAGTGTACCTGACCACACCACCAGGCACAGCCATCATCGTCTTACATGGGTCAGGGAGCATTTACACTGGACAAGGGGCCAGTGGGCCTCAGTGTGCTGTTCTCTGAAAGTCGATTCACGTTGAGCAGAAATGATGCCTGCCAACAAAGTTGGAGATGTCAAGGAGAGCACTATGCATCAGCCACTGGTGTCACCAGACGAGCCTTTGGTGGTGGTAGTGTTACAGTCTGGGCAGGTGTGCCTAGTCAATAAAGAACTGTCCTACACCTTGTGAATGGTACAGTGACAAGCTGATACTACCTGAATAACATCATTAATCCAGTCATTGTGCCCCTGCATGAACAACACAGGCCTAATGTCATCTTCATGGACGACAATGTTCCAGCTCATCGAGGTTGCATCATTAGGGAATGGCTGCTGGAGGCTGGGGTATCTCAAATGGAGTGGCCTACACTTTCTCCAGATCTGAATCCCATAGAAAACCTATGGGATCAGCTGAGTGGCTGTGTAGAGGCTTGTAACCCTGCACCCCACAACCTCAATGACCTGAGGGCCATCCTTCAAGAAGAGTGGCATGCCATGCCTCAGCAGACAATAATTCAACTTGTGAACAGCATGAGACGTCATTGTCAAGCTGTAATTGATGCTCAAGGGTGCATGACAAGTTATTGAGACATTGACATTTTTTGTTGTGGTATATCCACTACTGTTGTTGGCTTTTGTTTCAATAAATTGTTTGAGGTGAGGAAACCACCATTGCATGCTTCTACTTAAATGTCCTACTTTCATGATATAATATCACTGTAGTGTGAACTTTTTAAATTTTCAAGAAATTTCACCCAAAAGCCAAAAATCCCTAACTTTTTCTTAGTGTATATATGAGTGCACACACACACACACACACACACACACACACACACACACACACACACACAGAGTCAGGTGAAAAAATTAGGACACCCTATAAAAGCCTGTGTGTTTTTTTAAACACATTTGGACATATGGATATTTAATATCAATTTTAACAATAGTGGGAGATTCAAGTAATATAACTAAATATTAAAACTGAAGAAGAGACTTTTCAAAATTTTAGATAGATAGACACATACTTTATTTCGAACAAAAAAGTAAAAAAAACCCAAAACAAATGACAATTGTGACAAAGTGACAGTATACAGTGCTTGAAAGGGAGAAGGAAGAAGTGAACACTTACTAACTCCAACTCCTCTTTTCCATAAATACAACCCATGTGAAATATATTTAGTTTACCACATTTAAGACCCCAAGTAAACAATTAACTATTTTGTACATATCAACATTGACACCCATCCATCCCAACATACATACAGTCCATACATCAAAACCAGCCCCAAACAACACAGATATACACAGCACTGTCCCACCCACCACTCCATAGTGTCCCAGAGTGAGCAAAGTGAATCGTACATATAAATACTACCCTTCTAACATATTTTCTTTAAGCAAATAATGTTTATACCTATTTTTGAATTGATTTCTGTTTGTACATAGTTTCAGTTCCGGCTCCAGACTGTTCCACAAATCCACACCACAGACAGATATGCACATACTTTTCTTAGTTGTTCTTATCTTAGGTTTTGTTAAGTTTAAGTCTCCTCTCAAATTATAATCACTGTCTCTTTTTTTGAATATTTTTTGTATATTAGTTGGGAGTTGATTATTAATTGCCCTGTACATGACTTGTGCTGTCTTAAATTTAACTAAATCCATGAACTTTATGACATGTGACTTTAAAAACAACGAATTGGTATGGTCTCTATATCCTACATTATTTATTATCCTTATAGCTCTTTTTTGTAATGTGCATATTGGCTGTAGGTTGGTCTAGTAGGTGTTTCCCCAGACTTCTACACAGTAGTTAAGATAAGGTAGAAACAGTAAATTGTACAGTAAGAACAATGATTTATAGTCCAAGATGTGTCTTGTCTTCCCCAGTATCCCTATACATTTTGCCAACTTGGCCCGAATGTGCTGATGTGAGGTTTCCAGCAGATTTTATTGTCTAGCGTCACCCCCAGAAACTTATTTTCCTGTACTGTTTCTATTCTGGTATCATCAATCGTTACCATTATTTCATGATTTATTTTATAATTTCCAAACAACATAATCTTTGTTTTTTTCTAATTTATTTTTGTTGAACCACTGCATTAACCTTTTCATTTCAGTTGTGACCACCTCTAAAATCTGCTGCAAATTCTCACCAGTGCAAAGGATATTTGTGTCATCTGCAAACAAAATAAATTTCAGAATTTTTGATACTTGGCATATGTCATTTATATACAAGATAAAGAGTTTGGGTCCCAAAACTGACCCCTGGGGCACACCACAAGTGATGTCCATGAAGGGTGATTTGTGCTCACCAATTTGTACAAATTGTTGTCTGTTACTTAAATAACTTTCTACCCAACTCAGTCCGATCCCTCTTATCCCATACCTTTCCAATTTCCTCAGTAGAATTCTGTGGTCAGTGGTGTCAAAAGCTTTCTTTAAATCTATAAATACTCCTACAGCAAACTTTTTTTTATCTATACAACGAGTAATTTCTTCTATAAGTTCGATCAGTGCCAAAGATGTTGATTTATCTGCTCTAAAATCATACTGGCTGTCTGTAAGGAGGTTGTGTTTTTCAATGAAATCATCCAGTCTCTTAGTGAAGATTTTTTCAAGTATTTTGGAGAATTGTGAAAGTAAGAGATTGGCCTGTAATTTGTGAAATAATGACTGTCTCCTGTTTTATATAGTGGTATTACTTTTGCTATTTTCATTTTGTTTGGAAATTTACCCGTTTGAAATGACAGGTTACAGATGTGGGTGAGTGGATTAACAATTCCTTCAATTACTTTTTTCACTATTGTCAAGTCAATTTCATTCCAGTCCGTTGATTTTTTGTTCTTAAATTTACTCACAGTCTCGATAATTTCCTTTTCAGTAACTGCACCCAAAAAGATTGTGTTTGGATTTCTATCTTCTATTTCATTTACAGAACCAGTTTGTTTCTGGTGTCACTATTTATTTTGCTAATTCAGGACCAACGTTTACAAAAAATTTATTGAAACCACTAACCACATCCTCCATATTATTTATCAAATTGTCATTTTCAATAAAATATTCTGGATAATTAGCATTCTTAGGTCGATTACTAATAATCCCATTGAGTACTTGCCATATTCCTCTTAAGTTATTTTTATTATCCTCTAATATTCTGTTGTAGTATTCTTTCTTACAAGTCCTCATTATATTAGTAAGCTTGTTTTTATATCTTTTATATTTGATCTCAGCTTCCACCATTCTGCACTTAACGAACTGTTTATATAATGTATTCTTCTTTTTACATGCATTTAGTAATCCCTTGGTGACCCAAGGAATATTTTTGTTTTGTTGTCTGTCACTGTATTGTTTAATAGGACAGTTTTTATTGTACAATGATTGAAATATTTGTAAAAATTTATCATATGCTTCATTTATATCATTTTCATCACAAACTATCTTCCAGTCTTGTATTAATAATTCCTTTGCCAGTAAATAATAGATTCTTCAGTTCTTATTCTTTTATATTTAATATTTTTGGTATACTTTTTCTTCCTATAATCACATTGATAGACAACAAAAATCGGCAGGTGGTCACTGATATCATTAAATAAAAGCCCACTCATGATATTATTTTCCATAATACTGTCACGTTATTGAACTTAGTTCCCCGCTGACTCTCTTACCATCATCTCTTATCATCCTCACCTGTACATAACTGCCCACCTAACTTATTGTACATTATTTGCACATAACGGTACTTTTAACTTTCTGCACTGCTGCATATATTTGCTTAAATTGCACATACTGTCAATTACTGTATATACTGCACTGCTGTCCTTTGCACTTCTGATTGGATGCTAAACTGTGTTTCGTTACCTTGTATTCATACATGTGTAATGACAATAAAGTTGAATCTAATCTAATCTAATCGTAATGTTTGTGAATATGTTATCTATTAGTGTGGCACTGTGTGATGTGATTCTGCTAGTGTAGTAGTCTTAA
Source organism: Pholidichthys leucotaenia (assembly GCA_020510985.1). Classification (NCBI taxonomy): domain Eukaryota; kingdom Metazoa; phylum Chordata; class Actinopteri; order Cichliformes; family Pholidichthyidae; genus Pholidichthys; species Pholidichthys leucotaenia. Next base: position 309,662,849 of record CM035844.1, read on the forward strand.
GAATAAATATGTTCCTGCAGTAATGAACTTCCCAAAATGTCCGTGTTGTAAATATGTCAAGTGTTTCTGATGGGGCGATAATTAGTGTGACACATCTGGGAACTTCCTCACACTATGGAAGCCTGGGAAGGGGTAAGTTGTGTGTAATTCCTCAGGGAACGAAATTGATTAATGTGATTGATTTACTGTAGTTTTCTTTAAGTTATTGTACTAATTTTGATTGTAAGATTTTCTGTTACATTTTCGTTTGCAATACCTATGTAAAATATTCAAAGTAGCGTCATAAATACCGATGATTGATGGCTAGCTAAGTAGGCGCTAACGAGTCCATTGTTCTGTAGGAATGCCAGCACTTGTCCCCATTCCCGTGTCATGTGTAAATTGTCTGCCCCAATCTGTTTCAGGTATGTTAAAATGTTAAATGTACTGTTGTAAAAAATAGAAAAAACGATCAGTCATGTAACTCTGTCATGTAATGCTGTCATGTATTTGGTGCTAAACTTTTTCTTTGCTTGTGGTATACTGTAACTATACGATCTAAAGTTATGTAGTCCACGTAGCTGTAAGCTATGTTTCTCACACTCTGGAAGCCTGGGAAGGGGAATGCCAGCACTTGTCCCCATTCCCGTGTCATGTGTAAATTGTCTGCCCCAATCTGTTTCAGAAATAAACAGACTACTGACTGATCGAGATCCTGCCTGACGTCTACTTCTCTGCATCGGCCAAGATTTATTTTATTTTGTTATTTTAATGTAGCTGACTAGTTCGAGTCCGTTACACTAGGTCTGGTGATTGTTGGATGTAAGCCCATACTGTATATTGTGTTAATAAATTCTTCTGTCAAACTTTGTTGTTTTGAATTCATAAGATCTATATTGAAATCCCCACAGATGAACATAACTTTATGAGTTAGTTTTGCATACATTTTTTCCATCCAGTCCTTAAATAAGTCAATGTTTGATCCAGGTGTTCTATATACACAGCTCACGACCATATTCTTCACATTGTCCAGACAGATTTCTATTGTAATACATTCAAATAAATCATCCACAGTTACTGTCAAATTTTAACCACCTTGTATTGCAAGCTGTTGTCAACATAAACTGCAACTCCTCCTCCTTTTTTCACTTTTCTATTTATATAATTTAATTCATAGCCATCCAATGTAAAATCCACTCCTTTCTCTTCACTGAGCCACGTTTCTGATATTGCCACAATATTGAATGGCTCTTTAAACTGATGTAAATAATGATTAATGTTATTAAAGTTGGCATAGAGACTTCTGCTGTTGAAGTGGATCATAGAAATATTGAAATCAGATGATCTGTAAAATCCATTCTATGTTCTAAAACATGCAATTCATGCCTGCATGTTTTTTTATTCTAAAAACATGCAATTTCTGGTGAGGAATAAATTAGGACACCCCCACATTTATTCCCACTTAAAATGGCTAAAATCACACACAAGTGTATCACATCAGGTGCACATGATTAGAACATCGTTACTCAGCATTTTGAAGGAGGCTTGTCCTATTTAAACCTCAGACATTTAGTGTGGTGTGCTCCTGACTGTTGAAGTGAGAGTGAACACCATGGTGAAATTGAAAGAGTTGTCTGAGGCCTTCAGAAAGAAGATTGTAGCAGCTTATGAGCCTGGTAAGGGATTTAAAAAGATCTTCAAAGAATTTGAAATCAGCCATTCCACTGTCTGGAAAATAGTCTACAAGTGGGGGACATTCAAAACAACCTCCAACATGCCCAGGTCTTGCCGTCTAAGCAAGGTCACCCCAAGAGCAGACCGCAAGATGCTAAAAGAAGTCTCCCAAAATCCTAAAATGTCATCACTGGACCTACAGCAGGCCCTTGCTACTGTTGATGTGAAAAGTGCATGCCTCTACAATCTGAAAGAGACTGCACAAGTTTAGCTTGCATGGAAGGCGTGCAAGGAGGAAACCCTTGCTCTCTAAGAGAAACATAAAGGCAAGACTGAAGTTTACCAGAGAGAACGTAGACAAAGACCAGGACTTCTGGAAAAATGTTCTGTCTAAAACTGAATTACTCAGACACCAGAACAGAGGATGTGTTTGGCGTAGACCAAATACAGCATTCCAGGAAAAGAACCTCCTCCCAACTGTGAAGAATGGAGGTAGATGTGTCATGGTTTGGGGATGCCTTGCTGCAGCAGGGCCTGGTCAGCTCACCATCATAGAATCCACCATGAATTTTACCATATATCAGAATCAGAATCAGCTTTATTGCCAAGTATATTTACAAGTAAACATACGAGGAATTTGACTTGACATTGGGCGCGCACGTTAGGCGCATCCAATGACGCGGCAGCCATGAAGGCGCCTGTCATGCAGTGAGGGTAAAGAGGGGAATGGGGGGGAGGAAAACACAATAGGCAGAGAGAAAAAACATAGTTATCAGAGGGTACTTGAGGAGCACGTGAGACCATCTGTAAAAAAAATTAAAGCTGAAGCGGAATCAGACCCTGCAACATGACAATGACCCAAAACATACTGGTAAATCCACCAAGGACTGGCTGAAAACTAAGAAATGGAGGGTCCTGGAATGGCCGAATCAAAGCCCAAATCTTAATCCAACTGAGATGCTGTGGGGTGACTTGAAACAGGCTGTACATGCAAGAAAACCCTCAAACATCTCACAGCTGAAAGAATTCTGCAATGAGGAGTGGGGCAAACCTTCCTCACACCGATGTCAGAGACTGGTAGATGGCGACAAGAACCTTCTCACTAAAGTTATTTCAGCCATAGGGGCTAACATTAGCTATTAGGCGGTAGGGTGTCCTAACTTTTTCCTCAGGTAGAATATGTATTTTTGTTGATATCATTTGTTTAATGAGTAAAACAAGGTTAATTTTTATTTACCTGCAATTAAGGCAAAGCTGTCGATTTACCAGTCAATCTACGTTCCTATCCTTACCTTACCTGTCACCACTACTCTTCATCCTGTACACAAACATGTGTCGGAGTAGACATGACAACAGACACATTATAAAGTATGCTGATGACTCAGTCATTGTCAGTCTCCTCCAGGATGGTGAGAGTGGCCACGGCCCAGTAGTTGATGACTTTGTTCACTGGTGTGAGGATTCCTACCTGCAGCTGAATACAACAAAAACGAAAGATATGATTATTGACTTTAGGAGGAAAACTCCCAGGCACAAAGTCACCATACTAAAAGGCCAGACCACCGAATGTGTACAATCGTACAAATATCTTGGGGACGATTATTGATAGTGGATTGAACTTTGAGGTGAACTGTGAAAGGGTGTGCAAAAAGGGTCAGCAAAATTTGCATTGTTTGAGGAAACTTGCACGCTTCCAAATTGACCGACCCATAATGACTATGTTTTATCGGGCTTTTATTGAATCTGTTTTATCCTTTTCTTTAATGTCATGGTTTGGTCAGATAAAACTGAAACAGAGGAAATCCTTGGATCAGGTAGTCAGATGGTCCAGTCGTTTGCTTGGTGAGTCACAGCTAAGCCTGGCATCCCTGTACGCCAAACAAGTACAGAGGATGGCCGACTCGATTTTAAATGATGACTCCCACCCTTTGCACTGCAACTTTCAGCTTCTTCCCTCCAGACGGAGGTTTGCTGTCCCAAAAAGTAGAACCCAGCGCTACAAAAACAGCTTTGTCCCTGCTGCTGTCAAAGAGTTGAACAAGCTATAAAATTATATTGTACATATTCTATATTTACCTATTCTGTAAGATGTGTGCCTGTGTTTGTGTCTATGTTGAATGTAATTAGTGGCTTGTAAATATGGATGTCACCAACTGCAAAACAAATCTACCTACGGGTACAAATAAAGTAACCTGAACCTGAACCTGAACCTTACCTATGGTCATGTGCTTTGGGTAATGACCGAAAGAACGAGATCACAGATACAAGTGGCTGAAATGAGCTTTCTTTGCAGAACTGCTGGACTCACCCTCAGAGCTAGGGTGAGAAGCTCAGTCATCCGGCAGAGGCTCAGAGTAGAACCGCTGCTCCTCCACATTGAAAGGAGCCAGTTGAGGTGGTATGGGCATCTGATCAGGATGCCTCCTGGACACCTCCCATTTGAGGTGCTTCAGGCACGTCCCACTGGGAAGAGACCCCGCGGTAGACCCAGGACTCGCTGGAGAGACTATGTCTCCCAGCTGGTCTGGGAATGCCTTTGTATCCTCTCTGAAGAGCTGGAGCAGGTGGCTGGGGAGAGGGAAGTTTGGGCTTCTCTGCTTGAACTGCTGCCTCCACGACCCGGACCTCCGGAAAAGTGGTAGAAGATGGATGGATGGATGGATAAATCACATTCGTTTCCAGAGATAAATAAAAACAAGATTATACATCAATATGTGAACATTAAACAACTGAATATTTAATGGGGTGTCCTAATTTTTTCACATGACTGTGTGTGTATATATACACAGTGTGCACACACACACTGTATATGTACACACTACTTGCATTCAGAACTGCTCTACACCTTGTGAATGGTACAGTGAAAAGCCAATACTACCTGAATAACATCATTAATTTTTAATTAATTTTTAATCATTGTGCCCCTGCATGAACAATACAGGCCTAATTTCATCTTAATGGACAACAATGTTCCAGCTCATCGAGGTCACATCATTAGGGAACGGCTTCTAGGGGTTGGGGTACCTCAGATGGAGTGGTCTACACTTTCTCCAGACCTGAATCACATAGATAACCTATGGGATCAGCTGAGTCGCTGTATAGAGGCTCGTAACTCTGCACCCCACAACCTCAATGACCTGAGGGCCGACCTTTAAGAAAAGTGGAATGCCATGCCTCAGCAGATAATAAGTCGACTTGTAAACAGCATGAAACGTCGTTGTCAAGCTGTAATTGATGCTCAAGGACACATGACAAGTTATTGAGACATTGTCATTTTTTGTTGTGGTATACCCACCACTGTTGTTGGCTTTTGTTTCAATACACTGCTTGAGATGAGGTGGTGGTGGTGGAAATTAGCATTGCATGCTTCTACTTAAATGTCCTACTTTCTTACCTACTACTACTACTACTACTTTCTTTCCTACTTACTGTGGTGGACTGTGCCAGTCAGTGCATCGTGACATGCACAACACAAAGAGCAGAGATAAACAAATCTATCATCTGGTTAGTCACTGCAACAGATACTGGAGTCAGTTTGTCTTGGCTTGTCCTTGCCACTGATAATATCTCTATCTGCCAAGAATGTGCTGCTAATCCAGCAAAAGCTAGCAGTACTCAAATACTATGCAAGCAGTTTCATGAAATGGTCAGTCAGAAAGCAACTCATACCGGCTTGGACGTCGCCCGGGCTAACAAGGTCCGCGCTGATCTGTTCACACTCCGACAGGCAGCGAAAAGTAACATAGGAGCAGGAAGAGGAAAGAAGAGGAAAACAGCAACCTTGTGTGTAGCAGAATGGAAAGTACGCACTCTGTTGGACAGATCAACATCACAGTGCCCAGAAAGACAGACCACGCTTGTGGCCCTGGAAATAAACGGGTACAAAGTAGACATAGCTGCGCTTGGTGAAACAAGATTGCCTGGATATGACAGCTTGGAAGACCATGGGTACATCTTCTTTTGGAGTGGGAAATCAACTCAAGAAAGGAGAGAAGCTGGAGTGGGCTTTGCAGTTAGAAAGGAGATAGCAGCAATGCTTGATGAGGAACTGGTGCCAATCAACGACAGGATAATGACTATGAGACTCTCACTACAGCAGAAGATGTATGCCACACTCATCAGTGTATATGCCCCAACAATGACCAATGCAGAGGAGGCGAAGAAAGAGTTATACAGTGATTTACGTGAGACTATCAGGCGTGTACCGACTGATGACAGGCTGATACTCGTTGGAGATTTTAATGCTAGAGTTGGTTTGGACACTGAGAAATGGAAAGGAATGCTAGGCAGTCATGGAGTAGGCAAATGCAATGTTAATGGAGAACTTCTACTTGCACTATGTTCAGAGTACAACCTTGTGATAGCCAGCATTCTATTTAAGCACAAGGACACACAAGAAGACATGGATGCACCCATGATCCAAGCACTGACACTTGTTAGACTACATCATAGTCAGGCAGAGAGACATAAGGGATGTATTGGACACCAGAGCAATGAGAGGTGCGGACTGTGGTACTGATCATGTTATGCTGAGATCTAGATTAAGGATTTGCAGATGAAAACAGCACTGCAGGACGGGTGCGAAGCCACCAAAGAAGCTAAACACAAGTACACTGAAAGGCCAAAAGAAGCAGGAAGAACTTACACAGGAAATGGATGAAAACTTGAAAGACTGGTACAACAACAACTCAGAGAATGACATAGAAGAGAAATGGGCAACACTGAAGGATACAATGTATCAGACTGCGAGTGATGTTTTAGGCCACACTGAGAGGAAACATCAAGATTGGTTTGATGAGCATGATGAACATCTGAAGAAACTACTAGAAGAGAGGAATACAGCTAGGCAGGAAAATCTACAGTGTAACACAAGGCCAAAGAAGATGAAATACTCAAAGGCTCAGAGTGAGCTACAGAAGTACACCAGAGAGATGAAGTCCAACTGGTGGGATGAAAAAGCGGAGGAACTTCAAACTGCAGCAGACAGGAAGGACATGAAAAGGTCTGAGAGAAATCTACGGCCCTAAACCAAGAGGATTGATCCAACTAAAGGCTATGGATGGTGAAACGGTTTTGCAGGAGAAAGACAAGATCCTGGACAGATTTGCAGACCACTTTGATCAACTACTAAACAACTCTGGAGATCTCACTGAAGAGGCTAAAGAAGCTCTAGTGTAGCGACCAGCTGTATCAAGTCTGGATGAACCACCAAATCTTGATGAACTAATGGAAGCTATCAGGACAACACAGGATGGTAAAGCTCCAGGAAGGGATGGAATTCCAGCAGAAGTGTGAAAATTTGGTGGTGTTAAGCTGACCAACTGCCTGCACAAGCTCATCCAAGAGATATGGGATGCCCAGAAAGTACCTCAAGACTGGAAGGATGCAAGTATTGTGCCTTTGTTCAAGAAAGGTGACAGGAAAGATTGTGGAAATTACCGAGGTATATCACTGCTAGCCACTGTTGGTAAGATTCTCTCACGTGTATTACTGAACAGACTCAATGAACACTTCTCACAGAATGTTACAGCTGTGGACAAAATTGTTGGTACCCCTCTGTTAATGAAAGAAAAACCCACAATGGTCACAGAAATAACTTGAATCTGACAAAAATGGTAATAAATAAAAATTCTATGAAAATTAACCAATGAAAATCAGACAATGCTTTTGAATTGTGGTTCAACAGAATTACTTTAAAAAACAAACTCACGGACTTCCGGGAAGATGGCGGAGAGACAGAACGCTTAAACAGAGAGCTCTCCCTAGTCGGATTAAAAATCATTGGTAAATGGCCAACTCGACATAAACGGATCAATAAACCAAGGGATGAAAACACGAAGGAGCCGGGCACATGGACAAGAGCAGGGTAAAATTAAAGAATCCCTCTTCAACAACGCAGGAGAAATCGCTGAACACGAGGCCCAAAAAAACGAGGAGACTGCAGCAGGGAAAATGGAGGACACCAAACTCGATACCATCAACACTGGCATCGCCAATTTAGGTAAAGAGTTAAAAGACTTCAAGCGGCAACTCCAACAAGATTTAGCGGCTCTTAAGGAAGAGCTGAAAAAAGAGATGAAGGAGGAAATTATGGGCCTCCGAAGAGAAATGGAGCGCAAGCTAACAGAAAACATGGAGGAGCTGCGCTCTCAACGGGCGTGTATGACAGAAGCACAGGCCTGAATATCGGAGTTGGAAGACTGGAAGACCGAGGCAAGCGAGCGGCTGCAGACCCTGACGGCGCAAACGCAGAGGACGCAGGAAAAAATAACCGACCTGGAGAGCAGGTCCAGACGGAGCAATATACGCATCTTCGGGATCCCGGAGGGCACTGAAGGCAACTCGATGACGAAATTCATGGATCATTTCTTAAAAAAAGAGCTGGAGCTGCAGATTCAACGAGCGCACAGAGCCTCGGCACAGAACCCGAATCCAAACTCTACACCCAGGTCAGTTGTGGTGAACTTTCTGAAATATGACATAAAGGAAAGAATCCTGACACAAGCGTGGAAAAAAAAAGATACGAATCGGCGACAAACAGATATTCTTTGATCATGACTACCCAACAGAAATTGTGCAGCAGCGAAAGAAATATGCCAACATTAAAAAAACGCTGAAAGAGAAAAAAATTAGATTCCAAACGCCGCTAACGAAGATGAGGATTCATTGGGATGACGGTGTAAAAACGTACAACACGGCCAGAGAGGCAGCGCGGGACTTGACGGACCGAGGCTTTGTGGTGAGCGTACCGGAGGAAGGAGCTGGAGCACCGGCGGCACTGAACGCATCACGACAGCCGGAGTGGAGACAAGTGAGCGGCAGAAGACGGGGGAGAGACGTGGCGCAGTGGACCCAGGAAAAGCTGCAAGGCTTTCAACTGAAAGCCTAGATCATAACAAAGATTAAGAAAGACACAGAAGAAATGAAGGCCAAGAAGACAAGGTAAAAGAGAAACAAACGGCTAGGAGAGGTTTAAGTGATTTTTGTTGGACATTTCTAGACTAATGACTATTACTTGGATAGTAAATACAGGTCTAGGGAGGGCCCCTCACTCGGTGAGGACATTCCCTCCACCCTCCAACAGGGACCAGTGGGCAGAAGAAAGGCCCAAAGTACAGAGGTCGAGATTTGTTAATGTGTTTTTATATAAATATGTGATAGTTTTATTGTTAAAGGGGTTAGGAGCACAAGTTTAAAAAATGGAAAAACATGAATATGGGTAAAAATCTGAACTCACCTGTTAAAAGGGAAAGAATAATAAGAAAATTCAAGAAGGAAAAAGCCGAAATTACATTTATGCAAGAGACACATTTGAGCAAGACAGAACATGAGAAACTAAAGAGATTTGGTTATAAGAACTCCTACTACAGTTCATTTAAGGGAGGAACTAAAAGGGGGGTTATTGCGGCGGCATGAAATAAAGCGGCGTTGTTGGAGGTTTTAAGTAGAGTTTTATTATCATACCGCCGTCACGGGATCCCCTCTCCAGCCCAAGTGTGTGCAGGCTGGATGGGGATCCTCTGGCTCTCAGAGAAGGAGAGGAGAGGCGGACACGTGTGTGTCCTACAGCAGAGGTTGAGAGATAGAGAGGTGTTACAGAACCTGTGCAGTATTTATACCCAACTCAAACAATACACCAAAGCAGTGTCACCGCGGTAGGTCTGATCAAAGGGACTGCAGAACAGGCATGAGATATTTGCATTTGTGAGACATACATCACAATAGGCAGATTTGCTAGACTCTGCTCTAGCTGCAGAACAAAGAGGTTAACAGGCACATCTACACATTGATCTGAGTCTCTAGGTCACAGTAAGGACAGGACGCCTGAACACAATGCATGAAAGGTGACATTATCACAGTAGTGTAGCGGAAAAAACCAGGAGTAGCGAGTTGTCTGTCCTTAGTCTGTTTGTGGGGGTTTTCCCAAACCGCCACAGCTCCCCCCCAGAGGGCTCGGCAGGTGGTCGAGACCTCGATAGTGCAGCTTGGGCAGCGAGCAGGGAAAAGCTCTGTGCAGGAGGGGGTGGAGGGGGGTGGGGGTAGTAAAAGCCGGCCGGAGACGATGAGAAGTCTGGGCCGCGCAAAAAATTGCTTGTGGGTCCGCGATGTCGAAGGGCTGGTCCCGTTGAACGTGCAGAGGTCCACAAGAAGAAAAATTAGTCACTGGCTCCTCTCGCGATTAAGTCCTGCAAGGATTAATAGCGGCCATGAAGAAAAGACGAGGCTGCGTGGCGGCTGTGATGAGAACAGAGGGACTGGCGTGTTGGCTTTAGGTGCCGGCACAACCTTAAAGCGCTCGGGAACCGCAAACCGCTGAATTTCCCTATGTGTGCCATGGCTGAGACCGTTAACAAATCCTTCGAGCATGCTGCATGCGTGCCTCAGGTGAGCGAGCAGCCCTGAAGGGCAGCAGCGAAGGAGGAAGGCAGTCTGTGGAGCCGTATGTGTCCCGTGCGTGGTGCGCCGTGCCCATGACTCCCCGGTGCGTGTGCCAGGGTCCTGTGCGTGGGTGGGCCGCTGGAGAGGAGAACCAGGGTCAGGGAGCTTGCTGGAGATCATCCCTGTTGTCTGTTGGAGCGGTGAAGGAAAGTAGACGCTCTGTCACTCGCTCGGCCATGGTGCGTTCAGGTCCACATGTGCTCCGTCGGCCATGGGGATCGCCGTCGTGGAGAGGGGATGAGGTGCATGCGCTCACGGTGTGGAGGAGCTGTGAGCGCGGCCGGTCCAGCGTGGATGTGCCGATCTAGGCGTGCAGATCTCACCATGAAGTTTGCTGCGGCTTTCCCGGTCGTGGGTGGTCTCCGGAGAGTTTCACCTGGAAACTCTGCGTCAAAATCTCCCTGAAGCAGAAGGGAGCTGTTGCGTTCGCTTGTCGTCGGAGACTCCCCGCCGGGTGTTGCGTTCGCTGGCAGCGTGTTCGTTTCAGCATCGGGTCACCAGTGCGGCGGCATGAAATAAAGCGGCGTTGTTGGAGGTTTTAAGTAGAGTTTTATTATCATACCGCCGTCACGGGATCCCCTCTCCAGCCCAAGTGTGTGCAGGCTGGATGGGGATCCTCTGGCTCTCAGAGAAGGAGAGGAGAGGCGGACACGTGTGTGTCCTACAGCAGAGGTTGAGAGATAGAGAGGTGTTACAGAACCTGTGCAGTATTTATACCCAACTCAAACAATACATCAAAGCAGTGTCACCGCGGTAGGTCTGATCAAAGGGACTGCAGAACAGGCATGAGATATTTGCATTTGTGAGACATACATCACAATAGGCAGATTTGCTAGACTCTGCTCTAGCTGCAGAACAAAGAGGTTAACAGGCACATCTACACATTGATCTGAGTCTCTAGGTCACAGTAAGGACAGGACGCCTGAACACAATGCATGAAAGGTGACATCATCACAGTAGTGTAGCGGAAAAAACCAGGAGTAGCGAGTTGTCTGTCCTTAGTCTGTTTGTGGGGGTTTTCCCAAACCGCCACAGTTATGATACTAAATTTCAAATAAAATACAATTTGAATGAGAACAAGAAATCCAGGATAAAGAAGGCAGATATGTAATAATGGTGGGAAGAATAGATGGTATGCAGATCACATTAGTGAACATGTATGCCCCACCAGAAAGTGACAAGGGTTTTTTTCAACATCTGTTTGATCTCATAGCAACACACAGTGAAGGAGTCCTAATTTGTGGAGGAGACTTAAATGTTGTCATGGATCATGAAGTTGACACAACAAGCGTTAAGAAGACAAAAAAACATGTAACAAAGTTCATAAGAACCTCACTGGCAGAAATGGGTATGGCAGACATATGGAAGGACCTGCACCCACTCGAAAAAGACTATACACATTATTCAGCAGTCCATAAAGTACACTCTAGAATAGATTACTTCCTTATGAATGAAGGTGACAGACACAGGGTGAGAAATTGTTGGATTGGAGGGGCAGAAATATCAGATCATAATCCTATATACATGGAAATATATTTAAACAATAGAAAACGACAAACAACATGGAAACTTAATGTAGGACTGTTAAATGATGAGAAAATGAAAGAAAGAATAAAAGTAAACATAAACGAGTATATCCAAGAGAATGACAATGAAGAAGTGGACCCAACAATACTATGGGATGCACTAAAAGCCGTGTTAAGAGGTAAATTAATTGTTGAAACAGGAAAAACAAATAAGTCTAAACTGGAAACATATGAACAAAGATGTGAGAGACTGAGGGAACTAGAACGTAAACATCAAAGCACAAATGACCCAAAAATATACCAAGGAATTAAAGAAGAAAAAATAAAGATAAAAGAAGCACAAATAGATGAAATTGAAAGGAAAAATAGATATCTAAAGCAAAAATATTATGAAACGGGGCCAAAAGCCACAAAACTGCTGGCGAAACGGTTAAGAAAACAACAAACAGTGAATAATGTATATAAGATTAAATCAGAATCAGAATCAGATTTATTGCCATTGTTCATGTAGTACACAAACTAGGAATTTGTCTCGGTGCAATGCTGCAACATTAAAAACATGATGAGATAAAGAGATAAACTAAAAAAATAAAAACATGCAATAAGTGTAGAATAATAAGTAATAATAATAATAATAATGAGTAATACTAGTCAAAGCAGTTTTAAATAAATTAGCAAGTAGCAGATAATGTGGAGTACCACATAGTGCAGTCGATAATGCAACAGAAAAACAGTGATGAATGACATGAGTCTGGTTGAGCTGCTGTATATAGTGCACGAGAGTCAATAAGTCACTTAATGTTCAGCAGTCTGATGGCAGAGGGGAAAAGGCTGTTCATGTGCCGGGAGGTTTTAGTCTGAATGGACCGAAGTCTTCTACCTGAGGGGAGGGGGGCAAACAGTACGTGACCAGGGTGTGAAGGATCGGCTATGATCCGGCCTGCACGCCTCCGGGTCCTGGAGATGTACAGGTCCTGGAGAGATGGGAGCTTGCAGCCCATCACCTTCTCAGCAGTGCGCACGACGCGCTGCAGCCTTAGTCTGTCCCTGGCAGTGGCTCCTGCGTACCACACGGTTATGGAGGAGGTGAGGATGGACTCGATGATGGCCGTGTAGAACTGCACTAACATCTTGGTGGGTAGCTTGAGCTTCCTCAGCTGCCGCAGAAAGAACATCCTCTGCTGGGCCTTTTTGATGAGGGAGCTGATGGTTGGCTCCCATTTGAGGTCCCGGGTGATGGTGGTGCCCAAGAAGCGGAAGGAATCTGCAATGGTGATGGGAGAGCCTGTGATGGTGAGGGGGGGGTAGGGGGGTTGTGACTTTCCTGAAGTCCACAATCATCTCCGCTGTCTTCAGAGCGTTCAGCTGCAGGTTGTTGTGGCTGCACCAGGACACCAGCTGGGCCACCTCTTTCCTGTAGACAGACTTGTCGCCGTTGGAGATGAGCCCGATGAGGGTGGTGTCGTCCGCAAACTTGATCAGCTTAACAGACTGGTGGGAGGAGGTGCAGGAGTTGGTATAAAGGGAGAAGAGTAGGGGGGAAAGTACACAGCCCTGGGGTGATCTGATGCTGATGCTAACAGAGTCTGAGACAGACTTCCCCAGCCGCACATGCTGCCTCTGGTCCGTCAGGAAGTCGGTGATCCACCTGCAGAGGGAGTCAGGCACGCCGAGCAGGGACAGCTTGTCCTGGAGCAGAGCGGGGCGGATGGTGTTGAATGCAGAGCTGAAGTCCACAAACAGGATCCTGGTGTAGGTTCCCGGGGAGTCCAGGTGCTGCAGGATGGAGTGGAGGGCCAGGTTGACTGCGTCGTCCACAGACCTGTTGGCACGGTAGGCAAACTGCAGCGGGTCCAGGAGGGGAGTGGTGATGGACTTGAGGTGGGACAAGACCAGGCGCTCAAAGGACTTCATGACTACAGAGGTGAGCGCTACAGGTCTGTAGTCGTTAAGTCCAGTAATCCGTGGCTTCTTGGGGACAGGGATGATGGTGGAGGATTTGAGGCAGGTCGGCACGTGGCATTGCTTAAGGGAGGTGTTAAAAATGTCTGTGAAGACAGGAGCCAGCTCTTTCGCACAGTGTCTCAGGGTGGAGGGAGACACGCCGTCCGGACCGGGGGCCTTGCGCGGGTTCAGTCTGGAGAACTATCTGTGCACGTCCTGCTCACTGATGACAAGGGCAGGGGGGGAGGAGGAGGAGGGGGGGACCGCTTTTGATGAATTAGGGGCCGAGGAGGCAGTGGAGCTGGGTGGAGTGGGGGAGTTGGACACAGCTGAGAAGGTGTCAAAACGGGCGTAATGTTGGGACAGTTTTTGACAAAGGGCTTTGTCATCCTGACCTTTAGAAGCCTGAGGCCGATAGTTGGTGATTTGCCTCAGTCCTCTCCACACAGAAGCCGAGTCATTAGCAGTGAACTGCTGCTGAAGTCTCTCAGAATACACAGATTTAGCTCTCTTCAGCTCTCTGTTAAAATGATATTTAACCTCCCTGTAGCAGTCCCTGTCTCCACTTTTCAACGCTGCTTCCTTCTCCTTCCTGATCTGTCTGAGCTTGGCAGTGAACCAGGGCTTATCATTAGAGTACCTCACCCTGGTGCGCGATGGGAGAATGGTCTCCTCACAAAAGTTGATATATGAGTTCACAGTGTCTGTGTACTCATTAAGATCATGTGTGGCTCCTTTAAACATGTCCCAGTCAGTTATTTCCATGCATGTGTTCAGTTTCTCTCCAGCTTCACTGGTCAATTTCTTCGTGGTGGTCACAACAGGTGTAGTGAGCTTCAGTCTCTGTCTGTATGTGGGAATGAGGTGGACCATCACGTGATCAGATAGTCCGAGCGCAGTGCGGGGAACAGCGCAATACGCGTCCTTCACTGTAGTGTAACAGTGATCTAGTGTGTTCTCACCTCTGGTTGGACATTTAATAAACTGCTTGTATCGGGGGAGCTCATGACTCAGATTGCTCTGGTTAAAGTCGCCTACCACAATAATCAAGGAGTCTGGGAAAGTCCGCTCCGCATGTTGGATGTGATCTGCGAGCGCGCGCTGAGCCTTGCGCGCGTCCGCGTCGGGAGGGGCGTACACAGCGATCAATACGAAAGAAGCGAACTCCCGCGGGGAATAAAATGGCTTGCAGTTAATAGAGAGAAATTCTAGGTCGGGAGAACAGTGTTGTGAAATCACCGTTACATCAGAGCACCAGCTGCTGTTAATGTAGAAGCAGACTCCACCTCCAATAGACTTACCGGAGAGCTCTGTGACGCGATCAGCACGAAACAGCTGAAATCCCTCGAGGCTGATCGCGCTGTCCGGTATGTTCCCTTTAAGCCAGGTCTCAGAGAAACAGATGACAGACGAGGAAGCGAGGTCCTTAAATCGCATCAGCAGTCTTAATTCTTCTACCTTGTTTGAGAGAGAATTGGCGTTGGATAGAAATATGCCAGGCAAGGGTGTTCGCGTGCCTCTCCTTCGAAGCCGAGCGAGAACCCCCCCTCGCTTTCCTCTTTTTCGCCGTCTTACTTTTTGAGCCAAACAATGAATCAGATCGGCGGCAGGAGCTAAAAAAACTGGGAGAAGGTCCGTAGGAGTGAGAGTCCTGATATTTAGTAGCTCTTCATGGGTGTAAGAGCAGGCAGACACACAATTGACGAACAGAAACAAACAAATTAAACAAATTAAAGGGCAGCGAAACACCATGGCGACCACTGTGGGGCCAAAGACCCCATCACAAATAAAACCACAGTTAACCCAGAAAACATCGAAGAAATATTCCATAATTTCTATCAAGAACTATACTCGCAACCTGAAGAAACAAATACTAAGGATATTAAAAAATTTCTATGCACATTGGACTTGCCATCAATAGGAAATCAACAAAATGAAAAGCTAACAGCAGAAATAACAACACAAGAGATTAGAGATGTGATTAAGTCACTTAAAAACGGTAAATCACCAGGTAGTGATGGGTACCCATCTGAGTTTTATAAACTGTTTATAGAAGAACTCACTCCACAGCTCCTAAAGTCATTTAATTGGACGTTGAACAACAACAAAATACCTCCATCATGGAATGAAGCCATTATTTCAGTTATTTTAAAGCCAGGGAAAGATAGAGAACAATGCGGAAACTATAGGCCAATCTCTTTATTAAATGTGGATTATAAAATCAGGACAAAACAGGCACCAATTTATTTCATTGAGAAATAGGGTAGTGAAAGAAATAAGAAAATCTAAAGCTGACTTTTCATTACTGTTTTGAATAGTGCAAGGGGAAATTCTAAAATAACCTGGACATATATTAAAAAACTATTGGGTGATTCCCAGAAAAACAAAGCAAAACTAATGCAAATTCAATTGAATGGAAACATCTTGACAGAACCTCAAGTGATGGCTGATGCTTTTAACAACTACTTCATTAAATCTGTGTCAGAAATCTCTGATAAGTTTATAGTAAAACAAAGGAAGGAATACCCTGTATTGTCTGCATCACAGTCTTTTACTATTACAAATATTACTGAGACCAAAGTTATCGATTTAATTCAATCACTCAAACCATCTAAAGCAAAGGATGTTTTTGGAACGGACACAAACATGCTCAAAGATTTAGGTTCAGCTCTCGCCACTCCTATTGCCTCAATCATTAATCTTTCAATTTCATCTGGCCATTTTCCAAAGGCCTGGAAATCTGCTATTGTTACCCCTGTTTTTAAATCCGGTGACTCAACTCTTCTGCATAACTACCGACCAATAAGCATTCTTCCGGCCATTTCCAAAATTGCAGAAAAATGGGTGGCAGAACAGATTGTCCATTATTTAAACAGTAGTTCCCCCTCTCTCCATGCCATGCAGTTTGGTTTCAGATCCAAGCATTCCACTGAAATGGCTACATGCCTCTTCATTGAGAAAATAAAATCTTTTCTTGATAAGGGTGGAATTGTAGGAGCGGTGTTTTTGGACCTCAGGAAAGCATTTGATACAGTAAATCACTCTGTTCTTCTTACCAAGCTCTTTAAATTTAACTTTTCTCACAATGCTGTGAGCTGGATTGAATCATATCTGCATGATCGAACACAATCTGTATCAGTTAACAACTGCAGATCTGATTCTCTTAGGCTAACTTCTGGAGTCCCTCAGGGATCAATATTAGGCCCCCTTTTATTTAGTCTTATATTAATGATTTGCCCACTGTTTGTTCTGAAGCTGAATGCTTAATGTATGCAGACGACACGTTTTTTTTTTGTTCATGGTCGCTCCAAAGATACTGTTGCTGCTAAACTTAGTAAAACAATGTCCTGTGTCACAACTTGGTTGCAGGAGTGCTGTCTACAGTTAAATGTTTCTAAAACTGTAGGCATGTATTTCACTAAAATAAATAGAGTGTCACCTGACCCTGACATAAGATAAGATAAGATAAGATAAGCCTTTATTAGTCCCACAACGGGGAAATTCCAGGATTGCAACAGCACAGGGATAGCAACACTCAGAGCAACAATCAGAAGGCAAGAAAAAAAACAAGCAAGCAAGAGCAGCTAATATACATATGTACATATTACTATAAAATATATATATACACACACACACACAGTGCAGAGCATTGTAGCTGGATGGAATAAATATATGAATATATGAACACACAGTGCAGAGCATTGTAGCTAGATGGAATAAATATGTAAATATATAAACACCCACAGTACGGAGCATTGCAGCTAGGTGGAATAAATATGCAAGTATATAAACACACACAGTGCGGAGCAATGTAGCTAGATGGAATAATATGTAGATATATAAAAACACAGTGCGGAGCATTGTAGCTAGATGGAATAAATATATAGATATATAAATATAAACACACCCAGTGCAGAGCATTGTAGCTAGATGGAATAAATATGTAAATATATAAACACACACAGTGCAGAGCATTGTTGCTAGGTGGGATGAAACAGCATAACCGTCTATTTAGTTATCCTACATGGTATGATTATGTGCCCATACATATTCTCACCCTCCACAGCGACCGGTATGTTCCTAGTTGTATGCCGGAGAGGACCATTGTGTAAGTCTATTGCATCTTTTGCATTCAAAAAAAACATAACATTAACAGACATACGTGTTAATGGAGGAAAAATACAAATTGTTAGCCAATATAAATATCTTGGGTTAATAATAGATTCGCAGCTTTCCTTTAAAGCCCATATTGCTAAATTGTGTAAAAAAAATCAAGTTAAATCTTGCAAATTTCTGTGCAATTCGAAATGAAATGTCAATTGAAGCCGCAAAAATATACTTGCATTCAATGATTCTGAGTCACTTCAACTATTGCCTAACTAGCTGGTCCCAGGCGGGTTTGAGTGCAAAAAACCATTGGAAGTTTTGTACAAACAAGCACTTAAAGTTATGGATAAAAAAACCTAGGCATTATCATCATTGTGCAATTTTAAAAAAATAGTCTTTTAAATTGGGATAGTCTTCATACATTTGCAAATTTAAATTTGATTTATAAAGTACTGCATGATTTGGCTCCAGATCCTCTGGCAGAGTTCATCAGCCAAAGAAACAGCTCTGATCGCGTCACTCAAGGCTCTGTCAGAGGTGACTGTTTCATTCCTCTGCACAGGAGCACTTTCAGTAAGTCGGCCTGGTCAGTGAGGAGCGCTAGTGAGTGGAACTCAGTACCTGAGGAGGTTAAACTGCTCACAACATTCAAGGCCTTCACAAAAAAATTGAAAATGTGGCTTATAAACACCTACAGCTGCCAACACTAAAAGATAAGTCTGCTGTGATGTTTGATGTTGTGTTTAAATGTACAGTTTGTTATGTATATGTTATTTGTTACATTAGTGCCCTCTTAAATGTCTAACCATGTTTTTTTCTTGTAGATGCATTTTACTGCTTTTTTACATCTTGGCCAGGGGACTACAGATGAAAACTAGCCTTCTGGCTAATTCTGGCTTTTTTAACCATGTGTAATCATGTGTTTTATGAAATTGCATTGTCCCTTTTCAAATAAACTAAACTAAACTAAACTAAATATATACAACAATTATATGTAAACGAATAAAGACATTCTTGACGGAATTGATAGAAGATGATCAAACTGGTTTCATAGAGGGACGCCAAACACATGACAATATCAGGAGAACAATACATATAATTAATCAAATAAATAAAGAAAAGAAAAGCACAGTAATAATGAGTTTAGACGCAGAAAAAGCATTTGATAGGGTTAACTGGAAATTCCTATACATGTATAGTGTGCTGGAACGCTTTGGATTTAACGAAAAATCAGTACAATGCATAAAGACGCTGTATCAAAAACCTGTGGCAAGAATCAAAATAAATGGTAGCAGACAAAGTAAATATACAAAGATCAACCAGGCAGGGATGCTGCCTATCGCCCACCTTGTTTGCTCTGTTCATAGAGCCACTGGCTCAAGCGATACGACAAAATAAGAAATTAAAAGGTGTAACAATAAAGGGAGCGGAACACAAGATTGGGCTATTTGCAGACGATATTATAGTTTACCTTGAACAACCAGATAATGGTACAATAATGAAGATAATGAAGATAATAAAGAACAATAATGGAAATGATGAACTTGACAGAAAATTTTGGAAAATTATCAGGATACAAGATAAACATAACAAAAACACAAATACTGACATTCCACTATAACCCTCTAAACCAGATAACTGATAAGATCAAACTAAACTGGAAACAAAAAGAAATAAAATACATTGGACTGAACATACCTAAAGATCTAAGCAAAATTTATAAAGCAAACTATGATAGGTTGGAACAAGAAATAAAAAAAGATATTGATAGATGGTCAATCTTAAATATGGATCTGAATTCAAAAATTGAGACAGTCAAAATCAGCATACAACCTAGATTACTTTACCTCTTCCAGGCTCTACCAACAGAGATTCCAGGTGCCCAGTTCTCAAAGTGGGACAGGATGATATCAAGATTTATTTGGGGAGGTAAAAAGCCAAGAGTGAAATATAAAACTCTCCAGTTACCAAAAGAGAAAGGAGGCATGGGCCTACCAAGTCTAAAGGAATATTACTACTCAGCACAAATAAGATATATCATATGTTGGTGCGACGGAGGATATGAGGCAAAATGGAAAGAAATGGAAAAGGAAATTGAGGGACTCCCAGTACAAAGCATAATAGGAGATAAAGATGCATATAAGCAAATCAAACAAATAGACCCAATCACTAAATTTACTTTGGAACTGTGGTATAAACTAGTACAAAAGTATAATATAAAGGAAGACATAAAACTATTGAAATGGGTAGCATTTGACAGTCAGTTTGAACCGGCAAAGCAAGATGGGGGATACAAAAATCTGGTGAACAAGGGAATCACAGCATGGGGCAATATCGGAAAGAAAACATCAGAAGAAAATTTAAACTAGAAAAATCGGAATTCTTCAGATATCTGCAGATGAGAGACTATTATATGTAGAAGATTAGGCATAACCTCCAAACAGATGTGAGCGAGATTATACAATTCATTTTAAGCTCATATGCAGGAAATAAAATAAGAATTATTTTAAAGCTATATCAGAAACTTATGGCAAACAAACATTCAAGTAACTATATAAAGGAGAAATGGGGGAAAGAGCTAAATTTAAACATAACAGAAGAAAGCTGGCAGGAAATATGGAAAACACAACATACATCAACAAATTCAAGGACATGGAGGGAATTTGGATGGAAAAACCTGATTCGCTTTTTCATTACACCACAGATTCAAAGAAAATATACAAATACCCAATCTTTATGCTGGAGGGGATGTGGGGCTCAAAATGCAGACCACTCACATATGTTTTGGAAATGCTGCAAAATCTCATCATTCTGGAAATCTATACATGTGACAATACAGAGGATATTAGGATATAATATACCAATGAACTGTAACCTGATGTACTTATGTGATCTTAAAAGAGACAATGTAATACAGGCTGAGGACAGATATCTAGTTAAAATCTTGTTGATTGCATGTAAAAAAACAATCACAAAAAAATGGCGATCAGAAGTTCTTCCTGACCAAGAACAATGGACTGACATTGTTGAGGATATACATATGATGGAAAAACTAACATATCGACAAAGAATACAAGAAGGACTATATGAAAAAAAATGGCAGAAATGGACACACTACAAAGTGCAACAACGAGACAGAAATTGAAAGAATAACCAAAGACACTGGAAAAACCAGAAGAATTAAGAGATGGAAACTAAAAACTTGATGCTCTAACATTTGTCCCCCCCCTTTTTTTTCTTTTCTTTTTTTTTTTCTTTCTTACTCTAGCTCCTTTTTTTTAATGTAGACTGTGATCTGAATGTAATATGTATGATGAAAAATGAATAAAAATCTAAGTTACAAAAAACCCCCCAAAAAAACTCACGAAACAGGCCTGGACAAAAATGATGGTACCCCTAGAAAAGATTGAAAATAATGTGACCATAGGAACATGTTCAACCAAGATGTGTCCTCTAATTAACATCACAGGTGTCTACAAACTTGTAATCAGTCAGTCGGCCTATTTAAAGGGTGACAAGCAGTCACTGTGCTGTTTGGTGACATGGTGTGTACCACACTAAACATGGACCAGAGGAAGCAAAGGAGAGAGTTGTCTCAGGAAATTACAAAGAAAATTATAGACAAGCATGTTAAACGTAAAGGCTATAAGACCATCTCCAAGCAGCTTGATGTTCCTGTGACTACAGTTGCACATATTATTCAGAAATTTAAGATCCACGGGACTGTAGCCAACCTCCCTAGACGTGGCTGCAGGAGGAGACGAATAATACGAATGGTAGCAAAAGAGCCCAGAACAACCTCTAAACACATTCATGGTGAACTCCAAGGTCAAGGTACATCAGTGTCAGATCGCACCATCCGTCGTTGTTTGAGCCAAAGTGGACTTCATGGGAGATGACCAAGGAGGACACCATCGTTGAAAACAAATCATAAAAAAGCCAGACTGGAATTTGCCAAACTGTATGTTGACAAGCCACAAAGCTTCTGTCCTATGGACAGACGAGACAAAACTGGAACTTTTTGGCAAGGCACATCAGCTCTATGTTCACAGACGCAAAAATGAAGCATACCAAGAAAAGAACACTGTTCCTTCTGTGAAACACGGAGGAGGTTCTGTTATGTTCTGGGCTGCTTTGCTGCATCTGGCACAGGGTGTCTTGAATCTGTGCAGGGTACAATGAAATCTCAAGACTATCAAGGTATTCTAGAGAGAAACGTGCTGCCCAGTGTCAGACAGCTTGGTCTCAGTCGCAGGTCATGGGTCTTGCAACAGGATAATGTTGCAAGGAATTTGTTTACCGACTCTGGGTTGTTAACTTGACACTACACACCCTTTGCACTAAAAAAAAAATCACTTGTTAGTACTTTGTGAAATCATAAGTTAAATCATAAAAAGTGTATTATTGTAACAGATTTTGGGTCACTTCTTTATGTGATAATTTACGTATTAACAAAGTTAGAGTATTCCTGCTACAATTTGCGGCATTAGGTCTCTAAGATTTTTTTTTTTCCTGGCAAGTAAAATAGCTATTAAAATAGTAATTTATCTGATTAAATCGGGATTGGATAGAATTGACATTGAACTGATTCAAAAGCTCAAGAATCGGTATCAAATCTGGAAATTAGTGATAATTCCCAGCCCTGTTTCACAATCATTTTAATTCTAATATGAGAAAACACTGAGTAGCTTTTATTGTCATTTGCATTTTCAGTTTTAATTGTGAAACTTTTGACTTTGTAGGAAATAAAGTCATAATAACTCACCCTCCATCCACCACGGAAGTCTTACATGTAAATCTGGCTGTCGAGAAGTGAGGAAAAAATTTTGTGGCCCTGGCTATCACCAAAGTTGCCCATCCCAGGTTTAGAAGATTTAGGGAAAATCTGACCTCTGACTTTTGACCTCAAGGTCATTCGATGAGTGGGAAATTGCAAAATGTGCATTATCAGTGTATCTCAAACCATGGTACCAAGTTTCAAAACAATCTGAACAAAACTGTAGGGGGAGTTGATTTCACAAGACAGTTGCTCTTTAAGAAGTGAGGTGAAATACTGTAAGTGGTCATAGGTCAGGGGCTACAACTCCTGAAAAAAATCATCAGATCAGAAACAAACTGCAATATGCGCATCCTCAGTGTTGGAAGGGGGGAGGGTGAAAAGTTCATAGGCTGAAAAGTTAATAGTAGTCAAATTTGAGCAAATGTGGTTTATTTTTTAACCGCAGGGATCCAAGTGCTGCAACACTGATGGAAGAAGTGTGTGGACCGAAGGGGAGACTATGTTGAAAAATAAACCATCATCATCATCAAATAAACCACATTTGATCAAATTTGACCACTATGAACTTTTCTGCCTATGAACTTTTCAGCCTTCTCCCCTGTATTGCAAACCCTGGTACCAAGTTTCAAAACAATTAGAACAAAACTAGGAGTTGATTTCACAAGACACTTACTGTGTATGAAGTGAGGTGAAACAGGAGGTCATAGGTCAGGAGCTACAATTCCCACAAAAATCAACCGATCAGAAGCAAATTGCAATATACATATCCTTAGTGTATATCAAACCATGGTACCAAGTTTTAAAACAATTAGACCAAAACTGTAGGAGAAGTTGATTTCACAAAAGTGGGACAGACAGATGGACAAACGGACTGACACATAACATAATCCCCTTTGGTCTTCGACTACGGGGGATAAAAACTGACCTCTGATCTCAACGTAAAGATCAAAGGTCACCCAACTTCAAACTCATCCAAGATTTTTCATAGAAACAACTATGGTATCAATTTGAAAAGACCACATCATTTCTTTTTCTAGTTATCGCGTTCACAAGGGAGTATTTTTCCAAACGTTTTACCTGTTTCATTCTCCCACTGAAACACAAATCCATTGCCGCTGTTACTGTGACTTCTGATTGTGAGACATCTCTTCATTGGTTTGGGTTCTTCTTCTTCTTTAGTTGATCCTAAGTCGACATGCCAGCTTCCTTCCTCATCTTTGACCTCAGTTACAGTAGAGTTGTGATAGAGGAGCTGCTCACTGTTTGGTTTGACTTCACTGTGGCTGTTTTCCTCATAAACAGGAGGCACCATGAAGGCATCATCCTCCACCTTCACCACCAACAGCTCTCTCTGCTGACTGAAGCAGAATTCCTCCTCTTCCGCTTTAATCTGCCGAGGTTCTCGTTCCTCCCATTCTTCTTTTATCTCTGGAGGTTCGGGTTCCTCTTGTTTCACAAAAGAGTTCCTTTCCTGGTTCCAGACTTGTTGGTCAGCCTGAACCTCCTCCTCTTTACAATTATATTGTGGAAAGTCTGGAAGGACAAAGAGACAAAAGACAGATGAAAGAGATGAAAGAGCATGATTTCCAATGACTGTTTAGACAAACGATTATATGGTGACTTCATCTAGTGGCAACTGCTACTGAAGAGATATGATGGCAAAAAACTGCCTAAAGTGAAGAAGCACTTCAATCGAAAGATGGTGGAAATGGAGGAGCTGGACAACTGTCCCACTAGGATGTTCATTCCTTCCACACTTATTAACCCACTGGATCAGCGAGCATCGAAGCTGGCCATTTGCATGCCCCGGCTGACTGTCAAGGTGCCTTCAGACCAAACATGAACGGGTGACACAAATGCATACAAAGTCGATGGAAAGAGGCAAGCACACGCTAATCTTGCGCATTTGTGCATTCACGTCCGAGGGATAGCGCCAGCTAGTAATGGCTCTACCATCACCAGAGTAAAAGTATCAACACTAGAGCATAAACTAGTTTGAAAATGAGACTGACACTCACCTGGAGACAGAATGAAGGTGAGCTCTGCAGCTGAATCGGAGTGTTGAAGTTTTTTTATCCATGGACTCCTGCCACGGACGTGCTAACAAGGCTAGTAGGGTAAACAACCCATCATCCAGGTGAAATTTTGGAGGCAGGGGTAATTTTTTTCAGGTGAGACCCCGTTGGATAATGTAAATCTAAGAATGACGGTGTTTTGGGAATTTTCACAGCAAGTTGAACACAACTGCAGAAGTTATGAAGGCAACATCCCCTGTCTGCAACTCACTCAGATGGTGAATTCATGTCTATTCACATATTTACATTGTGGATGCTACACACCTGTTCTGCTATGTTCACTGCAGGAGAGAGATGGGGCACTGGCAAGTAGTGGTAAGGAGCTTTACTGAATAAACGGGAGTATGTGCATTTTGAATAACGATATAAACAATAGAGTATTCTATGAAACGATAGACATTTTTATGTCGTCATCCGATATATATTGTCATATCGCACAGCCCTACCCGACGGTATAACTGAGGAATTCTCTATCAACTCTGGTGTCCTCCAAGGAGACCCACTAGCACCCTTACTCTTCATCATTGTCGTACAGACTACAATCTCCGCTTAGCCCTCCATGCAGATGATGGTCTCACACTTATGCGCCGATGTAGCTCACACCATCCCGCTGTCCATCTAGTGGATCTCGACTTTGCTGATGGTATTGCTCTTCTTGAGGAAACTGTTACCTCTGCTGAGGCCCTTCTACATCATATCGAGCTCGCTGTCAAGTCCGTCGGCCTTCGGTGGAATGCAAGCAAAACGAAATGGATGCAGATAAACTCGTCGTCTGTCCAGGACCTGCAAACTAGGGATGTTAATGATTAACTGACTTTTGATTAACTGTTGATAAGAATTTAGTCGACTAAATTAAATTAGTTGTCAGTTAATTGATAACTCAGCAGTCCTTTTCAAATGGGAGCTTATTCTATGAAATGTAGTGGCTTCACCATCCAGGCGGGGGCGCACGCGGTCACTTACTGCCGCATTTCAACAGAAAAAGTGGAAGAAGACAATAAGCCCTTCTGGGTTACGTCGGAGAGCCACCAAAACAAGATCCAATGGCATATTCCAATGTCCATTCATCAAATCAAAAGGGTGGAGAAACGGACGGCAGCAGGCTGCACGAGCGCAGAAACATCCCCGCTGCCTCCCTTCAACCTGCTGCTAGATGGAAAAGCAGACCAGACTCAAGTTGCCACTGAGGTAACAACAGCGGGAGCCCAGATCGTACTGGGTTTGCCTGGGTACTGTGACAATGTTTAACATGCAACAGATGAAGCAGCTCATATTTTCCTGTTAAAACAGGAACAATAAATTAGAATGTGAAAGTAAAAAAAGATAAATTTATGTTATTGGTAGTAGTTTTTAAAATAAATAAAAATCATGGTATTTGTAATTTACTGAGATGTACCAGCACATAGTGTACACTATACAGTGCAAAATTTGTTAAACTACAAAAACGCCATTGTCTGTAGTAAAAAAAATGCAAATGGTACAATAAATCATTGAGGAATATAATTTTCATGTTTCATTCAGCATATGAAAAAACAGCAACATTTTATGTTAACCTTCCTCCTGTGTTAGCTTTCTGTTACCATCCCCAGTGTTAATGGGTCGGTTTCGACCCGTGTCTTAAATCAGCTTTAAAATACACTAAAAATAATAACCTATCATCCAATTTTTTTGTTATCCATGAAAATGTTGGATTTAATATTTTTGGTGTGGGTCTCTGGGCCTTTTTTTTTTTTATCAGTATACCTCTCGATTTCAATAAAAAAAAAAAAGAAAAATTAACCTCAAGAGAATCATATAAATAAATAAAAGGTTGTTGTGCTACCTGAATATTACTGAGGGGTATAGAACACATCTCTGAAATGAATTTGCTTGATTTATTTTTTCATTTTAAAATTAATAACTATAGTAACATCTATGGTGTTATGGGTCAGTTTCGACCCATATATATTTTCTATCTAGAACTTGGCTCTCCGTAAATCTTCTTTTCATTTTTGCATGCTGCAAATTGGAGATGTGCCCACTGCAAGTCAAATGAGTGAAGTGACCTCACATGTCTGGACATGCCCGTCTTTGTTTTGATTTTTTGTAGCTATACTGGACAAATGAGCATCCCCTGAAGCTCACATGATTGGGAGAGGAGGTGGCTGTCAGTGTGTTGGCTGACAGTGCACTTATGACTTCAATTTTGGCTCTATTTATTGCTTTATAATCTTATTTTTATAACCGGGTTGAAACCGACCCTAACACCACAAAGGACATGCTTTCAACCAGAGCATTTTATAATGTAGTGAAAAAAATTTTTTTTGTTTAATTTTGTTGAAATCAAGGTTCCTGACAAAGTCAAAAAGCCTTGATGCAATAAACAAATTTTAAGTGATTCTTTTATGCATTGATGAGATAAAAGTGATCAATATAGCCATATAACAGTAATCTGTGTGATTTAAAATATGTGTGTGATCAATATAACCACATAGTAGTTAGTTGTGTGCTTCAAAATATATGTGTGTGTTCAATATAATCATATAACAGTTATTTGTGTGACTCAAAATGTTTGTATTCTGCTTATATTTAGGTAAAATAACCAATATACCATAATGGAAAATATATTGCCAAGTGTGTGGTTCACTCTCTGCAAAATAGTGGACCTTTGTCTCATCAGAGAGGATAACAAACGCCTGGGATTTATGGGAAGGAGGCACAGTTGCGATAAGGAATGGCTGAGCCTGGTCTACGCTGACCTGGGAGGTGAAGTGACCTTCATGTGGATACATTCGGCGCCAGCAACGGATCCTCCCTGGACCAGACACCTGGACTGTCCACTCATTAAATGCATGCTTTCTTCTTTGTTCATTTGTGTATAAATATTCCGGGTCAGGGCTAGCATAGCCAGTCAGACTTCATGAACTGACACGATCTGTTGCTGTCAGGGAGAGAATGTTTGACCCGGCGCTGTAACCTACTATATTCAACTTGCTTACTTAATAAATACATGTTGCAAGTAAACTCAATCTCTTCCTTGAAAAACGAATCTGGGTAAACCATCTACACACATAGACAAGCTTTTAAGAGTAGACTTAGATGGTTTTTATCTGCTAAGTTTTTCAACCTAACAGCATTTAAAAACTAAAACGGGTCGGTGCCAGATTCTCAGGAAAAATGCTGCTTATCAATTAATCATTAATCGATCGATAAGGTGAATCAATTACCATTTAATGAATTAATTGATAACTTTCATTCCTACTGCATACACTTGACAGCTTTGTTATTGAGAGAGTAGATGACTTCCAATATCTTGGTAGTTGGACAAATACTGCACATGGCATTGCATGCAAAAAGGCTAATGCCTTGGGAGCTCTAAATGCCATCTCCAAAATCTTGGCTGCCCCCCTGTCCAGAGACACAAAAATAAAGATGTTTAAAGTGTCTGTTGAATCCATCCTTACCTATGGATCAGAGTCTTGGTAACTGACCAAAACGCAAGCTCAGTCCTTGGACGGCACGTATACCAGAATGCTAAGAAGGGTTCTTAACATCAGCTGGCAGGACCATTGGTCAAATTATCTACTTTATGGCTCCCTCCCAAGGCTCTTGAACATCATAGCCAAGCATCGGATGGCACTGTGCAATCATGTCCTCTGCCATGACCAGCCAGCTACCCAAGTATTACTCTGGGAACCTAAAGCGAGACGTAAAGTTGGAAGACCCCATATCACCCTAAAAATGGTCCTAGAGAGAGAGACACTGGGATACCAGCTGGAAACCTTAGGGCGGCCATGCTAGACTGGCTGGCCTGGAAACTGATATCATTTCAAGTCACCGGCTTGCCAGAAGACTGACTGACTGTATCAGTTTGAGAAGCCTACATCATTTCTTTCAGTAGTTATTATGTTTAGAAGATTTAGGGAAAATGTGACCTCTGACGTCAAGGTCATCCGATGAGACTGAAATTGCAATATGCACATTAGTGTATATCAAACCATGGTACCAAGTTTCAAAACAATCGGAACAAAACTCTAGGAGGAGTTGATTTCACAAAAGTGGGACAGACAGACAAATGGACTGACCTATAACATAATCTCCCTTCATCCAAAGGGGTCGAAGAGCCCTTTGGGCTTCATCTGGTGGGGGATAAAAATTCAGTTAAAAACTGGCTGATAAAGCGACACTCCCATGAACTCACGAGGATCCTTGAGAGGGTGAAGAGTTGGTCCAACGTGCCACAACCAGGATGACAAGAGCACTCTGAGGGCAATATCCCCACCTACGTTTTCTCTGAAGAGCCCAGTACTTACTGACGGACAGCAGTTTTCAACTTTTCAATATAATTACTGTGGCAGAACCAAATTATGATAAACCCATCATCCATGAATAAACAACAAAGTATACATACAACCTAGGGGTGGGAATTGCGAGGGACCTTGCGATTCGATTCGCGATACTATCACGATTCAACGATAATCACGATATTGCGATGATCGAGTATCAAGATCCCATATATGAAGAGTTTCTTTGCAAAAAAGATAAATGCCACTTCCAAGAAAATTTCCATCTTTACATCAAAAAACTGAGACAGTAAAACATAACAGACTAACAGTGGTAAAAAAAAAAAAGGAATACCTGCATTAATCTGTAGTAAATGTGTATTAAATTGTTTTTGCTGAATTATTAAATATAAATACCTTAAGGAAGTTTATGTTGTGATGTGTCGCTCTTCTCTCACTGCTCCATTGGCTGTGCATTCACTATATAGTGCACTATATGGGGAAGGAGTGAGCAATTCGAATACAGCACCTACTTGCTGTGAGTGATTTCCTGCCAGTATTTATTTATTTATTTTTTTTTTTTTACAATTTTGTTGCATTTTATGTCAAACATGGATAATTTTGATGAAGCAGATGAACCAGTGATGCGTTCACCAGCAGGGTGCAAACGAGGTCAGAATAGCGAACAATCTTCAGAATTCTTGCTACTATCATCTTCTATTATCAGAATTCTTTGCTGCTATATGTCTCTGCACATTAACATTTACCGCACCCATTTGCACAAATGCCATATCTGCTGCCTTCTGTCACTGCAATACTGATCACGTGCAGTCCTATCTGTTACTATCTGAACCTAGTTGTCTCAAACATCTCTAGTTGTCTGTATATAGGATTGCTGGGTTTTATCATTGTTAATCGTTTATCTCAATTTTGCACTATGGGAGGTCTGGGTCTTTCTTGTCGCCATTTGCACCACGGGTTGCATTACTGTACATACTGTATATTAGACTGCTGCTGTTGTTGTATTCTTTTTTCCAGCCTTATTCCTTTTCTTTTTGTACTGTGAACACCAATGAAGACAGAGAGAAATGCCATTTCAATTCTCCTGTATGTCCTGTACGTATAATAGTACTGATAATAAAATCTTTGAATCTTGAATTATAGCTTTATTATAGCTATATTATACCATTTTACTGAGTGGATATGCCTAAATCATTGTGTCAATCATACTACATTGATGCTTATAGACACTCAATTATGTTCCAGACAGACTAGCATGGTTTTCGGAACATGTCTGTTTTTGCAAAAGAATGTGTAATGGACTTATCAGTTTTTACGACAAAAAGTACTGATAAATTGCCAGAAAGTAACTATGAGTTGATGTTCAATTTTTTGCTTTATTATGTTTGAGATACTCATATTTCAAGTAGAAGCTGAATTGGAAATACTAACACGTATAAACCAACAGATGAAAATGTTGTTCTCAATGTTAAACCAATTGGACTTATCCGTTTTTGCAAAAGAACTCTTCATATTTCAGATTTTTTTTCATCTTATTCAACCTCAAATTATGTTCCAAAGTAAAAATGTTGACATCTCTCTCATATAATAAAGTATTCTTGGGGCTTCATTTTCAAATTAAATTCACTTGTAAAGGTTCTAGTGCATTTTAGGTGCATCCTGAAATTTTACCCGAAAGCCGACTATCCCTAACTTCTTTGTGAGTAGTGTGTGCGCGCGCGCATGCACGCACACACACACACACACACACACACACACACACAGAGGTGTGAAAAAGTGTTTGCCCCCTTCCTGGTTTCCATTTTTTTTGTCACACTTAAATGTTTCAGATCATCAAACAAACTTAAATATTAGACAAAGATAACACAAGTAAACACAAAATGCAGTTTTTAAATGAAGGTGTTTATTATTAAGGGGGAAAAGAATCCAAACCTACATGGCCTTGTGTGAAAAAGTGACTGCCCCCGAAACCTAATAACTGGTTGGGCCACCCTTAGCAGCAACAACTGCAAACAAGCGTTTGTGATAACTGGCAATGAGTCTTTTACAGCGCTGTGGAGGAATTTTGGCCCACTCATCTTTGCAGAATTGTTGTAATTCAGCGACATTAGAGGGTTTTTTGGCACGAACCACCTTTTTAAGGACATGCCACAGTATTTCAATCGGATTCAGGTCAGGACATTGACTAGGCCACTCCAAAGTCTTCATTTTATTTTTCTTAAGCCATTCAGAGATGGACTTGCTGGTGTGTTTTGGATCATTGTCCTGCTGCAAGACCCAAGTGCGCTTGAGATCACGAAAAGGGGGCCGGATATTCTCCTTCAGGATTTTTTGGTAGACAGCAGAATTCATGGGTCCATTTACCACAGCAAGTCTTCCAGGTCCTGAAGCAGCAAAACAGCCCCAGACCATCACACTACTACCATCACCATATTTTACTCTTGGTATGATGTTCCTTTTCTGAAGAGCTGTGTTACTTTTACTCTAGATGTAACGGGACACACATCTTCCAAAAAGTTCAACTTTTGTCTCATCAGTCCACAGAGTATTTTCCCAAAAGTCTTGGGGATCATCAAGATGTTTTCTGGCAAAACTGAAATAAGCCTTAATGTTCGTTTTACTCAACAGTGGTTTTCGTCTTGGAACTCTGCCAGCCAGACCATTTTTGCCCAGTCTCTTTCTTAGGGTAGAGTCATGAACACTGACCTTAACTGAGGCAAACGAGGCCTGCAGTTCTTTGGATGTTGTTGTGGAGTCTTTTGTGACCTCTTGGATGAGTTGTCGCTGCAGTCTTGGGGTAATTTTGGTCGGCTGGCCACTCCTGGGAAGGTTCACCAGTGTTCCGTTTTTGCCATTTGTGGATAATGCCTCTCACCGTGGTTTGCTGGACTCCCAAAGGTTTAGAAATGGCTTTTTTTTTTTTTTTGGACTTATTTTGTACCCATAGGTAGATTTGTTCTCGGTCGCTACGTGCGCAAGCGCCCCTTAACTCCCTAACCTGCATGTTTTTGGCATGTGGGAGGAAACCGGAGAAATCCCGGAGTAAACCCACGCAAACACGGGGAGAACATGCAAACTCCACACAGATCACTGTTGGCCGGGGGCAGGGATCGAACCCACGATCTCATGATCCCCGCGATCCCCCGGCCAAGGGTAAACTGTGCTGCCGCAGTGCTAACCACTGCGCCACAAAACCTTTATAACCTTTTCCAGACTGACAGATCTCAATTACTTTGTTTTTGAATTTCTTTGGATCGCAGTTTGATGTCTAGCTTTCTAGGATCTTTTGGTCTACTTCACTTTGTCAGGCAGGTCCTATTTAAATGATTTCTTGATTGAGAACAGATGTGGCAGTAATCAGGCCTGGGTGTAGCTAGAGAAATTGAACTCAGCTTTCCAAAGATGTGATAAACCATCAACCGGGGGGGGGGGGGGATCCCTTTTTCACACAGGGCCATGTAGATTTGGATTTTTTTTTACCCTTAATAATAAACACCTTCATTTAAAAACTGCATTTTGTGTTTACTTGTATTATCTTTGTCTTGTGGCGGTAATAGAACAGGCAAGAGGCAACGAGCTTGAAGGGTACAAGGTTTTATTCTTCCAACATACTGAAACACGCTTCGTAGCTCGTGTGAGCTACTGCGCTGCTGAGGCATGTGTAACAAGCTCTTTTATACACGTTATACAGACAGAGAGAATGCATGGCACATTAGCATAGTGATTGTCATCTAATACACATCAGTCACTACATATCATTAGCATGACATCAGTTGGTGCCCGGATGTACTCTCTGTCCTCGGGGGGAGCATACATAACATCATAACAGTCCAGTCTAATTGCCCCCCGGGGCTCTCTGTCCGTACATCAATTGTCCTCCCCTTCCTCCAGCCCTGATGGGTGTGAGATAATGTCCGTCCACAGCATGCTGGGTCACCACACAGCCCCCCCACCCCCCAAACACTCAGAAGGGGCTGTAACCCCCCGGTTATTTGGGCTCTAGTCGGTGCCCATGGAAGCTGCAGCGGGGGTTGCCGCTCCGGTAGAACTGTCCTGCTGTAGAGGAGTGTCGGAGGGCATGTCAGTCCGTGGGGGGAACGGGGGAGGGGTGAAAAACACAGTCTGCTCCGCTCCGAGTTGCAACACATTGAACGGCCGTGGATTGTGGGCACACAGGGCCGGTGCGCATTGTGCTGAAGGAACAAAACTGGCGATCGGCAGGTCTTTGGGGCAGAGGTGCGGGCATAGCGATGTGGAAGACGAGGGGGAGGTGGGTGGGAATCTATGGAGTGGTGGCCCGGGACGTCAAAAGTGTCTGGGCCGTGCAATAATTGCGTGCGGATCAACCATGGGTGAGGGACTTTCCCGGTAAACCTGACGGTGAGCTGCAGCGGCTGTGAAAAAAAAAAAAAAAAATTAGTCTCTGACTCCTCGTGCAGGCCCAGTCCTGCGAGGATGTGGGTAAGGCGAATGGCCAAATTCCCCGAGGATGCGCAGCAGCTGTGAAACAACTGAAGCTGTGTCAGGGACTTGGCAGTTTTGCCTTAGGTGCGGGAGCAGCCCTAAAGCCATCGGGGAAAGCAATCGGCTAAATTCCCATTGTGCGCCGCGGCTGAGAAACCCATACAAAGTCCTGTGTGCGGGTTGCACAGCTGTTTTAGATGCAAGGGCAGCCCTAAAGGTTCCAAGGATGGCGATCGGCCATGGACCCTGGGATGTGCAGCGGCGGAAGACGATGTATAAGTCAATGGATCTGGTTTGTCCCTGGTGCGTGGCGCGCACTGCGGCCATGTAGCTTCCAGTTGCGCTGTCCTCATAATCCTGCGGTGTGCGCACGGGGCTTCTGTGTGCTGAAACTCCGCTGTCTGGAGGTGAGTCAGGGTTGGGAAGCTTGATGGAAACCAACTTGTCCAGGGACAAGAGTTGCAAATTAGCTAATAGCTATACACTCTATGTGCAACACATCAGATTGATTGTCATTGATTAATTGTCTATGTTTATTGCACTGTCCCTGTCAAATAAACTAATCTATCTATCTATCAACGCAGACGGCATCGTTTTTCCCCATTCAGGCTGTTTCCTTCGGTTCGCTCGCGTTGCCGATCATGGTGTGTTTCAGTCCCAGCGCCGCCCGCTCCAGCGAGCGCGCTCCGGTGTGGATGAAGAGGTGAGTCCACAGCATGGCAATGGGGAAAATAGTCCATTTCCCGTTAGGTCACCAATGTGGAGAAAATGGCATAGTCGAGACGCTCCATGCCACGTCCAGGGTCACCAATGTGGAGGTAATGGAATGGTTGAGACGCTCCATGCTATGTCCAGGGTCACCAATGTGGAGGTAATAGAACAGGCGAGAGGCAACGAGCTGGAAGGGTACAAGGTTTTATTCCTCCAACATACTGAAACACGCTTCGTAGCTCATGTGAGCTACTGCGCTGCTGAGTCATGTGTAACAAGCTCTTTTATACATGTTATACAGACAGAGAGACTGTATGGCACATTAGCATAGTGATTGTCATCTAATACACATCAGTCAATACATATCATTAGCATGATATCAGCTGGCGCCCGGATGTCCTCTCCATCCTCGGGGGGAGCATACATAACAGTCCAGTCTGATTGCCCCCCGGGGCTCTCTGTCTGCATGTCAATTGTCCTCCCCTTCCTACAGCCCTGATGGGCGTGAGATAATGTCCGTCCGCAGTGTGCTGGGTCACCACAGTCTAATATTTAAACTTGTTTGATGATGTGAAACATTTAAGTGTGACAAACATACAAAAAGCTGCGAGGAGGAATCTGATCAGACCTAAATGAAACAGTCATTTTTGCCCCCGACAGACTGCTATGATGATGATGATCACACACACACAATTTTCCTTGAAACCAGCTAGTAACATATCTGCCATACCCACTGATAAATTAAGACTAGATTATTGCGGACTGTTTGAAACAGCAATACCAAGGTAGGTCAGTAGGTGGCAATAGTACTCCATCTCACTCTAATATGGTGCACACGTCTAACATTTAGGATGCTGTTGCTATCAAGTTATATAATTATGTACAGAATGACCTACAATCTATCACATGAAATTCATGAATAAGGGTATGTGAAACTCAGTCAAGTGAACTAATTCACTGGTGGAATAAGATTTGATTAGCAACCATTCAGTAATGGGTATATGGGAAAAGGCCACTGAGTTACTATTTTGCAATGAAATGTGCAACATTTGCACCAAGTACTTTTAATAACAAATTGTAAACAGCAACAGTGAACTGTATACAATATTCAAAATTGCATTATTTCAAGCACAACGTGCAGAAACAAGCTCCTGGTTCTCTAATTTTTTTTTTTACATCAGCTACCAAAAGGCTTCCCGTCTCTGCCCATTTCTTCAGTCCATGCCCAGCACTATTTGCTTTTAAGTCCTCTGTCAATTAGGACATCTTCCCAAGGCCACAAAAACATACTCTCCATCCTACAGAATGTATGAAAGGCTTTCCGTATGCTGAAGGATGAAACACTCGCATTTCCAGCGACTCACTCTCGCTGTAACTACAATTAGAAGTGCACCACTTATATTTATAGAAAAACTAGATAGATCATTGGCCGCTAGAAGTGAAGCTACCGGGCCGCCATATGAGTACTACCAAAAGGGTTTAGTAGTAAACGGTGTTACTTTTACCTCAGTAACTTCCCAAAAAAATAACACATTTTGAACTTCTTGGCATGTAAACACAACTTATAAGACTGGCCAACACCAAATTTATTGTCTAAGCTTTTTTAGCTGATTGAGGACAATTTTGATGTGCTGAATCCAAAAATCACATTGGTTTTGCTCAATCAGGTCAACTTTTTGAATTATGGCTACATGTTATCTTATACGTTTTTGTTTACATGTACGGGTATTTTCACTTTATATGATGCAAAATTCTTTTTATGTCTTGAAATTCTCTGAATGTTAAACAATGATGATGTAACATTCAATTTACATGTACTTGCCTTTATATAAAGGTAAGTACATGCACAGCACTAAGTAAGTACAGGATTTTACTTAGCACCTGATCGAGAGAAACGGATGTCATTTTCGGATTCAGCGGTGCAAAATTGTCTTAAATCAGTTGAAAAAACACAGACAACTTACAAAAAAATTATTTTGGTAACCCTGTGTAATCTTGCGCAACCGGTGAACTATAGAAATCGATGGCGGCTAAACATAATGTCAACTCGATTCCCTCCCTAATATGGCCACCAGGTGGCTTCACTCGGCTCTGTACTCGCTATTGAGGTGTGAGCTATGGTTGAGATCAGTGGAGCCTGTACGCTTAATACGTTCCGCCATCCCAAATACTATATTCACTGTTCTAAATACAGTGGGGCAAAAAAAGTATTTAGTCAGCCACCAATTATGCAAGTTCTCCCACTTAAAAGATGAGAGAGGTCTCCAATTTCCATCATAGGTATACCTCAACTATGAGAGATAAAATGAGAAAAAAAAAATCCAGAAAATCACATTGAAGGATTTTTAATGAATTAATTGGTAAATTCCTCAGTAAAATAAGTATTTGGTCACCTACAAACAAGCAAAATTTCTGGCTCTCACAGACATGTAACTTCTTCTTTAAGAGGCTCCTCTGTCCTCCACTCGTTACCTGTATTAATGGCACCTGTTTGAACTCATTATCAGTATAAAAGACACCTGTCCACAACCTCAAACAGTCAGACTCCAAACTCCACTATGGCCAAGACCAAAGAGCTGTCAAAGGACACCAGAAACAAAATTGTAGACTTGCACCAGGCTGGGAAGACTGAATCTGCAATAGGTAAGCAGCTTGGTGTGAAGAAATCAACTGTGGGAGCAATTATTAGAAAATAGAAGACATACAAGACCACTGATAATCTCCCTCCATCTGGGGCTCCACGCAAGATCTCACCCCATGGGGTCAAAATGATCACAAGAACGGTCAGCAAAAATCTCAGAACCACATGGGGGTACCTAGTGAATGACCTGCAGAGAGCTGGGACCAAAGTAACAAAGGCTACCATCAGAAACACACTACGCCGCCAGGGAGTCAAATCCTGCAGTGCCAGACGTGTCCCCCTGCTTAAGCCAGTGCATGTCCAGGGCCATCTGAAGTTTGCCAGAGAGCATTTGGATGATCCAGAAGAGGATTGGGAGAATGTCATATGGTCAGATGAAACCAAAATAGAACTTTTTGGTAAAAACTCAACTTGTCGTGTTTGGAGGAGAAAGAACACCATACCTACTGTGAAGCATGGGGGTGGAAACATCATATTTTGGGGCTGTTTTTCTGCAAAGGGACCAGAACAACTGATCCGTGTAAAGGAAAGAATGAATGGGGCCATGTATCATGAGATTTTGATCACTTTTGATCACTTTTTTTTTCACCCCACTTATATCACGGACACACAGATCGTCCCAAATGTCTCCTGAGCCGGTGGACGGAGCCACTGTTTATAGCAGGATACGATACAACAGGGAAGAGCTGCTAGCATTTAACCGCCACCCGGTCCCACTGGAAAAACTCGACATACCGAGAGAATTGAGGCGAAAGCGTCGCGGCTGCCGGGCTGGAGTAAGGCGGAGGACAAAAAATATAAGGTACAGACCCTCCCTTCCATCTGTTGTCATGGGAAATGTACGGTCGATACTGGGAAAGTTAGATGAGCTAGCGGCTATCTCCCGTTATGATAGCACTTACCGGGAGTGCTCTCTCCTTTTGTTTACTGAGACGTGGCTAACTGAACTAGCAGCAGATGCTAACATTGAGCTGGAGGGTTTTCACATGATACGAGCTGACCGAACACCAGAGAGTGGCAAAACTAGGGGCGGTGGAGTGATAATGTATGTTAACAACAACTGGTGCAGACCGGGACATATCACTGTTAAACAACGACACTGCAGCAAAGACATTGAGTTGCTAGCTGTTAGCATGAGGCCTACATATCTCCCGAGAGAACACTCACACGTGATCTGCATTGTTGTTTATGCAAATCCGACGGCGAACGCTGGGACAGCGCGTGACGTCATCCATTCAGTAACCAGCAGGCTGCAGACAGAACACCCAGATGCTCTTCTCCTCATCTCAGGCGATTTCAACCACGTTTCACTGTCTCCCATTCTGCCCACTTTCACCCAGTATGTCACATGCCACACTAGAGACAATAAAACACTGGATTTGTTCTACGCAAACACTAAGGAGGCGTACACCTCATCACAACTCCCCCCACTTGGGAGATCGGATCACAACTTGGTTCATCTCCGACCGGTGTACAAACCCCTAGTGCACAGACAACCTCCGGCCATGCACACTGTGGAGTTATGGTCTGAGGAGACAATGGACACTCTAAAGGACTGTTTTGAAGCCACTGCCTGGAAGCAGCTCTGCGATCCACATGGTGAGGACATCGATGGCCTCATTCACACCTTCACGGGCTACCTCAGCTTCTGTGTGGACAAATCCGTTCCCACCAAGACCATACGGCGTCACTCAAACAACAAACCCTGGATCAACCCTGAGATAAAAACACTTCTGAGAGAGAAGAAGAGGATCTTCAGGTCGGGGAACAGGGAGATAAGATAAGATAAGATAAGATAAGCCTTTATTAGTCCCACAACGGGGAAATTCCAGGATTGCAACAGCACAGGGATAGCAACACTCAGAGCAACAATCAGAAGGCAAGAAAAAACAAACAAAAAAAAAAACAAGCAAGCAAGAGCAGCTAATATACATATGTACATATTACTATAAAATATATATATACACACACACACACACACACAGACACACAGTGCAGAGCATTGTAGCTGGATGGAATAAATATATGAATATATGAACACAGTGCAGAGCATTGTAGCTAGATGGAATAAATATGTAAATATATAAACACCCACAGTACGGAGCATTGCAGCTAGGTGGAATAAATATGCAAGTATATAAACACACACAGTGCGGAGCAATGTAGCTAGATGGAATAATATGTAGATATATAAAAACACAGTGCGGAGCATTGTAGCTAGATGGAATAAATATATAGATATATAAATATAAACACACCCAGTGCGGAGCATTGTAGCTAGATGGAATAAATATATAGATATATAAATATAAACACACCCAGTGCAGAGCATTGTAGCTAGATGGAATAAATATGTAAATATATAAACACACACAGTGCAGAGCATTGTTGCTAGGTGGGATGAAACAGCATAACCGTCTATTTAGTTATCCTACATGGTATGATTATGTGCCCATACATATTCTCACCCTCCATAGCGACCGGTATGTTCCTAGTTGTATGCCGGAGAGGACCATTGTGTAAGTCTATTGCATCTTTTGCATTCAAAAAAAACTATTAGTTTGTTACGTCTTTTTGCTATCTCTGCGAGCAGCCCTGCTTAGGTTGTACAGTCTGACAGCCGTTGGTAGGAAGGACCTACGAAACCTCTCGGTTGTGCACCTGGGATGATGTAGTCTGCTGCTAAATGAGCTCCTCAGTGCATCCAGTATGTCCTGCATAGGGTGGAACTCGGACTCCAGCAGAGATGACAGTTTAGCCACCGTCCTTCTCTCTCCTATCTCCTCCATCGGATCAAGGCGTTGCCCCAGGACAGAGCTAGCTTTCTTAATCAGTTTGTTCAGTCTCTTCCTATCGGCTGCAGTAATGCCACTGCCCCAGCAGACCACTCCAAAAGTGATGGCTGATGCCACCACCGTGTCATAGAATGACTTCAGCAGCGCCCCTTGTACACCAAAAGACCTTGTACACCAAAAGATCGTTGGTCTCATCTCCAGCGGAGATGAAGCTGAGTACAGAGGGCTTATCCAGGACTTTGTGGACTGGTGCCATCGAAACTGCCTCCAGATCAACGCGAGGAAAACTAAGGAGCTGGTGGTGGACTGCCGCAGGCATGGGCAGCCCCTCACAGCACCAGTAAATATACAGGGAACAGACATCGAGATGGTGACATCCTACAAGTACCTGGGTATTCATCTGAACAATAAACTAGACTGGTCACACAATACTGACGCACTCTACAAGAAGGGACAGCGCAGGCTGTTCCTGCTGAGGAGACTCAGGTCTTTTGGTGTACAAGGGGCGCTGCTGAAGTCATTCTATGACACGGTGGTGGCATCAGCCATCACTTTTGGAGTGGTCTGCTGGGGCAGTGGCATTACTGCAGCCGATAGGAAGAGACTGAACAAACTGATTAAGAAAGCTAGCTCTGTCCTGGGGCAGCGCCTTGATCCGATGGAGGAGATAGGAGAGAGAAGGACGGTGGCTAAACTGTCATCTCTGCTGGAGTCCGAGTTCCACCCTATGCAGGACATACTGGATGCACTGAGGAGCTCATTTAGCAGCAGACTACATCATCCCAGGTGCACAACCGAGAGGTTTCGTAGGTCCTTCCTACCAACGGCTGTCAGACTGTACAACCTAAGCAGGGCTGCTCGCAGAGATAGCAAAAA
The DNA here is from genome assembly GCA_020510985.1 of Pholidichthys leucotaenia. Lineage (NCBI taxonomy): Eukaryota > Metazoa > Chordata > Actinopteri > Cichliformes > Pholidichthyidae > Pholidichthys > Pholidichthys leucotaenia. The sequence continues at coordinate 309,703,143 of CM035844.1, forward strand.
GACGTAACAAACTAATAGGTTTTTTTTTAATGCAAAAGATGCAATAGACTTACACAATGGTCCTCTCCGGCATACAACTAGGAACATACCGGTCGCTATGGAGGGTGAGAATATGTATGGGCACATAATCATACCATGTAGGATAACTAAATAGACGGTTATGCTGTTTCATCCCACCTAGCAACAATGCTCTGCACTGTGTGTGTTTATATATTTACATATTTATTCCATCTAGCTACAATGCTCAGCACTGGGTGTGTTTATATTTATATATCTATATATTTATTCCATCTAGCTACAATGCTCCGCACTGTGTTTTTATATATCTACATATTATTCCATCTAGCTACATTGCTCCGCACTGTGTGTGTTTATATACTTGCATATTTATTCCACCTAGCTGCAATGCTCCATACTGTGGGTGTTTATATATTTACATATTTATTCCATCTAGCTACAATGCTCTGCACTGTGTGTTCATATATTCATATATTTATTCCATCCAGCTACAATGCTCTGCACTGTGTGTCTGTGTGTGTGTGTGTATATATATATTTTATAGTAATATGTACATATGTATATTAGCTGCTCTTGCTTGCTTGTTTTTTTTCTTGCCTTCTGATTGTTGCTCTGAGTGTTGCTATCCCTGTGCTGTTGCAATCCTGGAATTTCCCCGTTGTGGGACTAATAAAGGCTTATCTTATCTTATCTTATCTTATCTTAAAACCTTCCACCGGCAAGGGCATTGAAGATGAAACGTGGCTGGGTCTTTCAGCATGACAATGATCCCAAACACACCGCCTGGGCAACGAAGGAGTGGCTTCGTAAGAAGCATTTCAAGGTCCTGGTGTGGCCTAGCCAGTCTCCAGATCTCAACCCCATAGAAAATCTTTGGAGGGAGTTGAAAGTCTGTGTTGCCCAGCTACAGCCCCAAAACATCACTGCTCTAGAGGAGATCTGCATGGAGGAATGGGCCACAATACCAGCAACAGTGTGTGAAAACCTTGTGAAAACATTGCCAACAAAGGGTATATAACAAAGTATTGAGATGAACTTTTGTTATTGACCAAATACTTATTTTACCGAGGAATTTACCAATTAATTCATTAAAAATCCTTCAATGTGATTTTCTGGATTTTTTTCCCCTCATTTTGTCTCTCATAGTTGAGGCATACCTATGATGAAAATTGGAGACCTCTCTCATCTTTTAAGTGGGAGAACTTGCACAATTGGTGGCTGACTAAATACTTTTTTTTACCCCACTGTATCTTAAAAGAACTCCAAACTATGCAGAACTGACTGTTTATTTTGAGCATTATTCATCCACCATTGCAGATAGGTTGCATAAAAAGTGTTTCTGCATACAGAAATAGGAAGTAAATTTCCACACAGCCAAAAACAAACAAAAAAAAAACAAAAAAAGCACACACCGGAAATCCGGCACAGTGCCGGAAAACTTCAGAGGGTCCGTGACATAATTCAACCAAGACATCATTAGAAAGAAGAACTACTGTGTTTTTATTCTGTCTAGACAAAAAAAATTCAATACATTTTTTTTTCCATATACTGCCATAAATTACATCGTGATGCAGCAGATTGAGATGTTCGTTTGTCGAAACTGGGTCAAACGGCGCTGCCGTATTGTGACGTAATGAGAGGAAACCAATATGTAAACAAGCATGGCTGAGTACACTGAAGCAGAGGAAGTTGTGAGCGATTTCAGCGAAGATTTGAGCGATTTGTCGATAGTTTTTGAGGAAGAGCAGGACCAAGTGATGAAGAAAAGCGAGTTGGTTCTAACGAAGGACTGCAACTCTATTTATTTGAACCATATCGTTCAGGAAGCGACGACGACTCGCACGTTTCAGAGGATGAAGGGTCAGACGGTGAAGGGTTAGAGATGGACACCAGTCGCCTCCAAGACACTTAATGGTAACATACAGATAGATCTAAAAGAACTGGATGTGCAACTTTGATCATGTACCTTTGTTATGTTGTAAATCGAAGTGGCTTTACGGCCGAGAGCCGGTCTCCTTCATTTCACTGGTTATTCGCTTTTACCCCTAATTTGATTTTAAAAAAAATTCACCAAAAGGCCCGCAATTTTTTTTTATTTTTTTATTCAGTAGTAGAAAAAAATCCCACAAATCACAAATAGGGCTAGGCTATGAGATTTATAAAAAAAAAAAACTGCAAAAAGTAATACAACTTTTTTAACACACAGTCGTTCCATTTGGAGTAAAGTCAACACTCGGCTTCAAAATTCATAGGGGAGGATTTTACTTTTGGCGGAAAAAATAAAATAAAATCAAGTGTGCTGATTTTTTTCTCTTGGATGGGAAATTCTGGTCACATCGGCGGGTTTGTAAACAAAACGTAAGTAGACGGTTATGCTGTTCATTCCATCTAGCTACAATGCTCCACACTGTGTGTGTTTATATATTTATATATTTATTCCACCTAGCTACAATGCCCCGCACTGTGTGTTTATATATTTATATATTTATATGTACATATGTATATTGGCTGCTCTTGTTTTTTCTTGTCTTCTTGATTGTTGTTCTGAGTGTTGCTATCCCTGTGCTGTTGCAATCCTGGAATTTCCCCATTGTGGTACTAATAAAGGCTTATCTTATCTTATCTTATCTTAAAACTATTAAATAACAATTGCCTAATTGTTAAAGGTCTTGAATCATATGATATACAACATTACTTATGGGTCTTTACCTTCATAATGTGCAGATATGTAGGTTGAAAAGTGTCGCTTGAAGATAAGCCTGCTTCTTCATGTTCTTCTTGAAGTTCTTCACTAGTGATCGTCGCTTCTGGCTTTTTTGTCAGCAGTTCTGAGATTTCCTAAATGAAATAATTAATTGCAATATTACACACTCTTAAGCAGGGACAAAAGCCCAAAATATTTCACCCAGAAAACAAACTCATATACAGTTGTGTTCAAAATAATAGCAGTGTGTTGAAAAATGTGAGTAAACGTCAAAATTCTTCAAATAAATTGTATTTTAATGAACACAAATGCATTGGGGACACTGCACATTCTATTTCAAAGCAAGAAAATTGGAAAAAGTAATTGAATTTGATAATATTTTACAGAAAGTCAAGAAATATAATGTTCAAAACAAAATAGCAGTGTTGACATCTGTCTTTAGTGTCTTTGGGGTCATTGTCTTATTGAAACACCCATTTCAAAGGCATTTCCTCTTCAGCATACGGCAGCATGACTTCTTCCAGTATTGTGATGTACTCAAACTGATTCATGATCCCTGGTATGCGATAAATAGGACCAACACCATAGTACGAGAAACATCCCCATATCATGATGCTTGCACCACCATGCTTCACCATCTTCACTGTGTACTGTGGCTTGAATTCAGTGTTTGCAGGACGTCTGGCAAACTGTCTGTGGCCCTTAGACCCAAAAAGAACAATCTTACTCTCACCAGTCCACAAAATATTACGCCACTTCTTTTTAGGCCAGTCAATGCAAATTGTAACCGCTTCAGCACATGTCTTTTTTTTTAACGATGGGACTTTGCGGGGGCTTCTTGCTGGTAGCTTGGCTTCACATAGACGTCGTCTGATTGTTACAGTACTCACAGGCAACCTTAGATCTTCTTTGATCCTCCTGGAGCTGATCATTGGCTGAGCTTTTGCCAGTTTGGTTATTCTCCGATCCATTCGAATAGTTGTTTTTCTTTTTCTTCCTCGCCTTTCTGGTTTTGGCTGCCATTTTAAAGCATTTGATATCATTTTAGCTGAATAGCCCATCATTTTCTGCACTTCTTTATAGGTTTTCCCCTCTTTTATTAATTTCTTAATCAAAGAACGCTTTTCTTCTGAGCAGTGTCTTGAACGACCCATTTTACTCTGTTTTTCAAGGACAAATGCACAGCCAGCATATGCAGCGTCAGTTGCCTTGATCCTTAAATAAGGGCCACCTGTTTAACACCTATTTTTTTCACAGAATCAATGACCTCACTAAGTGAACTCAGCACTGCTTTTTTTTTGAACACGCCCCTTTCAGTTAATGATTCAGTTTCACAGAATCAGCAGCATGCACGTCATGCCTGTTGGGTCTGTTGGTTTTCTACACCTTTACTAAACCTTCTAGAAACTTACTTGCAGTGTAGAAGTTGAAATTCTAACAAAAACAGTGATTTATCTTGCTAGTGATGTGGGATTGCTATTATTTTGAACACAACTGTATATGTGGGTTTACAGGTTAACCTCTTGCGCTCCGTTGTCCCACGGGTGGGCAAGTCTCTGCGTCCTAGAGTGCATGAGGGCGCTCTCGTGCGCTCTAGGACGCATCATGGAGATTGTGATGTAGGTGGTGTATGGCTTCCAAGCGCGCACTGAAAATAAAAGCTGCAGACACAGCCGCGAACAGATTAGTTCATCTGATTGACCTCTCATTCGACTAAAAAGAGCCTTGGATTGGGTTTCTGAAACCTTGAAGAACCAATGAATGAAAACCTAGGAAGGAGCACCCGCCTACTGTGAATGCAGGAGCCAATTGAAGCACAGAAGTTCGGGCTGGGTGAAGAGAGACTTACTGCTGCCACAGATGAAAAAAAGGACGCTGGAAGAACCTGCTACAGATCCAGCAGCATGGAGAACACCCACAAGTGCGACCTGCACTCATTCCAGCAGAATAGACGTTTAGGATTCTCTTCCGTCATCATAGACCGACGGAGGCCGACGACAAAGGTCATAAATCATTCGCCAAAACCGCAATAATGGAATTATGTTTTGACCGGGATCCACGAGCGGACCAGCGTCACGTTCGTCTGACAATGGGGAAGCGAAGTTCGCCAGGACAATGTGGCTGTGAAGAGGTAAGGTGTTATAATGTTTAACGTTTAAACGTTTATTTATCCCTGAAAACTGTAATCAAAAAATGACTTTTGACCGATTGGTAAATTACAACTGTACGGCGCACGAAGTACGAAGTGCGTGCGCCGCGTTACACGGTTCTTTGCCGCCTCCGAACCGTGAACGCCCCCCCGCTACGATTCTGTAGCGGGGGGTGGGGGGAGCCGCGGTGACAGCGTTGCTGTGGAAACATGGCACATCCGAGTGTAATCCGTCATGTAGCGAGGGCCGATCTCCGTCCTCTGTAGCGGGGGGGGGGGGACAACCCCCCCCAAAACACACACACAGACACAGCCCTGAATGTGACCTTTCATTTGAGCCCAAGATGAAGCTTCTATGTTGAATCATTCAAAAGTTACAGACGTTTTTTCCAAACTGTGCCATTTGGCACAATTTGGCACAGTTCCAAAACGCCTGGGAACAGCCTGAGAACAAAGCTGTGTAAAATATTCATTTTTTGTGGTATTGTTACAAAATTTGGGCCTCAGCTGGATAACACTTGGTTCTACATTTCTGTTGCATTTTCCAGCCCGGATCTGAAGCTGTGTGTTATTTGCAAGCATCTGTATCCAAAAAAACACCCAGGCCAAATTTATTTTCTTCAAGTTCACTATGTTTAGATGACTGTAACTCAGTGGCTGGAGCACTTAGAGAGATCATGTTTCTTTTGCCAAAAAATTCTAAGTGTTTTCTTTTAAATGAGACCAACCCCATGAAGATGCTGCAAAGGGTTGAAGAACAGCTTTCGATTTACTTTGGGCACATTTTTTTTTTGGCGTTTTTAGGAAAATTGACCGGAGTGCAAGGGGTTAAAGAAATAATGACACTAATGACAGAACTACAGATAAAATATCCATAATGCGACTTCCGGTCTGGACGCCATGGCGACTGCAGCTTAACACTGAAGCTCTCAGACCCAATCCAGGATAACACCTTGAAAATCAAACTTAACGGATTTTTGGAGGAGTGAAAATCAAAAGACAAAATCATCATGTCTAAAGGAAAACAGAAGAAACTGAAATTCTCCAGGCCAGGACACGTATCGGCCGGAGAATCTGAACTGGAAGATCTCCGTTCAGAAGACGAGGAACTGGTGATAGCTAACAAAAAGGTTAGCCTGAAATCACTATTTGAGGAGCTACGACGATTTCGCCGAGAAGTTACGGCCGAATTTCGGGAATTCAGAGAAGAATTGAAAAGGACAAACAGCAGAGTGGACCAGGCCGAGAACCAAATCTTGGAAACAGAGGAACGAATAAAAGTGCTCGAAGATTCTGTGCTGGACCTACGCAAAAGACAAGCATCTATAGAGGCTAAGCTAGCCAACCAAGAAGGAAGAGCGAGAAGAGACAATATAAGAATTCATGGTATGATAGAAGGAGCCGAAAACGGTTTTAACTCAATGGCAGAATGCGTGGAATCCTTACTAAGAGAGAAATTGGATATTCCACAAACCACCGACTTGAAGATAGAAAAGGCACATCGTTCATTAGCCGCTAGGCCGGCGGCGGAAGCGCCCCCACATTCGGTGTTGGTAAGATTTTCCAATTTCAAAATAAAACAAGAGGTTGTAAGACTGGCCTGGCAGAAAAAAGGATTTATGCACCAGGAGAGAAAAGTCTACGTGGAACACGATTACGCCCCGGAGGTCCTTAAAAAGCGCAGGGAATACAATGACGCGAAAAAGGTGTTAAGAGAGAAGAAATTGCGCTTTCAGACTCCATTTCCTGCGAAGTTAAGGGTCTTCTACGGCGATGAAACGTGTCTCTATAATTCGGCGGAAGAAGCAACAGCTGACATGGCGAAAAGAGGGCTCCCGGTAACGGTATTTAAACCCGCAGCAGACCCGAGTGAGAAGATCAAAGCGCAAACATGGACAACACAAAGACCTTCAAAATCCACGGACCAGCAGCGGGAAACCCAGCGCCAGAGCGTCGCGGATAAACTATCCGTTTTCAGGTTGGAATAGCGACCTTTTTTTTTTTTCTCTTGAATCAATCCGCACATCCAACCCCCCTCATACAAGGTAACAAACATTAAAGGAGATGCGTATTCAGCATGTGGTAAAACATTTCATGGAACAGTCATAATATTTGAAACAAATAAGTCTTTGTAATAAAAAAAAAAAAATTGTTAAAATAGAAATGTGACAATAATCCACATGTTCTCCTTATACTAACAAATACTGCTTTTGCGTGAATGTTTGATGTGATGGGGGTGGGAGGGTGCACACAATTTCACAGGGTTTAGGCATAACAGGGAAAAAAAAAAAAAAATCATTACAAGTTTGGATTGGGTTCTGAAACTCACGTTAAAAGCATGGGGCAGCTTACAGTGGTAAGAGAGGGCCCTCAACACGTAACAGAGTTTGAGGAATTTCCCTCAGGGCCTTCACTCCATCAAGGCTCTTCCAGGGTCTTTAAAAAGACCTCAGCTCAGGAAGTTCTTCTGACAGCTTTTTGTTTTAAAGTTTTATACACTATGTTCTTAATGTTTTTCTTGTTTTTAATGTTCTTTCAGTTTCTGAGTAGCACAAATGAGGGCCACCACACAGTTATACTAAACAAAACAACACAATGGAGAAACAGGGTATAACCAAAATAATTTCATATAATGTAAAAGGAATCCTGAATCCAGTTAAAAGATCCAAGATTCTAGGCAAAATGAAAAAAGACAAAGCAGGAATAATATTTTTACAAGAAACCCACCTAACAGACGTGGAACACAATAAACTCAGTAGACAAGGGTTTAAAATGATCTCTTCATCTTCATATAAGTCAGGGAGGAGGAGGGGAGTAGCGACATTGATATCAACCAAAATTACATTTGAAAAAAAATCAGAACACAAAGATAAAGAAGGGAGATACAGTTTGGTAACTGGGCGGCTAGAGGGAGAAGATATCACCCTGCTGAATGTGTATGCTCCCCCAGGGGCTAACTGGAAATTTTATAAAAATGTATTCGACCTAATGATAACTAAAGCTCAAGGTTTAGTGATATGTGGTGGGGACTTCAATCTTAGACTGAATCCATACTGGGATGCTTCTGGTAATTCTCCACATCAAAATAACACCCAAAACAGGAAGACTCGGATGCTACTAAAAGAAATGGGAATCTGTGACGTGTGGAGGGAACTCAACCCCAGTGTAAAAGACTATACATTTTACTCAACTCCACATTCATCCTACTCAAGGATTGACTATTTTTTTATGTTTAATAGAGACATTGGAAGAGTAAAAACATGTAAAATAGGACTGATGGATCTCTCTGACCACAGTCCGATCTACATGGACTTAAATATCCAAAAATACACAAATAATACATTTTCTTGGAGGTTAAATTCAAATGTCCTGAAAGGACCATTGAAAGATGAATTGGAATCAGATATTCTCAGATATTTGGAAGATAACGATAATGGAGAAGTATCCCCTTTAATACTGTGGGATGCATGCAAAGCTGTAATAAGAGGAAAGATTATTGCAAAACTGGCAACCCAAAAGAAACTAAGACAAGAAAAACTATCCACATTAGAGTCAGAACTTAGGAACCTAGAAAAAGAACACAAAGGCAACACTCATTCTACTGACTCGCTCAAGATTAAGGAAATTAAAAACCAAATAAATGAGATCTACACAATAGAAATCCAGAAGAAACTTACATTTTTGAAACAAAAATACTATGAAGCAGGCAGTAAATCGGCAAAATTGCTAGCCTATAAATTGAGGAAACATCAAACAGAAAGAGCAATCTACAAAATCAGAGACCCAGTATCAAAGGAAATAAAATTCAGAATTCAGGATATTCTTAAAAGCTTCGAGAATTACTATAAGAACTTATACTCCCACAAAAAACATAAAAACGCATCCGAGGCATTCCTAAACACATTAAACCTTCCCCAACTTACGGAGTCACAAAATAAAACACTACTGTCAGAAATACATTCTAAAGAATTGGAAAAAGCAATTATGAAACTTAAAGCTAACAAATCCCCAGGAGCTGATGGCTATACAGCAGAGTGGTACAAAACCTTTAAACAGCAACTATCTCCTCTCCTCCTGAAAACATTTAATTATGTCCTCCACACAGGGGAAATCCCCCCCTCCTGGAGAGAAGGGGTCATTGCAGTTATACCTAAACCTGAAAAGGATAAACTAGAGTGCTCCAACTACAGACCAATCAGTGTACTAAATCAGGACTATAAGCTTTTTACCATTATCCTTGCCAAAAGGTTAGAAAATATACTGACAGACCTAATTCATTTAGACCAAACAGGTTTTATAAGACAAAGACAGACACAAGACAACATTCGACGCACTTTACACATAATTCATCATATAAAAAAATATAACTTAAATGCAGTCATATTGGGATTAGATGCTGAAAAAGCATTCGATTCGGTTGACTGGTCTTTTCTATATAGAATCTTATCCAGTTTCAATTTTCATAACAACTTCATTAGAACTATACAGGCATTATATAAAAAACCAACAGCTAAAATAAGGATTAACGGTAATTTATCATCATCTTTTGAACTGGAAAGAGGATGTCGTCAGGGCTGCCCCCTGTCTCCACTGCTCTTTGCAATCTTCATAGAACCTCTGAGCCAATGGATAAGACAAAATCAAAAAATTCAAGGTATTACACTTGGTCAGAAGGAACATAAAATAGCACTCTTTGCTGATGACATTTTAATATACCTAGGGCAGCCGGACACTTCTTTACCAGAACTAACCTCAGTTTTTTCAGAGTATGGAGATTTATCGGGGTACAAATTAAACATGCATAAAACCCAAGTTTTAACATTCAACTATGACCCAAATCATTATTCACTAAGCAAACTCAAAACTAACTGGGAGTCGGAATCTATGAAATATCTGGGGGTCAATATCCCGAAACAACTCAACAAAATTATATCACTAAACTATGATCCACTGGTGACAAAAATAAAATCTGACCTAGCAAGATGGAATATGATACCATTCTTGGGTACTGCACAAAGAATTGAAGCAGTCAAAATGAATATACTTCCACGTCTTCTATACCTTTTCCAAACAATACCGGTAGAACCTCCCAAAAAAACATGGCAGGAGCTGGACAGAAGGATCTCAAGATTCATATGGCAGGGCAAGAGACCTAGAATCAGATATAGAACCCTACAGCTAAACAAAGACAAAGGTGGGCTCGCGCTGCCAAATATCAGGGACTACTTTAAAGCCGCACAAATTAAAACTTTAGTAGAGATATGTAACCCAGTCTACACTGCACAATGGAAGGAGATCGAATGCCAAATAACAAGTGACATCCCTCTACAGGCGATAATAGGGAACAATGCCTTACCTAAGCTTTTGAATAACACTAACCCGTGGATAGAGACCCCGCTAAAAATTTGGTTTAAGATAGTCAGAGAGAATCAAACTAAAGAGCCCTATCGACTTCTGCAATGGATTGCCTATGATCAGGACTTTACTCCTAATAAAACAGACACCAGATTTAAAAAGTGGAAGGAGAAAGGGCTGATAAAATATTACGATTTTTTTAAAGGGCAAATCTTAAGAAGTTTTGAAGATTTGAAAAAACAAGGCCTAATAAATCAAGACCTTTACAGGTTCTTCCAGCTTAGACACCACATAAACAATATACTTAAAAAGGAGGTTTTGGAAAGGGCCCAGTCAGGTGTTCTGAAGGTCTTCTTAATGGCATATAAAGGGATCCCAGGGATCAGATACATTTCTAAAATATACCAAGGTCTTCAAGACTTAAAAGGAGACAACACATCTTATATAAAAGAGAGATGGGAAAAAGAGGGGAATTTCACTTTACAACTGGAAATATGGGAAAAGCTAAATAAACAGCAATGGAAAAGTACCTCATCCCTGCAGTGGAGAGAATTTGGATGGAAAAACTTGGTAAGATTTTTCAGAACACCTGCACAAAACAAATTTACCCATAAGGGATTGAACTGTCGGCGCTTGTGTGGTGAAAAGACTGCAAATCATTTTCATGTGTTTTGGTCATGCCCAGTTATCCACCAATATTGGACCAATGTACAGACAATATTGGGGAAAATATTCAAAATTACAGTTCCCTTTTCTTTTGTAACTTTGTATTTGGGTTTACTACCGGACTCACTGGAAAGACGAGGAGAAAAATACTTATTCAATGTTTTAATATTGGCAAGCAAAAAAGCTCTAACTAAAAAATGGATGTTGAAGGACTGTCCTACACCTGAAGATTGGATTAACGTGATCCAAGACATTTACTCGATGGAAAAGTTGACATTCGCACTGAGACAGGACATGGATGGGTTCATGAACTTTTGGCAACCCTGGATCGCATATGTGTCTTCCATTAGATCTAATCTTTGACAAATACCATTTCAATAATGGTCCCGCTCTTTGTTCCAACGCTACTCAGATGCTCTTTTACCTTTATTTACTTACTTTTTCTTTTTGTTTGTTTTTTTGCTGGTTTGTTTGGTTTTTTTTGTTTTTTGTTTTTGTTTTTTTTTTCTCTTTAATTTCACTTTTTCTTTCACTTAAAAAAAAAAAGGGGTGTTGTAAGAATTATTCTTCCAATGTTGTCAGATATCAGAAAATAAGGGAACATGTGATGAAAATGTAAACAATGCATTGCTGTAACGACCTGTATACCCTTTACAAAAACTTAAATAAAAAAAAAAAAAAATATCCATAATGCGTTTCTTGTTTTGAGATTGTAACTAAACACCCCAGTTGTTTTGCTGATCTGATGTGTACACACACCTCTATCACACCCTAGAACATAAACAAAGGGACTGACAGAAAAATTCCATATTATCTATATTATTCTTATTCTTATTATTTTTATATTATTCCATGACTTTCCTGTTTCATGTCTGATGTTTATATGTGCACTCCATGTAGAATAAGTTCATATATTCTTCTGTATTGTTCTTTTATATATTATAGCTGATGTATTTTTGGTGCGAGCCATTATTTGTCCCATGTCCCAGAGTCTTGAGTGCAGAGTGGACGCCTGTGAGGTCAGGTCAGCAAAGACATAAATAATGACTCTGTTTTATTGACCTGCCCTGCTAAGTTTCTGTGTCCGAGGAATGTGCTAAAACTTTCAGTTCAGGAGATTAGATTTATAGACACTCTGTCTGTCTCCGAGATATCTCCCAGATAGCTCAAGGACTTCTTCCCCCTCGTTTACCTACAGCTATAAAAACACCAGGCTTAGAAATGTATGTTCAGAGGTTGCATGTGTGTGGACTGAGTGCCACTCTCATGTAATCACTCCCCCAGTGGCCATGGGGTCTAATAATAAATATACTTACATTCAAATATTCCGCCTGATTTTTGACTCAGAATAATTATGCTGAAAATTATTCTATCAGGGACTTACTCTCTTCCGGGCGAGTTTTGACACTGTTGCTTCTCTGCGCTGTTCTGATATGTTGATATTGTCTTGAGCTGTGGGTTTTCGTTTAAAAATCGTAGGTATGGCAGTTGGTTTTAGAACTCGTTTGTAACGAATTTTCATACCTAAAGATTCCTGTATAGCAGGCGCCTCCTCAAAACTGTCTGCAGTGAAATGATCGCTACAGAATACAGATGATGGTGTTGGATGCCATTTGTCCCTTGTTCTGTGTATTTGCTTTGCCCATTTTTTTAAGAAGATCGGGATCTTTTGGGAATGCAAACAGGCTTATATGTTCACTGGGGCAATTAGAACACCCAGCCACCATGCAACAATTTGGCATTTCTTTGCTGATACAGAAGCTAAACAGCTTGTTTACACTGACAGCACACGGATCATCCATCCATCCATCCATCTTCTACCGCTTTTCCAGAGGTCCGGGTCGCGGAGGCAGCAGTTCAAGCAGAGAAGCCCAGACTTCCCTCTCCCCAGCCACCTGCTCCAGCTCTTCAGAGGGGATACCAAGGCGTTCCCAGACTAGCTGGGAGACATAGTCTCTCCACCGAGTCCTGGGTCTGCCCCGGGGTCTCCTCCCAGTGGGACGTGCCTGAAACACCTCAAGTGGGAGACGTCCAGGAGGCATCCTAATCAGATGCCCATACCACCTCAACTGACTCCTTTCAATGTGGAGGAGCAGCGGTTCTACTCTGAGCCTCTCCCGGATGACTGAGCTCCTCACCCTATCTCTGAGGGTGAGTCCAGCAATCCTACGGAGAAAGCTCATTTCACGGATCAGCTGAGATTTAACTCCTCTCATGACGTCATATCCAGAAATGAGGCGAGTCTCCAGATATCGCGTTACTGCAACACAGTGCTAAATTTAAATTCACTTAGAAATATTTTTCCACTTATTTAGCGTTCTAAGTCAAAAGAACCAACTATATGGACGATTGAAGATAAATTCATACTGAATATGATCCATAGTTCCTAAACCATGTCACAGACACTTTAAGCCCTGATAGTCATAATGAAAATGGAATGCTAACCTTGACCTTTGGACCCCAAACCCACAGTCAGAGGTCAGGATCCCAAGGTGTATTTATGTACCAGATTTGGTGGCCCTAGCTTTCTTTGTAGTTGAGGTATAGTTTATAAGCCATTATGATGTTGACTTTTGACCTTGCAATCCCAAAACCATAGTCACACTTCAGGGTCACAGGGTGAACCTGTGTGCTAAGTTTGGTGAACCTAGCTTTATTCGTGCGGCTGTGGCGCAGGTGTAGTGTGGCCAACTACTAATTGGAGGATCAGGGGTTTGATCCCCGCTGTGTCCGCAGTCTGCATGCTGAAGTGTGCTTGAGCAAGACCTTGAACCCCCAGTTACTTCTGGTAGGTCAGGCCAGCGCCTTGCATGGCAGCTCTGCTGCCGTCAATGTGTGAATGTGTGTGTGAACGGGTGGATAGGAGGACCTGTAAAGTGCTTCGGTCATTCAGAGATGAGTAAAATGTGTTATATAAGCGAACGCCATTTACTCGTTGTACAGCAGGCCTAATCAATTAGTGGCCCAGAACCAACCTCCAAGTGGCCCAGGCCACGCAAAGGAAATATAAATTTAAGAAAAAAATACAAAGGAATGACAGTCCGCAAGCACGCACACGAACAACGCGCGTGACTGTAATCCGCACGGAGTTTAGAAGTGCCCCGCCCACGTGAGCGTTCCAGTCGGGCAGGCGGAGTGGTTTTCTAGTGTTGCTGTCTGAGAGAAATATGAGCTTATTAAAGTACTTTAAACGTGGAAAAAAGCAGAACAGCAATGTAAGCAGTGGAGGCATTTATGGTGGTTTTAACCCGCTGGAAACGGGAGCAATAATGAAGAGTCGCTTAGCAAACATGTGGTAAGGCTTCATACTTCACTTCCGCCCTCCAAAGAGAGCAGACGCCTTTTTCTTCTCTCCTACTCTGACTTATCTCCTTCCTCCCCTAACTAACTGGATCCCAGCTTGCTATCGTCTGTCTGCGTGTCTTTACTGCTGATTATCGAAAGAAATTATGGAATTAATAAGCTGGGCTTTGAACGCAATTGACACTATTTTTTCAACGAGGAAAAGTGCCCCGGGGGAGGTTGTTTGCCCCGCAGGAACGGCTGCTGCGGGCTATTTGAGGGACACAAGTAATTGGAAACTCTTGTGCCTGTCTGATCTTTCCATCGAAGATGTAGAAGATTTGTACGTCTTCATAGTAATGCTGATTGGGATCGTTCTGATTGGATCTGGGATTGTCCTGGTGTACCGTAAATTGATGAAGATGGACACAACCTATCAAAACGCTGGCCAGGCGAGGTTCAACCATCAAATTGAAAAAATGGAGAGGACTCTGATAGCGGCAAATGGAGAACTGTCTCGGAAGGTGGATTACATCATGATTATGCTGAGAGCCGTCCATGAAGGATTCAACGTCCAGCAATGAAGGATTAAGTACTGAATCTGTAAGAGAAAGTTTTTTCTCTCTGGGATCAGTACTATTCGACGAATCTGACTCCCCTCACACAAATCCTCCAGATTATCTCCAGTTTTTTGTTTTCAAAACATTGAGCTCACGGCCTTCGGACAGCCAGCTGCATGGCCCAAGGACAATGCCAGCAGCTAGACAAAACATCTCTTGCCAAAGAGACCTTGTTGTTCTTAACTGATACAAACGCCAACATTCAACACTACATCCACACTGATTCAAAAAACTGATGAAAAAGATTATTCACTCACTGCTCTCTCTGTGTCTTTGTGAACTTTTTTGTCTGCTAACTGTGCATTGAGGGCTTTTTTTTCTTGTAATCATAATATTGATCATATATGACCAGTATTCTGACAATCAATGGTTTTTTTGCTCCTTCCTATTGTATTATCCTTTCTTCCCTATGCATCCTGTACCCATCTGATGACAGGCGCGTTCACAGATGCTGCCGTGTCACCGGAAATGCAGGTCGTTTTCTGTGTCAAGTCAAATCCCTCATATGTTATCAGTTGTCATATCTGTTAACGTACTTGGCAATAAATCTTTTCTGAGTTTCTGAGTTACTGTATACAGGGAAAGGCAAGAGTGACTGAATCGCTTAGGATTGGCTTCACCAGCTACTACAATATCTATGGATGGATATTCTGTACCTGGCAAGTTAAGATGACCGAAATTCATGAAGTCAATGACTTTAATCCATCAGCAGCCTTCAGACAAACTAAACGTGCCAACATTTGGATTTCAAAATAAGGGAGGTTTTTCCTGCTGTCTGGGTGGTGAGGAGAATTCTAAAAAACTACAAATATATAGAAATATTTTAATAGAAATAACTGCATCTTTGGTCATTTAAGTTAATTTATTTCATTAAATATAATTTTATAATTTTTTTTTCTTTGAAACAGAGTTAAATTATTGCTCTGTTCTGGCTCTGCAAACTTATGGTCAAAAGTGTAAATTGTATCAAGAAAAAAGTCAAAATTTTACCACAGTCTCTTTCAAATTTATTAAAAAAACAGTAATTTTATTTAAAAAAAATAAACAAAAAATTAGCCATAAAAATCCACACATTTATAACAATGTTTCAAATGTACAAGAAAAGTCATTTTTGCAATAGGAAATTACAAATTTGAGGAAAATGGTTTCAAATTTAGATAAATTTACAGAGAAAAGTGTTACGTGTGGCTCTGGGGAGCCACACAATGAGAGCCGAGGGCAAGCCAGTGAGTTGTGATGTTTTATTATAAATAAGGGATAAGGGATAAGGAACAAGGGATAAGGAACACGGGATATGGAACACGGTCTTGCAGACCGAAAGCACAGCTACTCATATACAGGGTTACACTCACGAGTAGTACGGCACAGGAGTAGCGGGCTGGCACCGAACATAAGGATACCAAGGCATAAGTACTCACAGCGGGGTATCACTCACAAGAATACTGCAAGAGGAGAAAAGGGCTGGCGCCGGACGAAGGGGTTCCAGCTTACAGTGCTTTAAGTCGCAGCCCCGAATAATCGAAGCTGCTCCTTTTTATCCTCATTAGCAGCGTCCCAGCTGATGAGGATTAATTGGCCCCAGCCGTCCCGTAACACTGACAGCTGGGAGCCTGCTGAGACGCTGCCCAATGAGAGGCAGGGATAAGAAGGGGCATGGTCTGAGCGCCGGAACCCGGCGTCTCATCCCATGGTGACAGAGCCTCCCCCTCACGGTTGGGCTCCGAACGACCCGAAACATCCCCCCACACGCACACACACACCTAGGGTGGGTGGAAGGGAGGCAGGACCGGAGGGAGAGAAGCAGAGGGAAGGACAAATAAACCAACGAACCAATATAGAGTAACAGGGCAGAGAAAGGAGAAGAAAAAAATAAATAAATACAATACTCTACATCGCACAAGGAGAAAAAAAAAAAAAAAAACAGGGCACAGATGGGGAAAATACTGAGCGCGGGAACAGATAAAAACCCAATACTCAAAAACACACAAATGACGAGCAGATCGGGGCAAAGGAAGAGAAACAAAACCCACCAAAAAAGGTGACAGGAACGAATAAAGCAATTACAGAGTATGGATAAGAGGGAACAAACACACTACCCCATAATGCACAGACAAGACTAGGAACAGGACAAGAACGATGAAAAACGCTGAGTACGGGTAATAAAGGAAAAAAAAACACAATACACAGTGCCATATAAATATATACATAGAGTCACCTAGCGGAGTGAAGGCGACAGGAACAAATGGGCAATTACGGAGTACGGTTGGGAGGAGAACAAAACGCATAACTCCATAATGCACAGACAAAGCTAAGAACAAGACAAAAATGAAGAAAAATGCTGAGTACGGACAATACAAAAAACACAATACACAGCACTATAAATATATACATTCACCAAAAGGACAAAAACTACACCCGAGTGACCCTAATAATAACGAAAAAGTAAGCGACACCTGAGGAGACGGCAGGCAGAGTCCAAAAAGGTCGGAATAGCTACGGAGGTCTCCCCGCCCATTGTCCAGTTGGCGAACCGGGGAAAGGGAATGTTCAGACGGCCAACTCCAGACCCAGGTCCCAAGAAACAAGTCCACCGGTAGCCGTAACAGGCCACCCAGAAGCAAACACAGTTCGTCGGGGGGTTGGACCAGATCGCCGAACCGAAAGTCCTGCGGGTCAGGCAGCCGACCCGCATCACTCAACCACCAGGACCGTAGAGACGGGCGAAGGGTCAAAGCGGACCCCGGTGGAAGAGGCTCAGGGGAGAGCCGATGACGAGGGCGACGAGTGTCAGGCCTCAGGGAAACAGCCACCTCCTCACCGGACCTGGACAACACCGGAGCAGCACCCACGTCGGACCCCGATTGGGCCTTAGGCAAACCCAAGTCGGACACCGCTGGAGCAGCACCCACGTCGGAACCCGAATGGGTCTCGGGCGAACCCACGTCGGACACCACTGGAGCAGCACCCACGACGGACCCCGACTGGGTCGGCACCGCACCAGATCTGACCTCCAATGTTGAACCTGGACCCTCCAGCACCACGAGAGACGACAACTCCACGCCGGCGACCCTGGAAGAAGGCTCAGGAGAGAAAACAGAACCGGGATCAGGATCGCCGGCAGCGCCAGAACCCGGCGAGACGAGCTCGGATGCAGCAGGCGGCTGCACCCTGCCCATCCCCCCTAGAAGCAGGCTACAGTGCTCAAAGATATGAAGAGAAAAGAGAAAGTAGAGCACTCGCTTAACTCGGGTTCTGACGCCGTCCAGGACTGCGAAGATCCAGGATCCGTCGTCAGGGGGTCGTTGTCAGGCTCCCATTCAGCTGCGTCGGGCCCCACAGCCAGCATGATGGTCAGCGCAGCTTGAGATTCCTCCAGCTCAGGTAACCACGCCGATGATCCACACGGCGTGAAGGCAGAAGAATCTCGTCCCGCTGGACCGAACCGCTCCTCCGTGGAGACCCGGGGACGCTTAGTCGTCGGCGCAGACTCCACGTAGCAGTCAGTCTTCCTCCTTTGTCCACCACACAGCTGCGGAACCAGAACCGCAGGCGCTCTCCTGGTCCCACGACGTTGACCCGGGGCCGGGGACTGCTCGGCGGAGAGAGACACAGAGGATGCAGGATTAAGGATACAGATTACAGCAGGTGGTGGGAGTTCAGGGAGCTGCGGACCCCGAACTCCACCTCCAGGAGTATGACAGAGCAAATCACTAAACTGATGTAAATAAACTGGGACTTGCCTGTCTCCTGGAGGTTGGGTGGCGCCTGCTGCGGTGGACATTGCTTCTTCCTCTCCCCGCCAGGCGATAACGGAGGACCCCCTGGGAAGTCGTCTGGGGACCGCTCGCGTTGTCTCCAGGAGAGGGCTCACCAGGCCGGGATTCCAGGCACACACAGCAATCGGGAAGCGCGTCGAGGAGGAGGGGGTGACAGCCGGGATGAGCCAGCCCGAATGCCCTGGAGTGACAGCGGGGGAAAGAGGCTCAGGGAACGAGGCTGTGAAATCTCCACGCTGACGAGACGAAGAGGTGACAGCTGCGTGGGGGAAAAGGTCCTGGCGACAGCCCGGAACTGGATCCGGATGGGGTTCATGCTGAGGTGACCTGGCGATGTGATGATGGCTATTCCCAGGGGACGAAGCGAGGGGGGGGACCCAGGAATCGCCGCTCCTGAGCAGAGACCGAGGCGAGGAAGGCGTTAAACCCGGGAAAGCTTCGTAGCCCTGGACTCCTCTCCACCAATCTCTCCGCCGCCGCCACATGCCAGATGATGGAAAATGGGTGCACAGCGGAGCTCGCAACAGCCACTCGGTCCTGGACTTTAACAGCTGTCAGCTGCAGCTCCGTCAGGGGAATCCCGAGTGACGTTGTGCAGAACGGGGGAAGCCCTCTGGGTGGCGCGAACTCCCGGGCTGGAATGGAGGCAGGAACGGGATCCTGAAGCGGGGGGCGATATCTCATCCGCTTCGGCTTCCTGTCGGGATTTCCATCCAACCCGCGGAGCTTCTCTCGCTGTGTAGCCACGGTGACCCTCCTGGCACAGGCCTCGAGGTGGTATGAGGAGCGAAGGTGACTGTCCAGAAGATTCTCAGCACGGCCCAGATGCAAGCGTCTCGAGTTGGAGGCGTCGTGCGGGATAGCGGTGAAGAGCGTTCCGTCGACAACCCCCAAGATGGACCTCAGCTCGTCGCCCTGGTGTCGAACGTGACTCCTGGGAGACGGCATGCTAACAGCGCTGACACCCGGACAGGAAGGTACAGGTCCACAACAACTCACGGCCGCCGGCAACTCGTCTGGCTGCGACTTACTGTTACGTGTGGCTCTGGGGAGCCACACAATGAGAGCCGAGGGCGAGCCAGTGAGTTGTGATGTTTTATTATAAATAAGGGATAAGGGATAAGGAACACGGGATAAGGAACATGGTCTTGCAGACTGAAAGCACAGCTACTCATATACAGGGTTACACTCACGAGTAGTACGGCACAGGAGCAGCGGGCTGGCACCGAACATAAGGATACCAAGGCATAAGTACTCACAGCGGGGTATCACTCACAAGAATACTGCAAGAGGAGAAAAGGGCTGGCGCCGGACGAAGGGGTTCCAGCTTACAGTGCTTTAAGTCGCAGCCCCGAATAATCGAAGCTGCTCCTTTTTATCCTCATTAGCAGCGCCCCAGCTGATGAGGATTAATTGGCCCCAGCCGTCCCGTAACACTGACAGCTGGGAGCCTGCTGAGACGCTGCCCAATGAGAGTCAGGGATGAGAAGGGGCATGGTCTGAGCGCCGGAACCCGGCGTCTCATCCCATGGTGACAAAAAGTAGGTGCTTTTTGCATCCTTAAGGCTGCGTGTCCACCAAACATGTTTTTTCCGCTGTGGGCAACCATTTTCCATTCATTCTCTATGTAGTCCAGCGTCTACAGTGCTCAGCACCCTCGGCGCTGAAAAGCTTTAGTGGTGGCCACTTTTTGTCACGGCGCTCAGGGTGCTCAGAGTTGAAAAAATTTCAACTTTTCAGACTACAGCTGAGCTCGTCAATGTCAGACCTTTTTAAGCAACCAATCAGAATAAGGAAGGGTGGGACATAGGACGCCGGTACAGTCTGTACTCAGAGTCCTGTTTTCCGTGTAATCATATTTTGCATCCAGAGCTGCTACCAATGCTAGAATACATTTCCTGTCCATTGTTATTTAGAGACTGCTATTAAAAAATAAGTAGAAAGTCTGACCATAGGAAAAGCGGAAGTACTGAGCTGTGAGTGACAAGCTGTTGCTGGAATACAGGGGACAGACTTTTTTTCCAAGAGCGCAGCGCACAAGCACTGAAAAAAAGATGTTCAGGGCGGTTGGGTGACAAAAAACGCGTTTGGTGGACACACAACCTAACTCAACTAGAAATTTTTGGTTGACTGATATGTGTGTGTAATGTAATGTGTAGTTATAAAAAGAGGTTCCTACTCACACATAGGGTGATTTAAAACAAAACAAACCACAATAGTAGATGTGCAATGTTTGTTAATGTTATCAATCTTTTCTTGGGGGGTTTGTGCACTGAAGTGTTTAACAGTTCATTTTTTATTCAGATAAATGCACTTTGTGATGTGCCAAGGTCAGTTATGACAGGATGCAGTATATTTTATTTCAAAAGGAAAACAAATGTTAATGCTACTAACAGTGCACATTGAGTTTTTATGTACTTTGAGATATGCCTGAGTAAGATGTGACCAAAATGGCTTACAGATTTTTTTTTTTATTCTATTTATTTAATTGTTGTTCAAGAGGAAAAATATTTCTACTACTTCAAATTCTGCTGAACCCCAGCACTGTTATTGTGTTTTTATGCACTTTTGATGTGCCTTTGTCATGTGCCAAGTGCACATTTAAAGCCAAGACAAAGAATAAAAAGTGCATATTTTTCATCATATTGATCTGTGTTGGTTTGAAATTTGTCATTCAACAGATCACTGAACATGTGCGGCCCAGTTACATGTCTTGATTTCAAACTGTGGCCCAACTAATTTTGTAATTGAATAGCCCTGATGTACAGTAATATGACATAGGGGACGTTAATGTTAACCTTTGATCTTTTTTTTTTTTTTTTTTTGTTACTTATTTGTACCCGTAGGTAGATTTGGTTTGCAGTCTGGTGACAAGCCACCGGCTGCTGGTCGCTGCGTGCGCGAGTGCCCTAAACCTACATCTTTTTGGTATGCGGGAGGAAACCGGAGAAATCCCGGAGTAAACCCACGCAACATGGGGAGAACATGCAAACTCCACACAGTCACTGTTGGTCGGGGGCCGGAATCGAACCCACGATCTCATGATTCCCGCGATCCCCCGGCCGAGGGTAAAACTGTGCTGCCACAGTGCTAAACCACTGCGCTACCGTTTTGACCCCAAACCCATAGTCAGTGGTCAAGATCCCTAGGTGAACCAGTATACCGGGTTTGTTGGCCCTAGCCTTACTCGTTTTATAGTAAACATAGCATTTACCATAATGCAACTGCAATGTTAACTTTGATCTTTGACCCTTTGACCCCAAACCCATAGTTAGGTCAGGGTGTAAATTGTCCAAGATGTGTATTAGATACAACTACTGTGTCGACTGAAAAGCCTACATCATTTCTTTTAGTAGTTATTGAGTTTAGAAAATTAAGGGAAAATCTGACCTCTGACTTTTGACCTCAAGGTCATCTGATGAGAGTAAAATTGCAATAGGTGCATCCTCAGAGTACATAAAACCATGGCACCAAGTTTCAAAACAATCGGAAAAAAACTGTAGGAGGAGTTGATTTCACAAAACAGTTACTGTCTATGAAGTGAGGTGAAATAAGAGGTCATACGTCAGGGGCTTCAAATCCTGCAAAAATCATCCGATCAAAACCAAATTGCAATACGTGTATCATCAGTGTATATTAAACCATGGCACCAAGGTTCAAAACAATCGGAACAAAACTGTAGGAGTAGTTGTTTTCACAAAAGTGGGACGGATGGACGGACGAACCCATAACATAATCCCCCTTTGGCCTTTGCCCAAAGGGCTCTTTGATCCCTTTGGACTTCGTCAGGTGGGAGATAATAAAAACCACATGGACTACAGTACAGTCAGTGATCAGTCTCTTTGTCAAACAGTGACACTAATAAACGTGCATTACATGGCTAACAATCTCAGCAATAGTTCAATTGCTAAAATATTAAATGGCTATGCACCCCCCCCCAAAAGAGAATACGTAAAACTGACAACTGTCACCGGTACAACCACCAGAGCAATCACTAAAGGAGACTGTGAGGTCCCGCACAGACGCACCACATTTGCACAATCTGTGCCATCAGTGAGGGGCACCAAGATCTGGAATAATACCCCATCTGCAATCACAGAACGCACCACACTAAACACTTTTAAGACTCATTGTAAAAATTGGCCTTTAAACAACCAAAACTGTACGTATAACTAGTGGTTGCTCTGCAGCATGCGCATATACTGTATATCTGTGCCCGTGCGTCACACACATATGCCCGCCTCTTGTTTGTTACTGTTGTTTGTTGTTGCTGTGAGGTGCTTGGGTGTGTGTGTGTGTGTGTGTGTGTGTGTGTATGCATACACAGCACTTCACTCCTGTGACATTTGAATGTTTTGTTTTGTAGCACCTTATCACCTGTAGCATATCCACTTTGTACAGTTTTATTGCAGATGTTCTTCTCGTATATGATCGATTGTGTGTTTTTGTGATCCGCCGAGGGAACACAGATGCAAATTAGCAGTATTGCTAAATCTGGCATACTTGCATTTGTATTTATGTTCATTAGCATGTAATGTCCCTTTCAAATAAACATTAAACTACACTAATAGAATGTACTGGCTAATCAGATTCGAGCTGTATCTGAAACAAGAATTCTATGGGTATGGTTCCATATCCATAGCCACTGGCTTAGTAATTTAGGACCTTGAAGATCAAGCTGATCTATCAGTGACCCTGGCTATATGGCTACAATAATCCGATAACTAGGAATGATCAGATAATGGTAATCGGATTTGACATGTTTACATGCACTGAATATATGGATTATTGGACAATAAACTATATGTGTTAATGTAACTTCACTTTATGTAACACAATAATTGGCTTTTATCTGATTATTGTTTTTACATGACCACTTTAATAATCAGATAACTCCAGAAATCTGATTATAAATGGTTTATTATCGTGCATGTAAACATGGCTATTTTGCATCTCATACTCCCATAAATATGTGGGACGGCCCCAAAAATTGCTGTAGCCCAGGGGCCCACAACCTCCTTAATATGGCCCTGGGGTCATATCATCCCTCAGCCTCCACATCCCATTATGAAACGGCATTCTCCTTCAGCAGACATTAGCTGACAATATCCTCTGTCGGTAATCTTTGGCCAGTGGGAATCTTAAAAATTTGTATTTCTGATTGCCATCACCATCTTATGCAAACCTTATCGCAAACCTAAACATGATGGCTTTTAGGGGATTTCCACAGCAGGTACAATTTATTTTTTAAATTTTTAATCAAAATTAAAATAAACACTTGAACTATATCACTCTCTGTGTAATGACTCTATAATATAGAAGTTTAATTTTTTTAAATTGAATTACCTAAATAAATCAACTTTTTGTTGACTTTCTAATTTATTGAGATGCACCTGCATATGTATTTTTTTTACACTTCTCGGTGACCGGGAAAAGTATTTCCAACAACTTTACACAAATTCTTGTTGTTCTCCTTCACGTTTACAAATCACTGGATTGAAAATGTAAATGTTCATGTACGGACTGGATTCTGGGGTCCACTTGACCTGTATCCCTCGGCATAGTTGTATTGACTTTGACAGTACGGTATGCAATTCTCGGCAAGCGAGCAATTCCGCCATAATAACACCGGACCAAACAGTGGCCGTCTGAATGCGCCCTTTCTCCAGTCGAGATATCGCCCAGCCGACAGCAGTAAAGTCAAAATCAGTTTACAAGTTCCTGTTAGCGGCCTGCTAGCATTAGCCTTCTTTAGCTCCGATCACGTCCCGTTAAATAAATGTACCGTAGAGCTCTAACGATCATCCTACATGAGTCAGATTACCGCGTTAGTTCATTGACACGGTTATAGTTCCACATACCTGATCTGTTAAATTCCATCCGGCTGATATTAATCGGGTTTCTCTGATGGGTCCTGTTTCTTCTTCTTCTTTGGATTTTTATGGCAGCTGGCATCCAATATGTTGCGTTACTGCCTCCTACTGCCCTTTAAACCCCACTACCGCACAACCTTTTAGATCCTGCTCAATAGTCCTGTTGTAGACAGCGTGAAATGAAGAGGCTGAATTTATTTCTCAATTCAGGTTTATTAATCATTCACGTATCTCCAATATCCTCTCAATCAGAAAAGAGACAAAAATTCCCACATCTCCCCTTTTTATACCCGGGACATCAAAGTACAGAATCATATTTTCATTCAATCCCCCCGAGACAATACATCACCCCCCCAGGTCTTCTCTCCTCCACCTAAAAGTCTGGTGGTCAGGAAGTCTTCTCAGAACCATTTCTAAAGACAGATTTCACACCTTCCTGTTAACCCCCGGAGGTCCAGACTTATTGTTCCTTCTAAGACGTGAGGTAGCAGTAATATACATATGCAGCTTAAGCATCTCAAATATGTGAGCCACATGACCCCCCCCCCAAACGTTGAAGATGAAACAATACAACATAGCCAACACCACATGAAAAAATCACAAATATCAGTCCATAAGCTGTTTGGGCTTCAACCGTCTTCCAAACTTGCTGTAAGCGGGCTTAGCCGCTCCCGCAGCACCGCCCTGCAGTGAATCCGCTATCTGAGGATGAGAACTGTTAGACAATCTCTGTGGAGGCTCTGGGGAATGCTCCCTGGGGGGTCTGCCACGTCGAGGAGCCCTCGCCACTTGCACCGCCTCATCAGCCATCACAAAAGCAGGTTTAAGTCTGTCTATACAAATTGTTTCCCTCCTGTCCCCTAAATCTAGCAAGAAATGTTTATCACCTGTTTCCAGCACTCTATATGGGCCATCGTAAGGTGGTCGCAGGGTGAGACGCTGAGCGTCGTGCCTGACAAAAACAAACTTGGCGTTTTTTAAAGATTTAGGTACAAAAACACGCGAAAAAGTGTGATGAACGGGGCCCGGAAGCGTGTCCGCTCCCGTGTCGTTCAGTGACCGCTGAGCAAGGGGACGTTCTGGCGCCGGATTATCAGGAAGGAACTCGCCTGGCAGCCGGAGTGGTTGCACAAACACCAACTCAGCTGGGGAGGCTTTTAAGTCATCTTTAGGTGCAGAACGCAACCCTAATAAAACCCATGGTAGCCTGTTTACCCAATTTGCATCCGTAAGCGACGCTCTGAGGGCTGCTTTCAATGACCTATGAAAACGCTCGCATAAACCATTAGCCTGGGGGTGGTACGCGGTAGTGCAGTGAATTGTTGCCCCAAGGCTGCAGGCCATCACTGACCAAAGCTCAGAAACAAATTGAGGTCCCCTGTCGGACGTAATATCTGACGGGACCCCAAAATGCGCTACCCAAGCCGTTAAAAACGCGCGGGCCACCTCTGCGGCTGTGCTTGATGCCAGTGGGACCACTTCAGGCCAACGCGTGGTGCGGTCCACCATTGTCAAAAGATGCGTGTACCCCTGCGACGACGGTAGGGGGCCTACAAGGTCGACATGCACATGATCGAACCTCTTGGCCGGGATGTGAAATGGCTCTAAGGGGGCTTTAGTGTGTTTGTGTATTTTGGCCCGCTGGCAAGCCATGCAGGCTCTTGCCCACTCTTTAACGTGCTTGCGCAGGCTCGGCCAAACAAACTTCTCCCCTACCATTTTTACCGAAGCGCACACCCCAGGGTGCGCCAGAGAGTGAATCAAGTCAAAAACACGGCGGCGCCACGCGGCCGGCACTATCGGGCGGGGTCGTCCGGTAGAGACATCGCAGATTAAGGGGGGCATGCCATCTTGCAGCCTCCTGCTCTCCAGCCTTAACCCTGTTGGTCCAGACTGGAGCGCGCACACGTCTGCATCGCTACCCTGATCTGCGGTCATGGCCGCGTAATCTATCCCCACGAGGACTGGGGCCGCGTACGCTTCCGCGCCGCTATTTTGCTCCGCGGCCGTGGAAGTATAATCCACCTCTGCGCGAACCGGAGCGGTTACGGCGCGAGAGAGGCAGTCTGCCACCACGTTAAGTTTACCCGCTACATGCTGAATATCAGTAGTAAACTCTGAAATTGCAGCCAGCTGCCTCTGCTGCCGGCCCGACCATGGTTCCGCGACTTTGGCCATCGCAAAAGTGAGTGGTTTGTGGTCGACAAACGTGGTGAAACGCCGACCTTCTAGCCAGAACTGGAAGTGACGAATGGCTAAGTGGAGCGCTAACAGCTCCCTGTCGAACGCGCTGTATTTTCGCTCGGCCTCGCGCAAGGTCCTGCTAAAAAAGGCCAGCGGCTGCCAAGCTCCGGCAACATGTTGCTCCACTACCACCCCTATGGCCACGTCTGACGCATCAGTGGTGAGCGCTATGCGGGCCGTTGGGTCTGGATGAGCCAACAACGCAGCGTCTGCAAGGGCTTTTTTGACCTCCGAGAATGCGCGCTCCCGCTCCGGGGACCATTCGATTGCATTTGAGGGTTTTTGTTTTTTAAGCGCAGCATACAATGGTTGCATGAGCTGCGCTGCGTGGGGGAGGAAACGGTTATAAAAATTCACCATTCCCAAAAACTCCTGTAGTGCTTTGACCGTTTGTGGCTGGGGAAAATTTGCTACTGCGCACACTTTGTCAGGCAGCGGAACTGCCCCCTCTGAGAAGACGCGGTGCCCCAAAAAAATCAATCTGCGCCACCCCGAACTGGCACTTCGCTGGGTTGATTATTAACCCGTGCTCTCCCAACCTCCGGAAAACTGCCGTGAGGTGCTTTTCGTGTTCTTCTTCGGACACACTGGCTACCAAAATGTCGTCCTGGTAGACGAACACAAAAGGGAGATCGCGTAACACCGCATCCATCATGCGCTGGAAAGTTTGCGCGGCGCCTTTAAGCCCAAATGGCATACGGAAAACTCAAAAAGTCCAAACAGAGTTATTACCGCTGTTTTGGGAATGTCCTCGGCGTGTACTGGGACTTGATGATAACCGCGGACCAAGTCTATTTTAGAAAAAATGCGCGCCCCCGCCAGATGAACCGAAAAATCCTGAATATGGGGGATTGGGTAGCGGTCGTTCGCTGTGGCGTTGTTCAACCTGCGGAAATCACCGCAAGGTCACCACGAGCCGTCAGCCTTAGGGACCATGTTGAGCGGGGAAGCCCATGGGCTGTTCGAACGTCGAATGATGCCCAACCTTTCCAGGTTGGCGAACTCCTCGCGCGCTATGGTCAGTTTAGCTGCATCCAAGCGCCGAGCTTTTGCAAAAACGGGGGTACCAGCGGTCGTGATAAAGTGCTCCACCCCGTGTTTAGCAACGGCTGCTGAAAACGTGGGAACCGTGAGCGCTGGAAACTGAGTGAGGAGTGTGTGAAACTTACCGCCTGCTGTGGTGACATTGGCTTGTGCTGTGGGCGGGGACACTCGAGCTGCACAAGGGATAGAGTAAAAGGAGAGTGCATTAACCAAGCATCTATTGGGAAGATCAACCAACAACCCATGTGAGCACAGAAAATCAGCACCTAACATGTTGAAACACCGCCGCTATAATAAAAGTCCACTCATATGTGCGGCCGTGCAGGGACAGGAGTAGAGTCCTTTCACCGAAGGTCTTAATGCTCGAGCCGTTCGCCGCTGATGCTCCGTGACTCCCGGGGCCAGCCAGCCGGTCAGCGTAGGTTGGCATGATGAAACTCACTTGGGAGCCTGTGTCCACGAGGAATTGCCTCCCAGAACGCGCATCCGTCAGGTAGAGCGGCTTGTTCCGTTCACCAAGAGCCGCAGCTGCTACCGACTCTCGGTCCTGGAGTTTCCCGAGCTCTTGAACTGGCACGGCGGTATACACTTGTGCGCCCTCTCTGCGAAACGACGATGGTAAAAACAGAGGTCGTCTCCTCCGCGATGTCGGGGCTTCGCCGCTGCCGTTGATGGTGTGTCTGCCTCCGTCGCCTCTGGCCTTTTGCCGTTCCTGGTCATCGCGCCGAGGTCTGCCGCTGCTGCGGTGGTCGTGTGCCGTCCGCTGGCGTCGAGGATCAGTTGCGCCTCCTGGGCCAGCGCGCGGAAGTCCCGCTGGGTCACAAACTGAGAGCCCGCCAGGGTCGCCCTCGTCTGCGATGGTAGAGTTCTCAGGAAGATGTAAGTGAAGAGGAAATCGTCGTCGTCTGAGCCTCTCAGCTTCAGCATGTCTTCCATCAGGTCAACAGGCGTGCTTTCTCCTAAGTCGTGCAGGGCCAGGAGTCTCTCGGCTCTCTGCTGGGCTGAGGGAGTGAAACGCTGGATGAGGGCAGCTTTCAACCCGCTGTATTTGTCACCAGCGGGTGGGCGCTGCACCAGGCTCCGCACATGTCGAGCTGTGCGGCTGTTGAGTTTGGCGATGACGTGGTAGAACTTTGTGTCATCTGCAGTTATTCCCCCGAGGGCGAACTGGGCCTCGGCCAGGAGGAACCATGAGTCCGGGTTGTCCTGCCAGAATTCTGGTAGCTTGACTGAGACTGCGCTTTCCCGGCTGGTCCCTGGTGAGTCTGGTTCGGGGGAATCGTCTCTGCCCATTATACGTCTTCGGGTCACCAGTGTAGAGAGCGTGAAATGAAGAGGCTGAATTTATTTCTCAATTCAGGTTTATTAATCATTCACGTATCTCCAACATCCTCTCAATCAGAAAAGAGACAGAAATTCCCACATCTCCCCTTTTTATACCCGGGACATCAAAGTACAGAATCACATTGTCATTCAATCCCCCGAGACAATATATCACCCCCCAGGTCTTCTCTCCTCCACCTAAAAGTCTGGTGGTCAGGAAGTCTTCTCAGAACCATTTCTAAAGACAGATTTCACACCTTCCTGTTAACCCCCGGAGGTCCAGACTTATTGTTCCTTCTAAGACGTGAGGTAGCAGTAAAATACATATGCAGCTTAAGCATCTCAAATATGTGAGCCACACTGTATCTTTTTGGAAGGCCATTAACATTTTCCTGCCCTCCACCGATTCTGCAACCCTAATTACATGTAGCACCCTCAAGGATTGGCTTACGCACGAGGTTTAGAGTAAAACAGGGTTTATTCTTCTTCTTGACAACCCGTGAGAATTGGTCACAAAAAGAAATACATCAAAGTAAATGTAAAACTACATCTTGTAGTTTGCATCAATAAAATAAATTAAAGACATAAAACATGAAATAAAACTAAAAGAATTATTATTAAATTAATTAAATTGTGGAATGTGTAAATGACGAGACAGATTTGTCTTAGGCAGTTTATTACACATCTTCAACATGAGCATCGTAGCAAGAGGACATCTCAGAAAAAACTCGACCCTTAAATGCTCAGGTCTTCCTACAGCTCAAAAGTCACATTGCATTCACATCAAAGGACACAATACATTCACTTACTTAATCCCCTGACATCCCGCTTGCAGTCTCTGAACACAAAGGAGCCTCCTAGCAGTCTCCGACGCACAAAAGATCACACTTTCACAACTTCCTGTTATCTCCAAGGAAACTCTGCCCTTTGTTCTTATCTAAGATGCTAGACATTATGTTCTCCCCATGTGCGGCCACACGACCCCCCCGAGCATGTTGGATAGAACAAAAGAATAATAGTCCGTATGTTGTGACAGAACCATTAAACATCAATCCACATGCTGCTTGGGCTTCAGTCTTCTCCCGTATCTGCTGTAACCAGGGTTCACCGCCTCCGCGGCGCTGTCATGCTGGGGAGCTGATGTTTGGGGGTGAAAATCGTTTGACTGTCCCTGTGGGTGTTCTGGGGAAACTTTACTCTGGGAAGCTCCCCGTGGGGGTATTCCACGCCGAGGGGCCCTCGCCAACAGCACTTGCTCGTCCGCCACCACAAAAGCGGGTTTGAGTCTGTTTATGCCAATCTTTTCCCTCCTACCCCCCAAGTCTAGCAAAAAATGCTTGTCCCCTGTTTCCAGCACTCTGAACGGTCCATCATAAGGTGGGCGCAGTGGGGGTCGGTGTGCATCATGTCTGACAAAAACAAACTCCGCGTTTTTCAAAGTTTTAGGCACAAAAACGCGCGGAAAACTGTGGTGAACGGGGCCCGGCAGCGTGCTTGTGTCTATGTTACTCTGCAACAGCTGAGACGGGGAGCTGCCCGGCGCAGGATTATCTGGGAGAAACTCCCCGGGCAGCCGAAGCGGCTGCGCAAAAACGAGTTCAGCCGGGGAAGCTTCCAGATCCTCTTTAGGCGCAGAACGTAACCCCAATAAAACCCACGGTAGCTTGTCTACCCAATTTGCATCCGTCAGTGACGCCCTGAGAGCCGCTTTCAATGACCTATGAAAACATTCGCATAACCCATTAGCCTGTGGATTGTACGCGGTTGTGCGGTGAATTGTGACACCCAGGCTGCGGGCCATTGTTGACCAGATTTCGGAAACAAATTGAGGGCCTCTGTTGGACGTAATGTCCGACGGGACTCCAAAACGCGCCACCCATGCTGTTAAAAAAGCGCGCGCTACCTCCTCGGCTGTGGTTGACGCCAGTGGAACCACTTCCGGCCAGCGCGTGGTGCGGTCCACCATTGTCAGAAGGTGCGTGCACCCCTGTGATGGCGGGAGGGGGCCCACGAGGTCCACGTGAACATGGTCGAACCTCTTAGCCGGGATGTGAAACGGCTCCAAAGGAGCTCTCGTGTGTCTGTGTACTTTGGCTCGTTGGCATGCCATGCAGGCTGCTGCCCACTCTTTCACTTGTTTGCGAAGGCTCGGCCACACAAATTTCTCTCCTACCATTTTGACCGACGCGTGCACTCCTGGGTGCGCCAAAGAATGAATCGAGTCAAAAACACGGCGGCGCCAAGCGGCCGGTACCACAGGACGCGGTTGCCCCGTGGAGACATCGCAGATTAGGGGGGGGCATACCGTCTTGCAGCACCCTGCTCTCCAGCCTTAACCCTGTTGATCCAGACTGGAGCGCGCGCACCTCCGCGTCACTAACCTGCTCCGCGGCCATGGCTGTGTAATCTATCCCCACGCGGACCGGGGCCGCCACAACGCGCAAGAGACAGTCTGCCACTACATTCAATTTACCCGACACATGCTGAATATCGGTGGTAAACTCTGAGATGGCGGCCAGCTGTCTCTGCTGCCGGCCCGACCACGGTTCTGAAACCTTGGCCATCGCGAATGTTAGTGGCTTGTGGTCATCGAACACGGTGAAACAGCGTCCTTCCAGCCAGAACTGGAAGTGGCGAATGGCCAAGTGGAGAGCCAGCAACTCCCTGTCAAACGCGCTGTATTTACGTTCACTATCGCTCAAAGTCCTGCTGAAAAAGGCGAGCGGCTGCCAAGCCCCGGTTACATGCTGCTCCACAACCGCCCCTATGGCCACATCTGACGCGTCAGTAGTGAGCGCTATGCGGGCCGTTGGGTCTGGATGTGCCAACAACGCAGCATTTGCCAGGGCTGCCTTGACTTCCAAGAACGCCCGCTCTCGCTCCGGGGACCATTCGATCTTATTCGCGGGTTTCTGTTTTTTGAGCGCGGCGTACAGTGGTTGCATGAGCTGCGCTGCGCGGGGGAGGAGACGGTTATAAAAATTCACCATTCCCCAAAACTCCTGTAACGCCCTGACCGTTTGCGGCCGGGGAAAATCTGCTACCGCGCGCATTTTGTCAGGCAGCGGAACCGCTCCTTCGGGAGAGACGCGGTGCCCCAAAAAATCAATCTGCGTCACCCCGAACTGACACTTCGCTGGGTTGATTATTAAACCGTGCTCTCCCAACTTCCAGAAAACCGCCGTGAGGTGGGTTTCGTGTTCATCTTCGGACGCGCTGGCTACCAAGATATTGTCCAGGTAGACGAATACGAAAGGGAGATCGCGCAGCACTGCATCCATCATGCGTTGGAACGTCTGTGCAGCCCCTTTAAGCCCGAATGGCATGCGCAAAAACTCGAATAGGCCAAACAGAGTTATCTCCGCTGTTTTGGGTATGTCCTCAGCGCGCACTGGGACTTGGTGGTAATCGCTGACCAAGTCTATTTTAGAAAAAACGTGTGCTCCTGCCAAGTGAACGGAAAAATCCTGGATGTGGGGAATTGGGTAGCGGTCGTGCGCTGTGGCGTTGTTCAACCTGCGGAAATCTCCGCAAGGTCGCCACGAACCGTCAGCTTTAGGGACCATGTGTAGCGGGGAAGCCCATGGACTGTTTGAACGCCTGATGATGCCCAACCTCTCCAGGTTGGCAAACTCCTCGCGTGCTATGGCCAGTTTAACTACGTCCAAGCGCCAAGGTTTTGCAAAAATGGGCGGCCCGGTGGTGGTAATAAAATGTTCCACCCTGTGTTTAACGATGGCTGCCGAAAATGTCGGGACCGTGAGTGCTGGGAACTGAGTGAGCAGTGTGTGGAACTTACCGCTTGCAGCTGTGACGTTGGCTTGTGCTGTTGGCCGGGACGCTCGAGCTGTACAGGGGATAGAATCAAAAGAAACCAGGCGCCTGTTAGCGACATCAACCAACAAACCATGTGAGCACAAAAAATCAGCCCCCAATATATTGAAATTCAATGCTGCTATGACAAAAGTCCACTAAAATGCACGGCCGTGAAACGACAGAAGTAGAGTCCTCTCACCAAAGGTTTTAATCTCTGAGCCGTTTGCTACTGCCATCTGGGGGCCGCTGGAACCTGCCAGCCGGTCGGCGTAGGACGGCATGATGAAACTCAGCTGGGCGCCGGTGTCCACGAGGAAATGTCTCCCGAAGCGTACGTCCGTCAAGTAGAGCAGCTTGTTCTCCTCCCCGAGGGTCGCAGCTGCTACCGACCCCCGGTCTTGGCGTTTTCCCGAGGGCTTGAACTGGCACGGTGGTATACATTTGCATGCCTTCTCTGCAAAGCGGTGGTGATAGAAACAAAGGATGTCTCCTCCGCGTTCCTTGGCGCCCACCGCCGCTGTCGTCGGTGGTTCTGCTACCCGCCGTCAATGGCTCCTCGCCCTCTCCGGCCGTCACGCCGAGCTCCGTCGCTGCTGCCGTGGTCGTGAGCTCTCTGCTGGCCATGATGATCCGGTGTGCTTCTCGGGCCAGCGCACGGTAGTCCCGCTTGTCCAGCCACGGCGAATTGGCCAGGGCCGCTCTCATCGCTGACAGAAGGTTCCGGAGGAAGAGGTGGGTAAAAATGAAGTGGTCGTCGTCCGAGCCCTTCAATCTCAGCATCCTCTCCATCAGGTCAATAGCCGTGCAATCTCCTAACCCGGTCCGCGTCAGGAGTCCCTCTGCTCTCTCCTCAACCGAGAGTGTGTAGTGCTGGATGAGTGCGGCTTTCAACGCGCCGTATTTGTCGCTGGTTGGTGGCTGATCCAGCAGGCTCTCCACATGCTGAGCCGTGTGGGTGTCGAGCTTTGCGACCACACGGTAGAATTTCGTGTCATCCACCGAAATCCCCCGGAGGACGAACTGCGCCTCAACCAAGTGGAACCAGGAGCGCGGGTTGTGCTGCCAAAAATCCGGTAGCTGGATGGCAGCGGCATACGCTTGGCTGGGGGCTCCCAACGAGGCTGGCTCCGAGGAACTCCTTTCGTGTTGCATGCTTCGTCTTGGGTCACCAGTGTGGAATGTGTAAAGGACGAGACAGATTTGTCTTAGGCAGTTTATTACACATCTCCAACATGAGCATGTAGCAAGAGGACATCTCAGAAAAAACTCGACCCTTAAATACTCAGGTCTTCCTACAGCTCAAAAGTCACATTGCATTCACATCAAAGGACACAATACATTCACTTCCTTAATCCCCTGACATCCCCCTCGCAGTCTCTGAACACAAAGGAGCCTCCTAGCAGTCTCCGACGCACAAAAGATCACACTTTCACAACTTCCTGTTATCTCCAAGGAAACTCTGCCCTTTGTTCTTATCTAAGATGCTAGACATTATGTTCTCCCCATGTGCGGCCCATGTGCAGCCACAAAATTAATATTTATTAGGAATTAGGAAAGCTTAAACTGTGGTTTGATTCAAACAAATTAACGCTCAATCAATCAATCAATCAATCAATCAATCAAAGACTTTATTCCAGACTCATGGTCCATCAAAAATAAAATACCGTAAAATAAAATTTAAGTAAGACAAAATTTATAGTTTTTAACAACCATCACAACAACTTTAGGATCTAAACTCAGTGTAAATGGTGTAGAGATTGAAAGGGTATCTGAAACTAAATTTCTTGGAGTAATAATTGATAATAAACTGTGTTGGAAGTCACATATTAATTATATTAAAGGTAAAATATCTAAATCAATCGCAATACTACACAGAGCGAAATATTTGCTGAATCAACCCACATTATATACTTTGTATCATTCATTAATACTCCCATACATGACATTGTACTGAAGTATGGGGAAATACATATAAAACAAACATACTGTATATCCAGTCTTTATGCTTCAGAAGAGAGCTATTAGAATAATAAACAAAGCTGCTTACAGGGAACCAACAAAACCCACTTCTTCTTAAATTAAAAGCTCTCAAGTTGAAAGATCTGGTTGACTTTAAAACTGCAGTAATAATGTTTAAAGTGAAGAATCTATCACTGCCCACAAATATTCAAAAGTTGTTCCAAATAAGGGAGAAACAATATCATTTCAGAGGAACATGCATATTTCAAAAACCTTCAGTGAGAACTACCACCAAGCAACACTGTGTTTCAGTGCAAGGAGTCAGATTATGGAACGATTTTGGACCTGAATTAAAATCATGTACAACGCTTGGACAATTTAAACAAAAACTAAAGGAAGAAATACTCCAAACATATATCCAAGATGACATATAAAATCACATAAGGAGTGTCATATCCAGTCTGTGTTGTGTTGTTGCTTAGTTTTTTTTTTGTCACATTTTGTCTTAGCTTTGTTCCGAATTGTAATCGCTCTTGTTTTGTTTTTCTTTTGAATTCTTGGATGGAATATGGGTGGGCAATATAAGCTGCGGCTTCAGCCATCACCCATTTCAGATAACTTATGTTGAACTGTATAATCAGAGGAGTTATTGTTTAATTTGACCTTGTTGGATTTTTTTCGCCTTTGTTATATTATTCTGTTTCTTTTTAATCTTTACTTTTAATCTATCCAAAATAAAGATTCATCCATTCATTCATTCATTCATTTGATTGGCGGCTGGCAATCAACTTACAGGTGCATTACCGCCACTGACTTGATTATCATCACTCTATATCTTTGTATAAGGAGTTCTGAACAACTCCTTATATGTGAAAAAAAAAAAAATATCCATCCTTAGACTGTCTCCTGGACTCGTCCCACTTACTTTATTTATTTATCACTCTATATATCTTCTTCTTCTTCTTTTAGATTTGATTGGCGGTTGGCAACCAGCCCACAGGTGCATTATTGCCACGCACTTCACTCTATATATCTGCCACACACTCTATATATGTATGTCTGTCTGTCTGTCTGTTTTTCCTCATAACTTTGTGACGTTTTCCTCATAGCTCTACAAAAAAGTTAGACAAACCTTGTGAGCTGACATCCATGAGGGGCTAAATGATTGTGTTTAACCTCTGTTTGTCCTCCTCTTTCTTCTTTTGTGTTATTTTCTTTGTTTTAATCGTCCTTTCTACATTTTTTTTTTTTTAATCAAATCTGCAGAGCTTGGCAGCAAGTGGCAAGTGTGATGCGCTGCTTGGGCGGAATGCGCAGGTAATTAAGGTCGGACGGAACCTAAGGCTAAAATAATTAGTTCCGTGTACACTAAAGTTGATCACTAGATGGTGTAGTTGTGAAGAGAAAGGGCAAACAACTAATGAAGGCATAAATAAGGGAAGGGATCTCCCTCACCAGCGCCTGGTGAGGGAGATCGCTCAGGACTTCAAGACCGTCCTGCGTTTCCTGAGCTTCGCCGTCATGGCTCTGCAGGAGACCAGCGAGGCCCACCTGGTGGTCTCTTCTTTGCTAAGGGGGTCACCATCATGCCCAAAGACTTCCAGCTGGCCCGCCGCATCCGCGGAGAGAGAGCTTAGACTTTCTGCTGCACATTCACCAACCAACCATAATGCTCTGCACTGTGTGTCTATATACTGTATATACACTTATAGTAATATGGACATATGTTTACTAGATGTTTTTTCTTGCCTTCTGATTGTTGCTCTGAGTGTTGCTATCCCTGTGCTGTTGCAATCCTGGAATTTCCCCATTGTGGGACTAATAAAGGCTTATCTTATCTTATCTTATCTTATCTTAAATTATGAGAGACTGTTACACTCCCACCAAATCACTTGTGATTTTAAGGACAAAGGCATTACTTATGAACTAGTGAACAGATTATTAATTAACGGTTAATTATGAACGAGTTATGAATAATGAATGAGTATTGCAATGAAAGAGGGAGAGGTGAGGGGTCTTCAGTCTGCTTCCAATAGGATTACTGTCTTCTGAATGGGCCTTTCCAAGTGGACAGGTTTGGAGATTCACTTTCCATGTCCATTCAGGGTTGGATTACTCATCAGTAGTTTCACCTTCTTCACTCTTCCATCCTTACTAGGATACATTTCAATGATCTTGACGAGTTTCCACTAGTTTCTTGGGCTTATCTCATCTTGTAGGAGAACTATATCGTTGATCTTGGCATTTCTGTGTTCTTTTCTGTCCATTTCTGTCTACTTTGTAGATTTAACAAGTACTTCTTTTTCCACCTTGTCCAGAATGTATTGGCAAGAAGTTGAACATGATGCCATCTCTTCCTGAGATAAAGATCCTCTTTAACATACTTTCCTGGAGGTGGGGAGATGATCGTAGACTTCATGGTCAGTATGTGGTTCGGTGTTAGGGGTTTTGGGCTTGATGGATCGCATAGCTGGTCAGTAGTGAGTGGTCTACTGTTGACCACTGCCATGACTTTGTTGAGAAATGTCCTTAGAGAGGAACTGTCAAGTTGTTTGGATGATTGTTCCAGGATTGACGTCAGTATACTTCTTATGGTACGAATTTGTCTTTCCCAGACACCACCCATATGGCTTGATGCTGGGGTGTTCATGAGAAACTCGCATTCTTGTTCTCCAAGTGTGGTTTGATCCATTTTATTAAGTGCGTCAACAAACTCACTTCTGGCGCCGACAAAGTTCATGCCTTGATCACATCATATCTGCCGAACTGCACCTCGAATGGCGATGAATGCATGCAGAGCATTGATGAAGGCGTCAGTAGTCAAATCATCAAGCATCTTAATGTGTACTGCCCTGGAGCACATGCAGGTGATTAACAAGTCATAGCGCTTTAACTCCTTCCTGCTTTCCTTGACATAGAAAGGACCAAAGCAGTCCATCCCGCAGTAGGTGAATGGCGGGGTGGTCTCCATCCGATTTTCCGGAAGGTCTGCCATCCTTTGCTGCTCGGTACATCTTCTGAACTTTCTGCACTTTATGCACTTGTAAATGTGAGACGATACAACTTCGCTGCACCTGAGGATCCAAAAGCCATTAGCACAAAGCTCTTTCACGGTGATCCCTCGTCCTTGATGGTACGTTCTTTCTTGATAATGCTTGACAAGCAATGCTGACACATGGCTGTCTCTTGGCAGTACTGCTGGATGCTCAACATTGGGATGTAAGGCAGAATGTGTGAGGCATCCTCCGACTCAGAGAATGCCTTGATCATCCAGACAACTTGTATGCCTTGTCTTTGGTTTGCATCACTTTATGATGTTGATGGGACTTTATTTCTTGTGTGAAAGCTCTTTCTTGAACCATCTTGATGATTGTCAACTCTGCTTCCCTTCTCTCTTCCAGGCTGCTAACTTCGCAGGACCTTGGTTTGTGATCCTTTGCTTCTTTCACGTAGCGCTTTAGTCTGGCAATGGCTTTGATCATTCTTGACCAGTCAGAGAACTTGTGTAGGCACTCTAAGGGTGACCATTGTTCCATTGGGGGCAATGGATCAGCGTTCTCGTCGCGCCCTCCGCCAGTACCCGGGCTCGCCTGGGGAAGCTAATGATCCTACCAGCAGACTAAATTCGAAGAGACGATGCCTCTGTGCCAAGTCAAAGAAGAATCCTAGTCACAGTCCTAAAGCCAAAAGCAAACAGCCCCAAGAGCACTTTGTGGTAGGATCTGCCCTTCGCATATTACAACTAAACGTTGAAGGCCTATCTGCAGCCAAGCGAAGCCTTATCGAAGTCCTCACCTTCCAACATTCGATTGATGTAATCTGCCTCCAAGAGACTCATATTGGCACAGAGGAAGCTGGCCGCTTCACCATCAAAGGCTTTGACCTCCTGTGCTATGTTCTACATGCTAAACATGGACGTGCCACCTATGTGCGTTCTGACATAGTTGAAGCAAATCACCTGATAACAACACATTTCTCAGACACCATAATCATTGGTGGCTTCCATATTGTCAATGTGTACAAGCCCCCTAATGCCAACTGGGATCTGCAGGTCTTACCCACCCTACCCCACCCTGCCATCTATGTGGGGGACTTTAACAGCCATCACCCTGACTGGGGGTACCCAGCAGTGGACAGTGATGGGGAGGCACTTTCAGACTGGGCATCCAGAAATGACCTCGCTTTGATATACGACCCCAAACAAAGAGGAACCTTCCACTCTGCTAGGTGGAAGAAGGACTATTCTCCTGACCTGTGTTGGGTCAGCTCTTTGAATGGGGAGCCATATCCTACACAGATCCTCATTCTTGATGATTTTCCACACAGCCAACACCGGCCCCTGCTTGTACACATTGGCCTACAACTTCCAGTCATATACAGCCCAAGGAAGATGCGCTGGAACTTCCGCAAAGCCAACTGGAAGAAATTCAGTGAAACTCTGGACCGGAGCGTTGTTACCATCCCACTCCACACCATCACTGTAGATGAAGCATACAACCGCTTCTGCAGTGCAATCTTCAAGGCTGCCCATACTGCAATCCCACGAGGCTACCAACCCCTCTATGTCCCATGTTTGGACGGAGAAAGTGCTGCCCTCCTACAATCCTATCAAACATCAGGGGACCCAGAGATAGCAGACCATCTCATTGAATCGCTAAATACAGCCCGGCGAAAGAAATGGGAGGAGACAGTTGCTGACCGGAGCGTTACCCACTCTAGCAGGAAATGTTGGAGCCTCATCCGTCGCCTAGGAGCTGCACAGAAGCCCCCTAGCCAAAGCCGAGCATCCGTCACACCCAACCAAGTTGCATCCCACCTACTGACTATCGCCAAAGCACCCCAAGACAAAGACACCAGAAGAGCAGTTACAACTGAGCTAAAAAAACACCAAAAAATGCCTGTAGAGGAAACGAACCCTGAACCCTTCGAGGCTGCTGAACTGGAGAAAGTCCTACAGGGCCTGAAATGTGGAAAGGCAGCAGGATACGATAACATCTTCCCAGAATTCATGAAAAATCTTGGCCCCCGAGCCCTAACCTGGTTGACACAATTCTACACAAGGATCACACAAACAAACTCGATCCCAAAGAAATGGCGGACAGCAAAGGTCATTGCCATCCCAAAACCTGGCAAAGACCACAAACTACCAGCAAGCTACCGCCCAATCTCCCTACTCAGCGTTCCTTACAAAATCATGGAGCGCCTAATACTGCAACGCATTTCCCCAGAAATAGAGGATATTCTAAGTGTGGATCAAGCAGGTTTCCGCAAGGACCGCAGTACAGGAGAACAAGTACTGGCCCTAACCACCTTCATTGAAAATGGCTTTGAGAGCAGACTGAAGACAGGGGCTGTGTTTCTCGATCTTACAGCCGCCTATGATACGGTCTGGCACAAAGGCCTCCTCCTGAAACTTAAAAAGGCGATCCCTGCTTGGGCAACAGCAATTATAAAAACCCTGCTGACCAACCGAAGGTTCAGAGTCCACCTCAGTCAGAACACAAGTGCATGGAGAATGCAGAAAAACGGACTCCCACAAGGCTCAGTTCTAGCTCCAACTCTGTTCAACCTCTACATAAACGACCTGCCTATTACAAAATCCCGCAAATTCATCTATGCAGACGACATCTGTTTGGCATTCCAAGCACCAGACTTTGAACCACTGGAACGGGTGCTCACGGAAGATCTTGCTAAACTGGACCAGTTCTGCAAAATCTGGCGCCTAAAACCAAGCCCAGCAAAAACCGTCTCCAGTGTATTTCATCTCCACAATGCAAAAGCTGCCAGAGAACTAAACATCCACCTGAGCGGACTCAAGCTTAAGCATGCCCCAAATCCAACTTATCTTGGAGTGACCCTTGATAGGACCTTATCCTTCAAGGAACATCTAAAGGGGACGGCTGCTAAGGTGAAAGTACGAAACAACCTGCTCTGCAAGCTCGCTGGTGCAAAATGGGGGGCGGCAGTCTCCACCCTGCGCACCTCAGCACTGGCCCTTTCATACTCTGTAGCAGAATATTGTGCCCCTGTCTGGTCCAGGTCATCTTACACACACTATGTAGACACCCAGCTCAACTCAACCATGAGAACTATAACTGGAACAATCCGCTCAACACCACTCCCCTGGCTCTCTGTACTGTCAAACATAGCCCCTCCACACATCCGGCGAGCAGCATTAACTCAAAGGATGCTCCAAAAAGTTAAAGATTTTCCTCACTTACCAATCCATGCAGATATCTACAGCCCACCCACTGCCCGACTTTCATCCAGACGGCCGATTTGGAAAAACCCTCCCCCAGCTGACTTTACCATCCAGACAGCTTGGCAAGAGGAATGGGAGACCAAGGAGGTCCCAAACAAACAGCTGGTGATAAACCCCAACCAACAGGTCCCGGGCACCAACCTCCCAAGGAGACAGTGGTCTACACTCAATCGCTTCAGGACTGGACATGGCCCCTGCTTGGCCAGCCTTCACAGATGGGGCAGTAGCCCTAGCCCACTGTGCGCATGTGGAGAGGAGCAAACTATGGAACACATCATAGAGACTTGCCCGCTCCAAAGACTGGAAGGAGGATTACACACCCTCCATACAGCAAACCAGGAGGCAACTGCTTGGCTTAAGGACTTTGCATTCGCTAAATAAATAATAATATTGTTCTTTAACTTGTGTCTTGTAAACTTGAGCTTTCTTGACCTCTGAGTCACTGCCTGATAGCTCTCCCACCTTGATTTCACTGCTGGATATGATTGGTTGCCAGAGAAGATTTGGACCTGCAAACCAGCTTGAGACAATGAGTTGCTCAGCTGTGAGGCCTCTCGAGGCATGGTGGGCCGGGTTTTCTTCAGAAGCCACGTACCTCCACTGTGTAGATTTTGTGCTTTGTTTGATACGTTCCACTCGGTTTGCAACAAACACATGGAACCTCCTGGCTTCATTGCTGATGTATCCGAGTACAACCTTGGAGTCAGTCCAGTATGTTTCTTGTGAGACTTGTACTTCAAGTTCCTTCCTTAGCATGTCACCAGTGCGAACAGCAACTACAGCTGCTGACAGCTCAAGTTGTGGTATGGTTGTTACTTTGGAAGGTGGAACTCTTGATCTTCCCATGACCAAGGAACAGTGGACTTCACCAGATGTGCTTACTGCTCTGAGGTAGGCGCGCATGCCATATCCAAACACACTTGCATCGCAGAAATGATACAGCTCATAGTGCTGGACCTTGAAGCCTGGTGAAATGTAGCATCTCTGAATTTTCACATCTGTGAGGTTCCTGAGGTCAAGAAGCCAAGATTCCCACTGGGGTTGAAGACTATCAGGTAAGGTGTCATCCCAGCTGAGTTTATCTCGACACATTTGTTGCAAGATCTGCTTTCCCAGCAAAATAAAGGGTGCAACGAATCCAAATGGATCGAACACTGAAGCCACTGTGGACAATACTCCTCTTCGTGTTAGTGGATTTTCCTTTACTGTTACTCTGAAGTGGAACTGGTCTGATTACACACACCATTGCACTCCGAGCGCTCTCTCCATATGCACTTCACCCAGCACCATGTCCAGATCTTTGGTGGCTACAGCACATTCTTCCTTTGGAAGTGAGGCTAGGACCTTGGTGCTGTTGGGAATAAACTTGTACAACTGATGCTTGCCTGTGCTGCAGAGCTGACGGGCTTCTTTGACGAGCTGTATTGCTTGACCTTCGGTATCAACACTTGCTAACCCATCATCAGCATAGGAATTGGTTTTAATGAACTTGATGGTGTCTTTGCTGAAACATCCTTTTCCTTCAGTTGCAAGGTGCTTGAGGCTGTAGTTGGTGCAACCAGGGGAGGAAGCCATGCCAAATAGGTGTACTTTCATCCGATAGATGGCATATGGTGTTTCAAGGTCACCATTCTCCCACCATAAGAACCTTAAATAATCTTGCTCGCTAGCACACACATGGAACTGATGGAACATGTGTTCAATATCACACATAATGGCCACCAGGCCTCTTCGGAAATGACACAAGACTCCAAGCAAGGTGTTAGTTAACTCTGGGCCGGTAAGGAGATGGTCGATTAAAGACATACCTTGAAACTTGGCAGAGGAGTCAAACACAACGTGAATCTTTCCAGGTTTTTGTGGATAATACACCCCATGGTGTATTATCATGGAGGCGCTCCGGCCACCGGCAGAGTGAAGAGGCCTCGCCGTCGCAGGCCCATGGCTCTGAGAGAGATCCGTCGCTGCCAGAAATCCACGGAGATGCTCATCCGTAAGCTGCCCGTCCAGTGCCTGGTGAGGGAGATCGCTCAGGACTTCAAGACCGTCCTGCGTTTCCTGAGCTTCGCCGTCATGGCTCTGCAGGAGACCAGCGAGGCCCACCTGGTGGTCTCTTCTTCGCTAAGGGGGTCACCATCATGCCCAAAGACTTCCAGCTGGCCCGTCGCATCCGCAGAGAGAGAGCTTAGACTTTCTGCTGCACATTCACCAACCAACCATAATGCTCTGCACTGTGTGTCTATATATATACATTTATAGTAATATGGACATATGTTTACTAGATGTTGTTTTTTCTTGCCTTCTGATTGTTGCTCTGAGTGTTGCTATCCCTGTGCTGTTGCAATCCTGGAATTTCCCCATTGTGGGACTAATAAAGGCTTATCTTATCTTATCTTATCTTATCTTATCTTATCTTATGGTGAGGGATGTATCAAGCCAGGGTCTTGTCAACGTCTTGCTCTGGGACTCTTTCAGCGTCTCCATGAGAAATGATTTCTTCCATAAACTTCTTGTTGTCCATGTAGTACTGCTTGCTCCTTCTCAGCTTTCTTTCCAAGCATTTGAGACGATGAATGGCACATGCCTTGTTGTTAGGCAAGTTGGGTCTTTCACTCTTGAATGGGAGTGGCATCTCATAATGCCCATCCTCTTTGAGTTTAATGCCTTCTTTGATCCTTGTCAGGAATCTGAGATCTTCTTGGAAGATCTTTACATCTTCAGATGCCTTTTCCACAAAATCTGACTCCAACATTTTGATCACGTCATCAGGTGAGACCATTTCCTTTATCTGAGTTCTGTACACATAATGAACTTCGCTGGTGAGATTCGAAGAGGGCTGAATACCTGGTACCACTTGCTTTATAATGACTTGGTGACTCACGCCGATAACATCTCCGCAAGACATAGATTGCTGAAGCCCACAATACTCCATCCCAGATCAGTCCTTTGTGCATATGGCTGACTTTCCTTGTTCCCCGAACAAGAGCTTGAGGACAGTTGTAGCCAATTAGCAGGCCCACGTCACAACTTTGGAGTGGAGCAATCTCATCTGCGATGTGTCCAAGATGTGGCTCTGCCTTTGCCGTACTTGGTGTTGGAATATGACCTTGATTTGCTGGAATAAAGTCTCTTGCGTACGTTACTGGCAGGAATATGGTCTTGTTGGAGTAAAACTCTCTTACTTGTAAACCGGATAGCTTGTGACAGGACACAACTGTGTTTCTTGAGGACATAGTCGTAAGCTTTAGCTGAACTGGTTCACTTTTAGCGTTCAGAGCGCATGACATTTCTTCAAGGATGAAGGTTGTGTCACTCTGTGTATCAAGAAGTGCATACACAAGAACTTCACGCTCTGGCTCACTTTCAGCTGACACCCATACAGGAACGATGGAAGATGTGTGTGTGTTTTTGACGTTGTGCATTACTCTATTAGACATCGCTTCACTTGTTGGTGTAACACTGTCTTGTGGGACCTCTGTTCTTGACTTTGTCTTGTCAG
The DNA here is from genome assembly GCA_020510985.1 of Pholidichthys leucotaenia. Classification (NCBI taxonomy): domain Eukaryota; kingdom Metazoa; phylum Chordata; class Actinopteri; order Cichliformes; family Pholidichthyidae; genus Pholidichthys; species Pholidichthys leucotaenia. Next base: position 309,747,733 of record CM035844.1, read on the forward strand.
TGCTCTTTGCTTTATTAATCTTTGCCTGAGTTCTTTCTTCTTTAGTTCGATTGTCATGAAGACATGTTGGATGTTTTTTCTTGCATGTATCACAAGTTTCTCTGTTTTCATAATCCTTTGAGCGATGGCCAGACTTCAAGCAACCAAAGCAAAACTTCTTCTTTTGTGCAAACTTGAGTCTCTCATCAATGCTCTCATTCATGAACTTCTGACACTTCTGTAGAACATGACCTGCCTTCTAGCAGTAGACACAACTTGCATTGACTGCTCTTTCATTTGAGTTAGTCGCTAGGACCTTAGCTCCATGGCTTCCGTTCTTGAGGATCTTTCCGTCTTTTCACCTTCACTTGGTTTCAGAGCATGGAGAGATGTTATGGGGTTACATGGAATTTTGGCTTCACGTGAGATGAACTCTACCAACTAGCTGAAACTTGGAAAGGTGTGGCTTGTTTCTTGTGCTTCTGTAACCTTTTAATTCCACCTTGATGTGAGCCAGTCTGGAAGTTTTGCAAGCATTTTTTGGTTTTCGTTGCAGTCACTGAGCACTTCAAGTCCTTTAATCTGTGACATAGCCGCTTGACAGCTACGAAGAAAGTCAGCAAACTCTTGAAGTCCCATACTGCCTTTGGAGCTTATCTTGGGCCATGCCTTGAGTTTGTCTCTGAAGGTTTTGATGATGAGGAATGGATTGCCATACCAGTCTTCAAGGACTGTCCGCGCTGCATTGTAGGCTGACTCTGTGCCTAGCAGAAAGTAGCTCTCTATCACTTTCCTTGCAGATCCACTCGCATACTTCTGCAGATAGTATGTCTTCTCTTCAGCTGGTATATTCTTTCTGTCAATGAGTGTCTGAAATGAGATCTTCCAGTCATTGTATCTGATTGGGTCACCACTGAATACCGTTGGTTCTGGTACAGGAAAACGACTTGCACTGAGGGACTCTGCAAAGGCTCAGACAAGATCTGTAGTGTTTACTTCTTGTGAATGTGTCACATTCTGTGGCGGGTAACACAGTTTGAGGTGCTGGTCATTGTTTTTAGACTTGACTTAATTTTCTTTGTCCAAATTGTGTTGATGGAGTAGGTTGTATATGTCACGCCTCGCCACTCATCTGCGGCGCCAGCTGCACGCACACCTGCACCTCATCAGCGGTGAGGGATTTAAGCCGCCTCGCCCTGGGCTTTGGCCTGAAGCCGTCAGACTTCATTCGCCTCTATTGCTGTAAGGAACCTCACCATTCAGCAACACTTCGGTAAGAAGCCCTTACCTCATTCCTCTCCCAGTCTGCTCCCCTGTGCACAGGTGGATTTCCCGGCGGCGGACCATTCCTCTCCGTCTCCATTTCCTCGCTGCTGCACCGGGCTCTCCAGGTCGCTGTCTACCGGGCATCACCCTTGCTGTGCCAGCCACCTGCTAATTCCAAGTAAGCCTGTCACCATTCTCATATCCCCTGTGTTGGTGTGTGTCCGTCACCCTTCTCCCTCTGCTTCTCCCATAGGGTTGTCCGGCTGTACGGCCTCCTGCCTCCGTGCCCGACGCAGACGCCACCACCAATACATTCACATTCCGCAGACACACATTCATACACACTTGTTGCTAAATAAAGCTATTAGATCTGCCCTGAGCCTGCGTGTGTGTCTCCTGAGCCGTGCATTATGTCAGTACGGCTTCAGCAGAGCGGCTCGGCAGACGGCGGGCTCACACGCCGACTTTCCACCCTCGAGGCTCGAGTGGACCTAATAGCCCACCAGCAACAGGTGATTTTAAATCAATTATACAGAATCACTAACCGATTGGACCGCTTGGACCCCCAACGGCCGTTCCCCCCGGCTCGTCAGGGCGGCGCGGCTCCTGCTGCTCCTGCGGCCGTCCAGCCTGCTCCGGTCGCACCGGTTCAGCTCACACCCATTCCGACCCCCGCCCACTTTAGCGGTAAGCTCGGCGGAGCGCGGGGGTTTATAATGCAATGTGAGTCCGTTTTCCACCATGTGCCCGGAGATTTTCCCTCAGACCACAGCCGAATTGGCTACATAGGGAATCTCCTGGAGGGGCGAGCGCTTACTTGGGCTTATGCCGTAATGGCGAGGCCCAGTTACGCCACCCTCACCTATGGCCAATTCGTGAGACAATTCCTGGAAGTCTTTGATCATTCTCGTACCGAGAGCGTTCAGGTCGATCGGCTCCTCAGCCTCCAGCAGGGAAGCCGGTCGGCAGCTGACTACGCGATCAACTTCCGGGTAGCGGCGGAGGAGGTTGGCTGGGATGAACGTTCATTCTGCGGCCTCTTCCTCCGCAGTCTCAATGATGGTCTGAGGGACGAACTGGCTGGGCGGGATATCCCGGAGACGTTAGCGGAGCTAACATTCCTAGCCATCAGCCTGGATAACAGGTTGCGCAAGCGCGCCTCGGAGCGGAAGTCGTCTTCTTCTCGCTCTCGTGGCGTCTCATCGCGCCTGTCCCAGGCTCGCCCCCTGGCGTCGCCACCACCATCGCGCCCCGAGGAGTCGGAGCCGATGGTGACGGGCTGGACAAAGCTCCCTCCTGCGGAGAGACAATGCCGCCGTGAGTTGGGTCTCTGCATGTATTGCGGAGACAGCCAACACACGGTGGAGCTTTGCCCACAGAAAGCCAAACGGCGGGGTCCGCGAATCACTGTTGGGGGCCTCGCAGACGTCAATCGGTTAAATCCCCTCTCCCAATTGAAGCTGCCCGTCCGATTTTGTCACAACTCCACTGGGCACCTCACTCACGCACTGGTGGATTCGGGCGTGGAGGGCAGCTTTATTTCACAAAGCCTGGCAACCCGATTGGGCATCCGTTGCCAAGCCCTCAAATCTCCTCTCGCCCTGGTCAACCTCTCCCATGTCTCCCTGGGGAGGGTTACACATCAGACTGTCCCTGTCCCTGTGATCATCTCTGGGAACCACCGGGAGGAGATCACCTTCTACGTCCTCCCCAACTCTGTGTCGCCCGTCATCTTGGGGTACCCCTGGCTTCGCCCCATAATCCCGTCCTGGATTGGAAGTCCGCCAGGGTATCAGCATGGAGTACCTTCTGCATGAGCACCTGCCTGCAATCCGCTGCCTGCTCTCCGTCCTCTTCTCCAACTCCTGTGGACGCTGCGCCCCCGGATCTCTTCCTGGTGCCGTCAGAATTTCACGACCTGGGTATGGTGTTCAGCAAGTCCAAAGTGATGTCTCTTCCTCCACACAGGCCCTACGACTGTGCGATAAACATCCACCAGGGGGTGCCCTTACCCTCTGGGCGACTCTACAGCCTGTCGGCACCGGAGAAGGAGACCATGAATTCCTACCTTAAGGAATCGCTGAGTGCTGAAATCATCCGTCCCTCGTCATCTCCATTAGGCGCAGGATTCTTCTTCGTGGGCAAGAAGGACGGTTCCCTCCGTCCTTGTATCGACTACCGCGCCCTGAATGATATCACGGAGAAGGATCGCTACACCCTGCCACTTATGGACACCGCCTTCCACTCCCTCCAGGGGGCGACTTGGTTCACCAAGCTGGATCTACGCAGCGCATACCACCTCGTCCGGATCCGGGAGGGAGATGAGTGGAAGACAGCCTTCCGTACCCCGAACGGCCACTTCGAGTACCTGGTGATGCCGTTCGGGTTGACCAACGCTCCAGCCGTCTTTCAGCACCTCATAAATGATGTCCTCCGGGATTTCATCGGCCTATTTGTGTTCGTCTACCTGGATGACATCCTCATCTTCTCCAAATCCAGGGACGAGCACTGGGTCCATGTGAGGCGGGTCCTCCAAAGGCTGCTGGAGAACCGGCTGTATGTGAAAGCTGAGAAATGTGAATTCTACGCTAAGACAACGTCCTTCCTCGGGTTCGTCATCTCCCACGACCAGGTGCTTCCGGACCCAGTGAAGGTGAAGGCGGTGGTGGAATGGCCCACACCTACATCAAGAAAACAGGTGCAACAATTCATTGGGTTTGCTAACTTCTACCGCTGCTTCGTCCCAAATTTTGGCACCGTTGTCGGCCCTCTGACCCGCCTCACGTCCCCTAAGGTCCCGTTCCGGTGGACCGAAGAGGCCGCGGCTGCTTTCCAGGCGCTGAAAGCGGAGTTCTCCTCCTCCCGGGTCCTTAGCCAAGTCGACCCGTCGCTGCAATGCATCGTGGAAGTGGATGCTTCGGACACGGGAGTGGGGGCGGTCCTATCTCAGCGGTCGCCAGATGATGGAGTCAAACGGCCCTGCGCCTTCTTCTCTCGGCGCTTGTCCCCGGCGGAATGGAACTACGACGTGGGGGACAGAGAGCTCCTCGCCATCAAGCTCGCGCTGCAGGAGTGGCGTCACTGGCTAGAGGGGGCGGACCTGCCGTTCGTGGTCCTGACGGACCACAAGAACTTGGAATATTTGAGATCTGCCAAGCGTCTGAACGCCCGCCAGGCGCGTTGGTCCTTGTTCTTTGCCAGGTTCCGTTTTAACATCACCTTCAGGCCTGGCTCCAAGAACGGCCTGCCCGACGCCCTCTCTAGGCAATTTGCCCCTGAGGCATCTGAGGACACGGTCCACACCATCCTGCCCAGGTCGTGCATCGTGGGAGCCGTCACTTGGGACATTGAAAGCAAGATCCGGAAGGCGCAGGAAGTGGAACCTGACCCTGGCGGCGGACCGGAGGGGAGGCTTTTCGTGCCATCCACGGTTCGGGGGGAGGTCATCCACTGGCTACATACATCTAAGCTCACTGCCATCCTGGCTCCTCCCGGATGATTGACCTCCTTCAACGGTCCTTCTGGTGGCCGGGCCTGCGGAAGGACGCTGCCCGCTACGCCCGGGCCTGCCCAGTATGTGCCACCAGTAAGTCAGGTAATGCCCCTCCAGCGGGTTTGCTCCAGCCTCTGCCCGTCCCTGGCAGGCCCTGGTCGCATATCGCCCTGGACTTCATCACCGGACTCCCAGCCTCTAACACCTACGACACCGTCCTGACCATCGTCGACCGTTTCTCCAAGGCGGCACACTTCATCCCACTACGAGGTCTTCCATCTGCCCTGGAGACGGCGGACCTCCTTGTCCAACACGTGGTCAGGTTGCACGGGATTCCGGTGGACGTGGTCTCGGACCGGGGGCCCCAATTTTCCTCAGAGGTTTGGAGGTCATTTTGCAATGCCCTGGGAGCCAAGGTAAGCCTCTCCTCCGGCCATCACCCCCAAACCAACGGGCAGTGTGAGCGGACCAACCAGGAGCTGGAGGCTGCACTCCGCTGCGTCACTGCGTCCAAGCCTGCGTCCTGGAGTAACCACCTTGCCTGGGTTGAGTACGCCCATAACACCGCCCGCTCTTCTGCCACAGGGATGTCTCCCTTTAAGGCGTCCCTGGGCTACGACCCCCCTCTTTTCCCAGCGCAGGAGAGTGAGGTAACTGTTCCTTCAGTTCGGGCACACCTCAGGCAGTTCCGCTCCATCTGGGCATCGGCGCGCAATGCGCTTTTACGCACGGCGGAGCGCAACAGAACCACGGCGGACCGGCACAGAAGACCTGCCCCAGTGTACCAGGTGGGTCAACGAGTCTATGTGTCGACCCAGGACGTCATTTTAAAGGGTGAGAGGAGGAAGCTGGCACAGCATTTTATGGGCCCATGCCCCATCACCAGGATTATCAACCCGGTGGCTGTGCGTGTAGCTATTCCCCCCTCCCTCCACATCCATCCCACCTTCCACGTATCCAAGGTGAAGCTGGCAGTTTCCGACCCCCTTTGCCCTCCTCCTGCTGCGCAGCCCGCGCCCCGGATGATTGATGGTCATCCGGCCTGGCCTGTCTCTTCTATCCTGGACTCCCGGCGCCGGGGTCGCGGGTTGCAGTACTTGGTGGACTGGGAGGGATATGGGCCTGAACATCGGCAATGGGTACCCTCGTCATTTGTTTGGACCCGTCCCTCATTACTGAGTTCCATCGAGCGCACCCGGAGAAACCATCGCCAGGAGGCGCTACTAGAGGGGGGAGTACTGTCACGCCTCGCCGCTTATCTGCGGCGCCAGCTGCACGCACACCTGCACCTCATCAGCGGCGAGGGATTTAAGCCGCCTCGCCCTGGGCTTCGGCCTGAAGCCGTCAGACTTCATTCGCCTCTATTGCTGTAAGGAACCTCACCATTCAGCAACACTTCGGTAAGAAGCCCTTACCTCATTCCTCTCCCAGTCTTCTCCCCTGTGCACAGGTGGATTTCCCGGCGGCGGACCATTCCTCTCCGTCTCCATTTCCTCGCTGCTGCACCGGGCTCTCCAGGTCGCTGTCTACCGGGCATCACCCTTGCTGTGCCAGCCACCTGCTAATTCCAAGTAAGCCTGTCACCATTCTCATATCCCATGTGTTGGTGTGTGTCCGTCACCCTTCTCCCTCTGCTTCTCCCATAGGGTTGTCCGGCTGTACGGCCTCCTGCCTTTGTGCCCGACGCAGACGCCACCACCAATACATTCACATTCCGCAGACACACATTCATACACACTTGTTGCTAAATAAAGCTATTAGATCTGCCCTGAGCCTGCGTGTGTGTCTCCTGAGCCGTGCATTATGTCAGTATATTTCTTCATCTGAACATTCACTTCGCTCATGCACTCGCTGTCTTGCTTTAGCAGCTTTCAGTTTTTCGACTGTATTCAGTCGCTCCAGTTCTCTGTGCTTTGCTTCCAGCTCTCTTTGCTGCCGTGTAATGTATGCTTCTTGCCTTTCGATTTCCTTTATGAGGTTTTCTTGTTCAAGCAGAACTTCCAAGTTAGCTTTGTTAGCCGCAACTTCAGCAGCTGCATCTTGTCTTTTTGAAGAGTGCCCGGATGAATGCTTGGATGGGACCTTTGAATAAGAAGAGCGACTTGCGTGGTGAGATTTAACACTCATCTTTACTGAGGCTGCAGACTTGAATATTGACTGTCTCCTTCCAAATTTCTTCGTCCCCTTGACTTTCAACCTTTTCAGCCTTCAGGTACCTTTAAGCAGCTTTGATTATTGTCTTTGTCACTGCTTTACATGTGTCTATTCGACATCTTGTGTCATGGTCTGGAGAGTCAATCCGTCTCAACTCATGATAAGCTGTGTTCAGATTTATTGCAGCACTTGAAACTTTAGCAACATGTTCATTCAGCAGATCTTGTGAGCATTGCTGTTCCATAGCTCTTTTGGACTCTTTAGTGACAGCCTTCCACTTCTCATAGCACGTAGTGAAATGATGTGCAGCTTTCCTTACCTGCTCATTGTGCAGCTCTTGGCCCTTTTCTGTCAATTTACGACTTCTTCGGCTCCTTTGTGGCTCTTGCGAGGTAGTGTGTGAGTTGTGGCTGCTCATCTGCACAGAGTTGCTCTTTATCACAACAATCTTCACTGACTTCTGGATTGACCCCAAACTCTGCCATTGTTCACTTTGGTTTGTCTTTGTTTACTTCAGATAAAAGATTTAATGCAGTAACTTAATGTTGTGTTTGGTAATGAAAGGGTTAAATGTTAATCTTGTTAAATGTTACTGCCACTTTAACTTAAACAGTGAACTGTCTTATTGTTCTTCAAATGTAACTTAAAGTCAAAACTCAACTCACTGTAAGCTGTAAGCAACCATTACATGTCTTGAATGAACCAGTAATATCCTCAGTGTTACTGAGAATCACTGAATACACACAGTATATAGGTTACTTAGCACAACACAGATGTACACACTGTATAATGATCAATTCAGCTTCAACAGGAGAAATGTAAAAAAAAGAAAATTATTTCAATGCAAATATTTCAATCCTTGATTCACAACAGAAATGAAAATTATCTTATTTCTTGTTACAATGTCCTCTTGACTTCACTTGTATCTAAATCAAATAATCTTAATGACTCTCTTATTTGGGGCAACATTCATTTTGGGAACCTGGAATTTCCCATGGTTGCTGCACCTTGCGTTGTGCATTGGGCCATGGGAAGATGGAGGCGCCGCGCTGTCGTTGCTCTCATCCCTGGCTCTGGCACCGTCACTCATCCACCCATGCATCAGAGCAGATGAGTTCTCACTGTAGCACCCTCAAGGATGGGCTTACACATGAGGTTTAGAGTAAAACAGGGTTTATTCTTGTTCTTGACAACCCGTGAGAACTGGTCACAAAAAGAAATACATCAGAGTAAATGTAAAATTACATCTTGCAGTTTGCATCAATAAAATAAAGACATAAAACATGAAATAAAACATACAAAAAGGTTAGACAAACCTTGTGAGCTGACATCCACGAGGGGCTAAATGATCTTGTTTAACCTCCGTTTGTCCTCTTTCTTCTTTTGTGTTATTTTCTTTGTTTTAATGGTCCTTTCTGCATGAATTGTTATCAAATCTGCAGAGCTTGGTGACAAGTGGCAAGAGTGATGTGCTGCTTGGGCGGAATGTGCAGGTAATTAAGGTCTGGTGGAACCTGAGGCTAAAATAATTAGTTCCGTGTGCTCCACATAATGGAATGGGGAAAGTAAAGTTACACACAGAGCTACCAGAGGACTGACCCCCCGCTGTAGCTTTCACTGCTTACAGTAGTTGTGTGGCCTAGGGTCAGAGAAACGGAGATAGGTGCCGCCCATATACACCTTCAGGTGTGAAGGGATTAACTAACTAACTAACACTAAAGTTGATCACTAGATGGTGTAGTTGTGAAGATAAAAGACAAAAAACTAAATGAAGGCATTAATAAGGAGTAAATTATAAGAGACGGTTACATTACACCAGAGCAGTGGAGGAGGGGTTTGCACTGCGGCAGCACAGCAAGTCACCCTTGGCCGGGGGATCCTGGGTTCAAACCCAGCCCCCAACCAACAGTGATCTGTGTGGAGTTTGCATGTTCTCCCCGTGTCTGCGTGGGTTTACTCCGGGATTTCTCCGGTTTCCTCCCACATGTTAAAAACATGAAAGTTAGGCTAATTGGCATCAAGCTGGGGATCCTAAATTGTCCTTAGGTATGACTGTGAGAGTGAATGGTTGTCTGTCTCTCTGTGTTGGCCCTGCGATGGACTGGCAATCTGTCCAGGGTCTACCCTGCCTCTCGCCCAAATATGCTGGGATAGGCTCCAGCCCCCCCGCGACCCAAAAAGGATTAAGCGGAAGAAGATGGATGGATGTTACATTACATCTTTTGCACTGTTCACCACCTTTCCCATCCTCTGGAGCCTAGCCATAAAAATCCTTCTCTTCTCTATATATCTCCTGCAACATAACATCACATGCTCTACTGTCTCACTTGCTTCATACCGATCACAATGGCCTGTCAGGTGTTTCCCCATTACAAAGAGAGAACTCTTTAAATTGTTGTGACCAATACTTAATCTGCTTAACACCACTTGTTACTTCCTGCAGTAAACATTTCCCATACTTTATTCTTGATATTAAATAGATTTCTTCCTTTTGTTTGACTTTCCCAACACTGCTGCCTCTGGTTTATTATTCCTTTCCAGATTATAATTTTCCCTTCAGACTTTGAAAGTCTAATTTTAACCTCCACATTTTCCCTTTTGACTGCTCTTTTGCCAACTTGCCTGCCTTTTCATTTCCTGCAATTCCTGCATGTCCTGGCACCCACATGAAGGTGATGCACCTTCCCTGCTCTTTGATTCTTTAGTTGGTAAACAACACTTCATACAACAGGTCTTGATGGTGAGTGGCTGATCCTCCATGAATACTAAGCAGTGCTTATACCGAGTCACTACATATGAGGACTTTACTGTCCTTCAGTTCCTCTGCCTCTCTAAGGCCAGTAGGATTGCACCTAATTCCACTGCATACACATTTAAATAATTGGATGTTCTTTTACTGACCTATGTGGTACCTAGCAATCACCACTGCGGCCCCTGTAGCTTCTGTTAGTGTCTCCTTTGATCCATCTGTAAAAATCTGTACATCACTGCAATACTCTTTTCTGTATATCTATAATATTCCTGAACCAAATCTGCTCATTTATTTTTGTGTTTGAGTTTCAGCAGCCCAAGAGCTACCATTGCATTTTGTAACACCCATGCTGGTCTCATAGGCCACCACACTGTTGGACGGAGCTCTCATGAGTACACGTTCAGTTCCTGTCCACCCAAAGCTTGGTTTAAAAGCTTTCCCCCTCTCCCAACAAGCCTCCAGGACCCCTTTTGTTGGATACCCTTTATCATGGCCTCTCAGGTTGACCCAATAATTGCCCGTTAACTACTTCCTATGGAGGTGTTCTCTGACGCTCCTCTCCCTCTGCCATGTTCTTTCTTTTCTTCTTCTTCTCTTGGACGGTTTACCGGCGGGTTGATGGTGCTGCGGTGGGTTTTCTCTGACACCCTCTGCCTCTGTCTGGCGGGGAGAGAGAGGCAGAGAAACTGTACAGAAACCCTGATAAAATATAGATTTATTATACAGTATGTTGGAAAGCAGCCACAGATACAACACAGTCCCCAACTGTGACCACAAAAGAGCCAGAAGCAGAAACGAAGGAGTTGGTTTTCTTCTTCTTCTTCTTCTTCTTCTTCTTCTTCTTCTTATTATTATTATTATTATTATTATTATTATTATTATTATTATTATTATTATTATTATTATTATTATTATATTGTTTAATGGCGGATGGCAAGTAGCTTATAGGTGCATTTCCGTCACCTTCTGGACTGGAGTGTAGAACAGAAAAGGTATGACACCACCCACGACATCGTAAACGCTTTACTAGCCCCGTTTGATCCGAAAACCTAAAGATTGTCCTAAAAACCACACCCCCTGAATTTTTCCATAGTAATCCCTCAAATTTAGTCTAGTCTGATTTCTCTCCAGTGCTGTTTTGTGTATTTGTCTATGATGTCTGCACCTGGGACATTGTATGAAAATATGCTCTACTGTTTCTGGCCATCCGGGATAGCGCCGTACCATGGCTGCTTCATCCATCCAAGTGGATGTCCTCAATTTCCCCTCTGGGGATCAATAAAGTGTACAAAATCAAATCAAATCAAAATAATCACAGTTTCCTGAAGGGTGTTTCTTTATTATGAATAAAGTGCTATTTAGTCCTGTATGCCCAAACCTCAATCTTGAAATAATGTCTTCTTCCTTCTTGTTTCTATTACGTTTCCTCATTTCTCCAACTTTCTTTTGAATCTACTGTATACTGTATATATATATATATATATATATATATATATATACACAGTATATACAGTATATATATATATATATACACACACACACACACACATACACAGTATATATATACTGTATATATATATATATATATATATATATATATATATATATATATATATATATATATAAGGGATTCTGTGGTGTGGGTATGTATGTAGGCATGTATGTGGTGAACCATGAATGTGCATGTGCACCTGACACGGTGGCCGAAGTTTAAAGGGGTCATTGACAGCACTTTTTCCACATTTTAATAGCTCACACATGTCTTAATGAAATGTTTGTGACATTTTTTTTCACATTTTCTGTAATCTTTTCAATTATTGAAGCAATTTTTTTTCCCTGGCTTTCTTAGAACTCTGATTTAAGGCCTGTCACTTTAAGAATCATCCTTCACCATTGAAACTCCGCCCTCCCTCTTAGTCAGTTAGCCATTATAGCTCTAGCTGGCCAGCTCTGCATCGGTCCTGTCAATCGCCCAATAACTTTGCTGTGATTCACAACAAACTGCTAGCACCTCGTACTGGACGATCGCCGCAACCCGAGGCAAGGTACCGAGCCAAGGGATCTCAAAGGGCAGTGTGGCTCTGTGGGACGCCACTCTGCTTTCACAGCCAGCTGAAAGCTGGAGTGACTACGCTGCTCGCAAAAGCAGAGCAAATCCACGGAGGACGGTGTTATGTCCTTAAAACGTGGCGCTATAATGAGGCGAGTGGTGAACTGAACAGGACTTTATTATATGACTCACTGGGTACAGCCAGACGCTCCCACTAGGTAGAGAGGTGGTCAAATCAGCCTTTTATATCCCGGGTGGTGGCGGAACTGGAAAGGTGGAGCCGCCACCCACACCATACAATAATGTGTCATATTAATGTAATAAACAACACTACTGTAGAAGAGCTTGAAATAACGAGGCGATGTGATTCATAAACCAAAGTTTATTATCAGCTCCTCTAACAAGTCTCATCTAGGTGCAGCAGCAGAAGAAGTGAGAGAGCGAACACCTTCGGCTCTACGAACTCATACTCGCACATAACAAAAGACATGCATATCAAAAGCTGACATCCCTCACTATCTTAATCCCCTCCTTTGTCTTCGTACCCCTCCACCTGGCCCTGGGGGGTCAGGGCGACCTATCCGGTCTCCACCGCAGCGCCTCGGATGCTCTTTGATCTTCACTGGCGGTTGAGACCTCTTTGTCCTGTTCTGAGGTGTGAAGTCGCTTTACATATGTAATCACCAAACATTCTCACATGCTTATACATATGTAGGTTATGGGATATATGATTAATATAGACCACAACTACCCCCCCTTCAAAAGGCCCAAAACTCATGCACACCATTCAGACCCTCCCAAATTTAGAGCCCGAATCACACTCTAGTGATAAACAAGATGATTAGGCCTATCCATGCACACACAAACAACTAAAACTAGAGGGGAACAGGTGGACTACTATCCCACCTCCACACGGCCAGATGGATTATTCTGCCATCTCCGTTATTATACAGTCTATGGAATAAAAATAAAGCTGCTGTGTTCCTACTATAAACATAAAACAATCCCACAAACATATATACACATACAGGTTATACCCTTGAACCTAAATTCAATAAACAACTTAATCATCAAATATATCAATAAACGCATCAACGCCAAGCTGTGATCACCCCAATGCACCACCCTATACCCTGGGCAGCCCACCCAACAGCTTCATGTGCTAGACACGTCACGACAGTCACTCAGCACCATGGACCGCTCATATAGCAACGGCATGTCCTAAACACACTGGTATCCACACTATGGAGCCTGGGCAATTCACATATGAACATTACAACTTAAACACATTGGTATGATTCCCTTGCAAACTGGGTATGTCACATAGCAACTTTGTGTATTAATCATATCGACATACTGACTGCACTACCAGAACAATGCACACATTAATATTTCGATGATTCACATAGTAACATCATGCAAGACACATTAACTTGGGCAGTTAGCAGTAACACCCATTAAACCAATTGCCCCCCCCCTCCAAATTACCAGTCAGACACCATGGACAGCTCACCCCTCGGAGACCCGTCAGGCGGGTCCCGACCAGAGCATCGTTTCTTCTTGGCGCCCGGGGACAACCCACGTCGGTACCGGAGCACCTCTCTTTCCTCATAAACACACTGCAGCTCATTGGGATGTCTCTCCATACCATCTGTCAGCTGCAGGTAACCGTCCTCCCGGACAGCCACCACCTGTAGCTGCCCCTGGTCCTCCTGTTGCTTCTGCTTCCTGTGGACCCCTCTCGACCGGGCCTCCACCTTGGGTCGGACCAGATCAGTGACCCCCTGAGGAGCCTTGCTCGGCTTCCAGCGTTTGTGCGTGGCATGTCAGTTATCCGTGCCAGCTGGTTCTGCCCTGCTCACTTTCATTTGAGACGCTGGCAAAGCTGTTGTGACCCTTCGCTCCTTGGTACCTCCCAGCCAAACTCCAGAAGCAGAATGAGTCAGCCACTAGGCTCCATCCTCTGTTGCGGGCGTTCCCTGGTGCCGCCCAGCTCCCTCAGCTAGGGTAACTTGGGCCCTGGTGCAGGAACCCTCCCGCGATGGCTCTGGATGGGGTTGGTCCTGCTCACCTTCCAGACTACTAGGCCAAGGTTCATCCCATTTTGCATCATCCACCACAGCCAGCATCAGTCAGTACCATAAACCGCAGCCCGACCACTCCTCACCCATGCCGCTGGTGATGGAAAACCCCAGTCCATAGAAGAGATCGCAGCCCATCACATTTTCACCCATGCCAGTCACCACAAACTTCAGGTTGGCGACCACCGATGACTTATAACAGGCCATCAGCTCCACCAAACCCATGATGGGCAGCCTCCATCCTCCATAGCCGCATAATTGCTTCAAATGACCTCTTAGCTGAAAATATAGGAAGAAACTCCTCACAGTGGGCCAACTCAACACAAACTGCACTGCGCCCGTATCAACCAGTAATGGTACCCAGCGTGTGCTCCTTCAGCTGGTCACGGACCATTTCTTCCTCTATATCACCGAATTGGCAGTCCCCAGCCAGGTGCTGCAGGTCCATAACATAGTGTTGCACCGACTCGCCGGTCCGCTGATGGTGCTGCCGAAACTGGATCCTCCTGACGATGATGTTTGCAGGCGCCCGAAAATGTCGCGCCATCAGCTCAACCATGTTGTTGAAGCTATCACTAGCTCCCAAAGTAGAAAGGATACGCTGTCCTTCTGTACCTAAGCTGTGGACTAAAATCTCCCATGCTCATACCTTCTTCAGCTCGCTGAGGTTTAGTGCCACCAAATAGTTCTGAAAAGCAGTGAACCATCTCGTCCAAGGCACCAGAGGCTCTCCTGGAGTCTCCAAAAATGGCCAAATAGATGACAAGCCTGCATCCATACTTTATCCATCCATCCATCTTCTTCTGCTTAATCCTTTTTGGGTCACGGGGTGGGGTGGGGGGGGGGGGGTTGGAGCCTATCCCAGCATCTTTGGGCGAGAGGCAGGGTACACCCTGGACAGATCGCCAATCCATCGCAGGGCCAACACAGAGAGACAGACAACCATTCACTCTCACAGTCATACCTAAGGACAATTTAGAATCCCCAGTTTGATGCCAGTTAACCTAACTTGCATGTTTTTGACATGTGGGAGGAAACTGGAGAAATCCCGGCGTAAACCCATGCAGACACGGGGAGAACATATCCTCGTCGCCAAATGTTATGTCCTTAAAATGTAGCACAATAATGAGGCGAGTGGTGAACTGAACAGGACTTTATTATATGACTCACTGGGCACAGCCAGACGCTCCCGCTAGGTAGAGAGGTGGTCAAAGAGGCTGTGCCTCTTCCACATCAGCCTTTTATACCCCGGGTATAAAAGGAAAGGTGGAGCCACCAACCATATCATACAATAATATGTCATTAATATAATAAACAACACTACAGATGTGGGGTTGCTGCGTATGAGAGCCAGCAGCATCCGGGACATTTTGATTGCTGGGAGCCGGAGGCTTCGTCATGATTTCGCAGTCGATCAACTGTACCAGCTTATTGTTATTTTCTTCAGATCTCAGTCATCCTAATAGCCATCCCTGTTATCAGCTGGATCGGCGGTGTGCCTAGTGTCACTGCAGCTAATCTCTCAGTGGTTTCATCGTGATTCCATGGCAGATCGCACCTACCGGTGTCATGCCGAAAACTCCCCTGGATTGGCGGGGGAGTTCTCGGCATAACATTGGCCAGTAGCCATAAATGCGACCGGTGTGCCGGTGTGGGCGATCCTCCATGGAATCACAATGAAACTACATGGAGATGGGCCAGACTGATAACAGGGAAGGCTATTAGGGTGACTAAGATCTGAAGAAAATGACAATATAAGCTGCACTTACAGCCAACCTCCTTGTACCAGTGTTAGCTCATGGGCTAATAGCTCAGGGGCTAATAAAACAGCTAGACGGGCCAATAATAGAGCAGTGGGTGGGTCTTTTGGACTGCAGTGGGTGGGATTTTTCAAGACTTGACGTCAGAAACTTACCCAGAAGTGTCAGAAAACATTTTGGGGAGTTTCTCTGAGAGAAAAATGACAGAAATGCTGTGAGCTTTTTTCAGATCGTTGATTGTTTGGAAGATTTTTGGCTAATTATGTGACCATTTAACACATTTGAAACAGTTAAAACCTACAAAGACAGGATTTTTCAGTCAATGACCCTTTTCAATCAATCAATCAATCAATCAATCAATCAATCAATCAATCAATCAATCAATCAGATTTTATTTATAAAGCACTTTTCATACAGTGTAGCAGCTCAAAGTGCTGTACAAAATAATAAACATACACCAAAAGCCAAAACATAGTCTCACCCACCCACACACACATACACTCACAACGCACCGACTAATCGACTTACCATATAAAACCATCTATCTCTAACATCAAGAAGTCTGTCTGTCTGTCTGTCTGTCTGTCTGTTCTACGCATATCTCTTGAACCATTCCTCAGACTGACTTTAGATTTTATACATGTTTTCCTGAGGTTACGAGGGTGTGCATCCCCAAATATGGAGTTGCTCAGTCAAAGTATGTAATTTTTATCAATAAAAGTTTAAGCCACCGCTCTGTCACCGCTCTGTGTCTCTTCATGCCCTGGCTTCAAGAAGTGTGGGCAGGGTTTCGAATTGACTCCGTGCTGATTGGACAGTACGCAGCATCACAACCATGCTGATTGGATAACACACAGCATCACGACCTGTCAGTCACCACAGTCTTCCCTGGACAAAACAAGGAAATGAAATTTAGAAAGACAGAAAAAGATAATACTGAAGATTTAATACTTAAAAATTTATACCATAAAGTTGCCATGATTGCGTAGGTCTAAAGGATAATTCGCCATACGTGGAGAATGAGGGGTGCAAGCAGACTGGGCGAAGCGTCAGTAGACTAGGTCTGACAAATCAACACAGAACATGCAGGGAGAAGCAGCGGCCAGACACAACCTGGCTCAAAGGCACGCTAACTGATGGTGATAAAAAAAAAGTTATTTTCAATAAAGTGAAAAAAAAAATAATGCATGGAGTGTGCTTTTGCCCTGAGGCTAATTTATCATGGAAAACAGCTGAGCACTGTGGTTCGAGATATCAGCTGATTGGATCTACAGGTATGCTGACATTTTGGCATATCTATCAGAACAGCTGATATATGTACTGGACATACAGGAGAATTGAAACGGTGTTTCTCTCTCTCTTCAGTGGTGTGCGCAATATAAAAAAAGAAAAGGAATAAGGTTGGGAAAACAACAACAGCAGTCCATGTACAGTAATGCTACCTGTAGTGCAAATAGCAACAAAAGATAGACTTAAGGTTTAATGCTTAAAAAAAAATGTTCCATAAAGTTGTTGTGATTGCGTAGGTCTAATGGATAACTTGGCGTGAAGAACACAAAGTGTGCGGGGGAGGGTGGTGGTGGCAGGGAAGCAGCAGCACACGGGTAAAGCAGCAGCCAAAGGGTCTCAAATATTTGTAAACATGTCCTGTTATAGTACTGCATGAGTTTATTGACAATACACAGAAGCAATTCAAAATTACGCTTAACTCCATCACTGAACAGTGATATAAACTATACTAAAATAATTATAATGATGACTGAACAACTTCCATTCCCCAAAGTGCAAAATTCACTATTATCTTGAATATAAGTAATAAAAGATCACACAAATAAGTGATCTGACAAACAAATAAACAAGGGATCTGGGATCTGAAACAGTTGCAAATATTGGATGTCCCATTCATTTTCAATATTTACAGTGCATCCGGAAAGTATTCACAGTGCTTCACTTTTTCCACATTTTGTTATGTTATAGCCTTATTCCAAAAGGGATTAAATTATTTTTTTCCTCAAAATTCTACACACAATACCCCATAATGACAACGTGAATTTTTTTTTTTATTTTTGAGATTTTTGCAAATTTATATTAAAATTAACCACCCAGTACACAGCCCCTCTGCCCCAGTCTGACTCTCATTAAGACCCAGGTGAGAGCTGAGCTGAAAAAGATCAAGACGAGGAAGGCTGCAGGTCCGGACAGCATCAGCTTGAGGCTCCTCAAGTCCTGTGCAGACCAGCTGTGCAGGATCGTAGAGCACATCTTCAGCCTTAACCTGAAGCCAGGGAGGGTACCACAGCTGTGGAAAACATTCTACATGGTACCCATGCCGAAGACTTTGCATCCCAAGAGCCTGAAGAGCTACAGATCAGTGGCCCTCACATCACACCTAATGAAGACCCTTGAGATGCTGCTCTTCACCCACCTCCACCCCCTAGTGGGACCAGCGATGGACCCACTTCAGTTTGCCTACCAGCATCGCATCAGGGTGGAGGATGCAGGGATCTTCCTCCTACATTGTTCCCTGTCTCATCTGGAGAAGCCTGGGAGCACTGTGAGGATCATGTTCTTTGATTTCTCCAGTGCTTTCAACACCATCCAACTGGTGATCCTGAGTGACAAGCTGCTGTGTGCAGGGGTGGACCAGTGCCTGTTATTGCGGATCCTGGACTACCTCACAGACCAACCACAGTTTGTGAGAACTCAGGACTGTATGTCTGACACCATCATCTGCAGTACGAGGGCGCCAAAGGGAACAGTTTTGGCTCCCTTCCAGTTTACCCTCTATATTGCTGACTTTTCACACAACATTGGGCAGCTCGGTGGAACAGTGGTTAGCACTGTGGCACCACAGCAAGGTCACGGGATTGATTCATCCCCTGACCATTGTGGGTTTGATCCCACCCTCTGACCATCGGTGACCCTTCTGTGTGGAGTTTGCATGTTCTCCTCATGTCTGTGTGGGTTTACCCTGAGTACTCTAGTTTCTTCCCACAGGCCCAAAACATGCAAATTAGGTTAATTGGAGACTCTAAAGTGGCCCTAAGTGTGAATGTGTATGTGAATGGTGAAGGGACTGGCGCTGTACTGTGGCTGCATCCATCCAGGTGGATGCCCTGTAATTTCCCTCTAGGATTAATGAAGTATACAAAATACACTCAAAAAACCACCACCCTGCCATCTACAGATGTTCTCTGATAACGCTGCGATCGTCGGCATCATCTCTGATGGGGATGACCCGGAGTACAGAGGACTTATCCAGGACTTTGTAGACTGGTGCCTGTAGAACTGCCTCCAGATCAATGCATGGAAAACCAAGGAACTGGTGATGGACTGCTGCAGGTGAGGACAACACCTCACAACACCGGTAAACATCCAGGGAACAGACATTGAGATGATGACATTTTACAAGTACCTGGATGTTCACCTGAACAATAAATTGGACTGGTCACACAACATTAACACAGTCTACAAGAAGGGGCAGCACAGACTGTTCTTCCTGAGGAGACTCAGGTCTTTTGGAGTGTGAGGAGCATTCCTGAAGACCTTCTATGATTCGGTGGTGGCATCAGCCATCACATTTGGAGTGGTCTGCTGTGGCAGCGGCATCACGACAGCTGACAGGAAGAGACTGAACAGGCTCATCAAAAAAGCCAGCTCTGTCATGGGGTGCCGCCTCGACCCAGTGGAGGAGATAGGAGAGAGGAAGATGGTGGCTCTGGTGTCATCTCTGCTGGAGTCTCATTCCCACCCCATGTGGGACATGCTGAATGCACTGAGGAGCTCATTTAGCGGTAAGCTATGCCATCCTAAGTGCTCGAGGGAGAAGTTCCGTAGGTCCTTCCTACCTATGGCTGTCAGGCTTTATAATCTAACCGGTGCTGCTCATAGAGGTAGTATTAAACGTCACAACTTTGCACAATAGAGATCGTCCCCTCCAATACACGACTAAGACAATTACAATTATTATCAAGGGTGGCAACAACACTGTCCATTCAAATGCGAAATATACTGTGTGGGTCCACAGTGGTCCCAATGGGGGAGTTTAAGTATCTCGGGGTCTTATTCACGAGTGAAGGGAGAATGGAGCGAGAGACCATTGTGATGAAGAGGAAGCTAAGCTCTAAGGCAAAGCTGTTGATTTACCGGTCAATCTGCGTTCCTACCCTCACCTATGGTCACGAGCTTTGGATAATGACCGAAAGAATGGGATCAGAGATACAAGCGGCTGAAATTAGCTTTCTTCATAGGACTGCTGGACTCACTCTTAGAGATAGGGTGAGGAACTCAGTCATCCGGGAGAGGCTGAGAGTAGAACCGCTGCTCCTCCACATTGAAAGGAGCCAGTTGAGGTGGTATGGGCATCTGATTAGGATGCCTCCTGGACGCCTCCCACTTGAGGTGTTTCGGGCATGTCACTCTGGGAGGAGACCTCGGGGCAGACCCAAGACTCGCTGGACAGACTATGTCTCCCAGCTGGTCTGGGAACACCTTGGTATCCTCTCTGAAGAGCTGGAGCAGGTGGCTGGGGACAGGGAAGTCTGGGCTTCTCTGCTTGAACTGCTGCCTCGGTGACCCGAACCTCCAAAAAAGCTGTAGAAGATGAATGGATGGATGGATGGATGGATGGATGGATGTCTAAAATGTTCATTGGTGCAACAAGTTTCTGTATGATAACCTTGCTATTGCTCTTTCTGTGTCAGAATGCTTAATGCATGCCAACTTCATTGTGTCACTGGTATATGTCTATGTATGTGGACAAAACTTGCTTACTGTTGCTATTGTAGTACCACCATCAATAATAATATTCAGTGGGCATCAATGCTGGTAGTATACAGTATAAATGACTGCTCTTGTTTCCTTGATTCCACTCTTCCTGCCACACGAAAGACCCCAAGATGCTTAAACTCCTCCAGCTGGGGCAGGAGCTTGTCCCCAACCCAGAGAGGACAATCCATTCTTTTCTGGCTGAGGACCATGTACTCAGACTTGGAGGTACTGATTCTCATCCCATCCACCTCACACTCAGCAATAAACCATCCCAACAAGACCTGTAGGTCATTGCTCGATGAAGCCAACAGGACAATATCATCTGCAAACAGCAGAGATGAGATCCTGTGGTCACCAAACACAACACCCTCCGTTTCTTGGCTGTGCCTAGAAATCCTGTCCATAAAAATTATGAACAGGATCAGTGACAAAGGGCAGCCCTGACGGAGTCCATCTCTCACTGGAAATGAATCCAACTGAGTGTTGGCAATATGAACCAAACTCTCACAATGGTCATATAGAGACTGAATAGCTTGTAGCAACAAGCACGATACCCCATACTTCTGAAGCACCCCCCACAAAAAACCATGTGGGACGCAGTTGAATGCCTTTTCCAAGTCCACAAAACACATGTAGACTGGTTGGGCAAACTCCCATGAACCCTTGAGGATTCTCGAGAGGGTAAAGAGCTGTACTCTTAAATACTTTTGCACAGACCTTCCTCAGGAGGCTGAGAAGTGTGATCCCCCTAAAGGTGGAACAGACTCTCCGGTCCCCCTTCTTAAAGAGAGGACCCACCACCCCTGTTTGCCATGCCAAAGGTACTGTCCCCGACTTCCATGCAATGTTGCAGAGACATGTCAGCCATAACTGCCCTACAACATCCAGAGCCTTGAGATACTCAAGGCTAATCTCGTAAACCCCCGGGGCCCAGCTACCAAAGAGTTCTTTAACCACTTCGGTGACTTCCGGCCTCTGTGATGGGCCAGCCAACCCACTTGTCCTCAAGCTCTGCTTCTTTTGTGGAAGGCGTGTCAGTGTGATTGAGGAGATCCTTGAAGCATTCCTTCCACCACTTGATGATATCCCCAGTTGAAGTCAGCAGTGTCCCATCTGCACCATACACAGTGTGGACAGGGAGCTGTTTCCCCCTCCCAAGTCGCTGGACAGTTTGCAAAAATCTCTTTGAGGGCAACCAAAAGTCTTATTCCATGGCCTCATCGAACTCCTCCTACACCTGCTTCAGCAATTACCCGAGCTGCACTCTGCTTGACCTGCCAGTAGACCTCAGCTGCTTTGGGAGTCCCACAAGCCAACCAAGCCTGGTAAGACTCCTTCTTCATCTTGATGGCCCCCCTCACCACTGGTGTCCACCACTTGGTTCAGGGTTTGCCACCACAAGATGCACCGACAACCTTGCGGCCACAGCTCTGGGCAGCTGCTTCAACAATGGAGGTGGAGAACATGGCCCATTCAGAGTCAATGTCTCCAGACTCCCTCAGAATGGTCAAAGTTCTGGTTCCGGTCGAAGTTCTTCTGGAGGAGGGAGTTGAAGACCTCCCGGACATGGGTCTCAGCTAGACATTCCCACTGCACCCTCACTATACATTTGGTTCTACCAGGTCTGAATGGCGTCCTCCCCTGCTATCAGATTCAACTCACCACCAGGTGGGGATCAGTTAACAGCTCTGCACCTCTTTTTACCCAAGTGTTCAAGACATATGGTCATAGGTCTGATGACACGATAACAACATTGATCATCGACCTGCGACCTAGGGTGCCCTGGTGCCAGGTGCACATATGGACACCCTTATGAAGGAACATGGTGTTCATTATGAACACGCTGTGATTGACACAGAAGTCCAATAACAGAACATTGCTCGGGTTAAGATCAGGCAGGCCGTTCCTCCCGATCACACCCCTCCAGGTTTCACTGTCTTGCACATGTGCGCATTGAAGTCCCCCAGTAAGACAATGGAGTCTCCAAGAGGATCACTCTCCAGCACCCCAGTCAGAGACTCCAAAAAGGGTGGGTACTCTGAACCATCATTTGGTACATAGGCACAAATGATGGTCAGGACCTGTTTCCCAACCCGAAGGTGCAGGATAACAACCGTTTGTCCACCAGGGAAACCACCAATGTAGAGGAAGCAAAGTGGAGGGGATACAAGAATACCTACCCTTGCTTGCTGCCTTTTGCCCAGGGCAACTCCAACTAGTAACTCCAAGCTGTGTGTTGTTTTTGTCTTTTAACCCCCACCTCTAGCCTGCAGTGAGCTTGTATCTATTGTAAGCTTGGTTTCCAGTTTTTTGCTGGCAGGGATGGCACAAGTTGAGGTCAACTGCTGCTTTGGCCCATTTGCTCAAGGGCTATTTTCAGAGATGTTCTTCTGTATAACTCAGTTGTAACGATTAAATAATTTGAGTTACTGATGCCTCTCTGTGACACTTATTGGTTGCCACTTGAGATATTTTAATTTAGCATTGCAATAGTGCTATATTTGAATTGGACATAATACAGACATGCAGTTGGGAAGATTACAAATTTTGGGAAAAAGACACTGATGGTTTGTAAAACTAATGTCTGGATTTTTATATCCATAGAACTGCATTCCAGAACAAGCTTTATTCTTTAGATTTCAAAATCATATCAGTACTGTTGTGATGAAAATAAATGTTAAATCATGTTGAATCAAGAAATTTGCTACAATTAATATGAATTTAACCTTTTCCATATGATTGCTCATATTAGTTTTGCAGCAGCTGGACAAAAATAATGGCTTGACACTTGTGTGGTCTTAGAATTTTGTACACTCACCTTGTACTAAGGATCAAAAATGATCCGCCCACTTAGCCCCCAAAATAAGGCAGTTACTGCTCATTTTGCCTGCAGAAACAACCTCATCATTCAACATACAGTGCTGTGAAAAATTATTTGCCCCCTTCCTGATTTCTTATATTCTTGCACATTTCTCACATTAACATGTTAAAGCTAATACATTTTTAATACTGGACAAAGATAACCTTAGTAAATACAAAATGCAGGTTTTAAATGATTTCATTTATTCATGGTAAAAAAGTTATCCAAACCTTCCTGATCACATGTAGTCATGTCCTTGTTGTCATATGTTGAAGATAGTGATATTTTGCATGTCTTTGACAAAAACAATTCTTTGCCATCTTGAGAGATTTCTTCATTTGAAAATGAGCAATCATTCTTTGGGTTGTACAACTTGCTGAGGACTACAATGAGCATTCCTGATATTGGTAAAAAGAGAACTGGGTACTGCAATTTATAGCACCTCTTGAAGCATTTCCTATTATTAAATAATGCTTCCAAGGCAAATGATCATGCATGTCTGATAATATGTTCTTATCTTAGCATGAGTTATGTGGAAACCATGGAGTGAACATGAAAAAAGATCAATCTGTAGCACACAATCTCAGCTTGTCATTGTGTGTGCTGGAATGTGTCTGTAGTTTTGGGTGCGTGTATATATATTTTCTGCTGTTAAAAATGGCCATGGTCCTTTTTCGCCATCAACTCAAGGTTTAAATGCCAAGATACATAGTCAGCAAAAACATAGCACAGAAGACACTGTGAAATGGTGCTAAACAAAGACTTGAACCTGCAGCACCTTAGTCCAACGTTCTACACATGCACTACAATGGCATGTTGTGTAAAAGCACTAAATTAGAATGTGTTGACCAACTAATTTAAGAAACGATATCAAA
This sequence comes from Pholidichthys leucotaenia, assembly GCA_020510985.1. NCBI lineage: Eukaryota > Metazoa > Chordata > Actinopteri > Cichliformes > Pholidichthyidae > Pholidichthys > Pholidichthys leucotaenia. The sequence continues at coordinate 309,771,773 of CM035844.1, forward strand.
ATCATAGAAAACTATCCACGGTAAACACACATTGTTTATTTGGGAAGTGTATGGTTTAAAAAAATCAGTTGCTATTTTTTTTTACTAATCATGATAAAATATTGTAATTATTACTAATTGTTTGTGTGTGTGTGTGTATATATGTATAGTCGTGAAAAAATTAGGACACCCCATTAAATATTCAGTTCTTTATTAATAAATGTTCACATATCTATGTCTAACCTTGTTTTTGTTTTTATTTACATTTTTTAACATTTATTTTAGCCATTTTAAGTGGGAATTAATGTGGGGGTGTCCTAAAAAGATGGGGGATGTCTTAATTTATTCCTCACCATTTGTTTAGAATTACATTTTACAGAAAATTTGAAAAAAGTCTTTAATTCATTTTTAATTGTTTAGTTGTATTACATGAATCTCCCAGTATTAACACTGATATTAAATATCCATATTTCCAAATATGTTAATAAAACACACAGGCTGATACAGGGTGTCCTAATTTTTTCACAACTCACTCTCTCTCTCTCTCTTTCTCTCATATATGAATTGTTAGTTCTGACTATTTTTGATAAGCTGTGATGCCACCTTTTTGGATCAGCCAATCATGTCTCTAGGTGCAGCACAGAGACCAATCAATCATGTCTCTAGGTGCAGCGCTGCATTCTACGGAGACCCCTACATGATCAAGGGGGAAGGGGAAATGTTTGGAAAAAATCAGATCCTTTTACAATTTCAACTTTTTTCTTGTAAACATGCAACTTTTTTCCTCATGAATTTGCTTATTTTTCTCCCTCGTAAATTCACTACTTTTTCACCATAAATCTGGAACTTTTTTGTTGTAAATGTGTGATTTTTTTCTTTTAAATTTGCAACATTCATATGAATGCTGTTTTTTTTCACAGGAAAACTGCTTTTTCCCTGTATGAATTCTCATGTGACTTTTCAGACAACTGTTGTTAGTGAAACTCTGGCCACACATTTCATCAGAATATGGCCTTTCTCCTGTAGAAGTTCTCACATGCATGCATGCATGCATGCATGCATCCATCCATATTCTACCACTTTTCTGGAGGTCCAGGTCATGGAGGCAGCAGTTCAAGCAGAGAAGCCCAGACTTCCCTCTCCCTAGCTACCTGCTCCAGCTCTTCAGAGAGGATAACAAGGCATTCCCAAACCAACTGGGAGACATAGTCTCTCTAGTGAGTCCTGGGTCTGCTCTGGGGTCTCCTCCCAGTGGGACATGCCCAAAACACCTCAAGTGGGAGGCATCCAGGAGGCATCCTGATCAGATGCCCAAACCACCTCATCTGGCTCCTTTCAATGTGGAGGAGAAGCGGTTCTACTCTGAGCTCATGACCATAGGTTAGGGTAGGAATGTAGATTGACCAGGAAATCAACAGCTTTGCCTTCGAGCTCAGCTCCCTCTTCACCACGACAGACCAGTACAATGTCCACATCACTACAGATGCTGCTCCGATCCATCTGTCAAGAGTTCTCACAAGGCAAGTCAAATCATAACGTGAAGAAAAACATTTCCCACGTTTCACAGGAAAATGGCTTTTCATCTGTGTGAGTTCTCCTGTTTTTTCAGATGACAGCTTTGACTGAAATTTCCCACACAGTTCACAAGAATAAATCTTTTCCCCTGTGTGAGTTCTCACATGGCAAGTCACAACCCGAGCTGAAGACAAACATTTTCCATATGTTTCACAGGAAAAGTCGGTATAACTTCTCACATGGTTAGTGTAAGAAAAATGCTAAGTGTAGCAGCGAATTGAAAAACGAGAGAAGCAGGTATGAACAAAATGATTATTTAATTTTTTGGTCAGAAAGAGACACACTGTCATACACATCTGAGTGAATGAGCATATATGCAAAGATGATACAGCTGACTCTCCTTTTTATGTCTTCCCTAAAGCCTTGTCATAGCCTAGTTATTTTTTTAATATGTAAAGCAGTTTGTGCAACATTGCTGTTTTATTCAAAAGTGCTATATAAATAAAGTTTGATTGATTGATTGATAAACATCACAAAATAACCACTATCTTGTAGAAGCATATGACATGCACATGATGTATTTATCTATACCGCATGACTTGAACATGGGGCCTTAACGTGCCTAAACATTCTAACCAACAAAAAACATATACACTCTTTATCTAGTTTCTTTGGCACCACTGTGGCCTAAGCACACTTTTATCACATGCTTGTGTGACAAATACAGAGATCATACAAGAAAAAACAAAGTGAAATAAAAGACTCAAATAAACACAATTATTCCTTCAGTTAGTCAAAGTACGGGGGGGGGGAGTGGCTGAAAAGTTCATAGGCTGAAAGGTTCATAGTGGTCAAATTTGACCAAATGTGGTTTATTTTTCAACCACAGGGATCCAAGTGCAGCAACACTGATGGAAGAAGTGTGTGGACCAAAGGGGAGACTATGTTGAAAAATAAACTATATTTGGTCAAATTTGACCACTATGAACTTTTCAGCCTATGAACCTTTCAGCCCCCACTCATAGAAGCCGAAGAAAAATGTTTCTCACATAGTTCACAAGAAAATGGCTTTTCACTGTTTTATTTATTTGCATCTCATTTCCTTACAAATGCAGTGGGCCCCAACCAGGGGTCTATGATTACGCTTTTCACCAGTGTGAGTTCTCACATGGATGATCAAAGCATGACCTGAAGAAAAATGTTTCCCACATGCTTCACAGAGAAAAGCATGTGAGTTCGCCGATGCTTAGTTAAAGCCTGAGCTGAACAGAAACCTTTCCCACATGTTTCACAGGAAAATGGCTTTCCACCTGTGTGAATTCTCATATGGTTTTTCAGATGACCATTTTTATTGACTTTGTGGCCACGTTTCACAAGAATATGGGAACTCACCTGTGTGAGTTCTCACATGGCAAGTCAAATCATAATGTGAGGAAAAACGTTTCCTTCATGTTTCATTTGGAAAACGGCTTTTCACCTGTGAGTTCTCGTGGTTTTTCAGATTACAACTTTGACTGAAACTCCTCCCACACAGTTCACAAGAATACATCTTTTTACCTTTGTGAGTTCTCACGTGGTAAGTCAAACCATGACATGAAGAAAAATGCTTCCCATACATTTCACAGGAAAACGGCTTTTCACCTGTGTGAGTTTTCATGTGTCTTAAGAATACGATTGTTACTGAATGTCTGGCCACATGTTTCATAAGAATATGGCCTCTCACTGTTTTATTTATTTGCATCTCATTTCATTACAAGTGCAATGGGCCCCAACCAGGGGTCTATGGTTACACTTTAAATCAAAAAGCTTTGTATCCGAGGGCTCTCTACAAAATGGAGACTGTTCCTGATTGCCGAGATCTGTATTTCACAGATGCTAGGGCAGCCGGGGATTGCCTGCAGATATTTTTTCAGGTTCTTCTTTACCATCCCAGTTGCTCCCACCACCACAGGTATAATATCTGCTTCCTACAGGTCTTACTTATGGAGCTAAGCGCTGCTTCCTGCAGCTCTCAGCTCTCACCTGTGTGAATTCTCATGTGAGTTTTCAGATGACTATTGACAATGAACGTCTGGCCACATGTCTCACAAGAATATGGCCTCTCACCTGTGTGAATTCTCATGTGGTAAAACAAAGCCTGACCCGAAGACAAATGTCTCCCACATGTTTCACAGGAAAATGGCTTTTCACCTGTGTGAGTTCTCATGTGGTTTTTCAGACGACGATTTTTATTGAACCTCTTGCCACATGTTTCACAAGAATATGGTAACTCACCAGTGTGAGTTCTCACATGGCAAGTCAAATCATAATGTGAAGAAAAACATTTTCCACATGTTTCACAGGAAAATGGCTTTTCACCTGTGTGAGTTCTCATGTGGTTTTTCAGATTACAACTTTGACTGAAACTCCTCCCACACAGTTCACAAGAATACATCTTTTCACCTTTGTGAGTTCTCACATGGTAAGTCAAACCATGACACGAAGAAAAATGTTTTCCACACATTTCACAGGAAAACGGCTTTTCACCTGTGTGAGCCCTCATGTGTCTTTTAAGAATACGATTGTTACTGAATGTCTGGCCACATGTTTCACAAGAGTATGGCCTCTCACTGTTTTATTTATTTGCATCTCATTTCCTTACAAGTGCAATGGGCCCCAGCCAGGGGTCTATGATTACACTTTAAATTAAAAAGCTTTGTATCCAAGGGCTCTCTTTAAGATAGAGACTGTTCCTCTGATTGCTGAGATCTGTATTTCACAGATGCTAGGGCAGCCGGGTATTGCTTGTAGATATTTTTTCAAGTTCTTCTTAACCATCCCAGTTGCTCCCACCACCACAGGTATAATATCTGCATCCTGCAGATTCCAGGTGCTCCTTAGATCGTTTTTGAGGTCTTGATATTTTGTTATTTTTTCTCTTTCTGCTCTGTTGAGGCCGTAGTCGTTTGGTATAGTTACATCGATTAATTGGGCAGTTTTGCCCTTTTTGTTCAAGATAACTATGTCCGGTTTTATTGCTCCTCCTTCAATGTGTCTTCCAGTTGGGATTTCCTTGTCATAAAAGATGGTAATATCTCCGTTGGAGCTAACTGGCTCTGGATCGTGCTCCCATACTGGTCCTTTTACTTCTATTTTGAATTCTTTGCATATTTTCCAGTGTATATAACGGCAGATCTTATTGTGGCGAGCAGTGTAGTGTCCATCAGCCATGAGGACCTGGCAGCCGGAGAGCAGGTGGCTTACACTCTCCACCGCTACATGACAGAATCGACATTTGTCACTCTGTGACAATCCTGCCATTTTTTTAAAACCATTGGTTAGAAGTCCCTGGTCTTGTGCTCCAATCACTAGTCTCTCCTCGTCGTACCCCAGATCTCCATTCCTGATCCAGCGCAATGTCTCTTCCCTATCAATATAATCCCTATTGAGTTCCTCCTGGAAACGTCCTGCTCGCTTATGTTGTTTCCATCTTTCTTTTCTTTCCTCCTGTGTCCTTTTACTGTATTTTTCTCTCGTCTTTCTAGCTATTTTTGTTGCTGGGTTTTGCTGACTGGCTTTCATGTTATCTAATAAATCTGCTGCAAAGGTCTCGGCTTGTTTAGTTATAGATGTGTTAATACTGAGGGTTTCATGATGTTGGGTGACCTTTTCCATCATCTCATCATTAGCGCTTTTTAGGTATTGACCAATGCTTATTATTGTTGCCCTGTAGGCCTGGTTCATTTCAATTAGGCCCAGCCCTCCCTCTTTACGTGGCATATATATCCTATCTAGGCTTTGGTTTCTGTATGTTACCTTATGAAGGGTTAGGGTCTTCCTGGTCCGAACATCCAACTTATCCAGTTCCCCTTGTGGCCAGTCTATCACCCCAAATCCATATGTGGCAACTGGTACTGCCAACTGGTTTATTGCAGTGATCTTATTTTTAGGTGTTAAATTTGATTTACAGATTTTCTTTAGGCGATGTTGGTATTCTTTTTTGACCATTTCCCTCATTTTTCTGTGTTCAATAGTTGCGTTTTCTTCTATGCCCAGATATTTATATGCCGATTCCCCTGCCAGGTCTTTGATATGCTTATTGTCTTCTATTTGGATATTTTCTGATGCCGTTTTCTTTCCTTTTTTTATTGTACATTTTGCACACTTGTCAAGTCCAAATTCCATGCAGATGTCTTTTGAAAACATGTGAACGGTACTGACAAGTTGATTCAGTTTCTGTTCAGATTCTGCATAGAGCTTGAGGTCGTCCATGTAGAGTAGATGATTCACTCTCTTGCTCCCTTTTTTTGTTCTGCCTTTGCTTAGGTCATACCCGATGTCAAGGTCCGATAAGATTTTGCTTAAGGGGTCGACACAAAGACAGAAGAGCAGTGGCGAAAGGCTGTCCCCCTGAAATATTCCTCGCTGGATCCTGATGTCTGGAATTGTTATTTGTCCTTCTTTGTGGTTAAGTGTAATTGTAGTTTTCCACTTAGCCATCTGGACCTCCAGAAAAGTTTTAATCTCTGGGCTGATGTTATACAGCTCCAGACAGCGTATTATCCAGGAGTGGGGGATGCTGTCGAATGCCTTTTTGTAGTCGATCCACGCCACGCTTAAATTTCTCTCACGCCTCTTGCAGTCTTCCAGGATGGTTTTATTAATGAGTAGTTGTTCTTTGGCTCCCAGCTTATTTCTTATGCAGCCTTTTTGCTGTGGCTGCAAGTAGTTTTCTGAGTCCAGATGTTCATAAATGGCCTCAGTAATGATTCCTGTCAGCCATTTGTATGTGGTCGGGAGGCAACAGATGGGTCTGTATTTATTGACTTGTTGGGTTTCAAGACTCTTGGGCAGGAGTATGGTGTTTCCATATGTGAGCCACTCTGGTGCTTCTTCCTCTCCCCCAACAAGTCGGTTAAATGCCTCTGCGTAGTGTTTGTGTAGTGCTGTTATTTTTTTGAGCCAAAAGTTTGGTATTTTATCTATTCCAGGGGATTTGAAGTTAAGGTATTTCCTGATTTTTTCTTGAGCTGTTTCTTCTGTGATTTTTAGTGAGGGCATCTGTTGTTTTCCTTTATTTTTCTCAGCAATGGTTTGAATCCAATTATTATTTTTATGTTGAACTGGGTCCTCAAACAGATTTCTCCAGAATGTTTCCAGTTGGGTTTTCTCAGGAGGTACCTGTACTTCAATAGTTTCATCTATCAACCTCCTGTAGACTTGCTTTGGGTTCTGTGCAAATAATTTATTTATCAGTTTTGAGTTCTCTCTCCGTTGCCTGTTTCTGATTTGAGCTGCTAGGGCCTTGACTTGCGCCTGGTGCTCTGCTATTTTTCCTATTATTTGCTCTTTCCTAATGTTGTATTTTTTTTGGATTCTGTTGATTACTCTCAGTAATTTAGTATTGCAGTTTTGGTTCTGTATGTAGTAAGTCATTTGAGAAATTTCTGCCCTAAATTGATTAATTTTTCCTTGAAGTTTATTTTTCCAAATGGGTGTAGAGATTTTTGTTTTGGTTTGACGTTCAGTTTTTTCTTTATGCTGTGGAGCTAGCTTACTCTGCACATACCACGCTGCACCAAAGTTTATGCAGTTAAGCTCTGTCAAACTGACCCCCTGAGGTACAAGGTCACATAGGCCTCTGTTGACCTTTTGCAGTAGTAATTTGAATTCTTTATTCTCTTTTAGCTTAATTAATCTAGGACGTTCTTTCATTGTCATTTTTTTTGTTTCTTCTATTTTGTTGGCAAGTTCCTCTTCCATTTCTAGTTGATGTTGGTTCATTTCTATTTGGGGGTTGATCTGTTTCCTTATTGGATCCTGGTCTACACTCCCCCTTGTTGCTTCATCAGGATGTTCTGATTCTGAGCCCGAAGTTGCAGGGGATTCGCCTGGGTGGCCTGGTGGCACCTCTGTAGGGTGTGTTTGACAAGGTTGCTCCAGAGGTTTTTCAGTTAATGGTAATGGTAGCGGACACTCAACTGGGCAGATGTTATTCTGTGCCATTTTTCCTATTTCAGTGTGCATGTACTCCAATTGTTGCTCTGTGAAGTACCTTTGGGTGAGGAAGTTGTGTCTCTGGGTTGTGAGTTTGGCTCGGGGTACGCCAGCTTTATCCGGGCAGTGATGGAAAAAGATTCGCTGCCACTCATTGCATCGTTCCCGCTGGTTGCTGTGTTTCATCTTGGCGTACTCGGTTGCCCATATTAAAACCCATCTTTCCTCCATGCTCCACTGACTTTGTTTGTATTCTTGTTGTTCAAATAGGTTGGCATCTTGATAGTCTTTTATTGCTTGGGCTTGAGCTTCATATTTAATCTTTTCTATTTCTTCTTGTTGTAAGTATTTTGAGACCTGAGAGACTATAGATGTTAATTTGGAGATGGTGGTGGCTGCTTTCTTTTCTGGTGGTAGCTCGGATTCTCTGATCTTCTCCTCAAATACATGCTTTTTCCTTCTGCCCCACTTCTCATACCTTGAATAGGCGTAGCAGGACAGAATAACTTTCTTCTCATCAAGGGACCATTTTACAGTTTCTTCTTTTCTCGTATACCGTTTAGTCCTTTTTTGATCTTGTTGGGGCCCAGGACCAGATCTGTGCTGGTCTGATGGGGATCCCGGTTGAGTGTTTGTGACACTCGAAGACGAAGCTGCACCATCGCTCTCAACAGCCCGCCTAGTGCAGAAACGAGCTGAGGGGACCGTTTTATCCTGGTCAGTACCTTTCCAGCATCTTTTTCCTGTATTATTCATTTTTCATATTTGGTTCCTCATCGTCCACGGCTTCTTATTGGTTATTCGAAGCTACCCTCGCCATGATTACTCATATTGAGGGGGTACCCCCCATCCGCGACCCGGGGGACGCGCTGGCTAGCCTGAGGGAAAAGGCCACCAGCCTCTCACCTGTGTGAATTCTCATGTGAGTTTTCAGATGACTATTGACAATGAACGTTTGGCCACATGTCTCACAAGAATATGGCCTCTCACCTGTATGAGTTCTCATGTGGTAAGACAAAGCCTGACCCGAAGACAAATGTTTCCCACATGTTTCACAGGAAAATGGCTTTTCACCTGTGTGAGTTCTCATGTGGTTTTTCAGACAGCGATTTTTATTGAATTTCTTGCTACATGTTTCACAGGAAAATGGCAACTCACCAGTGTGAGTTCTCACATGGCAAGTTAAATCATAATGTGAAGAAAAACATTTCCCACATGTTTCACAGGAAAACGGCTTTTCACCTGTGTGAGTTCTCATGTGGTTTTTCAGATGACAACTTTGGCTGAAACGCTTCCCACAAAGTTTACAAGAATGCATCTTTTCACCTGTGTGAATTGTCACATGGCAAGTCAAACCATAACCTGAAGAAAAACATTTCCCACATGTTTCACAGGAAAATGGCTTTTCCCCTGTGTGTGTTCGCATGTGTTTTGTCATATCAGAACTTTGTCTGAAACTCCTCCCACACAGTTCACAAGAATACATCTTTTCACCTTTGTGCGTTCTCACGTGGTAAATCAAACCATGACCTGAAGAAAAATGTTTCCCACATATTTCACAAGAAAATGGCTTTTCACCTGTGTGAGTCCTCATGTGTCTTTTCAGAAGACCACTGTTACTGAATGTCTGGCCACATGTTTCACAAGAATATGGCCTCTCACCTGTGTGAATTCTCATGTGAGTTTTTAGATGATTTTGATTGAAACTCTTCCCACACATTTTGCAACAATGCATCTTTTCCCCTGTATGGATTCTCATGTGGTGATTCAAATCATACTGAGAAGAGTAACCTTTCCCACATATTTCAGAAGAAAATGGCTTCTCCCCTGTTACTGTTCTGATGCCAGTATTACATAGATTCTCTGACATGAAGGAGTTCACTTTTTTACTGTGACTTGTACTTCTGCAAACGTTTTCCTTTGGCTTTTGTATTTTATGATTAGTTGATCCTGGGTTGTGAGAGGGGAGATAGTCACTCTCTGTTGAAGTGTCACTGTGGTCGTTTTCCTCATAAGCAGAACTATCCATGAAGGAATCAGTCTCCTGCTTTAGTTCATATTTGTCTTCCACAGGACTGGTCCATAACTCTTCCTCTTTAACCTGTGTGGCATCTTGTTCCTCCTGGTCCAGACTGGAGTTCCTCTCCTTGTAATAGAGCTGCTGAACATTGAGAACCAATGCCTCCTTACAGTCATGTAGCCGTGGATTATCTGGGTGGATAAAAACACAAGAAAAATTATACACTTACACTACAAGATTTATCAACACAGTGGTTAAGAAAAAATTTTACATCACAGTTAAACATTTACTGAATGAACTCAGTATTTGATCCCCTACTGACCACCAAGAATTTATACATACATATTACTCAATTTATTATGTAATAATGCTATTTTTCAGCTGTATGCGAAAGGGGAGGCCGAAATTATCATTCATGGTGAATGCGCAAAATGGAGGGGTAAAAGGGTGAATTGGGAAGGACCTTAAGTCTACCATAAAAAGAAAAATTTAGGAGAGTAAATACAGAGGGTTCACCACATGGTGCAAACCACTAATCAACCTGAAAAATAGAAAGGCCAGATTAGACTTTACAAAAAACATCTGAAGAAGCCAGCCCAGTTCTGGAAGAGCATTCTTTGAACAGATGAAACCAAGATCAACCTGTACCAGAATGATGGGAACAAGAAAGTATGGAGAAGTCTTGGAATATCTCACACCACATCTTCTGTAAAACATGGTGGAGGTAATGTGATTCATGGGCATGCATGGCTTCCAATGGCACTGGGTCACTAGTGTTTATTGATGATGTGACAGAAGACAGAAGCAGCCGGAAGAACTCTGAAGTGTATAGGGATATACTGTCTGCTCAGATTTAGCCAAATGCAGCAACATTGATTGGACAGCGCTTCACAGTGCAGATGGACAATGACCCAAACATACTGTGAAAGCAACCCAGGAGGTTTGTAAGGCAAATACATGGAATATTCTGCAATGGCCGATTCAATCACCAGATCTCAACCCGATTCAGCAGCATTTGACTTGCTTAAGACAAAATTTAAAGACTCTGCCAAGTGAATTCAGCGTTTTTCTTCTAAACATTATATATACACTACTCACAAAAAGTTAGGGCTATTCGGCTTTCAGGTGAAATTTCAGGATGCACCTAACATGCACTATAACCTTTACAGATGAACTTAATCTGACCTTCTCTAACCTTTTGAATACACATTTCCAACTGTTCAATGTTTCAGTATTTTTTGCATAACTTGCTGTTTTATAAGATAGATAGATAGATAGATGTACTTTATTGATCCCAAACTGGGAAATTACAGAAGGTAACAAGGTGCTTAACAGCAAAATTAACAGCAAAATTCACAACAGGTGTTTGATCCATGAATCAATCAATACATTTTTGGTTCAATTCGAAGAAGCTTTAGTGTCATTGCACACCAAGATACAATGAAATTCTGTTTAGCAGCAATCACTTTGTAGCGGCTACAGTATAAATACGTATTAAAATAAATACTGTATGTATGTAAATGAATACAGTATGTAATATGTCAAAATCAAATGACAATGTTTATATAAATAGATATGCATTAAAACCAATGAACAGTCTAATGTCAAGAAACTAAAAATGCTGGGCATTTTGTAAGAGTACAAAGGAAACAGTTATTACAATAGTCCTAATCATTGCAGAGGGTGGACTGGGAGTACTGAGGTAGTAAGGGGAGGGTGGTATTCATGGTTCTTGCAGCAGTCTCTTCACAGTCATGGGGAAAAAAGCTGTGTTTTGAGTCTGTTGGTTCGAGCTAGCGTAATCCTGAGTCTGCCAGAGGGGAGGCTGGTAAACAAAGAATGTCACGGGTGGGTAGAATCATTCTGGATCTTTGTGGCACATCGAAGGAGACGGCTTAAGTAGATTTTGTCCAGGTGTGGGAATGGGGAGCTAATGATCCACTGAGCCATTTTGATGATCTGCTGCAGCCGTTTCCTCTTTGCTACGGTGCAGCTGGCATACCACACCATGCATCCACAAGTAAGGACACCCTCTACTGTGCAGCGATAAAAGTTCCTCAGCAGAGGTGGAGGGAGTTTGTTCCTCTTCAGTGTTCTCAGAAAGAAAAGATGCTGCTGGTTTTTTATGATGATGTGACTGGTGTTCACAGTCCAACCCAGGTCCTCTGAGATGTACAGTCTGAGGAACTTAAAGTTTGCAACACGTTCCACCTCCTCCCCATTGATGCTCAGGCCTGAATGCGGTGTGGTCCTTGATTTCCAGAAATCAATAATGATTTCTTTGGTCTTCCTGGTGTTGAGGTAAAGATGGTTATCATTGCACCAGGCCACCAGCGTCTGGACCTCCTCTCTGTAAGGTACCTCATCATTATTGCGGATAAATTCCACGACGGTTGTGCAGTCTGTAAATTTGATGAGGGTGTTGGAGCTGTGGATGGCAATGCAATCGTGGGTGTGCAGCGTAAACAGGACTGGAGTCAGGACACAGCGCTGAGGAACACCCATGTTGTGGAAAATAGCGGAGGATGTGGAAGTGCCCATCCTGATGTGCTGGGGTCTATTTGTCAGAAAGTCCTTGATCCACAGTCAGAGAGGGGGTCCGAGCTGCAATGTTTGTAGTTTGTTGATCAGCCGGCTGGGCTGATGGAGTTAAATGCTGAGCTGAACTCAACAAACAGCATCCTAATATATGTGTTGGGGCTTTCCAGGTGGCTGAGGGCAATGTGGAGAGCGATGGTGATAGCATCATCTCTGGATCTACTGGACCTATAGGCGAACTGATGTTGGTCAAGGCCAGGTGAGTATGGGCCTTGATATGTTGTGACACCAGTTTCTCCATACATTTCATGATCACTGGTGTCAGGGCCACAGGCTGACAGTCATGCAATCCTGTGATAGCAGAAGTTTTAGGCACAGGGATTATGGTAGTGTTTTTCAGGCAAGTAGAGACTACAGTATAGCTTGTTGCAGCGAGTGGTTGAAGATGTTGGTGAATACTACAGCAAACTGGTAAGCACATGATTTCAGCACCCCTCCTGGTACTCCATCCGGTCTTGTTGCTTTACTGGTGTCGATGCCCAGCAGGACCTTCAGTACCTGATGATGTTGGAGGGTGAGGGGCTGGTCATGCTCTGATGGTGTCAGCAGTGTGTCCTCTGACTGTGTGCTGAGCATTTAAACAGTCCTCTTCATCCTGCTGTTCACATTTTGACATCATGAGACCAAGACGACGCCTAACAATTGATCAACAGTACATCACCATTGCAAGGCTTCAAACAGGATGTTCTCAGAGGGAAGTGGCTACTGAGCTTAGAGTGTCACAGTATGTCATCAGCAGGCTGCAACAGAGATACAGAGAGACTGGAAGAGTCACAAAAAGGAATAGAAATGGATGCCCTTTGGCCACATTCCCACGTTGATGACCACTTTACTGAGAATAGTGCCCTGCAGAACAGAATGATGAATGCCACTCAACTCTAGGCACATTTAAGGGAGGTGAGAGGCACCCAAGTGTCAAATCAGACTATTCAGAACCATTTATTTCAGTGTGGTCTGTGTGCTAGACGACCTGCAAGGGTACCTGACCATATCACCAGGCACAGGCGTCATCGTCTTGCATGGGCCAGGGAGCATTTACTGTACACTGAACAAGGAACCAGTGGGCCTCAGTGCTGTTCTCTGATGAAAGTCGATTCAAACTGAGCAGAAATGATGGCTGCCAACGATGTTGGAAACGTCATGGAGAACACTATGCATCAGCCACTGTTGTCACCAGACGAGCCTTTGGTGGTGGTGGTGTTACAGTCTGGGCAGGTGTGTCTAGTCAATACAGAACTGCCCTACACCTTGTGAATGGTACAGTGACAAGCAAATACTACCTGAACAACATCATTAATCCAGTCATTGTGCACCTGCATGAACAACGCAGGCCTAATTGGTCAGTAAACATCACGTCGCGTCAAAGCGTTATCTTGTCCGCTTTTGTTTGTTTTTATTAACTTCGTTTTTAATTTTTTTTTTCTCTTTTTACTGATATTAGCTTTTTACTTAGGGTTAGCTTAGTGTTGGCCTAGCAGAAAGCCCGATCAGGCACACAGGTGAATCAGACCCCGGGCAGGGCTGTTTTCACGAGGCTAGGCCAACCTGTTTTTAGCTGTTCTTAGCTATTTTTTGCTAGCTAGCTATCCACTTCTTGCCTGGAACGTCATGGCTCCATCCCTGACATGTGTCAGCTGTGTGTCCCTCCTTAAGAAGGTTTCTGAGTTGGAATTGAGACTCTCCAACCTCTATAAGATTCGGGAGGCTGAAGATCACCAAGATACTATAATTCTAGGGCAGACAATGGCCCCAGTAACCGACTCAAAGCTGGCAGAAACAGCTACTTACCTGGGTGAATTCAGCACATTGCCATCCACTTCCACCCCTGCTCCAGTCTCCTCAGCTGTCCAGGACCCCAGCAATAAACAATGGCTTCAGCTCGGAGCTAAATCCAAAGCCCCGGATGGTTTTTTTTGCATCCTCAATGAGCACCCTGGACCTTGGTTGGGCCAACTAGCAAACATCGGGAATTGACCAGACATGGCCACGCTTCCTCTCTTCCCCTGTTACTGGAAAACAGATTCGACATCCATTCCCTGGAAGATTTTCCCCACCTGGACGTCGATCATCCTCCCATGGCCGCCCCTCCTCCTTCAGCAGCGGCCCAAACCCGCAAGCCCCAGATTAAAACTACTTTAGGTGTGCCAAACTATACACCAGCTCCAAAAAGAAGAGAGCGCATCACCCCGCCATCACAACAACAACATTGGCAAAATTATTAATTAATTAATTAAATCACCCTTTATTGTCATTCAATCCATACAGCCAATCATGTACAGTAGAATGAAATTGTGTTTCTCTTATCTACAGTGTTAATCACACACACACACATATATAGAATCAGAGGGGTCGCTGCCATGCAAGGCGCCACCACAGATTTCCCTCCTCCATTCCATTATTGCTGAGCACCAAGCTGGACGGCAGAAAGTTCCGCTTTTATACGGTCTTCGGCATGACCCAGCTGGGATTTGAACCCCTGCCTCCCGGGTGTGGGGCAGATGCTCTACCAACTGAGCCACCACTCCGGTGAAAAAAATTATCCACCACTTCAGAAACCACCGGCAAGCCCCCCCCCCCCCCGACGACGTTGGTAAATGGTGATTTGATTATGAGGAACGTCAGAAGCAGGTACTGTGTCACTAAATTTTTTCCTGGGGCTAAAGTGTCAGACATTGAGGCTCTTACCCCTGACCTGAAATGAATACCCCCACGCTAAAACTGTTACTGTGCATGTTGGATGCAACAACATCCCTGATGAAGCATCGGATATCTTAAAGAGTGACTTCAAGAGCCTTCTGTCCACTCTTATGAACTGTGGCAGATGTATGTTTATTTCTGGGCCATTGGCACCTTTCACATGAGGTTGCAATTATTTTAACAGAACTCTCAGCCTTAACACCTGGTTGTGTTCTACATGTCCTACTTTTAACACTGGTTTTGTAGACAATTTCAACCTGTTTTGGAACCGCCCATCACTTATGAGGCCAGATGGCATCCATCCAAATAGACTTGGTGCACGTGTTTTAAGGAACAATCTGTTCTATTCCATTCAGTGTTTTTTAGTACAGTGACTGAAATTTGGTGCGTTAACTCACCCCGAAGTTCCTGGGTCTGCCAACCAGCCCTTCTTTGTTTCCACTTCTCATATTAATCCTATTAATCCAAATAATCCTCAGTGTTTAGATCAGTCTTCAGTTTATAACCTCATAGAGATTGTGTCTGTCTCCCGTTACCCAAAATATTATAACTCCAGACAAATACAACATAATTTGATAAATACACACCTTTCTGCAGCTCCTCCTCATCCGCTACCCCTCAACTTAGCCCCTGTCTTCCCCCTCAGAGAACCTTTGTCTACTCCTCCCAAAGTTAATAAAAATATAATGTATAAACATCCTAAAGTGATTAAACAAAAAGTTGGTAAAACTCAAATTAAACATCAAGTCTCTAAATTTAATGATTTGGCCTCTCTTCCTCCTCATAATATAAAAGTTAAATGCGGTTTGTTAAATATTAGGTCTCTAACTCCCAAGTCTCTACTAGTCCATGATCTGTTAATTGATCATCAGATTGATTTAATACCCCTTACAGAGACTTGGCTAGGGCAAGAGGATTATGTTGGTTTAAATGAATCAATTCCCTCTGGTTATCTAACTATCATAATCCCAGAAGTGCTGGTCGTGGAGGTGGAGTAGCGGCAATTTACCATTCTAAATTATTAGTTAATGTAAAGCATAAATCTTGTTTTAATTCCTTTGAGGGCCTGGTCCTCAGTATGGGGCATGTTAGCAATCTTAGCTTAAACCCAATTTTCTTTGCCATAGTTTACCATCCTCCCTCAGCCTATTCAGAGTTTTTATCCGAATTTGCCGAATTCTTAGCTGATTTAGAGCTGAAATCAGATAGAATCATTATAGTAGGGGATTTTAATATACATGTTGATGTAGATAGTGACTGTCTTAATAAGGCATTCAATTCAATATTAGACTCAATGGGGTTTTCCCAGAAAGTAGAAAATTCTACCCATTACCTCCACCACACATTGGACCTTGTTCTGACTTATGGCATAGAAATAGAAAATCTGGTAGTGTCTCCTCATAATTCTGTACTGTCAGACCATTGTCTCTTAACCTTTGATTTCACTATTCCTGACTATTTGACTCCTAAAGAAAAATACTACTACAGCAGATGTCTTTCAGATGATCTTGTTACCAAATTTATGCAGATTGCCTCTTCTATGCCATGTGTCAACAAAACGGAAATAAAAGATGGAGAGCTTGCTCCTTCCGTAATTGATAGCATGGTAGATAGTGTTACAGCTTCTCTGCACCAGACTCTAGACTTGGTAGCCCCTTTAAAAAAGAAAAAGTCTAATCAGAGATTTCTAACCCCTTAGTTTTAACACAGAAACTCGTAGCTTAAAACAGAAGACTCGTCAATTAGAAAGAAAATGGCGTTCCACTAATTTAGATGAAATCTATTTAGCTTGAAGAAATCATCTCTTAATTTATAAAAAATCTCTTAGAAAAGCTAGAACAAGTTATTACTCTGCATTAACAGAAGAGAATAAGAATAATCCCAGGCTTCTTTTCAGCACTGTAGCCAGGATGACAAAGAGTCAGGACTCTGTCAATCCTCGCATCCCCCTAGAACTTACTAGCCAGGACTTTTTGAATTTTTTGAATCATAAAATTTTATCTATTAGAGATAAAATCAGTCAGATTCTTCCCACCGTAAACATAAGTACAGCAACTACTACAACTCCTTCAATTGATATCTGTTTGAATAGGTTTACTCCAATTGACCTTTTAGAGTTAGATAAAATAATCTCCTCATCCAAGCCTTCAACTTGTCTTTTAGACCCTATTCCTACAAGGTTATTTAAAAAAGTTTTCCCATTTATTGGTAGCTGTATTCTTCAAATAATCAATTCTTCTCTAACTTTAGGTTATGTACCGCAGGCTTTTAAAATTGCTGAAATTAAACCCTTACTCAAAAAGCCAATGCTCAATCCAGGAGTTTTAGCTAACTATAGACCAATCTCTAATCTGCCTTTCATTTCAAAAGTCTTAGAACGAGTTGTTGCCACGCAATTATTTGTCCACTTGCAGGGAAATGGTTTATTTGAAGAGTTTCAATCTGGGTTCAGAATTCATCATAGCACTGAAACAGCCTTAGTGAAGGTCACAAATGATCTCCTTATCGCATCTGATAATGGACTTGTTTCTGTACTTGTCCTTTTAGATCTTAGTGCAGCCTTTGATACTATTGACCATGATATTCTACTTGATAGATTAGAACACTATGTTGGACTAAACGGAACTTTGCTGCAGTGGTTTAGATTTTATTTGTCCGATAGGCTTCAGTTTGTTCATATCAATAATGAGTTTTCTTCCAACTCTAAGCTCAGTTATGGAGTTCCACAGGGATCTGTGTTAGGCCCTACTCTTTTTAGTTTATATATGCTTCCGTTAGGCAACATTATTAGAAAGCACTGTATACATTTTCATGGTTATGCAGATGACACACAATTATACCTGTCAATGAAGCCTGATGATGGTAATCAATTAGCCAAGTTAGATGCCTGTCTTAAGGAAATCAAAGCTTGGATGACTTGTAATTTTCTGCTATTAAACCCAGATAAGACGGAAGTCATTCTTGTTGGTCCAAAAAGCCTTACAAATACCTTTCCAAATCAAACTCTTAATTTGGATGTGGCTACTCTTTCTCTGAATAGTTCTGTGAGGAACCTTGGAGTTATTTTTGATCAAGATCTGTTTTTTAATTCACATATTAAATTTGTTTCTAAGACTGCCTTCTATCATCTGCGTAATATCGCCAAGATTAGGAGCATCCCGTCTCAGAGTGATGCTGAGAAACTGATCCACGCTTTTGTTAGCTCTAGATGAGATTATTGTAACTCATTATTCTCAGGTTGTCCTAAAATACGCTCCCAAAATGCTGGATTACTTGTAATACCTAGAATCTCCAAAAGTACAATGGGTGGCAGAGCCTTCAGCTGTCAAGCTCCTTTCCTGTGGAACCAGTTACCAATCTGGGTTCGGGAGTCAGACTCAATCTCTGTTTTTAAGAACAGGGTAAAAAACCTTCCTCTTCAGTATAGCCTACGATTAGGGAGGGATCATGTGTCTCTTAACCCTCCCTTTGTTTTGCTGTTAATAGATTAGATTACCGGGTGACTTCTGAAAATGTACTTGGCTTTTCTCCTTTAATGTTTGCTCTCTTTATGTCTGTTCTTTTCATCTTCTCTATCCCCTCACCCCCTAGCCAGTCGCAGCAGATGACTGCCCCTCCCTGAGCCTGGTTCTGCTAGAGGTTTCTTCCTGTTAAAAGGGAGTTTTTCCTCTCCCCCATCGCCAAGTGCTTGCTCAAAGGGGATCGCCTGATTGCTGGGGTCACTCTGCAATTGTGGGGTTTCCCCTACATTGAAAGTGCTATGAGATGACTATTGTTGTGATATGACGCTATATAGATAAAGTTGAATTGAACTGAATTAATTTCTTCTTCATGGACAACAATGCTCCAGCTCATCGAGGTCACATCATTAGGGAATGGCTGTTGGAAGTTGGGGTACCTCAAATGGAGTGGCCTGCACTTTCTCCAGACTTGAATCCCATACAAAACCAATGGGATCTGTTGAGTTGCCGTGTAGAGGCTTGTAACCCTGCACTCCACAACCTCAATGACCTGAGGCCTGCCCTTCAAGAAGAGTGGAATGCCATGCCTCACTAGAAGTCAACTTGTGAACACCAGGAGATGTTGTTACCAAGCTGTAATTGATGGCCAAGGGCACATGACAAGTTATTCAGACACTGACACCTTTTGTTGTGGTATACCCACCACTGTTGTTGGCTTTTGTTTCAATAAATTGAGAAGAGGAAATCACCATTGCATGCTTTTACTTAAATGCCCTACTTTCATGATATCACTGTAGCGTGAACTTTTTACTTTTTTCATAAATTTCACCCAAAAGCCAAATATCCCTAACATTTGTGAGTAGTGTATATTACAAATGTGGTGGTTAAATCATGGTAAAAGGCTTACACAGTATCTCACAAAAGTGAGTACACCCCCACATTTTTGCAAATATTTTATTATATCTTCTCATGGGACAACACTGAAGATATGACACTTTGATACAATGTAAAGTAGTCAGTGTACAGCTTGTATAACAGTGTAAATTTGCTGTCCCCTCAAAATAACTCAACATAGCCATTAATGTATGAACCACTGGCAACAAAAATGAGTACACCCCGAGTGAAAATGTCCAAATTGTGCCCAATAAGCCAATTTCCCTCCCTGGTGTCATGTGACCCATTAGTGTTACAAGGTCTCAGGTGTGAATGGGGAGCAGGTGTGTTAAATTTGGTGTTATCGCTCTCACACTCTCTCATACTAGTCACTGGAAGTTCAACATGGCACCTCATTGCAAAGAACTCTCTGAGGATCAGAAAAAAAAGAATTATTTAGCTTTACATAAAGATGGCCTAGGCTATAAGAAGATTGCCAAGACCCTGAAACTGAGCTGTAGCACGGTGGCCAAGACCATACAGCAATTTAACAGGAGAGGTTACACTCAGAACAGGCCTCACATGGTCAACCAAAGAAGTTGAATGCACGTCCTCAGCGTCATATCCAACAGGTTGTCTTTTGAAAATAGACGTATGAGTGCTGCCAGCATTGCTGCAGAGGTTGAAGGGGTGGGGGTGGGGGGTCAGCCTGTCAGTGCTCAGACCATATGACGCACACTGCATCAAATTGGTCTGCATGGCTGTCGTCCCAGAAGGAAGCCCCTTTTAAAGATGATGCACAAGAAAGCCCGCAAACAGGTTGCTGAAGACAAGCAAACTAAGGACATGAATAACTGGAACTATGACCTGTGATCTGATGAGACCAAGATAAACTTATTTGATTCAGATGGTGTCAAGTGTGTGTGGCGGCAACCAGGTGAAGAGTACAAAGACAAGTGTATCTTGCCTACAGTCAAGCATGGTGGTGGGAGTGTCATGGTTTGGGGCTGCATGAGTGCTGCTGGCACTGGGGAGCTATAGTTCAACATGTACTGTGACACACTGAAGCAGAGCATGATCCCCTCCCTTTGGAAACTGGGCTGCAGGGCAGTATTCCAACATGATAATGACCCCAAACACACCTCCAAAACGAGCACTGCCTTGCTAAAGAAACTGAGGGTAAAGGTGATGGACTGGCCAAGCATGTCTCCAGACCTAAACCCTATTGAGCATCTGTGGGGCATCCTCAGACAGAAGGTGGAGGAGTGCAAAGTCTCTAACACCATGATGTCATCATGGTGGAGTGGAAGAGGATTCCAGTGGCAACAAGTGAAGCTCTAGTGAACTCCATGCCCAAGAGAGTTAAGGGAGTGCGGGAAAATAATGCTGGCCACAGAAAATATGGACTTTGGGCACAATTTGGACATTTTCACTCGGGGTGTACTCACTTTTGTTGCTAGCGGTTTAGACATTAATGGCTGTGTGTTGAGTTATTTTGAGGGGACAGCAAATTTACACTGTATCAAAGTATCATATCTTCAGTGTTGTCCCATGAGAAGATATAATAAAATATTTACAAAAATGTGAGGGGTGTACTCACTTTTGTGAGATACTGCAAGCATGCAGAGCTAAACGGCAGAGTTCAACTGCTGAACAGTTTTCTGGCAGTTCTCTTGCCAGGAGTTTTTGGGCAGTCCTAAAACGGGGCAGCTCTACATAATGCTGCCCTAACCCTGCCCTGTCACTGCCCCCAGGGATATAAATAACAGCCGTGCATGCACAGTGGTTCTCTATCTTGCTCTTGTGTTTACACAGCTTGCTAATGTTTGCTTGCCTGCCAGTTAACTAGATCCCTCATTAACCACAAAAATGCATCTTGCCTGGATATTGTAGCATAACAAATCTCTCTCAGCTGCAGCTGAGGTTTTTGGAGACCCTGTTGGTGCTCATAGATGGAGCCGGGCCTTGCTTCTTCTGGCTCACCAGGACACCTCCTCCTGCCCTGCCGATAGCGAGTGTTAGCACCACTGGAAATACGAACACACCATCAAAGAGTGCAAGTAGTCTTGTATGCTAATTGTAGTAAATTTAAACTAGTTTGCCAAGTGCTAAAGAAGTTCAAATATTTAACGTTTATAAGTTTATAGAGTATTATTTAGAAATAATGTTAGCTTATGGTTAGAAATACTGTTATATTGTTATATATGGTTATATATATATGTTGGGGTTTTTTTGTTTGTTTTTTTTTTTTCCCCGGTTCCGGTTCCGCCGGACCGGCGGCGCCACACGAGTCGGCTGCCTGTTGCAACAGCCTTTTTTTATCTTCCTTCTTCTTTCTACACCTTTCACTCTGTATATATATCACGGACGCACGGATCGCCCCGGGGGTCTCCCGGGTCGGCGGACGGAGCCACGGTTTGCAGCGGGAGACGTTACAGCGGGGAGGAGCTAGTGCTAGCTAGCACTTGGCCGCCGCCCGGTGCTAATGGGAAACTCGACATACCGGGAGCTGTAGCGAAAACGAAGCGGGTGCTGGGCTGGAGTTTAGGCGGCGTGAAAGAAATATAAGACAGAACAATAAAGAGCGATGGCATGAACCAAGCAGACCGCCCGTAAAATCTACTGGAGGAAGAAGCCCCCCAGGAGACAGCTAGCCACAGGGCTGCTCGGAGAGGCGCTCTGGCCACCGGCAGAGTGAAGAGGCCTCGCCGTCACAGGCCCGTGGCTGTGAGAGAGATCCGTCGCTACCAGAAATCCACGGAGCTGCTCATCCGTAAGCTGCCCGTCCAGCGCCTGGTGAGGGAGATCGCTCAGGACTTCAAGACCGTCCTTCGTTTCCTGAGCTTCGCCGTCATGGCTCTGCAGGAGACCAGCGAGACCCACCTGGTGGTCTCTTCTTCGCTAAGGGGGTTACCATCATGCCCAAAGACTTCCAGCTGGCCCGCTGCATCCGCGGAGAGAGAGCTTAGACTTTCTGCTGCACATTCACCAACATAATGCTCTGCACTGTGTGTCTGTATATACTGTATACATTTATAGTAATATGGACATATGTTTACTAGATGTTGTTTTTTCTTGCCTTCTGATTGTTGCTCTGAGTGTTGCTATCCCTATGCTGTTGCAATCCTGGAATTTCCCCATTGTGGGACTAATAAAGGCTTATCTTATCTCTTATCTTATCTTATATTGAGCATGAAATCTTGACAGTTTCAGCATCATTCTGTGATCGATGTCATATCAGATATCACAAGACTAATTCACAGTTTCCAAGGTTGTCATAGCCAGGAGCGGCACTGGGGTTAAGCTCCCAGTGCTCATAAAATGCTCCTTATGGCGTGCGTCTCGAAAAACCTCTGACAACTAAGTCCAACTCCTAGCCTGCCCGTGTGGTTTAGTCTCTAAGCCCGGCGGAACTGCTTTTACTAATAGGAGAAGGGGCGAGGGCGGATCTCTGGCGCCTTAAAACCAGATGCTTCGGGTAGATGGTGGCTCGTCAACCTGGGAAGGTAGCCCATCTAGGGGAAGGTAAACCCTGATTTCAAACCTCCGCTGCCTTGCGGCATACCTGGTCACGGGAAAGGCTTCGGGAGTCAACCCTGAGGAAAAATCCGGAGTCGGAGCCCCTAAGGCAGTTCTATGTTGTGCTCAACATCGTTCTGGCAGCTCCTGCAACGGCGCTGGTGCCAAACTGTAGCAGCCCTGCTGTTCCTTTGGATTCATCAGTGACGTGGAGAGGGGGGACATGCTGCATGGGCAACATCTTATCCTCCATATCTTCCTGCTCAGGCTTGAATCCTACCAACGTCCAACGCTGGAAGGTAGAACACCGGATCACTGGAGAGGACACTCCAGCTTCGCCTTTGGCGTAGACAAAACACGGGGAATGACAGTTACTGGTTATAAGCCACCGCTCAATTGGCGTAGAGCTCGGCGCCAGGGGTTATTCCCGACGGTGGGAGGGATCATCGGATCTCACTGGACAGCTACCGCCCGCCTCAAGCTGGGCAGCCCCCAGCCAATAAGGTGATGTCCCGCCACAGCTTGCTTTCCTCATTGGGTGCATGGGGATGAGGAGAAGTCCGAACAGCAGGCTGAGAACTTTCGCACCAGGCAAGACAATAAAACAAAAGAGACCAACTCTAAAACTGGGAACTTGGAACGTCGGCACTATGATGACAGGACTCGCTACTAACCTCAAGGACATCAACAACACCAGGAAGACTGCCATCATCAATAATGAGCTGAAGAGACTGGGAGTGGATATCGCCACTCTCCAGGAAACACGGTTGGCTGACGCAGGCACACTGAGAGAGAAGGACTACACGTTCTACTGGCAGGGAAAGGGCAGTGATGAACACAGGGAACACGGAGTGGGCTTCGCAGTGAAGAACACCTTGCTGAAGATGGTGGAACCGAGCAGCACTGGCTCTGCACGACTCCTCACCCTCCGCCTGAACACCACTCAAGGCCCAGTCACCCTCGTCAGTGTGTATGCCCCAACACTGACAGCCACACCAGAGGCAAAAGACGAGTTCTACGAGAATCTCGCAACAACTGTCAGGATCGTCCCCAACTCTGAACAACTCATTCTCCTTGGAGACTTCAATGCCAGACTGGGTGCTGACCATGACTCCTGGCCCTCCTGTCTTGGACCTTTTGGCGTGGGCAGAATGAATGACAACGGACAGCGGCTGCTCGAGTTCTGCACATATCACGATCTGTGCATCACAAACTCGTTCTTCAAGACCAAGCCCCAACACAAGGTTTCCTGGCAACATTCACGCTCAAAGCACTGGCACCAGCTGGACTTGATCCTGACCAGGCGCACCTCACTGAAGAACGTGCTAATCACCCGTTCGTTCCAGAGTGCAGATTGCGACACAGACCATTCATTGGTGTGTTGCAAGGTCAAGCTGCAGCTGAAGAAATTCCATCGTGCTAGACAACCTGGAAAGGCACGGATTGACACCAGCAAGATGGCTCAACCAGAACTTGTTGAGCAGTTTGCCTCCACCTTTGAGAAGGAACTTGGTGTACCACAAGAAGGAGAATCTGCAAAGCAGAAGTGGGAAGAGCTGCGAAACACCATCCACCGCACAGCCTTGGCTACCTTTGGGAGGAAAACCTCGAAGTCACAGGACTGGTTTGATGCCAAGTTGACCGAGATGACCCCCGTCATTGAAGCCAAGCGCTCAGCACTTGCTGAGTACAAGAAGTACCCAAATGAGAAGAATCTCCAGATTCTCAGGGCTGCGAGAAGCAAAGTTCAGCAGACTGCTCGGCGCTGTGCCAACGAGTACTGGACTCAGCTCAGCTAAGACATTCAAACCGCTGCCATAACAGGGAACATCCGTGGTATGTACGATGGCATCAAGAAAGCACTTGGTCCGGCTCAGAGCAAGACGGCCCCCCTCAAATCCTCCACTGGGGAGATGATCACAGAAAAGAACAAGCAGATGGAGAGATGGGTGGAACACTACTCCGACCTCTACTCCAGACAGAACACCGTGACACCGTCAGCCCTTGATGCTATCGACTGCCTGCCATCCATGGACGAACTTGACGCCGAGCCAACCATCGATGAACTCAGCAAGGCCATTGATAGCTTGGCCGCTGGCAAGGCACCCGGCAACGACGGCATACCCCCCGACCTGATCAAGCACTGCAAGACCGCCCTACTGCTGCCATTGCATGACGTCCTCTGCCAGTGTTGGAAGGAAGGTGCTGTACCACAGGACATGAGGGACGCCAAGATCATCACCCTCTACAAAAACAAAGGGGAGAGAAGCGACTGCAACAACTACAGGGGCATCTCCCTCCTCAGCGTTGTTGGCAAAGTCTACGCACGAGTTGTTCTCGTTCGTCTACAGAAGCTTGCCGAACGTGTCTACCCCGAGTCTCAGTGTGGCTTCCGCGCTGAGCGATCGACGGTAGACATGATATTCTCCATCCACCAACTCCAGGAGAAATGCAGAGAACAGAACATGCCCCTGTACGTCGCCTTCATCGACCTCACCAAAGCGTTCAATCTGGTCAGCAGAGAGGGCCTTTTCAAGATCCTGCCAAAGATAGGATGCCCACCAAAGTTGCAAAGCCTCATTGAATCGTTTCACACCAACATGCAGGGGATAGTGCAGCACGATGGCAACGTCTCAGAGCCTTTCAACATACGCAGCGGAGTGAAACAGGGCTGTGTACTTGCGCCAACCCTCTTTGGGATTTTCTTTGCTATGCTCCTGAGGCATGCCTTCAGCACAGCAACAGAGGGAATCTACCTGCACACAAGATCTGACGGCAGGCTTTTCAACCTCGCCCACCTGAAAGCCAGAACCAAAGTACGCGAGGCTCTAATCAGAGACATGCTGTTCGCAGACGACGCTGCAGTCGCAACCCACACACAGCAGGAGCTTCAGACCCTTATGGACCGCTTCTCCCAGGCATGCAAGGACTTCGGGCTTACCATCAGCCTGAAGAAGACTAACGTCTTGGCACAAGGCACGGAAGCACCACCAACCATCACCATTGATGACTACGAGCTGGAGGTCGTGAATCATTTCATGTACCTGGGGTCCACGATCAGCAACAACCTCTCCCTTGATACAGAGATCAACAAGAGGATTGGAAAATCAGCCTTCACACTCGCTCGCCTCACCACACGAGTGTGGGAGAATCCCAAACTCTCTGTCAAGACGAAGATGGCAGTGTACAACGCCTGCGTCATCAGCACACTGCTCTATGGGAGTGAGACGTGGACAACATACGCCCGGCAGGAAAAGAGACTGAACTCCTTCCACTTGTGCTGCATTCGCCACATCCTGGACATATCCTGGCAGGACAAAGTGCCCAACATAGAAGTTCTGTCCCGCGCCGGCCTTCCCTCCATGTTCACTCTACTCAGACAGCACAGGCTCCGCTGGCTAGGCCACGTTCACCGTATGGAGGATGGCAGAATCCCCAAAGACGTCCTCTATGGAGAACTGGCAACTGGCAAGAGAGACGTTGGCCGCCCACAGCTGCGTTTTAGAGACGTCTGCAAGAGAGACATGAAGGCCCTGGAGATCAACACAGAGCGCTGGGAGGACCTTGCAATGGACCGCTCCAAATGGAGAGGCACCCTGACCAGACAGCTCAAGGCGGGTGAAGAGAGACTGACAGCTGCAGCAGATGAAAAAAGGACCCGCAGGAAGAACCGCCACAGACCCAGCAGCACGGAGACCACCCACAAGTGTGACCTGTGTGACAGGGACTGCCATTCGCGCATCGGCCTGTTCAGCCACAGGTGGTGCTGTTCCAGCAGAGTAGACGTTTAGGATTCTCTTCCATGGTCATCATAGACCGACGGAGGCCGACGAATTCACAGTTTATCATCCATGTTGTTTAATATACAAGTTGTATGTGTAGACTGGTCTTTTTACTTTCTGGATAATGGAAACTATGGATGGATACTTTACAGCCTGTGAATATAAAAACCAGTGGACCCCCCCTCCCCATAATATTGGTGGGTAACTTTTAAAAGTTTTCCATTAAAACTGTACAGAAGGAGATAACACCCCCCCCCCCCACACACACACACACACACAAACACACACTGTGGTTAGCTGCTTAAATACAGTATATTAAGAGTGGGGGTGAGGGACCATTGCATCTATTTGCCAAGACCATTTCTTTTATATTTATCTGGGGTGGGGGCGGGGGTGTAATGTTCTATACATATTGTATGGTCATATTTCAGCCAGCTGTTTGTATATTTGTAGTTAAACTCAAATTTGTTTTTGTAGTAACTGGAAAATACTGTATTATACAGTAAGTAAAATGTCCCTAAGACTTCACTAGTCAATTAAAAAAATCATCTGCCAACAAAATAAGATAATATAAGCCTTTATTAGTCCCACAATTGCACAATGGGGAAATTCCAAGATTGCAGCAGCACAGGGATAGCAACACTCAGAGCAATAGTAAATAAGATGATAAGATAAGAATTGGTTAGCCAAAGCCGTAAATAAATATACATTTGTACACAGTTATACATATGCACAGTGCAGGAGCATTGCAGTTAAATGGTATCAACAGTAAGGCAAGGCAAGTTTATTTGTATACCACATTTTGTGTCCAAGACAATTCAAAGTGCTTTACATAAAAACATTACAGCAAGTTGCAAAAGGAATCCATAAGAATTTAAAAGCAAACTAAAAAGTAAATTAAAGAGAAACAAAAGCAAGCTAAAATAGAATATGACAGAAATAAAATTTACAGTATATTGTAGGAGATTAACAATTGTTCTACTGAAAGGCCACAGCAAATAGGAGAGTTTTTAACCTTAATTTAAAGCAGGTGAGAGTTTCAGCAGCCCTGATGCTTTCTGGGAGTGTGTTCCATCTGTGAGGGGCATAAAACCTGAATGCTGCCTCAACATGTATGGTTCTAACTCTGGGCACAGATAGTAGGCCTGACCCTGACAACCTGAGGGGTCTGGGTGGTTCGTAATGGACCAGCAGATCTGAAATGTATTTTGGCCCTATACCATTCAAAGCTTTACAAACCAACAGCAGTATTTTGAAATCTATTCTTTGACGGGCAGGAAGCCACTGTAAAGATCTGAGGACTGTAGTTATATGATCCACTTTCTTGGTCTTAGTGAGGACTCGAGCTGCAGCGTTCTGAACCAACTGCAGCTGTCTGATGGACTTTTTAGGCAGACCTGTGAGGACAGCATTACAGTAGTCCAGTTTACTGACAATAAATGCATGGACAAGTTTTTCTTGATCCTGCTGAGACATCAGACCTTTAATCCTTGCTATGTTCTTTAAGTTATAATAGGCTGACTTTACTCCTGTCTTAATGTGGCTGTTAAAATTCAGGTCTGAGTCCAGAACCACACCCAGATTTCGGGCTTGGCTGTTGATTTTTAGCATCATTGATTGAAGTGCTAACTTTGAGTCTTTCTTTTTTGGCTCCGAAAATTATTATTTCAGTTTTGTCTTCGTTTAACTGAAGAAAATTCTGACACATCCACTCTTTAATTTGACCAATGCATTTGATCAGGGTTTTAATTGGACCATAGTCTCCTGGTGAGACAGTTATGTAGATTTGTGTATCATCTGCATAATTATGGTAATGTGGCGGGTTGATTCAACCCCCCCACAACACACAGGACAGTCAGCTCTCTTCTCTTGGTTTTTCCCGCTGCACTACTGAGATGTAATGTGCCATTCATGTATTGTGATGTAATGTGCCACGCATGTATTGGTGATGTAATGTGCCATTCATGTATCGTGATGCAATGTGTCATTCATGTATTGTGATGTAATGTGCCATTCATGTATAGTGTTCATGCGTCCTGTCCTTACTGTGACCTAGAGGCTGAGATCAATATGTAGATGTGCTTTGGTGTAAACCCCCACAAACAGACTGGACAGACACAGCGCTCGGCTAGAGCAATTAACAGAACAGTGAAATGTGTATTAATGTCTACAGACGGACCCGTTTCTTCTGGCTCACTTCTGTGATGTTAATGTTGCCTTTCATGCATTGTGTTCATGCGTCCTGTCCTTACTGTGACCTAGGGACTGAGATCAATATGTCTCTCAAATGCAAATGTCTCATGCCTGTTCTGTTATCTCTTTGATCATACCAACTGCTGGGGAATGCCCTTTGATGTATTGTTGTAGTTGGGTATATATGCTGCAACTCTGTAACGCAAACCCTCTCTCATTCTGATTCTGCAACTGCTGCTGCAGGACACAGACTTTGTGTCCTCCTCCTCTGAGAGCCGCTTGGGCTCGCTCCCGGCGCGCATGCACGGCGCTGGGAGCGGAGCTCGTGACAGCGGTATGATATAATAAAACCTGCTTAAAACCTATAGCATTGCTGCTTATTTTTTATCATCTGCCGCAGTAATATATTTAGTCTTTTTTTTTTTATGATTTGAGCTAGTGGGAGCATATAGATGTTGAAAAACAAAGGTCCCGAAATGGAACCTTGGGGGAACTCCATAGGTTATTTTTGTTCACTCAAATTTGTAGTTACCTATAGACACAAAATAGTCCGGCTTTTAAATAGGACGCAAACCAGCTAAGTGATGCACCAGAAAGTCCTACCCAGTTTTTTAGCTGGTCTAGTAAGATGTTATGGTTGACTGTGTCGAATGTAGCAATGAGGTCCAGTAGAACCAAGACTGAAATGTTGCCATTACTTGTATTGGAGTGGATGTCATTAAGGACTTTAATGAGAGCTGTCTCAGTGCTGTGGTGTGGCCAAAAACCTGACTGGAAGACATCAAAACAGTCATTTAATGTCAGGAAGTTGTACAATTGTTGAAAAACTGTTTTTTTCTATTATTTTGCTAAGAAAGGGGAGGTTTGATATGGGCCTATAGCAGTTCATGAATGATGTGTCTAGGTTGCTCTTTTTTAGAAGTAGCTTGATAACAGCTGTTTTTAAGCACTGAGGGAAGACACCTGAATATAGAGACATATTTATGATCTGTAGTAGACATGAGGCCATACAATATGAAACATGAAAAAAAAAACTGTTGGGAGAGTATCAAGGCAGCAGGTGGTAGATTTCAGGCGGCATATGATATCATCCAAGTTTTTATGATTGATTGGAAGAAATTTTGCCATGGTGTTTACATCTTCTCTATGTGGACACAGGCGAAGCACAGATCCAGCACCTGGCATAGGAGCACTGACTGTCTAATTTTCTGAATTTTGTCAATAAAGAAAAAGGCAAAGTCATTGCAGGCACGGTTGGATAGAAGTTCAGGAGCTACTGACACATGGGGATTTGTTAGCCTGTCAACAGTTGTGAACAAGGTGCGTGCATTACTATTGTTTTTAGCAATGATGTCAGAAAAATATGCTTGTCTTGCATTTCTCAGCTCTAAATTATAAATGATCAAGCTCTCATAGATCTCATAATAAACATGTAATTTATTTTTTCCACCACCTGTGTTCAGCTTTTCGACACACACTTTTTTTCAGCGTTTACTAGTTTGGCATTTCTCCATGGAGGTTTCTTTTTATAGTGACCACCTTCATCTTGATGAGAGCAATGGCATTGATAATATTTGTAATTTTGCCATTGAAATTTTCTGCGAGCTCATTTACTGAAGGTGAAGAAAGGGGGGTGAGGAAGAGAAAGCTTGGATGAATGTTTCACTGGTATTAAGATAAGATAAGATAAGATAAGCCTTTATTAGTCCCACAATGGGGAAATTCCAGGATTGCAACAGCACAGGGATAGCAACACTCAGAGCAACAATCAGAAGGCAAGAAAAAACAACATCTAGCAAACATATGTCCATATTACTATAAATGTATATATATAGACACACAGTGCAGAGCATTATGGCTGGTGGATGTGCAGCAGAAAGTCTAAGCTCTCTCTCCGCGGATGCAGCGGGCCAGCTGGAAGTCTTTGGGCATGATGGTGACCCCCTTAGCGAAGAAGAGACCACCAGGTGGGTCTCGCTGGTCTCCTGCAGAGCCATGACGGCGAAACTCAGGAAACGCAGGACGGTCTTGAAGTCCTGAGCGATCTCCCTCACCAGGCGCTGGACGGGCAGCTTACGGATGAGCAGCTCCGTGGATTTCTGGTAGCGACGGATCTCTCTCAGAGCCACGGACCTGTGACGGCGAGGCCTCTTCACTCTGCCGGTGGCCAGAGCGCCTCTCCGAGCAGCCCTGTGGCTAGCTGTCTCCTGGGGGGCTTCTTCCTTCAGTAGATTTTACGGGCGGTCTGCTTGGTTCTTGCCATCGCTCTTTATTATTCTGTCTTATATTTCTTTCACGCCGCCTAAACTCCAGCCCGGCACCCGCTTCGTTTTCGCTACAGCTCCCGGTATGTCGAGTTTCCCATTAGCACCGGGCGGCGGCCAAGTGCTAGCTAGCACTAGCTCCTCCCCGCTGTAACGTCTCCCGCTGCAAACCGTGGCTCCGTCCGCCGACCCGGGAGACCCCCGGGGCGATCCGTGATATATATACAGAGTGAAAGGTGTAGAAAGAAGAAGGAAGATAAAAAAAAAAGGCTGTTGCAACAGGCAGCCGACTCGTGTGGCGCCACCGGTCCGGCAGAGCCGGAACCGGAAATTATCACTGATATACCGTTTTTTGATATACCATTTTGGTTCCAAGGTTGTCATAGCCAGGAGCGGCACTGGGGTTAAGCTCCCAGTGCTCATAAAATGCTCTTTATGGCGTGCGTCTCGAAAAGCCTCTGACAACTAAGTCCAACTCCTAGCCTGCCCATGTGGTTTAGTCTCTAAGCCCGGCGGAACTGCTTTTACTAAAAGGAGAAGGGGCGAGGGCGGATCTCTGGCGCCTTAAAACCAGATGCTTCGGGTAGATGGTGGCTCGTCAACCTGGGAAGGTAGCCCATCTAGGGGAAGGTAAACCCCGATTTCAAACCTCTGCTGCCTTGCGACATACCTGGTCACGGGAAAGGCTTCGGGAGTCAACCCTGAGGAAAAATCCGGAGTCGGAGCCCCTAAGGCAGTTCTATGTTGTGCTCAACATCGTTCTGGCAGCTCCTGCAACGGCGCTGGTGCCAAACTGTAGCAGCCCTGCTGTTCCTTTGGATTCATCAGTGACGTGGAGAGGGGGGACATGCTGCATGGGCAACATCTTGTCCTCCATATCTTCCTGCCCAGGCTTGAATCCTACCAATGCCCAACGCTGGAAGGTAGAACACCGGATCACTGGAGAGGACACTCCAGCTTCGCCTTTGGCGTAGACAAAACACGGGGAATGACAGTTACCGGTTATAAGCCACTGCTCAATTGGCGTAGAGTGTGGCGCCAGGGGTTGTTCCCGACGGTGGGAGGGATCATCAGATCTCACTGGACAGCTATCGCCCGCCTCAAGCTGGGCAGCCCCCAGCCAATAAGGTGTTGTCCCGCCACAGCTTGCTTTCCTCATTGGGTGCATGGGGATAAGGAGAAATCCAAACAGCAGGCTGAGAACATTCGCACCAGGCAAGACAATAAAACAAAATAGACCAACTCTAAAACTGGGAACTTGGAACGTCCGCACTATGATGACAGGACTCGCTGCTAACCTCAAGGACATCAACGACACCAGGAAGACTGCCATCATCAATAATGAGCTGAAGAGACTGGGAGTGGATATCCCCACTCTCCAGGAAATACGGTTGGCTGTCGCAGGCACACTGAGAGAGAAGGACTACACGTTCTACTGGCAGGGAAAGGGCAGTGACGAACACAGGGAACACGGAGTGGGCTTCGCAGTGAAGAACACCTTGCTGAAGATGGTGGACCCGGGCAGCACTGGCTCTGCACGACTCCTCACCCTCCACCTCAACACCACTCAAGGCCCAGTCACCCTCATCAGTGTGTATGCCCCAACACTGACAGCCACACCAGAGGCAAAAGACAAGTTCTACGAGAATCTCGCAACAACTGTCAGGATCATCCCCAACTCTGAACAACTCATTCTCCTTGGAGACTTCAATGCCAGAGTGGGTGCTGACCATGACTCCTGGCCCTCCTGTCTTGGACCTTTTAGCGTGGGCAGAATGAATGACAACGGACAGCGGCTGCTCGAGTTCTGCACATATCACGATCTGTGCATCACAAACTCGTTCTTCAAGACCAAGCCCCAACACAAGGTTTCCTGGCAACATCCGCGCTCAAAGCACTGGCACCAGCTGGACTTGATCCTGACCAGGCGCACCTCACTGAAGAACGTGCTAATCACCCGTTCGTTCCAGAGTGCAGATTGCGACACAGACCATTCATTGGTGTGTTGCAAGGTCAAGCTGCAGCTGAAGAAATTCCATCGTGCTAGACAGCCTGGAAAGGCACGGATTGACACCAGCAAGATGGCTCAACCAGAACTTGTTGAGCAGTTTGCCTCCACCTTTGAGAAGGAACTTGGTGTACCACAAGAAGGAGAATCTGCAAAGCAGAAGTGGGAAGAGCTGCGAAACACCATCCACCGCACAGCCTTGGCTACCTTTGGGAGGAAGACCTCGAAGTCACAGGACTGGTTTGATGCCAAGTTGACCGAGATGACCCCCGTCATTGAAGCCAAGCGCTCAGCACTTGCTGAGTACAAGAAGTACCCAAACGAGAAGAATCTCCAGATTCTCAGGGCTGCGAGAAGCAAAGTTCAGCAGACTGCTCGGCGCTGTGCCAACGAGTACTGGACTCAGCTCAGCCAAGACATTCAAACCGCTGCCATAACAGGGAACATCCGTGGTATGTACGATGGCATCAAGAAAGCACTTGGTCCGGCTCAGAGCAAGACGGCCCCCCTCAAATCCTCCACTGGGGAGATGATCACAGAAAAGAACAAGCAGATGGAGAGATGGGTGGAACACTACTCCGACCTCTACTCCAGACAGAACACCGTGACACCGTCAGCCCTTGATGCCATCGACTGCCTGCCATCCATGGACGAACTTGACGCTGAGCCAACCATCGACGAACTCAGCAAGGCCATTGATAGCTTGGCCGCTAGCAAGGCACCCGGCAACGATGGCATACCCCCTGACCTGATCAAGCACTGCAAGACCGCCCTACTGCTGCCATTGCATGACGTCCTCTGCCAGTGTTGGAAGGAAGGTGCCGTACCACAGGACATGAGGGACGCCAAGATCATCACCCCCTACAAAAACAAAGGGGAGAGAAGCGACTGCAACAACTACAGGGGCATCTCCCTCCTCAGCGTTGTTGGCAAAGTCTACGCACGAGTTGTTCTCGTTCGTCTACAGAAGCTTGCCGAACGTGTCTACCCCGAGTCTCAGTGTAGGATTCTCTTCCATGGTCATCATAGACCGACGGAGGCCGACGACCGTTTTTTGATGACCTATGTCTGGATATTTCTGTTGACATTAATAGCACTCTCAAAGAAAACACAAGAATGGTTGGACAGAGCAACGTCCCTCACCATAACCTCAGAGATGTTCAGACTTTTGGGGATGACCAAATCAAGACCGTGTCCTCTGTTGTGTATTTTTTCCGTTACATGCTGAGACACTCCAAAGTTATCAAGGACACAACACAATTCTTTGGTCCCTCTGTCCTGAGGGTTGTCAAAGTGGACGTTAAAATCATCAACAATAACTACACAGTCAAAGTCAAAACAAATGATGGGCAGTGGGTTTGTAAAATCATCAGAAAAGGTTGCATGGTATTTTGGTTGTCTGTAAACATTAAGAAACAACACACGGGAGGAGGAATTCCACTGAAGAGCTACATATTCAATTGAAGTAAACTTATAAGACGTGCTTGCATTGGAGGGGGTCATTAAACAGCTACTCCTCCTCCTTTCCTATGCAGCCTGGATTCACTTCTAAAGCTGTAGTTGGGAGGGGCTGCTTCGATAAGAGATCCACTGTTATATTGATCTAACCAGGTTTCTGTTAAAAAACATAAAATCCAGTTTGTGTTTTATAATGACATCATCAATTAGAAGTGTATTTCCTGTCAAAGACCTAATATTTAATAAAGCTAGTTTCAGTGTGTTAAGAGCATCATCTGCCAGATTTTTATTTTGTTTAAGCTGTGACTGGTGAAAAATGAACACTAGATTTGATAAGTTTACAGGATATGTAGGATGGATCTTATTTCTCTCTAAATTTACCAACCTTTTTACCTATTAAAACAGGAATTACAAGAAGCCAGCTCTACGGTCATATATATATGAGAATAGAGCTATAGTCTATATACAATAATCTATAGACTGTCACGCCTCGCCGCTCATCTGCGGCGCCAGCTGCACGCACACCTGCACCTCATCAGCGGCGAGGGATTTAAGCCGCCTCGCCCTGGGCTTCGGCCTGAAGCCGTCAGTCTTCACTCGCTACGATTGCTGCAAGGAATCTCTACCTACTCAGCAAACATTCTGGTAAGAAGCTCTTACCTCATTCCTCTCCCAGTCTGCTCCCCTGTGCACAGGTGGATTTCCCAGCGGTGGACCACTCCTCTCCGCCTCCGTTCCCTCGCTGCTGCACCGGGCGCTCCAGGTCGCTGTCTACTGGACCTCATCCTTGCTGTGCCAGCCACCTGCTAATTCCAAGTAAGCTTGTCACCATTTTTATATCTCCTGTGTTGGTGTGGTGCCCGTCACCCTTCTCCCTTTGCTTCTCCCATAGGGTTGTCCGGCTGTACGGTCTCCTGCCTCCGTGCCCGACGCAGACGCCACCACCAATACATTCACATCCCGCAGACACACATTCATACACACTTGTTGTTAATAAAGCTATTAGATCTACTCTGAGTCTGCGTGTGTGTCTCCTGAGCCGTGCACTATGTCAGTACGGCTTCAGCAGAGCGGCTTGGCAGACGGCGGGCTCACACGCCGACTTTCCACTCTCGAGGCTCGAGTGGACCTAATAGCTCACCAGCAACAGGTGATTTTAAATCAATTAATCATCATCACTAACCGATTGGACCGCTTGGACCCCCAACAGCTGTTCCCCCCGGCTCGTCAGGGCGGCGCGGCTCCTGCTGCTCCAGCGGCCGTCCAGCCTTCTCCGGTAGCACCGGTTCGGCTCACACCCATTCCGACCCCCGCCCGCTTTAGCGGTAAGCTCGGCGGAGCACGGGGGTTCATAATGCAGTGTGAGTCCGTGTTCCACCGTGTGCCCGGGGATTTTCCCTCAGACCATAGCCGAATTGGCTACATAGGGAATCTCCTGGAGGGGCGAGCGCTAACTTGGGCTTACGCAGTAATGGCGAGGCCCAGCTACGCCACCCTCACCTATGGCCAATTCGTGAGACAATTCCTGGAAGTCTTTGATCATTCTCGTACCGAGAGCGTCCAGGTCGATCGGCTTCTCAGCCTCCAGCAGGGAAGCCGGTCGGCAGCGGACTACGCGATCGACTTCCGGGTAGCGGCGGAGGAGTTGGGCTGGGATGAACGTTCATTCTGCGGCCTCTTCCTCCGCAGTCTCAATGATGGTCTGAGGGACGAACTGGCTGGGCGGGACATCCCGGAGACTCTAGCGGAGCTAACGTCCCTAGCCATCAGCTTGGATAACAGGCTGCGCGAGCACACCTCGGAGCGGAAGTCGTCTTCTTCTCGCTCTCGTGGTGTCTCGTCGCGCCTGTCCCAAGCTCGCCCCCTGGCGTCGCCGCTACCATCGCGCCCCGAGGAGTCGTTGCCGATGGTGACGGGCTGGACAAAGCTCCCTTCTGCGGAGAGACAACGCCGCCGTGAGTTGGGTCTCTGCATGTATTGCGGAGACAGTCAACACATGGTGGAGCTTTGCCCACAGAAGCCAAACGGCGGGGTCCGCGAGTCACTGTAGGGGGCCTCGCAGACGTCAATCGGTTAAATCCCCTCTCCCAATTGAAGCTGCCCGTCCGATTTTGTCACAACTCCACTGGGCACCTCACTCACGCACTGGTGGATTCGGGCGCGGAGGGCAGCTTTATTTCACAAAGCCTGGCAACCCGATTGGGCATCCGTTGCCAACCCCTCAAATCTCCTCTCGCCCTGGTCAACCTCTCCCATGTCTCCCTGGGGAGAGTAACACATCAGACCGTCCCTGTTCCTGTGATCATCTCTGGGAACCACCGGGAGGAAATAGCCTTCTACGTCCTCCCCAACTCTGTGTCGCCCGTCATTCTGGGGTACCCCTGGCTTCGCCTCCATAACCCCGTCCTGGATTGGAAGTCCGCCAGGGTGTCGGCATGGAGTACCTTCTGCATGAGCACCTGCTTGCAATCCGCTGCCTGCTCTCCGTCCTCTTCTCCAACCCCTATGGAGGGGTGCGCCCCCGGATCTCTCCCTGGTGCCGTCCGAATTTCACGACCTGGGTATGGTTTTCAGCAAGTCCAAGGCGATGTCTCTTCCTCCACACAGGCCCTACGACTGTGCGATAAACATCCGCCAGGGGGCACCCTTACCCTCTGGGCGACTCTACAGCCTGTCGGCGCCAGAGAAGGAGACCATGAATTCCTACCTCAAGGAATCGCTGAGTGCTGGAATTATCCGTCCCTCGTCATCACCATTAGGGGCAGGATTCTTCTTCGTGGGCAAGAAGGACGGTTCCCTCCGTCCTTGTATCGACTATCGCGCCCTAAATGATATTACGGAGAAGGATCGCTACACCCTGCCACTCATGGACACCGCCTTCCACTCCCTCCAGGGGGCGACTTGGTTCACCAAGCTGGATCTACGCAGCGCATACCACCTCGTCCGGATCCGGGAGGGAGATGAGTGGATGACAGCCTTCCGTACCCCGAACGGCCACTTCGAGTACCTGGTGATGCCGTTCGGGTTGACCAATGCTCCAGTCGTTTTTCAGCGCCTAATTAATGACGTCCTCCGGGATTTCATCGGCCTATTTGTGTTCGTCTACCTGGATGACATCCTCATCTTCTCCAAATCCAGGGACGAGCACCGGGTCCATGTGAGGCAGGTCCTCCAAAGGCTGCTGGAGAACTGGTTGTATGTGAAGGCAGAAAAATGTGAATTCTACGCTAAGACAACGTCCTTCCTCAGGTTCATCATCTCCCACGACCAGGTGCTTCTGGACCCAGTGAAGGTGAAGGCGGTGGTGGAATGGCCTACACCTGCATCGAGAAAACAGGTGCAACAATTCATTGGGTTTGCAAACTTCTACCACCGCTTCGTCCCAAATTTTGGCACCATCGTCGGCCCTCTGACCCGCCTCACGTCCCCTA
This sequence comes from Pholidichthys leucotaenia, assembly GCA_020510985.1. Lineage (NCBI taxonomy): Eukaryota > Metazoa > Chordata > Actinopteri > Cichliformes > Pholidichthyidae > Pholidichthys > Pholidichthys leucotaenia. The sequence continues at coordinate 309,809,547 of CM035844.1, forward strand.
AGGTCCCATTCCGGTGGACCGAAGAGGCCGCGGCTGCTTTTCAGGCGCTGAAGGCGGAGTTCTCCTCCTCCCGGGTCCTTAGCCAAGTCGACCCGACGCTGCAATGCATCGTGGAAGTGGATGCTTCGGACACAGGAGTGGGGGCGGTTCTGTCTCAGCGGTCGCCAGATGATGGAGTCAAACGGCCCTGCGCTTTCTTCTCTCGGCGCTTGTCCCCGGCGGAACGGAATTACGACGTGGGGGACAGAGAGCTCCTCGCCATCAAGCTCGCGCTGCAGGAGTGGCGTCACTGGCTAGAGGGGGCGGACCTGCCGCTCGTGGTCCTGACTGACCACAAGAACTTGGAATACCTGAGATCTGCCAAGCGTCTGAACGCCCGCCAGGCGCGCTGGTCCTTGTTCTTTGCCAGGTTCCGTTTTAACATCACCTTCAGACCTGGCTCCAAGAACGGCCTGCCCGACGCCCTCTCTAGGCAATTTGCCCCTGAGGAGTCTGAGGACACGGTCCACACCATCCTGCCCAGGTCGTGCATTGTGGGAGCCGTCACTTGGGACACAGAAAGCAAGATCCGGAAGGCGCAGGAAGTGGAACCTGACCCTGGCGGCGGACCGGAGGGGAGGCTGTTCGTGCCATCCACGGTTCGGGGGGAGGTCATCCACTGGCTACATACATCCAAGCTCACCTGCCACCCTGGTTCCTCCCGGATGATCGACCTCCTTCAACGGTCCTTCTGGTGGCCGGGCCTGCGGAAGGACGCTGCCCGCTACGCCCGGGCCTGCCCTGTATGTGCCACCAGTAAGTCAGGTAATGCCCCTCCAGCGGGTTTGCTCCAGCCTCTGCCCGTCCCTGGCAGGCCCTGATCGCATATCGCCCTGGATTTCGTCACCGGACTCCCAGTCTCAAACACCTTCGACACCGTCCTGACCCTCGTAGACCGTTTCTCCAAGGCGGCGCACTTCATCCCGCTACGAGGTCTTCCATCTGCCCTGGAGACGGCGGACCTCCTAGTCCAGCACGTGGTCAGGCTGCACGGGATTCCGGTGGATGTGGTCTCGGACCGGGGCCCCCAATTTTCCTCAGAGGTTTGGAGGTCATTTTGCAACGCCCTGGGAGCCAAGGTGAGCCTCTCCTCCGGCCATCACCCCCAAACCAACGGGCAGTGTGAGCGGACCAACCAGGAGCTGGAGGCTGCGCTCCGCTGCGTCACTGCGTCCAAGCCTGCGTCCTGGAGTAACCATCTCGCCTGGGTTGAGTACGCCCACAACACCGCCCGCTCTTCTGCCACAGGGATGTCTCCCTTTAAGGCGTCCCTGGGCTACGACCCCCCTCTTTTCCCAGCGCAGGAGAGTGAGGTAACTGTTCCCTCAGTTCGGGCGCACCTCAGGCAGTTCTGCTCCATCTGGGCGTCAGCGCGCAATGTGCTTTTACGCACGGCGGAGAGCAACAGAACCACGGCGGACCGGCACAGAAGACCTGCCCCAGCGTACCAGGTGGGCCAGCGTGTCTATGTGTCAACCCAGGACGTCATTTTAAAGGGTGAGAGGAGGAAGCTGGCACAGCGTTTTATGGGCCCATACCCCATCACCAGGATTATCAACCCGGTGGCTGTGCGTGTAGCTATTCCCCCCTCCCTCCGCATCCATCCCACCTTCCACGTATCCAAGGTGAAGCTGGCAGTCTCCGACCCCCTTTACCCTCCTCCTGCTGCGCAGCCCGCGCCCCGGATGATTGTTGGTCATCCGGCCTGGCCTGTCTCTTCTATCCTGGACTCCCGGCGCCGGGGTCGCGGGTTGCAGTACTTGGTGGACTGGGAGGGATATGGGCCTGAACATCGGCAATGGGTACCCTCGTCTTTTGTGTTGGACCCGTCCCTCATAACTGAGTTCCACCGAGCGCACCCGGAGAAACCATCGCCAGGAGGCGCTGCTAGAGGGGGGAGTACTGTCACGCCTCGCCGCTCATCTGTGGCGCCAGCTGCACGCACACCTGCACCTCATCAGCGGCGAGGGATTTAAGCCGCCTCGCCCTGGGCTTCGGCCTGAAGCCGTCAGTCTTCACTCGCTACGATTGCTGCAAGGAATCTCTACCTACTCAGCAACCATTCTGGTAAGAAGCTCTTACCTCATTCCTCTCCCAGTCTGCTCCCCTGTGCACAGGTGGATTTCCCAGCGGCGGACCACTCCTCTCCGCCTCCGTTCCCTCGCTGCTGCACCGGGTGCTCCAGGTCGCTGTCTACTGGACCTCATCCTTGCTGTGCCAGCCACCTGCTAATTCCAAGTAAGCTTGTCACCATTTTTATATCTCCTGTGTTGGTGTGGTGCCCGTCACCCTTCTCCCTTTGCTTCTCCCATAGGGTTGTCCGGCTGTACGGTCTCCTGCCGCCGTGCCCGACGCAGAAGCCACCACCAATACATTCACATCCCGCAGACACACATTCATACACACTTGTTGTTAATAAAGCTATTAGATCTACTCTGAGTCTGCGTGTGTGTCTCCTGAGCCATGCACTATGTCATAGACAATAATAGTCTATTGTCATAGATAGATAGATAGATAGATAGAGAAGCCATCTCTATTGTCATTCAGTCCATACAGCCAATCGTGTACAGTAGAACAAAATTACATTTCTCCTATCTACAATGCTAATCACATGTAAAATAAGGAGTTGCTGCCATGCAAGGCACCGCCACAAACAACTTCTCCTTGCCTCATTCTATTACGCTGAGCACCAAGCTAGAAGGTGGGAAGTACCATTTTTATATGGTCTTTGGTATGACCCGGCCGGGACTTGAACCCCCAACCTCCCGATTGTGGGGCAGATGCTCTACCAACTAGGCCACCACTCTGGTTAAGGACACTACTTCCATACCGGGCCCCAGCTTGTCTTGGAGAGAGGCATGAGGACCAGTGGTATCAGAGCCTGCACCCAGTACATATCATACCCAGCTTGCATTGTTATCAGGATCAGGCTGTGGATTTCGGTTTGGCTGTGAGAGTGGGGGTGGTGGTGGGCGCTAGGGCTTTGCAAGTTGTGTCAGCGCTCGCTGAGGAATTGCTGGAGGAAAGAGATGGGGGGAGGATGAAGTGGGAGGTTTCGAGGTTAGAAAACTGGACTAGGGCTTGGGGTCAGTTTTTTGGCCATAGTGACCAGCTACTTCATCTGGTCAATGAAGTCGAGGAATGGGAAGGATGGGAAAGAGGAAGCTGAAGAAGACGATGACCTGGAGGGGGTATGCAGTGGCAGAGGAGGTGGGTCCTCACTGGTGGCTTTTGGTGAAGGAGGGGTCTGCACAGGCGGGGGCTTAGGCAGCTTTTTCTCACAGTTTTTGCTGAGCTGTTTCTTATCCCATTGTTTTGGTTCCTCTTGTCTCTTGTCCTTGTCCTGGGGAACAGAATGGTGACGAAGAAAATGAAACACATTGGAGGTAAACAGCTTCACTCCTGCCCTGCTGAGGCTGAGTCCATCTCCCTTAAAAAAGTGTCTGCAGTCCCCCAAAAAAGTTGAAATTGTCAATTAAATGAAGTGACTTGTTCGTACAAGCTTCTAATAGCCATCTGTTTAAATTGAACAGTCTGCTGAATCTCTTAACTCCTCCTCTGATTGGTGGTAAGGTGTCATTAATAAACACTTCAGCATTCAGACAGCTGACTACATCCAGCAGTTCCTTAAAGTCCTGTTTCAGTACCTCACACTGCGGTTTCCCAAAATCATTTGAGCCTACATGCAATATGAGACTCTTTACTGTGGGATGATCAGCCATTATCTGCAAGATTTGTCTCTCACTTCAGACACCATATCCCTGGGAAACCACATTATTTCTTCTTTTTTTTTATTTAAGTTTTTGTAAAGGGTATACACGTCATTACAGCATTGCATTGTTTACATTTTCATCACATGTTCCCTTATTTTTTGTTATTTGACAACATTGGAAGAATAATTATTACAACACCCCCTTTTTTTAAGTGAAAGAAAAAGTGAAATTAAAGAAAGAACAAAAAAAAAACCAAAAGAGCAAAAAAAAAAAAAAAGAAAAACAAACAAAAAAATAAAAAAATAAAAATAAAAAAAAATAAAAGAGCATCTGAGTAGCGTTGGAACAAAGACTGGTGCCATTATTGAAATGGTATTTGTCAAAGATTAGATCTGATGGAAGACACATATGCGATCCAGGGTTGCCAAAAGTTCAAGAACCCATCCATGTCCTGTCTCAGTGCGAATGTCAACTTTTCCATCGAGTAAATGTCTTGGATCACGTTAATCCAATCTTCAGGTGTAGGACAGTCCTTCAACATCCATTTTTTGGTTAGGGCTTTTTTACTTGCCAATATTAAAACAATGAATAAGTATTTTTCTCCTTGTCTTTCCAGTGAATCCGGTAGTAAACCCAAATACAAAGTTACAAAAGAAAAGGGGACTGTTATTTTGAATATTTTCCCCAATATTGTCTGTACATTGGTCCAATATTGGTGGATAACTGGGCAGTGTGGCGGTTTGGGAAACCCCCCACAAACAGACTAAGGACAGACAGCTCGCTACTTCTGGTTTTTTCCGCTGCATGCGGTGATCTAATCAGCCATTTATGCATTTCACTGCTGTGAGGTTAATGTGCCACCCATGCATTGTGTTCATGCATCCTGTCTGTGTCTCACAAATGCAAATATCTCATGCCCGTTCTGCAGTCCCTTTGATCAGACCAACTGCTGTGACACTGCCTTGATGTATTGTTTGAGTTGGGTATAAATACTGCACAGGTTCTGTAACACCTCTCTCACTCACACACTTCAACCTCTGCTGCAGACACGCACACTGTGTCTTCTCTGAGAGCCGGAGGATCCCCATCCAGCCTGCACACACTTGGGCTGGAGAGGGGATCCCGTGACGGCGGTATGATATAATAAACTCTACTTAAAACCTCCAACAACGCCGCTTTATTTCATGTTGCCGCACTGGTGACCCGACGCTGAAACGAACACGCTGCCAGCGAATGCAACACCCGGCGGTGATTCTCCGACGACAAGCGAACGCAGCAGCCTGACTGATCTGCCCTCCCTTCTGCTGCGATTTCAGAGTTCACCACAGACATTCGACATGTGGCAGGCAAACTTAACGTGGTAGCAGACTGCCTCTCTCGCGCTGTGACATCGTCAGAGCGCGAGGAGACAGATTATACTACCTCAGCCGTGGAACTCTTCCCCAACGCGGACACATACGCGGCCCCAATCCATGCAGGGATAGATTATGCAGCCATGGCAGAGGAACAAAGCAGTGACGCGGACATGCGCGCACTCTTGTCTGGACCAACAGGGTTAAGGCTGGAGGAAAGGGGTTTACGCGACGGCGTGCACCCCCTAATATGCGATATTTCAACCGGCCGACCTCGCCCGTTAGTCCCAGCTACATGGCGCCGCCGTATTTTCGACTCAATTCACTCCCTCACGCACCCAGGTGTGCGCGCCTCGGTTAAAATGGTCGCCGAAAAGTTTGTGTGGCCTGGCCTGCGCAAAAACGTAAAAGAATGGGCAAAAACTTGCATTTCTTGTCAGCGCGCCAAAATACACAAACACACAAAAGCCCCTCTGGAGCCTTTTCCAATCCCTGCTAGAAGGTTCGACCACGTTCATGTCGACCTCGTGGGGCCACTACCTTCCTCCCAAGGTTTCACACACCTGTTAACAATGATAGACCGCACCACGCGCTGGCCAGAAGCAGTCCCTCTGGCGTCAATCACAGCGGAGGAAGTCGCTCGCGTTTTTTTGACAAACTGGGTGGCACGTTTCGGCGTCCCATCTGACATCACGTCCGATAGGGGGCCTCAATTTGTCTCGGAGCTTTGGTCAGCCATGGCCAGCAGCTTAGGGGCGACAATTCACCGCACCACCGCTTATCACCCTCAGGCTAATGGGTTATGCGAGCGTTTTCACAGATCTTTAAAGGCCGCCCTCAGAGCCTCACTAACGGATACAAATTGGGTAAATAAACTTCCCTGGGTTTTATTGGGGTTGCGTGCTGCGCCTAAAGAGGATCTAGACGCCTCTCCAGCAGAATTAGTTTTTGCACAACCTCTCAGGCTCCCAGGTGAATTTTTACCAGAGAACCCAGAGCCAGGGCATCTTCCAGCCCCGAGGTTTTTAGGCAGCAACGGACCGGACTCTCTCCCCGGACGGGCACATCACTCTTTTCCACAGGTTTTTGTCCCCCAAGCTTTAAAAAACGCTGAATTCGTTTTTGTTAGGCATGAAGCTTTAAAACCAACTTTCCGCCCACCATACGATGGGCCATTCAGAGCGCTGGAACCTGGTGATAAACACTTTGTGCTTGATTTTGGGGATAGAAAAGAAACAGTCAGCATTGACAGACTTAAACCTGCCTTCTTGTTGAGAGACGAGCCTGCACGGTTGGCGAGAGCACCCCGGCGGGGTAGACCCCCCAAGAGAAAAGACTCAGCCCCCCTGCAGGGAACAATTAATCACTCTCCTCCCCAAGCTGCAGATTCCTTACAGGAAGGTCCCAGCAGGACGCCCAAGCGGACCCACAGCAGATTCGGGAGAAGATTTAAACCCAGACAGCACAGGGACTGATGCAAACTACTCAACAGTTGTTCACTAATTGTGCTGTAACAGTTTAGGACTGACTTGTGATTTTACTATGCTGTTATGATTACCACTGAACTCTCTTAGGAGCATGGCTGCTGGAAAGTTTCTTCTGTGGCAAGAGGTGTAGCAGTTAGTATGTCATAGTAATTATCTTAAACTGTGAATTTTTCTATTGTCCTTTTCTTAGTCGTTTGGGGGGGGGGCTGTGGGCCATATTAATCATATATTCCATAACCTACATATGTTGAAGCATGTGGGAATGTTTGGTGATTACATATGTAAGGCGACTTCACACCTCAGAAAGGACAAAGACTCTCACCCGCCAGTGTAAGAACGAAGACTTTCCCAGACACTGCGGTGGAGACCGGAGGAGCTGCCCTCACCCCCCAGGGACATGAGGAGGAGTACGAAGACAATGGGGGAGATTAAGATAATGAGGGATGTCAGCCTTTGATATGCATGTCTTTTGTTATGTGCAAGTATAAGTTGATAGAGCCGAAACTGTTCGGTCTCTTTTTTCCTTCTTCTGCTGCTGCACTAGGATGAGACTTGTTAGAGGAGCTGATAATAAACTTTAGTTTATGAATCACATCGCCTCGTTATTTCAAGCTCCTCTACACTTACCATACTTACCTTCTGAATTGTTTTGATTTACCTTGCTGCATGTGGGGGAGATTTTATCCAGTCATCAGATGGAGAGCCAGAGTCCTGCAGTAGAGGCGCAAATCCATTCTGAAGTGGCATGTTTTGTTGTTGTGGAGGAGGTTTGTTTTTAGGCTTCCCTTTGACAGCTATCCATGACTGTCTTGCTGACAGCCGGGGTTGAAGAGGTTCTTGGTCTAGCCGGTAATGCAGGCCAGCCGTTTACATCACAGATCTCACCAAGTTGGGCTGTTGCTTGTCCTCCCTTCACCCTGTGTGATAATTTATTCTTGGGCTTTGCACCAAGGGCATTCCAGGGAGGACTATCACTTGAGGATGTATTTTTCTTTATACATTCCTCCCATGCCCTCTCAGCCATATTAACACTGGAAAGCTGTGAGTAAGCAGGGTCTTGTCCACCGTATTTAGTCACTGGAAGGGTTGTATCATTTTCACAGAGTCCATTAACTTCCAGATTAACTTCTAGCCACTGGATTTTAGTTTCCAGCATGGTAACCTCCTGTTGAAGTTTGTGGTAATCATCTGTAGAAAGGGGAGACATCTTGTTGATGCTTAACTTTAGCTTGTCAGTCGCTGTAGTTCAGGCTTCAGCTGCTTGTAGGCCACGCTCACATAGCACTGATAAGATCCAAAAAAAGTGCTAGATCATGGTAATAGTGAACTATGTATATCTTCAGCGAAATATAGTCCCAGTGATTTATGAGTATCCGGTAGGCGCTGCCCATAAATTTCTTGCAGAGGAAAATAAGAATATTGATTCTGCTACCTGGGTGACATGCTCTCTGCTGGTGGTGGATCTGAGCTTGCCATCATCACGAGATGCCAGGCTGCCTGGAACAAGTTCAGGCAAGTGCTCCCAATTCTCGAGACCTGCTGGCTCCCACCAACCTCTTAAGGCCAGAACTACAACTCCTGCGTGAGGAGGGTGTTGCTGCATGCCAACGAGACATGGACCATGACTGCCGCCTGTCTTAACCGTCTGTGGCAGAATGACAGAGCCATGGTCTGCTGGATGTGTGGCATCTCCACTGAGGATGAGGTCAGCTCGCAAGCATTCCTCGAGCACATCCAGCAGACCTCGAGGTTGTCTAGCTGCTAGACAACCTCGAGGATGTGCTCCATATGTGTGGTTTGCATTGGTTCGGCCATGTGGAGAGGAGTGTTGACTGGATTAAGAAGGTCATGGAGGTCGATCTTGATAGCAGCAGAGGCCAAGGAAGAGGAAGACCGAAGAAAACATAGCTAGAGGGTGTCCGTATGGACTGGGTCAAGCTACAACTGGCCCAGGTTGAACCAGTGGACAGGAACCACTGGAGTCGGACTCTGAAAAGTGCAGTCAAGCGGGACCCACCTCAACTCAGGGATTAATTGTGTCCTGTCAAAAATAAATACGGATGATGGTGATGATAATGATTATAGAAAAGTGCAAGCAGAGGGAAACAGAGGGAAGAGCAAAGCAGCAAAGCGTCCTTCCACCAGCAAGGCAGAAGCATCACAGTTAGCATTAGTTAGTTAAATTACCCGGCAAAATATAAATATATATATATATATATATATTTTTTTTTTTTTTACTTATTTGTACCCGTAGGTAGATTTGGTTTGCAGTCTGATGACAAGCCACCAGCTGCTGGTCGCTGCGTGCGCGAGCGCCCTAAACCTATATGTTTTTGGTATGCGGGAGGAAACCGAAGAAATCCCGGAGTAAACCCACGCAACACGGGGAGAACATGCAAACTCCACACAGCTCACTGTTGGTCGGGGGCTGGGATCGAACCCACGATCTCATGATCCCTGCGATCCCCCGGCCGAGGGTAAACTGTGCTGCCACAGTGCTAAACCACTGCGCCACCGTGCAGCCAATATGGACCCAGACAGTATATTTCACATTTGAATGAACAGTGTAGCTACCACCCTCGATAATAATCGTAATTTGTGTACTGGAGGGGACGATCTCTATTGTGCAAAGTTGTGATATTTAATACAGCCTCTGAGCAGCACCGATTAGATTAAATGTGCTTGTATGCAAAGTAAAAGCAGTACAGTGGTCTGAAAAAGTGTTTGCCCCTTCTCGATTTCTCATTTTTTCGTATGTTTGTCACACTTAAATGTTTCAGATCATCAAACAAATTTAAATATTAGATAAAGATAACACAAGTAAACACAAAATGGAGTTTTTAAATGAAGGTGTTTATTATTAAGGGGAAAAAAAATCCAAACCTACATGGCCCTGTGTGAAAAAATGATTGCCCCCAAACCTAATAACTGGTTGGGCCACCCTTAGCAGCAACAACTGCAATCAAGCATTTGCAATAACTGGCAATAAGTCTTTTACAGCATGGTGGAGGAATTCTGGCCAACTCATCTTTGCAGAATTGTTGTAATTCAGCCACATTGGAGGGTTTTCGAGCATGAACCGCCTTTTTAAGGTCATGCCACAGCATCCCAATCGAATTCAGGGTAGGACTTGGACTAGGTCACTCCAAAGTCTTCATTTTGTTTTTCTTCAGCCATTCAGAGGTGGACTTGCTGGTGTGTTTTGGACCATTGTCCTGTTGCAGAACCCAAGTGCACTTCAGCTTGAGGTCACGAACAGATGGCCGGACATTCTCCTTCAGGATTTTTTGGTAGACAGCAGAATTCATGGGTCCATTTACCACAGCAAGTCTTCCAGGTCCTGAAGCAGCAAAACAGCTCCAGACTATCACACTACCACCACCATATTTTACTGTTGGTATGATGTTCCTTTTCTGAAATGCTGTTACTTTTACGCCGGATGTAATGGGACACACTTTTCAAAAAGTTCAACTTTTGTCTCGTCAGTCCACAGAGTATTTTCCCAAAAGTCTTGCGGACCATCAAGATGTTTTCTGACAAAACTGAGATGCGCCTTTATGTTCTTTTTGCTCAGCAGTGGTTTTCGTCTTGGAACTCTGCCATGCAGGCCATTTTTGCCCAGTCTCTTTCTTATAGTGGAGTCATGAACACTGACCTTAACTGAGGGAAGTGAGGCCTGCAGTTCTTTGGATGTTGTTGTGGGGTCTTTTGTGACCTCTTGGATGAGTCGTCGCTGCGCTCTTGGGGTAATTTTGGTTGGCCAGCCACTCCTGGGAAGGTTCCCCACTGTTACATGTTTTCGCAATTTGGGGATAATGGCTCTCACTGTGGTTTGCTGGAGTCCCAAAGCTTTAGAAATAGCTTTGTAACCTTTTCCAGACTGATAGATCTCAATTACTTTGTTTCTCATTTGTTCCTGAATTCCTTTGGACTGCAGCATGATGTCTAGCTTTTGAGGACAGATCTCAATTACTTTGTTTCTCATTTGTTCTTGAATTTCTTTGGATCACAGCATGATGTCTAGCTTTTGAGGACAGATCTCAATTACTTTGTTTCTCATTTGTTCTTGAATTTCTTTGGATCACAGCATGATGTCTAGCTTTTGAGGACAGATCTCAATTACTTTTGTTTCCCATTTGTCCCTGAATTTCTTTGGATCACAGCATGAGGTCTAGCTTTTGAGGACCTTTTGGTCTACTTCAATTTGTCAGGCAGGTCCTATTTAAGTGACTTCGTGATTGAGAACAGGTGTGGCAGTAATCAGGCCTGGGTGTGGCTAGAGAAATTGAACTCAGCTTTCCAAAGATGTGATAAACCACAGTTAATGTATGTTTTAACAGGGGCAATCACTTTTTCACACAGGGCCATGTAGATTTGGATTTATTTTTTTTTTACCTTTAATAATAAACACCTTCATTTAAAAACTGCATTTTGTGTTTACTTGTGTTATCTTTGTCTAATATTTAAATTTGTTTGATGATCTGAAACATTTAAGTGTGACATACAAAAAAATGAGAAATCAGGAAGACAGCAAACACTTTTTCACACCGCTGTAATTCTGTTTTTTAAATGTAATGATTTAACATTAAGTTTAATCTACACTTTTGCTTGTATTCAGTGATACAAACGTTTTTCTTTTCTGTTTGTGAAACATACTGGTTAGACATTACATTTTATACCAGCCTAGTTTTTTTTTTTTTTTTTTTACTATCAAACTGATCCAAGTTTATCATTAATTGAAGACTTTATTGGGGTTTTTTTTTAAATATTGTGTTATCTTCCGCTTAATATCGGTCTTCATGAAGTGTCCTATTCCAACTACAAGAGAGAGTGCAACTGTGGGACAGCTTTATGTGAGCCTGACCACAGCTGTCCAACACAGGAAGCAGCAGAAAGACTACAGCTACACTGATCAGAATTTGTCCCTGTCATTGTCTGATGTTAAGATTCTCAATAGGTGCAATATAGCTAAATATTCTTCTCACAATCTATTACTAAATATAATCTGCAAATGTATTTATATTCCGATGTGAGAAGTTGACATCTCAACTCTGTACAAATGTGGAAAATTAGAAATAATATTTGTCACAAGAACTTTTTGGCCTGTGTTTTTCATTTAACAGAGCACTCATCGACAAACCACAGGACACGGTGAAGTACTTGGGGTACCAGGACTAACAGCCTGAGCGTTTTAAAATCTGACCTACAGTACCCGCTCAACAGTAACCAAACATCAGTCTCTGCTGGAAATGAAGACTAAGGCATTTAATTTGGGAATTAAGACAACATACCAGTCTACATTTTAAAAACACCAACAGGAACAAAGTCAAACAGACTTGATGATATGAAAGATTTATAACATTTATTACATTAAACAGAAAATTGGACAACTACAATTTTTTTTAAAATGGGAGGTTTGAACTCAGTGTAGTCACCATCTTCATGGGGTTACTCATGCTGAATGTAAAGGACAACAAAGGATGGTATCTCCACACGGTTCTACTTTCCCAAGAACCACCAGCACCAGGAAACAACCGATCTGTAGGCCAAGTATCATGCACACCTGTAAATGTAAAAAGAGCAGGAAAAAGTCATTTGATTTGATTTTATGGGCTTGTTTTGTGGTCTTATCTGATGACTTAGCATCTGATACTTTGAAATTGGCTTTCTTGGTTTGCCACATTAAATTAAAACTGCTGTAGAGTCTTATTTTCCCCTTCCCTTTTGTTACTCATGTCTTGCAGAATTGGACTCCCAGAGCCTGTCTCCTTCATTCGTCAATGCTTTGTCTGGATTATTTCAGATGTACGGATGTAAGGGGATAAGGACCTGTACTTAAGTAGTGCTTTTCTAGTCTCAAAGATCAGTCAAAGCGCTTCACTAGGACTAACCCTCTATTCTACGGGCCTATCGGAGATGGACACCTCGGGACAATTTAGAACCACCAATTAACCTAACATGCATGTCTTTGGATTGTAGGAGGAAACCAGAGCACCCAGAGTAAACCCACAGGAACAGGGAGAACATGCAAACTCCACACAGAAAGGTTCCTACCCCTGCCAGCTTCAGGATTTGAGCTTGAGACCTTCTAGCTGTTAAGCAACGGTGGTAACCACTATTCAACTGTGCTGACCACCGAGCAGGACCTGGACAGCATTTTTTTAAGATGTATTTATATCTTCATTGAATTCCGATGATAAGGTTTTCAGCTTTCAGATCTATTCCACTTTTCTGTGACATACAGTGGTTGTCCAAAAAAAGTCAGTGGAAGAAGAAGAAATAAGCTACTCACTGCATCGGTGAGATTTTCATAGCTTGTTAAATGCGGTGACATTTTTTAATGGGTGTTGTGTATTTGTACCCTGCTATCACCTCCTTGGAGATGATAGCAGGGTACACCTGCTTCTGACCTTCAGAAAAGACAAAATGGGTCTACAGTGGGCCTCAGTGTTACAGACTGCGCCACAAAGTTTGATATTTCAAGCATTTTAGTCTAAATCACAGCACTTATACAACCTTGAAGACATTTAAATTCAACAGTTAACCTCTTGAACTCCGAGATACCGCGGGCGGTCATGTCTCTGTGTCCTAGTGCGTCCTCGTGTGTCCTAGTGTGCACTGTGCGTCTCAGTGCGCACTGAAAAAAAAAAAAAAGCTGCATTTCCGTTCTTCCACTACAGACACAGCCGCGAACAGAAAGCCAAAGGAGTGCTTTGATTGGTTTAGATTTGATTGACCTCTCATTTGACTAATAAGAGCCTTGAATTGGGTTTCTGAAACCTTGAAGAACCAATGACTGAAAACCTAGCAAGAAGGACCCGCCTACCAATGACTGCGAATACAACGAGCCAATTGAAGAAGAGAAGTTCGACGATTGAAAGCGTGCGTCCCGTGCGTAAAACCTGTTTTGTGTAAGCCGCTGTGTGTAACGGTAGCGTTCGCCAGTCTTTTTTTATTACTACTGTTCTTATTTGTTTTGAAAAATCGCTCGCCAAAACCGCAATCATGGAAGCGCAAAACTGCAATAATGGAAGCACAAAACCACAATAATGGAATCATGGTTTGACCGGGTCGGGTGACCAGAACCACGAGTCCGTAACAAGCGGACCAGCTTCATGTTCGTCTGACAATGAGGAACAGATGTTCGCCAACGACACTGCTGTTGTGGACAGGTAAGTGTTATAAGCTAAATTATTCTTTATCACTGAAAATAGTAATAAAAATGACTTTTGACCGATCGGTAAATTACAACTGTGTGTCATCGCCACATGACGGACCGTTGACGGACCGTTTTTTTGTGCGCCGCGCTCCTCTGTAGTGGGGGGGGGAGGGGGGAGTTGTTATCCTCTACATTGCAGATATTTTACTATAATTTTTATTGCACTGTAGGTTATTTTTTCTTGTAAAAAAAAGGCCACACATTTTTTACGTGGCATGCTTCTTTGTGTGTGGGGGGCTTGTTTGTTCATTCATTCATTCATGAATGAATAAACAACCCCCCCCCACACACAGACAGCCCTGAGTGTCACCTTTCATTAGAGCCCAAGATCAAGCTTCTATATTGAATCATTCAAAAGTTATACACATTTTTCCAAACTGTGCCGTTTGGCACAATTTGGCACAGTTCAAAAACGCCTGGGAACAACCTGAGAAAAAAGCTGTGTAACATATTCATTTTTTGTGGTATTGTTACAGAATTTTGACCTCAGCTGAATAACACTTGGTTCTACATTTCTGTTGCATTTTCCAGCCCGTATCTGACAGCTGTGTGTTATTTGCAAGCATTTTATCTAAAAAAAACACACAGGCGAACTTTATTTTCATCAAGTTCAATATGTTTAGATAACTGTTACTCAGTGGCCGGAGCACTTAGAGAGATTATGACTGTTTTGCCAAAAAAATCAAAGTGTTTTCTTTTAAATGAGACCAACCCCATGAAGATGCTGAAAAGGGTTGAAGAACAGCTTTTGATTTACTTTGGGTACGTTATTTTTAGGCGTTTTTAGGGAAATTGACCAGAGTGCAAGGGGTTAAAGGACTTCCAACATCTGTGATCAGATTCTTTTTGCTGTTGTGATAAATAAAAATAAATAACTTCTTTATCTTCATGCCATATACGTACATGTACAGTATATGTGCTATGACTACTGGGTAAACACACTGTAGGTAATGGCGGAAAATGACAAATCCACAGATATGTTTCAGTTAGTGGTCTGTATTTGCATGCTATTAGAGGTTTTGAGATTTTTTTTGTGGATCTTGTACTACTTAGCTAGTTTATCGTTAATGTACAGTTAGACGTTTTTCAATATATTAAATGTAAATAACAGACATTCCAAATAAATATTTTATTATCTAACTTACACTGCTTTCTCCTTGATCTCTGGGGGGCCCATGGTCTACTTGTAGATGTTCAGGGTAGTCTGTAGAGAACAGTGGTTCAGGTTCAGAGGAGTTCCAGGCCTGGATGAAGAGTCATCCACCGTGGATCTTCAGGCAGCTCTCCATATCTATCCTAAACCTGTTGAAGTGTTTGTTATAAGACATTTTAGTACTCCAAATCTGCTGTAGTGGTTATGTAATCATAAATCACTCTGTTTTCTTAATACATAAACCTTCTTCTGTACATGTACAAATCATTGAATTTGTAGAACTATAGAGCCATTTGAATTCAAATTGGTGAGACTGTGATCATGACTCTTGATTAATTACTTAAGGTAATGCTACTTTTACTGAAGTATAGTTTGTGTATCCCCACCTCTGGCAATCATTAATTCATATAAACAATCTTAGTGATATTTGAAAAGTTCAGAGCATAATCGAAAGCTCATCTTAGGTTTTAATGACATTCAGCAATCGACACAGCAGTCAGAAGACCTGTGAAAGCCTGCCACAATACTATCTGCTTTTTCAGACTATAAAGAGTGTAAATTTGAGTGATAATTCAATTTTTTTTAAATAAAGGTTTTAGGTCCTTTAAATCTGTTTAAAGTTATTTGTTTAAGCTTCAGGCAGCCCTCCACATGTCTCAAACTGGCAATAACGTGACACCACCGGTTGAATTTAACTCAAGTGTAGGCAAGATAATCTTGAAAAATGAAATCATGATGCTCCTACTCTGATCTACACAGAAAAATAAAACTACAGCTGAAAAATGTTCTTTTCTTTGCTAGTGTTGCTCGTGCTAACGCTAGGTTACCAAAATACTAATCTCTAATATGCACTGCTAACTCTCGTAAACAGGAGGATTTTTTTTTTTTTACAATTCTGTTACAGACAGGGATAGATGGGGCTGATCCTCTGATGAATATTGTCCTCTGGCTCTTCTGGCTGAAAAAGTCAAGCTGTATATTCCAAATTCTTTCCCCAGGTTTCTGCCGTGTTCAATTGACACCTGACAGTTCACACTGTTCCGGGAGTGGGCGTGGTTTCAGCGCCTGCTGCAAACATGCCCCCACCATCTCAGAGCAGAAAGAGCTGGCTGATTTTTCAAGCTTTTTAAAGCTGGTTTTATATAATTAGCTATATTTTTAAACATTCAAATTTGGCTGGACAGTTGATAACACACCAGCAACAACTGAAGACTGCTGCAGTAAAGTCCTGGAAAAGCATCACAAAGGAGGAACCTCAGCGTTTGGTGATGTCCATGGGTTCCAGACTTCAGGCAGTCACTAGCTACATTCTGATCCACAGTGTACTTCAGCGGCATCCCCTACTCCCTGCTCAGGGAATATCAGTTAACTGCCCTTCACAAAAATTCTCCATTTGAAATACCCTGCAACTGTCGCTTCCCACCTCCTTGTGTTACCATGGTAATCACGGACACATACCGATACTACTGTGGACATTTTATACATCTTTTTTTTCCACAATATCTTTATTGAACCTTTTTTTTTTTTTTTTTTAACAAACATGATACAAACAATCAAACACTAACACTAAAGTACTACAAAAAAAAAAAAATACCCTAAAAACACCAACAACCACCAACAAAATCAAATCTTCAACAATGCTCCTCTGTTTAGTCTAGACAATCCAATACATAAGTATACATATTATGTTCACCAGTTTGGAATTTACAAGGTCCACACACATCATTCACCTTCTTCTTCAAGAGTTATGTTTAAATTTTTTACATAATCAATAAAAGGTCTCCATATATTCTCAAACACAATTTCCTTTGATTTTAGTATATATGTTATTCTTTCTAATGGAAGGTTTGTTAACATCTGTCTTAACCACTGAGTCACATCTGGTCTATGAGTCTTTTTCCATAATAGTGCAATACATTTTTTGGCATTAAGCAAACTGAGGTCTATGAATGTTCTTTCACTTTTATTAAAATTATGCTTTTCTGGGTACAGACCCAACAAAAACAGTTTAGGATTCAATATGATTTGTTTTGAGATTATTTTTTCAATTGTTTCCCTCACCTCTTCCCAAAACATTCTTATTAATCTACATTCCCATAAACAATGACATTTTATACATCTTAATTAAAATATTAATACAAACATATTTTTTATCTCTATCAATGGATATACACTACTCACAAAAAGTTAGGGATATTTGGCTTTTGGGTGAAATTTATGGAAAATGTAAACAGTTCACGCTACAGAGATATTACATTATGAAAGTAGGGCATTTAAGTAGAAGCATGCAATAGTGATTTCCTCATCTCAAACAATTTACTGAAACAAAAGCCAACTACAGTGGTGGGTATACCACAACAAAAAATGTCAGCATCTCAATAACTTGTCATGTACCCTTGATCATCAATTACAGCTTGACAATGACGTCTTATGCTGTTCACAAGTCGACTTATTGTCTGCTGAGGCATGGCATTCCACTTTTCTTGAAGGTTGGCCCTCAGGTCATTGAGGTTGTGGGGTGCAGGGTTACAAGCCTCTACGCGGCAACTCAGCTGATCCCATAGGTTTTCTATGGAAATCTGATCTGGAGAAAGTGCAGGCCACTCCATTTGAGGTACCCCAGCCTCCAGCAGCCATTCCCTAATGATGTGACCTCGATGAGCTGGAGCACTGTTGTCCATGAAAATGAAATTGGGCCTGTGTTGTAGATGTAGGGGCAAAATGACTGGATTAATGATGTTATTCAGGTAGTGTCTGCTTATCACTATACACACCTGCCCAGACTGTAACATGGTGACAACCATGGCTGATGAATAGTGCTCTCCTTGACGTCTCCAACATCGTTGGCGGCCATCATTTCTGCTCAACGTGAATTAATTTTCATCAGAGAACACCACTCAGGCCCACTGGTCCTTTGTCCAGTGTAAATGTTCCCTGGCCCATGCAAATGATGATGCCTGTGCCTGGTGGTGTGGTCAGGTACCCTTGCAGGTCGTCAGGCATGCAGACCACACTGATGTAAATGGTTTTGAATAGTCTGACATGACACTTGGGTGCCTCTCACCTCCCTTAAATGTGCCTGGAGTTGAATGGTATTCATCATCTGGTTTTGCAGGGCAGTATTAACAATGAAGTGGTCATCAGCGTGGGATGTGGCCAAAGGACGTCCACTTCTATGCCTTTCTGTGACTCTTCAAGTCTCTCTGTTGCAACCTGCTGATGACACTCTGTGACACTCTAAGCTCAGTGGCCACTCTCCTCTGAGAACATCCTGTTTGAAGCCTCGCAGTGGTGAGGTACTGTTGATCAATTGTTTGGTGTCGTCTTGGTCTCATGGTGTCAAAATGTGAACAGTATGATGAAGAGGACTATTTAAAAACCAATTCTAAATGAACCAGAAAATTTATTGGTCGATTCATGGCTCAAACACCTGTTGTGAATTTTGCTGTTAAGCACCTTGTTAGAGAGCAACAAGTTATGCAAAAAGTACTGAAACATTGAACAGTTGGACATGCGCATTCAAAAGGTTAGAGAAGGCCAAACTAAGTTCACTTGTAAAGGTTATAGTGAATTTTAGGTGTGTCCTGGAATTTCACCCAAAAGTCAAATATCCCTAACTTTTTGTGAGAAGTGTAAACAATAACCAGTATTAGTTTAGCTTGTTAATAATGTTAGCAACAAGTTTGTTGTACTCATATTTGAGGTGCAGTGGCTTATGGGTAATCTTCTTGTCTACTTCAGGTGAAGTGACGTATGGTTGTTCAGTTCTTCCTTGTTCAGTTTTCAGTTCCCTTTGAAATGAACACAGTTTGCTCCGTTCGGTTTGGAATCTCACTTAATATGGCTGAATACCCTGTGTAGTCCACTAGGGCTGCAGCTAATGACCATTTTACAACTCAGGTAATCACCCACTCCAATCAAAGATTACTCAAGTAATCGGATGCTTTTTTTTTTTTTTAAAAGAAACTTGCATTGACCAACATGTGCAGAACTTTCACTGCTAAAGCGCTGTAGTAACTGTACCAAACACTCAATAACACAGGTACAAATTTATTGCATTGGTTATTACAATATTTATTGCATAGAACGTAACTTTAAACGTTACGTTACACCATAAATGGCTATATGTTCTTTGGTCATATGAGCATAATTAGCATAGCTGACTATATTCTATTGGTCTTAATTTAAAATCTCAATCACGTACCTTGTCTTGGGTGCGCTGGCTATGCATGATGAAGGATGCTTTCTGATGAGACACTGCAACATTGATGTTGTAGGACGCTAGCTCGCCACTCAGCTTTACCATGTACGCACTGCAATAAGGCTGTGAATCTTTAGAAGTCACCTGATTCGATTCAATTACGATTTTTGGGGTCACGATTCGATTCAGAATCAATCTTCCATTCAAAACGTATTTTCACATTTGGCTCTCACTTCAGTACAAAAACCCACTAATCTCAGGGAAAAAAAAAGTCCACTGCACTGCAAAAAATGCTGAGGTCAGTTTGACAGCAGAGTACCGTGTATTGATGTTTTGGGGGGCTATATTTTTAAAAAATGACTAACTGATTTGCAATAAAATACTGTTAAATGAAAAAATTGGGCTTAGGTTAGTAACTGCATTTTTCTTTCTTGAAAACTTGTGAGTTTCAAAAATGAAACTGTACACAAATGAAATAAATTTTGAAAATTTTCCTTTTCAGCATATCACAATTCCTGACAGCTTTTACACAATGTGTAGGATTGGTCGCCCTCACGCATTCTAGAAATATAGGCTATTCATTAAAAAACAAAGTAAATTCTATCACAAATACTTTGAACATCCATTGAAATAGTCGTTCTACCTGACTGTATGCAGTCACTGTACAGTTACCTATACAGTAACTTAATGCAATGAACAAATTCAATAAGAACTGAATGCGATTGATGCATAAGATAAGTAACATTAATTTTAAACCTACACAAATATAAACTTAAGTATCTAAATTCTTTGGAAACTAAAAAAAAACAAAAACAAATTAAAGTTATAAAACAAAGTGCTATTACAAGTTTTTGTGCTATTACAAGTTTTTGTGATTTTTTTTTGCCTGTTCAGAATTTGCTGGGAGTTTGTTAAAGCGGTGCAGTGTTGCGTTGTTCAGCAGGACTTACAACTTTTTCCACTTCTTTCAACTCTGGGTGATTATCTGGTCATGGTCCTTTGCCTGGTGAAGCTTCTCCAGTAAAAGGTAAAGTAAATGCAATAATTTAAAACAAACAAACAAAAATAACCTTCCATGCAGTGTTAATTTCATCAACTAAAACTATCTCTTTTTTCATCCATTAAAGCTAGAAATTAAACTAAAATTACCTTTTACGCATTTTATTTTTGACACCTAATTTGAGTCCAGATTTATTGTGATGATTTTTAGAGTTTTATTTTAGACTGTTCATTATCAGTCATTTTTGTCTACTTTTAGTCAATAATAAGATTTGATTTTTATTCAATGAAAAGAACGCTGCTTCCATCGCTGTCAAAAAATGTTGGAAAAAAACCCTCAACTGCGGCTGTCAGGGTTGCTAGGCAACGGGGCACGTGGTCAAGCAAACTAACATCATCCAAAGACTAGACCATAAACTTTTTTTACCGTCTATGGACTAAACTCTCTCATTTTTAGATTCTTTTACATTCGTCCTTTGAAATGTGTGGCCACCGTCAGCCCATCTACAAGGCTACAACACCTGAATTTGTGTATGACCAGCCCAGTGCTGACTCAGCCATATTAGCACGGTCAGCTACGGCCAGCCATTTTGCGGACTGACATAATGCGGGGGCGTAACTTGCTGAGGGAGCATAAAGTTGAAGGGGTGTACTTGAAAGAGTCTGCGAGCTGTAGACAGACCTGTCTCGAATTCCTTGCTGCTCCATTTTTCCTTTATTCAGACTGTTTCAACCGGCTGCTAGCTTGGTAAGCTACTCTGCATGGTTCTCCTGTGTCAGCAGCGTCAATGTGTAATTGCATATCACAAAGCAGCAATGACGGGACGGGATCCCAGCACCACCGCAAAAAATATATAATAATAATAAAAATTGATTCTTAATTTTTGTGAATCGGTTCTGGATCACGTAAAATGAGAATCTAGATTCTTGAGTGAATCAATTTTTTCCAATACCCCTACAGTGCACAATATTTTCCTTCAATTTGAGCTTGAAATGGTCCCAGACTTGAGATACGTTTGTCGTTTTTTCCTGACTTTCTTCCTCTTTGCCGGCCCGTCACCATGCCCCTCTGATATGGCGCCATTAAACAAAGTTGAGTCTTGTTTACTTGGACTGACCAGAAGAAGGTCGACCAGAAGAAGGTCATATAGACCAGAAGTGCTACATTAAACAACACATCAAAACATAGATTTTGAATAGAGGAATTTTTGTAATCCAATTATTCGAATTATTCACGTAATTGTTGCAGCCCTACAGTCCACTATTAGGCAATCAGAACACACCTATTGCCTGCAAAGGATTCTCAACAAAGTAATAAAAATAAACATTTTATAACAACATTTTATATTCATGGGCAGGACAGTGTCACAGTGGTTAGCACTGTGGCAGCACAGTAAGAAGGTCATGGGATCGAGTCCACCCCTGGCCATTGTGGGTTCAATCCCACCCCCAGACCATCAGTGACCCTTCAGTTTGGAGTTTGCATGTTCTCCCCGCGTCTGTGTAGGATTACTCCGGGTACTCCAGTTTCCTCCCACAGGCCAAAGACATGCAGGTTAGGTTCACTGGGATCAACTGGGGATGCTAAATTGTCCTTAGGTATAAATGTGACAGTGAATGGTTGTCTGTCTCTCTGTGTTGGCCCTGCGATGGACTGGTGATCTGTCTAGGGTGTCCCCTGCCTCTCACCCAAAAGATGCCGGGATAAGTTCCAGCACACACACCCCCAAACCGCGACCCGAAAAGGATTAAGTGGAAGAAGAGGGATGGATGGACTTTATAGTCATGTTAATTTGTTCCATTACTTTTGAGCCCCTGAAATGAGATGTTTTATTGTTTGAAATTCTTAAACCATAATACCAATTTAGATGTGAGTACCCTCAAATTAAAGCTGAGAGTCTGAACTTTAAGCTCATATTGTTTATATAACTGTATCTTGAATATATTTTGCTAAACAGCTAAAATAGCAACACCTATGTCAGTGTCCAAACACTTATGGACCTAAATGTAGTTTAAATGGCATTTGACCTTGACTTTTGACCTTGTGATCCCAAACCCATAGTCAGTGGTCAGAGTCACACACTGAACCTGTGTACAATGTTTGGTGACCCTAGCTTTACTCATTCTATAGTAATAGTGCAAAGAGAATCATTTTTGTCTGTTTAAATTCATTTTCTTAAATAGTGTAAAGTGGGGTGTGAAAGTAAGAATGTTAACCAATAGTGTAGGGGGGATGAGCAGTCAGGTAAGAGTGTGCCAAAATTGACCCCACGCCCCCAAGCCAGGGCAGTCCCACCTCCACAAGCACCCACTAGCCCCAACCACCACACCCCGCCAGCACCCCTCTCTCTCTGACAGTTTCTAGTATTTTTCCAAACATTTTACCTGTTTCATTCTCCCACTGAATCACAAATTCATCATCGCTGTTACTGTGACTTCTGATTGTGAGATGTCTCTTCTTTGGTTTGGGCTCCTGTTCTTCTTCTTCTTTCGTTGATCCTGAGTCGACATACCAGCTTCTTTCCTCATCTTTGACCTCAGTTACAGCAGGGCTGTGATAGAGGAGTTGCTCACTGTTTGGTTTGACTTCACTGTGGCTGTTTTCCTCATAAACAGGAGGCACCATGAAGGCATCTTCCTCCACCTTCACCACCAGCAGCTCTCCCTGCTGACTGAAGCAGAATTCCTCCTCTTCCTCTTTAATCTGTTGAGGTTCTTGTTCCTCCCATTCTTCTTTTAGCTCTGGAGGTTCTGGTTCCTCTTGTTTCAAAAAAGAGTTTCTGTCCTGGTTCCAGAGTTGCTGGCAAGCCTGAACCTCCTCCTCTTTACAATCATGTTGTGGGAAGTCTGGAGGACAAAAAGATGCAAGACAGAGGGAAGAGTATGATTTCCAATGACTGTTTTGACAAATGTTGGTTATTTGGTGGCATTATGTAGCAGCAACTGTTACTGAAGAGATATGATGGTCCAAATATGTCTAAAGTGAAGCAGCACGTCAATCTAAAGATGAAGGCGCTAAACGATTGTCTCACTGGGACATGCACTCCATCCACACTTATTAACCCACTGGATCAGTGAGCACTGCGGCTGGCTGTTAGCATGCCAAGGCTAACAAGATTAGCTGCTGAGTCTTCTTCTTTAATTTAAAGGCAGATTGTGAGCACTAAAGCCAAATGCATAAAAACAGAGCACAGGGTGTGTAGTCCCATGCTTGTGGTTGTACCAAGTGACTGGAGTGTAGGGGAATTTTTTTGGGGGGGCAACCATTTTGCATGTTTTATTTATTTATTTTTAAATAAGGTGAACTTGTTAAATTTTTCAGTGAAGCACATTATACACTGTATAAGGTAACTGTAAAATATGGAACCTTATAAACAATAGTGTTCAAAGTCTGAGAATGGAAAGATAGTTTAGTTTAGTTTATTCACACACCAACATTATCAACAGCATGAATTTCAGTAAGCTTTTTTCACATTGATTTGGAGTGTGAAAGGGTCATCCCAAGTAAGCTATTTAAAGCTTTTAGTAGGGGGCTCATTTCTACAATAAAATGATGACGGATACTGGTTGGATGTCTTTGTGTACAGGAACATACAAACATACTATATGTAACAGACATACTCTGTAACACATAATCCCAGCATTTGCTTACACTGAATTAGTAGGTAAGGTCAAGATACACTGGCAAGTTATTAAATACTAGTGGAGTGACATCAATATGTATATACGTAAAACAAAAATAACAATAGGATGACAACTCATCAGTAAGCAAGTTTTGTGTAACAAATAGTGGATTAATTATATAATGACAGGAGTTGCATTTTTAGTTTTTTCTTGAAGATGGAGATGGAAGGTGACATTTTTAGATTCTCATCAAGCTCATTCCAGTCCTCTGCGCACAATACTAAAGCTGGTAGATTTTAGTTTCCTACCTGGTTTCGCAGGTCCTTCCTACCTACAGCTGTCAGACTTTATAACCTAAGCAGGGCTGCACGCAGAGATAGCAAAAAAAACGTGACGACCTACTAGTATTGAATGCAAAAGACGCAATAGACTTACACAAAATGGTCCCCTCCAGTATACAACTAGGACAATATCAATTGCTACGGAGGGTGACAATATGTATGGGTACATATGTGTTATCCTTGCCTAATATTTAAATTTGTTTGATGATCTGAAACATTTAAGTGTGACAAACATAAAAAAAAGAGAAATCTGGACGGGGGCAACACTTTTTCACACCACTGTAGCTGGAGTGGGAGTCTATTTCAAACAGCACCATCCCCCGCCCTCCCAGTGCGCAGAGACGTATCTCTGTGGAAAACGAAGTCCCGAAAATACTTTATTATATGAAAGCAATGTCAATAGTTTTACTTTGGGACATGATTTGAGGTTAAATAAGGTAAAAAAAAAAAAATGAAATATATGGGATCGTGATACTTGATTATCGTGATATTGTGATTATCGTTGAATCATGATAGGATCGAATCGTGGCCCAAGAATCACAATCCAAATCAAATTTTGAGGTCCCTCACGATTCCCACCACTAGCAGACACCAGCCAAAACATGTAAAGGTAAAATTAAAACATCTCCCTTTCATCCTTGCCTGAAATAAGAAAAACAAAAAACCTATAGAAGTATCTGTGGTCGGTGTTTGAGTCTAAAGTATTTTTCCCTCACGGGAAAGAAGAAAATTCAGTTCAAAAACTGGCTGATAAAGTTACACTCCCATGAACCCTTGAGGATCCCTGAGAGGGTGAAGAGTTGGTCCAACGTGCCCCAGCCAGGATGGAAACCACATGGGCTACGGTACAGTGATTATTCTCTTTGTCAGTCAAACAATGAAGCTAATAAACATGCATTACATGGCTAATAATCTCAGCGATAGTTGTTATTAAAAGGCTTTGATGTGATTACATGATCAGCAAGAAAAGGTTGATAAATTTGGCCACATGAAGACTGCAGCTCACAAACACCCAAACTCCCTCCTACTCAGTCCCCTTTTATTGCTGTGTATGTGAGTGTGTGTATGTGCATGCGTGTATGTGTCTTCCTTCCTTTGTCCAGTTGCTCCCTGTGGAAAAATCCCTGGTATTTATTGGGGGGAGGGGGTCAAACTATTTCCTAAGTTTGTATCGATTGATTTGAGAATGCAACAATGAAATGCAAAGGATAAGCAGATATTATTTCTGCAGCATTTAGAATTTCCTAATAAATATATGACTTTTCCTATATAGTACAGCAGCTAAGCACCAGAATTGTTCAGTTTTTGCAGAAAGCATGAAATTTTGCACAGATACACTCCAGCCCCTAGGGATCATAAAAAGAAATGGACCCCCAAAATCTATGACCCCCGATGGCCGCCATATTGAATTCAAATATGGTCGACCTTTTCTCTCATTTTTTACTATAAAGCCAAAACTAGGCCTGAAAAAAATGTGATTTTAAGGTGTTAACCCCCATTTTGGTGGTCAAGGAACCTGACTGGATCATTTCTAGGTATTCTCGATGACAGCCATTTTGAAATTCAAGATAGCCACTGCTGAATGAGAAAATATTATCTCTGCTGTTACTCTTTATGGAGTCATCATTCAGACAGCTAGTCCAATGTTTTTTAGGTCAGGGAATGTTGTGGCATCCTGTAGGACAGGGGTGTCCAATCATGTGCCATGGAGGGCCAAGACCCTGCAGGCTTTACCTCCAACTAGGGATGGGCATTCGGTGAAATTTTCTTCACCGATCGTCGGGAGAATTAATGATTAATAATCGGTTAATCATTAACATTTTTAGGTAGGTAACAAGGTAGGTAGACTACATTAGAACATCAGGTATCAACACGGAGAGCCGCACCACATGTCGTATTGCCATCGTGTTGGCTCGGCTCGGGAATCTCGCAAGCTGATTGGCCGAGACGTTTCACCCCGCAAGCTGATTGGCCGAGACGTTTTACCCAGCTTCTCTCCCTGCCGAGCGGCCACCCAACAAACGAAGACCGCATTCATTGCTCTATCGCTCGTGTTGCTTAGTCTAGCCGCGTGGAACTTTTTGCTGTTCTCTTGTGCCATTTTGTGCGAAATAGTCTTCCCGTCGAGCCACTACGCCGCCTCCTGCAGCTTCCCTCGACAATCCTGCGCCTCTAGCACCTGAGGAGCAGTAAAGCTCTCATTAACCTGTGCAGTAAATCATTTTCATCTTGAGTTACGTATCTTGTTATAAGAATAAAAGAGTTCTAAAAACATATTTATGTACACTTTATTTACATCTACGTATGTATGTACACTTACACACACACACACACGTATCATATGAGAGAGAGAGCGAGAGAATGAACGTACGTATTATTTATGGGTGACGCGATAAGTGAGGGATCACTCCCTCACTTATCGCGGTTAATGGGTTCCAGAACCGACCGCGAAAAGTGAAAAAACGCGAAGTAGCGTCACCCCCCTTTGTGGAATTCCAGGCTGATCTCGTTAGTTTTTTGATACATAAAATAATGTATAAATAATATAAATAATACGAACGTTCATTCTCTCACTCTCTCTCTCTCGGGAGAGAGAGAGAGCGAGAGAATGAAAAGAATCTCGCGAGAGTGCATCTCTCGCGAGATTCCCGAGCCGAGTCAACACGAGAACAAAATCTAGAGTCGGGAGCGATCTCTTGGGGAGAGATGCTGGCCAGCGAATCAGAGAGGTGGATTTTGAGTTGTGCGGGCTCTCCGTGTTGATACGTGATGTTCTAATGTATTTTTTCTCAATTTTGAATTTTTGATGAATATTTTTGAAAAATCCGCGATGCACTGAGGGTACAAAAGGTGAAGCGCGAAGTAGCGAGGGATCACTGTATTTCTTTTTACTTTTTTCTTTTGTATGCTGCATTGCAGTGATTGCAGTACACCTGGTCATTTTTTAAATTAAAATGGTCCCACGCAACACTTCGCCACAACCTCTTCATGATTTGGCGATTGCCCTACGGAAGCTCGCATGTATCAACTGAGGCACGCCAGGGTACGGCGATGGTGTAATGTTGCCCCCTGGTGCCCAAATTTTGCCAGTGGCACAGTTAAATGCATTGCATTGTTTGAGGACGGCCGTGCACTAGGCCTAATAACCTACATTCGGATTGTTTAAAAAAAAAAAAACGGTTTGTCGACGAAAATGAACTTCCTCGGTGAAATTCTTAATGATCAATTATCGGTTAATCGGTTAATTATGCCCATCCCTACCTCCAACCAGAGCCTTCAACAGCAGATTCCACCAAATTTCTTCCCACTGATTGCTGCCAAGTGAAAACACCTGCTGAAGAGACTGGGTAGAAGAGAAAACCTGCAGGGTCTTAGCCCTCAATGGCACATGAATGGACACCCCTGCTTTAGGAGGACAAGTATAGCAGTCTTAAGGCATATCTCATTACATTGGTCAACACCAAATTTATTGTCTAAGTTTTTTTTTTTGGTGATTTAGGACAATTTTGATGTGCTGAATCCAAAAATCACATTGGTTTTGCTCAATCAGGTCAACTTTTTGAATTATGGCCACATGTTGTTTTATACGTTTTTGTTTACATGTACAGGTATTTTCGCTTTATATGATGCAAAATTCTTTTTTATGTTTTAAAATTCTCTGAATTTTGAACAATGATGACGTAACATTCAATTTACATGTACTTACCTTTATATAAAAGTAAGTACATGCACAGTACTAAGTACTAAGTACAGGTTTTTACTTAGCACCTGATCGAGAGAAATGGATGTCATTTTTGGATTCAGCGGTGCAAAATTGTCTTAAATCAGTTGAAAAAACACAGACAACTTACAAAAAAATTATTTTTGTAACCCTGTGTTATCATTGTACTGCAATGCAATATGATCGCTATCGGGGGAAAGGTACTGAGTACTTCTCATTATGAATTTGGGGAATATCTGTTCTACATATTAGTAACTTCAGTTCTAGACATCCTAGCTCATCTTAGAAAAAAATGTGTGATATTGTATAATGTTTTTGATATAATGATTAAGGTTCTCAAAATGAAACCCCCTATGGTGCCCCCTAGTGTCCACAACATAAGGTCATTTCCATACCTTGGTTTTTTGGTCATGTTGGCAAAGCATCTGTCCATTGTCTTTCAAGTAACAATTACCAAATGTTTATTCGAAAGCAGTCCTATATTTCATAGCAGGTACCACCACACTTGCACAGGGCAGTCCAAATGAGTTATATATTTGGGTTAGCCTTAAAACAATTGCAGTTTCCCTTGCAGGCCTTGGTACATTTCCAGGCAATACGTTCAAGACACGCCTTCTCAGCTATTGGTAAAGTTGTCCACTTTAGCTTGTAATTGTCCCGAAAAGGTTCCCAGCCCCAGTCGGATGGACTTGAGGCCATTTGCTCCTGCTGAAGAGATTAGCCCCAGATATGTCCAGCCTGATAAGCAGTTCTCTTTGTGTTCCATTAGGGCAGCCCTTGTCAGGGGGATATTTTCAATGCTCTGTGGCATCCTTGAAAACAATGTCATCAGTGCAGTATTCAAATCAACATCATTACTTGTGTGACAGTACAGAACTACTAAGTTCTACATGATTGCATGGCTGAAGACCATCCACAATGTGGTTAGTACTGGAACCGACAACTGACATGTGGATAGTTGATATGATAACACAGAGTTACAAAAATATTTTTTTTGTAAGTTGTCTGTGTTTTTTCAACAGTACTGTGCATGTACTTACCTTTATATAAAGGTAAGTACATGTAAATTGAATGTTATGTCATCATTGTTCAAAATTCAGAGCATTTCAAGACATAAAAAAGAATTTTGCATCATATAAAGCAAAAATACC
Organism: Pholidichthys leucotaenia; assembly: GCA_020510985.1. NCBI lineage: Eukaryota > Metazoa > Chordata > Actinopteri > Cichliformes > Pholidichthyidae > Pholidichthys > Pholidichthys leucotaenia. The sequence goes on from CM035844.1 coordinate 309,838,547, forward strand.
CATACATGTATACAAAAACGTATATAACATGTGGCCACAATTCAAAAAGCTGACCTGATTGAGCAAAACCAATGTGATTTTTGGATTCAGCACATCAAAACTGTCCTAAATCAGCTAAAAAAAACCTTAAACAATAAATTTGGTGTTGACCAGTGTAATCTTGTCCCCAGTGTCCTGTGCTGCACCTGCAGTACCGAGGAACTGGAAGAGTTCGTCCTTATTTTCGTCATTTCAGAGGAAGTTCTTCCAGTTTCCGGGAAGCTTCACATTGTGTGACATATGTCACCGTGGCCTTGTTCCTCTGTCTTCTCTTGCAGTAAGCTTCAAACTATCCTTCTGATATATATCCCAGACAGTGTCAACTCGAAACAACCAATTGAGTTCTGACACTATGTATGGAACGAATATGTCACTGGCATATTCACCAAAGGTCCTCGATTCTCCAACAGCCAGAAAGTGGACCACCACAGCACCATCAATGACTTTCACTTCAGCGGATGGGGTACTCGAGACAGAAGCATTGCTACTAGAGTCAAGACATCCGATGAGGTCAGACTTTTTGATGATTCATGCTTGAAGAACTCCTGTAGATTTCCTTCTCGTGATTGGCTAGCTATGTGCAATCTGGCAAACAAGGAACAGTCACTCTTAAGTTCAGATATCTTTTGTTTGTCCTTGGTCAGTCATAGAGCAACTCATACCGGCTTAGACGTCGCCCGGGTTAACAAGGTCAGGAGTTCAAGGCAGCAGAAGGCGAAGGACAGAGCTGCGTGGAGGAATCTGATCAGACCTAAATGAAACAGTCATTGTCGCCCCCGACAGACTGCTATGATGATGATGATGATGATGCACGGTGCACGGCTGCACGGTGGAGCAGTGGTTTAGCACTGTGGCAGCACAGTTTACCCTCGGCCGGGGGACCGCGGGGATCATGAGATCGTGGGTTCGATCCCAGCCCCCGACCAACAGTGAGCTGTGTGGAGTTTGCATGTTCTCCCCGTGTTGCGTGGGTTTACTCCGGGATTTCTCCGGTTTCCTCCCGCATACCAAAAACATGTAGGTTTAGGGCGCTCGCGCACGCAGCGACCGGCAGCCGGTGGCTTGTCACCGAACTGCAAACCAAATCTACCTACGGGTACAAATAAGTAACAAAAAAACAAAACAAAAAAAAAATGATGATGATGATTGTCCTGCCTTATTCGATTGGCTGAAGAGCGGAAAGGAGTTTCTTGATATGGGTGCACTGACCCATATCAAGAAACTGGAGTTTCAGGAGTCGGTCTTCACTGAAGGTAGAGTATTGTTTTTCTCCTGTTTTATGGTTTGTTGAACAGCTTTAACCACACTGAATGGCATGATTTTCTGGGTATCTAATATCAGTAAGTCCTTTCTATGATCAAGAAATGGATTTCCTAATTCCTCCAAGGTAGAGACAAGGCCACACATTAAAAAAGAATGACCCCTGCCAGTTATTCGTTTGTTCATGATCTCTGTCATCTACATCGGTAGTGTCACCTAGTTGTAATAGACTTTCAAACTCAGCTATTATCTCTGAAAGCTGTGGACCAGCAACCATCCACAGTTGCAGGGCACGTGGATTTTCTGTCAAACCAACGGTTCTTCTGTCTCCTTTGACATGGGCATTCAAATGTTCATGGGCTTGGTCAAAGCCAATAGCAGAGAAGGAATGTCCTGTTGTATTTGAAGTAAAGGCACCATGCATAAACTGGTCATAAACATCTGGTCATCTCTGATCAAGTGTGGTCATATCGCATAGGTGCACAGAAACCCATCTTGCATAGTGTACATGATCCAGTGCAAAAAACCATGGAGCAAGTTGAGCCAAGGATTCAACATACAACAAAAAATCAGTTGACCAAAGAGCTCTGATGAAGGCCAGCAATGTCAACTCCAGGTCGAGCACCATGCTGCAAAAGCCGAACATAGGATATGTAACACACATCTTCTCACACCACACTGTAAAGTCCAATCCAGAGACAGGATCACCATCATTGTCTGATTTTCTGTCCTGTATAAATGCACGTCTCTGAAAAATATACAGAGAGGCAGCAGTGACTTGATGAACTCTCCTGGACTTTGCTACGTGTGATGCATGAACAAAGCTGCCAGCTGTCCCTTCACTAGCAACATTTGCTTGGGCAATAGTGTTACTCCAGCCACTCCCCTCAAGCAAATCTCCAATCACCTTCAGGCCAGCCATTTCTATGTGAAGGGAACCAAGAATCAACACATACAGTGGTACCTCTACTTACGAACGTCTCTACATACGGAATTTTCAGGTTACGACACGCCTCAACGGGAAAATATTGCCTCTTGTTACGAACGAAATTTCAGGATACGAAAGGCAAAAAAGTACGCGCTCCTCGCAGCTCCCGTAGTTTACCGAACGTAAACATACCTGTAGCTGCTCTGCCATTGGCTATCGCGTAGCATCTTCCTGGTATCCCATTGGCCACGAAGTGTTCGGGCAGTTTTACGTGTGTGTACAGTACAGAATTAACATTTATTCGCTATGGGCCCCAAGAAAGTGACGGAGATAAGTGGAAAAGGAGAAAAGAAGAAGAGAGTTTTTTTGTTCATACAAACAAAGAAGGAGATAATCGAAAGGTATGAAAAGGGGATGCGTTTGGTTGATCTCGCCAAAGAATATGGCCGTAATACATCAACGATCAGCACGGTATTAAAACAAAAGGAAGCCCTTACAAGCCGACAAAAGCAAACGTCCTTGGATCGTTTCTTCACAAAACGTCAGGCAAAAACCACTGATGAGACAGAACATGAACCAAAGAAGGCAAAAGGTGACGACGACGATAGCAGTTAAAAGGTAAATGAACATAATTTTTATTATTCTTTCTCTTTTATTATTCTCTTTTATTATTCTTTCTCTCATTTTAAACTCTCATTTTATGTTTATTGTGCAGTAATCTAATTGTAACATGTATTTGTTACATGTTTTGATGCGTTTTTATGATTTATGCCCGAATTTTGGGGGGCTTGGAACGGATTACGGCATTTGCATGTAAAACGCGCCTCTACTTACGGAATTTTCACGTTACGAGAATACTTCCGGAACAAATTAATTTCGTAAGTAGAGGTACCACTGTATTTGTATTCACCATAGAGTTCTGGAAATTTCCACTAGATTTACTTCCCTATGGCATACAGGGGCTGGTCCATTGTTAGTCCTGGAGTTTGTCCTGGGTTGAGCAATTGTGCAGCAGCTTGGCTAGTCTTCATACAGTGCGTTATCATGGCAAATGAATACAAACCATCACAAAATAATGGTATCAGCGCTATTAATGTAGGAAGTTTACCATTCTCAACTAGCGCAGAAGCAGAGTAAAAACATGGCGACTATCTTGAAATTCAATATGGCTGCCATTTTTTCCATACACCTTACTCTCCCTGATATTCCAAGATGCTGATAACAAAGTTATAGAAACATCATTTTCTGCCTTTAGGGCAGTAGGCTCACTGATATAGGCAGAACCCCAAAAGTTCAGTGCCCATATTAGAGTTCAATATGGCGGCCACAAGGGGGAACCATTTTTGGGGTCCATTTCTTTTTGTGATCCCTAGGTGATGTACTATACTTGCGCAAAGTCTCATGCTTTCTGCAAAAACTGAATGATTCTGGTGAAATTTCAACCTTAGCCGCTGTATTAATAAATTTGCCACTTTTGGGGCAATTTTTTAAAATCTTTTTTCTTAGGAATTTGCAAGTTTTTGATTGTAAATCAGCTATTTTACCTATAAATCTGGAACTTTTTCTTCAAACATTTATGATTTTTCTCATAAATTTGGGACTTTTTCCTGTATACTTTCATTTATTCTCAAAAATCTGCATTTTTTTCTCCTGTAAATTTGAATTTTTTTTTTTTACTTTTTTTTTCAGAAATGTGTATTTTTTTTCCTGTACATTTTCAACTCTTCTCATTATTTTGCAACTTTTTCCCCATAAATTTGGGACTTTTTTACTTAAAATTTTGCAACTTTTTTCCTAATAAATTATGTGATATTTTTATCTGTAAATTTGCTATTTTTTTCTCAAACATTTGTAACTTTTATCCTGTACATTTTCATTGATTCTCAAACATCTGCAATTTTTCTCTTGTAAATATGCAACTTTTTTCCTCATAAATTTGCTATTTTTCTCCATTTGCAACTTTTCCCCCACAGACAGCAACTTTTTTTCATAAATTTGATTTTTTTTTCCTTTAAATTTTTTTTCTAAAAAATTTGCAATTTTTTTCCTGTAAATTTTAAACTTTTTTCTCATTAATTTGCAACTTTTTTCTCATAAATCTGTCAAATAAATGTGAGGAAAGAAATACGTGTGATTCTCTCCCTGCAGTTTACAAAAGTGCAGGAGGCTCGACTGCTAGCTAGCAGGACCTGTATGGAACGAATACGGAACGTTCCATACTGTACTGTACCAGCCGTTTTGTATTTTAGTAATCTGGATAGGGCTGTCTATGCTTACTTCACCGATCTCATGAACGCGCCCTAGCGGCATGGCGAGGTATCAACAAATGACTATTTCAATGCATTTCTATGGCAATGTTAGCTAAATTTAAACAAAGAAAATGCCGAAAAGGTGCGTAACTGGCTCATGTAATCAGAAATACAAGTTTTTTAGATTCACATCAGCCAGCAGAGATTATCGAAGAAGGATTTTGTGAGCCGTCTTTTCGTATGAGTTGGCTGAGTGATATGACCCACGTCTCCATCTGTTCTGACCACTTTATAACAGATATGTCTGTTTACCAAACTATGACTCTTATTTATTATTAAAAGTAACTTGCCACACATAAAGTTATTGCGAACATGTGAAAAACACCCAAATTTGCTGTCCCAAAAAGTAGAACCCAGCGCTACAAAAACAGCTTTGTCCCTGCTGCTGTCAAAGAGTTGAACAAGCTATAAAAATTATATTGTACATATTTTATATTTACCTATTTTGTAAGATGTGTGCCTGTGTTTGTGTCTATGTTGAATGTAATTGTGGCTTGTAAATATGGATGTCACCAACTGCAAAACAAATCTACCTACGGGTACAAATAAAGTAACCTGAACCTGAACCTGAACCTGAAAACACCCAAATTTGCATCCAAGGGAGTTAATAGTTAGAATTCCATTAGCATAAAAACATTTCGACTCGGTATGAATATTCATTTTAATACGAGCCGCTAAGCAGCCTCAGAGTAAATGTATCAATACTGCAATTAAACTAGTTTAAAAATAAGACTGACATTTGCCTGCTGACAAATGGAGTGGAGCTCTGCAGTGCTGAAATGAAGTGTCGGGATTAACAAGGGCGAATGAGTGCAAACATTAACAAACAGTGTCTACCATATGGGAGACTGGAGGCTGTTTTTCCTGTGAGCCCTGGTGGATAAATTTTGCAAACCTAAATGACGGCTTTTTGGGGATTTCCACAGCAGGTACAACTTATTTTCTATTATTAGTGTCCTGCATCTGTTTGTAGCTACAAATATCAATAAATATTGTTTCTGGCCACTCTGTTGAATCTTTCTTCCACATACTGGCTGGCAGACAGTAGGGACACTTTTTGAGATCACAAATTTAAAGTTTCTGATCACATCTGATGCGATCTTGCGATGAAAGCTCGTCATAATACTGATATGCCATATTGCTTCAATCGTAAACTGCCGTTTTTTCTGACCTCCCCACTCTCCCGGTTTGCGCGTTCACGTGCAAGTACCCAGGTGTGTAGACAGCCCTATTCGAGATATCGCTCAGCTGTAGTAAAGTCAAAGGCCAAATCTCACTCTCCTCCCTTGCAGACTTGTTGACTTTAGGCAAGTTCACGTTAAGTGACTGAGGGCTTAGGGCTGTCCCAATCTGAAATCAGGAAGTGGCTGACTGCTCACTCGCTGACTTTATGAGCCCTTAAATGACCCTTTCTTTAAAAGTCAGCATGCTGACTTAAGGTAAAGGAATTACCCACAGTTCAGAGCACCATGTCGGAGTTTCTCAAAGAAAAGCTCCTGATTGGTCACCTGTTCATCCCTGACCACCCCTTCACCACTGCCCCTGCCCCCACCACCAAAAAAAAAAAAAAAAAAAAAAAATACTGCCTTGACAAGAATTTAAAGTGTCTGTGACACAATGTAGGAAGTATGGCTCAATATTCAGTATGAATTTATCTTCAATCGTCCACATAGTTGGTTCTGTTGACTTAGAACGCTAAATAAGTGGAAAAATATTTCTAAGTGAATTTAAATTTAGCGCCGTGTTGCAGTAACGCGATATCCGGAGACTCGCCTTGTTTCCGGATATGACGTCATGAGAGGAGTTTAATCTCAGCTGATCCGTATGCTATCAATGTAAACAAGCTGTTTAGCTTCTGTATTAGCGAAGAAATGCCAAAACGTTGCGTGGCGGCTGGGTGTTCTAATTGCTCCAGTGAACGTATAAGCCTGTTCTCATTCCCAAAAGATCCAGATCTTCTTAAAAAATGGGCGAAGCAAGTACAGAGAACAAGTGACAAATGGCAACCAACACCATCTTCTGTACTCTGTAGCGATCATTTCACTGCAGACAGTTTTGAGGAGGCGCAGGAATCTTTAGCCTTGAAAGTTTGTTACAAATGGGTTCTAAAACTGACTGCCATACCTACGGTTTTTAAACGAAAACCCACAGCTCAAGATGATATCAACATATCAAAACAGCGCAGAGAAGCAACAGTGTCAAAACTCGCCCGGAAAAGAGTTTGTGTAATCGATTTTTTTTCCCACATAAGGCAATCGTGATTTTGTTATATTTTTTCCGCCAAAAGTAAAATCCTCCCCTATGAATTTTGAAGCCAAGTTTTGACTTTACTCCAAATGGAACAACTTTGTGTTAAAAAACATAATATTACTTTTTTCAGTTTTCATTTTTATAAATCTCATTGCCTACCGAAACTGAATATCTGAGCATTTTTTTTTTTATTTCCCCGACCACCCGATAGGGGAAATAAAAAAATAAACTGAAGCCAAAATTTCTTTAAAACAAACGATTAAATAACGATCGCCTTATGTGGAAAAAAATAATTACATAATAATAATAATAATTACATAAATATATGCACAAAATCAATGCCTATGGTTGATATTTACAACATAGCAAAGGTACATGATCAAAGTTGCACATCCAGTTCTTTTAGATCTATCTGTATATTACCATTCAGTGTTTTGGAGGTGACCGATGTCCATTTCTAACCCTTCACTGTCGAACCATTCATCCTCTGAAACGTGCAAGTCATCTTCGCTTCCTGAACGATATGGTTCAAATAAACAGGGTTGCAGTCCTTCGTTAGAACCAGCTTGCTCTTATTAATCACTCGGTCCTGCTTCTTCCTCAAACACTATCGACAAATCGCTCAAATCTTCGCTGAAATCGCTCACAACTTCCTCCACTTCAGTGTACTCAGCCATGCTTGTTTACATATTGGGTTCCTCTCATTACGTCACAATATGGCAACACCGTTTGATCCAGTTTTGACAAACGAATATCTCAATCTGCTGCATCACAATGTAATTTATGGTAGTATATGGAAAAAAATTGAATTTTTTTGTCTACACAGAATAAAAACACAGTAATTCTTCTTTCTAATGATGTCTTGGTTGAATTATGTCACAGACTCTTTATGATCTTTGCCATAATAAAAATATATGACACAATGGCTGAGTTTATTCTGCATTACACACCATTTAAGCAATTTAATTACATTTTGGTTAATTATGCAGTTTGAAAAAAGATGATTTGCAGGTGTAATCAATCAAATCATCTTAAGAGGTTGCAGCACATTTAATTCAATTCATTCCTGAAGAAAGTAGTAAGTCTCAAATAAAGTCTGAGACCCACAATAGCTGGCCACATGTTTTCATGTCCCACAAATTAAAAGTTTGGTTAAAATAAATACAGTAGGTTAAAAGATAGATTTCTATTAAAATGGTAGCACTGAAAATGAAATAAATAATTTGATCCCCTTTATTTCAATAAGCGTCTAAAGATCCTGAAACACACACAGCCTTGAACTTTCAGGATCAATTTCTTTTATTCTTTGTCAGTGTACCCTTGTTTGTTTCTAATTTTAGTTTTGTCTGGAATCTGTTTTTATTTTGTCCTGTGATTTTATTTTTGTGATCTCTTATATACAGTATTTTTGTTTCCTGATGCCTTTAATCCAAATTATTCCTAGCCCCCATGATGCCTTGCGTGAATTATGTGTGCACCTTCCGGTACTAGTTTAGAACGTGTGGTTGTCACTGAAACGGGACACTTTTCCTTGTTAAAAAAAAACAATGACTTCGGCATCAAAAATGCGGGAACACGGCCTTTTGCACCTCAAAAAGCGTAATATAATCATACCACTTCCCACGACTATCAAGGGGTGGGAAGATGACCTTAAAAAGTGGCCTGGCAGAAAGTAGATCCATTAGTTAGCTCCACTGCTAAAATGCTAATGATGTAAACAAATAAAGCTCTGAGATATATCAATGTTTCCACCGCAATAAAGTCGGTTGTATTTTGTTAAAATATGTTGGACATAATCAGCTTTACCTCAGAGCAGATGTAGAATCTAGTCAGAGCCACAAAGAACCACAAAACCGTGCTTGGGCATTTTTAATGTCGGGGTAAATACAGACAGCTGCAGCTGTTCGTTTTACCCCGAAATTAAAATGCTCATGCTGCTGTCATGTCTTGAATGCTTGTTATTTAACTTAACACGTACGGACCTTTTCTGACAATTGCTCAAAATTTTATTGATCTATATTTTGTAATAACTGAAAAATTAATGCACGCTGAAGCTGCTAAAATCAAGTCCATATCGTTCCAATGCAGTGCAACAAATGCAAAAAAAACACTTACTGTATTTGAGCAAACTTACTATTTTTTTATTTATTATTTTACTTCATGCAGCCTTGCATCTGGTGACACATATAAACGTCAGATCTGTGACATTCATACAAGTGAAAACATACCTGCTGCTGTTGTGTCTGTACCACCAATCACACAATCCTTTTTAGTTTTCAGTGAATGATCTAGTCATGTGAAAAAATTAGGATAGCCTGCATAAGCCTGTGTGTTTTTTTAACATAACAGTGTTTAAAATACTGGGAGATTCATGTAATACAACTAAACAATTAAAAATGAATTACAGACTTTTTTCAAATTTTCTGTAAAATATAATTCTAAACAAATAGTGAGGAATAAATTAGGATACCCCCCCCCCGTCTTTTTTTAGGACACCCCCCCATTCATTCCCACTTAAAATGGCTAAAATAAATGTTGAAAAATGCAAATAAAAACAAAAACAAGGTTAGACATAGATATGTGAACATTTCTTAATAAAGAAGTGAATATTTAATGGGGTATCCTAATTTTTTCACGACTGTACGCATTGCTGTTGACGCCTCAGATTTAGCTGAGATTTAGGAATCTCACACCACGAACAGCAAGTACCAGAACTGTGCAAAAACATTCAAAAATACAAAAACTACGAGTGCTGAAATTATCTGCCACTTGACTGCAAAATGGGAGTGTGGACTATACATTAAAACAAATTTAAAACACTTTTAAAAATGCTATTTTAAATGCCCCACAACTCCACGCTTACTGACTGATTAACCGGAAGTTCCGCCCATAATCGTTTCTACAGCAGCACCCTCAGGTAATTTACTTAAAGTAAATTAAATAAAACACTTTGTGTTGCCAAAGTAGCAAAGTGTGTTCCACTTGAGATGAGATGAGATTCAACTTTATTGTCATTACACATGTATGAACTTCTACCATTTTGAGCCATTTCATCCCCTCACAGACTCGCACACTCGAGAACTACTGATGGCGGCAGCCTAAGTCTACAAGGGCTCAGGGTTCAGGGCTCGAGGGTTTAGGGAGGAGACAGATTCAGCCAAAATTACTTTCCAAGTTACTGTTAGCGGCCTGCCAGCATTAGCCTTCTTTAGCTCCGATCACGTCCCGTTAAATAAATGTACCGTAGAGCTCTAACGATCATCCTACATGAGTCTGATTACCGTGTTAGTTCATTCACACGGTTATAGCTCCACATACCTGATCTGTTAGGTTCCATCGTGGGTATCCGGCTGATATTAAACGGGTTTCTCTGACGCTCCTCTCCCTCCGCCATGTTCCTTCCTTTTCTTCTTCTTCTCTCGGAAGGTTTACTTGGCGGGTTGAAGGTACTGCGGTGGGTTTTCTCTGACACCCTCTGCCTCTGTCTGGCGGGGAGAGAAAGGCAGAGAAATTGTACAGAAATCCTTATAAAAATATAGATTTATTATTGGCTGGGAAGCAGCCACAGATACGAGGGGGGGGGGGGGGGGGGGGGGCTGAATAGGAGCTATGCTCGTAGGTGCTGAGCCAGTAGTGTTTGTGCTTCAGTGGCCGAGGAACAAGACGGCAGAACTGCGAGTGAGAGAACTGTTAAGAGTATGGGTACAATAAACCATAGGCCTACTGGTCAAATTTGACCACTGCATCATGGTCAGCCTATGAACTCTGCAGCCCCCCGTACAACACAGTCCCGGACTGTCACCACAAAAGAGCCAGAAGGAAAAAAACAGAACCCCCCCCCCCCCCAATATCCTGTCTATGTTCTACTCTGGCTATCAATGACAGCTCAACAAAATTTAAGATCAGAACTTTCTGCAGATTAGTAAAATAACTCTTCACTGCTATAAGGCCACCAAATGCGTTTTTTCCACTCTGGGCAGCTGTTTTCCATTCATTCGCTATGTAGTCCAGTGTTTACAGCGCTGAGCGCCCTCGGCGCTGAAACGCTCTTGGCGGTGGCTGTTTTTTGTCGCAGCACTCAGAGCTGAGAAAAGTTAAACTTTTCAGACTGCAGCTGAGCTTGTCAATGTCAGACCTTAAGCAGCCAATCAGAACTGCTGCATGGGTGGGACATAGGACGCTGGTACTAGTCTGTACTCTGAATCCTACTTTCCGTGCCATCATATTTTACATCCAGAGCTGCTAGAATCCGTTTCCTGTCCATTGTTATTTAGAGACTGCTATTAAAAAAATCAGTTGAAAGTCTGACCATAGGAAAAGCGGAAGCGCTGAGCTGAGAGTGACAAGCTGTTTGTCACGTTCTAAGCGCAGGGGGATTCCACCGGGCTTCTTGTTCCTTTTGGTTTGGTTCGGTCCCTCTGTGCCTGGGTCCCCCTCTTCCCTCCCAGGGTGGGGTTGTTTTCTTGTTGGGGTGGGATTTCTGTGTGTGTGTGTAGTGGTTCTTTTGTTTTTGATGTTACCCCGGGGTGTGTAGTATCCACCCCTTGGGGGGGGGGGGGTCTGTCACATTCTGAGCGCGGGGGGATTCCACCGGGCTCAGGTTGTCTGCCTTTTTTCATATTTGTACTGTGTTGTCATTTTGAGTTGTCATTTACCCTATATTGTTTCTCAGTATGATTTATTTTCCCGTTTACATTTGTTATAGTTTGTTTATTGTATTTTTGAGTTTGCCTGTCTCCATTTTTTGCCTTATCATTATATTTGTGTTCTGTTTTGTTCTTTCTCTCGGGGTTGACAGATGTCAGCAGCTTTATAGGGTTTTGCTCTGCGTAGGCGTGGCCCTGTCAGCTGTCAGCTCCAATGGTGCCCTCATTATTCCCAGCTGGTCTGAATTGTATCTTTATTTTCTCCTACCCGCTCAGATTACCCACACCTGTTGCTATTTATTTCATTTTGTCGGTAGCCTTATTTAAGGGGCTGTGCACCATTGTTGGGCATATCACCCTACTCTCATCTTTTGATTTGATTTTTGATTTTGTATACTTTATTGACCCCCAGAGGGGAAATTGAGGGCATCTTACTAACGTAAGTGTCTCTTACCTGCCTTTCTGTGTTTACCCTAGCATGTGCTCCACGGCTAGTTTTCCCCAGGTTAGCCAGCAATTCCTCTTGCCTTAGCGTTTGCTATTTTTGGTTTCTTGTTACCTTCTGCTCCTACTGATTTTTGATTTTGTTTTGTTTGTGTTTTTGTGTTTTCTCTCAATTAAATTTGCAAATTCAAAGCTGACATTTGGTGCCTTAATTCAGCCCTGACAAGGGAATTTATGACAGAAGGGTGCTGGCAGTGTGGGCACCAGCAGCTATGAGTTTGCTCTTTTGTTTTTCCCTCGTTTTCCTTTTGTTTTTGTTTTTTTTTTTGTTTGTTTGTTAGGTTTTGGTGAAATTGCCACCATGGACTTTCGTGTCTTTGGACTGAGTGAGGAGGAGTGTGCGGTGGCGGAACTTATTGTGAATTTTGCCTCAATGGCTCAAGTCACCCACACTCCCAAGATCACTTTGGGGTTCGTGGACAGCGCAGCCCAGTTGATTGAGACGTGCCCCAGTCTCTGGAGATACCCTGGTCTTACTGCTCTTCTCACCACAGTGGTCGAGTCTCGACAGCGACTCGGTGAACTGGTGAAGGATTCTCCCTCCGTGCAACCTGGACTGGTGAAAAAACGTTCCCAGGACTGGAAGGCTCACCACCCTCGCCAGAAGCCCGCGTCCTCATCCTCCCGCCAGCCCCCGGAGGGACATTGGCTGATTCTGGGACAGCAGCTGATTCCATCACGCCCCAGGAATTCAGGCAAGTGCTCATTCATTCTCTCTCTCTCTCTCTCTCTCTCTCTCTCTCTCTCTCTCTCTCTCTCTCTCTCTCTCTCTCTCTCTCTCTCTCTCTCTCTGTTGAAACTGCTTGCCTAATTCCTGGTGGTGAGACTTAGTTGTTACAATCCACTGGGTCCTCACCATCAGTTGCTTTTACCACCTCCTCACTTTCTTCTCCTATCTCCCTGAAATGTCCACCGATCCTGGGAAGGAGCTGCCGGACGATGGACGAGTCTGTGGATTCTGGGACCCTTGATTCGGCTCCACTACCACGTCCAGCAAGGGAGAGGAGCGCCTGCTGTGTCCTGAAGCCGGTGCCGACAAGTGCGCGTCTCCTGGTTTCGTCATCGCAGGACCCAGTACCTTCGGTGAGGCAATCCCTGGCCCCTCTTCTCGGGGATAGGGGCCAATCCACGTCGAAGTCGGTGCCGACAACCAAGTGCCCCCTGACTCTGGCGCCTCACCCATTTAGCCAGAACCCGTGTCTTCACCCATCATCGTGCCTGCAGGCGCAGCGCCTCCATGTTCCCCTGGGGGGCCCACAACCACTGCGGCCACTGAGAGGGATGACCCTGGGCCTGCTGCAGCAAAGATCATCGTGCTCCGGGAATACAGGCAAGTGAATTCTCATTCTCCATTACCATCCATCCATCCATCCATCCATCCATCCATCCATCTTCTTCCGCTTAATCCTTTTCGGATTGCGGGGGTCTGGAGTCTATCCCAGCATCTTTGGGCGAGAGACAGGGTACACCATGGACAGATCGTCAGTGTTCTTTATTACCTAAAAATGAATTATCTTGCCTGGTTCCCTGTGATGAAACTCAGCCCTTGCAGTCCACTGAGTTTTCACCGCCTGCTGCAGACATTTGTTCAACACCTGCTACCCTTGTGTCTCCTCCTATTTTCCTTGAGTGTCCGCCGGCTCCAGGATTGTTCCACTGGATGAGGGAGGAGCCTGCGTTCTTGGATGATCTGATCCCAGTCCCGCAACCATGGGTTGGACGAGGGGAGAATGCTGCCAGCAACCTGAAGCCTGTGCCAATGACCGAGCATCCCCTGGCTTCAGCTGCGCATGATTTGGCGCTAGTGCTGAGACGACCTCCAGATACCACGCCCGATGAGTCACTTGGAGGCCCTGGGACTGCAACCACCATCATGCCAGCTGCTGAGCTTACAGCAGCAGGTTCACTGAAGTCCTGGATAGCGGCGGAGCTCAAGTTCAGGCAAGTACCCTGTTCTGTTCCTTCTTCTGCAGATTCAGGAAAATCTTGTCTGGCTCAGGGCGGGGGGAGTCAGGTGCAGAAGCCCTCTGCTCCTGAGATCCCCTCGCCAGTATCCGCTGCTGCTGGTGATTCTTCTCCGGCATCTACTTTGTGTTTTTCTCTCAAGGTGACCACACCAAGAGTGAATGCCCAGAGGGATGGACCCTAGTTGCCCCTGCCTGGATTGCCTGAGTCCTGGATGGCGGTGGAGTCCAAGGCAAGGTAAATGCTCTGTTCTGTAGTCACCTCATCAGATCTAGAGATTTTTTGTCCTGCTTGGGGTGGGGAGAGCCAGTTGCAGCGGGCAACTGCATCTGGTCCCTCTCCATCGGGCTCCACTGCTGCCAGTAGTAATAACACGGCGTGTGTTTTTTCTCTCATGCCTGAGTCCTCATCTGGGTCTGCAGTTGGTCATCTACCTCCTCCTTCCGAGACCATCGTGGATTCCTCTCCTCTGCCCGAGACTGTTGTGGATCCCCTTTCTCTGCCCAAGGGTGCAGCACTGGCTCAGCCGGGGCCCATCGCAGGTGCTACTTCACTCCAGCTCGGGGTCTTTGTGGGTGCTGCTCCCCCTCTGATAGAGGTTGTCGCAGATGCTCCATCCCAACCCGGGGCCTCCGAGGGTGCAGCATTGGCCCAGTCTGGGTCCACTGAGGGTGCAGCTCCACTCCAGCCTAGAGCAACCATGGGTGCAGCTCCACTCCGGCCTTGAGCCATTGAGGGTGCAGCTCCACTCCAGCCCAGAGCCACCGAGGGTGCAGCTCCACTCCAGTCTGGAGCCACTGAGGGTTCAGCTCCACTCCAGCCCAGAGCCACCGAGGGTGCAGCTCCGCTCCAACCCAGAGCCACCGTGGATACAGCTCCGCTCCAGCCCGGAGCCACTGTGGGTGCAGCTCCGCTACAGCACGGAGCCACCGCAGGTGCTGCTGTATCCAGCCTGGAGCCAAAGCGGGTGCTGCTGTGCTCCAGTCCGGAGCCACTGCGGGTGTAACTTCACTCCAGTCCGGAGCCACCACAGGTGCAACCTTGCTTCAGTCCAGAGCCACTGAGGGTGCAACTATGTCCCAGTCCGGGACCTCCAAGGGTGCTGCTGGCCAGCCTGCGGGCATCATGGTCCCCTCTCCCTTGCCAGACACCATCATGGACCCCCCCCTCCTTTGCCAGACACCGTCGTGGCCCCCTCATCCTCTGCCTGGTGCCGTCATGGTTACCCTTCCTCTGCCAGTCATCGTCATGGTGCCCCGTCCTCTGCCTGACGTCGTCAGGGCTCCCCCTACTCCTCTTCCTTCCTCACCTCTGGTCATCCCGGATGGGCGGCCGCCCCCTAGACCACCATCTCTGTGGTGGGGGCTAAAGAATTCTGGCTGACTGCCTAACAGACATTGCTGTTGGGTTGGGTGGTTCACATTCTCCAGTAGACCACTCAACTCTTACCATCTTGCTGTCTGTCAGGCCTGGGACTTTCACTGACCATCAGTACTGCCCTGTTCTTTGGTCTAGGTGTCCAGTTCTGTGTCGGCCCTGAGCGGGATTTTGTTTTCGATGTTCCCCCTCAGCCTGGGCCTTGCTGGGATGCTCTCCTGAGGGTTTTTCTTGTTCCTTTTGATTTGGTTTGGTCCTTCCGTGCCTGGGTCCCCCTCCTCCCTCCCGGGGTGGGATTTCTGTGTGTGGGGGGGTTCTTTTCTTTTTGATGTTACCCCAGGGTGTCTAGTATCCACTCCTTGGGGGGGGGGGGGCTCTGTCACATTCTGAGCGTGGGGGGATTCCACTGGGCTCAGGTTGTCTGCCTTTTTTCATGTTTGTACTGTGTTGTCATTTTGAGTTGTCATTTATCCTATATTGTTTCTCAGTATGATTTATTTTCCCGTTTACATTCATTATAGTTTGTTTATTGTATTTTTGAGTTTGCCTGCCTCCATTTTTTGCCTTATCATTATATTTGTATTCTGTTTTGTTCTTTCTCTCGGGGTTGACAGCTGTCAACAGCTTTATGGGGTTTTGCTCTGCGTAGGCGTGGCCCTGTCAGCTGTCAGCTCCGATGGCTCCCTCATTATTCCCAGCTGGTCCGAATTGTATTTTTCTTTTCTCCTATCCGCTCAGATTACCCACACCTGTTGCTACTTATTTCATTTTGTCGGTAGCCTTATTTAAGGGGCTGTGCACCATTGTCGGGCGCAGCACCCTACTCTCGTCTTACTGACGTAAATGTCTCCTACCTGCCTTTCTGTGTTTACCCTAGTGTGTGCTCCACAGCTAGTTTTAGGTTAGCCGGCCATTCCTCTCGCCTTAGCGTTTGCTATTTTTGGCTCCCTGTTACCTTCTGCTCCTACTGATATTTGGTCTTGTTTTGTTTGTGCTTTTGTGTTTTCTCTCAATTAAATTTGCAAACTCACAGCCGGCGTTTGGTGCCTTAATTCAGTCCTGACAAGGGAATTTGTGACACTGTTGCTGGGATGCAGGGCACAGACCTATTTTTTCCAGAGTGCAGTGCACAAATGCTGAAAAAAAAAAAATGCTCAGGGTGGCCGGGTGACAAAAACGTGTTTGGTGGACATGCAGTCTAAAGGTGGAGAACATGTCGGATAACTGTTCAATCATTTTAAGCTAATACTAGCTTTTATTTTGTTATAATCAACATTAACTTTGCTTTTGTTGTTGTGTTGCTGTGGTAACAGAGTCCCAATGAAGGATATGAAGTCTGCAGCAGGTTTGGATGTTAAATAATATCTTAAATTTAGATGGAAAGCAGAGGAGGAGAGCATGAGTCCCACCCCCCATCATGCACTCATTCTACCGGGGCACCATTGAGAACATCCTCACCAGCTGCATCACTGTGTGGTGTGGAAGTTGCACCGCCTCCTACTGGAAGACACTACAACATACAGTGAGCATAGCCAGCAAGGTCATTGGTTGCCCCTCTGCCCCCATCTCGGACATCTACCACACCTGTCTCACCCGCAGAGCCATCACCATCGCAGGTGACACCTCCCATCTCTCACACTCCCTCTTCAGCCTTCTGCCCTCAGGGAAAAGGTACTGGAACCTCTGGGCCCACTCCACAATACTGCTAAACAGCTTTGTCCGCCAGGACCCTGAACTCTGCCTACTACGCCTGCCCCCTGCCACTGGACTGTAACACACTCACCCAGACAAAAACTCTACCTCAGCTGTTTGCACAGAAAGACTTGGCACACCAACAGTGCCACATCTGCTGCTATATGTCTTTGCACCTTACTACAACCATTTGCACAAATGCCACACCTGCTGCTGTCTGTTACAGTGGTGGAGTGGTTAGCACTGCGGCAGCACAGCAACTCACCCTTGGCCGGGAGATCCTGGGTTCGATCCCAACCCCTGACCAACAGTGATCTGTGTGGAGTTTGCATGTTCTCCCCGTGTCTGCGTGGGCTTACTCCGGGATTTCTCCAGTTTCCTCCCACATGCCAAAAACATGCAAGTTAGGTTAATTGGCATCTAAACTGGGGATTCTAAATTGTCCTTAGGTATGGATGTGAGAGTGAATGGTTGTCTGTCTCTCTGTGTTGGCCCTGTGATGGACTGGCGATCTGTCCAGGGTGTACCCTGCCTCTCGCCCAAAGATGCTGGGATAGGCTCCAGCCCCCCGCGACCTGAAAAGGATTAAGCGGAAGAAGATGGAGGGATGATCATATGCATTCCATACTGTCACTGTTTGCACCTCCTCCACCGCATTGAACTTGCACTACGTTTATTACTGTACATAGGATTGTTGTTTCTTCTTTTTTTTATCTTCATTTAACACTATGGGTAGCATTACTGTACATAGACTGCTGTTGTTTTCATCCTTCTGTCCACACACTACCAAGAGAAAGAGAAACAGCATTTTAATTCTCCTGTATGTCCTGTATATGTAGAAGTATTGACAAATAAAAATCTTTGAATCTTTCACTCTGTGAATAAAGGACAGCTTATTAGGTGGAAATGACTCACTGTGTGGATTTTCTGTTGACATGTATAGCGTGTAACAATTGATTATAAGTGTGATAAGGTACAAGGATTATTTAATTTATATTTAGAGGTGTGTGTGGAGATGGAGGTTTACTTCGTGACCACAAACACTCACAAACAAGAGGAAAGACACTCGTAGCAGTACCAGTCCACCTGGACAATTTATTAATAACTAATCCCTGAACCTTTTCATTAACCAGTCTCAATATTCGTGAATTCTTCTGCCGTGACCCAGAAAAGCACACACACAAAAGAAGTCAAGCAGAAACTTCTCTATATCATTAACAGTTTTAATAATCAGACTCAGGTTAAATGACATTACATTCAATTGATTTGTAAGCAGGTGAAATGATCAACAAGTGTCAAATATCATATTAACTGGTAATGGATTCCTGAGTATAAAGTCTATAGTTAAACCTTTGTGGAAACAAAAGAAGCCAGAGTCCAAATTTTTAACTGTATTGCAATGGGAGACTATGGAATAACTGTAACAAAAATATGCATAAAATTGAATGCAATTTTATGGGAAAATGACAAAAGCTGATTATATGAAAAAGAAAATTCTGAGCTACTCTACAAAAAACAAAACAAAACAGAGGTTATTGAAAAGGTGATAATTTTCCTTCAGCTTATAGTTCCTATTGTAGCTTATGGACTAACTTTTAACATGAAAAATTGGTCATATTCAATTACAATTAGACATCACATTTAGTCCAGCAGATAGGAAGTGGAAGTCTGGCTTATGAACAGCTTTGTCTTCAGAGTCCAGCGGTGATCTTGAACGCCAGCAGATGGCAAAAAGGAGGAAAGACTGCCAGCAGTCTTTTCCAGTTACAGTGGTTATGGTACAGACTTAGCAGTGGGTGTCCGGAGAGTGGAGCCGGTGGTAGAATGAACAGCTAGCCCCCTGGGCAGGTGTGACGTCTCTTCTTAGGCAACAGATCCTGTCCTGGCCCACAAATTTAGGATGTCCACCAGCCAATAAGAAAACACAGGTTGAAGGAAAATGGATGTAAACAGTTCCACTCACGAAATCGTAGTTCTTCTGACTTTGTGATTCGTGGATGAGGCAGTCTCAAGGGAAAAAGTTCAAAAATCACTATCAGTCCACTTTAACGGCAAGCTAAAGAAAACCAATAGCAAAAAGTTCAGTAGAATAAACACAGCATCTGAGGAGAAGGAAAAATGGCGTTTTGAAGTTTTACTCCAGTAAGAGGGGTTGAGCTCAGCAACAAAGGATGATCTCTCCTCAAATACCAGAAAACAGAAAAAGACTTAACAAAAGACAGCTTTAAGAACACAAGACTTCTGAAACTGACAAAACACAGAAAACTCGACAAAAACTGAACTGAACTACTAGGGCATTTTCTCTATTTAACAGAGTGCACTCCTTGGATCATAAAATATGACTGGCAGCAGGAAGAACCAATTATCAGCTATCGTGGGAGATTCAAATGGGCTATGGTCCAATAAGAAAGCAGTCCTTTGTCTGTAACCGACCAATAGAATGAAAGGGGCATCATCCAACAGAGACAGCCTGGTGATTGGCTGGTACCGGTCAGATGACTGGCATCAGTTTCAGAAGGCATATACACATTTAAACAGTGAAATTCATTATATACTTAATATAAAATCTAAGCTAACTTCAGTGTTTCACAACTAACTTTCAGTGAGCATGCACTTTTATAAACTTGTCCTTCTATAATTAACATGCATTATAATAAGCTTCATTTGATTTTTTGTTTTGATTTGATTTTGTATACTTTATTGATCCCCAGAGGGGAAATTGAGGGCATCCACCTGGATGGACGAAGCAGCCACGGTACGGCGCTATCTCTTTACCATTCACACACACATTCACACCTAGGGCCACTTTAGAGTCTCCAATTAACCTAACCTGCATGTTTTTGGCCTGTGGGAGGAAACCGGAGAACTCCCAGAGTAAACCCATACAGACATGGGGAGAACATGCAAACTCCACACAGATCACTGTTGGTCAGGGGCTGGGATCGAACCAGGGATCCCATGGCCAAGGGTGAGTTGCTGTGCTGCTGCAGTGCTAACCACTGCGCCACCACACTGCCCAAATAAGTTTGATAATAAGGTTCATTTAAGCATTTTCAAACATGCAGCACATTTAAAATCAATGATTAA
This sequence comes from Pholidichthys leucotaenia, assembly GCA_020510985.1. Classification (NCBI taxonomy): domain Eukaryota; kingdom Metazoa; phylum Chordata; class Actinopteri; order Cichliformes; family Pholidichthyidae; genus Pholidichthys; species Pholidichthys leucotaenia. The sequence continues at coordinate 309,858,604 of CM035844.1, forward strand.
TGAAACATTTCAAACCCATCATTGTCCAACATAGAGGCAGTCATCTTCAACAGTGTTCTGAGCAGTACTTCCTGGAAAAATAAAGTCTTGAAGAGACAGGATTATTTCAGCTGATAAAACAAAATTCCCGTGTTGATTAAATCCAACATGTCCCTGAGTTGATAGAAGGGGGCAAGGTTGAGCTGTGGATAATTCCTAGTGACCTGTGGAATGGAGTCCAAAGTATCTGGGATGTCTCAAAACAATACTTTAAGCATAAAACTGCCTTGCTGGGGAGGAAGCTCCAGGGTTTATGACTCGAAACTAATCCATTCCTGGCACGAAATAGGATCCTTATCGGCCCTTTTACCATGGAATGTGTTTTCAAACTGTGGTCCTTAGGTGAAGGAAACAATTCTTGACCAGACTTTTGGGTGAAACAATTTCTTTAAGGTGAAGAGTGACTTTTTAGATTGGAGCCACATGGATTGATGCTACACATGATATATTTAAACAAAGCTGATTCGTGAGTAACTTCAGCCTTTTATCTGCTGGTTTATTATTCACTCAGTGTAAAAAAAAATGTTTTCATTGCTAAAATTTCTACACAGCATTATTTCCTCTGCTAATAACTTTGCAGGAATTGGAGCTGTTTTCAATAATTAGTTTAGATCAGGGTTGTCCAATCATGTGCCATGGAGGGCCAAGACCCTGCAGGCTTTACCTCCAACCAGTGTCTTCAAAAGCAGATTTCACTGAACTTCTTCCCATTGATTGCTGATCATTGAAAACACCTGCTGAAAAGACTGGGGCTATGTTCCGATCCACAGTGTACTTCAACTGTATTCCATACTCCCTGCTCTGTTCCCAGGGAATATCAGTGAAGTTTACTGCCCTTCACAAAATTTCTCCATTTGAAACACTCTGTAACCGTCAGCTCCTCCTCTGTGAGTTACCACGGTAACCATGGACACGTACTGATACTTTGGTGGATAATTTATATTTCTTATATAAAATATTAGCACAAATATATTTTTATTACTATCAGTTGATATAAACAATAACCAACATCAGCCTAGCTTGTTAACAATGTTGGCAACAATAGTTTGTTTTACTCGTATTTGAGGCGCAGTGGCTTATAGGTAATCTTCTTGTCAACTTCCGGTGAAATGATGTATGGTTGTTTACTTCTTCCCTGCTCAGTTCTCAGTTCCCTTTGAACTGAAGACCACTCGCTCTCTTCGGTTTGGAATCTCAGTTAATACGGCGGTTACCCTGTGCAGTCCACTTCGGAGTACACATCTGGGCGATTGGAACGCAGCTTGGAGCTACGTTCTGATCCACAGTGTACTTCAACTGTATTCCCTGCTCCCTGCTCCATTCTCAGGGAATATCAGTGAAGTTTACTGCCCTTCACAAAATGTCTCCATTTTAAACACCCTGAAACCGTCAGCCCCCTCCTCCATGCATTACCACGATAACCATGAACATGTACTGATATTATGGTGGATAATTTATATTTCTTAAATAAAATATTAATACAAATATATTTTTATTTCTATTAGTTGATACAAACAATAACCAACATCAATTTAGCTTGTTAATAACGTCAGCAACAATAGTTTATTTTACTCGTATGTGAGGTGCAATGGCTTATGGGTAATCTTCTTGTCATCTTCCGGTGAAGTGATGTATGGTTGTTCACTTCTTCCCTGCTTAGTTCTCAGTTCCCTTTGAACTGAAGACCATTTGCTCTGATAGAAAAGTTTCATATTTGTTTCATATTTGTGATTTGCTTTGTCTCAGAGTCTGTGTGAAAGTGTCACGGATGCAGCTGGACTTTATCATTTTGTTTTAGTTCATTTTGTACGGTTCCTGTGTGACTGGTGCTGAGTGAGTGTCATGGTTCCTGAGAAAAAATTAATCTGTGCACCAAGTTTTGACCAGATGTACTGAACCAATGTGATAGAAATGTTTAGATAAATTAGGATATTAAATATTTTTACACAATGTGCTTTTTGCTGCATGAAGTGTTTTGCACTGCTACACGCATAACATAGCAGGATGTGGGTTTTTAGATCTGCCCAACAAACACCCTCCATTGCCTAGCAACGAAGTACTTGCTTCTGCTTACACATAGAAAAATAGAAAAATGAACCCGGGTTGAGGATTGCGATATAAGCAACTGAAAGGAGACGGTGGCGCATAAACAGGATGCACCTGCCAGAGACCATTCCAGGGGAGAGGGAATTTGCTGGAGTCAGCAGTCCTTACCAGCTCAACGAGAAGATGGCCATTGTGTGAGGTTGCTGGGACCGCCCAGGACCAGAAACTACAGTATATGTACTCTATTTTTTCCTTTTTCGGGGTCTTCACAACCAGGTTGAACTGGGACGAAGGCTTCACAGCTGTAATTATTCTCTGCATGCTTCAGTAAACAGATCAGTTGAGAAATAGTACTTCTCATGTGATTTTTAATCCTCTGGTGTATTTTAAATAGTTTTGTGCTAACTGTCCAATTTTTGAACACACTTTTACAGAAGAGTTTAAAAACTTGGTGACCGCCGACGTGATTGGCCAGTTGGCAGGCATCAGAGGTGACCGGACGAAAAGCTTTCACCCGTCTATTGCAGACAATTCCAGGTCGGCCCATATTAACAAGGTGAGCAGGGAACCTTTTTAAACAAATCTCTGTAGGATTGTCTACAATATTCAGTAGAAGTAAGTCTTTTTATCATAATTATAATTTTACCCGAAATTAAAAATTTGATAATTATAATTTTTTACAGAAATTTGAGTTTGTCATTTTTTGAAAAATTAACAACATGCAGAGAATATTTTAATCATTTGCATTTTAGGATAATATTACTGAACTGCCTAGTCCATCCATCCATCCATCCATCCATCCATCTTCTTCCGCTTAATCCTTTTCGGGTCGCGGGGGGACTGGAGCCTATCCCAGCATCTTTGGGCGAGAGGCAGGGTACACCCTGGACAGATCGCCAGTCCATCACAGGGCCAACACAGAGAGACAGACAACCATTCACTCTCACATCCATACATTAGGACAATTTAGAATCCCCAGGTTTTTTTTTTTTTTTTTTTAATGCCAATTAACCTAACTTGCATGTTTTTGGAATGTGGGAGGAAACCGGAGAAATCCCGGAGTAAACCCACGCAGACACGGGGAAAACATGCAAACTCCACACAGATCACTGTTGGTCAGGGGCTGGGATCGAACCCAGGATCCCCCGGCCAAGGGTGAGTTGCTGTGCTGCCGCAGTGCTAACCACTCCGCCACCGCGCTGCCCTGGGTCAGATTAATAAGCCACATTTTATAGAGAATACGAAGTATCAATACTGAAAAGACATACTATATATTACAAGAATATCAATTACAAACGATTGAGTAATATATAAATAAAGCACGATATATTACAAGAACATCAATTACAAACAACTGAGTAATATATGAATGGAAATAATGGGCATTTAAGGAATATATGACACAAGACTCTTAAGTAAAAACAAATAGTGAGTGAATTGTGTCCTCATAAGAAACATAAGGAATATACAGCACAATACAAGAAACTTAAGTTCCAACAAATAGTGAGTAATTGTGTTTGGCCAATTTGATAAAATCAGTTGGACTGATCTTTATAAAACAAGCTATCAATGGTTGTGGTTATCAGACACGAGCCAAGGTAAATAGCCTCTGTTATAGAGTTAAACTGGTTTAAAAGGCCAATAGTATTGAGTGGCAAGGGACAGAATTGAGACACAGTCACACAACCACTTCCACAGATATTGTGCATATCGTGTATGTTGACACTGAGTTGCCTTTGTAAATCTTGTGGGGATAAATGTGTGGGTGGTTAACCTCTTACAGCTACATCTCAAAAAATTAGAATATCATAAAAAAGTTCAATATTTTTGATCACTCATTTCAGAAAGTGAAACCCATATAGCATATAGATTCATTACACAGAGAGTGATATATTTCAAGTGTTTATTACCTCCACCAAGGAGGTTTGTCTGTCTGTCTGTTTGTTTGTTAGCACGATAACTCAAAAAGTTATGGACGGATTTTCATGAAATTTTCACAGATTGTCAGAAATGGGGTATCCTACAGATGATTACATTTTGGTGGTGATCCAGATCACCGTCTGGATCCAGGAATTTTTTAAAGGATTCTTTAACATTGCCAGATAGGGCCATTTTCAATATTTGTGCATGTAAGTCTGCCAAAAATCGTCACAACACTTGCAAAACAAAAAAAATACAGGACAACATGCCCACAGGTTCTGTATCGAAGACTGATCCGGATAATGCAATAATTCCGGATACTATGATCCACAATATCAACAAAAATAGGGCACCTTTGCAATTTTCCTCATAGGAAGAGAACAAATGAAGCTAAAATCACTCAACAAACACCATTATGTAGCCAAGACACTGTGGAATCTGTAGTGTGTCAACGGATTTGTTGTATCTTTAAAAGCTATGGAGCTACATCCACAAGAAAACCGCCATTATGCGAAATGCGATTTTCCTGAATAACTACTGAACCACTAATCCTATCCATGTGAATCCAATTGCTACTCATATGTTTTCATGGTCAAGGAATCTGAAAACGTACATACAATAAATGTAGGATTAATATTTATGATATGAAACACTGTATGGGGGGAACTGTGGCGCTTGGCGGAGGTCTGCGCTCTCCGAGTGCTTTTCTAGTTTTAATTTTGATAACTACGGCTTACAGCCCATGAAAACCCCAAATTCAGTTTCTCAAAAAATTAGAATATTACATTAAATTAATTTTAAAAAATAGTTTTTTAATAGAAATGTTGGCCAACTGAAAAGTATGTCCATGTACACACTCAATACTTGGTCAGGGCTCCTTTTGAATTAATTACTGTATCAATGTGGCGTGGCATGGAGGTGATCAGCCTGTGGCACTGCTGAGGTGTTATGAAGGTCCAGGTTGCTTTGATAGTGACCTTCAGCTCGTCTGCATTGTTGGGTCTGGTGTCTCTCATCTTCCTCTTGACAATACTCCATAGATTCTCTATGGGATTTAGGTCACGAGAGTTTGCTGGCCAATCAAATACAGTGATGCCATGGTCATTAAACCAGGTTTTGATACTTTTGGCAGTGTGTGGGGGTACCAAGTCCCGCTGGAAAATGAAATCAGCTTCTCCATAAAGCTTGTCAGCAGAGGGAAGCATGAAGTGCTCTAAAATTTCCTGGTAGACGACTGTGCTGACTTTGGTCTTGATAAAACATAGTGGACCAGCACCAGCAGATTACCACAAACTGAGAATATGTCAACAATATACACTGCCATCAGCTGCCAGACAGGAAGGATTGGGATGGATTCAACACAAAAGGTCCAACAGGTGCAGCCATGCTTTCCCCTTTATCACTGCCCTTCCTACTTCCTGTCTACATGGATGTCAAAATAAAAGCTTACAAATTCCCATATACAACAGGACAAACTCAAGTCTTAACAGCAAACACATAAAACAGATTCAGGACAGAACAATCACAGCTATTTATTCAGTACTCCAAGCACATGACTTGAAACACATCTAAACAGAGGAGAACTAAACAGAAAAGACATTTTTGGAAAAATGTCAGTAAAACTGAAATACACAATGACAACTACACAAAAATATACAGAGAAACAAATCATACTGCTTTTGCTAGCTTAGAAACTGGGGGGGGGGGGTCTTCACAGTTCTTCCTTAAATTCTTGTCTAAAGTAGCTTACGCCATCTTTCTTCTCCTTATGCCTGCATCCCACATGACGAACAGTAAGAGGAAGTGATGCACAAGGCATGCATATTAGAAATAAATACAAACAAAAAAACCCTCACAAAATTACAATCAACACAACATAGATGTCAATCCCCAGCATGAAGTTCAAAATGTGAGAAAATTAAATCAAATTCACATTTTACAGAAAATAAATTGATTGACAGTAAGTGTAAATTCACCAAAAATAAACACCTTTGGGGCCACATGGTGGCAAACTACCAACACAGTGATAAGATCAAAGTTTGTAACTGCAGATACAGCTGGTGTCTAGTTTTCAGTTTTAAAGGTCCACTTTTACAGTCAAACTTAGGCCATCCTAAGAGCTTTCAACATGAACAAGTTCCATATTTCACATTACCTTATTTCAGCGTTTAATTACCAATATTGACCAAGCCATCACTAAAGCCTTCACTTCTGTCTGTCCCTCTCTGTGCATTCTAACTCAGAAACCAATGACCCCCGAAGGTTACCAAACTAAGCACAAGCATACTAATGGTTGCACTTGACTGTAGGGGAAAGTAATGCTCAACTGGGTATATGAGTTTTCATGTGAATGTTTAAACTACCAGTGTAAGTGAATCTTCGCCCACATACCGCACAAGGAAATGGCTTTACATCTATGTGAGTTCTCATGTGAACGTTCAGATGACTATTGTTAGAGAAAGTCCGGCCACATCTTTCACAAGAATTGGGCTTTTCACATGTGTGATTTCTCACATGGTAAGTCAGCCCTTTACCTGAAGAAAACCATTTCCCACATGTTTCACAGGAAAACGGCTTTTCACCAGTGTGACTTCTCATGTGTCCTTTCAGAAGATTACTGGAAGTGAAAGTCCGGCCACATATTTCACAACATGGCTTCTTACCTGTGTGTGTTCTCATGTGACGTTTTAGCTGACGATTTTGAATAAAAGTCCGGCCACATATTTCACAAGAAAATGGCTTTTCACCCGTGTGATTTCTCACATGGTAAGTTAAATCAGAATGCCTAGAAAAACATTTCCCACATGTTTCACAGGAAAACGGCTTTTCACCAGTGTGAATTCTCATGTGACTTTTTAGCTGACGATTTCGAATAAAAGTCCGGCCACATATTTCACAAGAAAATGGCTTTTCACCTGTGTGAGTTCTCATATGATAGGTCAAAGAAGCACGTGAAGACAAATGTTTCCCACATGTTTCACAGGAAAATGGTTTTTCACCAGTGTGAGTTCTCATGTGAACTTTCAGATGATTATTGCTAATGAAAGTCTGGCCACATATTTCACAAGAATATGGCTTTTCACCTGTGTGATTTCTCACATGGTAAGTCAGCCCTTTACCTGAAGAAAAACATTTCCCACATGTTTCACAGGAAAATGGTTTTTCACCAGTGTGCGTTCTCATGTGACTTTTTACCCGACGATATTGAATAAAAGTCTTGCCACATATTTCACAAGAAAATGGCTTTTCACCTGTGTGAGTTCTCACATGGTTTGTCAAAGAATCACGTGAAGACAAACATTTCCCACATGTTTCACAGGAAAATGGCTTTTCACCAGTATGGGTTCTTATGTGCTTTTTCAGATTACCACTATGACTGAAACTCTTCCCACACCATTCACAAGAATACATCTTTTTACCTGTGCGAGTCCTGACATGATTAGTAAAACCCTTATCTGAAGAAAATTGTTTCTCACACATTTCAGAAAATGGCTTTTCACCTGTGTGAGTTCTCACATGGTAAGTAAACCCTTGACCTGAAGAAATATGCTTCCCAAATGTTTTATAGGAAAACTTTTTTTCATCAGTGGGACTTCTCATGTGATTTTTCCCACATGTTTCACAACAAAACGGCTTCTCATCTGTGTGACCACTCATGTGGGTTTTCAGATGACTACTGCTATTTCCACAAGAATATGGCCTTTCACCCATGTTAGTTCTCACATGGCAAGTAAGAGCTGGACCTGAAGATAAACCTTTCCCATATGTTTCACAAGAATATGCCTTCTCCCCTGTAATTGTTCTGATGCCAGTATCGCCTGTATTCACTGACATTAAAGAGTTGTTCATGTTTGTACTGTGACTTGTACTTCTGTGAAATTTCTTCTTTGACTTTTGCATTTTATCATGACTTGATCCTGGGTTGTTGGAGGGTAAATAGTTACTCCAGTCATTTTCCTCATGGGTAGAACTATCCATGAAGGAATCAGTCTCCTGCTTTAATTCACACTTGTCTTCCACAGGACTGGTCCATTGCTCTTCCTCTTTAACCTGTGTCTCATCTTGATACTCCTGGTCCAGACGGGAGTTCCTCTCCTTGTTATAGAACTGCTGGACATTGAGAAATTCCTCCTCCTTTCTGCCATGTAGCTGTGGATCATCTGGATGAATGAAAACACACAAAAAAAATATTTATTTACAGAAAATATTTATCAATAAAATGGTTTAAAAAAAAAAGTACATCACTGTTATGCACTGACTGAATGAACTCAGTACTTGGACCCCTACTGAATAGGGGTGGACAATATGGCCTGAAAATGATATGATATTTCTGTGAATTTTCCCCGATAACGATATTTTTCATGATATTACAAAATAGTTTATTTTTTTATTTATGCAAATAGCACAGTTTCACATGCCAGGATTATTTACATTCAACATATTCAGGAAAAACAAAACGAAAACTTATTTCTCTAGTTTATAAACAGCAGCTCAGATTTAGTTAAGAATATTTTTTAGATCTGTATCAAATATTACAAGAAAATCAAATAAATCTTAATTGAACACAGATGTCAGGTTTTATGCTGAATCATTTGCATTGCAGCTCTCGTTGCACGGAACTGTCCTGGGACTTTCTGGCTCTCGTTGCACTGAACGGATGTATTTTTTTTCCCTCTTTGGGTGGCTGAAGAAAACCAAGATGAAGCAGTCAAAATGGAACTAAAATACAACTACAGCCACTTTGAGTGGCACATTGTCCGACATTAATACTGCTCCAGCGGTGTTGTTGATGCACAGAAAAAATACAGGCAGATTACCGACATTGCTGCACCATTTTTTTTTTTTTACATGACAGCAGTCTGAAACAGAAAGTGAAACTTAAATACTTCCACTCAACTGGATGAAGACGGTCCAGCTTCGGAGCTGCAGCTTCCTGCGCCATGTGTGCTTTGCTGTTTTATGGTAACGCGCAATTTCCGTCAGCAATGTAACGGTGTGACGTCATCATGCAGCAGACCCCAAATATTGTGATATTCATTTTTACACCAGTATCAAAATTTATACTGGTATTATCGTAAAAGATACAATTTGGCACACCCCTACTACTGACCAGCAAGAATTCAGACATATTACTCAAGTTACTACATAACACAGCCACAGAGAGTGGGGGGTTTAGTTTATTTGAAAAGGGACAATGTAATTTCATAAAACACATGATTACACATGGTTAAAAAAGCCAGAATTAGTCAAAAGGCTAGTTTTCATCTGTAGTCCCCTGGCCAAGATGTAAAAAAGCAGTAAAATGCATCTACAAGAAAAAACATGGTTAGACATTTAAGAGGGCACTAATGTAACAAATAACATATACATAACAAACTGTACATTTAAACACAACATCAAACATCACAGCAGACTTATCTTTTAGTGTTGGCAGCTGTAGGTGTTTATAAGCCACATTTTCAATTTTTTTGTGAAGGCTTTGAATGTTGTGCGCAGTTTAACCTCCTCAGGTACTGAGTTCCACTCACTAGCGCCCCTCACTGACCAGGCCGACTTACTGAAAGTGCTCCTGCGCAGAAGAATGAAACAGTCACCTCTGACAGAGCCTCGAGTGACACGCTCAGAGCTGTTTCTTTGGCTGATGAACTCTGCCAGAGGATCTGGAGCCAAATCATGCAGTACTTTATAAATCAAATTTAAATTTGCAAATGTATGAAGACTATCCCAATTTAAAAGACTGTATTTATTTAAAATTGCACAATGACGATAATGCCTAGGTTTTTTATCCATAACTTTAACTGCTTGTTTGTACAAAGCTTCCAATGGTTTTTTTGCACTCAAACCCGCCTGGGACCAGCTAGTTAGGCAATAGTTGAAGTGACTCAGAATCATTGAATGCTAGTATATTTTTGCGGCTTCAGTTGACATTTCATTTCGAATTGCACGGAAATTTGCAAGATTTAACTTGATTTTTTTACACAATTTAGCAATATGGGCTTTAAAGGAAAGCTGTGAATCTATTATTAACCCAAGATATTTATATTGGCTAACAATTTGTATTTTTCCTCCATTAACATGTATGTCAGGGTCAGGTGACACTATTTATTTTAGTGAAATACATGCCTACAGTTTTAGAAACATTTAACTGTAGACAGCACTCCTGCAACCAAGTTGTGACACAGGGCATTGTTTTACTAAGTTTAGCAGCAACAGTGTCTTTGGAGCAACCATGAACAAAAAAAAACTGTGTCGTCTGCATACATTAAGCATTCAGCTTCAGAACAAACAGTGGGCAAATCATTAATATAAAGACTAAATAAAAGGGGGCCTAATATTGATCCCTGAGGGACTCCAGAAGTTAGCCTAAGAGAATCAGATCTGCAGTTGTTAACTGATACAGATTGTGTTCGATCATGCAGATATGATTCAATCCAGCTCACAGCATTGTGAGAAAAGTTAAATTTAAAGAGCTTGGTAAGAAGAACAGAGTGATTTACTGTATCAAATGCTTTCCTGAGGTCCAAAAACACCGCCCCTACAACTCCACCCTTATCAAGAAAAGATTTTATTTTCTCAATGAAGAGGCATGTAGCCATTTCAGTGGAATGCTTGGATCTGAAACCAAACTGCATAGCATGGAGAGAGGGGGAACTACTGTTTAAATAATGGACAATCTGTTCTGCCACCCATTTTTCTGCAATTTTGGAAATGGCCGGAAGAATGCTTATTGGTCGGTAGTTATGCAGAAGAGTTGAGTCACCGGATTTAAAAACAGGGGTAACAATAGCAGATTTCCAGGCCTTTGGAAAATGGCCAGATGAAATTGAAAGATTAATGATTGAGGCAATAGGAGTGGCGAGAGCTGAACCTAAATCTTTGAGCATGTTCGTGTCCATTCCAAAAACATCCTTTGCTTTAGATGGTTTGAGTGATTGAATTAAATCGATAACTTTGGTCTCAGTAATATTTGTAATAGTAAAAGACTGCGATGCAGACAATACAGGGTATTCCTTCCTTTGTTTTACTATAAACTTATCAGAGATTTCTGACACAGATTCAATGAAGTAGTTGTTAAACGCATCAGCCATCACTTGAGGTTCTGTCAAGATGTTTCCATTCACAAGACAGTGTACTCCTAGTGCCTGATTTCTTTCATTTCTGCTCTTAGTGTGCTTAGGAAGAGAGTGAAGGCAGTGCCAATTTAAATGGGGGAAGTTACAGAAGAAAGATGGTTGCGCAGAGTTTGGGAAGGCATTGATACAGGCTCTGGGTGGGAGGGAAGAATTACCAGAGGACTGGGAAAGAACAGTTAAAGTATTGAGGTGAAACAGTTAGAAAGGTATGTGGTGTATCTGGACCAGGGATGCAAGCTATCGATTAATTCATTAATCACTAGTTGGTTCACCTTATCGATCAATAAACGATTAATTGATAAGTGGCAATTTTCCTGAGAATCTGAATTTTCCTCGGTACAATATGGTCTTTCTATCTTTAACATATAAAAAGTTCTTCTTTTAGATTTCATTGGTGGTTGGCAACCAGCTAACAGGTGCATTACGGCCATGTACTTCACTCTATATCATCACTCTATTTGTCTCTGACCCTTGACCATTACATATCACTCTCTATATAATTCCATATCAAAAGTTAAATACTGTTTTTGATATACAGGATAAAACATGAACATCATATTCCTCAATGATTTATTGTACCATTTGCAATTTGTTTTACTGCAGACAATGGCATTTTTTTGTAGTGTAACAAATTTTGTACTGTATAGTGTGTACTATGTGCTGGTACATCTCAGTAAATTACAAATGTCATGATTTTTAATTTAATTTATTTTAAAAACTATTACCAATATCATAAAATTTGTCTTTTTTAATTATATTACAAAAAATAACTTTCACGTTCTAATTTACTGAGATGCACTAGTAGACTGTTTTAACAGGTAAATAAATTGTGAGTCCGGTCTGCTTTCCTGTCTAGCGGTGAGTTGAAGGCAGTGGGGATGGGTTTTTGTGCTTGTATAGTCTTTTTCCTTGCTGCGGTCCATTTCTCCGCCCTGTTGATTTGAAGCAGGCGGGTGAACAAGCTTGCATGCCACTGGAACTTCTTGTGACTCTCTGATGTAACCCGGAAGGGCAAGTTTTTTCACTCTGCAGAGTGCATGCGCTCTGGGGGCTTGCAGTCATCTGCTTTTTTGGTTGAAATGCAGCAGTGGGTGACCAAGTGTGCCTCTGCCTAGATGGTGATGGCACTACATTCCATCAGTGTTTCCTCTGGCGGTGGCAACATATTTTTCTGGGGGAAGGGGGGGGGGGCGTCAGAAAACACATGACACTATTATAACCGGAATATGTTAATTTTATACTATTTATTTCTTTTTTTAAATTTTGCACAGTACCTTTGCATATGGAACTTACTATTTCAAGTATTGTACAACCAAGGCTTTAATCTTGGAATATTGGGCAAGTTGAGGTCCCGCCCAGACGTTCTGCGTTTGGACATTTTACTGGTGTCATCTTTCTCTCCTTCCTCTGCCTGACCACTTTCCTCTTCTTGGCTTCTCTCTTCTGTCTCACCTTTCCCTCACTGAGTCCTGTCTAATTCAGGTTCTCTCTCTGTCTAAGGTGGTATACAAACAGGATAGAAAATACCAAGTGTCAACGTTTTGTCCTGCAGTATTTTTTTTTGTCACGATTTACATAAATGACACAAGTATGTACAATTTTTGTATTTTCATTGTAGTGTTTCTTTTTGCCATTGAGAAAGAGTAGGAAAGAGAAGGGGAAAAAAAACCCATTTGTAATAGTAATTTACTCACGTGCACTTAAATGTTATGATCAGAGGTGGGCATAGTAGCCAGAAATTCTATTCTTGTAAAAGCAGCGTTATCTTAAGAAATTAATAATTAAAAGCAGACACCAAAAATTTCTAGTTAAGGTACAAAAAGCACCCACTTATATAAAAACTTGAGTAATGCTTCAGTCTTGAAGGTTTGAGGTTTTTCACCAAAATTTATAACAATTTTTTTTATAGTTTTCTACTTTTCTCTGAAAATTTATTTAAATTTCTAACCATTTTCTTCAAATTTATAACATCCTCTTGCAAAATTATGACTTTTCTTGTACATTCGAGACTATTATAAATTTGTGGATTATTCTATTCTAAATTACTGTTGTTTTTTTTAAAAATAAATTTGAAACAGAATGTGGTAATTTTTTTACATTTTTTCCCTCATGCAATTTAAACTTTTGACCATAATTTTGCAGGGTCAGAATAGAACAATAATTTAACACCAATTTCAAAGAAATATAATTATTAATAAAATTATATTTAAAGAAATAAATGAACTAAAATGACCAAAGATGCAGTTATTTCTGTTATAATATTTCTTTATATTTACAGTTTTTCAGAACTCTCCTCACCACCCAGACAACAGGAAAAACCTCTCTTATTTTGAAATCCAAATGTTTCCAGGTTTAGCTTGTCGGAAGGGTGGAGGATGTTGACGGATTTAAGTCACTGCCTTTGTGATTTTCGGTCATTTTAACTTGCCAGGTACATAAGAATGAACACAAATTAGTTAATACTGTAGTGGTTGGTACAGTAAATCCTCAGCAATTCAGTCACCCTTGCCTTTCCCTTAAATAGCCTGCATATGAAGCCTAACCACACCTCTTTGCTAAACGACTCATTATTACCTCCGCCAGGCCGGAGGCCAGGAGGAGGTTATGTTTTTGTCAGCGTTTGTCTGTCTGTCTGTCTGTCTGTCTGTTGGTTAGCAAGATAACTCAAAAAGTTTTGGACAGATTTCAATGAAACTTTCAGGCGTTGTTGCAAATGGTACAAGGAAGAACTGATTAAATTTTGGGGGTGATCCGGATCACCGTCTGCATACAGGAATTTTTTAAAGGATTCTTTAACATTGTCAAATACGGCCATTTTCAACATGTGTGCAGGCCCAATGGAGGGCGCTGCTCGTCGTGTCTGACGAACACAAACTCCGCCTTCTTCAAACTTTTACGCACAAAAGCACGCGGAACACAGTGCTGGCCAGGGCTCGGCAGCGTGCCTGTGTGCCTGTGTTTGCGCTACGCTGCAAAAGCTGACACGGGCAGCTGTCCGCCGCCGCATTATTTGGCAGAAATTCCCCGGCCAGCCATAGTAGCTGCACAAAAACAAGCTCTCTGCCGGGGAAGATTCCAAATCATCTTTTGCCGCCGAGCGCAACCCCAATAAAACCCACGCCAACCTGTCTACCCAATTTGCAGCTGTCAGTGAAGCCCTCAGTGCTGCTTTCAGTGATCTATGAAAACGCTCGCATAACCCATTGGCCTGTGGGTTGTACGCGGTTGTGTCATGATTTCTTTTGTTTTTTCTTTTGAATTCTTGGATGGAACATGGGTGGGCAATATAAGCTGCGGATTCACCCATCACACATTTCGGATAACTTATGTTGAACTGTATAATCACAGCAGTTATTGTCTAATTTGACCTTGTTGCATTTTATTACCCCCTTTGTTATATTATTCACTTTCTTTTAACCTCTACTCTTAATCTATTCGAAATAAACATTAATTCATTCATTCATTCAATTGCAATGCCCGCAGCCTGGGAGTTTGCAGATGCACGACATGGATACAACAGCAACACTTCAGTTTATTACCTCCGCCAAGGAGGTAATGCTTTTACTAATGAACCACTAATCCTATCATTGTGAATCCAATTGCTTGTCATATGTTTTCATGGTCAAGCAATCTGAAAACATACACACAAACACTGTATGGGGGGCAACTGTGCCGCTTGGCGGAGGTCTGCGCTCTCCGAGTGCTTTTCTAGTTGTTCCTGTTACCAGTGGGTTAAAACCACGATAAATGCCTCAACTCCTTACATACCTCTTCTGCTTTCTTCTTCATTTAAAGTACTTAAATAAGCTCATGCTTTACTCTGACACAGAATCAGGTTTATCTCTGGTTTGTCTCTTGGATAGCAACACTAGATAGACAGGTCTGCCTGCCGACTGGAACGGTCACATGGGTGGTGCGCTCCCCAACTCCGACGCGGAAGTGATTGTTACGTGCGTTTTTCACGCGCAATTGGGAAATGTAATTTCTTCATTTATCTTCTTTAGCGTGTTGATGTGGCAGCTAAGATTCTGGTGTGGTGGGCCGCCACACAGAAATGTTACCAACGGAAACCCTGTTTAATAGAATAAGCTTCCATTGAAACGGACTGCTGAGTTATCAGTTATATGACAACTAATTTGATTTAGTCGACTAAATTCTTATCGATTATTAATAAAAAGTCAATTAATCATTAACATCTCTAATCTGGATAGAAGAAATACAACAAGGAGACTTGGTGGAATGAGGAAGTACAGGAAAGTATTCAAAGGAAGAGGTTGGCAAATAAAGTGAGCTAATCAGGAGTACTTGGAGTCTAGGCGTATGGCAAAGAGACAGGTTGCAAAGGAAAAGGAAACGGCATATAGTGAGTTGTATGAGAGGCTGAATACTAAGGAAGGAGAAAAGGACTTGAATCAACTGTCCAGACAGAGAGATGGAGCTGGAAAGGATGTTCAGCAGGTTAGGTTGATTAAGGACAGAGGCAATGCACTAACGAGTGGAGAGTAGGGATGGGAATTGATAAGATTTTATCAATATGAAAGGCATTGTCGATTTTGCTTATTGATCCGATCCTTTATCGATTCCCTTATCAATTCTTGGTCAGGTTTCTGTGTGGGGAAAAAAGCAGGCCTTCACAGAATTTCAGCATCAGTGCAGGAGATTTGTTATTTTTCTGACTTCAAACAAAGCTTCTTCTCTTAAAGGGAATACTCACTGAAAATATTAAAATAAGCATATAATAATAATAATGATAATGATAATATTATTATTAATAATAATAATAATAATAATAATAATAGATTAATATGACGCCTTACATGTCAAGCGACATCTCAAAGCGCTTACAGTGAGTCCATTATTCATTCACTCCACAGACAGACATTGACAGTGGTAAGCTACTACCGTAGGCACATCTGGGGCAAACTGACGCAAACGTGGCTGCCAATCTGCACCAACAGCCTCTCCGACCACTACCAAACATTTATACGTATTCATACTTGGGATGAGCTGATCCAGTCCACTGTATTGCTATCGGGTTCAATCCAGGCAAAATGGCTGGATCGGTATCGGTAAGGAATAAAAGTAATTTACTGATCCGATACATTAATAATATTAACGTATCCAATTCTTCACTGGAACAGTTAAACTGAACATTCCACAGCTTTCATATAAACTTTAAAATTAAACATTAAAAATTAAGCATTCATCGACAATAAAATTCTGCGTCGACAAATTTTATGATCGTTGTAAGACGCTGCAACCCTATCATACACCATGCTGCTCGTGTTTACATACACTTACACCATTATCCTGCGGTAGCGATGGCGTCATGGCATTGCTTGGTAATGGTAGCATACTATGCCGTTTTTAAAAAAACACAGAAGTGTTTAACCCCTTGCACTCTGGTCAATTTCCCTAAAAACGCCAAAAAATAACGTACCCAAAGTAAATCAGGGTTGGTCTCATTTAAAAGAAAACACTTTGAATTTTTTGGCAAAACAGTCATAATCTCTCTAAGTGCTCTGGCCACTGAGTAACAGTCATCTAAACATACTGAACTTAAAGAAAATAAATTTCACCTGGGTGTTTTTTTGAATACAAATGCTTGCAAATAACACACAGCTTCAGATCCGGGCTGGAAAATGCAACAGAAATGTAGAACCAAGTGTTATCCAGCTGAGGTCAAAATTTTGTAACAATACCACAAAAAATGAATATATTACACAGCTTTGTTCTCAGGTTGTTCCCAGGCGTTTTTGAACTGTGCCAAATTGTGCCAAATGGCACAGTTTGGACAAACATCTGTAACTTTTGAATGATTCAATATAGAAGCTTCATCTTAGGCTCTAATGAAAGGTGACACTCAGGGCTGTGTGTGTGTGTGTGTGGGGGGCGTGTTTATTCATTCATTCATGAATGAATGAACAAACAGGCCCCCACACACAAAGAAGCATGCCACGTAAAAAATGTGTGGCTTTTTTTTACAAGAAAAAATAACCTACAGTGCACTAAAAATTATTCTAAAATATTTGTAATGTAGAAGATAACAACTCCCACCCCCCCACCCCCCCGCTACAGAGGACGACATCGGCCATCGCTACATGACGGAATAGTCATGTGGCGATGTGGCGACTGCGGTGCACAGTCACCGCGGTCACCGCCCCCCCCCGCTACAGAAGAGTAGCGGGGGGGGGGGGGTGTTCACGGTCCGGACGCGGCGCACGAACCATGTACCGCGACGCACGGACTTCGGACTTCGTGCGCCGCACAGTTGTAATTTACCGATTGGTCAAAAGTCATTTTTGATTACAATTTTCAGGGATAAAGAAAAATTTAGCTTATAACACTTACCTGTTTACAGCAGCAGCGTAGCTGGCGAACTTCTCTTCCTCATTGTCAGACGAACAAGAAGCTGGTCCGCTTATTACGGACCCGTGGTTCTGGTCTCGCGACCTGATCAAAACATAATTCCATTATTGCGGTTTTGCGCTTCCATGATTGCGGTTTTGGCGAACGATTTTTCAAAACAAATAACAGAAGTAAGAAAAAAAGACTGGCGAACGCGTGTGTGTCACCCAGCCTTCGTCGTCGGCCTCCGTCGGTCTATGATGACCATGGAAGAGAATCCTAAACGTCTATTCTGCTGGAATAAAAAAAAAAAAGGCACCGCCTGCGGCTGAACAGGCCGATGCGCGAATGGCAGTCCCTGTCACACAGGTCGCACTTGTGGGTGGTCTCCGTGCTGCTGGGTCTGTGGCGGTTCTTCCTTCGGGTCCTTTTTTCATCTGCTGCAGCAGTCTGTCTTCACCCAGCCTTACACAAAACAGCTTTCGAACTTCTGTGCTTCAATTGGCTCGCTGCATTCACAGCGTTGGTAGGCGGGTCCTTCTTGCTAGGTTTTCAGTCATTGGTTCTTCAAGGTTTCAGAAACCCAATTCAAGGCTCTTATTAGTCGAATGAGAGGTCAATCATATCTAATCTGTTCGCGGCTGTGTCTGTAGTGGAAGAACGGAAATGCAGCTTTTTTTTTCAGTGCGCTCTTGGACGCAGCGCCCTCGTGCGCTCTCGTGTGCTCTCGTGCGCTCTAGGATGCAGAGACGTGCCCGTCCGCGGTACACCGGAATGCAAGAGGTTAAACCAGCAGCATCGATAAGAGGAATTGATAACATCTGCGAGGTACGATTCTGGGGGCTCGAAACAATTATAAATGGTTCCCAACAGGAACCGGTTCTCAATTCCCATCCATAGTGCAGAGAATGTGCTGAGAAGGTGGATGGAGAACTTTGAGGAGCTAATGAATGAAGAAAAGAGAGAGAGAGAGGAGGATGGATGAAGGAAAGATGGCGAACAAGGAAGTTCAGTTTTACCTGTTTCATTCTCCCACTGAATCACAAATTCATCATCGCTGTTACTCTGACTTCTGACTTTGAGATGTCTCTTCTTTGGTTTGGGTTCTTCTTCTTCTTCTTTAGTTGATCCTGAATCTACATGCCAGCTTCTTTCCTCATCTTTGACCTCAGTTACAGCAGAGTTGTGATGGAGGAGCTGCTCCCTGTTTGGTTTGACTTCACTGTGGCTGTTTTCCTCATAAACAGGAGGCACCATGAAGGTATCACCTTCCACCTTCACCACCAACCTCTCCTCCTCTTCCTCTTTAATCTGTGGAGGTTCTCGTTCCTCCCATTCTTCTTTTATCTCTGGAGGTTCTGGTTCCTCCTGTTTCAAAAAAGAGTTCTTCTCCTGGTTCCAGAGCTGTTGGTTAGCCTGACCCTCCTCCTCTTTACAATCATGTTGTGGGAAGTCTGGAGGGACACAGAGATGCAAGACAGAGGAAAGAGTAAGTACAGTGGCTATGGCTGTCTGTGGAAAACACGTATGTAAGTTTTCATGGAAATTTGTGACAGTTTTCCCAATAAAATGACAAATTTTTTCTACAAATTTTGATATTTTTTGCATCAGCCTGCATAAATTTGGCTGTTTTTTGAAAGTTACTTTTTTTTAAGGTAAAAATTAAGCCTTTTTCACATAAATTTGTGGCAGTTTTCTAATGAAATTGTAGCTTTTTCTGGAAATTTGTGATTTTTTTGACATTTAAATTGCAACTTTCCATTAATTTCTAATTGTGTTGCATACATTTTCAGCTATTCTCGGAAGTTTATAATACTTTTCTTTGTAAATTTATTACCTTTCGTGGATAAAACTGCAGCATTTTTTTATATAATTTTTACATTTTTTGTCATAAAACTCAAACTGTTTACAAATTTGTGGGCATTTTTTTCCTCATAAAATCACTTTTCCCCCTAAATTTGTAAGACTTTCTACATAAATTTTCAGGCTTTCTCATTTTCTTCTTTTGAGATTTTTTCTCATGAATGTGCAAGTTTTTTTCTTGAAAATTCATTGCTTCTTTTCTTGGAAATTTGTGATTTTTTTTTTCCCCTCAAGGCCTCTGGGAGCCAGTGGCTATGGACAAAAGAGCCACGTGTGGCTCAAGGGCCGCAGGTTGCAGACCCCTGTTATAGGGCTACTCTGTATTTCAGAGTAGCCCGGTTCCTGCTGGGAACTGGTTCTAAATTTTTTGATCCATTGGAATTGTCCGTCTCTGACGTTATCAGTTCCTTTTATTGATGCCACGGGTTTGAACAATTCCCCATCACACACTGCCCCTACCTACGTGATAATAATGGCGGAGCGAAAGAGATAGTCCAAAGCTGCCAATCACTTATTTCATGTGAGCTTAAACACGAGCAGCATGTTGAAACATCTAGCAGCGTGGGATAAAATTACCAGACTAGTGTGTGCAACAGTCTACAAAGTCCAGTTACACCTGCTTCCCAAACAACAGCCAGGGTTTCCACTGTCAACACTTCCAAGTAGCGGGCTGCAATCCCTGAAACTATGCCTCCACACTAAGGAAAAAAAAATTTAAGAAAAATAAATGAAGGAATGACGCTCTGCAAGTGCACACACGAACAACGCGTGTGACAGTAATCCACACGTCGGAGTTTGGAAGCGCGCCACCTGCGTGACTGTTCCAGCCACCAGGCAGCGTGTCTCTCTAGCGTTGCTGTCCGAGAGAAGCATGAGCTTATTAACGTACTTTAAACACGGAAAAAAGCAGAAGAGGTATGTAAGCAGTGGAGGCATTTATCGAGGTTTTAACCCATTGGTAACTGGAAGAATAATGAAGAGTCGCTTAGCAAACAGGTGTGGTTAGGCTTCATATGCAGGCTTCATATGCCGGGAAACGCAAGGGTGACTAAACCACTTAGGATTTACTTCACCAGTCACTACAATATTAACTTATTTATGTTCATTACTATGTACCTGGCAAGGTGAGACGACCAAAATTCACGAAGTTAATGACTTTAATCTGTCAACAGCCTTCAGACAAACTAAACGTGCCAACATTTGGATTTCAAAATAAGGGAGTAGGGATGCAAGTTATAGATTAATTCATTAATTGATAATTGATTCACCTTATTGATCGATTAACTCCTAGAGTTTGAATGAGAGGGGTTAATTCTGAACACAGCCATATCCCCAGTTATAACAGGGTGTGCATATTTATGCAACCAGGTTATTGTAAGTTTTTATTTTTTTTTCCCCTTAAAAGATTTCAGTTTGTTTCTCAAAAAAACTTCTTTCATGTTGTCATTATGGAATATTGTGTGTAGAATTTTGAGGAAAAAATTAACTTAATGCATTTTGGAATAAGGCTCTAACATAACAAAATGTGGAAAAAGTGAAGCGCTGTGAATATTTTCCGGATGCACTGTATTTGCTGCAGAGACCAGATCTCAGCCATAATGGACCGCGTCTGGGGTCAGTGGAAATCCTGGGTAAAAGGCAAGATTAGAAGTAGCATGCAGTGCATGTAGTTTCATACTTCTGTGAGTGACCCGACTGTAGTTTTCGAGAACTAGTTCGCAACTTTCATTTATTTATTACATTTTTCAGTGAAGAAAACTTCAGATTTGTGGCAAATCTGAAGTCATCATCATTGGTCCACAAACCCTTATCAAGCCCACCTGCACCTTTACGCTGAACATTGACGGCTCCCTGATTTCTTCCTCTCCTCAAATCTGTCATCTTGTCACCGTCTCTCCAACCAGACACTCTCTTACGTTATTGAAAAAAATGTTAAACACGTCACTAAAACAGCCTTTTTCTACTTAAGGAATATTATCCACCTGACTCCTTCCCTCACCCCATGACTTACAAAGCCTTCAATAACCTGGCCCCAGCCTACAGCAATACCAACCATGGGGAACTGTGTTTCACCTTCGTTTTACGAGGAAAAGCTGTTCAGACTCAGGAAACAAGTGGAGACATCTCTCTTCCCCCAACCAACAAATCACATCAGATAACGTCTTAATGAACAGTTTTACAGCTTTGTTTTTCTCCAAAAAGGTCCTGGGATGAAAGTGAAATAAAACAGACCACATTCCAATGCATTGAAAGATCCCCCACCTTCCAGAAGAGAACTCTCCTGGTCCACACTGCCATCCAATGGACAAGATAGTGATTTTCCACTCCGATGACTGAAATACTGCATTGTTTCATGACAATACTTCTATAGATGACACCATTGTTCAATAAAAAAATACAGTATATACTGTGAATTATTCTGTTCATTCTTCAGGATGAAGCATCATCCAGGTTGAAATCACTTCACGAATGATTAAAACTGTGCACCTTTTAAGCTAGAAGTTTATTATACAGTCGTGAAAAAATTAGGATACCCTATGAAAGCCTGTGTGCTTTTTTTTTTTTTTTTACATATTTGGTCATATGGATATTTAATATCCATTAGGGATGTTAATGATTAATTGACTTTTGATTAACTGTCGATAAGAATTTAGTCGACTATATTAAATTAGTTGTCAATTAATTGATAACTCAGCAGTCCTTTTCAATGGGAGCTTATTCTGTGAAATGTAGTGGTGTCGCCGTCCAGGCAGGGGCGCACATGGTCACCCACTGCTGCCTTTCAACCGAAAAAGCAGAAGAAGATGTTAAGTCCACAGAGCGCATGCACTTGCGCTGTGCAGAGCGAAAAAAACGTACCCTTCTGGGTTACGTTGGAGAATCACACTGATCAGTGGAGAAGCACAAGTTCCAATGGCACGTTCCAATGTCCCCCCACCTACTTCAAATCAACAGGCCAGACAAACGGACAGCAGCAAGGAAAAAGACTCCACGAGCGCAAAAGCTCATCCCTGCTGCCTTCAACCTGCCTCTAGACAGGAAAGCAGACCGGACTCAAGTTACCACTGAGGTAACAGACAACAGAGGGAGCCCAGATAGTTATGGGTTTGCCTGGATTTCCGTGGTACTGTGATAATGTTCAACATGCAACAGATGAAGCAGCTCACAATTTATTTTCCTGTTACAACAGTCTCCCAGTGCATCTCAGTAAATTAGAACGAGAAAAGTTTTTTTTAATATAACTAAAAAAGATAATTTTTAAGATATTGGGAATAGTTTTTAAAATAAAAAAAAAATCGTGACATTTGTAATTTACTGAGCTGTCCCAGCACATAGAAGAAGAAGCCAACTCTACTGTCATTCAGTCCATACAGCCAATTATGTACAGTAGAACGAAATTACGTTTCTCCTATCTACAATGTTAATCACATCTAGAAACAGAGGGGTCGCTGCCATAAGGCACCGCCACAAACAATTTCTCCTTCCCCCATTCTATTACATTGAGCACCAAGCTAGAAGGCGGGAAGGACCAGTTTTATATGGTCTTTGGTATGACCCGGCCGGGACTTGAACCCCCAACCTCCCGGCTGTGGGGCAGATGCTCTATCAACTAGGCCACCACTCCGGTATACTAGTACACACTATACAGTGCAAAATTTGTTAAATGACAAAAAATGCCATTGTCTGTAGTAAAAAAAATGCAAAATGGTACAATAAATCATTGAGGAATATGATGTTCATGTTTTATTCAGGATACAAAAAACCAGCAACTTTTTATATGTTAAAGATAGACCGTATTGTACCAAGGGAAATTCAGATTCTCAGGAAAAATCAGCCGCTTATGAGTCAGTTAATTATTACCATTACTTTTATTACTGACATGAAGTAGGCGGGTGGACATTGGAACGTGCCATTGGAACTTGTTGTGATTCTCCTGTGGCTTACACCAGCCACAGGGGGTGCACAAGCCAGTGTACTCCCAGTGTCGGTCCCAAGCCTGGGTAAATGGGGAGGGTTGTGCCAGGAAGGGCATCCGACGTAAAACCTTTGCCAAATCAAACATGCAGATCATGACGAATGAGACATTCATCTCAGACTGGTCGAGGCCCAGGTTAACAATAACTGCCACCGGTGCTGTTAACCGACAGGATGCTGGTGGAAGTTGGGCTACTGTTGGTCGAAGATTGAGGAGGAGGAGAGGGGGAAGGCGTGTTAGGAGGGAGAGAGAGAAAAGGAAAGGTAGAAGTGTGGAGGTGAGAGTAGGGATGTTAAATGTAGGGACTATGACTGGTAAAGGCAGAGAGTTGGCTGATATGATGGAGAGAAGAAAGGTAGACATACTGTGTGTTCAAGAAACCAGATGGAAGGGAAGCAAGGCTAGGAGCATTGGAGGTGGATTTAAACTGTTCTACCATGGTGTAGATAGGAAGAGAAACAGAGTAGGGGTAATCTTGAAGGAAGAGTATGTGAAGAGTTTGTTTGCTAAAACAGGTAAGTCCAATTGTTTTAATAATGAGAAAAACAACTTTTCATCTGTTGGTTTATATGTGTTAGTATTTCCAATTCAGCTTCTAAGACATGGCCACTTGAAAATGAGTATCTCAGACATAATAAAGCCAAAAATTGAATATCAACTCATTGTTATTTTTGGGCAACTTTTGAGTACTTCTTGCTGCAAAAACAGATAAGTCCACAATACATACTTTTGCAAAAACAGACATGTCCCGAAAACTATGCTAGTTTGTCTGGTGAACGCATCACTGGTTCGTCTGGTTGATCAAAATTATCCATATTTGACATAAAATGCAACAAAATTGTAAAAAAAAAAAAAAAAAACTGTCAGGAAAATCACGCAAAGTGAGCAGACCCAAGTAGGGGTCTCTGCAGAACGCTGCCACAGCAGACAGACACCTGGGGTGCGTTCAGTTGACAAAACAGTTCGGAACTGTTCGTAAGTTTCTGTAACTTAACGACACAGTCGCGGCAAACCATTTATTCTTTGGCCGAACTCTGTTGGAGGTGGCTCGCATCGCAAACAAAGATGGCGGCTAGGTAAGATAGTTTGCGATATTCTTTTGTTTTCTTTTATTTTCAGAGCAATTCCATCAATTTAAGAGTAGCAGTTATGTCAATTTTTAAGTAAAACAATATCATGCATAAAATATTGTTTTTGGTGGGGGTATAACGGAGAATTCTTAGGTAATATGAAGCTGAAGTAGGCTACAGTCTATGCCGTAGTTACTAGGGTCCTCTACCGGATGACAGAGGACCAAAGATCTACACAACTACAGAATACGCGAGCCGAACAGAAAAACCATTTGCCGAGAACTGCCCGTTCATTTAGGTCAGTTCGCCTTGCAAACTATGTTCGGCGAACTGTTTTGTCAACTGAACGCAGGGCTGATTGGCTGGTTTCAGCATCTAGACAAATGATTGGCTGATCCTCACTGCACCATTGAGTCACGTCACCCAAATAACAAGCGCTGATTTGCCCTGTGGAGTTACCTGGTTTTGTAAAAACAGGGTCCCGGTGTTTATCGGCTTTTGGGGAAAAAAAAAACAACAACATGAACTTCATAGTGTATATAACAGCGGATATAGTGGATTTTTTCGAAAAACAATTTGAACTTCTATAAGCAGGTAATGTGAACAGTTGTTTGTTGTACAGAGGGAAATTTTCTTGGAAGTGGCGTTTACTGGTTTTTGCAAACGAACTCTTCATGTGAAGATTGTTCAGGAGGTAAAGAGGGAGTCAGACAGTATCATGAGTTTGAAGCTAGAAGCCAAAGGTGTGATGTTAAATGTTGTCAGTGCATGTGCCCCACAAGTTGGATGTCAGGTAGAAGAGAAAGAGGAATTCTGGAGTACGCTGGATGAAGTGGTAGAGAGTGT
The DNA here is from genome assembly GCA_020510985.1 of Pholidichthys leucotaenia. Taxonomy (NCBI): domain Eukaryota; kingdom Metazoa; phylum Chordata; class Actinopteri; order Cichliformes; family Pholidichthyidae; genus Pholidichthys; species Pholidichthys leucotaenia. The sequence goes on from CM035844.1 coordinate 309,883,845, forward strand.
TCCCCAAGGGGGAGAGAGTGGTGATTGGAGCAGACTTTAATGGACATGTAGGTGAAGGGAACAGAGGTGATGAGGAGGTCCTGGGTAGGGAAGGTCTTAAGGAGAGAAATGTGGAAGGAAAGATGGTTGTGGATTTTGCTAAAAGGATGAAAATGGCTGTGGTGAACACATGAGATAGGAACATAGGGTGACGTACAAGAGTGGAGGAAGGTGCACACAGGTGGACTACATCTTGTGCAGAAGGAGAAATCTGAAAGAGATAGGAGACTGTAAGGTGGTGGCCAGGGGAGAATGTAGGTAGACAACATCGGATGGTAGTCTGTAGGATGACTTTGCAAAGCAAGAAGAGGAAAACAGTGAAGGCAGAGCCAAAGATTAAGTGGGGGAAGTTACAAAAGGAAGAAGGTCACACAGAGTTTAGGAAGGAGTAGATACAGGCTCTGGGTGGTAGGGAAGAATTACCAGATGACTGGGAAAGCACAGCAAAAGTATTGAGGGAAACGGGTAGAAAGGTATGTGGTGTATCCAGTGGACAGAGGAAGAAAGACAAGGAGACTTGGTGGTGGAATGAGGAGGTACAGGAAAGTATTCAAAGGAAGAGGCTAACAAAGAAAAAGTGGGATAGTCAGGGAGATGAAAAAGTAGACAAGTGTATTTGGAATCTAGGCTCATGGCAAAGAGAGAGGTGGCAAAGGCAAAGGAAAACGCATATATTGAGTTGTATGAGAGACTGGACACTAAGGAAGGAGAAAAGGACTTGCATCGATTGGCTAGACAGAGAGATCAAGCTGGAAAGGATGTACAGCAGGTTAGGTTGATTAAGTGGTGATGTACTAACAAACGACGAGAGTGTGTTGAGAAGGTGGAATGAGTACATGGAAGAGCTGATGAATGAAGAAAATGAGAGTGAGAGGAGGCTGGATGAAGGAAAGATGGTGAACAGAATCAGAATCAGATTTATTGCCATTGTTCATGTAGTACACAAACTAGGAATTTGTCTCGGTGCAATGCTGCAACATTAAACATGATAAAATAAAAGAAATAAACTATACATGCAATAAAGTGTAGAATAAGAGTAAGTGATACTGGTCAGCAGTTAAAATATATTAGCGAGCAGCAGATACTGTGGAGAACCATATAGTGCAGTTGGTAATGCAGGAAGAAAACAGTGATGATTGACATGAGTCTGGTTGAGCTGTTGTACATAGTGCACGAGAGTCAATAAGTCACTTAGTGTTCAGCAGTCTGATGGCAGAGGGGAAGAAGCTGTTCATGTGACGGGAGGTTTTAGTCTGGATGGACCGAAGTCTTCTACCTGAGGGGAGGGGGGCAAACAGTACGTGACCAGGGTGTGAGGGATCGGCTATGATCCAGCCAGCACGCCTCCGGGTCCTGGAGATGTACAGATCCTGGAGAGATGGGAGCTTGCAGCCGATCACCTTCTCAGCAGTGCGCACGACGCGCTGCAGCCTTAGTCTGTCCCTGGCAGTGGCTCCTGCGTACCACACGGTTATGGAGGTGGTGAGGATGGACTCGATGATGGCTGTGTAGAACTGCACTAACATCTTGGTGGGTAGCTTGAGCTTCCTCAGCTGCCGCAGGAAGAACATCCTCTGCTGGGCTTTTTTGATGAGTGAGCTGATGGTCGGCTCCCATTTGAGGTCCCTGGTGATGGTAGTGCCTAGGAAGCGGAAGGAATCAGCAGTGGTGATGGGAGAGCCTGTGAGGGTGAGGGGGGGCAGAGGGGTTGTGACTTTCCTGAAGTCCACAATCATCTCCACTGTCTTCAGAGCGTTCAGCTGCAGGTTGTTGTTGTTGCACCAGGACGCCAGCTGGGCCACCTCTCTCCTGTAGGCGGACTCGTCGCCGTTGGAGATGAGCCCGATGAGGGTGGTGTCGTCCGCAAACTTGATCAACTTGACAGACTGGTGGCTGGAGGTGCAGGAGTTGGTATAAAGGGAGAAGAGTAGGGGGGAAAGTACACAGCCCTGGGGTGATCCGGTGCTGATGCTAGTAGAGTCTGAGACAGTCTTTCCCAGCCGCACATGCTGCCTCCGGTCCGTCAGGAAGTCGGTGATCCACCTGCAGAGGGAGTCAGGCACGTTGAGCAGGGACAGCTTGTCCCCGGAGCAGAGCGGGGCGGATGGTGTTGAATGCGGAGCTGAAGTCCACAAACAGGATCCTGGCGTAGGTTCCCGGGGAGTCCAGGTGCTGCAGGATGGAGTGGAGGGCCAGGTTGACTGCGTCGTCTACAGACCTGTTGGCTCGGTAGGCAAACTGCAGCGGGTCCAGGAGAGGGGTGGTGATGGACTTGAGGTGGGGCAGGACCAGGCGCTCAAAGGACTTCATGACTACAGAGGTGAGCGCTACAGGTCTGTAGTCATTAAGTCCAGTGATCCGTGGCTTCTTGGGGACAGGGATGATGGTGGAGGATTTGAGGCAGGTCGGCACGTGGCATAGCTTAAGGGAGGAGTTAAAAATGTCTGTGAAGACAGGAGCCAGCTGTTTCGCACAGTGTCTCAGGGTGGAGGGAGACACACCGTCTGGACCGGGGGCCTTGCGCGGGTTCAGTCTGGAGAACTGTTTGAGCACGTCCTGCTCACTGATGATAAGGGCAGGGGGGGAGGAGGGGGGGTGCCTTTAATGAAGTAGGGATTGTGGAGGCTGTGGAGCTGGAGGGAGGGGGGGAGTTGGACACAGATGACGAGGTGTCAAAACGGGCATAGTGTTGGGACAGTCTTTGACAAAGGGCTTTGTCATCCTGACCTTTAGGAGCCTGAGGCCGATAGTTAGTGATCTGCCTCAGTCCTCTCCACACAGAAGCCGAATCATTAGCAGTGAACTGCTGCTGGAGTCTCTCAGAATACACAGATTTAGCTCTCCTCAGCTCTCTGTTAAACCGATATTTAACCTCCCTGTAGCAGTCCCTGTCTCCACTTTTCAGCGCTGCTTCCTTCTCCTTCCTGATCTGTCTGAGCTTAGCTGTGAACCAGGGTTTGTCATTAGAGTACCTCACCCTGGTGCGTGATGGAAGAATGTCCTCCTCACAAAAGTGGATATACGAGTTCACAGTGTCCGTATATTCATCCAGATCATGCGTGGCTCGGACAAGGATGTCCCGGGGATTAGCAAGGTGGAAGTAAGGGCAGCTTTGAAAAGGATGAAGAATGGAAAGGTGGTTGGTCCAAATGACATACCTGTGGAGGTATGAAGATGTATAGGAGAGATGGCAGTGGACTTTTTAACCAGATTGCCAGATCCAAGATGGCGCCCACAGCGGTCGACATGGTGCTTCGCTGCGCTCTTTGTTTGTTTTTGTTTGTCAATTGTGTGTCTGCTTGCACTTATACCTGTGAAGAACTTTTAAATATCAGGACTTTGACCCCCACGGACCTCCTCCCAGTTTTTCTAGCCCCTGCCGCCGATCTGGTTTATTGTTTGGCTCGGAAAGTGAGACGGCGGAAGAGAGGAAGACGAGCGGGCGCTCTCGTACGACTTCGCAGGAGAGGCTCGCGAACGGCGCTGCCTGGCATATTTCTGTCCAATACCAACTCTCTCTCTAACAAGGTGGATGAACTGAGACTGCTGATGCGTTTTAAGGACCTCGCCTCCTCAGCTGTCCTCTGCTTTACTGAGACCTGGCTCCGGGAAAATATACCGGACAGCGCGCTGCGCCTCGACGGCTTTCAGCTCTTCCGTGCTGATCGTGACACAGAGCTTTCCGGCAAGTCCACAGGAGGCGGTGTCTGCTTCTACATCAACTGCAGCTGGTGCTCTGATGTAACAGTAATTTCCAAACACTGTTCTCCTGCCTTGGAATTTCTTGTTATCAATTGCAAGCCCTTCTATTCCCCGCGGGAGTTTGCTTCTTTCATAATGATCGCTGTGTACGCCCCTCCCGACGCGGACACGCGCGAAGCTCAGCGCGTGCTCGCGGATCACATTCAACACACAGAGCGGAGTTTTCCAGACTCGCTGATTATTGTGGCTGGCGACTTTAATCAGTGCAATCTGAGCCACGATCTCCCCCGCTACAAACAGTTTATTAAATGCCCCACCAGAGGATTAAACACACTGGATCACCGTTACACCACAGTGAAAGACGCATATCGCGCTGTCCCTCGAGCTGCGCTGGGATTATCTGATCACGTGATGGTTCACCTCATTCCCACATACAGACAGAGATTGAAGCTCACTAAACCTGTTGTGAGCACTACGAAGATACGGACCAGTGATGCTGAGGAGAAGCTGGAAACGTGCATGGAAATATCTGACTGGGGCATGCTTAAAGGAGCCACGCATGATCTGGATGAGTACACGGACACTGTGAACTCATATATCCACTTTTGTGAAGAGAACATTCTTCCATCACGCACCAGGGTGAGTTACTCTAATGACAAACCCTGGTTCACAGCTAAGCTCAGACAGATCAGGAAGGAGAAGGAAGCAGCGCTGAAAAGTGGAGACAGGGACTGCTACAGGGAGGTTAAATATCGGTTTAACAGAGAGCTGAAGAGGGCTAAATCTGTGTACTCAGAGAGACTCCAGCAGCAGTTCACTGCTAATGATTCGGCTTCCGTGTGGAGAGGACTGAGGCAAATCACCAACTATCGACCTAAGGCTCCTAAAGGTCAGGATGACAAAGCCCTTTGTCAGAGACTGTCCCAACACTATGCCCGTTTTGACACCTCGTCATCTGTGTCCAACTCCCCCCCTCCCTCCAGCTCCACAGCCTCCACATTCCCTACTTCATTTAAGGCACCCCCCCTCCTCCCCCCCTCCCCTTATCATCAGTGAGCAGGATGTGCTCAAACAGTTCTCCAGACTGAACCCGCGCAAGGCCCCCGGCCCAGACGGCGTGTCTCCCTCCACCCTGAGACTCTGTGCGAAACAGCTGGCTCCTGTATTCACAGACATTTTTAACACCTCCCTTTAAGTTATGCCACGTGCCATCCTGCCTCAAATCCTCCACCATCGTCCCTGTCCCCAAGAAGCCACGGATCACTGGACTTAATGACTACAGACCTGTAGCGCTCACCTCTGTAGTCATGAAGTCCTTTGAGCGCCTGGTCCTGTCCCACCTCAAGTCCATCACCACCCCTCTCCTGGACCCGCTGCAGTTTGCCTACCGAGCCAACAGGTCTGTAGACGATGCAGTCAACCTGGCCCTCCACTCCATCCTGCAGCACCTGGACTCCCCGGGAACCTACGCCAGGATCCTGTTTGTGGACTTCAGCTCCGCATTCAACACCATCCGCCCCGCTCTGCTCCGGGACAAGCTGTCCCTGCTCAACGTGCCTGACTCCCTCTGCAGGTGGATCATCGACTTCCTGACGGACCGGAGGCAGCATGTGCGGCTGGGAAAGACTGTCTCAGACTATACTAGCATCAGCACCGGATCACCCCAGGGCTGTGTACTTTCCCCCCTACTCTTCTCCCTTTACACCAACTCCTGCACCTCCAGCCACCAGTCTGTCAAGTTGATCAAGTTTGCGGACGACACCACCCTCATCGGGCTCATCTCCAACGGCGACGAGTCCGCCTACAGGAGAGAGGTGGCCCAGCTGGCGTCCTGGTGCAGCAATAACAACCTGCAGCTGAACGCTCTGAAGACAGTGGAGATGATTGTAGACTTCAGGAAAGTCACTACTCCTCTGCCCCCCCTCACCCTCTCAGGCTCTCCCATCACCACTGCTGATTCCTTCCGCTTCCTAGGCACTACCATCACCAGGGACCTCAAATGGGAGCTGACCATCAGCTCACTCATCAAAAAAGCCCAGCAGAGGATGTTCTTCCTGCGGCAGCTGAGGAAGCTCAAGCTACCCATCAAGATGTTAGTGCAGTTCTACACAGCCATCATCGAGTCCATCCTCACCACCTCCATAACCGTGTGGTACGCAGGAGCCACTGCCAGGGACAGACTAAGGCTGCAGCGCGTCGTGCGCACTGCTGAGAAGGTGATCGGCTGCAAGCTCCCATCTCTCCAGGATCTGTACATCTCCAGGACCCGGAGGCGTGCTGGCCGGATCATAGCCGATCCCTCACACCCTGGTCACGTACTGTTTGCCCCCCTCCCCTCTGGTAGAAGACTTCGGTCCATCCAGACTAAAACCTCCCGTCACATGAACAGCTTCTTCCCCTCTGCCATTAGACTGCTGAACACTAAGTGACTCTCGTGCACCATGTACAGCAGCTCAACCAGACTCATGTCAATCATCACTGTTTTCTTCCTGCATTACCGACTGCACTATATAGTTCTCCACAGTATCTGCTGCTGGCTAATATACACTCACCGGCCACTTTATTAGGTACACCATGCTAGTAACGGGTTGGACCCCCTTTTGCCTTCAGAACTGCCTCAATTCTTCGTGGCATAGATTCAACAAGGTGCTGGAAGCATTCCTCAGAGAGTTTGGTCCATATTGACATGATGGCATCACACAGTTGGCGCAGATTTGTCGGCTGCACATCCATGATGCGAATCTCCCGTTCCACCACATCCCAAAGATGCTCTATTGGATTGAGATCTGGTGACTGTGGAGGCCATTTGAGTACAGTGAACTCATTGTCATGTTCAAGAAACCAGTCTGAGATGATTCCAGCTTTATGACATGGCGCATTATCCTGCTGAAAGTAGCCATCAGAAGTTGGGTACATTGTGGTCATAAAGGGATGGACATGGTCAGCAACAATACTCAGGTAGGCTGTAGCGTTGCAACGATGCTCAATTGGTACCAAGGGGCCCAAAGAGTGCCAAGAAAATATTCCCCACACCATTACACCACCACCACCAGCCTGAACCATTGATACAAGGCAGGATGGATCCATGCTTTCATGTTGTTGACGCCAAATTCTGACCCTACCATCCGAATGTCGCAGCAGAAATCGAGACTCATCAGACCAGGCAACGTTTTTCCAATCTTCTATTGTCCAATTTCGATGAGCTTGTGCAAATTGTAGCCTCAGTTTCCTGTTCTTAGCTGAAAGGAGTGGCACCCGGCGTGGTCTTCTGCTGCTGTAGCCCATCTGCCTCAAAGTTCGACGTACTGTGCGTTCAGAGATGCTCTTCTGCCTACCTTGGTTGTAACGGGTGGTTATTTGAGTCACTGTTGCCTTTCTATCAGCTCGAACCAGTCTGGCCATTCTCCTCTGACCTCTGGCATCAACAAGGCATTTCCGCCCACAGAACTGCCGCTCACTGGATATTTTTTCTTTTTCGGACCATTCTCTGTAAACCCTAGAGATGGTTGTGCGTGAAAATCCCAGTAGATCAGCAGTTTCTGAAATACTCAGACCAGCCCTTCTGGCACCAACAACCATGCCACGTTCAAAGTCACTCAAATCACCTTTCTTCCCCATACTGATGCTCGGTTTGAACTGCAGGAAATTGTCTTGACCATGTCTACATGCCTAAATGCACTGAGTTGCCGCCATGTGATTGGCTGATTAGAAATTAAGTGTTAACGAGCAGTTGGACAGGTGTACCTAATAAAGTGGCCGGTGAGTGTATATTTTAACTGTTGACCAGTATCACTTAATCTTATCCTACACTTTATTACATGTATAGTTTATTTCTCTTATCTTATCATGTTTAATGTTGCAGCATTGTACCGAGACAAATTCCTAGTTTGTGTACTACATGAACAATGGCAATAAACCTGATTCTGATTCTGATTCTGATTCTGTCAGGGGTCAACCATTGTAAAGGTAATGTAATTTTTAACTAGACCAAAAAAATGTTTTTGTAAGCTTTCTGTTCTTTTTATTGAAATATCATAAAAAATTAGCCCCACATGATCCAGTTCTAAACTTTGGGTACATTTTTTATGTTAACTTATAAGAAGTTGCACAGTTGGACTTTAAAATGCAGCAGGAGAGACTGATCAAGCTTACAAGTCAAAGTAGGTAAAAAAGTAAGTATATGTAAATTGAATGTTCTATCGGCATTCCAAATTCAGAGAATTACAACACTTTAGAAGGAGTGTAGCATCATCTAAATGGAAAATAATAATACTGTTGTTCCAAACGTTGACCTGAAGGTGAAAAACATGATTTTTTTTAATTCAGTACATCCAAAATGCCCTAGGATGTAAAAAATAATAATTTGGTGTTGGGCAGTGTGCCACCATCTCATTATTTAATACAAATAAAAACAAGTTTCAGCTCATTATTTCTAGGTCATTTGGCAGTTAATTCAAAACAAAAGTGACTTGTGTTGTTGCAGCTTAATTATGAGATAAAATTAATTGTGAGATAAATCCACAGAGCGAGCAAGGCAATAATCCTTGGATCCTTTTTTGTCTCGTGTAAATAAGGACTCAGTCGGGTGCATAACGTCACGGGAGTGTAGCCCCGCCTCGCTGAGAATCTGCTGCTGCCCCGCTTCTAAAACCTCCTAACACAAACCATCACAGCACAAGCACAACACCGTGCTAATGGAGACAGAAGCATTCCGAGCCGTACTGAAGTGAATCGAGCCGTACCGAGGTGTGCTGGGCTAGTGGAAAACAGGCTTATGACAGTGTGATGGGGGGAGGGGGGGCTGACACATGGGAAAAAAATGCTGTGAAAGAAAGCCTTCACATAGACAGACGTGATGTTATTGAGTAAAATAAGTAAATAAAATAAAGTAAACCACCACTGAATACCACTCCAATCTTACAGCTGAATTTATATTTACAAACCAAATCTGTCAGATGCATGACAGCCAGGGAGAAGCCTTTTATTCCCAGATTGTAATCTCCAAACAGAGCTATTTTAGACTATGGAAACATCTCTACACTCGGACACAGCTGCAAACGTCATCGCTGCAGTTACCAGGGTTCACCTGCAGGGATCCGCAATCCAGCTGCCTTCCAGTAGTCTGCAGTCAGGGGCTTCTCGTTGCCTCGGCACGTATTGTGCTGGAGCTGGGGCTCGATTAGAGTGCATTTTGTTGAACAGAATTCCTCCCAGGAGAGATGGATTTGTGCGCGTTGCCTCGAGAGTCAACTGTATAGTCTCCGGTATTTTTATTGTTTTTTTTTTATCTCTATCACATTTACACAGACGGGATCCAATATCCAGTGGCGCTGGTTTGGGACCATGAATGAGGCAGGTTATATCAGAGAGAAATTAGTTGTTATTCATCGGGGTTTCACTACGCTCAATGAGTAGAGTTGTGGAGATAAATCTTGTAATAATAATAATCCTGTTTTTCAACCACTAATTCATAGACAAATCATTTTAACTTAAGTAGAAATGTTATTTTAACACATTCTGTGAGTTTCATCTGTTTTGTAGTTTAGCAGACCCACCTGATAAAGTCAAAGAGAATTTTACTGAGAGCCCGCAACTTCTCACAGCAAATGGAAATTGTGCGGTTTGGCCTGTAGATTCTCACGTACTGTTTGTTTTTATACATCCCACTGTGTGTGTGAAAATTGGCATATGCCATGTTTTTGTGCGTGTGCACCGTTTATACATGAGGCCCTAGGACTTCTGGAATAATGTTCTTTGGACAGATGAGTCTAAAATTGAATTATTTGGACACCAGAACAGAGGACGTGTTTGGCGTAGACCAAATACAGCATTCCAGGAAAAGAACCTCATACTAACTGTGAAGTATGGAGGTGGAAGTGTCATGGTTTGGGGATGCTTTTCTGCAGCAGGATCTGACCAGCTCACCATTAAAGAATCCACCATGAATTCTACTGTGTATCAGAGGGTGCTTGAGGACCACGTGAGACCATTTGTAAGAAAAATTAAAGCTGAAGCGGAACTGGACCCTGCAACATGACAATGACCCAAAACATACCAGTAAATCCACCATCACATCACATCACATCATAGCAGGGACTGGCTAAAAACTAAGAAATGGAGAGTCCTGGAATGGCTGAGTCAAAGCCCAAATCTTAATCCCATTGAGATGCTGGTGGGGTGACTTGAAACGGGCAGTACATGCAAGAAACCTCTCAAACATCTCACAGCTGAAAGAATTCTACTTTGAGGAGTGGGGCAAACTTTCCTCAGACCGATGTCAGAGACTGGTAGATGGCTACAAGAAGCTTCTCACTGAAGTTATTTCAGCCAAAGGGGGTAACACTAGCTATTAGGACGTAGGGTTCCTTAACTTCTTCCTCAGTTAGAATATGCATTTTTGTTTATCTTTTGTTTAATGAGTAAAACAAGGTTAATTTTTGTTATTTACCTGCAATTAAATCACATTCTTTTCCAGAGGTAAATAAAAACAAGAATAGACATCAATATGTGAACATTTCTTAACAAAGAACTGCATATTTAATGGGGTGTCCTAATTTTTTCACACGACTGTATTGACATACAGCGGGTAAAATAAGTGCCGAACATGTTGCCATTTTCCTCAGTAAATATATTTGTAATAGAGTCACTGCTGTGAAATTTTCACCGAATGTCAGCAGCAACCCACACATGCAAAGAAATCAAACCACAGATGTCCATAAATTAAATTACATTTAATAATGTGAAATGACACAGGGAAAAAGTACTGAGCACATGAAGACAGGGAGGTGAAAAAAGGCATGGAAAACCTTGACATCAGCTAAAATCGCTGAGTAATTATAAAGCAATCACACACACACCCTTGTCAGTGCAAATTAATATCAGCTGGTTTAATCCCAATTGATGGCCTATAAAAAGGTGTCTCATTTCCAAGGTGTCACACAAGAAACTTATTTGTTTATTGTTGCAAAACATACTGACAACATTGGTTAGAGAAAGCCTGTTATATACTGGGAGAATATATTCTGGTAAAATGAGATCAAAACTGAACTCTGTGGATGCCAAAATACGGTGTGTATTATTATGGTGTTTGGAGGAGAAACGGTACTGCACATCACCCCAAAAACACCATACCAACAGTGAAGGTTGGAGGTGGGAACATCATGGTGTGGGGATGTTTTTCAGCATATGGTACTGGCAAACTTGATATAATTGAAGGAAGGATAAATGGACAAATGTACAGAGACATTATTGATAAAAAAAATCTGCCATCTACCGGGATGACGAAGATGAAACGAGGGTGGACAATTCTGCAAGAGAGCCTGTAGAATGGAACAGCTAAACACCTGACCTGAATCCAATTGAGAGCAGAGTTCATAGAAGTGGCCCAAATTTGAATACGGTCTGTGTGGACTATTGGGCCAAAATCACACCTGAGCAATGCATGTTACTAGTTTGTCCATACAGGAGACTTCTTGTAAAGGCTTTTGTACTAAGTATTAAGTAACTTTCAGGAGCCTATTAATACCTTTCCATGGGTCATTCCATGTTATTACACAGAACTTAATTTCTGAATGTATTTGTTTTGGTTTCTTTGTATGGATTACTTGGGTTGTAACCAACATCTGTTTAAAATTTAATTACAACAGCCCCATTAGAAATATATTTACTGAGAAAAAGGGTGACGTGTTCAACAATTATTTCTCCCACTGGAGAAGTGACAAAGATGAAGAACTGTTAGATCTTCCCCATTTTATTCATCTTACTCTGTTCCAACATGTTACTTCAACACTAAACATTGTAGTTTAGCACCTTGGGGGAGCCAGATTATTTAGCATCTCAGACAAGAGACAGTGGATAAACATGGGAGAACAATACTCAGGAAGTTCCTGGCGAGATGGTAGGAAGGAGTCAGGGACGTAGGGGATGAATGCAGTGTGATGCAAATGTCATGTTGTGTGTGGAAAAATGCCATGAGACTTAAGAGGAGAGTGCCTGCTAGAATGATCAGTCTGTTCTTTGCTTGTGAGATGTGAGTGTGTAATAAATCGTCTAAAATGAATCTGCCTCTTCATTTACACACTCCACACTGGTGACCCAAGACGTATTATGGAACACGAGGCAAGATCCCCGGAGCCGGCCCGGTCAGGAAGCTACAGCGAGGCGGCAGCCATCCCACAGACAGCCCGGACTGGAACCTCCAGCCACGCGTGTGCGGTTTCAGTCAAGCTACCGGATTTCTGGCAGCACAACCCACGCTCTTGGTTCCACCTCACCGAGGCCCAGTTCGCCCTCCGGGGAGTAACGGCAGACGACACCAGATTCTACCATGTGGTCGCAGCGCTGGACGCCCGCACAGCTCAGCAGGTAGCGAGCCTGCTCGAGCAGCCACCAGCCAGCAGCAAATATGAGGTGCTCAAGGCTGCGCTCATCCAGCGCTACACGCTCTCGGACTGTGAGAGAGCGGAGAGGCTCCTGACGCGGACCAAGTTAGGAGATGGTTCGGCCGTAGACCTGATGGAGAAGATGCTGGCGTTAATGGGCACAGACGACGGGCACTTTCTGTTTGCCCACCTCTTCCTCCGGAACCTTCTGACGGTGGCGAGAGCGGTTCTGGCCAATTCGCCATGGCTGGCCGCGCGCGACTACCGTGTGCTAGCCCAGGAGGCAGACCGGATCATCCTCACCACCAGGGCAATCACAGTCAACGCGGCAGCAGCGGAGCCCAGCGAGACGACCAGAGGAGGCGAGGAGCCACCGACGGTAGCAGCAGCGGGGGCCAAGGAGCGCCAGAGAGACACACTCTGTTTCTACCACCGCCGCTTCGGAGAGAAGGCACGCAGATGTACGCCCCCGTGCCAATTCAAGCGCTCAGGAAACGCCAAGGCCAGGGGTCGGTAGCAGCTGCGACCCTCGGTGAAGAGAACAAGCTGCTCTACTTGACGGACGCACGCTCGGGGAGGCGTTTCCTCGTGGACACCGGAGCCCAGAAGAGTTTCATCCTGCCGACCTACGCTGACCGGCTGGCAGGACCTAGCGGCCCCGAGATGTTGGCAGCAAATGGCTCCAATATTAAGACCTTTGGTGAGAGGACTCTGCTCTTATCTCTACACGGCCGTACATATGAGTGGACTTTTGTCATAGCAGCACTGAATTACCATATACCGGGGGCTGATTTTCTGTGTGCACATGGTTTACTGGTTGATGTTGCTAACAGGCGCCTGGTTAATGCACTATCCTTTGACTCTCTCCCCTGTATAGCTCGAGTGACCCAGCCAACAGCACAAGCCAACGTCACAGCTACAGGCGGTAAGTTCCACACACTGCTCACTCAGTTCCCAGCACTCACGGTCCCGACGTTTTCCGCGGCCATCGCTAAACACGGGGTGGAGCACTTTATCACCACCACCGGGCCGCCCGCTTTTGCAAGACTTCGGCGCTTGGACGCAGCTAAACTGGCCATAGTGCGCGAGGAGTTCACCAATCTGGAAAGGTTGGGCATCATCAGGCGCTCGAACAGCCCATGGGCATCCCCGCTACACATGGTCCCTAAGGCAGAGAGATCGTGGCGACCATGCAGGGATTTCTGCAGGTTGAACAACGCCACAGCGCACGACCACTACCCAATTCCCCACATACAGGATTTTTCCGCTCACCTTGCTGGAGCACCCATTTTTTCCAAAATAGACCTGGTCCGCGGTTACCACCAAGTCCCAGTGCACGCTGAGGACATACCCAAAACAGCGGTAATAACTCCGTTCGGTCTATTCGAGTTCCTGCGCATGCCATTCGGGTTAAAAGGAGCGGCACAGACGTTCCAGCGCATGATGGATGCAGTGCTGCGCGATCTCCTGTTCGTGTTCGTCTACCTGGACGATATCCTGGTAGCCAGTGCGTCCGAAGACGAACACGAAACCCACCTCATTATGGTTTTCCGGAGGTTGGAGGAGCACGGGTTAATAATCAACCCGGTGAAATGCCAGTTTGGCGTGACGGAGATTGATTTTTTGGGGCACCGCGTCTCTCTGGAAGGAGCGATCCCGCTGCCCAACAAGGTGCGCGCCGTGGCAGATTTTCCCCGGCCTCAGACGGTCAGGGTGCTGCAGGAATTTTTTGGGATGGTGAAGTTTTATAACCGTTTCCTTCCCCGCGCGGCGCAGCTCAGGCAACCATTGTACGCCGTGCTCAAGAAACAGAAACCCGCGGATGGGGTCGAATGGACCCCAGAGCGAGAGCGGGCGTTCTCGGAAGTTAAAGCAGCCCTGGCAAACGCCGCACTGCTGGCGCACCCGGACCCGGCAGCCCACATAGCGCCAACCACCGACGCTTCAGACATGGCCATAGGGGCTGTCGTGGAGCAGCGCGTCGCCGGGGCTTGGCAGCCGCTCACCTTTTTCAGCAGAACTTTGCGCGACAGCGAACGTAAATACAGCGCGTTCGACAGAGAGTTGCTGGCTCTCCACCTGGCCATACGCCACTTCCAGTTCTGGCTGGAAGGGCGCAGCTTCACCACGTTCGTGGACCACAAGCCGCTAACATTCGCGATGGCCAAGGTTTCAGAACCATGGTCAGGCCGGCAGCAGAGACAGCTGGCCGCGATCTCAGAGTTTACTACCGATATTCAACATGTGTCGGGTAAACTGAATGTGGTGGCGGACTGCCTCTCGCGCGCCGTGGTGGCCCCGGTCTGCGTGGGGATAGATTACGCAGCCATGGCCGCGGAGCAGATTAGCGATGCAGACGTGCGCGCGCTCCAGTCTGGACCAACAGGGTTAAGGCTGGAGAGCAGGGTGCTGCAAGATGGCAGCCCCCCCCCCCCCAATCTGCGATGTCTCCACGGGTCGCCAGCGTCTGGTGGTCCCGGTCGCGTGGCGCCGCCGCGTGTTTGAGTCGGTTCACACTCTGGCGCACCCAGGAGTGCGCGCGTCGGTCAAAATGGTGGGAGAGAAGTTTGTGTGGCCGAGCCTACGCAAACAAGTGAAAGAGTGGGCTGCAGCCTGCGTGGCATGCCAATGAGCGAAGGTACACAGACACACGAAGGCTCCCTTGGAGCCGTTTCGTATTCCGGCTAAGAGGTTCGACCATGTTCACGTGGACCTCGTGGGCCCCCTCCCACCATCACAGGGGTGCACGCACCTCCTGACAGTGGTGGACCGCACCACGCGCTGGCCAGAAGCGGTCCCGTTGGCGGCAACCACGTCCGCAGACGTAGCGCGCGCTTTTTTAACAGCATGGGTGGCGCGTTTTGGAGTCCCGTCGGACATTACGTCCGACAGGGGCCCTCAATTTGTTTCCAAACTCTGGTCCGCGATGGCCAGCAGCCTGGGTGTTACAATTCACCGCACAACCGCGTACAACCCACAGGCCAATGGGTTATGTGAGCGTTTTCATAGATCACTGAAAGCAGCGCTCAGGGCTTCATTGACGGATGCAAATTGGGTTGACAGGCTGCCGTGGGTTTTATTAGGGTTGTGCTCTGCGCTGAAAGAGGATCTGGAAGCTTCCCCGGCAGAGCTCGTTTTTGCGCAGCCACTACGGCTGCCCGGGGAATTTCTGCCACATAATCCCGCGTCGGGCAGCTGCCCGTCTCAGCTTTTGCAGCGTAGTGCAAACACAGGCACGCTGCTGGGCCCTGCCCACCACAGTTTTCCGCTTGTTTTCGTGCCTAAAACTTTGAAGAGCGCGGAGTTCGTGTTTGTCAGACACGACGCCCACCGCCCTCCATTGCGCCCACCCTATGATGGACCGTTCAGAGTGTTGGAAACAGGGGATAAGCATTTTTTGCTAGACTTGGGGGTAGGAGGGAAAAAATTGGCATAGACAGACTCAAACCCGCTTTCGTTGTGGCGGACGAGCAAGTGCTGTTGGCTAGGGCCCCTCGGCGTGGAAGACGCCCACGGAGAGCTCCCCAGGGAAACAATTCACCAGAGCAGCCACACGGACGGACCGAAGTGCCCCCCCCCCCCCAGTCACAGCCCACCCGCAGTCAGACACACTCCCAGCAGCCCCCCACCGGCACAGCAGCACCACGGAGGCGGTAAACCCCAGTTACAGCAGATACGGGACAAGACGGAAGCCCAAGCAGCATGTGGACTGATATTCTATTGTTCTATCCCAGCATGTGGACTGTTATTCTATTGTTCTATCTAAGATGCTGGGGGGGGGGGGGGGGGGGGGGCGGAGTTTAGCACCTTGGGGGAGCCAGATTATTTAGCATCTCAGACAAGAGACAGTGGATAAACATGGGAGAACAATACTCAGGAAGTTCCTGGCGAGATAGCAGGAAGAAGTCAGGGACGTAGGGGATGAATGCAGTGTGATGCAAATGTCATGCGTGTGGAAAAATGCCATGAGACTTAAGAGGAGAGTGCCTGCTAGAATGATCAGTCTGTTCTTTGCTTGTGAGATGTGAGTGTGTAATAAATCGTCTGAAATGAATCTGCCTCTTCATTTACACACTCCACAGTAGCCTTTTAAACATAAGCCATAACATAGCTGTTAGTTTAAAGAAAAAGAAATTGGGGCATGATTGTTGTCTTTCCCTCCGTTTGTCAGGATTCTTTGTTACAGAGAAATGGCCAACAGTTAAAAACGAACCATTAATGTCAAAATCAGTTTACAAGTTACTGTTAGCCTGCTAGCGTTAGCCTTCTTTAGCCCCGATCACGTCCCGTTAAATAAATGTACCGTACAGCTCTAACGATCATCTTACATGAGTCAGATTATCGTGTCAGTTCATTCAGACCGTTATAGCTCCACATACCTGATCTGTTAGGTTCCATCGTAGGTATCCGGGTGACATTAAACGGGTTTCTCTGACGTTCCTCTCCCTCCACCATGTTCTTCCTTTTCGTCTTCTTCTCTCGGACGGTTTACGGTAACCAACCATGCATGCCCTGATCTGACTGCTCACTGCCAGGCAGAAGTGAAGCCACCGGAAACTCTGTGGCCGCCATATTCGTACACCCAAAACACTCAGCGAGTCAATGGAGAATGAATGGGTTTAGTAGTAAACAGTGCTACTTTTACCTCAATAACTTCCCAAAGAATTAACAGATTTTGAACTTCTTGGTATGGAGACACATCTTATAATTTTGCGCAACCGGTGAACTAAAGAAATCGAGTTGACATTATGTTAAGTGGCCGTGGGACAGCTGGATAATCGGAAAAGTTAAGCCAAGGCGAGTAGGCCTGTGAGTCATGCATGCAGTAAGTGTGTTTAGGCATGTCATCATAATAATAGTCCTAATGATAGTCCTCTATGAGTAAATTAAAATATCATGCAGTGCTTTAATCTTGCTATTAAGTGCCTAGGCCTAATCTAATCTGCAAAATATGGGATCACAACCTTTTCACAAAGGTCCTATTTAAATTGAGGTAAAAATTTGAGAAAAAAGCCCTCACATATTTTTGGCTGTCAGTTTACGACCATATTATGTGCCAAGATAATTCTCACACCATGTCGCCATTGTTGTTTACATCCCTCCACACGCTGTGCCTGACACAGCATGTGACGTCATCTATGGAACTGTTGCGAGAGTGCAGACCCAGCATCCTGAGGCATTCATTGTGGTCTCTGGAGATTTTAATCATGTCAGCCTCTCCTCCCACCTAACTGGATTTGTACAGTATGTCGACTGCTCCGCAAGAGAGAAGAAGACATTTGATCTTGTGGAGCAGCACCACTAGCTCCACAGACAGCCTGCCGGACAATGTCAACATCTTTTACGCCCGCTTTGAGACCACCAGCCACAGTGCAGAGAAGAGGCACACACTCACGTGCCACCCCTCTCCACTAAAAAGTCTCATCAAGCCAGGTAAACAAAGCACTGAGGAATATCAACCCCCGCAGGGCAGCAGGACCAGACAACATACCTGGGTGGGCCCTCAGCGCATGCGCTGCCGAGCTGACTAACATTCTCACATCAATTTTCAACCTCTCCCTCAACCAGAACATAGTCCCCTCCTGCTTCAAAACGACAACCGTCATCCTCCTCCCCAAAAGGAGCCTGCCGACCTGTCTGAATGATTACAGACTGGTTGCACTCACTCCAATCATCATGAAGTGCTTCAAGAGAGTGGTGTTGCCCCTCATTCAGGACAGCGTACCGGACCCCCTGCAGTACGCCTACCGACCCAACAGGTCCACCTCAGATGCCATTGCTGCAGCACTCCATTATTCTCTCTCCCACCTGGAAGATGAAGACTCCTATATTAGGATGCTCTTTGTCAACTACAGCTCCGCCTTCAACACGGTCATCCCCCACAAACTCACCGACAAACTGTCTTCACTTGGCCTGCACCCCACCCTCTGCGACTGGCTACTGGACTTTCTAACTGGCACGCCCCAGTCTGTCAGGATGGGTAACAGGACCTCAGCCAACATTATCACAAACACAGGTGTCCCACAGGGTTGTGTTCTCAGCCCCATCCTCTACAGCCTCTTCACCCATGACTGTGTTGCCTCCCACAAGGACAATATCATCCTAAAGTTCGTGGATGACACAGCAGTGATAGGACGCATCACTGGTGATGATGAAACATCCTACAGGAGGGAGGTGGCCAACCTGGTGTCATGGTGTGAGGACAACAACCTCACTCTCAACACGGACAAGACAAAGGAGATGATAGTAGACATGAGGAAAGGGAGGAGGAGACCCCATCAGCCGCTGTTCATGTGGAAGCTTGAGGTGGAGAGGGTGAGCAGCTTTTAATACCTGGGCATCCACATCAGCGAGGACCTTAAGTGGACCCACAACACCAACAGTGGCTGGACTTTCTGAGGAGGATGAAGAAGTTTTGCATGTCCCCCAGAATCCTCAACAATTTCTACAGCTGCTTCATCGAGAGCATCCTGACCAACTGCATCACTGCATGGTATGGCAGCAACACTGCCCTGGACCGCAAACACCTGCAGAGAGTGGTGAAGACAGTGGAGAAGATCATCAGGACTCCACTTCCCTCTCTGCAGAGCATCTACCACTGCAGAGTCCAAAGGAGAGCTGACGCTATCCTCCGGGACCCCACTCACCCCCAGCACAGAATGTTCACACTTCTACCCTCAGGCCGGAGGTACAGAAGTGTGAAATGCAGTACAATCAAACTGAAAAACTCCTTCTTTCCCACTGCCATCAGACTCCTGAACAAATAACAAACTCCCAAAACTCCACAACACAGCTTTGCATATCGGAACTCACGCACCGGCAGCTAAATTTAAATTTGCACATTGCTCAACTGTACAGTGTATATAGTCTCACCCATTTGATGTCCATATCATCTCTGCTGCTAATTATCATCTCTGCTGCTATTTATCATGTACAGTCTACTGGTACTATAGTTACAGAGAAATTCTCACACCGGGTGCTAATTTGCAATTTATATACTGCTCATTTGCACAATGCTCATTTGCACACTGTGCATAGGCCTATGCCATCTCAGCTTCACATCATCTCTGATATCAATATACCACTACCTACTATAGTCATCCAGTGAATTTTCAATTTCATTCCTCTTGTTTGACTACTTTAACTGCTTTAGCTGTCCAAATCGCCTAGTGTGTTATTAGTACTCATTAGGATTAGTATTTAGTATCAAGGTGTGCTTAAGGAGTCCTAATTGCCTAACTGTGCGTTGGTGTGTGTGTCATTAGCATCCATTAGTATTAGGATTGAGTTATTGTGTTATTACCTTATTAGTATTGTTGTGTAGTACCTGTTACCGTGGCATTCGTTCAGAGAGCAAAGTAAGACTTTCATTGCTTAGGAAATGTAGCATTTCTTAACTGTGCACATGACAATAAAGCCTTTGAATCTTGAATCTGTTGTATGCAAATGTTAAGGAGGCATACACTGCTGCAGCCCTTCAACCTGTCAGTAAATCAGACCATAACCTGATGTCTCTTCAGCCCTGTTATAAACCATGTGTCCAGAGGCATTCTGTAACCGCTCAGACATTCAGGAAGTGTTCACTGGAGGCAAAAGAGACTATGAAAGCCTGCTATGAATGTACAGACTGGGGTGTTCTGCTGGACACAGAGGGTAATAGGGGGGTTTTGGACATCAACAGGAAGGTTGACTGTTTTACCAGCTATGTGGCCTTCTGCAGGGACACGGTTGAACCAGCACTGACTGTGCGCTTTGTTTTTCAAACAATAAATCCTGGATCACTTGTGACATCAAGCAGCTCCTTAATCAAAAAAATGTAGCTTTTGGGGAGGGTGACAGGGAGAAGCGCAAGCTGGTGCAACAGGAATTAAGGAGGACTCTAAGAAAGGCTAAGGAGGACTATGAAAAGAAGGTGGAGAGGAAACTACAGCATAACAATACCAGAGAGGTTTGGAGGGGTATGAGAACCATCACTGGCTATAAACAGAACTGTCAGGCCACTAAGTGATGTGGCTAGGGCTGATGAATTTAATCAGTTTTATAACAGGTTTGATTCAGTGGCCGGGGCTTCATCTACCAACTTTGTTCCACCTTCATCCCCCTCTACCTGTCCAGTAGTAGTCCCCCCATCCTCACTATCTGGTTCTTTCCATTCTCCTCCTGTTTTCCCTGGTCACTGCAGATGTTCTGACAATACTGCTTCACTCGCTCCTCCACCTGATCTGTTCTTTACAGCGGATGAGGTGAGGATGAAGCTGAGGAGGTTGAATCCAGGAAAGGCTGCAGGACTGGATGGTGTGTGCTCCCGGCTGCTGAAGGTTTGTGCTGACCATCTCGCTGGGCCCCTCAAGAAACTCTTCAACATGAGCCTACAGACAGAGAAGGTGCCGGTCTTGTGGAAACTGGCATGTCTTGTGCCGGTTCCCAAAACTGTGCACCCGGCCAAGCTTAATGACTAGAATAGAATAGGCTTTACTGTCATTGTACAGTTGTACAGTACAACGATATTGTGGGTGACTACAGACCGGTGGCCCTCACATCTCATGTTATGAAGACTCTGGAGAGAATGTTCTTCTGTCACCTGAAACTACAGACTACATCTGCATTAGACCCCCTGCAGTTTGGGTACCAGGACCACATTGGAGTGGATGACACCATCTTCTACTTGCTACATCGGGCATACTCCTACTTGGATGAGTTAGGTGTGGGTTATGTTCTTTGACTTTTTGAGCACTTTCAATACCATCCAGCATTTGCTGCTGAGAGAGGAGCTAGAGAAGATGGTGGTGGACCCCTCTTTTATTTCCTGGATCACTGACTGTTTGGTAATTTAAGTTAATTTATTTCATTAAATGCAATTTTATAAACCACTCAAGTGTGGTGATTTAAAACAAAACATATGAAGTCTAACCACACTATTTGCTCAGCAGCTCATTATTGTTCCCGCTACCAGCAGGCTAAAACCACCATAAATGCCCCCACTGCTTACATATTTCTTATGATTTTTTTTTCCATGTTTAAAGAACTTTAATAAGCTCATGCTTCTCTCAGACAATGACACTAGCGAGACGCTCTCCCAGCTGACTGGAACGGTCACGCAGGTGGGGCGCTTCTAAGCACCGTACAGATGACAGTCGCGCACGTTGTGTGTGCACTTGCAGACCGTCATTCCTTCATATTTTTTCTTAAATTTATATTTCCTTGGCATGGCCTGGGCCTGCAGGCCACTTGGAGGTTGCTTCTGGGCTGCATGTGGTCCGTGGGCCGCTAATTGAATAGGCCTGCCCTAGTGTGTACTATGTGCTGGTACATCTCAGTACATTACAAAAGTCATGATTTTTTAAATTTATTTTAAAAACTATTACCAATATCGTAAAATTTATCTTTTTTAGTTATATTACAAAAAAAAAAAAAGTTTCACATCCTAATTTACTGAGATGCACTAGTAGACTGTTTTAACAGGAACATAAACTGTGAGATGCTTCATCTGTTGCATGTTAAACATTTTCACAGTACCCCGGCAATCCAGGCAAACCCAGTATGATCTGGGCTCCCTCTGTTGTCTGATACCTGCCTAGTGGCGGGTTGAAGGCAGCAGGGACGAGCTTTTGTGCTTGTGGAGTCTTTGTCCTTGCTGCTGTCCATTTCTCCACCCTGTTGATTTGAAGCAGGTGGTTGGACAAGCTTGCGTGCCACTGGAACTTGTTGTGGCTCTCCAATGTAACCCAGTAGGGTGAGATTTTTCCACAGCACATCCGCTGTGGGGGCTTGGCGCTTTCTTCTGCTTTTTCGGTTGAAATGCGGCAGTGGGTGATCGCGCACGCCGCCACCTGGATGGTGACACCACTACATTTCATAGAATAAGCTCCCATTGAAAAGGACTGTGAAGGTATCAATTAATTGACAACTGCTTTAATTTAGTTAATTAATTATTTTAATTAATTAATTGAAAGTCAATTGTTCATTAGCATCCCTAATCTGGACAGAAGAAAAAAGACAAGGAGACTTGTTGGAACGACGAAGTACAGGAAAGTATTCAAAGGAAGAAGATGGCAAAGAAAAAAAAGTACTTGAGAACCTGCTCCTGTTGGGAACCGGTTCTCAATTCCCATCCCTAGGGTGACGTTGATGCTATTGGCCTGTAGTTGCCTTGATGAGCTGGATCTTTCCCTGGCTTATTAAATGGTAAAATTACAGCCTTTTTCCACCCACTTGGGATAACCCCCTCCTTCCATATTCTGTTAAACAATTTCAGCACCAGTTGCACTGATTGCATAGGCAACTACCAGAACATAGCATAGCTTAACTGATCATATCCTGGAGCTGTGTAGCCACTGTCTTGCAAAGCTCTCTTAAGCTCCGACATTGTGAGCTCGAGGTTTAACTCAGTCATATCTTCTTTCACTTCCTTTTTTAAGTTTGCATTTTCTCTGAGTTTATGCTGCCTTTGCTGTCTATGACTCTCACCAAGATGTTCTCCTCTATTCACTGCAGCAAATGCTCTACCTGGGACTTTTGCCTTTCTTTATCTGATACAACCATCTTGTCCCCATCCACTAGAGCTGGGACTTTAACTGACACCCTCTTACCACTCATTTTTTTAAACATACACCAGACATCACCTAGTTCTGTTTTCCTACCAAGGGTGGAACAAAATTCTCTCCATGTTGACCTTTTCTTGTTTTTAATAATCCTTCGAGCTACTGCCCTTTTCTTTTTATAATCTATTAAATTTTCACTATTTGTATTCTTCCTCAGCTCTCTGAATGCCTTGTTTCACTCATTTACTGCAATACTACATTCCTCATTCCACCAGGGTACAACCTTCTTCCTACTGTGTGTTGTTTTCTTAGGAGCATTGAGAACTGAGAATTGAGAGATTGAGAATTGAGAACCGATTCCCAGCAGGAACCCAGGGAAAGAAAGAAAGAAAAAGGATCTCTCTGCTGCTGAAAAGTATCAAATAGTGCAATGCCTTGGAGAAGAGATGAAAACAATAGATATTTCACGAAAACGTAAGCGTGATCAACATACAGAAATTTGTGGCTGATTCAGAGCACAGATGGGTTCGTGCAGATGAAGGCATAATGAGGAAGGTTTCTGCCAGACAAATTCATCAGATTAAGAGAGCAGCTGCTAAAATGTCATTACAAAGCAGCAAAAAGGTGTTTGAAGCTGCTGGTGCCTCTGGAGTCCCATGAATCTCAAAGTGTAGGATCCTCCAGAGGCTTGCAGTTGTCCATAAACTTACTATTCGGCCACCCTAAGCAATGTTCACAAGCAGAAATTGTTGCAGTGGGCCCAGAAATACATGAAGACTAATTTTCAAACAGTCTTGTTTACTGATGAGTGCCGTGCAACCCTGGATGGTCCAGTTGGATGGAATAGTGGATGGTTGGTGGATGACCACCATGTCCCAACAAGGCTGCAACGTCAGCAAGGAGGTGGCGGAGTCATGTTATGGACCGGAATCATGGGGAAAGAGCTGGTAGGCCCCTTTAGGGTCCCTGAAAGTGTAAAAATGACCTCGGCAAAGTATATAGAGTTCTTGACGGACCACTTTCTTCCATGGTACAAAAAGAAAAACCGTGCTTTCCGTAGCAAAATTATCTTCATGGATGACAATGCACCATTTCATGCTGCAAAGAATACTTCTCTGTCATTGGTTGTTATGGGCATAAAAGGAGAGAAACTCATCGTGTGGCCCCATCCTGCCTTGACCTCAACCCTATTAAGAACTTTTAGAACATCCTCAAGCAAAAGATCTATGAGGGTGGGAGGCGGTTCACATCAAAACAGCAGCTGTGGGAGACTATTCTGACATCTTGCAAAGAAATTCAAGCAGAAACTCTCCAAAAACTCAGAAGTTCAATGGATATGAGAATTGCTAAGGGTATATCAAGTTACGATACGGCCAAGGCCAAGTTGCGTTAACATGTAACTTGGCCTGTTAAGATGTTTTTGATTGAAATAGCATTTGATTTCAGTAAATATGACCTCCTAATGCTGCAAATTCAACAAATGACCATTTTCAGTTCTTTACAAACAATAAAATGTTTTGAAACTCTGTTGTGCATAATAATTTGGAACAGTGGATTTTGAGTTTTTTTTTTATTTTTGCAAAAAAAAATAGTTTTCATTGGGAGGTTTGTTCAATAAAATTTGAATTATTCTCTAACGGTTGATGACTTGAAAATTATACTGACTGTCATTTGCATCGACTATTTAGGAACATCAGAGATAAATATCATTTGCATAATAATTTGGAACGTGGTCTATATAAAATGACGTGAGATCTCAAAAAAGACCCGAAAGAGACCGAGGAGGACCAATTGTGATTACGCGATAACAACAAGGAAGTGTGTACCAACTCTCCTCCTGGATTTTTGTGCTCTAATAATACACAAGTAGCCTGTTAATTTTAATTATGTGAAGTGTTTGTATGTTATGCCAAAGTTTTTACCTTCTCTGGAACAGTGCTGTAGGAGCAGACCTCAGAAAATAACGGACAATCCTGAAATAATTTTTACAATAATAGTAATAATGCATCAAATTTATATAGCGCTTTTTCATAGACACTCAAAGACGCTTTACAATGGATACATTATTCATTCACTCCATATACAATGATAGTGATAAGCTACTACTGTAACCACAGCTGCCCTGGGGCAGACTGACAGAGATGTGGTTGTGCCAACGGCCTTTCCGACCACTACCGAACATTTATACACATTCATGTCCAGTGTCATGGACACTGCAGGAAACGTGGGTAAAGTGTCTTGGCCAGGGACACAACAGCATGATGTCAGGGGAAAGCGGGATTCAAACCGCCAACCCTCTGGTTATTAGATGGCCTGCTCTACCTCCTGAGCCACTGCTGCCCACATAATGAATAATTTTAATGAACAAACTGTTATACAGTAGATACCAGGGCTTTTCCTTGCGGACTGGATCCAGCATCCATCAAAAATAAACTCCTTGCATTACATAATGTCCGGACCAAGTGGGGAGCAGAACATTAATTAGAATGGGGACTATTTGCTGTGGAGACCAGATCACAGCCATAACGGACCGCATCTGGGGTCAATGAAAATCCTGGGTAAAAGGTGTGATTAGAAGTAGCATGCACTGTGTGTAGTTTCATACTTCTGTGAGTGACCCGACTGTAGTTTTCGAGCACCACTTTGCAGCTTTCATTTATTTATTACATTTTTCAGTGAAGAACATGACACTGTGACAAATCTGAAGTCATTATTGTTGGTCCACAATCCCTTATCAAGCCCACCTGCGCCTTTACTCTGAATACTGATGGCTCCTTGATTTCTTCCTCTCCTCAAATCTGTCATCTTGGCACTGTCTCTCCAACCAGATACTCTCTACTTTATCGACAAAAATGTTAAACACGTCACTAAAACAGCCTTTTTCCATTTAAGGAGTATTATCTGCCTGACTCCTTCCCTCACCCCATGACCCACAAAGCCTCCAATGACATGGCCAAAGCCTACAGCAATACCAACCATGGGGAGCTGTGTTTCACCTTCATTTTACGAGGAAAAGCTGTTCAGACTTAGGGAACAACTGGAGATATCTCTCCTCCCCCAACCAACAAATCACATCAGATAACGTCTTAATGAACAGTTTTACAGCTTTGTTTTTCTCCAAGAAGGTCCCGGGATGGAAGTGAAATAAAACAGACCACATTCCAATGCGTTGAAAGATCCCCCACCTTCCAGAAGAGAACTCTCAACTCTCCTGGTCCACACTGCCATCCAATGGACAAGATCGGGATTTTACACTGTGATGACTGCATTGTTTCATGACAATACTTCTATAGATCACACCAATGTCCAATAAAAAATGTATACTGTGAATTATTCTGTTCATTCTTCAGGTTGAAGCATCATCCAGGTTACAATCACTTCATGAATGATTAAAACTGTGCACCTTTTAAGCTAGAAGTTTATTATATACACATAAAGCGGGTAAAATAAGTATTGAACAAGTTGCCATTTTCCTCAGTAAATATATTTCTAATGGAGCTACTGTAGTGACATTTTCACCAAATGTCAGCAACAAACAATGCAACCCACACATGCAAAGAAATCAAACCACAGATGTCCATAAAATAAGTTATGTTTAACAATGTGAAATGACACAGGGAAAAACTATTGAACATCTGAAGACAGGGAGGTGAAAAAAGGCATGGAAAACCAAGACATCAGCTGAAATCTCTGAGTAATTAGAAAGCAGCCACCCCCCCTTGTCAGTGCAAATTAATATCAGCTGGTTTAATCCCAATTGATGGTCTATAAAAAGGTGTCTCATTACCAAGGTGTCACACAAGAAATATCTCATGATGGATAAAACCAAAAAGCTCTCTCAAGACCTTTGCAACCTTATTATTGCAAAACATAGTGACAACATTGGTTAGAGAAGGCCTTTTAAATACTGGGAGAATATATTCTGGTAAGATGAGATCAAAACTGAACTCTTTGGATGCCAAAATACGGTGTGTATTATTACGGTATTTGGAGGAGAAACGACACTGCACTTCATCCCAAAAACACCATACCAACAGTGAAGGTTGGAGGTGGAAACATCATGGTGTGGGGCTGTTTTTCAGCATATGGTACTGGCAAACTTGATATAATTGAAGGAAGGATAAATGGAAAAATGTACAGAGACATTAATGATAAAAAAATCTGCCATCTACCAGGATCAGAATCAGAATCAGAATGAGATTTATTGCCATTGTTCATGTAGTACACAAACTAGGAATTTGGCTCGGTGCAATGCTGCAACATTAAACATGGAGTAGCACTAAAGATAAAAATAAAAAACTATGCATGCAATAAAATGTAGAATATGAATGAGTAATACTAATCTATGCAATTTTTAAATATATTAACAAGCAGCAGATATTGTGGAGTTCCACATAGTGCAGTCGGTAGTGCAAAAGAAAACAGTGATAATTATCATGAGTCCGGTTGAGCTGCTGTATGTAGTGCACGAGAATCTAATAAGTCACTTAGTGTTCAGCAGTCTGATGGCAGAGGGGAAGAAGCTGTTCATGTAGCGGGAGGTTTTAGTCTGAATGGACCGAAGTCTTCTGCCTGAGGGGAGGGGGGCAAACAGTGCGTGTCCAGGGTGTGAAGGGTCAGCTATGATCCGACCTGCACGCCTCCGGGTCCTGGAGATGTACAGGTCCTGGAGGGATGGGAGCTTGCAGCCGATCACCTTCTCAGCAGCGCGCACAACGCGCTGCAGTCTTAGTCTGTCCCTGGAGGTGGTTCCTGCGTACCACACGGTGATGGAGGTGGTGAGGATGGACTCGATGATGGCCGTGTAGAACTGCACCAACATCTTGGTGGGTAGCTTGAGCTTTCTCAGCTGCCTCAGGAAGAACATCCTCTGCTGGGCCTTTTTGATGAGGGAGCTGATAGTCGGCTCCCACTTGAGGTCCCGGGTGATGGTGGTGCCCAGGAAGCGGAAGGAGTCCACAGTGGTGATGAGAGAGTCTGTGAGGGTAAGGGGGGGCAGAGGGACTGTGATTTTTCTGAAGTCCACGATCATCTCCACTGTCTTCAGAGCGTTCAGCTGCAGGTTGTTGTGGCTGCACCAGGACGCCAGCTGGGCCACCTCTCTCCTGTAGACGGACTCGTCGCCGTTGGAGATGAGCCCGATGAGGGTGGTGTCGTCCGCAAACTTGATCAGCTTGACAGACTGGTGGCTGGAGGTGCAGGAGTTGGTGTACAGGGAGAAGAGCAGGGGGGAAAGTACACAGCCCTGGGGTGATCCGGTGCTGATGCTAACAGAGTCTGAGACAGTCTTTCCCAGCCGCACATGCTGCCTCCGGTCCGTCAGGAAGTCGGTGATCCACCTGCAGAGGGATTCAGGCACGTTGAGCAGGGACAGCTTGTCCTGGAGCAGAGCGGGGCGGATGGTATTGAATGCAGAGCTGAAGTCCACAAACAGGATCCTGGCGTAGGTTCCCGGGGAGTCCAGGTGCTGCAGGATGGAGTGGAGTGCCAGGTTGACTGCGTCGTCCACAGACCTGTTGGCTCTGTAGGCAAACTGCAGCGGGTCCAGGAGGGGAGTGGTGATGGTCTTGAGGTGGGGCAGGACCAGGCGCTCAAAGGACTTCATGACTACAGAGGTGAGCGCTACAGGTCTGTAGTCGTTAAGTCCAGTGATCCGTGGCTTCTTGGGGACAGGGACGATGGTAGAGGTTTTGAGGCAGGCCGGCACGTGGCATGACTTCAGAGAGGTGTTAAAAATGTCTGTGAAGACAGGAGTCAGCTCCTCCGCACAGTGTCTCAGGGTGGAGGGAGACACGCCGTCTGGACCGGGGGCCTTGCGTGGGTTCAGTCTGGAGAACTGTCTGTGCACGTCCTGCTCACTGATGGCAAGGGCAGGGGGGGGGGGGAGGGGGGGCCGCCTTTGATGAAGTGGGGACCATGGAGGCAGTGGCGTTGGGGGGAGGGGGGGAGTTGGACACAGCTGACGAGGTGTCAAAACGGGCATAGTGTTGGGACAGTCTTTGACAAAGGGCTTTGTCATCCTGTCCCTTAGAAGCCTGAGGCCGATAGTTGATGATTTGCCTCAGTCCTCTCCACACAGAAGCAGAGTCGTTAGCAGTGAACTGTTGCTGTAGTCTCTCAGAATACACAGATTTAGCTCTCCTCAGCTCTCTGCTAAACCGGTATTTGACCTCCCCGTAGCAGTCCCTGTAGCAGGATGATGAAGATGAAACGAGAGTGGACAATTCTGCAAGCGAGCTGCTAGAATGGAACAGCCAAACACCTGACCTGAATCTAACTGAAGATCTATGGATCTAAAGAGCAGAGATCAGAGAAGTGGCCCAAATTTGAACACGGTTTGTGTGGAATAATGGGCCAAAATCCCACCTGAACAATGCATGTTACTAGTTTGTCCATACATGAGGCTTCTTGTGAAGGCTTTTGTGCTAAGTATCAAGTAACTTTCAGGAGCACATTAATACTTTTTCACGGGTCATTCCATTTTATTGCACAGAACTTAATTTCTAAATGTATTTGTTTTGTTTTCTTTGTATGCATGGATTACTTGGGTTGTTACCAGGGCATGACATTAACTTTTTTGCTCACCAGCCACTGTTGCTAGTGATTTTCCAAAGTTCCGAGCCACTCAGTCTTTTCACTAGCCACAATTTTGTGGTTGGAAAATTATGTTTGATATGATCAAATTTGAGTATTGCATGCTAAAATTTACTTGAACTAAATTTACAACCTTTTTCAATGTAAATTACCCATATACATACATAAAAATAGCAAGAGAAACACTTTAATTATTTATGAAGAGCAGTAAATACTGTAAAACGGTAGAGAGAAATATTTCCAATATGAGAGTGAAGTAAAGGTAGATTTCGGTCTGTCCCAATAGAGCTCGCCAGCCCACATGACAAACAGGCAATGCATCCTGGGTTGGGTAGCCTGGGTGACTGTCAACAAACAGCAAGAGTACACGGCGCCTCTGCATTTGTTATGAATGAATGACCAAAAAAAATCACAAAATGGACCATTCGAAGGAAAATTTAGAGGGACCGTACTACACTAAACTAAATGGGACGGCAAAGGCATGCTATTTAGTGACGTTTACAGGGGTTAACGGGCTGGATCCCCACCAACATACCACAAGGAGTTCGGATGTAAACATTCTGCCTAACTTCGACCATGCCTTCAATTATAATTATATGATTTTAACTGTAAATCCATATACACACGAAGTTTTCACCAACTTTAGGTCTTTGCAGCAAACCCAAGTGCAGTTCACAGATGGATGGGTGCATGACTTGGAGATGTGCAAGGCAGACATGAAGACAGCTGTGAGCAAAAGGTTTGTTTTTTATTTCCTCTCTTGTTATGCTAAACATTGTTCTTTCCCTATACAACCAGATGAAATTAAAATGTGCTGCACTCTGAA
Source organism: Pholidichthys leucotaenia (assembly GCA_020510985.1). Classification (NCBI taxonomy): domain Eukaryota; kingdom Metazoa; phylum Chordata; class Actinopteri; order Cichliformes; family Pholidichthyidae; genus Pholidichthys; species Pholidichthys leucotaenia. Next base: position 309,913,928 of record CM035844.1, read on the forward strand.
AATATATTTTTTAAAATGTACAGAAATTATATACCAGAGTGGTGGCCTAGCTGCATCCACCCCACAACCGGGAGGTCATGGGTTCAAATCCCAGCCGGGTCATACCAAAGACCATATAAAAAAATGGTACTTTCCACCTTCTAGCTTGGTGCGCAGCATAATAGAATGGGGAAAGGAAAGTTAACGCGCAGAGCTACCAGAGGACTGACCCCTTCCCCACTGTAGCGTTCACTACTCACAGCCGCTGTGTGGCCTAGGGTCAAGTGAAACGGAGATAGGCGCCGCCCCATACACCACATGGTGTCCCACATGGTGTCCCACATGCTGTGGAAGGGATTAAAGAAGAAGACAGAAATTATATCCTTTTCAAGTACTGTGAAAAAATGTGTGAAGTTGTCATTTATTGTTTTAAATCTATATGAAACATTTATCAAATTGTTTACTTTGTTCTGATTACATCTCTTCTGCTTAATCTGTTGTAATTCTGAATGTGTTGTGGTGTACTTGCAGGCAGCCAGAAGAGCTGGATGACATGGCTGCCTGTGATAACCAAAACTGTGCAATCCAGTGGTTCCATCTAGGATGTGGGACTCAGTCCAGCAGCAGCCCCACAGCAGCCATGGTTATACCACATGTGCACACTAGAATAATACCATAGCATGAGTCTGGTTGTACAGTATAACATTGTTGTGTGAAACACACTGATGCATGTCATTTTATATTCCTGGATTTTTTTTACTATAAGTTTTCCATAATCCTGGGCTATTTTTTATTTCAGTTGTGTGTTCTGTAACTGTGTTTTATCTAATCCTTCTATCATACTTAACTGTGCAGTAGCCTGGTGGAGCACCCACAATTTCACTGTACTGTACAACTGTACAATGACAGTAAAGCCTATTCTATTCTATTCTTTTCTTTGTGACGTTAGTATTCCACATTTTACATAGACTTTGAAAAGTATTACAGCCAAAAAGATCCATTTTTGGACTGTGTTTTGCACACATTCTGTACAGTGTTTTCCACAACATAAGTTATGCTTAGAATTTTGCAAATAAATAAAGAGCGGGAGTTTGTGAGCCACTGTATACTTTATTTTTAAATTGTTACAAAGCAGTTAATGACATTATGTCTGAAGGGGTAAACCATACCAAAAACATGTCAGTGTCTACATTCTAAAACTATGGCTTTATAACAACACTTGGACATATATCAGTCAAAGCACAGGTTACAGCAACAATCTTATCCAGTAAAGTCAAGTCCTTGCTTCACATAGTACCACAAAGGCCAGACATATAGTGTCATTCAGTATTGTATATTCGGAGCACATGCACCCTATTACTCTCTCCACATGGATTCTGACATGAGCTGGTTTCCTTGTCTCCTCTACATCTCTGGCATCAAGCTGGCTGTGGCCCCTGGTGAATGCAGGTATTTTCAGTGTGGCACCTACAAGGGCAATGCTTTCCTTAATATCAAATCCACAGCCTGCCAATAATACGTCTCCTGGTGACAGCTTCTGAAGAAAGCCACAGATCTCTTGCAAGAGTAAAATTTGGCTAAGCCTAAGGTGACACATGCTACAGTTCTGCTGTTCTTGCACATTTTCGGTGGGAGCATCATCAGCCTGACAGATCTGTGCTGCTTCATCAGATTTTCTTTCCTCCATCTCAGCCAGAGGTGTGGTGTTATCTGTTGGTGATAAGGACAATATGCTACTTTAGTTATTATATTTTGTAATCAAAAGGAATCCCAAGATACATTTGAGAAAGAAAAACATAAAGGCCAAAAGGAAAGACTACCTGAATATAAAGGAGCTATATTATCCATCTCAGTCACGGGGCCAGTGTTGTTGGGGGCTGTGTTGGGGGTTCACTTGCATGCCCTGCTGATTCTTTTTGTCATGATCTCCTCGCCCGTCTGCATAAGCACTTATACCTATCAGGAGTTGTAGCTTGAACCTCTGCATGCCCAAGGTTTAAAGAAGGTTCCCAGTCAGGATCACACTCTAGCATTTCATAAGCTGGTCTGCCCGTAAAAGCAAATATAACAGTAAGAAAATACTTACTATGTGTAGAACAAATTCAACCACTTACACATTCTGAAGTGTGTAGTCATATACTTTTTCTAGCTACTTGGATATTGGAGTCTTTGTTTAGCTTAGCTTTGTTTAGCTTAGCACTGCTAACGTAGACAAAACACTATGACCAAAAGTAGCCACTCAGCAACAACAGAGTTATGTACAGTAAATTGTAATGTATCTTTATGAAAATGCTTTGAACACACCACCATCGATAAAGGAATGTGGTTGAAAGCTATGTTGGGTCTTCTCACGGCTACAGTCCAGGCCATGCGTCACCTCTTATATCCGAAACATGGGCAGGCTGTGCTTTTTTCTTCCAGGTTGGAAAATGATAAAAGTCTATTCCATTGTTTATCTTTTTTCCACAGTGGGTGTGAGAACAACTATTGCAGTTTACAACACAGCAATACTTCCCCATGTCTGCCTTTTTGTGATGCTAGGTGTAAAAGTAATCTCAGCCAGCTACCGTTGGCCTACTCTTCCCACAATGTACTTGGTCACTTTTGTAAACATGTCACACTGGTGATCCCTATTCTCATTTGTACCCCAACTCCAGGCCTATTCAATTAGCAGCCCACGGGCCATAAGTGGCCAAGAACCAACCTCCGAGTGGCCCAGGCCCAGTTTGTGGTCCAGCCAGAGAAGCAAAGGCAGGATTTCTTCTGGTAACATTTCTGCATGGCGGGCTGCCACCCTTGAAGTTATGCCGACATGCTAAGTGGAAATATAAATTTAAGAAAAATAAATTAAGGAATGATGCTCCGCAAGCACGCACACGACCAATGTAAGTGACAGTCATCCGCACTTTGGAGTTCAGAAGTGCCCGCCCATGTGACCGTCAGTCAGCAGGCAGAGTGTCTATCATTGCTGTCCGAGAGAACCATGAGCTTATTAAAGTACTTTAAACATGGGGGGGGGGGGGGGGGCAGAAGATGTATGTAAGCAATGGAGGCCTTTATGGTGGTTTTAACCTGCTGGTAACAGGAACAATGAGGAGTCGCTTAGCTAACAGGTGTGGTTAGGCTTCACCCATCCATCCATCCATCCATCCATCCATCTTCTACCGCTTAATCCGTTTTGGGTCGCGGGGGAACTGGAGCCTATCCCATCATCTTTGGGTGAGAGGCAGGGTACACCCTGGACAGATCCCCAGTCCATTGCAGGGCCGTGGTTAGGCTTCACATGCAGGGATAGGCAAGAGTGACTGAATTGCTGAGGATTTACTTCACCAGCCACATCAAAATTAACTAATTTATGTTCATTATTACATACCTGGCAAGTTAAGATGACTGAAATTCATGAAGTCATTGACTTTAATCTGTCAACAGCCTTCAGACAAGCTAAACGTGCCAACATTTGGATTTCAAAATAAGGGAGGTTTTCCTGCTGTCTGGTTGATGAGGCAAGTTAAAAAAAATCTATAAATGTATAGAAACATTATAACAGAAATAACAGAATCTTTGATAATTTGTTAATTTATTTCATTAAATATAATTTTCTTGTTTTTTTCTTTGAAATCAGAATTAAATTATTGTTCTGTTCTGGCTCTGCAAAATTATGGTCAAGAATGTAAATTAGGGAAAAAAGTCAAAATTTGACCACAATCTGTTTCAAATTTATTTTAAAAAATGGTAATTTTATTAAACAAATGCTCTAAAATAATCCACAAGTTTAAAATAAAATCTCAAATATACAAAAAAAGGTCATCATTTTACAAGAGAAAATTACAAATGAGGAAAATTGTTGCAAATCATCACTCTGTTAAAGCAAGAAATCTCTTGTGTCTGTCACGTTTATAGGACATCACAGGACAGCCTATGATCTCTGCCTGATCATCATAGGACGTCCTGTGAACTCAAGCATCATAGGACTTGCGATGCCATCATAAAGGTATGATGTCTATATGACAACACATAGACGAATATGTCTTTATGATGTCATATAGACCGTCACTCAAGATGCCTAGATTAATGTCTTTATGATGTCATATGGCTCATAGACAAATGTGTCTTTATGATGTCATATAGACTATCACTCACGATGCCTAGACTAATGTGTCTTAATGATGCCATATGACTCAAAATTGGCAAGGTGAATAAGTCACAGGGCCAGTCTTTACAGCGTGCTCGTGTTTTCTGCACAACAGATTTGTGCAGCCATGGCCAATTCTACGCTGCCGCAAGAGTTGCCAGATCAAGCAGTCTTTGTATTGTTGCTCAAGATGAAGAAACTAAGCAAAAGTGTTGCTTTCTGGGCAATGTGGTTTTTAAAAAGGTGCTGACATGGTAAAAATGTGTAACCTTGAAGAATGCCAGTCTACACTACAAATGTGTAAAATGCCAAGCAAACTGCTGATTTTCTCCGGGTGCTCTGGTTTCTTGGTTTCTACGGGCATGCACGGGCCTTCCTGAACAGGGTCGAAAGCCACTTTTTGCTCAGCTCTATTTTCATGATCCTGCCCATGAACTGGAATTGCGACGCACCTATCCCTCAACCAGTGGTCTGAACGAAGACCCACCAGATGGAGAGCAATAGAATGAGGAGAACTGCTGCACATCAGAAAAGACGCCATGAACATGAAACACCTCAGGTTCCAGCAGTACGCTGCAGGCATGACTATGAACAACACAGCCATCTGAGACAGGAGGAGACCCTTCAGCAACGGACATGCAGAAATACTTGCTTATACTTGGTTTCTACGGGCATGGACGGGTATGCACGATCAGAGTATTGATTTTTCTGAAGTCACCTAAGTGCCCAGATTTCCTGACCTTTCATGTTAAGCACAAGCTGGACAAAGACCCACCTGAGGATCATTGTAAGTGTGTTTGGTGAGTATTGTGGCAATTGCGTAGGACAGGGATCTACAGCCTCTGCCAACCAAAGAGCCATTTTTCCCATCTCCAACTAAAATAGAAGTAGCTGAGGGCCACAACAGCAATTTGACCTTTAAAATAAAGCTTATTCTGCTTAGTTTTTATACGTACATAACTCTGAACATTATATGGCATTAATGAATTCATACTACAACAGTGAAAAAACTGTCAAGCTTCATATATAGTTTCATTCATGAAATAAAAATATTACAAATTATTTTGTGTTGAAAAGGCTATACCATCTGAATATCTGACCATATTTTTTGCATAGTTTTCAATTAGCAGTACATACATAAATTGTTTAAATATGAAAAATATCATCCATCACCTACTTTCACAGGGATCACACAGCTTTAGTTCCTGATATTTTAATGTTAGAGAGAAAAGTTGCATTTAGAAGTAGCTACTTTTCATCCATTTTATGTTTCCTCATAATGCTCCTTATTCAAATGTATTAATATAATATAAATCTGTATCCTTCACCTGTTCTCCAGACTCTCAATTTGACAACTAGTGGATTGGTTGTCTGATGTTCTTCTTTAGTTTGGAATAAAACAAAAAGAATTCTAAACAACTTTCTAAATAATATAACTTTAAAATCATTTAGTGCAAATTAAGACAATTGAAAATAATTACAGCAGAATGGAAAAAACACATTTTAAAAATACCTTTTTCTGCTAAGCTAAATGTTGGTAAAAAAAAAAATGGGTGGCACTGATACAATCTGCACATACAATTCACTGTCCAAAACACAGTAAAAAGCAGTAATCCTACAGACAAAAAGCTGAAAACATCCTTAAAATAAAAGGTTAATCACAATCTTCTTATTTCCAAATTATGAGGGAAAACTGTCAGCTGTAGGTCTTATTTTAGACAAGTATATCCGGTTGATAGCATTTCACAATAATAGCACATAACAGGCACAACCATTCTTAAAATTAAATTGCTATAAAAGGTTTTTATTTTTACATAACTCAGAAAGTATTGAGTTGTGAATGGTAAAAATAAATTCACACTAATTCAGACTTCGGTCATGTCTGGTGAATCCATCATTTATAGTGCAGGCGACTATTTAAGGTTATTGAGCAGGAATTCAAGGATTGTTTCTCATTTTTAAGGACAATTAAGCATTGATTCTAGATAATCACAAGACTTTTTCTGGACCTGTACACACTAATGAGGCAGCTGTTTTTCTCCTCGTTTGTGTTCTTGTGGAGAAATTCTGCCCGCAACAACCATACATGAACGCAAATTAATGTGTCTACACAGAATTAAACAATTTTCCCCTGTGATTTTACTTTTTTTTTGGATCTGTTCATGACTTAGCAAGGGTGAGGAGGATAAGGAGGAAGCTGTGGCTCTCCATGCTCTCCACATGTGCTGTACAGAGAGGCTCAGAGGCTCTCCGTGCACGTGAGCCGCTGTCGGATGTGATACATGGTTGACAACATAAATAATTAAAAAAAATATATATATATTTTATGTTCATGAAAGTATGCTTCCATAGAGAAATGTAGTCCATAAATAATAATTTGAAAAATAATTAAAATGAACTGAATTAATTTCCATGTGTTTTGAGATATAACTGCAGGGCGCCACAGCATGGGGGCTGAAGGGCCACATGTGCCTCCAGAGCCGCAGGTTGCCGACCCCTGGTCTAGGAGGAGTGCCCACATCTCCTGACCTCTGATCTTGCCCTTGAGTACAACCTTGATGCAGACCCACCTAAGCATTATTGTGACTTTGGTAAGAATCACATAGTCAGATCTCTTGACCTTTGACCTTGAGCACAACTTGGATGCAGACCCACCTGAGGATCATTGTATGAGTGAGTTTGGTTACCATTGGGGCAAATGCCTTGGAGGAGTGATTCCCGTGAAATGTGGACAGACAGATGGATGGACACTGCGTCCTTTCGGCTTTCCTGGAATGGGCTAAAAAAGGTCAAAAACTACCAGTTGCCTACAACCTGTGGTGCACAAGATTAATTTGAAGGAGTTGTGCCAACAGAAGAGATCCACACAGTGAAACAGTCATTTATACAGACTAGTTTATTGTACATTATTTCCAACTGTTACATCACAAATGTAAAAGTTAAGACATTATTTACTGTCCAAATCTGCTGTGGTCTTCATATCATTTATCAGGACTGTCAGTCCCTCAGACAACACAACAACAGAAACTAAAGTTATCAGCCAAACACAAGCTAGTATTAGCTTAAAATAGTCTGACAGTTACATTATTTGTCATGTGCTCCACCTTCACAGCGGTGACTATATAACATTTTAATAATCTGCTAAATATTAATGTTCTTTATTTTTGTCAAGTTCTCCACAGACAGTGTAGACTGTAGAGACTAGAAGCAGCAGAGCAGTACTGCCTAAAACCTGGAAATCTGTGTGCATACAGTATAGCACATTCAAATGGGCAGTTACATACTTTGTAAAGACAAGAAACATCCTGACTGGCATCTAGTTTTCAGTTTTATAGGTCCACTTTCTCAGTCAATCTTAGGCTATCCTCTAACATGAACAACTTCCATATTTCAGATACCTTATTTCAGAGTTTAATTACCGATGCTGACCAAGCCATCACTAAGACGTTTGCTTCTGTCTGTTCTTCTCTGTGCATTCTAACTCAAAAACCAATGACACCCGAGAGTTACCAAACTGGGCACAAGCATACTTATGGTTGCATTTGACTGTAGGGGCAAGTAATGCTCAACTGAGCAGATGAGTTTTCAAGTGAATGTTTAAACTACCAGTGTAAGTGAAACTTCGCCCACATACCGCACAAGGAAACGGCTTTACATCTGTGTGAGTTCTTATATGGTAAGACAAAGCCTGACCTGAAGACAAATGTTTCCCACATGTTTCACAGGAAAAAGGCTTCTCACCTGTGTGCTTTCTCATGTGAGTTTCCCGATGAGTATCAGCACGGAAAGTCTGCCCACATATTTCACAAGAATATGGCCTTTCACCTGTGTGAGCTCTCACATGGCAAATTAAATCAGAACGCTTACAAAAACCTTTCCCACACATTTCACAGGAAAATGGCTTTTCACCAGTGTGAGTTCTTATGTCTTTTCAGAATACTGCTTTGACTGAAACTCTTCCCACACATTTCACAAGAACACATCTTTTGATCTGTGTGAGTTCTCATATGGTAAGTTAAACCCTTGTCTGAAGAAAATTGTTTCCCACACACTTCACAGAAAAACGGCTTTTTGCTCATGTGAGTTCTCATGTGTGATTTCAGATAATTACGGTAAGTAAACGTCCGGCCACATATTTCACAACAATATGGCTTCTCCCTGTTTTATTTATTTGCATCTCATTTCCTTACAAGTGCAATGGGCCCCAGCCAGGGGTCTATGATTACACTTTAAATTAAAAAGCTTTGTATCCAAGGGCTCTCTTTAAGATAGAGACTGTTCCTCTGATTGCTGAGATCTGTATTTCACAGATGCTAGGGCAGCCGGGTATTGCTTGTAGATATTTTTTCAAGTTCTTCTTAACCATCCCAGTTGCTCCCACCACCACAGGTATAATATCTGCATCCTGCAGATTCCAGGTGCTCCTTAGATCGTTTTTGAGGTCTTGATATTTTGTTATTTTTTCTCTTTCTGCTCTGTTGAGGCCGTAGTCGTTTGGTATAGTTACATCGATTAATTGGGCAGTTTTGCCCTTTTTGTTCAAGATAACTATGTCCGGTTTTATTGCTCCTCCTTCAATGTGTCTTCCAGTTGGGATTTCCTTGTCATAAAAGATGGTAATATCTCCGTTGGAGCTAACTGGCTCTGGATCGTGCTCCCATACTGGTCCTTTTACTTCTATTTTGAATTCTTTGCATATTTTCCAGTGTATATAACGGCAGATCTTATTGTGGCGAGCAGTGTAGTGTCCATCAGCCATGAGGACCTGGCAGCCGGAGAGCAGGTGGCTTACACTCTCCACCGCTACATGACAGAATCGACATTTGTCACTCTGTGACAATCCTGCCATTTTTTTAAAACCATTGGTTAGAAGTCCCTGGTCTTGTGCTCCAATCACTAGTCTCTCCTCGTCGTACCCCAGATCTCCATTCCTGATCCAGCGCAATGTCTCTTCCCTATCAATATAATCCCTATTGAGTTCCTCCTGGAAACGTCCTGCTCGCTTATGTTGTTTCCATCTTTCTTTTCTTTCCTCCTGTGTCCTTTTACTGTATTTTTCTCTCGTCTTTCTAGCTATTTTTGTTGCTGGGTTTTGCTGACTGGCTTTCATGTTATCTAATAAATCTGCTGCAAAGGTCTCGGCTTGTTTAGTTATAGATGTGTTAATACTGAGGGTTTCATGATGTTGGGTGACCTTTTCCATCGTCTCATCATTAGCGCTTTTTAGGTATTGACCAATGCTTATTATTGTTGCCCTGTAGGCCTGGTTCATTTCAATTAGGCCCAGCCCTCCCTCTTTACGTGGCATATATATCCTATCTAGGCTTTGGTTTCTGTATGTTACCTTATGAAGGGTTAGGGTCTTCCTGGTCCGAACATCCAACTTATCCAGTTCCCCTTGTGGCCAGTCTATCACCCCAAATCCATATGTGGCAACTGGTACTGCCAACTGGTTTATTGCAGTGATCTTATTTTTAGGTGTTAAATGTGATTTACAGATTTTCTTTAGGCGATGTTGGTATTCTTTTTTGACCATTTCCCTCATTTTTCTGTGTTCAATAGTTGCGTTTTCTTCTATGCCCAGATATTTATATGCCGATTCCCCTGCCAGGTCTTTGATATGCTTATTGTCTTCTATTTGGATATTTTCTGATGCCGTTTTCTTTCCTTTTTTTATTGTACATTTTGCACACTTGTCAAGTCCAAATTCCATGCAGATGTCTTTTGAAAACATGTGAACGGTACTGACAAGTTGATTCAGTTTCTGTTCAGATTCTGCATAGAGCTTGAGGTCGTCCATGTAGAGTAGATGATTCACTCTCTTGCTCCCTTTTTTTGTTCTGCCTTTGCTTAGGTCATACCCGATGTCAAGGTCCGATAAGATTTTGCTTAAGGGGTCGACACAAAGACAGAAGAGCAGTGGCGAAAGGCTGTCCCCCTGAAATATTCCTCGCTGGATCCTGATGTCTGGAATTGTTATTTGTCCTTCTTTGTGGTTAAGTGTAATTGTAGTTTTCCACTTAGCCATCTGGACCTCCAGAAAAGTTTTAATCTCTGGGCTGATGTTATACAGCTCCAGACAGCGTATTATCCAGGAGTGGGGGATGCTGTCGAATGCCTTTTTGTAGTCGATCCACGCCACGCTTAAATTTCTCTCACGCCTCTTGCAGTCTTCCAGGATGGTTTTATTAATGAGTAGTTGTTCTTTGGCTCCCAGCTTATTTCTTATGCAGCCTTTTTGCTGTGGCTGCAAGTAGTTTTCTGAGTCCAGATGTTCATAAATGGCCTCAGTAATGATTCCTGTCAGCCATTTGTATGTGGTCGGGAGGCAACAGATGGGTCTGTATTTATTGACTTGTTGGGTTTCAAGACTCTTGGGCAGGAGTATGGTGTTTCCATATGTGAGCCACTCTGGTGCTTCTTCCTCTCCCCCAACAAGTCGGTTAAATGCCTCTGCGTAGTGTTTGTGTAGTGCTGTTATTTTTTTGAGCCAAAAGTTTGGTATTTTATCTATTCCAGGGGATTTGAAGTTAAGGTATTTCCTGATTTTTTCTTGAGCTGTTTCTTCTGTGATTTTTAGTGAGGGCATCTGTTGTTTTCCTTTATTTTTCTCAGCAATGGTTTGAATCCAATTATTATTTTTATGTTGAACTGGGTCCTCAAACAGATTTCTCCAGAATGTTTCCAGTTGGGTTTTCTCAGGAGGTACCTCTACTTCAATAGTTTCATCTATCAACCTCCTGTAGACTTGCTTTGGGTTCTGTGCAAATAATTTATTTATCAGTTTTGAGTTCTCTCTCCGTTGCCTGTTTCTGATTTGAGCTGCTAGGGCCTTGACTTGCGCCTGGTGCTCTGCTATTTTTCCTATTATTTGCTCTTTCCTAATGTTGTATTTTTTTTGGATTCTGTTGATTACTCTCAGTAATTTAGTATTGCAGTTTTGGTTCTGTATGTAGTAAGTCATTTGAGAAATTTCTGCCCTAAATTGATTAATTTTTCCTTGAAGTTTATTTTTCCAAATGGGTGTAGAGATTTTTGTTTTGGTTTGACGTTCAGTTTTTTCTTTATGCTGTGGAGCTAGCTTACTCTGCACATACCACGCTGCACCAAAGTTTATGCAGTTAAGCTCTGTCAAACTGACCCCCTGAGGTACAAGGTCACATAGGCCTTCTCCCCTGTGTGTGTTCTCATGTGAACTTTCAGCTGACGATTTTGAATAAAAGACTGGCCACATATTTCACAAGAAAACACAATTTCACCTGTGTGAGTTCTCACATGGCAAGTTAAATCAAAATGCCTAGAAAAACATTTCTTACATGTTTTACAGGAAAACGGCTTTTCACCTCTATGACTTCTCATGTGAGTTTTCAGGTGACTACTGCTATTGAATGTCTGGCCACATGCATCACAAGAATACTCACCTGTGTGCTGTCTCACATGCCAAGTCAAAGCATAATGTGAAGAAAAATCTTTCCTACATGTTTCACAGGAAAACAGCTTCTCACCTGTGTGCATTCTCATGTGAATTTTCAGTTGACTATTTTGAATGAAAGTCTGGCCACATACTTGACAAGAAAACCGCTTTTTACCCATGTGAGTTCTCACATGGCGAGTCACGCCTTGACTTGAAGAAAAACGTTTCCCACATGTTTTACAGGAAAAGTTCTTTTGACCAGTGTGACTTCTCATGTGGCTTTTCAGATTACTACTGCTACTGAATGTCTGGCCACATGTTTCACAAGAATATGGCCTTTCACCTGTGTGTGTTCTCATGTGAACTTTCAGCTGACTATTTTGAATGAAAGTCCGGCCACATATATCACAAGAAAACGGCTTTTCACCTGTGTGACTTCTCACATGACAAGTTAAATGAGAACGCTTAAAAAAACATTTCCCACATGTTTCACAACAAAATGGCTTCTCACCTGTGTGACCTCTCATGTGAGATTTTTGATGACTACTGGTACGGAACGTCTTTCCACATATTTTACAATAATATGGCCTTTCACCCGTGTGAGTTCTCATATGGCAAGTCAGAGCTGGACCTGAAGACAAACATTTCCCACACGTTTCACAGGAAAATATCTTTTCCCCTGTGTGGGTTCTTGTGTGGTATTTCAAACTGTACAAAGAAGAGTAACCTTTCCCACATATTTTACAAAAATATGCCTTCTGTCCTGTAACTGTTCTGATGCCAGAATTACCTGTATTCTCTGACATGAAGGAGTTGTTCATATTTTTACTGTGACTCATACTTCTGTGAACTTTTTTCTTTGACTTTTGTATTTTATGATTACTTGAGCTTGGGTTGTTGGAGGGACGCCAGTCCCTGTCTGCTGAAGTGTCACTGCAGTCATTTTCCTCATGAGCAGAACTATCCATGAAGGAATCAGTCTCCTGCTTTAGTTGTTCCTTGTCTTCCACAGGACTGGTCCCTAGCTCTTCCTCTTTAACCTGCATGTCATCTTGATCCTTCTGGTCCAGACTGGAGTTCCTCTCCTTGTTATAGAACTGTTGGACATTGAGAACCTCCTCCTCCTTACTGTCATGTAGCTGTGGGTCAGCTGGATGGATGAAAACAAGAAAAAAGATCTATATTTACAGAAACATTTATCACCAAAATGGTCAAGAAAAAAAAGTTACATCACAGTTATGCACTGACTGAATGAACTCAGTGATTTGATCCTCTACTGATCAGCAAGAATTCAGATATATTAAACAATTTGTTACATAACCCAGCCACCAAGGTGGAGGGGAGGGGTGCACAAGCCAGTGTACTCCTAGTGCCAGTCCCAAGCCTGGTAAATGGGGAGGGTTCAGGTAACAGTGCACAATTGGAATTAGCTCTTAGCATTAAAGGGGTCATTGACTGAAAAATTGTGTGTTTGTAGGTTTTAACTGTCTGAAATGAGTCTACCGGCCACCTAATTATCCAAAAATTTTCAAAACAGTCAATTATTTAAAAAAAAATACACCCAGCCTTTATCTAGTTTTTCTCTCCCATAAATGTTTTAAACTTTTTTGTGGAAATCATATATGTCACATTTTGAAAAAAACAACCCACCGCCATCCTTGAGACCAGCCCACTGCTCTATTATTGGCCCACCTAGCCGTCTGTCATGTACAGTATATGGAAGTGGTGCTAAAGGTAGCCTACAGTATTAGCCCCTGAGCTATTAGCCCCCAAGCTAACACTGGCAATAGGAAGCTCAAACCGAGTGTGGCTTATATTCTTATTTTCTTCAGATCTTAGTCACCCTAATAACCATCCCTGTTACCACCTGGTTCACCAGTCCACGGTCTACAATGTGCCTCATGTTGCTCCATCCCATTTCCTGACGGTTTTGTGACGAGTCGCTGGCATGCTAATCACAGGGAGCTGAGAGCCGGCAGCTCCAGGCAGCATCCTCAGGTCGCGACAACTGCCTGCGCAGCGCCCCGTTTGCCAGAGCAGACAGTTGCCGTGACCCGGGGATGCTGCCTGGAGTTGCTGTCTCAACTCCCTCACCATCCTCCGGGCATACTCTCACGGGTAGCGTGGGGGAGCCAGTTTGTGAAGGGGCAGACCACCCCGGCTGCCCGTGGGAAAGGAGCGGAGTACCATGGAGTGAGACATTGCCCTTTGAGATCCCATGGCTTGGCCACCAGCCTCGGTTTGTGGCAATCGGTGGAGCACGCAGTGCTGGCAATTTAATGTGGTGTCTTGGCAGGGTTGTTGGGTTGGTCGGGATGACACAAGACGCACAAACAACTGTGGATCAGTGAACCAGCGCTGCTCAGCCAAGCTGGATGGAGCTGGTGGCAGAACACCGACTAGAAGCTATTCAGCTAGTGGCTAACTGACGTAAGAGGGAGGACAGAGTTGAAATCCGTTTCTTAAAGTGACAGGCTATAAATCAGAATGTCTGAAGAAAGCCAAGAAAAATAAAAAACAATTTTGCTTCAATAATTAAAAAATTGAAGAAAATGTGAACAAAATATGTCACAAGCACTTCATTAGGACATCAGTGAGCTGTTAAAATGTGTAAAAAGTGCAGTCAACGAGTCCTTTAAGGAGTAAACTGAATTAACAAAAATCTGGCAACTTAATTAAATTTCTTTAAACTGGTGGAACAATCCCACTCTGAGGGGGCAAACCTGTTGGACGTGGACAGTCCCATGGAGACAGGAGGACAGGTAAAAGTGATGTTAGCCTAAATGGACCTGCTGCTAGCAGAGAAAAGGGATGGAAAGACTCTTTGGTCAGCCTCCTGGCTCTGAAATCACAGATTATAAAAACTACTCAAGACCACAGACTGTATGCCAGAGATACGAAAATGGTTAAACAAAGAAGCAGGATAAATTAAGGGCTCTGAGGGTAATTTATGGGCTGATATGGCAGCATGAAGGTAAGAGGACATTTTTAATTTTTGTTTCCTCTGCTGGGTCTGTTGATGCAACCTGTTAACAGCTGTTTATGCATCTCCACCTGCTGATTTTGAGTGAACATAATACTCTAATGCAGGAGTCTCTAAACGTGCCACGGAGGGCCAGGACCCTGCAGGTTTTCTCTTCCACCCAGTTTTTTCAGCAGATATTTTCACTAATCAGCAATCGGTGGGAAGAAATTCAGTGAAATCACCTGTTGAAGATCCTGGTTGGACGTAAAACCAGCAGGATCTTGGCCCTTCATAGCGCATGGTTGGAGACCCCTGCTCTAATGCATCTATATAAATGTTGCTCTGGTTTTTAAAAACAATGTTAGTTGGAAAGTTAAACACTCAGGCTGCCTGATTTCTTTCTTTCTTTCTTTCTTTCTTTCTTTCTTGTTCTTGGTGTGTTTAGGAAGAGAGTGAAGGCCAAGGATTGAATGGGGAAAGTTACAGAAGGAAGAAGGTTGTGCAGCGTTCGGGAAGGAGTTAATACAGGTTTTGGGTGTGAGGGAAGAATTACTAGAGAACTGGGCAAGAACAGCTAAAGTATTGAGGGAAACAGCCAGAAAGGTAGGCGCTGTATCTGGACAGAGGAATGAAAACAAGGAGACTTGGTGGTGGAATGAGGAGGTACAGGAAAGTATTCAAAAGAAGAGATTGGCAAAGAAAAAGAGGGATAGCCAGGGAGATGAAGAAAGTAGGAGTACTTGGAGTCTGGGCATATGGCAAAGAGAGATGTAGCAAAGGCAAAAGAAAGGGCATATGAGTTGTATGAGAGGCTACATACTAAGCTAAGGTAGGAGAAAAGGACTTGTATCGATTGGCCAGACAGAGATGAAGCTGGAAAGGATGTGCAGCAGGTTAGGTTGATTAAGGATAGAGGTAATGTACTAAGGAGTGAAGAGAATGTGCTGAGAAGGTGGAAGGAGAACCATGAGAAGCTGATGACTGATGAAAAGAGAGAGAGGAGGATGGATGAAGGAAAGATAATGAACCAAGAAGTTCAGTTTTACCCGTTTCATTCTCCCACTGAATCACAAATTCATCATTGCTGTTACTCTGACTTCTGATTGTGAGACATCTCTTCTTTGGTTTGGGTTCTTCTTCTTTAGTTGATCCTGAATCTACATGCCAGCTTCTTTCCTCATCTTTGACCTCAGTTACAGCAGAGTTGTGATGGAGGAGCTGCTCCCTGTTTGGGTTGACTTCACTGTGGCTGTTTTCCTCATTGACAGGAGGCACCATGAAGGTATCGTCCTCCACCTTCACCACCAACAGCTCGTCCGGTTCCTCTTTAATCTGTGGAAGTTCCCATTCCTCCCATTCTTCTTTTATCTCTGGAGGTTCTGGTTCCTCTTGTTTCACAAGAGAGTTTCTCTCTTGGTTCCAGAGCTGTTGGTCAGCCTGAACATCCTCCACTGTACAATTATGTTGTGGGAAGTGTGGAGGGACAAACAGACACAAGACAGAGGAAAGAGTAAGTACAGTGGCTATGGCTGTCTGTGGAAAACAGATTAAACCAAAATTTTCTGCAATTTGCTGGTGGTCAGGTGATGTATACATGAGGACCAAACTGGACATAAGTTAGTGTTATGCAAAGAATTTTATATGTATTCATCCTCAGTATTTATCATCTGTCACTGTAACAGGCTCATGTGTTATACTATGTAATAATATATATGATGTATGATTCATTTGCATGTGCAATATATGTACAAGGGCAGGCTGAAATGTTCATAGGGTGAAAAGTTCATAGTGGTCAAATTTAACCAAATGTGGTTTATTTTTCAACCGCAGAGATCCATGTGCTGCAACACTGATGGAAGAAGTGTGTGGACCGAAGGGGAGACTATGTTGAAAAATAAACCACATTTGGTCAAATCTAACCATGGTGAACTTTTCAGCCTATGACCTTTCCACCCCGCCCCCACCCCCATATAACAACGAACAAATAAACTACAGCATAAAGGTGAGCAAAATACATTCAAGTCTGAATCATTACAAAAGCTTCATGAATCAAGCTAACAAACATCAAATAAACAGTTTTCAAGTTTGGATCCTTTTATGGCTCCATGCAGATTTTTTTAAAGACAAAAATCACTAAAAGTGGATCTCTGTGTAGTACAGGTTGCCAACCCCTGCACTAGGGGCTTCACTCCTTCCACACCAAATAACCCATGGGATCAGCGAGCATTGTGGCTGGTCATTAGCCCTTTTATTTAGAGGCAGATAGTGAGCACTAAAGCCAAACATAAAAATATGGTCCCATGGTCTTTGGTATGACCTGGCCAGGGCTTGAACCCATGACCTCTTGGTCACTGGGACGGGTGCTGTGAAAGATTTCTTATTTTATCAATTAATATTACATTGTGTTCCTGTTATTATGCTTCTGGACATAGTATATCATGATTCTTCCTTAGAGACTGAGACTCTGGCTTTATCAAGGTCAGTTCCAAGCCACAGCTAGGCTCCGTCCTCCCACAGAACGTTCTCATAACAGATTATCTTTGTTTGCTCCAAGATATAAAATCTGCCCGCACCATTTTGACTGTGAACATTTCTGCTGAAGTGATGCTTGAAATCTCCCTCTTGATCAAGAACAAATACCCAGAAAAGGCATCTTTGACTCTGCACCTTATTTATTAACCAGATTAACATGGGACATTTATTAATATAAAGAAAATCCATGACAATGCTCTACCACTTGGCCACCACCTGGTAAGACACTAGATGAGCTAAACAATATTACTATATTAAAAATTATGTTATTATAGGGCTACTCTACATTTCAGAGTATCCTGGTTGTGGTTCTAAATTTTTCAGTCCATCAGAATTGTACGTCTCTGATGTTATCAATTCTTTTTACCGATACTGCGGATTTGAACACTTCTGTGTTAAAATAAAAAAAGGGATACAGTATGTCATGATATCATATGCTGCCCCTACTAACCACGCAGAGTAGTTTACTAAGCTAGCAGCCGGATGAAACAGTTGGAATAAAGAAAAAATGGAGCAGCAAGAAATTTGAGACAGGTCTGTCTGCAGCTCGCAAACTCCGTCAAGTTACACCCCTTCAACTAGTTACGCTCCCTCAGCAAGTTACACCCTCACATTATGTCTCTCCACAAAATGGCTGGCCGTAGCTGACTGTGCAAATATGGCTGAGCAGCACTGGGCTGGTCATACACAAACTCAGGTGTTGTAGCCTTGTAGATGGGCCGACGGTGGCCACACATTTCAAAGGACGAATGTAAAAGAATCTAAAAATGGGAGTTTAGTCCATAGACAGTAAAAAAAAAGCTTATGGTCTAGTCTAGTTGCCCGACAGCCCTGACAGCCGCAGTTGAGACGTTTTTTCTAACATTTTTTGACAGTGATGGAAGCAGCGTACTTTTCATTGAATAAAAACCAAATCTTGTTATTGACTAAAAGCAGACAAAAATGAACTGATAATGAACAGACTAAAATAAAACTATAAAAATAAAATCATCACAATAAATCTGGACTCAAATTAGGTGTCAAAAGTAAAATGCAAAAATGGTAATTTTAGTTTAATTTATAGCTTTGATGGATGAAAAAAAATAGTTTTAGTTGACAAAATTAACACTGGATGGAAGTTTATTTTTGTTTGTTTGTTTGTTTGAAATTATTGCATTTATGTACTTTACCTTTTACTGGAGAAGCTTCATCAGGCAAAGGACCATGACCAGATAATCACCCAGAGTTGAAAGAAGTGGAAAAAGTTTTAAGTCCTGCTGAACAACGCAACACTGCACCACTTTAACAAAATCCCAGCAAATTCTGAACGGGAAAAAAAAATATCACAAAAACTTGCAACAGCACTTTATTTTGTTTTGTAACTTTAATTTGTTTTTTTAAGTCTCCAAAGAATTTAGATACTTAACCCCTTAATGCCTGAATTTATTTCCAATTATGAAAAAAAAATTTTCACTTGTGTTTTTGCTTTCAAGTAGATGCTAAATTAAGTTGAGAAAGTTAATTTGACTATAGCATATAAAATAGATATAATTTTAGGTATGATGCAAATTAGCGACAACAGGCATCTATGGTTAAAAAAATGGTTAAAAAAAAGCACCTGTTCCCATCTCAAGTATGAAGAGTCTTTTATTTATGCAACAAAGTTATTTTCAGTATTTTCAATTCTCATGACTGCCGAACTATAACCCTAACCCTAACCCTAGCAATCAGGAAATGGATGGTGCTCCGTCTCTGACCGTTCCTACGAGAAACTAATGCTTG
Organism: Pholidichthys leucotaenia; assembly: GCA_020510985.1. Lineage (NCBI taxonomy): Eukaryota > Metazoa > Chordata > Actinopteri > Cichliformes > Pholidichthyidae > Pholidichthys > Pholidichthys leucotaenia. The sequence continues at coordinate 309,932,711 of CM035844.1, forward strand.
CAAAAGGTTCCTGGGTATGTGTTGGAAGTGCTCCAACCGGAAGTGGAGGAATACAGACGGTATTTTGGTTGCATTTGGAGCGGAAGTGGTTTGATGCGAATTCGCGACAACAGGCGTCAAGGGGTCAAGTTTATATTTGTGCAGGTTTAAAATTAATGCTACTTATCTTATACATCAATTGCATTCAGTTCTTATTCAATTTGTTCATTGCATTACGTTACTGTATAGGTACACTGCATCCAGAAAGTCTTCACAGCGCTTCACTTTTTCCACATTTTGTTATGTTACAGCCTTATTCCAAAAGGGATTAAATTTATTTTTTCCTCAAAATTCTACACACAATACCCCACAATGACAACATGAAAAAAGTTTTTTTGAGATTTTTGTAAATTGATTAAAAATAAAAACTAAGAAATCACATGTACATAAGTAGTACCTCCCCCCAGGCCATGGGGGGCAGGGAGTGGGCGAACAACCTGAATCTGTTTTTCAATAGGTTTGACCAACCGCCCTCCCCCCTGTCTGCACAACAACCACTGCTGCCTCTAAAGAAATCAAGTCCTGCTGCCCACTCCCCACTCCACCAACACCCCCCACTCCCAACACACAGCCCCCCATCCTGACCCTGACCAGGACCCAGGTGAGGACGGAGCTGAGGAAGATCAAGGCGAGGAAGGCGTCGGGACCGGACGGCATCAGCGCAAAGCTCCTCAAGTCCTGTGCAGATCAGCTGTGTGGGATTGTGACGTATATCTTCAACCTGAGCCTGAAACTGGGGAGGGTACCACAGCTGTGGAAAACATCTTGTGTGGTACCTGTACCAAAAACTTCCCACCCCAAAGACCTGAACAGCTACAGACCGGTGGCCTTGACGTCCCACTTGATGAAGACCCTGGAGAGACTGCTCCTTGCTCACCTCCGCCCCCTGGTGGAACCAGCGATGGATCCACTCCAGTTCGCCTACCAGCATGGCATTGGGGTGGAGGATGCGGTGATCTTCCTCCTTCACCGTTCTCTGTCCCACCTGGAGAAGCCCGGGAATATGGTGAGGATCATGTTCTTTGACTTCTCCAGTGCTTTCAACACCATCCAACCGATGATCCTGAAGGACAAGCTGCTGCGCGCAGGGGTGGACCAGCACCTGTCATCATGGATCCTGGACTACCTCACGAACCGGCCTCAGTTTGTGAGAACCCGGGACTGTGTGTCCGACACGATCATCAGTAGCACGGGGGCCCCCCAGGGAACGGTGCTGGCTCCCTTCCTGTTCACTCTTTATACTGCGGACTTCTCACACAACACAACACACTGCCATCTACAGAAGTTCTCTGATGACTCTGCGATCGTTGGCCTCATCTCCAATGGAGATGAAGCTGAGTACAGAGGGCTTATCCAGGACTTCGTGGACTGGTGCCATCGGAACTGCCTCCAGATCAACGCGAGAAAAACTAAGGAGCTGGTGGTGGACTGCCACAGGCAAGGACAACCCCTCACAGCACCAGTAAATATACAGGGAACAGACATCGAGATGGTGACAGCCTATAAGTACCTGGGTGTTCATCTGAACAATAAACTAGACTGGTCACACAATACTGATGCACTCTACAAGAAGGGACAGCGCAGGCTGTTCCTGCTGAGGAGACTCAGGTCTTTTGGTGTACAAGGCGCGCTGCTGAAGACATTCTATGACACGGTGGTGGCATCAGCCATCACTTTTGGAGTGGTCTGCTGGGGCAGTGGCATTACTGCAGCCGATAGGAAGAGACTGAACAAACTGATCAAGAAAGCTAGCTCTGTCCTGGGGCAGCGCCTTGATCCGGTGGAGGAGATAGGAGAGAGAAGGACGGTGGCTAAACTGTCATCTCTGCTGGAGTCCGAGTTCTACCCTATGCAGGACATACTGAATGCACTGAGGAGCTCATTTAGCAGCAGACTACATCATCCCAGGTGCACAACCGAGAGGTTTCGCAGGTCCTTCCTACCAACGGCTGTCAGACTGTACAACCTAAGCAGGGCTGCTCGCAGAGATAGCAAAAAGACGTAACAAACTAATAGTTTTTTGAATGCAAAAGATGCAATAGACTTACACAATGGTCCCCCTCCGGCATACAACTAGGAAAATACCGGTCGCTATGGAGAGTGAGAATATGTATGGGCACATAATCATACCATGTAGGATAACTAAGTAGACGGTTGTGCTGTTTCATCCCATCTAGCAACAATGCTCTGCACTGTGTGTGTTTATATATTTACATATTTATTCCATCTAGCTACAATGCTCCGCACTGGGTGTGTTTATGTTTATATATCTATATATTTATTCCATCTAGCTACAATGCTCCGCACTGTGTGTTTATATATCTACATATTATTCCATCTAGCTACATTGCTCTGCACTGTGTGTTTACATATTCATATATTTATTCCATCCAGCTACAATGCTCTGCACTGTGTGTCTCTGTGTGTGTATATATATATTTTATAGTAATATGTACATATGTATATTAGCTGCTCTTGCTTGCTTGTTTTTTTTTTTCTTGCCTTCTGATTGTTGCTCTGAGTGTTGCTATCCCTGTGCTGTTGCAATCCTGGAATTTCCCCGTTGTGGGACTAATAAAGGCTTATCTTATCTCTTATCTTATCTTAGTCACAACCTTTGCTCAATACTTTGTTGATGCACCTTTGGCAGCAATTACAGCCTCAAATTTTTTTGAGTATGATGCCACAAGCTTGGCACACCTATCTTTGGGCAGTTTCACCCATTCCTCTTTGCAGCACCTCTCAAGCTCCATCAGGTTGGATGGGAAGCGTCGGTCCACAGCCATTTTCAGATCTCTCCAGAGATGTTCAATTGGATTCAAGTCTGGGCTCTGGCTGGGCCACTCAAGGACATTCACAGAGTTGTCCTGAAGCCACTCCTTTGATATCTTGACTGTGTGCTTAGGGCCGTTGTCCTGCTGAAAGATGAACCGTCACCCCAATCTGAGGTCAAGAGCACTCTGGAGCAGGTTTTTATCCAGGATGTCTCTGTACATTGCTGCATTAATCTTTCTCTTTACCATGACTAGTCTCCCATTTCCTGCCACTGAAAAACATCCCCACAGCATGATGCTGCCACCACCATGCTTCACTGTAGGGATGGTACTGGCGTGGTGATGAGCAGTGCCTTGTTTCCTCCAAACATGACGCCTGGCATTCACGCCAAAGAATTCAATCTTTGTCTCATCAGACCAGAGAATTTTGTTTCTCATGGTCTGAGAGTCCTTCGGGTGCCTTTTGGCAAACTTCAGGTGGGCTGCCATGTTCCTTTTACTAAGGAGTGGCTTCCATCTGGCCACTCTACCATACAGGCCTGATTGGTGGATTGCTGCAGAGATGGTTGTCCTAGTGGAAGGTTCTCCTCTCTCCACAGAGGAATGTCGGAGCTCTGACAGAGTGACCATTGGGTTCTTGGTCACCTCCCTGATTAAGGCCCTTCTCCCCCGATTGCTCAGTTTAGATGGCTGGCCAGCTCTAGGAAGAGTCCTGGTGGTTCCAAACTTATTCCATTTACTGCTCATGGAAGCCACTGTGCTCATTGGGACCTTCAAAGCAGCAGAAATTTTTCTGTACCCTTCCCCAAATTTGTGCCTCGAGACGATCCTGTCTCAGAGGTCTCCAGACAATTCCTTTCACTTCATGCTTGGTTTGTGCTCTGGCATGCACTGTCAACTGTGGGACCTTATATACACAAGTGTGTGCCTTCCCAAATCATGTCCAATCAATTGAATTTACCACAGGTGGACTCCAATTAAGCTGTAGAAACATCTCAAGGATGATCAGTGGAAACAGGATGCACCTAAGCTCAATTCTGAGCTTCATGGCAAAGGCTGTGAATACTTATGCACATGTGATTTCTTTTTTTTTTTTTAATTTTTAATAAATTTGCAAAAATCTCAAAAAAAATGTTTTCATCTTGTCATTATGGGGTATGTTGTGTAGAATTTTGAGGAAAAAAAATGAATTTAATCCCTTTTGGAATAAGGCTGTAACATAAAATGTAGAAAAAGTGAAACGCTGTGAATACTTTCTGAATGCACTGTAACTGAACATTGACTGCATAGTCAGGTAGCACTACTATTTACTGTAAATGGACGTTCAAAGTATTTGTGATAGAATTTACTTTTGTTTTTAAATGAATAGCCTATATTTCTAGAATGCTGGACGGCGACCAAACCTACACACTGTGTAAAAGCTGTTAGGAATTGTGATTTGCTGAAAAGGAAAATTTTCAAAATTTATTTCACTTGTGTACAATTTCATTTTTGAAACTCACACGTTTGCAAGAAATAAAAAAGCAGTTACTAACCTATGCCTACTTTTTCATTTAAGAGCATTTTATTGCAAATCAGTTAATGTAATTTTTAAAATATAACCCCCCAAAACATCAACACACTGTACTCTGCTTTCAAGCTGACCTCAGCATTTTTTGCAGTGCAGTGGACTTTTTTTCATGAGATTAGTGGGTTTTTGTACTGAACTGAGAGCCAAATGCAAATCGACAATCAATTCCAAATCGAATTGTGACCCCAAAAATCGGAATCAAATCGAATCATGTGACCTCTAATGATTCATAGCCCTACAACCTAGTTCTTCCCTCACTCCCCACAGCTGCTAAAACTCTCATCCACTGCTTCATCACTTCCCGTCTGGACAACCACCAACAGCTTTCTGTATTGATCACCATCAAAAAGCATCAATAAGTTACAAAAGAACTCTGCTGTTAGTCTTCTCACCCACACACTACAAGCTCCACTGACACCCCTTCCCCCAGGGAATCCATTAGAAAAATCCTCCTCATGATGTATGAAGCCTTCAATAACCTTGCCCCTGCCTACAGCAATACCAGTCACAGGGAACTGTGTTTCACCTTCTTTTTACGAGGAAAAACTGTTCAGACTCAGAGAGCAAATGGGGAAATCTCTCCTCGCCCAACCAACAAATCACATCAGATAAAGTCTTAATGGACAGTTTTTATGGCTTTGTTTTTGCTCCAAAAAGGTCCCAGGATGGAGGTGAAATAAAACAGACCACAATCCAATGCACTGCCAGATCTACCCCCCCACCCCCCAGAAGAGAACTCTCAACTCTCCTGGTCCACACTGCCATCCAATGGACAAAATAGTGATTTTCCACTCTGATGACTGAAATAACTACATAATCCAGAAGTGGAAAGAACATCATTTCGGTATAAACCGGCTACGACCAGGTGCTCCTCGCAAAATATCTGCCAGAGGAGTGAAATGGATAATAATAATATTAATAATAATGGATTAGATTTATATGGCGCTGTACATGTCAAGTGACATCTCAAAGTGCTTACAGTGAGTTCATTATTCATTCCCCCCAGACAGACACTGACAGTGGTAAGCTGCCTCTGGAGCCAGAACTGCCCTGGGGCAGACTTCCGGAAAAGTGGCTACCAATCCACGCCAATGGACTCTCCAGCCACTGCCGAACATTTATACCCATTCATACTAGGGCTGAAATGATTAGTCGACGTTGTCGAACACCATCCATCCATCCATCCACCTTCTACTGCTTTTCCGGAGGTCCAGGTCACGGAGGCAGCAGTTCAAGCAGAGAAGCCCAGACTTCCCTCTCCCCAGCCACCTGCTCCAGCTCTTCAGAGAGGATAACAAGGCATTCCCAGACCAGGGAGAGAGAGAGAGTGTTCTTGTTTAGTGCCATGTCAGCATCTATGGCTATTTCATGGCAAAATTAGAACCAATAAGAAAATTGAGTTAATTACAAAGAGACAGTATGATAAATGAAAGAATCAATAAATACAGTGAGATACATATGTACATACAATAAAATAGAAAAATTAAATAAGATGCTTCAGATGCACATGTGCTAAAAACCCTAAAATTTTCTTTGGTATATTAAAAATATCCTTCAGTGACTTTTGAGTATAAAAACACTGTCTTGCTGTCATGAGAGCAGAACAGTCAAGTAAAATGTGCTTTATTGATAAAAAAAAAAACTCCGCAAAACTGACAAGATGGTGGTGCTTCACCTTTTAATAAAAAGCTGTGCGCAAGCCTAGAGTGGCCAATACGGCATCTAGTGGTCACTACCTCATCATGTCGATTTTGAAAGTGATGCAAATGTCTATGGCTTATGGTAGGTTTAATATCATGCAATTTATTTGCAGTACATGTGTCCCATTCAGTCTGTCACTTCTTTAAAACATAGGAGGTTATTAGAGGCCTGAGGTCTGAGGCTGGGATCTGGCATTGAGTGACTTCTTGGGTAAGGGCTCTCTTGGCAGCAATGTCTGCCTGCTCGTTACCTGACAGGCCAACATGGCTGGGGATCCAACAAAAGATGATATTAACATTATGTTTCTGTACAAAACCTAGTTTCTCTAAAATCCGGATAATAATGGGGTGATCAGTCTTTAAAAACCCAAGTGCCTGAAGACAGGATCTGGAGTCAGTAAAAATCAAGGAGCTCTGTTGTTTGGTTCTCTCAATGTGTTCCAATGCTAGAAGCAAAGCACGAGCCTCTGCTGTAAAAATTGAACATTGTTTGGGAATCCGCAAACCATACTGATTGTGCCTGGTGACAACTGCAGCAGAGACTGAGCCATCTACTTTAGATCCATCCGAGTATATGGAAATACAGTGGGGCAATAAAGTATTTAGTCAGCCACCAACTGTGCAAGTTCTCCCACTTAAAAGATGAGAGAGGTCTCCAATTTTCATCATAGGTATACCTCAACTATGAGAGACAAAACGAGAAAAAGAAAATCCAGAAAATCACATTGAAGGATTTTTAATGAATTAATTGGTAAATTCCTCAGTAAAATAAATATTTGGTCAACTACAAACAAGCAAGATTTCTGGCTCTCACAGACCTGTAACTTCTTCTTTAAGAGGCTCATCTGTCCTCCACTCGTTACCTGTATTAATGGCACCTGTTTGAACTTGTTATCAGTATAAAAGACACCTGTCCACAACCTCAAACAGTCAGACTCCAAACTCCACTATGGCCAAGACCAAAGAGCTGTCAAAGGACACCAGAAACAAAATTGTAGACCTGCACCAGGCTGGGAAGACTGAATCTGCAATAGGTAAGCAGCTTGGTGTGAAGAAATCAACTGTGGGAGCAATTATTAGAAAATGGAAGACATACAAGACCACTGATAATCTCCCTCCATCTGGGGCTCCACGCAAGATCTCACCCCGTGGGGTCAAAATTATCACGAGAACGGTGAGCAAAAATCCCAGAACCACATGGGGGGACCTAATGAATGACCTGCAGAGAGCTGGGACCAAAGTAACAAAGGCTACATCAGAAACACACTACGCCGCCAGGGACTCAAATCCTGCAGTGCCAGACGTGTCCCCCTGCTTAAGCCAGTACATGTCCAGGCCCGTTTGAAGTTTGCTAGAGAGCATTTGGATGATCCAGAAGAGGATTGGGAGAATGTCATATGGTCAGATGAAACCAAAATAGAACTTTTTGGTAAAAACTCAACTTGTCGTGTTTGGAGAAGAAAGAACACCATACCTACTGTGAAGCATGGGGGTGGAAACATCACACTTTGGGGCTGTTTTTCTGCAAAGGGACCAGGACGACTGATCCGTGTAAAGGAAAGAATGAATGGGGCCATGTATCGTGAGATTTTGAGTGAAAACCTCCTTCCACCAGCAAGGGCATTGAAGATGAAACGTGGCTGGGTCTTTCAGCATGACAATGATCCCAAACACACCGCCCGGGCAACGAAGGAGTGGCTTCGTAAGAAGCATTTCAAGGTCCTAGAGTGGCCTAGCCAGTCTCCAGATCTCAACCCCATAGAAAATCTTTGGAGGGAGTTGAAAGTCTGTGTTGCCCAGTGACAGCCCCAAAACATCATTGCTCTAGAGGAGATCTGCATGGAGGAATGGGCCAAAATACCAGCAACAGTGTCTGAAAACCTTGTGAAAACTTACAGAAAACGTCTGACCTCTGTCACTGCCAACAAAGGGTATATAACAAAGTATTGAGATGAACTTTTGTTATTGACCAAGTACTTATTTTACCGAGGAATTTACCAATTAATTCATTAAAAATCCTTCAATGTGATTTTCTGGATTTTTTTTTTCTTATTTTGTCTCTCATAGTTGAGGTATACCTATGATGAAAATCGGAGACCTCTCTCATCTTTTAAGTGGGAGAACTTGCACAACTGGTGGCTGACTAAATACTTTTTTACCCCACTGTATGGTGAGGAAACCGGCATTTTATGTCCAAGATCTGCTGCTGGTACACATTTGGGTGAGCGTCTTTCTTTTTGTTCTGGCTCAGATCCAGAATTATATTGGGTTTCCTTAAACTCCATGGTGGAATGGGACAAAACTATGTCTGTGCTACCTTGCTTATATCAGGGTTTAGTTTTACCAGGTGAGGTTCCATACGGAGTCCAAAAGGAGTGGTGCTCTTAGGTCTGACCTTATACAAATGCAAAAATCGAGGGTGAAAAACTGCAGAGCAGGCTGGATTTCTATGGTCTGCTTTAAGTTTAACCATATACTGTAGAGCCAATTTCAGGCGCCTGTTGTGAAGTGAAGGCTCGTTTGCTTCAACATACAAACTTTTAACAGGAGAGGTTCTGAAAGCCTCCAAGGCAAGCCTTAGCCCCTGGTGATGGACAGTTTCTAGCGTCCTGATGTACGTTTTCCTTGCTGATCCATAAACTATGCTCCCATACTCTAGCCGAGATCTTACAAGTGCTCTATAGAGATGCAGCAGCACAGTAGAGTCCGCACCCCATTTAGTTTTAGCCAAAACTTTAATAATATCAAGGGCTTTAAAACATGTTTCGTAAAAATTTTATATGTGGAACAAAAGACAGCTTATTATCAAAAACAAGTCCAAGGAATTTGGTTTCTTTTACCACCTTGACAGCTTCTCCATCTATGAAAAGCTCAGGGTCGAGATGAAGGGACCGCAGTAGGCAAAAGTGCATGCAGACAGTTTTTGTTTTTGAAAATTTAAAACCATTATTGACTGACCACCTATTAATCTTGTTTATGCACAGCTGTAGTTGCTTTTCGATTGTGCTCATGTCTTTCCCCCTGTAGCAAATACAGAGGTCATCTACATAAAGACTACAAAAGGTATTTGGTCTAAGAGCACCAACTACACTATTAATCTTAATGCTAAAAATGTCATGCGGTGACCCTCGCGGATCACCATAAGACGCCAAGAGTCCACCGGTGAGTTTTGCAATGATGGTAATTTATTAATATAACAAGACAAGACAAGACTATGAGCCGCTCAGGGCAAAAACACACGTTAAGCAATACAAGGGCTCGTAGGGCTAACCCCGGCCACTACGAGCTAAACTATGACATGACATGAGACACGAACCTGGCATGAAGGTCTGACGACGCTTTGACGAGGATAGTTTGACGAGGTTTGACGATACTCCTGCGATTTAACTGCCGCTAGTGCCCGCTTTATAAAGGCGAACACTAACGAGCAGTAATGACAAACAGCTGACCAACCTTGACAGGCGGAAACCCCACCGAGCGCCTTCACAATAAGAGCCCGGAGAGGCCAGAATACCACCCACAGCTGTCAAGGCCGGCAGCGAGCTGTGCTTAGCCCGAGCGCGGACAGAACCCAGCGCTCGGGTCGTAACAAAAAAGAGTAACCGAGAGCATACTTCCCTAGGGGACTCCTTGTTCTTGCACATGGGGCTCTGAAAGGGTATCTCCTACTCGGACTCTGAAGTGTCTATTGGACAAAAAGTTTGAAATGAAAAAAGGCAAATGTCCCCTAAAACCCATGCCATGTAGGTCTCTTAAAATACCATATTTCCATGTTGTGTCATATGCTTTTTCTAAATCAGAAAATACAGCAACTACATGTTCTTTTCTAATAAAACCATCACGTATATAGGCCTCTAATCTGATAAGGTGGTCTAAAGTGCTTTTACCACATCTGAAGCCACACTGGTAATCAGTTAAAAGGCCATCAGACTCAAGCACCCACACAAGGCGATTGTTTACCATTCTTTCCATGGTTTTACAGAGGCAACTTGTCAGAGCTATTGGACGGTAGTTATTGGTATCAGTATGATCTTTCCCAGGTTTTGGAACGGGAAAAACTACTGCTTCTTTCCAGCTTTCAGGAATACTGCCTGACTTCCAGATGTTGTTGAAAACCATCAAGAGAATTGCTAGTGCACCGGGGGGTAAGCGTTTTAAAAACTGATAATGAATTTTATCTGGCCCCACAGCAGTGTCATGAGAGTTCCTTATTGAGAGCAAAAGTTCTTCCATAGTGAAATCTTGGTTGTATGGTTCTGAGTTATCTGAAGAAAAGTTTATTTCTTTTTGTTCTTCTTGTGCTAGTATGATTTGGTGGAGCGGAGAGTCGCTGCCTGGTCCTGCATGGAGGCTGGAGGGCTCCCTGCCAGTCTCGGGTTACCCATTCGCCATGGATCTCCCCGGCTCACTCCGAAGGAAGCGAGCTGGTGGGCGGGCGCATCGGACCGCCAGCCCCCAGCGAGCTCACTTCATCGGCAGACATCAGCCCGCTCGCTTCCTTCACTCCCAAGCGGGAGAGACTCTGAGCGAGCCGGGGAGATCTGCAGTGAGTGGGCAACCAGAGACCAGGAAGGAACCCTCCAGCCTTCACGCAGGGCCGGGCAGCAACTCTCCACTCCATTGACAATGATCCTTCCGCAGGTTCACCTATGATATGTGCCCCGGCAGTTGCACCACACACCACAGGGTCGTCTCCCCCTTCACGCAGGGTAAAATGCAGGCTGCAAACCCAAGTCCTCTCCGGTATTTTAGCAGGGACACAGATTTTTTCAAATAAAATTAATCACTGCTGTCACATTTTCATGTCTGTGGGTAAGACTTGTAATTTAAAAGAAGAGAATTTCTTGCTCACACAGCCAAAAACTGAACACACATAATCTGCCAACTTTCCCAACTTGTAAAAGCTCCTGCTGCTCCTCCCTGTTCCCCCAAGGCAGTGAAATCAGGTCTGTCGCTATGCCCAGTGCTTAGTCTGACTGGTTAATGTCATAACCAATCAGGCTAAGCAGGAATGTAGCTAGAAATGCTCTGTCCAAATGCATTTGGACAGAACAATGGAGTAAGTCATTGGAGTGAAGTCCAATCTACAACTTAACTTATGGGAGTATCACAGGGCTCTATACTTGGCCCATTGCTGTTCAGCATATACATAAATGATCTCCCAAATTGTTGTCCAAGAGTCAACTGCCAGATGTGTGCTGATGACACAATTATCTACGTTTCAGCAAAAACACCCAGTCTGGCAGGGAAAAATTTGACTCTGGCACTACAACACATCTCCACATGGCTTGAGTTGTCTCATTTGACCCTCAATGTTAAAAAAAAACAAACAAAAAAAAACTGTTTCTATGCGTTTTCCCACACGTGGCAGGTCTACATCTGAAATGTTTAAATCTCACATAAAAAATTAAGTAATCAAAGTGGAGAACAATGTAAAATATTTAGGCATTATATTGGATAAATATTTGAAATTTTGAAGTCAAGTAAAGCATATTTGGAAAAAGGTCAAACCAATTTTAAATTGTTTTCGTTTTATCAGAAAAGACCTGTCACAAAAAAACTGCTCAATTATATATGCATTCAGTGATTTTTTTTCACATTTATCATACTGCATCACACCATGGTCACAATCTTCCACTTCTATTTTGAAACTGGTATTGTTATTATATAAAAAGGCAATAAAAATTATGGCTCATAAGCCAATGAAATGGCACCATTGTGATATTATCCAAGAACGTAATTGTTTAACCTTTGATAATTTCATAAATTTCTGTGTCCTTAAATTGGTTTTTAAGTGTTTCAATAATCAGGTACCACCACTGTTTGGTGATGTCATTAAGAGACGACAGAGCTCTGGAAGAACCACTACACGGAGCTCTGCCCGGGGAGACTGTGTCATCCCAATGTAGAAGACCTCTTTTGGACAGAGCTAAAGGGGCGAGACTTTGGAAGTTTTCACCAGCTGAATTGAAACAGCAGTCTGATTTTAAGGTTTTTTGAAAAAGAGCTTAAAAATGGTTTAGTATAAATCAACAGTGTGTACATGATCAGACTAACAATTGAGTGACCATGACATGATGGTATTATTTTTTTCTTTTTCTCTTCTTTCTTTTTGTGTGTATATGAATATATGTAGGTATGTTTTTTTTGTATATGGATATATGCACACATAAATAACTTTTTTGACTTTTTTAAGTATTAACATCTTAATCCTCCATTTATTGTTAACATTTTTTTCCTGTTCTCGCTGTTTTACCCTTTCTTTTATTCTTGTTTTCCAAAAGCCTCCTAAGGACTAGTGTTGTGAATTAGCATGTATGTATTGCTAAAACACTTAAACTAAGTATCTGGCTTGTCCAATACATCTGTCTGTCCATATCAAATAAAATAAAATAACTTTTTTTTGGGGGGGGGGGGGCTTAAGTGAAAGCAAAAAAAAAAAAAGAAATATGAGACATTTGAGTGATTTCGCTCTTGATATGGGGGGTGGGGGCTGAAAAGTTCATAGGTTGAAAAGTTCATAGTTGTCAAATTTGACCAAATGTGGTGTATTTTCCCACACAGTCTCCCCTTCTGTCCACACACTTCTTCCCTCGGTGTTGTAGCGCTCGGATCCCTGCAGTTGAAAAACAAACCACATTTGGTCAAATTTGACCATGATGAACTTTTCAGCCCCACCCCACGTATGTCTTGTACAGTAAGTCACAAAAAAACATGACACAGATAATACAACAGGAAAAAAACAAACAAACTTGATTTTGCCAGAGTGTCACTTTAAGTAACTTTCAGGAAGCGTGTTAATACTTTTCCACATGTCATTCCATTTTATTACACATAACTTAATTTCTGAATGTATATGTTTTGGCTTCTTTGTATGTATGGATTACTTGGGTTACTTGGATTACTTGGCCCCATTAGAAATACTGAGAAAAAAGGTGATGTGTTCAATAATTATTTCTCCCACTGGAGAAGTGACAAAGAGAACTGTTGGATCTTCACTGTTTTATTCATCCCACTCTGATCTAACACGTTAATTCAGCACTAAACCTTATTAGTTATTGTGTCAACATTGTAGCTCATAAGCCTGCTAGCCGTTAGCTTTAAGACAGAAATGGGAAAAACAACAACAAAGTGGGACATGACTGTTTGACATTCAATTCGTCTTTCCTTCCGTTTGCCAGGATTCTTTGTTAGAGAGAAGTACAGCAGTTAAAAACGAACCGTTTAAGTCACAATTAGTTTACAAGTTACTGTTAGCGGCCTGCTAGCGTTAGCCTCCATTAGCCCCCATCACGTCCCGTTAAATAACTGTAGCGATGATCCTACATGAGTCAGATTACTGTGTTAGTTCATTCAGATTATAACAGTTCCACATACCTGATCTGTTAAATTCCATCGTGAGTATCTGGGTGACATTAAAACGGTTTTCTTCTAACCTTCTTCATCTCCTTCTCTCGGTTACTGGTGGATAGCAAACAACTGAAAGGTGCATACCGCCACCTACTGTACAATAGTGTGTAACAATATGTCATTTAAACCCGACCCCTAAATTCTGTGACTTAATCCTGAATTATTTAAAAAGAAAAATGTTTCTCCTAAATTCCCTTAGGAGAAACATTTGAGACGCAGATGAAATTGAACCTGTCATTTATTAATAGATGGGCCTCTGTTCCGACTTTGATTTAAAGAACATCTCATCCAAATTCTCAGTTTTGTCTCCTTTATAGATTCAGTGCATTGTTTCTCATCTTTGTCTTAAATGTTTCTCTTAAGGGATTATAGGAAAAACAAGTGTGCTAATTGTGATACTTAAAGGCCAAATGTCACGTAATTTTTTTTTTCTAAATGACAACGAATTTAGATAAAATACACATAGCTTAAACCAAATATTCATACCGGAGACCATATCACCCACCTGTATTTACATAATTGCACAAAATACACCAGGTGAAGGCCCCACCTTGCTTGCTGGCTTGTGACAGCCAGTCCAGACCACGCCCATGTTTTTGACATCACCAGTTGTACCCTGGCTGCCCTGCCTATCCACATTCACACTTATCAACATTGGACAATCATGACGGAAAGTGACAGCGATTGTGAACAAATTAGTTTAGTTTTGTTTTTTTTTTTGTCTTTTTTTTTTGTCAGTGGTTCAGACAGTGACAGAGGCATAGAACCTTACAGGTTCGAGCCGTCCGAGACGGAATCAGATGCTTTGTCTGATGACAACAGTTCCAACGATGACCAGAGAGCAGAACCAGTGGAAAATGTCATTGAACTGGACATTAATCGCCTCCAGAATTGCGAAGCCGGAGGGGGTCTGTCGAGGGCGCCCCATAAATATTGATTTTTCGGAAGCCATTATTATTACAGTGGAGGAGAGCCGCTGCTGTCAAGAAATTGACCAGATCAATATGAAAATGGAGGCGCATACCTGTCAAGGGAGACGTTTTCGCCGTATTTTGGTGCCAAGCGCGGTTGTGGGAGACGGCAGAGTGGTTTGGGACACTTTTCTGGGAAATGTTTTAAATGTAGTTCGTGTTGTTATTGTCAAATATTTTAAGGAAAATACGGGGAAAATGCAATTTTAGCAAAAACGGGCGTATTGCCATTTCTGTACGCTCAAAAGAAAAAATATACTGGAAAAAAAACTGAGTGTCTTGAGGAGCACTCCTGTGTGTGATCACTCACAGCTGGGGCGGGCTGGTCGCTCAGCGGGAGCTCTTCTCGCTACTGTTCGAAGTGTGGAGTCACTCATTAGTTTAATTGTCTGGGCGGGCTGATCGCTCAGCGTCAGCTATTCTCACTACCATGAGAAGTAATTAGGACAATGGTTTAACACGTTGAGCTGTGCAGCGGTTGCGGAACAGACAGAGATCCCAGAGAGGTGTGCCTTGTTGCTCCGCCGTTCCTTATAGCCGCTTTTTACGGTGTTGAAGTACGGCAAAAACGTCTCACTTGACAGGTATGAAAACATTTCCCAGAGAAGTGTCCCTTATTACCCAGATGTTCCTGATAGTCCCGTTTTAAGGTATGGGTGAAATATCCAATTTTTTCTTTCTTGTTGCTCACTTCAACCTTCCAGTCTCCATATAAACAATCAATTGAAATACCCCAAGCATCAAACTAGGGTGCAATCGATTTCGTCACTTCCGCCTTCTTCCCCAGGCGATTCCAGGGGCCATGTCAGGCCAAGCGCGGCAGTTTTAAATTAACGAATATTCCGTTGTTACTGAAGCATATGCACCAAGACCCGAACGGATCGGTTCCCTTTTATATCTAGTTTCAAGATATTTAAAGTACCCTGTTACGTGACATTTGGCCTTTAAATACAACGTGAATCTCTTGTGTGCATCCTGAGCTACTAAAGATCAACATCTGAACAGTAAAGTTTTCTTATGGCTGCATACATGTTCCCATGCAGAACTGTACTGTTTTACAATATTGAATGGGCAACATGTATTCAGAAACTGATTTTTTTTTTTCCCCACCAGCATCCCAAAGGCCTTGTGTAATGACATGTCAAACAAATTTTAACTACAAGACAAATGAAGGTGATCCTCCATTCAGGTTCATGAAAACTGTGGGATCAACTGGAACGGGCCTCACAATCATCATGGAGGCACTGTATCAGTCCCAGAGATTCAGCGGCCCCGTCAGCTCTCAGATGAAGACGTTGCCATTTTTCCACTTCCAGGAGTTTCTTTAACTGATGCAACTGGATCAGACTTGTAGACGGTGCAAGTTTTGTCTAAAATCATTGGAGAGTAATATCCAACAAAGGCTTTTTATTTAGCTTACAAAAAACAAACGTCAACTGAAGAGGAATTTGCGATTCTACAGAAAGGTCTTTTTCTGTTGTAGCTCTCCCATCATCACTGTCATGACATGGCCACGTTATTGTATTAATGGCAATCTGAAATAATATTCTGCTGTTGTTAAATAAAGCCACTTGTTTACACTGATGAAGCCTAAGATGCATAACTTATTGTAGTTTTGATAAATGAAAATTGTTTTGAATACAAGTGATAAATTCTGCACAGTATTATAAATGTGTTCAAAAACCCTGAAGTTGGACTCAAACTGAGCAGAGACCAGGATGACAGAGGATTACTTCAAGTTTGCCTACTCCAAGTGAACTGGTTATTGTTATGTTCTGCCCTACTCTACAAATTAACATAATTAAGCATAATTATTAACACAAGATTTCCCCCCCTTTCAAAATTAATTAAAAAAACTACATCTTCTGTTTGAACAATTCAAATTAGAAGAAAAAGGAGCAAGACTGTTAAGATTTATTTTTTAAACTGTACTTTTTGTTATGAACCCTGGTGCGCCATTACGCAGCACACCAAGGGAGGAATGACAAACCCACATGCAGGAGTAGTTTCGTGTGTTTTATTGAACATAAACCCCAAAACCATAAGTCCAGCAAACAGTCATGATGAACACAGAACGTTGGGTTGATTGGCCACCAGACGTACAGAGATGTCTTCTGGATGCTCTACTGCCCGGGGAAGGGAATACCTAGTGCCGCAGAGCTGCTGTCGGCACAGGGTGAAAGGCAAACATAGACTTACAGTGCAGGAGCGATCCGGGGCAGTCCGTGCAGTCCAGTGGATGAGGATGAGGCAGGCAGACAGACAGACAGACAGACAGACAGACAGAGTAACGTAGGTAATGGCGAATTGCATACATGAAGGTACCTGCTGTTGTGTATGAAGCACATATAGTGCTCTGGCGGTCTCTCTCTACTTTCACAGCATTTAAGTAGTTGTAATACTAATGAGGGAAGAGACCGCAGGTGTGAGGATGCGTGGGCTGGACATAAGTGAAAACATGTGTGCATGAGTGAGTGTATGAGCGTGTGAATGAGAATGAATGAAGAGTGTGTGTGTATGTGTGTGAAACACTCATAACGCGGATCAGCTGACTATACTGACAGGAGGAGGGGGCGTGCCTGAGCTGTCAGGGAGCAAGGACCCAAAGGACTCCCTGAAGCACCTGATGGAAAATAAATAGGAAAGCGGGCCAAAATAACCATGGGTCAGAACTGGGTTTGGGACCACCAAACCCAGGTTCATGACACTTTTAACAACATATATATTGTGGAACATCTCACACACATTTGGTTTCATGAAATAACTGAGAAAAGCCAATATGGGTGGTATTATAAATCATACATTTTTCAACTACACATATATTGGCGATCTGTCCAGGGTGTACCCTGCCTCTCGCCCAAAGATGCTGGGATAGGCTCCAACCCCCCCGCGACCCGAAAAGGATTAAGCGGAAGAAGATGGATGGATGGATGGATGGATGGATGGTATACTTTTAAAGAATGTATGCACTAAATAAGACTGACTGTTAAAACTAAATGCAGCAAATTTGCTGCTCCTCATACAAAAAAAAAAAATAAAAATAAAAATAAAAATCCCCTGCCTTAGTGGTACATGGGCAAAATCACAACTTAACATGCATATATCCTGAGGGAAAAAGAGCAAACATATTAGACAAGTCCAAATCCAGTGTGTGCACTATTTACTGCAGCAACAAGTGCTTCCTCAAAGTCCTTGTAGGTTTTGAAATGGGCTGGAAGCTTCAGAGTTTCAAAGGACGTGGGAAGGGCTCCTCTAGAAATCTCCACTTTAAGTTCAGGAGGAAGCATCTCCCAGCCCACCCAGAAGATCAGCAGCTGGGCCAGTGTACCTGATGAAGCTAAAATGTTATAAAATGGAATCAAAACATTTCGTTCATGGTTCATTTCATACAATCCATAACTTTAATTGAGCATATTCATTTATGGGACATGGAAGCATTTGGAAACAGAGTCGAACATTACTCAAATATTAACACGCTACTGTATACCTGTTAGAATGAACATCCTTAGAAAGCCAGTGATGCGGCACTTGATCTCAATGTCAAATTCTTCATCTTCATAATCACTGTCCTCAACCGGCCATATCATTTTGTCTAGGACGGGCTGCACGGTGGCGCAGTGGTTAGCACTGCGGCAGCACAGTTTACCCTTGGCCGGGGGATTGTGGGGATCGTGGGATCGTGGGTTCGATCCCAGCCCCCGACCAACAGTGATCTGTGTGGAGTTTGCATGTTCTCCCCGTGTCGTGTGGGTTTACTCCGGGATTTCTCCGGTTTCCTCCCACATGCCAAAGACATGCATGTTAGGTTAATTGGCTGTTCTAAATTGTCCCTAGATATCTGTTTCCTATAGGCCCTTAGAATAGAGGGTTAGTATTAATGAAAGCGCTTTGAGTGGTCTTTGTGACTAGAAAAGCGCTATATAAGTGCAGGTTAGTTAGTTAGGAGCATCTGACAGAACACTTTTCAGTATAATTTTGTTTAAAGAAGAGCTTATTCTTGAGCGCTAGTTTAAGGGATTACAGTCTGTGTAAATGGAAAAATAACCAGCTCAGTATGTTACAATTAAACAATAAGTTTACACACAAATTCATTAATGAGAAGAGTCATGGGAATGATTTGAGGTAACTGAATTACCTGGGGGGTGAACAGCATTTCTGCCATTTTGGGGAAGAGAAGCAGGACAACATCTGGCCTAGAAGTCAGCAGGGGCCGTACCATCACATCTCTTAAGGCGCTTTTCCACTAGCCCCACTCAGCCCCGGTTTGCAAACCCGGCTCTACTCACTTCGGTTCGGTTCAGCCTCAGTTGCTTTTCAACTACTGCTGGCGCACCTGCTGGCACACCTGCTGTGGGTGGGATTTGTTGAACAGCAGGCGGCGCCACACCCTCGTGACGTGAAACACACGCGACTGAATCCTCCACAACAAACATGGCTGATGACGAGGAGAGAAGGAAGGAGGAATGACTGTGACATGAAACTGGTTAAATCTATGATGCTGACTTGTTGTGCTCTGCACAATCTGTGTGAGAGTCATGGAGAGACGTTTGACACTACATTGGATGATGCAGTAGATGAACCAGTGGTGGCAGCGGCACAGAGAGCAGAGGAGCAGGGTGGTGATATTGTAGTGAACTCAATATAAGCACCCTACTTGGCTTGACAAGTGGGTTGACCCTATTGGCGACACAGGTAGAGTGCGGGACTCCGGAGCGCGAGGCGTGAGTTCAAACCTGCCGGTGGGACGTCGCCATGTTGAGCTGCACGTTATAATATAACATGCGATGCAATACTTGTCTATTTTGTCCACATTTATGTGCATACATATTTCAAAAATGTTTTTTGTAAATAAAATGTTGTGCATGGTCCATCTACCTGTCCTCTTGTTCATAACGCTTATCTGTTAAGAAGGTGCGAAGCCATCAGCCTAATGAGTCCACACTTCTGTTGTGATAATTGCTCACGCTGAGCGCTCTGACAGCCCCGTACGCTGTGGGGGTCACACACGTGTTCCTCCCCACACTCTCAAATTTTTTTCCCGTATATTTTTCTCTTTAGCGTACAGAAATGGCAATACGCCCGTATTTGCTAAAATTGCATTTTCCCCGTATTAAAATACGGCGAAACCGTATCACTTGACAGGTATGTAATTACATGCAGAAACACCGCACAGGCCATCTTCACAAAAATCCAGCTCGACAAGCCACTTTTGCTTAGGTGGAAATGCAAATTGAACTATAAATCATGTGCTGATACATGTCATATTTTCCCATGTAAAGGTCTCCCACTTTTACTTACAAATTGATTTTTAATTTTTGGGAAAAGGAAATATAAATTTTGCACTTGTTGGTAACAACAGCTGTGTGCAACAAAAACACAGTTGTGTATCCTTGTCCAATCTGTCTACTGTTATTAGTGCCAAATTTTTGCTAGATTCCTTCTTAATTTATTAAATTTTGACTGGTGATGCAACATTCAACTTACATGTACTTACCTTTATCAGTGTCTACAAGTTCAAGCACACCTGTACAACTGCTTATAACCTAAAAAATGTACCCGTTCAAGAGAAATGGATTCAGCACTGCAAATTTGTTTAAAATAAAAAAAAAACCTACCAAGACATTACGTTTCGTTGTGTTGTTAAAAATTAAATTACCATTAGAAGGCTATACACCTGACCTGATGAACAGCAGCATGTGGAGTGAACAGAGAATGGAATGTGTATGTAATTATTGGCTTTTCTCATACGGTGTCATAACAGATAAACCAGACTTTTGATGCAAACAATACAATTTTATTCCAGAAGCAAAATTTACAAACAAAAAAACAGACTGGGCGATGACATCTCTGCGAGCTCTTCCCTTCGTAACACAGCGTCCTGTTCCAAGGCTTCATGCGCATCTGCCCGCACATCTGCAGCCACCTGTCGCAAATGCTGCATGTACTCCTGATTCTTGCCGCTGGTCATGTTGCCGTTCCAAGAGCCGCATCTCTTCGTCATGCATGTTGACCATCGCTGATGTAAGGTCAGCGATGGGAGTTGTCTGTTTTCGTCTTGCCTAGATGGAAAGACAGAAAGGCATGGTCGTTAAAGCTGGATCACTACATATATTATGGAATTACACAGGTGAAAGTCTGTGGTGGAATGTCACTATTATATTATGCTTCATTGCTGTATATAAGCTGAACTGTCATGTTGCTGCCCCTCAGTAGAGCAGATTTTGCAACACGCAGGGTGCTGTCTTCGGCTGCAGCCCCCCTGCAAAACTAAAAAGGATTAAGATTAAGAATATGGATGGATGGATGGGTAATGTTTAAACTAGTTGCTTGTAGTGTGGCCGCAGAAATCTGAATGGGTTAATACAGTCAGCTGACGCAAAGCATTTCAATGAAGCATGTTGATTTCAACGGCAGTTCATGAGCTTTAGTTGTTTTTATAAAACAGGAGTTACAACAGCACTTCAATCACCACACCTAAAAATGGTTGTGGAACACCGATAAGTGAAGACCAAAGAATAACCTTTTTGTACATTTAAAAAGACATTTTCAATTAATTAATATGCAGCTACAGGAAATTGCATTAATCAATTTGGTACATAACTTGTTAGGCTCCAGCCCCACCGCAACCTGTAAAGGATTAAGCGGTAGAAGATGGATGGATGGATGGATTTTCGACCCTGGTTTCCGCTGCTGGACCTGTTTCAACCAAAAAAAAAAATCGTGGTTATTGTGCCTTACCGGCACTTGAACGTGATCCAGATGGAGCTGGTGATGTGGAGCTGATCCAGCTGGCGCTCAGCCAGACGCACACGCAGACGCAGCGCCAGGAGAGTCCGCTGTGTCAGTCATCTCCACTGAGGTGGACCCCTGTGATATGAAATGCGATTCTAGAAAGAAAATGCACGCAATTTAAAACTTAACACCAAAGTGCAACATGTACACAACACTCTCAAGTTTTTAACCGGAATACAATAAGCGTAATTCAGCGTTTTGTTCGCGCTAATACTTAACACAAAGCAAGCGTGAATCTGTAGTTGGCTGCAAAACAATACGCAAGCCTCAGTAACAACCGTTACTCACAATCTAACAACCTTCCTATTTCTTAAAAACAGTGAGCTTGGCATAGAACGGATCAAGTGGCGAACAGATGCGCAATATCAAATAAACACTCACCATCCACGGTTTCCAAGGGCCGTGACCGTGACCGTGTGGAGCCCAATGTCTCTCAGCGAACCACTTCCACTCCTTCCATCCGCTGAACTTGGAGCAATGTGGTCCTTCACTGCTCGGTAATCGCTTTTCAGCTTTTTCAGCTTCTCCCAACACTGTTTGGCAGTACGGATGTGCCCTGGAGAAGCCATCTGCTCGGACACCTGCATTTCAAGTAGATCCGTCCAACTCGCGCTGGATGCGATCGTCGCCTAATATAGAAAGAAAATTGCGCACCTCCTAATATATAATATTAGGAGTATATTATTATATAAGTATATTATACAGCATATTAATATAATATACCGTATTAAAGGGGCGCACTGTGTTCACTGCTGAACAATTACAAATGGCGGTTGTGGAGTAAATTCAGCAGAAAAAGTCGCTTTCATGACGTCACAACCTGACCAATCAGCGGCGACCAGTCTCTTAAAGTCATATCACAGCCATACTCAGCCCTACTCAGCCCGGTTAGACCCTGCCCTGGATCAGGTACGAAAAAAGTACCTGCTTAACCGGTGCTGGGGCTAGTCGAAAAGCGCCTAAAGCGGGCTGAGTGGTGCGGTGTAGGGCCAAGTGAGGCTAGTGGAAAAGGGCCTTTAGTGATGTGATGAACAATGTGATGAACTCTTTTCTTTTTTTATCCAAATTTCCAAAACCTTGACTACTCAGAGTTGGGACCAGGAAGCAGAGTCGCAGTCTTACACGCCTCTCTGCAGCTCCTCTTCATCCGCCACCCCTCAACTTAGCCCCTGTCTTCCCCATCAGAGAATCATTATCTGCTCCCTCCAAAGTAAATAAAAATATAATATATAAGCATCCCAAAGTGATTAAACAAAAAGTTGGTAAAACTCAAATTAAACATAAAGCCTCTAAATTGAATGACTTGGCCTCTGTTCCTCCTCATAATTTAAAAATTAAATGTGGTTTATTAAATATTAGGTCTCTAACTCCCAAGTCTCTGTTAGTCCATGATCTGTTAATTGATCATCAGATTGATTTAATATCCCTTACAGAGACTTGATTAGGGCAAGAGGATTATGTTGGTTTAAATGAATCAACTCCCTCTGGTTATTTAAACTGTCAAAATCCCAGAAGTTCTGGTCGTGGAGGAGGAGTAGCAACAATTTACCATTCCAAACTATTAATTAATGTAAAGCAAAAAACATGTTATAATTCCTTTGAGGGCCTGGACCTCAGTATCGGGCACTTTAGCAATTTTAGGTTAAACCCAATTTTATTTGCCATAGTTTATCGTCCTCCATCAACCTACTCAGAATTTTTATCCGAATTTGCTGATTTCTTAGCTGATTTGGTACTGAAATCAGATAGAATAATTATAGTAGGGGACTTTAATATACATGTAGATGTAGATAGTGACTGCCTTAATGTGGCATTTAATTCAATATTAGACTCGATTGGGTTTTCTCAGAAAGTAGGAAATTCTACTCATTATCTCCACCATACGTTGGACCTTGTTCTGACATATGGCATAGAAATAGAAAATCTTGTAGTGTCTCCTCATAACCCTGTACTGTCAGACCATTGTCTGTAAACCTTTGATTTTACTATTTCTGACTATTTGGCTCCTAAAGAAAAATATTATTACAGTAGATGCCTCTCAGATGATGCTGTTACCAAATTTATGCAGATTGTTTCCTCTATGCCATGTGTCAACACAACGGAAATAAGCTATAGACAGCTTGCTCCTTCTGTAATTGATAACATGGTGGATAGTGTTACAGCTTCTCTGCATCAGACTCTAGACTTGGTGGCCCCCTTAAAAAAAGAAAAAGTCTAATCAGAGATTTCTAACTCCTTGGTTCAACACAGAAACTTGTAGCTTAAAACAGAAGACTTGTCAATTAGAAAGAAAATGGCGCTCCACTAATTTAGATGAAATCTATTTAGCTTGGAGAAATCATCTTTTAATTTATAAAAAATCTCTTAGAAAAGCTAGAATGAGTTATTATTCTGCATTAATAGAAGAGAACAAGAATAATCCCAGGTTTCTTTTCAGCACTGTAGCCAGGTTGACAAAGAGTCAGGACTCTGTCAATCCTAGCATTCCCTTAGAGCTTACTAGTCAGGACTTTATGAACTTTTTCAATAATAAAATTTCATCCATCAGAGATAAAATCAATCAGATTCTTCCCACAGTTAACTTAAATACTGTAACTACTACAACTCCTTCAACTGATGTCTGTCTTGATGAGTTTACTCCAATCGACCTTTGTGAGTTAGACAAAATAGTTTCCTCATCCAAACCTTCAACTTGTCTTTTAGACCCTATTCCTACCAGGTTATTTAAATAAGCCTTTATTCTTCATATAATCAATTCTTCATTAACTTTAGGCCATGTACCGCAGGCTTTTAAAACGGCTGTAATTAAACCCTTACTCAAAAAGCCAACGCTAGATCCAGGAGCTTTAGCTAACTATAGACCAATCTCTATTCTCCCTTTCATTTCAAAAATCTTAGAAAGAGTTGTTGCTATGCAATTATTTGACCACCTGCAGGGAAATGGTTTACTTGAAGAGTTTCAATCTGGGTTTAGAATCCATCATAGTACTGAAACAGCCTTAGCGAAGGTCACTAACGACCTCCTCATCGCATCTGATAATGGACTGGTTTCTGTACTTGTCCTTTTAGACCTTAGTGCAGCTTTTGATACTATCGATCATAATATTCTACTTGATAGATTAGAACACTATGTTGGACTTAATGGAACTTTGTTGCAGTGGTTTAGATCTTATTTATCTGATAGGTTTCAGTTTGTTCATGTCAATAATGAGTTTTCTTTCAACTCAAAGCTTAGTCATGGAGTTCCACAGGGATCTGTGCTAGGCCCTACTCTTTTTAGTTTATATATGCTTCCGTTAGGCAACATTATTAGAAAGCACTTTATACATTTTCATTGTTATGCAGATGATACACAATTATACCTGTCAATAAAGCCAGATGATAGTAATCAATTAGCCAAGTTGGAAGCCTGTCTTAAGGAAATCAAAGCTTGGATGACTTGTAATTTCCTGCTATTAAATTCAGATAAGACTGAAGTCATTCTTGTTGGTCCAAAAAACCTTACAAATACCTTTCCAAATCAAACTTTCAGTTTGGATGCAGTTACTCTTTCTCTTAATAGCTCTGTGAGGAAGCTTGGAATTACGTCAAACAGGTTCATTTTGTCTTCTTTCAATTATTTATCCTTTTTTTTTTTTTTTTTTTTCTTTGAAAGACAAAAGTAAAATAGAAAGATGTCTTTACCTTCTTTACATGTTTCAACTGCACTGCAGCCTTCATCAGAAGAGTCAGCTGATTGCTGCCAGGTGACATTTATCAGCTGATTTTCGTAGGCGGGGCCAGCTCAGCAGATCTGTCAGATCCGCTGAGCCGGCCCCGCCTCCCGCCTTCAGATGGTCTCTGGAGAATGTGGTCCCAGGTGTGAGAAAGCATAAAGGCATAAAGGCCCCCTCATCTCGGCCCCGGGAGGCGGGGCCGGCTCAGCGGATCTGACAGATCTGCTGAGCTGGCCCCGCCTACGAAAATCAGCTGATAAATGTCACCTGGCAGCAATCAGCTGACTCTTCTGATGAAGGCTGCAGTGCAGTTGAAACATGTAAAGAAGGTAAAGACATCTTTCTATTTTACTTTTGTCTTTCAAAGAAAAAAAAAAAAGGATAAATAATTGAAAGAAGACAAAATGAACCTGTTTGACGTATTACGTGGAAGTTATGGACAAGTTTGCATTAAAGACTTCCGCCGGCTGGAGAAATTGGAGAAAACACGGGCACGCTTCAGAAACCACCTACGATTCAACCTCCGTTGCAGAGATGAGGAGGTCACACCCCAAAGCCTCAATATAAGAAATCCAATCCCGACCAAGAACGCAGAAAAAATCATCAACAAAGCACGGAAAGACCTTATAAAAGAACGTATAAGAATAACGGCAAATAAAGTAGACAAAATAAACAACCAAATCAAAGAGGAAACGGACATGTTTAAGCAACGCTACCCGACGGACCAGAAAACGCAGGAGCAGATAAAAGCACAACTGAAACACGCACACGAACAAGAATTCATCACAACGAAAAACCGCCAATTGAAAAAATTAAAAAAACTCACAGAAAGAAAGAACGGACGAAGACAAACACACACGGAAAAGAACGATAAGTGTGTCAAAAACCTATCACAACGCACACTCACGGACACGGAGAAAACAGTGCTGAACAGAGGACTGAACTTCGCCATCACACCAGCCAGAATCCCCCATGAAGAATACATCCTCGCAACAGAACTGGCATGTGAAAAAATCCAGGACCAAGGAGAAAAAGCAGCACTCCGGAACGCAGTCGCAGGAATCCTCAAAACGGCCAAATTACCACAAAGCAACGTTACAAGAAAAGAAGAAAAAGCATTAAACTCACTCAAGACAGATAAAACGATCACAATACTCCCAGCAGATAAAGGCAGAACAACAGTAATTTTGGACACGGAAACATACGAAAAACAGATGGAAACCATGTTGGCAGACAGTAACACATACGAAATCATTAAAACAAACCCGACAGAAGAAAAGAAAAAAATGCTCAAAGCCCTTCTAAAACCTCTATTAGAAAGCAATAAAATCACAAAGGACGCATATGATCACCTGATCCCCACAGCCAGCATCACCCCTCGGATTTATGGAACACCGAAAATACATAAAAAGGATATCCCACTGCGGCCAATAATAGACAGCATTGGATCAGTCACATAAAACTTATCAAAAGCCCTAGCTGAAATCATCAAACCCCTCCTTGGACTATCAGACTTTCACTGTAAAAATTCAAAAGAGCTGGCACAAGAACTCAAAGACATAAAAATAGAATCAGACGAGATCCTCATCTCACATGACGTCATCTCTTTATTCACAAAGACTCCTATTGACGTCACACTACATATAGTGCAAGAACGCCTCAACAAGGACAGTACCCTAAAAAGACGCACCAACCTCACAGTCCATGACATATCCAAATTACTACAGTTTGTTGCAAAATCCACTTATTTTCAATTCAGAGGAAAAATCTACAAACAAAAAGAAGGATTTGCAATGGGAGACCCACTATCAGCCATCATGAGCAGTTTTTTTATGGAGGATCTGGAAAATAAAGCCATCAACACAGCACCCACAATATGCAAACCCACCCTTTGGAAGAGATACGTAGATGACATTCTGGAAAAAATAAGGAAAGGACATACACAAGAACTCACTGACCATCTGAACAGTACAGACAGTACGGGGAACATAAAATTCACACACGAAGAGGAGGAAAATGGCACCATAGCCTTTCTGGACATGAAAATCCACCACAACGAGGATGGCAGCATAAAAATCACAGTCTACAGGAAACCAACCCACACAGATCAATACCTACTTTGGACATCGGAACACCCCACAGCACACAAGCTATCAGTCGTCAGGACATTATATGAACGAGCCACCATCATCACGGAACAAGAAGACAGACAGGAAGAGGAAAACCACATAAAACATGCACTTATACGCTGCCAATATCCAGTATGGGCCATAAACAAAGGGAAACAGCAAGTCAAAAACAAAGAAAATAAACAGGACACAAGACACAGAACAAAAGCTGAAATCAAAAACAAGGAAACCATAACTATACCATACATACGAGGGATCACGGAACCAATTCAAAGGATCATGAAAAAATACAAAATAAACACAGCAGTCAAACCACACAAAAAATTAAGACAGTTATTAGTACACCCCAAGGACAGAATAGAACAAGACAATAAATGCAATGTATTATATGAAATATCATGCAGATCATGTAACAAAACCTACATTGGAGAAACCGGAAGATTATTCACCACAAGAAAAAAAGAACACCAAAAGGAATGTGAGAAGGAAACGCAAGGACGACTCACAAGATCACAAAAAGAAAAAGCAGAACAAGAAACATTAAAATCAGCTATATCGGACCACTGCAAAAGAAATAATCACATCATGGACTGGGACAACACAAAAATTATTGGATCGGAGAGCAACAGACACAAACGTTGGATCAAGGAGGCAATAGAGATCAGAAAGCGGGGAAAAGACACCATGAACCGAGATGAGGGGGCCTTTATGCTTTCTCACACCTGGGACCACATTCTCCAGAGACCATCTGAAGGCGGGAGGCGGGGCCGGCTCAGCGGATCTGACAGATCTGCTGAGCTGGCCCCGCCTACGAAAATCAGCTGATAAATGTCACCTGGCAGCAATCAGCTGACTCTTCTGATGAAGGCTGCAGTGCAGTTGAAACATGTAAAGAAGGTAAAGACATCTTTCTATTTTACTTTTGTCTTTCAAAGGAAAAAAAAAAAAAAAAAAAAAGGATAAATAAGCTTGGAATTATTTTTGATCAAGATCTGTCCTTCAATTCACATATTAAATTTGTTTCTAAGACTGCCTTCTATCATTTGCTTAATATTGCCAAGATTAGGAGCATCTTGTGTCAGAGTGATGCTGAGAAACTGATCCACGCTTTTGTTAGCTCGAGATTAGATTATTGTAATTCTTTATTATCAGGCTGTCCTAAAACATCTTTAAAAAGTCTTCAGCTGATCCAAAATGCTGCAGCAAGAGTTTTAACAGGTACTAGAAAGAGAGATCATATCTCTCCGGTTCTGGCCTCCCTTCATTGGCTTCCCATAGAGTTTAGAATTAAGTTTAAAATCCTTCTTCTTACTTACAAAGCTCTAAACAATCAGGCTCCTTTTTATTTGAAAGATCTGATACTACCGTATTATCCTAACAGAGCACTACGCTCCCAAAATGCAGGATTACTTGTAATACCTAGAATCTCCAAAAGCACAATGGGAGGCAGAGCCTTCAGTTATCAAGCTCCTCTCCTGTGGAACCAGCTGCCAGTCTGGATTCGGGAGTCAGACTCGATCTCTGTTTTTAAGAATAGGGCTAAAACCTACCTTTTTGATATAGCCTACAATTAGGGAGGGATCATGTTTTTCTGAACCCTCCCTTAGTTATGCTGCTAATAGGTTTAGTCAGCCAGGGGACCTCCAATAATGCACTGGACCTCACTCCTTTCTTCACTCTCAATGAAATATTTTTTTTTGCTGGTTATTAACATCTGTTTGTTCTCTCCCATAGATTGAGTCCCCATCGTGCTGTTTACTCTCTACATGTCTGTTCTTTTCATCTTCTCTGTCCCCTCACCCCCCAGCCAGTCGCAGCAGATGACTGCCCCTCCCTGAGCCTGGTTCTGCTGGAGGTTTCTTCCTGTTAAAAGGGACTTTTTCGTCTCCACCATCGCCAAGTGCTTGCTCACAGGGGATCGCCTGATTTGTGGGGTCTTTCTGCAACTGTGGGGGTCCCCCCTACAGTTGAAAGTGCTATGAGATGACTGTTGTTGTGAAATGGCGCTATATAAATAAAGTTGAATTGAATTGAATTGAAATTGAGGTGTTTTGGGCACGTCCCACTGGGAGGAGACCCCGGGGCAGACCCAGGACTCGGTGGAGAGACTATGTCTCCCAGCTGGTCTGGGAACGCCTTGGTATCCTCTCTGAAGAGCTGGAGCAGGTGGCGGGGGAGAGGGAAGTCTGGGCTTCTCTGTTTGAACTGCTGCCTCCGCGACCCGGACCTCCGGAAAAGCGGTAGACAATGGATGGATGGATGGATGAAATTGAATTAGTGTCATGAACTTGGGGTTGATGGTCTCAAACCCAGTTCTGA
Source organism: Pholidichthys leucotaenia (assembly GCA_020510985.1). Lineage (NCBI taxonomy): Eukaryota > Metazoa > Chordata > Actinopteri > Cichliformes > Pholidichthyidae > Pholidichthys > Pholidichthys leucotaenia. The sequence goes on from CM035844.1 coordinate 309,962,131, forward strand.
CGCTGTGGCTATTTTTGACTGTGTTGTGTATTGTGCGCCTGTTTTCCATCAGGCACGCTCAGGGAGCCCTTTGGGTCCATCTGGCTCTCTGACAGCTCAGCCACGCCTCCTTCCTCCTGTCAGGTTCACCAGCTGTTTCCACTCACTCCCTGTCACGCCCCCACACTTTCTCATTACGCACACCTGCCATCTCTTCTCTGATTAGGCTTGACATTATTTAAGCCCTGTTTGAGTGGGTAAAGATTGCCATATCATTGTGGATTACACTGTAGCGCATTTCCTCAACGTATGTTTGCACCCACTCATGTCTAGAAGCCCTGCCTGTTCCTTACGGTACCACTTCACACTGGGTGGTGCGCTTATTGGTAACTGTTGGTTGTTCTCCACTTCCCTTCAGCGTTCATTCAGCCTGACCATGTAGTCTTCTCTAACGCCACCTGACATTCTCTTGTTACCTGGGGTTAGCGGCTGTTTCTGTTTCGCCTGCTCACACCGGACTGCATGGACTGCCTTGGACTGCCTTGGACTGCTCCAGCCCATAAGTTTATGTTTGCCTTTGTGAACGAGAGGAACGTGTGGCGAGGTCTGAGGCATGTGGCGAGCAAGAGGCGAGGCAAATTCTTCTTTCAATTAGTCCAGTTTTATTTTCAGTTAACTTACAGATAGATAGTTCCAATCATCCGACACGGTTCTCAAGCTCCACTTCAATAATACTGATCAACGATTTATCTTGCTCTGATCATCTCCTTTCATATGATGATCTCAAGATTCTAATTAACTGCTCATAATCGCCGATGATGACTCTGATCCTTCTGATCATCTCCTTTCATCTGATGATCTGGATTCTCATCCTCCTTGGCAATTCTGATTAACTCATCTCTCAATTATCCTGATCCAATCTGATCAACTCTTTTTCTGAACAACTACTGATTTTTCGGTCACAATCATCGCACCTGTTTTATACCGACAGAGACAATTAGGGCTGATTAGCCCCTACCATAATCCCAGGTAAAACAACAAATCTTCCATCATTTACACATACCCAGTAATATGTAAAAATACATAAATAATTTCCCCAGACATACACAATATAAATATATAAATAACACACAATAAATAGTAATATAAATAATTCAATAAATACCTTAACCCCTATTTACAAAATCTAAACCTCCCCTCTAACTTACCATACATGTTTCCTTCCTGCAGGTGTCCTATAAAAGGCATTCACCCTCTGACAGAATCTTTTACCCGGACACCCACAGGAAGCATGTTGGCAAAGGTATGTGAATAATTAATTATCAGTCGTTTACCCAAAATACTTAACCATACAATTATCTCCTAAGGGCATTCAAATTAAACAAAGACAGATCCTAAACCATTATGTGCATCTTAATCATACAACAATACAGATACAACATAATCACAATATAACCAGACATACGGTAGTGACATCCCATCGTCACAGTCTTTCTCAGTGTGCCGTTCAGCTGTCTTGTAGCAATAGGCATTGTCTCCCTCGGCCTGTCGAGCATCCAGAAGGTGTCCTTGCTCTCCTGGTGTCCTCCATGACTGTTTACCCATACTACTGTAGATATTGTGATGGTATTCTTCCATCAGTTGCTCGTCATTAACTGTTGTTGGACTGTACTTATTATTTTTGTTCAATAAACTGCACGCAACTATCTCTGCACATGGGTTTTAATTCCTTCCTCCGTACACTGCGTAAAAGCGCACGGGGAACATAACAGAATGATCCGGACCGAGAAAGAAAACCCAGCTGAGTAGTCGTGTGTTTTTCCTTTTTCCCCTCTGAGCTACGCTATGGTGGTCTGGACTGATGAGGAGCTGAGAGCACAGGATCTTCTGGAACAGGCTCTCTTTTCTGCTCAGTGGCAGCAGTCTCCAGAGGATGTTCGGCTGGCGCGGATTACCGCTGAAGACATTATGTGCTGTCATCCCGACCTCAGCTAATTCCGAGGGTGAGCGAAATCCTCTCCGTCATCTTCCCCCAGCCAGACGTGGAGTTGGAGTGGGACTCCCCGACGTCGGAGCCATCACCACGCCGGAAGAAGCACTTGCGGCGGAGGAAGCCACCCTCCTCCCGTGGCTCTCTCGCTCCTGCTTCATCCCTCGAGCCTGGGTTTGCTCAATCCACCTATGTTATGACGGAGGAGAGACTGGCCTTGCTAGCCCAGATAGACCACCAGATGGAGGAGGAGCACCACGAGAAGGGGGAATGGAGATGCGCTTCGCTGGCCGTAACTGCTTCGTCCTCCGGACCGGGGTCCACCCAATCCACGTTTGTTATGACAGAGGAGGAGAGACTGGCCTTGCTAGCCCAGATAGACTGCCAGATGGAGGAGGAGCGCTGTGAGAGGGAGGAATGGAGACGTGCTTCGCTGGCCATAACTGCTTCGTCCTCCGGGCTGGGGTCCACCTAATCCACATTTGTTATGACGGGGGAGGAGAGACTGGCCTTGCTAGCCCAGATAGACTGCCAGATGGAGGACGAGCACCGCGAGAGGGAAGAACTGAGACGCACTTTGCTAGCAGTAACTGCTTCGTCCTCCGGACTGGGGTCCACCCAATTCACGTTTGTTATGACAGAGGAGGAGAGACTGGCCTTGCTAGCCCAGATAGACTGCCAGATGGAGGAGGAGCGTTGCAAGAGGGAGGAATGGAGATGTGCTTCGCTGGCCATAACTGCTTCGTCCTCCGGATCGGGGTCCACCCAATCCACATTTGTTATGACGGGGGAGGAGAGACTGGCCTTGCTAGCCCAGATAGACTGCCAGATGGAGGAGGAGCGCTGCGAGAGGGAAGAACTGAGACGCACTTTGCTGGCTGTAACTGCTTCGTCCTCCGGACCAGGGTCCACCCAATCTACAATTGTTATGACGGAGGAGGAGAGACTGGCTTCGCTAACACAGATTGACCATCAGATGCAGGAGGAATGACGCGAGAGGGAGGAACTGAGATGCGCTACACTGGCCAACACTGACCGTCCCTTGGAGGAGCAGAGAAACTCAGTCAGACTATTTGTTCCTCCTGCAGCTACTTCTCCCTCAACCCTTACATCCTCCAAAGTGGCAGAGGCAGTTTTTCCCTCTTCCTCACTTTCCCCTCCGCCCATTTGGAAGGCTCCTCCACTGCCTGCCGAGGAGTTTAGGCCTGGGTTGGACGTGAGAAGGAGGGGAGAGGCCCCGGATGCCGTTGGGGACGTCAAAAGCCAGGGGAACAGGCAAGTTCTTCCTCATTTAATTTCTAATTTTGATGAACAATTTTGCCTGTCCCCTGGTCAGGAGACTTGGGGTTTGCAGTCCCCTGAGTGCCCTGCTCCAGTAGCATGTTATAACTCTTCACCTGACCTCTCCAAATCCTCTCTGTGTGCTCCCACAAGTTTGCCGACCCCAGAACCATGTCACCAGAGGGGGGAGGAACTTGAAGCCTTGGAGGATCCAGTCCCAGGGTCAGCAGTGAGGCAATCCCCAGCCGCCTTGCCGGATAAGCCATTTGTGTGGAAGACGGTGCACCGGGGCATAGAGACTGCAACCACCATTATGCCTGCTACAGGCACCGCCACAGCAGAGTCACCCTACCGACCAGACCTCCAGCCAGTTGGGCCCAAGACGTCATCACATTGTTGGAGTCCTGGACGGCGGTGGAGCTCGAGTGCAATCAAGTAATCTCTCCTGTAATTCTCATGTCAGTTTCTGAGAGATCTTGCCTGGCTCTTGGAGAGGAGAGTCGAGTGCAGCCCTCAGCTGCATCTGGACTCCCCTCGCCGGGCTCCGCCTCTGCCGGCGACTCTAACAGCCTTTCCTCTCCTGTCTTCCCTGAGCTCCTTCTTAGGGTCACCGGAGAGGGTCCGCCACTACCTAGGGTGCCCGCGGACGATGACGACGTGAGTCCAGCCGCCCCGGTAGAGGCCGATGTGGGTGTAACACCTCCTGGACCTTCACAACCAGTGCACCCTAGATTGCCGGAGTCCTGGATGGCGGTGGAGCCCAAGTTCAGGCAAGTGTGCTCCATAATGTCTCCTGTACCTATGTTGAAGTCACACTGCCCGACTCGTGGTGAGGAAGGCCAGAGGCAGCTCGCTGCAGCTCCCAGGCTCATCTCACCAGGCTCTGCTGCTGCCGGTCACCCTGACTCAGTTTCTTTCTCTCTTCCTCTGGTTTCGGTGCTCCTTGCCAGGGTCACCAGAGAGCAGCCAATCCCACCAGAGGCCACTGAGGATCCGGGTCCAGTGCCGGAGGTTGTGGAGAGTCCTACCTCCCTCGCTGGGGAGGTCACAGTGGGAGCAATGAGGTCCCCAATGGGGACCACTGCAGGTGCAATGGTGCTCCAGCCGGAGCCCACTGCGGGTACTGCAGAACTTCAGCCGGGAGCCACCGTGGGTGCAACAGCGCTCCAGCTTGAGTCCACCGCAGGTGCAGCAGAGCTCCAGCCGGATTCCACCTCAGGTGCAGTGGAGCTCCAGCCTGGAGCCACCGCAGGTGTAGTTCTGTCCCAGACCGGGACCATCGCGGGTGCTACTGTCCCCCAGCTCGGAGACACAGGGGGTGGGGGGGGGCTCCTTCCTTGTTGTTGCCTTATGATGTTGGGGCTCTCCTTCCTTGGTCCTCCCTTTGATTGGTCCTTCCCTTGGGGAGACCGCCTCCCAGGCCGCCGTTTCTGAGATGGTGGCTCAAAGACCCAGCTTGTCTGCCCGACAAACTGTGTCGTGGGGTTAGGTGGCCCCTTTTCCCTGGCTGGCCACCTGACCCGCTCTCACAGGAGGTCTGACTGGTCTTGGACATGGACAGACCACCTGATTGGCCTCCTTCTGTTGCCCTTTGGGCCTGGGACTCTGGGCAGCCCCCTGGACACTTGGTCTTTGGGGGTGGGGGGAGGACTGTTCTAGGTTGGGGTTGAAGGGAGGGTCATCTCACTTATTTTGTGCATTGATTTGGTGTCATGTTGTCACTCAGTGCTTCCCACCTGACCTGTTTCCCCCACCTCCATCCCTGGTTTGTTGTTTCCCTGGAGGGGGGAGGGGGGTTGCCTCATTGTGTTATTGTGTTTTTGTGTTGTCACTAGGGGTGTCTGGATTCCACCCCTTGAGGGGGAGGCTCTGTCATGAACTTGGGGTTGATGGGCTCAAACCCAGTTCTGACGCTGTGGCTATTTTTGACTGCGTTGTGCATTGTATGCCTATTTTCCATCAGGCGTGCTCAGGCAGCCCTTTTGGTCCATCCGGCTCTCTGACAGCTCAGCCACGCCTCCTTCCTCCTGTCAGGTTCACCAGCTGTTTCCACTCACTCCCTGTCACGCCCCCACACTTTCTCATTACACACACCAGCGATCTCTTCTCTTATTAGGCTTGGCATTATTTAAGCCCTGTTTGAGTGGGAAGAGATTGCCAGATCATTGTTACACTGTAGCATATTCCCTCAGTGTATGTTTGCACCCACACACGTCTAGAAGCCCTGCCTGTTCCTTACGGTACTGCTTCACACTGGGTGGTGCTCTTATTGGTAACTGTTGGTTATTCTCCACTTCCCTTCAACGTTCATTCAGCCTGACCATGTAGTCTTCTCTAACGCCACCTGACATTTGCTTGTTTCCTGGGGTTAGCAGCTGTTCCTGTTTCGCCTGCTCACACCGGACTGCACAGACTGCCTCGGACCGCTCCAGCCCACAAGTTTATGTTTGCCTTTCAGCTGTCCTTTGGCACTAGGCATTGTCTCCCTCAGTTGAGTGTCCGGGAGGCGTCCCTGCTCTCCTGGTGTCCTCCATGACTGTTTACCCATCCTACTGTTGATATTGTGACAGTATTCTTCCATCAGTTGCTCATCATTTACTGTTGCTGGACTGTACTCATTATTTTTGTTCAATAAACTGCACACAACTATCTCTGCACGTGGGTTTTAATTTCTTCCTCTGTGCGCTGTGTAAAAGTGCACGGGGAACATAACACTTAGTCCCTTTCTCAACTGTTTAATTTGGCGCATGGTCCTCCCGATGATCTGACAGACAGATCCAACCATGTTACAAATATCCCCATCCCAAATTCTACAAAAGTTGGCACAGTAGGAAAAATGTTCAGAACACAATGAAATGCTTTACAAATCCAGTCATACTCTAGTACACTGAGAACATGTCAACAAAACATATTGTGTTTGTGAATTTAACTGCAGAAAGATATTTATATTAGAAAATATATTAGAGACATTTACACATTTCAGAGCAATATACAGTCATGTGAAAAAATTAGGACACCTTGTATAAGCCTGTGGTTTTTTTTTTTAACATATTTGGACATATGGATATTTAATATCAATGTTAAAAATACTGGGAGATTCATGTAATACAACTAAACAATTAAAAATGAATTAAAGACTTTTTTTCAAATTTTCTGTAAAATATAATTCTGAACAAATAGTGAGGAATAAATTAGGACACCCCCCATCTTTTCAGGACACCCCCACATTCATTCCCACTTAAACTGGCTAAAATAAATGTTAAAAAAATGCAAATAAAAAACAAAAACAAGGTTAGACATAGATATGTGAACATTTCTTACTAAAGAACTGAATATTTAATGGGGTGTCCTAATTTTTTCACATGACTGTATATGCGGTTACTCAGATGTCTCTTTTCCAGGGACATGCCTTCATTTTACAACACCAAACCACATTCTACCTGGTTTACAAGTTCAAGAGAGTGCTAGAATTATCCTGCCTGCTGTCCCAGTCTGTTGCTTACTGAGAATATATGGTGCTTCCTGACGCGCAAGATAGAGTGATGCAGATTTGATATACAGACGTGGACAAAATTGTTGGTACCCCTCTGTTAATGAAAGAAAAACCCACAATGGTCACAGAAATAACTTAAATCTGACAAAAATGGTAATAAATAAAAATTTTATGAAAATTAACAAATGAAAATCAGACAATGCTTTTGAATTGTGGTTCAACAGAATTATTTTAAAAAACAAACTCATGAAACAGGGGCCTGGACAAAAATGATGGTACCCCTAGAAAAGATTGAAAATAATGTGACCATAGGGACATGTTCAACCAAGATGTGTCCTCTAATTAACATCACAGGTGTCTACAAACTTGTAACCAGTCAGTCGGCCTATTTAAAGGGTGACAAGTAGTCTCTGTGCTGTTTGTTTACATGGTGTGTGTGGCGGTTTGGGATAACCCCCACAACAAACTGGGACAGACACAGCGCTCGACTAGAGCAGTTAACTTAACAGTGAAATGTGTGTATTGATGTCTACAGGCAGCCCCGCTCCTTCTGGCTTTTTCCGGCTATGTACTGTAATGTTAATGCGCCATTCATGCACTGTGTTCATGCATCCTGTCCTTACTGTGTCTCTCAAATGCAAATGTCTCATGCCTGTTCTGCAGTCTCTTTGATGATACCATGCCTTTCATGTATTGTCTATGACTGGGTATATAAGCTCACTGAAATCCATGTTCAGTCTCTCACTCTTCAACTGCTGCTGCTGACACACACACTGTGTATCTTTGCTAGAGAGCCTGAGGACGCCGCTCCAGCCTGCTCACACTTAGGGCTGGAGCGGAGTTCTATGATGGCGGTGTGATTTAATAAACCTGCTTAAAACCTCTCATCGCTGCCTTTATTTTATCATCCGCCTCACTGGTGACCCCGAGGACGCACACGCTTTGTGCATCGCAACCTTCTGGCTTGGACAGCCACGCTGCCGGTGAACGCAGCACCCGGCGGTGATGCTCTGATGACAAGCGAACGCAGCAGCTCCCTTCTGCTTCAGTGAACTCTCCGGACATCACCCACGACCGGGAAAGCCACAGCAAACTTCATGGTGGGATCGGCACGCCTAGATCGGCACATCCACGCTGGACCGGCCGCGCTCACAGCTCCTCCACACGAGAGCGCATGCACCTCGTCCCCTCTCCACGACGGCGACCTCCATGGCCGACGGAGAATGCAGCGCGTGGACCTGAACGCACCATGGCCGAGCGAGTGACAAAGATCGTCTCCTCCCTCTCACCGCTCCAACGCATCTACACGAGCTTGAGGGACAAAGATCGTCTACTCACTTTCACCACTCCAACACAACTACAACAGGGATGATTAAGCTCCCTGACCCTGTCTCCTCTCCAGCTGGCCCAACACCGCACGGATCCCCGGCACACGCACTGGGGAGTTACGAAGACAGCGCACCACGCACGAGACACATACGGCTCCACAGACCGCCATCATCCTTCGCCGCTGCACACAGAGCCTTCAGGGCTGCTCTCACACCTGAAGCACGCATGCAGCTCGCCCACTGGATTTTCTAACGGTCTTAGCCACGGCACGCAAGGGGAATTCAGCAGTTTGCGGTTCCCGAGGGCTTTAGGTTGTGCCCGCACCTAAAGTCAACACGCCAAGTCCCTTTGCTTTTATTTCTTTTCTTACAGCCGCCCCTGTTTTCTTCATGGCCGCTGTTTATCCTCGCCGCTTCCTTTTTTCTTCACGGCCGCTATTAATCCTTGTAGGACTTAATCGCGAGAGGAGCCAGTGACTAATTTTTCTTCTTGTGATCTCCGCACGTTCAACGGGACAGCCCCTCAACATCGCAGACCCACAAGCAATTTTTGTGCGGCTCAGACGATTTCACCATCCCTGGCCGGCACTTACTACCCCCCACCCCCCTCCACCTCCTCCTGCACAGAGCTTTTCCTGCTCGCTGCCAAAGCTGGGCTATCGAGGTCTCGGCCCCCTGCCGAGCCCTCTGGGGGGGAGCTGTGGCGGTTTGGGATAACCCCCACAACAAACTGGGACAGACACAGCGCTCGACTAAAGCAGTTAACTTAACAGTGAAATGTGTGTATTGATGTCTACAGGCAGCCCCGCTCCTTCTGGCTTTTTCCGGCTATGTACTGTAATGTTAACGCGCCATTCATGCATTGTGTTCATGCATCCTGTCCTTACTGTGTCTCTCAAATGCAAATGTCTCATGCCTGTTCTGCAGTCTCTTTGATGATACCATGCCTTTCATGTATTGTCTATGACTGGGTATATAAGCTCACTGAAATCCATGTTCAGTCTCTCACTCTTCAACTGCTGCTGCTGACACACACACTGTGTCTCTTTGCTAGAGAGCCTGAGGACGCCGCTCCAGCCTGCTCACACTTAGGGCTGGAGCGGAGTTCTATGATGGCGGTGTGATTTAATAAACCTGCTTAAAACCTCTCATCGCTGCCTTTATTTTATCATCCGCTTCAGTGTGTACCACACTAAACATGGACCAGAGGAAGCAAAGGAGAGAGTAGTCTCAGGAGATTAGAAAGAAAATTATAGACAAGCATGTTAAAGGTAAAGGCTATAAGACCATCTCCATGCAGCTTGATGTTCCTGTGACTACAGTTGCACATACTATTATTCAGAAATTTAAGATCCATGGGACTGTAGCCAACCTCCCTGGACGTGGCCGCAGGAGGAGACGGATAATACGAATGGTAACAAAAGAGCCCAGAACAACCTCTAAACACATTCAAAGTGAACTCTAAGGTCAAGGTACATCAGTGTCAGATCGCACTATCCGTCATTGTTTTAGCCAAAGTGGACTTCATGGGAGATGACCAAGGAGGACACCACTGTTGAAAACAAATCATAAAAAAGCCAGACTGGAATTTGTCAAACTGCATGTTGACAAGCCACAAAGCTTCTGGGAGAACGTCCTATGGACAGACGAGACAAAACTGGAACTTTTTGGCAAGGCACATCAGCTCTATGTTCACAGCTGCAAAAATGAAGCATACCAAGAAAAGAACACTGTCCCTACTGTGAAACATGGAGGAGGTTCTGTTATGTTCTGGGGCTGCTTTGCTGCATCTGGCACAGGGTGTCTTGAATCTGTGCAGGCTACAATGAAATCTCAAGACTATCAAGGTATTCTAGAGAGAAATGTGCTGCCCAGTGTCAGGCAGCTTGGTCTCAGTCGCAGGTCATGGGTCTTGCAACAGGATAATGACCCAAAACACACAGCTAAAAACACCCAAGAATGGCTAAGAGCGAAACATTGGACTATTCTAAAGTGGCCTTCTATGAGCCCTGATCTAATTTGACATTGACATTGACATTGATTTTTATTTGAACATTCTTAAAAAATAAAAAGAAAGAAAGAAAGAAGAGAATTCAAAACACAACAAAAAAACAAACCAAAAATAAAATGTTCAAAAGGAGTGGGAAGAAGCCAACGCTTATATAGTCCCACCCCTTTTCCATACCCAACAAATTACAGTATTACTCATAATCATCATTATCCCACAACCACATTCACCATAATACATCCATAGCCAAATTATACAACAAAAATGACACAACAATGACAGTCCATATTGACAACAATACCAACATCCAACAATATTACAACAACAATAAACATACACTTCTGGCATGTTCAATACAAACACAGACAACACCATCACCTTCACAATCACCATAACACAACAACAACCTTCCCTCACTGAAGACACAATGTAACATCACTGCCGAGATTGGCTTCAGGTGTGCTGGCAATGGAGTAGGTGTGTGCGTTGCTGGCTCCTGCTATATTTTTTTTTCTTTACTTTTTAAACCCTATTTTGCTGTAAGCTGTTAATGTTTTGGACATTTAATACATGCAGAATCTGTTTTGAAATATGTCCAAAACAAGAAAGCAGACTGAAAAGGAGGCAGCAGGGAACAATATTAACACCAGCTTAGCTGAGGATGCTAATATCAGCCTTAACCCTGCACTTGTTGCCTTGCTTGAGCAACACAGAATGTCCATAGCTGCTGACTTCAAAGCTTCATTTGAACTTATTAATGGTAAGCTGGACAAAATTCAAGCAGATGTGGCGAACCAGGAGCAACGCATAGGCGACCTTGAAAACAACGCGGAGGACGTCAGCCAGCGCCTAGCGGCGCTTGAAGTTACATGTGAGTCAATGCAGGAGGAGAACAAACTTTTGAAAAACAAACTTTCTGACCTGGAGGGAAGAAGCAGGAGGCTGAATATTCGTCTGGTGGGTCTGCCGGAGTCCTTTGATGTGGGTCCACGGCCATCTGAATTTTTTTCTCGGCTGTTGGTGGACGTCTTTGGCACACAAACTTTGCCATCTCCCCCAGAGCTGGATAGAGCCCACCGCAGCCTCAGGTCCAAGCCGGGTCCGAATGGGAAGCCGCGCGCGGTCATTATTTGTTTCCACCGGTTTCGGACCAAAGACTTGGTGATGAGAGAAGCGCGGAGACGCCGTGGGACTTTGGAATATCGTGGGCATAAACTTCAGTTCTACGAGGATTATAACGCCGACGTTCAGAAGCAACGAGCCGAATATAAGGAGGTTATGTCCGAGTTGTACAAGAGAGGTTTTCGTCCTTCTCTTCTTTTCCCCGCCAGGCTCCGGATAACTCTTCCAGACGGCAAAAACCAGTGGCTGGCGTCCGTCTCGGAGGCCACCTGCTTCATGCAAACTATGGAGAGAAACCAGCAATTTTCGCCTTGAACTGGACACTTCTGGGTTGACCAGCTGCCGCGCTGGGCTGCTTGTTACTTCATTGAAGCTGCACTGACTGGACATTGATGCATTTTCAGATGTTTAAAAACAAGGTAAAATTGGCTCCCTATACGTTGTTGTTTACTTAATTCTTTTTTTTAATTTTATCTTATTTATTTATTTTTTTTAGGGTAAAACGTTCATATTATGCAGGATTGAAGCCAGTTGTATGGGAGCATTCTGTTAGGATGAAAATAGAGCTGGAGATGGAGCGGTTGCTGTTTTTTTGCAACCGGCTGGAGTGTTGTTATAGGTTTGGTTGTTGGATTTTTTTATTTTTATTTTTTTTAATTTTTATTTTTTTATTTATTTTTTTTTGTTTTGTTTTTTGTTATGGTTTTATTTACACCCCCCTTACCCCTTCCTTTTTTTTTTTTTTTTTTTTTTTACCCGTACCTCACTTTATTCTTCTTTGGGCTACACAACATAATATATAAATTTTACTCTTTGAATGAATAGTAATCTTACTTTGGTAAGCTGGAATGTGAAGGGGTTGAACCATCCAATTAAACGAAAGAGAGTCATGTCACGTCTAAAGCAGTTTAAGCCTGGGGTACTGTTTTTGCAGTGTGGTAGACTGCAAGTCTAAAATAGAACATTACTGGCACATGCCTCTAGGGGGAACTACCTGTATTGTTCAGCACTGCTACTAAGGGGACACATTAGAACAAGAGTGTGAAAACCCCGCGCAGAATCCATGTTCAGTCTTGTTGTGTGTGTTGCAGAATAAATGGCAGAGTTAGCCAAAGAAATAACTCAAGTGTGATCATTGCTACACGGTAGGATATCACACAATTGGCGACGAGGATTAAAAAAAAAAATCAGCGGCGAGAAACAGAGAACATTGCAAGTGTGGCGAACTCAAGTGACTCCAGTAGTTCGAGTGCAAGTTCAGAGGAGGAAAAACGAGGTTTCCCCACCACGACGAGCAATGGCGGCTGTAATCGGAACGGTAACCCCTTTTGATAACTCGACTCAGTCATGGGAAGAATATAGTGAAATGTTGGACTTTTTCTTCCAAGCTAATGAGATTGAGGAGCCAGACAAAAGGAAGGCTGTACTGTTGAGTGGAGTTGGTGCAACTACTTACAGCTTGTTGAGAAATTTAATAAGCCCTGCATTACCGAAAGATAAAACATACGACCAGATTACTGCGGAGCTTCAGAAGCACTTCAGCCCCAAACCGAGTGAAATAGTGCAACGATTCAAATTTAATTCACGCATAAGGAGGAACACTGAGTCCATAGCAGAGTATGTGGCAGAATTGAGGAAATTAACACTGCACTGTGATTACAAAGACGCATTGGAAGAAATGTTAAGAGACAGACTTGTGTGTGGAGTGAATGATGACCGAATGCAACGGCGACTTTTATCTGAAACAAAACTCACTTTTGTGAAGGCTTTGGAATTATGCCAAGCGATGGAAACAGCAGCTAAAGATGTGAGAGAAATGCAAGGGAAGCTAACAGAGGACGCAGCAACGCATGTTCGTGTGCCTAAGACCCAAGTAGGTGTCCACAAAGTGTCAACTGATAAAAATCATCGCAAATTCCCCAGTTGTTATCGCTGCAAAGGCCAGCACAATGCCGCCGAGTGCAAATTTGCCACTGAGCTGTGTCATAATTGTGGCAAGCGAGGGCACATTAAAAAAGCATGTAGAATAAAGGTGGACAGCGCACAGGTGCTGAAAGCAACAGTTAATGGGCAAAAGAATAAAAAAAAGGGCCCAGGAAAGGAACAGCGAGCGAATCAACTGAGAGGGGAGGGAGAAAGTGATACAGAAGACATGGGTTTTCACACAATTTACAACACGTCAGAGGAGCTGACCAAGGTAGCGCCCATCACGCGTACCATGAATGTTAATGGAATGAAAGTAACATTTGAAGTTGATACAGGCTGTGGAGTAACCATATTAAGTAAACAGCAATATACACAACTGTGGAAGAAAACAGACACAGCAGAATTAAATCCCTGTTCATTAAAATTAAAAACATACACAGGAGAGAAGCTAGACGTGCTAGGCATGGCACAAGTGAAGGTGCAGCACGAAAACAAAGAAAAGGACTTACCTGTAGTAGTAGTTGGGAGCGAAGGACCAAATCTACTAGGGCGAAGTTGGCTACAAGAACTGGCCATGATGGATCAGTTGGTGAATAAGGTGGAATCTCAGCCCAAATTGCAGCTGGAGGAGATCCTCGAAAGACACGCTGAGGTGTTCAAAGAAGGCGTAGGACAGCTAAAAGGTGTCACTGCAAAGATTAATGTGGATAAGGAGGCCCAACCACGATTCTGCAAACCCCGACCGGTACCCTATGCAGTCAAGCCACTGGTCGAAAGCGAGCTACAGAGGCTGCTGGATGACAAGATCATTGAGCCAGTGCAGGTTGCAGAATGGGCGGCGCCCATAGTCCCAGTGAGAAAGCCGGATGGCTCCATTAGAATATGTGGAGATTACAAACTCACTGTCAATCGAGCATCACGGGTGGATCAGTATCCAATTCCTAAAGTGGAGGACCTCTTCGCACAGCTGAATGGCGGCCGACACTTCACGAAATTAGACATGAGTCACGCCTACCAACAAGTAGTCCTGGAAGAAGAATCAAGAAAGTATGTAACCATCAATACACACAAAGGCTTATATACCTACACACGCTTACCATTTGGAGTAGCTTCCAGTCCTGCTATATTCCAGAGAACTATGGAGGGCATCCTAGGTGGAATTCCGAATGTTGCCATTTATTTGGATGACATCCTTTGTACAGGACCAAATGAACAAGAACATCTGAAAACGCTGGAGGAAGTGCTTCAACGGTTGGAGAAAAGCGGTCTGAGGTTGAAAAGAAGCAAGTGTGAGTTCATGGGAAAAGAGGTGGTGTTCCTAGGCCACAAGATCAACGCCAGTGGTCTACACCCTCTAACAGACAAAGTGGAAGCCATTGCGGAGGCGCCTGAGCCACAAAATGTTACTGAGTTAAAAGCCTACCTGGGCTTGTTGAACTATTACCATAGGTTCCTCCCAAAGCTCTCCACGCTGCTGGCACCACTACATACCTTACTTAAGAAGGAAGAAAAATGGTCATGGGGGGTCAAGCAGCAGAAGGCGTTTGAAGAGTCCAAAGCGCTACTTCAGTCCTGTAGTGTGTTAGTGCATTATGATTCAAACAAACCACTCATCCTGGCGTGTGACGCATCACCCTACGGTGTGGGTGCTGTACTCTCTCATCGTATGGAGGATGGCTCAGAGAGACCCATAGGGTTCGTCTCAAGAACTCTTAGTGCAGCTGAGAAAAACTACTCCCAGCTAGACAAGGAGGGCCTTGCAGTAGTATTTGGTGTAAAAAAATTCCATAAATACCTGTACGGGAGACAGTTTGCTATAGTGACTGACCACAAGCCACTAATTTCACTGTTCAGTGAAATGAGAGCCATACCCCAGATGACATCTCAGAGAATTCAGAGATGGGCCGTTACATTAGCAGCGTATGAGTACACCATCGTTTACAAAGCCGGACGGGACCATACGAATGCTGACGCGATGAGTAGGCTACCCTTGGATGGAGGAAGAGACAGCACGCCTGAGGAGGAGGAGAGAGTGCTATTGTTTGAAGATATCGGCGTGCCCCTGGTGAATGCACAACAAATAAAGAAGTGGACAGACAAAGACCCTGTTCTAGCAAGAGTGCGAGAATACATCTTGCGAGGATGGCCGAAGATGAACAGTCCTGAGTTCATTCCCTATGCCCGACGACAGGATGAGCTCAGCACCCAGGAAGGTTGTATCCTGTGGGGAGGACGCGTGGTTGTTCCACCACCTGGTAGGAATGCCTTACTGCAACAACTACACCAAGCACACCCTGGCATCACTCGCATGAAAGCGTTGGCGAGGAGCTACATGTGGTGGCCCAACATGGATGCAGAGGTGGAGGCGCTTGTGAAGTCATGTGCGGCATGCCAGGAGAACAGGAACAGTCCTCCAGCAGCCCCACTACATCCCTGGGAAGTTCCAGATAAACCATGGAGAAGAATTCACATTGACTACGCAGGTCCATGGATGGGAAGAAAGTTGAGGTCAACATTTGACTTAATACATCCAGACTTCAGAAACAAAGTGCATGATAAACAAGAGAAACAAAAAGGTTATCATGACATGCATGCTAGAGAGAGAATACTGAGAGAAGGAGACGTGGTCTACACCCGCAACTTTGGCTCAGGACCAGCCTGGGTACCAGGAGAAATAACGGAAAAAAACAGGCCCTGTGTCATTCAAGGTGACATTAGGTCATGGACAAGTGGTGAGGCGACACATCGACCAAGTTCGTGGTAGGAGCTCCATTTCCCTGCCGATGGCACCAGAGGTGTTGTCTGACACCCATCCTGAGGAAAGCATCAACGAACCACCACTTCAGGTGAAACCTGAGGTAACCGTCTCTGCAGATTCTACGGGCAGCACTGCAGCAGCCGAAACAGTGGAGCAGTCTGAGTCTTCACCTGCAGTTGGCTCACCAGCCGTGAGAAGATCTCAGCGAGCTAGGAGAGCTCCAGACTACTTGAAGGACTATACTTAGTCAGTAGTGAGTTCCCCAGCCACAGGACAAGAATGCGTCCTGGAACCTCACTGGGATGCGGTAGTCAAACCAAATCCCCAGTTAGACTGTTATGTGTGTTATACATGTGAAAAAAAAAAAAAGAAAGAAATTATGTGTATGACACATGTGTTTAAGAAATTAAAAAGTAACTGTGATAGTTCAGGGTTAAATGGGAGTTCCAGGATGTCTAGTAATTGGCTAGTGTAATTAAGAGTAGTTTAATCTAGAGGGGAGGGATGTGGTAGACTGCAAGTCTAAAATAGAACATTACTGGCACATGCCTCTAGGGGGAACTACCTGTATTGTTCAGCACTGCTACTAAGGGGACACATTAGAACAAGAGTGTGAAAACCCCGCGCAGAATCCATGTTCAGTCTTGTTGTGTGTGTTGCAGAATAAATGGCAGAGTTAGCCAAAGAAATAACTCAAGTGTGATCATTGCTACACGGTAGGATATCACATGCAGGAAACCCATTTGCAGGATTCCGACCACTTGCGTTTGTCAAAATGTTGGTCAGGACAATTTTTTCATTCAAATTTTAAAGCTAAGGCCAGGGGCGCTGCTATTCCTATTGATCGAAATATCCCATTTATTCCCTCTAATGTTGTATCAGATAAAAATGGACGATTTGTAATAGTATCAGGTAAACTTGGCGATAAACATGTCACTTTGGCTAATCTGTATGCACCGAATTTTGATGATGTGCACTTTTTTCGCAACCTTTTTTCGCAACTTCTAGATTTAAATACTCATTCTCTAATTCTTGGGGGTGACTTTAATTTGTATATGGATCCGATCTTAGATCGCTCATCTTCAAAACCTGCTAGTCTTAATAAATCTGCAACTTATGTTAAGTCTTTTCTTGAGGAATATAGCCTTACAGATCCTTGGCGTTTTTTACATCCTAACGGCAGGGACTATTCTTTTTTCTCTCACGTACGCCATACTTATACCAGAATAGATTATTTTTTTGTTGACAATTTATTAATTAATAACCTTTGCTCTTGCAGTTATGATAGCATCTCGGTTTCTGATCATGCCCCTCTTGTACTTAAAATGATCCTTCATGGATGTGACTCCATGAGAAAGCATTGGAGATTGGATCCATTATTACTTACAGATGAAAAATTGGTTGCAAATATTTCTTCTAAAATTAATTTTTTTTTGAAAGAAAATAAAACTCCTGGTATGTCAAATAAAACGATATGGGAGGCCATGAAGGCATTTCTTAGGGGGGAATTTATTTCATTGGCAGCATTTAAAAGACGATCCTTAATACAGGAACAGAAGGCTATTTTAGATCAAATCCTGGACATTGACAGACAATATGCTCAATCTCCATCACCCGCTCTGTACAAGGAACGTATGACATTACAAACTAAATTTAATTTACTTTCTACTCGACAAATTGAAGGTTGTTTAATAAGGAACAAGAGTGAATTTTATGAACATGACGAAAAAACCAGTAAACTTCTAGCTAATCAACTACGTGGTATTAGAGCTAAGCAAATTATTACTGGAGTTAGGACAGATAAAGGAGAGGTGACATCTGACCAACAAGCGATTAATGATATTTTCAGGTCATTTTATTCCAAATTATATACCTCAGAATATACAACAAACTTAAAGGATTTGGAAATTTTTTTTGATTCTATTGATATTCCTTCGATTTCTTCAGAATCTCGGCAAATTTTAGAAGCTCCCATCACAAAAGAAGAAATTCAGCTGGCAATATCATCCATGCAATCAGGAAAATCTCCAGGACCTGATGGGTTTTCCGCTGATTTTTTCAAAAAATTCTCTGATGACCTCGCCCCTTTCCTTTGTCAAGTTTTTACAGAGTCGCTTGACTCTGGTACACTTCCTCCTTCATGCTATCAGGCCTGTATCACTGTGTTGCTTAAAAAGGATAAGGATCCTGTTGATTGTGCTTCTTACAGGCCTATTTCCTTGTTAAATACCGATGTTAAAATTTTGTCAAAGTTGTTAGCTTCAAGGTTGGAAAAGATTCTTCCTTTTTTAATTTCACAGGACCAAACCGGTTTCATTAAAAATCGCCATTCTTTTTTTAACTTGCGGCGGTTGTTTAATATTATTTATACTCCTCACCACAACATACCTGAATGTCTTATTAGTTTGGACGCTGAAAAGGCATTCGATAGGGTTGAGTGGGAGTATTTGTTTTTTACTTTGGAGAGGTTCGGTTTTGGTCCTTCCTTCTGTTCCTGGATTAAACTTCTCTATGCTAGTCCTTTAGCTTCAGTGTTAACTAATTGTCGCTATTCTGACTATTTTAGACTTTACCGTGGTACGAGGCAAGGCTGTCCTTTGAGCCCGTTGCTCTTTGCCTTGGCAGTTGA
Source organism: Pholidichthys leucotaenia (assembly GCA_020510985.1). NCBI lineage: Eukaryota > Metazoa > Chordata > Actinopteri > Cichliformes > Pholidichthyidae > Pholidichthys > Pholidichthys leucotaenia. Next base: position 309,980,645 of record CM035844.1, read on the forward strand.
GCCGTTAGCTATTGCAATCCGTGGGAGCCGGGACTTTCTAGGCATTTGTAGGGGTGGCATTGAGCATAAGGTTTCACTCTATGCTGATGATCTTTTATTATTTCTCTCCAACCCACTTACTTCATTACCCGCTATACTTAATATTTTGGATAGTTTTAGTAGGTTTTCTGGTTATAAAATTAATCTTAATAAGAGTGAACTGTTTCTGATTAATGAAAAGATTCAAGTTCAGGATTTTGAAAATTTTCCTTTCAAGGTTGTTATTGATCATTTTAATTATCTTGGGATATGTGTCACTAAACAATTTAATTACTTGTTTAAAAATAATTTTCTCCCCTTACTTGACCAGTGCAAGTTAATACTTTCCAAATGGTCCCCATTATCCTTGTCTTTAATTGGCAGAATCAATTCTGTAAAAATGATGTTACTTCCAAAGTTTTTATATTTGTTTCAATGTCTCCCCATTTTTATTCCTAAATCCTTTTTTAAGTCTTTGGACTCTCTGATTACCTCATTTATTTGGAATGGTAAACATCCGAGATTGAGGAAAGTTTTTCTTCAAAGACCCAAATCAGTGGGTGGCATGGCTCTGCCTAACTTTCAATATTACTACTGGGCAGCAAATATCAGGTGCATGTTATATTGGAAACATTTTTATCTGGAACCCAAATCACCTATTTGGATCCTTATGGAGTCACATGTGGACAATCAAACTTCCCTACCGGCAATTTTAGGTTCACCACTTCCCCTTGCTTTGTCTACACTGGGTAATAATAAAGTAGTTCGTCAGTCTCTTAGAATTTGGTCTCAATTCAGGAAAAATTTCGGTCTTCAGTTTTTTTCCATTAGAAGTCCAATTGCCGCAAATCATTTATTTACCCCATCAACTATTGATAGTGCATTTCATATATGGCACAGAAAAGGTTTAAAATCTTTTGCGGATTTATATTTTGATGGTCAATTTGCAAGTTTTTCTCAACTTTCCACCAAATTCGACATCACTTCTACACACTTTTTCCGCTTCCTCCAGGTCAGACATTATGTGCAAACCATGACAAAACAATTCCCTCAAAAACCTTCTGATAATCCTCTAGATGATTTTTTATTAGTTAAACCAACTTCTAAGGGGGTAATGTCAGTTTTATATAATTTAATTTCAAATTTACAATCTTCTTCTCTGGCCGCTATCAAATTGAACTGGGAACAAGATCTTAATTTTACTTTTACTGATGAACTGTGGGACTCTATTCTTGGCCAGGTTCACACTGTATCAATGTGTGCTCGTCACGCTCTTATTCAATTTAAGATTGTACACCGGATGCACCTGTCCAAGGTTAAGTTAGCACGTATTTACTCGGATATAGACCCAACTTGTGAAAAGTGTGGTAGCGCTCCTGGCACTTTGCTTCACATGTATTGGTCCTGCCCTGCATTGATGAATTTTTGGCATTCTGTTTTTATCACTATGTCTGAAGTCCTGCAATATCAAATTAAACCTGATCCATTATGCGCCATTTTTGGTGTGGCCAGACGTGCTGTATTACTGAAGTGGAAAGACTCTTCGCCCCCTTCACATTTACAGTGGATAAAAGATATAATGTCCTGTTTGGATTTAGAAAAAATCAGATATACAGTCTGTGGCTCTGAAAACAAATTCTATAAATTATGGCGCCCGTTTCTTGATTTCTTTGAAAGATCCACGATTATAGCTTCTGAGTAGCTCATATCCCCTTTACCCCAACCCCACTTCACATACATAATTTTTCTTTGTATTTTTTTTTTTTTTTTTTTTTTTTGTTAAAGGTTTTTGTGCTTTGAAGCATTTACATTTGTTGGCTTTAAGTTCTAGTTTTTTACTGTTTGGTTGAAACAAAAATGAAAATTTCTAATACTTTGTATTGTATTGATACTTCAATTAATAATAATAAAAAGACCTTTGAAAGAAAGAACATCACTGCCCTTCATTCTCATACTGCTCAAAAATCATTTCTTTATATGTTGATTTAAATATGTGGATGTTTGGACATTGCCTGTGTTTCTCCCCCAACCCATTCCACAATTTTACCCCACACACAGACACACAAAAACTCTTCCTTGTAGATCTTACTAAGTGCATTTTAAATTTTGTATTCCCCCGTAAATCATATTTCTCTTCTCTCTCCCTGAAAAGATTTTGTATATTGTGTGGCAAGAGGTTTTTACTAACTTTAAACATTAATTGTGCTGTGTAATAATGAACCAGATCCCATAATTTCAATAACTTCAAATGTAAAAACAATAAATTAGTATGTTTGAGGTACCCGACTTTGTGTATAACACGGACTGCCCTTTTATCATCTGTGGAAGGAGCTGAAACATGCCGTCTGGAGAAGGCACCCTTCAAACCTGAGACGACTGGAGCAGTTTGCTCATGAGGAGTGGGCCAAAATACCTGCTGAGAGGTGCAGAAGTCTCATTGACAGTTACAGAAATGGTTTGATTGCAGTGATTGCCTCAAAAGGTTGTGCAACAAAATATTAAGTTAAGGGTACCATCATTTTTGTCCAGGCCTGTTTCATGAGTTTGTTTTTTAAAATAATTCTGTTGAACCACAATTCAAAAGCATTGTCTGATTTCCATTGGTTAATTTTCATAGAATTTTTATTTATTACCACTTTTGTCAGATTCAAGTTATTTCTGTGACCACTGTGGGTTTTTCTTTCATTAACAGAGGGGTACCAACAATTTTGTCCACGTCTGTAATTGCTCTACTTAAGACCTAATTGATGGATGAATGGGAAATAAATTCTGCTTTCTAAAATTCAACGACTGGTCCCTTCAGTGCCCAAATGCTTAAAAACTTTAACTGAAAGAAGAAGTGATGTAACACAGTGAATATGTGACTGTACCACCTTTTTTTTAACGTGTTGATTTGAAATGACTCTTTACAGTAGGCAAATAAATGCACAAAACCAAACATGTTGATGAACTGTTCTCAATATACTAGAGGGGAATAGATTTTGTAAGACATTACAATTTATCCTGCCAAGTCAACATTTGTATAATTGGGGTTGTATTAAATATACACCAGTTCTGTCAACACTGTCGAGGAGTGAGAAATGACAAAAATTTAAGTAGTGAAAATGTGCACTGAATACTCATTTTTGAAGAATTTTAACATGACTTTGAGCAAATATTAAATATGTTTCATTTCTTCAAAAACAAGGATTCGAGGCATGAATTTCACCAGTAACATGTAACCATTTTCACGTCCACCAGTGTTGACAGAACAAGCCAGGATACACAACACTGTCCATTCAGCAGTTTGAACAACTACATTAATGTTGTCTGTCTCTTAACCAGCAGGAACTTACGGCATGGACTAGAAGTTTTTTATGTAGCCACCTCTGATTTGGTTTTGTGATTGCCGGTAGATCCTAAGACCTGGAAAGATTTGAGACAGTGTTCTTCTGTTCCTGAGTAAGTTTTTCAAGTTGAAGCAAGAATTGAGATTATACAAGTTATTACACTTGCTTAAACATTAATTTTGCAAGGCAAAGATTTTTTTTTTTAATTTACATACCATTTTTATGATACTTCTGATGCGCAGATCAGGACAGTCTTCTGTGACAATTGTTGCCATTTCAGAGTCCCCACTGAACAGCACATGAATTACAGCAGGGCTTAATCATGTGACATGGGGGCCATCATGCAAAAAGGCATGGGCTAACATCCTTCCTGTAACCCGGAACTGTCATGGGCAGCAGGAGCGCGCCCCTCCCCTCTGGTCTCACTTTCACAAGTTCATCACTGCACCTGAGGCAGAAGACGCACCTGCACCCGTTCATCAGCCAGCGTACATAAGGAGGCTTCCTCTGCGCAGTCAACGCTGGCTCGTCTGGGTATACTGCCTGTGATCAGGCAAGCTTAGACGAGTCTTAAGCGTTAACACGCTGTTAACCTTAATTCTCTCCTCTTTTTCAGGTTGCTGTCACCGTGTAGGTGTGTCCCCGGGACCGCGCGCTCTGTCCTGCCTCACCACACTGTCCTTCAGCAATCAACTCCACCCGGTCAGGCACCATCAGCTCATCTTCCCCCTTACCCTACTGGTTCGTCTATTCCCTGCTGGGTCCTGCCGGTCCTCTCTGGATTTCTCAAGTAAGTGGCAATTTGGCTCGCCCATTTCCCCTTGCTCTACTCCTCAGCTCACTGCTCTCATCTTCTCTCCACAGCACCTTTCCTCTGGCGAGTGACTGTTTCTGTAGCTGTGCGCTTTGGATTTTGCTATTAAAAAAATTGTCATACGTGTCCCTCTGTGTGGTTCTTTCCTATGTTTGGCATCATACACGTGAGCTGTCAAAACTTAATTCTCTATGACAGGAACAGGTTGCTCTCAATAAGTACCTCAGATGCTGCTGGAACAAGGTGGTCACGCTCACCCTCAAATAGCAGCGTTCGACCTGTTCCTCCTGCAAGTATCAATAGAGCAAGGGTTAAAGTCATACAATTAACTTTTTAAAAATGTTTAAAAATTAAGATATATCAACCTTCAAAACAGTAATACACTTACCAAGATCTAGACTGAATCCAAACTGGCGTTTGGATATTATTGTTGTGAGAAAGTACCACATCATTCCCTGCCCAACAGCAGCATCACCTAAAATAAAATACTGATGATAATACACTGCAAATAACAGTGGATGACTGCTACAGGTAACTGCCAAACCCAATGCTGACATTTGAAAAGCAGGGAAAGAGAACAGCCAATATTCCCTTGGCTGTTATATTGTACACTGCATATTTTTATTAGTGGTGGTCAGTTAAATTATCTTGGTCTAGGTCCTAGACCAAGATAATTTAATAGGGTAAGATAGGGTGAGATCCTAGACTCTAGGATCTCACCCTAATAGCGTTTATCTTTCACAAATCATGTGTTCACTATGTTCACTTTGGTGTTTCACTGCAACAAGGCTATTTGTGATTGATTGGCTCAAAAAAGGAAGTGTAAATGCTTTAACTTTCATATAGATCAGGGGTGTCCAATCATGTGCCATGGAGGGCCAAGACCCTGCAGGTTTTCTCTTCTACCCAGTCTCTTCAGCAGGTGTTTTCCCTTATCAGCAATCAGTGGGAAGAAATTCAGTGGAATCTACTGTTGAAGACACTGGTTGGAGGTAAAGCCTGCAGGTTCTTGGCCCTCCATGGCACATGATTGGACACCCCCTGATATTGATATCATGATCAGCCAATACAGATTCTCATATAATGCTTAATGTGAATAAAGGTGAATAAAGCCCCCTAGTGTATTGGAGTGTGTTGACTGGCTCTGCAGCTATCCATTATCTGGGATCGATATGCTTTGACTTGCTGTGCTGGGTAACCAATCAGATGCTACTGTCTGTTGACAAGCTGCAGTGACAGATAAAATTAATTCATTGTAGCACTCTCAGCACAGGGACCATGAAATAATTAAATAATGAAATAAATATATATTATTGAATTACATATTTAATGAATAAATGGCACATTTAAGTAATTATTGGAATATATATTTATTTATTTAATGTATGTATTTCCAATTTTATTTAATTAATGACACATTTAATGATGTATTTATGTATTTAATTATTGAAGTGCCTTGGTTATTAAAAAAAACATGCTAGTACACCAGTGGTATAGCCAGAACTGATATTCTGTCAAATTCTAAACAATGAAGAATAACATACAGTATGTTAGAATAAATCAAGTATTAATACATTGTTCTCTAATTTTGATCACCACTGTACACATTTAATCCAATTTTTAGAAAATAATTTTTATTGCACAGGAATCTGTGAGCCCATGCATGGCATTGTGAATCTGAATTACAGGTTTCCTTCAACTCTCAGTCAGATGCAGTATTCAGGAACAGCCAGCAGATGTCGCTGTTCGCCTCATCCCCCGACAATAGTGATAGGTCAGGGGAGAGGGCCATTTACTAACTAACCTGCACTTATATAGCGCTTTTCTAGTCACAAAGACCACTCAAAGCGCTTTCACTAGTACTAACCCACTATTCTAAGGGCCTATAGGAAACAGATATCTAGGGACAATTTAGAACAACCAATTAACCTAACATGCATGTCTTTGGATTGTGGGAGGAAACCGGAGCCCCCGGAGTAAACCCACGCAGCACAGGGAGAGCATGCAAACTCCATACAGAAAGGTTCCAACCCCTGCCAGCCTGGGGATTCGAACCAGGAACCTTCTAGCTGTAAGGCAACAGTGCTAACCACTGCACCACCGTGCACATTTACAGGACCAGCGCGATTCAAGTTCCTGTGCCCTAATATTATTTGTGGCTCATTACCATTGAAGGACACTGAAAATGGTTGCTGTGAATAAGGTATTCAAGCTTAGTGGAAAATGGTGCTGCAATATTTAAACGCTGAGGTACTTTGACCAAAGCATGTGAGAAATATTTCATTAACACATCTGGTAACTGTGTCAGTATGTTGAAATTGGGCACAATACATCTATTAATAATGCAAGAGCTAGGCTGACAAAAAGTCTTGCAATCCTTCTTGTACATTGTATTACTCTTTATTTTTTCTTTATTTGACTTGTGTGCAGAGGTACAGTGCATCTGGAAAGTATTCACAGTGCTTCACCTTTTCCACATTTTGTAATGTTACAGCCTTATTCCAAAAGGGATTAAATTCATTTTTTCCCTCAAAATTCTACACACAATACCCCATAATGACAATGTGAAAAAAGTTTTTTTTTTTCGAGATTTTTGCAAATTTATTAAAAATAAAAAACTAAGAAATCACATGTACATAAGTATTCACAGCCTTTGCCATTTTTTTTTGTTTTTTTTTTTTGTTACTTATTCGTACCCGTAGGTAGATTTGGTTTGCAGTCTGGTGACAAGCCACCGGCTGCTGGTCGCTGCGTGCGCGAGCGCCCTAAACCTACATGTTTTTGGTATGCGGGAGGAAACCGGAGAAATCCCGGAGTAAACCCACGCAACACGGGGAGAACATGCAAACTCCACACAGCTCACTGTTGGTCGGGGGCTGGGATGGAACCCACGATCTCATGATCCCCGCGATCCCCCGGCCAAGGGTAAAACTGTGCTGCCACAGTGCTAAACCACTGCGCCACCGTGCAGCCCATGAAGCTCAGAATTAAGCTCAGGTGCATCCTGTTTCCACTGATCATCCTTGAGATGTTTCTACAGCTTAATTGGAGTCCACCTGTGGTAAATTCAGTTGATTGGACATGATTTGGAAAGGCACACACCTGTCTATATAAGGTCCCACAGTTGACAGTGCATGTCGGAGCACAAACCAAACATGACATTAAAGGAATTGTCTTGAGGCACAAATCTGGGAAAGGGTACAGAAAAATTTCTGCTGCTTTGAAGGTCCCAATGAGCACAGTGGCTTCCATCATCTGTAAATGGAAGAAGTTCAGAACCACCAGGATTCTTCCTAGAGCTGGCTGGCCGTCTAAACTGAGCGACCCGGGGGAGAAAAGCCATAGTCAGGGGGTGACCAAGAACCCGATGGTCACTCTGTCAGAGCTTCAGCATTCCTCTGTGGAGAGAGAACCTTCCAGAAGGACAACCATCCCTGCAGCAATCCACCAATCAGGCCTGTATTGTAGAGTGGCCAGACGGAAGCCACTCCTTAGTAAAAGGCACATGGCAGCCCACGTGGAGTTTGCCAAAAGGCACCTAAAGGACCCTCAGACCATGAGAAACAAAATTCTCTGGTCTGATGAGACAAAGATTGAACTCTTTGGTGTGAATGTTGTGTGTCATGTTTGGATGAAACCAGGCACTGCTCATCACCAGGCCAATAGTGGTGGCAGCATCATGCTGTGGGGATGTTTTTCAGCGGCAGGAACTGGGAGACTAGTCAGGATAGAGGGAAAGATGAATGCAGCGATGTACAGAGACATTCTGGATGAAAACCTGCTCCAGAGCACTCTTGACCTCAGACTGGGGCAATGGTTCATCTTTCAGCAGGACAACAACCCTAAGCACACAGCCCAAATATCAAAGGAGTGGCTTCAGAACAACACTGTGAATGTCCTTCAGTGGTCCAGCCAGAGCCCAGACTTGAATTCAACTGAACATCTTTGGAGAGATCTGAAAATGGCTGTGCACCGACGCTTCCCATCCAACCTGATGGAGCTTGAGGGGTGCTGCAAAGAGGAATGGGCCAAACTGCCCAAAGATAGGTGTGCCAAGTTGTGGCATCATATTCAAAAAGACTTGAGGCTGTAATTGCTGCCAAAGGTGCATCAACAAAGTATTGAGCAAAGGTTGTGAATACTGATGTACATGTGATTTCTTAGTTTTTTATTTTTAATAAATTTTCAAAAATCTCAAAAAACCTTTTTTCACATTGTCTTTATGGAGTATTGTGTGTAGAATTTTGAGGAAAAAAAATTAATTTAATCCCTTTTGGAATAAGGCTGTAACATAACAAAATGTGGAAAAAGTGAAGCACTGTGAATACTTTTGGATGCACTGTATGAGGTAATATGTACTGTACTACTTGACATCAAGAAAATGTATTACATTGTACAAAAAATGAAAAGAATTATTGGGATAAGGCACAATGCAGACATACATACCAAATAAATTGTTCAAATTTAACCTGTTGAACTCTGTTCAACTTCCCTAAAAACTCCTAAAAATAACATGCCCAAAGTAAATCAAAAGCTGTTCTTCAACCCTTTGCAGCATCTTCATGGGGTTGGTCTCATTTAAAAGAAAACACTGAATTTTTTGGCAAAACAGTCATAATCTCTCTAAGTGCTCCTGCCACTGTGTAACAAGAAAGTTCGCCTGGGTGTTTTTTTTAGATACAAATGCTTGCAAATAGCATACAGCTGTCAGATACTGGCTGGAAAACACAAAAGAAATGTAGAACCAAGTGTTTTCAAGCTCAGGTCAAAATTTTGTAAAAATACCACAAAAAATGAATATATTACACAGCTTTTTTCTCGGGTTGCAACAAGGCTGTGTCTGTACTGGAAGACTGGAAATACAGCTTTTTTTTTTCAGTGCGCACTGAGACGCACTAAGATGCAGAGACGTGACCGCTCGCGGAATTCACAGAGTTCAAGGGGTTAAGCATTTCATATAACTTAAGACTAAAAACATAATGTTTAAAGCAAACAAAACACAACTTATGAAAGATACAAAATCTTTTTATATTAGCAATATAGGGCAGTATCATTTAAGAGATCATTGAAAATTTCAAAGAGATTTGCTCATGTGACTCAGAAAAGGCATATTGGTAGGGTGAATTTGTGTAAAAATGTATACAATTACACTGAACCAAGTACAACTTTCACATATTTCAATTAAAAAATAATAGGAAACTGCTTTAAAAATATAGTAATGCGGAACAATAATGATAGTATATATAAGATTATTATTCTTGCCATAGCTTTAGTCTCACCTCTTATTTTTTGAAAGGATAGATCCATTAAAGTAAAAAAAGTAAAATCTCTTTTCCCCTCTTCCCAGAACTTTTCATTCCAAATCGATGGTCACTCAGTCACCCCCTCCCCCCTGGCCAGAAACCTCGGCATTATCATGGACCCCACCCTCTCCTTCAAATCTCACATCAACCATATCACCAAAACATCATTTTTTCATCTTCGTAATATTGCACGCCTCCGTCCCACCCTCTCCCCCTCTGCTGCTGAAATACTCATCCACGCCTTCATCCCCTCCAGACTTGATTACTGTAACAGCATTCTGTATGGACTTCCTTCCACCATCCTCCAAAAACTACAGTATGTCCAAAACTCAGCCGCCCGCCTACTTACTCACTCCCGCTCCAGAGACCACATCACTCCTCTCCTCCGTCAGCTCCACTGGCTCCCCATTCAACAGCGCATCAACTTCAAGATCCTCCTCATCACCTATAAAGCTCTTCATAACCTCGCCCCCTCATACCTAACTGACCTTCTGTCTCGTCATTCCCCCACTCGTCTCCTCCACTCTGCTGACGCTCACCTTCTTACCCCCATCACCAAGACAAAATTCCACACCCTGGGTGATAGATCATTTGCCATTGCCGCACCAACCCTCTGGAATTCCTTGCCCCTTCACATCCGGTCTGCCAACACACTTGCTTCTTTCAAAAGTCAACTCAAAACCCATCTTTTCAAATCTACCTATGAAAACTGACTGCCTCTTCTACCTATGTGTACCTACCTTGTCTGTTTACCCGTTCTCTGTATGTTTGTCCCTATGCTGCTTTGTAAAGCGTCTTTGAGTATTTAGAAAAGCGCTATATAAGACTGATGTATTATTAATATTATTATTATTAAAGATAGTGGACTAATCTTTGCTAAATGTTTCATCAGAAAGTGGTTCCAGATCTTTGTGAATTGCCATGTGGGAGACCAAACCACGCCGTCCACTGAAAGACTTCCCACACAGTTCACAAGAAGATGGCTTCTGACCAGCGTGAACTCGCATATGCTTGCGCAAATAACAATTATGAGTGAAACACTTCCCACATGATTCACAAGAATGCAATTTCTCTCCTGTGTGAGTTCTCATGTGGCAAGTTAAAGTGGTATGATTAGTGAAGCTTTTCCCACACGTTTTACAGGTATATGATTTGTTTTCTGTGTGGATTCTCAAGTGACCGTTCAAACTTTGATGTGTGGCAAATGCTTTCCCACATATTTCACAGGCAGATGGCTTCTCATCAGAGTGCCTTTGTATATGCTTGCGCAAATAACAGTTATGAGTGAAACACTTGCCGCATGATTCACAAGAATGCAGCTTCCCCCCTGTGTGAGTTTTCATGTGGCAAGCTAAAGTGGTACGATTAGTAAAACTTTTCCCACATGTTTCACAGGTATATGATTTGTCTTCTGTGTGGATTCTCAAATGACCTTTCAAACTTTGATGTGTAGCAAATCTTTGCCCACATGTTTCACAAGAATAAGGCTTTAGACCTTTGTGAGTTTCTACATGGCGAGTCAACTTATCACTACAAATGAAACTTTTCCCACAAGTTTCACATGAATATGGCTTTTCACCAGTGTGTGTTCTCGTGTGTCTTTTCAGGTGATTACTGTAATTGAAAGTCAGGCCACACGTTTCACAAGAATATGGCTTTTCACCTGTATGAGTTCTCATGTGTCCTTTCAGAAGATTATTGTAATTGAAAGTGTGGCCACATATTTCACAACAATATGGTTTTTCACCTGTGTGAGTTCTCACATGGGAATTCAAAGCATAACCTGAAGAAAAACCTTTCCCACATATTTCACAGGAAAACTGGCTGGGTTCACCAGTGTGAATTCTCATGTGGTGATTCAAATTGTTCCTAAAAGAGTAACATTTTCCACATATTTCACAGGAAAATGCCTTCTCCCCTGTACCATTTCTGATGCCAGTATTACATGGATTCTCTGACATGGAGGAGTTGTGCACATTTTTGCTTAGACTTCTGTGAACTTTCTTGTTTGGCTCTTGTATTTTATGATCACTTGATTCTGGGTTGTGGGTACTGTCTATTTCAGTACCACTGTGGTCATTTTCTTCATAAGTAGGACTGTCCATGAAGGAATCAGTCTCCTGCTTTAGTTCATGCTCATCTTCCACAAGCTCTTCCTCTTTAATGTGTGTGGCGTCTTGTTCCTCCTGGTCCAGACTGCAGTTCATCTCCTTGTTATGGAGCTGTTGGATGTTGAGAACCTCCTCTTTCTTATAATCATGTAGCTGTGGGTCATCTAGATGGATAAAAACACAAGAAAAATTATACTTATGCTAAAAGATTTATCAACAACACCGTCAATGACCAAATATTTCAAGGGCTTTCAATGAAACCAGTTCAGATAGTTTTAGGTTATTTTTTAAAGAAAGTTCTATGCAGCTGGTGCAGCTAAACTCAAGATTCTTTTCCCTCAATTCTGTTCGTTTACAAGGCATAAACAAGTTCAAAATGTCATGGGAATGCAATAAGCATTGGCTGTTTGTTCTTTGGGATAACTACATTAATAAGGTGGGAGTAATCCCAGAAGAGCTTTGTAGATCAGTCTCAGCCCACGTGTGTGTCTGCAAGGACTTCAGAGATGGTTACTTTGATTCAGACAGTGATGAGTTAGGCAGAAACAGCAAGTGACAGACCTCGGGGAGCAGTGATAAACAGTATTTAAAGATTGTTTACACTTTCAAGAAGCACCCATATAAAATACATCTCCATAATCAAATAAAGGCAGAAAGGTAGCAGACACAAGCCATTACTCTGGTTTAGAGTAGAGCTGCATGCCAATTTCTCTGCCGTCAGCACAGTGTGGAACCATGCTAAACAAAAAACGACGTGGGCATGGATCTCAGCTACAGAAGAGTTGGGATAGAGGAGCTGCTCACTGTTTGGTTTGACTTCACTGTGACTGTTTTCCTCATAAACAGGAGGCACCATGAAGGTTTCGTCCTCCATCTTCACCACCAACAGCTCTCCTTCTTGACCAATGCATAATTCCCCCTGCTCTTCTTTAATCTGTGAAGGTTCTCGTTCCTCCCTTTCTTCTTTTATCCATGGAGGTTCTGGTTCATCTTGTTTCACAAAAGAGTTTCTCTCCTGGTTCCAGAGCTGTTGGTCAGCCTGAACCTCCTCTTTACGATCATGTTGTGGGAACTCTGGAGGAACAAAGAGATGCAAGACAGAGGAAAGGGTAAGTCCAGTGATTATAATTTTCTGCAATTTGCTGGTGGTCAGGTGATATATACATGAGGAGCAAACTGGAAATAAGTTAGTGTTATGCACAGAATTTTATATGTATTAAGCCTCAGTATTTGTCATCTGTCACTGTAACATGCTCATGTGTTATATGTAATATGTATGATGTGAAATATATGTATACTCATTTGTATGTGCAATATATGTTTAATAAGTATCAAATAAAACTGAAACTATAGCATAAAGATGAGCAAAATACATTCAAGTTTGGGAGGCAGAGCCTTCTGCTACCAAGCCCCTTCTCTCTGGAACCAGTTACCGTTCTGGGTCTGGGAGTCAGACTCGGTCGCTGTCTTTAAGAACAGGGTAAAATCCTTCCTTTTTAATATAGCTTTTGTTTAAGGAGGATATTTGTGTCTTTTAACCCTACTCTTGTTCTATTGTTATCTGATCCATACTGCTGGTTGACCTCCAATATTGTACTTGGCATCTTACTGCTATGTTCTTTATGTCTGTCCTTCCATCCTCCCTACCCCCTCATCCCCAGCCAGTCGCAGCAGACGACTGCCCCTCCCTGAGCCTGGTTCTGCTAGAGGTTTCTTCCTTCCAAATGGGAGTTTTTCCTCTCCACTGCCGCCTAGTGCTTGCTCATAGGGGATCGTCTGATTGCTGGGTTTTTCTGTGACTGTGTGATTTTTTTTATCTGTACTGTAGCGCCACGAGACGGCTTTTGTTGTGATGTGGCACATTATAAATAAAGCTGAATTGAATTGAATTGAAAAGCTTCATGAATCAAGCTATCATTTTATTTTTTGTTATTTAAGAGCACCTGTGAAGCGCTCAGAAAAATAGGTCCAGACATAGGCATAAATTGGGGGGGGGGGCATGCCTCCCCTGCCAACCTGGAAGAAACAATTGTCCCCTGTCATCATAAACCTTTCCATATGGTACATAACTGAATAAAATACATCTTAAGTACCAATCCTATCCTAAACATAAATGTATTTTATCTTGAAAATTTGCAGCTTCTCATAAATTTGTAACTTTTTTCCTCAATAACTTGTTACATTTTTTCTTGTAAATTTTCCCCACTTTCTTCCCACGAATTTGTTACTTTTTCCCTCTAAAATCGGCTATTTTATGGATCTTAAACTTGCAGTTTTTCATGGTAAATTTGTGATCTTTTTCTAATAAATCTTGAGCTTTTTCTTGCAAATTTCCTTTTTTTCCTCATAAATCTGCATTTTTTTCCGAGTAAATTTGACTTTTTGTAAATATGCATTTTTTTTCTCATAAATTTATGACTGACTACAATAATGCTTCCAGTGTCCCCTCAATATTTCCACTGGAGATTTTTTTTTTTTGTTCACTGCCCACCCCCCAAACACAAGAAATTAAATACTACCCACGTGCTCAGAGCATTTTTATGCGCGAGGTGGACATGTAGCCCCATTTATTAAAGCTCAGGTACTCTGAAGTCTGTGTTACACCAAACATGCTGCTACAGACGCAACGTGATTAAATGTCAAGGCTGTAGCCCTTAAACAAGCCTGTTAGCCGTTAGCTTATCTTTAGATACGAAGACGGAAAATAAAACAACAAATGGAGACATGATGGTATGACAGTTCAATCGTATGTCCCTCTGTTTGTCAGGTTTCTTTAGAGACCGATGTCCAACAGCTGAAATCAAATCATTAGAGTCAAAATTAGTTTAGAAGTTACTGTTCGCGGCCTGCTAGCGTTAGCCGTCTTTAGCCCGATCACGTCCTGTTAAATAAATCTACCGCAGAACTCTAACGATCATCCTACATGAGTCAGATTATTTGTGTTAGTTAACTCACACCGTTATAGTTCCACAAACCTAGTTTGTTAAGTTCCATTGTGGGTATCCGGTTGACATTAAACGGTTTTCTCTTCTTTTTTGCTGTGTACATCCGCTGTTGAGGAGAGCTACCGCCGCCTACCGGGCTGGAGCCCTGTAGTACCTTTGTCAACAGCCGTAGTCAGCAACAAACGCAAATAAAAAATATAATTGTACGGTACATGTGCCGTCACGAACATACCTGAACACTGTCGGTCATGTGTGCGTTTATGAAGAGCAGTGTTGCCAGATGGGAAATGTTGAAGTTTCGTACCAGTGGCTTAAAATTATCATACATGTGGTCTACAGTATATTACTCATATATTCCATACCTACATATGTTTGAACATGTGAAATGCTTAGTGACTGCATATGTAAGGAACTTCACACCTCTGAAAGGACAAAGGAATCTCACCCGCCGTGTGAAGAACAAAGACGTCCCAGGACGCGACGGCGGAGACCGAGGAGTCACCCTCACCCCCCAAGGCGAGGAGAGGAATTACCATCACCTCCCAAGACGAGGAGAGGAGATAACAGGACAATGGCGGGATTAAGATAACGAGGGATATCAGCCTTTGTAATGCCTGTCTTTTGATGTGTGCCTGTATTTAACCAGCGAGCTGGCAGAACTCTGCCTCTTTTTACCTTTTGCCACGCTCTGCACCAGATGAGACAAGTTAGGAGAGATGAATATTAAAATGCTGCTTTTAAACAAAATCGCCTCATTATTTCCAGCTCCTCTACACTGGTGACCTTGACGCGAGTATGGACCGGAGGCGTTCTTCTTCAAGCGACTCATCCGTGGCGACTCAGGCAGACGCCAGCAACTACGCAGACGAGGGAGCGGACGAACAACCGTTCCCTCCGGCAGAAGGAATTGAGAGAGCTCAACCGAGCTCCAGCACCGCCGTGAGAGCCGAAGCAAGGCACCCTCACCCGGCGGGCACAACAATGATGGTGTGCACGAACGCCGTCGCTGTCAAGCTGCCAGACTTCTGGCGAGAAGACCCCGCCTCTTGGTTTCAGCAGGCTGAAGCCCAATTCATACTGGCGGGCATCACGGCAGACGATACGAAGTTGTATCACATCGTCTCCAAACTCGACTCCGCCACTTCGAAGTGTGTGCGGAGCTTGATCCGGCGACCACTGACCCGGGACAAGTACGAGACACTCAAGGCAACCATCGTGGCGAACTACGTCCCGTCAGCAGAGGAAAGAGCCGAGAAGATCCTGGCGGTCTACGGCCACAGAGGGGGCAATCCGAAGACCCTCATGGAGGATTTGCTGCAGCTCAAGGAAGAGGACAATGACAATTTCCTCTTCCAGTTTATTTTCCTCAGCACGCTGCCGCCACACATGAGAGGGACACTCGCCAGCATGAAGTGCAACAACTACCAAGACTTCCGCACACTGGCCAACGAGGCTTACCGGCTCGTCAACGCCTGCAAGGAGCTGACACCCACAGCGGCATCCACAGACCTCAAAACTGACGCCCCGAGCCATGGAGAGCCACAACCCACGGAGCAGACCCAGCCCACGGTGACAGCGGCGCGGACCAAACGTAACAAACAGAACGACGTCTGTTATTACCATCACCGCTTCGCTGAGAAAGCCCGCAAATGCGTTCCCCCCCTGCAAATTCACGATGTCGGGAAACGCCAAAGCCGAGGGCCGTTAACAGCAGCGGTTCTCGGCGAGAAAAATAAGCTGTTGTACGTGACGGACGGACACACAGGCAAGCAGTTCCTCATCGACACAGGAGCTCAGCTGAGTTTCGTCATGCCCTCCCACGCAGATCGAGCCATGGGAACCCGGGGCAACGGAGCAGTGGCAGCCAACGGCTCTGACATCGACACGTTCGGCGAAAAGAGCCTGCACCTCCTCATCCACGGCCGCAGCTACAGATGGACATTTGTTGTAGCAGCGGTGAGTTTTAACTTGTTAGGCGCAGATTTTTTGTGTGCACACGGGTTATTAGTGGATCTGGCAAATAGGCGCCTGGTTAATGCACTATCTTTTGCTTCTATTCCATGCTCGGCTCGAGTTTCTCCACCACCTGTGCAGGCCAACGTCACCACGGCAGGAGGTAAGTTTGAGCAACTCCTCACCCAATTTCCAGCACTCACAACCCCCAAATTCTCAGCCACTGTAGCTAAACACGGAGTTAAACACTTCATTCCAACAACGGGACCTCCCGTTTTTGCCAAAGCTCGCTGCTTAGACGCGGCCAAGCTCAACATAGCACGTGACGAGTTTGCAACTCTCGAAAAATTGGGCATTGTTAGACGCTCAAAGAGCCCCTGGGCTTCACCACTTCACATGGTTCCGAAATCCGACGGTTCTTGGAGACCGTGCGGAGATTACCGCAGATTAAACAACGCTACAGCGCATGACCGCTACCCAATCCCTCACATTCAGTACTTTTCACTGCACAGTTGGCACGAGCACCTCGGCGAGGTAGACCCCCCAAGGGAAAAGTCTCAGCCCCCAGGCAGGGAACAGATAACCTCTCCCCTTCCCACACTGCAGATTCCTCACAAGAAGGTCCCAGCAGGACGCCTAAACCAACCTACAGCAGTTTTGGGAGAAGAATTAAACCCAAGCGGCACAGGGACTGATACCAACCACTCCACAATTATTCTCTAATTGTGCTGCAACAGTTTAGGACTGACTTATGATTTTACTATACTGTTATGATTACCACTGAACTATCTTAGAAGCATGGCTGCTGGAAAGTTCTTCTGTGGCAATAGCTGTAACACTTAGTATGTCGTAGTAACTGTTCTAGACTGTGAATCTTTCTGTTGTCCTTTCCTAGTTGTTTGGGGGGGCCTGTGGTCTATATTACTCATATATTCCATACCTACATATGTTTGAACATGTGAAATACTTAGTGACTGCATATGTAAGGAACTTCACACCTCTGAAAGGACAAAGGAATCTCACCCGCCGTGTGAAGAACAAAGACGTCCCAGGATGCGACGGCGGAGACCGAGGAGTCACCCTCACCCCCCAAGGCAAGGAGAGGAATTACCATCACCTCCCAAGAGGAGGAGAGGAGATAACAGGACAATGGGGGGATTAAGATAACGAGGGATATCAGCCTTTGTAATGCCTGTCTTTTGATGTGTGCCTGTATTTAACCAGCGAGCTGGCAGAACTCTGCCTCTTTTTACCTTCTGCCACGCTCTGCACCAGATGAGACAAGTTAGGAGAGCTGAATATTAAAACGCTGCTTTTAAACAAAATCGTCTCATTATTTCCAGCTCCTCTACAATACACACCGTTTTTATTCTGATGTGGCTCAGGACCATCTGCTTCAGTAACACATTATCAAAGATTGTGCATATTATGGCTTTAAATAATCTAACAGATCGGTTGAAAAAAAAAAGTGCCTTTTGCAGACCAGCACCTCTGCCTGTGTGGGGTACAGGATGAGCCCCTGGCCTGCACTGAACAGCCCAGAATATCAGTCATACTTAACTATATTCTATATGGCTTCTGTTGAATTATTATGTATCAAAGTCTAGCCTCATAAATATTTTGAGAAGGACTCTGTTTATACATTACGGATAAACATCAATCAATCCGCCTAAACTACGGTACTACTAAAGTGCCTCTTGTAGTGGAGCTTGAAATAACGAGGCAGTGTGATATATAAACCAAAGTTTATTATCAGCTCCTCTAACAAGTCTCATCTAAGTGCAGAAGCAGAAGAAGGAAAAAGAGACCGAACACCTCCGGCTCTCTGAACTTATACTTGCACATAACAAAAGACATGCATATCAAAAGCTGACATCCCTCATTATCTTAATCCCCCCCATTGTCTTCGTACTCCTCCTCTTCGCCCTGGGGGGTGAGGGCAGCTCCTCCGGTCTCCACCGCAGTGCCTGGGAAACTCTTTGGTCCTCACTGGCGGTTGAGATCTCTTTGTCCTGTTCTGAGGTGTGAAGTTGCCTTACATATGTAATCACCAAACATTCTCTCATGCTTCAACATATGTAGGTTATGGAATATATGATAAATATAGACCACAGCCCCCCCCCCAAACGACTAAGAAAAGGACAATAGAAAAATTCACAGTTTAAGATAATTATTATGACATACTAACTGCTACACCTCTTGCCACAGAAGAAACTTTCCAGCAGCCATGCTCCTAAGAGAGTTCAGTGGTAATCATAACAGCATAGTAAAATCACAAGTTGGTCCTAAACTGTTACAGCACAATTAGTGAACAACTGTTGAGTAGTTTGCATCAGTCCCTGTGCTGTCTGGGTTTTAATCTTCTCCCGAAACTGCTGTGGGTCCGCTTGGGCGTCCTGCTGGGACCTTCCTGTAAGGAATCTGCCGCGTGGGAAGGAGAGTGATTAATTGTTCCCTGCAGGGGGGCTGAGTCTTTTCTCTTGGGGGGTCTACCCCGCCGAGGTGCTCTCGCCAACCGTGCAGGCTCGTCTCTCAACAAGAAGGCAGGTTTAAGTCTGTCAATGCTGACTGTTTCTTTTCTATCCCCAAAATCAAGCACAAAGTGTTTATCACCAGGTTCCAGCACTCTGAATGGCCCATCGTATGCTGGGCGGAAAGTTGGTTTTAAAGCTTCATGCCTAACAAAAACAAATTCAGCGTTCTTTAAAGCCTGTGGGACAAAAAACCGTGGAAAGGAGTGATGAGCCGGACCGGGGAGAGAGTCCGGTCCGCTGCTGCCTAAAAACCTCGAGGCTGGAAGGTGCCCTGGCTCTGGGTTCTCCGGTAAAAATTCACCTGGGAGCCTGAGAGGTTGTGCAAAAACTAATTCTGCTGGGGAGGCGTCTAGATCCTCTTTAGGTGCAGCACGCAACCCCAATAAAACCCAGGGAAGTTTATTTACCCAATTTGTATCCGTTAGTGAGGCTCTGAGGGCGGCCTTTAAAGATCTGTGAAAATGCTCGCATAACCCATTAGCCTGAGGGTGATAAGCGGTGGTGCGGTGAATTGTTGCCCCTAAGCTGCTGACCATGGCTGACCAAAGCTCCGAGACAAATTGAGGCCCCCTATTGGACGTGATGTCCGATGGGACGCCGAAACGTGCCACCCAGTTTGTCAAAAAAACGCGAGCGACTTCCTCCGCTGTGGTTGATGCCAGAGGGACTGCCTCTGGCCAGCGCGTAGTACGGTCTATCATTGTTAACAGGTGTGTGAAACCTTGGGAGGAAGGTAGCGGCCCCACGAGGTCGACATGAACATGGTCGAACCTTCTAGCAGGGATTGGAAAAGGCTCCAGAGGGGCTTTTGTGTGTTTGTGTATTTTGGTGTGCTGACAAGAAATGCAAGTTTTTGCCCATTCTTTTACATTTTTGCGCAGGCCCTGCCACACAAATTTTTCGGAGACCATTTTAACCGAGGCGCGCACACCTGGGTGCGCGAGGGAGTGAATTGAGTCGAAAATACGGCGGCGCCATGTAGCTGGGACTAACGGGCGCAGTCGGCCGGTTGAAATATCGCATATTAGGGGGGACACGCCGTCGCGTAAACCCCTTTCCTCCAGCCTTAACCCTGTTGGTCCAGACAGGAGTGCGCGCACGTCCGCGTCACTACTTTGTTCCTCTGCCATGGCTGCATAATCTATCCCTGCGTGGATTGGTGCTGCGTATGTGTCCGCGTTAGTGAAGAGTTCTGCGGCTGAGGCAGTATAATCTGTCTCCTCGCGCTCTGGTGATGTCACAGCGTGAGAGAGGCAGTCTGCTACCACGTTAAGTTTGCCTGCCACATGTCGAATGTCTGTGGTGAACTCTGAAATCGCAGCCAGCTGTCTTTGTTGCCTGCCTGACCATGGTTCTGAAATTTTAGCCATGGCAAAGGTGAGCGGTTTGTGGTCTACAAAAGCCGTGAAACTCCGCCCTTCTAACCAGAACTGGAAGTGGCGGATGGATAAATGAAGCGCTAGCAGCTCCCTGTCAAAAGTGCTGTATTTACGCTCAGTTTGGTTTAGCGATTTGCTGAAGAATGCCAAAGGTTGCCAGATCCCGCTGACATGTTGTTCTACAACTGCCCCTATAGCTAGGTCCGAAGTGTCTGTGGTTAGTGCAATGCGGGCCGAGGGATCGGGGTGAACCAACAATGTGGCATTAGCTAGGGCGCTCTTTACTTCCACGAAGGCGCGTTCGCGCTCCGGGGTCCATTCGACCGCGTTGGAAGCTTTTTGTTTTCTGAGCGCGTCATATAGGGGCTGCATGAGCTGAGCTGCGTGGGGGAGGAAACGGTTGTAAAAATTAACCATTCCTAAAAATTCTGGCAGCGATTTGACCATTTGTGGCCGTGGGAAACTTTTTATCGCGTGAACTTTATCTGGAAGTGGGACTGCCCCCTTCGGAGAAACTCTGTGTCCCAAAAAATCAATTTGTGACACGCCGAATTTGCATTTGGCTGGATTGATTATTAACCCGTGCTCTTCTAGCCTCTGAAAAATCATAGTGAGATGCTGCTCGTGTTCTTCCTCAGACGGGCTGGCTACCAGCATGTCGTCGAGGTAGACGAAAACAAAAGGAAGGTCGCGTAATACCGCGTCAATCATCCGCTGAAAAGTTTGAGCAGCGCCTTTGAGGCCGAAAGGCATCCTCAAAAATTCAAAAAGGCCGAAAGGGGTTATTACAGCTGTTTTAGGAATGTCCTCTGCTCGAACTGGGACTTGATGATAACCGCGGACCAGGTCTATTTTTGAAAAAATGCGCGCACCCGCCAGATGCAGTGAAAAATCTTGAATGTGAGGAATTGGGTAGCGGTCATGCGCTGTCGCATTGTTTAATCTGCAGTAATCGCCACACGGTCTCCAAGAACCGTCGGATTTCGGAACCATGTGAAGTGGTGAGGCCCAGGGGCTTTTCGAGCGTTTAATAATGCCTAATTTTTCAAGGGTGGTAAACTCGTCCCGAGCTATGGCGAGCTTGGCCGCGTCTAAGCGCCGAGCTTTGGCGAATATGGGTGGGCCCGTTGTGGGAATAAAGTGTTCGACCCCGTGTTTAGCCACTGTGGCTGAGAATTTGGGAATTGTGAGTGCTGGAAATTGGGTGAGGAGTTGATCAAACTTACCTCCTGCTGTGGTGACGCTGGCCTGCACGGGTGGTGGAGAAAGTCGGGCTGAGCAGGGAATAGAAGCAAAGGACAGTGCATTAACCAAGCGTCTGTTCGCTAGATCAACTAATAACCCATGTGCACACAAAAAGTCTGCGCCCAACAAGTTAAAACTCACCGCCGCTATAACAAATGTCCATCTGTAGTTGCGGCCGTGGATGCGGAGGTGCAGGCTCTTTTTGCCAAAAGTGTTGATGCTGGAGCCGTTGGCTGCCATCGCTCCATTGCCCCGGGTGCCCATGGCTCGATCTGCTTGGGAGGGCATGATAAAACTTAGTTGAGCTCCTGTGTCAATAAGGAACTGCTTGCCAGTGTGACCATCCGTCACATATAACAGCTTACTTTTCTCACCGAGAACCGCTGCCGTTAACGGCTCTCGGCTTTGGCGTTTCCCGAAATCGTAAATTTGCAGGGGGGAATGCATTTGTGAGCCTTCTCGGCGAAGCGGTGGTGGTAATAACAAACGTCGCTCCGTTTGTTACGTTTTGGCCGTGTCGCTGTCACCGCGGGCTGGTTCTGCTCAGTAGGTTGTGGCTCCCCGTGGCTCTGGGCATCAGCGTTGAGTCTGCGGATGCTGCTGTGGGTGTCTGCTCCTTGCAGGCGTTGACGAGCCGTTGAGCTTCGTTGGCCAGCACGCTGAAGTCTTGCTGGGTGCTGCATCGCATGTTGGCCAGCGTCCCTCTCATGTGTGGCGGCAGCGTACTGAGGAATACGAATTGGAAGAGGAAGTTGTCATTGTCCTCTTCTTTAAGCTGCAGCAAGTCCTCCATGAGGGCCTTAGGTCTGCATCCTCTGTGGCCGTAGACCGCCAGGATCCTCTCGGCTCTCTCTTCGGCTGAGGGGACGTAATTTGCCACGATGGTTGCTTTCAGTATTTCATATTTGTCTTGGGCCGGCGGCCGCCGGATAATGCTCCGCACATACCTCGAAGTGGTGGCGTCGAGTTTGGCGACGATGTGATAGAACTTTGTATCGTCAGCCGTGATGCCCGCCAGTGTAAACTGGGCTTCAGCTTGCTGAAACCACGAGGCGGGGTCTTCCTGCCAGAAGTCCGGCAGCTTGGCAGCGACGGCATTTGTGTAGACCGTCACTGATGTGTCCGCAGGGTGAGAGTGCCTTGCTTCGGCTCTCTCAGCGGCGCTGGTGCTCGGTTGAGCCCTCTCTATCACTTCTGCCGGGGGGGAACGTCATCCATCTGTTCCCCTGTCTGCGTGGGCGCCGGCGTCTGCCTGGGTCGCCACAGATGAGTCGATCGCGGGGGAACGCCTCAGGTCCATACTCGCGTCAGGGTCACCAGTGTCGTGGAGCTTGAAATAACGAGGTGGTGTGATATATAAACCAAAGTTTATTATCAGCTCCTCTAACAAGTCTCATCTAAGTGCAGAAGCAGAAGAAGGAAAAAGAGACCGAACACCTCCGGCTCTCTGAACTTATACTTGCACATAACAAAAGACATGCATATCAAAAGCTGACATCCCTCATTATCTTAATCCCCCCCATTGTCTTCGTACTCCTCCTCTTCGCCCTGGGGGGTGAGGGCAGCTCCTCCGGTCTCCACCGCAGTGCCTGGGAAAGTCTTTGGTCCTCACTGGCAGTTGAGATCTCTTTGTCCTGTTCTGAGGTGTGAAGTTGCCTTACATATGTAATCACCAAACATTCTCTCATGCTTCAACATATGTAGGTTATGGAATATATGATAAATATAGACCACACTCTGATAATTGGAGCAGAAACCTGTTTCACAGTTTTACTGAGAACCACAATCTAGTCACATTTTCGTACAAACATTTGTACATTGCAGCAGCAACAGAAAGCTTTAGTGCTAATGCCAACAACAGGTTTGAACCGGCCAGTAAAACTGGGGTCTGTTTCCCCCATTCATTTCTCAACCTGCTGGTAACATTGCTTACTTGTTGAGTCTGCCGTGCCTGCATTAATTCTGTAAGATAAGATAAGATAAGCCTTTATTAGTCCCACAATGGGGAAATTCCAGGATTGCAACAGCACAGGGACAGCAACACTCAGAGCAATAATTAAGAAGATAAGAAAAATAAGAGCAGTGAATATACATATGTACACATAAATACAGTATATAAATATATATACACAGTGCGGAGCATTGTAGCTAGATGGAATAAACAGCATAACCGTCAACTTAGTTATCCTACATAGTATGAATATGTACCCATACATATTGTCACCCTCCGTAGCGACTGATATTGTCCTAGTTGTATACTGAAGGGGACCATTTGTGTAAGTCTGTTGCGTCTTTTGCATTCAATACTATTAGGTTGTCACATTTTTTTTGCTATCTCTGTGAGCAGCCCTGCTTAGGTTATACAGTCTGACTGCCGTAGGTAGGAAGGACCTGCGAAACCTCTCGGTTGCGTACCTCGGATGATGTAGTCTGCTGCTAAATGAGCTCCTCAGTGCGTTCAGTATGTCCTGCATAGGGTGGGACTCGGACTCCAGCAGAGATGACAGTTTAGCCACCATCCTTCTCTCTCCTATCTCCTCCTCTGGGTCAAGGCGTTTCCCCAGGACAGAGCTAGCTTTCTTGAACAGTTTGTTCAGTCTCTTCCTATCGGCTGCTGTAACGCCATTGCCCCAGCAGACCACTCCAAAAGTGATGGCTGATGCCACCACCATGTCGTAGAATGTCTTCAGCAGCGCCCCTTGTACACCAAAAGACCTGAGTCTCCTCAGTAGGAACAGCCTGCGCTGTCCCTTCTTGTAGAGTGCGTCGGTATTGTGTGACCAGTCTAGTTTATTGTTCAGATGAACACCCAGGTACTTGTAGGATGTCACCATCTCAATGTCTGTTCCCTGTATGTTTACTGGTGCTGTGAGGGGTTGTCCTCCTTGTGAGGGGGTCCTGTAACGTACGCAAACAATTCAATCGAGTGTACTAGTTTTTATTTGTGGATGGACTGTACTGAATCACTCACTGGAACTGTAGTGAAAGCCAGGGATCAGCAGCTGAATCATCCCCCTGAGCAGCAAACGAGTCCCGCCCGCTCCATTGAGCCAACTCATGGTAGATAGTTGAAGCTCCTGTACAGCACAGTGATTTGGTGTATCACTATTTCTCATGGATCTTTTTAACTTCACTCAGTATGTTTCAGTGAACAGTGGATCCCATCAGCAGCCTCCGAGGCCGCCTCTCTGCTTCCGCCACCGAATCTTCTGTCTCCTTCCACCCAGCCCGCGCATGTGAGACGATGTGTAAAAACAAAATGCACACTTTGCCAGGATCCACTGTTGCCAACTTGGCAACTTTCTCGCTAAATCTGGCAACTTTCCAAACCCTCCTGGAAACTTTTTGGTCAAATGCAACTAGCGACAAATCTAGCGACTTTTTCTGGTGTTATCAGAGACTTTTCTGGTGTTTTGTTGACTTTGACATGCAGGGCTCGGCGGGTTGTAGTTTCCTTAAACGGCAATTTAAAATAAAACCTATCTGTAATGTGAGACTATGAAACTACAACTCTCAGAAGTACTATCTGCACATAATGTGTGCTCATTGGTCCACTGGCACTTGGTCGGTTTCCTGTCCTACCCCAGTTCACACAGCAACCTGGTGGGAAGAAATGCTGTGTCTGATTGATGAGTAGCCCCCAACATCAGCTCCGACCTCTGTAGTAAAACATGAGTATTTTTAGAGCAATAAGCTCACATTTAATGCCCACAGTTGTGTAAATGTAAGTTTTCTTACCACACAGAGAAAAAGTGACTGTGATTTGTTGCTGTAAACAACAAATATGAAGCTTCTTGTAAGGTGAACTTTCATGTATCTGTGCTTTCTATTTTATTTTATCTTATTCATTTACATGCTGTTGTGATATGCAACTACTTCATGGAAATAAATCCTCTAAATATGTATTTTTAATGGGCTGGTCCAGGGGTGTCAAACATATGGCCAGTGGGCCAAAAACGGCCCACCAGGGGGTCCAAACTTTTCTCTGTGAATTTACAGCTTTATTTCTTGTAAATTTCTGACTTTCTACTGATTAGAATAGTTTGTATAAATTTGAGACATTTTTTCTCTGTAAGATGAGACTTTTTTCTCATCAGTTTCCTTTTTCTTCTTTTTTTTCTGATGAGAACAAGGGGCCCTTGATTTCAAGGGCCAGGGTGTAGGTGAAGGGGAAAGGGTAGAATTTAGAATTCGGACGGACTCCAACTCAACCTGTACTTCACTCTCACATTGCAAATATTTTTCTCAACTGTTTTACAGTATTTACTGCTGTTAATAACTACTGTACTTGAACAGTGTTTCTCTTGCTATTTTTGTGCATGTATAAGGGTCATTGTATTTAAAAATGTTGTACACTTAATTCAACTACATTTTAGCATGTGGAAATCAAATCTGATCATATTAAACATAATTTTCCAACTATAAAATTGTGGCTAGTGAAAAGGCTGAGTGGCTAGTAACTTTGGAAAATCACTAGTCACAGATGTGAAAGCACTATTGCTCTGCAGTTACTATCCTCAGCAAGCAGCGGGTGCTACTGTGAGCTTCTCTCCATCCCAAAGCACTCACAAGCCGTCAGTCTCACAGAAGCCTCGTGCAGCACTTAGTTGCAGTCAGAGAGGAGACCCACACCCATGCCACTCACGTCCAGACTGCAAATGAATTGCGCCTGCGCAACCCCCCACCAATCGATGTAAATTTTTCTTCACTGTCAGTGTCACACTAATAAATCACTGCATTTGACTAACAGCCTCAGTCACGTACTCACTTTGTCCACTGTGTGTCTCTCTTTCTCTCTGTGACATAAGCTAAACATCTAGCAGCTACCGCATTGTGTCGCAGTCTAAACTGTACGCTCAAAAATATAGAAAGGAGTGGGAATCAAACCCTGAATTCAAAAGCTGGTTGAAGCCGTTTATTGGAGACGATACAGAAGTGATGGCCTATTTAAATGCCAAATTACAACAAGCCAAGAATCAACAGAAGAAAGTTAATTTGTAGTTCTAAACATATTTAGGGTGTTTTTTACTCACTTTTTGTCTCTCCCATGACATTTTTTCAAAGTTGAAAGTTTACAGGAAAAAACAGCCAATTTACAATTTTTTTTTTTTTGCAAATTTATGAGAAAAAGTCAAATTTATGATTAAAAAATGAAAATTTACAAGAAAACTGTTGCAAATTTTAAGAAAAAAATTACAGATTTCTGAGGGAAAACGTAATAAATCTCTAAGGAAAAAGTTGACCTTGATGTCTTTTGTTTCCAGGGTGGACGTGAAGAGGCCAAAATCCTGAAGAGCTCCTCATCTTTCCTGTACTGATCAGTAACAGTTTAGAAACATTACATTTTACTCTGATTACCACCTGATGTTCTGCAGTAATAATGATCGTTTGTTCACCCGTCACCAATAAAATCATTAGACTGTGGCGGTTCGTTTTAACCCCACAACAGACTAAGGACACTCAGCCCTCTTTTCTCTGTTTTTCTGCTGCATTACTGAGAAGCAATGTGCCATTCATGTATTTGTGATGCAAACATGCATGTGTTGTGATGTAATGCGCCATTCTGTATAGTGTGCATATGGCTTGTCCTTACTGTGCTTTTTCTGAGCATCTTAGATGTGCTTTGGTGTATTAATGTCTACAGGTAGACGAGTTTCTTCTGTCTCACCTATGTGATGTTAATCGATGCCTTTCATCCTTTGTACTCATGCGTCCTGTCCTTACTGTGACCTAGAGACTCAGATCAATATGTAGATGTGCTTGTTAGCCTCTTTGTCTTGCACTTAGAGCGAGGTCTAGCTAATCTGCCCATTGTGATGTATGGCTTACAAATGCAAATACCTCCTGCCTGTTCTGTTGTCCCTTTGATCATTCTAGACTGTGGGGTATGTCTTTTTGATGTATTGTTATGATCAAGTATTTAAGGTGCAACTCTGTAACGCAATCTTTCTCTCTTCTTCTCTCACTCTGATCCTGCAACTGGTAGACACACACGTGTCCGCCTCTCCTTCTCTGAGAGCCTAGGGATCCCGCTCCGGGCTGCTCCACTATGCACCGGAGAGGGGATCCCGTGAAGGTGGTATGATTTAATAAAACCTGCTTAAAACCACAGCACTGCTGCTTATTTTTCCATGCCGCTTCAAGACCAGTTTAACTGGGTCTTTGTTGTTCCATTTTCCAGCTGTTTTTGCCCCATAACCGATGACTGCCTGTGATTTTGACCAGACACTTGCAACGTTATAAAGTTTATGGAAAAATTAGCAAATTTCTATTAAAAAAATAAAAAATAAAAAAAAAATTACAAGCCGGGGCGGGGGGGGGGGGAACAGAACATTTTCTCCAGAGCAAAGACTGAGGGGGGCACTATAGGTAGTTTGTGTGTTTAGGGGCCCCTGTTTTTGTAATAGAGAAGAGTTTAGAACAAAAACTTTATAAAAACAAACTTGAAGAACAGAAAATTTGAGGCATTACACAGAATAGTAAAAACTTTAACCAGCATTCATATGAATGTTGCAAATTTTAAAGAAAACAGTAACAAAATTATGAGGGGAAAAACAGAAAAAGTTGCAGATTTGAAAGAAAAACATTGCAAACTTATGATGAAAAAGTTGAAAATGAGAAAAAAGTCACAAATTTTTGATCAAAAGCTTGAAATTTTATAAGAAAAATTTGCAAATTTATGAGAAAAAAATAAACTTTTTGAGAAAAAAGTTAAAAATCTATGAGGGGGGAAAAGGATGAAAATTTACATGGAAAATTTTGAAGATTTTTTTTCATGATAGCAAGATGCAAATTTGTGACAAAGGTTAGATTTAAAAGAAAAAAGTTGCAAATTTATGAGGAAAATAAGTTGCAAATTTATGAGGAAAAAATGTTAATTGATGAGAAAAAGTTGCAGATTTAAAAAAGTTTCAAATTCATGAGAAAAAGGTTGCAGATTTATGAGGAAAATAAGATGCAAATTTGAGAAAAAGTAGTTAAAATTTTGAGAAAAAGATTGCAAAATTTATGAGGAAAAATTCTGCAAATTTATGAGGGGAAAAAAGTTGCAAATTTAAATGTTCCAAATATGCAAACTTTCTTTTGCATTTAGCATTGGTGCTTCAGAGTCTTTTGTCACATGATATTAAAGATTTATGATGATATTGGGGGCGGGGGGGGTCCAGGTTGGGGGGGTCTTCTTCTTCTCTCAGTTACTGACGGATAGCAAACAACTGAAAGGTGCATACCGCCACCTGCTGTACAATAATGTGTAACATTATGTCATTTAGCCCAACTCCTAAATTGAATGACTTAATCCTTTGTTAGTTAAAAGAGAAAAAAGAGCCCGTCTCGTGGTCCTTATCACCAGGTTGGGGGGCTCATGTCCCCCCTGTTCCTATGGACACAATGCTCTGAGCCAATGAAATCTTCAAAACATTTTGAACCAATGAAGCTGATTTATAGATTGAAAGTAAGTTTTTGACAGCACTGACCACAGAATTTTACTGAGTAAACTGGAAAGGTATGGGATTTCAAATAATAAAGTGGTACAAATTTTTCTGTCTTGGGCCCCGTGGATTGACTCTATGCGAACATTTGACCCTCCCACAGATCCACCGCATTGCACCATGAACTATACTCATGATGACCAAGGCCTCTATGATGATCAGTGGTCCATGCTACCAGATGAACTCATGTACAGTAAGTTTGCCCTCAAGGAGTGGCAGCTACTGCATTTCAAGGAAAAGACTTTGACTCTCTGTATGCACTAACAGACACGTCAGCTCCACATGTCACGATGGCAGTGTCCGCAGGGGGTGAAGCCAGGGCATTGGGTCCAATGGTAAAAAACTGCATTCAGTTATCTGACTGGGTACCAACTCAAAATGCACAATTGCATTTCTCCCCCTCTAGTGGCTGTTACAGCATTTTGCTTGAAACCATGCAATCATCTCTATGGTCTGCTGGATGCGCGGATGTGGGACTGATAAACTGTACCCCTGTGCAAATTCCTTTAAAACCAAATGTCCAGCCCATATGGCGACCACAATATCCCCTTTCACCAGAAAAAAAAAATCACTGGTATAGTGGGAACAATTGAGGGCCTCCTTCAGACTGGTGTCCGTGTGCCAACTGACTCTCCTTGGAACACTACCGTTCTCCCAGTGGTATCGCATGGTACATGATTTGTGCCTGATCAAGTCAGTAGTCATTCCAACAAACTATACAATTCCAAATCCTACTTGTTATTAAATACCATTACACCAGCACATAAGTTTTTTTTCCCAATCTTTATTTTTTTTGATACAGAAAGTTGAAAAAAAATATACTGTAAACAGAAATACAAACAAATGTAAAAATGGAAACAAATAATCCAAAAGTGTTGAATTGTAGAAAATAAACTATAAAAATAAAAGTGTATGGAAACTCTAATGTTTTTAGCATCCCATTACATCCAGACAGCAGGCCCCTTTTGCATTCACATACCAGAATCAACAATATACTTACAGCTGCCTACCACAAGGTTTTGTTGATTCACCTGCCATATTTATGTCACATGCGTGTTCACTGAAACCACCGGATTACTCTTCCCCATGTCATCTTGATTGTTTCTGATACAGTATGGTGTTCACCGGACTGTGTCAGAAGGGGGGAAGTACAGGGTCCAGGTCAGTTCTAATTGATTACAGCTCAACATGAGACAACATAGACAGAGGACACCCACTATGCTCACATCATGTTGCAGCAATAGCTAAAGAATTAGAAAAAGACTCTCACATAACAATGCAGCACACTGTGGTTGTACACACCATGCAAGGAGTAGCCTCCTACTTACAAAGTGTACTGTTTACACTCTCAGCTAAAAGAATACAAAGGTTGAAAAGAATACTGCAGGCACCAAATGCCATTTACACAAGTGAAGGGACAAACATGGCAGAGGACATGCTTACAGGTGAACCTCACGACTGTCTAGCAGCTGTGGAGGTTGATATGAAAGCTGTCCCTCATCTTCAATCTGAACCTATCGAACATCCAAATTTGAACCTTTTTTGTGATGGATGTTGCTACAGGAAAGCAGATGGGTCTCTGAGTGCCCCATATGCAGTTGTAAAATATGATGAGAGGACAGGTGCATTTCAAACTGTAGATGGATGAGTGGTAGCCCCTGCTAAAGTGTTGCTGCTATGCAAAGTGGCACATGAGAGAGGTCACATATCAAAGGTTAATCTACTGTGAAGCATGTCAAAAGGTCAACCTAAAGCACACACGGGAGGCCTTCCTTGGTGCATTCCCTGCCCCTACAGAGCCATGGAAAGAAATAGTGATTGTTTTCACAGATAATTTTTGATCAAGATCAATTAATTGATCAAGATCAAATAATTTATTATTATTAATTCACATATTAAACTTGTTTCTAAGACTGCCTTCTATCATTTGCGTACTATTGTCAAGATTAGGAGCATCTTGTCTCAGAGTGATGCTGGGAACCTAATCCACACTTTTGATAGCTCTACATTAGATTATTGTAACTCTTTATTATCAGGCTGTCCTAAAACATTTTAAAAAAAGGCCTTCAGTTGATCCAAAAATGCTGCAGCAAGAGTTTTAATAGGTACTAGAAAGAGAGAACATATCTCTCCGGTTCTGGCCTCCTTTAGAATTAAGTTAAAAATCCTTCTTACTTCTAAAGCCCTAAATAATCAGGCCCCTTTTTATTTAAAAGATCTGATATTACCTTATCATCCTAATAGAGCACTACACTCCCAGAATGCAGGATTATTTGTAATACCTAGAATCTTCAAAAGTGCAATGGGAGGCAGAGTCATAGTTATCAAGCTTCTCTCTTGTGGAACCAGCTGCCAATCTGGATTCGGGAGTTAAACTCGATCTTTGTTTTTAAGAATAGGGTTAAAACCTTCCTTTTTTGCTATAACTTATAATTAGGGTGGGATCATGTGCCCCTGAACCCTCCCTTAGTTAAGATAAGATAGATAATATAAGATAAGCCTTTATTAGTCCCACAATGGGGAAATTCCAGGATTGCAACAGCACAGGGATAGCAACACTCAGAGCAACAATCAAGAAGACAAGAAAAACAAGAGCAGCGAATATACATATGTACACATAAATATATAAATATATATACACATAGTGCAGAGCATTGTAGCTAGATGGAATTAACAGCATAACCGTCTACTTTGCTTGGTGAGTCACAGCTGAGCCTGACATCCCTGTACACCAGACAGGTACAGAGGATTGCTACCTCCATTTTAAATGATGACTCCCACCCCTTGCACTGCCACTTTCAGGTTCTTCCCTCAAGACGGAGGTTTGCTGTCCCAAAAAGTAAAACCCAGCGCTACAAAAACAGCTTTGTTCCTGCTGCTGTCAAAGAGTTGAACAAGTTGTAATAATATATTGCACATAATTTAGTTACCTATTTATTAACCCCATTTTATATTTACTTATTTTTGTAGGATTTTTATTTGGGTTCTAAATCTTTTATTGGGTTTTAGACCTTTGAGTTTTTAACCTTTTTGACTAGTCTTTATCTTTTTAATATGACCCTTCTCTCTTATCTCTGGTTTTTCTCTCATCTCTTTGTCTTTATATCCTGATTGATGGAGCCTTGAGTATTTTTATCATGTTTATAGTCAGCTTCATGTGTGCCTGTGTTTGTGTTTATGTTGAATGTAATTGTGGTTTGTAAATATGGATGTCACCAGACTGCAAAACAAATCTACCTACGGGTACAAATAAAGTAACCTGAACCTGAACCTTAGTTATCCTACATAGTATGAATATGCACCCATACATATTGTCACCCTCCTTAGCGACTGATATTGTCCTAGTTGTATACTGGAGGGGACATTTGTGTAAGTCTTTTGCGTCTTTGCATTCAATACTATTAGGTCGTCACGTTTTTTTGCTATCTCTGCGAGCAGCCCTGCTTAGGTTATACAGTCTGACTGCCATAGGTAGGAAGGAACTGCAAAATCTCTCAGTTGTGCACCTAGGATGATGTAGTCTGCTGCTAAATGAGCTCCTCATTGCGTTCAGTATGTCCTGCATAGGGTGGGACTCGGACTCCAGCAGAGATGACAGTTTAGCCACCATCCTTCTCTCTCCTATCTCCTCCTCTGGGTCAAGGCGTTTCCCCAGGACAGAGCTAGCTTTCTTGATCAGTTTGTTCAGTCTCTTCCTATCGGCTGCTGTAACGCCATTGCCCCAGCTGACCACTCCAAAAGTGATGGCTGATGCCACCACCATGTCGTAGAATGTCTTCAGCAGCGCCCCTTGTACACCAAAAGACCTGAGTCTCCTCAGTAGGAACAGCCTGCGCTGTCCCTTCTTGTAGAATGCATCGGTATTGTGTGACCAGTCTAGTTTATTGTTCAGATGAACACCCAGGTACTTGTAGGATGTCACCATCTCAATGTCAGTTCCCTGTATGTTTACTGGTGCTGTGAGGGGTTGTCCTTGCCTGCGGCAGTCCACCACCAGCTCCTTATTTTTCCTCGCGTTGATCTGGAGGCAGTTCTGATGGCACCAGTCCACGAAGTCCTGGATAAGTCCTCTGTACTCAGCTTCATCTCCGTTGGAGATGAGGCCGATGATCGCATTGTCGTCAGAGAACTTCTGTAGATGGCACTGTGTTGTGTTGTGTGAGAAGTCCGCAGTATAAAGGGTGAACAGGAAGGGAGCCAAAACCGTTCCCTGGGGGGCCCCCGTGCTACCGATGATCATGTCGGACACACAGTCCCAGGTTCTCACAAACTGTGGCCGGTTTGTGAGGTAGTCCAGGATCCATGATGACAGGTGCTGGTCCACCCCTGCGCACAGCAACTTGTCCTTCAGGATCATTGGTTGGATGGTGTTGAAAGCGCTGGAGAAGTCAAAGAACATGATCCTCACTGCATTACTGGGCTTCTCCAGGTGGGACAGAGAACGATGAAGGAGGAAGATCACCGCATCCTCCACCCCAATGCCATGCTGGTAGGCGAACTGGAGTGGATCTACTGCTGGTCCCACCAGGGGGCGGAGGTGAGCAAGGAGCAGTCTCTCCAGGGTCTTCATCATGTGAGACGTCAGGGCCACTGGTCTGTAGCTGTTCAGGTCTTTGGGGTGGGAAGTCTTTGGTACAGGTACCACACAAGATGTTTTCCACAACTGTGGTACCCTCCCCAGCTTCAGGCTCAGGTTGAAGATGTGCTCCACAATCCCACACAGCTGGTCTGCACAGGACTTGAGGAGCTTTGCACTGATGCCGTCCAGTCCCGAGGCCTTC
Source organism: Pholidichthys leucotaenia (assembly GCA_020510985.1). NCBI lineage: Eukaryota > Metazoa > Chordata > Actinopteri > Cichliformes > Pholidichthyidae > Pholidichthys > Pholidichthys leucotaenia. The sequence goes on from CM035844.1 coordinate 310,014,547, forward strand.
CTCACCTTGATCTTCCTCAGCTCCGTCCTCACCTGGGTCTTAGTGAGGGTCATGTTGGGGGGGCTGTGTGCTGGGAGTGGGGGGGTGTTGGTGCAGTGGGGTGTGGGAAGCAGGACTCGATGTCTTTAGAGGCAGCAGTGGTTGTTGTGCAGTCGGGGGGGAGGGCGGTTGGTCAAACCTATTAAAAACAGGTTCAGATTGTTCGCCCACTCCCTGCCCCTGTGGCCTGCGGGGAGGTATTCTGGAGCCCAGAGATGGTTTTAAGGTTTCTCCAGACCCCACCGATGTCGCTCTGTTGCAGCTTGTCCTCCATCTTCTTCCTGAAGCTGTCCTTGCCTTCTCTGATCTTCCTCCTCAGCTCCCTCTGTATGGACTTCAGCATCTCTCTGTTCCCCAACCTGAAGATCCTCTTCTTCTCTCTCAGAAGTGTTTTTATCTCAGGGTTGATCCAGGGTTCGTTGCTTGAGCAACACCGTATGGACTTGGTGGGTACGGTGTTGTCCACACAGAAGCTGATGTAGTCCGTGATGGTGTGAGTGAAGCCGTCGATGTCTTCATCATGTGGATCGCAGAGCTGCTCCCAGGCAGTGGTTTCAAAACAGCCCTTTAGAGCGTCCATTGCCTCCTCAGACCATAGCTTCACTGTGTGCATAACCGGAGGTTGTCTGTGTACTAGGGGTTTGTACACCGGCAGGAGATGAACCAAGTTGTGATCCGATCTCCCAAGTGGGGGGAGTGGTGATGAGGTGTACGCCTCCTTAGTGTTTGCATAGAATAAGTCCAGTGTTTTATTGTCTCTAGTGTGGCATGTGACATACTGGGTGAATGTGGGTAGAATGGGGGACAGTGAAATATGGTTGAAATCACCTGAGATGAGGAGGAGAGCATCTGGGTGTTCTGTCTGCAGCCTGCCAGTTACTGAGTGGATGACGTCACGTGCTGTCCCAGCATTCGCCGTCGGATTTGCATAAATAACAATGCAGATCACGTGTGAGTATTCCCTCGGGAGATATGTAGGCCGCATGCTAACAGCTAGCAACTCCATGTCTTTGTTGCAGTGTTGTTGTTTAACCGTGATATGTCCCGGTCGGCACCAGTTGTTGACATACTGTAATGTCGGGGCCATGTTAAGGGGGGCAGGGATTTCCCAGCATGCTTTGCCAGTTGAAAACGTTACTGTGTGTGTGTACTAAATGTGTTATTACTGAGTTATACTGCTGGGTCATTATAACTGCGTTATAATGACCCAGCAGTGTTTAGCAGGATTAGGGCAAGATGTATCATGTGTGTAACCATGATTGAAACGGAGGTCTGGGAGAATGACCTCCCCTCCTCCCTGTGCTCAGAAGAGGTTGGTGACATAATGCACGGCTCAGGAGACACACACGCAGGCTCAGGATAGATTCAACAGCTTTATTAACAAACAGGGATGTGTGGCTGCGTGTCTGTGGAATAAGAATGTATTGGTGGTGGCGTCTGCGTCAGGCACGGGGGCAGGAGGCCGTACAGCCGGACAACCCTATGGGAGGAAGCAGAGGGAGAAGGGTAACGGGCACCACACCAATACAGAGGATAATAATGGTTTAGCTGGCTTACTTGGTTACGACAGGTGGCTGGCGTTGACAAGGGCGGAGCCCAGGAGACAGCGACTTGCAGTGTCTGTGGCAGCAGCGTAGAGACAGCGGCGAGATGAGGAAGTCCGCCGCCGGGGAAGTCCACCTGTGCACAGGGGAAGGCTAGAGGAGAGAGGTAAGGGGAGCTTACCCAGATAATCTTTGCTAGCAGGCTTGAGTTCCGTAGTAGCAAAAAGTGCCGAAGTTGAGAGACGGCTTCAGGCCAAAGCCCAGGGCAGAGTGGATTAAATACCTCGCCGCTGACGAGGAGCAGGTGTGCGCGCGGCTGGCGCCGCTGATGAGAGGCGAGTCATGACAGTACTCCCCCCTCTAGCAGCGCCTCCTGGCGATGGTTTTTCCGGGTGCGCTCGATGAAACTCAGAGATGAGAGACCGGTCCAACACCAGCGAGGAAGGCACCCATTGTCTCCACTCGGGTCCATAGCCCTCCCAGTCCACCAAATACTGCAACCCGCGACCCCGGCGTCGGGCGTCCAAGATCTCAGTGACAGTCCAGGCCGGATGGCCACCAATCATCCGGGGAGCGGGGTGCGCCGCAGGTGGAGGGCAGAGGGGGTCAGAGACCACCGGTTTAATTTTGGAGACGTGGAAGGTGGGATGGATGCGGAGGGAGGAGGGAATAGCCACACGCACAGCCACCGGGTTGATAATCCTGGTTATGGGAAATGAGCCGATGAATCATTGGGCCAGCTTTCTCTTCTCACCCTTTAGGTTGACGTCCTGTGCGGATACCCAAACTTGTTGTCCCACCTGGTAGGCCGGGGCAGGTCTCCTGTGCCGGTCCGCCGTGGACTTATTGCGCTCCGCCGTGCGTAAAAGCGCATTGCACGCCGTGGTCCAAAGGGAGCGACACTGCCTAAGGTGCGCCTGGACAGAGGGGACAGCCAACTCGCCCTCCTGCGCGGGGAATAGAGGTGGATCATATCCCAGGGATGCTTTAAAGGGAGACATCCCGATGGCAGAGGAGTGAGAGGTGTTGTGGGCGTACTCCACCCAGGCGAGGTGAGAGCTCCAGGACGTGGGCTTGGATGTAGTAACGCAGCGGAGGGCAGCCTCCAGCTCCTGGTTAGTCCGCTCACACTGCCCGTTAGACTGGGGGTGATGGCCGGAGGTGAGGCTTACTTTAGCTCCCAGGGCGTTGCAAAAGGACCTCCAGATGTCCGAAGAGAACTGGGGGCCACGGTCGGAGACCACGTTGACCGGGATTCCATGCAGTCTGACCACGTGTTGGATGAGGAGGTCCGCCGTCTCCAAGGCTGAGGGGAGTCCACGTAGGGGCACAAAGTGGGCGGCCTTGGAAAAACGGTCAACGATGGTCAGAACTGTGTCAAAGTTGTTGGAGACAGGGAGCCCGGTGACAAAGTCTAGGGCAATGTGCGACCAGGGCCTGCCAGGGACAAGCAGGGGCTGGAGCAGGCCCGCAGGGGGAGCGTCACCTGACTTACTGGTGGCGCAGACGGGGCAGGCCCGGGCGTAACGGGCGGCATCCTTCCGCAGACCTGGCCACCAAAAGGATCGCTGGAGGAGGTCGATCATCCGTGAAGCTCCAGGATGGCAGGTGAGCTTAGAGGTGTGGAGCCAGTGTATAACGTCCCCCCGGACGGCAGATGGCACGAAGAGCCTCCCCTCCGGTCCGCCGCCAGGGTCCGGTTCCGACTCCTGCGCCCTCCGGATCTTGTCTTCTATGTCCCAAGAAACAGCCCCCACGACGCACGACCTGGGCAGGATGGTGTGAACAGCGTCTTCTGTGGCCTCCGGGGCAAATTGCCTGGAGAGGGCGTCGGGCAGGCCGTTCTTGGAGCCAGGCCTGTAAGTGATGTTGAATTTAAACCTTGCAAAGAACAGGGACCAGAGCGCCTGGCGGGCGTTCAGATGCTTGGCAGATCTTAGATACTCCAAGTTCTTGTGGTCAGTTAGGACCACAAAAGGCAAGGCTGCCCCCTCCAGCCAATGACGCCACTCTTGAAGCACAAGCTTGATGGCAAGAAGCTCTCTGTCCCCCACGTCATAATTACGCTCCGCCGGGGACAGGCGCCGAGAGAAGAAGGCGCAGGGTCGCTTGACTCCGTTGGCTGGAGACCGCTGGGACAGCACCGCCCCCACCCCCGTGTCCGAAGCGTCCACCTCCACTACGCACTGCAGCGCGGGATCGACCTGGCTGAGGACCCGGGAGGAGGAAAACTCCGTCTTCAGCGCCTGGAAGGCCATTGCGGCCTCTTCAGTCCACCGGAACGGGGTCTTAGGGGAGGTGAGGCGGGTCAGAGGCCCAACAATGGCTCCAAAGTTTGGGACAAAGCGGCGGTAGAAATTGGCGAACCCGATGAATTGCTGAACCTGTTTCCTAGAGGTAGGTGTGGGCCAATCCACCACCGCTTTAATCTTCGCTGGGTCCGGAAGCACCTGGTCATGGGAGATGACGAACCCCAGGAAGGAAGTTGTTTTGGCGTAGAATTCACACTTCTCCGCCTTGACATATAGACGGTTCTCCAACAGTCTCTGCAGGACCCGCCTCATGTGGACCCGGTGCTCATCCCTGGACCTGGAGAAGATGAGGATGTCGTCCAGGTAGACGAATACAAACAGGCCGATGAAATCCTGGAGGACGTCATTAATGAGGCGCTGGAAGACGGCTGGAGCGTTGGTCAACCCAAACGGCATCACAAGGTATTCAAAATGACCGTTAGGGGTGCGGGAGGCTGTCTTCCACTCATCTCCCTCCCGGATCCGGACGAGGTGGTAAGCGCTGCGGAGATCCAGCTTAGTAAACCAGGTCACCCCCTGGAGGGAGTGGAAGGCGGTATCCATGAGGGGCAGGGTGTACCGGTCCTTCTCCGTGATGTCATTGAGCGCTCGATAATCAATGCAAGGACGAAGGGAGCCGTCCTTCTTTCCCACGAAGAAGAACCCTGCCCCTACTGGAGAGGAAGATGGTCGGATGATCCCAGCGCTAAGCGACTCCTTCAAGTAGCTGTTCATGGCCTCCTTCTCTGGCGCTGACAGACTATAGAGGCGTCCTGAGGGTAGGGGCACCCCCTGGCGGATGTTGATGGCACAGTCGTAGGGCCGGTGAGGAGGCAGAGACATCGCCTTGGACTTGCTGAAAACAGCACCCAGGTCGTGGAACTCTGAAGGCACAAGTGTGAGATCCGGGGGCGCGGTGTCCTTGGCTGTGAGAGGCGAGGACGGGGCGCAGGCAGCGGATTGGAGACAGGTGCCCATACAGAAGGTGCTCCAAGCTGACACTTTCCCAGTCTTCCAGTCCAAGGCGGGGTTGTGGAGGCGGAGCCAGGGGTATCTGAGAATGACAGGAGTAACCGAGGTGGGCAGGACGTAGAAGGAGATATCCTCCCGGTGGTTTCCTGAGATGATCACCGGAATGGGAGATGTTCGGTGGGTCACTTTTCCCAGGGAGACTTGGGAGAGATTAACCAGGGCGAGAGGAGAGTCGAGGGGGTGACAACGGAAGCCCAATCGGGTTGCCAGGCTCTGTGAAATAAAGCTACCCTCCGCGCCTGAATCCACCAGTGCATGTGTGAGGTGCCCAGTGAGGTTGTGACAGAAGCGGATGGGCAGCGTCAAATGTGTGAGGGGATTTAACCGATTAGCGTCCGCGAGGCCCCCTACCGTGACTTGCGGACCTCCTCGTTTGGCTTCTCCGGACAATGCTCCACCGTGTGCTGGCTACCCCCGCAATACATGCAAAGGCCCAGGTCACGGCGGCGTTGTTTCTCCGCCAGGGGGAGCTTTGTCCGGCCCGTCACCATCGGTTCCGACTCCTCGGAGACCTCCGGCGGCGGCAACGCCAGGCGGCGAGCTTGGGGCAAGCGCGCAGAGACGCCCCGCGAGCGAGAAGACTGCTTCCGCTCTGAGGCACGCTCGCGCAGCCTGTTATCCAAGCTGATGGCTAGGGAAATCAGCTCTGCCAGCGTCTCCGGGATATCCCGGCCGGCCAGCTCATCTCTCAGACCAGAGTTTAGGCTGCGGAGGAAGATGCCGCAGAGCGCATGCTCTTCCCAGCCAACTTCCTCCGCAGTAACCCGGAAGTCGATCGCGTATTCGGCCGCCGATCGGCTCCCCTGTTGGAGGCCGAGAAGGCGGTCGACCTGGACACTGTCCAAACGCGAATGATCGAACACTTCCAGAAATTGTCGCACGAATTGGCCATAGGTGAGGGTGGCGTAGCTGGGCTTCACCATAATGGCGTAAGCCCAGGTAAGCGCACGACCCTCCAGGAGATTACCAATGTAGCCAATTCTGCTATGGTCTGAGGGAAAGTCTCCAGGAATGCGAAGGAACATGGACTCACACTGCATGATAAAACCCCGAGCTCCACCAAGCTTACCGCTAAAGCGAGCAGGAGTGGGGATTGGTGTGAGCCGTGCTGGTGCACCCGGAGCGAGCTGGGCAGCCACCGGAGCCGCAGGAGCGGCGCCACCCGGACGAGCCGAGGGGAACGGCTGCTGGGGGTCCAAGCGGTCTAATCGGTTAGTAATAATTGTTAATTGATTTAGTATCACCTGTTGTTGATAGGCTATTGAATCCACCCGAGCCTCGAGGGTGGAAAGACGGCGTGTGAGCCCGCTGTCTGCCGAGCCGCTCTGCTGAAGCCGTACTGACATAATGCACGGCTCAGGAGACACACACGCAGGCTCAGGATAGATTCAACAGCTTTATTAACAAACAGGGATGTGTGGCTGCGTGTCTGTGGAATAAGAATGTATTGGTGGTGGCGTCTGCGTCAGGCACGGGGGCAGGAGGCCGTACAGCCGGACAACCCTATGGGAGGAAGCAGAGGGAGAAGGGTAACGGGCACCACACCAATACAGAGGATAATAATGGTTTAGCTGGCTTACTTGGTTACGACAGGTGGCTGGCGTTGACAAGGGCGGAGCCCGGGAGACAGCGACCTGCAGTGTCTGTGGCAGCAGCGTAGAGACAGCGGCGAGATGAGGAAGTCCGCCGCCGGGGAAGTCCACCTGTGCACAGGGGAAGGCTAGAGGAGAGAGGTAAGGGGAGCTTACCCAGATAATCTTTGCTAGCAGGCTTGAGTTCCGTAGTAGCAAAAGGTGCCGAAGTTGAGAGACGGCTTCAGGCTGAAGCCAAGGGCAGAGTGGATTAAATACCTCGCCGCTGACGAGGAGCAGGTGTGCGCGCGGCTGGCGCCGCTGATGAGCGGCGAGTCATGACAGTTGGGGGTTGGTGGTGTGTAAATAAAGCCTGTTCATCACAACCATCTTGCTCCTCTTTCTTTGTGTGAATCCCGCTAATGTCACACTGGTGTCAGGAGTGGGGATGGAGCAAGATGAGGATCCAGGCGGAGGTCCAACGGCTGGAGCGGTTCATCGCTCGGCTGGGAACGGAGTGTAGAGCTGAGACGCCGGCACCCCCGGAGAGGCTCGCCGCGATGGACGGAGCAGCGGACCCGACGGGACTGAGCAGAGCAAACCAGCCCCATTTCCTGCCCTTTTCAGGGCAGGACGGGCTGGCGATTCCAGAGCAATTAGGAGCAGCGATTGACCGGGAGAGGACCGTCCCATCCGTCCAGCAGCGGGCCAAGATTCCCCGCTACAACGGCGAGAACCTGTTGACCTGTTGACCACCTGGCCCAGGTCGAGTTGGCTGCCGCGCTGAACGACTGGTCATCGGAGGAAACCACCGTGCTGAGAGCGAGTGGGAGGAGGAGCTACGGCAGCACAGAGGAGACAGCCGCGGCGACGCGAGGAAGGGGGGGCTTCCGCTGCACAGAGCCAGGGTACTTCACACGGTACTGCCCCGCACGCAGCGCACGACAAACTGGCCCCTCGCCAACGTTAAATTAGAGCGAGGTGGCATGGACGGGGAAGATGCTTCCCCCGGCGGTGACGTCACAGAGGCCTTTGAAGCGCAGCAGCAGCGGAGCGAGCAGGACAGATCCAGTCTTTTCCCGGGCTCGGCAGGGGCTGGACGCCTGGACGCGGGCCAGCGGCCGCCTGGGAGGTCCTGGCAGCGGTGGGAGTCATGGGACTCCCGCTGCCAGAGGAGGAACTGTGCGTGTCCTACCGCCACCCAATGCTTTCCCTTTCGGTGACGTCACGGAGGCCCTCGGCGCAGCAGCGATGCAGCGGAGCGATCAGGACGAAGATGCGGCCATTTCACAGGCGCGGCAAGGGCTGGACGCATGGACGCGGGCCAGCGGCCGCCTGGGAGACCTGGCAGCAGTGGGAGTCGGCCGGAGCGGGCTTGGGACTCCCGCTGCCAGGGAAGGGACTGTGCGTGGTCCTACAGAGGCTGTCAGATGTGTCTATCCGCCCGCTGGTGGCCAAACCGGAACCCTACCCCAACCAGATACTCCGACCGAGACTCAGATGGACACTGGATGGCCCGTGCATGGCGCCCCGGCACCGGGCTGACTCGCGTTGGATTTCTGAAAGTGGACTTTGAATTTTCTGGGGACAGAAACCAGTCCGGGGGGGGGGCAGTGTAACGTCGGGGCCATGTTAAGGGGGGCAGGGATTTCCCAGCATGCTTTGCCAGTTGAAAACGTTACTGTGTGTGTGTACTAAATGTGTTATTACTGAGTTATACTGCTGTGTCATTATAACTGCGTTATAATGACCCAGCAGTGTTTAGCAGGATTAGGGCAAGATGTATCATGTGTGTAACCACGATTGAAACGGAGGTCTGGGAGAATGACCTCCCCTCCTCTCTGTGCTCAGAAGAGGTTGGGGGTCGGTGGTGTGTAAATAAAGCCTGTTCATCACAACCATCTTGCTCCTCTTTCTTTGTGTGAATCCCGCTAACGTCACAATACATTATCACTCCTCCACCCCTTGCTTTCCCACTGTCTGGTGTTCGGTCTGCCCGTATTGCGTGGAAACCCTTCAGTTCAATGTTAGCATCTGTTGCTAGTTCTGTTAGCCACGTCTCCGTAAATAGCATCAAGCTACTCTCTCTGTACATGCACTCGTAGCGGGAGATAGCCGCTAGCTCATCTGTTTTACTGAGTAGCGATCGTACATTCCCCATAATAACGGATGGGAGGGTGGGTCTGTACCTTATATTCCTCGCCCGCCGTCTTACTCCAGCTCGACATCCACGCCGTTTCCGTCTTATTTCTCCCGGTATGTCGAGTTTTTGCGTTAGCATCGTGGGCCGGTTAAGTGCTAACAGCTGGTCCCTGTTGTACTGCCTCCTGCGAGAAACAGTGGCTCTGTCCGCTGGCTCAGGAGACATTTGGGCGATCAATGTGTCTGTGATAGATAGGGCTGGGAACGATCCCTAATTTCCAGAATCGATTCGATTCCGATTCTTGAGATTCTGAATCGATTTGATTAGATTCCGATTCAATCCCGATTCGATCTGGGGAATTACCATTTTAATAGCCATTTTACTTCCCATGAAACAAAAATCTTCGAGACCTAATGCTGCAAATTGTACCAAGAATCTTCTAACTTTGTTAATACATAAATTATCACATATAGAACTGACCCAAAATCAGTTACAATAATGCACTTTTTATTATTTAACTTATCATTTCATAAAGTGCTCACAGGTGCTTTCTTTGGTGCAAAGGGTGTGTCGTGTCAAGTTCACCCTCCAGAGTAAGTAAACCAATTCAATGCATGAACCATGCATACATAATCTCACTGTATTTCAGTCCCTCCAGGATTTTGTCAGCTGTTTTTGTGATTGTTGTGGCCCAAAAAGCCTGGATTTGTGGGAGCTTTTCCAAAAAGTTATGGCACTTTTAGAGTTTTTTTTGCACTCAAAGTTGTGTGAGGAAGTACAAATTTTAAAGCAGCTGCTTTTGCCATAGTTTACAGTGATGCTATTCTATGTAACACCACAAGAAAAGTACAGGATTGCCAAAAATTTATTGTTAAACAGTGATTTATTTAGAATTAAATGCTCAGTAAAATTGTAAAAAAAAAAAAAAAGACCAATATTGTGTTCTTGCTGAGAACTTTAAAAAAGAAATAAAAGAATTTGTCATTACAACAACTAAATTGCATTGAATGCATGTTAGTGTGGAGAAAGTGATGGCAGCACCTCCTTGAATCTTGAATTTGAAGGTCTTCTTCTGTGCTGAAATCCACATGAAGCAGGGATGCTCCTACACTGACGACCTCTGACCTTCAGAAGGTCTCAGTGAGGATGAAGCTTCCAGTCTTCACACATCTGAAGGCAGATAAAAAGAAGAGATTTCACAGTAAAATTAACATTCATATTTTTAGATCGCCACACCGCAGTAGGGTTTAATAATTTAGGGTTTTTTTTTATATTTTAACTACAAATTAACTTTCAATGTTGGAAAAGGGTTTCAATTCATTTCCTGAGAAGGTTTGTTCATTTCAATTTAGTTCTACTGAGTAAAAATAGCTTGTTGTACTGCAGTCTTTATTAATTTTATTGTGATTTATTCTCTTCACATCGCTTAAGTGGCAGAAGTCCATAATCTCATAAAATATACCTTAATTCTGCATTTATTCACAGTGCTTAACCAACAGTTTTCTCTGTGTCCATAGTTTGTAAAAGAAACCATCATCATGCCAGATAAATTATTAATTGACGACACAAACGTTAAAAGAAACAAATATTATACTTACAGTCTCAGCAGCTCCAAGTCTCTGCTTCACGGGTTTCAGTCTCCGTGCATTTTCCGTTTATCAGTCGTCAACTTTATGTTCCAACACAGTGCTGCATGGAGTAAAAGTCCGTTTATCCCCGCTTTATGAAAAATATTCAGAAGCTGTTGAGGACAATCTTTACGGTGACTTCTGTTGCTAAATTAAGAGACGCACGTTATTATCTCCGCTCGTGTAAACACGAAAGAGCACGCGCGGCAGGAAACTCTTGCCGGATGAGAACCGTTTTAACACCACAGAAGAAGAACTAGCATATCCGTTAGCTTGCTAGCTCCGTTAGCGCGTCGGTTGTTTATGGTTCTCGGCCGTTGTTCCTGGCTCACTGACCCGGTTTCGACCCGATTATACTCAGCAGACGTTCACAAACGTAAAAATATTATATTAAAACATATTAATATTAAAAGATCGATCCGCGGATTTTGTGGATCGATATCGGCTCAGTCAAACATGTTGATATATTGATCTTTTGAACCCACCCCTAGTGATGGATAAGGTGTCGCCGAATCAGAAAGATTAGCAAGAGAGCCAGATAGTAAATAGAAATAGGAAGAAATTGATCTGCTGTTGCAAAAAGGCAGCCTACTCATGTGGCGCCGGAAGTTATGCTGCTTATAGGTTTAGACATCTGGGGGACCTCCAATAATGCACTGGGTTTCACTCCTTTCTTCACTTTCAATGAAATATGTTTGCTGGTTATTAACATCTGTTTGTTCTCTCCCATAGATTGAGTCCCATCGTGCTGTTTGTTCTCTATATGTCTGTTCTTTTCTTCTTCTTCTCTATCCCTACATCCCCCAGCCAGTCATAGCAGATGAATGCCCCTCCCTGAGCTTGGTTTTGCATCTGATTGCTGGGGTTTTTCTGCAATTGTGGGGGTTTCCCTTACAGTTGAAAGTGCTATGAGAGGACTGTTGTTGTGAAATGGCGATATATAAATAAGGTTGAATTGAGTAGATATGGGCCCCAAAAATAGGTGTGGGGGTTACAGATATTTGTTGGGCTGTGTGGACACATTTTCAAGATGACTGGAAGCCAAAGCTTGTAAAAATGAAAGTGCAAAAGAAGTGATAAAGTGGCTAACAGCACAAGCGATTCCTAGACATGGTTTCCCCAGAACAATCAGATCAGACAATGGAAGCCATTTTGCAAATGAACATTTGAAGGAAATTGAACAAGCTCTAGGCATAAAGCATAGGTTTGGTTCAGTATAGGCAAGTGGCACTTTAAAGCAAGTGATAGCCAAATAAAATATGGGAACAGGTATGACGTGGGTGTATGCACTGCCATTAGCGCTGATGGCACTGCAATCCACCCCCAATACAACGCTCTGCCTGATTCCCCGTAAGTTATTAACAGGAAGAAAATGCCAGCTATTTACTATTTACTACCTCACCCTTAGCACTCAGGAATAGCCAAGAGGCCTAACACTGCCCATGCTGGTGAGGCACTGATGATTTCAGAATCCACTTAACAAATATATGAACCCAGTAGATTAATCTTAAATTCAGCATGCAGTTTAATGCCTGCACAGTTTTATTATCTGCTAATCTTACATTTTTAAAATCAGATTTTATAAATAATTTTATCAAAACAAGTGTAAGGTATTTATTGAATTACCTCTTAATGGAATACACAGAAAAGCCATGTTTTCATTTTATAACTCTCCTTGAGTATAAACAAAGTGCAAAGACCCTTGGTTACACAAGTATAATGTATTAAGTTATTTTGCAAACAAATTTTTTGACACAAAATTCATTATACTTTGCTTTTAACCAAGGAAGAACATAAATTAGTGACTCAGAGAGCTGCATCTCTCTGTGTGTTTGGGATTATTTTCTTGCTGAAATGTCAACCTTTGTTTCATCTTCAGTATCTTGGCAGATGTCAACAGGTTCTCATCAAGGTTCTTATCAAGTATGTTGCTGTACATTTGTCCATTCATTTTTCTTTCAATTATATGAAGTCCACCTGTACCATGTGCTGAAAAACACCCCCACACCATGATGGGATGTGCACTGCCATTTCTCCTCCAAACATGCTGTGTGTTGTGGCATCCAAAAAGATAAATTTTGGTCTCATCAGACCAGACTATTATTCTCACAGTATTTTAGTGGCTTGCCCAAATGTTATGCAGCAAATTTTAAATGAGCTTCAACATGCTTTTTCTTTAGCAATAGAGTCTTGCGAGGTGAGCAGGCATAGAGCCCATGTTGGTTGAATGTATTACTTATTGCTTTCTTTGAAACAGCAGTACCAGCTAACTCCAGGTCTTTCTGGAACTCTCCATGAGTGGTCTTTGGCTCTTGGATAACTCTTCTGATAATTCTTTTGACTCCTCTGTCAGAAATCTTACGAGGAGCTCCTGGTCGTGGCCGGTTTATGGTAAAATGATGTTCTTTCTGTTACATCTTGAAATAAGGGAGTCAGAGGTGAGTCTTCACGCAGCTAACAAGTCTCAAGTTTATTACATGAACTCGGAGTTTATATACAGAGGGGCTGTGCCAATCTCATGCCACGCTAAGGGGCGGGCACTGCCAAACATACACACACATCCACAGCCAACATTCCCTCCCCCCTTAGAAAATGGGAAATCACACACACCATTGAAAACCTCCCAAATTTAGAACCCGAATCACATGCTAAGAACATGGGGAATAACGTATTGCATAAGAACAAACCTAACACATTTACACAAAACAACTCAAAATTGGACCATGTCTCTTTAAAATACAAAACAATCCCATATTATACATACATTCACTCACTCACATATACACCAGCTATATACAAAGTGCACATTTTGACAAATATGTACACCGATATTTACATTAAATACATGTTTCAAGTGACCCCAATGTCTCGGGCCAGCCACCATCTTCTAGTCTGCCACGGAGGACCTGGGATGCCCCATGGCATATATGCACCCAGTCACTGTCTACTGCCAGGATTGAAACCCCCATCCCTGGTAAAAATGCCTCTACCAGTCAGTTGGCGCTTCTTCCCTCTGGGCCTGCCATGCTGACGGTCGGTGTGCCGCCTCGCCATGCCTGACGAGCCACTCCCGACTGCCTTACGCACCGCCGTCATGGCTCCAGACACTCCGGCCCCCAGTGGCCACATCTCGGGGAGAAACGAAGCCTGTTTGGCGGTGGCGTCCGCTGCCTCGGGCGCCTTGTCACAGCACCCAACGTCCTCCACCAGGGCGCTCCACTGTGCTGTCTCTGCAACCAGCTGCCGCTGCTCACCTCCAGGGCTCACGATGTCACCCTTGCAGGTCACATCCTTGACCCCAGCTCCTCGCCGCAGCCTCCAGCACTCACGGTCTTGGTGCTCCCCTGCGCCGTCACCATGTCCTCTCTCTGGGCCCTCAGCACCGATCTCGTCGGCAATGCCCTCCAACACGGATGCCTCATCGCTGCTGTCAGTACCCTCATTCCAGGTGTCCCGCTGTGTCACCTCTGCGTCCGGCAGCTGCTGCTTTTCCCCTGGGCCCTCAGCCTTGTTTTGGAGTGCAGGTAGCCCAACAGCTAGCCAGTCCGTAGATGAAGAATGGGCTGTTAGCCCATCAAAGCTAACTAGCCCCGCCAATTCTGGTGCCCACAGCTCAAACGCCCACAGCCTCCTGGCCCTCGTCTGTTCAGTGAAATGCATACCCATTCGCACATCAGCATCCTTGTAGCATGCCTCCATTCCCAGTGAGTCGAGGATCCATTACAGACCAGGAGTTTCCACCGTCATTTCCCATCGAGTCCATGGAGGCCCAGCGCTGCAATGTAGTTTTCAAATGCGGCCCTCCAGTCTGGCCATGCAACCAACGGCTCTCCCGCAGTCTCCAAGAATGGCATCAGAGGTGGAGGCAACCAGCATGCTTCCATACTTTAAAATATTTCCAATTTTCCTCATCGCCAAATGCTACGTCTTGAAATAAGGGAGTCGGAGGCGAGTTTTCATGCAGCTAACAAGTCTCAACTTTATTACATGAACTCGGGATTTATATGCAGAGGGGCTGTGCCAACCTCACGCCACCCTAAAGGGCGGGTACTGCCACACATAGACACACATCCACATCCAACACTTTCCACTTCTGAATGATGGCTCTCACTGTGCTCACTGGAACATTCAGCAGTTTAGAATTGCGCCTGTAACCAATGCCATCATGTCTGCAGTAATACAGTGGTGTGAAAAAGTGTTTGCCCCTTCCTGATTTCTCATTTTTTTTGTATGTTTGTCACACTTAAATGTTTCAGATCATCAAACAAATTTAAATATTAGACAAAGATAACACAAGTAAACACAAAATGCAGTTTTTAAATAAAGGCGTTTATTATTACGCGGGGGGGGGGGGGAATCCAAACCTCCATGGCTCTGTGTGAAAAAGTGATTGCTCCCTAAACCTAATAACTGGCTGGGCCACCCTTAGCAGCAACAACTGCAATCAAGTGTTTGCAGTAACTGATATTGAGTCTTTTACAGCGCTGTGGAGGAATTTTGGCCCACTCATCTTTGCAGAATTGTTGTAATTCAGCCACACTGGAGGGTTTTCGAGTATGAACCACCTTTTTAAGGTCATGCCACAGCATCTCAATTGGATTCACATCAGGACTTTGACTAGGCCACTCCAAAGTCTTCATTTTGTTTTTCTAAAGTCATTCAGAGGTGGACCTGCTGGTGTGTTTTGGATCATTGTCCTGCTGCAGAAACCAAGTGTGCTTCACCTTGAGGTCACGAACAGATGGCTGGACATTCTCCTTCAGGATTTTTTGGTAGACAGCAGAATTCATGGTTCCATTTACCACAGCAAGTCTTCGAGGTCCTGAAGCAACAAAACAACCCCAGACCATCACACTACCACCACCATATTTTACTCTTGGTAAGATGTTCCTTTTCTGAAATGCTGTATTACTTTAATGCTGGATGTAATGGGACATACACCTTCCAAAAAGTTCAGCTTTTGTCTCATCAGTCCACAGAGTATTTTCCCAAAAGTCTTGGAGATCATCAAGATATTTTCTGGCAAAACTGAGATGAGCCTTTATGTTTTTTTTGCTCAGCAGTGGTTTTCGTCTTGTAACTCTTTAATTAATTAATTAAATTAAATCACCCTTATTGTCATTCAACCGTACAACCAATCATGTACAGCAGAACGAGATTGTGCTTTACCTGTCTACAGTGTAAATCACACACACCCCAAGTGCAGAATCAGAGGGCCGCTGCCATGCAAGGCGCCACCACAGAGTTCCCTCCTCCATTCCATTTATTGCTGAGCACCAAGCTGGATGGCAGGAAGTTCCACTTTTATATGGTCTTCGGCATGACCCGGCCGGGATTTGAACCCCTGCCTCCCGGGTGTGGGGCAGATGCTCTACCAACTGAGCCACCACTCCGGAACTCTGCCGTGCAGGCCATTTTTGCCCAGTTTCTTTCTTATGGTGGAGTCATGAACACTGACCTTAACTGAGGCAAGTGAGGCCTGCAGTTCTTTGGATGCTGTTGTGGGGTCTTTTGTGACCTCTTGGATGGGTTGTTGCTGCACTCTTGGGGTAATTTTGGTCGGGTGGCCACTCCTGGGAAGGTTCACCACTGTTCCATGTTTTCACCATTTGTGGATAATGGCTCTCACTGTGGTTGCTGGAGTCCCAAAGCTTTAGAAATATCTTTGTAACCTTTTCCAGACTGACAGATCTCAATTATTTTGTTTCTCATTTGTTCCTGAATTTCTTTTTCTCGGAGCATGATGTCTAGCTGTTGAGGATCATTTGGTCTACTGCACTTTGTCAGGCAGGTCCTATTTAGGTGATTTCTTGATTGAGAACAAATGTGGCAGTAATCAGGCCTGAGTGTGGCTAGAGAAATTGAACTCAGCTTTCCAAAGATGTGATAAACCACAGTTAATTTATGGTTTGTTTTTGGGGGGTTTTTTTGGGGGGGGCAATAACTTTTTCACACAGGGTCATGTAGGTTTGGATTTTTTCTTTACCTTAATAATAAACACCTTCATTTAAAAACTGCATTTTGTGTTTACTTGTGTTATCTTTGTCTAATATTTAAATTTGTTTGATGATTTGAAACATTTAAGTGTTACAAACATGCAAAAAAAATGAGAAATCAGGATGGGGCAAACACTTTTTCACACCACTGTAAGGTTGTGAAGGTCTAGAGAGAGCTCTTTGCTTCTACCCATCATGAGTTCTTTGTGGCGTGACAATCTGATATTCACAGACCTTTTTAAAGGCTGTAGTCAGGACTTAACCAACTGAAATTAATTTGCACTGATGGGGGATGGGATGGCTTCCTAAATTCTGATGGATTTCAGCTAGCTTCTTGGTTTTCTATGCCTTTTAGCACCTCTTTTTCTTCATGTGTTCAATATTTATTCCCTGTGTCATTCCACTTTATTAATTATAACTTGTTTTGTGAACACAGTTGCCTTGATTTCTTTGTAGGTATGGATTACTTGGGCTGTTACTGATATCTGGTGAAAATCTCAGGTCAATGGCTCCATCAGAAATGTGTTTAATGGGGAAAATGTTGACATGTTCAATACTTATTTTCCCCGCTGTATATAAGAGAAACCACAAAAGAGGCCCAGAGGATTTTGTGTGATCCTGCAAGTTTCCCGTTTAAACCAAACGGTGGACAAGTTTTTGTCACTGAACTAACAGAATCTGTTTCCTGTCAGAGCTTTGAACTGTTTTTAATATAGATCAGCAGGTGGGAGTGTAGCCATACTCCAGCCCGTAGGCGGCGGTAATTCTCCACAATAGCAACTGCTGTGGAAAGAAGAGAAAACCTTTTAGTATCAGCGGATGCCTACAATGGAACTTCACGGATCAGGTATGAAGAACTGTAACGGTCTGAATGAATTAATGGAATAATCTGACTCATGTCGGATGACGGTTAGAGCTCTACGGTACATTTATTTAACGGGATGTGATCGGGGCTAAGGAAGGCTAACGCTAGCAGGCCGCTAACAGTAACTTCTAAAGTAATTTTGACTTTAACGATTCGATTTTAACCGTTGGACATCTCTCTCTAGCAAAGAAACCTGCCAAACAGAGGGAAAGACGAATAGAATTTCGAACCATCATGTCACAATTTGATGTTTTTTTTTTCTGTGTTTGTGTGTAAAGCTAAGCTAATAGCTAACAGCCTTATGTTAAAGGGCTACAATGGTGACATTTAATAACTAATGTTCATTCATTCATCTTCTACCGCTTAATCCTTTTTTTCGGGTCGCGGGGGGGGGGGGGGGCTGGAGCCTATCCCAGCATCATTGGGCGAGAGGCAGGGTACACCCTGGACAGATCGCCAGTCCATCGCAGGGCCAACACAGAGAGACAGACAACCATTCACTCTCACAGTCATACCCAAGAGCAATTTAGAATCCCCAGTTGATGCCACTTAACCTCACCTGCATGTCTTTGGCATGTGGGAGGAAACCGGAGTGCCCGGAGTAAACCCACGCAGACACGGGGAGAACATGCAAACTCCACACAGAAGGGTCACCAATGGTCTGGGGGTGGGATCGAACCCACGATGGTCAAGGGTGGAATCGATCCCATGACCTTCTTGCTGTGCTGCCTAACTAATGTTTAGTGATTAATTAAAATGTTAGAACAGCATTGGATGAAAAACAAAAGCAAGTGAATATGAGCAACCGGAGACAAACAGTTGTCCATCTTTGTCTCTTCTATTAATGTTTGTTTATCAGACCTGACATACAGTTCATTTTCTCCACTTTAACAGGAATATGAATTATGATATCAGCCTGGATTCACCCAGCAACCATTAATAATACAAGTATTTATCGAAATTAACACAGTATTAACAATTTTAAAGCAAAGCATTTTCAATGATCCATGAATTTACTTCCAATATCTTTTAATAAAGTGAATAGTAGAGAAATGTGGCCAGTCCAAGCCAGTCCAGAGGGCACTCTTGTGTTTTTGTAGTCAGTCATAAATTTATGAGAAAAAAATTTACAAATTTACAAGAGGTCAAAAATTTATTAGAAAAAGTTGCAAATTTATGAGAAAAAAAGATGTTGATTTACAAGAAAAAATACATTTTTTTAGATAAAGGTTACAAATTTACAAGGAAAAACCGCAGCTTGAAGATGCAAAATGTGGATCTTAGAATGGAAAAAGTTGCAAATTTCCAGAAAAAAGTAAATTCATAGGAAGGAAGTGGAAAATTTACAAGAAAAAAGTTGTAACTTTACAAATAAATGTAGTAAATTAACGAGGGAAAAGTTACAAACTTATGAGAAATGCTGCAAGTTTTCAAGACAAAAATGCAGTGGAGATCAAAATTAGAGAATACTTTATTCTAACATGTTGTTCGTCTACTGTAATTTCCCCATTGTGGGACTAATAAAGGTTTATCTTACCTTCATTGTTCAGAATTTAACAGAGTATCAGCTGTGGCTATACTGCTGCTGTACTAGCATGTTTTTGTTTTAAATAATCAAGGCACTTCAACACAAACATTTATTTTATAAAAAAAAAAATAGTGAGCAAAATTAGAGAACAATGATCACTGTGTCAGATGTTGGAAAAATTCTGCTTAAACTTTGGTCAAGAATCAGGCAGGATCAAAGTTTCAGCAAATTTAATTACACTGGCCAGTGGAGAACAATACAACAACAGTCTCAGAGCCTATTCGCGCATCATTTTCACTCAAAACACACATTGCTCAGTCCTTTAAGCCCTCCGTTATCTGAGAGGTGGAGGTGAAAATGTCCATGGTGATTGGTTCAGTACATCTGGTCAAAATTTGGTGTACAGATTATCTCTTTCTCAGGAACCGTCACATTCTCTCAGCACCAGTCACACCAGAACAGTACAAGCAAACTAAAACAAAGCGATAACACAGTACAGCTGCATCAGCATCTTCGGCACTTTCACACAGACTCTGAGACAAAGCAAATTACAAATATGAAACTTTTCTATCACAGAAGAGAAGATTTAAACAATTATTATTATTTTTTTTAGGGCTATAGGATTCGAAAATTAACCCGTTGAACTCCGTTGAACTTCCCTAAAAACGCCTAAAAATAACATGCCCAAAGTAAATCAAAAGCTGTTCTTCAACCCTTTGCAGCATCTTCATGGGGTTGGTCTCATTTAAAAGAAAACACTCTGAATTTTTTGGCAAAACAGTCATAATCTCTCTAAGTGCTCCTGCCACTGAGTAACAAGAAAGTTCGCCTGGGTGTTTTTTTAGATACAAATGCTTGCAAATAACATACAGCTGTCAGATACTGGCTGGAAAACACAACAGAAATGTAGAACCAAGTGATTTCAAGCTCAGGTCAAAATTTTGTAAAAATACCACAAAAAAATGAATATATTACACAGCTTTTTTCTCAGGTTGTAACAAGGCTGTGTCTGTACTGGAAGACCGGAAATACAGCTTTTTTTTTTCAGTGCGCACTGAGACGCACTAAGACGCGGAGACGTGACCGCCCGCGGAATTCACAGAGTTCAGGGGGTTAATAGGAGGTGTAGAGGCCCTTGGTTTGAATGACTTGAGCACACCTGCGACCACAGGACATCACTAGTTTCTCACACTGCTCTGGTTTTGGGGACAGGATTATATAGTGGTGTGAAAAAGTGTTTGCCTCCTTCCTGATTTTTCATTTTTTTTTGTATGTTTTGTCACACTTTGTTTCAGATCATCAAACAAATTTGATTATTAGACAAAGATAACACAAGTAAACACAAAATACAGTTTTTAAATGAAGGTGTTTGTTATTAAGGGTAAAAAAAATCCAAACCTACATGGCCCTTTGTGAAAAAGTGATTGCCCCGAAACCTAATAACTGGTTGGGCCACCCTTTGCAGCAACAACCGCAATCAAGCGTCTGTGATAACTGGCAATGAGTGTTCTACAGCGCTGTGGAGGAATTTTGGCCCACTCATCTTGGCAGAATTATTGTAATTCAGCCACATTGGAGGGTTTTTGAGCTTGAACCGCCTTTTTAAGGTCATGTCACAGCATCTCAGTCGGATTCAGGTCAGGACTTTGACTAGGCCACTCCAAAGTCTTCATTTTGTTTTTCTTAAGCCATTCAGAGGTAGACTTGCTGGTGTGTTTTGGATCATTGTCCTGCTGCAGAACCCAAGTGCGCTTCAGGTCTCAAAGCTCACTCTGCAGTGATCGAACCTCTCATCAGCCGAAAGAATAAAATGGCTAGACTTGCCTTTGCTGAGGAGCATGTTGTGTGGATAGAGAACTGGTCCAGAGTATACTTCAGTGGTGAGAATAAGGCTGCATTCAGACCAGGATAGTCCGGGGGTCTCTAGATGGTGGGCCAAGTACATTTTTCGTGTCATTGATCGATCCGCATTGGAAGAGTACACCATTTTTTTAAATACAGTCTTCTCTATTTTTGGTAAATCTGAGAAAATTTGTTGGCAGCCTTGGTCTGCCGGCATTTTTTTAATAAACTTACATTTTTATCATCTAACCTCAAACTGGTTATTCTAAATTGTCCTTAGGTATGACTGTGAGTGTGAATGGTTGTCTGTCACTTTGTGTTGGCCCTGCGATGGACTGGCGATCTGTCCAGGGTGTACCCTGCCTCTCGCCCAAATATGCTGGGATAGGCTCCAGCCCCCCCGTGACCCAAAAAGGATTAAGCGGAAGAAGATGGATCATGGATGGATGGACATTTTTATCGTCAGTCCTCTCCGGCATCTGTTAGAACAGCTTTAGCTGACGAACCAATCAGGTTGCTGTAGGTGACTGCATACACCAATCACGTTTGACTTAATGAAGCCCCCCCCCCCCCGTCTCCCGGGTAAAAAAAAAAAAATCAAAATGCAGTGGGTCTGACGTGAATATTAATTTTCAAAAATTTAACTAGCTTACAAAAAACAACATGTATTGACTGCTGAAAAACAACCAAGTGCAAAATTATAGCGCATAATACATTTATAAGCCTTGATTCATTACCTCACAGATTTTCACATACATTTTCAGGTTTATTCTGTGAACAACATATGTAATACCATGAAGAACAATGTATCACAACATCCTTAGGAAATCTGATATTTATTCATAATATATGTACTATTACACCAGCATCACTTCTTATATTTAGCTCTGATCAGAATGTTAAAATAAACTAGTTTCTCCCACCCTTATGTCTGCTGCTCAATTTCTTGCTTTGGTATGGGCCTATTGTAGAGGATGCCTTTCACAAACGAGACTGAGTTTATTTCTCAGGGTTGGTTTACTGAGAGGTCACATCCTCCAACAAGCACAGAATCTCAGAAAAGAGAGAGAGCAATCGTCTCACACAGTTCTTATATCCTGCAAAGTCACAAATCCCCCAACATCAAATCACACACCTCCAACCCACAGTCCTTTAGTAAACATCTAGCCCCCGAGGCTTCTTGGCGTCTCCATTGTCTCTTAACCTTCTAGCCTCCGGGGCTCCTGCTGGGACATTCTGTCCAACTTCCCATCTCCTGCAAGGCCAACTTCACACCTCACGTAGGTCCCTGCAGGGTCAGGTCCTGTTTGTCCATTAAGATGTGAAGCTTTTAGAATATGCACCGTCATGCCTACTAGGTGGGGAATATGGATACAATATATGCGCCCTAAATATGCGCCATATAACCCCCCCAAACGTCTAAATAAGGACAAAGTACACCCCAATATGCATAGAATCATGTCATAACACACAGAACAGCAAAAAGGCACAACATATCACACTTCCGACTGCTTGGGCTTCAATCTCCTGCCATAACTGCTGTAAGCAGGTTTCGATCTGCCTGTAGCCGTTTCTTGCATCTGTGGATTAGAGTCGTTAGCACATCCTTGTGAAAGCTTAGAAGAGTGTCTCCCCGGCAGCCTGCCGCGGCGGGGGGCCCTGGCTAACTGCACTTGTTCATCAGCCAACACAAAAACGAGTTTGTCTGTTAATGCAGACTAATTCCCTCCTGTCTCCCAAATCGAGCAAAAAATGTTTTTCCCCAGTTTCCAACACTCTGAACCAGGGGTGTCAAACTCATTCCATGGAGGGCCAAGACCCTGCAGGTTTTACTTCCACCCAGTCTCTTCAGCAGGTGTTTTCACTGATCAGCAATCAGTAGGACGAAATTCAGAGAAATCACCTGTTGAAGACACTGGGTGGAGGTAAAACCTGCAGGGTCTTGGCCCTCCATGGAATGAGTTTGACACCTGTGCTCTGAACGGTCCATCATAAGGTGGTCTTAAACCTGGCCTCTGAGCGTCGTGTCTGACAAAGACAAATTCTGCGCTCTTTAAGGCTTTAGGCACAAAAACGCGTGGGAAACTGTGATGAACTGGGCCGGGGAGGGTGTTTGATCCCGCGTCGCTCTGCAGCAGCTGAGCGGGGGGGGCGATTTGGTGCGGAGTTCTCTGGAAGGAATTCGCCCGGTAACCGGAGGGGTTGGGCAAAAACTAGCTCAGCCGGAGAGGCTTGCAAATCTTCCTTAGGTGCTGAACGCAACCCTAATAAAACCCATGGAAGTTTATCAACCCAATTTGTGTCCGTGAGAGCCGCTCTGAGGGCTGCTTTCAATGACCGGTGAAAGCGTTCGCACAAACCGTTGGCCTGGGGATTATATGCGGTCGTGCGGTGAATTTTCACCCCCAGACCGAGTGCCATGGATGACCAGAGCTCGGAAACGAATTGGGGTCCTCTGTCAGATGTTATGTCAGACGGGACTCCAAAACGCGTGACCCAAGGCGTTAAAAACGCGCGCGCAACGTCCGCTGCTGTAGTTGACGCCAGGGGGACCACTTCTGGCCAGCGCGTGGTGCGGTCCACCATGGTTAGAAGATGTGTGAACCCTTGCGACAGCGGGAGGGGTCCCACCAAGTCGATATGCACGTGGTTGAAGCGTTTGGCCGGGATGTGAAAAGGTTCCAGAGGGGCCCGCGTGTGCTTGTGTATCTTTGCTCTTTGACACGCTGTGCAGGCTGCGGCCCATTCTTTGACCTGTTTACGCAGCCCCGGCCAAACAAATTTTTCTCCCACCATTTTGATCGATGCGCGAACGCCTGGATGTGCCAGCGAATGGATTAAGTCAAAAACGCGGTGGCGCCACGCAGCTGGGACCACGGGGCGGGGGCGCCCCGTGGAGACATCACAGATTAGAGGGGTCATACCTATTTGATGCACCCTGTGCTCCAGCCTTAGCCCTGTTGGCCCAGACTGGAGCGCGCGCACATCCGCATCGTTAACCTGCTCGGCGGCCATGGCTGCGTAATCTAAGCCCACGCAGACCGGGGCTGCGAGTGCTTCCGCGCCGCAAGCCTGGCCCGTGTCCACGGCCACCGAGTCTGCCCCCTGGGGGCCTGGCGTTGCAACTGCGCACGCGAGACAATCTGCCACTAC
This sequence comes from Pholidichthys leucotaenia, assembly GCA_020510985.1. Lineage (NCBI taxonomy): Eukaryota > Metazoa > Chordata > Actinopteri > Cichliformes > Pholidichthyidae > Pholidichthys > Pholidichthys leucotaenia. The sequence goes on from CM035844.1 coordinate 310,038,179, forward strand.
ATTGTGTTTGCCCGCCACGTGTTGAATGTCGGTGGTAAACTCCGAAATCGCGGCCAGCTGTCTCTGCTGTTGGCCCGACCAAGGTTCTGAAATCTTAGCCATTGCAAATGTTAATGGTTTGTGGTCTACAAACACGGTGAAACGGCGCCCTTCCAGCCAGAACTGGAAGTGGCGGATGGCCAAATGCAGGGCTAAAAGCTCCCTATCGAACGCGCTGTATTTCCGCTCGTTATTGCGCAATATTTTGCTGAAAAACGCAAGCGGTTGCCAGCTCCCTGCTACCAGTGGCTCGACAACCGCCCCAACTGCTACGTCGGAAGCATCTGTGGTTAGCGCCATGCGAGCTGCTGGCACCGGGTGTGCCAACAACACAGCGTTTGCGAGGGCCGACTTGACCTGGGAGAAAGCGCGCTCCCTTTCCGGGAACCACTCGACCTTATTTGCAGGTTTTTGTTTCTTTAGTGGGTGCATGAGCTGTGCCGCGCTGGGGAGGAAACGGTTATAAAAATTGACCATCCCCAAAAATTCTTGCAATGCTTTAACTGTCTGCGGCTGGGGAAACTCCGTTATTGCGCGTACTTTATCGGGCAGCGGGACCGCTCCTTCTGGAGAAACGCTGTGGCCCAAAAAATCGATTTGCGCTACCCCGAATTGACATTTCGCTGGGTTAATTATCAGCCCATGCTCTGTCAGCCTCTGAAAAACCGCTGTGAGGTGGCGTTCGTGTTCGACTTCGGATGCACTGGCTACCAAAATATCATCCAAATAGGCGAACACGAAAGGGAGGCCGCGCAACACCGCATCCATCATGCGTTGGAACGTCTGTGCGGCGCCTTTGAGGCCAAAAGGCATGCGCAAAAACTCGAAAAGCCCAAAGGGGGTTATTACTGCCGTTTTGGGTATGTCTTGAGCGCGGACTGGGACTTGGTGATAACCGCGCACCAAATCTATTTTGGAAAAGATGCGCGCCCCCGCCAAATGTGCCGAAAAATCCTGGATGTGCGGAATCGGGTAGCGGTCGTGTGCTGAAGCATTATTTAACCTGCGGAAATCACCGCAAGGCCGCCACGAGCCGTCCGCCTTGGGGACCATATGCAGGGGTGACGACCAAGGGCTGTTAGAGCGTCTAACAATGCCCAGTTTTTCCAAGTTGGCGAATTCCTCGCGCGCGATGGCCCGTTTAGCTGGGTCCAAGAGCCGAGCTTTTGCAAAAACAGGGGGGCCAGAGGTAGTTATGAAGTGCTCGACCCCGTGTTTGGCTACTGACGCTGAAAATGTTGGGACCGTGAGTGCTGGGAACTGATTGAGTAGTGCATGAAACTTACCACCCGCAGCTGTGACATTGGGATGTGCAGAAGGCGGGGCCACCCGAGCTGTACAGGAGATAGAGTGGAAAGACAGTGCATTTACCATACGTCTATTAGTAAGATCAACTAATAAACTGTTTGAGCATAAAAAATCAGCACCTAGCATGTTGTTGCTAACTGCAGCTACGACGAAAGTCCACTCGAAGGTGCGCCCGTGGAAGGATAGAAGGAGTGTCTTCTCCCCATAGGTTTTGATCGTCGAGCCATTTGCCGCTAGCACCAGGGGTCCGCTGGAAGGCGCCAGCAGGTCCGCGTAGGAAGGCTTGACAAAACTCAGCTGGGAACCTGTGTCCACCAGGAAATCCTTCCCTGAATTCGCGTCCGTCACGAAAAGCAGCTTGTTCTTCGCGCTGAGAGCAGCAGCTGCTCCCAACTCTCGGTCTTGGCGTTTCCCTGGCGCTTGTATCGGCACGGTGGGATGCATCTGCGCGCCCTCTCGGCGAAACGTCGATGGTAAAAGCAGAGGGTGCCGTCCGCTCCGCTTCTCCTGGTCTCTGCCGCTACTGACGTCAGTGGGTCCGGTGCTGCGGCCTCTGGTCTCCCCTCGTCTCGCGGGGGTGCGTTCAGCTCCGTTGCCGCCGTCGTGGCTGCGTGTCGTCTATGGGCGTCGACGAGCCGCTGCGCCTCCTGGCCCAGCCCGTGGTAGTCGCGGTCGTTGAGCAGCTGTGAGCTGGCCAGGGTGACTCTCACTGCTGGCGGTAGTGTTCTGAGAAAGAGGTGGGGGAAAATAAAACTGTCGTCATCTTCGCCTCTCAGGTTCATCATCCTCGCCATCAGATCTGCCGGCCTGTCTGCTTCCCCTTCTGTTAGCGCCAGAAGTCTCTCTGCTCGCTCTCCCTGCGAGGGAGTGAAAGCTCGAATAAGGGCGGCTTTCAGTGCGCCATACTTGTCGTCCTGGGGCGGGTGGTTGGTCAGGCTCTCCACCCGCTGCACTGTGAGGCTGTCCAGCTTCGCGACAACATGGTAGAACCTCGTTACGTCCGCTGAGATTCCCCGAAGGTGGAACTGCGCCTCCACAGTGGTAAACCAGGAGCGCGGGTTATGTTGCCAGAAATCGGGCAGCTGTAGTGTGGTAGCTGCGTTAACCCGGTTGGCTCCTGAAGAGTCCGGTGCGGGAAGATCGTCGCCACCGGCCATAGTTTGTCGTAGGTTACCAGTGTAGAGGATGCCTTTCACAAACGAGACTGAGTTTATTTCTCAGGGTTGGTTTATTGAGAGGTCACATCCTCCAACAAGCACAAAATCTCTGAAAAGAGAGAGAGCAATCGTCTCACACAGTTCTTATATCCTGCAAAGTCACAAATCCCCCAACATCAAATCACCCCCCCCAACCCACAGTCCTTTAGTAAACATCCAGCCCCCGAGGCTTCTTGGCGTCTCCATTGTCTCTTAACCTTCTAGCCTCCGGGGCTCCTGCTGGGATATTCTCTCCAACTTCCCATCTCCTGCAAGTCCAACTTCACACCTCACGTAGGTCCCTGCAGGGTCAGGTCCTGTTTGTCCATTAAGACGTGAAACTTTTAGAATATGCACCGTCATGCCTACTAGGTGTACGTGGGGAATATGGATACAATATATGCGCCCTAAATATGCGCCATACTATCTTTATTTATAACGTCAATTATGTCAAGTCAGGCACGTGCTTTCATTAGCAAGCATGAATATCAGGGACAGGCATGGAGTGCTGTATGCATGTTACAAGCTCTTCCATCCATCCATCCATCCATCCATCCATCCATTTTCTTCCGCTTAATCCTTTTCGGGTTGCAGGGGGGCTGGAGCCTATCCCAGCATCTTTGGGTGAGAGGCAGGGTACACCCTGGACAGATCGCCAGTCCATTGCAGGGTCAACACAGAGACAGACAACCATTCATTCTCACAGTCATACCTAAGGACAATTTAGAATCCCCAGTTTGATGCCAATTAACCTAACGCATATTTTTGGCATGTGGGAGGAAACCGGAGAAATCCTGGAGTAAGCCCACGCATACACGGGGAGAACACGCAAACTCCACACAGATCACTGTTGGTCGGGGGCTAGGATTGAACCCAGGATCCCCCGGCCAAGGGTGAGTTGCTGTGCTGCCGCAGTGCTAACCACTCCGCCACCGCGCTGCTCTTTAGAAAATATAATTCAATTTTCAGACAGGAGTTGGAAAAAAAATTGTGCAGTGTTCAATAGAGTAGGTAAATCTTGATACAAAGGAAAGAAAAATAGCTGAAAAAGCAATACAAAAATATAATTTGCATAATACCCACCCTTCAGATGTGCCAGTTAACATAGGCTATCGTAGACAATGCTACATGCAGTATGCTAATACAAGAAATATTGAAAGAGCCCAAGAAAGGACACAAAAATCAGTACACGCAAGTGATGGTAAGTATTCGTTTTTAATCTGATGAACTTCAGCTGAACTGATCATGTTCATTAATGAGTGTAAACATTAATAGTCAATTTGAAAGGTGACTTGTGGGAAAAAATTGTTTAAAGTGAGGAGGAGTTTGCGCGATACATCGACCTCACTTTCTCGTCCAAACTCCTCCGGGATCCAGCAGCAAGACTTCGTCAAGACGGCTGGAGGAAGAGACAGATGCAGTGAATGGCCGTGACCTCTTGTGCCTTGTCACACTCTTCGCAGTCCACAACATGTTGCAGCAATCGCCATCCAGCTTGCTGAAGCATCTGATGGTTCAAAGCTTTCCGCCGAAGGCTGACTTCACATGCTGGCTAGGCAAGCCCAAAGGTGGCATGCTCACAAAAAGGATTTCCGGGATTGATGCCGAGTTGACAAGCAGAACTCGACGAGTGTAGTGACCTAGGCCATATCCCCGGCCAAGGGAGGCCGAGGGTGTGCCAACACTTGCCCAAGGTGTGCATCCAGGCTAGTGGAGGGAAGGAGGTGCCTTTCTTCTCCATTCTAGACCGGCTCCAAGGAAGATCTAGCCACTGCCCCAATAGTCAATTTAAGACAAGACAGAAAGATCCAGACTGGTCCAGGAGTGTATCAGGAATGTCTGAGCAGCTGGAGTTACCTGTAGAACAGAATAGACAATGCTAACACAATGTAGTTATCTTGAGAATGAACACTTATGGAGTAAATATTTCATTGGCCCAGATTAAGCATCCCACCCAATTTTGTCTCCTTTACAATATTTTAGATGAAGAACCACATACTTCTGCTACAAATCCCCACCAAACTGGGTTCTCTGGTCAACAACAACAGAGGTTCCAGTCCACCTAAGAAGAGCACCACATCTGCTCCCAAGGCAATACACCATATGCAGAAGGGAAAAGTATACAACTCAAAAATATAATCGAAAGAGGCTAAGATAGAAACTCAAGCAATGAAAATACTACTGTCCAACAAAGAACATTGCGTGTCACTAAAGACACTGGGAAAAGCTTTTCAACTACTCCCAGAACAGTATGAGGCCATTGAAAAATTAAGTTGTGTTCTGTGTGACCTCAAAGGCTTCAAGGATGTGAATTACACAAGATGCCAACTGTTTAAGAGTGGCAAGTGCACAAACAGAAGTCTTCCACCAAACAGAGACTCACGATATAAACACATTCAGTGAACAAACTACCAGGCAGCCGTCTATAGAAGATGCCTGCAGAGTCAGCCAAACATACCTCCACCAATGATCCATGGCTGGAAGACTGAGGGAGACTCCTTTGAGATCGACTGGATGACTCTTCGCTCTGCACCTCTCAGCATTCTGGAGCTTATATACTGCTCCTGTAAAAAACACACCATGTGAAAGGGAGATGCACGTGCAGACAGAACAAGCTTCCATGCACAGATGTGTTATTGCTTAGACTGTGAGAACATTTCTGACTAGGCCACAAAGACACACACACTGTGTATTCTATATGTATTTTTGGGTGTGGTATGTTGCAGTGGCTTTTCTTGTTGTGCTTCACTTGTTCTTTGTTTGGTGGTGATTATAACGCCAATAAAAGTCTTCCATCCATCTTGTTCCGCTTAATCCTTTTCGGGTCGCGGGGGGACTGGAGCCTATCCAGTAGGCTGCCCGTCCAGCGCCTGGTGAGGGAGATTGCTCAGGACTTCAAGACCCACCTGCGCTTCCTGAGCTTCGCCGTCATGGCTCTGCAGGAGACCAGAGAGGCCTACCTGGTGGGTCTCTTCTTTGCTAAGAGGGTCACCATCATGCCCAAAGACTTCCAGCTGGCCCGCCGCATCCGCGGAGAGAGAACTTAAGACTTTCTGCTGCACATTCACCAACCATAATGCTCCGCACTGTGTGTCTATATATACTTATAGTAATATGTACATATGTTTACTAGATGTCCTTGTTTTTTTTTTTCTTGCCTTCTGATTATTGCTCTGAGTGTTGCTATCCCTGTGCTGTTGCAATCCTGGAATTTCCCCATTGTGGGACTAATAAAGGCTTATCTTATCTTATCTTATCTTATCCCAGCATCTTTGGGTGAGAGGCAGGGTACACCCTGGACAGATCGCCAGTCCATCGCAGGGCCACAGCTAATTTAGAAAAAATGAGCTACTCCTGTTTGAAATGTTGAATATTTAATCTTTAACCTCTTAAAATTCTGGTGTTCCACCCATTGAACATTTCACAGTGGCTGCAAACTCGCTGGAATGCTTTAAAGCCTTTTAGTGCTATAATTGTAATAGTTTGCCTGGTGCTTTTTATTTAATAAATATGTCATAAAGTGTCCTTTGTGTAAAATATTTTGCCCCGTTTTTCAGGAGAAGTGTACACTTCAAAATCTGGCAAGTATGTGCCAATATTTTATGTTTTAACCCCTTGCACTCCGGTCAATTTCCCTAAAAATGCCAAAAAATAACGTGCCCAAAGTAAATCGAAAGCTGTTCTTCAACCCTTTGCAGCATCTTCATGGGGTTGGTCTCATTTAAAAGAAAACACTTTGAATTTTTTGGCAAAACATTCATATTCTCTCTAAGTGCTCCTGCCACTGAGTTACAGTCATCTAAATATACTGAACTTGAAGAAAATAAATTTGGCCTGGGTGTTTTTTTGGATATAAATGCTTGCAAATAACACACAGCTTCAGATCCGGGCTGGAAAATGCAACAGAAATGTAGAACCAAGTGTTATCCAGCTGAGGTTATCCAGCTGTGGACTTCAGAAAAGTCACAGCCCCTCGGCCCCCCCTTACCCTCACAGACTCTCCCATCACCACTGCGGATTCCTTCCGCTTCCTGGGCACCACCATCACCCGGGACCTCAAGTGGGAGCCGACCATCAGCTCCCTCATCAAAAAGGCCCAGCAGAGGATGTTCTTCCTGCGGCAGCTGAGGAAGCTCAAGCTACCCACCAAGATGTTGGTGCAGTTCTACACGGCCATCATCGAGTCCATCCTCACCACCTCCATCACCGTGTGGTACGCAGGAGCCATCGCCAGGGACAGACTAAGACTGCAGCGCGTTGTGCGCGCTGCTGAGAAGGTGATCGGCTGCGAGCTTCCATCCCTCCAGGACCTGTACATCTCCGGGACCCGGAGGCGTGCAGGTCGGATCATAGCTGACCCTTCACACCCTGGACACGCACTGTTTGCCTCCCTCCCCTCAGGTAGAAGACTTCGGTCCATTCAGATTAAAACCTCCCACTACATGAACAGCTTCTTCCCCTCTGCCATCAGACTGCTGAACACTAAGTGACTTATTGACTCTCGTGCACTACGTACAGCAGCTCAACCGGACTCATGATAATTATCACTGTTTTCTTTTGCACTACCGACTGCACTATGTGGAACTCCACAATATCTGCTGCTTGTTAATATATTTTAAATTGCATAAATTAGTATTACTCATTCATATTCTACATTTAATTGCATGCATAGTTTTTTATTTTTATCTTTAGTGCTACTCCATGTTTAATGTTGCAGCATTGCACCGAGACAAATTCCTAGTTTGTGTACTACATGAACAATGGCAATAAATCTGATTCTGATTCTGAGGTCAAAATATTGTAACAATACCACAAAAAATGAATATATTACACAGCTTTTTCCTCAGTTAGTTCCCAGGCGTTTTTGAACTGTGCCAAATTGTGCCAAATGGCACAGTTTGGAAAAACGTCTGTAACTTTAGAATGATTCAATATAGAAGCTTCATCTTGGGCTCTAATGAAAGGTGACACTCAGGGCTGTGTGTGTGTGTGTGTGGGGGGGGGGGGGGGTTGTCCCCCCCCCCCTTGCTACAGAGGATGGACATTGGCCATCGCTACATGACGGACTAGTCATGTGGCGACCGCGGCGCAGTCACCGTGGCTCCCCCCCCCCTCGCTACAGAAGAGTAGTCGGCGGGGGGGGGGCATTCACGGTCCGGACGCGGCACATGAACTTCGGACTTCGTGCGCCGCACAGTTGTAATTTCCCGATCGGTCAAAAGTAATTTTTGATTACAATTTTCAGGGATAAAGAATAATTTAGCTTATAACACTTACCTCTTCACAGCAGCAGTGTCCTGGCGAACTTCTCTTCCTCGTTGTCAGACGAACGCGATGCTGGTCTCTTGTTACGGACTCGTGGTTCTGGTCTCGCGACCCGATCAAAACATAATTCCATTATTGTGGTTTTGCGCTTCCATGATTGTTGTTTTGGCGAATGATTTACGACCTTCGTCGTCGGCCTCCGTCGGTCTATGATGACCATGGAAGAGAATCCTAAATGTCTATTCTGCTGGAATAAAAAAAAAAAAAAAGCACCGCCTGTGGCTGAACAGGCCGATGCGCGAATGGCAGTCCCTGTCACACAGGTCGCACTTGTGGGTGGTCTCCGTGCTGCTGGGTCTGTGACGGTTCTTCCTGCGGGTCCTTTTTTCATCTGCTGCAGCAGTCAGTTTTCACCCAGCCTTACACAAAACAGCTTGCGAACTTCTGTGCTTCAATTGGCTCGCTGCATTCACAGCGTTGGTAGGCGGGTCCTTCTTGCTAGGTTTTCAGTCATTGGTTCTTCAAGGTTTCAGAAACTCAATTCAAGGCTCTTATTAGTCGAATGAGAGGTCAATCAGATGATCTAATCTGTTCGCGGCTGTGTCTGTAGTGGAAGAATGGAAATGCAGCTTTTTTTTTCAGTGCGCGCTTGGACGCAGCGCCCTCGTGCGTCCTAGAGCGCATGAGAGCACCCTCGTGCGCTCTAAGATGCAGAGACGTGCCCATCCGCAGTACACAGGAGAGCAACAGGTTAAATGCTTAAAACAGTGTGTAATAACAAATAAAAAACAGATTTGAATTTTCACCAGTTTTCTCTTTATAAATATTTCAAATGTACATGAACAAAAGGTTTGCGATAGCAGAAATTAAATTGAACCCCTTATATATGTTCTCAAATATTTGTGTTTGTCCAGAACTTACAGTGTCCAGTTTACAGGCTGTTTTATGTGTCCATGTCAAGGCGTTTTCTTAGCTCTGTGGTAGTCCAGGAATCAGTTCCTCTCCAGCTGTTCCTGTTCCACTGCTGGTCCTGGTGGATGGCTTTTCATCTGAACAATCTCTAAAAATATAAATATATAGCATAAGATTTATCTAAAAGAAGCTTGTGTTTCAAGAACAAATGTTCAACAGTATACAAATAAGTAATAAATATAACGGTGACAAAGCAATTTGAAACAAAGCTAATAAGAAAAAAATACACTAGATATTGAAAAAATAGAAATAATATAAATAAATAGATATTGAAAAAAAATATTGTAACAAAGCTGGGAATAAATATCTAGTGATACAAACTGTATCACTGTCGTTGAGATTGGGACACTTCTGAGATTTCCTTCTCTTCCACGGGGCTTTCTTCTTTCTAGTTGAGCTCCTCAACATTTTTTGCTGAGCTATTTACAAATTATTACTTAAAAAATCTATAAAAACAAGAAATAAAGTGAAAAAGACAAACAATATGAAAAAAAAGACGCTGCTCCAAAAACACGACAAAACACGTAACAAAAATACTAAAACTACTATTTACAATCGTAAACTATTATTTATTGGTGCTGGTCTGATGCTGTTGTATGTTGTTTTTTTCAGCAGGGATTCTTTAACAGCAGGACAATGCAAAGGACGTGTAACTTTACTTAGCGATATGCTACACAAGATGAGGGACAATGGGGAGCAGCACTTGGATGCAGTATTAACTATGGAGATTTGTAACATGAAAAGAAAATACAGGGACATAAATATAACATTATTGTGCTTATCTGGCTGATGAAATTCTGGCCTCGTCAGCCCATCTTTCCTTTACGATTACTTCCGACAATGACGCAGTTCATTGGTTGAACTCAAGTCAAGTGATCATGGAGTGCTGTTTCGATTGGTTAAGCATATAGAGGTCCTTAGTGATCGCCTCATAGCCGCCTTAACAGGTTTCGTAACTAAAGTTTAATTTTCATAAAAAATATGCACATACTTAACAACAAACAGATTCATGTTTTGAAAAAGATGAGTTGGCCTATCTGTGAAACTCAGCTACTCTCTAGATGGGGATCGATCATCTCAAAAACTAAAGCAGATAGAGCCTCTCGGCCCACCACCTACTTGGTTCGACTGGGCAGGGAATGCCGAGAATTTTCACACCTTCATTTGGTTTGGTTTGGTTTGCATTCACACTGTATCAGACCAAACTGCCTGGACAGTGTGATGCAGTTACAATAACTGCTCGTTTGGGGCACTGTAGCTGAAACCACCACTGACCAGGAAGAAAAAATCTTGGTGAAGACGAAAAATCAGGCTCATCGATTGGCCAGGACCAAAAACGGAAATCCGTCCCTTCAGCCAGGTTGTTTGCCACAAACGAGACATTTTTTTAACTTTTTTCCTTGGCTTTCTCTGGTAAAAGGATTTCTTGGATTTGTGTGGTTCTTTATTGTTGTTTTCTACCCAAAATGTACTACAGTAAACACCACTTCCTCTTCTCAGACTACGTGTTGCTATGGTTACACAAATGCTGAGGGGCATTTCCGCCCTTTGGTTCGCTGGATAGTCCGTTTGGATTCATACTGGAAGCGGAGTGCACCAGACTTCGTTTGCAAGTGAACCGAGACCCCCGTTTTCAGGGAGACCAGACTTTGCTTCTTTGGTGTGCACCACAGTTCCAATGTGCATTCAGACTGCACCAAACAAACCGAACTATCCGCAGAAGCCACTGTTTGGTCCTTTGATCCAGACCAAACAGTGGCTGTCTGAATGCGCCCTAAGTTCATTTGGGTCTTATGGGAAACAATAGGGCAGCATGGTGGCGCAGTGGTTAGCACTGTGTCAGCAGAGCAAGAAGGTCACGGGATCGATTTCACCCCTGACCATCGTTGGTTCAACCCCACCCCCAGACCATTGGCGACCCTTCTGTGTGGAGTTTGCATGTTCTCCCCGTGTCTGCGTGGGTTTACTCTGAGTACTCCAGTTTCCTCCCACAGGCCAAAGACATGCAGGTAAGGTTAATTGGCATCAACTGAGGATTCTAAATTGTCCTTAGGTATGAATGTGAGAGTGATTGGTTGTCTGTCTCTCAGTGCTGGCCCTGTGATGGACTGACGATCTGTCCAGGGTGTTCCCTGCTTCTCGCCCAAAGATGCTAGAATAGGCTCCAGACCCCCCCCCCCCCCCGACCCAAAAAGGATTAAGTGATAGAAGATGGATGGATGGGTGGGTAGATAGATGGGAAACTATGTTTGGCATCAAACTGGGGAAAGACTGAACCCAAAGTGTGTAAAGAAGTCACTTAAATTTGAAGGAGGAAGTGTCATGGTTTGGGGTATGTTTTCTTCAGCAGGAGTTGGGCCTGTTGTACAGCTACATGGCAGGGTGAATGCAAATGTTTATGTGAACCTCCTTCAGCAACATGTAGTTCCTTCACTGCAATTGTCTCCCAATCAGCCTGCAATTTTCATGCAAGACAATGGCCCCTGTCACACTGCAAAATGGTTTAAACAGTTCCTTGAATCTAACAATATTGAAAAAATGAAATGGCAAGCCCAGAGTCCAGATCTAAACCCCATAGAGAATCTCTGGAAAATCCTTGGTGACAAAGTAATGGCTACTCACTACAGTTGCTGAACTGTGGAAGAAAAGTTGACCAAGATCAAGCCAGAGCAGTGTGAGAAACTAGTGATGTCCTGTGGGTGCAGATGTGCTGAAGTCATTCAAAGCAAGAGCCTCAACACTTCCCATTAATTTTTGAATCCTATAGCCCTAAAAAAAATTGTTTAAATTAGGGCTGTGAGATATGACGATGTATATCGGTGATATATCGGTGACGCAATAAAAAATGTCTACCGTTTGATATATAACCATCGTTTATATCAGGATTTAAAAGACACATACCCTGTTTCTACTTGTCACTGCCCCGCCTCTCCTCCGCAGTGTGCCAGGTGTGTGCAATAGTGGGTTCCGATGGTTAGCACAGTAGCTAACTGCAAGCTAATGTTTTGGTCATATAGCCGCTACTTCTGTTTGCCAGGGATGTGGGACTTTTTCCTACCATGCTGCGTCAGCGAGAATAGTCCTCTAACTTCATTTTAATTGAAGGTAAGTAACATTAACACCATCTCTCTCTAATTATAAAACAGCAAATGCTAAATGACAAAGCTAACTTGTCACGAATAGGAAACATTAAAGTGTATCAGACCATCATTTCTTTGGTTTAAATTACTGCCGAGTTTCTTAATTTTGTCTGAAAAAATATTACAAAAAGTGTGTGACAGCGGCCGCATAGGCACTAAATCTATCTATAAATGCAAGGAATCTCTGTCTTTTCCTTGCATATAATTTCAGTCTTCCCCAATATGTGAAAGTTTAGGAGGGAAAATCTTTAGTGAACTTCATCCATCCATCCATCTTCTACCGCTTTTCCGGAGGTCTGGGTCACAGAGGCAGCAGTTCAAGCAGAAAAGCCCAGACTTCCCTCTCCCCAGTTACCTGCTCCAGCTCTTCAGAGAGGACACCAAGACGTTCCCAGGCCAGCTAGGAGACATAGTCTCTTCAGCGTGTCCTGGGTCTGCCCCAGGTCTTCTTCCAGTGGGATGTGCCTGAAACACTTCAAGTGGGAGGCCTCCAGGAGGCATTCTGATCAGATGTCCAAACCACCTTAACTGGTTCCTTTGAATGTAGAGGAGCAGCGGTTCTACTCTGAGCCTCTCCTGGATGACTGAGTTCCTCACCCTATCTCTAAGGGTGAGTCCAGCAATCCTACGGAGAAAGCTCATTTCAGCCGCTTGTATCAGTGATCTCATTCTTTTGGTCATTACCCAAAGTTCATGACCATAAGTGAGGTAGGGACGTAGATTGACAGCTTTGCCTAAGAGCTTTGCTTGGAACTTCCACAGGGGCGCTATTAAATGAACACAGAGGTGGAAAAGGTATAACTGCTGGGAGTTGGGGGCTGAAATTCACAGGGCAGACTCTGGAGGCCAGTGGGATAAAATGATAAAAATTTGGGCCCAATCTGAGTTGTTCAGAACTCCTTATATCATAGCAGTCTGTCGGGGGTGACAATGACTGTTTCATTTAGGTCTGATCAGATTCCTCCACACAGTTCTGTCCTTCACCCGCCGCTGCCGGGAACTCCTGACCTTGTTAACCCAGGCGACGTCCAAGGCAGTATGAGTTGTTTTCTGACTGACCATTTCATGAAACTGCTTGCAAAGTATTTGGGTACCGCTAGCTTTTGCTGGACTAGTGGCACATTCTTGGCAGATAGAGGTATTATCAGTGGCAAGGACAGGCCAAGACAAACTGACTCCAGTATCTGTTGCAGTGACTGACCAGATGATACGTTTGTTTATCTCTGCTCTTTGTGTAGTGCATGTCACAATGCACCGACTGGCAAAAGTCCACCACAGACCTTGCGACAGATGTGCTTATCTGCCAGGATGTCCAGTCTCACCCCGTGTAACTGGGAGTTGTCCACCACAAACCTGTGACAGATATTGTTTTTAGTTCTGCCAGGATGCCCAGTTTCACCCTCCACGCCCTCTGAAGGGCGGGGTTGCCGTTTGAGTAGCCAACGGCCCGACCCATGAGACAGGTAGTACCGGTTTTCATGGTTATCCGGTAGCAAGCAAACCAATGCCTGATCTGACATGAAGAACTCCTTCATTCATGTTTTTCAGAACTCCTAATAAGGAGTTAAGAACCCAGCGGGAACTGAACAACTCTTTATATGGTCATGTGACCGGAATTTTATTACCTTAGTCAGTTAGTGTATTCTATGACCTTAGTCATAGAACATAGTGAACCCAGCCACAGGGGGTGCACAAGCCAGTGTACTCCTAGTGCTGGTCCCAAGCCTGGGTAAATGGGGAGGTTTGTGTCGGGAAGGGCATCCGACGTAAAACCTTTGCCAAATCAAACATGCGGATCATGACAAATGAGACTTTCATACCGGATTGGTCGAGGCCCGGGTTAACAACAGCCGCCACTGGTTCCATTAACCAACAGGGTGCCGGTGGAAACTGGGCTACTGTTGGTCAAACAATGAGGAGGAGGAGAGGGGGATAGCGTGTTAGGAGGGAGAGAGAGAAAAGGACATGTGGAGGTGAGAGTAGGGATGTTAAATGTAGGGACTATGACTGGTAACGGCAGAGAATTGGTTGATATGATGGCGAGAAGAAAGGTAGATATACTGTGTGTTCAAGAAACCGGATTCATGGAAGGGAAGCAAGGCTCGGAGCATTGGAGGGGGATTTAAACTGTTCTATCATGGTGTAGATAGGAAGAGAAATGGAGTAGGGGTAATCTTGAAGGAAGAGGATGTGAAGAGTGTTCAGGAGGTAAAGGTGGAGTCGGACAGAATCATGAATTTGAAGCCAGAAGTCAAAAAGGTGTGATGTTGAATGTTGTCAGTGCATATACCCCGCAAGTTGGATGTCAGGTAGAGGAGAAAGACGAATTCTAGAGTAAGTTGGATGAAGTGGTAGAGAGTGTTCCCAGGGGCGAGAGAGTGGCGATTGGAATGGACTTTAATGGACATGTACAGTGGTGTGAAAAAGTGTTTGCCTCCTTCCTGATTTCTCATTTTTTTTGTATGTTTGTTACACTTAAATGTTTCAGATCATCAAACAAATTTAAATATTAGACAAAGATAATACAAGTAAACACAAAATGCAGTTTTTAAATGAAGATGTTTATTATTAAGGGTGAAAAAAATCCAAACCTACATGGCCCTGTGTGAAAAAGTGATTGCCCCTCCCCTGTTAAAACATAAATTAACTGTGGTTTATCACATTTTTGGAAATCTGAGTTCAATTTCTGTAGCCCCACCCAGTCCTGATTACTGCCACACCTGTTCTCAATCAAGAAATCAATTAAATAGGACCTGCTTGACAAAGTGAAGTAGACCAAAAGATGCTCAAAAGCTAGACATCATGCTGCGATACAAAGAAATTTTGGAACAAATGAGAAACAAAGTAATTGAGATCTATCAGTCTGGAAAAGGTTATAAAACCATTTCTAAAGCTTTGGGACTCCAGTGAACCACAGTGGGAGCCATTGTCCACAAATGGCGAAAACATGGAACAGTGGTGAACCTTCTCAGGAGTGGCCGCCCGACCAAAATTACCCCAAGAGCGCAGCGACGACTCATCCAAGAGGTCACAAAAGACCCCACAGCAACATCCAAAGAACAAAAATAAGGACTTACGTTTAACAGTGTCTCTGAGGCCTCTTGCATTTAAAGGAAAAAGTGACAATGACAGTCTGATTAAAAAAAGGTGTCTTAATGATTGATCTTCATCTCTTCAACAAAAAAGGGAAAAAATATAATAAACAAAAACAAGGGAAAAAAAAGACTAATACTGACCCATTCCCCTCAGTCATGATCCCTCGACAGCTCTCCCCATAACGATTTTATTTGGAATAACCACAATATAACTTATAAAACTAAATCCTTATTTTATAAAACTTGGTTTGATAATAAGATCTTGACAGTTAGACAGCTGTTTAACCCTAGAACACTAATGTTAAAGCTAGTAACACTAGCATCTCCATTAACATCGGGTGAAAATCACCCTACGTTAGTGTTCTAGGGTTAATTTAGATGGTATGTTGTTGTCATATGAAGAATTTGTGTCTACCTTCAACCTTCCATGCTCAGTTAGAGAATTTCATCTTGTTAAGAATGCAATCCCTGATGGGCTAATCAGGCTTTTTACAACTAGATCACACTTGTCAGAAAGAGAACCCTGTCTGGACCCTTTTCATACTGTGGGGGGAAAAGTTTGTTTCTCTCTCAATTTAAAAACAAAAAACAGAAATATTAAAGCCTTATTTCAACGGGAGGTCACATCTAATCCCACTGCAATTTATTTTTGGAATCGTCACATTAGTGGTTTAAGGTGGACACAAATCTGGGGTTTATTTAATAGGTTTATTTTAAGAAATAAAGTTAAAGAAATATCATTTAAAATAATTCATAGATATTATCCGACCAAAGTGTTAACACAATTTAACTCAGATGTTGATATTATGTGTTCAGGTTGTGGTTTATATCCAGAAGATTTATGCCACTTGATTTGGAAATGTGTTTATTTGAAAGTTTTCTGGTTAGATCTGTGCCAATATATAGAAAACAACATTAGTTTAGATTGTAACTTATATTTTGAAAATGTTTTATTTGGTCATGCAGATAATATTGGTACACAGATTTTTTTTTAATATATTTTGAATTTACTTCTTTTTTACAGTAAATTTTTTATTCATAAATATAAATTTGGCAATAAAAACTATATTTAAAATGTTTATATTAGACTTAAATATTTATGTTAAAACTGTTGCTGGTTTGAGTAACCAGAAAGCTATAAAAACATATCAAATTTTGCAAGAACTTGACATGTTTGTTTAGATTGCTACCTACCTTTTTGTTTCTTTGTAAATTGGGGAAGAAGATTCCCGGTGCAAGATATTTGAATATGTTTGAAGTATTTTTGTGTGTCATTTTATTTATTTTTTTCTTCTTGTATGCTGCTATTGTTTTTTGCATTGTCTGTTTGAGTCCCTGGCTTGTCATGTGAATTTCTGAGAATTAAGTGTAAGTTTTTTTGATTAATAAAAAAAAAAAAAAAGAGGGCACCACCATTTTGTTTCTTTTGTGTCATCTGTGGTGGACTGTTGCCAGTCGGTGCATCGTGACATGCACTGCACAAAGAGCAAAGATAAACAAACCTATCATCTGGCCAGTCACTGCAACAGATACTGGAGTCAGTTTGTCTTGGCCTGTCCTTGCCACTGATAATACCTCTATCTGCCAAGAATGTGCCGCTAGTCCAGCAAAAGCTAGTAGTACTTAAATACTTTGCAAGCAGTTTCATGAAATGGTCAGTCAGAAAGCATCTCATACCAGCTCGAACGTCACCTGGGTTAACAAGGTCAGGAGTTCCTGGCAGCGGAGGGCGAAGGACAGAGCTGCGTGGAGGAATCTGATCAGACCTAATTGAAACAGTCATTGTTGCTCCTGACAGACTGCTATGATGATGATGCCATAAAGAGACCGGGCAGGTATGGGCGGCCAACTTTTTTGTTCCGGCCAAATTAATACTGTAGCCACACATGTGCCTTACTTAATGCCTTACAGTGTACCCCACATCTTAGATTGAACAGAGTGCAGAGTTCCCTTGGAGATAACAGGAAGCTGTGAAAACGTAATTCTTTGTGTGCTGAGAGACTGCTTGGAAGAGCCTTTGTGGGCCAAAGTCTGTGGGGGGGGGGGATGCTAAAGGATTTAAGAGGAAATGCATTGTTGCTTGTGATGTAAATGAATGTGACTTGTGAACTGTGGGGGCCTGGGGTATATATGGAGCGAGTTTTTCTGAGTTGTTCTCTTTCTACTTTGAGATGTTGGTGAATGTGTAATAAAGCTGCCTTGAGACAAACCTGCCTCATCAATTGCACATTCCCACACTGGTGACCGAAGACGTAGCATGCAGCAAGAGGAGAATTCCCTGGGGCCAGCCTCGTCAGGAGCCCCCAGCCAAGCGAATGCCGCTACGGTCCAGCTACCGGACTTTTGGCAGAACAATCCGCGCTCCTGGTTCCACTCGGTTGAGGCACAGTTCAACCTCCGGGGGATATCGGTAGATGACACAGAATTCTACCATGTGGTCGCAAAACTTGATAACCACATGGCTCAACATGTGGAGAGCCTTCTGGAGCAGCCGCCAGCCAGCGACAAATACGGCGCGTTGAAGGCTGCACTCATCCAGCACTTTACTCTCTCGGTTGAGGAGAGGGCAGAGAGACTCCTGGCGCTGACCGAGTTGGGAGATGGCACACCCGTTGACCTGATGGAGAAGATGTTGAGGTTGAAAGGCTCAGATGATGACCACTTCATCTTTACCCACCTCTTCCTCAGGACCCTACCGTCAGCGATGAGAGCGACCCTGGCCAGTTTGCTGTTGTTGGCCCAGTGGGACTACCGCGCGCTGGCCCGGGAGGCGCATCGAATTGTCAACGCCAGCAGACAGCACGCGGCCACGGCTGCAGCAGCGGAACTCGGCGCGACGGCCGGAGATGGCAGGGGGCCAGAGGCAGCGGTAGCAGAACCACCGACGACGGCGGGGGCGGGGGCCAGGGAATGCGGAGGAGACGCCCTTTATTTCTACCACCGCCGCTTCGCAAAGAGGGCACGCAAATGTGTACCACCGTGCCAGTTCAAGCGTTCGGGAAACGCCAAGACCGGGGGTCGGTAGCTGCCGCGACCCTCGGGGAGGAGAACAAGCTGCTGTACTTGTTGGACGCACGCTCGGGGAGGCAATTCCTCGTGGACACAGGCTCCCAGTTGAGTTTCATCACACCTTCCTATGCGGACAGGCTGGCAGGTTCCAGAGGTCCCGGGGTG
This sequence comes from Pholidichthys leucotaenia, assembly GCA_020510985.1. Taxonomy (NCBI): domain Eukaryota; kingdom Metazoa; phylum Chordata; class Actinopteri; order Cichliformes; family Pholidichthyidae; genus Pholidichthys; species Pholidichthys leucotaenia. The sequence continues at coordinate 310,056,368 of CM035844.1, forward strand.
GCAGCAGCGAACGGCTCGGAGATTAAGACCTTTGGTGAGAGGACTCTACTTCTGTCTCTACACGGCCGTACATTTGAGTGGACTTTTGTTATAGCAGCAGTGAATTTCAATATGTTGGGGGCTGATTTTTTGTGCTCACATGGTTTGTTGGTTGATCTCGCTAACAGGCGCCTGGTTAATGCACTTTCTTTTGATTCTATTCCCTGTACAGTGCAAGTGGCCCCGCCAACAGCACAAGCCAACGTCACAGCAGCAAGCAGTAAGTTCCACACACTGCTCACTCAGTTCCCAGCACTCAGGGTCCCTACATTTTCGGCAACCGTCGCTAAACACGGGGTGGAACATTTTATTACCACTACTGGACCGTCCGTTTTTGCAAAAGCTCGGCGCTTGGACGCAGCTAAACTGGCCATAGCGCGCGAGGAGTTCGCCAACCTGGAGAGGTTGGACATCATCAGGCGTTCGAACAGCCCATGGGCTTTCCCGCTACACATGGTCCCGAAGGCTGACAGCTCGTGGCGACCTTGCGGGGATTTCCGCAGGTTAAACAACGCCACAGCGCATGACCGCTACCCAATCCTGCATATCCAAGATTTTTTCGTCCATTTGGCAGGGACGCGTGTTTTTTCTAAGATAGATTTGGTCCGCGGTTACCACCAAGTCCCAGTGCGCGCTGAGGACATACCCAAAACAGCGGTAATAACTCCATTTGGCCTATTCGAGTTTTTGCGCGTGCCATTTGGGCTTAAAGGGGCTGCACAGACGTTCCAACGCATGATGGATGCGGTGCTGCGCGATCTCCCTTTCGTGTTCGTCTACTTGGACGATATTTTGGTAGCCAGCGCGTCCGAAGACGAACACGAAAACCACCTAGCGACAGTTTTCCGGAGGTTGGGAGATCACGGGTTAATAATCAACCCAGCGAAGTGTCAGTTCGGGGTGGCGCAGATTGATTTTTTAGGACACCGCATCTCCCCCGAAGGAGCGGTTCCGCTTCCTGACAAAGTGCGCACGGTAGCAAATTTCCCCCGGCCGCAGACGGTCAGGGCGTTACAGGAGTTTTTGGGAATGGTGAATTTCTATAACCGTTTCCTCCCCCGCGCAGCACAACTAATGCAACCGCTTTATGCCGCGCTCAAAAAACAGAAACCCGCGAATAAGGTCGAATAGTCCCCGGAGCGGGAGCGGAGGTAAAAGCAGCCTTGGCAAATGCTGCGTTGTTGGCACACCCAGACCCAACGGCCCGCATAGCGCTCACTACTGACGTGTCAGATGTGGCCATAGGGGCGGTCGTGGAGCAGCACGTAGCCGGGGTTTGGCAGCCCCTCGCCTTTTTCAGCAGGACCTTGCACGATAGTGAACGTAAATACAGTGCGTTCGACAGGGAGCTGCTGGCTCTCCATTTGGCCATCCGCCACTTTCAGTTCTGGCTGGAAGGACGCTGTTTCACCGCGTTCGTTGACCACAAGCCGCTAACATTCGCGATGGCCAAGGTCTCCGAACCGTGGTCAGGCCGGCAGCAGAGACAGCTGGCCGCGATCTCAGAGTTTACCACTGATATTCAGCATGTGGCGGGCAAACTGAAGTGGCAGATTGCCTCTCGCGCGCCGTGGCAGCCCCAGTCAGCGTAGGAATAGATTACGCAGCCATGGCCACGGAGCAGGTTAGTAATGCGGATGTGCGCGCGCTCCAGTCTGGACCAACAGGGTTAAGGCTGGAGAACAGGGTGCTGCAAGACGGTATGCCCCCCTAATCTGCGATGTCGCCGCTGGACGACCGCGCCCAGTAGTACCGGCCGCGTGGCGCCGCCGCGTTTTTGACTCGATTCATTCTTTGCCGCACCCGGGAGTGCGCGCGTCGGTCAAAATGGTAGGAGAGAAATTTGTGTGGCCGAACCTTCGCAAACAAGTTAAAGAGTGGGCAGCAGCCTGCACGGCGTGTCAACGAGCCAAAGTACAAAGGCACACGAGAGCTCCCTTGGAGCCGTTTCACATCCCGGCCAAGAGGTTCGATCACGTTCATGTGGACCTCGTGGGCCCCCTTCCGCCGTCACAGGGGTGCACACACCTTCTGACAATAGTGGACCGCACCACGCGCTGGCCTGAAGTGGTTCCGCTGGCGTCAACCACGGCCGAGGAGGTGGCGCGCGCGTTTTTAACAGCATGGGTGGCGTGTTTCGGAGTTCCGTCGGACATTACGTCTGACAGAGGCCCTCAATTTGTGTCCAAACTTTGGTCGACAATGGCCCGCAACCTGGGTGTCACAATTCACCGCACAACCGCGTACAATCCGCAGGCTAATGGGTTATGCGAACGTTTTCATAGGTCATTGAAAGCGGCTCTCAGAGCGTCACTGACGGATGCAAATTGGGTAGACAAGCTACCGTGGATTTTATTGGGGTTGCGTTCTGCACCTAAAGAGGACTTAGAAGCCTCCCCGGCTGAGCTCGTTTTTGCACAACCACTTCGGCTGCCCGGGGAGTTTCTCCCAGATAACCCTGCGCCAGACAGCTCCCCGTCTCAGCTGTTGCAGAGTAGCATAGAATCAAGCACGCTGCCCGGCCCCGTTCACCACAGTTTTCCGCGCGTTTTTGTGCCTAAAACTTTGAAAAACGCAGAGTTTGTTTTTGTCAGACACGATGCACATCGACCCCCACTGCGACCACCTTATGATGGACTGTTCAGAGTGTTGGAAACAGGGGACAAGCATTTTTTGCTAGATTTGGGGGGTAGGGAAGAAAAAGTTGGCATAAACAGACTCAAACCTGCTTTTGTGGTGGCGGTTGACCAAGTGCTGTTGGCAAGGGCCCCGCGGCGAGGAAGACCCCCACGGGGAGCTTCACAGAGTAATGTTTCCCCAGAACACCCGCAGGGACTGACAAAAGGTTTTCACCCCCAGACGGCAGCTCCCCAGCATGACAGCGCCGCGGAGACGTTGAATCCTGGTTACAGCAGATACGGCAGGAGACTGAAGCCTAAACAGCATGTGGACTGATGTGTATCGATTCTATCACGGCATGCATACTGTTATTCTCTTGTTCATTCTAAAATGTTTGGTGGGGGGTGTAGCCACACATGTGCCTTACTTAATGCCTTACACTGTAAGGCATTAAGTAAGGCACATGTGTGAGTGTACTCCACATCTTAGATTGAACAGAGTGCAGAGTTCCCTTGGAGATAACAGGAAGCTGTGAAAATGTAATTCTTTGTGTGCTGAGAGACTGCTTGGAAGAGCCTTTGTGGGCCAAAGTCTGTGGGGGGGGGATGCTAAAGGATTTAAGAGGAAATGCATTGTTGCTTGTGATGTAAATGAATGTGACTTGTGAACTGTGGGGGCCTGGGGTATATATGGAGCGAGTTTTTCTGAGTTGTTCTCTTTCTACTTTGAGATGTTGGTGAATGTGTAATAAAGCTGTCTTGAGACAAACCTGCCTCATCAATTGCACATTCCCACAATACGCTATTAATAATATTTAATAATCGGAATTAGGGATGTTAATGATTAATTGACTTTTGATTAATTGTTGATAAGAATTTAGTTAACTAAATTAAAATCCTCTCCAGGTTGGGGACGAGCTCCTGCCCCAAGTGGAGGAGTTTAAGTATCTTGGGGTCTTATTCACGAGTGAGGGGAGAATGGAGCGAAAGATTGACAGAGGGATCGGAGCACCTGCAGTGATGCGGACATTGTACCGGTCTGTTGTGGTGAAGAAGGAGCTCAGCTCTAAGGCAAAGCTGTCGATTTACCGCTCAATCTAAGTTCCTACCCTCACCTATGGTCATGAGCTTTGGGTAATGACTGAAAGAATGAGATTGCAGATACAAGCGGCTGAAATGAACTTTCTCCGTAGGATTGCTGGACTCACCCTTAGACATAGGGTGAGGAGCTCAGTCATCCAGGGGAGGCTCAGCGTAGAAGTGCTGCTCCTCCACATCGAAAGGAGCCAGTTGAGGTGGTTTGGGCATCTGATCAGGATGCCTCCTGGACGCCTCCCACTTGAGGTGTTTCGGGCACATTCCACTGGGAGGAGACTCGTGGCAGACCCAAGACATGCTGGAGAGACTATGTCTCCTAGCTCGTCTGGGAACGTCTTGGTTGGTATCCTCTCTGAAGAGCTGGAGCATGTGGCTGGGGAGAGGGAAGTCTGGGCTTCTCTGCAACCCGGACCTCCAGAAAAGCAGTAGAAGATGGATGGATGGAAATTAAATTAGTTGTCAGTTGATTGATAACTCAGCAGTTCTTTTCAATGGGAACTTATTCTATGAAATGTAGTGGCATTGCCGTCCAGGCGGGGGCGCATGCGGTCACCCTCTGTTTCCTTTCAACAGAAACTAAAGAAAAAGTAGAAGAAAATGTCAGGCCCCCAGAGCGCATGCGCTATGCAGAGCAAACAAATTTGCCCTTCCGGGTTACATCGGAGAGCCACAACAAAGTCCAGTGGCACATGAGCTTGAAGATCCACCCATCTGCTTCAAATCAGCAGGGTGGAGAAATGGACCAGAGCAAGGAAGAAACCATACAACTGCAAAAACCCATCCCTGCTGCCTTCAACCCGCCGCTAGATGGGAAAGCAGACTGTTAATTAGAACGTGAAAGTAATTTTTTTGTAATGTATCTAAAAAAGATAAATTTTATGATATTGGTAATAGTTTTTAAAATAAATTAAAATCATGACATTTGGAATTTACTGAGATGTACCAGCACATAGTACATACTATACAGTGCAGAATTTGTTAAACTACAAAAATTGCAAATGGTACAATAAATCATTGAGGAATATGATGTTCATGTTTTATTCATTTTATCAAAAACAATAACTGACTTTTTAGACAGACCGTATTGTACCGAGGGAAATTCAGATTAATCGTTAATCAATCAGTAAAGTTAATCAACTAATAAGATAAGATAAGATAAGATAAGCCTTTATTAGTCCCACAACGGGGAAATTCCAGGATTGCAACAGCACAGGGATAGCAGAATCAGAATCAGAATCAGGTTTATTGCCATTGTTCATGTAGTACACAAACTAGGAATTTGTCTCGGTACAATGCTGCAACATTAAACATGATAAGATAAGAACACTCACAGCAACACTCAGAGCAACAATCAGAAGGCAAGAAAAAAAACAAGCAAGCAAGAGCAGCTAATATACATATGTACATATTACTATAAAATATATATATACACACACACACACAGACACACAGTGCAGAGCATTGTAGCTGGATGGAATAAATATATGAATATATGAACACAGTGCAGAGCATTGTAGCTAGATGGAATAAATATGTAAATATATAAACACCCACAGTACGGAGCATTGCAGCTAGGTGGAATAAATATGCAAGTATATAAACACACACTGAAATGCGAAAGGCTGAAATGAGCTTTCTCCGTAGGATTGCTGGACTCACCCTCAGAGATAGGGTGAGGAGCTCAGTCATCCGGGAGAGGCTCAGAGTAGAACAGCTGCTCCTCCACATTGAAAGGAGTCAGTTGAGGTGGTATGGGCATCTGATTAGGATGCCTCCTGGACGCCTCCCACTTGAGGTGTTTCAGGCACGTCCCACTGGGAGGAGACCCCGGGGCAGACCCAGGACTCGGTGGAGAGACTATGTCTCCCAGCTGGTCTGGGAACGCCTTGGTATCCCCTCTGAAGAGCTGGAGCAGGTGGCTGGGGAGAGGGAAGTCTGGGCTTCTCTGCTTGAACTGCTGCCTCCGCGACCCGGACCTCCGGAAAAGCGGTAGAAGATGGATGGATGGATGGATAAACACACACAGTGCGGAGCAATGTAGCTAGATGGAATAATATGTAGATATATAAAAACACAGTGCGGAGCATTGTAGCTAGATGGAATAAATATATAGATATATAAATATAAACACACCCAGTGCTGAGCATTGTAGCTAGATGGAATAAATATGTAAATATATAAACACACACAGTGCAGAGCATTGTTGCTAGGTGGGATGAAACAGCATAACCGTCTATTTAGTTATCCTACATGGTATGATTATGTGCCCATACATATTCTCACCCTCCATAGCGACCGGTATGTTCCTAGTTGTATGCCGGAGAGGACCATTGTGTAAGTCTATTGCATCTTTTGCATTCAAAAAAACTATTAGTTTGTTACGTCTTTTTGCTATCTCTGCGAGCAGCCCTGCTTAGGTTGTACAGTCTGACAGCCGTTGGTAGGAAGGACCTACGAAACCTCTCGGTTGTGCACCTGGGATGATGTAGTCTGCTGCTAAATGAGCTCCTCAGTGCATCCAGTATGTCCTGCATAGGGTGGAACTCGGACTCCAGCAGAGATGACAGTTTAGCCACCGTCCTTCTCTCTCCTATCTCCTCCATCGGATCAAGGCGCTGCCCCAGGACAGAGCTAGCTTTCTTAATCAGTTTGTTCAGTGTCTTCCTATCGGCTGCAGTAATGCCACTGCCCCAGCAGACCACTCCAAAAGTGATGGCTGATGCCACCACCGTGTCATAGAATGACTTCAGCAGCGCCCCTTGTACACCAAAAGACCTGAGTCTCCTCAGCAGGAACAGCCTGCGCTGTCCCTTCTTGTAGAGTGCGTCAGTATTGTGTGACCAGTCTAGTTTATTGTTCAGATGAATACCCAGGTACTTATAGGATGTCACCATCTCGATGTCTGTTCCCTGTATATTTACTGGTGCTGTGAGGGGCTGCCCATGCCTGCGGCAGTCCACCACCAGCTCCTTAGTTTTCCTCGCGTTGATCTGGAGGCAGTTCCGATGGCACCAGTCCACAAAGTCCTGGATAAGCCCTCTGTACTCAGCTTCATCTCCGTTGGAGATGAGACCAACGATCGCAGAGTCATCAGAGAACTTCTGTAGATGGCAATGTGTTGTGTTGTGTGAGAAGTCCGCAGTATAAAGAGTGAACAGGAAGGGAGCCAGCACCGTTCCCTGGGGGGCCCCCGTGCTACTGATGATCGTGTCGGAAACACAGTCCCGGGTTCTCACAAACTGAGGCCGGTTCGTGAGGTAGTCCAGGATCCATGATGACAGGTGCTGGTCCACCCCTGCGCGCAGCAGCTTGTCCTTCAGGATCATCGGTTGGATGGTGTTGAAAGCACTGGAGAAGTCAAAGAACATGATCCTCACCATATTCCCGGGCTTCTCCAGGTGGGACAGAGAACGGTGAAGGAGGAAGATCACCGCATCCTCCACCCCAATGCCATGCTGGTAGGCGAACTGGAGTGGATCCATCGCTGGTTCCACCAGGGGGCGGAGATGAGCAAGGAGCAGTCTCTCCAGGGTCTTCATCAAGTGGGACGTCAAGGCCACCGGTCTGTAGCTGTTCAGGTCTTTGGGGTGGGAAGTTTTTGGTACAGGTACCACACAAGATGTTTTCCACAGCTGTGGTACCCTCCCCAGTTTCAGGCTCATGTTGAAGATATACGTCACAATCCCACACAGCTGGTCTGCACAGGACTTGAGGAGCTTTGCGCTGATGCCGTCCGGTCCCGACGCCTTCCTCGCCTTGATCTTCCTCAGCTCCGTCCTCACCTGGGTCTTGGTCAGGGTCAGGATGGGGGGCTGTGTGTTGGGAGTGGGCGGGGTGTCGGTGGAGTGGGGAGTGGGCAGCAGGACTTGATTTCTTAGAGGCAGCAGTGGTTGTTGTGCAGACAGGGGGGAGGGCGGTTGGTCAAATCTATTGAAAAACAGATTCAGGTTGTTCGCCCACTCCCTGCCCCCCGTGGCCTGGGGGGAGGTATTCTGGAGCCCCGAGATGGTTTTGAGGTTTCTCCAGACCCCGCTGATGTCGCTCTGTTGCAGCTTGTCCTCCATCTTCTTCCTGAAGCTGTCCTTGCCTTCTCTGATCTTTCTCCTCAGCTCCCTCTGTACGGACTTCAGCATCTCCCTGTTCCCCGACCTGAAGATCCTCTTCTTCTCTCTCAGAAGTGTTTTTATCTCAGGGTTGATCCAGGGTTTGTTGTTTGAGTGACGCCGTATGGTCTTGGTGGGAACGGATTTGTCCACACAGAAGCTGAGGTAGCCCGTGAAGGTGTGAATGAGGCCATCGATGTCCTCACCATGTGGATCGCAGAGCTGCTTCCAGGCAGTGACTTCAAAACAGTCCTTTAGAGTGTCCATTGTCTCCTCAGACCATAACTCCACAGTGTGCATGGCCGGAGGTTGTCTGTGCACTAGGGGTTTGTACACCGGTCGGAGATGAACCAAGTTGTGATCCGATCTCCCAAGTGGGGGGAGTTGTGATGAGGTGTACGCCTCCTTAGTGTTTGCGTAGAACAAATCCAGTGTTTTATTGTCTCTAGTGTGGCATGTGACATACTGGGTGAAAGTGGGCAGAATGGGAGACAGTGAAACGTGGTTGAAATCGCCTGAGATGAGGAGAAGAGCATCTGGGTGTTCTGTCTGCAGCCTGCTGGTTACTGAATGGATGACGTCATGCGCTGTCCCAGCGTTCGCCGTCGGATTTGCATAAACAACAATGCAGATCACGTGTGAGTGTTCTCTCGGGAGATATGTAGGCCTCATGCTAACAGCTAGCAACTCAATGTCTTTGCTGCAGTGTCGTTGTTTAACAGTGATATGTCCCGGTCTGCACCAGTTGTTGTTAACATACATTATCACTCCACCGCCCCTAGTTTTGCCACTCTCTGGTGTTCGGTCAGCTCGTATCATGTGAAAACCCTCCAGCTCAATGTTAGCATCTGCTGCTAGTTCAGTTAGCCACGTCTCAGTAAACAAAAGGAGAGAGCACTCCCGGTAAGTGCTATCATAACGGGAGATAGCCGCTAGCTCATCTAACTTTCCCAGTATCGACCGTACATTTCCCATGACAACAGATGGAAGGGAGGGTCTGTACCTTATATTTTTTGTCCTCCGCCTTACTCCAGCCCGGCAGCCGCGACGCTTTCGCCTCAATTCTCTCGGTATGTCGAGTTTTTCCAGTGGGACCGGGTGGCGGTTAAATGCTAGCAGCTCTTCCCTGTTGTATCGTATCCTGCTATAAACAGTGGCTCCGTCCACCGGCTCAGGAGACATTTGGGACGATCTGTGTGTCCGTGATATAAGTGGGGTGAAAAAAAAGTGATCAAAAGAGAGAGGAAGGGAAAAAAAACTCGGAATCGAGCCGCTGTTGCAAAAGGCAGCCTACTGGTGTGGCGCCGAGAGGAGAAGGAATGAGTAATGAATTAATCGATAACTTACATTCCTAATTGGAATCTTGACATTTGTGCATTGATTCAGAATCATTCACGTCCACATCGAGATGCATCAGAAAAATGATTATCTCTCCCACCCCTAGTGGCCACAGTGGCTAAAAATGCTGACCGCTGAGATTAGAAAATGAACAGGAAATGGTCACCCACAGCAGAAAAAAAACGAGCTCTGTGGACATGCAGCCTAAATATTAGACCTCTAATGAAAACTGGAAACAGCCCCACCAGTGGTTCCGTGGTCGGTGGGTGTCCCACGCCACAGGCAAAATTATTACATTATTAATTAATGCACAAGAATCAAATTCTTGTGCATTTGTGCAGTGATTCAGAATCGTTCATGAATACATCGCAATGATTTTAACTTAAATGTATTTGCTCAGCTTTTTTTTAACCCCCTATAGTCACTGGTCTTACTCTTGCATCTCTTTGTCCCTCCAGATTTCCCACGACATGATTGTAATAAAGAGGAGGAGGTTCAGGTTGACCAACAGTTCTGGAAGCAGGAGAGAAACTCTTTTGTGAAACAGGAGGACCCAGAGCCTCCAGAGATAAAAGAAGAACAGGAGGAACGAGAACATCCACAGATTAAAGAGGAACAGGAGGAATTCTGCATCAGTCAGCAGAGAGAGCTGTTGGTGGTGAAGGTGGAGGATGATCCCTTCATGGTGCCTCCTGTTTATGAGGAAAACAGCCACAGTCAAGTCAAACCGAACAGTAAGCAGCTCCTCCATCACAACTCTGCTGTAACTGAGGTCAAAGACGAGAAAAGAAGCTGGCGTATCGACTCAGGATCAACTAACGAAGAAGAAGAATCCAAACCAAAGAAGACACGTCTCAAAATCAGAAACCCCAGTAACAGTGATGATGAATTTGTGATTCAGTGGGAGAATGAAACAGGTAAAACATTTGGGAAAATACTAGAAACAGTCAGGGAGAGAGGGCTAACATGCTAAATGAAAGCTACTATCTAAAGCTATCTACTTAATTACTGTTGTGATAAAAAATGAGTCTTGATTCATCTGTGGTACTGTAACTTTCTCCGACAATGCCACGTTCAAAGGCATGAAAGGACAAAGATGACTATCACAGATACAGGTATCAGAACCCCAGGAGAACTGTGGTATGTACCATACAGAGCTAACACAATGACAATGCGTTTTTTGTAATTTTGTGTTAAAGGGGTCGTTGACTGAAAAATGGTGTTTTTGTAGGTTTTAACGTTCTGAAAGGGGGTCTACTGGTCATGTGATTATTGAAAAAATACCAAAACGCTCACTTAAAAAAAACAAACAGCCTTTATATCATTTTTCACTCCAAAAAGCAAAATTGACTGTTCTGGATTTGCCATGAGACGTCACTTCCTTAGTAAACCAAGCTCAGTGTCCTTGATACCCACCCACTGCTCTATTATTGGCCAGCCTAGCTGTCAGTCATGTGGACAACAGTAAGCTAACAAGCTATCTTACCAAGTGTGGTTTAAATTATTTTCTTTAAATTTCAGTCATCCTAAAAGACATCCCTGTTTGTTATATTTTCAACGTGACGTTACAGTGAGCTCTGTTAGCGACAGAATGCTGCGCATTAGTTTAACTGTTTATCTGGTTGGTTTGGGTCGCTGTTTTCTGTAAATTCTATTCACCCCCACTGGTGTCTTCATCTAGCAACACTTGACCTAATATGTAGTTCTTGGATATTATTTTGAGCAGACAGCTAATGCCAGTTAGCTGCTAACGTTAGTTAGCCATCTCGAAGCTAACACTTGTGCCTCTCATTCACGAATGTTTCTGGTCTTATTGTACTTCAGGGACCAGTCACATACTGTCAACCACTGAAACCCCACACTCCTGTCAACTAGTGATGCTTTATTTCATTCATTCTTTAAGATGAACATTAGTTGGCTCAGTGGTAACAGGTCAAGCCGGCCCCAGGATCCCCAACAGTGCAACTGGAGAATCCCCTAAAAGACTGTTAAAAAGATTTTTCTCAGTCACCAACAAATGTATGGCGTTTCACAAAAATTATCTGCTTGTGCCACAAAGGGTCCCAGGGCCAACCTGACCTTTATTCAGCTCAGGATACATTCGAGATAAAGGATAGGAGTTAGCTAGTCAGTATTTGCAAAATGATGTAAGAGGGAGGGTGGAGTTGAATCAAGTCTGAATATTTAAAAGTGTATATACACTAAAAACTGGTGGATTCAAAATGGCTGGAAAAAATGCTTCAAAAATTAAATGTTTAAAGACAACTTGAACAAAATATGTCTTTTAACGTGTGAACTGTTAAAATGTAGAAAAAAGTGCAACCAATGACCCCTTTAAATGCTTAGATTTAAGAATAGAGTTCAGCTGCCTGATATTTGAGCATACATTACTTGTTTTCGTTCCCTTTCATTGTTTATATTGATATTTGGTTACCCAGCCACAGAGTTACTCCTAGTGCTGGTCTCAAGCCTGGATAAAAAGGGAGGGTTGTGTCACGAAGGACATCCGGCATAAAAATCCTTGCCAAATCAACATGCTGATCATTGCAATATCAGGTGATGATATGCAGTGGAGACCCTGAAAGAGAGCAGCTGAAAGAGAGAGAAGAATATATGGCCAACAGGTTGATGAACCTTGGTTTGTGATCTCTCACAGCTAACAAGACCATCGTCTGTTAGTGAGACACAACATGACAAGACACATCTCATTAGAGCAATCATTACTGTCACTGCAGCTCTGTGACAGTAGGGCTGTTAGCGACTATGCTAGTGCATTACTTGGATGCGCGGGAAACCAGCTGTCACTGGTGAGTTTTAACTAGTCAGATAACTGCGGCTTGACCTTTCATGTTCAGCTGAAAAACACTCAGCATTATTATGTAATAAACTGAATAAAATACCTAAATTCTCACTGGTCAGCAGGGGATGAAACACAGAGTTCATTCAGTTAATGCATAGCTGTGATGTTACTTTCTTCTGAACCATTTTGTTGACAAATCTTTTAGTGTCAGTATAATTTTTCTTGTGTTTTCATCCATCCAGATGACCCACAGCTACATGCCAGTAAGGAGAAGGAAGTTCTCAATGTCCAGCAGTTCTATAGCAAGGAGAGGGACTCCAGTCTGGACCGGGAGGAACAAGATGCCACACAGGTTAAAGAGGAAGAACAATGGACCAGTCCTGTGGAAGATGAGCATGAACTAAAGCAGGAGTCTGATTCCTTTATGGATAGTCCTGCTTATGAGCAAAATGACCACAGTGACACTTCAACAGACAGTGACTATTTCCCCTCTCGCAACCCAGGATCAAGTAAACATAAAACACGAAAGCCAAAGAAGAAAGTTCACAGAAGTAGAAGTCAAAGTAAAAATGTGAGCAACTCCTCCATGTCAGAGAATCCATGTAATACTGGCATCAGAACAGTTATAGGGGAGAAGGCATTTTATTGTGAAATATGTGGGAAAGGTTACTCTTCTTGGTACTATTTGAATTACCACATGAGAACCCACACAGGAGAAAAGATGCATTCTTGTGAAATGTGTGGTAAGAGTTTCACGGCGCGTTGTTTTTTGACTCAACATTTGAGAGTCCATACAGGGGAAAATATATTTTCTTGTAAAATATGTGGGAAGGAATTTACTACTTACGCTCTATTAGTCATCCACACAAGAACTCACTCAGGTGAGAGGCCATATGCCTGTGAAACATGTGGCCAAACTTTCACTCAAAATAATCATCTGAAAAGACACATGAGAACTCATACAGGCGAAAAGCCATTTTCCTGTGATACATGTGGGAAAGGTTTTTCTTCAGGTTATGCTTTGACTTACCATGTGAGAACTCACACAGGTGAAAAGCCATTTCCTTGTGAAATATGTGGGAAATGTTATCCTAGACGTGAAGATTTGAAACTTCACATGAGAAACCACACAGGTGAGAGGCCATTTTCTTGTGAAGCTTGTGGACGAAGTTTCACAGTCCGTAGTAGTTTGAAAAGTCACATGAAAGTGCATACAAACGAGAAGCCATTTTCTTGTGAAATATGTGGGCGAAGTTTCACTTACACTGGTAGTTTAAACATCCACTTGAAAACTCACATATTCAGTTGAGGATTACAGTTCCCTTACAGTCAGTTTGTGGGTGGCAGGGTGGCTTTGTTAATAACAGCCACATATTTCATAAACAGTATTGTAAACTTCCTAAATCATGATTTTAACAGCACTGAGCTCATACGCTCGACAGACAGTAGTGAAGATCGGACTTCCTTGGTCACCGATGTCTGCAATAGACCTGACAGTCAGTTCACTTCAATGCAACCAGAAGTAGAGGTGTTCCTAGTTTGGTGACCCTCTGGGGGGTCATTGGTTTCTGAGTTAGAACACACAGATAGGGTTACCACCTTACTGACGGCTCAGACATGTCAGCATTAGGGCTGCAACTAACGATTATTTTGGTAGTCGCCTAATGTAACGACTATTTTTTCGATTAATCGTGATTATTTGTCATGTCAGCCAGCTCAGCTTCCTGTTGGCACAGCCCCTGTTTGGGGCTCCAGGTCATGTTTTTCCTCACCTATTTAAGCCTGCACACCTGTTACTGTTACTTTGTTGTCAGTCTCTGCCTTAATATAATGTAGCCTATTATAAAAAGTTCCCATAGCTAAATAAAATAATGACCCATAAAACACGAGTTGGAAACTTGAACTTGACAGCTTAATAACTAAAGTGTTTGTAGCAACACAATTAAATAATAGATGTTAAAGGGTAAAAACTCAAATAGCAGCTCTGCTGCTCCATAAAGGCTGTTGTAACTGTGTGTTAAAAACAAACTAGAGTAATATTCAACCCCATTAAAGTAAAAAAAGAAAATAACAAGCTAGTCCATCCTGTTTGAAGTCTTTGCTGGGCCTAGAAGTTTGAAAGTTTAATTAGGCTTCAGATGAAAATTTAAAGAACTTCGAGTCTAAAAAAAACACTTAAATATCAGTGCAGGAATGTGAGCCTTCACCACACATACAGTGAAATATTTAAACCATTTTAAATTTATTTGTGGTGATTATGGTCGTCTTGTTTTAACTAAATTACAAATCATGGTACTCTGATTTACCGAGGTGCACTAATATTCAGAATGAAGGCTGGTCGCTTATTGAAAATAAGAAGCACTAACGTTACTTGCTAACCTTATCGGTGCAGTCCACTGATAGGTGACCAGAGACGGAGGAATGGAGAGGAGGGAATGGTTGCATCGCTGTAGTGCAGCTGTGATATGACAACACTGCTTTACAGTCTACATTTAACTTGTTTCATTTATTTATTTTCAGTAAAATCCTCTCATCCTTTGGAAACTTCTGGCCTTCTCTGCAATTTTCTCTTCATGTGCTCCTCTTCTTCACTGGAACAGCTAAACTGAACATTTCTGTGGCATGCATATAAACTTTAAAATTAAATGATTTGTCGACAATAAAAATCTGTGTTGACAAATTTTTATGATCGACGTCGACACATTGTTTCAGCCTTAGTCAGCATGGGTAATTATACTGTGAAATAAGCTAATGGGAAAGATAAAAGGTATTCATGTTGACAGCTCTAAGAGGATGGGGTAAGGTTGACCATGAAAGTTGAACCATAAAACTCCTTATATTGATAAATTCTTATTTCCACAAAGTATGCAACTGCCAACTTTGAATGGGCTACTTTCACAAAGATTTCCATGTTTTAGGCAATACAGCTAGTGCTGCTACTTCCAGTCTCTACATTCTACATATGTTGTAGATGAGAACTAGATAAGATTAAAGAAATTTTCAGTGGATTACTAATATGTTATATATTCACTGATATGAATGTGAGGAACATGATGAATAACTGTTGGACTATTTGAAGCTGATGCTAGCTTCTGTTTTGCTAATAATCTCTTTTCTGTTGCTGTGTTGTCTGAGTGATTGACAGTCCTGATAAATGATACAAAGACTATGGCAGGTTCAATTAAATAATGTCTCAATTTGGAACCATCACATAAAATAGACAGACGGAAATAATGCACAATGATCTATTACGTGTAACTTATTCTGTTTCAGTATGTGGCTCTTTTCTGTTGACACGATCCCTTTAAATAAACCTGCTTTGTGAGTAACGTTAGCCTCGTGTTTTGTTATCAACTGGTTTGTCATTCAGTCACTATAAAACAAGTATTTCTATTGCCGTCGTTTCTATGAAATTTTTTTCCCGTTGCTGCCAGTCCTGCTCATAATTTTTATGAAGATTTGCCAAGGAACGGAAGGTGTGTGTGTGTGAACCACGGGATTTCATCTCTGCTGTTTGCACAATGAAGCCAACAAGACCACATCATCTGCAGTGAAATGGAGGTCTTAACTGGGATGGTGTGGTACTGAGTGTGATGTGGTCAAGATGAGAATCGGCACCTCCAAGTCTGAGTCCGTGGTCCTCAGCTGACAAAGGGTGGATTGTCCTCTCCAGGGTGGGGATGAGGTGCTGCCCAAAGTAGCGCAGTTCAGGTATCTTACGGTCTTATTCACAAGCGAAGGGGAGAATGGAGCAGGAACAAACGGGTTGGAGCAGCATCTGCAGTGATGTGAGCGTTGTACTGGTCTGTTGTGGTGAAGAGGAAGCTGAGCTTCAAAACAAAGCGGTCATGAACTTTGGGTAATGAACCAAAAAATGAGATCATGGGTATGAGTGGCTGAAATGAGCTTTCTCTGTAGGGGGGCTGGAGTCACCCTTACTTCCAGTTTCTGCTGACTGCAGTCGAGGCCCATTATGGCTGCGTTGCTGTCACAAAAGCAACTAGTTCCAATTTTAGTCAATGTTCTACTGTCCATCAGATTCGGTGCATTGCGGCACACATCTGGCTCACCGCTACAGATCACTAAAAATATGCAAAAAGTCTATTTCTGATGGGTTCTCCATCCAGCACACAAGGAAATGCACAGTATCTGGTGGAGTGTAGAACACAGACTAAAATGGGAACTATTTGTTGCCATGACCTCATCGCAGCCATAATGGACCTCAACTGCAGTCAGTGGAAATGGGAGTAAGGGTGAGTCCAGCCATTGAATAAAAATATGAAGAGTATGTCGGTATGTAATACAGGTTAAAAGAAAGAACGGCAGCAGTCAAAGTAGGAAAGAAGCAGAAAAAAAGCCAGCGTTGTGACTGCTTCAATTGATAGTTTTAAATTGGTGGTATCACTTCAATCGCAATGAATAGTGGTTGATCATGATTAATCGCACCAAGGTGCGTTAATCACATTAAATGCTTGAAGTATGATGTGACATTATGTGATTAATGTACCTTGATGCGACTCATCACGATCAGCTGCTATTAATTGTGATTAAAGTGACACCACTATATGACTTAACTGCTTGATATCATTGTCTGTGACTCCGGTGGATATTGATCACAGCGGCTACTTAATAATTTTGTACATTTTCTCCAATTTCATTAGTAAGTATCCATACAGTTAACAATAAACCTTTTATACCCACAACAACAGTGGCGTCAGTACACGAGAGCAAATAATGGCCAACAAATTATAAGATACCTGACTGTAAATAATATAATTCATTTTAGGTTTTTTTAGATTATTGTCTTTTATCCTGCACTGAAGTACTGACTAGTAGATGTGTGAAATATGTTTCTTCAAAATAAAGAGTCTGTAGGGATAGTCTATTATATTGTACAGTCTGTGCTGATACAATACAGATATTCAGTAAAATGCACAACAAAATTTGTTTTATATTGGTTGTAGCAAGAAAAAAAGACCAAAAAATGGGATCCCCAGCAGAATGTGGCCGTGGTGGAGGAGCTTCCTTTAATAAATAATGTTGGTCTCCCATTAATGGAGGGGAGGGGGGAGGGGCAGACTGGGATAAAAATTCAGGCTGGGAATTTGACTTCATCGCAGGCCACCCTATTGTTATGAACCAGAAACCATCGCTGTTTGTACACTACCATATATGCACATCAGGTATCAAACTAGTTATAATGTGGTTATACCCTTTAGGTTGGAGGATAAATATCCATTTTTTAATTTTTTTTTTGTCAATCATTTTCTCATTTTGTACTGGGCTCTGGACCTCTCTCCCCATCTCTCTGCACATTTTTTGCTCTGCAGAATGAGATAGAAATGTAAATAAAGTTAAACGTGCTTCTTGTGCAGTCAGTAATTCTATGCACCCTGATTACATTCCGTCTAACAGCATAGATATATAGGACTGTGGGTCTATGTGGTACCTGAAAGTTCCTGCTCCATGTCTGACTCTGAACTCTGCACCATCTCACCTTCTAGACAAGTAGCACTGCTGCTGCTGCTTCCTTCTCCACCTTTTCAGATAAACAAAAGTCATATTTTCAGTTTAGCTGACTGCTGTTTGCATTCAACCAATGGCTCAATATATGTTCTAGAGGGAAAAAAAAATCATAATAGTGTTCCATAGGCTGCATTAAGGTACAAAATAAGAAGTAGGCTCACAACTGAAATATTAAAAGTCTGGACTTCTGGTCCAAAGTGTTCCAACACTTCTGAAAAAGGGGTATGCACTTGTTTATGTCATAATCTGGGCATGGTTTTAGGATCATGCCCACGCTTTGTGTTCATTTTTGTTGTCTGTTTTCCCATTTTGGTTTATTATAACTAGTGCATACCTGTGCATGCCCGTAGAAACCAAGTGTAAGCAAGTATTTCTGCATGCCCGTAGAAAGCAGGTGTAAGCAAGGGTGTAAACAAGCACATCAGTACTCGTTGAATGATGCCTGCCTTTGATTGTGTCACTGCGAGTCCTATGATCATGATGACTGCATTTGATCTTTGATGATGTCATAGCGAGTCCTATGATCTTTCCTGATGTCATAGTGAGTCCTATGATCATGAGTAATGCCTGCATTTGATCTTTGATGATGTCATAGCGAGTCCTATGATTGTGAGTGACGACTGACTGCATTTGATCTTTGATGTCATAGTGAGTCCTGTGACCTTTGATGATGTCATAGTGACTCCTATGATGCCTGGATTTGATCTTTGATGATGTCATCGCGAGTCCTATGATCGTGAGTGATGCCTGCCTTTGATCTTTGATGTCCTATGACCGTGAGCGTGATGCCTGCCTTTGATCTTTGATGATGTCATAGCGAATCTTATGATCATGACTGATGCAGTCCAAGGACGGATAATTTTTTCACATATAAGGAGTTCTTTCTTCTTCTAGATTTGATTGGCAGTTGGCAACCAGCTTACAGGTGCATTACCGCCACTGACTTGATTATCATCACTCTATATCTTTGTATAAGGAGTTCTGAACAACTCCTTATGTGTAAAAAAATTATCCGTCCTTGGACTGTGTCCGAGGTGCGGCCAGTTCAGAACTCCTTATACATACTGTAGGAACATCACAGGACATCATGTAGACTTCATAGGAACATCATAGGCAGACCTATGATCTTTTGACAGACAGACACAGATTTCATAGGAACATGATCTTTTAGCCGAGTCCTATGATTGTGACAGACACACACACAGACAGACAGAAATTATTTACATTTTTTTCACATACAAACTTTGTTTTTTAATTACCTCTCAGACGCAATCCTTTGAAGCATCACAAAGGAGATTCTAGATTCTTAAAACAACACATCTTTGGTACTCAAATCACTTCACCTCTGGCTCTCTTAGTGAAAAGACACTGCGACAACATTCCACCATTAGAGATGTCTACACAATATAGTCCATCAGACAACATCAATTCTTTTGTGAACATGATGCCAAAAAATCAAGACTTTCCCCGTGGTACAAGAGTCATCCACAGAAAGAAGAGGGTTGTCCAAACAGCCAGACACTTGCTGTGAGGACACCCCAGCTTCCAGCTACCCACAAATCATCAACATCAAAAGCTGGGGCAACTCCATATAGGACGATAATCCTGAGACGTTTGTCCCCAGACATCCCCAAAGCTTCGCCCTCAAAAGCAGAAGGTCCAGTGCCAGGGGGAGATCACCAGATTTATGAGCTGGATTTAAACAGGAAGCTGGCAGAGAAGGATCAGAAAATAGCCCAGCTGATCTGGGAAAAATCTGAGGCACAGACCC
This sequence comes from Pholidichthys leucotaenia, assembly GCA_020510985.1. Classification (NCBI taxonomy): domain Eukaryota; kingdom Metazoa; phylum Chordata; class Actinopteri; order Cichliformes; family Pholidichthyidae; genus Pholidichthys; species Pholidichthys leucotaenia. The sequence goes on from CM035844.1 coordinate 310,075,661, forward strand.
AGATAGAGGAACTGCAGACGGAGGGGACCACCCTTCTGGAGAGAATACAGGAGGATAAGGTGAAGATGGAAATGTTGGAACAAGATTTAAAAGAATTAAGGGACAGAACTAGTGAGAAAAATGCCAGCCTTCACACAGAAGAGGAGAAAGCTCTCAAAGTTGAGGCTGTCCTTTCTCACATGGAGAAACTACTTGAGCAGGAAAGACGGGAGTGGTCAAAGCAGAAAGATAATCTCCATCAGCAGATCCAGGAGGTACAGAGAACCCTGGAGACCCAGAAACTGCAGTGGGACCAGGAAAGATCTGTTCTCCAGTACACCATCAAGGAGTCTGAGGAGAAACTGAACACCATCAGTGGGACAAAAGCAAGTCTGACTGAACATCTGGCCAGAGCGGTCCAGGCTGAGACAGCTTTGTCTGAGAAGGACAAACTGCTTCAGCAGGAGAGAGACCTGTGGGCCGAGGAGAAACGCTTTCTTCTTGGTCAGCAAAAAGAAGCCAACAAAACCCTGGAGTCCCACGAACAGCAGTGGGACGAGGCCAGATCTCCTCTGACGGAGACCAACCAACGTCTGCAGGACAAAACGCAGAAGATGAGGGAGGAGATGGGGAGTCCCCTGGATAAGCTGAAACAGACAAAAGCCACTGCCCAGGAGACACACCAGATGTTAGAGGCTTTACCGGAAGAGTTCAGCCACCTACAGGAAGCCCACAAAGGCACAGACAAAGGCATAGATAAGTCAACCAAGGTCTGGTGGAGCAGATTCAGACTCCACAAGAACTGATGCAGAACCTCAACAAGAAAGGCAAAAAGAAATTTGCATGGATGAGACTGAAGAACATCTTCAGACAAAACTAATCTGCCATCATGGAATCAGTTTGTATTTTGGGGCATTTCTAGGTGTGTGTGTTCGTTCTGTGACTGTTGGAGGTTTTCCTGGAGAGTTCCAATTTCATCATAAAAAAATTGCGAGGGCATGGGACGGGATGGGGGGAGGGTCGGAGGTTTTCATGGAAGTTCCAGTTTCCTCCTTAAAAAAATGGTGAGGACGGGGTTGGGGGGGTGGGCCCCCTCTGTGGACCGCCACCTTGTCGTGGTGGAGGGGTGTGTGTGCCCTAAAGCAGAATTTTTCAAATGGGGTGCTCCGGTGCGTTCAGGTTTCTGTGGGAAATGATATAACTGGTCCAAAAAATTGCATGTAATTCACCAGTTGTGCATGGGTTTTGTAGGCATCCATGTACGACAATGGAAAATTATTAGCAAAACTTTTGGACCAGTTAAGTCGTGAAATTAGATAATTTTGAATGGCTTTCTACAGACATGCATGCAGAACTCTTCTTTTAGATTTGATTGGTGGTTGGCAACCAGCTTACAGGTGCATTACTGCCACGTACTTGTAACCCTATCATAACCACTCTCACTCGATCTCTATATATAATTCAAGAAATCTGTCTGTGTGTCTGTCACGACCACAGGACTTGCTAAAAGATCATAGGATCGCCTATGATGTGCCTGTGATGTCTACATGATGTCTATGTCACATAGACACCATAGTATAGAGTGATTCAAGAAAATCTGTGTGTGTGTCTGCGTGATCAAAGGGAGGCATCACTCACGAACATAGGACTTGCTATGACATCATCAAAGATCAAAGGCAGGCATCACTCACGCTAACTCACGATAATCGGACATCAAAGATCAAAGGCAGGCATCACTCACGATCATAGGACCCGCTGTTACATCATCAAAGACCAAACACAGGCATTACTCACAATCATAGGGCTCGCTATGACATCAGCAAAGATCAAATGCAGGCATCATTGGACTCGCTGTCATCATCAAAGATCATAGGACTCACTATGACATCATCAAAGATCAAAGGCAGTCATCACTCACGATCATAGGGCTCGCTATGACATCATCAAAGATCATAGGACTAGCTATGACGCCATCAAAGATCACAGGACTAGCTATGACATCATCAAAGATCATAGGACTAGCTATGACACCATCAAAGATCATAGGACTAGCTATGACATCATCAAAGATCATAGGACTAGCTATGACACCATCAAAGATCAAAGGCAGGCATCATTGAACGAGTGCTGCTTCTTCTTTTAGATTTGATTGGCGGTTGGCAACCAGCCCATAGGTGCATCACTGCCACTGACTTATTATCACTCTATATCTTCTTCTTCTCTTAGATTTGATTGGCGGTTATCTTCTTAAGGAGTTCTGATCAACTCCTTGTCATAATCAAGTCAGTGGGGGTAATGCACCTGTAAGTTGGTTGCCAACTGCCAATCAAATCTAAAAGAAGAAGAGGAAAAAAAAAAATTATCCGTCCTTGGACTGTGTCCTACATGCCCATAGGATCTGCTGACATGCTTGCTTACACCCTTACTTTCACCTGCTTTCTATGGGCACGCAGGAATACTTGCTTATACTTGGTTTTTAACTCCCAACTCCATCACAATCTGCTTGTGGCCGTCGCTGTTTCATAAACAAAAACACACAAGAACACAAATCACTACACACATCAGCTGAAACCTGTTTTGGTAATGGAACAAAGAATTTCACCCAACAAACAAGAAAAAGTTGCCAATCACTGCGTCTGTGACAGACGTCAGTAATGACGTCGACGTGATGCAGGTGCATAAATCCCGCTTTAGTCTTCGCAGCACTGTGGTGCGTTCAATGTACGTCAGACAAAACAGAACTATTGAACAATAACACAGGTACAACACAAGCAGTCCACAGCGTGCCCAGTCCATTGGGAATTGTCCCACCCTTTCCGACAACCAGTCCGCGTCTGGGAGGGGGTGTCTCCTCAAACTCCAGAGGAGGTGAATGTCATTTTTCAAAGGATTTAATTGGCTGGAGAGCAGCATCGATGCACTCAGTGAGCTCTTATCTGGATCTTAAGCTTCACAGCTGAAGTCGCCATGGTGATCTACCCCAGTATGAACTGAACCAGCTTCGTAGTACTGAAAACCCAAGGTTAACCTCAACGTTTCCTCGCTAATGACATGGTTACATGACCCAGTGACATAACACGGACTCCAAATTGATTCAATTAAGTTTATTAACAACAGTGAGATGTTGGTGAGTGTAAGTGTATGCTGGAACTGCCGGGAATAGAGCGAGACACCGTATGGCCTGGCAACCCTAGGAACACACAGAGAGAGGGGGTTAATGGAAATCACGGCTGGAGGTAAACAGTTATGCTGTAGTTTACTGTGGGAGCAGGTGGTGATAGCTCCGGTTCAGCGTGATGGCTGCGGCCAGGGAGACAGTGCTCTTCTGTAGATGGTGCAGCTCCGGCAGGAGAGTGTCTGGGGAGAGTTGGTGTGGAGGGTGTGCAGGAAGAATCTGCCGCCAGGGAGATAAGAGGAAGATTCCGACACCACGGTCTCCACCTGTGCACAGGGGACTGGAAAGCAAAGGTGAGTAGGAATTTGAGCTTACGTGGGCAGCTGGAGGAATGCTCCGGCGATGATGGAAGCAGGCTTTGGCTGAGACTTTGGTAGATAGAAGAGACTGGCGATGAAGCTTGTCAGGAGAGTTGTGAGACATCTCCGCACTGCTAGTAAGGGCAGCGCGGTAGATATAGGCCAGGCGTGATGAGGATCAGGTGTGCACGCAGCTGGGAATAATGAGCAGAGCAGACCATGACAGCTAAGCCTAAATCCTGCTTCATAGTACAGGCCCCAGGACCACATCATCTGCAAACAGCAGAGGCAAGATCCTGTGACCACCGTTGCTTGGCTACTTCTACAAATCTTGTCCATAAGAATTACGAGCAGGATTTGTCAGCAAATGAAATTGTATAGAAATGATTACAATAGAAAACGTGTTTTACACTGACTGAATGATAAACCAGCCGATAAACAAAAGGTGAGGCTTAAGATATTCATGAAGCAAATTTATTTAAAGGGATCATTTCAACAGAAAAGAGCCACACAGTGAAACAGAATAAATTACATCTAATAGATTATTCTCTCCTCAATACTTCATTGCTGACTCTACTGACCCATGACATTTTCAGAATTCTTCGGATGAACCACGTCTCTATTGCCTTGAGCCTTGCTGCTGTCTTTGCTCAGATTCCAACACTCACAACCATAGAGAAGTATGGAACACACCTACACTGTCAGCACATGGATCTTTATTTCTAATTAAATATTTCTGTTGGTGGAGACTGAATACATTTTCATGATGGTTTCTTTGGATATGACTGTCATATATGCCCTTTTCAGGGCATGAATGAGGCACCAAATGCCAGCAATAAGTTTGCTTATTTATTAACAAAAGGAACAATAACGTGCCATGAGGGGCAAAACACATACACTAAACACGACCTCACTGGAGGTAACGTGAAACACAAAGAACAAACACAAACACTTACATATGAATATAGTGAGGGCGAAACCTGATGCTGTAGAGAGACTGGAGCCGGGCGTAGGGACTCCAGTCTAAGGTAGGCGAGATCGCAGCGACGACTGAGTCACACTGGCGATCTTAAATAGGGAACAAAACTTAAACTACAAACAGGTGTGGAGTAAATGTAATCACTGAATACAAACAGCTGTGACAGGTCGTGAGCAGGTTTGACAGCAGGAAGTCCTGCCACAGTGCTGTCAAAAAAAAAGCACAATCATAACAACAAAAACATGACTAAATATATACATAGGAAAAAAGGATAATAAACAGGAGACCCGAGCACGGTACCGAACCGCACTCGGGATCATGACAGTACCCCTCCCTTAAGGGGTGGATCCCCAGACACCCCACAGTAACATCAAAAAAGAAAAGGAGACCTCCCCCCCCAAAAAATAGCAACAACTACAAAAACCAACCTTGGGAGGGTGGTGGGGGATCCAGGCCCGGAGGGAGAGACACAAAACAACTCAAAAACCCAGAACCATCATCAACAACAAAAATATAAGGGGAACTGGGTCATACATAATAAATAAGGAAACAGTTCAGGAGGCCTCCCAGCGTCCTGGCTCCACCCGACCAACAAGTGGAAAAGGCCGGGCAGCCAACCAAAACCCCAGAGACTCCAATTACCAAAAAAGAGTTTGGGGGGCCGACCGAAATCCCAGGAATGCCGAACAGCCAGATGGAATGAGTCGGGTGGTCTGCCTGAGAACCTAGACCACCTGACCTGGCAGCTCAGTCTTTCAGGCGGCCAGCCAGTGTTCTTCAGCCACTAGAACCAGAGGAGGGAACTGGGAGGCGGCTTACCAACCGGGACGCTCACTGACAGGAAGCCGGGCTGGGGGAAAGGAACCCCAACGGTGTCTGGTGGGGGAGAGAGGAGGGGGACCACAACAGCGTCAGGCTGGAGCTTAGCAGCACCTGTGGTGGACCCCGGCTAGGCCAACGTATCACCTGCGGTGACTCCAGGCTGGAGCTCAGTAGCACCCGCGGTGGACCCCAACCGGGCCAACGCTGCACCCACGATGGACCCCGACTGGGCCAACGCTGCACCCACAATGGACCCAGCCCGGGCCAACGCTGGACCCACGGTGGACCCAACCCAGGCCAACGCTGCATCCACGATGAACCCAACCCGAGGAGGGACCCAAACGACGGCCTCGGGCAGGGGGGAAGCAGCACCCTGGACGACCTCCAGAGATGAACCTGGACCCTTGGGGATGTCAGACGAAGCTGGATCATCGCCAGTGACCCTGGAAGAAGACTCGGATACAGCAGAGAGACAGAAGGGGTCAGGGTCACCAGCAGCAGTGGAGCGCGGCGAGGCGAACTTGAATGCAGCATGTGGCTGTACCTGGCTCTCCTCCCCAAGAGACAGGCAAGATTGCTCCAAAATAGAAAAGAGAAAGACAAAATAGAGCACTTGCCTGATCTTGAGCTCCACCGCCGTCAAGGACTCCAGCAATCCAGGTAACAAAGGAGAAACGGGATCGGTCATCAGAAGGTCAATCGCAGGTTCCCACTTGGCTGCAGGGGCCAATGCAGCCGGCATGATGGTCTCAGCAGTCCTGGAACCCCCTGGCACAGTAATCCACACCGATAGCTCACTCAGCGCGGCGGCAGGAGGTCCATCACTTGCTGGGGCTGAATTCTGCTCATTGGAGACCCGGGGACGCTTCATTGTTGGCACAGGCTCCAAATGGCTGGCAGCCCTCCTCTGTCCATAGCGTGGCTGCGGGGCTGGGACCTGGTTCACCAGGGCTGCAGGCTCCTCCCTCATCCGGCGATCTAATCCAGGCACCGGCGGACACTCGGGGGGCATCGGAGGAGACACAGAGGTAGCAAGTTCAGTTTTAGTGACTGCAGCAGGTGATGGAGGCTCAGTGGACTGCATAACCTGAGCCCCATCCTCAGGAATCAGACAAGGTAATTCATCAAATTGAGGAAAAGAATGAAAAAACACTTACCTGTTTTCCTGGGGTTCGATGGCTCCTGCTGCAGCAGGCTCGGTTCTTCCCTCTCCCGTAGAAATGGTGATGGTGGGCCCCTCGGGAAGACAAGGAGGAGCCGCCCCAACAGGATCAGTGATGGGCGGGACCGGAGAAGGAACCACAGGGCTCGCAGCAGCTGAAGAAAGCCCCGTAGAGGAGGGAGGAGCAGCCGAGGCAGTCCGGGGTAGAGGAGCTGGCGAAACAGCAGAAAAAAGAGACCCGGAGGCTGAGGCTGCTGTCGTCACTCTCTGCCATGGCAAAGAAAAAAACAGCTGGCTGGGAGTCAAGGGAATTTTTCCGGTGGCCTGTAGCAGGATCCAAACGGGAGCCCCACGGAGAATTGACCCAGTCAAAAAACTCCCTCCCCTTCGGAGCGGCCGTGTCCCAGGGAGGAGATGGATTCTGAGCAGGGCGGCAACGTCTTCTGGCTGGAGGCGAGGCTAAATTCAAATTGGGGAAGCACCGCTGCTGCGCTGAAACTGAAGCCAGCAGCTTGACGAACTCAGGGAAATTATTGAGCCCAGGATTAGCCTCCACCAGTCTAACAGCTGCCACCACGCTCTTAAGAACTTTACTGGGGTGGAGGAAAGACAGCGCTTCAGCCACACGGCCCCTGATAAGTTCAGCTGCCCACTGTTCATCTTCGTTGGGACCCCTGGCTGCCCTCCTCCTCCACTGTGCAGGAAGATGGTCTCTCGGCGGAGCAGATACGGGAGCTGGAACCGTGGCAGGAACCTCATAAAGAGCTGAGGAATGGGAATGCTTCACCGTCGGCCCCCTCTTGGGCTTCCTGGAGAGTTTCTAGTCCAACTCCCGGTTCTTCTGTAGAAGCGCCGATAGCTCAGCCATCCTCTCCCTGCCCTCAGCATGATCAGCAAGGCGAGGATGATGTTTGACAGCTGCCTCCGCAAGGCCCAGGTACCATAAAGCGCCTTCGGGGGAACGTTGACGAGCTATGGGTAGGAGGTCATCTATTTCCATGAGAGCCTGGACGAGCTCAAAACCCAGGCTCATAGGATACATGTACTGAATGACACCATAACCTCCTCCCGAAAAAGAAACACAGGCACCCGGTTAAGGAAAAAAAAAAACAGAGCCAAAAACAAAACTTACTGTGGCTGGCACCTCGCTTGGCTGCGATCTACTGTCATATATGCCCTTTTCAGGGTATGAATGAGGCACCAAATGGCAGCAATGAGTTTGCTCATTTATTAACAAAAGTAACAAAATAATGTGCCACGAGGGGCAAAACACATACACTAAACACGACCTCACTGGAGGTAACATGAGACACAAAGAACAAACACAAATACTTACATGTGGATATAGCGAGGGCGAAACCTGACGCTGTAGAGAGACTGGAGCCGGGCGTAGGGACTCCAGTCTAAGGTAGGCGAGATCGCAGTGACGACTGAGTCACACTGGCGATCTTAAATAGGGAGCAAAACTTAAACTACAAACATGTGTGGAGTAAACATAATCACTGAATACAAACAGCTGTGACAGGTCGTGAGCAGGTTTGACAGCAGGAAATCCTGCCACGGTGCTGTCAAAATAAAAGCACAATCATAACAACAAAAACATGACTAAATACATACATATGAAAAAAGGATAATAAACAGGAGACCTGAGCATGGTACCAAACCGCACTTGGGATCATGACAATGGCTTTTGTTAATTTCGATGCCAAATCTGCCATCTGATCACGTAGTGACTCCAAGATACTTGAAATGGTTGATTTGTTCATTTTTACAGATGTTACACAGAGCAGGTTGCTGTTTTCTGCTGACTACCATACATTCTGTTTTACTGGCATTAAGGCAGAATCCATACTCCTCACCGCTTCCTATCAGGGTGTTCAGAATGTCTTGCAGCTTCTTTTCAGAGTCAGCAATTAGCACAGTATCATCGGCATATTGAAGGTTATTGATGTTTTGCCCTCCCGCTCTCATGCCCTCCTGTTCTGAGATGTTGTGAAGAATCCTTCCACTGTAGATGTTGAATAGGTCTGACGAAAGTACACATCCCTGTCTAACCCCTATTACAACTGTTTTGAATGAACCAATTTCACCATCATTGCATTCTGCTGCTTTTTGTTCCCAGTATAAGTTTCTGATAATTCTCAGATCTTTCCCATCAATTCCAAGGTTCTTCATGGTATCAAGGAGTTTCTCATGCCTGACTTTACCAAATCCTTTTGAGTAGTCAATAAAGTAGTGGTACAGATCTTTTTCAATTTCGGCTGACCTTTCCATCAGCATGAAAAGAGTGAAAATAGCATTTCTGGTATCTCTGTTTGGGAGGAAGCTGAACTGGGTCTATGATAATTCTGGGTGGAGTAAGATCTTTGTTATGTGGTTCAAGATAGGACTGTGTGATATGACAAGACAAAAATCATTTATATCGGCGTGTCGCGAAAGACACTGTTTACAACAGCATCTTAATGTAATTTTGGTGACTGGGGTCTGGTATGCAGAGTCCGTACAGTGTGTCCCAGCATGTTCCAACATGGTGACCTCAGCAAGAAGCAAGCATGTGAAAGACTACGGAGAGTGTTTACAAATTAGAGGCACTAAAGAATCTTCAGCTGTTCAAACTAAACACCGGAGTCACAGGGTAAAACAGGCTTTTGCCTGCAGAATGCCATATAATAAAGTCTTGCAAAGATGGAAAGGGATAACAGCGGCCATTTCAAACTTTATCATCTCGCCATCGGTGAGTGTCTAAATGTATATAAGTGTATTTTACTAATAATAAATCATAGTAGGCCACCAAGATTTTAGGCTGTGCGTCCATTGGGAACATAAAAATGCTCTCAACCTGTTTTCCTGAGCGCTTTACATGTGCTCACAAAAAAGCTCTCCGCCTTTTTATCTTAGCAACTGCTTGACCTGTCACTCAAAGCGTGCTGGGGGTTTCACAAATTTTGCTCTGAAACACTACTCACTGGAATAAACCGCATCAAAATGGTAAGAAAATACACGTACCTCCAAGATTTTGCTGTTAAACATTGATCATGGTGTACTTTTAGTCTGATTCTGATTGGCTGGTGAGAGAGGTGTGCAACTGATGAGTGCTGTGGCGCTCCAACAGTTAAACTTTTTTCAACTTTCAGCACCTTTAGCCCTGCGACAAAACACACTGACTGCTGACAACGTTTTAGTACCGAGGGTGCTGAGTGCATTAAATGCCGGACTATACAGAAAATGAACAGAAAATAGTTGGGAAAAAAAACACGTTTGATGGACATGCAGCCTTAATGTACTTGTTAAAACAAGCATGTAAAACGTTTGAATAAATGTTGGTGTGCAAAGTACACTTCATTATGATATTTAATGTTTTCCAACCCGACATTAGGATGAGAGAGAGAAAAATTATAAGGAATGGTAATTGGATATTATTATCTAAATTGTTCTTAGGTATGACTGTGAGAGTGAATGGTTATCTGTCTCTCTGTGTTGGCCCTGCGATGGACTGGCGATCTGTCCAGGGTGTACCTTGCCTCTCGCCCAAAGATGCTGGGATAGGCTCCAGCCACCCCCCCCGCCCCGTGACCCGAAAAGGATTAAGCGGAAGAAGATGGATGGATATTATGAAATTGTACAATTTACTTTTTCAGAATATAATTTAAAATATTAATAAAGAGATGATCCTTTCTATGGGGTCATGATATCTGAATTATAGAATTTACAGAAAATGTAGTATATTGGGATATACTGTATATTGTTCTCGAGATATGACTATTTGTATTGGAATATGAAATTATGGTCATATCACACAGCCCTGGTTGAAGAGACCAATGGTGCAGTGTTGCTCAGTCTATGGATCCTTGTTTTTCATGTAATGTGATGAAGATGGATTTTGTTTTTCATTGTACCGCGTGGTGAATATTATCTGCCTGGCACAGTGAAAGTCTGACCAGGACCAAAATGATTTTTTGACTGCCCCACCTTTCATCCATCACCTGCCTGCCATGATTCCAAATCACCCTGCACATCTTACCCACAGGTGACCTACAGGCTAGCGGAAGGAGGAGGCATGCTATTTTTCCCGTTGGTGGCTGTATTGTTAACAAAATCACTGTCCCGCCACCCACAAATTGACTGTAAGGGAACTGTAATCCTCAACTGAATATGTGGGTTCTCATGTGGATGTTTAAACTACTAAGGTTATTGAAACTCCACCCACGTACAGTAGTTCACAAGAAAATGCCTTCTGACCTGTGCGAACCCTCATGTCACTTTTCAAACTACAACAGACAGTGAAACTTTGTCCACATGTTTGACAAGAGAATGGCCTCTCACCTGTGCGGTTTCTCATGTGAAGTTTCAAATATTCATGTCTACGATAAATTTCCCACATGTTTCACAAAGAAACGGCTTTTCATCTGTGTGTGATTGTATGTGGTGAGACTGCTAGCTGAAGAAAAACATTTCCCACATGTTTCACAGGAATACAGATTTTTGCTTGTGTGAGTTTTATATTTTATAATTATTTTGAGTGTAACTTTGGCCACATATTTCACAAGAATATGGCCTCTCACCTGAGTGAGTTCTCATGTGGATGATTAATAGTAAAACCCTTCCCACAAATTTTACAGTAAAACATTTTTCCCTGCTTGGATTCTCAAATGTTGAACCAAAAAACAATGCGCAGTGAAACTCATCCCGCACATTTTGCAAGACTGCATCTTTTCCCCTGTAACTGTTCTGACGCCAGTATTACATGGAACCTCTGACAGAAGAGTTGCTCACATTTTTACTTTGACTTCTACTTCTGCAAACTTTCTTTTTTGATTTTCGTGTTTTACGTTTACTTGATCCTGGGTTGCGAGAGGGGAGATAGTCACTGTCTGTCTCAGTGTCACTGTGGTCATCTTCCTCATAAGTAGGACTATCCATGAAGGAATCAGTCTCCTGATTTAGTTCATGCTCATCTTCCACAGGACTGGTCCATAGGTCTCCATCTTTAACCTGTGTGCCATCTTGTTCCTTCTGGTCCAGACTGGAGTTCCTCTCCTTGTTATAGAGCTGCTGGACATCGAGAACTTCCTCCTCCTTATAGTCATGTAACTGTGGGTCATCTGGATGGATGAAAAAAAAATATATACTTACAGTAAAAGATTTGTCAAACAAGTGGTTCAGAAAAAAGTAACATCACAGTTAAACATTAACTGAATGAACTTGATGTTTAATCCCCTACTGACCAGCAAGAATTTAGGTATATTATTCAGTTTATTACATAATAATGTTGAGTGTTTTTCAGCTGAACATGAAAGGTGAAGCCGCAGTTATCTGACTGGTTAAAGCTCACCAGTGACAGCTGGTTTGATCAGACCTAAATGAAACAGTCATTGTCGCCCCCAACAGACTGCTATGAGCGATATGAGTGAGTCGCTAACAGACCTACTATCAGAGAGCTGCAGTAACAGTAATGATTGCTCTTAACAAAATGTGTCTTGTCATGTTGTGTCTCATTAATAGATGACAGTCTTGTTAGCTGTGAGAGATCACAAACCATGGTTTATCAGTGCTAACTGAGAGACCTGATATCCCTTGAGAAATCAGGTGAAAACAACTGGGATGTTGAGCTGGAGTGAAGCAACGCGTGAGGAAGACAAGGTACAAGCCCGCTCTACCATCCATTATGGGAAATGTGAGATTGCTGCTTAACCAGACAGATGAACTAGCAGCTTGGTCCTAGTATGACAGCATCTTCAGAGAGGTTAGCATCATTAACAGAGAGCTGAGGAGAGCTAAATCTGTGTATTCTGAGAGACTCCAGCAGCAGTTCACTGCTAATGACTCGGCTTCTGTGTGGAGAGGACTGAGGCAAATCACCAACTATCGGCCTCAGGCTTCTAAAGGTCAGGATGACAAAGCCCTTTGTCAAAAACTGTCCCAACATTACGCCCGTTTTGACACCTCGTCAGCTGTGTCCAACTCCCCCACTCCACCCAGCTCCACTGCCTCCTCGGCCCCTAATTCATCAAAAGCGGTCCCCCCCTCCTCCTCCTCCTCCTCTTCCCCCCCTGCCCTTGTCATCAGTGAGCAGGACGTGCACAGACAATTCTCCAGACTGAACCCGCGCAAGGCCCCCGGGCCGGTGTGTCTCCCTCCACCCTGAGACACTGTGCGAAAGAGCTGGCTCCTGTCTTCACAGACATTTTTAACACCTCCCTTAAGCTGTGCCACGTGCCGACCTGCCTCAAATCCTCCACCATCATCCTTGTCCCCAAGAAGCCACGGATTACTGGACTTAACGACTACAGACCTGTAGCGCTCACCTCTGTAGTCATGAAGTCCTTTGAGCGCCTGGTCCTGTCTCACCTCAAGTCCATCACCACTCCCCTCCTGGACCCGCTGCAGTTTGCCTACCGTGCCAACAGGTCTGTGGACGACGCAGTCAACCTGGCCCTCCACTCCATCCTGCAGCACCTGGACTCCCCGGGAACCTACGCCAGGATCCTGTTTGTGGACTTCAGCTCTGCATTTAACACCATCCGCCCCGCTCTGCTCCAGGACAAGCTGTCCCTGCTCGGTGTGCCTGACTCCCTCTGCAGGTGGATCACTGACTTCCTGACGGACCGGAGGCAGTATGTGCGGCTGGGGAAGTCTGTCTCGGACTCTGTTAGCATCAGCATCGGATCACCCCAGGGCTGTGTACTTTCCCCCCTACTCTTCTCCCTTTATACCAACTCCTGCACCTCCTCCCACCAGTCTGTTAAGCTGATCAAGTTTGCGGACGACACCACCCTCATCGGGCTCATCTCCAACGGCGACGAGTCCGTCTACAGGAAAGAGGTGGCCCAGCTGGTGTCCTGGTGCAGCCGCAACAACCTGCAGCTGAACGCTCTGAAGACAGCGGAGATGATTGTGGACTTCAGGAAAGTCACAACCCCCCTGCCCCCCCTCACCATCACAGGCTCTCCCATCACCATTGCAGATTCCTTCCGCTTCTTGGGCACCACCATCACCCGGGACCTCAAATGGGAGCCAACCATCAGCTCCCTCATCAAAAGGCCCAGCAGAGGATGTTCTTTCTGCGGCAGCTGAGGAAGCTCAAGCTACCCACCAAGATGTTAGTGCAGTTCTACACGGCCATCATCGAGTCCATCCTCACCTCCTCCATAACCGTGTGGTACGCAGGAGCCACTGCCAGGGACAGACTAAGGCTGCAGTGCGTCGTGCGCACTGCTGAGAAGGTGATCGGCTGCAAGCTCCCATCTCTCCAGGACCTGTACATCTCCAGGACCCGGAGGCGTGCAGGCCGGATCATAGCCGATCCTTCACACCCTGGTCACATACTGTTTGCCCCCCTCCCCTCAGGTAGAAGACTTCGGTCCATTCAGACAAAAACCTCGCGGCACATGAACAGCTTTTTCCCCTCTGCCATCAGACTGCTGAACATTAAGTGACTTATTGACTCTCGTGCACTATATACAGCAGCTCATGTCGTTCATCACTGTTTTTCTGTTGCATTATCGACTGCACTGTGGTACCCCATATTATCTGCTACTTGCTAATTTATTTAAATCTGCCTTGACTAGTATTACTCATTATTATTATTATTATTATTATTACTTATTATTCTACACTCATTGCATGTTTTTAGTTTTTTTTTTTTTTTTTTTTTAGTTTATCTCTTTATCTCATCATGTTTTTAATGTTGCACCATGGCACCGAGACAAATTCCTAGTTTGTGTACTACATGAACAATGGCAATAAATCTGATTCTGATTCAGATTCTGATCATACTATTCACTGAAATGTGGCTAACAGAGCTAACAAGAGATGATAATATCGAACTGGAGGGTTTCCACTTCATACGGGCAGATCGGACATGAGATAGTGGCAAGAGCAGAGGAGGTGGGCTGGCAGTGTTTGTAAATGACAGATAGTGTAATTTTGGGCACGTCACGATTAAAGAACAACACTGTAGCAAGGACATTGAGTTGCTAGCCGTTAGCATGCGACCGACATACAGTACCTCCCCAGAGAGTTCTCACATGTCATCGTGATTGCTATCTATGTACCCCCCTCCCAAAGTGCTGAGACAGCATGTGGCATCATCCACCCAGTCAGCAGCAGGCTGCAGACACAGCACCCCACTGCTCTCCAGCTCATCTCTGGTGATTTTAACCATATTTCCCTGTCCTCCGCTCTGTCCACTTTCACCCAGTATGACACGTGCCACACCAGAGACAATAAAACACTAGAATTATTTTATGCAAACACCAAGGAGGCTTACACCTGATCACCCCTTCCCCCCTTGGAAGATCTAATCACAACCTGGTTCACCTCCTACCTGTGTACAAACCCCTGGTACACAGACAACTTCCTGTTACCCACACAGTGAAGATATGGTCCGAAGAGGTGGAGGACGCTCTGAAAGACTGTTTTGAATACACTGTGTGGGAGCAGCTCCATGATCCACATGGTGAGGACATCGATGGCCTCACACACACCATCACAGATTACATCAACTTCTGTGTGGAGAACACTGTACCCACCAAGACCATACGGTGTTTCTCAAACAACAAACCCTGGATCAACCCTGAGATAAAGACACTGCTGAAGGAGAAGAAAAGGATCTTCAGGTCAGGAAACAAGGACGAGCTGAAGTCTGTATAGAGGGAGCTAAGGAGGAAGATTAGAGAGGGGAAGGACAATTACAGGAAGAAGATGGAGGACAAGCTGAAGCAAAGTGACGACAGCGGTGTCTGGAGAAGCCTCAAAACTATCTTTGGGTACCAGAATACCTCCTCCCAAGCCGTGGGGGGTAGGGAGTGGGTGAACGACCTGAACTGGTTCTTTAACAGGTTTGACCGACTGCCCTCTTCCCCACCTGCTCACCTACCCCTGCTGCCTCCACCTTCATCTAGTCCCCCTGTCCACTGCCACCCCTCCATCCCTCTTACATCCCCCAGCTCTCAGTGCACATCTCCTGCTGTTTTTCCCCTCAAAGACACAACACCTCCCCTCCCAGTACACAGCCCCCCTGCCCCAGTCTGACTCTCACTAAGACCCAGGCGAGAGCTGAGCTGAAGAAGATCAAGGTGAGGAAGACTGCAGGTCCGGACGGCATCAGCTCGAGGCTCCTCAAGTCCTGTTCAGAACAGCTGCGCGGGATCGTGGAGCACATCTTCAGTCTGAGCCTGAAGCTAGGGAGGGTACCACAGCTGTGGAAAACATCCTACGCATCATCCGAACTCCAAGGACTTGAACAGCTACAGACTAGTGGCCCTCATATCACACCTGATGAAGACCCTGGGGAGGCTGCTCCTTGTTCACCTCCACACCCTGGTGGGACCAGCAGTGGACCGACTTATTTACCTATCAGCATGGCATCGAGATGGAGGATGCTGTGATCTTCCTCCTAGATCGTTCCCTGTCCCACCTGGAGAAGCCTGGGAGCACTGTGAGGATCATGCTCTTTGATTTCTCCAGTGCTTTCAACACCATCCAACCAGTGATCCTGACGGACAAGCTGCTGTGTGCAGGGGTGGACCAGCACCTGTCATCATGGATCCTGGACTACCTCACAGACCGACCACAGTTTGTGAGAACCCAGGATTGTGTGTCTGACACCATCATCTGCAGTAGGGGGCCCCCCGAGGGAACAGTTCTGGCTACCTTCTTGTTCACCCTCTACACTACTGACTTTTCACACAACACGCCACACTGCCATCTACAGATGTACTCTGATGACGCTGCAATCATTGGCCTCATATCTGATAGGGATGGTGCAGAGTACAGAGGACTTGTCCAGGACTTTGTGGACTGGTGCCTGCAGAACTGCCTCCAGATCAGTGTGAGGAAAACCAAGAAACTGGTGGTGGACTGCCAAAGGCGTGGACAATCACCTACAGTACCAGTAAACATCTAGGGGACAGACATTGAGATGGTGACATCTTACAAGTACCTGGGTGTTCACCTGAACAATAAACTGGACTGGTCACACACCACCAATGCACTCAACAAGAAAGGGCAGTGCAGGCTGTTCATAATTAACAAAAGTTATTGCGCCACCTAGTGGTTAGAACAATGGACACTTGTAACTTCGACAAACTTTGTCCGATTTTCACCAAATTTTCTACAACGGATATTAGTCCCACCCTGCACGCTTCTATATAAAAATAATTAACAAAAGTTGGTAAATTTAGAGGTGATCCATGAGTGCATACCTCCACCAAGACTCAATGTCCTAGCAATGGCTTAGTAAGATTACACAAAAACTACTGGATGGCTTTTTCCTCTGCTAACATTTTTTACCTGCTGCTGATATGCACTGGCAGAGCAGACTTTCATTTGGTGACTTAAATCTCTCTCATTTTCTGTGATATCAACTTCAACCTTTAGCCGGAATGAATTTTACTCACATCCTACAGGATGTTATACAGACTTTCAAAATGAAAGCTCTTATATTATTGAATCCGAATGTTTAGTCTTGCAACATTTTGTGACTTACAACTAGTACTTTAAATGATAGCAACTTCAGACCCCGGCTCAAAGAAATTTAACTCAAAAAAAAAAAAGCCCCCAAATAATACACAGTTTCGATTGCTTTGACATGCCCAGGTTTGAACACGCATAAAACATGGTGTTATCTAGACTGATATCAACAATTTTATTACATTAGGTCCTCAAACTTAAAGCCAAGATCAGTGGGCAGTAGGGGCACACTTATCAAAATTTCCACGGGAATTTTCTAGGTTTTTTTTTTTTTGCTATTCTCCTCTGGCTCATGAAATATTTAACTTATTGATGTTTACTTTTTAGTCATATATGATTTAGAAGAAAAACCTTAAATTTATGAGAATCAAGTCTCAAATGCACATTACAAAACTATTTTATAACACTGCAAAATTATGAGGGAAAACTGCACATATAAAAAAGTTAAAAAAAAAAAGAAATGGTCCTTTTTATGTGATTAAACTGTAGAATTTACTGAAAATGTACATTGTGATATATATTGTTATCGGGATATAAGATGACTTATATTGTAATATGAATTTTTTTCATATCGCACAGCCCTAGTGTACATATGCATATTTACCTCCGCCAAAGGGGGAGGTTATGTGATCATCAGCATTGGTTTGTTTGTTTGTTAGCAAGATAACTCAAAAAGTTATGGACGGATTTTCATGAAATTTTCACAGATTGTCAGAAATGGGGTATCCTACAGATGATTACATTTTGGTGGTGATCCGGATCACCGTCTGGATCCAGGAATTTTTTTAAAGGATTCTTTTTTTTTTTTTTTTATTACCTCCGCCAAGGAGGTTATGTGATCAGATAGGGTCCAGCCACCCCTCACCCCCACCCCACCCCCGGCGACCCTAAAGAATTAAGCAGTTGAAGATGTAAAAGAATTAACATTTTCTTCAACTTTTTCTCAATAAATTTGTGACTTTTTTTCTGTTACATTGGTGAATTTTCTCTCAAAAATTAGAAACCTTTTTCTAGTTAATTTTTACCTCCGCCAAGGAGGTTATGTTTTCATCGGTGTTGGTTCGTCTGTCTGTCTGTTTGTTTGTTAGCAAGATAATTCAAAAAGTTATGGACGGATTTTCATTAAATTTTCACAGATTGTCAGAAATGGGGTATCCTACAGATGATTAAATTTTGGTGGTGATCCGGATCACCGTCCAGAAGAAAACCGCCATTACGGAAAATGCCATTTTCGTCAATAACTACTGAACCACTAATCCTATCATTGTGAATCCAATTGCTAGTCATATGTTTTCATGGTCAAGGAATCTGAAAACGTACACACAAACACTGTATGGGGGGAACCGTGGCGCTAAACCGCCATTACGGAAAATGCCATTTTCGTCAATAACTACTGAACCACTAATCCTATCATTGTGAATCCAATTGCGGCGCTTGGCGGAGGTCTGCGCTTTCCAAGTGCTTTTCTAGTTATTTACTGCTTTGGCTAACCAGTTCTACTTCACACTGGCTTTGCTCTTTAAGCTATTGTTATTGAGTTTATCACTCACGTGCACGCGCAGCACTGAAGACTTTTAGTCCACGCCCACCTAGTGGTGGGCCTCACTCCGGTCCACACTGACATTATAAATAGCGGCCAGACCGGAGTAACGGTTCCCTCTTTTCTTCAGCCATCGAGCAGCATGGAAGATTTCCATGAAGAATAAGAACAGCAATGATGCAGCGGTCCAAGGCCTCAACGATCCGCCTCTGCCCAGCCTGCAGTTCAGGATACATCATGAACTTTGACTGTCATCCCTGCTGTGAAGCCTGTCTTGGTTCAGACCACACTACCCTTGCCATCACTCCACAGGCAAACTGCCACCACTGCGCTGGTTTGCCGGGGGCAGAGAGACAATTTCGTGCAGCAGCAGCGAGGATCATCAATGAGGATGAGGAAGGCTGGGCTTGAGGACCGACATATTCGGTTGAAGAGGCGCTGGATTTCTTGGACCTTGCTGCAGAGGACGCTTTGGAGTCTGGGCTCAAGTTCCCTAATCCTGTCGTCTCCATTGTCGACCCCCCCGGGCTATCCCCTTTCCCCTCTGGGAAATCAGGGTTTTCCTGCCGAAACCAAGGTGACCACTGATCGTCCTCCTTCTGTTTCCAGCCAGCTGTCACTTTTTGGAGCTCTTATCCAGGATGTCCCCAACATCATCAAATAGGCTGCGGAGAGAAAAGGGGTCCAGTTGCCCAATGACACACCTGCCCTTGCTCATAAAGTCTTTATGGGGGACGCATACCATGGCCAGCCGTCAAGCAGACGCCAGCCTCTGTGGCCAGAATTCCTGCCCATTACCCCCTTTCTCACACAGTCAGAGGCACTGGATTTCTTGGACCCTGCTGCGGAGGACGTTTTGGAATCTGGGCTCGAGTCCCCTGACTCTGCCCTCTCCATCGCTGACCCCACCGGGTTCTCCTATTTCCCTTCTGGGAAAACTGGATTTTCCCACCAGAACTGAGGTGGCTGCTACCCCTCCTCATTCTGTTTTTAGCCTCCTTTTATGGCAGGCGTTAGCCAGTCCTTCCTTCCACAACTGATCAGAACACCACACGTTTCACTGATCGTATTCACCAATGTGCAACTCAGGCAGCAGTGGCAGCAAACAACTCCGCCCTGTTGGCTGCTTCAATCTCTGCCTTTGCAGCCTGACTCACTCCCACCTGAAATGGTGGATGAAATAGTCAAAGCGGCTTCAACTATCATGTCCCTGCAGTCCGCAGGAGCGGTGGCTATGTCCCGCATCAAGGCGTGGGCTACCATGCTGCAGAGAAACATGTGGCTTCACCTCTCCTGACTACTGGAACAGGTTAAAAAAAAAAAAAAAGAGCTTTTGGTTGGTCCCATCAGTCCTGACGGTCTCTTTGGGCCAGCCCTCCAGAATGCTCTGACTCATCTGCATGAGTCAGAGCATTGGAAGCAAAGGTGAGGAGACATACGGCCTGGGGCAGATCGGCATCACCACACAGACCCTGGCCAACGTGGAGAAATGGGGGAGACAATTCTTGACTCAGATGCGCTGCAGCTGCTGCTGCTCCCACGTCAGCTCCCCTCCTCCTTCTCCTCCTCAAACAGGCTCTTCCCGCTGTTGGGTTCCTTCTCGCCCTGTGGTGTGCTCATGGTCTAACCCTCCTCTCGAGCCGCCCCGTAAACAATGGCGGCAACAATTACAGGAGATGGGGAATATGTGTCATGTTCCAGAAACCAAAGGCTCTTCAAAGAGCCACGCTCCTTTGGTTAAAGAGCAGTTTCCTCACAGTCAGTCAGCTTTCACCTCCTCTGAGTGTGCAGCGACTGTTGATTTGGGCACATGTTCCCTACAGTTACGACACCTCCTCCTCTTTAAATAAACTTAAGCCGAGGTGTTTTTCTCACTCACCTCCTCCTTTATCTCCGACCGTGAGTCCGGGTGTGGATCGCTCTGTTCAGACAGACTTCCAGCCCTTTCGCGCCGAGCCTGCTCAGGGAGTTTCTCCTATGTGAGCAGCGGCGGTAGGGGCTCTAACGTGGCTCAGCTGTATGACAGTCACCACAAAACAGCCCACAGCACGCCCATTCTCAGAGTGCTGCTCAGAGTGGCGTTGTGTGTGTGTCATGAACAAATGGATGGACAGGACGATCAGCAAGGGTTACACCCTACAATTTGCAACGAAATCTCCACAATTCAAGGGAAATTCTGGAGACTGTTCTGTCATCCCAAGACCAGTGTCTCGCCCTCCACACAGAGATTCAGGAACTCCTGAAAAAACAGGTGATTTCCAGGGTTCCCAGGAGAATCTGGTATTTACTCCTGCTATTTTCTGGTTCCAAAAACGATGGGAGGCGCGAGACCGATTCTCGACCTATCACTTTTCAACAAGTGCATCATGGAGAGACATTTTTATATGATGACAATCAAACAGGTGCTGAAGAGTGTTCACCAGGGCGACTGGTTCACCTCCTTAGACCTAATCTTATTTACTATTGCTCTGAGTGCTGCTATCCCTGGGCTGCTGCAGTCCTGGAATTTCCTCATTGTGGGACTAATAAAAGCTTATCTTATCAACCTGTTGGCCACATATCAGCATATATAAATGATGAAAAGGAAGGAAAAGGAAGAAAAGGAAGGAAATCAAGCGATGTATGCTGAAATGTCAGGCAGCTAAACTCTATTCTTAAATCTAATCATTTAAAGGGGTCATTGGTTGCACTTCTTCTACATTTTAACAGCTCACACAAGTCTTAATGACATATTTTGTACAAATTTTCTTTGACTATTAGAACAAATTATTATTATTTTTTTTAAATCTTTCAGCCTTTCTAAAAATGGCCATTTTTTTGTGTATACAGTACACCTTGAAATCTTCAGACAGGATTCAACTCTTCCCTCCCTCTCATTATTCCTTGGTGAAACAGAGGCATACAGTAATCAGTTAGTGCATCTGTTTGTGGTTGTGTGTATCTGTCTGTCTGCCCGCCTCTCTGTTTCAGTTCGCCCGGTCAAAATTAAGTGGAACTAAAGGCTTACAGTATATCATTGTATCGCCATATTTTCTCAACTTTTAATTTGCCAGAATTGCGAGATAAGGCTTTGTTTTCAAAATAAACACAAATTTAACACCATTTCTGTCAATGTAGCCACAAAAAAAGGAAATGTAATAACTATGTCGGGCCAGTCGAGGTCAGAGTGCCAATTTTTTACAGCCGTCCATGCTACCATGCCACAGGCACCAAGGCACAGCACCTTGGTGCTTTTTATTGCCAACATTGACTGGCTAATGCCTAGCCTTTAACTCAGATGTATCCTGAGCTGAATACAGGTTGGGTCAGCACCTGGATCTTTTGTAGCACAAGCTCAGAATTTCTGTAAAATTTGTTGGTGACTGAGAAAAGTCTTCAACAGTTTTGCGGGGCTCTCGGCTTGCGTCGTTGGGGATCCCAGGGTCGGACTGTGGTATGTACGGTCCCACCACCGTACATACCAGAGTTTTCCTGGGCTTCCAATACCTGCATCTATGATAGTCATCTTTGTTCTTTCATGCCTTTGAACATGGGATTGTCAGACAAAGTTAAAGTACCAAAGATAAATCAAGACTCATAGTAGATCACCACCGGTAATAAAGTTGCTAACTTAACATACAGTAGTAGCTATCAGTTAGCATGTTGGCCCTCTCTCACTGACTGTTTCTACTATTTTTCAGAATGTTTTACCTGTTTCATTCTCCCACTGAATCACAAATTCATCATCGCTGTTACTGCGACTTCTGATTTTGAGACATCTCTTCTTTGGTTTGGGTTCTTCTTCTTCTTCAATTGATCCTGAGTCGACATGCCAGCTTCTTTCCTCATCTTTGACCCCAGTCACAGCAGAGTTGTGATAGAGGAGCTGCTCACTGTTTGGTTTGACTTCACTGTGGCTGTTTTCCTCATAAACAGGAGACAGCATGAAGGTATCGTCCTCCACCTTCACCGCCAACAGCTCTCCCTCCTGACTGATGCAGAATTCCTCCTCTTCCTCTTTAATCTGAAGAGGTTCCCAGTCCTCCCATTCTTCTTTTATCTCTGGAGGTTCTGGTTCCTCCTCATTCCAGAGTTGTTGGTCAGCCTTAACATCTTCCTCTTTAAAATCATATTGTGGGATGTCTGGAGGGACAAAGAGACGCAAGACAGAGGAAAGACTAAGTTCATCGTTGGATACCCCTTCATACAATCATCCTTATCCTTGTCCAATCACAAAAATTTCACGAACATCAGACAAAAGTTAAGTTCCTCCAGGAATACACTGTAAGTGATTATCTTCTTACCTTAACGGAGACGTTAAGGTAAGAAGATTCATTCGGCTTCAACCTGTAATGCTCCCACACCGGAGCTTTGGAATTGGGTTTTGGAGTCAATTCCATTTATTCTTCTAAACTCTGGTTTTGTGCAGCCATCGAGAAACTTGGCCATGAGTGCTTTTGCGCTCATGTTGTTTTTACCACAAAGCACTGTAACTGTTTACATGTTCCCAAGGACAACCGATATGCATGGTTTTATCGGTAAGTACCACTTGTTTACGAGGAAGTGCATCTATCTAGGGCTGTCACGGTAGAGGAATTTCCCCTGCGGTGACGGTGCACAGCTCAATACCGTGGTATGAGGTATTATTGCAAATGTTTTTACGACTCTGTGGATTCGTAATTTAAACAGGGTTTATAACTTAGGTGGCAAATGAGGTAAGCTGTAAGTCTCGCTGCAGCTCGCTCTCAACTTTATGCACGTGTTGCACAACTGTGTGGAGCTCCGCTCTTAATGCAGGCATGAAATGCTGATTCTGTTAAAAAAAAAATAAATAAATAAATAAATAAAAAAAAAACCGACACCCCCCCCCCCGATTATTTTCATAAAGCAGTGGCAGTAACTAAAGGTGTGTTCACACCAAACACGAATGGACAAATTTTTCACGCGGCACGATTACATTAAACTCAATGTAAACACGCAAACAGACATGACTTCCCTTTCTGAGTGAGATGTAGACAGGCGAAGTTGCCTTTGTAACTTCCGCAGCTGTGTTGAACCTGCTGTGGAAATTCCCCAAATAACGTCATGCTTAGGTTTACATTATCTGACTGGGGGCTCACCTCAAAATGTCGACTCAAGTCTCTGAAACTTCATAGAAGATGCGTTTTCACTGCTAGCTTGCTACGACGTCCGTAGGTCATAGGTCTGTAGTTAACTCCAAAATCCGATTCAGCTGAAGAGCTCCCGATCCTCCTGTCTCCCAGTGAGTGAGTTTCATTTTCTAACTAGTTTACTCTGCAATGGTGATAATTTTACTCCGTTCGCTAGCTAGTTGCTAATGTAGCTAGAAAAATCTCATTCAAACAAGCTGCTCTCGTAGCTCATACACAGTCAGGAGCATACACACTCCACTCAGAAGGAAATGACACGCTTTGTGCCCTTTCAGTGCTCACTGTTATGGCTGTATTTAACAGGGAGTCCAAACGCTTTCACCACTAACTGCCTGCCTTAGCAATTTATCTAATAATCAATAGGGCCACATAAGTGAACAACAACATATAGCCACACACACGCAAAAAAAGTGAATACCGCGGTTAATGCGGTTGGTCGTTTTCCTCCGTGGTAGGCATGTCCATACCGCGGTATTACATAATTGCGGTTATCGTGAAAGCCCTACATCTATCTATAAATGCAAGAAATGTCTGTCTGTGTGTGTTCCTCAGATATCTTCCAAACTGTTCATCAGACTGACCTCAGGTTTTATAAGTGCTTTGGTGAGGTTACGAGGGTGCGCCTCCCCGGGTATGGGGTTGCTCACTCAAAATATTCAATATTTATCAATAAAAGTTTAGCCATTGCTCTGTTTCTTCATGCTCTGGCTTCTAGAAGTGTGGGTGGGGTTTCGGATTGACTCTGTACTGATTGGATAATACGCAACATCACAACCAGTCACCAAAGCGTTCCTCAAACAAAACAACGAAGTGAAAAGCAACAAATTTGACCAGAAAAACAGAATACTGAAGATTTAATGCTTAAAAAAATTATACTATAATGTTGCCGTGATTGTGTAGCTCTAAAGGACAATTTGGCATACGTGGAGAACACGAGGTGCGCGGGTACACCCGGGGGAACAGCAGCAGCCGGACAGCTTTACCGCAGTCCTTCGCAGGGAGCCAAGCCCAGCATACCCGGTTAACGGGAGTTTCGGCTGCTGCTTGAGCCACTGCTGTCCTTTGTGGCACCGCGTGTTCAACGTGGCACTCCTCCCGGTGCTGGTGTGCTTGCTGTTTAAAAATTAAAAGTTAATAATAATACCACCATGATTGTGGAGCGGAACAGCCAGATCAATTGCATATCATATGTGGGCACGTATGCACGCTTTGACTACATGATGACCGTGACAAAATACGCCCAAATAACAAAATAAATCCTTTTTTATTTACTGACAAATGGCCAACACTGATGCAACAGCTGCAGCCAAACGGGTCATTCTGCTGTGTATAATAATGTTTGGTGTTTTGTACTTATAATATTGCTGAAATATAAAAGGATGCACTACAATGGGTCTCAAATATTTAAACATGTCCTGTTACAGTACTGCATGAGTTTATTGACGATAGACTATAAACTACACATATAAACTAAAACAATTATGACAACTGAACAACTCCCATTCCCCAAAGTGCAAGATACACTGTTATGAATATAAGTCATAAAAGATCACAAAAATAATGTTAGTCTGACAAACAAACAAACCAGGGTTCTTAAACAGTCGCCAATATTGGATGTTCCATTCATTTTCAATAATTCTGTAATTAACATTCACACAATCAAATAGATCTTAGTGTTCAGTCCCTTTTAAATTTGTCAAAATCTCACATGTGTGACTGCCTACAAATAGGCTACACATCTTTGAATTCCACTTTCAAACAGCCTACATATGGGCCTGTAAAGCCTAATTGGACTACCTGTTTTCAGACAAGAATACTTGCTTTCTATGGGCATGCATGAGTTTTCTCATAAATTCGTTTTTCTTCGTGTAAATTTTTTCCTTTAAATTTCCAACTTTTTCTCATAGATCTGCAAGTTTTTTTCTTCAAAATTTGTCACTTTTTTCTCATAAACTTGCAAAAAAATTCTTATACCTTTGAGTCTTTTTCCCTGTAAATTTTCAACTTTTTTCCTCATAGATTTGCTTTTTTTTCCTTGTAAATTTGTAATTTCTGAGAACAGCTGGTTTCAGTGCTTGTCTCTTTAAAATCTTTCAGAATGCATTCCCTCTTACTTCACTGCTGCCAACATTAGCTTGCCTAGCTTGGAGCCAACTAACGTAAATTTGTCTCATAGATTGAATGAAATGACGCATCACTAGTGGGCAGGGGTGTGTGGTTTCAGTGGTTGACATGACTGGTCCCTGGACAGTCAGTCATACAAAAGACAAACAGGTAGATGGCAGACAAACAAGGATTCCAGTGGGGGTGAATAGAATTTACAGGTCATGTTTTCTTATCGTACAATTAATCGAGTTAGTAATTACTGCTACAGGGCTTGTTAAATGCAATTAAGAAATCGTGACACACCGCAGAAACAGACAAACCTGCACAGATATCCAGTTTCTTCTGGAGCTCTTCAGATAAAATATTCTTCTTCCTCAGATCTTGTCTAAGCGAGGTTAAGAACGTTGTTCTATTCTTCTCCCTTTTTAAGACATTGTAGAGCTTACATTCAAGCATCTCAATTCTTGCCTGAGCCTGCAGCCACTTCTTCTTGAAGACTTCTATACTTGCAACTGCGTAAGTGTGAAACTGGGGAAAGAAATGCAGAAGAAACGCTCAGCACCTGAAATGAATGATATCAGTGTAGTGTTCTATTTTAGGGTACCGCTAAGGAATGAAAATCCTGCCAAAGTTCCATGAGCATTTTCCCCAGTTTGAGAGAGAACGCTTCTAATTTGAGAGCAAGATTCTGATTTGAGAGAGAGAGAACAAAACTCACCCTCACACTTAAAATACATAAACTTTAAAAAAATATTGAAAAAAATCACTGCTTGTGCTCAAAATGGACTCGCTCACATCTGCACTCAAGCTTCTGCTTGCTCTCAAAACTTTTCCTCTTGGATTTACTTGTGACTTTTTTTTCCCTCACAAATTTGTAATTTTTGTGCATAAATTTTCAATTTTTTTTTTCTTATAAATTTAAATTTTTTCCTGGAACCTTTAAACTTTTTTCTTGTAGATTTGCAACTTTTTTCTCAAAAATTTGTGACTTTTTTCCTCATAAATTTGCAATTTTTTTGCTTGTAGATTTGCAATTTTTTCCTCATAAATTTAACTTCTTTTACATACATTTGCAACATTTTTTCTCAATTTTTTTTTTTTTTTTACTGTTTTCTGAAAAATCTGCAACTTTTTTCCTCACAAATTTGCAATATTTTGTTGTAAATTTTCAACTTTGTTTCCTGTAGATTTGGAACTTTTTTCTCAAAAATTTGTGATTTTTTCTCATAAATCTCACAGTTTTGTTTTTCTTGTAGATTTGGATTTATGCCTTTCACATTTGGACTGCAGTGTAACAGTCCTGTCAAAATTCTCCAGCCACCATGGCTTTACCCCTCCTTTGGGGTATGTTTGTTTTACTTCAAAGAGTCTGTGACATAATTCAACCAAGACATCATTAGAAAGAAGAACTACTGTGTTTTTATTCTGTGTAGACAAAAAAATTCAATAAAATTTTATTTCCATATACTACCATAAATTACATCGTGATGCAGATGATTGCAATGTTCGTTTTTCGAAATTGGGTCAAACGCCGCCGCCATTTTGTGACGTAATGAGGTGAACCAAAGATGTAAACAAGCATGGCTGAGTACACTGAAGTGGAGGAACTTGTGAGCGATTTCAGCGAAGATTTGATCGATTTGTCGATAGTTTTTGAGGAAGAAGCAGGACCGAGTGATGAAGAACAGCGAGTTGGTTGAAGGGCTGCAACCCTGTTTATTTGAACCATATCGTTCAGGAAGTGACGATGACCCGCACGTGTCAGAGGATGAAGGGTCCGACGGTGAAGGGTTAGAGATGGACATCAGTCGCCTCCAAAACACTGAATGGTAATATACAGATAGATCTAAAACAACTGGATGTGCAACTTTGATCATGTACCTTTGCTATGTTGTAAATATCAACCATAGGCATTGATTTTGTGCATATATTTTACAAAAAATGTTATACTCGTCTGTTAGCTGACATTGCAAGCAGCAGTTGGCCTGCATGTAGTCAATAATAGCCTGAATGTAGGCACTAAGAAACCACACTCAAGCAATTTTATTTTTAGGTCCAAATTGTCAAATGTATTCAACATATATGGTATTCCTTTGTAACTTTAACTATTCATTTACACATTTTTCCCTTGGTGGGGAAATTCTGGTCACATTGGCGGGTTTGTAAACCAAGCTATTAAATAACAATTGCGTAATTGTTAAAAGTCTTGAATCATATGTTATACAACATTACTTTACCTTCATAATGTGCAGATATGTAGGTTGAAAAATGTCGCTTGAAGATAAGTCTGCTTCTTCATGTTCTTCTTGAAGTTCTTCACTAGTGATCGTCGCTTCTGGCTTTTTTGTCAGCAGTTCTGAGACTTCCTAAATAAAATAATTAATTGCAATATTACACACTCTTAAGCAGGGACAAAAGCCCAAAATATTTCACCCAGAAAACAAACTCATATATATATATACACATATATGTGGGTTTACAGGTTAAAGAAATAACGATACTAATGACAAAACTACAGATAAAATATCCATAATGCGTTTCTTGTTTTGAGATTGTAACTAAACAGTCCAATTGTTTTGCTGATCTGATGTGATCAGATCACACCTCTATCACACCCTAAAGCATAAACAAAGGGACTTAGTCTTTTCCGGGTGAGTTTTGACACTGTTGCTTCTCTGCACTGTTTGATATGTTGATATCTTATTGAGCTGTGGGTTTTCATTTGAAAACCGTAGGTACTGCAGTCGGTTTTAGAACCCGTTTGTCACGAACTTTCAAGCCTAAAGATTCCTGTATAGCAGGCGCCTCCTCAAAACTGTCTGCAGTGAAATGATCGCTACAGAGTACAGAAGATGGGGCTGGTTGCCATTTGTCCCTTGTTCTCTGTACTTGCTTCGCCCATTTTTTAAGAAGATCTGGATCTTTTGGGAATGAGAACAGGCTTATAAGTTCACTGGAGCAATTACAACACCCAGCCGCCAAGCAACGTTTTGGCATTTCTTTGCTGATACAGAAGCTAAACAGCTTGTTTACATTGACAGCACACGGATCAGCTGACGGGAAACTCACATCATGATGTCATATCCTGAAACAAGGTATGTCTCAGGATATCATGTTAGTGCAACACGGCGCTAAATTTGAATTCACTTAGAAATGTTTTTTCACTTATTTAGCGTTCGAATTCAACAGAACCAACTACTGTATGTGGATGATATAAGATAAATTCATACTGAATATTTATGCATAGTTCCAACATCTTGTCACAGACCCTTTCAAGGCCTTTTTATGTTAATTTAAATATCAGATACTGACTCTAAAATATTTTATTGGCTTAACCCTGTAAATATAGCAGGATTAAAATAAAATCTAACTGTTGAAATTATGTTTTCAGTCTTGAGAATCACCATATTAGTCTGCCATGTCATTTAGTCAGATGGACATTAACAGTAGAGTCTCCATTCATTCAGATGCCTGGAGGTGCTCCTAATGGGTTTATTCCACTGTCAGGACACTGCCGTTTATCACTTGTTTGTGGAGTTTTCCAGCATAACTCCTGTTTCAAGAACCTGGGACCTTATGCATAAGTGGTGTGCATGCACAAAAACACAGCGTACGCTGATTTTCATGCACACAGTGGGATGTATAAAAACAAACGCGATGTGACAATCTGCGGGCCAAGCCGCAAAGTTTTCACCTGCCGTGAGAAATTACGGCTGTCCACAAAATTCTGTTTGGCTCTATCAGTTGGGTGTGGCAAACTACGAAGCTACTGAAACTCACACAATGTGTTAAAATAATGTTTCCACTTCAGTTAAAATGATTTATCTATGAATTAGTCTGTGGAAAACATGATTATTATTACGTGATTTATCTCCATAACTCGGCTTATTGTGAGCAGTGAAAACCCAACTGGATCCTGTTTCTGTAAATGTGACACAAACATAACAAAATTTGCCAGAGACTAGGCTATACAGTTGACTCACAAGCAACGCACACAGATCCATCTCTCCTGGGAGGAATTCTGGTCAGCAAAATGCACTTTTGAACTAATCGATCCCCAGCTCCAGTGCAATATGTGCTGTGAGGCAGAGGACAGGTGGATCCCTGTGGGTGAACTCCAGTTGCAGCGGAGACATTTTCACGCAGCTGTTTCAGAGTGAGGAATGTTTCCATAGTCTAAAATACCTCCATTTGGACATTACAATCTGGAAATAAAAGGCTTTTATATTGTGCTGCTCTGTGTGTTATACCTGGTTATCATGCATAATTTGGGTTGTGGCAGTGACACTAACAGATTTGGTTTGTAACTACTCTAAATTCAGCTGCAAGACTGAAGTGGTATTCCGTGGTGTTTATTTACTTACTAATATCATGTTATTACTTACTAATTACTTATTAGTTATTACTTATTAGTTATTAGTTATTACTTACTAATATCATGGTTCCAAGGTTGTCATAGCCAGGAGCGGCACTGGGGTTAAGCTCCCAGTGCTCATAAAATGCTCCTTATGGCGTGCGTCTCGAAAAGCCTCTGACAACTAAGTCCAACTCCTTGCCTGCCCGTGTGGTTTAGTCTCTAAGCCCGGCGGAACTGCTTTTACTAATAGGAGAAGGGGCGAGGGCGGATCTCTGGCGCCTTAAAACCAGATGCTTCGGGTAGATGGTGGCTTGTCAACCTGGGAAGGTAGCCCATCTAGGGAAAGGTAAACCCTGATTTCAAACCTCCGCTGCCTTGCGGCATACCCGGTCACGGGAAAGGTTTTGGGAGTCAACCCTGAGGAAAAAATCCGGAGTCGGAGCCCCTAAGGCAGTTCTATGTTGTGCTCAACATCGTTCTGGCAGCTCCTGCAACGGCGCTGGTGCCAAACTGTAGCAGCCCTGCTGTTCCTTTGGATTCATCAGTGACGTGGAGAGGGGGGACATGCTGCATGGGCAACATCTTGTCCTCCATATCTTCCTGCCCAGGCTTGAATCCTACCAACGCCCAACGCTGGAAGGTAGAACACCGGATCACTGGAGAGGCCACTCCAGCTTCGCCTTTGGCGTAGACAAAACACGGGGAATGACAGTTACCGGTTATAAGCCACCGCTCAATTGGCGTAGAGCGCGGCGCCAGGGGTTGTTCCCGACGGTGGGAGGGATCATCGGATCTCACTGGACAGCTACCGCCCGCCTCAAGCTGGGCAGCCCCCAGCCAATAAGGTGTTGTCCCACCACAGCTTGCTTTCCTCATTGGGTGCATGGGGATGAGAAGTCCGAACAGCAGGCTGAGAACCTTTGCACCAGGCAAGACAATAAAACAAAAGAGACCAACTCTAAAACTGGGAACTTGGAACGTCCGCACTATGATGACAGGACTCGCTGCTAACCTCAAGGACATCAATGACACCAGGAAGACTGCCATCATCAATAATGAGCTGAAGAGACTGGGAGTGGATATCGCCACTTTCCAGGAAACACGGTTGGCTGACGCAGGCACACTGAGAGAGAAGGACTACACGTTCTACTGGCAGGGAAAGGGCAGTGACGAACACAGGGAACACGGAGTGGGCTTTGCAGTGAAGAACACCTTGCTGAAGATGGTGGAACCGAGCAGCACTGGCTCTGCACGACTCCTCACCCTCCGCCTGAACACCACTCAAGGCCCAGTCACCCTCATCAGTGTGTATGCCCCAACACTGACAGCCACACCAGAGGCAAAAGACGAGTTCTACGAGAATCTCGCAACAACTGTCAGGACCATCCCCAACTCTGAACAACTCATTCTCCTTGAAGACTTCAATGCCAGAGTGGGTGCTGACCACGACTCCTGGCCCTCCTGTCTTGGACCTTTTGGCGTGGGCAGAATGAACGACAATGGACAGCGGCTGCTCGAGTTCTGCACATATCACGATCTGTGCATCACAAACTCGTTCTTCAAGACCAAGCCCCAACACAAGGTTTCCTGGCAACATCCACGCTCAAAGCACTGGCACCAGCTGGACTTGATCCTGACCAGGCGCACCTCACTGAAGAACGTGCTAATCACCCGTTCGTTCCAGAGTGCAGATTGCGACACAGACCATTCATTGGTGTGTTTCAAGGTCAAGCTGCAGCTGAAGAAATTCCATCATGCTAGGCAACCTGGAAAGGCACGGATTGACACCAGAAAGATGGCTCAACCAGAACTTGTTGAGCAGTTTGCCTCCACCTTTGAGAAGGAACTTGGTGTACCACAAGAAGGAGAATCTGCAAAGCAGAAGTGGGAAGAGCTGCGAAACACCATCCACCGCACAGCCTTGGCTACCTTTGGGAGGAAGACCTCGAAGTCACAGGACTGGTTTGATGCCAAGTTGACCGAGATAACCCCCGTCATTGAAGCCAAGCGCTCAGCACTTGCTGAGTACAAGAAGTATCCAAACGAGAAGAATCTCCAGATTTTCAGGGCTGCGAGAAGCAAAGTTCAGCAGACTGCTCGGCGCTGTGCCAACGAGTACTGGACTCAGCTCAGCCAAGACATCCAAACCGCTGCCATAACAGGGAACATCCGTGGTATGTACGATGGTATGTACGATGGCATCAAGAAAGCACTTGGCCCGGCTCAAAGCAAGACGGCCCCCCTCAAATCCTCCACTGGGGAGATGATCACAGAAAAGAACAAGCAGATGGAGAGATGGGTGGAACACTACTCCGACCTCTACTCCA
This sequence comes from Pholidichthys leucotaenia, assembly GCA_020510985.1. Taxonomy (NCBI): domain Eukaryota; kingdom Metazoa; phylum Chordata; class Actinopteri; order Cichliformes; family Pholidichthyidae; genus Pholidichthys; species Pholidichthys leucotaenia. The sequence goes on from CM035844.1 coordinate 310,108,030, forward strand.
GACAGAACACCGTGACACCGTCAGCCCTTGATGCCATCGACTGCCTGCCATCCATGGACGAACTTGACGCCGAGCCAACCATCGACGAACTCAGCAAGGCCATTGATAGCTTGGCCACTGGCAAGGCACCCGGCAACGACGGCATACCCCCTGACCTGATCAAGCACTGCAAGACCGTCCAACTGCTGCCATTGCATGACGTCCTCTGCCAGTGCTGGAAAGAAGGTGCCGTACCACAGGACATGAGGGACGCCAAGATCATCACCCTCTACAAAAACAAAGGGGAGAGAAGCAACTGCAACAACTACAGGGGCATCTCCCTCCTCAGTGTTGTTGGCAAAGTCTACGCACGAGTTGTTCTCGTTCGTCTACAGAAGCTTGCCGAACGTGTCTACCCCGAGTCTCAGTGTGGCTTCCGCGCTGAGCGATCGACGGTAGACATGATATTCTCCATGACATGATATTCTCCATCCGCCAACTCCAGGAGAAATGCAGAGAACAGAACATGCCCCTGTACGTCGCCTTCATCGACCTCACCAAAGCTTTCGATCTGGTCAGCAGAGAGGGCCTTTTCAAGATCCTGCCAAAGATAGGATGCCCACCAAAGTTGCAAAGCCTCATTGAATTGTTTCACACCAACATGCAGGGGATAGTGCAGCACGATGGCAACGTCTCAGAGCCATTCAACATACGCAGCGGAGTGAAATAGGGCTGTGTACTTGCGCCAACCCTCTTTGGGATTTTCTTTACTATGCTCCTGAGGCATGCCTTCAGCACAGCAACAGAAGGAATCTACCTGCACACAAGATCTGACGGCAGGCTTTTCAACCTCGCCCGCCTGAAAGCCAGAACCAAAGTACACGAGGCTCTAATCAGAGACATGCTGTTCGCAGACGACGCTGCAGTCGCAACCCACACACAGCAGGAGCTTCAGACCCTGATGGACCGCTTCTCCCAGGCATGCAAGGACTTCGGGCTTACCATCAGCCTGAAGAAGACTAACGTCTTGGCGCAAGGCACGGAAGCACCACCAACCATCACCATCGAGGACTACGAGCTGGAGGTCGTGAATCAGTTCACGTACCTGGGGTCCACAATCAGCAACAACCTCTCCCTTGATACAGAGATCAACAAGAGGATTGGAAAATCAGCCTTCACACTCGCTCGCCTCACCACACGAGTGTGGGAGAATCCCAAACTCTCTGTCAAGACGAAGATGGCAGTGTACAACGCCTGCGTCATCAGCACACTGCTCTATGGGAGTGAGACGTGGACAACATACGCCCGGCAGGAAAAGAGACTGAACTCCTTCCACTTGCGCTGCATTCGCCACATCCTGGACATATCCTGGCAGGACAAAGTGCCCAACACAGAAGTTCTGTCCCGCGCCGGCCTTCCCTCCATGTTCACTCTACTCAGGCAGCGCAGGCTCCGCTGGCTAGGCCACGTTCACCGTATGGAGGATGGCAAAATCCCCAAAGACGTCCTCTACGGACAACTGGCAACTGGCAGGAGAGACGTTGGCCGCCCACAGCTGCGCTTTAGAGACGTCTGCAAGAGAGACATGAAGGCCCTGGAGATCAACATAGAGCGCTGGGAGGACCTTGCAACGGACCGCTCCAAATGGAGAGGCACCCTGACCAGACAGCTCAAGGCGGGTGAAGAGAGACTGACTGCTGCAGCAGATGAAAAAAGGACCCACAGGAAGAACCGCCACAGACCCAGCAGCACGGAGACCACCCACAAGTGCGACCTGTGTGACAGGACTGCCATTCGCGCATCGGCCTGTTCAGCCACAGGCGGTGCTGTTCCAGCAGAGTAGACGTTTAGGATTCTCTTCCATGGTCATCATAGACCGACAGAGGCCGACGATGACGAATATCATGTCTGTCTGTCTCTCATGTGCAGATTGCCAAAGGCTTTCTCTCACAACATTTTCCCCCAGTGTGTGATCACCGGACTGGAGTGGTGGCCTAGTTGGTAGAGCACCTGCCCCACAACCGGGAGGTCATGGGTTCAAATCCCGGCCAGGACATACCAAAGACCATATAAAAATGGTACTTTCCGTCGTCTAGCTTGGTACTCAGCATAATAGAATGGGGAAAGGAATGATAACACACAGAGCTACCAGAGGACTGACCCCTCACTGTAGCTTTCACTACTCACAGTAGCTGTGTGGCCTAGGGTCAGTGAAACGAAGATAGGCGCTGCCTCATACACCACATGGTGTTCCACATACTGTGGAAGGGGGATTAAGCCTCTTTTCCACTAGTATTTACTTAGCCCTACTCGGTGCGCTTTGTAGGCTTTTCCATTAGGACCTGGTACTAAAATCACTGATTAGTCAGGGCGTAACATCATGAGAGTGACGTCGTCTACAGAATCTCCAGCTGCCATTTGCAAAGATTCGTCTGCCAGCGAGCAAGCAAGCGTCAGTATAAACAACAACGATAGAAATGGCTTCACAGAAATCAACACCGTGGTCCAACAGACTTTTCTGTGCCTTTTGGCTGATGAGAGAACCCAGAGGGAGCGAGACGGAGTGACCCAAAATGAATTTACGGCCACTGACCAGCAAATAACCAGAGGATGCAACCATGGCAGTTGAAAAATCGTGATACTGAGGATATAGAGGATGGTGAGTGTTGTGATATGATGCGATATTATGCATCTTTTATGTTATTTATCCCAGTGGTGGAAAGTTCACTTTGAACAAACAACACCATTGTCTCCTGTATGCAGACAATGAGCTAACTACTTAGCCATCAATGCTAACTCCATGCTCTGCTTGTATTTTGCGCTTGTGTCGACAATAAAGCTTTTAATGTGGTGCAGCACACACTTCTGCAGCTAAAACTAGTCCTTAATGCTGACAAAACTAAACTGATGTGGTTTTCAAATTCTAGGAAGAGTCCACAAATTTTTCCCACAGTGTCCACTTTTGAGGGAAATGAAATTGAGGTGGTTCACTCGTATAAGTATCTTGGTATCTTGCTTGATGACGCTCTGACTTTTAAGCCCCATGTTGAAAATCTTGTGAAGAAACTTAAACTGAAACTGGGTTTTTTATTTCGAAATAAATGTTGTTTTTCTTTTGAGGTTAAAAAGCGTCTTGTTACTGCAACTTTTTTATCTATTTTAGATTATGGAGACCTCTTGTATATGAACGCTTCAGCTCAGTGTCTGAGTAAGATTGACTCTGTATATCTTGCTGTTTTGAGGTTTGTTACAAATTGTAGAGCCTTGACCCATCACTGTGAACTGTATTCTAGAGTGGGATGGCCCTCTTTGTCCACCAGGAGGTTGACTCACTGGTACATTTTTATTTACAAGGCCATGCTTGGACTGTTGCCCTCTTACATTTGTAATTTGATCACACTGAGAAGTGTTGATTCTTATGGTCTGCGTTCTAATGATTATTTGTTGCTTTCTGTTCCTTTTGCCCGTACTGAGCTGGGAAAAAGAGCTTTCATGTTCTCAGCCCCCTCTACATGGAACATGTTGCAAAAAGACTGGAAATTAACGGAACTTGTTTCACTGAACGACTTTAAATCCAGTCTGAGAACACTTGAGACGGCTTCACTAATTTGTAACTGTTTTATATGATTTGTATGTCATTTTAAGTGTATTTGTGATTTTTTTTTTTTTTGCTGCCTCTTGGCCAGGACTCCCTTGAAAAAGAGGTTTTTAATCTCAATGGGTTTTTTTCCTGGTTAAATAAAGGTAAAATAAATAAATAAATAAAATATCTGACGAAATAAGCTAGTGTTAATCCTGGTTAAAAAGGTGTTTTTTTTACATGTTGCACTTTCAACTTCAAACTGGAGAAAAAGAACACAAGATAAGTCTTTATGCTGATGATGTATTGATTTTCCTTGAAAACTCACAAAGATCTCTTCTTCAGACAGTGCCGCTCATTGATAAATTTTCATCATTATCAGACTACTCCATTAACTAGGGTAAATCAATAGTTCTACCTATAAATTGCAATTTCTCAAATACATCTACTATTTCAATACAATCAGGCAATATTAAATATTTAGGAATAGATATTTCCCCCAGGCTCTCAGAGTTATTGCGACTAAATCACATTCCCCTTTTAAAAACAATACAAGACGAGCTTATGCGCTGGAGGACACTACCTTTGTCACTAATGGGAAGAGTTGCAACTGTTAAAATGATGGTCCTTCCTAAAATCAACTATTTGTTCTCAGTGATTCCTACCCAACCATCAATGGCCTGGTTTAAGTCTCTAGACTCAAATATAAGTAAATTTTTATGGAAGGATAAACCATCACAGATTAGTTTAAAAACCCTTCAAAAAGCGAAAGTGTGGAGGCTTAGATCTACCAAATTTTTTTAATTACTTTTTAGCCAATTGACTGCAGTTTGTTTCTATATGGACAAAATCAACCCCACTAGGAAACCCATGGTTAGATGCAGAACAGGCTCTCTGTGGGTTGCTAAATATCTCTGACTTACCTTTTATAAGTCCCTGTATTAAACGCCATGACTGTTTTAAAAGCATTAATATCAGCTGCTCTCTGACAGCTTGGTGGAAATTTTTAAAGATAATTGGGTCTTCACTTGTCCCCTGTAAACTCACGCCCATTTGGAATAATCCTGATATCTTGCAACAGAAGAGGACATTAAAATTTCCAGTATAGCAAGAGAAGGGAACAAATAACTTAGAACATCTTATTCAAGGTGGAAATTTTATCCAATTTCAGGAACTAGTGTCACAGTACGACATCAGTGATAAAAAGTATTTTGAATACCAACAGCTTAAATCCATAATAAAAGCAAGATTTTATCTTAATCAGACAGATTTAGAGGTACCAGTTAAGGTGGAAGAGTTTCTAAATCTTTGTTCCCCTAAATTGATATCAAAAATACATGGACTATTATCAAAGCTGGATGAGTCCATATCTCTTCCAATATCAAAATGGGAGACAGACCTATCGATCAATAAGGAGGAAAGTTTCTGGACACATATACAGTATGTTTAAACACTTAAGATGACTAAAAACTTTAACTTACAACTTATACAGTATGAAGTTCTACATAGAATTCATTACACAGGACAAAGGATGTTCAAAATGGGCCTGAGTCACACAAATATCTGCTCTCACTCCACCAGCAATGTCCCAGATAGCTACAGTGGTGTAAAAAAGTATTTAGTCAGCCACCAATTGTGCAAGTTCTCCCACTTAAAAGATGAGAGAGGTCTACAATTTTCATCATAGGTATACCTCAACTATGAGAGACAAAATAAGAAAAAAAAAAATCCAGAAAATCACATTGAAGGATTTTTAATGAATTAATTGGTAAATTCCTTGGTAAAATAAGTATTTGGTCAATAACAAAAGTTCATCTCAATACTTTGTTATATACTCTTTGTTGGCAATGACAGAGGTCAAATGTTTTCTGTAAGTCTTCACAAGGTTTTCACACACTGTTGCTGGTATTTTGGCCCATTCCTCCATGCAGATCTCCTCTAGAGCAGTGATGTTTTGGGGCTGTCGCTGGGCAACACGGACTTTCAACTCCCTCCAAAGATTTTCTATGGGGTTGAGATCTGGAAACTGGCTAGGCCACTCCAGGACTTTGAAATGCTTCTTACGAAGCCACTCCTTCGTTGCCCGGGCGGTGTGTTTGGGATCATTGTCATACTGAAAGACCCAGCCACGTTTCATCTTCAATGCCCTTGCTGGTGGAAGGAGGTTTTCACTCAAAATCTCACGATACACGGCCCCATTCATTCTTTCCTTTACACGGATCAGTCGTCCTGGTCCCTTTGCAGAAAAACAGCCCCAAAGTATGATGTTTCCACCCCCATGCTTCACAGTAGGTATGGTGTTCTTTCTCCTCCAAACACGACAAGTTGAGTTTTTACCAAAAAGTTCTATTTTGGTTTCATCTGACCATATGACATTCTCCCAATCCTCTTCTGGATCATCCAGATGCTCTCTAGCAAACTTCAGACGGGCCTGGACATGTACTGGCTTAAGCAGGGGGACACGTCTGGCACTGCAGGATTTGAGTCCCTGGCGGCGCAGTGTGTTTCTGATGTAGCCTTTGTTACTTTGGTCCCAGCTCTCTGCAGGTCATTCACTAGGTCCCCCCATGTGGTTCTGGGACTTTTGCTCACCATTCTCGTGATAATTTTGACCCCACGGGGTGAGATCTTGTGTGGAGCCCCAGATTGAGGGAGATTATCAGTGGTCTTGTATGTCTTCCATTTTCTAATAATTGCTCCCACAGTTGATTTCTTCACACCAAGCTGCTTACCTATTGCAGATTCAGTCTTCCCAGCCTGGTGCAGGTCTACAATTTTGTTTCTGGTGTCCTTTGACAGCTCTTTGGTCTTGGCCATAGTGGAGTTTGGAGTCTGACTGTTTGAGATTATGGACAGGTGTCTTTTATACGGATAACGAGTTCAAACAGGTGCCATTAATAGAGGTAACGAGTGGAGGACAGAGGAGCCTCTTAAAGAAGAAGTTACAGGTCTGTGAGAGCCAGAAATCTTGCTTGTTTGTAGGTGACCAAATACTTTTTTCACTGAGGAATTTACCAATTAATTCATTAAAAATCCTTCAATGTGATTTTCAGGTGGCCGTGTTTCCGTTGGGTTGCACCGGGTGGCTGTGGTTGCAGGGCGGCCTGTGGCTGTTGGTGTGTGTCTGGGGTGGGTGGTCGTGGGCCTGCATGGGCACTCAGGGGATGTCGCTTGGCATGTGGGGCGCCGTGTGGGTCCGGCCCATTGTTCACTATTGTGACTATTGTTGTCCATGTTTGTGTGTGTAAGATGAGTGGGAATTGGTATGGTTGCCCCATCATGTTTGTAGTGCTGGGAGTGCTGGGAGCGCCGGGGCGTGATGCTGGTGGGTCCTGGGCTGCTTGCACTGGCGGCCCTCCCCCTGGGTTGGGATTTGGGGGCAGTGGGTGGCCTCATGAACCAGTTTGCAAGCTGGCTTCTGGGAGGGGACGGCCTTGCTTTTAGACCGCCTACCTCCCAGTCTTATTTCCCGCCCTCCCCCTCCCCCTGACTCTGGGTGGAATATACATCTTCTTTGATACATTTTGGGCTTTGGGGTGGGGGTGTGCCGCACTGTGTCGGCGAAGGGGATACCTTTGCTGCGCGGTGGGGCTGCACTCACCTCAATTTTAATTGCATTTTAGACACTGAGGGCTTGAGGGGATGGGGGCCCTGCTGCCCATCGCAGTGGCTAGTGGTGCTCCCATCACTATCCCCCCAGTTTTAATTGCACTTTGGTAGTCCACACATTTACACACAATTACATCATATAACCGACATACACCCACCATGTTTTGTGTGGGGGGGGACCCCAACCCTGTTGCCCTCCTCCTGCTGGAGGCGTGAGGGCCCGGTGGGGATCCTGGGACCTATCATGTTGTCAAAATCCCTGGGTGCTACTGAATGCATAGATACAACCAAGGGAGTGAGAGGGGGACTGAATATGAGTGTAAGTGAGAGTGAGGGGGTGATGAATGGAGGTGGTGATGGTGGGTCGGTTTTGTGCAGCGCTTTGCATGTCGGGTGGCATCTCGGGGCACCTGTGGTGGTCTGCTGATCGGTCGCTCAGGTGGGGCCAGGGGTGGGGGTCTGCTTCTGTGGCCCGCACCGGTGGTCTCTCTGGTCACTGCCGGGCACTGGTGCGCGTTCAGGCTTGCTGCATCTGCTTCGCAGCCGCCTTATGAAACAAGGGTGAATGAGGAGTGAGTTTGAATGGGTACAGGAGTGAGAGAGAATGGGTTTTGCTGGGTGAGTGAGAGGGAGTTAGTACATATGGGTGCACATGGGAGCATGTGGGTGTGAAGGTGTGGGGAGGGGTGTGTCTGCGAGTCGGGAGGTGCTGGATTAAGGGGGATAGTGCCTCTCGGCAATGTGGGCTCCCCTGGGTGGGGGGACTTCTTTGGGCATGGGGGTCCCCAGGGTGTGCGGCGGTGGCCTGGGCCCGGGGGCGGGCGTTGGCCCCGCTGGGGGGAAGGGGGGTCGGGCGGGTCCGGGGGTGTGGGCTTGCCGTGCTGGCCACCGAACAACCTGGCCTCCCTCGATCGTCCCTCTGGGGGTGGATGCCTGGCTTTCCTGGGGCTTGCTGACCTCGGACGTTTGTGCCCTGTGGGGGTTGGTGGTGCTGCCTTGGCTGCTCGTGGTTCCCGGTGGGGGGGGGGGGGGGGCTGCTGCAACCGGCCCTCCGCTTTGTATGTTTCCTGACAAACCACTCACATGCACACACTTAGTTTGCGCGTGCTCTCATGTATACGCACGCAGATGTACACGCACAAGTGTCTCTCCTTTAACAGGTGCGGAAACCAGACTCGTGTTGAGACATCTTCGGTGGAAGAAGCAGTTTGTCTTTTGTTCGTTTTATTTGTTGGTTTGTTTGTTTTTTTGTCTGTTCCCCTCCCTTTTCTTTCCCCCTCCACACACTTCCTTTCCCTCTTCCCCATCTTGTTGGGTCTTCCATGGGTAAACTCACACCACACTCACACCATCACGGACTACATCGACTTCTGTGTGGACAACACCGTACCCACCAAGATCATATGGTGTTGCTCGAACAACAAAGCCTGGATCAACCCTGAGAGAAAATCACTACTGAGAGAGAAGAAGAGGATCTTCAGGTCAGGGAACAGGGAGATGCTGAAGTCCGTACAGAGGGAGCTAAGGAGGAAGATCAGAGAAGGCAAGGACAGCTTCAGGAAGAAGATGGAGGACAAGCTGCAACAGAGTGACATCGGCAGGGTCTGGAGAAACCTCAAAACCATCTCTGGGCTCCAGAATACCTCCTCCCAGGCCACGGGGGGCAGGGAGTGGGTGAACAAACTGAACCTGTTTTTAATAGGTTTGACCCCCCCCAACACACACACACCATCACCACCACCTGCACAACAACCACTGTTGCCTCTACTGTCATCAAGACCTGCTGTCCACCACCCCCTCCACCAACACCCCCCCCCCCCCACTCTGAGCACACAGCCCCCCAACCTGACCCTCATTAAGACACCAAGACCCAGGTGAGGACGGAGCTTAGGAAGATCAAGGCGAGGAAGGCCTCAGGACTGGACTGCATCAGCGCAAAGCTCCTCAAGTCCTGTGCAGACCAGCTGTGTGGGATTGTGGAGTACATCTTCAACCTGAGCCTGAAGCTAGGGAGGGTACCACAGTTGTGGAAAACATCTTGTGTGGTACCCATACCAAAGACTTCCCACCCCAGAGACCTGAACAGCTACAGACCAGTGGCCCTGACGTCTCACATGATGAAGACCCTGGAGAGACTGCTCCTTGCTCACCTCCACCCCCTGGTGGGACCAGCGACGGATCCACTCCAGTTCGCCTACCAGCATGGCATCGGGGTGGAGGATGCAGTGATCTTCCTCCTTCACCGTTCCCTGTCCCACCTGGAGAAGCCTGGGAACGCGGCGGAGATCATGTTCTTTGACTTCTCTAGTGCTTTCAACACCATCCAACCGATGATCCTGAGGGACAAGCTGCTGTGCGCAGGGGTGGACCAGCACCTGTCATCATGGATCCTGGACTACCTCACAAACTGGCCACAGTTTGTGAGAACCCCGGATTGTGTGTCCGATACGATCATCGGCAGCACGGGGGCCCCCCAGGGAACGGTTTTGGCTCCCTTCCTGTTCACCCTTTATACTGCGGACTTCTCGCTCAACACAACACACTGCTATCTACAGAAGTTCTCTGATGACTCTGCGATTGTCGGCCTCATCTCCAACGGAAATGAAGCTGAGTACAGAGGATTTATCCAGGACTTCGTGGACTGGTGCCATCGGAACTGCCTCCAGATCAATGCGAGAAAAACTAAGTAGCTGGTGGTGGACTGCCGCAGGCAAGGACAACCCCTCACAGCACCAGTAAACATCCAGGGAACAGACATTGAGATGGTGACATCCTGCAAGTACCTGGGTGTTCATCTGAACAATAAACTAGACTGGTCACACAATACCGATGCATTCTACAAGACGGGACAGCGCAGGCTGTTCCTACTGAGGAGGCTCAGGTCTTTTGGTGTACAAGGGGTGCTCCTGAAGACAATCTACGATTCGGTGGTGGCATCAGCCATTACTTTTGGAGTGGTCTGCTGGGGCAGTGGCATCACAGCAGCCGATAGGAAGAGACTGAACAAACTGATCAAGAAGGCTAGCTCTGTCCTGGGGCAGCGCCTTGACCCAGTGGAGGAGATAGGAGAGAGAAGGATGGTGGCTAAGCTGTCATCTCTGCTGGAGTCTGAGTCTCACCCTATGCAGGACATACTGAACGCACTGAGGAGCTCATTTAGCAGTAGACTACATCATCCTAGGTGTGCGACCGAGAGGTTTCGCAGGTCCTTCCTACCTACGGCTGTCAGACTTTATAACCTATGCAGGGCTGCACGCAGAGATAGCAAAAAAAATGTGATGACCTAATAGTATTGAATGCAAAAGACGCAACAGACTTACACAAAATGGTCCCCTCCAGTATACAACTAGGACAATATCAGTCACTACGGAGGGTGACAATATGTATGGGTACATGAGGGGTAACTAAATAGACGGTTATGCTGTTTATTCCATCTAGCTACAATGCTCCGCACTGTGTATATATATTTATATATTTATGTGTACATATGTATATTCACTGCTCTTATTTTCTTATCTTCTAAATTATTGCTCTGAGTGTTGCTGTCCCTGTGCTGTTACAATCCTGGAAATTCCCCATTGTGGGACTAATAAAGGCTTATCTATCTCTCTCCTATCTTAGAAGTTACTACAGGAGTTTACAACAATATACAATGCACAGTTAGGTACTGTATAAGCTCCTCTTGGCAAAGTACATCTGTTTTGGCACAATAAGGGTGACAGATCCCTGTTCTGCTTGCCTAGCTGCCCGACAGGACCAAAAAAAAAAAAAAAAAAACAAACAAGGAAAAAAAACGAAACCATACTCAAGCAATTTTATTTTTAGGTCCAAATTGTCAACACTCTGCTTCAAAATTCATAGGGGAGGATTTTACTTTCGGTGGAAAAAATAAAATAAAATCAAGTGTGCTAATTTTTTTCTCTTGGCGGGGAAATTCTGGTCACATCGGCGGGTTTGTAAACCAAACTATTAAATAACAATCGCCTCATTGTTAAAAGTCTTGAATCATATGTTATACGAGATTATTTATGGGTCTTTACCTTCATAATGTGCAGATATGTAGGTTGAAAAATGTTGCTTGAAGATAAGCCTGCTTCTTCATGTTCCTCTTGAAGTTCTTCACTAGTGATCGTCGCTTCTGGCTTTTTTGTCAGCAGTTCTGAGACTTCCTAAATGAAATAATTAATTGCAATATTACACACTCTTAAGCAGGGACAAAAGCCCAAAATATTTCACCCAGAAAACAAACCCATATACACACACACACACACACACACACACACACACACACACATATATATATATATATATATATATATATATATATATATATATATATATATATATCAGATTCCTCAACGCAGCTCTGTCCTTCGCCCTCCGCTGCCAGGAACCCCCGGCCCTGCCAACCTGGGCGATGTCCGAGCCAGTATGAGTTGCTTTCTGATTGACCATTTCATGAAACTGCTTGCAAAGTATTTGTGTACTGCTAGCTTTTGCTGGACTAGCGGCACATTCTTGGCAGATAGAGCTATTATCAGTGGCAAGGACACATTGTCGCCCCCGACAGACTGCAATGATGATGATGATGATAATGATACATATACTGTATATACACTTCCGTTCAAAAGTTTGGGGTCACTTAGAAATTTCCTTATTTTTGAAAGAAAAGCACTTTTTTTCAATGAAGATAACTTTAAACTAATCAGAAATACACTCTATACATTGCTAATGTGGTAAATGACTATTCTAGCTGCAAATGTCTGGTTTTTGGTGTAATATCTACATAGGTGTATAGAGGCCCATTTCCAGCAACTATCACTCCAGTGTTCTAATGGTACAGTGTGTTTGCTCATTGCGTCAGAAGGCTAATGGATGATTAGAAAACCCTTGTGCAATCATGTTAGGTCTGCAATGCTGTAATTGCTGCAAATGGAGGATTCTTTGACGAAAGCAAAGTTTGAAGGAAAAAATTATTATTTCAAATACAAATCATTATTTCTAACCTTGTCAATGTCTTGACTATATTTTCTATTCATTTTACAACTCATGGTGGTAAATAAGTGTGACTTTTCATGGAAAACACAAAATAATTGTCTGGGTGACCCCAAACTTTTGAACAGTAGTGTATATATATATATATATATATATGTGGGTTTCCGGGTTAAAGAAACAACAATACTAATGACAAAACTACAGATAAAATATCCATAATGTGTTTCTTGTTTTGAGCTTGTAACTAAACACCCCAGTTGTTTTGCCGATCTGATGTGTACACACACCTTAAAACATAAACAAAGGGACTTAGTCTTTTTCGGGCGAGTCTTGACACTGTTGCTTCTCTGTGCTGTTTTGATATCTTCTTGAGCTGTAGGTTTTCGTTTGAAAACCGTAGGTATGGCAGTTGGTTTTAGAACCTGTTTGTAACAAACTTTCAAGCCTAAAGATTCCTGTATAGCAGACGCCTCCTCAAAATTGTCTGCAGTGAAATGATCGCTACAGAGTACAGAAGATGGTGTTGGTTGCCATTTGTCCCTTGTTCTCTGTACTTGCTTTGCCCATTTTTTAAGAAGATCGGGATCTTTTGAGAATGAGAACAGGCTTATAAGTTCACTGGAGCAATTAGAACACCCAGCCGTCACGCAACGCTTCGGCATTTCTTCACTGACATAGAAGCTAAACAGCTTGTTTCGACTGAGAAGGGTGGGTTATGCCGATTGTTAATCCGAATGGTGCGCATGAAAACACTTATTCCGAAGGTTGGGCAGAAAGTATGTTTACTGCGCATGTCTGTACATCAGCGTGACGTATTTCCGCCTGTACAGCAGCTCGCGGAAGACATAGCGGGAGTAAAACAAAACTGGTCTGTATCGTCCTGCTGTCTCCCTCTGTTCGTCATATGCAGAAGTATGCACTTGCAGCTTCATTACGGAGACCAGCAGAAGCAAAAGTACAGTCTGAAGAACACAATACAGGTCCATTTCAAAAAGAGAACGAGACAAAGCGGGGCTTGCTAACACCGGAAGTTGCTTCTTCTTCTACTATTTTCGGAATGTCGATGTGTGCATGTCAAAGTGATTTATTATTCAAACGTGTGACACATGGAAACGCACATCCTAATCGGATCAGCTTTTTCAGGATCCATGTAAACAGTAAAGTTCTGACCTGAATTGTAATCAGATTGAAGAAAATTTGCCCATGTAACCGTGGCTACTGTTTTGACAGATGAGTGACAGAAAGGGCGTTTTTAGTCATTTTACAGCCATTAGTGGGAGAACTTGAGGCAGAGGAAAGAGATGGTGTACATGCACTGGTTTTCCTGGTGAAGAAAAGGAGTGGAGAATCTGGCATGCAATCAGTTTTATACATCTGAAAATTTCTGTGCGCACGTAGTTTTCAAATTTTATAAGTACTCGCTCTCTCTCTTATATATATACAGTATATATATATATATATACACACACTACCGTTCAAAAGTATGGGGTCACTTAGAAATTTCCTTATTTTTGAAAGAAAAGCACTGTTTTTTTCAATGAAGATAACTAATCAGAAATACACTAATATCTAATATACATTGCTAATGTGGTAAATGACTATTCTAGCTGCAAATGTCTGGTTTTTGGTGCAATATCTACTGTACATAGGTGTATAGAGGCCCATTTCCAGCAACTATCACTCCAGTGTTCTAATGGTACAATGTGTTTGCTCATTGCATCAGAAGGCTAATGGATGATAACAAAACCCTTGTGCAATCATGTTAGCACAGTTGAAAACAATTTAGCTGGTTAGAGAAGCTATAAAACTGACCTTCCTTTGAGCAGGTTGAGTATCTGGAAAAAATTATTATTTCAAATACAAATCATTATTTCTAACCTTGTCAATGTCTTGACTATATTTTCTATTCATTTTACAACTCATGGTGGTAAATAAGTGTGACTTTTCATGGAAAACACAAAATAATTGTCTGGGTGACCCCAAACTTTTGAACGGTAGTGTATATCATCATCATCATAGCAGTCTGTTGGGGGCGACAATGACTGTTTCATCTAGGTCCCATCAGATTCCTCCACGCAGTTCTGTCCTTCGCCCTCCACTGCCAGGAACTCCTGACTTTGTTAACCCAGGCGACATCCAAGCCGGTATGAGTTGCCTTCTGACTGACCATTTCATGAAACTGCTTGCAAAATATTTGAGTACCGCTAGCTTTTGGTGGACTAGCGGCACAGTCTTGGCAGATAGAGGAATTATCAGTGGTAAGGACAGGCCAAGACAAACTGACTCCAGTATCTGTTGCAGTGACTGACCAGATGATAGGTTTGTTTATCTCTGCTCTTTGTGTAGTGCATGTCACGATGCACTGACTGGCAAAAGTCCACCACAGACCTTGTAACAGATGTGCTCATCTGCCAGGATGTCCAGTCTCACCCCGTGTAACTGGGAGTGGTCCACCACAGACCTGTGACAGATATTGTTTTTAGTTCTGCCAGGATGCCCAGTTTCGCCCTCCACACCCTCGGAAGGGCGGGGTTACCGGTTGAGTCGCCGACGGCCCGACCATGAGACAGGCAGTACCGGTTTTCATGGTTATCCGGTAGCAAGCAAACCAATGCCTGACCTGACATGGTATATATACAGTGGGGCAAAAAAGTATTTAGTCAGCCACCAATTGTACAAGTTCTCCCACTTAAAAGATGAGAGAGATCTCCAATTTTCATCATAGGTATACCTCAACTATGAGAGACAAAATGAGAAAAAAAAATCCAGAAAATCACATTGAAGGATTTTTAATGAATTAATTGGTAAATTCCTCAGTAAAATAAGTATTTGGTCACCTACAAACATGCAAGATTTCTGGCTCTCACAGACCTGTAACTTCTTCTTTAAGAGGCTCCTCTGTCCTTCACTCGTTACCTGTATTAATGGCACCTGTTTGAACTCGTTATCAGTATAAAAGACACCTGTTCACAACCTCAAACAGCCAGACTCCAAACTTCACTATGGCCAAGACCAAAGAGCTGTCAAAGGACACCAGAAACAAAATTGTAGACCTGCACCAGGCTGGGAAGACTGAATCTGCAATAGGTAAGCAGCTTGGTGTGAAGAAATCAACTGTGGGAGCAATTATTAGAAAATGGAAGACATACAAGACCACTGATAATCTCCGTCGATCTGGGGCTCCACGCAAGATCTCACCCCGTGGGGTCAAAGTTATTACGAGAACGGTGAGCAAAAATCCCAGAACCACATGGGGGGACCTAGTGAATGACCTGCAGAGAGCTGGGACCAAAGTAACAAAGGCTACATCAGAAACACACTACGCTGCCAGGGACTCAAATCCTGCAGTGCCAGACATGTCCCCCTGCTTAAGCCAGTACATGTCCAGGCCCGTCTGAAGTTTGCTAGAGAGCATCTGGATGATCTAGAAGAGGATTGGGAGAATGTCATATGGTCAGATGAAACCAAAATAGAACTTTTTGGTAAAAACTCAATTGTCATGTTTGGAGGAGAATGAACACCATACCTTCTGTGAAGAATGGGGGTGGAAACATCATACTTTGGGGCTGTTTTTCTGCAAAGGGACCAGGACGACTGATCTGTGTAAAGGAAAGAATGAATGGGGCCATGTATCGTGAGATTTTGAGTGAAAACCTCCTTCCACCAGCAAGGGCATTGAAGATGAAACATGGCTGGGTCTTTCAGCATGACAATGATCCCAAACACACTGCCCGGGCAACGAAGGAGAGGTTTCGTAAGAAGCATTTCAAGGTCCTGGAGTGGCCTAGCCAGTCTCCAGATCTCAACCCCATAGAAAATCTTTGGAGGGAGTTGAAAGTCTGTGTTGCTCAGCGACAGCCCAAAATCATCACTGCTCTAGAGGAGATCTGCATGGAGGAATGGGCCAAAATACCAGCAACAGTGTGTGAAAACCTTGTGAAAACTTACAGAAAACGTTTGACCTCTGTCATTGCCAACAAAGGGTATATAACAAAGTACTGAGATGAACTTTTGTTATTGACCAAATACTTATTTTACCGAGGAATTTACCAATTAATTCATTAAAAATCCTTCAATGTGATTTTCTGGATTTTTTTTTTTTCTTATTTTGTCTCTCATAGTTGAGGTATACCTATGATGGAAATTGGAGACCTTTCTCATCTTTTAAGTGGGAGAACTTGCACAATTGGTGGCTGACTAAATACTTTTTTACCCCACCGTACATATACATATGTATATGTATATGACCAGAGAGATGGTGATTGACTTCAGGAAGAGGAAGGGTCCTTCTCAGCCACTGCAGATTAGGGGGGAGGATGTGTGTGGTTGAGGACTACAAATATCTGGGTGTCAGGATCAGCAGCGGGTTGGACTGGAGATCCAACACCAATGCTGCGCACAAGAAGGGGTTGAGCAGACTCTACTTCCTGAGAAAGCTGAGATCCTTCAACGTGTGCAGCAGGATGCTGGAGCTTTTCTACCAGACTGTTGTCGCCAGCGCCATCTTCTTTGCTGCGGTCTGTTGGGGTAGCAGTATCAGGGCCAGAGATACCAACAGACTTGACAAGATTATCAAGAGGGCTGGCTCTGTTATTGGTCTCAGACCGGAGACCTTTGAGACAGTGATGGAGAGGAGAACACTAAATAAACTGTGATCCATCATGGACAATCCTGATCACCCCCTCCACCACACACTAGAAAGACAGCAAAGCACTTTCTCCAGTAGACTACTACAGCTTCGTTGTCGAACAGCCAGGTACAGGAAATCTTTCCTGCCACATGCAATCTCACTGTACAATAACTCACTATGATGTTGTATTCTGGCATAGCTATGCTGCCACACTGCATCTTGCAGACTAACTGGTACATCACTTTTCACTCTGCTCCTGATAGTCCTTCTTTGTGCAATGGGATGATTCATGTGTTTATACGGGTCATCATATATTAAGCTATGATGTATATAGGTTTTATAGTCGTGTTAGTTTTTACTTTCCATGGGTAATCCCTTTGTCTGTCATGTGTGTGTTTCTTGTTGTTTGGTTGTCAACTGTCATGCTGCTGTTACACTGTAATTTCCCAGTTTGGGATCAATAAAGTACATCTATCTATCTATACACACACACACACACACACACACACACACACACACACACACACGTATATACAATATATATCAGCAAAACCTTTACAGTTTATACTTACAGACATTGCATATGTTTGTCGACTTGTTGAATCATCAGCAGGATCTTCAGGGTCTAACTTCGGACACTGACCGTTAGCCATTTGGCAGTGATAGATTCTCTGTGAAAGCAATCATGACCAAAACCTGTTCAAGGATTTACTGACGTCACGGTTTCTTCGTTCTTTTGCACAGCAGTAATCCATTCATAACTATTACCGACTGTGGACCAAAAATCGATGGTACCACACCATCACGAAGCCTCACTGTCTGACCAGTTCGATCAAAGTCCTCATCTCGGAAATGGGCGCTGCACACAACGTGGTACGACTTTGGCGCCCAGCCTTGAGGACGTTGCATTAGGCCGGCCCAGTGCCGACGGCGTTCCTCATTTTTAGGAAACCTACCAATGACAAAACATTTCAATATTGTGGTGCAGCATACTGCAATAACAACGTACCTATAAAATATTGCACACCCCATTATGTGTTTCACTTAATTCCCATCAGAACGCACCGATGAAAGGACAGTCCTTTTGATTTTCTCAAAGTGTTCTTACAAGCAACGTGCGCGCAGTCAGACGGCATTCTGCAGCTGGACACAACAGAAAGCATAAAATCAAGTTTAATTCGGGACATATTCTCTTTAAAATTTGGAAGTGGAACAACTGACTGCACAGAAGCAACACTGTAAAGTGGAACACAAAAATAAGTCGATGTTCAGAGCCAACAAAGTGAGATTTAATCCACATTTATGCTAAAAACTACTTTGACGCCTTGATATAATTAATAAAAAAACATAGCTGAACTCTATGGTTTACTTTTAATTAGGATCTATAATCCATAACATAACAGATATAGGCTCCATGGTGTACCGCAACTAAGATTTGGGGAAAGAGTTGACTGAAAAGGGTCAAAAAGCTGTGGGCAAAGGTGTAATTTAGCAACTTTTTTCTTCTAAATGTGAAAGTTTTTTCCTCATAAATTTACATTTTTTTTCTTGTAAATTTCCAAAAATTTTTTTATCATAAATGTGCAACTTTTTTTAATCAAAAATTTGCGACTTTCTTGTTGCAAATTTGAAACCTTTATCTTGTAAATTTTTAACTTTTTCTCAAAAATGTGCAACTTTTTCTCCCAAATTTGTGATTTCCTTTGTAAATTCAACACTTTTTTCCATTATAAAATTGCAAGGTTTTCCATAACCTTCCATAAGGAAGGCGTCGGGACCGGACGGCATCAGCGCAAAGCTCCTCAAGTCCTGTGCAGACCAGCTGTGTGGGATTGTGACGTATATCTTCAACATGAGCCTGAAACTGGGGAGGGTACCACAGCTGTGGAAAACATCTTGTGTGGTACCTGTACCAAAAACTTCCCACCCCAAAGACCTGAACAGCTACAGACCGGTGGCCTTGACGTCCCACTTGATGAAGACCCTGGAGAGACTGCTCCTTGCTCACCTCCGCCCCCTGGTGGAACCAGCGATGGATCCACTCCAGTTCGCCTACCAGCATGGCATTGGGGTGGAGGATGCGGTGATCTTCCTCCTTCACCGTTCTCTGTCCCGCCTGGAGAAGCCCGGGAATATGGTGAGGATCATGTTCTTTGACTTCTCCAGTGCTTTCAACACCATCCAACCGATGATCCTGAAGGACAAGCTGCTGCGCGCAGGGGTGGACCAGCACCTGTCATCATGGATCCTGGACTACCTCACGAACCGGCCTCAGTTTGTGAGAACCCGGGACTGTGTGTCTGACACGATCATCAGTAGCACGGGGGCCCCCCAGGGAATGGTGCTGGCTCCCTTCCTGTTCACTCTTTATACTGCGGACTTCTCACACAACACAACACACTGCCATCTACAGAAGTTCTCTGATGACTCTGCGATCGTTGGCCTCATCTCCAATGGAGATGAAGCTGAGTACAGAGGGCTTATCCAGGACTTCGTGGGCAAGGACAACCCCTCACAGCACCAGTAAATATACAGGGAACAGACATCGAGATGGTGACAGCCTATAAGTACCTGGGTGTTCATCTGAACAATAAATTAGACTGGTCACACAATACTGATGCACTCTACAAGAAGGGACAGCGCAGGCTGTTCCTGCTGAGGAGACTCAGGTCTTTTGGTGTACAAGGCGTGCTGCTGAAGACATTCTATGACACGGTGGTGGCATCAGCCATCACTTTTGGAGTGGTCTGCTGGGGCAGTGGCATTACAGCAGCCGATAGGAAGAGACTGAACAAACTGATCAAGAAAGCTAGCTCTGTCCTGGGGCAGCGCCTTGGTCCGGTGGAGGAGATAGGAGAGAGAAGGACGGTGGCTAAACTGTCATCTCTGCTGGAGTCCGAGTTCCACCCTATGCAGGACATACTGAATGCACTGAGGAGCTCATTTAGCAGCAGACTACATCATCCCAGGTGCACAACCGAGAGGTTTTGCAGGTCCTTCCTACCAACGGCTGTCAGACTGTACAACCTAAGCAGGGCTGCTCGCAGAGATAGCAAAAAGACGTAACAAACTAATAGTTTTTTGAATGCAAAAGATGCAATAGACTTACACAATGGTCCCCTCCGGCATACAACTAGGAAATACCGGTCGCTATGGAGAGTGAGAATATGTATGGGCACATAATCTACCTACCATGTAGGATAACTAAGTAGACGGTTGTGCTGTTTCATCCCATCTAGCAACAATGCTCTGCACTGTGTGTGTTTATATATTCACATATTTATTCCATCTAGCTACAATGCTCCGCACTGGGTGTGTTTATGTTTATATATCTATATATTTATTCCATCTAGCTACAATGCTCCGCACTGTGTTTATATATCTACATATTATTCCATCTAGCTACATTGCTCCGCACTGTGTGTTTACATATTCATATATTTATTCCATCCAGCTACAATGCTCTGCACTGTATGTCTGTCTGTGTGTGTGTATATATATATATTTTATAGTAATATGTACATATGTATATTAGCTGCTCTTGCTTGCTTGTTTTTTTTTTTTTTCTTGCCTTCTGATTGTTGCTCTGAGTGTTGCTATCCCTGTGCTGTTGCAATCCTGGAATTTCCCCGTTGTGGGACTAATAAAGGCTTATCTTATCTTATCTTATAACCTTGCAACTGTGGGGATCATGAAATGATGAGACTGGATTATTTCTCAGTATTGGTTTATTGCATCTCACGTCCCCAGCTCTCTCTCGCAGTCAGGAAAAAAGAGAGAGAGCTGCGGTAAACCCCCATACATTTATACCAGCACATCAAAGACAGAATCACACACTCAAGTCAAATCCTTCTATTTACAATTAATCACTTCAGAGTCCTCTTTGCTCTTCCGTCTGACCCCAGGGGGTCAGACAACCCTTTCAGGATCTCGCCCCCGATCCTCTGTCTTCCTTCCAAGTCCGCGGTGGTCCAGACCATTGTCCATCTGAGGCGTGATGTCAATACACACTGCAAGCTTAAAGTCTTTCTGTGTTTGAGCCTAAGCAGTCAAATATGTGAGCTACATAAGGTTACAGTTATGGGCGCTACATCACTCCCCCCCAAACGCCAAAGAATGGACACACAATAACAGTAACCTAATGGCAATACAGCATATGTCACCCCCCACCTGCAGAATCTACAGCACAACCTACACAGTTTGATCAAAACACACATCACTCTGCACGTAGTCTAGGCTTCAATCTTCTCCCGAACCTGCTGTACGCAGGTTTCACAGTCTGTGTTGTGCCATCCTGCAGCAAATCTGTGGAATGAGGGGGAGAAAGGATATTTGTCCCCTGCGGGGGGCCAGGGGTCACTCCCTGGGGGGTCTGCCGCGTCGAGGCGCCCTCGCCGGTCGTACAGATTCGTCATGCAACACAAAGGCAGGCTTTAATCTATCAATGCTGATTGTTTCTTTCCTGCCCCCCAAATCTAGCACAAAATATTTATCCCCGGTTTCCAGCACTCGAAATGGACCGTCATATGGTGGGCGGAGACTGTGTTGCTGAGCGTCGTGCCTGACAAAAACAAACTCAGCGTTTTGTAAAGCTTTGGGAACAAAAACGCGCGGAAAAATGTGATGAGCGGGGCCCGGGAGCATCTCCGCTCCCGTGCCAATCAGAGGTCCCCGCGCCGGGGGGCGCCCTGGTGCCGCATGGGCTGGTAGGAACTCGCCGGGCAGCCTGAGAGGTTGTGCGAAAACTAATTCCGCGGGTGAGGCATCTAAGTCCCCTTTGGGCGCCGAACGCAACCCCAATAAAACCCATGGTAGTTTGTTTACCCAATCTGCATCCGTGAGCGACGCTCTGAGGGCTGCCTTCAAAGACCTGTGAAAACACTCGCATAAACCGTTGGCCTGGGGGTGATAAGCGGTAGTGCGGTGGACTGCCGCTCCTAAGCTGCTGGCCATTGCTGACCACAGTTCCGACACAAATTGAGGTCCCCTATCGGACGTAATATCCGACGGAACCCCGAACCGCGCTACCCAGGCTGTTAAAAAAGGACCACTTCCGGCCAACGTGTGGTTCGGTCCACCATTGTCAAGAGATGTGTGAACCCTTGTGACGGCGGTAGGGGGCCCACTAGGTCTACGTGCACATGATCGAACCTCTTGGCCGGAATGTGGAACGGTTCTAAGGGGGCCTTCGTGTGCCTGTGGACTTTGGCCCGCTGGCAAGCCATGCAGGCTTTCGCCCACTCTTTCACATGCTTGCGCAGGCTCGGCCAAACAAACTTCTCCGCTACCATTTTCACAGAAGCGCGTACTCCTGGGTGCGCCAGGGAGTGCACCGCGTCAAAAACGCGACGGCGCCACGCAGCCGGTACCACCGGGCGCAGCCGCCCGGTGGATACATCGCAGATCGGGGGGGGGGGGGGGGTGCGAACCGGTTTGTAAACTTCTGCTCTCCAGCCTTAACCCTGTTGGTCCAGACAGGAGCGCGCGCACGTCTGCGTCTCCGCTCTGCTCCGCCGCCATGGCTGCATAATCTATCCCCACGTGAACAGGGCCCGCGTGCGCGTCCGTGCTGTTACCCCACCCCGCGGCTGCGGTAGAACAATCCGCATCCGCGCGGACAGGCGCTGTCACCGCGCGTGAGAGACAATCTGCTACTACATTGAGCTTACCGGCTACGTGCTGAATATCAGTGGTAAATTCCGAAATTGCGACCAGCTGTCTCTACTGCCGTCCTGACCACGGTTCTGAAATTTTGGACATTGCAAAAGTGAGCGGTTTGTGGTCGACAAACGCGGTGAAACGCCGCCCTTCCAGCCAGAACTGGAAATGGCGAATGGCCAGGTGGAGCGCTAGCAGCTCCCTGTCAAACACGCTGTATTTCCGCTCAGCATCGCGCAAGGATCTGCTGAAAAAAGCGAGCAGCTGCCAAACTCCGGCGACCTGCTGCTCCACCACGGCCCCTATGGCCACATCTGACGCGTCGGTGGTTAGCGCTATGCGGGCTGATGGGTCTGGGTGAGCCAGCAGTGCTGCGTCTGCAAGTGCTTTTTTAACCTCTGTGAATGCGCGCTCCCGCTCCGGGGACCACTCGATCACATTGGAGGGCTTCTGCTTTTTAAGCGCGGCGTATAACGGTTGCATAAGCTGCGCTGCGTGGGGTATGAAATGGTTATAAAAATTTACCATTCCTAAAAATTCTTGCAACGCTTTGACCGTTTGTGGCTGGGGAAACTCTGCCACTGCGCATACTTTGGCCGGTAGAGGGACTGCTCCCTCTAGGGAGACGCGGTGTCCTAAAAAATCGATTTGCGCTACGCCAAAATGGCACTTGGCCGGGTTAATTATCAACCCGTGCGCTCCCAACCTCTGAAAAACCGTCGTGAGGTGTTTTTCGTGTTCCTCCTCGGAGGCACTGGCGACTAAAATATCGTCCAAGTAGACAAAAACAAAAGGGAGGTCACGCAACACGGCATCCATCATTCGTTGGAAGGTTTGCGCGGCGCCTTTAAGGCCAAAAGGCATGCGTAAAAATTCAAAAAGTCCGAACGGGGTTATTACCGCTGTTTTGGGAATGTCCTCTGGTCGGACCGGGACCTGATGATAACCGCGGACCAGGTCTATTTTAGAAAAAAAGCGCGCCTTCGCCAAATTCATTGAAAAATCCTGGATGTGCGGAATTGGGTAGCGGTCCTGCGCTGTGGCATTGTTTAACCTGCGGTAATCACCACAAGGTCTCCACGAGCCGTCAGCCTTAGGAACCATATGCAGCGGGGAGGCCCAAGGGCTCTTCGAGCGGCGAATTATGCCCAACCTTTCCAGGTTGGCGAACTCCTCGCGTGCAATGGAGAGCTTAGTTGCATCCAAGCGCCGAGCTTTCGCAAAAACTGGTGGGCCAACTGTGGTGATAAAGTGCTCCACCCCGTGCTTCGCAACCTTTGCTGAAAACGTGGGAACTGTGAGTGCTGGGAACTGGGTTAGAAGAGTGTGAAACTTACCGCCTGCTGTGGCAACGTTGGTCTGTACTGGCGGCGGGGACACTCGAGCTGCACAAGGGATAGAATAAAAAGAGAGTGCATTTACTAGGCGTCTATTAACCAGATCCACTAACAAGCCATGTGAGCACAAAAAGTCAGCGCCTAACATGTTGAAACTCACTGCCGCTACTATGAAAGTCCATTCATAGGTGCGGCCGTGCAAGGACAGGAGCAGAGTCCTTTCCCCAAAAGTTTTGATAGACGAGCCGTTCGCCGCCGTTACCCCGTCTCCGCGGGGCCCAGCCACACGGTCCACATAGGTGGCGGTGATGAAACTCCTCTGGGCTCCGGTGTCCACGAGGAATTGCCGCCCGGAGTCCGCATCTGTCAGATAAAGCAGCTTGTTTTGTTCACCGAGAGTGAAAGCTGCTAACGACCCCCGGCCCGGGCGTTTTCCCTGTTTCTTGAAACTGCACGGCGGGATGCATCTGTACACCTTCTCAGCGAAGCGTCGATGGTAAAAACAGAGGCCGTCCCCTCCTCTGCTTCGGGACCGCGCCGCTGCCGTCGTCGCTGGGGTTGCTTCTGCTGCCTCCGGCTCCTCACTGCCCCCGGCCGCCGCGCCGAGGTCTGCTGCTGCCACAGAAGTCTCCTGCTCGTCGCAGGCGTCGAGGAGCTGCTGCGCTTCCTTGGCCAGCGCGCGGAAGTCTTGCTGGGTCGCACACCTCATGCCGGACAGGGTACCCCTCATGTGTGCTGGGAGGGTCCTCAAGAAGATGTGATTGAACAGAAACGCATCGTCGTCTGTCCCGATCAGCTGCAGCATGTCCTCCATGAGGTCGGTCGGCCTGCGTCCTCCTCTGTCACGCAGGTCCAGAAGCCGCCTGGCCCTCACCTCGGCTGATGGCACGAAACTCTCGATGAGGGCGGCTTTCAGCGTGTCGTACTTGCCAGCAGCGGGCGGCTGCTGCACCATGCTCCGCACACATCGAGCTGTGCGGCTGTTGAGTCTTGCGATGACATTATGAAACTTGGTGTCATCTGCTGATATTCCCCCAAGCACGAACCGCGATTCTGCGTGTTGGAACCATGAGTGCGGGTCGTCTTGCCAGAACTCGGGGAGCTTAATCGAGCCTGCACTCGTGCGGGCGGTCTCCGGTGAATCCGGGTCAGGGTAACGTTCCCCCGGCATCTTACGTCTTGGTCACCAATGTGGGGATCATGAAATGATGAGACTGGATTATTTCTCAGTATTGGTTTATTGCATCTCACGTCCCCAGCTCTCTCTCACAGTCAGGAAAAAAGAGAGAGAGCTGCGGTAAACCTCCACACATTTATACCAGCACATCAAAGACAGAATCACACACTCAAGTCAAATCCTTCTATTTACAATTAATCACTTCAGAGTCCTCTTTGCTCTTCCGTCTGACCCCAGGGGGTCAGACAACCTTTTCAGGATCTCGCCCCCGATCCTCTGTCTTCCTTCCAAGTCCGCGGTGGTCCAGACCATTGTCCATCTGAGGCGTGATGTCAATACACACTGCAAGCTTAAAGTCTTTCTGTGTTTGAGCCTAAGCAGTCAAATATGTGAGCTACATAAGGTTACAATTATGGGCACTACACAACTCTCTTTTCTAATAAACGAACCTTTTCCTTGTATATCACTAATTTCTGACTGTAGATTTGCAACTTTTTTATCAGAAATCTGTCACTTTTTTCTTGTAAATTTGCAATTTTTTCTTGTAAAATTTTTTATTTTTTTTTTTTAAATTATTATTATTTTTTTTTTCTACTTCCGGCGCCACACGAGTCGGCTGCCTTTTTGCAACAGCGGCTCAATTCTGAGTTTTTTCTTCCTCTTACTTTCTGATCCGGTGACAACTTTCTGATCCGGCGACACCTTACACACCTTATACATCACGGACACACAGATGGCCCCAAATGTCTCCCGAGCCGGTGGACGGAGCCACTGTTTATAGCAGGAGACGGTACAGCAAGGAACAGCTGCTAGCCCTCAACCGCCACTCGGTGCTCACGGAAAAACTCGACATACCGGGAGAACTGAGGCGAAAACGACGTGGGTGTTGTGCTGGAGTAAGACGGCGGGCAAGAAATATAAGGTACAGACCCACCCTCCCATCTGTTGTTATGGGGAATGTACGATCAATACTGGGAAAGGTAGATGAGATTGCGGCTATCTCCCGCTACGATAGCATATACCGGGAGTGCTGCCTTTTGTTATTTACTGAGATGTGGCTAACTGAACTAGCAGCAGATGCTAACATTGAACTGGAGGGTTTCCACACGATACGGGCAGACCGAACACCAGACAGTGGCAAAGCAAGGGGCGGTGGAGTGATAATGTATGTTAACAACAACTGGTGCAGACTGGGACATTGTTTAACATTGTTAAACAACAACACTGCAGCAAAGACATCGAGTTGCTAGCTGTTAGCATGTGGCCTACATATCTCCCGAGGGAATACTCACACGTGATCTGCATTGTTATTTATGCAAATCCGACAGCGAACGCTGGGACAGCGCGTGACGTCATCCACTTAGTAACTGGCAGGCTGCAGACAGAACACCCAGATGCTCTTCTCCTCATCTCAGGCGATTTCAACCATGTTTCACTGTCTCCCATTCTACCCACGTTTACCCAGTATGTCACATGCCACACTAGAGACAATAAAACACTGGACTTATTCTACGCAAACACTAAGGAGGCGTACACCTCATCACCACTACCCCCACTCGGGAGATCGGATCACAACTTGGTTCATCTCCGGCCGGTGTACAAACCGCTAGTGCACAGACAACCTCCGGCCATGCGCACAGTGAAGTTATGGTCTGAGGAGGCAATGGATGCTCTAAAGGACTGTTTTCAAACCACCGCCTGGGAGCAGCTCTACGATCCACATGGTGAGGACAACGATGGCCTCACTCACACCATCACGGACTACATCAGCTTCTGTGTGGACAACACCGTTCCCACCAAGACCATACGGTGTTGCTCAAACAACAAACCCTGGATCAACCCTGAGATAAAAACACTTCTGAGAGAGAAGAAGAGGATTTTCAGGTCGGGGAACAGGGAGATGCTGAAGTCCGTACAGAGGGAGCTGAGGAGAAAGATCAGAGAAGGCAAGGACAGCTTCAGGAAGAAGATGGAGGACAAGCTGCAACAGAGCGACATCGGTGGGGTCTGGAGAAACCTTAAAACCATCTCTGGGCTCCAGAATACCACCAGCACGGTGGTGCAGTGGTTAGCACTGTTGCCTTACAGCTAGAAGGTTCCTGGTTCGAATCCCCAGGTTGGCAGGGGTTGGAACCTTTCTGTGTGGAGTTTGCATGTTCTCCCTGTGCTGCGTGGGTTTACTCCGGGGGCTCCGGTTTCCTCCCACAATCCAAAGACATGCATGTTAGGTTAACTGGCTGTTCTAAATTGTCCCTAGATATCTGTTTCCTATAGGCCCTTAGAATAGAGGGTTAGTACTAGTGAAAGCGCTTTGAGTGGTCTTTGTGACTAGAAAAGCGCTATATAAGTGCAGGTTAGGTTCAGGTTCAGGTTCAGGTTACTTTATTTGTACCCGTAGGTAGATTTGTTTTGCAGTTGGTGACATCCATATTTACAAGCCACTAATTACATTCAACATAGACACAAACACAGGCACACATCTTACAAAATAGGTAAATATAAAATATGTACAATATAATTTTTATAGCTTGTTCAACTCTTTGACAGCAGCAGGGACAAAGCTGTTTTTGTAGCGCTGGGTTCTACTTTTTGGGACAGCAAACCTCCGTCTGGAGGGAAGAAGCTGAAAGTTGCAGTGCAAAGGGTGGGAGTCATCATTTAAAATCGAGTCGGCCATCCTCTGTACTTGTCTGGTGTACAGGGATGTCAGGCTCAGCTGTGACTCACCAAGCAAACGACTGGACCATCTGACTACCTGATCCAAGGATTTCCTCTGTTTCAGTTTTATCTGACCAAACCATGACATTAAAGAAAAGGATAAAACAGATTCAATAAAAGCCCGATAGAACATAGTCATTATGGTTCGGTCAATTTGGAAGCGTGCAAGTTTCCTCAAACAATGCAAATTTTGCTGACCCTTTTTGCACACCCTTTCACAGTTCACCTCAAAGTTCAATCCACTATCAATAATTGTCCCAAGATATTTGTACGATTGTACACATTCGGTGGTCTGGCCTTTTAGTATGGTGACTTTGTGCCTGGGAGTTTTCCTCCTAAAGTCAATAATCATATCTTTCGTTTTTGTTGTATTCAGCTGCAGGTAGGAATCCTCACACCAGTGAACAAAGTCATCAACTACTGGGCCGTGGCCACTCTCACCATCCTGGAGGAGACTGACAATGACTGAGTCATCAGCATACTTTATAATGTGTCTGTTGTCATGTCTGCTCCGACACATGTTTGTGTTCAGGATGAAGAGTAGTGGTGACAACACACACCCCTGAGGAGAGCCAGTAGAAGAGCACTTTAGGTCAGACAATGTGCCATTGACCCTTACTCTCTGCGTCCTGTTGGTTAAGAAATCCAGAATCCAACCCACCAGATTATTGCTTAAATCAAATTGTTGCAGGAGCCTTTCAACTAAAATATGAGGTTGGATTGTATTAAAGGCAGAAGAAAAGTCCACAAATAAAAGCCTGGCGTGTGTCCCATTAAAATCCAGATGTTTAAAAAGCATGTCAAACAGAGTGACAGTGGCATCCTCCACTCCTCTGTGAGGCCTATAGGCAAACTGCAGAGGATCCAATGCATGTTCAGTCTGCCTTAGGACCTCACGTCTGACCAGTTTTTCAAAAATTTTCATTAAAATTGAAGTCAAAGCAACTGGTCTAAAGTCGTTTACCGTTTTAGGACAGCTGGATTTTGGAACGGGAACAACCACGGCATCTTTCCAGATCTTAGGCACATGTTGTGTCTGTAAGGACTTATTGAAAATATAATGAAATATACTGTAGGACTCAGTTCATGTGCACAGGACTTTACCAAGCGCCCACATATATTATCAGGGCCCTGACTTTTGTTCACTTTTACAGCACGGAACTCCCTTTTAACATCCTGCATCTCAATATTAAAGTGCTGATTGTCTTTGAGTTTCTGTTTCAAATCTTGGATTTCTGTGCTAAAATCAAAGGAGTCAAAACGACCATAAAAACAATTAAGAGCATTAGCCAGCTCTGTGTCTGAACTAAAACCATCTAAAAACACACGTTTACTGCGCTCTGTGCTCTGAAGGCCTGCGATAGTTTTCATACTGGCCCAGGCCGAACCAAGTTTATTTGCTGCCATCTTGCTTTCCAACTCTGATTTATAATTCTGTTTTGCTCTTAAAATTTCGGCCTTCAGCTCCTTGGTGGCAACCTGTAGCGCAGAAACAGACCCCTGTTTAAAGGCAAGAGCTTTCCTCTGTAAGCAGGATTTAACTGATTTAGTAACCCATGGTTTGTTGTTGGGGTATATTTTGACACGTTTACGTGGAACAAACTTATTTTGACAGTAAGCCATATATGAGCATGTGAGCTCAGCCAGAGAGTCCAAATCATCCCCGCAGGCCATTATAAACATTTTCCAGTCTGTACAGTCAAAGCATTCCTGGAGGCTGTGCTCTGAATCTTCTGTCCACACATCAATGTCTCTCATCTCCACTTTGCCTCTTCTGAGAGCAGTTTTATATGTGGGCAGCAAATGAACACAGTTGTGATCTGAGGATCCTAAAGGAGGAAGGGGGAGTGATTTATAGGCCCTCTCTATGGATCCATAGCATAGGTCCAATGTCTTTTTTCGCCTGGTTGGGCAGGAGACATACTGATGAAAGTTTTTAAGTGTCTTCTTTAACGAAACATGGTTAAAATCACCAAGAATGAAGTTTGGCGCCTCTGGAGAAATTGACTGCAGCCGCTGCACCACATCAGAGATGGTGCTGGAGGCAGAGTCAGCGTCTGCCCTCGGATGAATGTACACAACTGTGATGAAAAGTTGGGGAAACTCTTGAGGCAAATAAAAGGGGCGTAGTGACACAGACAGCAGCTCCACATGGGGTGTACAGATGCGCTCTCTGACCGTGACAGATGTGCAGTACTGCTTATTAATATATAAACATACTCCGCCCCCCTGACGCTTCCCCGTTACCTCTTCCTGCCGATCCGAGCGCAGCGGAGCTCCAAAGCCGTCAATCCACAGGTCTGCATCCCGATCATGCGCAGTAAGCCAAGATTCAGTGAAAGCCATGACGCAGCAGTTCTTAAAATCCTTCTGGTAACGTACATTGCCTTGAATTTCCTCCACCTTGTTTCTCACAGACTGTGCATTCCCAAAAATGATCGAAGGAAGAGGAATGTTACCAAACTGACGTCTCCTAAGGCGCAATTTCACACCTCCACGTCTTCCACGCTTCCTCCTGCCGCTTCTTTTTTCACCGCTGTGTCCGTCTCTCAAAATAAAGTCCGGCAGCTGAAATTTGGGCGCAATCAGAGACTCTGCACCAGCTGCGTTAAAGCGCAGCAACACGTCCCTGGAATACTGTATTCTGCCCGCTATTCTGCTCGCCATGGAGCCGAACGCGTTTACCTCAGAGACAAAGAGCCAGAACACAGAAAGCAGCAGTGCGAGATATGAGAGGAAATCCATGTTGCAGATACCAGGGAGCTGTTCGCCATATATTCCACAAACGCTCCAGGGCAGAAACGACACAGAGGATTTTCTAAAAAGGTAAAAAAGTACAAAAAACACACACACGCACACACGCACTATATCACCAAGCTGCTGGTCGCTGCGTGCGCATGGCAGTGTGTTGTGTTGTGTGAGAAGTCCACAGTATAAAGGGTGAACAGGAAAGGAGCCAAAACCGATCCCTGGGGGGCCCCTGTGCTACCGATGATCGTGTCGGTCTAACTTAGTTAGTTAGTTAGAATACCTCCCCCCAGGCCACGGGGGGCAGGGAGTGGGCGAACAATCTGAATCTGTTTTTCAATAGGTTTGACCAACCGCCCTCCCCCCCGACTGCACAACAACCACTGCTGCCTCTGAAGACATCAAGTCCTACTGCCCACTCCCCACTCCACCAACACCCCCCCCAACTCCCAGCACACAGCCCCCCAACCTGACCTTCACTAAGACCCAGGTGAGGACGGAGCTGAGGAAGATCAAGGCGAGGAAGGCGTCGGGACCGGACGGCATCAGCGCAAAGCTCCTCAAGTCCTGTGCAGACCAGCTGTGTGGGATTGTGGAGTACCTCTTCAACCTGAGCCTGAAGCTGGGGAGGGTACCACAGTTGTCTTGTGTGGTACCTGTACCAAAGACTTCCCACCCCAAAGATCTGAACAGCTACAGACCAGTGGCCCTGACGTCCCACATGATGAAGACCCTGGAGAGACTGCTCCTTGCTCACCTCCGCCCCCTGGTGGGACCAGCGATGGATCCACTCCAGTTTGCCTACCAGCATGGCATCGGGGTGGAGGATGCAGTGATCTTCCTCCTTCACCGTTCTCTGTCCCACCTGGAGAAGCCCGGGAATGCGGTGAGGATCATGTTCTTTGACTTCTCCAGTGCTTTCAACACCATCCAACCGATGATCCTGAAGGACAAGCTACTGTGCGCAGGGGTGGACCAGCACCTGTCATCATGGATCCTGGACTACTTCACAAACCGGCCACAGTTTGTGAGAACCCGGGACAGTGTGACCGACACGATCATCGGTAGCACAGGGGCCCCCCAGGGAACGGTTTTGGCTCCTTTCCTGTTCACCCTTTATACTGCGGACTTCTCACACAACACAACACACTGCCATCTACAGAAGTTCTCTGACGACTCTGCGATCGTTGGCCTCATCTCCAACAGAGATGAAGCTGAGTACAGAGGGCTTATCCAGGACTTTGTGGACTGGTGCCATCGGAACTGCCTCCAGATCAACGCGAGGAAAACTAAGGAGCTGGTGGTGGACTGCCGCAGGCAAGGACAACCCCTCACAGCACCAGTAAATATACAGGGAACAGACATTGAGATGGTGACATCCTACAAGTACCTGGGTGTTCATCTGAACAATAAACTAGACTGGTCACACAATACTGACGCACTCTACAAGAAGGGACAGTGCAGGCTATTCCTACTGAGGAGACTCAGGTCTTTTGGTGTACAAGGGGCGCTGCTGAAGTTATTCTATGACACGGTGGTGGCATCAGCCATCACTTTTGGAGTGGTCTGCTGGGGCAGTGGCATTACAGCAGCCAATAGGAAGAGACTGAACAAACTGATCAAGAAGGCTAGCTCTGTCCTGGGGCAGCGCCTTGACCCAGTGGAGGAGATGGGAGAGAGAAGGATGGTAGCTAAACTGTCATCTCTGCTGGAGTCCGAGTTCCACCCTATGCAGGACATACTGAATGCACTAAGGAGCTCATTTAGCAGCAGACTACATCATTCTAGGTGCACAACGAGAGGTTTCGCAGGCCCTCCCTACCTACGGCTGTCAGACTGCACAACCTAAGCAGGGCTGCTCGCAGAGATAGCAAAAAGACGTGACAACCTAATAGTATTGAATGCAAAAGACACAATAGACTTACACAATGGTCCCCTCCGGTATACAACTAGGAAAATACCGGTCGCTATGGAGGGTGAGAATATGTATGGGTACATAATCATACCATGTAGGGTAACTAAGTTGACGGTGATGCTGTTTCATTCCATCTAGCTACAATGCTCCGCGCTGTGTGTGTTTATATATTTACATATTTATTCCATCTAGCTACAATGCTCTGCACTGTGTTTATATATCTACATATTTATTCCATCTAGCTACAATGCTCTGCACTGTGTGTCTATATATTTATATTTATATGTACATATGTATACTCGCTGCTCTTGTTTTTCTCTTGCCTCCTGATTATTGCTCTGAGTGTTGCTATCCCTGTGCTGTTGCAATCCTGGAATTTCCCCATTGTGGGATTAATAAAGGCTTATCTTATCTTAAATTCCTTATTTTTTTTATCATACATTTGTAACTTTATCAAAAATTTGTGACTTTTTGTTTCACAAATTCAACACTTTTTCATTATAAATTTGCAACTTTTTTCTCGTATATCACCAAATTTTGTCTGTAAATTTGCAGCGTTTTTTAATCAGAAATTTGTCATTTTCTTCTTGTAAATTTGCTATTTTTTTTTTGCAAATTCCTTAATTTTTTATCACACATTTGCAACTTTTTCTTTCTTTCTTTCAAAGGTCTTTTTATTATTATTAATTGAAGTATCAATAGAATACAAAGTATTAGAAATTTTCATTTTTGTTTCAACCAAACAGTAAAAAACTAGAACTTAAAGCCAACAAATGTAAATGCTTCAAAGCACAAAAACCTTTAACAAAAAAAAAAAAAAAAAAAAAAAATACAAAGAAAAATTATGTGTGTGAAGTGGGGTTGGGGTAAAGGGGATATGAGCTACTCAGAAACTATAATCGTGGGTCTTTCAAAGAAATCAAGAAACGGGCGCCATAATTTATAGAATTTGTTTTCAGAGCCACAGACTGTATATCTGATTTTTTCTAAATCCAAACAGGACATTATATCTTTTATCCACTGTAAATGTGAAGGGGGCGAAGAGTCTTTCCACTTCAGTAATACAGCACGTCTGGCCAATAATAATGAAAATTTGAATACTTTTAATTTGGAACTTGGCAAGACAAGTTCTGGAGCCACACCAAAAATGGCGCATAATGGATCAGGTTTAATTTGATATTGCAGGACTTCAGACATAGTGATAAAAACAGAATGCCAAAAATTCATCAATGCAGGGCAGGACCAATACATGTGAAGCAAAGTGCCAGGAGCGCTACCACACTTTTCACAAGTTGGGTCTATATCCGAGTAAATACGTGCTAACTTAACCTTGGACAGGTGCATCCGGTGTACAATCTTAAATTGAATAAGAGCGTGACGAGCACACATTGATACAGTGTGAACCTGGCCAAGAATAGAGTCCCACAGTTCATCAGTAAAAGTAAAATTAAGATCTTGTTCCCAGTTCAATTTGATAGCGGCCAGAGAAGAAGATTGTAAATTTGAAATTAAATTATATAAAACTGACATTACCCCCTTAGAAGTTGGTTTAACTAATAAAAAATCATCTAGAGGATTATCAGAAGGTTTTTGAGGGAATTGTTTTGTCATGGTTTGCACATAGTGTCTGACCTGGAGGAAGCGGAAAAAGTGTGTAGAAGTGATGTCGAATTTGGTGGAAAGTTGAGAAAAACTTGCAAATTGACCATCAAAATATAAATCCGCAAAAGATTTTAAACCTTTTCTGTGCCATATATGAAATGCACTATCAATAGTTGATGGGGTAAATAAATGATTTGCGGCAATTGGACTTCTAATGGAAAAAAACTGAAGACCGAAATTTTTCCTGAATTGAGACCAAATTCTAAGAGACTGACGAACTACTTTATTATTACCCAGTGTAGACAAAGCAAGGGGAAGTGGTGAACCTAAAATTGCCGGTAGGGAGGTTTGATTGTCCACATGTGACTCCATAAGGATCCAAATAGGTGATTTGGGTTCCAGATAAAAATGTTTCCAATATAACATGCACCTAATATTTGCTGCCCAGTAGTAATATTGAAAGTTAGGCAGAGCCATGCCACCTACTGATTTGGGTCTTTGAAGAAAAACTTTCCTCAATCTCGGATGTTTACCATTCCAAATAAATGAGGTAATCAGAGAGTCCAAAGACTTAAAAAAGGATTTAGGAATAAAAATGGGGAGACATTGAAACAAATATAAAAACTTTGGAAGTAACATCATTTTTACAGAATTGATTCTGCCAATTAAAGACAAGGATAATGGGGACCATTTGGAAAGTATTAACTTGCACTGGTCAAGTAAGGGGAGAAAATTATTTTTAAACAAGTAATTAAATTGTTTAGTGACACATATCCCAAGATAATTAAAATGATCAATAACAACCTTGAAAGGAAAATTTTCAAAATCCTGAACTTGAATCTTTTCATTAATCAGAAACAGTTCACTCTTATTAAGATTAATTTTATAACCAGAAAACCTACTAAAACTATCCAAAATATTAAGTATAGCGGGTAATGAAGTAAGTGGGTTGGAGAGAAATAATAAAAGATCATCAGCATAGAGTGAAACCTTATGCTCAATGCCACCCCTACAAATGCCTAGAAAGTCCCGGCTCCCACGGATTGCAATAGCTAACGGCTCAACTGCCAAGGCAAAGAGCAACGGGCTCAAAGGACAGCCTTGCCTCGTACCACGGTAAAGTCTAAAATAGTCAGAATAGCGACAATTAGTTAACACTGAAGCTAAAGGACTAGCATAGAGAAGTTTAATCCAGGAACAGAAGGAAGGACCAAAACCGAACCTCTCCAAAGTAAAAAACAAATACTCCCACTCAACCCTATCGAATGCCTTTTCAGCGTCCAAACTAATAAGACATTCAGGTATGTTGTGGTGAGGAGTATAAATAATATTAAACAACCGCCGCAAGTTAAAAAAAGAATGGCGATTTTTAATGAAACCGGTTTGGTCCTGTGAAATTATAAAAGGAAGAATCTTTTCCAACCTTGAAGCTAACAACTTTGACAAAATTTTAACATCGGTATTTAACAAGGAAATAGGCCTGTAAGAAGCACAATCAACAGGATCCTTATCCTTTTTAAGCAACACAGTGATACAGGCCTGATAGCATGAAGGAGGAAGTGTACCAGAGTCAAGCGACTCTGTAAAAACTTGACAAAGGAAAGGGGCGAGGTCATCAGAGAATTTTTTGAAAAAATCAGCGGAAAACCCATCAGGTCCTGGAGATTTTCCTGATTGCATGGATGATATTGCCAGCTGAATTTCTTCTTTTGTGATGGGAGCTTCTAAAATTTGCCGAGATTCTGAAGAAATCGAAGGAATATCAATAGAATCAAAAAAAATTTCCAAATCCTTTAAGTTTGTTGTATATTCTGAGGTATATAATTTGGAATAAAATGACCTGAAAATATCATTAATCGCTTGTTGGTCAGATGTCACCTCTCCTTTATCTGTCCTAACTCCAGTAATAATTTGCTTAGCTCTAATACCACGTAGTTGATTAGCTAGAAGTTTACTGGTTTTTTCGCCATGTTCATAAAATTCACTCTTGTTCCTTATTAAACAACCTTCAATTTGTCGAGTAGAAAGTAAATTAAATTTAGTTTGTAATGTCATACGTTCCTTGTACAGAGCGGGTGATGGAGATTGAGCATATTGTCTGTCAATGTCCAGGATTTGATCTAAGATAACCTTCTGTTCCTGTATTAAGGATCGTCTTTTAAATGCTGCCAATGAAATAAATTCCCCCCTAAGAAATGCCTTCATGGCCTCCCATATCGTTTTATTTGACATACCAGGAGTTTTATTTTCTTTCAAAAAAAAATTAATTTTAGAAGAAATATTCGCAACCAATTTTTCATCTGTAAATAATAATGGATCCAATCTCCAATGCTTTCTCATGGAGTCACATCCATGGAGGATCATTTTAAGTACAAGAGGGGCATGATCAGAAACCGAGATGCTATCATAACTGCAAGAGCAAAGGTTATTAATTAATAAATTGTCAACAAAAAAATAATCTATTCTGGTATAAGTATGGTGTACGTGAGAGAAAAAAGAATAGTCCCTGCCATTAGGATGTAAAAAACGCCAAGGATCTGTAAGGCTATATTCCTCAAGAAAAGACTTAACATAAGTTGCAGATTTATTAAGACTAGCAGGTTTTGAAGATGAGCGATCTAAGATCGGATCCATACTTTTTCCAAACTTTTTTAAAAGTAATACTTTTTTAAAAATCAAAAATATGATTTTTTTTCTCATAAATCTGTGATTTCTTCCTTCATAAATTCACCACTTTTCATTATAAGAAATTTGCATTTTTTTTTCATAACGTTGCAACTCCATCCATCCATCTCCTTCTGCTTAACCCTTTTCGGATTGTGTGTGTGTGTGTGTGGGGGGGGGGGAGCCTATCCCAGCATCTTTGGGCGAGAGGCAAGGTGCACCCTGGACACATCGCCAGTCCATCGCAGAACCTTGCAACTCTTTTTTTTCTAACAAATTAGGATTTTTTTTCTTGTAAGTTACCCATTTTTTTTATCATAAATTTGCAAGTTTTTCATCAAAAATATGTTACTTGTTTCTCGTAATTTTGTAGCCCTTTTCTTATAAATCTGTGACTTTCCACCATAATTTCAACCACTTTTTTAATGATAAATTTGGAACTTTTAATAACCTTGCAGCTCTTTTTCTAATAAATGTGACATTTTTCTCGGAAATTTTGACATTTTTTCTTGTAAATTCCAAAATTTAATCAAAAAATTGTGAGTCTTTCTTGTAAATTTACTTTTTCCCTTGTAAATTTGCAACTTTTCTCATAGATTTGTTACTTTTTCCTTCATAAATTCAACACTTTTCCTATAACCTTGCAACTCTTTTCTTAATAAATTGTGGCTTTTTTCTTGTAAATTTACAACTTTTTCCTTGTAAATCACTAATTTTTGATTGTAAATTTGCAACTTTTTTAATCAAAAATTTGTCACTTTTTTCTTGTAAATTTGCAGTTTTTTTTCCCAGATGAATTTTCTATTTTCTCTTCATAAATTCATTACTTTTTTGTCATAAATCTTCAACTTTTTGCTTGTAAATTTCTGACTTTTTTCTTCTGAATTTGCTGGTTTAGTGTTATTACTAAATTGTGACAATTTTTTCCCTCATAAATTTGCCGTTTTTCTTGTAAATTGATCTTGATTTGATTTTGTGTACTTTATTGAGCCATCCATCCATCCATCCATCCATCTTCTTAATCCTTTTCGGGTCGCGGGGGGGCTGGAGCCTATCCCAGCATCTTTGGGCTTGAGCCCCAGAGGGGAAATTGAGGGCATCCACACGGATGGATGAAGCAGCCACGGTACGGCGCCATCCCTTCACCATTCACACCTAGGGCCACTTTTAGAGTCTCCAATTAACCTAACCTGCATGTTTTTTGGACTGTGGGAGGAAACCGGAGAAATCCGGGAGTAAACCCACGCAGACACGGGGAGAACATGCAAACTCCACACAGATCAGCATTGGTCGGGGGCTGGGATCGAACAGGGATCCCATGGCTAAGGGAGAGTTGCTGTGCTGCCGCAGTGCTAACCACTGCGCCACCATTTTTAATCAAAAATTTGTGACATTTTCTTGTAAATTTACATTTTTTCTTGTAAATTTGCAACTTTTTCTTATATTTGTGACTTTTTCCTTCATGAATTCAACATTTTTTTCCATTATAAATTTGCAACTTTTTGCATAACTTTGCAACTCTTATAGTGACTTTTTTCCTTGTAAATTTGCAACTATTCTCTCTCAAATGTGCAACATTCATATGGATGCTGGTTATTTTTTTTAAATACATTCTATGCGATGGTTGAATTTTTTCCTCTTCAACTATAGAATGATCCAAGTGTATTTTTTTTAACGTTTTTGTTTATTTTTCATTTATAAGAGTGTGACTCTTCTCCATTACAAAAATGTCCTCCCCATATACAATCTTGCACAGGGCCACCAGACGGTTAAAACGGCCCTGATTACAACAATACTAATAACAAAGTAAGCTGATGACGGGGTACACATGCGGACTAATGTAACGATTTAACTGCATTACTGGTCGTCATCCACATCAGTAGGTTTTATCGACGGCTGCTATCTGCCCCCTACAGGGCGGATTACAGGGCGATAAATTATTCACACCCGTTACCAAGTAATGACACCATGCAATAGATGTGGGAGACTCACTTTTTGAGACTTTATTCTGCTTTCCTCTCAGTACCATGAAACACAGCTAGTTACTGTTCGCGGCCTGCTACTGTTAGCCTTCTTTAGCCCCGATCACATCCCGGTAAATAAATGTACCGCAGAGCTCGAACGATCATCCTACACGAGTCACATTACCGTGTCACCTCATTCAGACCGTTGTAGTTCCACGTACCTGATCTAAACGGGTTTCGCCGACGTTCCTATCCACGGACACCGGGGTTGGGCTAGCCGCTAGGCTAGCCGCATAGATATGAACGCTTGTCTCCCGTTCCGCTTCTCAACATCCGTCAATAGCGCCGCCATATTGGGGAGGTAAAGTCTTCTCTTCTTTGCGGCTCAAGAAGTTGAATATTACATGAAATAAACAGCGCTCATTGCCACTTTCAAGGCGTGAAAATGGGAGAAAATTAAGGGTTATTTTTATGTACTTTCACACTTCAAAAATGAAATCTTAGTAAGAAAAAATATCTTAAATGAAAGATATAATTCTTGTTTTTTGACAAGATTTGTTTCTTGTAGCGCAGTTTTCTGTAACATTATTTTTCTCGTTATATTTTTACTTGTTTTAAGCAATTCAATCTTGTTTTAAGTTAAAAATTCTGCCAATGGAGCAAGAAAAATTTATCAAATTGCTTAAAACTGGTATAATTTTTTGCCTGGAAATTTTTACTTGTTTCAAGCAATTTGATAAGTAAAATTTTCTTGCTTCACTGGCAGATTTTTCTTTAACTTAAAACAGGATTAAATTGCTTATAACAAGTAAAATTTTCTTATTACTGCATGGCAAGAAAAAAAATCTTGTCAAGAAAAAGAAGAATTATATCCTTGAGTTAAGATATTTTTCTTAAGATTTATTTTTTTGCAGTACAACACTGATGTCACCATTTTCAACACGCAACTATCAACTTTGTTAATAAGTTTTTTTTGTTTGTTTTTTTTAAAATCTGGCTTTCTTATTAAATCCATATTTTTTTTTTTAGTGTGGTGCTCACTCATCCATAGGATTGTAATTCTAAGGATAGTAATGTTATGTATGGAATAAGTTAAACATGAGCAGTTTTATGCCAAGCCCGCCTGACATCACCTCCCCCCCCCCAGACGGCTACGGCAAGCCCCAAGGGCCAAACCCACACATGACAGGTAAGTCCACATAAGGCCCTTTTCCACTAGCCCCGCTCAGCCCCGATTTGAAAACCCGGCTCTACTCACTTCGGTTCGGTTCGGCCTCAGTTGCTTTTCAACTACTGCTGGCGCACCTGCTGTGGGTGGGATTTGTTGAACAGCAGGCGGCGCCACACCCTCGTGACGTGAAACACACGCGACTGAATCCTCCACAACAAACATGGCTGACGAGGAGAGAAGGAAGGAGGAATGACTGTGACATGAAACTGGTTAAATCTATGGTGCTGACTTGTTGTGCTCTGCACAATCTGTGTGAGAGTCATGGAGAGACGTTTGACACTACATTGGATGATGCAGTAGATCAGGGGTGTCCAACCATGTGCCATGGAGAGCCAAGACCCTGCAGGTTTTACCTCCAACCAGTGTCTTCAACAGCAGATTTCTGTGAACTTCTTCCCACTGATTGCTGATAAGTGAAAACACCTGCTGAAGAGACTGGGTAGAAGAGAAAACCTGCAGGGTCTTGGCTCTCCATGGCACATGGTTGGACACCCCTGCAGTAGATGAACCAGTGGTGGCAGCGGCACAGAGAGCAGAGGAGCAGGGTGGTGATATTGTAGCGGACTCAATATAAGCACCCTACTTGGCTTGACAAGTGGGTTGACCCTATTGGCGACACAGGTAGAGTGCGGGACTCCGGAGTGAGAGGCATGAGTTCAAACCTCCCGGTGGGACGTCGCCATGTCAAGCTGCATGTTACAATATAACACGAGATGCTGTGATGCAATACTTGTCTATTTCGCCCACATTTATGTGCATACATATTTCAAAAATGTTTTTTGTAAATAAAATGTTGTGCATGGTCCATCTACCTGTCCTCTTGTTCATAATGCTTATCTGTTAAGAAGGTGCGAAGCCATCAGCCTAATGAGTCCACACTTCTGTTGTGATAATCGCTCACGCTGAGCGCTCTGACAGCCCCATACGCTGTGGGGGTCACACACAACGTGTTCCTCCCCACACTCTCAAATTTTTTTCCCGTATATTTTTCTCTTTGGCATACAGAAATGGCAATACGCCCGTATTTGCTAAAATTGCATTTTCCCCGTATTAAAATACGGCGAAACCGTATCACTTGACAGGTATGTAATTACATGCAGAAACACCGCACAGGCCATCTTCACAAAAATCCAGCTCGACAAGCCACTTTTGCTTAGGTGGAAATGCAAATTGAACTATAAATCATGTGCTGATACATGTCATATTTTCCCATGTAAAGGTCTCCCACTTTTACTTACAAACTGATTTTTAATTTTTGGGAAAAGGGAATATAAATGTTGCACTTGTTGGTAACAACAGTTGTGTGCAACAAAAACACAGTTGTGTATCCTTGTCCGATCTGTCTACTGTTATTAGTGCCAAATTTTTGCTAGATTCCTTCTTAATTTATTAAATTTTGACTGGCGATGCAACATTCAACTTACACATACTTACCTTTATCAGTGTCTACAAGTTCAAGCACACCTGTACAACTGCTTATAACCTAAAAAATGTACCCGTTCAAGAGAAATGGATTCCGCATTGCAGATTTGTTTAAAATAAAAAAAAAAAAAACCTACCAAGACATTACGTTTCATTGTGTTGTTAAAAATTAAATTACCATTAGAAGGCTATACACCTGACCTGATGAACAGCAGCATGTGGAGTGAACAGAGAATGGAATGTGTATGTAATTATTGGCTTTTCTCATACGGTGTCATAACAGATAAACCAGACTTTTGATGCAAACAATACAATTTTATTCCCGAAGCAAAATTTACAAACAAAAAACCAGACTGGGCGATGACATCTCTGCGAGCTCTTCCCTTCGTAACGCAGCGTCCTGTTCCAGGGCTTCATGCGCATCTGCCTGCACATCTGCGGCCACCTGTCGCAAATGCTGCATGTACTCCTGATTCTTGCCGCTGGTCATGTTGCCGTTCCAAGAGCCGCATCTCTTCGTCATGCATGTTGACCATCGCTAATGTAAGGTCAGCGATGGGAGTTGTCTGTTTTCGTCTTGCCTAGATGGAAAGACAGAAAGGCATGGTCGTTAAAGCTGGATCACTACATATATTATGGAAT
Organism: Pholidichthys leucotaenia; assembly: GCA_020510985.1. Classification (NCBI taxonomy): domain Eukaryota; kingdom Metazoa; phylum Chordata; class Actinopteri; order Cichliformes; family Pholidichthyidae; genus Pholidichthys; species Pholidichthys leucotaenia. Next base: position 310,149,901 of record CM035844.1, read on the forward strand.
TACACAGGTGAAAGTCTGTGGTGGAATGTCACTATTATATTATGCTTCATTGCTGTATATAAGCTGAACTGTCATGTTGCTGCCCCTCAGTAAAGCAGATTTTGCAACACGCAGGGTGCTGTCTTCGGCTGCAGCCTCCCTGCAAAACTAAAAAGGATTAAGATTAAGAATATGGATGGATGGATGGGTAATGTTTAAACTAGTTGCTTGTAGTGTGGCCGCAGAAATCTGAATGGGTTAATACAGTCAGCTGACGCGAAGCATTTCAATGAAGCATGTTGATTTCAACGGCAGTTCATGCACTTTGTTTGTCTAAAACAGGAGTTACAACAGCACCAATCACCACACCTAAAAATGGTTGTGGAACACCGATAAGTGAAGACCAAAGAATAACCTTTTTGTACATTTAAAAAGACATTTTCAATTAATTAATATGCAGCTACAGGAAATTGCATTAATCAATTTGGTACATAACTTGTTAGGCTCCAGCCCCCCCGTGACCTGTAAAGGATTAAGCAGTAGAAGATGGATGGATGGATGGATTTTCGACCCTGGTTTCCGCTGCTGGACCTGTTTCAACCAAAAAAAAAAATCGTGGTTATTGTGCCTTACCGGCACTTGAACGTGATCCAGATGGAGCTGGTGATGTGGAGCTGATCCAGCTGGCGCTCCGCCAGACGCACACGCAGACGCAGCACCAGGAGAGTCCGCTGTGTCCATCATGTCCGCTGAGGTGGACTCCCTGTGATATGAAATGCGATTCTAGAAAGAAAATGCACGCAATTTAAAACTTAACACCAAAGTGCAACATGTACACAACACTCAAGTTTTTAACCGGAATACAATAAGCGTAATTCAGCGTTTTGTTCGCGCTAATACTTAACACAAAGCAAGCGTGAATCTGCAGTTGGCTGCAAAACAATAGGAAAGCCTCAGTAACAACCATTACCCACAATCTAACAACCTTCCTATTTCTTAAAAACAGTGAGCTTGGCACAGAAAGGATCAAGTGGCGAACAGATGCGCAATATCAAATAAACACTCACCATCCACGGTTTCCAAGGGCCGTGACCGTGACTGTGACCGTGACGGTGACCGTGTGGAGCCCAATGTCTCTCAGCGAACCACTTCCACTCCTTCCATCCGCTGAACTTCGAGCAATGTGGTCCTTCACTGCTCGGTAATCGCTTTTCAGCTTTTTCAGCTTCTCCCGACACTGTTTGGCAGTACGGATGTGCCCTTGAGAAGCCATCTGCTCGGACACCTGCATTTCGAGTAGATCCGTCCAACTCGCGCTGGATGCGATCGTCGCCTAATATAGAAAGAAAATTGCGCACCTCCTAATATATAATATTAGGAGTATATTATTATATAAGTATATTATACAGTATATTAATATAATATACCGTATTAAAGGGGCGCACTGTGTTCACTGCTGAACAATTACAAATGGCGGTCGTGGAGTAAATTCAGCAGAAAAAGTCGCTTTCATGACGTTACAACCTGACCAATCAGCGGCGACCAGTCTCTTAAAGTCATATCACAGCCCTACTCAGCCCGGTTAGACCCTGCCCTGGATCAGGTACGAAAAAAGTACCTGCTAACCGGTGCTGGGGCTAGTAGAAAAGCGCCTAAAGCGGGCTGAGTGGTGCGGTGTAGGGCCAAGTGAGGCTAGTGGAAAAGGGCCTATAGGGGAGATAATTTGAGAAGTACTCCAGAACTTCTTTGTATTTTAATAATGATCAATAGGAAATGTGCTGTTTCTTTAACAAGGGTATGGGGTGTTTACATTTTAGCATAAGGTACCAACTCATAAATGTAAATTACGTACAAATCTGCAAGAATAAAAGTTTACCAAGTTAAAAATTTTAAAAGTTGCAGATTACAATTTATATAGAATGAAATTTTAAACAAGGTCGAGATGAATGTTGCAAATTTACAAGAAAAAAAGTCACAAATTTATGAGGAAAAAAAAAGGAGAGAAAAAAATTTGCAATTATACAAGAAAGAAGAAAGGAGACCCCGGGGCAGACCCAGGATGTTGGAAAGACTTCGTCTCCCAGCTGGCCGGGGAACGTCTTGGTATCCTCTCTGAAGAGCTGGGGCAGGTGGCTGGGGAGAGAGAAGTTTGGGCTGCTGCCTTCGCGACCTGGACCTCCGGAAAAGCGGTAGAAGATGGATGGATGGACAAGAAAGAAGTTTCAAATTTACAGGAAAAAAAGTTTAAAATTTCTAAGGAAAAACTTGCAAATTTATGATTAAATAGTTGCATATGAGAAAACAGTTGCAAGTTTATGATGAAAAAGTTGCAAATTTATGGGAAAAATAGTTGCAATTTTGCAAAGTCACATATTTGAGAAAAAAGTTCCAATTATACCATCCATCCATCCATCCATCTTCTACCGCTTTTCCGGAGGTCCGGGTCGCGGAGGCAGCAGTTCAAGCAGAGAAGCCCAGACTTCCCTCTCCCCAGCCACCTGCTCCAGCTCTTCAGAGAGGATACCAAGGCGTTCCCAGACCAGCTGGGAGACATAGTCTCTCCACCGAGTCCTGGGTCTGCCCCGGGGTCTCCTCCCAGTGGGACGTGCCTGAAACACCTCAAGTGGAAGGCGTCCAGGAGGCATCCTAATCAGATGCCCATACCACCTCAACTGACTCCTTTCAATGTGGAGGAGCAGCGGTTCTACTCTGAGCCTCTCTCGGATGACTGAGCTCCTCACCCTATCTCTGAGGGTGAGTCCAGCAATCCTACGGAGAAAGCTCATTTCAGCCGCTTGTATCCGCGATCTTGTTCTTTCGGTCATTACCCAAAGCTCGTGACCATAGGTGAGAGTAGGAACGTAGATTGACTGGTAAATCGACAGCTTTGCCTTAGAACTAAGCTCCCTCTTCACCACAACAGACCGGTACAACGTCCGCATCACTGCAGATGCTGCTCCAATCCGTCTGTCGATCTCTCGCTCCATTTTCCCCTCACTCGTGAACAAAACCCCAAGATACTTAAACTCCTCCACTTGGGGCAGGAGCCTGTCCCCAACCCGGAGAGGACAATCCACCTTTTTCCGGCTGAGGACCATGGACTCGGACTTGGAGGTGCTGATTCTCATCCCAGCCGCTTCACACTCAGCGGCAAACCGTCCCAGCAAGAGCTGTAGGTCATTGCTGGATGAAGCCAACAGGACAACATAATCTGCAAACAACAGAGATGAGATCCTGTGGTCACCAAGCATGACACCCTCCATTCCCTGGCTGCGCCTAGAAATCCTGTCCATAAAAATTATGAACAGGATCGGTGACAAAGGGCAGCCCTGGCGGAGTCCAACTCTCACTGGGAATGACTCCGACCGAGTGTTGGCAATACGAACCAAACTCTCACAACGGTCGTACAGAGACCGAATAGCTCGTAACAACAAGCCCGATACCCCATACTCCCGAAGCACCCCCCACAAAAATCCACGAGGGACGCGGTCAAATGCCTTCTCCAAGTCCACAAAACACATGTAAACTGGTTGGGCAAACTCCCACGAACCCTCAAGAATTCTCGAGAGGGTAAAGAGCTGGTCCGATGTGCCACGGCCAGGACGAAGACCACATTGCTCCTCCTGAATCTGAGGTTCGACCAACGGCCGGACTCTCCTCTCCAGTACCTTGGCATAGACCTTCCCAGGGAGGCTGAGGAGTGTGATCCCTCTAAAGTTGGAGCACACCCTCCGGTCCCCTTTTTTGAAGAGAGGAACCACCACCCCGGTTTGCCATGCCAAAGGCACTGCCCCCGACCTCCACGCAATGTTGCAGAGGCGTGTCAACCATGACAACCCAACAACATCCAGGGCCTTGAGGTACTCAGGGCGAATCTCGTCCACCCCCGGGGCCCGGCCACCAAGGAGATTTTTAACCACCTTGGCGACCTCAGCCCCTGTGATAGGTGAGTCATCCCCCTCGTCCCCAAACCCTGCTTCCTCTGTGGAAGGCGTATCAGTGGGATTGAGGAGATCCTCAAAGTATTCCTTCCACCGCCCGACGATATCCCCAGTTGAAGTCAACAGTGTCCCATCCACACCATACACAGTGTGGACGGGGAGCTGCTTTCCCCTCCTGAGCCGCCGAACAGTTTGCCAGAATCTCTTTGAAGCCGACCGAAAGTCTTGTTCCATGGCCTCACCGAACTCCTCCCATACCCGGGTTTTTGCTTCAGCAACCACCCGAGCTGCACTCCGCTTGGCCTGCCGGTACACCTCAGCTGCTTCGGGAGTCCCACAAGCCAACCAAGCTTGATAGGACTCCTTCTTCAGCTTAATGGCCCCCCTCACCACTGGTGTCCACCACTTGGTTCGGGGGTTGCCACCACGAGATGCACCGACCACCTTGCGGCCGCAGCTCTGGGCCGCCGCTTCAACAACAGAGGTGGAGAACATGGCCCATTCAGACTCCATGTCTCCAGACTCCCTCGGGATGTGGTTGAAGTTCTTCCGGAGGTAGGAGTTGAAGACCTCCCGGACAGGGGCCTCAGCCAGACGCTCCCAGCACACCCTCACTATACGTTTGGGTCTACCAGGTCTGAATGGCTTCCTCCCCTGCCATCGGATCCAACTCACCACCAGGTGGTGATCAGTTGACAGCTCTGCACCTCTCTTTACTTGGGTGTCCAAGACATACGGTCGCAGGTCTGATTATACGATAACAAAATCGATCATCGACCTGCGACCTCGGGTGTCCTGGTGCCAGGTGCACATATGGACACCCTTATGCTTGAACATGGTGTTCGTTATGGGCAGACTGTGGTTAGCACAGAAGTCCAATAACTGAACACCACTCGGGTTCAGATCGGGCAGGCCGTTCCTCCCAATCACCCCCCTCCAGGTTTCACTGTCGTTGCCCACGTGCGCATTGAAGTCCCCCAGTAGGACAATGGAGTCTCCAGGAGGAGCACCCTCCAGCACCCCAGTCACAGACTCCAAAAAGGATGGGTACTCTGAAACATCATTTGGTGCATAGGCACAAATGATGGTCAGGACCCGTTTCCCAACCCGAAGGCGCAGGGAAGCAACCCTTTCGTCCACCGGGGAAAACTCCAATATAGAGGCAGCAAGGTGGGGCGATATAAGAATACCCACCCCTGCTCGTCGCCTCTCGCCCGGGGCAACTCCAGAAAAGGCCAAGCTCCAGCCCCTCTCCAGGAGACTGGTTCCGGAACCGGAGCTGTGTGTTGAGGTGAGGCCGACTATATCTAGCCGGTATCGCTCAACCTCGTGCACCAGCTCAGGCTCCTTCCCCACCAGAGAGGTGACATTCCACGTACCAAAAGCCAGTTTAGAAAGCTTGGGATCAGTCCGCCAAGGTCTCCGCCTTTGACCGCCACCTAATCCACATAGCACCGGACCCCCATGATCCCTCCTGCAGGTGGTGAACCCACTGGAGGGCGGACCCATGTAACTCCTTCGGGCTGAGCCCGGCCGGGTCCCATGGGTGGAAACCCGGCCACCAGACGCTAGCCTTCGAGCCCCTCCCCCAGGCCTGGCTCCAGGGTGGGGCCCCGGTAACCCCATACCGGGCGGGGCACACTGAATCCTTGATATACAATTTATCATGAGAGTCTGTTGGATCGTTCTTAGTCTGGCCCTTCTCCCAAGACAAACTGGTCCTGGGTGAAGGGCCAGACTAAGAACGATCCAACAGACTCTCATGATAAATCTCCCTCATGGATCGTCACCTTATTGTGGTGGGGGGGTTTGCGTGCCCCAGTGATCCCAGAAGCTATGTTGTCCGGGGCAATTTGCCTCTGATAGGGTCTCCCAAGTTCCAATTATACAGGGAAAAAAATCTGCAACTGTATATGAGAAGTTGCAATTCTGCTAGAGTCAAATTTATGAGAACAAAGTGGCAAATTTACATGAACAATTGCAAATTTATAAAAGTTGAAAAATTACAGAAAAAAGTTGCAAATTTACAAAAAAGCTGAAAATTTATGAGAAAAAGTTGCCTGTTTTCAAGAAAAAAGTTGAAAATTTACAGGAAAAAGTTGCAAATTTATGAGAAAAACATTGCAAATGTGTAAGAATTTTTTTTTTACATTTCTACTCAGAATTGGTGCTTCAATTTTTTTTTTTACAATTCTGTAACTTATTAATAAAAAAAGGCAAAAGCCATGGATCTTGACACCACAATGCTGCAGAAGCTGTGAAAACGACAATTACCTATCCAATACGGTGGCTCCGTTCACTTGGACAATGAAGCAGATGTTCAGTCTCGTAGCTTCATGTCTGTGGTTCACATCCGCTGTTATGGAGAACTACCCCCGTCTGTATGCATCTTATTTCATTGTCTGATCGCTCCTGTACATTTCTCACTTCACCACTTTCTCACCTTATCAGTTTGTTTGGCGTGTACCACCGTGATGTCCATCCCGTCACCCCCACATGAGCTGGAAACGTTACATACTGTATGTGGAAATTCATGAAGTGTTTTATTCTTTCACCACAAAATAAAATATCCATGAAGTTTCTTTAGTTCTTTACTGTCTGGCATCAACTACAGTTTCTCTGTTTATTCAAAACATTCACATATTGATCTTTGATCACCCAAAACTGACACAGCTGGTAGCTACATACTTGTGAATACAAGCTTAAAGCCAGCTTAAAGGCAGACCAGAGGTGGCTTCAGTGATCTGGATCCAGTGTGAAAAGAGTGTAGGCAGCGGGCGATTTATTATTTTTTTTTAACCGGGGGTGTCACAAATCTAACATAAGGTACAAATAGATAAATGTAAATTACGTACAAATTTGAAAGGAAGAATAAAAGGTGCAAAAATGCCAATTAAAAAAATCAAAGTCACACATTACAATTTAATTACATAGAATAAAAATTTAATCAGCATCCAGATAAGCGCTGCACATTTATGAGGAAAAAAAGATGAAAATTTATGAGAGAAAAATTGCATATTTATGAGAAATAACTTGGAAATCTATGAGGAAAAGAGCTGCATATTTACAGGAAAAAAAAGTTGTAACCTGCCGAGAAAAGTTGCAATTTATGATGAAAAAGTTGCAAATTTATGAGAAAACGTTGCAAATCTATGAGGAAAAAGTTGCAAATCTATTAGAAAAAAGTTGCAATTCAAAAAATTGTACAAAGATGAGAAAATCTCTCAGTATCTCACTGTAAATGCTAGGAGATAAACTTGTAATAACTCAAAGGTTTTTGTTTGTTTTTCGTCTACTTATTCTATTTGATTTTCTTTGTTGATTTTTGGGAATGACTTAAATTTTTGTTACCAATTTTAAAATTGTAATGGAGTAGGCGCTATATAAGCACTAGCTTCAGCCTACACCCTTTCGGTTGTTCTTTTATGTGTTCTACATATTGTTGTTGGTTTTATTCTATGTATGTTCATTACCAAATAAATAAATTCTCATTCTCAAATCTATGAGGAAAAAGTTGCAAATCTATTTGGAAAAAAAGTTGCAACTCTATCCTCCTGACTACCAGGGAAAAAATATTGTCCAATCACATTTTTTTTAAACTTCCCCAATCTTTGTAAGGTAATTAGAACACAAAAGATTAAAAAAAAAGTTTTTATTTTAGAGATATCATGTGCCTACTACAGTGGACATCGCAACACCATATATGTGAAACTGAACCTTGATAGCAATCGGTTAGTCCCAAAGAAAATACCAAAAAGTCAACACAAGAATGAGATCAACTTCCACATATTTGTTCTCTGGTGTATGAACATGCAAAAAAGCACTTTGAATGTAACGCCATCATCACTGCTTTGTTGTGCTTGGTATGATACTTCAAAAAGCAATTCCCCTTCTTTGAAACACAAAGGAACACCTTGCACTTCGTGCACATCACATATGTTTTGTTCTTGCAACCGGATCTGCAACACCTTTATGCATGTTTTTCGTCCACCATCTCTGGAAGATGGATGGCACCATAGTGTCTCAGAGTTGCATTTGGCTGTGGTTTCCACTTTTGATGTGGGGGAGTGTAGTCATCCTCGCTGTCACTTGCGATTCCTACTTGGGCCTGAGTAATCAACTCTTCACCAAGGAGCAGTTTGAAGTCAAGGAACTTCAGTGGTTTCGTCCCCAGAAACTGGCAGTCACTCTTATACTAAAGCCATGAGTTGGTGATTGCCAGATCAAAAAAGTGAAAAACTGCACGCACTGTCCATTTCCGAGTGCGAGAGGCCATCCTGTAGAAACTCAACATTCAGTTAACCAAGTCCACACCACCCATGTCGGTGTTGTACTCAGCAACTTCCTGTGGCCTTGACACCCGGACAAAGCTTTTGTCTTTCTTAGACCATCTTCTGCATGTGTCCTGAGGTTCAATGCCATAGGCAGAGGATGCGATGTATGACCGCAATTTCAGGAGGGCTTTGTCTGACTACCATCTCCGATGCCCCTCTTCCTTTCTTTTTGAAGGGCTTATCCCCTATGATCTTGCACTCCTTTGGAACCCTGTTATTCATGAGGGTTCCAGTCCTTCTCAGCCCTTTTGTCATCAGGGTGTCAAGGAGGTTGACAGTTGTAAAGAACCTGTTAAAGAACAGGTGGGTTCCTTGGGGAACAGACTCAGCTAAATGAAGAACAGCTTGTTCTCCAGTGCCCTGTCCTTCTGTAACTCTGAAGGTAGTCTTGCCTTGGTAGACCACAAAGTCTAAGACCAGACCAGTTGGTGCGGCCAAGTCAAACACCTTCAATCCAGTTAGGTATGGTTTGCCGGGTACAAACTGGCGCACTGGGCAGCGACCAGTAAATGGAACCATTTGCTCATCAATGCACAATTTCCCTGTTCTAAGCAGACTCAGACATCCTTGCCTTACTTTGGTCAGGAGAGACCTGATTCTCCACAAGAGATCTCTTCTTTTTTCATCGTCTGAAACATCAAGGTCATTGATGATCTTAATGGAATTTCTTAGCTTGTAAAAGCAATTTCTGGTCATAGATTCTGCCACAATGTGAACTCTGGTAGTTGAGGCCCAATACATTTGAATGTTTGGATATCCTAGAGAGCCCATGTAAATAGAATTCCCGAAGAATGTCTTCAGCTCTTCAGGAGTGGTATTTAGCGGTGCTCCAGACACAAGGACTTCACACTGATTTGTGCACACAGCCATTTCTTCAAACACGGAGTCATCGATGTATTGCTTAAAATAATTTATTGGGGTCCAGTTTTGCCATGTCATGGCATCATTGCTCTGAGTAATGGGAGGATCATCCAGCTGGAATGTCAATCTCAAAAAAAGCAATAAAGGGAGGAAAAAAATTAAATGAGTCAATTGTTTGAGAAAAAAAAAGTTTTTTTAGAGTACAAACTCAAGGTGTACTTGTAAGTTTCGTTGTTCTTTACAAAATGACAATGACAATAAAGACTTCTCACTTTGTATTCTTGCTCCACAGTGGGCACCGACTGGACTTAGATGTAGACTGTTCTGCTTGCACTGAGTCCTCTTAATCTGCTTGCCCTGCCTGACTTTCATCCTCCGAGCTCTCTAAATTGTCTTCCTCTGCTTCTGCCTCAAACACTGCATCTTGACCTTCCTCAACAGACAACTCGATATCTGAGTTTCCATCAACAATTTGCAGTAAAATTCTGCTTCTGAGTGCGAATCCCTTTGTTGTCATTTGAAAAAACACAGAACAAAATTGAGGAAATAACTACAAATGTCTACTACAAAGGAAATTTTAAACACTTGAATATTATGGTAAAATACCGTTAAAGTAATTCAGAAAATGTTTTATTGTGTTCTTAAGAGATTTATGTAAAATATGCCAAATTTTGATAGAAAAATTCCATATTATCCACATTATTATTGTTATTAATAATGTATTATTATAATTAATATGTATCATGCCTTTCCTATTTCATGTCTGATGTTTATATGTGCATTCCATACAGGATAAGTTCATACATTCCTTTATATTATTCATCCATATTATATTTCATATTATATGTCTGATATGACTTGTGATTCATGTATGGCCTTGAACAGCCCCAGTCTGCGTGTGAGTGTGCCTGAGTTAGCAATTTTAATCACCAGCTGTACTGATACATTTTTGGATGTCTAGTCCTATGTGACCGAGAAGGTATTGGCTCCTTGTTTCCTGGAAGCAAAGATAAGAACTGTTATCTCCTGTCTTGCCAGATGTACTCAAGGACAGTTTCTCCGTCTTCCCATGGATAACACAGCTTTAAAAGCTAGAACAATGAAGGGCTGATTCAGAGGTATGGATGGTCAGACTTGGGGCTGCCTTTGTATTTCTCCCTCATGAGGAATAAATGTACTTATATCTAAATTTTCTGCCTGATTTTTGACTCAGATTAATTATACTGAAAATTATTCTAACATTTTGGCACGCCGAACAGTGGATCCACATATCTCCGTCTTTCTGGCGCCTCTGCTTGATTTCAGTGAGTGCACAGCTGATAAAAGACCTTCCCAGGCTGAGTTAAAAAAAAAAAAAAAAAAGGCTCAGTGTTACTGCAGTGAAGGCATTTCGAACCGGGGTGCTGGAACTGACTGGGTGACGGATCTGAGAATCCTACAGGCGGCTTGGATGGGAGTACATTTGTTGTTGTTTATGGATAAAAGATAGTGAGATTGCCCGGACCGGTTGTACATGGCAAAAAGCTGAAGGGGTGAAACTAGCAGCCTGATTGCTGGGTTATTTCTACCCACGGTAAGCGATATTGTAATAATCCCTTGGGAGGAACGAGGTTTTTCCTCTGCAAACGGTGACCGTTATCGTAAGATCCGGGAAGATTCTTAGAATCCACCGCTCTCTACACCCCATCAGCGCATGGAGGTGCCGAAAGTGGATGCAAAGAAAAAAGGGAAAGATTCGTGCTCTTTGAACCACGGACGTTTTATTGTCTACAGTGGGGCAAAAAAGTATTTAGTCAGCTACCAATTGTGCACGTTCTCCCACTTAAAAGATGAGAGAGGTCTCCAATTTTCATCATAGGTATCCCTCAACTGTGAGAGACAAAATGAGAAAAAAAAAAAAAATCCAGAAAATCACATTGTCTGATTTTTAAAGAATTTATTTGCAAATTTTGTGGAAAATAAGTATTTGGTCACTTACAAACAAGCAAGATTTCTGGCTCTCACAGACCTGTAACAACTTCTTTAAGAGGCTCCTCTGTCCTCCACTCGTTACCTGTATTAATGGCACCTGTTTGAACTCGTTATCAGTATAAAAGACACCTGTCCACAACCTCAAACAGTCAGACTCCAAACTCCACTATGGCCAAGACCAAAGAGCTGTCAAAGGACACCAGAAACCAATTTGTAGACCTGCACCAGGCTGGGAAGACTGAATCTGCAATAGGGGTAAGCAGCTTGGTGTGAAGAAATCAACTGTGGGAGCAATTATTAGAAAATGGAAAACATACAAGACCACTGATAAATCTCGCACGATCTGGGGCTCCACGCAAGATCTCACCCCATGGGGTCAAAATGATCAAGAGAACGGTGAGCAAAAATCCCGCAACCACACAGGGGGACCTAGTGAATGACCTGCAGAGAGCTGGGACCAAAGTAACAAAGGCTACCATCAGTAACACATTACGCCGCCAGGGACTCAAATCCTGCAGTGCCAGACGTGTCCCCCCTGCTTAAGCCAGTACATGTCCAGGCCCGTCTGAAGTTTGCTAGAAAGCATTTGGATGATCCAGAAGAGGATTGGGAGAATGTCATATGGTCAGAAGAAACCAAAATAGAAATTTTTGGTAAAAACTCAACTTGTCGTATTTGGAGGAGAAAGAATGCTGAGTTGCATCCAAAGAACACCATACCTACTGTGAAGCATGGGGGTGGAAACATCATGCTTTGGGGCTGTTTTTCTGCAAAGGGACCAGGACAACTGATCCGTGTAAAGGAAAGAATGAATGGGGCCATGTATCGTGAGTTTTTGAATGAAAACCTCCTTCCATCAGCAAGGGCATTGAAGATGAAACGTGGCTGGGTCTTTCAGCATGACAATGATCCCAAACACAACACCCGGGCAACGAAGGAGTGGCTTCGTAAGAAGCATTTCAAGGTCCTGGAGTGGCCTAGCCAGTCTCCAGATCTCAACCCCATAGAAAATCTTTGGAGAGAGTTGAAAGTCTGTGTTGCCCAGCGACAGCCCCAAAACATCACTGCTCTAGAGGAGATCTGCATGGCGGAATGGGCCAAAATACCAGCAACAGTGTGTGAAAACCTTGTGAAGACTTACAGAAAACGTTTGACCTCTGTTATATACCCTTTGTTGGCAATGACAAAGTATTGAGATGAACTTTTGTTATTGACCAAATACTTATTTTCCACCATAATTTGCAAATAAATTCTTTAAAAATCAGATAATGTGGGACTTCCGGGAAGATGGCGGAGAGACATAACGCTTAAACAGAGAGCTCTCCCTAGTCGGATTAAAAATCATTGGTAAATGGCCAACTCGACATAAATGAACCAATAAACCAAGGGATGAAAACACGAAGAAGCCGGGCACATGGACAAAAGCAGGGTAAAACTGAGAAATCCCTCTTCAACAACGCAGGAGAAATCGCTGTTCACGAGGCCCAGGGAAACGAGACAACTACAGCAGAGAAAATGGAGGACGCCAAACTCAGAATCAGAATCAGAATCAGAATCAGGTTTATTGCCATTGTTCATGTAGTACACAAACTAGGAATTTGTCTCGGTACAGTGCTGCAACATTAAACATGATAAGATAAGAGAAATAAACTATACATGTAATAAAGTGTAGGATAAGATTAAGTGATACTGGTCAACAGTTAAAATATATATTAGCCAGCAGCAGATACTGTGGAGAACTATATAGTGCAGTCGGTAATGCAGGAAGAAAACAGTGATGATTAACATGAGTCTGGTTGAGCTGCTGTACATGGTGCACGAGAGTCACTTAGTGTTCAGCAGTCTAATGGCAGAGGGGAAGAAGCTGTGAGGCTATGAACACTGGCATCGCCAATTTAGGTAAAGAATTAAAAAAAGACTTGGAAGACTTTAAGCGGCAACTCCAACAGGATTTAGCGGCTCTTAAGGAAGAGCTGAAAAAAGAGATGAAGGAGGAAATTATGGGCCTCCGAAGAGAAATGAAGCGCAAACTAACAGAAAACATGGAGGAGCTGCGCTCTCAACGGGCGTGTATGACAGAAGCACAGGTCCGAATATCGGAGTTGGAAGACTGGAAGACCGAGGCAAACGAGTGGCTGCAGACCCTGACAACGCAAACACAGAGGATGCAAGAAAAAATAACCGACCTGGAGAGCAGGTCCAGACGGAGCAATATACGCATCTTCGGGATCCCGGAGGGCATTGAAGGCAACTCGATGACGGAATTCATGGATCATTTCTTAAAATAAGAGCTTGAGCTGCCCGGTGAAGCGGATCTGCAGATTCAACGAGCGCACAGAGCCTCGGCACAGAACCCGAATCCAAACTCTACACCCAGGTCAGTTGTGGTGAACTTTCTGAAATATGACATAAAGGAAAGAATCCTGACACAAGCGTGGAAAAAAAAGATACAAATCGGCGGCAAACAGATATTCTTTGATCATGACTACCCGGCAGAAATTGTGCAGCAGCGAAAGAAATATGCCAACATTAAAAAAACGCTTAAAGAGAAAAAAAATTAGATTCCAAACACCGCTAGCGAAGATGAGGATTCATTGGGATGACGGCGTAAAAACGTACAACACGGCCAGAGAGGCAGCGCGGGACTTGACGGAGCGAGGCTTTATGGTGAGCGTACCCGAGGAAGGAGCTGAAGCAGCGGCGGCACTGAATGCATCATGACAGCCGGAGTGGAGACAAGTGAGCGGCAGAAGACGGGGGAGAGACGTGGCGCAGCGGGCCCAGGAAAAGCTGCAAGGCTTTCAACTGAAAGCCTAGATCATAACAAAGATTAAGAAAGACACAAGAAATGAAGGCCAAGAAGACAAGGTAAAAAAGAAACAAACGGCTAGGAGAGGTTTAAGTGATTTTTGTTGGACATTTCTAGACTAATGACTATTACTTGGATAGTAAATACAGGTCTAGGGAGGGCCCTTCACTCTGTGAGGACATTCCCTCCACTCACCACCAGGGACCAGTGGGCAGAAGAAAGGCCCCAAGTACGGAGGTCGAGATTTGTTAATGTGTTTTTATATAAATATGTGTTAGTTTTGTTGTTAAAGGGGCTAGGAGCACAAGTTAAAAAAATGGAAAAACATGAATATGGGTAAAAATCTTAAGATAATGACACTAAACGTGAATGGTCTGAACTCACCTGTTAAAAGGGAAAGAATAATAAGAAAATTCAAGAAGGAAAAAGCCAAAATTATATTTATGCAAGAGACACATTTGAGCAAGACAGAACATGAGAAACTAAAGAGATTTGGCTATAAGAACTCCTACTACAGTTCATTTAAGGGAGGAACTAAAAGGGGGGTTATGATACTAATTTCAAATAAAATACAATTTGAATGTGAACAAGAAATCCAGGATAAAGAAGGCAGGTATGTAATAATAAAGGGAAGAATAGATGGTATGCAGATCACATTAGTGAACATCTATGCCCCACCAGAAAGTGACAAGGGTTTTTTTCAACAACTGTTTGATCTCATAGCAACACACAGTGAAGGAGTCCTAATTTGTGGAGGAGACTTAAATGCTGTCATGGATCATGAAGTTGACACAACAAGTGTTAAGAAGACAAAAAAACATGTAACAAAGTTCATAAGAACCTCACTGGCAGAAATGGGTATGGTAGACATATGGAGGGACCTGCACCCACTCGAAAAAGACTATACACATTATTCAGCAGTCCATAAAGTACACTCCAGAATAGATTACTTCCTTTTGAATGAAGGTGACAGACACAGGGTGAGAAATTGTCGGATTGGAGGGGCAGAAATATCAGATCATAATCCTATATACATGGAAATATACTGTATTTAAACAATAGAAAACGACAAACAACATGGAAACTTAATGTAGGACTGTTAAATGATGAGAAAATGAAAGAAAGAATAAAAGTAAACATAAACGAGTATATCCAAGAGAATGACAATGAAGAAGTGGACCCAACAATACTATGGGATGCACTAAAAGCCGTGTTAAGAGGTAAATTAATTGTTGAAACAGGAAAAGCAAATAAGTCTAAACTGGAAACATATGAACAAAGATGTGAGAGACTGAGGGAACTAGAACGTAAACATCAAAGCACAAATGACCCAAAAATATACCAAGAAATTAAAGAAGAAAAAATAAAGATAAAAGAAGCACAAACAGATGAAATTGAAAGGAAAAATAGATATCTAAAGCAAAAATATTATGAAACGGGACCAAAAGCCACAAAACTGCTGGCAAAAAGGTTAAGAAAACAACAAATAGTGAATAATGTATATAAGATTAAAGACCCCATCACAAATAAAACCACAGTTAACCCAGAAAACATCGAAGAAATATTCCATAATTTCTATCAAGAACTATACTCGCAACCTGAAGAAACAAATACTAAGGATATTAAAAAATTTCTATGCACATTGGACTTGCCATCAATAGGAAATCAACAAAATGAAAAGCTAACAGCAGAAATAACAACACAAGAGATTAGAGATGTGATTAAGTCACTTAAAAATGGTAAATCACCAGGTAACGATGGGTACCCATCTGAGTTTTATAAACTGTTTATAGAAGAACTCACACCACAGCTCCTAAAGTCATTTAATTGGACATTGAACAACAACAAAATACCTCCATCATGGAACGAAGCCATTATTTCAGTTATTTTAAAGCCAGGGAAAGATAGAGAACAATGCGGAAACTATAGGCCAATCTCTTTATTAAATGTGGATTATAAAATATATACAACAATTATATGTAAACGAATAGACATTCTTGACAGAATTGATAGAAGATGATCAAACTGGTTTCATAGAGGGACGCCAAACACATGACAATATCAGGAGAACAATACATATAATTAATCAAATACATAAAGAAAAGCGCAGTAATAATGAGTTTAGACGCAGAAAAAGCATTTGATAGGGATAACTGGAAATTCCTATATAGTGTGCTGGAACGCTTTGGATTTAACGAAAAATCAGTACAATGCATAAAGACGCTGTATCAAAAACCTGTGGCAAGAATCAAGATAAACGGTAGCTTAACAGACAAAGTAAATATACAAAGATCAACCAGGCAGGGATGCTGCCTATCGCCCACCTTGTTTGCTCTGTTCATAGAGCCACTGGCTCAAGCGATACGACAAAATAAGAAATTAAAAGGTGTAACAATAAAGGGAGCGGAACACAAGATTGGGCTATTTGCAGACGATATTATAGTTTACCTTGAACAACCAGATGAATCAATAATGGAAATGATGAACTTGATAGAAAATTTTGGAAAAATATCAGGATACAAGATAAACATAACAAAAACACAAATACTGACATTCCACTATAACCCTCTAAACCAGATAACTGATAAGATCAAACTAAACTGGAAACAAAAAGAAATAAAATACCTTGGAGAGAGCATACCTAAAGATCTAAGCAAAATTTATAAAGCAAACTATGATAAGTTGGAACAAGAAATAAAAAAAGATATTGATAGATGGTCAATCTTAAATATGGATCTGAATTCAAAAATTGAGACAGTCAAAATCAGCATACAACCTAGATTACTTTACCTCTTCCAGGCTCTACCAACAGAAATTCCAGGTGCCCAGTTCTCAAAGTGGGACAGGATGATATCGAGATTTGTTTGGGGAGGTAAAAAACCAAGAGTGAAATATAAAACTCTCCAGTTACCAAAAGAGAAAGGAGGCATGGGCCTACCGAGTCTAAAGGAATATTACTACTCAGCACAAATAAGATATATCATATGTTGGTGCGACGGAGGATATGAGGCAAAATGGAAAGAAATGGAAAAGGAAATTGAGGGACTCCCAGTACAAAGCATAATAGGAGATAAAGATGCATATAAGCAAATCAAACAAAATAGACCCAATCACTAAATTTACTTTGGAACTGTGGTATAAAATAGTACAAAAGTATAATATAAAGGAAGACATAAAACTATTGAAATGGGTAGCATTTGACAGTCAATTTGAACCGGCAAAGCAAGATGGGGGATACAAAATTCTGGTGAACAAGGGAATCACAGTATGGGGCAATATCGGAAAAAAAGATCTCGGGAGCTTTGTAAACATCAGAAGAAAATTTAAACTAGAAAAATCGGAATTCTTCAGATA
Organism: Pholidichthys leucotaenia; assembly: GCA_020510985.1. Taxonomy (NCBI): domain Eukaryota; kingdom Metazoa; phylum Chordata; class Actinopteri; order Cichliformes; family Pholidichthyidae; genus Pholidichthys; species Pholidichthys leucotaenia. The sequence continues at coordinate 310,167,150 of CM035844.1, forward strand.
TCTGCAGATGAGAGACTATTATATGAAGAAGATTAGGCATAACCTCCAAACAGATGTGAGCGAGATTATACAATTCATTTTAAGCTCATATGCAGGAAATAAAATAAGAATTTTTTCAAAGCTATATCAGAAACTTATGGCAAACAAACATTCAAGTAACTATATAAAGGAGAAATGGGAGAAAGAGCTAAATTTAAGCATAACAGAAGAAAGCTGGCAGGAAATATGGAAAACAACACACATCAACAAATTCAAGGACATGGAGGAAATTTGGATGGAAAAACTTGATTCGCTTTTTCATTACACCACAGATTCAAAGAAAATATACAAATACCCAATCTTTATGCTGGAGGGGCTGTGGGGCTCAAAATGCAGACCACTCACATATGTTTTGGAAATGCTGCAAAATCTCATCATTCTGGAAATCTATACATGTGACAATACAGAGGATATTGGGATATAATATACCAATGAACTGTAACTTGATGTATTTATGTGATCTTAAAAGAGACAATGTAATACAGGCTGAGGACAGATATCTAGTTAAAATCTTGTTGATTGCATGTAAAAAAAACAATCACAAAAAAATGCCGATCAGAAGTTCTTCCTGACCAAGAACAATGGACTGACATTGTTGAGGATATACGTATGATGGAAAAACTAACATATCGACAAAGAATACAAGAAGGACTATATGAAAAAAAATGGCAGAAATGGACACACTACAAAGTGCAACAACGAGACAGAAATTGAAAGAATAACCAAAGACACTGGAAAAACCAGAAGAATTAAGAGATGGAAACTAAAAACTTGATGCTCCAACATTTGTCCCCCCCTTTTTCTTTTTTTTTTTTTCCTTTCTTACTCTAGCTCCTTTTTTTAAATGTAGACGGTGATCTGAATGTAATATGTATGATGAAAAATGAATAAAAATCTAAGTTCAAAAAAAAAAAAAATCAGATAATGTGATTTTCTGGATTTTTTTTTTCTTCTCATTTTGTCTCTCATAGTAATTGGTGGCTGACTAAATACTTTTTTGCCCCACTGTAAATAACTAGGCTCTCGATGTCCCGTGGAAGAGTGATGTGATCCCAGAAAAGTAGATTCTCAGGGAAGATCCGTACCACACCTGCTTATTGTCCAGGTTTCTGGACTTTCAGCATTTTTGTGGAAAAGTTGCGTGACCCTGTCATAAAGGGTTCCCCCCCCCCAGAAGATTAGTGCCTTTACCGGGTCTGCTTATCGCTCATGGGATTTCCCCCGCTACAGTGAGCTACTGCAAGATGTCAGGGGAGGAGGTCTTATTTGGGCTTACGGCACACAGCGGAGGGGTTAACGTGACTGTTGAAATACTGGTAGATTTTATTTTGTGAGTTTGTTGAAGCGCTGGATAAAAAATTACTGCAGTCTGAATTTGTTTTGTCTTAGTGTTACATGAAATCCGCTCCAGTGTGAAACAGAGAGAGTTCCCACGGAGGCGGAGTGAACAGGGTGTGAAATTGATGGCTGTGATTTTTTCTGATATTTGTGGAGAACAAAAAGGTTGGTTAGTTAATTGTTATCCTTTTGAGAAGTGTTTAAATTATAGGTATTTGAAAATAGTAGCCTTGAGCAAAGAGAATAGACTGGTGTTGTGTTTTTATGGCAGCGTAAAAAAAGAAGGGAGCTTCACGCTGCAGTGGTGGTGTGGGGGTTGCCATGTGTGCGTTTTTTTCCGTTGAAAGTTGCCAGTTCCGGAGATTAAATGAAGTACTTCTTATGCTGTTTTGGGTTTTGGCATGAACCTAAAAGTCTTTATTGTATGACCTTGTGGAGATAACGCAAAAGAGAATATTTCTGTGGGCCCTGTGTGTTTGTCTGTGTGTGTACATGTGTCCTTGAGAGAGAGGGGAAAAAAACAAAAAAAAAAGCAGAGAGAGAGAGAGAACTTGGAAAAAAATAGAAAAGACTGTGTAGCTACTGATCTGTGTGTAAAAACTTGGTAAAGGAAAAAAAAAAACACTATATATGGGTATTTTTGCAAGGTTTTGGGGTTTTACTTTTTCAATCTAACTTTGTAGGTTTTAACTCAAATGTTGCGTACATGATAAACTATTTACATATTTTAAAAAAGCCAATTTTTTGACGTATCACTGACTTTTCTTTTTTTTCCTTTGACTGAAGCATAACAGTGCACTTTACAGGGAAAAAGGACCTCTCAGTTGACAAGCATTTTTTGAAGCTAAGTAGAACAAATGACATTGCAAATGACATAAAGCATAACAATTTAAATGACTCTGACTTTAAAAAATGTAGTGTTCATATGACTTCACACTGCAGGATACATCGGATGCCACTCACCACATAATGGTGTGACAATATCACATTTCAGAAATGTGACAGTAATAAAGAATGTGTTTTCCCGGTGCTCAGCCGTGGCCGAGCTGGGCCTTGGGACTACAGTCCACCCCATAATTTACCAAGGAATATATAAAATGAGGCATTCCTTGTACAAAATTAAGCCAAATTCTAATTAGGCAATATGTCCACCTTTCCATTGACTGAAGGAGTGTGACACAACCTTTCACAAGGATTCACTTACACAAATTCAACCTGTCTGTGTTCAACTGGACAAACTGATCTTAGTTATCAATGCTAAATCATATCAAATCTGCGCAGACAGCTATATTGCTTTTTCCTAAATGGAATTTGTAAATTAGTTCAAGAGATGGCACAGAAGAAGCCATGATTATTGAAACCTCATTTTGAAGGAGCTGTACTACTCACAAATTTTCATCTAAATTAACTGTGTGTAACACATAAAAGTGGTAACATGCTTCCTTCTAGTAAAAGACACTACCCATCAAGCAAATACCCTGTAACTTTGCTGCATGTGTGTCTCCATGCATCAAGGGGGGGGGGGGGTACCAAAGAAATTAGCAATCCTCAGAAAAATAGATAATACATAAAAATTATCAATAAATGATCAATAATGAAGAGGAAAATATAAATGGAACCGCTTGGTAATGAAATCAAAATATTCAATAGGAGAAGTTAAAAGTTACATCAATAAATTTCAGATATTTAAGAAAATATCTGCAGGTTATTGTAAAAAGAAATATGTTTATAAGGAACAAGGTAAACTGATAAGGAAGAAAACCATGCAAATTTATGAGAAAAGTTCCAAATGTCTAAGAAAAGTCCAACTTGTGCTTAATTTATGTTTACTGTGGGACTTAATTTAGAATCTACTACAAAGACAATACAGATTCTTACTCAAAGAGAACAATGCTTTAGGGCGCTCAAAGCAAAATAATTTGATCTTCCCTGCATACACTTAGTTTCTTCAAAACTTTTGCATGGATCTCATTGAACTAAATCAAGAGTGAAGGTAAAAATGTTTAGAAATTATTTACACACTTATTGAATATACAAAGGCTTTCCCCTACACTAATTTAAATATTGCTATGGTGACACTGAAACCCTTAACTTAAACAATATCAAGATTTAAAATAGATGAAATGATTTACTTAGATAATGGAAATTGAATACACTTTGTAAATCACATCATGTCACATTTAAGTGCAGTTCCTAGATTATTAGTACCAAACATTTACCTAGGAAACCACTTAGCTTACCATCAACAATCTACAAGATTAGTATAATATACAAATAAGAAAAATAGGGAAATTGTGAACGACAAACCCTATTATTGAAGCCATTTAACTTAGGTGATGAGGAAGGGTTTCTGGGTGATTATATGCAAAGAATGACAACTGACAGCGATGTCATCTATACTGCCCTTCCCAGGAGGGACCATGTGACGAAGAAACTGTGGGAGATGCACCCATCTCTTGAGCAAACCAGGGGATCTGGTCATCAAAGGAAACTGGACCAAAACTCCCTGGCAAGGACAGCACAAAGGTTATCCTGTTGACCTAAACAGCCGCGGAAAGCGAAGGATGTGGCACTTGGGTGCATCTAATGTCCCCACCTGAAACCCTCAGCAAGAGACTGTTTAATATATATATATTGTATACTTATTTGAAAAAAGAAAACAACAAATGACTGTTTTAACTGTTTCTCTATGCAAGTGTCAGCTGATGACTTGGCGTCCAGTAACGACCTCTGCTAATAGAGAAGCAGGCTGTTTGTTTATCATGACAAGGGAGAAAAAGAGAAAAAATACAAGGGAAAGAAAAGTGTGGTTAGTATTACCTTATCCTCAGCATCCTCGAGTAATACTTAATATTGGTTATCAAGTTGTTCCATTGCTTTTACACTATAGAGAATGTTTACTCCTTAATGACATTAACAGTTGGACAAAATATTTTTTATTACTAAAATAATGCAGCTACTACAGGCTGTTTGTTTTTTTTTTTTAAAGAAAGGCAATATACAGAAATAACATGGCAAACTTTATTTTGAATCACACCTGGCACAACACATCACTCCACTGATTAGAAACATGATGACACGCCTTACTCTGCGAATGCAAGGTTAATTTAATCAGGGAACTCCTCTTTTTGAAGTGGTGATGTCCCCTTTCAGACAGCTTAACACTCTCTGAGTATGCAACAGCTTACAATGCATCTCTCCCCCGTACTGCTACCCTGCTTGACCAAGAAAGCGAGCAAGTGTTATACCAAGGATCTACATTGTCAAAGGTCATTGAGTCATTGGGCGTATTCACATTTGGCTAGACACTGGGCAGATCTGTGTACCCCGTTTTGGCAACTGACCATACCCTCATCATGTCAGCAGGACAGGTTGGCAGGGTGAAGAGAGATGCTTTTCTACCACATGATGCCATTTATGAAGCATGACTGCAATTTCAGATGGAAAGTACAGGAGTGAGGTTTTTGTTCACTGTTTCTTTGGGTGAGAGTAGATGCAAATACCTTAGGGATTAAAACATTTAAATATAGGTTACAATTATTTACAAAATTATAACAAAGGATAGAATGGTCCTTGCAAATGGTCAAATTAATACCTCAGATACTCATAGAAGTTAGTGTTTCTCTTAATGGAGAAGTCTCATCATAAACTTGGTAATGATTTTTATAACTTCAGATTTTTCGTGTGTGAATCCTTAATATGATGAGGAGGATGGTAAGAGGGGCGATACTGGCCTGAGGATGTTTTTGAAGACTGCAATATAATTTAAGGCTGTTTTTAAGGCTGTTTCATATTATTTTCTATGTTCTTATTTGACACAGTCTAAAATTAATTTTAATCCCTGCACATGTTGACTCTTAATGACATATTCTATACACATTTTAACTTGCAAGGACACATAACAGCATGTAAATTCTTACGCATATCCTTATATTAATTCATTATCACTTTTGTTATTTTTCTTTTAATCCTGACGCTTTATTAAGCATCAAAGGGGAATATGACAGAAAAATTCCATATTATCCACATTATTGTTAATAATGTATTATTATAATTAATATGTATTATGCCTTTGCTATTTCATGTCTGATGTTTATATGTGCATTCCATGCAGGATAAATTCATACATTCCTTTATATTATTCTTCCATATTATATATTATATTTCATATTATATGTCTGATATGACTTGTGATTCATGTATGGCCTTGAACAGCCCCAGTCTGCTTGTGAGTGTGCCTGAGTTAGCAATTTTAATCACCAGCTGTACTGATACATTTTTGGATGTCTAGTCATATGTGACCGAGAAGGTATTGGCTCCTTGTTTCCTGGAAGCAAAGATAAGAACTGTTATCTCCTGTCTTGCCAGATGTACTCAAGGACAGTTTCTCCGTCTTACCATGGATAACACAGCTTTAAAAGCTAGAACAATGAATGGCTGATTCAGAGGTATGGATGGTCAGACTTGGGGCTGCCTCTGTATTTCTCCCTCATGAGGAATAAATGTACTTATATCTAAATTTCCTGCCTGATTTTTGGCTCAGATTAATTATACTGAAAATTATTCTAACACATTTCAAGACAAAATTTGCTCAATAAAAAGTATTATGCAATTACAGTGCATCCAGAAAGTATTCACAGCGCTTCACTTTTTCCACATTTTGTTATGTTGCAGCCTTATTCCAAAATGAAATAAATTCAATTTTTTTCCTCAAAATTCTACACACAACACCCCATAATGACAACATGAAATTTTTTTTTTGAGATTTTTGCAAATTTATTAAAAATAAAAAACTAAGAAATCACATGTACATAAGTATTCACAACCTTTGCTCAATACTTTGTTGATGCATCTTTGGCAGCAAATACAACCTCAAGTCTTTTTGAATATGATGCTACAAGCTTGGCACACCTATCTTTGGGCAGTTTGGCCCATTCCTCTTTGCAGCACCTCTCAAGCTCCATCAGGTTGGATGGGAAGCGTTGATCCACAGCCATTTTCAGATCTCTCCAAAGATGTTCAATTGGATTCAAGTCTGGGCTCTGGCTAGGCCACTCAAGGACATTCAGAGTTGTCCTGAAGCCACTCCTTTGATATCTTGGCTGTGTGCTTAGGGTCGTTGTCCTGCTGAAAGATGAACTGTCACCCCAGTCTGAGGTCAAGAGCGCTCTGGAGCAGGTTTTCATCCAGGACGTCTCTGTACATTGCTGCATTCATCTTTCCCTCTATCCTGACTAGTCTCCCAGTTACTGCCACTGAAAAACATCCCCACAGCATGATGTTGCCACCACCATTGGCGTGGTTACGAATGGTGTCTGGTTTCCTGCAAACATGACACCTGGCATTCACGCCAAAGAGTTCAATCTTTGTCTCATCAGACCAGAGAATTTTGTTTCTCATGGTCTGAGAGTCCTTCAGGTGCCTTTTGGCAATCTCCAGGGGTGCCATGTGCCTTTTACTAAGGAGTGGCTTCCGTCTGGCCACTCTACCATACAGGCCTGATTGGTGGATTGCTGCAGAGATGGTTGTCCTTCTGGAAGGTTCTCCTCTCTCCACAGAGGAATGCTGGAGCTCTGACAGAGTGACCATTGGGTTCTTGGTCACCTCCCTGGTTAAGGCCCTTCTCCCCCGATCGCTCAGTTTAGATGGCAAGCCACCTCTAGGAAGAGTCCTAGTGATTCCAAACTTCTTCCATTTACAAATGATGGAGGCCACTGTGCTCATTAGGACCTTCAAAGCAGCAGAAATTTTTCTGTACCCTTCCCCACATTTGTGCCTCGAGACAATCCTGTCTCGGAGGTCTACAGACAATTCCTTTCACTTCATGCTTGGTTTATGCTCTGACATGGATGGTCAACTGTGGGACCTTATATTGACAGGTGTGTGCCTTTCCAAATCAGATTCAATCAACTGAATTTACCACAGGTGGACTCCAATTAAGCTGTAGAAACATCTCAAGGATGATGAGTGGAAAAAGGATGCACCCGAGCTCAATTTGGAGCTTCATGGCAAAGGCTGTGAATACTTATGTACATGTGATTTTTTTTATTTTTAATAAGTTTGCAACAATCTCAAAAAAAAAAAAAAAAAACTTTTTTCACATTGTCATTATGAGGAATTGTGTGTAGAATTTTTGAGGAAAAAACAAATTTAATCCATTTTGGAATAAGGTTGTAACTTAAAATGTGGAAAAAGTGAAACACTGTGAAGACTTTACGGATGCACTGTACTTTTCCTCGTTCCATAAAATGTGCTTGAACTAATGGACGTACTGGGTGGGTGATATTCAGGTTTACAAATTTTGAACTACTGGTCATCAGGAGGCTATGAGGAAAAAGTTGCAAATCTATTAGAAAAAAGTTGCAAATTTACAGGAAAGAAAATTGTAAATTTTTGAGAAAAGAGGTGCAAATTTATAATTAAACAGCTAAAGTTTACAGGGAAAAATAGGATTAATTATTCATATACCTCAGAGGTTTTGTTTTCTTGTAGTGTTGCCCTCTTAGCAACACAGCTAGCTAATGGAGCTACTGTATGTATTGCAAGGCCACTTTTTAAGGCCATCATCCCATCCCGATAGTCATGGCAAGTGGTATGATGATATTATTCTTTTTGGAGGTGCAAAAAGGTCATGTCCCCATATTTTTGATGCTGAAGTCATTGAATTTGACAAGCACAAGTGTCAACTGCACATTCCAAAATAGTACTAGAAACTGCTTCCATAATTCACTCAAGGCATCATGAGGGCCAGGAATAAGGTAAACAAGATTTTTTTTTTTTTTTTTTGCATCTTTGCTTAGAATTGGTGTTTCAAAATAAGGCTGAGGCTGCACGGTGGCGCAGTGGTTTAGCACTGTGGCAGCACAGTTTTACCCTCGGCCGGGGGGCCGCGGGGATCATGAGATCGTGGGTTCGATCCCAGCCCCCGACCAACAGTGAGCTGTGTGGAGTTTGCATGTTCTCCCCGTGCTGCGCGGGATTTCTCCGGTTTCCTCCCGCACACCAAAAACATGTAGGTTTACGGCGCTCGCGCACGCAGCAACCAGCAGCCGGTGGCTTGTCACCAAACTGCAAACCAAGTCTACCTACGGGTACAAATAAGTAACCAAAAAAAAAAAATAAAAAATAAAAAAAATAATAATAATTAAAAAAAAATTCATATGAATGGGGATGAGGGAGAATTTTTGGGTCATTTTGCTAATAAGGGGGATGGCATCCCCCCTCGTCCCCCTTCCAATCACCTACTGAGTGTAGGGGATCTGCATTCTCAACCAAATATGTGTTTTTTTATGTGAAGGTTCAAACTAGCACTGTGTTTGAAACTTAGCCCACAGAATTCACAAGAAAACGGTGTCTCACCAGTGTGGTTTCTCATGTGACTTTTCAAACTACTACGCACAGTAAAACTGCGTCCACAGAAATCACAGGAAAATGGCTTCTCACCCGTGTGGTTTCTCATGTGACGCTTCAGAGCTTCGCGTCTAGGGTAACATTTCCCACATGTTTCGCAGGAAAATGGCTTTTCGCCCGTGTGTGTTGCCATGTGTCTCTTCAGATGATTATTTTGAGTGAAACTTTGGCCACACGTTTCACAACAATACGGCTTCTCCCCCGAGTGAGTTCTCGTGTGGATGACTAATAGAGCGTGAGTGGTAAAATCTTTCCCACATATTTCACAAGAAAACATATTTTCCCCCGTATGGATTCTCAAGTGTTGAGTCAGAAAACAACGTGCAGTGAAACTCTTCCCACACATTTCACAAGAATGCATCTGTTCCCCTGTGTGGGTTCTCATGTGGTAATTCAAGTAGTACCAAGAAGAGTAACCTTTCCCACATATTTCACAAGAAAATGCCTTCTCCCCTGCAACTGTTCTGCTTCCAGTATTACATGGCTTCTCTGACATGGAGGAGCTGTTCACATTTTTACTGTGGCTTCGACTTCTGTGAACTTTCTTCTTTGGTTTTCGTATTTTCTGACTGGTAGATCCTTGGTTTTGGGAGGGGAGATAGTCACTGTCTGTTTCAGCGTCACTGTGGTCATTTTCTTCATCAGCAGAACTTTCCATGAAGGAATCAGTCTCCTGCTTTTGTTCATGCTGCTCTTCATGGAGCTGTTGATCATCTGGACAAATGGTAAAACCAAACAATTATGATGCTAACAGCAGCAATTACCAACATAATGGTCAATAATAATAATAAAAAAAAAAACCATTACATCACAGTTACACCCGAACCCCACCCCCCCATGAACCTCTTGTATATCATGTTACATAACAAAATAAACTGCATCTAAAGCATCAGTTTTATATTTGCAACTTTTTCTTGTAAACCTGTATTTTTTTTCCTCATAAATTTGCAGGGTTTTTTTTCCCCCTTTAATTCTGGAACCTTTTTCGTGAAAATTTTAAACTTTTTTCCCCTCTCTCACACATTTAAAATTTTTTTCCCCTCATGAATTTGCTGTGGTTTTTTTTTTATTATTATTATAAATTTGCAACTTTTTTTCCCCATCACACATTTGAATTTGAGGAAGAAGTTGCAAATTTATCTTTGCTATTAGAAAATATAAATCTGGTGAACTTATACAGCCTCAATATTGATGATCATAACTTCTTTGTTAATTTATTCCTCACTTTATCATCACTTGCAGGGCAACATATAATAGCAGGGGATTTTAATTGTACATTGAATCCCAGTATAGATAGATCAACAGGACTGGACTGTACGAACAATGGATGTAGGATGACCATTAATCATTTTATGAAAGAACTGAGATTGCTAGATGCAGTGGGGTAAAAAAATATTTAGTCAGCCACCAATTGTGCAATTTCTCCCACTTAAAAGATGAGAGAGGTCTCCAATTTTCATCATAGGTATACCTCAACTATGAGAAACAAAATGAGAAAAAAAATCCAGAAAATCACACTGAAGGATTTTTAATGAATTAATTGGTAAATTCCTCGGTAAAATAAGTATTTGGTCAATAACAAAAGTTCATCTCAATACTTTGTTTTATACCCTTTGTTGGCAATGACAGAGGTCAAACATTTTCTGTAAGTTTTCACAAGGTTTCCACACACTGTTGCTGGTATTTTGGCCCATTCCTCCATGCAGATGTCCTCTAGAGCAGTGATGTTTTGGGGCTGTCGCTGGGCAACACGGACTTTCAACTCCCTCCAAAGATTTTCTATGGGGTTGAGATCTGGAGACTGGCTAGGCCACTCCAGGACCTTGAAATGCTTCTTACGAAGCCACTCCTTCGTTGCCCGGGCGGTGTGTTTGGGATCATTGTCATGCTGAAAGACCCAGCCACGTTTCATCTTCAATGCCCTTGCTGGTGGAAGGAGGTTTTCACTCAAAATCTCACCGATACATGGCCCCATTCATTCTTTCCTTTACACGGATCAGTCGTCCTGGTCCCTTTGCAGAAGAACAGCCCCAAAGTATGATGTTTTCACCCCATGCTTCACAGTAGGTATGGTGTTCTTTCTCCTCCAAACACGACAAGTTGAGTTTTTACCAAAAAGTTATATTTTGTTTTCATCTGACCATATGACATTCTCCCAATCCTCTTCTGGATCATCCAAATGCTCTCTAGCAAACTTCAGACAGGCCTGGACATGTACTGGCTTAAGCAGGGAGACACGTCTGGCACTGCAGGATTTGAGTCCCTGGCGGCGTAGTGCGTTACTGATGTAGCCTTTGTTACTTTGGTCCCAGCTCTCTGCAGGTCATTCACTAGGTCCCCCCGTGTGGTTCTGGGATTTTTGCTCACCGTTCTCTTGATCATTTTGACCTCACGGGGTGAGATCTTGTGTGGAGCCCCAGATCGAGGGAGATTATCAGCGGTCTTGTATGTCTTCCATTTTCTAATAATTGCTCCCACAGTTGATTTCTTCACACCAAGCTGCTTACCTATTGCAGATTCAGTCTTCCCAGCCTGGTGCAGGTCTACAATTTTGTTTCTGGTGTACTTTGACAGCTCTTTGGTCTTGGCCATAGTGGAGTTTGGAGTCTGACTGTTTGAGGTTGTGGACAGGTGTCTTTTATACTGATAATGAGTTCAAACAGGTGCCATTAATAGAGGTTACGAGTGGAGGACAGAGGAGCCTCTCAAAGAAGAAGTTACAGGTCTGTGAGAGCCAGAAATCTTGCTTGTTTGTAGGTGACCAAATACTTATTTTACCAAGGAATTTACCAATTAATTCATTAAAAATCCTTCAATGTGATTTTCTGGATTTTTTTTCTCATTTTGTCTCTCATAGTTGAGGTATACCTATGATGAAAATTGGAGACCTCTCTCATCTTTTAAGTGGGAGAACTTGCACAATTGGTGGCTGACTAAATACTTTTTTACCCCACTGTATACCCTTTGTTGGCAATGACAGAGGTCAAACGTTTTCTGTAAATTTTCACAAGGTTTTCACACACTGTTGCTGGTATTTTGGCCCATTCCTCCTTGCAGATCTCCTCTAGAGCAGTGATGTTTTGTGGCTGTCGCTGGGCAACACAGACTTTCAACGTAATTCTGTTGAACCACAATTCAAAAGCATTGTCTGATTTTCATTGGTTAATTTTCATAGAATAATTATTTATTACCACTTTTGTCAGATTCAAGTTATTTCTTTCTTTCTTTATTTTATTTAATATGGACATAACAAATTACATTAGTACAATCACAAGGAGAGACCAGATGTTTTGCATAGGTGTATATAGCACAAGTGCTAATTCTCAACACCAGTCCATAGGTGGCTTATATAGGTTATAAATTAGCCTGTACAAACAAAATTTACAAGTTAATTAAAATTGCAAATACATTACAAATTATAAATAGAGCAAGAGATCCATGATCACAACAAACACAATTCAGACTAGACATGCACACATTGCTGGTGGGATTTTAGCCAATCTTTAGCGCCTCTGTTGAAGAGGTTGGCATTTGTCTCCAATTTTAAGTGAGTTGGCAGAGAGTTCCATAAGTTTGCCCCTTTTATGGAGAAAGCAGACTGACCAAATGAAGTTCTAAACATGGTGACAATGCAGTCACCGTTGATGGAAGCTCGTGTGCATGCTCTGCTAGAGCTCAAGCGTCTAGCCACCAAACCAGAGAAACGAGGTGAAACAAGATTGTATAGACATTTAAAAACCAGTCTGATATTACAGAAGATAATAAAATTTTCAAAAGTAAGAAGATTGTGCTTGGCTAAAATACCACAGTGATGCCACCGCATTGGTTTGTGGTCAAAGATTTTTATAGCCTGTTTATATATTGCAGTTATGGGTTTTAGTGTAATTTGAGATGTTTGTGACCAAGATGTGATGCAGTATGACAGATGTGAAAGAATCATCGCGTGCATACAGTGGGGCAAAAATGTAATTAGTCAGCTACCAATTGTGCAAGTTCTCCCACTTAAAAGATGAGAGAGGTCTCCAATTTTCATCATAAGTATACTTCAACTATGAGTGACAAAATGAGGAAAAAAAAATCCAGAAAATCACATTGTCTGATTTTTAAAGTATTTATTTGCAAATTATGGTGGAAAGTAAGTATTTGGTCACCTACAAACAAGCAAGATTTCTGGCTCTCACAGACCTGTAACTTCTTCTTTAAGAGGCTCCTCTGTCCTCCACTCGTTGCCTGTATTAATGGCACCCGTTTGAACTCATTATCAGTATAAAAGACACCTGTCCACAATCTCAAACAGTCAGACTCCAAACTCCACTATGGCCAAGACCAAAGAGCTGTCAAAGGACACCAGAAACAAAATTGTAGACCTGCACCAGGCTGGGAAGACTGAATCTGCAATATCTTAAGCAGCTTGGTGTGAAGAAATCAACTGTGGGAGCAATTATTAGAAAATGGAAGACATACAAGACCACTGATAATCTCCCTTGATCTAGGGCTCCACGCAAGATCTCACCCCGTGGGATCAAAATGATCACGAGAACGGTGAGCAAAAATCTCAGAACCGCACGGGGGGACCTAGTGAATGACATGCAGAGAGCTGGGACCAAAGTAACAAAGGCTACCATCAGTAACACACTACACCGCCAGGGACTCAAATCCTGCAGTGCCAGACGTGTCCCCTGCTTAAGCCAGTACATGTCCAGGCCCGTCTGAAGTTTGCTAGAGAGCATTTGGATGATCCAGAAGAGGACTGGGAGAATGTCATATGGTCAGATGAAACCAAAATAGAACTTTTTGATAAAAACTCAACTTGTCGTGTTTGGAGGAGAAAGAACACCATACCTACTGTGAAGCATGGGGGTGGAAACATCATGCTTTGGGGCTGTTTTTCTGCAAAGGGACCAGGACGACTGATCCGTGTAAAGGAAAGAATGAATGGGGCCATGTATCGTGAGATTTTGAATGAAAACCTCCTTCCATCAGCAAGGGCATTGAAGATGAAACGTGGCTGGGTCTTTCAGCGTGACAATGATCCCAAACATACCGCACGGGCAACGAAGGAGGTGGCTTCGTAAGAAGCATTTCAAGGTCCTGGAGTGGCCTAGCCAGTCTCCAGATCTCAACCCCATAGAAAATCTTTGGAGGGAGTTGAAAGGCCGTGTTGCCCAGCGACAGCCCCAAAACATCACTGCTCTAGACGAGATCTGCATGGAGGAATGGGCCAAAATACCAGCAACAGTGTGTGAAAACCTTGTGAAGACTTACAGAAAATGTTTGACCTCTGTCATTGCCAACAAAGGGTATATAACAAAGTATTGAGATGAACTTTTGTTATTGACCAAATACTTATTGTTCACCATAATTTGCAAATAAATTCTTTAAAAATCAGACAATGTGATTTTCTGGATTTTTTTTTCTCATTTTGTCTGTCATAGTTGAGGTATACCTATGATGAAAATTGGAGACCTCTCTCATCTTTTAAGCGGGAGAACATGCACAATTGGTAGCTGACTAAATACTTTTTTACCCCACTGTATATGTATGAGCAGTTCTGAATGACAAATCCCTTCTAATGAGACGGAAGCAATTTAAATTGGGTTTGACCTTCTTACAAATGTAATGCACCTGCTTGTCGAATCGCAGGTTCCTGTCTAGAATGATCCCTAAATACTTGACCTCATTCACTTCAGTAAGCACCTCATTTCCAATTTTAACATCAAAAACATCATTCATGGGCCTGTTTCTAATAGAGATACACATAGCAATAGTTTTTTTTGACATTCAAGGTTAAATGCGACAACACAAGCCATTTAGAGATGTTCTGTAAAACCTGGGTCAGGTGCTCAGCTGCCATGCTAGCCATTTTGGCAGACAGATAGTTTACGGTGTCATCAGCATACATCTGGCAGTTGGCACCTGAGCAACTATCAGGCAAGTCGTTGATGTATATTGTGAGCAACAACGGCCCTAGTATAGATCCTTGTGGTACTCCCATGTTATTTGTGAGCAGCCCAGATTTCTCCCCATTGACCTTGACACATTGTTCTCTCCCCTCCAGGTATGACCTAAACCACTGTATTGCCTCAGTTGAAATCTTGAGGTCTTTTAACTTCGACAATAGGACAGTGTGGTTTACCGTGTCAAAGGCCTTTTTTAGATCCAGAAACACGGTCCCCACAACATGCCCCTTACCAATAAAGCCTTGACCTTCTCAATAAAATAACAGTTAGCTGTTTCTGTGGAATACTTAGGTCTAAACCCAAATTGCTGTGAATAAAGTAATTGATTGGACTCTAAATGTTCTATCAAATGATCAGCAACAATCTTCTCCAAAATTTTTGAGACTACGGGCAATATGGCAATCGGCCTGAAGTTGCTTGCTAAGTCCTTGTCTCCCGACTTATAGACTGGGGTAACTACTGCTGTCTTCCAATTCTCTGGAAAGGTATTTGTCCTTATTGACAAGTTAACTAAATGAGTAATAGGCTCCAACAGACTATTCTGGTGTTTCTTAATTAAGGCAGCATTTAGGTTATCAACATCCTTTGCCATAGAGTTATTCATTTTCCCAATAATCTCTTTAACTGCATCACTCGATACCTCTTTAATGCGAAAACTGTTGTGAACATTAATATGTTCCTTCGAGGATAACTCAGGTGGTCTAAAATAACTTGCCAATTTATGAACGGATTCAGTGAAAAAAACAGTTGAAGACATTGGCCATGGACTCATTACTATCAATGAGGTTATCATCTACCTGACTACTTATTTTTGAATGCTTTTGTTTACTCGAATTTGTTAATCTATTAATGTGTTGCCAGAGTTTAGAACTGCTCCCACTGGCCTCCTCAATTAGTCTAAGGAAGTAATTAGTCTTAGCTTTCCGAAGCTCAGACACCACTTTGTTCCTTAGACTAGTGAAAATGAAATGGTCAGTGTTGGTTTTAGTGACCCGAGAACTTTTGAGAGCAAGATCTCTCTTTTTCATAAACTGAAGAATGTCCTTATTAAACCATGGGAGGGAGCATTTCTTAGGTCTGCTTTTCCAGGTTCTTGTGTATTTACCAAGTAAGTTGCTTAAGGTTGACATAAAATTATTGACACTACTCTTTAAGTTCGACACTTTGGTTACATTCTCCCAATTTGCATTCATTAAGTCCTGTTCAAAGTGAGCCATGTTTGATTTAGAAATACCTGTTGTGAACCTAGATTGATTTTCATTTTTAATATGGTGGACAAGGTGTTGTTTTGATAGCTTTCTTACAACCAGCGTCATGTTGTGATCTGAAAGTCCAGTAATCAAATTATATGTTTTTATGACTCTCTCTGGCCTATTAGTGAAAATCAAGTCAATAAGAGTTTCAGATGTCCTTGTGATACGGGTGGGTTTATCAATCAATTGTACATATCTAAATTTCCCCATAGCTGATTTCAATTTGCCTTTGGTACTTTTATCCATCCAATTGTTAAAATCACCGAATACAATACATTCATTACATTTATCACAGATGGAAAGGAGACTCTTGAATTCATTGTAAAACTCAGCACCATGAGATGGGGGATTATAGACTAAAACAATGTTAAAATTCCTATTTGGTGATAGAATTACATTAAGTCCCAGGCACTCCAAATTTATACTCAGTTCAAGTTCGACACATTTAAGACATTCCCTTATATAAATTAGGACACCCCCTCCTTTGCTTGAGATTCTATCATTTCTATAACATAAATATCCTGGTATACCCTGGGTTTGGGATCGGTTTGGGAACGTCACTTCCTTGTGGTAACGTATCGTCACTTCCTGTTTTGCTGTCTGCCTGTGTGGTTTGCTCTCCAGCCACTAGCTATGGCTACTAGCTCTCCTTCCTCTCCTCCTCTGGTGTGCTCTCTCTGTCAGATGTTTAGCTACACCTCTGCCTCTTTTAGTGATAACGGTAAATGTAATAAATGTCGTCTTTTTGAGGCGTTCGAGGCGAGGTTGTCTGATTTGGAATCCCGGCTCCGCTGCATTGAAACACCGTCTGCGCCAGTTAACCGTGACGGACGCCCTTTAGCTGCAGTGGAGCTAGCTAGCTTAGGCCCCTCTGTCAGCGGTCCCCCAGCTCTCCTCAGCAGCGAGGAGACTAGGTGGGTGACGGTGAGAAGGAAGCCTAGTCACAAAGCCCCGGTACACCACCAACCTGTTCACGTTTCTAATCGTTTTTCCCTGCTCAGCGACACACCCGCTGAGGAAAAAACTGATCAATGGCGACTCTGTAGTCAGAAACGTGAACCTAGAGACTCCAGCGGCCATAGTCAAATGCATTCCTGGGGCCAGAGCAGGCGACATCGAGTCAAATCTGAAAATGCTGGCTAAAAGTAACTGTAAATATTCCACAATTGTTATTCACGCTGGCATTAATGACATCCGTCTCCGGCAGTTGGAAGTCACGGAACTTAATGTAGAATCGGTGTGTGACTTTGCAAAAACGATGTCTGCCACTGTAGTATTCTCTGGGCCCCTCCCCAATCTGACCAGTGATGACATGTTTAGCCGCTCGTCATCCTTGAACCGCTGGCTGTCTGTGTGGTGTCCTAAAAATGACATGGGCTACATTGACAATTGGAGCCCTTTTTGGGGAAAACCTGGTCTTATGAGACGAGACAGCATTCATCCCACTTTGGATGGTGCTTCTCATTTATCTAACAATCTGGCATCTTTTTTATCCAAATTTCCAAAACCCTGAGTTGGGACCAGGAAGCAGAGTCGAAGTCTTACATGCCTCTCTGCAGCTCCTCTTCATCCGCCACCCCTCAGATTAGCCCCTGTCTTCCCCATCAGAGAATCGTTGTCTGCTCCTTCCAAAGTAAATAAAAATATAATGTATAAGCATCCCAAAGTGATAAAGCAAAATATTGGTAAAACTCAAATTAAACATAAAGCCTCTAAATTGAATGATTTGGCTTCTGTTCCTCCTCATAATTTAAAAATTAAATGTGGTTTATTAAATATTAGGTCTCTAACTCCCAAGTCTCTGTTAGTCCATGATCTGTTAATTGATCATCAGATTGATTTAATTTCCCTTACAGAGACTTGGTTAGGGCAAGAGGATTATGTTGGTTTAAATGAATCAACTCCCTCTGGTTATTTAAACTGTCAAAATCCCAGAAGTTCTGGTCGTGGAGGAGGAGTAGCAACAATTTACCATTCCAAATTACTAGTTAATGTAAAGCAAAAAACATGTTATAATTCCTTTGAGGGCCTGGTCCTCAGTATTGGGCACTTTAGCAATTTTAGGTTAAACCCAATTTTATTTGCCATAGTTTATCGTCCCCCATCAACTTACTCAGAACTTTTATCCGAATTTGCTGATTTCTTAGCTGATTTAGTGCTGAAATCTGAGAATAATTATAGTAGGGGACTTTAATATACATGTGGATGTAGATAGTGACTGCCTTAATGTGGCATTTAATTCAATATTAGACTCGATTGGGTTTTCTCAGAAAGTAGGAAATTCTACTCATTACCTCCACCATACATTGGACCTTGTTCTGACATATGGCATATAAATAGAAAATCATGTAGTGTCTCCTCATAACCCTGTACTGTCAGACCATTGTCTGTTAACCTTTGATTTTACTATTTCTGACTATTTGGCTCCTAAAGAAAAATATTATTACAGTAGATGCCTCTCAGATGATGCTGTTACCAAATTTATGCAGATTGTTTCCTCTATGCCATGTGTCAACACAACGGAAATAAGCTATAGACAGCTTGCTCCTTCTGTAATTGATAACATGGTGGATAGTGTTTCAGCTTCTCTGCATCAGACTCTAGACTTGGTGGCCCCCTTAAAAAAGAAAAAGTCTAATCAGAGATTTCTAACTCCTTGGTTCAACACAGAAACTCGTAGCTTAAAACAGAAGACTCGTCAATTAGAAAGAAAATGGCGCTCCACTAATTTAGATGAAATCTATTTAGCTTGGAGAAATCATCTTTTAATTTATAAAAAATCTCTTAGAAAAGCTAGAACGAGTTATTACTCTGCATTAATAGAAGAGAACAAGAATAATCCCAGGTTTCTTTTCAGTACTGTAGCCAGGTTGACAAAGAGTCAGGACTCTGTCAATCCTAGCATTCCCTTAGAGCTTACTAGTCAGGACTTTATGAACTTTTTCAATAATAAAATTTCATCCATCAGAGAAAAAATCAATCAGATTCTTCCCACAGTTAAAGGTGAACTGAACTGAACGGCATTGAATGGCACTGGGTGATAGTACATACAATTATAAAGATAATTTATCATTGGCACCCCCTCCACTAATCCCGGAATCTTGGAGGAAATCGCGATTTTGAATTTCCCGCCCTGAAAAATTAGACGAATCCGCCGATTAGCCGGAAGTGCAGCCGGAGTTCCACGCGACGTCACGAGTGTGACCCAGTCCTCATGTTTACCATTGCGAGCACATCGACACTGGTTGTTTTTGGTGCATTTTGTCTTGATAGTCGACTACAAAACACTTCCAAAACCTTGGAAGATCTGTTCAGTGGCCAAGGAAAGCGGTCATGGCGACAAAAGAAAAGAAAGGGGGAGGAAAAGCGACCAGGAAGCGATACATTTCTAGATATAGATATTACAGTGATCCCACACTTATCGCGTTTAATGGGGACCAGAACCGACCCCGAAAAGTGAAAAACCGCGAAGTAGCGTCACCCCCCCCCCCCAAGGGCGTCACAAGCACTATTTTGCACAAAAAGGCACGAGAGAACAGCGAAAAGTGCCACTAAGCAACACGAGCGATAAAGAACAATGAATGCGGTCTTCCTTCGCTGGGTATGGGCGATCGGCAGGGAGAGAAGCTGGGTAAAACGTCTCGGCCAATCAGCTTGCTAGGTAAAACGTCTCGGCCAATCAGCTTGCGAGATTCCCGAGCGGTGAAGAGGTGGGCGGAGAGGAGTGGAGCGGCGGTCAGAGAGGTGGATTTTGAGTTGTGCGGGCTCTCCGTGTTGATACTTGATGTTCTAATGTAGTCTCCCTGCCTTCTGCTAGCGCCCGGGCAACTTTCGTGCCATTTTTTCTCAATTTTGAATTGTTGATGAATATTTTTGAAAAATCCGCGATGCACTGAGGGCGCGAAAGGTGAAACACGAAGTAGCGAGGGATCACTGTATTTATAAATAGCACAGTCAAATGCAGAGGCCAGTTCTGTTCATGTGTATTGCCACTATAGTCTGTAGAAGTATTGTAATACATAGCCCAATTTTTTGAATGAATTTATTTATTTCGGATAGTACAGTACAGGTTGAAAGAAACTGAATGATATAACAACAAGGTCAAATTGAACAATGACTCATCTGATTATACAATTCAACGCAAGTTATCCGAAATGGGTGATGGCTGAAGCCGCAGCTTATATTGCCCACCCATATACCATCTAAGAATTCAAAAGAGAAAAAAGAGAAAACAGGCAAGAGCGATTACAATTCAAAACAAAACTAAGACAAAATGTGACAGAGAAAAAAGAAAACTAAGCGACAACACAACACAGGCTGGATATGTTACAACTCGCCGCTCATTAGTGGCGCCAGCTGCGCGCACACCTGCGCCTCGTCAGCAGCGTGGGATATAAGCCACTCTGCCCTGGGCTTCGGCCTGAAGCCGTCTGATTCCTTCAGTCCTCTTGCTGCAGAGGAACCCCATCATCTCCCAGCAAGATCTACAGCGTAAGCATACCTACCTTTGCCTTTCCAGTCTCTCCCCTGTGCACAGGTGTATTTCCCGGCGGTGGACCTCGCCTCTGCATCGCCGTCTGCCCTGCTGTCACAGGTGCATCAGGTCGCTGTCTCCCGGGCTCGCCCTTGTGCACGCCTGCCACCTGCCACACTCCTGCATCCTCCTCTGTCTCGTCACCGATCCTGAATGCCTCTTCACTCTGAAAACTCTGGTGTTCTTGACTGCTGGAACTGCTATCATCTGCCATTGTTGTTTTGATAAGGGTCACACTCGTGACGTCACGCAGCGTCGTCTGCACTACTTCCGGTTTGTTTGGCACTGCCAGCCAGAGGCAAAAGTTTATCGGCTTATAGCTTGGCCATTGCACGGCCTAAAAATTTCTTTTATGTGTTGAAAAATACAATAGGTAATAAGGAATTAATCTGTTATTCTACTTTTTCGGCAAAAAGGTGGGTTCAGTTCACCTTTAACTTAAATACTGTAACTACTACAACTCCTTCTATTGATGTCTGTCTTGATGAGTTTACTCCAATCGACCTTTGTGAGTTAGACAAAATAGTTTCCTCATCCAAACCTTCAACTTGTCTTTTAGACCCTATTCCTACCAGGTTATTTAAAGAAGTCTTCCCACTTATTGGTAGCTTTATTCTTCATATAATCAATTCTTCATTAACTTTAGGCCATGTACCACAGGCTTTTAAAACGGCTGTAATTGAACCCTTATTCAAAAAGCCAATGCTAGATCCAGGAGCTTTAGCCAACTATAGACCAATCTCTAATCTCCCTTTCATTTCAAAAATCTTAGAAAGAGTTGTTGCTATGCAATTATTTGACCACCTGCAGGGAAATGGTTTACTTGAAGAGTTTCAATATGGGTTTAGAATCCATCATAGTACTGAAACAGCCTTAGCGACGGTCACTAACGACCTCCTCATTGCATCTGATAATGGACTAGTTTCTGTACTTGTCCTTTTAGACCTTAGTGCAGCTTTTGATACTATCGATCATAATATTCTACTTGATAGATTAGAACACTATGTTGGACTTAATGGAACTTCGTTGCAGTGGTTTAGATCCTATTTATCTGATAGGTTCCAGTTTGTTCATGTAAATAATGAGTTTTCTTTCAACTCAAAGCTTAGTCATGGAGTTCCACAGGGATCTGTGCTAGGCCCTACTCTTTTTAGTTTATATATGCTTCCGTTAGGCAACATTATTAGAAAGCACTGTATACATTTTCATTGTTATGCAGATGACACACAATTATACCTGTCAATGAAGCCTGATGATAGTAATCAATTAGCCAAGTTAGAAGCCTGTCTTAAGGAAATCAAAGCTTGGATGACTTGTAATTTCCTGCTATTAAATTCAGATAAGACTGAAGTCATTCTTGTTGGTCCAAAAAACCTTAGAAATTCCTTTCCAAATCAAACTTTCAGTTTGGATGTGGTTACTCTTTCTCTTAATAGCTCTGTGAGGAACCTTGGAGTTATTTTTGATCAGGATTTGTCCTTCAATTCACATATTAAATTTGTTTCTAAGACTGCCTTCTATCATTTGCGTAATATTGCCAAGATTAGGAGCATCTTGTCTCAGAGTGATGCTGAGAAACTGATCCACGCTTTTGTTAGCTCGAGATTAGATTATTGTAATTCTTTATTATCAGGCTGTCCTAAAACATCTTTAAAAAGTCTTCAGCTGATCCAAAATGCTGCAGCAAGAGTTTTAACAGGTACTAGAAAGAGAGATCATATCTCTCCGGTTCTGGCCTCCCTTCATTGGCTTCCCATAGAGTTTAGAATTAAGTTTAAAATCCTTCTTCTTACTTACAAAGCTCTAAACAATCAGGCTCCTTTTTATTTAAAAGATCTGATACTACCGTATTATCCTAACAGAGCACTACGCTCCCAAAATGCAGGATTACTTGTAATACCTAGAATCTCCAAAAGTACAATGGGAGGCAGAGCCTTCAGTTATCAAGCTCCTCTCCTGTGGAATCAGCTGCCAATCTGGATTCGGGAGTCAGACTCGATCTCTGTTTTTAAGAATAGGGTTAAAACCTACCTTTTTGATATAGCCTACAATTAGGGAGGGATCATGTGTTTCTGAACCCTCCCTTAGTTATGCTGCTAATAGGTTTAGTCAGCCGGGGGACCTCCAGTAATGCACTGGGCCTCACTCCTTTCCTCACTCTCAATGAAATATTTTTTTTGCTGGTCATTAACATTTGTTTGTTCTCTCCCATAGATTGAGTCCCCATCGTGCTGTTTACTCTCTACATGTCTGTTCTTTTCTTCTTCTCTATCCCCTCACCCCCCAGCCAGTCGCAGCAGATGACTGCCCCTCCCTGGCAGTTCTGCTGGAGGTTTCTTCCTGTTAAAAGGGAGTTTTTCCTCTCCACCGTCGCCAAGTGCTTGCTCACAGGGGATCGCCTGATTGCTGGGGTCTTTCTGCAACTGTGGGGGTTCCCCCTACAGTTGATAGTGCTATGAGATGACTGTTGTTGTGAAATGGTGCTATATAAATAAAGCTGAATTGAATTGAATTGTACACTGACTAGATCATTTGATACATTACAATTCAACCAACTTTCAGAGATACATAGAAAATCCAAATTAGACTCAATAAGCATATTCCATATCTGATCCATTTTTGGTAATATGCTTCTAATATTTAGATGACCTCCTAGCAAACCTTTAGATTTGGATTCTGGGTTCCAAATAACTTGTGCGTGGTTTACCGTTTGGAAGAGCTTGTGCTCTCTCTGTTTTGACGATGCGCGTTGATAGGAAGTCCTTTTGTCCCTCGCGGGATTCTGTTGTTGTTTACATTCTGTCCCAGGTGAGTCAGTGTGATTACAGTCTGATAATACATGAATGCGAACCTCAGGACTCACCCCAGTGACAGAGGCAACGACCCTGGATTCTTCCAACCCTGCAAGTAAGCGGGAATCACTGGATAACATTTTCATCGGCATTCCTCCAGGATGCAACACCGGTCGCCTCGCAGCTGTAGCGCCAGAGCCCAGACGGTTCAACACGCCATCTCCAGCAGCGGTGGTGGAACATGGCCGATCATCCATCCATGCTTTTTCCTCCAAAACCCTCCGACAGAACTCCTCTTTGGCCAGTCAACCATCACAGGCAGCGTTCGCAGGGGTTCCACAGATGACACCCGGCACCAAATCCCCGGTAAGTTGCGGGGATAATGATGTTGGTTGAAGGGGACCAATTGGCGATTCTAACAGCCTTGGAGTCAAAAACTCCATGCTCGGGGTGGAGATTTGCATGGTTGCAGAAATTGCTTGTTGACGGATAGGTCCAGGGTTGAGATGAACGTCCCCTGCTAGAAGTAACAGCAGTAGTAGAGTTTGGGCTATATGCCGTATGTGCCAGTTGATTGTTCGTCTGCTTGTACCGGTAGTTTTGCGTGATGGCTTAAAAATCTGAGCTCGGCCATCATAAAGAACATGTGCAAAGATTGCAGCGTAGCCATATCCTAACCAGTTCAGCCGTTGTTTTTCTGATAGAATACCAAGTGGATCCTCGATAATATAATCCATGCGATGTTGCACTTCGACTTCTGTGACCATTGTGGGCTTTTCTTTCATTAACAGAGGTACCAACAATTTTGTCCACGTGTGCATATATATATATATATATATATATATACATACATACATCTTCTACCGCTTTTCCGGAGGTCCGGGTCGCGGAGGCAGCAGCTCAAGCAGAGAAGCCCAGACTTCCCTCTCCCCAGCCACCTGCTCCAGCTCTTCAGAGAGGATACCAAGGCGTTCCCAGACCAGCTGGGAGACATAGTCTCTCCACCGAGTCCTGGGTCTGCCCCGGGGTCTCCTCCCAGTGGGACGTGCCTGAAACACCTCAAGTGGGAGGCGTCCAGGAGGCATCCTAATCAGATGCCCATACCACCTCAACTGACTCCTTTCAATGTGGAGGAGCAGCGGTTCTACTCTGAGCCTCTCCCGGATGACTGAGCTCCTCACCCCATCTCTGAGGCTGAGTCCAGCAATCCTATGGAGAAAGCTCATTTCAGCCGCTTGTATCCACGATCTTGTTCTTTCGGTCATTACCCACACTCGTGACCATAGGTGAGAGTAGGAACGTAGACTGGCCGGTAAATCGACAGCTTTGCCTTAGAACTAAGCTCCCTATTCACCACAACAGACCAGTACAACATCCGCATCACTGCAGATGCTGCTCCAATCCGTCGGTCAATCTCTCACTTCATTTTCCCCTCACTCGTGAACAAGACCCCAAGATACTTAAACTCCTCCACGTGGGGCAGGAGCCTGTCCCCAACCCAGAGAGGACAATCCAACTTTTTCCGGCTGAGGACCATGGACTCTGACTTGGAGGTGCTGATTCTCATCCCATCTGCTTCACACTCAGCAGCAAACCGTCCCCGCAAGAGCTGTAGGTCATTGCTGGATGAAGCCAAAAAGACAACATCATCTGCAAACAACAGAGATGAGATCCTGTGGTCACCAAGCATGACACCCTCCATTCCCTGGCTGCGCCTAGAAATCCTGTCCATAAAAATTATGAACAGGATCGGTGACAAAGGGCAGCCCTGGCAGAGTCCAACTCTCACTGGGAATGACTCCGACCGAGTGTTGGCAATACGAACCAAATTCTCACAACGGTCGTAACAGAGATCAAATAGCTCGTAACAACAAGCCCGATACCCCATACTCCCGAAGCACTCCCCACAAAAAACCACGAGGGACGCGGTCAAATGCCTTCTCCAAGTCCACAAAACACATGTAAACTGGTTGGGCAAACTCCCATGAACCCTCGAGAGGGTAAAGAGCTGGTGCCACGGCCAGGACGAAAACCACACTGCTCCTCCTGAATCCGAGGTTCGACCAACGGCTGGACTCTCCTCTCCAGTACCTTGGCACAGACCTTCCCAGGGAGGCTGAGGAGTGTGATCCCTCTAAAGTTGAAGCACACCCTCCGGTCCCCTTTTTTGAAGAGAGGACCCACCACCCCGGTTTGCCATGCCAAAGGCACTGCCCCTGACCTCCATGCAATGTTGCAGAGGCATGTCAACCATGACAGCCCTACAACATCCAGGGCCTTGAGGTACTCAGGGTGAATCTCGTCCACCCCCGGGGCCCGGCCACCAAGGAGATTTTTAACCACCTTGACGACCTCAGCCCCTGTGATAGGCGAGTCATCCCCCTCGTCCCCAAACCCTGCTTCCTCTGTAGAAGGCATATCAGTTGTGATTGAGGAGATCCTAAGTATTCCTTCCACTGCCCGACAATGTCCCCAGTCGAAGTCAACAGTGCCCCATCTGCACCATACACAGTGTGGACAGGGAGCTGCTTTCCCCTCCTGAGCCGCCAGACAGTTTGCCAGAATCTCTTCGAGGCCAACCGAAAGTCTTGTTCCATGGCCTCACCAAACTCCTCCCATACCCGGGTTTTTGCTTCAGCAACCACCCAAGCTGCACTCCGCTTGGCCTGCCGGTACACCTCAGCTACTTTGGGAGTCCCACAAGCCAACCAAGCTTGATAGGACATCTTCTTCAACTTAATGGACCCCCTCACCACTGGTGTCCACCACTTGGTTCGGGGGTTGCCACCACGAGATGCGCCGATCACCTTGCGGCCACAGCTCTGGGCCGCTGCTTCAACAATGGAGGTGGAGAACAAGGTCCATTCAGACTCCATGTCTCCAGACTCCCTCGGAATGTGGCTGAAGTTCTTCTGGAGGTGGGAGCTGAAGACCTCCCAGACAGGGGCCTCAGCCAGACGTTCCCAGCACACCCTCACTATACGTTTGGGTCTACCAGGTCTGAATAGCTTCCTCCCTTGCCATCAGATCCAACTCACCACCAGGTGGTGATCAGTTGACAGCTCTGCACCTCTCTTTACCCGGGTGTCCAAGACATAGGGTCGCAGGTCTGATGACACGATAACAAAATCGATCATCGGCCTGCGACCTAGGGTGTCCTGGTGCCAGGTGCACATATGGACACCCTTATGCTTGAACATGGTGTTTGTTGTGGACAAACTGTGGTTAGCACAGAAGTCCAATAACTGAACACCACTCGGGTCAGATTGGGCAGGCCGTTCCTCCCTGTCGTTGCCCATGTGTGCATTGAATTCCCCCAGTAGGACAATGGAGTCTCCAAGAGGAGCACCCTCCAGCACCCCAGTCACAGACTCCAAAAAGGGTGGGTACTCTGAAACATCATTTGGTGCATAGGCACAAATGATGGTCAGGACCCGTTTCCCGACCCGAAGGCGCAGGGAAGCAACCCTTTCATCCACTGGGGAAAACTCCAATATAGGGGCAGCAAGATGGGAGGATACAAGAATACCCACCCCTGCTCGTCGCCTCTCGCCCGGGGCAACTCCAGAAAAGGCCAAGCTCCAGCCCCTCTCCAGGAGACTGGTTCCATAACCGGAGCTGTGTGTTGAGGTGAGGCCGACTATATCTAGCTGGTATCTCTCAACCTCGTACACCAGCTCAGGCTCCTTCCCCACCAGAGAGGTGACATTCCACGTACCAAAAGCCAGTTTAGAAAGCTTGGGATCAGTCCACCAAGGTCTCCGCCTTTGACCGCCACCTAATCCACATAGCACCGGACCCCCATGATCCCTCCTGCAGGTGGTGAGCCCACTGGAGGGCAGACCCATGTAACTCCTTCGGGCTGAGCCTGGCCGGTTTCCACCGCTAGCCTTCGAGCCCCTCCCCCCAGGCCTGGCTCCAGGGTGGGGCCCCGGTAACCCCATACCGGGCGGGGTACACTGAATCCTTGATCTAGAGTTTATCATAAGAGTCTGTTGGATCGTTCTTAGTCTGGCCCTTCACCCAGTACCAGTTTGTCTTGGGTGACCCTATCAGAGGCAAATTGCCCTGGACAACATAGCTCCTGGGATCACTGGGGCACGCAAACCCCCCCACCACGATAAGGTATATTATACACACACACACACACACACACACACACACACACTTAAATACACACACAGACATATGTATATATATATATATATATATATATACTGTATATCTCGCTTCTTCTTTCGGCTGCTCCCTTTAGGGGCCGGCAAAGCAGATCATCTGCCTCCATCTCACCTTATCCTTTCATCTTCCTCTGTAACACCAACCCTCTCCATGTCCTCCTTCACTACATCCATGAATCTCGTCTGTGCTCTTCCACTTTTCCTCCTGCCTGGCAGCTCCACCTTCAACAGCCTTTGTCCAATATATCCACTATCCCTCCTCTGCACATGTCCAAACCATCTCAACCTTGACTCTCTTACTTTGTCTCCAAACCGTTCAACCTGAGCTGTTCCTCTGATATTTCTAATCCTGTCCTTTCTAGTCACGCCCAGCGAGAATCATATCATCTTCAACTCTGCAACCTCCAGCTCCACCGCCTGTCTTTTTGTCAGCGTCACATCTCCAAACCATACATCATAGCAGGTCTCACTACCGTCTTGTAAATCTTCCCTTTCACTCTTGCTGTTACCTTTCTATCACAAATCACCCGACACTCGTCTCCACTCACTCCACCCTGCCTGTACTCTCTTCTTCACCTCTCTTGTGCATTTCCCATTGCTTTGGATGGTTGACCCCAGGAATTTAAACTTATCTACTTTGACTACCTCTACTCCTTCCACCTTCTCAACACACTCTTGTCATTTGTTAGTGCATTACCACTTCTGTCCTTAATCAGCCTAACCTGCTGTACATGTACATCCTTTCCAGCTTGATCTCTGTCTAGCCAATTGATACGTCCTTTTCTCCTTCCTTAGTGTCCAGCCTCTCATACAACTCACTACATGCCTTTTACTTTGCCTTTGCCACCTCTCTCTTTGCCATGCGCCTAGTTTCCAAATACTTCTGTCTACTTTCTTCATCTCCCTGACTCTCCCACTTTTTCTTTGCTAACCTCTTCCTTTGAATAGTTTCCTGTACCTCCTCATTCCACCAAGTCTCCTTGTCTTCCTTCGTGTGTCCAGAGGATACACCATATACTTTTCTACCCATTTCCCTCAATACTTTTGCTGTACTTTCCCAGTCATCTGGTAATTCTTCCCTACCACCCAGAGCCTGCATCAACTCCTTCCTGAACTCTGTGCGACCTTCTTCCTTCTGTAACTTCCACCACTTTATCTTTGGCTCTGGTTTCACTCTCTTCCTCTTCTTGCTCTCCTAAGTCATCCTACAGACTACCATCCAATGCTACCTAGCTGCATTCTCTCCTGCCACCACCTTGCAGTTTCTCATTTCTTTCAGATTTCTCCTTCTGCAAAAGATGTAGTCCACCTGTGTGCACCTTCCTCCACTCTTGTAAGTCACCCTATGTTCCTCTCTCTTTGTAGTGTTCATCCACAGCCATTTCCATCCTTTTAGCAAAATCCACAACCATCTGTCCTTCCACATTTCTCTCCTTAAGACCATACCTACCCAGAACCTCCTCATCACCTCTGTTCCCTTCACCTACAAGCCCATTAAAGTCCACTCCAATTACCACTCTCTTCCCCCCTGTGAACTCTCTACATCTTCATCCAACTTACTCCAGAATTCCTCTCTCTCTTCTACCTGACATTCAGCTTGTGGGGCATACACACTGACAACATTCAACATCACACCTTTGATGTCGAGCTTCAAACTCATGATTCTGTCTGACTCCCTCTTTACCTCCTGAATACTCTTCACATACTCTTCCTTCAAGATTACTCCTACTCCATTTCTCTTCCTATCTACACCATGGTAGAACAGTTTAAATCCCCCTCCATGCTCCTAGCCTTGTTTCCCTTCCATCTGGTTTCTTGAACACATAGTACATCTACCTTCCTTCTCGCCATCATATCAGCCAACTCTCATTCTTTACCAGTCATAGTCCCTACATTTAATGTCCCTACTCTCAACTCCACACTTCTACCTTTCCTTTTCTCGCTCTCCCTCCTAACACACCTTCCCCCTCTCCTCCTCCTCGATCTTTGAGCAACAGTAGCCCAATTTCCACTGGCACCCTGTCAGTTAACAGCATCGGTGGTGGTTGTTGTTAACCCGGGCCTTGACCGATCCGGTATGAAAGTCTCATTTGTCAAGATCTGCATGTTTGATTTGGCAAATGTTTTACGTCGGATGCTCTTCCTGACACAACCCTCCCCATTTACCTGGGCTTGGGACCAGCACTAGGGGTACACTGGCTTGTGCACCCCCTGTGGCTGGGATATACACACACACTACTCACAAAAAAGTTAGGGATATTCTGCTTTCGGGTGAAATTTCAGGATGCACTATAACCTTTACAGGTGAACTTAATTTGACTTTCTCTAACCTTTTGAATGCACATTTCCACCTGTTCAGTGTGTCAGTACTTTTTGCATAACTTGCTGTTCTCTAACAAGGTGCTTAAAGGCAAAATTCACAACAGGTGTTTGAGCCATGAATTGACCGATAAATTTTCTGGTTCAATTAGAATTGGTATTTAAACAGTCTTCTTCATCCTGCTGTTCACATTTTGACATCATGAGACCAAGACGACACCTAACAATTGATCAACAGTACCTTACCATTGCGAGGCTTCAAACAGGATGTTCTCAGAGGAAAGTTGCCACTGAGCTTAGAGTGTCACAGAGTGTCATCAGCAGGTTACAACAGAGATACAGAGAGACTGGAAGAGTCACAGAAAGGCATAGAGGTGGACATCCTTTGGCCACATCCCACACTGATGACTGCTTCATTGTAAACAGTGCCCTGCGGAACCAGATGATGAATGCTACTCAACTCCAGGCACATTTAAGGGAAGTGAGAGGCACCCGAGTATCACATGAGACCATTTACATCAGCATGGTCTGTGTGCTAGACAACCTGCAAGGGTACCTGACCACACCACCAGGCACAGGCATCATTGTCTTGCATGAACCAGACAGCACTTTCATTGGACAAGGGACCACTGGGCCTCAGTGCTGTTGTCTGATGAAAGTTGATTCATGTTGAGCAGAAATGATGGCCGCCAACGATGTTGGAGAAGTCAAAGAGAGCGCTATGCATCAGTCACTGCTGTCACCAGACGAGCCTTTGGTGTGGTGGTGTTCTAGTCTGGGCAGGTGTGTCTAGTCAATACAGACCTGCCCTACACCTTGTGAATGGTGCAGTGACAAGCAGATATTACCTGAATAACATCATTAATCCAGTCATTGTGCCCCTGCATGAACAACACAGGCCTAATTTCATCTTCATGGACGACAATGTTCCACTCATCGAGGTTGCATCATTAGGGAACGGCTGCTGGAGGCTGGGGTACCTCAAATGGAGTGGCCTGCACTTTCTCCAGACCTGAATCCCATAGAAAAACTATTGGATCAGCTGAGTTGCCGTGTAGAGGCTCGTAACCATGGTTGATCTGATCTGATGATCTGATCTGAGGGCCGCCCTTCAAGAAGAGTGGAATGCCATGCCTCAGCAGACAATAAGTCGACTTGTGAACAGCATGAGACGTTGTTGTCAAGCTGTAATTGATGCTCAAGGGCACATGACAAGTTATTTAGACACTGACATTTTTTTGTTGTGGTATACCCACCACTGTTGGTGGCTTTTGTTTCAATAAACTGTTTGAGCTGAGGAAATCACCATTGCATGCTTCTATTTAAATGCCCTACTTTTTTTTTTTCTTTCATGATATTATATCACTGTAGTGTGAACTTTTTACATTTTCCATAAATTTCACCTCAAAGCCGAATATCCCTAACTTTTTGTGAGTAGTGTATATACATATAATTTATAATATATTGCTGTTGATACAGCTCCCAGAGCCGTTTCTGAAATGTCTAACATGATTTGATCAGAACACCTCAGGGTTTAATTACTGCAGTATCACTTTACACTCTGGGAAAATGGGTGGTTATAGCGTACTACTTTACATACTAATGAACCAAGCTCACCCCACCCTCCATCTTGTGCCATTTCTCAGATTTTATTTTTTTGCTTTGACAATGATGCCATGTTTGATGCCAACATTAGCTTTTAGCTTCAGCTGTCAGATTAAGTAACACACTAACAAATGCTGGCTGAATGTTAGCTTTTAAAAAGCCCAAATAAAGCATCAGTGACAGAAGTGTGATGTGAGTGGTTAACAGCATATCTAACAGCTAACCATTGCAAGGTGAGGAGGTTTCCGGTCTAGAATGTAATACACTGTAATAAGGTAGGTTAAAATTATGTCTGTGAATGAAATATTCGGGCAATAGTTGATAAATGATCTGTCTGGGACGGATAGAATCAGTACGCGATTTATTTTTTTAACTAACTAACTAACTAACTAACTAACCTGCACTTATATAGCGCTTTTCTAGTCACAAAGACCACTCAAAGCGCTTTCATTAATACTAACCCTCTATTCTAAGGGCCTAT
Organism: Pholidichthys leucotaenia; assembly: GCA_020510985.1. NCBI lineage: Eukaryota > Metazoa > Chordata > Actinopteri > Cichliformes > Pholidichthyidae > Pholidichthys > Pholidichthys leucotaenia. The sequence continues at coordinate 310,199,059 of CM035844.1, forward strand.
AGGAAACAGATATTTAGGGACAATTTAGAACAGCCAATTAACCTAACATGCATGTTTTTGGCATGTGGGAGGAAACCGGAGAAATCCCGGAGTAAACCCACGCAACACGGGGAGAACATGCAAACTCCACACAGATCACTGTTGGTCGGGGGCTGGGATCGAACCCACGATCCCACAATCCCCCGGCCAAGGGTAAACTGTGCTGCCGCAGTGCTAACCACTGCGCCACCGTGCAGCAGGGGGATGAGGGGTATTAACAAATTTAGTATAAGGTACAAATGTATAAATGTAAATTATGTACAAATTTGCAAGAATAACAGGACAAAACTATGATAAAAAATTGCCAAATTAAAAATGATAAAAAGTCATAAATTACAATTTAATTACACAGAATAAAAATTTAACCAGTATCCAGATCTAAATTTGCAAATTTTTTCCTTGTAAATTTGCAGTATTCAAGGAAAAAAGTTGCAAATTTACACGGAAAAAAGCTGCCAATTTATGAGAAAGAAACTGAAAATTTACAGGAAAAGAGCTGCTAATTTATGAGAAAAAAGTAGAAAAATTACGAGAAAAACTTTGATTTGCTTTTTTTCTTCATAAATTTGCAACATTTTTCCTTGTAAATTTTCAAGAAACAAGTGAAAATTCATGAGAAAACAAGTTGCAAAATTTATAAGGAAAACCACTTCAAATTTACAGGAAAAAAAGTTGGAAAAATTATGAGAAAAGGCATAGTGGGACACAGCCCTCCTGCCCCCTCGATTTACACCTGTGAATGAGGATGGTTGATGGCAGATTAACAAGGGGGATGATTTGGGGCCATTTTGCTAACAAGGGAGAGAGCCTTCCCCCTCATTACCAACCAATGTTTCTTGGAGAGAAAAACAACAGAAAGGCTGTTTTTTTATTTTGTAGACACATTTCAGGCAGTTAAAACCTACAAAACCTACATTTTTTTCAATGACTCTTTTAGAACAGAACTTGATAAAATGTTTTACCTGCTTCAGTCTCCCGGTGAATTTCTGTGTGGTCATCGCCGTTTCTGTGGTTTCTGTTTTTGAGTCGTCTCTTCTTTGGTTTGGACTCATCCTCTTCAGTTGGACCAGAGTCTCCACGCTGACTTCCTTTCTCATCTTTGATCTCAGTTGCAGCAGAGCTGTGACAGAGGAGCTTCTCGTTGTTTGGGTTGGCTCCACTGTGGCCGTTCCGAGCCACTGTGACGGTGTTGGCCTCCAGCTTCACTGCCAACAGCTCTCCCTGCTGACCGATGTGGAATTCCTCCTGTTCCTCTTTAACCTGTGGACGTTCTGGTTCCTCCTCATCCAGAGTAGAGTTTCTCTCATGGTTCCAGAGCTGTTGTTCAGATTGCACTGCCTCCTCACCATTGTCCCCCGTGAAGTCTGGGGTGAAAAACAGAAACAACAAGGAGGGAGGGATGATTCCAATGATTATAGAAAAAATGGCCTTTGGTGTGTTGAAGAAGAAGAAGCAGCCGTGTCTGTTGACATTCAGTCCACGCAGCCAATCCTGTACAGTACAACGAAATTACATTTCTCCTATCTACAATGTTAATCAGATGTAGAATCAGAGGGCTCGCTGCCATGCAAAGTGCCACCACAAACAACTTCTCCTTCCCCCATTCTATTCTGCTGAGCACCAAGCTAGAAGGCGGGCTGTCGCGGTAGAGGAATGCAGTGATGGTGGATAGCTCAACACCGCGATATGTGGTATTATTGCAAATGTTTTTAGGACCCTGTGGCCTCGTAATTTAAACAGGGTTCATAACTTACAGTATGTCGCAAATGATGGAAGCTGTGAGAAACTGGCTGCTGTTCTGCTCTCAGCTTGATGTGTGTGTGTGACAATTGTGCGGAGCTCCCGTCTTTCTACAGGCATGAACTGCTGATTCTGTAGACTGCAGCGACATTCAGCTTATTAAAACAGGACAGCCTCCATACAGGACCCTGCATGGCTCTTGTCTCTGTGATTTTTGCTGCTGTCCGAAAAATCACATTCAAACAAACAATGCACTACACAGTAGTTGTTTTGCTTTTGGAGCTCAGTTGTCAGGATCATAAACACTCCGCTTGGAAGGAAATAACACGCTTTGTGCCCTTTCAGTGCTCACTGTCACGGCAGTACTTAGCAAGGAGTCCAAACTCTTCCACCACTAACTGCTCCTGGAGTCCGTCTGGAGAGAGAGTGCCCCACATGGCGTCAGCCGCCGTCAGCACGTAGCGGCGGCAGCACCGTGTGCTGTAGAAGCTTCCACAGTACCGGGTGCAAACATGCTGTTGGCAATAAAAATACACTTGATATTTAACAATTTATTTAATAATCCATAGGGGCACATAAGTGAACAACAAGATTTAGCCACACAAAAAAAGTGAACACCGCGGTTGTTGCGGTTGCTCATTGTCCTCTGTGGTAGGCTTGTCCATAGTGCGGTTATCGCGACAGCCCTAGCGGGAAGGACCATTTTTATATGGTCTCTGGTATGACCCAGCCGGGGCTTGAACCTCGAAACTCACGATTGTGGGGCGGATGTTCTATCATCTAGGCCACCACTCTGGCATTGAATGAATTTTGTCCACAAGATGAAACATCTAGAAACGTGTAATATTTTATACAGCAAAAACTGTTGACACTAAAAGTTGGCTCCATAAACTAAGAGACCTATTAATGTGTGCGTGTGGGTGAGAGAGATGATATGTATGCCACCTACTGTATAAATTACATATTTATAAACAACCGTTTCAGTTATTTGAGGGGATGTTTACAACAAACAAACCTTGGTTCCAAGGTTGTCATAGCCAGGAGCGGCACTGGGGTTAAGCTCCCAGTGCTCATAAAATGCTCCTTATGGCGTGCGTCTCGAAAAGCCTCTGACAACTAAGTCCAACTCCTAGCCTGCCCGTGTGGTTTAGTCTCTAAGCCCGGCGGAACTGCTTTTACTAATAGGAGAAGGGGCGAGGGCGGATCTCTGGCGCCTTAAAACCAGATGCTTCGGGTAGATGGTGGCTCGTCAACCTGGGAAGGTAGCCCATCTAGGGGAAGGTAAACCCTGATTTCAAACCTCTGCTGCCTTGCGGCATACCCGGTCACGGGAAAGGCTTCGGGAGTCAACCCTGAGGAAAAATCCGGAGTCGGAGCCCCTAAGGCAGTTCTATGTTGTGCTCAACATCGTTCTGGCAGCTCCTGCAACGGCGCTGGTGCCAAACTGTAGCAGCCCTGCTGTTCCTTTGGATTCATCAGTGACGTGGAGAGGGGGGACATGCTGCATGGGCAACATCTTGTCCTCCATATCTTCCTGCCCAGGCTTGAATCCTACCAACGCCCAACGCTGGAAGGTAGAACACCGAATCACTGGAGAGGACACTCCAGCTTCGCCTTTGGCGTAGACAAAACACGGGGAATGACAGTTACCGGTTATAAGCCACTGCTCAATTGGCGTACAGCGTGGCGCCAGGGGTTGTTCCCGACGGTGGGAGAGATCATCGGATCTCACTGGACAGCTACCGCCCGCCTCAAGCTGGGCAGCCCCCAGCCAATAAGGTGTTGTCCCGCCACAGCTTGCTTTCCTCATTGGGTGCATGGGGATAAGGAGAAATCCAAACAGCAGGCTGAGAACCTTCGCACCAGGCAAGACAATAAAACAAAAGAGACCAACTCTAAAACTGGGAACTTGGAACGTCCGCACTATGATGACAGGACTCGCTGCTAACCTCAAGGACATCAACGACACCAGGAAGACTGCCATCATCAATAATGAGCTGAAGAGACTGGGAGTGGATATCGCCACTCTCCAGGAAACACGGTTAGCTGATGCAGGCACACTGAGAGAGAAGGACTACACGTTCTACTGGCAGGGAAAGGGCAGTGACGAACACAGGGAACACGGAGTGGGCTTCGCAGTGAAGAACACTTTGCTGAAGATGGTGGAACCGGGCAGCACTGGCTCTGCACGACTCCTCACCCTCCGCCTGAACACCACTCAAGGCCCAGTCACCCTCGTCAGTGTGTATGCCCCAACACAGACAGCCACACCAGAGGCAAAAGACGAGTTCTACGAGAATCTCACAACAACTGTCAGGATCATCCCCAACTCTGAACAACTCATTCTCCTTGGAGACTTCAATGCCAGAGTGGGTGCTGACCACGACTCCTGGCCCTCCTGTCTTGGACCTTTTGGCGTGAGCAGAATGAACGACAACGGACAGCGGCTGCTCGAGTTCTGCACATATCACGATCTGTGCATCACAAACTCGTTCTTCAAGACCAAGCCCCAACACAAGGTTTCCTGGCAACATCCGCGCTCAAAGCACTGGCACCAGCTAGACTTGATCCTGACCAGGCGCACCTCACTGAAGAACGTGCTAATCACCCGTTCGTTCCAGAGTGCAGATTGCGACACAGACCATTCATTGGTGTGTTGCAAGGTCAAGCTGCAGCTGAAGAAATTCCATCGTGCTAGACAACCTGGAAAGGCACGGATTGACACCAGCAAGATGGCCCAACCAGAACTTGTTGAGCAGTTTGCCTCCACCTTTGAGAAGGAACTTGGTGTACCACAAGGAGGAGAATCTGCAAAGCAGAAGTGGGAAGAGCTGCGAAACACCATCTACCGCACAGCCTTGGCTACCTTTGGGAGGAAGACCTCGAAGTCACAGGACTGGTTTGATGCCAAGTTGACCGAGATGACCCCCGTCATTGAAGCCAAGCGCTCAGCACTTGCTGAGTACAAGAAGTACCCAAACGAGAAGAATCTCCAGATTCTCAGGGCTGCGAGAAGCAAAGTTCAGCAGACTGCTCGGCGCTGTGCCAACGAGTACTGGACTCAGCTCAGCCAAGACATTCAAACCACTGCCATAACAGGGAACATCCGTGGTATGTACGATGGCATCAAGAAAGCACTTGGTCCGGCTCAGAGCAAGACGGCCCCCCTCAAATCTTCCACTGGGGAGATGATCACAGAAGAACAAGCAGATGGAGAGATGGGTGGAACACTACTCCGACCTCTACTCTAGACAGAACACCGTGACACCGTCAGCCCTTGATGCCATCGACTGCCTGCCATCCATGGACGAACTTGACGCCGAGCCAACCATCGACGAACTCAGTAAGGCCATTGATAGCTTGGCCGCTGGCAAGGCACCCGGCAACAACGGCATACCCCCTGACCTGATCAAGCACTGCAAGACCACCCTACTGCTGCCATTGCATGACGTCCTCTGCCAGTGCTGGAAGGAAGGTGCCGTACCACAGGACATGAGGGACGCCAAGATCATCACTCTCTACAAAAACAAAGGGGAGAGAAGCGACTGCAACAACTACAGGGGCATTTTCCTCCTCAGCATTGTTGGCAAAGTCTACGCACGAGTTGTTCTCGTTCGTCTACAGAAGCTTGCCGAACGTGTCTACCCCGAGTCTCAGTGTGGCTTCCGCGCTGAGCGATCGACGGTAGACATGATATTCTCCATCCGCCAACTCCAGGAGAAATGCAGAGAACAGAACATGCCTCTGTACGTCGCCTTCATCGACCTCACCAAAGCGTTCGATCTGGTCAGCAGAGAGGGCCTTTTCAAGATCCTGCCGAAGATAGGATGCCCACCAAAGTTGCAAAGCCTCATCGAATCGTTTCACACCAACATGCAGGGGATAGTGCAGCACGATGGCAACGTCTCAGAGCCATTCAACATACGCAGCGGAGTGAAACAGGGCTGTGTACTTGCACCAACCCTCTTTGGGATTTTCTTTGCTATGCTCCTGAGGCATGCCTTCAGCACAGCAACAGAGGGAATCTACCTGCACACAAGATCTGACGGCAGGCTTTTCAACCTCGCCCGCCTGAAAGCCAGAACCAAAGTACGCGAGGCTCTAATCAGAGACATGCTGTTCGCAGACAACGCTGCAGTCGCAACCCACACACAGCAGGAGCTTCAGACCCTGATGGACCGCTTCTCCCAGGCATGCAAGGACTTCGGGCTTACCATCAGCCTGAAGAAGACTAACGTCTTGGCGCAAGGCACGGAAGCACCACCAACCATCACCATTGATGACTACAAGCTGGAGGTCGTGAATCAGTTCACGTACCTGGGGTCCACGATCAGCAACAACCTCTCCCTTGATACAGAGATCAACAAGAGGATTGGAAAATCAGCCTTCACACTCGCTCGCCTCACCACACGAGTGTGGGAGAATCCCAAACTCTCTGTCAAGACGAAGATGGCAGTGTACAACGCCTGCGTCATCAGCACACTGCTCTATGGGAGTGAGACGTGGACAACATACGCCCGGCAGGAAAAGAGACTGAACTCCTTCCACTTGCGCTGCATTCGCCACATCCTGGCGAATGCAGCGCAATGGCGAATCTCTAAGAAATCAAGTCCTGCTACCCACTCCCCACTCCACCGACACCCCCCCCACTCCCAACACACAGCCCCCCATCCTGACCCTGACCAAGACCCAGGTGAGGACGGAGCTGAGGAAGATCAAGGCGAGGAAGGCGTCGGGACCGGACGGCATCAGCGCAAAGCTCCTCAAGTCCTGTGCAGACCAGCTGTGTGGGATTGTGACGTATATCTTCAACATGAGCCTGAAACTGGGGAGGGTACCACAGCTGTGGAAAACATCTTGTGTGGTACCTGTACCAAAAACTTCCCACCCCAAAGACCTGAACAGCTTCAGACCGGTGGCCTTGACGTCCCACTTGATGAAGACCCTGGAGAGACTGCTCCTTGCTCATCTCCGCCCCCTGGTGGAACCAGCGATGGATCCACTCCAGTTCGCCTACCAGCATGGCATTGGGGTGGAGGATGCGGTGATCTTCCTCCTTCATCGTTCTCTGTCCCACCTGGAGAAGCCCGGGAATATGGTGAGGATCATGTTCTTTGACTTCTCCAGTGCTTTCAACACCATCCAACCGATGATCCTGAAGGACAAGCTGCTGCGCGCAGGGGTGGACCAGCACCTGTCATCATGGATCCTGGACTACCTCACGAACCGGCCTCAGTTTGTGAGAACCCGGGACTGTGTTTCCGACACGATCATCAGTAGCACGGGGGCCCCCCAGGGAACGGTGCTGGCTCCCTTCTTGTTCACTCTTCATACTGCGGACTTCTCACACAACACAACACATTGCCATCTACAGAAGTTCTCTGATGACTCTGCGATCGTTGGTCTCATCTCCAGCGGAGATGAAGCTGAGTACAGAGGGCTTATCCAGGACTTTGTGGACTGGTGCCATCGGAACTGCCTCCAGATCAACGCGAGGAAAACTAAGGAGCTGGTGGTGGACTGCCGCAGGCATGGGCAGCCCCTCACAGCACCAGTAAATATACAGGGAACAGACATCGAGATGGTGACATCCTACAAGTACCTGGGTATTCATCT